>WQNJ02000046.1:4837500-7237500 GCA_016584745.2 Phylloscopus trochilus trochilus
CAGGCTGATTCCCAGGCACTCTGGTCAGCTCTGTCTGATTCCTCAGCCTGCTTTGTAATTCTTTTCTACAAAAAGTTTTATGTGCACTGCTGTTCCAGCAGTGGAGCCACCGAGTTCTTTATTAAACCTGACACCATGCCACGACAAGAACTTGGTTATTCTCATGGTGCCTGCTAAATCTGAGCCCAGCTGCATCAGAGGGAGTGAAGCATTACCCCCCTGCCCACCCCGCTGGCTGCTGTGCTAGCTCAGATTCTGGGGAGCTTTGGGGGAATATGCTTCAAGGATAGGGTGAAAGATTCAAAAGAGGCTCCTACCTCAGGGGAACATTCCAAGGCTTTATTCTTGAAGGGGATCCCAGGGCAAAGAGGGAGAACAAGGAGGAGCAGGGGTTTTTATCCAGTCTCTGTCTTGGGATGGATAGCTGGCACAGAGCCACAGGTCAGAGATAAAGGGAAGGTAGGGTTGGACTAAGAAGGTTACAGCTTCAGGGGGTCTCTGGGGAAAAACCATTCCCCAGAGGAATACAGCAAGGGAGAGTCAGAGCAAGTCCTTGTGTGGGCAAAGGGGACGTGCAGGCTGTGGAAGGAATTGCTCCAGGAGCTAAAAGGTGACTCAGTGTGAAGGCAGGAGCCAGCAGGTTGTGAGCACTTGGGTGTGCTCCCAAGGCAGCAGACACAGCAGACAGAACCCCATTCCATCAGGGATTGCAGGGAGGATGGTGATGGATTTGTGTCAGTGGAGAGGCTGCCACAGAGTCATCCCAAAGGCTGTGGGAGGGGGTGACATTTGACCTGGGGAGGGATGGGTCTTTCTGGGAACAGCAGTGATTACAGAAAGCAAAGATTTCAGTTCTTTGAAAGATGACAGCTGCCTGGTTGGCTCCCATGGTGCAGGCACATTCAAACTGCAGCTGGCCCTTCAGGAGATGCCATCTAAGCCATCAGCAAAGAAATATGGAAAACTGAGCTCTCCACTCACCACAAAAAATAAATATTGACACTGGGCATTGCTAGAGAGCCTGGACTCCTTCTATCATTTCTTGAAGTCCCACAACAACCATAAGTTTTTGATTTATGAATGCATAGAAGGGTTTTTTTTTTTCTTGCAACACTCGCTCTGTCACCAGTGCCCCCTGCTCCTTCTCCTTGCACTTCTCCTCGTGGTGCCATCCCCTCTCCAGTGCCATCCATAACTCTGTGCTGGAGGCCACAGGGTCTGCTTGGAATTACTGAGTCCTTCATCCCAGGGCCTTGGAAAGGGCTTGTTTAATGTGAGTTCTGTGAAAGAGACTGATTTCCCTGAAACATGAGGCACTTAAGAGGCTTTTATAAATCATCCGTTTTCCATGCCACTGGCAATTCCAAAGCTGTCCTTCTGGATCCAATGAAACATGCTACTTTATACCAAATGGTCTGTTCATAGCTGGAGCCTTTCAGGTTTTATTTTGCTGATGAGGAAGCTGCTTCTGAACATGGAGGTTGCAAAGTTGAAAGCTTTTATTTTAAGCCGTCACATCCCAGTATTTTAAGCTAGGTTTACAATGGATTGCTTGACAGAACCAATTTAGCCCAAATGGGATGAATATATCAAACACATTTCAACCAAAAAGGATTTGGCCCATTTTTTTTTAATATATTTAGCTCCATTAATGATCTTCGCCAACTGCTTTGCCACTTGCAATGAACTATTTCAGCACTGATGCTGCTGTTCCTTTATTTCCTCAAACAGAAGCAGGTTTTTACAGAAGGGCTTCTTTGATTCCTGCATGCAGCTGCATATCTGTCCCAGTCCAAGAACCCAGCTCAGGGGATTCTTGGCTCTCTGAGGTCTCTCACTCAGCCTGGTGGCACCTTTACAAGCTTGCATTCCCTCAGCTTCAGTGCCTGTATTGATCTTGCCCCCAGATCAGAGCAGCTGTGAGGCTCTGGGAGCTGAGCAGGCTCCAGGAGGAGCAAGAAGCTGCTGTGAGGTGTCCCTGAGCACTCAGTGACTCCAGGAGTCACTCACCCAGCTGACAAATCCTAAAAAATCTCATTCATGAGCAAACCAGACGAGTCAACTTCCCCAAGAGTGTCGCAACAGGGAGGGCAGGCAATGAAAGGGAAAAGGATCCCTGTGGCTTTGCTGGGCTCAGGGGAGTTCTGCTGCTGGTACCCAGGGCCTCTGAGGAGAGGTGGGCACAGGGCACACAGGGAGGGGCTGAGCCCAGCCAGCAGTGATGCCACCAGGCTTGGCTCATTGCACAGAGCTTTGGCAGGGCTGGCTGGTGAGCCACAGCTGCTCTGGTTTCATTTAGGTCTTCTTCCACCAGCTTGTCATCACCTTATGATGGATTTCTTCTTTTTTTTTTTTTTTTTATGCGGCTTAATCCCATTTACAGAACAGTTAATAGGATGCAAATCACTTGCCTGTCCCTGCCCCGACCTCGGGGCTCTGAGGCTCTGGTCCAGCACACCAGGGGTTGTCCCTGCCTGTCCCACAGCTTGCTGGGACCCTGCTGACAGCTCCAGCAGTGAGGCTGGCACCAGCCAAGGTCTGAGCAGCTGTCCTGTGCAGAGCTGTGCCCTGGGCCACTGGTGGCTCTCCCACCCAGGGGCACTGCCTCCCCTCAGCTTTGCTGCCTTGGGGATCCTCAGCTGAGCTCCTGCAGGACCAGCCTGGCAGGGGTGGGGGGAACAGAGCAGGAGGAGCAGGTGCCAGCACAAGGAGGGGAAGGGAAAAGCACCTGGAGCTCCCAAGGGAGCTGTGCTGGGCAGGACAGGCAGGAGCAGCAGCAGCAGCAGGAACTGCCCAGCACAGACCTGCACCCCTGGGTGCTCCAGGGCTGCTGCATCTGTGGTGGAGCCCTGTGCTGCAAACCCCAACCATGCTTTTTTTTTTTTTTTTTCCCCAACCTAATTTTCTCAGGAAGTGGCCCAGTTCTAGCGTTGGGGAACTGGCATTCCTCTCTCTACTGGCAAATGTTTCTTATTTTGTTTCAAGCAGCCCGTCCAGTGTGACCTTTTCTGCTCAAGCAGCTTACACAACGGGAATACATGAATGCTAAACTCTCTCATCTTGCATAACTCTGCAAGCAGGGCCATACATTTACCAGCAGCAAGGGACTTTTCTCCCCCATCCCTTGCAGGAAGTGAGGAGGAAAAGGCAGCAGTGTGCAATTTCAGTGAAAGGGCGACTCACCCATAGCCAACACCCTTACTTACCCCAGGATTCCCAGGGCTCTCAAGGTGACAGTGTTAGCACTACACATTTCTGCATGTCTGCCCACACACACATAGAGGAATGGAGAGGACACCTGGCAGCTGGAAAGGGGCCTGGTCCTGCCTTTGCTGCTCCAAAACATTTCCCATCAACAACATCTGGGAAGTGACAACTCATCCATTCGAGCCTCGAACCCAACAGCAACACCCCAAGTCTTGTACAGGTGCTTGGAGGACACTTGTCTGGCTGACCAGGAGCACTCCTTCAGCCCCTGATGCCATTTCCCTGCTCTTTGTATGCCTGAACTCTTTCTCAATATGCCTAAATTTGGCCAAGGGCAGAGTCAGCCTGAGCCACAGCCCATTGCTTGTGAGGGCATGTGCACCACTGATGCCTTGGGCAGGCTGACCTGGAACAGAGACTGGGCAGAGCTGGAGAATAAAGCAGGGACTTATTCAAAGGCCTCCAGGATCCACCTTGGGCAGGACAGGAGCCTGACCAGGGCTGCACCCAAGGTGGACCCAAAATGGGCACAGAATGGACAAAGGGTCACCAGGTCTCACACTTTGATCAGTTTGGGTCCATTTGCACATTGGGGTTTAATTGTCCAATTCCAGCTGCAGGCTGTGAGGTCCCATCCTTCTTGTTCCTCCCTCCAGCCACCCTTGTTTGTGCTGTTGGGCTGAAAGTTGTCCTTGGTGTGCAGCAGGGACAGGATTTGTTTTGTGTCCCTGCTGTGTGCAGAGCTGAGTGACCCTGAATGTGAGGCTGAGAGCTGCACCCCTGGGCAGCACAGAACCTGAAATACATGAAAGATAAAACTGAAGGCATCACCACAGCTCTGCTCTTCCCAAAACATCCCCATTGTCCCTCCTGGAGGGGACTGACTGCAGTCAGCCTCCTTCAGCTCACACGAGGCTGTGACTGACTCATGTGTGGCTTGGCCATGACCTTGAATGATCCTCAGCAGATCAGCAGGAGCCATCAGATGCCTTCTCAGCAAGGTACATTTGGCAGTAGATTCCTCACCTGGGGTAAACCAGGTGTGTCTGAAGCACCTGCTCCTTGCAGAGCTCTCCAGGCTGGGGCAAGGGAGGGCTTGCAGGGAAGGAGGGGGTGAAGTAAATGGTGACAGGCAAGGCTGTACAGAGCTCATAGCTGAATGTCTGGCCACAGCAGAGGGACAAGGAGAGCGTCACCACCCCCAGCAGACAGCCTGCCCTCATTCTGCTGCTTGGTTTTTTAGCCTTTAATGAATCACTTCAATATTTCAAGCATGCCTCTAACCCACTTGAGCACGTAACGGCAACAATTAACACCAGCACCTCATAAATCCCAGCAATGCTCCCTCTGGTGCTGAGGAATGCCTCTGACCTTGTGGCCAATGCCATTACACTGCAAATGGAACATCTGATCCCTGGGGAGAACAGAGGAGTCTTTAAAAACCACAAGATTTCTGTGAAACACAAAGCTTTGAGCCATGAAGCTGCCAAGGAGCCCCACGCTCCAGAGATAGATGAGCTCCCACACAGCCAGAGGTCCAGGAAAGAGCCCTTTGGTGGTTTTTAAACCTCTCTGTGAAAGCTTTTGTTTATTTTTAACTTGCCTTGTGAAATCATATGAATATATTCAAATAACTGTGCTGGAAATGGGAAGAAGCTTTCCGTGCTAGTGTGCACACACAGTCCTTGGATGCTGCTGCTCTCCTGCTCCCAGTTAGAGCTGCTGCTTCTCCCTGTCACTGCACCCTGGGACCTCTCTGAAGCACAGACTCACTGCCTGCAGCCAGGTTTGTACTGATGCTAGTTTTGTCCTGTGTTAGATGGGTTAAAGAAGTAATTCCCACGATTTCTTCTGCCTACGCCTTCTCACTTCACAGAGGAACAGAAAAAAATTACTGCTGTTGCTGTAATAATAATACTTATGTAATAACTGTATTTATGTGATGGATTTGTGCTGTAATAGTTACAATTATGTGATGGAGTGGCGGGGTTTGATATTAATTTAAACTGAAAAATTGCTGTCTAAATTGTTGTGTATTTTTAGTTGCTGCTACGTGTTGCCAGCTCGACTCTCTGGTTTCTTTTAAACAAATACAGATGCCCTGGCCAGCACCACCTGTCTCCTCCTCTGGCTCCCCTGAGCCACTTCTTTCAGTGATGGGGCTTTTTTTTTTTTTTTTTTCTTCTTTTCTCCAGATTTCTAAAGATCCCTCTGACTTGAAGTTCTGTCATTCAGCAGAGCCCCAGTTTCACATTGCTGCATGGTGCTGAGGAGGAAGCAGCTGAGTCTGACCTGGGATTTCACCTGCCTAAGCCAGGCTTGTGTGGGCAATACAAAGTGAGCTGGTTTTCTGAATAGATCTCAGTGATAAGCTGCATGCTCAGCGCTGAGGCTGCCAAGTTCTGACTCAAGTGGAGCTCAAGCAGTGTCCTCAAGGTTCCAGGAAAGATTAATGTCTGTGTCTATCCCTATTTGTATAGCTAGGTCTGTATCTGTATCTAATCTACCTCTCTCTCATCCTCCCTCTCTATCTAATCTATACCTACACCTGTATTTATATGAAAAAAAAACTTATTATCCCTGCCAGAATCCATGTGCTTTCTGGCACAGGGAAGCATGCTGGGCTGGGGTGTCTGCAGGCAGTAATTCCCACCCACCTTTAGCATGAAATCTGAAGGAAGGAGGAGCCCCCTCCCTGGGAACTCTGCTCCCCTCCCTCCCAGTCCCTGTCTTCCCTCCAGCAGACTTGCACAGGAATAGAAATTTGTCCCCTTCAAATATTGCCATGACAACTAAGGAGAATTCTCACAAGCCTTCCTACCAAGTCCTGAAACAGCAAAGGCAAAAGGTGGGGACAGTTGCACAAGATGTGTCTGTTTAGTGGATAAGGCAAGGCTCAGGCATTCAGTGTTGGATTATTCCTTTCCTTGACCCAGAGATGGGGCAGCTGAGAGGTGTTTTAAAAAGCTTTCATTCCATTTTCAGTTTCATGTGAAGGGTGAGACAATACAGGTGTTATAATTCATGCCATCACAATCATAAGCCAAACTATTTCCCAATAGCTCCTAAGAGCTATTGCCTTACAGCTTTTGCCACACAATGCTGCTCATGCCCTAAAGCCAATCATCTAAAATCACCCCTGATGGGTCCCACTACAATGCACCTTTCATAGTTCTATCTCTCCAAAGTATCTAGTTTTATTGGCAAGGCCATCCCTTGAAACTTGTTTCCAGTTCCATTTCTCTCTCAACAATGCCTGTGCTGTCCCATGGCATTCCTAAGTCAGCATTTCTTATCTCAGAGTTTGCACACAGGTGCACACTCTGTGAGCCTTCTGTCAGGCTTCGAGAATTCTCTACAAACCCATTTCTCACAATTCTCTATTCACTTTTTTTTAATGCAAGTATCATCATCATCTGATTATTTGCATAGCGCTTTAAACTGCATTTTTAAACTGCATTTTTAAATTGCACTTTAAACTGCATTTTTAAACTGCATTTTAAACTGCATTTTTAAACTGCATTTTTAAGCTGATACTTCCTGTGGCAGGGGGTTGAATCACTTTCCACAGAAGATGTGAGACAGAGGGCTGGTGATGGAAGCACTGACACACTTGTGGAGAGTGTACTGTGCTGGCCAGGAACGATTTCAAATGAAGCCGTGCTTGGCCAAAAGCAAAAGAGAAGTCCTCTGGGAAAATGGGAAATGATTAATCAGCCCTCCTAAACAAGCAAAGCCAGGCTAATTGTCAGTGCTGAGCCTGCCGAGGGAGCACCAGGGTGATGCTGAAGCCTTTGAACTCTGCTGTGTCTCCCCTCCCAGCCCTGCTGCAGCTCTCCTGACCAGCGCCAGGCGGTGGAACCCTGACTCTGATGGATCCCTGCAGGCTCCCCGTGCTGCCCGTGGCTCTGCTCTGGGGCTGCCTGCTCTCCTCCTCCTCCTCCTCCTCCTCCTCCTCCCCCAGCACAGGTAAAGCCAGCATGCTCTTGTGTCACTGCTCCCTGGCCCTTTGGGCCCTTTGGGTGAAGCACTATAACTATATAAATACAAATAAAAATAAACAATATAAATATAAATATAAATATAAATATAATATATATAATATAACTATAACTATAACTATAACTATAACTAATATAACTAATATAACTATAACTAATATAGCTATAACTATAACTATATAAATAACTATAAATATAAGTAAATAATATAACTATAACTATAACTGATATAAATAATATAACTCTAACTATAACTAATATAACTGTAACAAATAAATATAAATATAAATATAAATATAAATATAAATATAAATATAAATATAAATATAAATATAAATATAAATATAAATATATGCTCCTGAGCATGGTCCCAGACAGACCGACTGTGCTAGGTGTAAGAAACACCAGGCTTGTTTGCACTGGGAGAGCGATGCTGCCAAGAGAACACTGCTCTGCAAGCTCTCACTCCTGGCAATGGCACTCCAAACCCTCCAGCTCCTCTCTGCACTGCACCTGCTGGCTCTTTTGGCAGCTGGCAGCTGGCCCTTTGCACCCAGAGGGATGCTGAGGGGGTCTGGCCCCCACCCTGAGGGGAGCAGCGCATGGTGCAGAGGTGAGAACAAGAGGCTGCCTGTCCTGCCAGCCAGCAAAACCCTCCTGCTGCCACGCTGAGCAAAGCTGCTGCCTCTCCCATGGGTGCAGAAAACACCAGTGTCACCTCTTTGAGCAGCACAGGGCAGTGCAGGTGTGGATGGGGGACATATGGGAGGGCAGGATGCCCTTTTCCCCCAGGCAAAACAGGTGGGGAATTACAAATCCCACCTGCTGCTGGCAGCCTCTCAGAGGGCAGGGGGTGGGCAGGGGTGGTGGGGACAGGCAGGGCTTTGTCAGCAAAGCAGTGATGATGGTGCCTGGCAGCCAGGAGGGGTGGCTCTGACAGCCAGCTGGGCATTACCTGCCTCACCACCACAAACAGCAGGGGGAGGAGAAGCTGTTAATTTGGGGTTTTTTTCCATCTTTCCCAATTTCCCATTGGGATGGGGCATTTCTGGTGCTGTGCTCTGTACGGGTGGTGTGAGCGAGGCTGGCGATGTGCTGTTGTGAAAATGAGAAACTGCAAGAGGCAAGAGGCTGACATTTTAAAAAAAAACCAAACAATCAAGTCCCAGAATGCAAGCAGCATCCCGAAGAGGAGCTTTTCTCTTCCCCCTGAAATCCAGTCAAAAATTTATTTTGCAAGAATTGCTGTTTACAATTACGATTGTTTTGGAAAAAAAAAAACAAACTTGTTTTGTTCGAGCTCACAATGTAAATAAATTTCAGAGCATTCTCCTATCCAGTCAGAAATTCCAGTTCTGATTAATCTAATCCTCTCCTGACAGCTTATCATGACAAAGGCTAGCAGCTTTTTGCTTCCTTCTTTGCACTTCTGGGAGCATTTCTACACTCAGGAGGAGCCTCCCAGGATCCCAAGTGGTGGCTCCAGAATCATCCTAAATACACCTCCTCCTTCACCATCTGATGTAGTAACAAATCTCCCATGGAGCTTCACCTACTGGGAAAAGTGGGATTTTTCAAACTGCTGCCTGGAGTGTGTTTTATTTGGGAAAATTTCTGGAGAAGAAACAAATCCTCCAGCAATGTACCCTGCAAACTTTCCAGGGAGCACATTAAAGCTGGGTTTCTGTCACATTCTTCCACTGGAAAAAAAAAAATCCTTCTGGTCTCCTCTCACAACAGATTTATTTAAAGAATAAAAGAAAAAAAAAATGGTGTAAATCCTGATGAAGACAGGAAAAAGGTGTTAGAGAAGCCAATGATCTGGAGGCCAGACTCAGAGGGAGAATGGTGGTAATTCTGGACTGACACTGCCAGGACATGGGCTCCAAATTCCTGAGAAATAAAGTGTATCATGCAATGAATACGTAGAAACCAAATAGATAATCTTATCTCTAGACAGTGGAGAAAAAATGACCTTAGATGCTTATAAAAACTGGCTTTGTTTCAGCTAAGGAAACTGAGCAGCCAAACAGCTTTTGTCAAGAGAATGACAACTCCATAAAGAGCTGGACCTTTAGGACACGTCTCAGTATGGAATTCATGCATTCTTCCTTATTTATTGACAGATATCAGCACCTCAAAATATCTTTATAAAAGCCAGATCAACTGTATAGGCACATTTTTTGTATAGCTGATAGAATAAATATCCAAATATTCAAAATCAAAAATAAGAATTCTCTGGGTTTTGCCTTTTTTTGTTTGTTTTTATGTTTGTCAGCAAACAAACATAACATGTTGTGTTTGTTTGTTGGTTTTGAGGTTGCTGTTTGTTTGTTTCCTAATAATCTTTACTATCCTTGAATATTTAAAGCAATATGGGTGATTTGTGTCTATAATGGCAAAGGGATGTAAATCCCCCTGACAGCATGCTTTGATCTGCCATCCTGTGCATGTGCTGAACACAATGTTTGCAGAGATAAACGTCCTGAGGGTTGGGAAATATCAGGGGTTGAAGGTAAGCAAATACAGGACATGAAAGGCCATCCCAGGACAGCAGTTTTGCTTAAAACACCTTAAAAAAGAGTGTCAAAAAGCGACATTCTCTGTGCCTTTTCAATGATCCTTTGTCATTAGGGCAGACACCACACACAGTGACACAGTAAAATCTCCAGAAGGCTCTTTATTTTGGCCTTATGCTGCCTTTTTACAAACCTCGTGGGCAACTTTATTTGGTTAATGGCTTTCTTGTTAATTATTCTATTGGTTAGTAAAAGGTTATTTTACTTGTCCATCAAACCTCTCTATTCTCGGATAGTTTAGGTATTTTCTTTGCTGATTCTCATGGGACAAAACCCTTGTTATTACAATTATTACAGTGCCCTTGTTACAGGTGCAGTTATTTTTCACCCTCAGAGTAGATTGCAGTGTTAAAGGAACTTCTCATTCTCAAAACAGCTTCATTTGGGAACGTACAGATTGCTTGTGAGCTGCACTTAGAAAGGAATGACAGGCCAGCTTTTTACCCTGTTCCTACAGCCCTCCAGTGCTTTCTCTGAGCACCAGCAAAAACTGGTTTTTGGGGGGTGGGCAGGAGCAGAGCTTGTTAGTTGAGAAGGAGGTATTAAACAGCCAGCAGCCCTTCCCTCCACAGCCAGCTTTTCAACAAATCAGCTCAGGGTATCCCACCAAGTTTCACCACTGCTTTGGGGTTGTTTCCTTCACTTTGACGCTCTGTTTTACCCTCTGTTTTGTTTTTTTTTTTTTTTTTTTGGTGTAGTTGCTCCCCCACGAGACCTTCATATCACTGACCCCGGGCTCCTGGGCTCTCTGGACGTGGAGTGGAAGCCCCCAGCCCACATCCAAACCTTCAACGAGTGCACGGTGAAATACAAGTTTGAGTATCGCAGCTCTGGGGACAGGGACTGGAAGGTAGGGGCAGATGAATTCATTAATTGATCCATGAATCAACCCTCCCAAACCAGGGCTGTTGTCCTGCCTTTACCTCCTGCACAGGCTCACGTTTGCATTTCAAGGAGGAGTGGAGCCAAAACCACTTTTCATGTGGCTTTCCAGTTTTCCATGAGAAACCAGGCAGTTTCAGGAGTTTGAATGGGAATGTGCTTTGAAATGTAACAGCAGCAGCAGCAGCAGCCAGGGAAGGGGTGCTTTCTGTCACAGGGCTGGGTTGTTGCTGCCCAAAATAATAATATTCCTTATTGTAAAAGGAAATTGTAAAAAAAATTACACTTTTCTAAGCATCTTTGCAGGGCTTGAGCTGAAACAAGAAGTCCTTAGGGATGCAGAGCAGCGAACAAATATAAGTTAAATTCCATTCATTATCCTAATGCTCTAAAATTCCCCCCATCCAGAAGTGTGTTCCTAATTAGCATTTACTTCTCTCTTTCAGCTGTGGTTGGCTCTAACTCAGCTCTTTGATAGGACTGTCAATCACCTCCCATTGATGTGTGGCAGGCACAGCACGGGAAGGGTTGCTGGAATACATTTTGTGGGTGCTTAGAGGATGAAAGCTGCTGCAGGGTCAGGAAGGAAAATGGAATGGGGAGAGGAGAAACCCAGCAGTGGGGGCTGCTTGGTTGGGACAAAGTACTGAACACGGGAAAAAAATATGCTGGGGATCTCCCTCAGCAACCTGAAATACAGATTGAAATCCTGAGAGAAAAAGGGAATTTTTTGCACAATCCTAAGGCAGGAGAGCTAGAGGGCTTGGCAGCTCAAGAGAGCAGGAGCAATCAGTCAGGCTGGCAGGGCTGTGCAGCCCAGCTCCTTGCTGGAACAGGTCACTGCTTCACCTGCCTGAGGCAGCCAAGCCAAGGCTGCAGGGCTGTGCTCAGCCACACAGAAATGGGGTTAAACCCAGCCATGCCAGGGGCCTGCAGAGGGGGAAAGCCCAGTCTCAGCCACTGATTGCAAAGGCAAGGGCATGGAAAGGGGCTCCTGGACCTCATGGGGGTCACGATGCACCTCACACTCCCAGCTGAGCACGTTCCTCCAGGATGACTTCAACTGCAATCTCAAAGAAAAACATATGCAGTTTCGAAAAAAAAACAACAAACACCACATCCTGAAATCATCCAGAATTCCTGAAATCATGAGTAATAAATGTTTCTTATAGGAGGCAGATGTACAGACTAGACCAGAATCACCTCTGACACTTTGCCAAAATCTTGACTTCAGTTAAGGTCATGAGGAACAGCCAGGCTGAGGAAAATCCATTGGCCATCAGCAGAAGCAAACATCATTGATTCTGTTAGAAATCCCTGGCTCAACACAGCCCTCACACTTGGGGAGTGCTGAGGACAGCCTGACTGAGCCATTGCTGTCCCCACTGCAGCACAGGGATGCATTTTATGGCACAGATGCATTTTATGGCACGTTGCCTCTGTCGTAGGTAGGCTAAGCCAACACTTTGTCTCACCATTTGCTGTAAACCTTGTCAACTTCATTGTCCTTGCATAAAGTGAAGGGGAGGAAAAAAAAATAGAAAAATCTTCAAAGGGAGTGCTCAGAAAGTCCCATCAAAGGCCCAGCTGGGTGGGACACAGTGGTGGGTGCTGCACTGCCTGGCTGCTGGTCCACCCTTTCAGGGGGTGGTTGTGCTTCCTACAGGAGCCAGCCTCACAAGACTCATTGTTCCTTCTGCTTCTGATTGTTTCCCACCATTTAAAAAAAAAAAAAAAAGAAAAAAAAAAGAGCCTTTTATGTGGATTTGTGTCCATATCCACACCTGTACCCTGTGGTTTCCTCCTCAGGTTGTCCACAGTGCTCCTTGCTGCATCAATCAGCCTGCTCTGCCTTGTCCTTGCTGTGTCCTGTGGGGTGAAGGGACTCACAGCCAGCAGGGCTGGGCACAGAGGTGTAAATTACTGCTGGAGGAGCACTGGGCAAGCGAGGCAGGACAGAAATACAAGGAGAAAATAAAGCACACAAACGAGACTGTTGGCAGCAGCAGCAAGAGCAAGGGTACCTAATTCTGCAGCCCACTTAGTGGCAGAAGAGGTGCTTAAAAAGTCTGTCTTTCAACCAGGTTATTTTTACTAGGAAGCTAAAACTCAGAGTTGGATTTGACCTCAGCAGGAGGGCTGAAGTGAGGCTGCAGACGCTGCTCCAGGGACGCTGTACGGATGAGGTGGAGGTGCAGAGTGACTGGGTTTATGCAACATTTCAGATCCCACCACAAGGTATGGGGCAGCCCGTGGTGCCTGGTGCAGTTCTGTGCTTTGCATCAGCCTGTTGCATGAGCCAGTGCTGGCTGGGGGGTTCCTGGATGGGTAAGGGCTTGCTGATGTTCAAGACACTTCCCAGCAGCTCTGCTGCCAGGGGCTGTGGTTGTGGTTGGGTACTTGGGGCTTGTTTCCCTCTGCCCTTGCCCAAGCTCTGCTCAGCTGCCCTGCAAGAGCTCCACTGCTGAATGAAAAGCTCAGTTAAATATCTTTCTGCTCTAAGATGGACTGGCTTTTATGAGAAACAGAGAACTTGGAAGCAAAACTAATAATTCTGACTGGCCACCCTTCCCTTCCCTTCCCTTCCCTTCCCTTCCCTTCCCTTCCCTTCCCTTCCCTTCCCTTCCCTTCCCTTCCCTTCCCTTCCCTTCCCTTCCCTTCCCTTCCCTTCCCTTCCCTTCCCTTCCCTTCCCTTCCCTTCCCTTCCCTTCCCTTCCCTTCCCTTGTCTTTTTTCCTTTCTTTTCATTTTCTATCTTTCAACTGCAGCACACGGTTGTTCAAAGGCATAAAACTGTATTTTTTTTCTTTTTCTGTGTCTGACTGGTACACTGTTAAATAGGGGTCATTTCCTTTTCATTTGACAGGAAAGCTTGAATCAGAGGTTCAGGATTTCCACTGCATCTATCACGACTGGGAATACCTGAAGTGCACCTGGCAGCCAGGTCTCCTCACCCCTGGTGGTGTACATTATGGGCTGTATTACTGGTAGGTAATAGCAAAACAGGAAAACACCCAGGCAGCAATCAAGTGAACCACTCAGAGCACAACAATGCCACACACATATAAAATATGCTTTTATAGCTGGCAGTGCTATTGCCCAAATCACCCAGAAGGAGCCAAAATAACGTCCCAAGCAACACATGGTTTCTGGCAGGAAAACACCAAATCCTTTCTCACTTTCTTAAAGATCAGCCCCATGCTGATCTTTGCCAGGAAATATCTTCTCACTTCCTCTTTTCCTTTTATTTATCCCTGGGAGGTGTTCTCTGCATGCTGTCCACCATAAAGACTTGTGCTTTCTCTTTGCTGAGCACACCTGGCTAGTCCTGGGTGCACATTTCCCAGGATCACAGTGTAGATATCTCAGCTGGACAGGATTTAGCACGAGGCTACCAAGCTCAGTGGACCCTAGACACAGTGTGGAGCTTCCCAGCCACTTAGAGCTTTAGTGCTCAAATATATTTTCACAGCCTCAGCACCTCTCATACAAGCAAACGTGCTGCCACAAGGTAATAATAATAACAACACATATTTCCCAGCTGTTTCTTTTAAACTGGTGCCCAAATTCTGTTCTGCAGGAAAACACATAGAGCTAGAATGAGTGGTCTGGGACAAAGTAAATACTTTATTTGTCCTGCAGCTCCTATGATATTATGGAAAAGATGACTTAGGCTGGGTTTCGTGCCACTGGGCTATGTGGAGAAAAGCATAACTGCATTTTAAAGAGGTTCAGCGTAGTTCTTGGGAATAGACTTCAAAGCAGAAGCACCAATTCAAAACCATTTTGCCAACTGCAAAGATCTGCTTGAAGGGGAACCACGGAAATGCATGATTCATGCCTTAAAGGAAAACAAACACTATAAAACCCCAACCTTGGTTTAATTGTCTGCAATAAAACCAGCCATTTGGATCTGGGTCCCATTTTATCACAAGACTGGGTGGACACCACAGCATCCTTTGATCCCTGTGAGCAAATTTTTATGCTGCTAGAACATGAAGTTTTTCCCCCAGACATAATGTGCTGTGCAGGGAGACTTCCATTAGGTCTGGGGCACAGGGGCCAAATTCAGCCCTGCCCTTGAGGGCATAAAGCAGCAGGAGTCTTAAAAGATGATCTGAAGCACCAGTCAGTGTTTCCAGGAGACAGCCAGCAGCTCAGCGTTGGGGAGTGGCCCCCAAAGGCAGAAGGGACAGGGTTGTGGTTGCACATTAAGTGGTTGTGGTTGCACATTAAGTAACAAACAGCAAACTCCTTCCTAGCTCCCACCCTGGGTTTCCATGTGCCTGTAGGGACTACCTGCAGCACTCAGTACATTCATGGCACACGTCACCTGCCCAAAAACACTTCATTTTGGCTTGGGAGGGACCTTTCTGCAGCTCGTGGCTGATGGGGAACAGGACTGTCACCATGAGTAGAGGCCAGCTCCTTCCCCAGCTCCAGTCACACACTGGCACCTCTTGTGCTCCAGGAATGGGCTTGGGGAGAGCCTGGCACAGCCTAAAAACCAACCTGAGAAGCTCTCTGTGCATGTGAATTTGGGGTTTTTTTCCTCTTCTCCACACTTTTGCCATAGCAGGAATCCAGGCTTGATCCACTGCACAGGGCTTTGGACAAAGGCTTGGAAATACCTGAGCAATACCTGAGCCTTAGGTCCAATTTTACAAAAACTGTCTGAGTAAGCAGCAGATGAGATCCTACAACTCCCTTGAAGGGTGGTTGTAGTCAGCTGGGGTCGGTCTCTTTCTCCAGGCAACAATGGACAGAACGAGAGGACACAGACTCAGGCTGTGCCAAGGGAAATACAGGTTGGATATCAGGAAAAAGTTTTTCACAGGAAGAGTGATAAAGCACTGGAATGGCCTGCCCGGGGAGGTGGTGGGGACACCACACATCCATGGATGTGTTTAAAAAAAGACTGGGGTGCCATGGTCTAGTTAAGGTGTTAGAGCCTGGGTTGGACTGGATGATCTTGAAGGTCTCTTCCAACCTTAGAAATCCTGTGATTCTGTGACTCTGTGTGTAGTCATGGTTCGTGCTGTGATGTTTTGATTTCTCTGAAACACTTTCCCAGGCACTGTTCTGTCAACAAGGGATATGTTTTTCTAACAGTATCCTGTTTTCTGCATTCCTCCCCCTAGGAGGGACTTCTCTTCATGTCCCTCTGACCTGACCAATGTGGTCCAAGAAGTTTGTCTTTCTTCCACCCCTTAGGCGGGTTCTTTGTAAAACACTATAAAGGGAAGAAGTTCTCCTGCAATAAAGGCAGGTTGGAGTCATTGTCAGCCTTCTGAAACACGACTCTGTGTCCTTATTTCGTGTCCTTTTGCCACACTCTGATTATTTTTCTCCCTGTTTCCCTGCACGCTGCCAGGTACGAGGGGCTGGAGCGGGCGGCGCAGTGCGGTCACTACATCCAGGAGCGGGGCATCAACGTGGGCTGCGTGCTGCAGAACCTCAGCCAGGCCGAGTACCGGGACCTGAACGTCTGTGTCAACGGCTCGGCAGCAGCGGCCACCCCACCACGGCCGCTCTACACCACCCTGCACCTCCACAACCTCGGTGAGGGCAGCAGCAGGGCACCCTCGGGGCCAGCACGCACCCCAGGCTGACAGGAGGAACATTTAGGTCACAGATACAGAAAGAATTGTTCCTTGGGAGGGTGGTGACGCCCTGTCAGAGGGTGTCCAGAGCAGCTGTGGCTGCCCCTGGGTCCATGGAAGTGTCCAAGGCCAGGTTGGACTTTGGGGCTTGGTGCAGCCTGGGGTAGTGGGAGGTGTCCCTGCCCATGGCACTGGGTGGAATTTTGGATCTTCAGGATCCCTTCCAACCCAGACACGCTGCCTCAGTGTCTTGGGTTATGGAACCAAAAATGTGTATTCTATTTCATTTGTTGAAAGCAGTTGGGGAAATGTTTTTTTTTTTTTTCTTTATCTCTTGTAACTCTGGGAGGAGTGGGGTAGAGGCCATCTGATAATGGGCCAGCTGTTAAACCAGGTGGGGCAGTGTTTGTTATCTCTGTCACCACCCATCCTCCCTCCAGGGCCAGCAGAGCCGTGCAGTGTCCCTGTCACTGTCACTGTCCCTGCAGGGTGTGCAGCCAGCAGAGCTGTGCAGTGTCAGTGTCCCTGTCCCTGTCCCTGTCCCTGTCCCTGTCCCTGTCCCTGTCCCTGTCCCTGCAGTGTGGGGCCAGCAGAGCTGTGCAGTGTCACTGTCCCTGTCCCTGTCCCTGTCCCTGTCCCTGTCCCTGTCCCTGCAGTGTGGGGCCAGCAGAGCTGTGCAGTGTCACTGTCACTGTCACTGTCCCTGTCCCTGTAGGGTGTGGGGCCAGCAGAGCTGTGCAGTGTCCCTGTCCCTGTCCCTGTCCCTGTCCCTGTCCCTGCAGGGTGTGGGGCCAGCAGAGCTGTGCAGTGTCCCTGTCACTGTCCCTGTCCCTGTAGGGTGTGGGGCCAGCAGAGCTGTGCAGTGTCCCTGTCCCTGTCCCTGTCCCTGTCCCTGTCCCTGCAGGGTGTGGGGCCAGCAGAGCTGTGCAGTGTCACTGTCCCTGTCCCTGTCCCTGTCCCTGTCCCTGCAGGGTGTGGGGCCAGCAGAGCTGTGCAGTGTCACTGTCACTGTCCCTGTTCCTGCAGGGTGTGGGGCCAGCAGAGCTGTGCAGTGTCCCTGTCCCTGTCCCTGTCCCTGTCCCTGTCCCTGCCGGGGCCGGAGCTGTCGCAGCTCAGGGGAACGTGCCGGCCACGGCGCTCACACCCCCGCGCTGCAAAACCCCGGAGCAAGGACCCGGTCCAGCCTGTGAGTCAAGTGAAAATAAACAAAAACCCCCGCTCGGGGCTGGCTGACACCTCGCTGCTCGGCAGGGTGGCCGCAGGCCGCAGCGCTGGGAGAGCCCGGCAGCGCGGGCAGGGGACAGGGCCGGGGCCTGCAGGAGCTGCACCTCCTGCTGACCTTGTCTGTGTTTTCCCCCGGCAGCCAAGCCCTCAGCCCCGCAGCAGCTGGTGGTGTCGGTGTCCGCAGCCCAGGAGCTGCAGGTGGCCTGGAGCCCCCCGGGCGGGCGGGTGCCGCCGCACTGCCTGGAGTACGAGGTGCAGGTGGCAGAGGATGCTGAGGGAGCCGCGGCTGCCTGGGCGGTAAGGACAGCACCCGGGGTGAGGGGAGAGGGGCTCAGGGAGCCCTGCCCGAGCCGGCAGTGAGGGGCACAGGGTGGGAGTGACCCCGCTGGATCCTCAAACCCGCTCTGAGCTCCGGCCGCAGCTCGGCTTCAGCAGGGACAGATCCCAGCAGGAGGCTCCGGGCGAGCCTTGCCTCCCACCTGCTGCCTGTTATCTCACAAAACTGCCACCCAGGAATGGAAAGGTGGCTGTGGTTTGGTTTCCCTGAACAGGGTGGCAATAGCCGGTCCAGCCTGTGAGTCAAGTGAAGATAAAATAAGCCACCCCCCGTGCTCGGTGACATCCCGCTCCTCCAGCACGGGGGCTGCAGGCCACGATCTGGGCACTCACACCCCAGCTGTTTACATTCCTGTCAGTGCTGGCACCAGGGGAAAGCAGATGATGGATTAATTTGTCTGTTTTTACTGATGGTAATTCCTTCAGGTCTGAGGGGTCACTGGGAGAGAATTGATCCCCCAACACTGATATCTGTTTTCTTTCTCTGATGGCTGTGCAGCATAAGCAAGTGAAAATAGATAACCAACCCCTCTGTGCTTGGTGACATTTCACTCCTCCAGCATCGTGGCTGCAGGCCAGGAGCTCTGGGAAACCCAAACACCTTGGACCAATGGAACTACAATTCTATCTCAAAAGAGAGAGATGGTGCTCCGTCCCAGAGCACATCTTTTATGCACGGTGCTTTCTCCTTGCATGTTATCCAGGTGCAGTTTGGAGGCAAAAGCAGAAAGGATTAATTAATCATAGGGGACATCTCTTTTTTAATTGCCGTATCCCACTCATGAGTCTTCCGAGGTAATTAAAAGAAAGATTCCGTAAATTAACAGGCAGAAATGGAAACATACATGGTGACACCTCCAGAAAGTATTTTCAGTGGATTTGTCTTCCTAGTCATCTTATTTGCATTAGCTTGTACAGAGCTGTTGTGAAATCATTTAAAACTGCCAAAATACAATCCAAAGGTTTACAGAGCCTGGACAGTGTGCAGGAACATCAGGCCACACCAGGCAGATCCTGGTGGTGGCACGTAACTCCTTGATATTTCTTCTTTCTGTTTGTTTCCTCAGTTTGTGTCGACCCAAATGGAAACTGCTTTAACAATTTCCAGAGCAAATCAAAGCCACGTTTCGTGTGTTCGTGTCAGGGGGAGAACAAACGTTTTTTGTGCTGACCAGGGCTTTTGGAGCGAATGGACACAGGATTGTTTCTCTGGTATGGAACTCAAAGTAAATGGTGTTTCTCTTACAACCTTTCTACAAACCCTGTTTGGGTGCAGGTGCTGATGGCTGCCCTGGGGATCTGCTGGTGCCCAGCACCTTCACCCTGCTCCAGCACAGCCATTCCTGCAGCTTTGCATCTCCAGTGCAAAAAATATTAATGCTTCTGCAGCAGCACCTTTCCCTGCTGCATGGGGACAGCTGGGATGGAGGAGTGACTGCTGAGCAGCAGGGTACTTGCAGTGTCTCCACAGGGCACCCTCCTGGCTGTCCTGCACCACAGATCAGCTCCTTTGAACCCTCTGGGGCTGTCCTCGTGTCCACTGGCTCTGCTGCAAGGGGCAGAGGGCAGGGGAGAGGCAGATAGCACTGCCTGCATCTGTCCAGAGATATCTATCTGTGCCAGAGATAAAATACCCTGAAGGAGGATGTGACCCACACAGTAACATATACCCATAAAATAAATACCCAAATAAATAAATGAATTAATAAAAACACGTAGGGTGATGTGGACAGGAGGAGTTTGCATCTGAGCCCAAGCTTTGTGGGAGGGAATGTAATCTATCCTAACATCTTCTTGTTTCCTGCCATTTGTCTTTGCAGTGTCCAGGAAAGAGGACAAGCAGCTATTTATCCTCGTTCCAGTCATCCTGAGTTTGTCAAGTAGCCTCATAATATTTATGTTGATTGGCCAGTGCAAGAAAAGGTAAGCATCAAGGCAGCCTGTCCAAGAAATGTGATTTTTTATTTTTTTTGTTGGTGTCTGTAGCTATTTATAACTCCAGTTGTAACTGAAACATCACATTAAATGTCTAAGGGCCAAACATTAATAGATGCTCTAAGACTGGACACCAAACAACAGTTCATTCTCAGTAAACAACCTCCCTGAATGTGTCTGTTTCTGATATGAAATGCCCCTACAGCAACCCATAAACTCACTGCAGAGACTCAAATACCTCTCATAACAGCTCAGGCTGCTTCTGTTAAACGCAGCAGTTACTTGCATGCACAGCAGCATAAATAAAGCTATTATTGTGCCCCAAACCACTCCAGAGCAGATATTTATCCTAGCTGTGTTAAAGCAGGGCTGTTTTAATGGGCTAAATCTTCATTCTTTGGGCACTCACACCCCAGCTGTTTACATTCCTGTCAGTGCTGGCACCAGGGGAAAGCAGATGAGTGGATGAATTTGTCTGTTTTTACTGATGGTGATTCCTTCAGGTCTGAGGGGTCACTGGGAGAGAACTGATCCTGTTCTGATATCTGTTTTTTTTTTCTCTGATGGCTGTGCAGCATAAGCAAGCAGGAAGCTTTTCTAATATGCCTTTTCAAGGCATCACTCAGGAGGGAGAACTGGCTCTAGAAATTCCCTTGTGTGGCCCCCAGAGATGAACTGACACCTGTTTTGGCAGTCAAATACGTGGAGTCCCAAACACACACACTCCTTCACCTTTGCTTTGCATCCCCTTTTGAAATTTTGGTTTGTGAAATTCAAACAGAGGGTAGATGCTGGTGAGAAACCAGCGGAATGCAAATGCTTCCCTGCATTGCCACTGGGATGTGACTGGCAGGGGTGCTGGAGCACGCCCTCAGCTCTCATGGTGAGGGGAGTAATTCAGTCTGTGTCCCTTTCAGATCCCCAGCAGGAAAGCCACTGCATGCAGCTGTGGGATACTGACCCTGCCTGCTGTCCTGCTGGTGTTTGGTGGGGTGCTGATGGAACACCACCCCAAGGACAGCCGAGGAGCCCTGAGCTTTCTGCAGCCCAGATGGGTCTTCCCTGCCTCACAGCTGCCACTTGTGAGGGCAGTTGTTGCAATCCCAGCCTCTAACGGGCCCAGGAGAAACTGGAAGGGCTTAAACTGACTGCAGGAAAACGGGAAGAGATCCAAACTGACTCTGAAGCAAGGTGTTTCTGGTAACAGGGCAAGGGAGGAAAAAAAGAGGCGGTGGAAGCTGCCATGAATAAAGATAACGCCTTGTTCTGTGGGCTTGTTTGGGTTTTTTTCTTTTGTAAGGACTCCAGAAGCCTGTCAGCAGGACACACACACTGAGGTGTCTTGGTTTGGAAAGACAGGGAAAAGCTGGAGTTTCCCTTAGAATGGGGAATGTAAACCCCTCACCCCTGCCAAATTATAATTTTGCAATTAAGGGCTTTCAGGCAAAGATTTGGGAATAGGAATAACAGTTCTTTACTAGGAATATTAACAATACAAATGTAGTAGAAAATAAAAACCACCCAACCAAACCAGCAAACAAACAAACAACAATTTTGGAGAACCCTGAGAGAGTCAGAGCTACAACCTGACACCCTGTTGGTCAGGGGGTTGGAAGCAGTCCCAAAGTGAGTCCTCCTGGAGTGGCAGATGTGGTTCTGGTGGAGCAGAGATGATCCTGTAGAACAAGGGTCCAGTGGTGGTGAGAAGGGTCCAGTGATGGTGAGAAGGGTCCAGTCTTCCTCCAGGAATCAGGTGAAGCCAGATCCCTGGTGTTCCTGTGTCTCAGTTTTATCCAGGTAGGAATGGTTGGCTCCCCCCACTGGGTGGAGCATCTCACAATGGGATGATGGAATGTGGATGTTCTGCTTTGGGGATGTGGCTTTTAGGGGTGTCTTAATGGTCCATGAGCAGAAAATATTCCCCTGGAGGGAGGACAGGAGGTGACAGAGATAACAAACTCTGCCCCACCTGGTTTAACAGCTGGCCCATTATCAGAGGGCACCTGCCCCTCTCCCCCCAGAGTTACAAGAGATAAAAAAAACATCTCCCCAGCTGCTTTTAACAAATGAAATAGAATACACATTTTTGCTTCCATAACCCAAGACAGAGGGCAGCACCTCACACACAATGCAAACACCTGCATCCAGCCCCTGTGCCCCAGCTTGCTCTCACCAGGTCCTGCCTGTTCCCAAATACTCAGCCTGCTGAGAGCATCCAAATGCTGAACAGGAGCTACCTCAGCTATTTATTTCATCTGCTGATATGCCTTACCTGGTGAAAAGCTCAGGTGGAGAGGCCTTGAGAGAAACTTTTGCTACAGAGAGGCACGACCACAGCTGCTGCAAAGGGCAGATGATTCAGAGCAGTGGGGGTCACTCCAGCAAAGGTGACACAGGGATTTCTCTAGGAAGTGGACATTGGCACCAGAATTCAATGAAGCTGTTTCTCACCACTGTGCAGTCAGGTGATGAAATTGCTGACTGATTTTTTAGGAATCATTCCCTGTGATGATGATAATAGAAAAAAAAAATAAATTAAAAAGCGTCACTGGATGAGATACCCTTTTCCAAGCCCATTCTTGCTTGAAGAACTAACCAAGGCAAACACAGGGGTTTCATTTCACTGGAGCAACCCTGAAAATGTGTTTTCTTGAAGGATCATTTATTCAGAGTGGGAATTTCTAATGAGCAGTGGAAGCTCAGAGAGAAAATCAAGTTTGTGTCAATCAGCCATTTAAAGAGCCATACTAATCCAATCAGAAACCAAACAACACAGCAAGTGCTGTCTTACACATCCAACTGCAAAATGATTCAATCCCTATCAGCTGCTTCCACTGCTAAATGGGCAACAGCCCAATGTAACTCGGGGAGCCACCTAAGGAGGAAAGAACCAGGAAAAAAAATAGTCAATTCAAGGACTGAAGCAGAAATGAAGTTTCATGGTGGTTGTAATTCTGCTGAGACACGACCTCTGCCTCCACTGTCTCTTGGGCAGCCACCATGGGATGGCTTTCCTTTGAAAAACATCCATGAGCATGCACTGGGCATGGAATTTCAGAACTGCCATCAGGCCTCTGATGGTCTGCCAGACCCTCAAGCAGTTAAAAAGTCTACTAAAAACATGTGAGTGCATTGTGAATGTTCCCCAGGGGAAAAAGTAGGGCAGGTAGTTGAGGCCAGGCTGCTGTCCTGAGTACATCTGGTACAATCTCACCTACTTTACCAGGTGGGAATGCTGGGCACAGGCATTTGGATTGGGACAAACACTGCAGCAGCCCCAGCCTGCTGGATGGGTTTAAACTGGGCTGAAGCCTCTAGTCTAATTTTCCCCCCAAAAAAAGATAAGAAGGGAAGGATTAAAGTGTATGGGTGCAAGTAAGAGAGAGCAAAGGAAAAGTTGTTGTACCTCCACAGCTAGAACTCACCCCCCAAAAAAAGATCAGAGCTATTTCAGTAACCACAAAATAGAAAAGTTGGGCTGAAGCCTGCCTAGAAACCTGCCTAGTAACAGAGTGATAAATTAAGTACATCTACTTATGGTATCTGTATGCTGCAGCTTTACCAGGAGTATTTAGGTGAGGAAAGCTGGGCTTGGCCCCAGTGCAGGGCTCCCCAAAATCACCCCTGCTCATCTGCAGCATTTGCCAAATTCAGCCCCAGATGGCCACTCACCTCCCTAACATCCTGAACCTCTCTGGAATTGCAGAAGTGCTTTTTTTTTTTTTTTTTTTTCTTACCCTGTGCTTATAGAATTACACCTATGTATTTCTTTCACACAGTAGTCTCACTAGAGTGTTTTAATTCATTTGCTGTAGTCCATAATTAATATTTCTTAGTAAAGCATTTTTAAAACCTCTCCTTTGGCATGCTGTGCTCTTATTGTTCCCAGCTCATGTCTGGGTTCCAAGTATTTTTACCAACTAAGCTCCACATGTCTGGTGAGACATGTCTTTGTCTTTGTCTTTGCATACCCCTGAGTTTAGAGTCTTCTTTCTGTCTTTGACTGATAAAGTCTTACAGCCATTTGTTGAAGAATAAACCCAACTTTTCCTACACAGCTTTTTTTCTCCCTAGAGAATGTCAATACTTGTCACACATACAAAAGCACAATCCTGTGCATGCTGCAGGGAAATGCAAAATCCATTTCGTCTGTCATATTCTAACTGCTTTTGGGAAGCAGCAAAACAAGGAAGATGAAAGCCAAGGTCTCTGAACTCAAAAATCACCCTTCTTCTCTCACTGAGGCATATTTTCAAGCTGCCAGCAAGAGAGCAATTTGAAAATCAGTTTACATTCTGTTTCCTCACATCCATCCTCATATTTTTTTAATTTTTCTGAGTGGCTTCTCAGCACAAGTGTTTCAGCCGCTGTAACTTGCCAATGGCTGCAAGACACAAAGCAAAGCTGGCATCTTCAAACGCAGGAATTTCCACCTGAACACCAGGAGGAACTTTCTTCCTGTGAGGGAGGCAGCGCTGGAACAGGCTGCCCAGAGAGGTTGAGGAGTCCTCCCTGAAGATATTCAAAAGCTGTCTGGACACAATCCTGACTAAAGAGCACTTGGGGACCCTGCTTGAGAGAGGTTTGAAGAGGATGAGCTCCAGTGTTCCCTTCCAGACTCACCCATTCCGTGATCTCTCAGGAGCTCTCTGCTCCTCCTGCACTTGAGGAAATGGAAAGGTGGATGTTGTATCTCACCGGCTGAGGCATCTCTGCTGAAATTTCCCATCCTGTGCAGGCGCTAGAAATCCCGTGGCCACTGGGTGTCAGCATCTGTGCTCGGATGCAGGGGACGTGGAAAGCAGGTGCAGCATCGGTGGGTGCCGCCAGAATTCGGTATTTAGTGCATGAAAATTAAAGACGGGGGATAATGTCTTTGCCACCATGAGAAAGAGGAGTCTTGACTGAGGGGTGACATCACCTTGTGCCCCCTGGCATCATGACCACGGCCCAGTGCTGCTGCACTGATCAGATCTGTGTCCCCACCTTTGGGGCAGGTGCCAGCCCCAAAAACCAGCCCCTGCCACTGCCTCCCCCCTGCTCAAGCCACTGAGCACCCACAGAAAGGTCCCACCAGCCCCAACTGGAGGTGTGGCTGCCCTGCTCTGTGTCCCTGCCTCACTGGCAGCAGCTCCTGCACCCCTGAGCCCCCGTGGATCTCAGCACCCACCCCTGAGCCCCTGAGCCCTGGACCTTGGGAGGACAACAGAGCCCTTCTGGCTGCAGCTTCTAGATGTGGAGGCTTTGGGACTGCAGTAGCTAATGGTACAATCTGAAACCTGCAGAGCTGCACAGGCCATGGCAGGTTTGCAGCTCACTGCCTTGTCTGGCGTTTGTGTGTTTAGGAGCATCGTCAACCTCTTTATTTCTGTGTAGAAGCCAAATTTTCTCAGGAGGGTCTCTGGTTTTTCACAGCTTCAAGGCAAGCAAATACAGCTGATGCATGGGCTTGACAGAACAATTTGAGGCAACATATTGTGGCTGAGCTGTCTGAACAGCTGAAATGGCTCTGCAAACTGTCTGTGTCAAGATACCCTTCCCAGAGTACAGAGAGATAAAACAACCAGATGAAAAATGACAGACACCAAAGGCTTAGCCCAAAATCGAGGATTCACGTCCCTGCCATCCTGGGCTGCATGCCCCCTGTGTGGATCTGCATCCAGACACAACATGGGACTGCTACATTCAGGGAATAAAATGCCATTTCAGCCAGTCTCACACCACCAGAGGCATTAAAAAAACCAAACAAACAAAACCCCCCAAACAAAACAAACAAACAAAACCAAAAAAAACCAAACAACAGAAACCCCACCCTAATTTAAAAATATCAAACATGGCTTTGATATTTCCTTTCTTGATGGGTCTGCCCAGGCAACAGTCTCAGTGTTTAAGTGGGTCTCAGTCCAGGGGGAGCTGGGTGTGGGTGCTTCCTTAAGCTGGGAGGCTGGATGAGCACTCTGGCAGCGCTGCTGTGGTCCCAGTGGTGCCTGCACTCCTCTCAGACAGCCTGCACAGCACCTCTGACTTCTCTGAGATGCCAAATGAGGTTGCACTGCCTTGCCTTTGATGGCAGGTGTGAAAGGTTCCTGCAGCTGCAGTGAGGGGATTTGAGCCACGATCATCCACCAAGGATGGGTTTTGTTTCCTTGCCTGGGAAGCTGTGAATGGAGGTGACAAAGGCATGTCACACCTTTGGTGTGCTTGGATGTCCCACCTTGGCAAAGCACCAGCAACTCACAGGAGGTATTTCCATTTTGGGAAAAAAACAGAAGTACTTAATATCAGGGTTTTTTTAGAAAACAGGGAACACCTTCCTTTAATGCTATCTAGATATCACTATGATTTAAAAATGAAGGATGGCAGAATACTCTTGCCTGGAATTCATCCAGTAATGGATAAAGCAGGCGTGGCAAACAAACATGCAGAGCTTGATCTTCTTAGGGATTGGAGCCTCCCTCCAAGGCTGCTCTTGGCCGTGTCACCCACCCCAAGCACCCTCCCTGCATGGCCGTGGCACACAAGGAACAGCAAACTGATGCCAACAGCGTGTTAAACCACCCAGGGCAACAGCTGTCCTGCAGGACACACAAACTCCAGCAGCACATGCAGATGTGAGGCTGCTCTAAGTTTTAACAAATTGTCCTGGTTTGCAAAGACAGGTGTCTGCTAAGGAAGGCAGGAGCCTCCCTTGGAATGGAGAATGTAAACCCCCTCCCTCCAAATTATTATAATTTTGAAATTAAGGGGCTCTCAGGCAAAGATAAGGGAATAGGAGTAACAGTTCTTTACTAGGGAAATTAAAATGAAAATGCAGTAGTACAAAAAAAGACAAAACAAAAAAACCCAACAACCACAGAGTCAGAATACAACCTGATACCTTGCTGGTGAGGGTGTTGGTAGCAGTGCAATTAAATCATGGCAGCAGTCCTCCTGGAGTGACAGATGTGGTTCTGTTGAAGCAAGGATCCTGTAGTTCTGTTGAAGATGTAGTTTCCCCTGAAGGTGCAGTGGTGCTGAGATGGGTCCAGTCTTCCTCTGGGAATGCAGTGCACAGAGGCTGCCCTGCTGCACTGAATCTCAGCTTGGATCCAGCTGGGAATGCTGGGCTCCTCCCCCTAGGTTGATGAAATTGTATCAGCCCTGCAGTGAGCCTGGATGGCCCATGAACAGCAGATACCCCTGGAGGGAGGCTGGGTCCTGGCAGGGATAAAGAACACTGCCCCAGCTGGTTTAACAGCTGGAGATAGAATACAAACCTCTGGTTGCTCCTGCACTGCAACCTAAGACACAAATGCAACTAGGCAGTGGTCTAACATGTAAGTGAGGGTAAAGTGACACAGCTACAGAAAATTTACACAGGAGAAGGGAGCAGAGACAGCAGACACAGGATCCCATCCTGTCTCTCGGTACCCAAACATCCTTTGTACCCTCACAGGGTCTGCCTGCAGAGCCAGGGCTGCCCAGGGAGCCTGAGAGAGTCATTGCACCACCAAGAGGTCCCTACTTGATGCATGAAGTCCAGAAGAGAACAGTCCTTGCCTTTTATCTGATGATGTTCCAGCTCTTCACTGCTGAAAAGGAAATATGTCCCAACCTTCAGGACTCTCCAATTGATCTTGGCTGGTAACTGCCCAGAACTTTGTGCCCGTGATGCCAATTTACTTAGAAACACTCACACTGAGAAAACAATAACCTTGTTGCCTGCCAGGTTCAGCAAAGTTCACTTTTAACAACGGAGAGCTTAAAAGGCTGACAGCACAGTTTACTTAACTGAAGAAAAAACATGAAGTTCCTGGCTATAGCAACAAAGAAAAGTGTTTTTAAAACATCAGGCAGTGCAAGTACAAAGCAGGCTCAGCCCTGAAAGCTTCTCAGCAGTGTTTGCTCAACCACACCAGCTGAAGTCAGCCCAAAAAGGACATTACCTCAATGATGCTGCACTCCTCAGCAGACAGAGGCTATCTCCAGTAACACGGAATGTGCATGGAAATGCTGTTGTATAAAACAGAACACACTCATGTGACTGCATGCAGTCAGCCTTGGGCTAGCCAGGCTGGTTGATTCTGGATGCTTCTGGAGACTGCAAGTGAAATATTGCTTCAGAGAGTTTGGGGCTGGCTCAGGGTGGGGAACACGCAGCCTTTGCCATGCCTTGACTTCATGCTGTCCTGCGTGTGGGAGATGCACTGACTTGGCATGGCCTCTCCTGCCTTCCTCCAACACTGTAGCATTTTTCATGGCTTTGCTAGGACTTGGAAGGCCTGTAGCCCAAAAATAGCATTCTCTCTTCAGGATGTTTGTTCCTCCCACACTTTGGGACGTGTCTCTGGGGTGGTGCTGCTGTGCAGATGGCTGGCTTGGTGCCTGAGCTCTGCCAAACCAGCACCCACCTGTCCTCCTGCAGGAGGAGGCACCAACATCAGCAGCACACACAGATGTAAAGCTGCTCTAAATTTTAATAAGTCTAACCAGACAGTGGTCTAACAGGCACTAGTTTACAGATCTTTCTTTTTTGTTTTGTGCATCAGAAATTTAAATCAGTCAAAATGCCACAATTAGATCCTATTAAAAATATACATTGGATAATCTGGGTGTATTTTAAT
Source organism: Phylloscopus trochilus trochilus (assembly GCA_016584745.2). Taxonomy (NCBI): domain Eukaryota; kingdom Metazoa; phylum Chordata; class Aves; order Passeriformes; family Phylloscopidae; genus Phylloscopus; species Phylloscopus trochilus. The sequence continues at coordinate 4,865,870 of WQNJ02000046.1, forward strand.
TAAACAGTAATTTATACAATCAAGCACAGGAAAATTCAGAATAGTGGATTTAACATGCCCCTGTGTGCTGCTGCATGATTCATTTTTCAAGTCACCTAAGTGCTGGTACCCACTAGAGTCACAAAGCAGCTACCATTGTCCCAGGAAACTGCTGGGAAAATTGCATTTATCTGCTAGGAGATCCTTTGGTTTTTTTTGGGAAGCAGAACATAAGACAACATCAATGAGAGATGTAATACAGAAGAAGGATTGCTCCAGAGTCTCCATTTTCCACAATAATTTGTCACCCATTGGCTGCTGTGAGCAGTCTGTGTAATTCTCTTGTTGTCACCACCCCAGAGTCACCAGAGTTATTTGGCCTTTGTCACCACTAACCACTTACCCACTTGCCAGGCCCCTCCACAGCCCCTTGGAGCTGTGGCCCAGGAGGACAGGCTCCTTTTCTGTGGTTGGAAAATGTGGAGTGAATCCCACTGGGCACTGTGCTGGGACACACTGTGCTGAGTCCTGAGACAAGAATCCTCTTGGAGGGACCATGTGGGAGATCTGCCCCGTGCAGAAACCCTGCTGCTGCCACACTCCTTCCACACATACCCACACACCCTCCTGCTGCCAGCAAAACCTGGGATTTAGGACAGTCTTAAGCAAAACTTTTCAGTGTGTAACTCATACACTCGACTCTTCATTAAAGGTGTTCTGGTGTGGTTCTTTAATCAGCAGCTGTGCCTCGTTGCATTGATTGTCTGTCTTGTGTAGATCTAAAATCCCCCACCTGAAGCCTCTCCATCTCCATGTTGTTATGGGATTGCAGCATCCCTGCACAGCTGAGAGGGAATGGCACATCACATGGATGTTTTCTGACAGCTTCAGAGCACAGGATTCAGTGTATGTAAAAGCAAACAAGCAGAAGACCTGAGAGCTACAGAAAAAAAAAAAAAAAGAGGGAGAGACAAAACAGATAACAACTTCATAGTTAAGAATTATAAAAACAAAAGCTTTTTTTTTGGATACATGCAACCCCACAAACTCACACTTTCACTGCAACAGCCCCCATCCTACAATCACACCAGCAGGTGTATTTGAACTCCCCATCACAGATTTCCTTCCCAGCTTTTCAGATACTCCCATTTTTTTGAGGGGAGAATGAAGCGTGGTGACATCTGTGGCTCTCTGGGGTCTCTGGGATGTGTGTGTGTTCATGTGCAGAGATGTGTCCACACATCTGTCCCTCTGCTTCACCTGCACAAGGCTTGGTGCTCTTGTGTCTGCCTTTTCCCAGGAAAAAGCCTCTGATGCCTTTCCCACTCTGGAAGTGAGACAAAGCCAAGTGTAGTTCTTGGCATGTAGTTATCCTAATGATACTGTGACACAGGGAGGAAAGCCATCCAAGAGACATCTGCTCCTTTATCACATGACTCTGCTTTTGGAATGCACAATTTGTCTGCCACAGTATCAGACACCCTTCAGCAGCTCAAAGTTAAGTGGTATTTCTGAAGGGCTGATTGCAGTTTGCTTTTCTTCCTTAAAAGATGCTTCTTCTTTGGCATTTGTCTCTCCAGGGCCCTCATGGCTCCAACACCTTGGATGCTGACTGGGAAGAGCACCAGGCACCCTCCACACCAGTGATGCAACTCTTCCCAGGGCTCTCCAGAAGAAAGGCTCTGGGGATTGACATGAGTGTCTCTGCAGAGAAAACAGCAAGAGCCACACTGTTCACAGTGCTCACTCACACATCGCCTAACATTTACATCTTTAAATTATCACTCAGATGAAAACTATTGCAGACTCACAGTTATTCAGACAATGCTGGGCTGGGATGCCTTCAGACTCCTCAGCATTGGCTCTGAAATGTGTCACCTCCCAAATGCCACAGCCTCTGGGTAGCTGCTCTTATCTTCAGCAAGCACAGGATGGGAGGAGCTGACCTTCTCCTCAAAGCACAGCCTGTGAGGCACACACGGCTCCCCAGAGCCACCAGGGCTGATCCCATGGATGCTACACCCAGACCTGGCTGTGTGGGGAACAGAGGCAGTTGAGCCAGCTCAGAACTAGAAACCAGGCTGTTTGTGCCTCAGCACCATGGCCAGCCTTGCTTCTGACCTCAGGCTGCAAGCCCCTAGAGCTCAGGAAGATGCCAGTTCTGACCTGGGCTGCCCCCAGGAACAGATTCCCCAGTTCCAGTCAAAGGGGGTGGTCTTTGCTGGGGCAGAGCCTCTGCGTGTGTGCTGTCCCATGGGCAGCCTGCCTGCACAGCTCCATCTGGTTTGGGAAGCAAGGCAGCCAGCACATCTCAGCCTCCAACCATTTCCGAGGAATTATCTTCACTTCTGCTGTCCAAATCAAAGCAAAACACGACCACAGACACTATTTGTAAGGCAAAACCATACCTGAGCTGGGATTTGAGGACTCACACAAAGCTTCCAGCCCCAGGCAGGGCTTCTGGAGGCACCACCACAGTTAATGGTTACGTCTCAGGAGAAGCAGAGGAGCTGTGGGGACAACCTGACTTTGGTTAAGTTTCAGAGAACTAAATCAGTGCTTCAAATTCACATAGTTTAAAAAAAGTAAATTTTAACAGTTGTTCCCGGAGGCAGCAATTTAAAGAGGGAGAATAGTCTATCACTGCTTTCACATTTAACAAGTTTTGGGGTTGGGTGTGTTGGGACATCTGCTGGCAGTAATTCCTGTGATTAAGCTGTGGGCCATACTTCGAGTGTAGGTCCTCATCCTCATTTTTTTGTTGTTGGTTTGGTTTTTTGGTCAGGACACATTTTAACTGGGGACAGATGAAAGAAAGAGAGGGCATGTTCAACTTTTTTATTTCCTGACAGACCATGGGGAAAAAAATAAATAATGAAGAATTATTAAACCAACAAACTTTCTTTAATAAATTAATAGCAGCATCACAAAACCCTGATGTGAAATGACCCAAAGAAAGTTGGGTACGTGACAGTATTTAACCCTTCAGAGAAATGTCCTCCCCTGCTGGCTGGGAGGAAGGCAGGTGCTGTAAGGCAGTCCCCTTGGCTCTTCATCCAAACAAGAGATGGACATCAGAACGGGTCCAGCTGAGGTTGGCATATTTACAGTTCTGGCGCTGATTGATTTATTTTATTTTTTTTTAAAAAAAACACTTATAAAAATTCTGAAAATTCTCTGTTCAGTTCTCATTATTTACATCCAAATATAGCAGGTTCCTTTTTTCTTTTTTTTTTTTTTTTTTTTTTTTTTCCCATACAACAGAACCAGCGAGGGTGAGACACGAAGGCTCCTGTGCAAAGACAATGCCTGTGTGAGCACTGACACTGAGCTGGAGGAGGCTGTGGGAAATGAGCTATTCACACGGCTTGCACGTGTGCTAGAAGCTACTGCAATTCAACTTATTGCTAAATGATTTCAAAGTCTGTGGTTGGCTCTTAAAGACAGATGTGTATGTGTGTATATATAAGTACAAACTCACATGTCTGTATATTTATACACACATATACATGTTTGGAAGAGATGCACTCTAAATTCACCCAAAGTGGGGGGGGGAGGAATTAAAATGCACTGTGATATTTTTGATTTCTCTCTACTGTTTGAGATAATAAAATCTGACTCAGGGTAAAGGGCAGTTGCTGAAGGTGCAAGTTTGTGTCTCTGGCCAGTGGTTTTCCTACTGATTACCTGACCTTTTTGGAGAGGCAAGTGGATTCCCAAGCATTCAAGCCCATGCTGGTATCTGCACATGGAGCAGCTCTGCTGCCTTCTGCAAGCAGTGAGCTGCTCTCTGGGATACCTCATATGCCTGCAGGGAAGTACTATGGATTTATCCCAGGAGGGGATGAGGGAGAAAAGATCATCAACTTCAGTGCATCAATCTGGGACCAACCCAGCAGCAAACACAACCCAAATGTTGTGTTTTAGTAGTGACCTCAGCAAGGTTGTAGCTGCACACAGCAGTGCAACAGCACAACCCCTCCTCAAGCACTGGCAGAATTTTCCAGTTCTTCTATAAGTTAACTTTAATGGAATGAACACAGCAAGCTGGGCGTACAAGCAATCCATGTAAATAAAATGCGATTTATCCATGCCTAGTGTAAGCTTCTCTGTTCTGACAATTATCTTAGCCAGAGGCTGTCAGTGATGCTAAATGCATCCATGTTAGATGGGCACTGCAGCATCTGTGTAGTAGTTAATGAAGATATAAAAACCTTATGGGTGATATCTGGCATTAGGCAATACTCCACATAAGGAGATCTGCATGAGAGGCATCACCCCAGAGGCACAGTGCCAGAAAGACACAGTGCCTTGGAGGGTTTGTGTACACAGGAATGCAGAGGAAAATTAATTCAAATTATACATGGTGTGTATTAAAAGCAGATTACTTAAAATGCATTCAATCCCAATGTGGATGCTTTCATTAAAGATGTAAGTGGTGTTAATTTGATATACTCTAATTTACTTTGGGAGTAAAACGGAATAAATCAAATTTAAAAGTTACTCCAGATTAATACACCATGTACTGGCTCCAGGTCTGCTTCCCTGCTGTCCCTGGTCACCATTTGCTTTAGAACCATGTCCCCAGCAAATGATTCCAATCACATGCTCTGCTCAGCTCTGCCCACCCCCTCCTGGGACAGGAGCAGGGGCCCTCGCTTACGCCTCTCTCCAACTCTCCCCAGGGAGGCACATCCTGCTCCCCACAGCTTCACCCTGGCCAGCACCACACACAGAGAACCTTCTGCTCTGCTCCCAAAGCAGTGTTCCATCACCAGCACCGTGCTGGAAAAATGAAAGCAAGGGCTAAACCAGCTAAAGAGTAACTGGATGTGAGAAGAGCAGAGATTTGGGCTCTGCCAAAGCCAGAGTGCTCTCCCTCAGGCAGGCTAAAGCCCCTGATCCTCCAGCAATCTGGGAAGGCAGTGCTGGCCACACTGAGCACAGCCTGCTCCATCCTACAGCTGATGGTTATCTGCAAGACCAAAGGAGGGCTTTTAATGAATCCTAGGCCTTCCATTTGTTAAATGTTTGGAATAGGTAACTGGGGATCACTCTATTTCTCACACTTCCTCTCCAGGTCTGAAAGTGGCCCCAGCCAGGACTGCAAAACCACATTCCCTACCTTTCCTGGGGGAGCCAGAGCCTCCTGAGGAATGGAAGGAAAACAGCAGGGTTGGAGAGGGAGCCAGAATCTACAAAAGGTCCCTTGAAGTGTAGGAATGACCCAGTATGGCAGATGCCACTACACATAACAGGACATGTCTGGCCAGGTGCCTGCACGGCCACTAGGCTGTTGTGATGTCTCTCTGCCAGGCTTCTGTAAAGTCTTTACACGGCACAAATAGGGGTGAGGATTTAAAGTATATATTTACTGTCAACTTGAAAAAGAAAAGTTATACTGACCAAGTCTAATAGCATGTATTTGATATATAACTATTAACGTGCCATTCTGGACTCCAGCAAATCCCACCTGAGATAAATATTCAGCATTTTTGTTCATGCACTGGAAGAAGAATTCAAACATTTTTTGTCCATGACATATGCAAAGTAACTAATAGTTCTGATCTAGTATTAACAGTAAATATAGAACCTTAAACTTCACTGCAGTATATTAATATATATTATTATTTTAAGTACTGGACTGGAAAGACAACTCTTTTTTTTTTTTTCTCTTTTTTTTTTTTTTTAAAAAAAAGAAAGCTTTGTTCAGAATGCCATATTTACATCGTCCTTTGACCGACACTTACATTTTTTTTTACACAATATATATATATTTTTTTGTTTTGGCTACGGATACCACCGTAGCGGAGTCAGGCGGGGAGTCACTTTCACACGCAGCTCACCCGCTCGCTGACGACATTACAGCTGTTTATGGAGAGCTCCGAGGTCCCTGGCTGCATCTCCAGGCCCTCCTCAGCCTCATCCAGCTCCATGCTGTTGAACTCGTTGCCGTTGCGGTAGCTGGTTAAAGTCAGGTCTTTCCCGTAGAGGGCCGTGGAGGCCACGTTCAGGCACTGGTTCTGCCGCAGCGCCGATTTTTTGCCGGGCCGGTACTGGCAGCGGATGTAGTTGGAGAAAGCCCTGCGGTAGGTCTTGTTGAAGAGGGTGTACACCAGGGGGTTCACCCCCGAGCACACGTAGCCCACCCACACAAAGACGTCCAGGAGCTCGCTCAGCAGGTCCTTGTCGCAGGCCTCCTTGCAGAGGACGGACATGACGTTGGTGATGAAGAAGGGGCACCACATGATGAGGAACAAAAAGAAGACGATGCCCAGGACCTTGGAGGCTCTCCGCTCGTTGTTGATGGACTGCATCGTCCCCTTGCGGAAGAGCACCGCCTCCTTGCTTACGGGGGAGTTCAAGTGGGAGGCCCCCTCGTGATTGTGGAGCATGGAAATGTTCTCTGTGTTGTTCTCCTTCTTGAGGCAGTTCACGCTGCTCCTCCTCTGCTTGGGCACCTCCCCGCACATGAACACCGTGGCCTGTCTCTGCAGCACCTGGACGGTCAGGCAGTACGTGATCACCATGATGATGAGGGGGATGAAGAAAGCCATGAAGGAGCCAATGAGGACGAAGTTCTCGTCGTTGAGGACGCAGGTCCCGTTGACAAACACCCGGGAGTCATCCTGCAAACCAATGACCGGAATAGGCATAGATATCCCTAGAAAAATGAAACCAGAAAGGAGACTGTCACCTGGGCAGGCCGGGGCTCCAGAGAGGCAGCAGAGAGGATGCAGGTCCTGCATGCACTCAGCCCACTGCCTAAAGCTGTTTGGAAGAGAAGTTACTGCTTCCAGGTTGATGCCTTAGATTTCAGCTTTCATAGTTTCAGATTCTGTGACACCCAAGGATGTAGTTGTGAGCCTCATATTAAATGCTAGTGAGCTCTCTTCACAGAACAAGCAGACAAAACAAATCTTTTCCTGCTGAGGACCAAGGACAGCTTTCAGCCCAAAAGCACACACAAGGGTGGACTGAAGGGAGGAACAAGAAGGATGGGGGCTCACAACCTGAAGCTGTAATTGGACAATTAAACCCCAATGTGCAAATGGACCAAAACTTACAAAAATGTAAAATCTCGTGATCGGGGAGCCATTTTGTGTGGCCATTCCCAACCCACCCTGGGTGCAGCCTTGGTCAGGCTCCTCTAATGCCCAGGGTAGGTCCTGGAAGCCTTTTAATAAATCTTTACTTTATTCTCCAGCTCTGTCCAGCCTCTGTTTCAGGTCAGCCCTCCTAAGGCATCAAGGTGAAAGGGAAATCATTCAACAACCCTCCTTGGAGCACAGCTCCAGGGCAGGACACTCTCCTGCAGGAACAGCAGCAGCTTTGCTGTGCTCCACAGCTGACTCAGTGAAGCCAGCCTAACTCCTATTTTCCTAGCATTAATTGGAGTTTGTGGGTGTAGGAAAGGCAGTCACCACTCTGCTGCTGTGTTCCAGCCGACCACCCCATACCTGCCTGGGTTGGGATGAGGTTTGAAATCATTGACATAAGGGAGAAAGGAGCAAATCTTAAAGAGAAAACTTTTCAAAATATGAAAGCATTACAGCTGTGAAGATTCAAAAGCAAGATTCTTACAGTAATTAAAATAAACCTGACAGAAAAAATAGCCACTTTTACCATGGCATCACAGACACATGGAAGCACAGTTCTGGATCTCAGGGCTGCTGTAGACAACCTCAGGGCAAAAAGAAAGTGGTTTCTGCAAGACATCACTCAAATATTTTTCACACCTACTGAGATCCAGACTTCATCCCTTGATCTGTGAAGCTCAGTCCCACATCAGGACAGACCCAAAAGCTCCCAGAAGCAATGACATATTTTGGAATACCACAACATGTGTGTACAGGACAACACACATGGGCCAGTTAGAGAATCACGGGCTCATCTAATCCTGCCTGGTGTCTTTGGCAAGTACCAGAAATTGAGGTCTGTGGTACAAAATGGGGCAGCTTGTAAGCATTACACCTTAGAAAATTCCAAAGGAAGAATCTGCATCCAGATCTTGTTAAAATAACCTGTGAGAGATTTATCCTCATGATAAATCTTACTAATTCTTGATCTCATTTCTAACTCCACAATGCTCAGTGGCAGTTCCTCAACCTATCTGTTTTCATCTGAACAAAGTGTTTCTTGCTCATTCAAGTGTTTTCTTGCTCATGATAATTTCCTTTGACTCCCATCAGTTCATCTGCTATGAGACACAGTGAATAATCACTATCTGGTCACCTTTTCCACCTTCTTGGTGATTTTACAGACCTGCTATCATCTCTCCTATCTGGCATCTCTTTTGGAGCTGAAGAATGCCATTCTATTTGCTCTCTCTCCCCTCACACCAAACTCATTCTATGCCTTTGATTATCTTTCTTTACTTCTTTTCAAGTTCCTTTCTGCCCTTTTAAAGAAAAAAATCCAACCAACCAAACACCAACCAACCAACCAACCAAAAAAACAACAAAAAACAAAAACCAACCAAAACCCTGCATATCAGAGCAGCTAGAGAGCAACAGAAGGAATTCTGTGCTCACCTCTGGGCACCTGCCTGTCATGGAGCATCACTCCTCAGACACATCTGTGGCTGGCCATGCCCTCCTTGATCTCCTCCACCCCAAAAATAACCAGCACTGAGGCCACTGTTGTGCCTGAATTACTTTTTTGGAGTTGTTGTGAACATTACAGGTCATAAAACTAATCCTGTGGGACTCTGAATTTCTAAACAGGAAGAATTACATGCTAAAGTGATTAGCCAGGGCATTTTTCCCACTCCAGCTAAGAGTTTTTCAGGATTCTGGGGAATTCCTCTGCAATTTGTCATTATCAGAAAATTACCATTTGGCAGAGATCAAGTGACAGAATTTCTTCTGAAAATTAACAATTATAAATGCCTTCTGTGACTGTAGCATGTGGGTTTTTAGCTCAAGTACTAGTTCCAGACTTGCTCTTCTTTCCCTCTTCATGCCAGTGCTCATGAGTTCACCTTTGCCAAGGCAGCTGCCTCCTTGCTGCTGTGTTACCTGCTGTCTTCCTTGTGCCAATTCCCTGCCACTGCAGTAACCTTCACACCATAAATCCATCATTAAAGACATCATCCTAATGCTTTGGCTCCATCAAACCACAGGCATTTGGGAAATGGTGGAAGTTACACTGAGCCCTCCTTACACGAAGAAGAAATCTGAATTAGGTCAATGGCATCACACTGGGACTATATTTGCATGTATAATTTTATGCTTTAATGCCCTCTGCAACACCTACCCTTTGAAACAAAACTCCAAAATGAATGGAAGTTCATTCATGAAGGAGTCATCACTTAAGATGGTGCTACTGCTTTAGCCAAGGAAAATGAGATTTCAGGATATCTTCACACATAAAGTGACATTTATGTGACACACATGAAGTACATTTGGGAAGGATAACCTGGTTCTGGGATATGATGGATATACAAATCAAAAGCACTGATGGCAGCCTGAAATCCTGCACAAGCATGAGCTAGCTCAGCATTAATGACAGGGAATGAGAGGGTAGCTGCTGTAATGGAAAAGTGTCTCTCACCTCTCACAGAGCAAAGTGAGATTTCAACTGAGAATGCATAGAAGAAAGAGACTTCTTTTTTTTTTTTTTTTTTTCACTTTCTTTCAGTCTGGGAAAATCCCATCATTAACAGCAGTAGGAAGAAAGATGCCCTCAGATAAACTGGCAACATGCTTTTCTTCAGCTGTCAGCTGGATTCAGCACTGCTCACTTACCCTCATCTCAAATGCCTTCTTTCACCTCACACCTCTCCTCTGAAACTCATTCTTTAATATGTGATTTATCACCAATCCACTGCACAACTGAGTCTGAAAGGGAACTGATTGTGTGCACACCTTGGGCAACAGGGACTGACTCACAGTGAGAAGATCTGAGACACCTCAGAGGGGCTTCCTTCATGGGGGATTACTGCAAAACTGCTGCTGTAACAATCCCAAATGCACTAATATCTGCTTGCAGACACAGCTGACAGCCTGGCCCTGGTTTCAGCAGGGGTGCCTTGATCAGCCCTAAGCATTCCCAAGGCTCCTGGACGTGGATGAACGTGGATGAACGTGGATGCCTGCCTGACCTGGGTTCTGCTGTTTGAACAAGCACGGAGAGGGCGTTCAGCCCCACTTGACTCAAGCAGTGCACAGCACTGACAATGCAGTTTGAACTGCCCATAATGTGAGAACTGAGGCCAGCTGGTCAGAGGATACCAAAGTCCCCCCAGCAGTGCAAGGAGGGTGAGTGTCAGATCAGGCAGGAGGCTCTGAAGCTGACTGCTGTCCACAGCCTTTTGTCAGTGCAGCTCTCTGAGCCCCAGTGCAAAGCATTTCCTGAGCTCCTCCCTGACACTCTCTTCATCAACAAACATCAGGCTGACCTGCTGAGCTGAAGCTTCCAGCCTCAGAGGCATTTCCCAGCTGGGTCAAATAACCCTTTCTAACTAAAGTGACAGCAAATTCCCCAGAAGAGGCAGTGCCACTCCAAAACCCTGCAAGGCTCAGGGGTTGCATACTGCAGTGCTCTTCAGAGGAAACTTGGCCCTCTTGTTTGAAGTCTGAGCAGTGCCTGGCACAGCTGGTTTTGCCCCAGCAAGAAGAGACAACCAACCACCAGCAGCCAGTGAGCCATGAACCAGGTCCCAGCTCAGCACTGGGAGCTCTGGATGCTCAGGACCTCACTGCCACTCTCCTTCTGCCAGGCAGCAGCTTGTGCAGGACATCCCTTTACACCACAGCAGAGAAGGTGAATGGGATTTTTTTTTTTTTCCCCTGCTCTCTACCCCTCTTTAGCTTCTGTTTGACAGAGCAGCAGGAAGCCACAGAGAGAGGCATCCTCTGGATTACAAATCCAATTACAAGTGTTGTCCTAACTGCTGCCTGTCAGCTTTGAAGGCGTCCTTAAGCCAGCAGAAATGTTCACCAAATGAGGATGAGATGGTGCTGCGGACACCGAGTAACAGATGCTCTTCACAGATTCTCAATTAATAAAACAAAACCCAAATGACTACAAACACAGATTTATAAAATATTTACTAGAGAAGAAATTGGCTTAAAAAGTCCAAATTGACATTCACAGATACTTAGACTTAAATGAAAAACAATATATTTTTGGTGTTTAATACCTTGTTTTCTTCAGTGAAAGCCCAGGAGACTGACAGAGATTACAGAGATTACAGAGATTACTGAATATCTGTGTCCTTGCTGGTTATTTCCACTAAAAAAAAGGGAGCAATTTCTACTCTTCTACAAGAACACATTTTCTCCAAGGGCAGTTACCAAACTAAAGAAAACAGAGGCATATGGGTTTACTCTCTCTTTCCATGTGTGGAATTCTCAGGGCTGAAAGCAAAAGGGGTGACATTTTGCTGCAGCTACATGAGCTTGGGAAGGCCAGGGAACAACCCCTCCTGATGTCAGCACTGAATTCAAAGTCTGCTGTGTCCATGGGAAGAGCTCTGCTGCTGCAGGTGGCTTTGGACCTCACTGCCACTCTCCTGACATCTACAGGCAAGTGAATAGAAAGAAGCAAAGAGAAAGCTGTGTGCCAAACAAGTCTGTGGTGCCACAAACACAGCTCTGTAAAAACAAGAACACTTCTGAGCACTACATGTTCAAATCCGTGTCTTTAACCTCCTATTTAAACAAACATAAGCAAAAAAAAAAAAAAAAAAAAACAAAAAAAAAAAAAAAAAAAAAAAAAAAAAAAAAAAAAAAACAAAAAAACCCCTCGTATTTAAATTAAAACAAATCTTGTTTGGTGTCTTGACTGAAATGTGTCACAAAGTTCCTGCACATTTCTCTGATTCAGACAGCGAGAAGCAAAGCCCAACAGCCAGCAGCCTCTTGACTTGCAGTGTGCCAGAAAAGGCACTGAGTTCAGGAACCAGAGCTCTTCAGAGGAAAAGTGACGAATGTTGGCTTCTGAAGTGTTCAAAATCACTAAAATTCCACATTGTCCCCATATTTCAGCAGACTAACTGCAGTGCCTTTCATGTACTAATATTGCAACTATTCCCCTTCGGGGCTGGATTAAGCCAAGTTTTATCTGACCATTCCAATAGAACAACTGTGCCAGCCTTGTGTTGGTTGAAAGCCAAAGATAAAAGGGGGATGAACTTTGAAGGATCTCCCTGCCTGCAGCAGGCACAACTGCAAACAGATGAAAGCCATTAGTGACTGTGCCTTGAAGAGCTGCTGACCTTTCCTCAAACCTTGGGAGAGCACTGAGCAACCTGAGCCCAGATGGAAAACCAGCAAACAACAGTAGAAGGCAGAAAAAAGGAATTCTTTTCCCACCTGCCCTTCTATTTTGCTAAATTGCTTCTGTTGGTTTGCCCAATGTTTCCAGCATTTGAGCTTCCCCAGGCAGCCCAACAGTGATGGCTGGAGTGATGCTCAGGGGCAGAACCTCTGTCTTGGGTTGTGGAGCCAGGGGTGTGTATTCTATTTCATTTGTTAAAAGCAGTTGGGGAGATGTTTTTCTTTCTCTCTTGTAACTCTGGGAGGAGGGGGCAGATGCCTTCTGATAATGGGCCAGCTGTTAAACCAGGTGGGGCAGTGTTTGTTATCTCTTTCACCTCCTGTCCTCCCTCCAGGGGAATATTTTCTGCTAATGGACCATTAAGACACCCCTAAAAGCCACATCCCCAAAGCAGAACACCCACATTCCATCATCCCAGGGTGAGATGCTCCACCCAGTGGGGGGAGCCAACCATTCCTACCTGGATAAAACTGAGACACAGGAACACCAGGGATCTGGCTTCACCTGATTCCTGGAGGAAGACTGGACCCTTCTCACCATCACTGGACCCTTCTCACCATCACTGGACCCTTGTTCTACAGGACCATCTCTACTCCACCAGAACCACATCTGCCACTCCAGGAGGACTCACTTTGGGACTGCTTCCAACCCCCTGACCAACAGGGTGTCAGGTTGGAGCTCTGACTCTGTCAGGGTTCTCCAAAATTGTTGTTTGTTTGTTTGCTGGTTTGGTTGGGTGGCTTTGTTTTTCTACTCCATTTGTATTGTTAATATTCCTAGTAAAGAACTGTTATTCCTATTCCCAAATCTTTGCCTGAAAGCCCTTAATTGCAAAATTATAATTTGGCAGGGGGTGAGGGGTCTACATTCCCCATTCTAAGGGAAACTCCAGCTTTGCCTGGCAGATACCTGTCTTTCCAAACCAAGACAACCTCAGACACAAACACCAGCATCTCCCTTGCTAATGGGAGCAGATCTGGTGGGGTGGTCAGTTTAACTTCTGTCAAAGTTCTTCACACACTGTCAGCATCTGCTGCTGTCCCAGGCAAAACCTTTCACTGACATCTAATGACAAGATCAAAGCAATGCAAGCACCCTGAAATCACCTGAAATCCCAGGGTGGTTTCCTTGCTAGGAATTCAGCTTGTTATCTGCCAATATCTGCTTCCTCACCTTGATAACTCTTGGTACTGTGCTAGGGAGGTCAACAACCAAAAAAAAAAAGTCTTTAGATAAAATAACTTTGTAGACAAACAAGTGGGAAACAGGCAGATGGCACCTCAGTGTTTTGCTTTAGATCATAAAGCAAATATTTCTGTCTCACCCACGAGCAGAGGCAGGTCTGAAAAAGTTTTATGGGCAGAAGCCAGCTCCACTGCTCCACCAGAGGCACCTTTGCTGCCCAGCCTGCAGGGCTGATGCCACCTCTGCACTCTGGTGAGGCAAACAAAAGTGATCAGATCACCACCACCACTGCCCACAGGCCAACCAACTACAGCCCCCACCCTCACAAAGAAGAATTTTAGTCAAACATACACTCTCAGACATTCAGGGTCAAATATAAAAAGGCAAAAAAACCCCCACCAAAATGCATGAATACAGTATATTTAAAATCTTCCAAATTTTTAGAGATACTAAGCTTTACTAGTATGCAACCATTTTTCTCAGCAATACATGTTGTCACTGTCCTTCTGCCAAGGCAGTGCTTGCAGTCAGGAATCTGAATGCTTCTCCAGGAGATGGAGGGTGCCTGTCTAACCCTTGCTTCACCATTAACAGTTGTTTTAGCACTGCTTCCCTGTGTGCTAGTGATGAGCCACAGAGCCAGCCTGCTTGGTGGGAAAGGCTTGAGCAGATGGAAGTGGTCACACAGCTGAATACAGCTCTGCCCCTGCCTCAATGTCTCTCTTTGAAAGCACATTTAAAGAGTTCAACCAAAAATAAAAATTCTTCCTGTAATTCTCAGTATTACAGAGTCATCTTGCCATAATTTTGTTTTCCCTTCCCTTTTTTACTGCTGCTTTGTCTATTGTGTTGTATCAAAGTAATACAAACGTGCCTTCTGTCATGCCTACCCCCCATTTACCAACCCTTCAAACCCACTAGCTCAGCACCAGCAGCAACCCAGCTGTGGCAGGGAGAGGTGTAGGCTGTAAAACCTGAGCAGGAGCAGTAAACACCTCGCTGACAGCCTGCCTTCACCTCTGTGCTGCTCCACTTCAAGCATTACCAGGGCTTGAGAGGGTTTAACTGCGGGGCACTTTGTGCTGGCCGGGCTCTCCTCACCCAGCTCTGCTGAAGCTCTTCCCTGCTTTGCTTACAGCAGTTTTACAGCACCACTTGCCCGTGTTATTGTCCTTATCAGCCCACTGATAGGGGCTCAGCAGCAGTGCTCTGCTGTGGAGTGGGGTGGTGCTCTGCCAAGCTGCAAGGAAACTCCATTTCCAGTTATTCTGCTCGGGCATGCGGGCCAGGTGTTATAAATGCACATTTTGGAGCTGGCTTTTTGCAAATATTGAAATGAATGTTATGCATATAATGTGAGAAGGTTGTACTGTATTTCCTTTTATTTGTAGAATTTAAAATGGAGGGATATTTTCAGATAGAAGACAGAAGGGACGTCTGAAATTCCTGAACTAAAGATTTCTGATAAGAAACAATTAAGCCTTCGAGGGTCTAAATCTCTAGAAGACAGATTTACAACATACATCTGGACTTTGTGGAGCCTCACAGATAACTTGTATGCTTAGGGAGGACTTGAAACCAAAACGAATATTTGAATCATGCATTAGCTTATTTAAATATGTAACACCAAGACTTTTAAATACCGAGGAATTTAGAATGGGCTGTGTGTTGCTTTACACACTCAGCTGAGCAAGTTACCCTTTTTGTCTCCTTAACTATTTTTTTTCTATTTCATTTTATTTTTATTAAATTTATAAATTAATACAAAGAGGTGAAACATCATTTTTTTCGCACCAGGTAAATTAATTTGAGTATCCTCATTAAATAAATAAATAAATAAATAAATAAAAATCCTAAATGAAAACTGGAGCAACACCGTTATTCATTCAGAGACACAGTCAAGAGCGTTGAGCCACGTTGCTTACCTATGGATATGGTCCAAACTGCAGCAATTTTCATAATGGCCTTGGTGCGGGAATTGAAGCGGCTGTGCTCAATGGGATTGCGAATTGCTACGTACCGATCAAGAGAGATGGCACAGAGATGCATTATAGATGCAGTCGAAAAGAGCACATCTAGGGAAATCCAGATAGGGCACAACTGTTTAGGCAAAGGCCAAGCATAATCTGAAACATAGAGAGAAAAGAAATGAAAGGAAAAAAAAAAAAAAGGGAAAGGAAACGATCTGGGGAGCTAGACCGTCGTTTCTGGGAAAGCGTTGGGGTTTTTTAGCTCTGTGACACCAGTAAGGGGCATGTGCACGAGGAGTGGACAAGAAACCTCTCATGGGACTTCTCTGTGGGCAGTTCCTGGCTCTGGACTCTCCATAAACCCATAGCCAGTTGCCACACATCTGGTTTTCTGTGACCAGCAACTAAAGGGCAGTGCCTGCAAGTGACCACTGTTCCCCACTCTTAACCTCTCTGCCATACCTTCACAAAAATCAAGTATTGCATTCCTTCATAACTCGCTCATCACATTGTTTTCACGGATGGCAAAGCACTTTGTGGCATTAACTTCACTCAGATCCTTTCTAAAGCTCCCCTGACGTGTCTGTCTCAGTTTGCCTGCTGAGGAGGAAGGCAGCAGACAGCTTTTGTGCACAGTCTAACACATATGACACTGCTTCACCTCTCCTCCCCAGGCAGTGTGCCCTGATATCAAAGGAGTACTTGCCTCCTTACAGAGCTGCTGGGATTGAGTGGCTGAAATTCAAAAAGTGTTTTGAAGGTAGACAGGGTGGGCTGTTATTCTTTACAGAAACTGTGTTAGCAAACAGAACAGACTCGATAGCCACATCTGACAGCAGCTGGCACACAGCTCATTTGGGTGCCTGCACTTAGTAAATAAACTGTTTACTCACAGCTGAAGTACAGCTTGAGGGTAAAAGTGACCCAGAAAGATCCTCAAGGGCCGCTGATATTTAAATCAAAGCTCAGAGAAAATTGATTTGTGAATGACACCCCCACATCAGTGTCCAGAATGGATTGTGTGAGATCAGTAACACGTCCTGCCAAGCTCTGGGCTTCTTATCAAAACAAATCAAGAGTATCTATAGCTGCTGAAAACATGAGAGGCTTCATAATAGTTGAATAATGAGATATTCTTGTGTCTTCATTCAGAATATGGATATCTAAAGCTATCCTGAAGTTTACCCCAAGGATCAGAATCATCACTCTGCAGAACCAGTGTTATATTAAAAATGGTGCAGCTCCATCCTACTGATCTCAAATGGAAAGGATAAAACATTAGTCTCAGAAATCATGGTTTGAAACAAGTTACCCAGCCAAGAGAGACTCAGGATATGGTCATGCAGTAAACTGAGATTAACAAAACCAGAGTAAATTATTGTGAAATGTCCCAGAGAAGCCCAGGAACCTCCCACAAAGACACATCAGTTAATTTTACCGGCGGGAAACGAGCAGATGAAGTGCTAAGTACTCACCAAACCCACACAGCCAGACCTGGCTCTGGGGAGATAAGCCACTCATTTCGGGAAGTTTGCACCACGTCTATTAAATGGGTTGTGAGTGGACTGAAATCCACAGCAGCAAGCATTTAAGAGGTCCCTGTCAAAGGGAACTAAGTAAAGCACTTTGTGGCTGGTGCATCAGCTCCTTTAAAAGGCACCTCTGCTGTACAAATGAATAGAGCTTGATTAAATATGACTCAGCCCCTTTAGAACACTAGGATCAAATCCTCTGCCTCCTGCTCACCTTCACACTCTGCAATAGCTGAGGACATCACTGCCATCAACCTGCAACTGAGCTCAGAGCTGCAGCCAAGCACACCTGGGGTTTGCTGCTCTGTTTAACCTTGCCTCAGGGAGGGCTCTGGGGAAGAACCGGTCAGAAATCCTACAAGTGGTAGCTGTGCTCCCTCTGCAAGCCCAGCTTTGTGCTGCCAACCCACACTAAAACACACTCAGCACACTTTATCCCTCACTACTTCTTCCTCTGAGTTGGCAGAGCCAGCTTTGTGCTGAGCTGAGCCTTGAGCACAAAGGCCCTGAGTGTGCCCTGCTGGAGGAAGCAGTCTCTGACCAAGAATGAAACAGTGCTAAACACCTGCATCAGCAAAACCCCCAAATTCTTTGTCAGAAACACTGGGGTTTGTACCTTGAATTAATCTGAGCCCTTAAAATCATGTATTTAATGCGCTGGCAGGTAGACCAGATAGGGGAGTGCTGAAGGGAATTAGATGAATGAAGCAGATCAGAACAAAAGTTGGTATTTCTTTACCCAGCATGTATTCAAAACACTGATTCTTTTTTGGTTTTTTTGCCTCCAGATACTTTGTGGGTGGGAGAAGTTTACATTGGCCAAACTCACAGAGAAAAGCACATAGAAGACTACAGCAGTGCTACTACTTTGAGATCAGTGTTAGCTTCTGGCTCTGGTCAGAATAAAACCAGCACATAAAAAATCCTTGCAGGAGGGAAACTTCTGCAGAAAATTGCTTCACCCTCTAGGGCTGAGTAGGATTTTATTTGTGCAGCGTGATGCTGACTGTGCAGCAGCCTCTGCAGAGGGGAGCAGTGACATCCATGGCTGGCAGGGACATCCTGGCAGATGGCAGGAACCTCCCCAAATGTCTCCAGAAAAAGCCAGGCAGCCCCCAGGGGTGTGGGAGCCCCTCCAGCCTGACCCAGGGTGCTGCAGTGGGCACAGCCTGGTGCCTGACATTTGCTGGACCTGGGAGAGGTTTCTACAGCAACCACCTTCCCAGCATTGTTGAGTGATGAACAGCCCCTCTTCCTTCTTCCTTCAAGCCATCCAAACACTTCCAGTGACTGATTCCCCCCAGAACAACTCCTGCTATTGAAGTGAACCAGCAGAGCATCACAGCCAAAAACCCACGAGGAGAGGAGAGGAGAGGAGAGGAGAGGAGAGGAGAGGAGAGGAGAGGAGAGGAGAGGAGAGGAGAGGAGAGGAGAGGAGAGGAGAGGAGAGGAGAGGAGAGGAGAGGAGAGGAGAGGAGAGGAGAGGAGAGGAGAGGAGAGGAGAGGAGAGAAGAGGAGAGGAGAGAAGAGAAGAGAAGAGAAGAGAAGAGAAGAGAAGAGAAGAGAAGAGAAGAGAAGAGAAGAGAAGAGAAGAGAAGAGAAGAGAAGAGAAGAGAAGAGAAGAGAAGAGAAGAGAAGAGAAGAGAAGAGAAGAGAAGAGTCCCCTGCTGCCATCAGGAACCACAGACACCAACAGATCTGTGCCATTCTGCCCAGAAATACTGCCCAGGCAAAGTGTCAGCATGTCTTTGAAGATAAAGGTGAGATGAGAGCTCTCCTCATGCCAAATCCTGTTGGTCTTTCCTGTCCCAGGGCACTTCACATTTAAGCAGGAGTCATGGTCCCCAGCTTCTAGCTGAACAGCCAGTTGTGTGAGTAGACATTTTATTTTCTCAGGAAGTTCACTAAAAATGATTTGCAATAACAAAATGTCACTCTGGAAACTTGTAGAATGGCAGCTTGTAACACATCACTGCAGCTCGATAGGAAGGGCACAATATACATTCTATCTCAAAAATGTAATTATTTTTAAGTAAGCATGGTGCGTGCCTTTGAAAAACACCTACACAGCCTACAAAGCCAGTAATTTGTAAAAAAAAAAAAAAAAAAAAAGGAAAAACAGCTTTATTCTAATTCTGTTTTGAATAAATGTACAAAACATAGGAAATGTGCCCTGTGACTGTGCCAAGATGCAAACAAGGATTAAAAAAAAAAATCTGTTAACGATGTTATACCTTTAAAACAATTTTATCCTCAGAAACACCCTAATTACAGAGGGTAACATTTCTCTAATTTGTTCTTTTTTTCTCTTATTTCATTTACAAAGAACAGCAATTACCCTATATTTAGAAGAGCAGATGACTGAGTGAAATGAATTCTTGGAGCCCAGCACCTCTAAGATGTAGTAATTGCATTTCCAATGGAAAAAACAATCATCTCAGTCCAAATTTGGCTCCAAGAATGAAACAGTGCTAAACACCTGCATAAGCAAAAAAAACCCAAACAAATTCTTTGTCAGAAACACTGGTTTCTGTACCTTGAATTAATCTGAGCCCTGAAAATCATATATTTAGTGCACTGGCAGGTAGGAGAGTGCTGAAGGGAATTAGATGAATGAAGCAGATCAGAACAAAAGTTGGTATTTCTTTACCCAGCATGTATTCAAAACACTGATTTTTGGGCGGTTTTTTTTGCCTCCAGATATTTTGTGGGTGGGAGAAGTTTACACTGGCCAAACTCACAGAGAAAAGCACATAGAAGACTATTGCAGTGATATTACTTTGAGATCAGTGTTAGCTTCTGGCTCTGGTAAAAACCAACATGTAAAAACATCCTTGCAGGAGGGAAACTTCTGCAGAAAATTGCTTCACCCTCTAGGGCTGAGGAGCATCTCATGGCATCTGTGGTTGATGTGGTTCCTCACAGGACACTTGGGACCAACACTCATATTTAAGCAGGAGTCATGGTCCCCAGGTGGGATTTCATCTCCTGCCCCAGGATGAAAGAGCAAAACCACAATTCCTGTGTGTCACTGAACAGCTGAGATGAGCACAAACTGTTGGCAGAAAAAGAGAGAAACTCAAAGGCATTTTGGCAAAGCCACAGACCATCTCTGTGTGTAGTTAATTTGCTGTCAGATAAGAGTTCCTTACATTTTTTTTGTGTATGTGTGTGTGTGTGTTTTTCACCAAGAGAGATGGCAGCTATGAAACTGAATCACTTTTGTCAGAGAGGTTTTATGCATAGGGGTAAAATTGTTGCTTTGCACTGTTATGGGCATTGCACTGTTCAGTGCATGAGGGTCAGAATTACCAGCTACTGTAGAAGGAGGTGACTAACTTTGGATTTGGAATAACCCAAAACACAGCAACTGGAAGCAAAATTAAGGATGTCAAATGGTGAAACAGAATTACTCCCCATTGCAGGAGGAAAAAAAAATGAAAATGCCAGTTTTTTTGTACATATTTAGTACTTCTACAATGCAATCTGTTCAGGATATCTCCTGGGAAAACGTGGTGTAACACCTAGGACAAATCTGGAATAACAGCAACAAAATACCTGCTTACACCACAATAAAGTGAAGAATTATGTAAAATTCATCTCTGTATCTTCAAGAGTTTTTCATGAGAAACTCACAGCAATCTGCATCAATCATTTCTTTTCCAGCCACGGACAGGAATTTGGAAAAGGTTTCAGCACGCATTTGTTGTGTTTAGCCAGTGCCTTGTATCTTTTAGGATGGATAAAAGGATAAAAAACCATCCTTCAAAATGACACAAGAAGAAAAAAATGCTGTCTTATTATGACATTTTATATATATATATATATATGCACACTGTATGTATATATTTATATAAAAGAAACAGAGTTAGGACGTGCAAAACAAGTACTGAAGATGCTTATGTGTGTTCAAAAGCCTCTTTTGCCATTGTTCATTGGGTTGGCCAAAAACTAAAACACGTGTAAAACTTCTCATTTTAGTCTTCTGACATTTACTGTATTTACAATTCACTTTTAACTATTTTAATGAACTGAATAATAAAAAAAAAAGTAGGAGTTTAACTAAATTTCAAATTTCCCCATCCCAGTACAAAGCACAATTTCCCAGCAGTTAAAATTGCAGCACTTTGTGTGCTTGAAGCACCTTTTGATCACCCTGCAGCTGCCACAGATCTCTTTTTCAGGCCATGCACTGACCCCGTGCTCTGACTCTTGGGAAGGTCCAGTGGCAAGGACCCAGGAGATGCCCCAGATAATTCCCTGGGGATCCCAAAATGAGCAGAGTGCCCTGTGCAATGGCAGTTTGGGTTTCCTTGCAGTGACCAAGAGCAGCAGCAGACAATGCAAACAGCAGCCCTGTGTCGCACAGGACACAAAGAAATGACACTCACTGAGATGTCCAAGGCAGAAAAAGAGGAGGTTTATTTACAAACTTCAACATTTATAGAATTCCAGCAGTGACCATGGATTGGAGGAAGAAAATCTTCCTTTTCAACCACACTGGGCAACCCAACAGCCCATCAGCAGTCTCCTCCTTATGAGAAGAATGTAAGCATGGTTATACCATTACAATAAGAAAGTTGTTTATGTTAAATCTCCCGAGACTCTATTGCAAAAGGTAAACACAGAAGGCTACAATAGAACTTTAGAAAAACTTCTTAAAGAGACAGAGGAGAACAGCAAAAACCCAGACAACTGCCCTGAGCATCCCCCAAACCTGCCCCTTTCAGATGGGTTCTGCAGCTTTGCAACCTTCTTCCAGGCAAACCCACTGTTGTGGTTTTGGAATAAAGCCTACACTTCCCC
This sequence comes from Phylloscopus trochilus trochilus, assembly GCA_016584745.2. Classification (NCBI taxonomy): domain Eukaryota; kingdom Metazoa; phylum Chordata; class Aves; order Passeriformes; family Phylloscopidae; genus Phylloscopus; species Phylloscopus trochilus. Next base: position 4,887,627 of record WQNJ02000046.1, read on the forward strand.
ACTGCTTTTCATCCCCACTGCACCACTGATGCAACTGAAAATTTTTCTACAAACCAGACTTTCCAGTGCTCACTTTAAACTTTGGTAGCTGCCACAGGCTTTACAAAAATAGAAAGCAATTACATCCAGTTTTAACGTTATTGCATTGCATTATTCCCAAGGGAACGAAAGAATTTAAATGATTCTCTTCTCTCTCTCTCTCTCTTATCTAGGAAGTAAAGCATTTCCAAGTCTGAAACACCACATCAGGAAGTGTAAAGCTACGTTATCTCTTTCCTGCTAGTTTGTTTTCCTCGGATTTACATAGACAAATGACTCAGAGGCATCCATATCGCTCTGAGAGCCACACACCCGAGGGTGCTGAAAATCTCCATCGTGCCCAAGAAGAACAGAACGTCTTGCTTGATCCCTCACAGTCATCAGTGTTTACCAGCATGTCCACAGAGGGGCTCAGGGACACGCAGCCTCCTGGCTAGAGAAACAGCTCATCTCAAGGGCAGCACGGCCAATCCTTTTGATTTTATCATCAGTAAAGTGGAATTTAATGTTTTCCCAATGTATTGAACTCCTGGGCACCAAGTCACGTGAGGAGGTATGTTTATAATTTAAGTTTCTAGTCTGCAGTTTTCTAGAGGAACAAATAAAAAGGCTGTCCTAAGGCTATCTGGATGCCTTAAATAGCACAGCCAAGCACAGGGACATGAGCTACACACAAAGAATGATGGTGACTTTTAGGAGAAGGGCTCTCTGTTCTTCAGTGCCGAAAGCTCAAAAAGGCTTGAGTGTCCCAACAGGTGCTGAGCAGAGGATGGGCTCTCAGGTGATGTGGTGGCCAAGGGAATGGAGGAGACCACCAAGCAAGAAAAGCAGGTGACCCTGTGTCCAGGCAGAGCTTTGGAGAGATCACTGCTGGCACCCTACACCTGAACACCTGTGAGTAGAAGACGCTGCTTTGTCGTGGTGCAACACCACACAAAGGAATTATCTGGTTCTGTGCCACTGATCACATCATCTGGGCTGTGACCCTGCTCCTGAGCTTCGGTTTTCCTCCGAGCTGTTTGTTTTTCAACCCCTGGAGCTGTCAGCATGGCACAAGTGGGATGCTGTTCAAGGACTCCTGAGGTCAGAAGGCTGAAATGACTCCAGTCAGTCTTTATTACCTGGGAATTTCTTCCCTTTATACTGTTTTACAAAGAACACACCCAAAGGGGTGGAAGAAAGACAAACTTCTTCAACTGCATTGGTCAAGTCAGAGGGACATCAAGAGAAGAACCCTCCTAGGGAAAGGAATGCAAAACATAGGATACAGTGAGGAAAACGTGTCTCTTGTTGACAGAACAGTGCCTGGGAAAGAGTTTCAGAGAAACCAAAACATCACAGCACGAACCATGGCTACACAAGTGGCCCTCAGGCAGGGAGCAGCAGGAGATGGCCATGGAGCAGCCTGGTCTCCTTTGGAAACCCCCCACCACTGAGGGAGACTCCAGAGTGTGCCTCCAAAGATATTTTGGTTCTTGTCTCACAAGTTACAGTGATTAATTGATGTGACTGTATTTTATTGCAAATCAAACAATTGCACTCACTATGCTGTTATAAGAACTTTAACTAACTCTTGGATTTTCCTTTCTCCCCAGTATTGCAATGACTTTCAGTCTTGACAGGATGTGTAAGAAAGAAGGAAAATTAAATCTAGAACAGATATAATTATCTGAGCTAGGGAAAGGTTGCTTGAATACCACCTAAGTAATATTTTAAATGTAAGGAGCCAGCTTTCCATGCACTCTACTTAAAACAGCCCTGTTAATAAAATGGGATCTTTGCTAAGAAGCAAACCTTGTGAATGTTGTTTTCATCCCAATGTCAGCATCTCTTCTCTTATGGAAATATAAAATGATTCTGGTGCAATTTGTCATTCCATAAATCTGTGTGTTACATTGATTTTTTCATTTATTGGCAGAGAATAAAATCGTGTTTGAAGGCAGGGGATAAATTTCTAGGCTCAGTGCTGTTCTCTGCTCAGTTTAAGCATCTGTAGCTGCATCTGGAATTTTTGCACTGAGTGATATGGACAGTTAAGGGAGCAATGGTACAATTAATTGAATTGTTTCAGCAAATTCATATGAAGGGTTTCTTCCAGCATTCTAACTCCAAGATAGCTATGATCTCTTCACACACTTGTGAGCTGCATGTTCTTCCTAATAATTTATCTAAATGAAACCACTGCCTAATAAAATATTCATAGCAGTAAACATTTTCTATTTACTCGTGTTCTGTATGTCAGCACTGCGTCCTCTCCTTCAATTTCCTTCATGCAGGGCAGAGATCAGCCTTCACCTGTTATTTAAACAACTAATAAAGCAATAGTTGAATGAACACCACACTGGAAAGTAAGCCCACAAGCAAACACAGACCTCACAGGAATACCTTCTAAACATGAGAATATAAATATTTTCAAATACTCTGTCTCGTAACAAAGTGCACAAACGTGTGTCAGTAACAGGTGGCTTTCCCCCAGTTTTGATGAAATTGAGAAAGATCCATGATCACAAGAAATAGCTGCCAAAGCCTACAGATCATCTGAGGAAACTATAATTCAGAACTGAAAATGGCGTGGCATTATTCAATTACAGCTGACTGCTGAGGAGTTGCCTCAGCAGCAACAAAGAAGCCATCTGCTTGAACTCAGAGTTCTAATACCAAATCAAGTTTAGGCTCTGCCTCAATCCTAGGACTGGCTCTAGGGCTAGTGAGAGGACACAAAACCATAAAGAGGAAATTTTTAGGTAAACCATGCCCCCCCAGAGGAGCTGTTACATCCCAACCAGCCTAATGAAATGTGATTTTAAATCATCCCTTCACTCCAAGCAGCAGATTTGTCATTTAATGTCACAACCCAACTGGCAAAGCCACATAATATGTTAAGGCTTTCCATTTTGTGCACAACTTGTTACTAATTAAAACTGCTCTCTTCTCTGAGTCCACTATAAAAGACTTGGAGCTGGAATGTGACCTAACCTGAGGTTATTCTGTTTTCCTACTGCAGTTTACAGCCTAAAAAATACCCAATTGTTGTCAAACCATTGGATGAGGACACGTAAGAGTCAGTTTAGTGTGGCCTTTCTGACAGATCCAAAGGTTTAGAAACCCTTCAGACTAAGCTAACACAGGGACCTCCATCCTCACATCCTGAAATTCAGGTGGCATGCCTCAGCCAAAAAGAAAATAAACAGGCATCAACATCAGTCCTGCCTTTCTGCCTCTGGCAAATGATGCAAATGCCCAGTTGTGAATCCTGAGAAGGTCTGTGTTGAAAACTGCAGCTCAGGACAAGTGATCTCATTTCCCACAACAATGTTTTGGCATGTGGACCCTGTCCCTGGTGGGTAACATCAGAGAGAGCGAAACTTAGCATGTGCCCACCCTCTGGGTACAGCTGTACTCCTCTGAGTTTTGCAGAAATTGTAGGCCTATTGTAAGTTCCATTAACATGAAGTAGAAGTTTAATTTAACATGGATAAATGAAGCGTGGGTGTAGTGATATATTAGAAAGAATACTATTACCCAGAAAATTATAGTGGTCTCATGAGGTGGTAAAGGAAACTAAAGAAATTATATTTAGTCAAGTTATACCATTGGGGGGGGTTTGATAGGCTTGTTTTTGCTTTGTAATCAAGTGCAACATTATTTTATTATCACGGTTATACTATTATTACAGTGTAATCTTGCACTTGATTACAAATCAAACCCGGTGATAACCACAATAATAAAATAATGTGCTAACATAATAATCTAGCAAAACATAATAAAAGAGGTGCTGTTGATCAGGCACAGCATCAGCCAGTCAAGGGAGGGGATTGTCCCACTCTGCTCTCACTGGGGTGGCCTCACCTCCAGTGCTGGGGACAGTTTTGGGTGCCACAAGGAGAGGAGAGTGAGGACAGACCTCACTGAGCTCTGCACTGATCTCTTCCCTGGTGACCAGTGACAGCACCCAAGGAAAGGGCCTGAAGCTGAGCCAGGGCAGGGTTAGGTTGGATATCAGGAAAAAATTCTTCACCCAGAGGGTGGCTGGGCACCTGAAGGGGCTGCCCAGGGAGGCAAGCACAGCCCCAAGCCTCAAGGAGTGTTTGGACAATGCTCTCAGAGACGTGGTGGGATTTTTGGGGTTTCCCATGCAAGGCCAGGAGTTGGACTCAATCCTCCTTGAGGGTCCTTTCCAACTTACAGGATAGGTTCTAAATCTATAGGTTCTACGGTTCTAAAATCCTAATTGTTGTCTAAAATTGCACAAACACAAATGAATAATACGAGGGCTGTAGTATAGTTAGCTACTCCCAAGGTACAAGAGGCACCTACCCCAATATGGAGTAGGAAATCTTGGAAAAATCATTATGGAAAGCAGATAAAGCAAGGTGTAAAAGGTATATTTAAAGGACTTCATCTTGAAAGTTGTGTTCATGCTTTCAACATCAGCTGAGACATGTGTCAACATCAGCTTGCTGTGTCCTGTCAATCAATTAACCTTGCTCTGCTGCTGTGCATCCTGGATGGACACAGCCAGCTAGATTTGAACAAGAAAGTAGACTCACTGCTCTTGGCTTCTCCTGAGTTAAAATGCAACCTCCCTTTCTGCTAATTTTAATTTGACTGATGAGGAAAAGAAAAAAAATCAACAAAATTCAAAATTTTACCCAACAAATCCAAAATTTAAATGGTGGAGAAAGAGAGAGAAGCAATTCCCATTCAGAACAAATGCACAGAGAGGAGGGCAGAGCTCTGCTGCCTCCCAGAACCAGCCATCAATATTCATGGGTGTCAGACACGCATTTCCACTCTCCTGCATCCCAGTGGGTGCCAAATAGGTACAGCAAAAGCCTGTCAGGCAATTTCCATATCTCAACAGCACCAAGACCTCTCCATACAGCTGCTGCCTCTGATTGAGGACGGAAATAGGCATTCATAAAAACAAGCGAAACACCCAAATCTTACCAAAAATAAACGCCTTGCAAAACAAATCATGCCTCAGAAGATGGAGAGGCATTGGTCAGAATAACAACCTGTCTGTCCTGATAACTCCAGCGCTGCTGGAGAACTGAGGCTGCCACCAAAATGTCAACAGGAATGGAAATCAAACCACCAAAAAAAAAAAAACAACCATGAGTCAACAGAGCCTTATCAAGCATCCTGCCTGGCCCATCAAATCTCACACCTAAGAGCTGATAGAGGAACACTTCATGTTTGTATATTACTCATTGAACTTTCTAGTCCTGAACTCTTTTTTTCATCTAGAAAGCAAGACAGCATCTTGGATGAGGGATTCACTCCCTGAACCCGCTGCTGTCACTGTGCTTATCAGACTGCCTGCAGGAATAGTAAACTTTCCCAATAAGAAAACTTGTTACAGCCAGGAAACAGGGAGACTGGGGAAATGGAATGTATCTTTGAAACTACTGCAAACTAATGCATGAAACTCAAATTTTGATACTTTTAATCACAGCCTAGGCTCTGTGACAGGTTCATGCACAAATCCCCCTCACGCCATCAGCATCTTTAATGACAGTTTTGGCAGAACAACCAGTAAGGATCCATTCGGTTCCTTTTGTAAATTGTCCATTCAGGAAAAAAAAAAAATTGTATTTTGCCAATGAGGCAGTGTGCAAAATAGTGCAAGGCAGAGCAATTGGCATGTGGCCCCTCTTCCATCTATGTAATTTTCATTTCATTTCCATGCAAGCAGATGAATCACATCGAGCCTATTTCCCAGCATGTGCTGATAAAACACAAAGTAGGAACTTATTGCTGCTCTTACTGTTAGGCCTCAGGGAAGTGAACTAGCTTATGAGGGTATTTTAATGAATAATAGACAACTCTAGAACCAGAATTTCAAGGAATATGTCATGTGAATTGGGTAGAGACAGTAAAATCATAATTTGCTGGGTAGAATTTAATGATATCAATTCAAGTGACAGATGGGAAAGGAAGCAGAATGAAAAAGTTGAGTTAATTCTGAGTTAATTGACCCAATCCTGGAAACATGCATAATTTAAAAAAATGTATTACACTGGGATATTTGTCTTACAATATATTCAAGGGACTTTTAGAGATTTCCCCTCACTTCTCTGTGTTTCTTTGCAAAGCAGCTGTCTATAGATGTATTGGCCTGCCTAATGGCAGTGATTCTCCCCATATTTTTGAGCACAAAGGCTGAGCTGGCCCAGCACATCCATCTTTTCTCAAAATGCAGCAGCTTATTGATCAGCTCTTGGCATTTCACCAGCACTCAGGTTGAGCCCTTAATGCAAGAAATTATGATATTATTGTATTGATCACAGAAAGTCGCCATACACTAAAAAGAAACCTCACTTCTTTTCACACAGTGCTTCCCATAACGTAATGCAGTAAAAGCACCAAATATGTTAGGATGTACACAAATACATCCAACAGCAAAATGCAGGTGAGGCATCCATCTACACCCAACACCAAATTTCCTGAGTGGTGAAACAGCCTCAAGTTGTGCCATGGGAGGTTTAGATTGGCTATTACAAAAAAATAATTCTTTCACTGAAAGGGTGGCCAAGCATTGCAAAAGGCTGCTCAGGGAAGTGATGGAGTCACTGTCCCTGTCAGAGGTCAGGAGATACAAGGACATGATGCTCAGGGACATGGTTCAGTGGTGGCCCTGGCAGGGTCAGGTTCATGGTTTGATTTGATGGCCTTTGAGGTCTTTCCCAACCTGAATGATTCTGTGAACACTGAACAAGGATGAAACAGCTTTTCAATGAAAAGCTAACAGCTTTTCAAGGCAGAACAGAAATACAGCTGACCAGCCTTGGGGTTCTGGGATTTCCCTGGAGTTCTCTGCTGTCTGCAGCTGCAGCCAGGAGAATGAAGCCATGTGCTAATCTTTACAGCAGATGAAACTGCAGCTGGACCAGTCCTGGAAACTGTGGCTGCTCCTTGACAAGTGTGGAGAAACACATTCCACTGACTGTTTCCTCAGCCCAATTTCACTCTGCTGAGGTTAGCAAGAGAGAGCAAGTTCTCAGCATGAGATAATATGTCCCAGATTTTGGGTGCATGGAAGCGTTGCTAGATTTAGCTGCAGTCACCTTCTAGGAAGGAAAACAAGGTGTTGGTGGGCAAGAGAAAACAGAAATAAAAGCAATAACTGGTGTGAGGTGTTCAGGATGGCTGAGGGCACTGAGATGCACTCCTCTGCCACAGCTCACCTGTCATCACAGGTCACAAATGGGTCACAAATATGATGCTTCTAAGAGGAGAGTACTTTATTTCTCTCTTAGCTAAGGGTGAAGGCTGAGAGGAGATGCTGCTCTTTCAGTCAGGTGCAGGCAGTTCCCTTGCTCACTGGGCTGCTGGGACACCAGGCTCTGTGCTGTGGTGGGGAGGCAGTGAACATTTTAGCTGGGTCTTTCTCCAGATGAGGAGCAGGCAGGTAAATCTGTACGTACAACGACACAGACTAAAATTAACTCGGTCTTGCTAAAATGTTTGCAATTCTAGTCAAATCCTCTCTCCTGACTTTAAAATTTTAAGAATGGGGCTGAAACACACCCAAGGAGGACTCTGGGTGTGTCTTCCATGGCTCCAGTGCCTGGAGCTGGTGCTGTTCTTCCTCTCAGATGAGGCTAAATCTGTCTGTGGGAAACACAAAACCTGTTTGCATTTTATTTGGTATCTCCATGATCTGCTTGGTGGCTTTTTAAAGCACCAAATTTACTGCTGGAACAGTGTATCATCATAGGGTCTTTCTTTTTATACACAACAGTTCTGGTTTTCTCATTATTTTCTATCAGCTTCTGGTTTGCTGCAAAGCACGTGAGTTTGTATTTCCTTTCAACTAAACTCATAAAAGTTAATTACATCGAGGCAATGCACTTACAAAACTACTACTGGATCTAACAGGCTATTGTCATAAAGAGTAAATAAAGATTCATGCATTTTAAAGCACATTTAGCTTCACTGATCTAGAAGCAAATTGGGCATGAGAAGATTGCACTGACAGCATTAAAGCTGCTGCTGTATTTAAATTGACATCAGTAAAAGAGAGACCTGTGAAACAGAAATGTAACTATGTACACTCCAGATTTGGGGGGCTTTACACTCCTGAGAGTTTTAAAACCTGTTGTATCTTCTAAAAATTTTGAGCAAAAGGACGAAATGAAAACTGTAATTGGAACTAAAACTTTATTTGCATTAAATAACACTTAAACGAGTGCCATTCAAAATTATTCTAATGAATCATTCTTGCACATAAAAGATTTTTCTTTTTTTTGGTCGGGCAATTCTCAATTTCACCAAGCAGGCAAGACAGACCCATCCAATTTAATGTCTAAAATATGAAAAATAGCTTCCTGATTGGATGCAACATACGAGCTGTGGGTAAATTAGTAAAATATAAGGCCATATGTTCAACTAGTATAATAGGATTGACTCCACTGAAATCATCTAAACTATTTTAACGTTTCCCTTCACCTCTCAGGAGCAGGCAGGGCAAGAGGGGACTCTGCCAGTTTCTTCTCCACATCTGCAGAGGTAGCACCCAAGGGAACCTCCTGAGATGTGATGGTCAATGTCCTTGTGCTGACCTGGAACAGCTTCCATGGTTTGTTTTGGGGTGACACCACACCTCCAGTTGAGCTGTGGGGCTGGGAGTGCTGCAAAAAACCTTCCCCCCACTGACCAAGAGCACACTGGGGCTTTGTTTCCTACCCTGCCCTCATTGCCACTGGGCTTCTGGCTGTGTCTCAGACCCCAGCCTCACACAGTGTGGGGACTCCTTGAGCCCTGGAAGAGCTGTGAGAGAGGAAATTCTGGCAACAGGGTGTCCCACACCACACAAAGAAATGACACCCACATGCTGAGATGGCCAAGGCAGAAAAGAGACTGTTTATTTACAAACTTCAACATTTATTGAATTCCAGCAGTGACCATGGATTGGAGGAAGAAAATCTTCCTCTTCAACCACACTGGGCAACCCAACAGTCCATCCACAGCCTTCTCTTTATGAGAAGAATGCAAACATGGTAACACCATTACAATAGGAAAGTTGTTTATGTAAAATGGTGTCTGACTCCATTGCAAAAGGTAAACACAAAAGGCTGAAATAGAACTTTAAAAAAACTTCTTAAAGGAGACAGAGGAGAACAGCAAAAACCCAGACAACAACAGGTTCCACTGGATAAATCTGAAAAGGGAAAACAGCCCAGTTTGTCAGCTTTTGAAGGGAAGTTTCAGAGCACATTTGCCTCTCAGAAAGTACAAAGGTGAATGGAGGCTCTGGTTTTTTTCACGCTGCAGTGTTAGGAGTTTCTATTTAAAAACTGCTTCTTGCAAGAAATGAAGGGGTTTGATTTCCTAATAAGTTGCTCAGAGATTTGTCCTGGCTATCTGTTGCTACACACAATATTTTGTCCTCAGCATCCCAAAAGAAGGCAGCTGGAAGGAAAGAGGCTCTGGAAAATGGAAAAAATGACTGCAGCAGCTCTGTGCCTGAATGATACCTGGTAGCAAACAACAGGACACAAGAAGTCAGAAAGTTCTTCAGAAAATCCTGCATTCCTGTGGGATCAGGAAACTCCCCTTGTGATCTTTGTGATTTCACTTTCTTATTTGAATTATGTAGCTCAGCACAACATTTTTCTAAGGTGAGTTTGCTTCCTTTCTCTTTTAAATCTTTTTTGGTTTTTAATCAAAACCAATGAAATGAACAAAAAAACCCCTCAAGAGTCTCAGGCAGCCCAGAAGAGAGGAGTTCCCTCCTTTCACAGCAGGAAAAGCAAAACACAGGTGCCTTGGGGAGAACCAGCCTCGCCAGGCAAAGGCAGTCACAAGAAGCTCTTCATGCCAAACCCCATTAAGCACATGGATGCCCACAGAAACACACTTTAAAAACAGACCAGGAGCACATTCCAGCACTGAGCTGAATGTTCCACACCCTGCAGCTCTGGGTCACCTTAGCTGGACAAATGTCAGCTCGTTTCTCTTTGCCTGCATGTTTCCATAAAGCTCCAACAGGAGACTGGCCCATGCTTTGGGTGGTGGTGCTGAAAGCTGATGAACAGCACTGGCATGAAAGGAGCTGCATTGCAGTGGCAGAAGAGATTTCCTCAGGCTCAGAGGAGAGCAGCAAAACGTCTCAGGTCCTTGCAGCTGAAGGATGCTGCTGCAGCCATGCCAAGAGCTGCAGCCATGACCAGGCAGGAGGAGAGTAAAGAGGTTGGAGGAGACAGAAAATTGCTCTGGCACAAGTCCTAGCCTTCTCTGCATGTCCTGTCAACGTTCCCACTGACTTTAGCACAGTCAGAATCTCCTCTCCTGGATTTTGTAGGAAGCCATTCCCCAGGCCCCCTGTGCTTACAGTTACTTACCTATAGCCTGCTGCCACTGAGCAAAACACAGGGGCAACCCATCCAGGAAAGAAAATCTAAGGTGTCCTGTAGCATTCCTGGGTTTCATCTCTCCATATTTAGGGGAAAAAAAAAAAAAGTACTGGACATGCCACTTTAAATCTCAGAAATAAGGTCTCATGCTTCCATTCAGGTTAAAATAACTGGTTTTGTTCTGGCCTTTCTGCAAGAACCTCTGTCTGCAAAAAAAAAACAACCAAACCTGTCAGACCCCTGGGGCAAACAATGAGTCTCTGCAGTATCCCTTGGCAAGCTGTGAAAATCTGGGGCTCCAAGCACATTTTCCTGGAAAAGGGCAGGGTTATCTCCCAATCTGGCAGTGCTGCCAGGTGCCAAGGCTGTGGCTCACACACCTGAGCTGCCAGGCTGGGCTGCTGGCAACAGAGCCCTCCTTCCCTGCTGGGCACACCCAGGAGCTTTGGGATCCTCTGCACCACTCTGGATGGGGTATTATTTATCTAAATCTAACAATTCTATTGCAGCCAACAAGAGAGCAGCCATACAGCCTTCTCCAGACCAGCCCTCCATGGAAGCTACCAGAAACAGAGGCTGCTGGAAGGGTTTGTGCTCTGCTCATCTGTGCTGGACTGAGCCCCACGGGCAGCAGCCCCATCCCTGGCAGATCACAGGCCAAAAACCCCATTAACCCACAGCAGGCAAAGGAGCTGGTTCCTTAACAGCAAGGGGGGTTGGAGGAGAAAAGAAGAAAAAAAAAAAAAAAAAAAAAAAAAAAAGGTGTTTACAAATGTGGAGTGTTTATTGCTCTCTCATGTTTTCTCCTAATGCTGGCGGATTGACAAGATCCTCTTGTCAACAGGAACAAACACAGAGAGGGCAGTAAAGAATATCTCTGCCTGTTCCAAGAAGCCAGCCAAAGTCAGAGCTGGATGATATACAGGTGGCACAGGGTGAAGAAAAAAAAACCAACAAAACAAGAAAGAGGCAGGTGGTAAAAAAAAATTAAATAGCAACTGTTCTGCCTTTTTATCTGACAGCAGAATTTGGTCTTCAGAGTCCTATAAACTAATGCTCCAAAATGTGGATAATAGCTGAGCTCAAATGAGTCACAAGGACCTGGCACAAAGCTGCCAGGCCCTTACCCACAGCAGTAACCAAGGTGCCATTGAAACTCTCTCTGAAGCTGGCATTGATTTATTCTGGTGAAAATTATCTTTGCACCACAAACCCTCTGCTGCATCATGCAGAAGCTCAGCAGCAGAGGAAGCAAGATCAGAGACCTAAGGCAAGGGGTCCTCTGCTTTCCTCCTGGAAGTAAGAAAAGGCTTGCCACGTGCAAATGACCTTGAGCAATGGGCAAGAAGCTGTGGGGAGCAGCTCCTGTGTGAGAGGCAGAGCTGCTGGCATCACTGTCACACTGAGCCCTGTCCTTGGAGGAAGGTGCTGGCTGACCACAGGAAGCAGCTCCTGGTCCCCCACAGGCTCCAGAGGGTTGCCCAGTTCCTGGCACACACCAGCAAACTGCAGACTGGACATCACAGCTTCATGGCCCTGGAGTGGCTTCTGCTGTTTGGACAGGCTGGATAGAAATCTGAGCTTCCCAGCATCCATAGCATCCATACAGAAGACTTAAGACAGGTCCCCATGGAATTTTTTTAGGAGGAATTTACAGTGCAAGCCAAGGTTTTACTAAAATCTGAATTTTTATGGGGCTGGTTCTTATTATATTAAAAGTGACAAGCTTTCTAAATCTGTCTGTACAGGTGCAGCATAAGGAGAAAAATCAGCTCAGTTACCAATAAGTACATGACCATCTGCCCAAAGAAGTGATGGCAGGTCAAGTGCTGAACAGTTATAATTGAATTTACCAGAAAACAGACAGATCTAACACCTGCAAGTGTTAGAAATGAGGAAAAACTGCATCCCAGAAGATCCAAGTACACTCTGTAGCTCTTCTTGCTCTACCCAAATTTAGGTCGAGGCACAGCTCAAAAGACAAATGAGAATCCATTACTTACTTTAACACAATTAAAATAAACCTCCACATTGACAACAGTCTGTCTGCAGACAGCAGAGACCTCCCTGACTTGCTTTCCTGAATTTATACCATTTATTTATGGACTGCTCCATTACCTGTAAAGTCTTGTAACCAAAATCCATTCCCAAAAGGAGGAATTCAGCAGAAAGTAAGCTTAACCAGGAAAACTGTCACTTTACCCTTTCCAAGAGTAGAACCTCACCATCAGTGCTGTGTTGTTTTACAGAGCACAGCTGCAGCCCATCATGGACGAGGTGGAGATGACCCTGCTCCAGTTCTAGGGGCTGCTCAATTTTGGATCTTCCTCTTACTCAACCTGCTGAGGACTAAAACTTCAGCAGGGATTAGAAAGGTGGGTATGAGGAAGGGCACTTCAGTTAAAGGAACACTCCCAGACAAGAGGAACAATCAGTACAAGTGTTACTGGAGACATTTTACTTTCCTGAAAATAAAAGCTGCTTTAAGCACCGTGTCTATGCCCACATAAACAGCTTAACTGCATCCATGGTTTTACACCATTTCTGCTTCCTCTTCATTCCTGCTCAACCCTCAGCTCACCATCAGGTTTTTACCATCAAGCTGGTTTTTGGGTTTTTAGCATAAACCACTATATGCAACATGCCTCTAGGAGAGTGTCTAGCAGATTTTTTCTATGAAATTAATTGTGATTAAAGGAAATACATGAAAAAGGATAAGAAAGCATTCATGTTGATTTGCTAATTTCATATGGAGTATTTCTCTCAGTGGAGAATATTGCACTAGAGCCATACAGAGCCTGCCTGTTGAGAAAGTCCTGGGGATGGGGCTGCTGCATGAGTGAACAAGTGAAATTTCATCAGTTAGGAAAAAAAAAAAATTCAATGTGAAGTCCAAATGACTGTATCCATCTCATACTGGTGCCATTCTGCAAACACCAAATTTTACCTCTCATCTTTCATAACAGAAGCACATAAAAATCTTGAGGAGATTTTCAGACAAGACACCACTAAAAACAGACATCAAAATAATGAGAAAGAATAACAAAAGGCTACAATAAGTTAAATTGCTCTGACAATTTTTAAAAGCAATTCTGCCTCAATAAGACTAGTGAGAAGATGACTAAAGTACCATGGAGCACCATGGTCTTTCCTTTAAAGTGCTTTGCACTCCTCAGATAAGGACACTTTGCTTACTCATCTGTCTTCCAGTCATTATTGTCCAAAATTAAGAATATAACAAAAAAAAAAAAAAAAAAAAAATTTAAAATAAACCAGATAAAAAGCCAGACATAAAGTATGGATAATCTCAGAATCAAAAATGAAATGAGGAGGAAATGTGTGTGTGCAGAGCAAATCCAGCTTTCAATTTGACAATTAAAAGCTCTGACTCAAATGTTTTTGAAGAGGGTGATGCAAATGTAGGTCTAATAGATTTAATCACTGCTGAGAAAGGGTGTGGAGCAACACTCCCTCCTCTTGAGGTATCATCACCCTCTCCAGCCCTGAGCTCCTGTGCCAATTTCAGCTCTGCAGCCTTTGACTCTCACTTGACCAGCAGCCATCAGCTTTCCACCAATGCAAGCCAAAGCTGTGTAGGTTCCCAATGCTGTTTGCAAACGTGATCCAGCAGAGAATCATCACATTTTCAGTGGCTCTGAAAACTCCTGCAAGTTAACATTCAGCTGCCTCAAGATATTTTACAACCAGGGACCCATATCCAAGGAGATACAGAGAGTATCTATTTAGTATTCCCCCCCTCCTCTCACTCTAAGCACAATTTAAACCTTGGGTAGCAGGAAAGGAGCTGTTCTATGGATTCAGGGCACATCATACAGAGCTTTTTTTTCCCCAACAGCAACACAGATACACCAGAGCTTAATCCCATTTGTCACACCAGGTAAACAGGCAGTTGTTCATGTGGGGAAAATTCAGTAGCAGGACACTCAATATCTCAGCTAAAGTTTCCTGTGTATCTGATAATCTGGAAAGAGGGTGAATAACGATGTAGAAGGGTTTTCAGATTTCACAGAATTATTTTGGTTAGCTGAGGTTACAAGAAAGCTGAGGGACTTGGAAAGAGAGTAAATGCTGCTGGGTGAGCACGCAGTGTAGCAGCCTATGGATCCTACTGCTGCCAAAAGATAAACTAACACTTCCTGTTGGATATAAATTCCACTGCACACACCCCAGGTACGAGGTGTCGTGGGAGAGAAAAAAAATAAAAATCCCATCTCTGAATTTATGACACAGATAGTGCAAGCAGTGTAGGAGTTTCCATTCACTCACACCCTAGCAGGAGAATAAAATGCAGTGGTTACTCAGCACAAACAGAAACATTACACATTTAAAACTAACAGGAATAAATATTTTTTGCAGGTAATGCAAGTGTCAGCTGGAACTTGGTGTAGTCGAGATGCATTGAAGCCCATGACTTGATATGGTCTTTAAAATGCCTGATCATTTCTAGATCCCTGAACCTCACACCAGAGTGTTGAACTGCACTGCTCCCCCCCCTCTGCAGGGAAACCAGCACCCAAGCCTGCCCAAGTGCTCAGCCCCTCTCTGCCACCACACCAAAATGATGGTAATTATCAATAATAACAATAATGTGGGTGCAAATCTGCTCTGGCAGCTGGGGCTGATGAGTGCTGCATCCAACAGCAGCCCCTGGAAGCTGTGTCAGCCCCCAGCACCACAAAGGGACCAGAGAGCCTGCCCTGGGAGTCACAGAGGGGGCTGCTGCCTGCTGGCTGGCAGCTGTGAACCCTCTGCAGGAGCCAAGGGAGCTTAATGCCCCCTGCAACATCCACTCAGATCAGCTGAGGAGGTTCTCTTGCATTCCTTCACCAGCCCCCTCTTTCCTGCCCATGAGCACAGGACACGATGTGAACCCACTGCTGCTTGTCCCTGAAGTGCTCAGATGAGAGAATTCCCCTCCCAGCCCCAGGCTCCTGTGGCCAGCTCAGTTTCCTTGAGGGGCTTTGGTGGAATATCTCAGGGAAACAGGGTAAAAGATTCCAAAAGAGGCTCTCACCCCCTGGGATCAGCCCAAGGCTTTATTCTCAAAGGGTTCCAGGGCAGAGAGAGAGAACAAGGAAGAACAGGACTTGATCTGGTCTCTGGCTCAGGAGAGACAGCTGGACATGAGCCAGTATGGTCAAGATAGGAAGGAAGGGTCAAACTCCATGGTCACAGGCTTCAGGGGGTTCTGGGGGAAAAAAACCATTCCCCAGAGGAATGCAACACTCAGAGGTGAGCAGACAACCTCCACCCGTTGTCCAAAGCTCCATCATGTGTAAGACACCTGATGCCCTATATCAGTATTTTTATAAAAATACCAGAATTCTTAATTAGTCAGGCATCTCTCCATTGAGATGAAGCACTGTGTACATTTCTCATTGACTCTCCCCAGTACATGCTTATCCACGAGCACACTGATTTGCTGAGTTCTTTAGGAACTGCATGCCAGGGAAAATGTGCTCAGTTGTCAAATGCAACTCACTGATTACTGCAAGACACTTAATTGATAAATATATCCAAGCCCTGATTAATTGGTGAAAAATCCATCATGCTGCATCCTGCTGTCCCTTCCTTTATAATAAGACTCTTGAATTAACTTACAACTTGATTTTTGTTTCCTTTAATTAAGAAAACCACCAAAAATCAGAAGTGTTTGTGGAGGGCGTCTATTCAATTTTTTGGTTATGCTTGAAGTGAAATCTACTTCATTTACCTTATTAGCCCAAAAGTAAGGAAATGAGCCTACTCTGAAATGCATTACTCTGTCAACTAGAATTTATCTTTGGGGCTGAGAGAGCTGATGTGGAAACTTGAAAGTAATTTCTTCGCTCTTGTACTTGTTATATGTATTTTTTAAGGTTCCTTTCTGATTACATGAATCAAAAGTGACTTCTACACATCTGGAAGAGATGTGCTGCATACACTTCTCAGCAGAGCACATGGCAGCCTCTGAAACAGTGTAAACTGTGTAAAACAGTGTAAGATTGTGTAGACTGTATAGAATGAACAAGGTAAAACATACAAAGTAAAAATGACTGAACATTCACAGTGATGTCCCCAAGCAGTAACACTCCCTGCTCAGCCCATGGCCATGCACCCCAGTTATTCTCACAAGAATTTTGCTGATGTAAGAGCACTTTCCTTCTCCTTACTTCCCCAGTCTGTAGCTTAAATAATTTTTTTTTTTTTTTAATATTTCACTGGGGTCGTACTCAAATCAATCCACAAGTTCCCCTGAGATTCATTCTTCCCCAAATGGAACTTTTCCTTCTCCTCCCCTCACAAAGCCCAAAGGCAATGTGCCTGCTTTGGCCAGCCAGCACTGCCCCAGCAGCCTCCTCATTTCTCCAAGCATTTCCACAAATCTTCCATGCCTGTCCTGAAATTACATTTTTTACCAAAAAATCTAGATAGTATTGTTTGTCTGTGGGGAAATGTTTGGGCTATCAACAGCCAATACTGGTTCTCTGGCAAAAAAAGGGGGGGATAATTACAATGCCTCTTCAAATCAGTGATATTTCCTTGCTGCTAAAAGGGTGGCATGCTTTACACCTTTAAACTACCGTAAGTAATCATTTTCTAGGCAGAACAGAAAATCCATTTCTATTAGTTTCCAAAGACCTTGAAAGTATGTATGGAGGAAGACCACTCCCATAAATTCACCCTTTTAGAGTCACTGGCTAACACAGAATTTATGCAAGTGCAGGTCTGTCACATAATTCAGTATTTATATGCTCCCTTTCAAGCTCCAGGGAGCTGGAGTAAAATGCTAAAAATAAAATACACATGTTGTAATACACACAAGATTTAGAGATGGAACTATTCTGACAGTTCAAAATAAAAGATCTTTGTGCATAAGATCCCCATAGCCAGGCCTGTGCCTAAATCACACATTGATTTAACTCAATGTAGACAAGTTATATAAGCTTTGGAATGATGTATGCTTGATCAATGTGTTTTAGAAATTAATCTCTGCCAGACTTACTCATTTAAGCAAGTGAAGAAGTCAGATAAATCTCTCTACATTTTACTTTATAGGACAGTAAACCAATTGCTAATCAAATTTGTAAGTAAATAGCATTAGTTGTTTCCAAGAAATATCAATATTAAAATACCTTTCTAAGAAAATCTAAAAACAGATTTCAAAAATTAATAATTTTTACTTATGAAATACACAGATTATAAAACTGATAGGTGAGTGTACAAACATGCTGATCAGAGATACAGGTGAGAACAAAACACTCCTTTGAAATATCCAGGGATGGGGACTCCTAGCACCACACTGAACAAAGGGATTTGGAGTCTCAGCCAGATGAAAGTTAGATGTGTTTGATATTTTACTTCTTTGAGGTGCTAGCAGTGATTCCACATTGAGTACAGGAGCCCCACTCCACTGCAAACACACTGACCCTAATGTGGGGAGAAATCAATGTTTACACCTATACAGGTGTAAATTGTATAAACTTGGGTGCTTTAAAACAGCATATTCTCAGGCTAGAGATGGGGAAACTGAGGCACAGAAAGGCAAAATGACTCCCTGAAAGGCACAAGGCAAGCTGAGATACAAATGCCAGCAGTGAAGGCTTTCATGTGCATGCCAAATCTACCAGTGCACACCTCCTTTCTGATCCACGCTTTTGCTCCAGTCCCACAGTGGGAGCTCAAGGGCAGATCCTGACCTGTCTTGGAGCTGGGTAGGTCATGAACAGTGAACACTCTCCTCAGCTTTTCTGTGAGCTTTTCTGTGAGCTTTTGTGTCCTAGCTCAGTTTTGGGGCAATCCAGCCAAAGGCTAAGAAGCTGACTGGCTGTCTCAGGTTCTCCTGGTGGCCTCAGCAATAGGAAGCCCCCAGTGTGACATTATTCCCAGGTCATTCCTGGCAGCCTGAGCACAAGCTCTGCTCCCAGCAGAGAATGCCCCTCAGCACAGACCCATGACACTCCCCAAGCCTCCAGAACAGGGAAAGTCAGGCACAACAGGTTGCTGCAGCCTCGGGGGGACTCCCTGCAAAAGCAAATGTTCAAACTAGGAGGGAAGGCACTTACCGTACAGGACTGCAATGAGCGACACGGGCATGACCAGGATACCCACCAGCATGTCTGCCACTGCCAGCGACATCAGGAAGAAGTTTGTGGCATTCTGCAACTTCTTCTCCAAGGACACAGCCATAATTACCAAAATGTTCCCCCCAATGGTCAGCAGGATGACAACCAAGATCAGGAGGGCCGGCCAGTTCTTCTCCCTCACGGACATCCGAGAGACCTCGCCCTTCTCAGAGGTGTTGAGAGGATCAGATGTAGGCAAACTCTGGTTCAGAGTCAAATTGCTGCTTAAGGACCAAGCCATCAGACCACCATGCAAGCTAAAATCCAGTGTAACCGACACTGTTGTTAAGCTGAGCAATATTCCAGTGCTGCTTAAAGTGCTCATTGTCTGGGGCTGGTTTCTCTGTCTCTCAGCCGTGCCTCAGAGACGATCCCTTTTCCAAATTCCAGGTCCAAGGCAGGTGCCGAACATCACAAAACCTGAGCCAGAAAATCATTTGATCTTCCATAGTGAAGCAGACCTTACAGAAGGTTAGCGTGGAGCTCCTCTAGTTCCCTTGGGTGTGGTAGATGATGACCACTGACCACCAACCTCAAGGGACAGGAGACTTTGCAATCTCCAGCTGGTTTCCAGGTTCACCATTCTGAAAAGTAAAGGAAAAGGATATTCTTCACTGAAACCACGGTATACACAACACCTTCTTATTCCCCATGCAACTGACATCCCTATTCTTCCCCTTCCTGCTGGCTAGGAAGGGGAAGAATAAAAAGCTATTATTTATTTTTTCCCCTTCCTGCTGGCTAGGACATTCTCCAGACTGCCAGCAATTTATCTGAAGGGTACAGACTATGCCTACAGTCATGGGGAGGGGAGAGAGGCAGAGAATCACATCAGTGTGCTCTGGCTGGTTAAAAGCTGATTATCACAAATTAAATGTTTTGTGAAACCTGCAAAAGCAAGTCTGAAGAACAAAATATGTTTCAATTGATATCCACTTCACAGATGCTCTGCTGCTGTGTAAAGTAGGAATTGCACAAAATTCCAGCCAATCCAGATAGTGCAGCCAAGCACAGGGTAGTCCATCACCTTAAATGGAAGGGGTTGGATATATTTTACATATTCTGAGGTAAAATGCAGGTGTCATAAAAACTCTCAGATGTTAATGATTAACTGTCCTACAATGACAAATGCCGCAGCTTGGTTTCTATTGGGAAATGGATAAGATGCAACATCTATCAGGCAACACTGCATGATCCTTCTGGAACAGACAGACAACAAAGAGTTAAGAGAAAGGAAAGGACAAGCTTTCAGAAAGGCAGAGCACTTATTTGTGCTTTTCATCTGTTTTTGTGCCACTGCTTCCTGCTGATGAGGAGCACACTGCCAGGCCAGTAAACCTGATCCCAGCAGTCTGCTGCTCAGGGCTGCTGTCCCAGCAGCCTCATCCCACACACAGCAGGGGGACATCTCCACACAGCATCTCCCATGATTTGTGCTGCCTCACAGAGCAGCTGACAGTGAGGGCAAGGCCCTGACTGCCCATGTAACACAGGCCAGAGAACATCATGCTGCTGCTTCTGAGTTCCTTCAGCCTCGTGCACTGAGCTAATCTGATAAATGAAATGTACTCTTGACTTCAGGCACCTGCCTGCACCCACTGAAGCTGGGCATGTATTCCCAGGCCTGGTTAAATCACGTCCTCAGCAGCTCAATAATTTTGACTGCCAATGCTGCACAAGTGGTGAAAAACAGCAGCTTTGCTTTGCAGCTCCACGGAGCTGGAGTTAAGCTCCTAACAACCACGTGCAGCACAGAAGGAAAGCACTCAGTGGAGCAGTGCTATGGAAGTGAACCAGTAAGCAGAATAAAATCAATAGCAGGAGACTGCTTTTGAGCAGATCCTCAACTTTTTTGTGCACCCCCACAGGAAATGTTCTATCACTGTTAAATAAAGGACAAAATAAAAGCCAGATTTTAGCCTTTGAAGGCACTGTGGCACCACATCAGCAATTTGCTGTCCAGGTATCAAAAGCCAGATGTAATTCATGAGATTACATTAGATTTCATTTAAACAGGAAGTGCTCAGAATCCTATAATAAAATGTTTAGCATTCATGAAGGTTTTGGAACGTTGCTAATGGGCTTTGTGCACAAGAATATATTTCTTAAATGAGCAGTTCATACAATGAACCCAGATTTGCCTCTGCATTGTAGTTAATTACTCCCAGAGGGTCTCTAAACCTCATATTTAGGAAGAAGTTTTGCACGATGGGCACAGAAAATAATTTTGCAGCTGCACATGCAGATGAACGAAGAAGTGGTCACTGGACCATTTATTTTTTCCAACATAGCTGGTCTGAAAAACAAATCAAAGACAAATGAAAGGTATCTAGAAAGTTTCTAAACACTTCAGAATATTTTTTCCAAAACACAGCTTTTAATTCAAAGCCCTGATGACAATTTTTCCAAATCACCTTTCCACAGTGAAGGAGACACTCGGCAGCCAAAGGATCATTGACAGGACATGACTGAATTCTAGATCATGGAAACAAACAAACAAACAAACAACTCCCACTCAAAACCACACCAAAAAACCAAAACCAAAAAAAAAAACAAACAAAAACCCAAAAACCCAAAAAACCCAAACAAAACCAAAACCAAACAAACAAAAAAAAAAAAAAAAAAAAAAAGGAAAAAAACCAAAAACACCCCCAAAAAAACCCACCAAAAAACCCACAACCAACTAAAAAAAAAACCAAAAAAACAAACCAACTCCAGCATAAGGCTTCTGGGCTTCTGAATTAAAAGTCTCTATTTTTATAACTGCTCAGGTCTATATCCTGAAGTGGTGAGTAGAGTCATTCTCTCTTGCATTTTGCATATTCAGTTTGAAAAATCATGTGGGAATTTGACTACAGGAATGCTCAAGACCGAGCTCCACCTTCAGAATTAACTGTTCTATTGCTTTGCTAATACTCTTGTTATTATTTTACACAGATCCTGGCTTGAAGTCATCAGTTTTCCTTTTCACTGCATCCCTCAGTCTCCTCAAGGTAAAACTTTATGACTAATTCCCTCAGCTACAGTCTTCTAAGCACACCACTGTACCAGAAAAATAATTCACAATTTATTCATGGATTCTGCATTTATTTAAGAACCATCTCCATAATTTTAAATTGAAACATGGGGTCATCAGATTTTTTTTCCAATAGCTAACATCACAGTACACATACTGGATTTTGTGGTCAATCATCAATTCCATTTCAATCTACTACTGACAGTCCTTAAAATTATAATTTAAACATTTAGCAAAACCAAGTTCTTTTCTTGGTTTTGCTGAATGATAAAAGCCACTCCTGATTTTGGTAAAGCAAAATAATGATTTCTTTTGGCAGGTTCTATCCCTTCAGTCTTTAAGTCCAGTTTAAAGTAAACCGAAGGTAGAAAAGCATTTTTGTCTCTCAAGAAATACATGAATTATTTAAAGCAGAGGTTGATATGCTGGAGTTTTTGGATATTTCAGAGGGTTAAGTTGGAGGGAAACAGAAGCTACAGTGGTTAATCAGCCTGTACTGGTGGGGCACTGGGGGGGCTCACGTGCCTTTGGGTGTATTTACCAACATTTCCCTTGCTAAAAGGAAAAAAACCCAAACCTTTCTCGGAATACACACAATTATTTTTTTTCTTTGAATTAAATGCATTCATCTTTAGCTGTTTTACCCTTCAGAGCTCAGAGTTGAGAGAGACAGCTGCCTGCTGAGAACTTGAGGTTCTCCCCAGCTCCCAGCCAGGGTCTTGCCTCTCCTGGGCAGGCTGCAGAGCTCCTGAGCTCTTGTGAATCACCGAGTGAACCTCTGGGACTCACACCCTGCACGTTAACAAGGGGCATTTGGAATTGTGTTAGACATCAAGGATTGTCAGTTTAGCCCAAAAAAATACCTTGAATTTCAGGCAGACTGAGGATCAAACATTTGACGTTGTTAAAGATTACAATGACACAGACTCCGACTCAGAAGGCTGATAATGACTCTGTTAATTTCTGGTTATTTCTTCCCTTTTTATACTATTCTATAGAGAACAACCCAATGGGTGGAAGAAAGACAAACTTCTTCAATCACATTGGTTAAAACAGAGGGACATCAAGAAGAAGTCCCTCCTAGGGAAAGGAATGCAAACAAAGGTCACAGTCAGGAAAACGTGTCTCTTGTTGGCAGAAAACTCTCTGGGAAAAGAGTTTCAGAGAAACCAAAACATCTCAGACACCAACCAGGACTACAAACATTAATTCATGGTGAGCCTTGCTGTAAAAGAAAAACAAAAAGCAAACCCAGAAGTACTGAATGATCAAAAGTGATGGCTTCCAGCAATTCCCTCCCCACAAGAAAAGCAAGAAACATCCAATAGCACCACAGGTACCATGTGCAGGAGAGATTTTCTGCTCCCAAACTATTGGCAGTGTCCAGTTCTCCAAGTCACATTCACATCTCCCCAATAACCAGATGAAAACCAAAGAGCTGCTAAAGAACATTTTTAAATAAAAAGTTTTTCCTCCAGCCTTGACTTTGATGGTAGACCTGAATCAGGGAAAAAATAAACCTGAAGCCAACTAAACTGAACTGCAAGTGCTGCAATTTTTGAGAGGAAAACAGTTGCAGACAGTTCACAACTATCTGAGCCAGATAGTCAAATGACATAAATTTTTATAGCTCCATGAAGCCCTTTCCAAAATGGCAAAAAATTTAAAATTATGTAATAGAATACGCAATTTATGCTCAAGAAGGCAGATTTAAGGCTTCGTTCTTCACTCTAAACCCTGTATTCCTTGCTATTTGCATCTTTATAATTTTTTTCATTCATTGCCAATTTAATTTTCACTTTTTTTTTGGAACAGAAGGTTGCTTTAAAATACAGATGCTCATGGCAAAACTTGCAAAGGCCACTTTCGTTTCAGTGATTCAATGAAGTCCTATTTTTATATTAGGAGGATTCTGTATTTTGGGCAGTTGGAACTCATCTTTCTCCTTTTTGTAGCAGCACTAGGAAACATCCCTATTTCTGTGCAGTTCTATTTTTACACAGTGTGTGAGAGTGCTGCAAGTCCAATGGAGATGACCAGGGTGATGTGGGAGGAAACACATTAAATACTGGGTTTTGGTTCAGCCCAGACAAAAAGCTTTGAGCAGGGATGCATTTCCTGCCTACATCTGCCTGCTGGTACTGACAGAGGAAACAGGGAGGCTCCTTCAAAAGCTGGCCAGCAAAACAAGAAGCAATTGTGACAGAGACAGAGCTAAGGAAATCATGTATGAAGTGGGAAAGTGTGAAGGTTCTTGCTTCCTTTTTTTCCATGCCAAGGCTGTGATTAATACACAGGAAATGTAGATCTCATGTTCAGACTTGGTTGTTTATTATTTCTTATCTGTTTACAGCCGTGAGCTCCAACCAGCAAGTCAGAGAAGATGAGGTAAAATGGAGAGCTTCTCTATCTCTACCAGGTCTTTTCAAGGACAATCCGTCCAGTTATGAAATGCCACCTAAGTTATTTTTATTTTAAACCCAATAACTACCTACTTTGAAGTCTGCAATGTGGAATCCATCAACCAGATACAGAAAAACCACCCAAACCCATGAAGAAGAAGGAAGAAGAAGGAGGAAGAAGGTGAAGAAGAAGGAGGAAGAAGGTGAAGAAGAAGGACTCAGACAATGCCCAAAATCCTCCATCTTAACTCACACGTGTTACTATATACTAAAACCCCAAATCCTCAGTTCCCAGAATTCCAAGAGGAAGGGAAATAGATAAATCTCAGTGCAGGTGGTCAGGCTGGTGGGACACAGGGACTGTGGGATCTCCATCCTGGCAGAAGCTCAGAACACAGCTGGGATCTACCCCCAAACACCCCACCTAACCTGGAAGTGAGCTCTTCCTTGAGCACCTTGAGGTTGGACTAGACACCTTCAAGAAGTCCCTTTCAGATTAAATTATTCTATAATTGGATCAGAATTGTGCTTCTGAACAAGCTGTCCAGCATGGGGCTGCTTTGGAGCTCCTACCCTTGCATGCACACCCTCTGCTCATCCCTGCTGCTCAAGCTCAGGATTAGAGCAGCACACCCTCTCCCCTCTGCTTTCTCCAAGGCCAGAAATAAAAGTGCATGGCCAGGTGGGAAAACACAGCTGTGGGGAATGCCTGGTGTAGGATTCAGAGCCCTAGAGCTGCACCAGCTCGTGCCCCATCCCACCAGAGAGAGGCACACACCATGCCAGCTCCTCACCTTCAGACACCTGCTGAGTGTCTAAGGATCCTACAGCTCAGGCATCCCATGAAAAGGGGCAATTTTGCAAAGCCCCAGCTCATTTTAGTCACTTGGCAGCATCATTGACTTTTGAAAGCAATGCCTCCACTGCCAACACAGAGCTTTGTGTTTTCACAGTCCCTGCAGCAGGGAAAGAAAAGCCAAACCCCAGTGATTATTCTGCAGATACCCACTGCAAAGTTAACTGAAGTTGCAATCCAGAGAAGTGGTTATGCCTGATTTGACTGTTTTCCTGAGCTACTCTTGAACTTGGGAATTTATCATTAGCACTTTGTTCAGAGGTTTTCTTTCCAAGGAAGAATTTGACACTTCCTCTTCTGTTTTGCAAGAAATTCTGGAATTTTTCCCAACAGGTATTGGAGATAATCAGTGTAAAAAACACTTCATAAAACCTTAGGGAAAACTCCCCAAACACAGCTTTCCACCAGTCTTTTTTAATTCTGACACAGAAAATAACTATTTAATTACTTGCAAACTAAAAAAAAAAAAGGAGTATTTCATTTTTACACAGTAAGAGGAAAATGGATTTTCTCAGATACAAGCTCAAGCAATGATATTTTGTAGGGTCATAATAATGAATCACTACCATTCTGTCCAAAAGCAAATAGCATCAATTTCCCTCTCTGTATCTTCCCTCATACTGAGTCAGAAAGGCATTAATTCCTTTTCCAGACATTTCAAGGCAATACAAACACACAGAGAGATCTTAATCTACCTTCTGGCAGTAAGACCAGCATCCTTTTTATTTTCCCTTTGTGGAAGAGCACCTGGGAACCTCACAGGAAGATGCAGATACTCTGCCACTCCCTGCAATCATAAACTTGCACTTTTGGCTCAAACATGCAGAAATACTACAACAGAATAAATCTGAATCTCATCACACACTGTCCTAACTTCTTGGAATGATTATACCCCAGTTGTTCATCTTTTCTATGAGTAGATATAATTCCAACCTGTCTCCCTAGTTTTTGGTTTCTTTTTTTTTTTTTTTTTTTTTTAAATACACATGTCCCCAGTGGCTGAAATTCGAAGCACATATTAACTCTCTGCAGTTAGTGCATTTATCATGGCAACCCTCACCCTGCTTCCCTGTTCCTTCAATAAATCACATTATTCATGAATCTGGGTCGTGCAAAGTCCTATTGAATGCAATCAGACCCACACTTCTGGACTGGTAACTGCACTGTTTGTACAGCTGTGCTCCTGAAAGCTCTTACTGAGCTTGGCCAGCCCCACAGTCTGAGTTGGCTATAACCTGAATTTGAGCCCTGCCTCTAATTTCTGACAACCAGATGAAATGCAAGGGATATTTCTCTTCTGCCAAACCTTTATACCCTTAATGCAACAGCATCGTGGGTGTTTGCTCCCTGGCACGTGGAGGTGTGAGAGTCCACAGGATTCCCAGGGCAGCTCTTGTGGTTGTAAGGACCTGGCTTCTGCCCCCACTGCAGTGACACTCCCTCTGTCCCTTTCAATTCAGCAGCACAATGTGGCAAACGTCAAGTTTAAACATTGGTGGAAAAACCTTGTGTGGTAGCTTTTTTAAACTCAGCTTTTCAGGGTTCTTGTAGTAAAGTATTGCTAAACTTTTCCTTACTCTTTCTAAACTTTCTTTCTCTCTAGAAAACAAATTTTTCTCCTTGTCTCAAATGTTTTGCAATGGCAGCTCTTTTGTTTATATCATTAAAGTCTGGAAGTGAGCACTTACCCAAAGTTAAACATAATAAACCAAAGCAACAAAACCACTTGCTTAGCTTTCTTTAGCTGACTTTTTTTTGTAAGTTTTAAAGCCAGGCCTATTTAAAAACCAGAAGACTCCACAGTTTTCAGCAGTTTTTGATGTACAGTGCTCTATCCCACATGTGGTTGAATAATTTCATAGCTCTGAGTACAACCACAGCAAAGCACAACTAAATACGTACATGCCTTAAATAAAAAAAAATAATCATCAAGTGATTTCTCTTCAATTCATGTTTTAGGGGAAATATCACACCCAGTATCAATGAGCTTGGCATTCTTTACTGACTGTGCAGGGTTTGCAGTAGTAACAGAGAGCAGCAGTCTGTGGACAGAAGGTGAGCACTGAGCAGCTGAGTCACAGCCTGAGCACACACAGAACACACAGCCCAGCTTGGGGCTGCGCTGGTGACTCACTCATTACTTAATAAGTCAAATTTCTTAATCATGCAAGAAATCCCTTGGTGTTTGTCTCCGAGCTTTCTGCTCATTCCAGCTCTCTGTGCCTCCTGAAATCACGCCACGGGATCTCTCCTTTTCCAGTGAGGACACAGATTTCTGGTGCAGTGGCATGGTGCTCACCCTGTGCCTCATCCCACACGAGATCCAGGGGAAAATCTCCCTTTTCCTGTGTGATGCCTTAAGTTTTATCTTTCCTGTATTTCAGGTTCTGTGCTGCCCAGGGGTGCAGCTCTCAGCCTCACATTCAGGGTCACTCAGCTCTGCACACAGCAGGGACACAAAACAAATCCTGTCCCTGCTGCACACCAAGGACAACTTTCAGCCCCAACAGCACAAACAAGGGTGGCTGGAGGGAGGAACAAGAAGGATGGGACCTCACATCCTGCAGCTGGAATGGGGCAATGAAACCCCAATGTGCAAATGGACCCAAACTGATCAAAGTGTGAGACCTGGTGACCCTTTGTCCATTTTGTGACCATTTTGGGTCCACCTTGGGTGCAGCCCTGGCCAGGCTCCTGTCCTGCCCAAGGTGTATCCTTTCAATAAATACCTGCTTTATCCTCCAGCTCTGTTCCAGCTCAGCCTTCCCAAGGCATCAGTGGTGCACGTGGGCCCTCAGCTGGGGCAGTCTGAGCCCTGGTGCCCTTGCACAGCCTGGGGCATCACCAGCACGTGGCTGCTCACCGTGGGGCTCACAGGGCTGAAACAGCTTCTCACCTAAATCTGCTTTCCCAGTGAACCCCTCAACCTGCAGAACTCTCTAATTCGAGGCTCAGGGAGTTATTTTTAACAGAGGTCTCCTCCCTGCTGTGGTGGTGCACTCTCAGTATAGGTTACAGGGTGTCTCTCCTGTTGTCATTGCTGTCCGGATGTCTTTAAAAAGAATAAATTACAGCACCAAATAAGCTAAAGAAAAGGAAAACAAAGCTCAAAGCATAATAAAAAGTGTGCCTAATGAACTGACAAATGGCTCAGGGCTCTTACTCTAATAGCTTAATTAAATATGTGTTTTCACATACCTGTGCAGTGTCAGAGAAAGGATTATTGAAACATTCATAAGTTAATTGACTTATCTTTATCTCATGCATAGCAACAGTTGATACAATAATTACACAGAAATTGTAGCTACTCATAGGGGGTTTTCCTTTTAATTTCCATTTCTTTTTTATTTTTCTCTTGGGTAACTGACCCATAAGGACCCAAAAGGGGATGGCTGAGAGTATAAATTCAAAAAGCCAACACTTCTCTGATGTAAGTATATTATACCTGGATATTTTGATAAATCTGTACTAAGGGAAACTATAACAATAAAAGTAGGTAGAAAAGAAAACTCTTAAAAGCTGGTATTAAAAAAAAAAAGAAAAAAAAAACACAGGAAAAGGACAAAGAAGATAAGACTGAAACAGTTAAAGTCACTGGCCTGTGTGATGCCTTTATTTAAAGATAGAAAATGATCCACACAATTATAAAACTCAAAAATTCAGAACAGATTTAAAAGGAAAATTTGAGACACAAAAATATGTGGAAAGTGCTGTGAAAGGCAACATGAGTTTCCCAGATGTACATGGTAAGTCTTGGCTTGGCGTCTTGGGATTTTGTTCATCTGTTCTGTAACACCCCATTCTTTAGGAAAATAAAATAATAATGATTTAAAAAAAAAAAAAAAAAAGGCAGCATCTCTAACTCACACTTCATTAAACCATCTGATATGGTGCCACCAGGGAAGTTGTTATGTAAACTCCAGAGAACAAGAGGAACAGAGCAGTTCTGAAGCTGTCACGGTATTGGCTGCAAAGGAGATGAAAATGGATTAGACTGCAAAAACTAACCCTGGTCTGGAAGTAAGGTGTCTCTTGAGGTTGGCAAGGTTTGATCTTCATAGTAAATTGGGGTGTTTTTTGTTTGTTTGTCTGCTTTTTAATGTTGCCTAACCAAAACACTTGCTTTGGGAATTAAATATATTGATAATTCAAAACCAAGATTCAACACCCACATCAGTGAAGGCTGGAAGGTAACACAGAAAAATCAGAATGACTGAGGACTGAACAAATCAAATAATAATGAAATAACTCAAGCCATGAATAACTAAAAGAATTTGGCTGTAAACTATGAGTTTATCAGTCGGAAACAACGATAATCACTTCAGCATCTGAGCCATATGTAGGCACAAGTGGGACATGAAAGAGACAAATATAACCCAAGCCACAGATATGGCAAGCAAGGTATTTCTGTACAAAAAAAAGCAAACAAATACCTGCCTCCACCCCATCACACATTGACTGTTTCATGCCATAAGGGGCCACTTTCATCTGGATGCCTTCTTCCAGATAAATTCTGCATTGTGATGCTGCTCCCAGACCAAGCCAGGGGACATAGCTCTTACACTATAGTAAATCACAAGTATTTTCAATTAAATGACAACGCCCAGGGGGCCAGACAGAGCTCAGTGTAGTCACTCTTGATTTGCACTAGAAACCAGGCCAATTGTGTTGGAACATCTCTTCAACGTGATTAGAAGCAGGCTCTTTATTTAGGGAAATAATTTAATTTTCAAAGCATTTGACAATTTTAATAAACATCACCCATGAATAAGTCAGGGTGCGTAATGTGCCTGGAGCTGGAAGAAAAAAAAAAAAGGCTCATTAACTTTGAGAGAATAGACAGATGGGCATCGTTGGGGTAGTGCTCTGACAGCTCCCAAATTATGTAAGCAGAGGAGTGAGGAGCCAGGCTCATGTGTGCAGGAGGCATTTCCATGGGAGCAAATTGCCCTGCCACGAGCTGTCATCTGTGACATCAATACGTGAGTCAGGGAAAAATGAAATGGAGGAGACAAAGCACCAGGGAAAACACTTCACTTTCCAGCACGGCAGGAAAGGCAAAGGGGGTTCTGCAGAAGCTGGTGTGGTTTGGATTAACCTGCTTCTCCTTATTGAGGGTACGCACAGAATTTTGTTCAGTTGGGGTTCTGTTCCAGCTGAGGTGTGCTGAGCCTGCAGCAGAGGGAGCAGTCCTGAAAAGAGCAGGCAGGTGCTTGGCTGCATTTAACAGCATGGTCAGGACCACTGAGAGGAACGTGGAAAGAGGAGGGGAGCTGTAGGCAAAATCAGCAACATAAAAATGGAGAAAATATGAAGGCTAAAGGCTGACAAAGAAGTGTAAACTACGACTTCTAGTCCCAGCGATAGTCTAAGAAGGAAAACTTGCATTTGGAAATTGAAACAGGCTCCAAAGCAGCCACTTCCTTTTTAAAAGGAAGTGCTCTTCCTCTGTTTACCTAAAACGTGGGTGAAATCCCTCAGGGGCAGGGTTTTCCAGACAGGCTGTGGCTGCTGCAGAGACCCAAGGGGAGCTGTCCCCATGTGAGCAATGGTGTCAGGGGGCCAGCCTCTCCTTCCAGGGTCACACCAGCATGGGTATATCAAAGGGAGGGCACCAAGCAGACTTTTATTCAACCCTGCTGAGGAAAAATAATGAAACTATCATAGCAATTTATATATGAATCAGGTAGTGTCTGCATTTTAATGGCTGAAACAAAGACAACTGAACTCTAATGGTGTCGATTTTCTCTTGCAAGTGATTACTAAATTGCTTCCACTTTGTCAGCAATGTAATATCTCTGTGAACAGCTCGGAGTTAAGGAAGTGACAAACCACCAATTGTCAAGGGGAGAAAAACAGCACACATCCACACAGACTGAAAGCACGTTTGAAAGAGGAACACTTCTGTTCCTCTGGTAGCAGCAAGCCCTTCACACGAGGGAAGTACTCCATCAGAAAAACAACAGGGCAAGTCCATCATCCCTGCCTTCTGATCTCCAGCAGCTTCACTATCACCACAAAACAAAATAATTTGGGTGCTGGCACTATTGATCATCAGCGACTGAGAGTTTTGCTGTGCCCAGTGAGTCCAGCCAAAGCGTGTTTGGAGGCAACATCTGAAGCCTTTGAGCAAGGAGCGTGTCCCTCTCTTGCCAAAGTTCAAACACTGAAGCAGTTGGAGGCAGAAATTGCTTTAGTTCATCAGTACCACTACAGCACACAGCAAGCACTGCACAGGGACATCAAATGAGGCTGGGGAGCCAGGGAATCAGCAGCAGAGGAATCTCTCTGGACACTGAGCCCATTAATTGCCTCTCTGGTCAGAGTGGGGATGAGGATAACACCACCACAGCCAGGCTGGAGCCAGCTCTGTCAGTGCTGGGCTGCACCAAGGGGAGCTTGGGACTCCCCATGCACACAACACCTTGTGACAAACAGATACAACTTCCCTGCAGGCTGGATTAAATTAATTATGCTGACATGTTGACCTGTGTAGCAAACAGGAAAACCAAGAAGCAAAAGCCCAAAGCCCTGATTCCTGTGTTGCTACCATTTCTCTTTTGCCCATTTCTTGTACATTACAGAAGGAAGGGAAGTCTTGTCCCCTCTATCAGCCAGCTTGGAACAGTTGCAGAAATAGGGCTTGGGTAAATTGGTGCAATAACACAACACCTCTCAAGTTCTGTGACAGTAAATTGTATCTTACATTTTCATTTTCCAAACCACTGCCAATACAAACAAGTGATCATGAGAATATCTAAAGATAAGTAACAATGTTTCAAGCACCTTTACACCAGGCAGTGTAACCATTGCAAACGCACTTTGATAAACAGTAGTAGTCTAAAATTGAAACAATTATGTTACTTCCATTAATTAACAGGCAATAAAATACTTCCCTGTGCAGGTCACCTAACAAATACCAACATGTAATTTAAAAATTGTACTGGCAATGTTTTTCTCTCACACACATCTGACCCCCGTGGAAGATTTGGGTACAAAGGGCAAAAAAGCAGCCAACACATTTTTCAGATCCCAGTTTTATCAAGCTAAAGCAGCCCAAATAGAAATTAGAAGTTGTAACTACTCAGTGAGGCTGAAATCAGCTTCATCCACGGGGGTCAACAGGAGCATGTCCCAGCCTGGTGATGCTGGGAATCTGTTTGTGGGGCTGAAATTGTGCCCTTCAGCCAAGGGGACGTGGCACAGCACCCTGCTGCCACCACTCCTTGCTGGCTCCTCAACAGCTCAGGGGAAGAATCACTGGACCATCAGGTGGCTGCTGTGTGAGGTGCATGGTTTGGAACTCGTGCCTGCAGCTTACAGGGCCTTTAGTGAACTGTCCCAGGAACTCCTAGAAGTAAAAACAAATTCTCTCCTTTGGTATGTGCCCCTTCCTTGAGGCTGAAGAAGGTGGGGTGCAGAAGCCCGTAACAGCTGAAGGTGTGAACATCTGAACCTTACTGCAGGAAAACTCCTGCCTGGTGTGGCACCAGCCAGGTTTCCAGTTACAGAGCTAAAGTTTCCATGAGACTGCCCTAGGCAGAATGCTCTGCTCCAAATAATAGCAGACCTCTCAATGTCCTTAAAAACAGCATCTTACCCAAGCACTTTAGTCTGCAAGTCTGAGCTGTCAGAGCACCAAGGAGCTCGGTACAGATACTGACAGAAAACAGGGAGATGTTCCATGATGGAAAACCCCTTTGGGCAAGAGCATCGTGGAGTGGTGGATAGCAAAAACTGCTGGTGGTGATGTGCCACTGCACAACACTCCACAAGAGCTTCAAGGAAAGCAAGAAGATCTGGCCAAACAGACACCTGAAGGTTATTCCAGAGCACTACCAAAACCTGGGAACACCCATCACTGTACAAGAAAGGAGGACTGGATGAAGGCACACAGGTCCACCAAAGTGAGGAGCACCATATAAGCTGTTTAAAAACCTCAGGGATGGATCAGGCAACCAGCAGTCATTAAACACAGTGAGTAGAAATATCAGTTTACAGCTCCTCAGCAAAACTGAGCCTTTGAAACCTAGCTGCAGTGTCAGAGTTTATCCGTGGCTGTGAGAGCTGTTGAGAGGGAAGATGTCAGAAACCAAACATCTCTGAAAGACTGGAGGAAGTCACCTGTGCTCAGCTGAAACAGGCCAAGAAATCCTCTTGCAGCAGTTTGTATCAATCAAAAAAAAAGCATGGGACACAAGAGGATCCTGTGTGAGCTGCTGGCAAGCACAAATTAAGACATGTTACCTTAAATCTCTTTCATTACTGCCAAGTTGTGAGACTTTACATTTGCTGAAGACCAAGGAATGGTGCAGGTATTATTATCATTGCATACACTGACCTAAGGCACAGAAACTTCACCAAATGCAGGGACTTGAACCCCACAAAACCTGCAGACAACTCTGTCCTGGGCAGAGAAGAGCTCTGAAAGTAAAGAAACATTAACTTAATCCTGCTTTCACTTCCCCAGCAAAGCTGTGTGGGAGGACAGACATTGTTCAAGCACAGAACCAAGGATGAAAGCCAAAAAAAAAACCCAACTACCAAACCCTAGAGATTGTAACTTCATTGAGGATTCATAAGGCATAACAATACCAAACAAAAGTTTTTTCTCTTTGATGCTTCTATAGCATTAAACTCATTTAGAAAACTGAAGCAGATTATACTTTGTGCTTCCCAGATAAAAGCACCATTGTAGTCATTTGGATGCAGAAGGGCTTCACTC
Source organism: Phylloscopus trochilus trochilus (assembly GCA_016584745.2). NCBI lineage: Eukaryota > Metazoa > Chordata > Aves > Passeriformes > Phylloscopidae > Phylloscopus > Phylloscopus trochilus. Next base: position 4,921,152 of record WQNJ02000046.1, read on the forward strand.
TGCCAAAAATGCCATCCTCGTGTGGCAGAGCAGCAGCCCTGAAACACGAGACCCAGCTCTGAATGAGAGCACAGGGTTCATTCAGAGCCCTGGGGGCTGCAGTCCCCACCCAGAGCTCAGTGCCAGCAGGGAGAGATCTGCTGCTGCTCTGGAGGATGAGACACAACCCCCCCGTTGGAATTCTCACTGAGCCAGGTGTTTTTTAGCTCCAACACACTCTGAGGATGTCCAGCACCTCAAAGAAAATGGCTTAAAATAACTAAAGAGACAGCATGGTCGAGTGTGTCTTGAAAAAGCAAAAAAGGTTTTAATTAAAGAAGAAAATGATACAAAAAAAAAAAAAAAGAACAAAAGCCACACACAGTGTAGGGACAGGTCCACACACCTGCTACAACACCCTGAAAATGCTCTGAGAAGCCTCCTGCCCTTCCTTAAATATTGAACTGATGCCTTAAGTTTTATCTTCCATGTATTTCAGGTTCTGTGCTGCCCAGGGCTGCAGCTCTCAGCCTCACATTCAGGGTCACTCAGCTCTGCACACAGCAGGGACACAAAACAAATCCTGTCCCTGCTGCACACCAAGGACAACTTTCAGCCCAACAGCACAAACAAGGGTGGCTGGAGGGAGGAACAAGAAGGATGGGACCTCACAGCCTGCAGCTGGAATGGGACAATGAAACCCCAATGTGCAAATGGACCCAAACTGATCAAAATGTGAGACCTGGTGACCCTTTGTCCATTTTGTGTCCATTTTGGGTCCATTTTGTGTCCATTTTGGGTCCCCCTTGGGTGCAGCCCTGGCCAGGCCCTGTCCTGCCCAAGGTGTACCCTGGAGGCCTTTCAATAAATCTCTACTTTATTCTCTAACTCTGCCCAGTCTCTGTTCCAGCTCAGCCTTCCCAAGGCAGCAGAACGATTTAGGTGGGTTTTTTGGCAAAGCAGCCCAATAGAAAATAGCTAGAATTCTGAGGAACAGCTGAAGAGGCCTATCAGTGTTTTTGTCTCAGCACTGAGCCAACTACTGCCAGGAAAGCAAAGACATTTCTGGTGTTCTTCTCTTAAAAGGTCCTGGGGTGAAACTGAGACCCTTTTCCTTACACAGAAAGCATCTATATCTGTATAACACCTGCCTGGTGCAGTGCAACCCCACCCTGCCCCACAGCTCATGGGCTGGGTCACTTCTCAGCCAGCTCCAGAGGAGCTGAGAGCATCCACAGCGACATCCACCAGCGTAGCTGGGTGGGCAGGCTGGAAAAAGCTGGGAAAACAAGGCTTAGTTCCTGAGAACTAGAGCTGTTTTGGTGGCCTGCTTGTTAAAATAACGCACTTCTCTAAAAAAACATGTGAGTAAAGACCAAGGGAAAGCAAGAGCTTACATCAAAGCCAAATGTTCCATTCTGGCTGCTCCCGGGAGAGAAACAGAGATGGCCCCTCACAGATCTGAGTCTTAACACATAACAGGAAAAACACAGAATAAGCTTTTTTTTTTTTTTTTTTTTTTTTTTTTTAACAGGAATGACTGAAATACAGGACAAGGCTGAATTTCAATCATAAATTTGTTTTTGAAAGATTATAAGGAATTCTCGTAAACAGCTTGAAATACTTCTTGCTCCCACTTGCTACTATTTAATACCAAATGAATTCTTTTTACTTCCTTTCTTTTAAGCTGCAAAAGCACAGAGCAGCTATGAGAAGTGACAGCAGTGTGAGTTATTCCATCCCTACTTTCATATTACTTTGGGAAAAATAAAACTTGTCCAGTACTGCAAACTGCCACAGGTTTCTCTTGCAAGTCTTTTAGTGTCTTCTGTCTTGGGTTTTTAAATTCCAGTCCTTTGAGACAGAAGGTCTCAGGGCTGCAGACAAAACAAGAAAAATACACCTCCTAAAGGTTTCAGAAACAGAAACCAAAAATATATATAAAAGCAGGGAGTGTTATCTTCTGAATTTTCTGATCTTGGGCACCTGACCCATGTTTCTAAAAGTTGTCTTAAGGCCAGTGACTTTGCACTCAACAACTTCAGTGAGAGATTTTTTCAAAGCTCCACATCCAGAACACTTTTTTTTTTTTTTTTTTAATATTTACAGAGCAGAACAGAAACCTTACATGAGCCCAAGTCCATAGAGCCTGAGTACAACCACAGGTTATGCCTCCTAAAAGAGGAGTGTGTTTGACTTTCACCAGCCTTTTGCCTACAGATGTTGTGTCAGCTGAACGTGTTTCCTCACTAGTGAGATCACCTCAAATTAGAACCATTCTGGAGAAGAAATTAATCTCTGCTGTCAGCATCACAGCAGAAATTAAAGGAGCCAAAATAAAAATTAGAGACACCCAGGAAAAAAAGGCAACACCCCCAGTCCTAACCTGTACTTTAGGACCACCAATGCTGCTCTGACAAATAAGAGCACTGTGCTATTTTACCCCAACAGGCACCTCCCTGATCACACTTTACCAGAGGTGAGCTCCTGACTGCAAGATTATTTTTCTGACCTTCTTTGTGAAGTCAGAAAGAAAACAGGAGGCCCTCAATGATACAAACTGTACACAAAGAACACATGAGCAAAGCTACAATCCTGAACGATTCTGGGCAAGAACTCGAAAGATTTTAATAAACAATTTCTTAGATAAACATTATTTAGAAAATCTCTTTATCAGTGCAGGTAAGCAGAAGCACATTTGCTGTGGCATGCCTCACACAGAGCCATCAAAAGCAAAGCCATACATACCCCTGTGTGCCTGGTGTGCTGATTTCTATGAGCTTTAGCTTGATTTTTGAGTAACAGCAGCTGTGCACTTATCCATCTTGCTCTCTTGCTGCCATGCTTCAACATGCCTCACTTGCAGAGCTGATACAGTGAGAGCAACAAACCATCAGGGGATTCCTGAATTCTCCTATTCCTCCTGCCAGGATATCCATTATTTTATGAGTTGGTTTGTCGAGTTGTTGTTTTTTGTTGTTGTTGTTTTGTTTTGTTTTTTCCCTTTGGTACTTTTGAGGTTTTTCACAGAATCCCAAGCTCTGCACTGTTTTTTTGTGATCTAAGAACAGAGCCTGCCTGCCTTACCAGAACACTTTGCCATGTCAAACTAAGATTTCTTCCCAATTTATCACCATCCAGCTCAGGCTGGAAAGTAGTAAGTTTGCTGTACATCTATGCAAATATATTTGCACCTATATATATATATATATATATAAATAATCTATGCATGGTTTTGATCTAAATTCACTTGTCATTAGTTAATAACTCAGTAATACTTTATTTTTCTAAAAATACCTAGAGTGTAAAAGGGAAAAAAAAAATGGAATGAGAATAACAATAGACTTCTGGGTTTGGGGCATTTTTCTTATCACAATCTCAGCCTCAAATTCCCTCTTGTCTGTTGTGTAAGGACCTTTCCACCTGGAAGAGGGTTTGGGAAGAATTCAGTGCTGAGCACCATTTTTCCTATATGACTTTTAAAAAGTATCCATCTTCCACCCTTCCTTCTCCCAGTGACAGCTGCATCCTGGGGTAACACCAGCTTCTTTCCAAAACAAATGTGGCACAGCTGCTATGATTTATCTTCACAGCTCAGAGCTTTAGAGTTACAGACAGAAAATACCCTTAACAAGGGAACATTTCCACTGTGTGTTCCTGCATGCTGGAAAAGTCTCCTCAGTTGCAAAGGAGGATGCTGCAAATTGCCTGAAGAGGTTGGAGCAGCACTACCAAGTGACTAAACCCACACTATATTTCTCTACAAAATTTGGAGGGCTATACCTAATTTTGGTGAATTCTCCAGCTTCTGCAGCAGGAAGAGTTTCTTTTTGCCCTAGGCAGAGGAAAAGGCTCCTGCAAGTGTGAATAAACCAACAGAGAGCTGCAGGGAGGTTTGGCTGGGCTTTTCTAAGAAATTGCCTCATAAAATCCCTGCAGTGTATGTCCCAGGTTCAGAAGATTTCATAAAACAAGAGTCAGAAAAGGAGCAGCTCTTGCACATAACTTTCCTCTGGGCCCTGGCACAGGCTCTGTTCTAGGGGTGCCAGCACCACTCCAGCATCTCACTCACAGATTTGCTCACCATGTTTGCCTGTAAGATGCAAGGAAGGAAGGAATTATTACTGTAGCTGGTTGGGAATAGCTGCACAAACTTATTTCTAGCTGAGATTTCTAGTTTACATAAGCCTTCAAACACTTTTACACATTCTGAGATTTAACTGAGGGGGGAAAAAAAAAATAAAAGATGGACTCCTGAAAAACAGCTGTGGGCTGGAAGAGCTCTTTGCATCTAGCACTGGTTGAGTTATTAGGCTAGCAGTGAAAGAGAGAGACACCATGTTACTCTCAGGATCCAACAGCTTCTTCTATCACACTAAGATAAAAATGTGTGAACATCAACCACATGGAACACAAGTTCTTTGTTTTTCTTTCCCTAATGAACTCTGCAAAGAATGCAACATAATTATGCCTCCGAAAGAAACTACTATGCTATCAGAGATACTAAAAAAGCTCTGTTCTTTGGCTGGCACCCATCTCTGCAAATGCTGTCACAACAGACTCCAAACTGTCACTTCAGCAACTGCCCCTCACGGGAAAAACATATTTCTTCTAATTAGGCAAAATTCTAACTCCGCATCTGAAGAGTATAATTTGATCTTTTCTCTAGAAACTCATTAACCACTCGAGCTCAATTATTAACATTTGCGTTAATAACTCACTGAATTAACTACCCATTGTGTGAGTGCAGCTCCTGCTTTGGCAGGATGATGCTGGGAGGACATTCCACTGGGAAGGTGGTCCGGGCCATGTCCATCCACCTCAGAAGCTGCCCCGAATGCTGCAGAGATGTAATTCCTGCCTCCAGGTCTGCCATCAGCTCCCTGCATGGCTTTGGGCAGGTTTTCCTCTTTCCCTTTCCTTTCTACATCTGTTTTTTAAGACATTCAAGCCATGAGCAGGGACTTCTCCCTGCTCTCTTCCTCCACTGCCTCCAGGATTATTAATCAAGTGCCCAATACAAGGACACCAAGGTAATAATTGCAATAATAACTTCTGGCAAGGGTGGAAGGTATCAGTACTCAGCTGCTGATGCTGGGCCTGGCCCCATGAAGCTCCCAATATGAGAAATAATAAATAAAATCTTCACGCCTAGGTAGTGTTCAATGCCACAGTTACTCATGCTGGGGCTCCTGCAGGGCCCAGAGCAGCAAGAAACCTGCTGGAAGCCCTAGGGGTTCTGAGATAAACCCAAACTGCACTGATTTCCTTGATGGAAGCCTTTCATAGTAATAGGAACCCATGATTTATTCAGCAAGAAATGGGGTTTCAAGCAGTGCTGTAAACACTGAACACGCAGACAGATGCTCGCACCTGGCCTTGGTTGTAAAATGAGATGACATCCAAATCCAGGGCACTGGGGGGTGATGCACAGTGCAGACTTTCAAATGCAGGAATGTATCTTCAGAGAGCTATTTCCTCACAAAACCCCACAATTTCAGTTTAAAGGGGGAAGGGAAGGGAAGGGAAGGGAAGGGAAGGGAAGGGAAGGGAAGGGAAGGGAAGGGAAGGGAAGGGAAGGGAAGGGAAGGGAAGGGAAGGGAAGGGAAGGGAAGGGAAGGGAAGGGAAGGGAAGGGAAGGGAAGGGAAGGGAAGGGAAGGGAAGGGAAGGGAAGGGAAGGGAAGGGAAGGGAAGGGAAGGGAATGTGCACACACACAGACAAACAACTACCTTCTACTTTTGGTTTAAATCAGGGAGGTATGTACATTCAACTATTACTATTCTCAGAGGTAAATGTTCCACAGGTCTTTGTCAGGTTATTTCCCACAACATTTACAGGTGAGCACCTCCATGTGAAGGATTTCCTGAATCCTTTTAAATTCTCCAGCCGGTATTTGCTGCAGTGTTTTGGATGTGCAGTAAAGTGTGAGCCTCAAGAAGCTGAAGGGCTCCAGCACAGCTCTCTGCTGTTTGGATACTAACTCAGACATTTTTGCTTCGCAGCAAAGGAATGTAACAAAAGTTACTTTTTTGTCATGAGGTTTGACACACTTAAGCAGCCTAAAAAAAAACAACAAACCCCCCCCAAAAAAGGAAAAAAAACCAACAAAACCAAAAAAAACCCCACAACAAACAATCAGTGCTATAAAGGAGCTAGCTGAAAAAATAAACCTTTCCAAATTCCCAGTGCCATAAGATATTTTCAGATGAATAAAGGCATAAGCTGATGCAAGAGCTTCTCCATAAACTGTAATATCAGTCTGCATGAGACTCTGGTGCTTTTGTTATTTCTGCAGTTGGTAAATTCAGGCGTAACAATTTCTGAAGTCCTTTGGCTTTTACAAACAGGTATGATTGACAGCCTCTAAATGCTCTGCTTTTCATAACAACCATGATTGACAGCCCTTTGGTGCATAGCCCAATCAGCCTAACAATGTTATTGTTCTCTAATAATTACCTGATAATTTTATTTTTTTTTTTTCCCCCCCTCAACGTGTTGCTGTTAGTTATGGTTCAATTAGGAGTCCTCTGAACATCCCAAAAGTTTATTTAACTTGCACAGACTGGGGGCTGCCCTTTCTGGGAGCCTCATTCTGTGGTGGCACTGGGATTGCTGCTGCCCAAGGTGCACGGGCAGCCTGAGCGACACTTTCCCTGGCAAACAGAACAAACCAGAGCCCCAGAGATGTGACACAATCCACGTGTCACTTTGGCCTTTGTCTCTCACAGAGTTTTTGCACGAAGAGAAATGTTTCTTCACTTAATAGACTCCAGAGCATGAAGAACACAGCTAGCAGTTTGCAAGCATCCAGGGCCAGAGCCCCGCGTGGGCTGCGTGCCTGGAGCCCAGCTCTGCTCAGAACAGTTTACTACCTGCAAGCTGCTCCAGATGGAAACTTGGTTAACCTCTGCTGAAAGCAGTAATTGGGGTTTTTTTTCTGCTACAGAGGGATCATCCTCAAGAACACTCAGCCGGGGAAACTGACTGGCGTGAATCACATGAAGGAGATCATGACCTGGTAGGATCCTTCCTCTGGTATCTGCAAAATAAATTTATGAAATTGGAACGTGTGGGGGTTTTTTCATCTCTCTCTTGATTTTCAGATAGGATTGGGAGCAGGAAGGAAGGAGCAAAATGAAAACCCACATTGCCTCAGGTTTCTGAAACTTTGTGAATATTTTTTTCTTGAGTATGTTGAAAAACATGACAAAGGCCACATACATTCCAAGAAGGGCAAAAGAAAGATTTCTGTCAGAGGGCTATTGAAAATACATTATTATGCATTTAGTTACTCTTAAAAGGACCAATAAAAAAAGAGAAAAGCCTTAAAGAAGGAAGCATGCCCAGTCTGAGTTTTTCCAAACATTTCCAGTTCCTCAACGAGGGCACTGAAAAAGTAAATAGGTATCAGAAGGGACTTTGCTTTTCAAAACCACAACTGTGGAACTGGAGCACAGCTTTGCAGTTCACTTCTTGGGTCACCTTTCCAAGAATTATCCTGAAGTTTGGCCTCTGTACCAAGCTGAGCATCACCAAACAGGCTGTAGACCCAGGGCATGGAGTGAGTATAGTGCTGTAATGTAGAGAGTTTGTGCATATTTACTGCAAATGGAAGCCAGTACACAATGCAGAGGCTGTATGGGCTAATTCTGCTCATAAGTTTTCCTCACAGAGATTCAGGGGCTACACTGGGGCCAGTTGAATGGTTAGCCCATTACTATTAGTTCATTTACTTTTCAGTACTTCTGAATTTTACTCATGGCCATTCCCATAATGTATTACTCATGCCCACAATCTCTAATTATCTACAGAGCTTGTTTCTTTATGGAGTATTTTTTCCCATCCTGTAAACATGCTGGGCATTTTCTTAAAGTTGGGTTTGGGTTGAAAAAGTATGTAGAGAACAATAGTGAGGTGATGAATCATTGCAATGACAGCACTGTCTCACTACAGGATGAGGAAACTACTCATTGCATACCAGATACAAAGCAGAGGACAAAAAACTCAGCCATCTGTAGCTTATGCCAACATCATGAGCAAGAGCTAAAAACAGCTTCCCACAGATCTTAAGTCAATGGCATCTCTGACACCTTTTTTCAAGGAGTTTCAGGATGCATTACTGAGTTCTTACCCCAGCAGCCTGCAATGCCTCACCTCCAGCTTGGGCTCAGAGGCTCCAGAGCACTCATCTCAGCTTGTCCAAGGTCTGTTTTGGCACCTCAAGCTCAGCTCCTCCACATGCACACAATCACTGCTTGCTCACCAAAAGAGAGGTCAGGGAGCAGAACAATCACTGTGCAGATAAAAGCTTTTAGGGGTGCAGAGAAGGTGGGGAGGAGCCATGTGAGATACCTGGGGACCCACTCCACTGCCAGCAATGAGAATAAAATATCCAAACAGATGAGAGCAACATCCCTCTCTGCTGCCTGAGGCACAGCAATGTGTGGGAGAGGCACTGTAAAAACAGCAGAGGTGCTGGTTTGCAGCAGGTCTCTTGCAGATCCAACACTTTAAAAAAAAATTATTGTAGCAGTGAGAATTCTTCTGGTGTTTCATGTAAGATTCCCAGACATCTTTGTAGCACAAACTGACCCCTGCCAGGCACACAGTGTCCTGGACCCTGTCACTCCTGCACTGCACAGATCAAGCTGTAGTGGGTTGGCCCTGCCCGGGTGCCAGACACCCTCCAGAACCTCTCTGTCCCTCCCCTCTGCAGCTGGACAGGGGAGAGAAAACATAACAAAGGGTCCATGAGTTAAGGACAGAGAGAGCTCTTAGCCTTGAGGTAATTCTGCTGCACAGCAGAGTGAGATGAAGGGAGCACTTTGTACATTTTCAGGGTTAAAAATGAGGGTCAGAAGCCACATCACCAGCCAATCCTTCACAGGCAACCAGCTGCCCACAAAGCAGCTGAAGAAAGCCCTGCAGATGGAAGAAGTGTGGCAGCATCTCACAAGAGCTCACACCACAGTGTGTGCTGTCCTTGAGATACCAAACCAAGAGAAATTCATGCTGACATGAACTTTCTTCCCTGCAGTGGGTGGGACAAGCTTTTCCTTCAGTTTTTGCTGTGTTTCAATTCATTTGCCTCATCTTGCTCTCACCAGTTCTACGATGCACTCCCCAAAATCCCAGATGAAAATCCAGAGAATAATCAATACATTTCTTTTTTTCTTATTCAACACAAGTTACTGATTCATCTAAGTTTATTCAATATGTTCACAGTCCTCAGAGCAGTTTTGATGACCCCCACTTTCATTTTATAGCAATGGAAATCTTTCCTTAGCACTGTTTCACTGTGGGAAAAAATTGAATACTGTCAGCTAAGGCCATCTTAAATCTTGAACAAATTACTTTTACCCTCTCTAATTATTACTTACCAACAGATACACTTCCAGCATCCTCTTCCCATTCACATTTTCTTACATTCACAATCTAAAACCAGATGCTAATGAATCAGCATTTATCTGATTTCCAATTTCACTAATTATTTATGAGATCAGCTCAATCAGTTTCATTTAGAATTACAGACTTAGCTACTCAAGGCAGAATTTTCTCACAATTAAGAATTTTAAGCTGCCTAAAAGTAAATAATACAATAAAATTCAATCTCTGTTCAAGCTCCAAATATATTATTAATAAGTGTTTTAAACTGGCAAGAACGTACTTAATTCTAGAGGTATCCTTTTAATCCAAAATGAATTAAACAAGAATGGAAAAATAAAAATGTGGTATTGGGCATAAGAGACCCTGAAAAATCGCACAAATGCATTTTTACATTCCAGAGATAACACTGAAACCAGCCTGGTTTTGTATCCTCAAAAATGCTATAAAATATGAACATATTTCCACCCTGCCAATAAATTAGACAAAATTTAAGGCGCTGAGAGATGCAGAGGCCCTCAGCTGCCAGAGGGTAACCCTGGTGATGGGAATGTCCCAGCTTTGGCACTGGAGCCCAGCAGGTGACCCTGCACCCCGTGGGTCACACCAGCTCCAGGACGGGCTCTGCCCCACTGCCGACTGCCCAAACCTTCTTCTGAGAGCTCATTAACACTTTTAAAAAGTGTGTTTGTATCGTCGAAGGTAAATTATCTTCCCCTCTGGCAAGTAACAACCTCTGCTGCCCACAGGTGCAGTCCCAGCCTTAAACCACTGGGGAGTCTTTCCCCAGACAGTTCCTGCTGCATCCCTCACCTGCCCTTACCTTTTCCTCTCTCTCACACACCCAGAATAAAGGCAGGCTAAATACCCTGAAGCCTCACTTTTGCAGCAAACACCTTCCTCGGAGCACAGGTTTCCCAAGTGAGGAGTGATGGGGAGTGAAGCTCCTTGGCGTGAGTCCCCAGCCCTGCTCTGCATCACTCCCACCCCACTCTCATCATCTCACTCACCCCCAGGCAGAAATCACACCCCTCGCTCTTCACAGATTAGCACTTGACTGTTCAATCCTTATTTCTCTGCTTCAGTTCAACGAGGGAAGCCAAGTACTTAGGGGTTTTCAGTCACCCTAAATCCTGTCATTATTGACAACAAAACCAGATTGCTGAGGGTTTCTTTTTTTTTTTTTTTTTTCCCCTTTGGTGTTTTGTGGACTGTTTTTCTAGCCTGAGGATTTTGGCTAGAAAAAATTTCAGCGAAGTGAAAGAGAATGGAGCAATGATATTACTTTTGTCCCATTTCCAGGCAGAGTGGCAGAGAGCCAGTCCTCAGAATTTTTTTTCTCAGAAGCCAATTGATTCATGTTTGTCTCAAGTCCCAGTATCTTTGTGAGAAGCTGTCAGAGGGCAGCCAAAATTGTTTCACCTACAGATAAAAGGTTGCTCTCTTTCAATCATATGCAAAACCAGGGAAGTGCCACAGAGCTTTGCCCAAAATTCAGATTGCACTCAGAAGTTCACCAGCCATTAGTCACTGCTGTAAATCAGCATGACTAAACAGCTCAGCTCCACATCTCAGTGACACTGATGGATTTTCGCCAGCCCCAGGACTCATCCAACAGCACCAGGGCAACTCTGGTGACCTGCACAGCTCAGGGTGCAGGGTCATGGTGAAGAAGCCTCCCCACAAAATCTCCAGCAAGTCTTGCTAAATTTAAGCCAGGCTTGAAGGTGTCTTGTGACTAACACAGCCAACTTTCTACTTTCATACCTGGCCAGTGGCGGGAGCCATGCAAGCTGTCAAAATGGATAGGAAAGGAAGAGCAAAATGGAGAGCACCACAACCTGGGTTTCTTTTGGCTTTGCATCTTAGAAATCAGCTTGTGTTAGATGCAGAGAGAAATGGGACTACAGTTTAGACATGCTCCTTCTTTAGGTGAACCAATTCACCTGACTATAATTCAAAGTAACACCAATATATGGGTACATTCACAGGAAAAGCTTTACAGAAAGCCTAACAGCTAATTTAGCAGGATTCCTTCATTGCAAGTTCTCACACAGCTTCTCTATTACCTCAGGCTCTCAAAGAGCTTTTCAGGCACACACTATCTGTCCATACTTATGTTCAATTTACAAGCAGATAAAAGAAGACCTGATGTCTTGGAAATAAAATCTGGGAGAAGCAATAGAGCAGACACAACACTCCCAGCTGGGTTCAGTCCTGGATTCTCACTCCAGAAACCTGGGCTGCTCACACTCAATGTTTTCAAGCTTTTAGCTCAGCCAGGAGAGTAAAGCAGACCCTTCTATCAAACTGCAACACTTTGATAGCCACTCTGCTTGTCAGACTGGAAGCAGTAGCAGAAAGACAGAGGGAGATGGTAAAATTAAGACAGTCATGACTGTTTAACAGAACTTTCATGCCTTGGTGCTGTTCCATCAGACACAGGAAGGAAAACATGATTTTGGGCATGTTTTGAACTGGCTATTCATCACGCCTGAAATTCAGTATTTTTGAATGAGTGCACTAGACCAGGGGTTTTTTTCCCTTTTTTTTTTTTTTTTTTTGTCTTTATTTTATTGGGTTTTTTCTCAGCTGGGAAATATCCCAGCTAAATAATGAGTTGAAATAATCATTAATGGATTCAGTGAAGGCAAAAACTAATGCAAGGGAAGTGCTGGGAGCACGGAGCCATGAGTGAAGGCAGGGTGGGGAAACTTGAACAGGACCCTTCCTTCTAAGGGCAGCTAAGTGCTCAGCAGTCAGTTGAGCAGAGGAGCTCAGCCTGTTTGATTCAACCACAATGTAATTTGAATATCTCTGCTGTCCTGTGCAATACTCTACAGCTGCCTGGCACAGCCTAAGCTGCATGCCTGAATTTCAGCACTCAGTGTGAATGTCTGAAAACAGTCTGATGGCTCATGGACCATTTCTGTTGTGAATTTAAAGCAATTGTAATGTCTGAGACAGTTTCCTCAATGTCCATAACTAAATTCAAATTAAAAGCAACAACCAAGAGACATCAGCCTAAGTATCTCTGCCTGAGGCAGAAGAATTGATATATTAACTGAAGGATAACGTGGAACACATTGTACCTCAGGAAATGCATTTGCTCCAAAACACATTAAGACTGTCAACAATTTGGCTTGGATGTTCACAGCACGGTACACCCAAAAAAAAAAAAAAAAAATCATTACTGTGCCATCATATGCAATACAACCAGGCTTCAACACAGACAGCAATGCTCTAGAGAGAAAATGTACATGGCCAGCAAATCAAAGAAAAAGGGTTCCCAGGCTGGAATAATAAGGGATTAAATTTTGCAGTTTATTTGGTGTGAAAAGTTCCAATTAGATCCCAGGACTTCTTCTGGCATGTGAAAGCACTGTTTAATCCTGCTGCCCACAATCCATTACCCCTGCTCCTCATTTCTGCATCACCCCTGCACACACACAGCATGTGTGCATCACTGCTGGCCTCCTGCACACCCTGTCCATCACAGGGAGTCCTTCCCTGCCTGCAGAGCTCCATGTGAACTGGGTAAGGAAGAGAACTTGGGTGTGGATGAGAGCTCTGCTCTGCTTTGGCAATCAAAATAAATCTTGTTCTACAAACTGGGACTTCACTACGTCTTTTCATTAACCAAAACATCTGCAGTAAATGATTATTTAGTGTTCCAGGGCTTGCTTGTTCTACTTATACCAACATTAAAGAAAGAAAAAATCAAGGCCTAGACAAAAAAAAAAAAAAAAAAAAAAAAAAAAAAAAATTCTATGCAGGAGAATAAAATTTGCTGCTTGGTCACAAAATGACAGAGTGGCTGGTGTTGGAAGGGACTCCTGGAGATCATCTAGTCCAACCCCCCCTGCCCAGGCTGGTTCACAGAGAGCAGCTTGCACAGGAGTGCACCCAGGGAGCTTTGAACCTCTCAGGAGGAGACTCCACCATCTCCCTGGGCAGCAGGTTCCAGTGCTCTGTCACTCTCATAAGTACAGAACTCTTCCCTTCTATTCTGATGGATTTTCCTGTGTTTCAGTTCGTGCCAATTGCCCCCGTCCTGTCACTGGGCAACTCTGAAAGGAGCTGATTTGGTTTTTGAATACAGAACCTAATGATGCCAAGGGAAAATGGATGGCTGCTACTCAGGGGTGGAGTTCACCACAGATGAGAACAGAAACAGCTTCAGATATTTAAATGACACCTTTTTGCTGCTGTATCCAACCTATTAAGTTAAAAAAATCCAGCAACAGTGGTTGATAGGTGTTCTTTTTACCTGCAGCAGATGATAGTTTTGGGGGGTAAGTGGAGTGTTTCCTGTAGAGGTTTTAAAGAAACTAAAAAAAACTCATTGAAGCCAAACCAAATCAGAGGCAACTATAAAAATAATTTCCTGCCCTCCTTCAAGCCAAATAGATTGTTAGGAAGAAAAAGTCCAAATTTTCAGCCTAAAAGTATCAATCAGTGCTTGGGACCACAAGCTGAAGTTCATGCTGCACTGGAAATTTGCTGTGACCTGTGCCCTGTGAAAGCACTGAGTCTGTGCTCTACATGGTTTGACTCCCTCACTGAGAGCTGGGAGCAGAACAATCTGGTGGCTGTGATGTTTTTCACTTCTCTCCAGTTCCACTCCTTGGAAGCTTATCTTCCCTTATCTTCCCTTCTACTTACTCCTTCTGTGACCTTGGAAAACAGAGATAGAGATCATAGAAGCAGAATCCTGAAAGGATTATTGCTTTTATTATCTTACTATTGGGAAGCTGATTAAAAAGCACATATCCTTTCAAAGACTACCCTGTCCATTAGCACTTTCAGCTCTCTTAAAAAGGTCACTGAGCAGGATATTAAACACAGCCTTAAGTACTGAGCACTCCTTACTTCCAGTACAGGTGTTGTCATGGCAAATGTGGTAGGAAGTTGTCTGCCCCTAGCTCAGCAGCCCTATCTTAATTCCTACTACAACACAACAATGGCAACGAGGACGTTGATAAGAAAACCTCACTGGCCTGATAGTGAGGCAAAGAATTGTGGTAGGTGATGGAGAGTTACATGAATACTGCTATTTTATCTGCACAGGCCAGTCAAATCTCTGGTCTGACCAGGCCACAGTCACAATAGTGCTTGACCTGGTTTGGGGCCATCAGCACTTCTCTGCTGAGTGGCAACACAAAGCCAAAATCACTGTGTGAAAATCACTGCAGCTGTCACCTCACACTTTCACAACACCAACCCAAGGACATTTTACAAGATCTGAAGATAGGGCCTTCACTACTTTTATAATAGCAAGCTGCTTTCTAATGTTGTTTCTCTTGAAGATATCAGCTGCTTTGGCATCAAGAAGGATCTCCTAATGTCTCCTCCTACCAAGGCATGAACCCTCAGATTAGAGAGGGAGAACATCCTCCCAGCCTCTCCAGGCTGTTCAAAGTACCAGCTATAAAATCCTTGTATTTAAGAGTAGATTGCAGCAATCACCTCTATAAGCACCCAAGTCCTTTTGTGTGGTCACACACCTCCCTTGATACAGCAGCTTTCATTCCACACCTGGTTTGAGCCGCGACGAATCTGCTGGAACACCAGGGCGCTGTGTGGTGTTTAATTGAGGAAGAGAGCAGATTGCCAAATGGACAGACATAACTCACAGGAGAGCAGAAGCTTTTTTTTTTTTTTTCTCTCTTTTTGGTTTTTTTTTTTGGATGACATCAAGACATTGCTGCTTCTACGGAAGGATCCTCCACAAGTTTTCAGAGCCCTGTGAGTCAGCCGCATCCCTCGGAACAAATCCGGGCCAGGGTCAGTGGTTCTGCTGCTTGGGATAGGCCCAAGTGTAGTCATGATTCATGCCTGTGATGTTTTGATTTCTCTAAAAATATAGGGCTCTGAATTTGTCGCTGGGAATATCTGCCTCTTTTTGCTCCAAGAGGCTTTCCCAGAGCTCCAGGACCAGACTGCCTCCTGGGCCTAGCAAAGGAGTTATCATTTTGCCAAAATTTTGTCTCCTTATCGGAGAGAAACGAACTGGCAAACCCCCTTTTTTTCTTCAAAAAGGGACGAGGTACAGGTTCCCTTGTTTCGCCGGCTGCAATCACGTCGGGGTCACCAGATGTCGCAATAGGACATGAAAGAAGGACACAGACTCGTGTTTCAGAAGGCTGACAATGACTCCAATCTGCCTTCATCACAGGAGAACTTCTTCCCTTTATACTATTTTACAAAGAACCCACCCAAGGGGTAGAAGAAAGTCAAACTTCTTGGACCACATTGGTCAAGTCAGAGGGACATCAAGAGAAGTCCCTCCTAGGGAAAGGAATGCAGAAAACAGGATACTGTTAGAAAAACATATCCCTTGTTGACAGAACAGTGCCTGGGAAAGTGTTTCAGAGAAATCAAAACATCACAGGCATGAACCATGACTACACCCAAGGACGGGAAGGAGTCCTGCCTGCTGACAGCTGTGATGCAATGCAGATAACCCCTTCCTCCTGCAGTCATTTGTAGGTGGCAGGAGAAGCTAAGAATAAGCCAGGAAAAGCCTCTGGAAAGTCTGCTAAGCAGTGAGCTGAAGGAAACATCTCTCGAGGTACAGCCAGCATACCCTGGCTTCAGCTTAAAACACAGCCTTAGGTGAGCTCTGCTGTGTGATCACAGGTGATAGTCACACATTGCACTTCAAACTGCTGATTTACACGCCCATGTGAAATACTCTCCCCTTGTCCGCCCCCCTTGGGCTCCTGTGCTAGCTCAGTTTCCTTGAGGGGCTTTTGGGGGAAATACCTCAGGGGATAGGGTAAAAGATTCAAAAGAGGCTCTTACCTCAGGATTATTCCAAGGCTTTATTCTCAAAGGGGTCCCAGGGCAAAGAGACTGAACAAGGAAGAGCAGGGGTTTTTATCTAGACTCTCTGTCTCAGGACAGATAGCTGGCACAGAGCCATAGGTCAGAGATAAGGGAAGGTAGGGTCAAACTAAAAGATTACAGCTTTAGGGGGTTCTGGGGAAAAACCATTTCCCCAGAGGAATACAACACCCATGAAGTGTTAAAACCAGCAGAGAAGTTAGAAAAAAAGGCTTACATCCCTGTTCATGTGAGATACATTAGAGTTGCTAAGCTTAAGAAAATAGGTAGGTGTCCCCTCCTGCTCATGGAAGGGAGTTGTGAACCAAATTGCAGCATTTAAGATCCTGCTTACCCACAAGCCAGAAAAATTAGAATATTATTTTTTAACAGCTTGTCTCAACTGAGCTACAGTAATATGCATCTCCAGCAGAGAAAGCAGGTCAGCACTGACTGCCATTCAGAAGGAAAGATGGTCAATTAAAAGAAAGAAGCCAATTAAGATGCACTCCTAGTCAGGAAGGTACTAGGGAGAAAAGGAAGGAGATAAAGAACATGACTGTCTGAGAACACTCAGTATCCCCAGCACAGGCTGGGGCAAATCTGGTGTGTGCATGAGATACATTTCATGTCCTTGCCTGCAAAAATGAGGAAGCATGCTATGATCAGACCCTGGAAATTAAAAGTAGAATCAAAATTCAAAAACAACACTGTGTTTTTCTCAGCTTTAAGCTTCTTGTATTCCTTGTTAACAAGATCAAGGAATTTCTTTGCCAGAGAAAGCTCTGGAACTCTGTAAACTTAACCAAAGTTTGTGAAAGACAGGATTACTGCTTAACTCCTGATTAATGCTGAAGCTTTAGGGCAGTCTAGTAGCTAAATTAATACTTAAACTGTACATGCAGGATTCAAAACCAACTGTTAACTCTCTTGAGACATCCAAAGCAAGCTTGCTCTCAAGGTCTTCAGAATAAGCATAATAGCCCTGGGTTTGGTCCCGTGCACTCTGAGCACAATGAAATTGCAGCCATCTAAAACCACAGAGAACAAGGTTAGAAGGAAGCCCAAGTGATAAAAAGTCATGTCAAAAGAAAAGCTGACCTTCACAATTGAATTTTTGCAAAAGGAAAAAGTTGCAATCCCTTTCAAAAGAAAATGTAAGATGAAACCTACCCCACATCCACTCCCAAATCAAAGGTCAATGATGTTAAATGTACCTTTTTATATTGCCCAAAAACCCTGAACATACTGTTAAAGTGTCTAATACCAGCTAGGATCAAGAACAGCAGAAGACAAATTTGGATGAAAAGTCTCTTCTGGAATGTACCAGATAAGGCTTCTTGCAATATCACAAAAATATACGGAGAAGATGCTTTTAATTCAATCAGCTTTAAAGAGTTTCAAGTAATTCCAAAGGGGAAACAAAAAAACAAGCACATCTCTGCTCAGCATAAAAAGCAAGAGTATTTGTAATGGAGCAGAAGGACTCACACTTTTCTCTCTTCTTCAGAAATAAAGCTCTGTAAACACTGGGCATACTGTCAGGCTGAACCTGCCTGATGCCCTGAATGACTTGGTGAAATAACAGCGAAGTCACTGCCCTGCACTGCCCAGACAAGGCACACAACCTGCTCAGACTTGGCTTCAGAGCAAAGCAGGAACAGGAGAGGATTCTGTTCCATCATGGGCACGTTTGGAATTTGGGGAAATTACTTTTCTAGTTTGAATTACAGAAACTATCATCCTACATCTGTGTTCGAATCCACAAATGGTTCCTAATAGAATAAGGTGTTGATTAAGTCCTCAGACAAAACACTCTGGTGCTGGTAGCAGCAAGGCACCAGCTGTTCCTGAGAGCAACTGTGTGTCAAGTGCTAAACCTGACAAGTTTTCACAGCTAGCTACCTGACTGTGCTGTTCTTCTCAGCAGCAAGAGGACAGAGGCTCAGCTCACTCAGTCATAAAAAAACCCCTGGTGATAAAAACACCGAGGTCAGGGTTAGATCCCTGTATGGCCATTCACTGAAGGGCTGGGCTCAATGACCTTTGTGGGTACCTTCCCACTTGGAATATTCTGTGATTCAAATGTGGAGTCAGCAGGAATGCTCCCACCCAAAGTGCACAGAAGGAAAGGAACCTCTGCCTTTCAATTAATTATTTAAATGGCTTGATGCAACCCTTATGTTCACAATCTGCAGCTACACTGAGAAACAGAAGCAACTCAAACCCTCCAAGGACCTTAATCATTACACAATATGCAGGGGGAACTTGTTGACAACCGCAGCAGTGATTTAAATCTGCTGGCACTTTTGGAAACAAATAGCTCTGTGTAAAATCCAGCTGGAGCTGGCTTCCCCTCCTCTTGTTCTCTGAGCACTGACAGCAGGACATCCCCACCTCCAGCCACCAGGTGATCAGCAGGGCAGGCGGTGAATCCTGCAGGTGATCACGTGGAGCACACGGGTGTTTTCCCTCCTGAGAAAAGCACAAAGCCACTCTCCTGCAGCTGTCACTGAGAAATGCTTCCCCCAGAAACAGCTCGTGTGGTTCTTCACAGTGCTTCTAGTGCTGGACAGCAACCACGGAATTTTTTTTCGTGGAAATAGTTACCCTCTCCGAAAGTACAATTCTTCACTGTTAAAATCGCCAAGCAATAATGGGTTGGTGATGTTAAAGCTTTTCTGTGACCCCACCAGAAAGTTATTTTATCATTAATTTATGGCCAAATCCGAACAAATCGTTCCCACCCATCAGAGGAGGATGTGCTGCAGCAGTCTGTGACTTTGCAAGTGTCCAGTCACCAGTGAGACATCCCTGGAGCCTTGACCTTGTGTGCAGACCTTGTCTTCCTGCTGAAGTGCTGCTCAAAACATTCTTCAAGATCCATAGCCACTGATTTTATGGTGTGTTAGCTTCAAAACACTTCTCTAAATTTTAAGGGACAAGGAGAGTACAACAAAAATCAAGAGGATGAAAGACAAGACCATGCAAAAGAGATTAACCATTTTGCTGTGTTTTTTTTAGATTAAGTGTACAGAGCTTTTATGAAGCTAGAGAAAATCTTCTAGATGAGCCTTTAGGGCACATCAATTTAGAATTATTTTCTTTCTGCTCCCTCCTCACCAACATTGCTCAAAAACAATGCTGAAAATAGTTGCCAGCAATGCAATTGAGCCTGTGAAAGGCACCATAAAAGCTCCTGTGCCTCGAGGCACATCACTTCTGCTCCTCCTTTTATTTTTTCCATGTATTTAATTGAACTCGGCAGTAACCTTTACCACATGAAACCAAGATGGCAAAACAGTAGATTTGATCTGTGTGCTGAGTCTGGGCTGCCTTGCTGTGAGCTGCTGGGGTAAGTGGTGCCTGGAGATTCCCTGGGTTTGAAACAGGAGAGCCCATGTTGCCTGTTCCCCCTGCTCCCACCTGGAGGGAAGTTTTGCCCCACACCTTTTCCATGTAGCAGCCCACTGCAAAAAAAGCCAGGATAGAAAACGTCTGCAGAAAATTTCCCTGAATGACATGTAACCTGTTAGGGAGCAGTGAGTATCTCACTAGCACAGGTACAGGAACCAATCCTTTACTCCAATCCTTACACTTCCAAAATATTATCAACCATGGACAATCAAAAGAAAAGCAAAACTAAAAACCACAGAGCCAAAACATTACATTAACGTTGTATCTACAGACCAGTCCTCACTTTATTTTATGCTGTGTTTCACCCCAAGCTTTATGTTTTGCCAGAAAGATTTTTCAAAATGGGAAGTATCTTATATGTTTGGCTGGTATCCAGCATGGCAGGACATCCTTCCTGGTTGGAATGTACAGAAACAACACTGCTAAATGTTCTCAGGACCACAAGCATCTTCTCATTTGCAAAGAGAACAAGGAAAAAACTCCAAGATAAGGGCCTGAAGTCTGAGATCAGATAAAAGTTCTAAGACTTGCCACACATATCCAATTAGCAGAACATGGTGTAGGAGAGTGATAACCTTCTGTGTCTGGGTGAGAGTGCCCTGAACTGGCACACCTGGAGGGCAGGGGACCTGTGCCATCCCCCTGGCACTGGTGTGTCCCCAGGGACACCTGAAGCCTGGGGTGTGGTGGGGCTGGCAGGCAGGGGGTGCAGGCAAACACAGCCTTAACTGGCCCCTTCTTCCCCTTTGTACAAGAGGGCAGAGCCCAGGGTCCTTCCCTGCTCCTGAGGGAGGATGGGCAGGGCTGGGAAGGCAGCAGGGTCTTCCTCTCTTCACAAGGGCTTCACTTGTATTGGACAGCAGCTCAATGTCCAGCTCAGCCCCAAATACAAAGCATTCCTAATGCACAGGATCACTGAAGTTTGTGCAAAACCAACTCGGTCCTGAAGCTGCAGAGAAGAAATTCTGGCAATGATGGAAGGACATAATCAATATTATTGTCATAAAATGTCTGTAGCTACTACATTGGCAATTTTTCCAAATGGCTTGGCTTAGAGACTGGCCTCTTGCACTGATTACTAAATTATTTTCTTTACAAAGGTCTAAGTGGCTCTGCTTTCCAGATGAATAGCCCGAAGCCACTTGGTTCAGAGCTTCAGTCCCCTGAGATTCATCTTGGACAGTAAAGAAATGAGACAGATGAACACTAAACTGCTCTGTGTACAAACACAGCAGTGGCTTGGCTGATGAGAACACTTTATGCAAAGCACCACTGAAGTTAGAATAAAGACAGAGGTGAGCTGAGGCTAGTTAAAAGTTAGAAGTCAGAAGCAGTATTTGATAACAAAGCATTTTAAACCAAATAAAACTTCCTGAAGAGAATTTTGGCTTCACCACATCTCACTTCATCTGGGAGAGCTGCCTTGCCAGGCAAATTCCGAGCAGTGTGCTGGAACTGGCACTTTCCCAACCCAGCCACTGCCAGAATGCTGCAGTGCCCTGTCCCCCTTGCCTGCCCCGCTAGGAGCAGCACTTCCCTTCTTTGAACACGCAGTTACACCTTCACCTGGCACTTCCTGAGCAACACTTACTTTTTCCTTGACAGAGAGCACCTGTGCTCAGGGAGGGGAGCTCTGTGCAGCCACTTGCACATCTGGTGGGTGGTGATGCAGCACTGGGGCTGGAGCAGGGAGCAGATCTCACGCACGGAGCCGCGGGTTTCCACCAGACATGGACCAGGATCTGGGCAGCACAGCAGGGACCAGGGAAGCTCAGCCCCTCTGGCAGCTGCTCCAAAGGAGGTTTGAGGCCCGTGTAGGATGATGAGCTGGGCAGGTTTTTGCTGTGCCTGTGGCTCAGGGCACTGCTAGCAGGAGTTCTCTGGGCTCTTCTGAAGCTGTGGATGGCACTGGGCTGAACTGCTCACCAGGGAGGAGGTTCAAACATGCCAGGGAGACCTCTGGGGAAGAGAAATGGAGAGAGAGAGATATGAATGAAAAACAGTGTTTATCCTTGAAATTTAAATGTCTGTGGCTTTTCCAGAATATGTTTGAAACATCCCAATTAAATAAGTCCATTAGTTTATCCTTGAAATTTAAATGTCTGTGGCTTTTCCAGAATGTGTTTGAAACATCCCAATTAAATAAGTCCATTAGATAAAATCCTATTAATTGGGCAGCTTGGTCAGCTGTGGCTTACTCAGAATTTGTTCTGGTTTTAGTGTCTTGTCATTAAACATAGTTCTGAGTGATTCAAACCTCACAACACCAAGGAAAAATTGCCCATAATTAACATCCTCAAGTGCAAGCAGCTTTATCACACCAACATGAGGTCATACCACTCCCCTCCACTCTGCTTCA
Organism: Phylloscopus trochilus trochilus; assembly: GCA_016584745.2. Lineage (NCBI taxonomy): Eukaryota > Metazoa > Chordata > Aves > Passeriformes > Phylloscopidae > Phylloscopus > Phylloscopus trochilus. The sequence continues at coordinate 4,943,121 of WQNJ02000046.1, forward strand.
CTTGTTTATTTAGTCTGGTTTATCACCAAATCTCTTCTCTGGGTTCCACTGATGCAAACTTGCACTGGTTTGGACAGTTCCTCTGCAAACACCACAAAGAGCTCCATACAGAGAGGAGTTTAATACAGTTTAATCTGGCACCAGAGCTTTTCAGCAATCAGATCCCTAAGCATTAGCTTTGTTAATTAAAGTAACACATCTGAAAAATTAGCAGAAGGGAATACATTGGCATATTTCTGTGCATCAGGGAGAATTTATATCTTCAGCAGTCACCAGTGGACTGAAAAAAGCCAGTATAGCATGACACATGATGTTGCAGCACCCTTGGGCTAGAAAGGCAAGTAATATGAGTCATTTAAAAACCAGAAACATTCAAAAGGTCATTAAAAAGCTACTAAACCTCACAAAATCAAATAAATACATTAATTGATTAAAACCTCTATGAAGCCTAATTGAATTTTGCTGTAGTAGTGTCACATGGCTGTGGAAGCTGCCCTTCAGTAACCCAACCAAAAATTGGCATGTTCCCATCCCTACTCATTCTCCCTGATTGGTGAAACATCAGAAGGGAAAAAAAAAACCAAGGTGAAGGGATTCAGGAGGAATAAATACCAGTGTTTAAGTTTCATTACGCTCTTCTCACTCATGAATCTTAAACTCATTTATCCAAGGCAGTGGATGGCATCCTTCTGCAAGAGTGAGCTGTGGACATGAGCCACCACACATATCATGGAACACAGCATCATCACAGGCAAGGGGAGTCACCCATCACAGGAGCTCAGGCCAGGGAAAAGCCTGAGACTCTGAGGAACTGAAGATCTCCTCCTCCAAAACACGGTCAGCCCGAATAAACAAAATGGCAAAACTCCCCTGGGCACCCTCCACCCTCACACAGACCCCAGAGCCTGGAGCAGCACCAGGAATCCAAGAGTCAAAAATCTCTTGCCAGGAGTCTCCTGTGATATCTAGCACAGCACAGAAGTGCTAAATGAGAGGGGGAAGGAGCAGGAAAAGCAGCAGCAGCAGCAGCACAAGGAAGGCCAGGAGCAGATGTGTGTTGGCTGCAGCACGGACTCTGCCCCACCAAACCAGCCCCAAAGCAGGGTCAGCAGAGGAACAAGAGGGAGGCACTGGCATCTGTAAGCATGGAAAATGGGAAAACTACTGATGTAACCTGTAGTCATGGTTCGTGCCTGTGATGTTTTGGTTTCTCTGAAACCTTTCCCAGGCACTGTTCTGTCAACAAGGGACACGTTTTCCTAACTGCATCCTGTTTTCTGCATTCCTTTTCCTAGGAGGGACTGCTCTTGATGTCCCTCTGACTTGACCAATGTGGTCCAAAAAGTTTGTCTTTCTTCCACCCCTTGGGTGGGTTCTTTGTAAAATAGTATAAAAGGAAGAAGTTCCTGGGCAATAAAGTGAGATTGGAGTCATTATCTCAGCTAAGCCACAGACCTACTGTCACAGAAATATACCAAATACCAGCCTATCAGTGCTCCTCAAAGGGGAGAGGAAGCCAAGCAGGAGGCACAGAAGATTTGCACTACGTGTTCCTGTATAAGGGAATCCCGTGATGGACCACCCAGTGCAGGTTCTTGGCTCTGCATCACTCTCTGTTTTCGAGTACCACCAAATTTCTGTCTTTAAAAAGTCCTTTTTGCAACAGCAGTGACTCTGAACTGGTAACTCTCCTTTCCCAGGCCAGCCAATATGATGTAATTTATACTGCACACAAATGACAAACCCCAGTGAAGACTTCCCCATGCTACAGCCTGAGGCCCAAGGCACCCATCTAGGTGACCCTCTCAGCATGTGACAGCTGCTGAGCTGAGCCTGTGAGCAGAGCACAGACTGCAGCAGCTGCTCTGAGGCTGGAAGGAGTGAGAAACCCCCAGCCTTACACGCTGCACAATGCCTCCTCCTTTATCTTTTGTAAAATGACCTCTCAGGAAAGCAATTTCCAAAGTGACTAGTGCTGCTGGTGACACACAGCTAGGGGAAAGAGAGAATTTACAGTGATTAGAATAGATCAGATTTATGGACTAACAGGACAGGCGATGCGTGAAGCAGGGAATGAAATGTAATGAGGCCAAGAAAAAAAAAAATCAAACACATGCTCTGTTCCAACCTGAAACAGCAGTGTACAATTAGACAGGAAACACAATCTAAAACAATTCACATAATGTTTCATAGCAGTATAAAGGAAAAGCAGAAAAGATCTTGCTGTTCTTGCAGACAATACAGAGAACAAACCAAGGGAAGGCTGGAAGGCCAGTGGAAGCATCGGTATGAAATGCACAAAGAGCCTGTCAATCTCAGGAGCACTTTTTTGCCACACTGAAAACTGTGAGACACTGCCAAAGAGGCTTCCAGAAGGTTCAAACTCAGTCCTCAGAAAGATTTTGTAGATGCCGAGTTATTTAGGCAACATGAGCATTTTTTTTTTTTGCAAAATTAAACCTACACGTTACATTAAATCACCCCAAAGCTTGCAGGATCTGACAGCCTTTAGGCATGTGACAGATAAATGCAATAGAGAGGCTGTTTCTCAAAATGAAAGGGTATAGCAGGGAATAAAACTGGCCTAGAGGAGAACAGGAATAAGAAGCCAAGGGTTTTAACTGGTCCTTGAAAAAAAGCCTTGGTGGTCTGATAGTGGGGCTGAGCCATACTGGAGAAAAAGCTGTGCCAAAGGGTGCTCTGGGTTACCAAATACTGCTGGGGGGAATGTTTTAATGCAAAGAACTTCAAAACTTAATTCTCATCAGAAGCAAAGCAGATGGGACAGGAAATGTAGTCCAGCACGCCCACATAACCAGTTCACAGGAGCAAAGGGGTCTTATCCAAAATAGGAGACAGGATGTCAGGTACATCCTCTCAGCTCATCACAAGGCTCAAACACCCACTCCTTCACTCTCTGCTTTCCACTGGATCCCACTGACCCCCCTGCCAAGGTGAGAAATCTCTCTGTGTGCTCTTTGTGACGGTGACTTTGTCACATCAGCTTTACTCATCATCACAAACAGAAGCCATGCTGGTCCCACCAGGGTCCAGATGCTCAGCAAGATCCATCCCCACACCAGGCTGGCTCCTTTTCCACCCATGAAAGCACAGCCCCTGCTGAGGGCTGAGCTGGCCAAACATCCCACACACCCTCTGGCAGGCTCTCCATGCCCAGCTCAGCCCAGACCCTGTGACAAACCTGGTCTGAGACCTCAGTTCCCCAGGGTCATGGCCATGGGGCAGGCAGCTGCTCTTCTGCAGAGTCTGGCTGAAGCTCTGGCTTCAGTTCAAACAGGAATCAATTCAGGGAAGCCCTCAAAGATCCCTTTTGCCTTTAGGAACACTTAGAGCACAAATCACTGCGTTTTGTCCTGGTGCCAGGCTATGTACTCACTTTGTGTCACCATGAACAGCTGCCAAAAGGGAAGGGAGAGGAGCTGGGGCCCATTAGCCAGACTCCAGCTCTTCATGATCTTCCCAGAAGTCGCTGCCCATGCTGTTCTGATGCATCTGTGCAGTTCTCATCCAAGTCACTGAAAGCCCACGCTGCAGCCCTGGGCTGTCTGCAGCTTTTCATCCTGGGTGAGAGCAGCACAGGCAGCAAAAGGAGAGCTGATCCTCCAGAAAGGATCACTGGGAAGAAGGAATTCTGTGTCAGCTCGCTGTCTCCATGGGATGCCCCTCAGTTTAGGAAGGACATTGAGATGCTTGAGCATGTCCAGAGGAGGGCAACGAGGCTGGTGAGGGGCTTGGGACACAAACCCTGTGAGGAACAGCTGAGGGATCTAGGGTTGTTCAGCCTGGAGAAAAGGAGACTCAGAGGTGATCTTATCACTCTCTACAACTTCCTGAAGGGTGGTTGCAGTCACTTGGGGGTTGGTCTCTTTCTCCAGGCAACAACTGACAGAAGGAGAGGACGCAGTCTTAAGCTGTGTCAAGGGAAGTATAGGTTGGATATCAGGAAAAAGTTTTTCACAGGAAGAGTGATAAAGCACTGGAATGGCCTGCCCGGGGAGGTGGTGGGGTCAGCATCCCTGGATGTGTTTAAAAAAAGCCTGGATGTGGCCCTGGGTGCCATGGTCTAGTTGAGGTGTTAGAGCATGGGTTGGACTGGATGATCTTGAAGGTCTCTTCCAACCTAGAAATTCTGTGATTTTGTGATTCTGTGATTCTATGATTCTGTGACACGCACTGGCCAAGTGCAGACATCACACAAGGTGCTGATTCTGAGTATGTGCAAGATGAAGGAAGTGGCATTTCTATCAGCAGGAAACATTTGGGCCGGAGTTAAAACAACTGTTTAGGAATGGCCAAGTGTGCTTACCCAAGAGGTCACAGCAAGTGAATTTTGTCACCTAAAATTTAATGAGCCATTCCTACCAGAATGGGTTGTGGTTTTTTTCTGTCCCTTCAGGCAGGGACTCACCAAAATAATCTGCTTAGTGCTCACAAGGAGGTGAAGAAACACACACCAGGGCCTCTGTTACAGCCACTGCCTCACAAAATGCCTATTTAATGTTTAATGGCTGTGAGGTTAAACTTTGCACTGTCAGCTTTAAGACCTAGCCTACCAAAGATGGGAAAAGTGCAGCTTACTTAAATTAGGTATTTGTCTTTCAAAAACTACTCAGGGAAGGTTCTTTAAGAACACTGAGCAATAACAATTAATAATATCTGTGTCACTGGGCTGGCTTGGTTTTAGACATCAAGGGGTTCTCTGTGGATTTTCCCATTTATTAGTATTTTAAATTTTTTTAGATTAGAACATTATTTTTATAACTCCAGTTGGGAAATAAATATCTTAAGAGGGTTTTTTCCTTTTTAATGCAGGGTTACAAAGTGATTTACAGTGAAAATTATGAAGACCTAATCTTTGAGCTTCCTCTGGAACACACTGTTCCTGCCAGGTCAGTACCACTGGATAGTATTTAAAACTCATGGAAATGCATGGCTTGTGGGGCAGCCAGAATGCAGCCACTAATGACCTGTGCCACAGGACTGAGAACCAAGCAGCTGCAACTGCCAGCAAAGTTTTGATCACCAATTTGGGAATTAAAAACCCTCCTAAACTGATTACAGCCAAGATTTGCAGGGACAGCACAAAGGGCACCTCCTTTCCTGACATGAGTCATTACCCTCTATATGATCTGCTTTCTACATTTTAAGATTCCCCAAACACTTTTGCATCGATTGCATTAATGCAAGGAAGCGATAAATGCAATAATAATAATAATAAAAAAATACAAAAAAATCACAGGACTCATTTACTTCTCCCAATCATTTTCTAATGAATGATTTTACATGCAGACAGTGTCCACCCTGCAGGATGGCCCCTCAAAGGCAGGGTTTGAACAGCCACTACCCAGCACTTTGAGAAGTGGTCACACCAGCCCCCATGCCTGCATTCAGCCCCAAATAACCACATTTATTTCAAGGTTTGCACCATTTCAGAAGGCTGCACAGATGAGCAGTACTGCAGAGGAAACAAAGGCAGGGAGAGGGCAGGCACTGGGGACAAGGACTGACTCCACAAGACATCCATCATGGCATAACAAGCACTGCATTCTTGGCAGGTTTATCACTGAAAAAGAAAAGGAATGAAGAGCAGCCTGAAGAGCCACAGCACATGGGAGCTGCCTAGTGCTCGAATTTCACATCTGGATTTACTGATGTTGTAAATGCCCACGTCTCACAAAACTCATATCCTGTAATCAAACAGCCAAGTGAAAATTTAAATTCTTGTAATGTTTGGGGCAGGAGGAGGGGCTGAGAGCCCTCGTGGCTGACAACCAATCACTGAAAAATAGCGTGATGCTAAATGAATAAAACTTAGGGAAAGTACTTTAAAAAAATCATGAAATCCCTCAATATAAAGGTGCTGAGTCAAGTTGGTTTTTTTTTTTTTTTTTTGAGTGTGTGCCAACACTGCCTTGCTCAGAAAACAGATGAACTCTCTAGAAAAGATCTACCATAACTCTCCTGAACGTAATTTTTATTTCAAATTCACTTGACAAACTTCCCAAGTAGGGACAGCTGGGAATCACACACCCAATGCCACACTGTGGAGCTCCACACCTAATGCCTGAACCAAATCCCTGATGGACATCAATAATTATATGAGATGAATTAATCATGAAGATTATTTATTTCCAGAGCACATTTTAAGTATGTACTTGTTGTGTGATGAAAATTTTATTGTTTGTGCTTGGGAAATAAAAGGGGCAGGGTGCCTAGTGTTAAAACGGATTTTCTAATTGAACTTTAATGAGCCTTGTCAAACCTCTTGATGCAGCTTTCTCACTTCTAAGGATCACTTGGTCCTTATCTAAAGAGTGAGCCTGCATTAGCATTTAAAGGCAGCAGGGCTGTGCCTGTTGAGCCTTAGCTTTAACTTCAGGCAAAATATTTTTCTTTTAAAGACTAGCCAAATGGAATTAGCTAATGGAATTATTTTACATTACTTTAGATAATGTATGTAATTTATTTACATGGTTTCATTTAGGAGGGAAAGCACTAAGGAAAAAGAAGAAAAGAAAAGAAAAAAAAACTCAACCAGCCAAAACCCTGCTAGTTGTTGGCAGATTAAAAGCATCAGTAAATTCCACATTTCAGAAGTTTTCCCTAAAGTTTCCCCTTGAAAACAGGAAAATTGTTTCATCTTTTCACAAAGAGGTCACATTTTGACCACTCTGCTATGACCAAGGTCATGGCAAATGCCTTAGAACCAACACATTTGTGCTGTTCACACTGCCAGAAAACTGTTACCCAACTGTGTAAATTTTTTTTTAATGCCAGCATTACTATAACAAAGAAACATTTTGTGTGATTCAAGTAGAAAACAGTTCCAGAGAAAGTGAAGTCACAGAGGACAATGTGGCTGTGCTCCTCTGCATCTCTCTGGGCTGCAGCAGGTCCCAAAGCACCACAGAGGGGCTCCCAAAATAAACCCAAAATTTAACAATACAACACACTCCTGAACCCCTGATTTCACAGACCTCTTGGAAACATTTTCTTTCTCTTCATGTCAACCTTTTCCTCTTACACACAGCTCTTCCTTTTGCCCCAAGGAGGCTTTTACAGCCATTGCTGTAAAATCTGGTGTTGGAGACCCAGAGTGCCAGATCCAGCTGCAACAGGGCAATGAATTACTGCTGTCAGTCCATACCACAGACCCAGGAACCCAGATTGCTGTCACTGTCAGGAGTGCTAAAATTCATGGATATAGTTTATGAGTAACCCTTAGTTCAATTTAATTACCTTACACCAAACGAACCAGCAAAAAGCCATGGCTTCACTCCAGAAAACAGAGTATTATCCATCAAAGTGTAAGAGCACTCCTAATCTGAGGTTGGGCAACCACTTACTCTCATGCCTTTGTGGTATCAAAGGCTTCTGTCGTTGAAGAGACATTTTCAATTATGATGTATTTCTATTCTTTTTTAAAAAAAAGGCACCCCGAAGAAATATAAAATCCTCATTTAATTACATCCCTGCCATTACAAGCCCATTGCTGCTTTGTAAGATTAAAAATTTCCTAGATGTTAAATAGGAATACCATTCCAAAGGAAAAATAATGTCAAGGATAAAACTTTTTTTTTTCCTGAAGAAAAACTGGAACTTCACTTAGTATTTTAAAGACTTCATTAACAAAACCCTCTGTGGGTATCTACAAATGTTAAATTAAGATCAAGACCTTAAACAGTTTGTCAAACAGATGAGCACATCAAAGCATTTCAAAAAGGAAGAACCTGAGACTTGAAAAGCTGTCAAGAGAGCAGAAGTGAGAAGAAATAAAGGCTAATGAAGTAACTGCAATGCCTGAAGAAATGTCTGGAAATAGGTTTTCCTCTACATTATCACGTTAGAGCACTAAAAAATGAGGCTGAATTCATTTTATGAGGCTGAATTCACTTCATCACATTCAATATTTTATTACATGGAGATACATATTTCTATAAAGACACATTCCCCCCCTTTCTTAATCTCTTTATAACAGAAAGATCTCTCTGCTGTTATTTCCAAGTTATTTGTCATGTTGGGAAATAGAGGAGCAAATATTGCATCCATTCCTGCACAGCTGCTGGAAGGTGCTGCAGCCCTGGTGCAATCCCCAGGCCAGAGATGGGGGTGGAAATAGTCCATTTACTGTGGGAAATTCAATATCATTTATGTAAATAAATCCCTACAAAGATCCAGAACAAATAAATCAATTTTTTCTTCATCTGTAACCTAAGGCTCAAGGAAACCCTCAGCACACTCATGGGGCTGCATCTTCAGGCTTGAGGCTTTAATTTGGGGAAAAACCCCTCTGCTCTGGTGTTCAGTGTGATACAACCCTGGATGTGCACCTCTCATCCTCAGCAAAGGTAGGTGTATGAAAAAGTCCATTTATTGGCTATCTGCTGGTGATAGTAAAGAATTATTTGTTAGAAGGAAGCCAAGTTAACGACTGACCCCAACCCTAAAACTGCAGAGCTGTGGAGTCATCTTTGTATCTCCTCTAGGAGCTCATAAACAAATGGGTATAAGCTGTTAAATTACTTCTCTTAAGTCTTCAAAATAATATTATTTTGTACAGATCATGATTTCTAGAGAAAGTCCATTTGTATCTTGTGTAACACACACTTAGATCTGCAGTCTGCATCTAATTATTTTCAGAGCTCCAAGGCTTGCATCCAGCATGGAAAGAGCTAAACCTTCTGTGAGACTTGGGATTAATCCTTCTGACTTGGTAAAATCTGTTCTCAATCCTGTCTCCTTGTATTCATTGCTGTGTTCTCCCCCAACACAACCTGAATTTTATCTGTGCTTGCTGTGAGATTCCTGGAAGATGATGTTTCAGCTGCCTACTTAATTGAGTGCAACGCTTCCCAAACGATGATGCCTTTTGATGGACGATTATTTGAAAACCCTACTTGTAAGATAAAAGCTAAGGCAACAAAACAGTGCATTTCATTTAGCACATGCCACTTGGGAGCACTGCTGGGGATGCATCTGAAAGAGCTCCTTGGTAGAGAGAGGTGTTGATAACTGCACCAGGGGCCTGGCCATGCTCAGACCATGGCTCCTGTCAGCAAAGGGGGCTGTGTTGTCTGGGTTTTTGCTGTTCTCCTCTGTTTCTTTAAGAAGTTTTTTTTAAAGTTCTGTTTTACCCTTCTGTGTCTACCTTTAGCAATGGAGTCAGACACCATTTTACATAAACAACTTTCTCATTGTAACGGTGTTACCACGTTTACATTCTTCTCATAAGGAGGAGGCTGTGGATGGACTGTTGGGTTGCCCAGTGTGGCTGAAGAGGAAGATTTTCTTCCTCCAGTCCATGGTCACTGCTGGAATTCTATAAAAGTTGAAGTTTGTAAATAACCTGCCTCTTTTCTGCCTTGGATATTTCAGTGTATGGGTGTCATTTCTTTGTGTTGTTCCTGCAAACCCCCAGGGCCAGGCAGGAAACCTCCTGGAGCTCAGGAAGCCTCGGCCACATTTCCTGGGGTGCAGGCTCAGGGTCACCACCTCAATTTCCTTGCTGGATTCATCAGCTGGATTCATCAGCCAGGAAGGAAAGTCCCTGCACGCCAGAAGACAAATTCTTGTGGCCCAAATCCAGTTCTTCAGGTCCTGGAGTCTCACCCTGGTAGGGATCAGAGAATGTGGTGCTCACTTTTTCAGCTCATTTGATATGGGAAAAGAAAAATTGTGCAGGATGAGGACAATTCCTCTGCCACTGATGGGAATTCATCAGCAGAGGGTCATGCACAGTGTCTTGGGTTATGGAACCAAAAATGCGTACTCTTTTTCATCTGTTAAAAGCAGCTGGGGAGATGTTTTTCTTTATCTCTTGTAACTCTGGGAGGAGAGGGGCAGATGCCTTCTGATAATGGGCCAGCTGTTAAACCAGGTGGGGCAGTGTTTGTTATCTCTTTCTCCACCCATCCTTCCTCCAGGGGAATATTTTCTGCTAATGGACCACTAAGACACCCCTAAAAGCCACATCCCCAAAGCAGAACATCCACATTCCATCATCCCATTGTGAGATGCTCCACCCAGTGGGGGGAGACAACCATTCCTACCTGGATAAAACTGAGACACAGGAACACCAGGGATCTGGCTTCACCTGATTCCTGGAAGAAGACTGGACCCTTCTCACCATCACTGGACCCTTCTCACCATCACTGGACCCTTGTTCTACAGGATCATCTCTGCTCCACCAGAACCACATCTGCCACTCCAGGAGGACTCACTTTGGGACTGCTCCCAACACCCTGACCAACAGGGTGTCAGGTTGTAGCTCTGACTCTGTCAGGGTTTTCCAGGTTTGTTGTTTGTTTGCTGGTTTGATTGTTTGTTTGTTTTACTACTACATTTGTATTGTTAATATTCCCAGTAAAGAACTGTTATTCCTAATCCGAAATCTTTGCCTGAAAGCCCTTAATTGCAAAATGATAATTTGGAGGGGGTGAGGGGTTTACATTCTCCATTCCAAGGGAAACTCCAGCTTTCCTTGGCAGATACCTGTCCTTCCAAACCAAGACACACAGTCAGTTCCCCATTGCCATCTCCCACTACCAGGTTGTCACAAAGACACCCACACCTTTTTTCAGGGGCACATTGATAGATAAGATACCTCTGCCATCATCTTCCCTCCAGAGGAGCACGGGCAGGGCTCCCAATTACCACAAAGTGCATTTTTTATCTTAATGCTTAGCAAAGCATAAAGCAAACACACACTATCTGAAGCAAAAATACAACCACAGACCAGTGTTGATGCCTCTTGGAAATTATGTGATAAGCTGCCTGCAAGCTCATTATAACCCAGCTTCCAAAATAAATTAGAAATTTTCAAAGCCAGAAAAGATGAATAATCAAGGAATTTTTTAAATGTCATTTACTGAGGAAATAGCATTATAAAACAAGCTTTGCTGCTGCTACAAACTGACTTTAGCCACAGAATTTATTAACCAGTGATAAATGTCAATCATAATTTTCCTCCCCAAACAAAGAAAATATTTTTTTGTTCACCCTATGCCCCTTAGCTGGCTGACTAAGGTTCTCCTTGATGCTAGGGATAACAAGAATAATGGGATTCAAAATACAGTATTGTTTCTAAACCTTAATAAAAGGAAAGTCACTGGGTGCAAACCTGAGTAATTACTTGTACTCAGAAGAAAATTACTCAGGCAGTTCCTCAGTTTAAAGCCCTTGGAGAAAAAGAGTTATGCTCGGGCTTGTTTTTATAATTGAGCTGGTTTTGAGTGCATGACTAAATAACTTTCTCAAACAAGAAAACAGGACCCATGCTCTATGCATGCAGCTATCACTCACTGCTTTCAACTGTATTTTACTGTATTTCTGTCCATATTTCAATCTTTATTTTAAGATTATTTCCTTCACTAGATGTACCAGAAAGCTTTTCAGTTAGTAGTTGGCAGAGTTTCATTGAGGTTAACAATAGCAAAGAAATCTCTCTTGCAGTACCCTGAGGAAAAAAAAAACAAAACTTCTTAGTAAGAAGCCCCAGACAGCAGTAAGTAAATTATTTGTTTAAATTTACACAATATTGCCATTGGTGAGATATAGCAGGTGAGCAAAACTTCTTGAGAATAGACACAGGAGTGTCACCTTGTCTTTTCATTGAAGCTGGAATTCCATCAATGCACATATTGAGTATTGCCTTTGGGGACAGGTCTCCATGGCTGGGTGACAGCTGGGATCACTTCCCACAGGAGGGAAATGTGTTCTTGGTCTGATTATCCCCACCTCAGGAAAGGACAACGCCAGCAGAGCACAGATTTGGGATCTGTGAGGTATCCTGGCTGTGGGTCAGAGCATCTGTGACATTTAACAAGGTGTTTCCCCATGACTGAGTTCCCCAGAGGATCAGCAGGTTTGTTTGCAAAAAAAAACCAGCTGCACATGGGGGCATTCTGGAGCCAGCACCCTCTGCAGGGGCTCAGCATTGCTTTGCACAAACAACTTCTAATAATGACACATCTCCCTGCTGCCTGGCCCTGCCAGAGCCACAGCTGGGAGATATTTGGTGTCACAAGCAAGGGCCATCTCCAGCTGCACAGTTCTGGTACCTGCTCCCATGGGAGAAAATTCTCTCATTTATCCCTTTCAGCTTATCTGCTTTACTTCTTTGGCCATTTTTTCCTCTTTTCCCAGCCTCACCCAGCAAGATGAATCAGACACCCCACTGGATGCACCTTACAGTGCCACAAAGGCACCCCAAAATGTTAGAGCTCACTGTTTGCCTCCCTCAGGGAGACCTCAGCTCCCCCAGAGCCACTAAAACAGCTCTGACCCTAAAAACCTCTTGGATGCTACCACAGGGCTCATGCTTGATGCCCTCTGACCTCTGAGAGAATCCCACCTGGCCTCTTTGGTTTGGGGGTTGGTTCAAAATGCAGACAGGCAACAATCGCTTGGTTTGGGATCAAGGAGCCCCCAAAAAACTGTTTACAGCATAAACAGCCACTGCAGAGAAGCTGAGTGATAGCACCCACATATTTACAGTTTAAGGAAGAAATAGATCTTCCCTGCAAAGCAGAGCCAGGAGGAATTCTGCAGAATGTGTCAAGCGCCACTGATGGAGATGGGTCGGGCACAGATGAGGGAACTGATAAAGCAAGTAGCAGCAAAATGGATGTGAGGGCCCCATACACCCACATGTGAAGTATCACCCTGCAAATGAGGCAGTTTATTATCTCCCAGAATGCTCAAGGAAGTCAAAATGCATGGAAACGTGATTTATTTTAAACCACAACAACCAGAAGAGCTCTGGCAGAAGGGAAAATATTAATGGGTTGAAGCAACTCTACTCCAGTATTTGTGTTATTTTCAGGACCCCATGTGTGCACAGTGAAAAACTAAATAATTTCCAAAGTCACTTTGCATGGCACTACATGTAAACCAGGGCAGTTCAGACTTTAACAACCTTAACAAATCCTGGCTCTTTAGTGCTCTGCATTACCTTTTGTCTCTGCTATGAATTTGACAGGCTGGCACATGAATGTCCCCCTTGACCTCAGATTTTGTTGTGTTCCTACCTCCTTAGTGCTACCTGTCCTATTACTACAGCTTTTTTCACACTCTGCCAACCACACACCTACACTTAACAAGTCCCAAAACAAAGAACTTGTGAGTTACAGATGAGGAAGGACAATGTCCTTTTGCAACCAGAGTCTCTCTCTCTCTCTTCAAGCTATCCTGTTGATTTCTGTGGCACCAAAGCAATCATCAGATCCTGAGATCTTCTTGCTGTTCTTGAAGAGATGACATTGGTCTATTTCTGTTATCTATTGTCACAGTAGGACACCAAAGGAAGACACAAACTCTTGATCAGAAGGCTGAAGATGACTCCAATCTGTCTTTATTGCAGGAGAACTTCTTCCCTTTATGCTATTATACAAAGAACCCATCCAAGGGGTGGAAGAAAGACAAACTTCTTGGACCACATTGGTCAAGTCAGAGGGACATCAAGAGAAGTCCCTCCTAGGGGGAGGAATGCAGAAAACAGGATACTGTTAGAAAAACATATCCCTTGTTGACAGAACAGTGTCTGGGAAAGGTTTCAGAGAAATCAAAACATCACAGGCAGGAAGCATGGCTACAATCTATTTATTCTCACTCTTCAAAATTGAGGGCTGTGTTTTAACACAGGTGCATTGCCACTGGGAAGCTCGTGTTATGAATGAGTTAATATTAACATTTTCTCAAGCCTGGTGTGTAGAAATCAGCCATGCAACTCATGCAATTCAATGAACACTTTGTGCCCTAGACAGGCCCTGGCCAGGTCAGCAGCTCAGTTCACCATTTGTACAGCCCTGAGGCAGCAAAATGACTCTGACTTGGGCAGCTTCCCATATTAATATGCCACTTAATAACCAAATCCCACCCATACTATTTTGATGTTTGTGTAAAATCACATTCTGTGACTTCCACAATTGGGGAAGGGAAGATTCTTTAATTAGGCAATATAGAAATGAAAACATGAAGGATGAGATCCTCTAGCTCTGGCCATAATCCAAAATTCCACTGATTAGGCCTTGAGAGAGCTCAGCTAGCCATGCCCTGCCTGCAGCAGGGGGCTGTACCAGGTGTCTCCAGAGATCCTGCCTGCTGTAAAATACTTCAGGAGTGCTTACAGCTCCAAGAGCTTGGACCTTATTGATTCTGGGTTTAAATCCAAGCATCCTCTAAACTTGCTTGGGATAGATTTCCCCACTGCAGGTGGTAAAGCAGAGCTTTCCTACCTATAATCCATGCAGAGAGCCTTCCTCTCCTCCCTGCAGAGCCAGCTCCTGTGCCAGCCCCTCCAGTCTGACTGCACCACCTGCTTCCTACCCTACAGCTCAGAGGCTGGAGAATTAAGATGACCACCTATCCCAAGGTTATGAATCATCAGAGCCTTGAGTGAGAAGAGCCTGGCAGCTGCCAGGAGTTTCCCACCAACTCCATCACCAGACCAAAAAAAAAAAAAGAAAAAAAATTACATCACTTCAAACATTTTTTCCCCCAAAGTTGTAAAGAGAGGAAATGACAACATATTATTGACACAGAATAACAACAAAAAATTCCTCCTCCAGTGCTAAAGCAACTAGCTCACAGCCCCCTCTCTCTGTGGGTAAATGAAAACTGCTGCTACTGAGGTAAAACAGGATTTCTTTGTGAAGGTGCCAGTGCTCTCAGCTCAAGCGTGGAGCAGGCTGGCTTAGCAGGGCTTCCTCCTCCCTGGTTCCTGCCTGGTCCAGCACATAGCAAGCCTCCTTGCCCTCCTGCACACAGATTTACATATTGCTGGCTGATTACCACAGCCTCTCCTTCAAATCACCTGTTCCTGCTGCAGCCTCCCAAAGACAACAGGTAAAATTCATGCATCAGGTACAGAATATTAAATGTACGAGCATCTCATTAGATTCTTCATTAATATTTTGCCAGAGGTGTGACACAAAGCCAGGTGATGAGCTGGTAAAGCTGACAAGTGAAGACTCTGTGTGGCAGCACCTCCCTTTCCCAGCCTTGGCTCTACAGAGTCCTCCTGGGAGCCCTTCCAAATGCACTGAAGCCACAGCAGCCCCAGATCCTGCAGCCCAGCAGGGCTGAGCATTGGCAGCTGTGGCAATGCCTGAGCTTGGCCTGCAGGGAAGTGAAAAGATGGTTAAAGCTACATTTAAAAAAAAACAGCAACATTACCAGAGGCTAAGGGCTCATACACCACTACCACAGCCCAGGTGATCTGTAAAACTTACCATGAAGCTGAAACCTTATCTATTTACATTGCAGTGATGATACCCATCTGTCCAAAATCCCCTGGAATCAATGCAAACTCTCTCTGCATTCAGTGCCTTATGTTCCCTGCTACAGCCACATTATTTACTTTGATTAATGATCACTTTGTGTACTATTAGCTGAGCAAGCAAAGAGTGATGCTGAGCATCTGAAATAAGATCAGGGAGGTATTAAAGCCCTATAGCACAATCAAATGGCCTTGCAGCTCCCTGGCCTCTCCTTTCCAGGTCCTTTTTAACCAGCTATGAACTACAGGATTTATTTCCTAAGCACTGCCCAAAAGATCCCATCTTACTATTGAAACAAAAATGTTTAGGGCTCTGCCAGGTTGTTATGAATAGCCTTTTCTAGCTTTTCAATTTCTCTCAGGCTAAAAAGCTAGCAGCACTGGAGCAGTTAGCCAAAATGAACATTTAGCTTACTGAACAGATAAATTGTCATCTATTGCTTGGAGAGTCTCAAAAGTAAATGGGGAACTAAATGTTCCCAAGGTACTAAGAAGAAATAGCCAAAAAAAAAAAAAAAAAGTAAAAAGTAGGAAATTCTAGCACTACCTATGTGTATTTAATTTAATTCACAGATATAATGGTTTGGTCTGATGGGTCATGAAACCTTCATGGTCAGTGCCTTGTCATCCTCACAATAATATGCTGAGAGTCTTAAACTCTCACTGAAGATTCTCAACGATCTTGCTGTCCTCTCTCAGTTTATTTAAATGCCATATACAGTGATTATTCCCTTCTTCTTCCCCAATACAAAAACTACCAGGAAGCATCTCCCTGTAGAAGAGTTTTCATGGGGAGTTTTGTTAGCAAAAAAGAAAAAAGTATTTAAGGGTATGTCTCCCCAAATTCAGCAGATCAGATAAATGCAATGGATATTTATGAAACATGCCAGAGAGATCAGCAATCAGACTTTTCTTTTCTGGTGGAAAAAAAAATAATCATGCAATGGAAGTTTTGTCTTTAGTCAGAAGCAGGAGTGGACTTGCAGCTGTCCTTGGTCACAGTCTGGGCTTTTTCCATCCCTGCACACACTGGAAATCTTTGCCCAGTGAAGCTTTCTCATGGCACGGAGCTCAAGGCAGATTCCCCTACTCTTTCTTAGTAAAGCATTTGCAGATAAAAGAGGTTAACTGCCCTTTTGCTACCAAGGGAAGGAGAGGCCTAGTAGGGTTCAAGCTTTTTCAACCTCCATCAAGAAAAAACTGCTGAATCCATGCTGCAGGTCACAGCAGCTTCCTGGCTCCTGCTATTGGCAGCACGTGAAGTGCTGAGGAAAAAAAAACCAAAACAGACAAAACAAAACAAAGCAAACAACCCAAACACGTGAACAAAACTATTTGGAGAAGTTGTAGCAGCTCTCTGAAACCTGGCTGTGTGTGTTTCAAGATGCAATCTGATCTCTGTCATTCACCACAGGGTTTCAGAGGGCAGATCTCCAGCAGCTCTCCCTGCCACCTCTCTGCCCCCTTTTCCCTGCACTTCCAGAGCTCTGCAGGCACAGCCACAGAACAGAGAGAGCCAAGAGCTGTCCAGAGGCTGATGCAGAACCCACCTGCACTGCATGCAGCACTGGCCTGCTGCTACAACCCAGAGACAAGGTGTTCATTACCATTTCCCCCCTCTCAATAACTTGCTGCACTTCCAGGAGCCTGAAAGGTCGGGGTCACAAGCAAGTGCTTTCCAAAGCCACCTTTGAGAGGAGAACACAGAGGCTGCAGCTTTGATTTATAGCTGCTTTGAATCAGTTCTAAAAGTCTCTCTATTAAAAAGAAACCCCAACAATTTTGTATTTCAGAGATGGATCTCAGCTTTTAAGATATCAGGATGATTTGAAGGACGACCAAAACGCGGAGCCTACAGACACGTACTTTGTTCAGAACTGCTAAACCTGGCTCCCAGCTTGGACAAAAATAACCCTATTTTAAAAACTGCCAGAATATATGGATCAGAAATCTTTCAGTTTTTAGAAACCTAACATTTTGTTAAGGTGAAGAACTCTCAGTGTTCTATTTTAAGTTTCAAGAAAAGCAAGCTCTGGAATTCTTCATAAATATCATCCTTTGATTCACAAGGGAAGTATTCTCCTTTTATCCTCCTGTAATTCAGAAAAAGGAAGGCATTAAGAATATTTTTCCTCCAAAATAGCATTCCCCTGGTTATCTAGATCAGAGGTCTGCCTACAAAAGTGATAATGAAACTGCAGAACTATTTCAGTAGAAGCTCAGCTCAAATAAATTACGTGACTACTTTAAATAGATGTTATGCATCAAACTAAAGTTCTCAATCTTATTTTAGCATAACACCATATTCCTAGGATATTTTATCTCCTAGTTTTACATTAAACTTGCAGTTTAAATCAATATATAAAGGAAAACTATTGCAGCACTTGGTTATTCTTGTGCAAAGCAAAATGCAGAAGATGAAGTTCCTAGAAAGCAAAATGCTGAATGCTGATAGGAGAGCTAAGAACAGGGGACGTTCTGCTAATTTATTTTGAATCTGGGTTTGATCTTTTTTGCTTTTACATCCCTTGAGTGCCCTCACATGTAGATTGCTCTAGGTGCTCTTCCCACCCTGAAGCAAAACTTTGGGAAGGGGATGGGTGCTGGGTTCTCCAGTTCTTCACCTTGCAAACATGAGCAGATTTCAAGGGGGGGAATTGCTGGTTCTCCTTCTTTCCCAAGAGCATATTACGAGAAATTCTAGAGACAAGGAGCAAATCCTCATGCAGGAGAGCAAACCTGAACAACTGCCTTTAAACCACACTTTGAAAGCTGTCTGAAAGGTTAGAGAGGCAGGGCAGTTCAAGCTATGAAAGTCTGTGAGCAAACCACGAGTCAGGTGTGAGCTGGGCAGAGCTGAACAGCTTCCAACCGCAAAAAAAAACCCAGAAAATACAAACCAAAAAAAAAAAATTCAATGAAACAAGAGAGAGAGAGAGAGTGTGTGTTTCTCAGTGAGCCTCACAAACCAGCACGCTCCAGGGAGGTGATATTCACATCCAGAGCGTGTGGGGGTGGCAGGGAGGTGGCTTTGGTTTGAGAATTGTCACATCTCTTCTGGCAGCGGCCACACCACACGGGGCTCAGAGCTTTTGATGCCTTTATCTGCCATAGAGGCTGCAGCACTGCCTGCTGCCCTCCTTCCTCACAGAGCAGCCCCATGAAACCTGCTACCACCTTCCCTCCACCTCTTCTGCACCACGTCCATCCGTGGTCTGTGCACGCCTCCCAAAACTCCATGGGAATGTGCTAAAAGCTTTGATTTAAGACATGCACTAAGGGCTTTAAAAATAATTTATTCAAAGCTAAACACCAGAGAAAATCTAAGGTCACAGAGGTTTAAGTAGCAATTAGCAAGGAATATTTTGTTACTGAATCGAGCTTTTTTTTTTTTTTTTTTTTTTTTTTTTTTTTTTTTTTTTCTTTTCTTTTCTTTTCTTTCCTGCTTGCAAAACATGTAGGAGTAGAGTAAAAAGGTGTCATATTCAGCATTACTTACTAATTTCTATGCAAAGTACTTGATAGGAGGGTATTCTCAAAGCTCAGGTGAAAATATGCAGCACACCAACTTTTAGGCACGCATTCCTGTCATGATTTTGTTACCAAAGAAATGCAATACCAATCAGCACAATACAGGACTCCTTCCCAACTATAATTAAATATATATGTTGAATTCGCACTCATGAAATACGAATATTGGAAATTAAGTTGATTTTACATAAACGAGCCTGCTACAAAAAATACATATCTCTAGGCAGTGAATTTTAAAACAGCTTTTCCTTTAATATTCCAGAAGAAATGGCAGTACTTGAGACATGTATTGTCAATATACATATCAAAAGCCTGTGCTTGCTGAGTGCTTGAGAGTAATAGTTTTCAAAACAGACAGATTATAATTACCAGACTGCTGATTTGCTTCATCTAGCAAAAGTCAGTGGGAAAAGGGTTTCTGTTTTGGTTCTGCTTCCAGGGTTTCCCCCTGGAGAACATGGACAGTTCAGTTTTGTTCAGCTTCTGGAGGCTCTGGCAGGGCTCCCCCACTGCCTTCAGGTGGGGAAGCACAGACACCCCCTTCCCATGGCTCCTGGACAGGCAGCAGCCAAGGAAATCCAGCTGAGTGTGAGCTGGAAAGCCCAGACTTTACACCCAGGTTAGGGTGTCTGTGGGTGGGATTCCATCACTGCCCTCCAAACTGACCAGGGAAGAGACAGGTGGACAGGAGCTCCCCATGGCATCTGACAACTTGTGCTCAGCACATCCCATCTTCCCTCTGCTGACATCCCCTAAACTGGCAGTAGATACAACTTATTCAAGGTCTGTGAACTGGGGCCACTCAAACAAGTTTTCTAAGCAATTCCAAACTCTGGAAGTTTTTTTTTTTTAAAAACAGGGTTCAATCTGATTCAGACCAAAATCCAAGAAGTCTGAGAACTTCTGAACAAGCCTGAAAACACTCAAAACCAAAACCCAAACCAAAAAAAAAAAAAAAAAAACCACAAAAAGCCCACAACCCACAATCCTGCTATTTGTCCCACTTCATGCTTATGCTTAAATCTAGCATCTAAGAAATTCATGCTCGACCCACATTTAAACGACGCCAGTGCTTCTGAGAGATCCTCTTTGCATAAGCAGCAACGTTCAGTTGTTGGGAAGGCACTTGGAGCTCAAAATGCACTTTGCTGGGTTCTGTTCACGCTGAGTTTATTTAGCTCTGTGCACAGCACTGGGCCTCTCCCCAGGTGTAAGAGCATGTGAACAGCCAGGAATGCAATTCCTGCTCCCTGCCACCACCCTGGGAGCTCCCCCAGCAGGAGCACACATCCCCTTGACAAGAGTTGTCATTCTGAGCTGACCTGGAAATGGCCCTCACGATGCTTTTATGGCTGCATGAAAACAAACATTCATGAAAACAAACATTCTGAGCACAGAAACCCACTGCTGTCCTTCTCTCCAAGTGAGGACTCAAAGCAGAAGAGCTGCACGGGTTCTGGCTCAGGGCTCTGCTCCAGGGTGCTGACCTTCACTTACACTGGCAAAACTAAAACCATGGCATCCTTATGTGTGTTATGTACATGTGTAAATGTTCACTCTGAAAAGCTTATTTTCAAGCTTCTAAATAGCCCTATAGCTATCAGACTTTTGATAAGGTTCCAGAAAAAGTCGTCAGAGCCTTTTTGTCCTCTGACAGCACAGAATGCAATTTCTCCTCCTAAAACATCAATTTTATTTTGCTTTGCCCCTTGTCATAGTGCTGGTCATAAAGAAACCCCTGAACATCAGCTCAAAAAAACTCTCTGGAATACTTTTATTTTGTCACCAAAGGAGGTAAAACAAGAACAAAAACACTTCTCATCTTTTTCCCAAGCAGCAACTGAATCAGAACTTCAGACCTTCAAATATTTTAATTTGCCCAGGGCATTTCTGACTGCCCATGCCCCAGTGCTCTGACGTGGATGGCACATGTGGACCTGATCATGGAAGGCATCCTGCCCACCCTGAAGAATTCAACACTTCAACTTTCTCCATACAGACCTCTAGAAACTTCTCCACTAGTTCTGGCCAGCCTCACCATCACACCTTGGCTGTTGTAAACACTTTAATTTGATGTGATCTGACGTTGCTCTGTGCTTTGTTCTGCTCTGACTTGCTACAAAGGATTTAGAAAGGTGTCTGACAAAGCATTAATACATTTATCTGCTTTTATGCAAAGAGAAACAGCAAACTTCCTTTTTCATGCACTGGAATTGAAGTCAATGTGATCATAAGAATATGTTAACATAGTAAAATCTCTGATGAATAATTCAGGCTCTTAGGAGTGAAACACTGAAGGAGACAGTTTCAGATGACTGTGTTGACAGGCTCTGATGTCCAATATGTTCAGTGCAATAGAGAATGAGTTGGAAAGCCCATGAATGTAATTTTTCTAGTTCATTTACTTCTCAGCAATAATAAAGGGCATCATGTTTTCATTTAAATTCCATACTGGAGAGACTGAAACACTCATGCTAGAAATGAAAAGTGCATCACAATGACGTCAATACCCAGATGCAGGAATGAGTCAGTCGTGTGCTTCTAACCGAGACAGCACTGAGAGGAGTTAAGAAAAAAAAAATCCCAATATGACCACAATATTTACAATAAGAAGTCACATGTGAGTTAATACCACACGTGAGTTTTCTCCTCTGCTGGTAAGTTGAGGTTGGTATGAGATGTTTTCTCTTCAAGGTTCATGCTGGGCTCTGGCCAGGCTGCCCATCCATCTGTGAACTCCAGTAAATAACTCCTGGATTTGTTTACATGCAGTGTTTTATCCCTCCCAGGCTAAGATTTCATAAAGTCAAAACAGCTTGCCTGAAGGATCTCCAAGGTTTGAAGTGTTGGCCCACTGACTGATTTTGCAAACAGACACCGAGGTGAATGCACTACAAACAGGAACAGCAAGCATTCAAGTCAAGATTTTTTGTGCCAAACAAACCATTAAAAGTTTTCCTCCCTCCCACAAGATGCTCGGTAGCCAAGCTCAGGGAACCACAAGCATCATTTTAAATAATTTATAATTTATATAATCACACTCAGGTCTGTTGAGCACAATTAACCTCCGCTGCTAAATCTCTCAGAAAAAAAAAAATCCAAAAAAACACGATTGCATTCCTAATTAGTAAATAGCAGACTTCTCTAATTGCTAGAGAAACAAAGCTCACCCATCACAGCACAACCCTGCAGGTCAGCAGCACGAGGGAAAACAGGCAGCACAGCAGCACTGCACAGACCTGAGAGGGCTGTTCTCACAAAGTGGACACATCACACATCCCTTTGTCACCTGCCTCAAAGCTGCTCCTCAGGTGGGGACACCTCAGAAGCTGCTGAAAGCTCAGACCTGCCAGCTCCCTTGTTTTCTCCAGGCTTCCTGGCCTTTCCCTGCCATACACAAGCAAAGCAAAGCATATAAACTATATGCTATATAACAAGCTATAAAGCTATAAAACTATAAAACTATAAAACTATAAAACTATAAAACTATAAAACTATAAAACTATAAAACAAGGGGTGCTGTGCCCAGTGCCCATCAGTGGCTGCTCAGACAGAATAAACCTGCTCCCTCTGCAGATCCAGAGATTTCCACCGGGCTGCCCAGGACTCAAGGACCATCAGGGATTTTAATGGGATGATTGTGCCCATCATAGCAAATAACCCTTTTTTAAGGAGAAAATCAAGCTCTCTTTGCCCCCTTCCTAACACTGTGAACTCCTCCCAGTCAACCCACACTCATTCTGGTAATTTCTGGCACGTGGGAGCCTCTTTTTCTGTGTACAAACTCCGAGGCTGAGCCAGAGCTGGCTGATAACAGGAGAGCTGGTTTGCAAAGTCCCAGCTCTGCTTTGGCTCCAAGTCAAATGCGTCCAGAAACTGTGTCACAAATCCCAAAGCTGAAGCACAGACCAGTGGTTTATAGATTGGTGCAAGATGGAAGTCCCTACAGACAGTATTTTATGGGCATTTTGCCAGTCAATGCAATATTAAGAGGTAGATATTTGCACCTGAAAGCCCTGGAAGGATATGAAGGTCTGGCTTGGCAACTGTCCACATCAGTGTCCCATAAGGAGTATCTTTAACTTAGCCTCTCATACACGGAGCTTTCTTTCCAACACTGCAAAATTAAACTGCATCACAGCTGTAGGATAAAACTAATTAATGTTTTGACCATAAAGCCATAACTCTGACAAAGATATAAGATTTAAAATTACCTTTTGTATGATTTCAACAGGAGCTTATTATCAAAATGTCAGGTGCAATCAATAACATTACCTTTTGGTATAATCCCAGTGTACATGATTTATTTGCACTAATGCTCCATAATTACAACTAACACAAAACGACTCATCAAATCCACATTCTGACACTAGATCACCACAGATTAAAAAAAATACCTGTGTGCAACTTCCACCCTGTTGGCTATATAACATATTTTTAAAAGCAGTCCCATGACCCTTAAACAAGCCAGAGAATCATGGTCTTTCATGTAGACTTGTATTTAGTTTGGTGTGTGTGTCTATATATATATGCATTTATACACATTGACCAACTGTCAATGTATATAAATATATTTTATATATATTTTTATATATATAAAAGTATATATATATATAAAAGTATATAAATAAAAGTATATATACAAAAGTATATATATAAAAGCATATATATAAAAGTATATATATAAAAGTGGAACCACTGACTTTTGCTCTCCAGACATAAAAATAAAGTTTAAAATGAAAGGGAATCTCTCCCATTTATACACATTGACCAACACTTCCTGTCTGCCCATTGAAGTGTATTACAAACTCAAAAACTTCACAACTCTTGAATACTTGACAAGTGACAGAAAATAAGCCAGCTTCTACTTCCTTCCAGCCTGTGTGGTTTATTTTATTGGATTACAGTTATTAGGAGCTGGGGGAGGTGGGTGGGCAGGAGAAGGGGGATTAGGTTTCGTTGTTCAGCCGACAATGTAACTTACTCATTTTGGCACGTACTGCAAAAGCCTATTTTTACTCAGCCCATCTCTCCACTCTCCCCAAGATGTGCCTGCACCCACACACCACTTGTGCACTGTACAAGTCACACTCCTTATGTAATGGTTTTTTTGGATTGGGTGCCCAGGCTGGCGCCAGAGCCTGTGGAAAGGGGAGCAGGCGTGCAGAGAGGAGCCAGCTGGAGGCTGGGACATGGGGCAGGAGGAGCAGGGTGGGAGGCTCCCAGCTGGGGGGGCTGCTCATGGCTTTGGAGGTCTGATTGATTAAAAATATGAATATCGGCCTAACACCGATGTCCAACTGAGATGGACAAAGAACTCTCTAACAGTTTAAATTTTGGAGTTTGGGTATGAACTGTTTAAGATCTCTAGACCGCAACTGAAGAAAACTTCTAAAAAGAGATGTAATTGTGTTTCTTAATCAATGTACAAGAAAGGAAAAATTAGTTTTAAGTGGTTATATGAAATTTATACATATGCTCAAGAATATAGTTTCATCATGTGAAATGGTTTGTTAAGCTAGTTTCAACTTCCTATTAGGATTTTCATATGAACAAAAAGAAACATACAGTTTTGCCAAAACCCCTCATTTGACTGGTTTGACTTCAGTTTCCATTTCTCTTCTAAACTGATCCTTTTTTAGACAATATGAGGGAGTAAGACATGTGACTGACTGAAGTTTGAAATATCTGCTTTATAATTACAGGCTTTTAAATGGTAGGAAAAAGGAGAGATTCCCTTTCATTTTAAACTTTATTTTTACGTGTGGGGAGCAAAAGTCAGTGGTTCCAAAGCACAGAAGCATAGCAGGATATTGCTGATGCAATTAGCATTGCCATTGCAATGGCATGGCATTGTCACAGAGGGATTTTAAAAAAGGAGAAAAAAGAATTAAATATATATATATATATATATATATATATATATATATATATATATTTAGAAACTCCACTTTGAATGATGTGAAAGAGACTTTCCTGCTGTAAATCCTTGCCTAGCAGACTGGCTGGGTTTTGATCTGTGCTCTCAAGGTTGCGTTGGCCTTGCTCATTCTTTCCAGCCTTGCTTTTGCTGAGGACCTGAGACACAGACTCTAAAGAATATAGGATTTTAGGGAAATTAAGATTTTAGTTAGAAATAGGCCTTGTTGTTGTTGGAGTTAATTAAAAGCTTTGTAGTTAGTTAAGGAAGACTAGGCTTGAGTTAACTTTTTCCAAATAACTGATTGCTTGTCAACTTTATGTTTTTGCTTAGCTGTGCTTGCAACAATAAATAGGGAACCTGATGAATAGGTTTAGGGACACAGGACAACTGCAGAGACTCCCAATGCTGAAACTCCTGCATTTGTCCTGATGCATTTCTGATACAAAAAATGAGGTGGGGGGAGAATGGAAACCTATATACCAGCACAGAAAAATACAGAAATATGCAAAAACACCCAACTTAGATATCTTATAAAAGGACAGAGAGCAGTGGAACTGAAAAAACTCAGGACCTCAAAGGCTGATGATTCTTATCCCTGTTCCCTTGCCCTGCTGGCTGCTCAGCAACTCAGCACCAACTTCTCTGCACAACTCCATTATATGACTTTTAAAGGATTTATACAGAGCAGACAAGAAGCATGATCGTGTTGTCCACAATTACTTTGCAAATTGCTGCCAGCCAGATTCAGCACTGCACACATTTCAGAGGAAGGTCAGTTAAACATGCTAAAATATTGCTATTAAATGATATAATAATTGAGAAGACAAGCACAACAGACAAGCTTTCAAGATTCCCCACAAGGAAACCAGCAGGCTTTGCTGTGCTATCTAGGGAGACGAATACATACAAATAGCTAATAATAGTAAAGCAGAGTCATTGACTAATTCAAAAGATATAGTGGTTTTTCCTTCCTACAGAGATTAAAATTATACAACAAAAAAAAAAATAAGATACTAACAGGCCAATTCCATCATCATCATTATTATTAGCATGTACAGTTTATGCAAATGTTAACAAGGGTTGTCAAGACAGTTCGATGATAAAGCATATGCAGCAGACAGATTGGTTCAGTTTAGCATCTGAATTTACATTTTAGCTAAATAGAACAGTTTAAATACGAATTTAATTTGAATTTAAATATACAAAAGGATTTTTCATAAGCCGACCTTATTCCCCAAAGATCTACACAGTTGTTTTAGCAGATTTCTTTCCAAAAAAAGGCACGAGATGGGTGATAGGGAAAGGGAAAGAGCCTGGCAAAGTAAACCTTTCTCTTCATGCTCTGCTTTTCCCAGGGCCATGGACAGACTGTGAGCATGGCAGGACTCTAGAAACAACCCACAGCCCAGTGGGGGCCTGTAGACTACAAAAATACATGATTTTTGCAGTTCTTTACCTAATCTCCATAACTCTAAATTGAAACAATATCAGGGTTTTTTCAGCCCTTTGGAGCAGTGCCAATATCCTCTAGGTCTTTTTTTTTTTTTTTTTTTTTTTTTTGTATTTCTGCAGAAATCACACTATCTTCTATGAAGTCTAGACACAATTTTCACAATGTAAGCTTTAATTAGGCACCAATATTGTTGTTTCCAGAACAGACATCTGTTGTCGACAAAACAACACTCTGCATCTGGAATAATTTATTATATTATTTGAATAGGATTTCAGTTTTCGATAAATACAAACTTAAGTTCAATTCTACAGATACAAACTTAAGTCCAGTGCTATGGATATAAAAAAAAAATCCGTCTGCCTCAGGCCAACAGAAATACTGAAACGTTTTGTCATTTTATTAGGACTCCCTTGGAATAATATTGGCTTTCCCTCCATCCACAAAGCAGGATAAGATTGGAAGGTATGCTGTGAAAACAACAAAATATTACCTCAAAACGAAATCAATTACTTAAGCACTGATGATTGTGATGACATGGAAGGACATCATTGACATCATTCAGTCAGCCAGGAGCAAAGATTGGTTTGGAAGGGAAACAACCAACCAAACTGTGTCCAATGCTCAAAATGGAAACACACACACAAAAAAAAAAAAAAAAGGCAACACAATTTCATGGCTCCTTAGGAAACCAACAAATATCTGCTCAAGTTGTGCTTCAGGGCCTGTGACACCCCTTGGCACGTTCCCAAAGGGCTCCTCTGCAGCAGCACAATGCCACAGCCACGTGCAGCTGCTGCTGCTGCGTTGAGGATTCTTTTTTCCATAAGGTGACTACAGCTGTTTTCCTACCATTCCCTGCAAGGCTCCCTAGTGTGGATGACATCACAGCCTTAAATCTTTTTCCTTACTCCAACTGCATAAAGGAATGAAATTGGGATTATGAATGCTGGCACACACACACACACACCCCCTCTCTGCATCTACAGGTCGTAAAAGCAACAAATCCAGTAAATTGCCGTCACCGCTTTGCCGAGCAAAAATGAAACACATCATCACCTCCATAAAAAACAAACCTCCTCAGTCTTGAAAGTCAGTGCTGTATTTTTATATTAAAAAAAAAAAATAAAATAGTGATCTAAGTATTAATCTTCACAGACAGCGTGACATTGAGAAAAAGGATTACGAGTTTCAATTCTTATGCTGCTGATGGTTGGCAGTAGTTTAAAAGTGTTCCGTGCGTTTGCTGAAAGTTTTTACACCATTGCAAAGGAAGTGTGGTGTTACAGCTCGTTGCTGTATCCTGGGCTCAGACTGTACCCTTCACACTGCTGCCCCACTCCAAATGTTAATTTCTTTGGCTGGCCTTTTAGCAACAACAGCAGCAGCAAGGAAAAAAAGTGCAAATAAACAAGAAGTGTCCTACTGTGCATTTAAGAGGGAAGAAGGGAAAAGTGATCTTAAGCAAGAACTGTGACCTGTTGGAAAGCAAAGATTACTCGTGCATGGATGTCCAGTGAAGAGCTGGGAGCATATCGTGGGCATGGAGAATTGAACTGAACAGAAAATAGCAGCAGAGAAATCAAAATCAGTGGGTGGATGGGGGCAAAAATTACCAAACAAGAAAATAATCCACAGAGAGCACAGAGGATAAGAGGAAAGACTGGGAAAACGTAATGTAGGAGGGCACCAGAAGCACAGAGAATTCCTTCTGAGGGTAAGGAAGGCCATGCATCAAACCCCCCTGGCACTGGAGTTTGGTTATGGTTTCATGGAGACACCTACAGTGATTTTATAATGAATAATTCAGGTGGGAAAAAGAACACAAGTGAAAAACAAAAACCACACAAACCCAAATCACCAGACTCAAGGTGGTGATCTGCAGAAAACATATCCTGAATGGTCTGCTCTCACCACTCAGCCAGGACAGCTCAGTTTGGTGACTACAAAAGCACAGATATTGTAAGGCAAGAAGAGAGGTTCTGAATTCCAGCTTTGCTTTCCTCCAGAAAGCAAAGCTTTCCTACGACGACAGATGCTTGCTAAGATTATTGTTTTTGTAGCTGCACTAATCTTCTCTGAGATTTGCATTCACATTATTATTTGTGGAAGAAAGAAGAATGACATCTTTAAGAGTAGGAAAAAAACCAAAGCAAATTCAGGGAATTTGTTATCGTGGTCTGTTAACATGGACAGATATCTCAAGGGCAAAGCAAGAGGAAAGCCTGAGGGGGGCACTTCACCATTTGAATTTTCAGGCTCAGTTTCCATTTGCAGGAGTTTGTTTGGAAAAGCTTTTCAGGGGAAAAAAAATTAGAGACAGAAAGGAAGATTTGCTCATTAGCAATTCCTGCTGAAGCTGCATAAACCATAGATTTATAGTGGCAATGTTTTCTGCTTCCACAGATATGACAAATACATAGCTTGTAATTACAAAAATGAGATATAACTAATGACACAGTTGAGTTTTAGATAATGAGATGGTATCTTCAAAAGCATAATTACAGGATCAAGGGTGAATTTGAGGCCATTTCAGTGCCACCACTTTTCTAATGGCTCCCAGATTTCCATTCATTGATATAATAAAAACATTTGAGTTAAGACCCAGTAAAACTCAAGTTGAGCTTTCTTCACTGAAAGCTCTGAAAATCCCTCTCCTTAGGCCTGGCCAAAGGAAAAGGGTGCAGTGCCAGTAAAAGGAGTGGGGTGTAGTGTAGCACTGGTTGGTGGCTGAGATGTTTTGGTTTCTCTAAAACTTTTCCCAGAGAGTTTTCTGTCAGCAAGAGACACGTTTTCCTAACTGTAACCTTTATTTGCATTCCTTTCCCTAGGAGGGACTTCTTCTTGATGTCCCTCTGGTTTGACCAATGTGATTGAAGAAGTTTGTCTTTGTTTCACCCCTTGGGTTGTTCTCTGTAGAACAGCATAAAAGGGAAGAAATTCCCAGAAATAAACAGAGTCATTGTCAGCCTTCTGAGTCTGTGTCGTTGTGGTCTTGAACAGCATCAGTGTAGCAGAAAGTGCAGTGCCTGCCAAGGTGGAGAAATGTCAGAGCAAAACCAAGGGGAAACGAGGGGCTGAGACCTGCAACACAGCACTGCCAAAATCCACCCCATTTTCCAGCCCCACTGAGGGGCACTGGCACAGGAGCCCAGAGGTGTCCAGCTGAGGGCAGGGCTGAAGTCATGCCACACTCAACAGTTAAAATAACCTTGGTGGTGCAAGTCCAACATGCCCATTAATCAGTTGCTGAAAAACAAGGGCAGTGAAGACCAACCCTCTTTGAAAACTTATGGCAAGCCTGAATTATGGCTGCGTCATGATAAAGAGAAACAACTGCAGAACAGAAACTGAGATTACAAAGCATCCTTTTTAAATTCAAAACTCTCAGAGATGTTTTGGTTTGGGGGAAGTCCATCAGGACCACTTTGCACTCTGCATTGCACCATTCCTACAAAGGCAGGTCTATTGTTTTTCATAAGGAAAATTTATTTTTCCTCCTGGCTGACGGGATGACTGCGCATGGCAATTTATCTTCATCTGTAGAAACACCTCCTGACACTGCTTCATGACGTGTCCTTTAAATGATGGTGCTTTCCACTCCTCCATTATCTCTTCCAGTGCACATCAGTGCTGCTCCTCAGGGCTCTCCTCCTGCTGTTCTCACTCAGGCAGGACTCCAGCAATGCCTCCAGGATTCCCATGTGAGAGCACTCGCTGCACACAGGAGACATTTTATTCCTTTATTATTGAAAAACTAAGAGGGAAACAGTCTTCCCTTCCCCACTTTAGCGCATTGCATTCAAAAGCCAGAAATATAATTAAGTGTTGGCTTCAAAGGCCTTCCTCTTAGCTCATCTCTCTCCCACCCTTCCTCTTGTATGGTGGAGGGTTATTTTATTAATTTTCTTTATCAGGGACTTTTTTTTACCACAATGAACTGGACTAAATCATCATCTAAGTGTACCAGAGAGCCTCCTTACAAAAACCTAAACTGTCCAGGGCAAGGGCTCTCTGTGGCTGGTGGCAAAGTACAGAGCAAGGGTGCCCTGTTGGGTGGGAAATGGGTCTGAGAGCAAACCTGGGCTTCAGACAGAAGGAGCCACTTCCCCAGGACATGAGGCAGAACAAGCCAGGGCTGCTTAAAGGGCAGCCAGTGTTTTTCAGGTGTGTGAATACCAGTCTGTGAAGCTGCTAATGACACTCAATTAGCTGTTCCCTCTTGGAGCACCCAGCCTGGTTCACTGCCAGTTTATTTTTTTTTTTTTTTTTTTTTTTTTTTTGGTCGTTTTTTATTCTGCTTTCTCTCTCTCCTTCTTACACACACCCACTTTAACTCATAAGCTGGCTAAAGACAAGTGGGACAAGCTTCAGGAGCTGCAGCTTTAATGCCTGTGCCAAGCTCTCCTCCCCAAGTTCCTCTTTATAGTTTGAACAAATAGTTTCCAAATAGTCAAATGGTTTTGGCTTTATAAACATTTAATAAAAGTTTAATTAACTGATGGAAAGGGACAGGAGTGGGAGAATTATGAAATGGAAATATTTTCTGTGAAGCACAGTTTCTGTTTGAAGAGCCTTGTAAAAATAGTCACTTCCCAGGATCAAGATTTCTGCAGAACAGCTCCTTTGTGACCCATTGAGAAAGCACAAATCCAGAAAATACATTATAGTCATCTTGCATGAGCTTCATTTCCCTGAATTTTCAAGCATAAATGGATCCATAAGGGGCAAAAAGTAACCAGCCTCACTAAAAAAAAAAAAATAAAAAAAAATCTAGAACTACTTTGGTCAGGTTATTTTCTGTATTACTGACATTTGCATAAATGTTTGGAACAGCCCAGAATGTCTGCTGAAGGGAAAGGAAGGAATAAGCTGTCTGCATTTTTTCCCCTGCAGTTTGTCAGTTTTATCACTTTGACCACACCGTATTCTAAACCAGTATCAGCACCATCAGCAACTTTTGCAGTACATCTGATTTTCTGCAGGAGGCCTTTTGAACTCCTGGAAAAGTATCCACTGGTAACTGTACAGTCCCAGCTATGACTCACTACCACTTCTGGAGACGTATTTTTTGACATCAACAGCAGTGATGTTGTACCTATAAAATAGATTAATGGCTGGATATGCTGATTAACATCCCAGTGTGAGTCCTTACACAAAAATAAGCAGTTCAGAGGAGCTGGAATATCCACAAAACCCAAGCTAACACTGTTTTATTTATTCATATTTAACACATTCAACCCATTCCCTGTTCCCAGGCCTTGGTTTTCTCCTTGTTGAACACAATTAGGGCAAAACTCAGTTCTGTCACTGCCAGCAGGAAATAAGGGCAACAGAAAAACATAAAAGATAGGGACAGGAAAAAAAATAAAAGGTGCATTTGCAAGAAAAATATAATCCTGGTGTCTACTCCAGTAGCAAAATATATATATATGGCAAAAATACATGGATCATCAGCAAACATGCTGCTCCCTGTCTCTGTGTCTCTCCTCGTGCTCTCACAGTGCATGTTTTCCCTCCCAGGTAGGTATGGGACAGTCTGGAAGAGACTTTCAGCCCAAAAGAGGACCCAGCCCATTCAGAAACACTCAGAACAACAGCTGGGACCCCAGTGCTTATGTGGGAGGGTGGGAACCACTAATGGGAGTAAAACACAGGTAAATCAACTTTTCCAGGGTCACGTTATCAACCCCTGGGCTGCTGCCCCAGCTCCAGCTACAGCAGGGGGTTGCCATCACTTTGGTTTGATTTGGAAACTAAACACCCTGCCAGAAATTCCCCAGAGAGCTGACTCCTATGGCTTGGATTGAGGCAGCAAAACAGCCCAACCACCCAGGAAACACAAACTCTGGGCCCAGAGGTCTCCTCACCCATTTCTCTCCTCTCAGCCCAGTTTATCCCTGAGCAGAGAACTGGGAATGAGCATACCTGCACACCACTCTGCAGGAGCTGAGGAAAAGTCTGCATGCTCCAATGCAGCCCACACTGCAGGTGGCTGTCATGGAAAACAGAGAGGATCAACCCTCTCCCCTTTTTCTCCTGTTCTCAGCCCAGCTGTGCCAACACAGCTCCCACAAGAGCCACCCTGCAAATAACTTCAATTTCCTAACCCCAGCAACACTTAAACCCCTCAGCAGCCCCAACAGGATGAACACACCCCTCATTTGAGGAATTAGCACACCATGGCTCTTGGGGGGAGCTCATCCAAGGATTTACTTGAGGTCTGAACTGACTGGAAGATCACTGGTTATTTTTAATTCAAGTACTTCTAATTTTTTTTTTTTCAATGTTAATACAGATATCATTGTATTTGTTTTTTGATGTTGCACTTAAAACAAAATATAGGTTTGGAAACCCAGTGAGCCCATGCTACAAAATCCATTTTCAGCTGTGCTGCACTGCTAGAATTGCCAAGGTCCCTTCTTCTGTCACATACTGAGACTATTCATTCCCCACACAATCATTCAATTTCCACTTTGATTTTATTATACTCAGATATGATGCAACCGGTATTTAACAATGCATTACCATTTTCAAGGGCAAATATTTTTCTGTAATCCCAGCTATGTCATTATTCTCTTTCTATTACACATACTTTAAATGTCAAAATCCATCTCCTAGAACTAATCAAATATAAAACAAACCTAGCAGGAGAAAGTGAGATTGAAAAGGGGTATTCCAGATGAAATAAAAGCTTACATGTCCTTCTTTAAAAAGAGACCTTGCCTATTATTTAATTCAGGGTTTTTTTTATGTTTTGAAAAGATGTCCCAGGAACAGCATTTGGAGGAGCAGGTTCATGCCTGTCACAGCTCTGCTGAAATCACCCCCAGTTTGGGGAAGTAGTTGCTAAACACTGGAGAAGAATTAATGTGTTATAAGAGAGATGGGGAAGAAACACACTGCCACCATCTCTGATATTGGCTTTTCACTCCAAACAGGCGGCCAGGAAAAAGTAAAACTGCAAGGAAAACCTTAATGCAACGAATTAACACCGTTTTATTGATAATAAATATTTTATGATTCATAATAACTTTATGAGAATGGAAGTGTCAGCATCAGATGTTTTAGCTGGAGAGTTACATTTCCATAAATTCCTTTCCCAGTGCAGTTTGCCAGTGCTGCACTCTCCCAGCAGTGTTTTACTGGTGGTATGGTTGGAGGCCTGTCACTAGGGTTGTACTAATCTTACATAATGCACAAATAATTGGGTATCTTTAAATGCAGCTGTTAAATTTTATCTGGTGCTGCAATACACAACTAAGTTTACATTTGTAGGACAAAAATCTTTTTTTGGGGGGGTTGGGTTTGGCTTGTTTTCCTAGCAAAGTCCTAAAGTAAAGCCTCTCCTCATGTTGATATAATTAAAGTGCTCAGTGATTTAAATTGCTTTTTCTGTTTGGAAGTTTTAAAACTGCGAACAAGTTCAAAACATAACTTTTTTTTTTTTCAGGATTTTTTAATCAGTTCAGAAAATATTTCTCATTGTGGCACAGCTCAGTTTCTGACAAAGGTGAACCAACACCACAGTTTCTTTCCTGGCTTAGCACAGACAGTGTCTGGACTGGATAAAATAAGCAATTTCCTCTGGGATTCCAAAACTTCCATGCAATTCAACACAGTGAAATGATCATCTCCTTTTGGGATCCAGCTCCTTCAGCAAGTCTGGAAACACATGGAGTGTTAAGATATCTGGAGTCTACTCCTAGGCTACAGCTGAAATCTTTCCTCTACTCCCAACTTGATCTGCTCATTTACATTTCCAGTGAGAGACCCTGTGCACTGGTCTCCAAATGTTGAACAACACCAGCCAGCTTGTTTTTGCCCAATTCACCTCTTCCTTGATTCTGATAAGAAATTTGATATGTACTTGTCAGGGTCTTCATACTTGAAACCTACTTTGAACATTCATTGACAAAAAAGTAGGTTTATTTTTGTAGGGCATCACTGAGAAGGCTACAGCTGTCTTGCCTGCAGAGTGGCATTTTGTGCTGTGTTTTGCTACCAAGCTGAACACTGAGTTGCTTTTCTGGAGCAGCAGTGGTGTCATCTTTGGGTGCTCTCACACAGATGGGCAAGAAAATGATACCCTCTGTAGTGTTAATTAAACCTTCAGCAGCTCTGTAAATATCTGCTCCTCATCTTAACGTGCAGATGGAGATGAGTTGAAAGAGCTGACAGTGACTTCAAGTGGCTGTTTCCCTTTCCCCTGTTCTGAGGCAGGATAAAAGGCACATATTATCTGCCTTTACTATAAATCATCCAAACTGGGCTTCAACCCACAGTGAATTAATCAGTGAAGCACATTTTGTGACTTCCACAAGCAACCAGCTCAAACGTTGCACCGCCTCTGTAGTTGGAGAGTATTTCCTAAGTCAAAACTCATTATTCATTTCTCTTATTTTCTGCAACAGCCAGATAACAATTCATGAAAATTTTCTTCACAACAAACCTTTACATATGGCAAAGTCACAGGAGCCCTTTTTAGCCTAAAAAACCCCACAGTTTGCTCAGCCTGTCCTCACCAGTTACGTATCCTGCCTCTCTCTTTCTCTCCACCCTTTGAACACTTCCATTGGCCTGCAGATTCCCAAAAGATGAAGCTTGTAACGTGCCTCTTTAGGATAACACCCAAACCTTTGTCATCACCACTCCAGGCTTTTTTAACAGCAACGTAAGGCAGCTTATTTATATCTGCATACCATCCACAATGTCAATGGACCTAAAAAAGAAGGGATTTTCACTCTAATCAGTAAAGCCTCTGCTTAGGGGAGCCCCATGCTGGGCAGCTGATATTTTGCCATTGGCAGGTTCCCCACTGCGAGCTCCTGCTGCATTTACAGCTCCTTTTCATGCACACAAAATTTTCAGGCACTCCAAGCCTTGCGTGCTACAATAGAGATCTTTATAGATGTTCCCCTGAGGGGCAGTGAATCCAATTACATCACTGCACCTTCTTCCTCAGTAAATTTTAAGACACAGATTTGTAAGGCCATCTACAGCACCACAAAAGAAATATATATAGTCTTGGGTTATGGAACCAAAAATGTCAATTCTATTTTATCTGTTGAAAGCAGTTGGGGAGATGTTTTTCTTTATTTCTTTTGACTCTGGGAGGAGGGGGGCGGGTGCCTTCTGATAATGGGGCAGCTGTTAAACCAGGTGGGGCAGTGTTTCTTATCTCTTTTCACAATGGGCCATTAAGACTTCCCAAGCTGTTCTCCTCCCCAAAGCAGAACATCCACATTCCATCATCCCATTGTGAGATGCTCCACCCAGTGGGGGGAGCCAACCATTCCTACCTGGATAAAACTGAGACACAGGAACACCAGGGATCTGGCTTCACCTGATTCCTGGAGGAAGACTGGACCTTTCTCACCATCACTGGACCCTTCTCACCATCACTGGACCCTTGTTCTACAGGATCATCTCTGCTCCACCAGAACCACATCTGCCACTCCAGGAGGACTCACTTTGGGACTGCTTCCAACACCCTGACCAACAGGGTGTCAGGTTGGAGCTCTGACTCTGTCGGGGTTCTCCAAAATTGTTGTTTGTTTGTTTGCTGGTTTGGTTGGGTGGTTTTGTTTTTCTACTACATTTGTATTGTTAATATTCCCAGTAAAGGACTGTTATTCCTATTCCCAAATCTTTGCCTGAAAGCCCTTAATTGCAAAATTATAATTTGGAGGGGGTGAGGAGTTTGCATTCCCGATTCTATGGGAAACTCCAGCTTTTCCTGGCAGATACCTGTCTTTCTAAACCAAGATATATATATATATATGTGTGTGTGTGTCTGTGTGTGTGTGTGTGTGTGTGTATTCCAGAGCTCTGTTAAAAGTGGTCTTCCTCTTCAACCTGCACACACCAGCCCCAAGTACCCACTTGCCACAGCTGCTTCCAAAGACAGACACACATTCCTCAATTGAACGAAGTCAAGGAATTTTAGGCATAAAGAAAAAGATAAAAAGGTGTTCCAAATTTCACATTTCTTAAACAGAACTTTAGTAGATGTAGAAGCAGACAAACAGCTTTATTTGCTTCCCAGAAAAAGGCGTTTTCATGGTAAAAAAATCCTAGCACCAAATACACAGAGATCCAGGTGAAACAACTGTTCCCTCTTCACATAATAGAAAGCTTCAGAATATTTCACATAATATAAAGCCTCATTTGCTGGTTTGCACACAAAATTTACACACACAGTTGCCATAGTATTCAGAGGAATGGGAAGCACTGGTAAAAAGCAGACATTCCTAGGATGGAGAAAGATGATCCTGTGCCACTTTAAAACCAGTTGGAGTTGCTATTCAGCTACAAAACCAGGCAACTTCAGGTGGGAAAAAATTAAAACTGACATGCTAAACAAATTAATGGCAGCAGTTTGCACGCTTGGGAAGATCCCTTTTTATCTGAGGCTGCACAAGTGAGTTTCATGAAGCTCTTATTTATGGAAAGATAATGTTTTTTAAACAAGAGAATTAGGCAGGGTCACCTGGCTTTCACACCAGGAATCCCACAATCTGGAATTGAACAACACACTGGAGCATTTCTCAGATTGTATTTGGCAGTTAAAAAAGTACACACAGATTGCACCACCCATACATGTACAGCAAAATCACACCTGAAAACACGCCAGGGACAAGGCAGAAGCAAAGGACAAGGCAAAGGAGGAAGGCAGCCAACAAGGACTAGAAAAACCAGCGAGCTGAGCACACTGGTGCTCAGAGCTACCTGTCCTCAGTCGACACTAAGGTGACTTCTCTCTCTAATCATCTTCTCCCTCTTAAACCTGTGCTTACACTTGGTACATGTTTTGACACCTTCAGAAAAAAAAAACAAAACAAAACCCACTGAAATTTCAGTGGAAATTGGACTGTCCTCCAAGCCAGCTCAGTTTCCAGCCAGCTCTCCTCCAAGCACACCTCTTGGGTTTAGAAAAGGCCAAATTTCTGCAGAGCAGTCTTGGAGCTTCCCAGGGACCCAGCGCTGCTCATGCTGAGCAGAAAGGGTACAAGGCATGCTCAGAGTTATCAGTGCAAGAGAGAAAATTACAGAGAAACTGATGAGAGACTTGTTGATGAACATAAATTAAAGAAAAGGCCCTTAATCTGCCAACTCTGTCTCTTAGAACAAGGCAAAGTAAAAGGTGGCACGTCGAAAAATATAATTACTTACCTTCCAGCTGAAATAAATTATAAGCTCTTAAGCTTAGCTGACAGTTCTGAGGCCTGGGGAGCAGGAAGTAAATGAAAGGTAGCT
Source organism: Phylloscopus trochilus trochilus (assembly GCA_016584745.2). Classification (NCBI taxonomy): domain Eukaryota; kingdom Metazoa; phylum Chordata; class Aves; order Passeriformes; family Phylloscopidae; genus Phylloscopus; species Phylloscopus trochilus. The sequence goes on from WQNJ02000046.1 coordinate 4,980,582, forward strand.
GCTCTGCTAGCTAGATAGTTCTTAAATCTCACCTCATTCTTTTCTACTCTTCTTAAAGTTACAAAAGGGACTAGAGGGTCTTCTTGGGAGCCCAGCAAGAGGAGTGTCCTGACACAAGTTCTGCATCTCTTTTGGACCTATTTTTCCTTCAGCTGAAGCATGGGATTAATAATTTTGGGAGATGTCTGGATGGAAATGCTCTTCCTTCACTGCAGCACTGAGTCAGCACCCAGACATCAAAGCAAACTCAGTTACACACTGACCAGGGGCAGCTCATCACCCTCAGCCTATCCATGGGCAGTGGGCAGGGAAAAGCCACCTGCCATTCAGAGCTGCAAAGAAAACTGTCTCAGGGAGCCTGTGATGCCTACAGTTTTATCTTTCATGTATTTCAGGTTCTGTGCTGCCCAGGGGTGCAGCTCTCAGCCTCACATTCAGGGTCACTCAGCTCTGCACACAGCAGGGACACAAAACAAATCCTGTTCCTGCTGCACACCAAGGACAACTTTCAGCCCAACAGCACAAACAAGGGTGGCTGGAGGGAGGAACAAGAAGGATGGGACCTCACAGCCTGCAGCTGGAATTGGACAATTAAACCCCAATGTGCAAATGGACCCAAACTGATCAAAGTGTGAGACCTGGTGACCCTTTGTCCATTTTGTGACCATTTTTGGTCCACCTTGGGTGCAGCCCTGGCCAGGCTCCTGTCCTGCCCAAGGTGTACTCTAAAGGTCTTTCAATAAATATCTGCTTTATTCTCTGGCTCTGTCCAGTCTCTGTTCCAGGTCACCACCTACAAGGAGCTTTACCTTCCAAACTGAGCAAATAAGCAAAGGATAATTATTGTACATGGGCCTCAGCATCATGCAAGAAAAAACAGCCCAGTGGGGCTCGTGGATTTATGGTGGCTGAGGAACCATGGTGATCATGTGTTTCCTGGCAATGAAAATACCAATTTCTTGTTTCGCTGAGTAGTGCTTTGAATCACCATTTGCACCTTAATTTCTGCAAATCCCTGATGTGTCAGCTATTTCCCAAAGGGACTGAGAGGCAGAAAAGAGGAAATCAAATGGTGTTGATGTGCAAAAATGAAATGGTTGAAGAACTGGCGTAAACCTGGGGAAATTAATCACGAAAGTGTCATCAAAAATGTCATGGAGAATAGAGCCACTCATGTTATTGCTAAAGAAGGGCTAATACTGAATCAGGAGAAGAAAGAGAAAGCCACTTTCAGCATTTCTCATGAGGTGGAAGCGCAGCCATGGGGATGGTGCTTCTCTCAAATGAGTTTCCCTTCAGCTTGTCCAAATGGTGATAATTTTAAGCAGATTGTACTTTGCAGTTTGAGTATTGCTGGGGTTTGTTTTGTTCTTTGGTGCCCTTTATTTAAGTTTAAGTATTAGATTAGGCATCATAACCATCCTCCTCCTCTTAAGACTTATTTTTACAAGACGTTAGAAATACTAACCAAAATTTCCGAAAGGTCTAAAATCCAAGCACATAGCAAAACTTCTAAATAAAGGGTATGAGTGATTATTTATTATATATTTATTATATTATTATTATTATTATTATTATTATTATTATATATTATTATATATTTATTATATACAAACATAAATTAGATTCAGCATTCCAATAAGTGCCTGGGCTTGGAACCACAAGGTCAGAGACCCCTTTCTCTGTCACAAGCTCTTGAGTTAAAGGCATCAGTGTTCAATAATTGCCGAGTAAAACTTCAAGAAGCTGTCTACAAAAAAACCCCCCAAAAAAAACGGAAAAAAAAAAAACCACAACCAAAACAAAACAAAACAAAAAAATTTGGGGTCTGAGCTCCATCTCACACCAGACCACCAAAGACAGAAGCCCAGCATCTCTCTGAACTCCTGAGAGGGAGCCCCAGGGAACTGAGAAGAAAATGGAAAATAATGGAAAAGTCAGGGAACACACACTGTTTGTGTAACCTGTGAAGAGTAGGAGTATAAAAGCCATGTTCTTAGAAACAAAGCCTTGTCTTACAGTATATCCAATATTTTTTTTCTAAAATTCTCTTCATTGGAACAGAGTTAGTGTCTTAGATTATAACTTCTCCAGGAATCAGGTCAGTGAAATAAAGGACAGGTGAAACTTTGTACCTGCCCTGTGCTTAGGCAGCTCAGGCTGAAGCTCCAGGTTGTGCTCATGAGCACCCACACCCTGCTGCTGAAAGAGGGAATGGCTGCAGCCGTGTCAGGGGAGGTTCAGTGGCATGTCAGGGACAGGTTCTTCCCCCAGAGGGTGCTGGGGCACTGGGACAGGCTCCCCAGGGCAGTGCTCACAGCAGCAGCAGCCCTGCAGAGCTCAAAAATTTGGACTGAGACCCATGGTGGGACTCCTGGGGCTGCCCTGTGCAGGGCCAGCAACTGGATTTGGATGATGTCTTCCCACCCAGGATATTCTATTCTATTCTATTCTATTCTATTCTATTCTATTCTATTCTATTCTAACATCAATTTTCAAAGTGTGTACCTTGAAGAGGAGGATAATAATACAGGGTTACCACTCATTAGCAGCTTTCTCTGAGGACATAAAAGGAACAAAAAGCAATGACCTATGGAGAGAAGAGAGAGATACTATCAGAGGTGCCACCAAATGGTCTGACTGACAGGAAAGTGACTGCCAGTGCAGGTTCAGGTCCATCTCCAGGACCAGAAGAGGTTACAGCTGAGTCTGAGCACCCATCAGAATGACTCGTTGCTATGGCTATGAAAAGGAAGGAGCTCACTTTCCTCAAAAGCATGCTTGAACAAGAGGACAAGCTACCATGATTACAGGCAATACAGAAATACAAAGGTTTAGATTTTAAAAATGGTTTTCAGCGTCTAAATCAGACACCTTTCTCCAGGCTCACCCTGCTCCAGTAAAATCAGCAATTTTGGGCTCCTCTGAAGAGGAGTAACAGGAGAGCTACAAGATGCATTTTTTGACAGAACTCATCATCTCTTATCTATCATTAGCTAATTTAGCCAATTTCAAAGAAGAAAAAGACCCACATCAACAAGATACTGATGGTCAAGAGAAAGAAGGGACTTGTCTGTCACAAGGATGTAAAAGATGGGGAATTTCAAGAATACAGGGCTGCCTACTTTAGTAATCCTTCACTTGCGTGTGCCTGGCAAATCTGATTTTTATTTCTAGTGCACAAATGCCCTCTGTCTCTTCTGGGATTTTGCTTTCAGCTGCAATCCTTAATTTCATGAGATGGTCATAGAGGTATACATGGATAAGGAGTTATCACAGTAATTTCCAAATATCCCAAGCTGTTTGCATGAGGAGAAAATCCAGCCACAGCAGCTTTTCAGACAGAGCAAAGCCACAGCAGTTTAGTGCTTGTGTACAGCCACAGGTATCTATGGAAACAGCAAATTCTGTCACACTGCCACAGCACTCACTCTTACCTTTGATGTGCCACCCTGGCTGGGACTGAAGAGTCCCACCAGAGCATCCAGTGAATACCTCTCCCAAATGACAACCAAAACTGAGCATCCTATCATGCAGCATCTTTTCCAGACCCTCAGCACTGAGGCAGGGAGCACCTGCCCTTGCCCCTTCTGAAAGGATTTCCACATGTTAGAATTAGAATGTTACTGGTAACTCATTTTTTATTGACTCTTTTCTCCAACATATAATGTTTTACCTCCTCTAACCTGACGTTTCCTCCCTGTTGAAGGCACTTCCCCTGGCTCTGCCTTTATCTGTGTGTACACCCACACCTACCAACACCAGATTACTCTGTCCCAGAGTAATCACAGCTCCTCTTAACCCCCATATCTCCCCTAGCACTTTTCTAATGTTGAATGAAATTGCTATTCCAGGTCCTTGCTATCACAGGCAGCAGTGGTTTCTGCCTCTTCCTTCCAGGACTCAGCACTGACACATTATTATAGCTGTCATTTCTGCTGCTTCATCATGTCACACAGTCATGCCTATTTGTCAGTCCTTTATTACCCTTACATCTCCCAGAGCTTTGCTAGCCTTCCCCCTCTCAGCTCTGATTTATTTATCTTGGATTACAAGCCCTAAATTCATTAGCCTGTCCTTTCATGGATTGAATCTCAAAGGAGGTTTTTTTTTTGGCTGCACTTGGAATGTCTCTAGATACCTTTGAATTTTTTTTTCCTTGGCATTTAGAGAGTCATCTAATTTACTATAATCTGTCACTTCTGATACAGCACTGTTTGTTCACTCTTTTAGATCAAGGGACATATCAGCATCAGGGAAAAAAAATAATAAAAAAAAAAAAGGAGGTGATGTTATTGGAACTCCCTTCAAATCACCTTACAATAATTTTCACCTCACAAGTGAACAGAACATCCTCTTTTCCACACAGCTCAGGGTGCTGAAGCATTTTATGGATATCAATCCAGAGGAGGTCACAGCCAGTGCTAGCTACAGGTATGCTCACAGACTCCACAGCAGCTGTCCAGAAATCCTCCCAGAGAATGATTTTGCATTTCATGACCCAGAAGATGAGCAACAGCAAAAAAAAAAGAGTAAAATTTGTTAGCTCGGGATTGAAAACAACTCTGTGTTGAATACATTTCAATTTCAGTTATCAAAGCAAGGCCCTGTCAGTCACAAGAGGGTATTTTCTGTAATATTCAAGAGCAGAAATAAATCATTAACTCTGCACTTATCAATGATGCTTAGAACTCCTTAGGATTAATTGAGGAATTCTCCAGGAATTTAGCCAGGTATGAGTGACTGCAGTGGCAAACACACCCTGCAAGATGATGTCCAAGGTGCAGTAGTTCTCACCTGCTGTGCATTTTGGAATGACTCTCCAGGAGATGGGGGAAAAACACATTTTTCAGAGATAACTGAAAAAATTCCAAGATGAAAATATCTTGCAACTCCAAAGAATGTATAAATCAAAACCAAAGCCAAGAAGCAGTCCAGGATAACTGACAGAACAGAACACTTCTTTCTGAATATTAGAATGACAAGATAATAAATTATTTTCAGTGATAGACCAAGGCAGGAGCAAACACAAAAATCTTAAAATAGTCTAGGATAATTGACAGTGGCTCAAAAACACTTTAAAAATGTTCATTGTTCCCCTGGTCAGAATGGTGATTAACAGATTATGCAACTGCATCCAAACGTTACCAAGCTGCAAGTTCAGGTCCCCCAAACTTCTCCAGGAACCACCAGATTTGTGCAAACTAAACGTGAAAGAATTTTTATGTTATCTCTTTGAAACAGGAGAAGAGACTAAAAACAAAACCTCACAACTGGTGACAAGCCAGGCAGGAGCAGAACACCTCTGTCAGCAGCCAAGGTATCAGGGATAGCAGAGTGCATGGTTCACCTTCCATCTTCTACAAGAACAACAGCCAAAAAGCCATTTTCCCCAGATTTCCTACAAAATATTTTGGATTCCAGTTCTATTGAATAATAAACTATTCTTTTAGTCATAACCCTAAATGACAGGCACTACACAGTGCTGATGTTTACTTCATTTCTCCTCATTACTGGCCACCCTAAAACCATTACCCTTTCCTCGGTGTTATTTACACAGCCTGTTAATTTCCCACCAAACAGAGCAGAGCCACAATTCCTCAAAAGCTTCTTTAACTAACAGGTGAAAAATGTTATTTACTGACTCCTGGTTGCCAGCTTGGCAGTCTGTAAGCCAGAGCAGGCACAGTTCTCAGCCCACTTTGCCTAAGCGTGCCTGACACCGACAATAAGGAGCAAAAGAGCATTTCAGTAAAAAAAATAGACATGAAAATGCAGCTGCCAGGGCTTGCATGACTTTGGAGAGTCCAAGCTGTCAAGTGCCAGTAGGGTGTAAGGCAATAAACATCTAGAAAAATCAAACCTCTGCCCAGCAAGTTCATTTGCTGCTCAAGTACTTCCCCTGCAGCACAGAGTGTAAGTGGGACATTAAATTGGGGAAAGAGAAGAGAAGAGAAGAGAAGAGAAGAGAAGAGAAGAGAAGAGAAGAGAAGAGAAGAGAAGAGAAGAGAAGAGAAGAGAAGAGAAGAGAAGAGAAGAGAAGAGAAGAGAAGAGAAGAGAAGAGAAGAGAAGAGAAGAGAAGAGAAGAGAAGAGAAGAGAAGAGAAGAGAAGAGAAGAGAAGAGAAGAGAAGAGAAGAGAAGAGAAGAGAAGAGAAGAGAAGGAAGGACATGACAAAGAGCAGGCAGAGGAACAGCAAAGAGAGCAAGTTGCTATTTCACTACAGATTTTTTTTTATTATTATTATTATTCAGCTTTTCTTCCAAGGAAGACTAAAAGTAACATTTATTTATCTCTGTAAAGTCACACTGCTGTTCTGCGGAGATATTCCTAAAACCCAGCAGTGTCCCAGAATTTGGCAAAAACAATGCAAAAAAAACCCCCAAAAACCCTATTAAAACAAACCAAAACAAAAAAAAAAATCCTCACCAACAGTTTGGAAACACATTGTGTATTCAACAATGTTCTCTTACCCACACATTCAACCTAACCCGTATGATCTATGCCTTCAAAAATTTCATAAAATCCAGAATTAAATGGCTCTATAATAAATCGTGGGCACCAGCCATTTCCAGAAATCACAGCCTGATCAATCTTTTCTGCAATGGCATACATAACCTCCATGAACAGCTCCTTGAGATAGATATATGGATATATAAATATATGGCTCCTAGAATAAGGCCTCCTTACATCCTGAAGGAAAAACAACTACGTGTTTCTTCACCCAGTTTTGGCCAAGAGTTTGAAACCCTTGGCTGGCACTTTAACTAAAAGTAGCCTTTCTGAAAGCAAAGTGCAGAGGGGTAAAGCTGCCCAGGAGCACCCAGGCTCAGCCTTTGGCTGGTAGGTTTTGAGCACCTGCCCGATGCTGGCAAACTGGTGGAAGACGCTTGGAAAGCTGCAAGGGTTTCAGTCCTGGAGTTGAAGATCAGACAAAGTGTGTGTTAAGCCACTTAAGGCTGCATATTCTGCATTTCAGATCAGCCAGAAAAGCAAATAGAAGCTTCTTAGGAGCTCTCAATACCTCATTTACTCAACAGCATGAACCCTGCACACAACCCTAAGCATTGCACACAGTGCACAGGCTTGAAACACTAAAGAGAACACATAGCACGCTCTGGAAAATCTCTGGTCTTCTAAATTAACATATGAGATGGAAATCCATTAATTGCACCATTTGAAAACTTGGTTCAAAGCACACAGACATGGTGGAAAATTCCTACACAGCTTGGGATCCAACAGCACGCTCCCTTCTATGATTTCTGATAACCTAATGTGCCTGGCACAGATCATTCCCAGGCAGAACACTCACACACCATATTTCTTGTGCCCAGAAACACAAGAAGTCATCCTCAGTCATGGGGAGCATTTAATTCCAGGGTCAGTCAGGGCCATTTCAGAGTCAAGAAGGAATTTCTGGAGAGTGACCAACCTGGCGAAGGAGACGGGATCGAGAAGGAACATAATTTTCTCTCTATCTAAGGAAGACACGAATGAGAACAGATTTCCCAGTGTTGCAAGATGATCTGGTTCAAAACTAATTAGTCAAATTAAAAGGCTTTTAGTCCTGCTGAGGGCTAACCTGTGAATGGAAGCATTTGGCTGAAGTACCTCAAAGTGAGTGGAGGCTTGAATATCCAGGAGGTCAGGTCTGTCCTTGGGGAATTCTCCAGGGACAGATATAAAGGGAGCACCAGATACACACTGGCATAATAAATACATATATACATATAATATATAATGGCATAATAAATACATACTTATATATGGCTGGCAAAATATAACTCATGTAATTAAAAATATATACACATATGGATGGATGGATGGATGGATGGATGGATGGATGGATGGATGGATATTTTAAAAACCCACAAAAGTTTTTGCTTGGATATTTTAGTTCAATACCAATTTCAATACCATCCTTTGCCTACAGTGGAGCCAAAACACAGAGCACTTGAACCAAGTGGTGTTTAACTATTCAGCTCTTCTATTCCCCCAGTGGCAGCAGTACATAACAGATTTCTGCGATTACAGACTTAATAAATCACATTTTATATCAGTGCTACATTGCAAACCCTCATTGGATTTATTGATTTGTTCTTTTTTTTTTTTTTCTCTCCTTAGGTCAAGTTAAAACTTTCTTGTGCAGATAAATATAGATTCAGAGCAAAAAAAAAAGACCCTAAGCACATTCAATTTGAGGTTTCTTTCTCCATACTGTGTTGTAGGTTATGCTACCTCATGGCAAAAACTGAGAAGCCAAAATCCATCTCAGATAATTAAAAAAATTCAACTGTGAAATGAAACTAGCAGCATGCCACCTTTTAACTAACAAAATTAGAGCTACAAAAGCTCTGAGCTTATACAGGTCTCACCAGCGTAAGTCCCTGTGGAACTGAAAGCTTTATAGAGGATTTCAATACAAACCCACAATATCTGAGCATGCCTGAAATACACAGAAGCAAGTTATTTTATTTTATTGAGGCATCATAGCAGGAGACACCACCAGACAGTCCAGCATGAGGAAAAAACAAAGGTTTGTGGGAACAAGGACTTTAAAGGCTGCCATTGCATCTGCAGCGGGCTCCTGTAACCTCATTTTGTGCCCTTTCTTTTGCTCAGTGGGTTCAGGGATGCAGTGAAATAAAATTCACAAAATAGGGTTTTTCCATACCCCACAAACAGAACCTACTCAGCTCTTGTACACAAAAAGCATTATGGAAATAAATGCTAAAGCAGTGCTGAATCACTTTATCAATTATCACCAGTGCCCTAGCCAGGCTTCTCATCTTACCCATGAGAATCCAAGCACTTTACTTCTGTACGAGGGCTCACTGGATCCATCTCAAAATTCTGAAAACTGAATTTTCATCTTTGATTTAAAAAAGTAAAATCTCATCCTTCAGCCCCATGGACACGTTAGAAGGAAGATTTCCATTTCTAACAACCTTTAGTTTGCAAGGCACCTTTTTAATGATGGAGATTCTGGAGCTGCTGGAGAGCCTGAACTAAGTAGTGAAGGGTGATACTCTGAATGTAACAAGAGGCTGTGGGCCCTTGGTTTCCTTGGTCCAGAAGGAAAAATGAATCCTGATGGGATATGAACTTCCTGCACCTGCAACATTGCCAGCTAGAGGGGACCCAATGCCAAAAAGTTGTAATTTGGGTGAAGCTCAACAGATGCAGCCCTCACTCCTGTACTGGACTGGGATAAACAGCCCCAGTGCAATCCTAATGGGCCAGAATTTCCTCTCTGGGATCCCCCCAGCACTGCTGCAGTCCTGGAAATCACCTCTGGAGCTCGGATGTGAGAAGCCCACTGACACAAACCCCTGAGTCAGAGAGTCTTGGAGCTAAACAGCAAAGATCAGCAGCTAGGAATGACTGTTGAGGGAAAAACAAAACTGGGAGCACACAGAAAATCTGGAATTTTTCCCACAGAAATCTGGATTTTCTCGCAGAAAATCCCTCTTACAAAGGGCTTGTAGCTCTCCAGGTGTTCCTTCCAGCCCTTCCTGTGGAGGGGCATCAGAGCTGCTTTCTGCCAGCCAAGGGACACCTTCCCAGCTGGTGGGGGAGGGACAGTGGCTCAGAGAGCTCTGCCAGCAGTGGATCCCACCCAGCCCCAGATCCTTGTGCATGTCTGAGTGGTGCAGGAGGTCACTGACCCCTCAGTCTATGGGGGATTCATTCTGCTCCCCATCTCTCTCTTCCCACTGCGGGGTGGGCACCCACAGAACAACAATTAAAGACTGAGGCAAAGAGGGCAATCAAGTACCTCAGCCTTTTCCTCATCCTTTGTCACTTTTCCTCTTGCATCCAGCAAAAGTGGAGATTGTCCATAGCCCTCCTTTTGTCACTGATGTGATTACAGAAACCATTTTTATTGGTTTGTTTTTTTTTTTACAGCAATAGCACCAGAATAGGTTCTAGTTGGGTTTTGGCCCAGCCAATTTTCTCCCTGCATGAACTCATTACATCCTTGCAGTCCCCTGATTTGCACACCTCCTCCTCCAGAAGTCATAAAGTCTCTTTTTATCCTGAGTTCCAGAGTTCTGCTGCTCCCCAGTGGCTCTCACACCCTCCCATTTGTTGCCCATGCCGTGTGCACTGGTGCACTCCAGCTGGGCTACAGATCCTGCCACCTTTTGGGGGAAGGAAACATAATTCTTTTGTGACCATTCTCAGGTGGATCTGTGGGTGTTAAGACAACAATAACCTTTTGCACCTTTGCTGCCACAAGGATCTGCACCCCAAACCTCCAGAGAGAGCAGACCAAATAACCTTGCTGGCACATTGTCCCTCAGTGTGGCTGTGCCCAGCATCATCTCCACCCACCCTCTGGCAAGCCTGGAACATTATGGCAGGAAGGAAAAAAAAACAAAAAACAACCCAGTGAATCAAGGGGAAAGCAGGGCCTCCCCCATGCAGTCACACTCATTAAAAATCCCCACTAAAAATACAATTCTCCGAGCAAGCACCATCTTTTCTCCAGAAGAATTTGAAGCACAATGTCTGTTACAACTCAGAAAAATAATTAACCATGGTCAATTAAACAATCCACAATAAAAAAAAAATTACACATTCTGATATGCACAGGGAGAGTGAGTGAGTGCTCAATACCACATCTGGTGATAAAAAATAAACAGTTTGCATGTTCTGTAGTTTTAATCTTGGGATTCTTGGTCGATGAACCCACTCTGGGGCAAAGAGCCACTCTGGCTACCTTCACAGGGAAAGCAGGAAAGCAAACTGCTGAAAAGTCTGCAAAAATAACACACACAAGTGGGAGCAACAGGCTGCCCTGAAAATTAGAAGTTTAGTTTTGCTGAAGAAAAAAAAAAAAAGAAAGAACGTATCCTCAATAATTTAGATGCCATTTGATACACATGAACTTTAATTCTAGGTTGCCAAGTCAGAGCTATTAAAAAACGGGGTTTCTTGAAGCTATTTAGGTGACTTACATGGTTCTAATTTCAGCCCAAGTTGGAAAGGTGAACTGGGGGGAAAAAAAGCAAAGAAAATATCTGTGTGTCCATGTGATCTTATTTTTGCTAAATAAAAATTAGTTCCCACACATCAAGTCAGATTCTGAAGTGCCACACTCATTTTTTGCTCCTAGCAACTGTTACATAGATCTGGTCCAGACACAGAGCAGTATTTTTGTAAGCATTTCTACAAAAATACTCTTTTGTCTGTTCCAGTTCAGAATTGCATTAAGCTGAAGAAAAATGAGATTTCTCAGAGACATCCATCTATGAAAACGTGAAATTTCATTGAAAGCATGCCGGTGATGGCAAATTCTGTGCAGCTTCACTCAGCTCCAATAATTGGGCACTAAAAAGAATATTTGCTTTGCTTTCTTACAGCACTGAGAAGATTTCAGGTCTTCAAAAGCAGCTGAAGACCCAAGACCTTGAGCACAACCCTTCACAGGCTCTCTCCCATACAAGCAGCTCAGTGGAACGTCCTTTTGCACCCTTTACATTTGTATCCCCCAGCCTTTACTTTTATCATGCACAATATTCTGAAATCACACTTCTAATCAGACATTTCCCAATCCCCCTCGTGCTCCAGCCCACCCCCTCAAACAATCCAAAATAGAAATGCTGGGAGAGGAAGGAACGAAGCCAAAAGCAAACCTTCTCAAGCACAAGCTTTGGCTCTGGTTCTTACCATCCTCAAAGGCCACAGCCACCCAGGGGTGACACAACAGCTCTGGGGCTTCTTTGTGCACACCCACTGCAGTCATGGTTCGTGCTGTGATGTTTTGGTTTCTCTGAAACTCTTTCCCAGGCACTGTTCTGTCAACAAGAGACACGTTTTCCTCACTGTATCCTATGTTTTGCATTCCTTTCCCTAGGAGGGACCTTCTCTTGATGTCCCTCTGACTTGACCAATGTGGTTGAATGTTGGAGAGGAGGAAGCAGGAGGACCCTGCAGAGATAGTTTATTAGTGAAAGATTCTAAGAGTATGAAACCTACAAAAGAGATGGAATTGAAAGCAAAATTTGAACTGTAAGGTGCTGGGCAGGAAGAGAGTGATTAAGCCAGCTGAAAAGACTGGGCTGGGTGATTCAGTGACACCCCTGCCAAGACAAAAGGATGAATAAGGGGTTGGACCTTCTCAGGTATCAGGGAAAAGGTGATTTTTCAGGTTTTTAATATGTAGAGTAGTATTGTAATGTTGTAGTTCTCATAGACTATATATAGATTCTGTAGGTTTTGTATCTTGAGGTGATTGGTTGATGCTCATTAGAATATTCACGATAGAAAGGGTTCAAATGGAATGTAACAGGTAACTCGGGCTCTTGCTCCCCTGAATCCCTGTCCCTTTAGACCTTTGCACTCTTCCTCAGTTAGGCTGCCTTCCCACGACCAATAAACCACGTGTCCCAAAGAGTATCCTGGTCTGCAGATCATCTCTCCCATCGGACACCAACAGCGTGTTACCAATAGTTGAAGAAGTTTGTCTTTCTTCCACCCCTTGGTTGGGCTCTTTGTAAAGTAGAATAAAGGGAAGAAATTCCCAGGTAATAAAGGTTGATTGGAGTCATTGTCAGCCTTCTGAGCTCAGGAGTTCATGTCATTGTTAATCTTGAACATCCTCACACCCACCAACCCTCAGCAGCATCAGGAATCTTTGGCCAGTGGGTCAAAGAAGAGGCCAGGGGGGAAAAAAAAAAGTAAATCATGCGTCTAAAGCAGAAGCATAAGCTCATTCTGAGACATGAGATGATGATATGGAGTGCCCAGCTTCACCTTGATGGTGTGAATCACACATTTGGCCCCCAGACAAAGCTCTTGTCTTCCTGTGCTGCTCAGTGGGAAAGCACTTCCACTGAGGAACCTGCTGCACAGCGAGGTCGTGCTTCTCTGAAATATCTCACAGGTTCCAAGTAAACCCTCAGACACTCTGCTGAGATAACACTCATAACCTCTGTGAGGGAAATAATGCAGCACAGCTAAGACACTTTGAAATGCCTGATGTTTCTCCCCAGATGAAACAGCAAGAAGAAGAGTTCTCAGACTAACTCAATATCACAACAGAGTCACAGGAACCAGGGCAACACCAGCTCTGGAGCTTTAAATTGACACTAAACTGCCTTAAAAGCAGATGGCATTCAAAAAAAAAAAAAAGCTAGAAATGTCATGACCTGTGAACTTACATAATAAATGGGTTAAAAGAACACACAGCCAAGTCTTTCCTCAATCAGTGATGGTGGGAGAATAAATTAGCAATGACATTTCAAAGGTCAGGCTTAAATGACTCGGGAGTCTTCACTCCATTTACAAAAATGACATTAGCAAAGAGACACAGGATCAGAACCACCTGCAGTAAAGAGAACCACGAGTGTGACACATTTTGGCAGCCCCAGATGAGCTTTGAGAGGGCAAATGTCAGGTAACAGCAGCACTGTAGTGACAGAGGGCAACGGGAGCTGCTTGATCCCCTGGGTTGGTGTTACTGCCTGAGCACTTGCTTCTCTTCACAGGGTGAAATGTGGCTCTGCTACCCTGTTCAAGACATGAACAAGTCTAATGTAGGTTTTATTTGCCACAGACATGCTTCTCTCTCTACCCTGTGAAAATGTTCTCTCATGCTGTCAGCGCTAGGACCTGGCAACACAATCTCTTCCCATGAACGAGTCAGGCTCTGGAGAGCTACAGAAATTCTAAAATTCTAACCAAAACCCAGGACGTGTGCCTCTGTGAAAGCCTCTTCTCAAAAGTTCCTAAGAGTGGGTACCTGGAATGGAAAGCAAGCCAGGAACACAGGAAGGGAGATAAAAGAGAGAGAAATAGGGAATGATAGCATTTCACTGTAGGAAATGCACTAGAGATGGGACTGAATGAGCCCACACCACGTGCTGAACATGCTGCAGCTCTGCAGCAAATACCAGGGGATGTGACAGACACAAAGGATACAGCATGTTCCCCTCAACTGCATGGTATTTTGGTGGCAACCAAAAAAAAAAAAAAGAGGTTTGTCAGAGTTAAAAGGCACCAGGGAGCACATTACCAGCCTGCCATCGTGGTGCTGGTTCCTTCAGGGCTGCCTTTTCCCAGCACACAGCCCTGGGGAGAGCTGCTCACTACACTGGCAGAGCTTGCTGTGGATGGTGGGCAGGGATGCCTGGTCAGGAGCTGCTTGCAGCCACACAGCTGGACAAACTGCCCTCAGGACAGATCCTCTGCACAGCCAACAAAACCAGCCCTGCAACAGAGCCTTCAGGGCAGCAGCAGCCCCTGAGAAGACCCTCATATTCCCACAAAAACAGCTCTTCCCTCTGAATTGTGTTTAGAGGTGACAAACTCACCACCTCTCCAAGGGCTGGCATTCCCTTAGAGCCAGGTTTATTGATTCAGGTTTATTGGTGGTTTCTAATTCCTGGCCACCCTGATGGTTTCATTTGGAGAACCAGGCTGGTTTCCAGATGAGCAAAAGGAGACAGAAGTGGGGCTGGAACTTCTGGCAGTCCCCATCCCCAAGGAGGTCTCCAGAGGCTTTTCCTACACTATCCCTGGGGAAATCCACATGGAGAGGGCTGCTGCATGGACTGGCCTCACCCTGAACTGCTATTGCTTTGTTCCTCTCTCCCAAAATACCTGCTGGAGCCTAAGCATGGTTCTCTTGGCTCTTTGTAATCCTAGCTTGCATCTACAGATGTCAATATATTCCCTCCCACCCTCCTCTCCACAGAATGATGCATATGCACAAGCCCTTGCTTCTTTTTTTCCTCCCTCAAATTTCCACCTCTTTCCTTCTATCAAAGTACTTCTGGTCTTCTCACCACCTCCAGCACAGAGCAGCACAACATTTTTAGCATGCAGTATTTAACCTCGCTATTTCTGCCTCTCCCTTTGTTTGGTCTGTTACATGCAGGGAGAAAACACTTCCATTAATGGACATGGTGTCAATTCAGAGTCAGAAAATGTTGGATTTTGCAGCTGCCTCAGCTGGAGCCTTCTGACCACAACCCCAGAGACAGCTTGGCTCAAGAGCAGGCTGAGCACTGCTTTGGCTCAGGACAGGCTGTGACAGTGGCAGGCCAGGCCAGGCTTGACTCTGTCAGGGTTTTCCAAAATTGTTGTTTGTTTGTTTGCTGGTTTGGTTAGATGGTTTCATTTTCTACTACATCTTATTATTTTATTATTTTATATTTATATTTTATTATTTATTATTTTATTATTGTTAATATTCCTAGTAAAGAACTGTTATTCCTATTCCCAAATCTTTGCTTGAAAGCCCTTGATTGCAAAATTATAATTTGGCGGGGGTGAGGGGTTTACATTCCCCTTTCTAAGGGAAACTCCAGCTTTGCCTGGCAGATACCTGTCTTTCCAAACCAAGACAGCCACCCTGCTCAGGACATGAACAAGCCTAATGTAGGTTTAATGCCAAGACACGAGCAAGTCTCATACCCAGACCAGGGCAGAAAGATCAGATTTCTGCTGCAGAAATCCCAGGCACTCCCAGGGCTCTGCCAGAGGAGGAACAAGCAGCACCAGAAGAGAGGCAAACCTGACTCTGGCTGCCAGGATTTCAGCCTCCCCTGAGCTGCAGGAGGCTGCTAGCACAGACAGATAAATATCCTTCCCTTTAACCTCTCCAAAGCTTTGTGATGGGCCCCTGGTCGTGAGCAGCCCTGCTAGGACAGTGTTCCTACAGCCTGTGGGCATCCTTCCCTTGCAGGGGCTGGCAGATCCTGCCAGCAGGAGACAGGACAGCATCCCCAGGAGGGAGGGAAAGGTGAGGAGAGCTGAGCCTGACCTGTCCCCTCCTCACTCTGCCCATGCACACACCCATGGACAGGCAGGGGGGCAAACAGAGAAGTGGCCTGGGAGGGAAAATGACCAAGCACATCCACACCCCAGCCACTGTTGGGATGCTCAGCAGCAAAGGAAAACAAGAATAATCTATATTCAAGAGACACGTTTCCTCATGTCTATAAATTCTGTAGCAAGTCTGACCTAGAAGAGCCAAACCAATTGAGCAGTTCTGCAAATACTGTGCAGATGTCTCAAATCCCCCCTCAACAATTTACACTACAGTGAATGCTGCTTCACTCTTGTGTTTTCTGCACACTTCTCCACACAGACCTTGAGTGCTGTGTTTCCAGCAATATACATTGATTTTAGTATCTTCTGCATATGGAAAGCACCAAGATGATGGGCACTTCTGAAATAGGCAAGGTGCAGGCTGGTTAGTGCAATCCTTAAAAATTCAAGTATTCCTTTAAAGCCATAGATGAAATTACTAGGTAATTCAATTATTGCATTAAGATAAAAAATTAAATATCATATTTATTTAGGGCAGAAGCTTCAAGAACACCACAGTCATTGGACAAAGCATAAATTACAAGTGGTTATTACAGTCCTTGCAGGGCATTTCCTCTCCTCCCCTTTTTCTGCTGGGGCCTATAAACTGTTAACACTTCCCATCAGAACATATTTGCTGACCATTCCCACACACAGAAACAATGGTTCCATCACCCTGGCAGTGTCCAGACAACCAGGTGAGCTGCCAGGGGATGCACAGGCAGCCCAGGTCCAGTGCCTGCTCTGGCTGCTCATTCCTTGTGTTAACAGCAATGTTCTCACTCTTCCTAATGAAGGCAGCACTGAAAATTACTGTGTCATCTGCAAAATTTGAAATGTGCCTGACTAAAATTCAATTATGATGAACTCTGCTCTAATCCTGTTAAAGTTTTGATATGGACCTCAAAGGAGGAGGAGTTAAACTCTTGCTCACTGCACCACCGAATATCTGGCTACAGGCAGCTCCTCTTGCCGCTATTTTAATTTTTATTTTGCAAATAAAAATCATCCTCCATGCATATTCGAACCACACTGTCTCTGAATTCCCTGGACAGGGTATGGACAGCAGCAGCACGGGAAATTTAAACAAGAAAATGATTTTCACAGGGGCTGTGAGGAGTCGGAGTAGCTGTACCATCACAAAAAACGTGTTGGAATGAATTCATTGCCATCTGTCTTTATTTTGCTAACCAGCTCAATCAGACACCACAAATATACTCAAACATGAGGAAAAATATTTAAATTATTTGTGTTCTGTCCTTTTTTCAACACGTAACTCTCAGTGTCAGTATTTTTGTCAGTTTGGAGGCTCATCAATAGCAGTGAATTCATTTTGTGCTCAGCCTTTGGGGATGTACCTCTGCAACCTCAAATCCACCTTATCAGCACAATGCAAAAAAAAAGCCCACAGTGAAAGTCAGAACATTACAATTTTAAAGTTGTTCAAGGAAGCATGACAACAAAAAAATACAAAAGAAACTTTGTTCCTCGTTGTCAGAGTAATTAAAAAGCCCTACAGCTTTTCTAATTGATGGATAGGGAAAAGCTCAAACCAAAAATGTCTTGTAGCTCTACCACAACACATCTCATGCAAAGCATAATCCTACAGAGTGAGAAGGAAATGATGGAGAAAGGGGGAAAGAGAGGAAAGAAAATGAACTGTAAGAAAAACACAGAAAATAATGACAAACTATCTGAAAACTATTAACAAGAATGAAACAAATGCAGAGCTCTGCCCTCCACAGAGCTGCAGGAATTTGCCCTGGGAGCCACCTTCTCCCTGGACCCTGCCCCTCAGCCTTCAGAAGCAGCCCCAGTCTCTCCTAAGAGAACTGCTTTGAGGAGAGACCACACTGCCCAGAGCCACTCCTGGGGAGATGGGAATGTCTGGACAAGGTCAGCCTCAGCAGCTGCCCAGAGACAGCTCATTTCTCCCCACCCTTCCCACTGAAAGGCAGCTCCAACCCTTCCAGCCTGCAGCCCAAGGAGGCAGAAGCAGAGCCAGGGCCATTCCCCTGGGCAGAGCCTGCACCTGCAGATGTTCCATTTGCTGCAGGCAGGAAGGACTCAGCAGCAGAGAGTGGCTTTGCAGCACCTGGGTCACTGCTCAGGAAGGGCTGCAGAATGAGGGTTCACAGCACACAGGTGGACTCGATGGTCTCGAGGCAGTTTTTCCACCCTAAATGCTTCTCTGACTCTCTTCTATGATTATCTGAAGCACTAACCCCCCTTTCCCGCCCCCCTGGCCGCAATGCCAGCTCAGATTTTGGGGAGCTTTGGGGGAGTAGGCTTCAGGATAGGGAAAAGAAATCCCAAAGAGGCTCCTTAACCTCAGGGGGTTCCAAGGCTTTATCCTTGAAGGGGTCCAGAGGCAAAGAGGAAGAACAAGGAGGAGCAGGGGTTTTTGTTTAATCTCTGTCTGGGATGGGATAGCTGGCACAGAGCCACAGGTCAGAGATAAGGGACCAAGGGTTACAATCTCTGAGGGGTTTCCAGGGAAAGACCACTTCCCCGAGGAATACAACATTTATCTACCCCAGAGCTTTTGGAGCTTTTCGGCTTTGTCAAAAAGGAGGGCCAGCAAAGGTGACAGGCATCCATCCCCCCTGCCAGCACACCACCACAGCACTGCCCTGGTGTTCTCTCAAACACCAGCAGGGCAGGGACCAGCACCACAGCAGCATCAGGCTCCTCTGACACACACCCACCTCCCTCTGCTCAGCGCTCCCGACCCAGCCATCTCCAGCAAGGGAGAACAATCAGAAGGGTGTAGAAAGGGCTCCCAATGCCAGAGCACGCTCACAAACCACTGGGCAGGTTTCAGCAGCCCCATCTCTGTGCAGAGGGATGGCTGGCAGCAGCAGAGCAGCCAGGGCACAGGCTGAAAGGGAGACCCTGTAACTGTGAGGGACGCACAGGAACGAGGCAGGGAGTGCATCAATGAGGCTGTGTGGAGCTCTTGCAAGCAAGAGACCCCTCCTTTATTTTCCTGACTCTTTTTGTACATTAACAGATGTGCCCACCCCAGAGGTGGGACCCTTGGGAACCACTGGTCGTTTTCCAGAGACCATCACCAAAGCCCCTCCTCTGGGAACAGATGTGGGAACTTCGGTAGTTTACAGAACATGACCTTGTGCCTCAAGACCGTGCCTGGGAATTGAATTTCCCAAAACCAAAACATGCAGGCACGAGCATGGCAACAAGACCCTGCTGCTGCTGCTGCAGCTGAGCTGTGCCTGCCCCAGCAGCTGCCTGGGAGCCAGGGCACAGGGCAGCACCTCTCACTCCCCTGCAGGGGTGATTTATGCACTGGAGGGGTGATTTATGCAGCTAAAGGTGCTTGGCAGTTCAGATTCCTGCTCCACACCCAGCTTCAGGGAAGGGGATGGCAGCCTGTGGAAGGCAGAGATTTGCAGTGCTGCTCTTCACAGGTTATTTAGGGCAGCAGGCTAAGTTTGGAGTTCTCTCTCTACCACAGGCTTCAGTCCCCATCATTCCCCTCCACCCCTGCAGATGTGAAAGGCTCCTGCTCCCAAAAACAAGAGTCGAGCAAGGCTGTTGACAGCAAGGAACAAATTTCATGCTGTACCCAGCAGAGCTGCAAGTGTGTTAGCAGCGAAAAAAATCAGCACTTCACTGAGGTTCAAGACTTCTACAGTGGAAACACATGAAGGAACACTCTGCTGAATCTTTGCATTTCTCTTTTTATAGCCTTTTTCTTTTTTTCCCCGAGTTTGTATTTTTCCACCACATGCAGAAAATACTAAATTTGGAATTCCTCAGCTGTGCACAGCAGTAAAAACATGTAGTTCTTTAATGCTGCCTCTTATGAAATCTCTTTTTCTGGCACAGCATCTTTCTTGCTAGAACAGACTAGAGATACAGAGAATTCCTCAGCACAACCCAGAGACTAAATTTATTTTACGTAAATAAACATTTTGAAATAACTTGGACTAGCAGCTGGTGCTGCCATCAGGCACCCCAGAATAAAACCAGCACTGCCAGGCTGAACATGAGCAGCCAAACCCCAGCACAGAGCAAGAGAAAGAAGAACCAAGGGAGTCAGCACCTCAGCACCTGCCTGAGACACCAGCAGCACAGGACAGAGAACAGAAAGCTTCCCTAAATCAGATGGAGAAGAAAGTCAGTATTGCTTCTGACACCCCAAAAAACGAAGCATGAGCCACATGGGGCCACCTGGAGGAGAACAAAGACCACAAATATGCCATTCCTGAAAGGAAAGATCAAAACACCTTCATGAAAAGGAACTGGGAAAGCAAATCAAGGCAGGAGAAAAAAAGAAAAACTATCAAAAAAACATACCTAAACCAGAAAGGAACATCAGAAAGAGCTTTCTTCACTGAAAATTTGCTGTAAGCTCAGAGGCTGATAAATGGACATTTGGGGAGGTAATTTGTTTCCATCCCTTTTGCAGTTTAGCACTGGTGCTCTGAATGATTCCATTCACTGCTTCAGATGCAAAGCTCATTTACCACCAGAGGACCAAACACCACAGACTGTCAGGTGAGGGATGCTTGAGCCTGCAAAGCTGAGCACAGCCTAGGTGGAAGAGATTCTGAATAATGCAGTTTGAGAGTCACTCAGGTTCATAATTTTTCATCCAAATCCTCCAGCATGGAATAAGTCTTTCAGGATCCTTTCCTTCACAGAAAACTCATTCGATTCCAAACAGTGGAGACAAAGTGAAACAACTCCCATTTGAAGAAACCAAAAGGTCAAAGAAAGTTTCAATCTTTGGACTGAAGATAATAATAGGCAACTCTAGCCCCTCAATTGATTTAATTATAAAGAGGTAATTAAAAAGTGCTCTACTCTAAGAGTGACAAAGCAGGCTTGCAAACTGAATACCCAGACAACTGCATGCCTGAAAGCTGAGCACGTGGCATGAATAATGGGATGGCTGAGAGCTGTTCCAGTTTGCCATTTTTCTTTATCCAGCTAGGGGCTTGATGGAAACTACAAACACAGGGAGGATATTTGATAAGGGAGTATTCATTATGAAAAGATGGCTTAAGATGCAGATGTTGAAGACTGGAATATGCCTCAATCCTCTTAGAGAGGTGATTCCCACAGCCTTTGTGCCCTGAACAGCCTGTCACAAACCCTTCTTGCTTTTACAGTATTGCTAGATTAGCTCTTAAAAAGGAGAAAAAAAAAAAAAAAGAAAAAAAGAAAAAGAAAAAAAGAAAAAAAAAAAAAAAAAAAAAAAAAAAAAAAGTTTTCCTGAAATGTAAAAAACCCAAAAACCCAGGATGCCCACAAAGCATGTGAGAGGCAGGCTGCTGTGGATGGCTGCTGGTGCACGTAGATAGAGAGGCAAACACAAGCAGAATTATCTGCAATAAAATATTCAGTAAGCAGGCCATTATCAGGCACTTTCATCACGATAACAGCCTCCCAGCTGAGATTGGGGTATTAATATGGGGAGGTTGATACCTTCCTCTAATAACTTTGGCCTAAAAACATAAGCGGCTTTTGCATTTTTAATTACGGCCGGATTTTATTCCGAGGCTATAATCCTTTTCCAGCAATTGGATTAATGAAAACAGTGATTTATAGGGAGGAATAAAACAATAATCCAGTGAGAGCAGAACTGCCCTGGCAGAGGAGAGTCCCAGCCCTCAAGGAGTCCTTCACTAGAGTGGGACACAGAGCGAGATGTCTTGGGTTATAAAACCAAAAATGTGTATTCTATTGTTAAAAGCAGTTGGGGAGATGTTCTTCTTTATCTCTTGTAACTCTGGGGGGAGGGGGGCAGGTGCCTTCTTTTAACAGGCCAACTGTTAAACCAGGTTTTCTCTTTCACCACCCATCCTCCCTCCAGGGGAATATTTTCTGCTCATGGACCATTAAGACACCCCTAAAAGCCACATCCCCAAAGTAGAACATTCACATTCCATCATCCCAGTGTGAGATGCTCCATCCAGTGAGGGGAGCCAACCATTCCTACCTGGATAAAACTGAGACACAGGAACACCAGGGATCTGGCTTCACCTGATTCCTGGAGGAAGACTGGACCCTTCTCACCACCACTGGACCCTTCTCACCATCACTGGACCCTTGTTCTACAGGATCATCTCTGCTCCACCAGAACCACATCTGCCACTCCAGGAGGACTCACTTTGGGACTGCTTCCAACACCCTGACCAACAGGGTGTCAGGTTGGAGCTCTGACTCTGTCAGGGTTCTCCAAAATTGTTGTTTGTTTGTTTGCTGTTTTGGTTGGGTGGTTTTGTTTTTCTACTCCATTTGTATTGTTAATATTCCTAGTAAAGAACTGTTATTCCTATTCCCAAATCTTTGCCTGAAAGCCCTTGATTACAAAATTATAATTTGGCAGGGGTGAGGGGTTTACATTCCCCATTCCAAGGGAAACTCCAGCTTTGCTGTCAGATACCTGTCTTTCCAAACCAAGACAGATTTTGGCGCCCAACGTGGACCAAGACACGAGGTCAGAGGAGCTCCACCAGCCAAAGTCAACACCTGCAGGACCGAGCTCTGAGGAGTTACATCCCAGCTCCTCTGGAAAAAACACCTGGAAGCAAAGCACTGCTTTTGTGGTGCTCTCTGCACTGGATACATTTTTATTTCTTTCAAACACCAGGAGCTGATTTTCATCATCTCATGTCAGGTCTTTATTTGCATTCCTGTAGGCTGAGGACAGGCAATGAGATGAGGATGCTGAGATGATACTCCCACAGTACAGCTCCCCCAAGGGAGTTGTTTGTTGGCACGTCCTCACTGTCTCTGAAAATCTGTCCCATGCCACCACACACCCCTCCTTTTTAAATTTCAGCACAGTGAAAAGAGCACGGCAGTTCCTGTTCTTGAGCAGGGCTTCAGCTCCTGAAAGTTTTGGCCCCTACAGAGTCAGGCTACCTCCAGCTGAGAATGGACTTTCCATTTCTGCAGCCTCCACAAGCCACTTTAGGTGCAATATTTTGCCCCTGCAATAATTTTCACCTTTAAATATCTAATTCCTTGCACTTTAGCGCCAATGGGGTAACGACTATTCACACAAATGTTCAGTTTGTCAAAATCACTTAGCGAAGAAAACCCATCATTTAAAAGTGTTAATTCATGGCAGAGAAAACAGGGAACATGGCTCTGTGTTTGCTAGATGAGTGAGTGGAGCTGCCTGAAAAAAGAAACCAACGTTAAAAATCTTCTCATGGGATAACATTGTAAAAAGCTAGGATACAAATGATAGAGTTTGGGGATTTTTTTTTTTTTTAATTTAAAACAAACCAGAAGGTTTGGTTTTGCTTTGCTCTTTTGGTTTTTAAAATAAACCAACCAAACAAAAATAAAAACAAAACAAGAAACAATAACAAAAAAAAATCCCCAAACTTAAATGTTGATACAAGATTTGCACATTTTCTTGTTACATGAGAAACCAAGGGGTTTTTTTTTCCCCAAACTCTCAGTGGTAGTACAAAGCACAGAATGTGCAAAAAAATTAAACACCACAAAAATAACACTCATAGAATGCATGTACCCAAAGTGAATCACCTTGCTGTGAGGAGCCAAAATTAGATTCCTGCTATTATTTAAGTCCTGCAAAAAAAGATTTCTTTTGTGGAGATCTGGAAAAACTGCAATGACCATGTGAGGTCTGATGCCTTATTTCCCTGTATCTGCAGCACAATTTTTGGACTCCATCCCATACACAAAGAACAGCACATATATAGTTTTAGTTTGTGTTTAAGATGTTTTGGGTTTTTGAAACTTTTTTTTTTTAGAGAGTTTTTTTTTCTTAATAAGAGATACGTTTTTTTAATTGTAACTTTTGTTTATATTCCTGTCCTTAGGAGGGATGACTTCTTGATGTCTCTCTTGTCACACACCACACAAAGAAGTGACACCCACACACTGAGATGTCCAAGGCAGAGAAGAGGCAGTTTATTTATTTACAAACTTCAACATTTATAGAATTCCAGCAGTGACCGTGGATTGGAGGAAGAAAATCTTCCCCTTCAACCACACTGGGCAACCCAACAGTCCATCCACAGCCTCCTCCCTATGAGAAGAATGTAAACGTGGTTAGATGGTTACAATAACAAGAAAGATTTTTATGTAAAATCCTGTCTGACTCCATTGCAAAAGGTAAACACAGAAGGCTGAAATAGAACTTTAGAAAAACTTCTTAAAGAGACAGAGGAGAACAGCAAAATCCCAGACAACACCTCTGGATTATCCAATGTAATTAAAGAAGTTTGTCTTTCTTTCACCAACTAAGTTGCTCTCTGTAAAATAGTATAAAAAGAAAAAAAAAAAAAGGAAAAAAAAAAAACCCACCAAAAAAACTACCAAAAATAAACAAAGTCATTGTCAGCCTTCTAAAATCAAAGCCTGTAGTCTTTAACAGCGTCACACGTGCACGGACACCAAAGAAGCTTTAAAATCCTACAACCACAACAAAAAAAATAAAAATAAAAATAAAGAGAAAATCCAAAACACAACCAGGCCCAGCAGGTTTCTTGCAGGTATTTTTTTTTTTTTCTCTTCTCAGGAGGCCATTGAGCTCCATTATGTCCACATTGCATGCGCTGTGTATGTGACAGATACACACAGCATGTACAATGAGGACACCATGAAGCCAGAGCAGGCAGCCCACGAGTTGCTTCA
The DNA here is from genome assembly GCA_016584745.2 of Phylloscopus trochilus trochilus. NCBI lineage: Eukaryota > Metazoa > Chordata > Aves > Passeriformes > Phylloscopidae > Phylloscopus > Phylloscopus trochilus. Next base: position 5,005,053 of record WQNJ02000046.1, read on the forward strand.
GAGAGGAAAAAAATCAGCCTCTGGGAAAGTTCTCTGCTGGAAAAAAGAGGTGAGGTAGCCAGCTGGAATGCCCAAGAGTCAGTTGTGGGAAGGAAGGAACTGCTTCAGAGCCAGTGAGTTAAAGAAAAGGGAGTACATCAAAAGGCACTGTAAGAGGAGAGCACAGGGGAAACTATCTAATTTTAATTGCAATTATCAATATTTCAGTCTAGTGGTGTCATTGCTTCTGCTTTAGCAGAAGTTTCAGAAACAGCTGCACTTGCACTTTTTTTTTTTTTTAACAGCACTTGTACTATTACCTGGATCTTTAAAAAAACACATTATTGACAACTGCTAGGAGCACTGCAAAATAGGAAAAAAATAATTTCCTCATCCCCTCAACCGTAAGTATTTTGAAAGCTTTTGAAAAGCAGCACTAAAAGTCCACTTTCAGAACTCTGCGCTTCAGGCAAATGAGTTCATAACAAATAAAACTTTATTAAAGCCCACATATGATTTTTTTTTAATGGATATTGCAGCTAGGTGTTTATAAAATCACAGCAGAAAAGACGGTCTGGAGACATAATAGCAATCTCTGACAAAAGATCAAACTACAATGGATACATTAATAAAGTTTAAAACAAGAAAGATCAGCAGAAATGAGATTAAAAATAAAGCAAAGCCACATTTCCTTCTTCCATCTCTCACTTTGCCACTGACAACACAAGAAAGATGAGGTTTCTGCACACACCCTGAGAGCTCACAGAATTATTCTTCCTGGCATTAGGGTCATGGGCAGGGTGTTTTCCAAATGAAATGGCCCTAATAAATATTTTGCAGAAATTTCTTCCCATTAACACACCACAGGAAGTGTTCTCCGTTTTTATCCTCATGGAGAGTTATTTCATACAGAAAGCAATGCAGAATTCTTGACCTCACAATATTTTCAAAACCGGCCTCAGTACTCTCCTCAAATATTGGGTGGAAACCAAATAATTCATTGGAGTCTCTGCTAATGTTGGATTCTTGCTATTTTCTCACTTTTGAGAAAACTCCTTTTTCACAGAGTGTTTTGTTTCATCTGTCATGATGTAGAAATAAATAAATATAAGCATCTTCGTTTCACGAAAAGGGAAGGTAATGCAGAGAATTTAGTTTTTCTCTACCATTCTTCACAACCTTTTAAAATATCCTTCGAGACAGCTTTGAGCAGAGTCAGCAGCCTAAATATGCACTCACAAATCTGACTTGCCATGCAGTACCACAGCACAGCAATTCTCACACTTTTCAGTATAAAATAAACCCTTCCTCTCAGTCAAGTCTGATTCTTGAGAACCAAGGATACCCCTTTACCCAAAACGAGGTCAAAACCTCATGGGAGAAGGCAAAACCTTGGGCCTTGTGCAAACACAATTTGTTCAATATTTGGCTTAATTCAGGTTTTCTAATAACTGGGAGATTTCTAACTCTTTGCACTCCTAGGTTGCTATGGCAGCATAAGATATATTATAGCAGTTCTTATGAATGCAGTCTGCTTCCAAAATGCAATTCCTCTTTCCAGGTATTAATTCACGGAACGGTGAAATAAAGCCTGATTAAAAATTCTTCCCCTCACTCCAAACACAGTTTCCTATTCTTGACCTGAAGAAACTGCTTAGCCACTGTCAAAACAAAGTTCACTGGAGTTGGCACCAACCTCAAACAAACTGTGAGCTCAGCAAAACTACTCCCCTCCCTGATATCCCTCACCAGCTCAGTGAACCATGCTTGCTCCTGGCTCAGAGGCTGGGGGAGCAGAAAATAGAAAACCCAAGCAGAGCCTCCTTCCAGCAGCTCCTGAACCTCACAGCCAGTGCCTGGTCAGCACTGAGACAGAGCCAGCTCTCTGCAGGGACAGCACTCAGCACTGCACAGCCTTTACACCAGGGAGCACCCGTCCTTCAGAGTGCCCAGGTCCCACACAGACATGCCAGCCTGTAGGAAATAGCACCCAGGGTTTTTTATATTTTTGTATTTCTATCAGTTAACCAGGTGAAATGCATACTCAGGATTTTAAAAAAACCATAAAGAATAGGTTACTGTCAACATCACCCTTCCTGTGTCCACTTCAGAAAAACACTCAGATGCATACAATGAACAGAGGTTGCAATCTCTGCGAGTCAATAAAATACAGAAGATGATTCAAAGAGCACAGAAAGGTTTGCTGGAAGAACTGACACCCTGCTTTGTGCACCAAGGGAGGTGGATCCTTCTTTCGCCCACAAACCTCTCTTTCATGAATTCAAAAATTCTGAACTGAATCTTCAAAAAATGTGAAAAAAAAATGGTGTTATTTTTTACCAGACCTCTTGGCAGAAAATGATTTAAATTTATATCAAGTGTAGGCATATGTAATTACCCAAGTATATTTTCTGTATCAAGCTGATAATAGGTGCTATTGAATATCCATTACATTTGAATGAACAAATGCAACCACTGGATGCCAGAAGTACATTCAGAATATTTAAAATTTCATATAGTGAAGCCACTGGCAATTTCTGAAATACTGAATTATGAATCCTTCAACATTGCTGGCTCAGGGAACAGAAAATGATGATCAACCACATAGGTTACAAGCTAATTTCAAAGGTCACTTGAAAACTTTTTGTATGTTTCTATAAACTACCAGGAGGACAGAAAGGAGAACAATCAAAGCCTTCAATATACATTAATCCATCAAGTTGCCATATACAGTATTCACTTCTCAGTTATATAATGCCTGTGCACATTCATGTTCTAATTTTATAAAAGAGGCAGGCCTTATTATATCTAAAAAGCATATCAATCTACAGGGCAGATTAACCATTTGGTTGCTCTCAGACCTGTTCATCACTCACACAGGATCAGACTGACAACAAACAGCATTTGGCACTGACACAATTCCTTTCTCTGGACAGCTCCAGCAGTGGTTTTTAGTAGAGCAGGTTTTTAGTAGAATGAGGGAAATGCTGGAAGCTTTCCAGCCCTCTGCCTGTCAACACATGCCCAGACATACCTGCTCTGTGTCCAAAACTGGAGCTGGGGCACACTGTCAGGGTCCTGTGTTCAGACTCCAAATGGCAGGGAGTGGTTGTACCCAGAGCAACTGGAGAGGCTGCAGACAGCTCCAAAGTGCTACCTCAGAGCCACACCTCAACACTGAGCTGAAAGTCAAAGCTCCAGCAGCCCTAAGAAGGTGACAGTGTGAGGGTTCAGGAAACCAGGGAGAGGCTGAGCTCTGTGGTGAAAAAGGAGATGTGAGGAGAAAGGGTGCTGCCAGCACAGCTGGGGATGGCCACAGCAAGGCAGATGCTGGAGTACAGTATTTGGAAATCCATCAAGAGCTGGTCATTTTGATGCTCTGCCCAGAGCAGGGATGGCAGTGACATGGGCTCCCCAGGGTTTCCCAAACCCTCCCTTAGTGCTGGCCAGGCTAGACCCAGCACCTCCATGTGTCCCCAAAAGACTCCTGGTTTGTAACACTGGCCTTCAGAGTGCTGCATCTGCCCAAAGCTGCTCATACCTCCTGAGCTGGAGCATTATTTTAGGAGAAGGAGAATTATTAATGAGAACTGGAAAACTAACATAAAGCTCGCTTTTCTTCAAGGGCATGAATCCAAACTCTGATAGTTAATGTTTCCAAGCACCACTTGAAGTCAGCTCAAATTTTACTAATTAATGAGCAGCGACTCTCCTTACCCTTTAAAGCATGCTGGCAACAGAAATCCCCAAATCCAAAGCTTTGAGGAGGAGGTCATGCCCAGCCTGTCACTCCCTCCCATGGACATCCTTCATCTCCAAAGCTTAGGGGAGCATCATTTTCCTCTTTGAAACGGTGCAAGACCTGCTTGGAGGGCATCTTCGGATGGCATCTGCTTTGGGACAGAGTGCAAGCCAGCTGTCCTCCCAAAAGAGGGGTTTTTAGCATGTCCTGGAGCTGCACTGTGGCCTTCCACCCCACACTGCTCCATCCCTCACCTGGGAGTGGGGATGAGGGCACAACTGCACTCTCCTCTCCCTGCACAGCTCTCTTGCCTGCCCATACTCCCACCAGGTTTCCCCTGTCCTCCTGGAGATGGGGTTGCTCACAGCAGTCCAGCATTTACTTCTATGAAAAAGCATGTAGTTTCACACAGAAAATGGTGTCATATTAAAAAGAAAGAAAACTGATTTTTCTGAGGTCAATCTAATCTTATTTCTGCAAACAAACATTAAAAAAAAAAAACCAAAACAAGGACAGGGAATGCTAAAACAATTCTCATTTCTGCAGAACAGACTACTTTAAGTAAATAGGATTTTGAACAGACTACTATAAGTAAATAGGATTTCAGATAACTTTTTCCCCCCTAAACTCCTGTGTTATCAAGCCTTGTTAGAAGTTCTACAGAAGCCAAGTCCCTAAGAGTTTTTATCTTCTTATTGGGGTTTAATCAGACCCAAAATCAAAGTAACCTTTGGATAAATAATTTATCATACTACAAAGCACCTCTTTGAGCCCACATTTAAAAAAAAATATTTAAAACCCTCAAATACCAGGCCTATCGAGGCCCCAACATTTCTATTGCCATTATAAAGCCAAGCAAAATCACCAAGCAAATACAGGCTGCCACTCCTTCCAACAACAGCATGCTCTTCACACCCTGATTTCATTTTCCTCAACAGCACTTCTGACTCTAAAATAAAACCAAGAACTTCTTGCAAAAAGTGACTACAAACAGGCCAACAATAAAATGTTTCTCCCATCTTCACAACCCTGCACAAGGACAGAACCAGAGCAAGGTCAGCCCCTCTCTGAATTTGTCTTGTGACTCTGTCAGACGTTACTCCTCTCAAAAAATACAAATGTGACAGTTTCAGCACAGCTTGTGGGCCACAGGTGATCATGAGGCAAACAAAAAGGTCCAGCATATACAACACACCCCATTTTTGGCATGGGAGACAAAGTTTTAACCGATCAGAGCAGAAAAAGCAAAAAAAAAAAAAATCTCTCCTCTTAAAACAGAACACCTATGTGCCAGATGGAGCACAGTCAAATATTAAATATGTGAAGCAGAAAACCTAAAAGAAAGCTTCATATGCACAGTCCCCATTCTTTCAGAAAGCACTTCTCAGAACATGACTGTTCTGACAACCAGCTACTACCAAGGTGTGCTTTATTTTAAAAGTTTTAAAATATCTGAGCATCTGGGGGCAAGATAACTGCTGGGTGAGAGACCCTGGCTGTGAGATTTAGCTGAAGAGATGGTGGAGAAGTGCACAGTCTTTAAAAGAATGTATTCCTGCACAGCAGGAGAGCTCAAGGATGTGTTTTTCACTGAACAATGTGAAATGACAGTAAGCAATGCACAGGGAAGTCCATCAAAAATGAACTTCTTCAGAGCACAAAGCACCACCCAGGGATGAAGGCTCAAACACTCAGCCCCTTTCCCCAAACATCACAAGGGCTGGGGCAGGAGTCAAAAAACCCCCCTGCAACACTGGCCAAGCTTGGTCTTCTCATTCTGACTCCTCATTTCTGTCTCTGTCTCCACACTGCAGCCAGGGCAATGTGGGAGCTGGGACACATCAGCTGGAGCAGGAAAAGGGAACAGGTCAAGGAAGGAGGGATGGGCAGGGGGCTGTCAGGGCCTTTGGCTGAGGTGGATGGAGTGGCACACCATGCAGTCCCACCTTTTCCTGCAGCACAGATGCACCTTGAGAGGCATTTGATGGACATCAGCTCCAATGCAAGGTGGCACACTCTGCAGTCCTGAAACACAGCTCAGCACCTCACGTTTGTGCTGGCAAGGAAGCAAAGCTCTGAAAGGAAGGTCATCATTTTGATGGCTAGAGCAGATATTGATTAAACACTGAAACCATCTTAGAGATGGTCATAAATACAGCAGCTGCTTCACAAATACACCTTGGGCAAAATGCTAGCCAGGCTCAGACCTAACAGTGCAGTATTTATAGGCACCCCACACCAGACACTCTCTAGCAACAATAAAGCACCTGAAATGCTCAATGCTTGATTTAATGCTCCCTGAGGAAGAAAACTGCTTTGCATAATCTTCTGTAAACTACATTTTGTAAGATCTCCTTACAAGCCCATATTTTCTCAGATTACACCATGTTTGGTAAGCTGTATCCTTCCATGCTTTTTAATTCCATTAAATTGCAAACAACAGTGAGATAATGGGAAAGCCAAGGAAATTCAGCGGTGATGTACTACTCCAATTAATTAGAAATATCTCCAAGTCATCATTGTGGAATAAACCATTTTAAATATGCAAGGTTTGCAAGTTTCAGCCATTTGTGTAAAACTATCAAAGACTTTCTCACTATAAAGCTTTAATTCCCATCTCAGAAAACTTGGAAGCTAACCTACTTTTTTTTCATTATTAGGTCAGGAAACACACCATACAAATTATCCTGGATGAATGTGCCAGTATTTCCATATAAATGGGTTGCATCCACATTGTATAACATCATCCACTGGATAATAAGAAGCTTTGTTATTATTTTTCAATGCTCTGGGTGAATACATACACCTAGTAGCCCCATTGAAATGGTAATTAATTATACTTTAATAGAATAAACCGAGATGTTGCCTCTGAGCTACAATGCCTATTTGAGTTAGGTTACATGGAATTACATTACTTGGAAGAAATGCTCTCCTCACAGTTTAACTACTCACAAAAACCATCTGGGCATCACGTGGTGCTCCTGGAGATCAGGGTGAGGGCTGGGGAGTAGGGAAGGAGAGGATGAGCACGTTTTACTTGGAACATTTCTGTCCTGCTTCAGTTGCACAGTGGCATCTGAGCTGGTCTCCTCACACTGGCAAGTTAAACCAGCCTCGAGCCCAGCTCAGCAGTGCCAGCACCCAGGAGGGATCCCCTGCAGAGTGCCACTGAGGAGCCCTTGGTGACTGCACACAAAGAGGGGAGATGTGTCCCCCGGGGCTAGAAAGGGAGAGGGACGTGGGATTGCAGGGCTAGGTTGATCAGGAGCCCTGCCCCACGAGCAGACACCCAGCAGCTCTTGGCTGAACACCCAGAGCCTCCACACGGCAGCAGGAGAGATCAGCTTGGTGCCTGCAGGGTCCCCCTGCTCCTGCTGAGCTCTCCACGCACAGGGAGGCTCCATCCCAAGGCCCTGTCTCCCACAGAGCCAGCAGCTTTGGCAAGCAACCTTTTGTCACACTTGGAGGGACTCACCAGGATCAGCCAGTCCCAGATTCCCACCAGAGTTCCCAGAGCAGGCTCTCCCCATCTGAAGTGCCAGTTCAGCACGCTGCCCAACCATTCCCTGTCACCATTTACAGCTGCCACCCCTGTGGGTGCCCTGAGAGGCAGCTGTCACCATTAATGTCACCAGAACCCTCCCACATCACCTGCTGGATCTCTCCAGGAGCCCTGTGAGCACCATCCACATCAGGGAGGAATTGCTTGGCACACTGGCTTATACAGCCACAGCAAAAAGAAACACAGAGTTGTTCAAAACAAGAAGATAACAGTGAGTTGCTAACTGCATCCTTCATGGGTGATGGTAAAACCATCTTTACTGAGCCAACAACACAAAGCATCACAGTGATACTTTTATCATCCCAGAGAAAAGGTGAAATACTATATCACAGTACTGATCAAACTAGATGCCTTCAAAGTCAGTGAAATCTAAGAACATAGAATTTCTCTCCATTATAGTGTTCTTGTGACTTTTTGCCTTCACTCTACTACTGCATTATCATTTTCCTTGAAAATTATTTCTAAGTCACAGCTTCCAATTCAAACATTCTCCGAATTTATTTTGCCGTGTAAGTTAAGTGGAAAAATGCACTTTTAGAAACAAATTCATTCCTGTGTGGTCCTGTGGTTTCCCCAGTGGTTGCACAATATGCAAATGCATTTTAGGACAAAACAAAACGCACTCAAGCAGAGTAAGCCTGAAAGAGCCACCAAGTGCAATTACATTCACCTACAGTACCCAGTAAATTCAAAGTACTTTGCAGATGGGATATCCCTGCTGAGCAGGGATGGTCATTCCATCCAAAGGCACTGAGCACATTACCCCATAAATGCTCTTTTTGGAATTACAAGCATTTACTCAGCAGACTGGGAAGGACAGAAAGAAGGAAAAGGGCATTTCCAGGATTACCAAGTGTCTTGGGTTGTGGAGCCAGGGGTGTGTATTCTATTTCATTTGTTAAAAGCAGTTGGGGAGATGTTTTTCTTTATCTCTTGTAACACTGGGAGGAGGGGGGTGGCTGCCTTCTGATAATGGGCCAGCTGTTAAACCAGGTGGGGCAGTGTTTGTTATCTCTGTCACCACCCATCCTCCCTCCAGGGGATATTTTCTGCTAATGGGCCATTAAGACACCCCTAAAAGCCACATCCCCAAAGTAGAACATCCACATTCCATCATCCCATTGTGAGATGCTCCACCCAGTGGGGGGAGCCAACCATTCCTACCTGGATAAAACTGAGACGCAGGAACACCAGGGATCTGGCTTCACCTGATTCCTGGAGGAAGACTGGACCCTTCTCACCATCACTGGACCCTTCTCACCATCACTGGACCCTTGTTCTACAGGATCATCTCTGCTCCACCAGAACCACATCTGCCACTCCAGGAGGACTCACTTTGGGACTGCTTCCAACACCCTGACCAACAGGGTGTCAGGTTGGAGCTCTGACTCTGTCAGGGTTCTCCAAAACTGTTGTTTGTTTGTTTGTTGGTTTGGTTGGGTGGTTTTGTTTTTCTACTCCATTTGTATTGTTAATATTCCTAGTAAAGAACTGTTATTGCTATTCCCAAATCTTTGCCTGAAAGCCCTTAATTGCAAAATTATAATTTGGTGGGGGTGAGTGGTTTACATTCCCCATTTCAAGGGAAACTCCAGCTTTCCCTGACAGATACCTGTCTTTCCAAACCAAGACACCAAGGAATTGCTGCAGGGCTTGTTATGTGCCAGAACTCCCAATGCAGATTTCAAATCAGAGAGGTTATCTGGGGCACGAGAGGCTTTCAGATATTCACTGGAGAGCAAATCATCCCAACACCTTTGGAGTCAATCACCATTCCGTTTGGAAAATTAGAAGTACGTCAGCTATGAGAGCTGAGAGCAGCAGACAAACTCATAATAGGTTAATAGAGTATGAATGCAAATCAATAATTTAGAGTCACACTGGAAAGGGTTAGCTGGGAATAGGGGCTCCTCCAGTCATTGCAATATCTCTTTTAATACAAATGGTGTCAACTGGTACACAGATGGCTCCACACTGGGTACGTTTTCACACAACAAATTATCCAGTTTGTACCCCGTTGTTTGGAATGTTAATTAACAAGGTAGAACAAAGGGCTATAATTTAAATGGTCTTTGAATTTCACAATTTTTTTTTTTCCTTTCTAATTTTACCCACCAGAGAATTATCAAGTGATCCACAGACTGTTACATGCCTACACTACTGGAAACATGAAACAGTTTTAGTCAGCTCAGTCTGTGGAGAAATACATTCCCACTGGAAGTAAAATAAACTTATCAAAGACTTACTTGCTTACCGACCACAAATAAAACCCAGAGATGATCTTGAAAGCCACCACACTGAAAAGCTGTACAAAATAAAAGGTCTGTTTGAGACTGCAGGGGCAAGCATCTTTTACAGAGGGTGTCAGGTGAAAGCACCAGGGGCTAATAATGCATCCCTGATACTGCAGAATGCCTTGTTTACCTTGCAAAGTATCCTCCATACGAGCACAGCGCTGGGAATGCCAGACAAAAGTTAACCCTGCACTTCACAGGGAGATGGCTGATTGTAGCCATGGTTCATGCCTGAGATGTTTTGGTTTCTCTGAAACTCTTTTTCCAGAGAGTTTTCTGCCAACAAGAGACATGTTTTCCTAGCTGTGACCTTTGTTTACATTCCTTTCCCTAGGAGGGACTTCTTCTTGATGTCCCTCTGACTTGACCAATGTGATTGGAGAAGTTTGTCTTTCTTCCACCCCTTGGGTGGTTCTTGTAAAACACTATAAAGGGAAGAAATTCCCAGGGAATAAAGTTTGGAGTCATTTCAGCCTTCTGACCTCGGAGTCCGTGTCATTGTAATTTTGAACAGCATCAGCTGATAAATCAGGTTAGCAAACCAAAGAGGGGAGGAGATGGAGGCAGGGAGCCAGGCAGAGCTGCAGCTGAGCAGGCAGCGTTCCCCAGTCTGCTCCCAGAGCTCATCTGCAGGGACAGCAGCCGTGCACAGGAGCAGCACACACCTCACACACAGCCAGGTTTCCATCCTCTCTCCTGTCCATACCTCCTCTGGAGCTTTGCCCACCTTCAGTGCTGTGAAGCACTACCCCCCTGCCCACCCCCCTGGCTGCTGTGCTAGCTCAGATTCTGGGGAGCTTTGGGGGGATATGCTTCAAGGATAGGGTGAAAGATTCAAAAGAGGCCCTTACCTTAGGGAATGTTCCAAGGCTTTATTCTTGAAAGATATCCCAGGGCAAAAGAGGGAGAACATGGAGGAGCAGGGGTTTTTATCTAGTCTCTGAGATAGCTGGCACAGAGCCATAGGTCAGAGATAAGGGGAAGGTAGAGTTAAACTAATGGCTCCAGTCTCTGGGGGTGTTTCTGGGGAAAAACCATTTCCCCAGAGGAATAGAACAGTGCTGCCCATGCCCATGCCCAGGCAGGCAGGGACAGCGTGCCAGTGTCACCTGCCCAGCACCCACCAGCCCCTGGAAGCACCCAAATGTCAAGGTGAGCGTGGCTGGCTTGGAAATCAGCAGCAGGTGATGATGTCAAACTGCAGCCCTGTGCCAAAAATACAATCCTTCACCGTGCCAATCAAAGCAGGATTGGTAGTGGCTGTATGAAAGCAGCACACCTGGGGTGGATTGAGGTGACAACCCTGCTCTCCCCCCTTCCCACAGATGGGGTGTTTTAGGCAGGGCCGTGCTCCATTCCAGCCTGATAGACTGCCCTTTCCACCCAGAAAACAGGCCAGGAGAATTAAAAACAGATAGATACATAAATATCACACACCAGCCCAACCATCCCAGTATTAAAATACTATACAGGGGAAGAAAAGTAAGATAAATCAGTGCACACCTACTGCTCATGGCTCTTCTGATGGCAAGTGGACAGCTCTGCCCCAAGAAAAAAAAACCAAAACCCTGCAAATAACAAATCTTGCTATCATTTCCAGCCTGCCAAAGGGAAGCATGATATGTCATAATCTGAAAGTTAGATGACTCTGCAGCCTTTCTGATCCATCTAATGAGGGTATATGGGATGGCAGCACCAGCTTTATAGTCATAGAGGGAGCACTTTGGATCTGCTAAAAGCATGAAGCTCAACTTCATTTATATTTATTAAGTTTGTTTCTTAGCAATAGACCAAAAAACGGATGCCTGAAAATACCTGGTGTGTTTTAAAACTGCAGAAATGCCCCACTTTGGTTTTAAAGAGATCTTCCTGTAACACAGAAGACTGCACAAGGAGCTGAACTATCCCTGTTTTAACTCTCCCAGCCTCACACTCCGTGTCACGGGGGTATGAAAGCACTGACCAGCTACACTGCATTAATACTTATTGTACAATAAAGCTGGGAAAGCCAGCATATGGCTATTGTTTATTACTAATAAGAAAATTCAATTAACTAAACATCATAAATAACAGGAAATAACCAGATTGAAAGTGCAGGCAGCCCAAGTTAGACCATTCATTAACAGCACGTTGCCAAAAGGGATTATTCACACCCCGGGGTACCTGGGGAAGCTTTCCACAGCAGAGTCTTCCCCTAACACTCAGATTTCTGCATTGCCTCTGTGATGAAATGCATAAAAGACTCAGTGGCAGATCACTGTGTGCTGTTTTGAAGATATTCAACAGTATTTTAAATATATATAATAAATATCACTATATTTTATATATAATATATATTACAATAATATATTATCTATAACATATAATTTCATACAACATTATATACTGTATAAAATTATATAGAATCATATATATTATATGTATATAATCATATATACTACATATTAAAATCATTATCTATAATACATATAATTTCATACAATATTATATACTGTATAAAATTATATAGAATCATATTTATGTATATAATCATATATACTATATATTAAAATAATATATTATCTATAATACATATAATTTTATACAGTATTATATACTGTATAATATTGTATTATATACTCTATAATATATATACACATGATACCTGTCTTTCCAAACCAAGACAACCTTATAAAAATATTTGCTGAGCAAAAGGTGCATTTATTCCTTTCCACTTTAGGTGTAGAAATGAAAGTTGTGGAGGAAAGTGATGTGGAGAGGCTTCATTTTAATCAGTATATAAAAGTGGCACTGCACTTTTTATAACAACATCCTTCACTCTGAAGTTTTCTCTCAGGGTGGAACTTAAAAGCTGATGCATAATAAGGAAAGCCATGATAAAAAAAAAATAAAGTTTAGATCTGTGAAGATTCTTTGAAATATTTATGAAACAGGGCGTTTTAAATCTAGCTATTCAGGCTCATTGTTCTATTATAAAATATTGCCCACAATGTTTTTGTTCTGCTTCCCTTTTGAGCAGAGAAAAGACTGATATCCTTAAAGAGAGGTGCAAGGTACTATTTTAACACCAACCTCTAGTGCTTGCTTTTGCTGCTACTAGCAGAAAAAAAAGGAGTGATCACAAGGCAGTTCTCTCCCAGTTACTGAAGGTAGTTGGATCTGACTTCCATTAGAAAAAAAATAAATAGAAATATAGATATAGAAATAGGAGAGAGCACCATCAATGTAAGATGAGATGAGATGTTCTTTCTCCAGATCACAAACCATCCAGGGTAGAATTTCTCTGCCATTCTACATTGGCCAAAGTAATTTTTTGCAGTCACAGAGTAATGTTTTGAACATTTCAAATCTGAAGCTGAATATATTACTGCTCTGAGAAATTTCATTTAATCCCCTCATTACTTAAGAATAATGCTTCCCATTCACTCTCTGGAGAAGTTTGGCTGTCAAAAAGAATAATGATTTCCAGTCTTTTCACTAGAAAAGACCAATATTGCTGCAAAATCTGTCTGTATGGATTTTGAGTGGTTACACTTGTACCTCACTACGAAAACAGAGGATGGGTAAAAAGTGCAACAGAAGTCAAGGAAAGCCAAAATTGGCTCCGGATGTGCAGCAACAGCCCCATGTCCCTAACACAGCATGGCCAGGAGTACTTAGGGCACAGCCCTGAGCTCCCCATGAGTTTTACAGAATTTACAGAATTTACAGAATTCACAGAATTCACAGAATCACAGAGTCACAGAATTTCTAGGTTGGAAGAGACCTCCAAGATCATCCAGTCCAACCCAGCCCCAACACCTCAACTAACCCACGGCACCCAGTGCCACATCCAGGCTTTGTTAAACACATCCAGGGATGGTGACTCCACCACTTCCCCGGGCAGATCATTCCACCACTTTATTATTCTTTCTGTGAAAATCTTTTTCCTGATATCCAGCCTGTATTTCCCTTGGCACAGCCTGAGGCTGTGTCCTCTCCTTCTGTCAGTTCTGCCTGGAGAAAGAGACCAACCCCAGCTGAGCACAGCCACCCTTCAGGGAGCTGTAGAGAGTGATAAGGTCACCTCTGAGTCTCCTTTTCTCCAGGCTGAACAACCCCAGCTCCCTCAGCCCTTCCTCACAGGGTTTGTGCTCCAAGCCCCTCAGCAGTTTGCAAAGCCACCAGGGCCTCACCTGGATTTGGGATCTGCAGAGCTTTGGGAAGGAAGCCAAGGGATCTCCTGCTTGCTCCTTCAGCTGAACCCCCCAGGCACCCCGAGGCAGCTCCCCACTCCCTCCCTTGCTGCTCTCTGCCTTTCTGTTGTTTCTCCCCAGGCAACAGCTCTGTTCAGCTGGGTTTTGAAAAATGTTTAGTAACATTTTTCCCAGTGACACAAACTGATGGAACACACTGATCTCCTGCCTCCTGCAACAGCTTTCATCCTTCCACAATCTGTCCCTCTTTAGTGGCCAGAGCTTTTATCCTCCCCGTTTTCCAGATGGGGAATGAGCTACCAGGTGACTCAGCTTCTTGTCCAAGGTCATGCACATAGGTTTTTCACCAAAACAGGAAGGCTGCCCAGGCATCCAAACCTCTCTGCACGGGGTCCCTTCAAGGGAAGGGCTAATTCCCAGATTACTGGACATCCTCTGACACACTGGGCCTGGAGGCTTTGCAGATGTGTCCTGTGCTCTTTGGGAATTCAGCAGCGAGTTAAGTGGGACCAAATGGAGAAAAGCCATTAAAACACTGCAATTAAAAATAGAATTGCAGTTAAAAACACTGCAATTCTGCTGCCTTTTTTCTTTAATGTGTAAACTTTTAGAAATCTTGATTTTATTGACTCTTAAACGATGAAACAATTTTTTCCTGTTAAAGCCTCAATGGGATTTCATTCCATATTCAAAGATTTGAAGTTACTCTAGAATCAATTGTGAATTTGTGTAGAAAGTACAGAAAAAAATGTACTGAAGGCAAAAGCAGCAGACCCTTTCTGTCTTAACCTGTATATCAGTGCATTTAAAAATAAATCATAACTGTGATTCACACTTAAGGAGGATTTTGTAGGGCAGTGAACACTTCCTTTCTGCCTGCAGGCACAAAAAAAGAAATAAAAATGGTGTAACCAGAAAGGAAATTTAACCTGAAAAATTAGGATTCAATGGCTACTCCTTTCCAGTGCTTTCTCAGATATTCTTAGTTCGACTAAAGCCCAAGACAAGAGGTGAAAAGATAAATATTACCACAGATGTCTGTGCTTTGTGCATCACACTGGCACCTACAGCAGTGCAAGGACAATTTCTGAGACCAGGAAAACATATTGTAGCAGTGCTGTCCTCCAGCCATCTGCTGGGACACTGAGAAGCAACAAATCACCTTCCACTGTTTTGTCTGATTTAAAAAAAAAAAAATAAAGCCCTAATATAAAATCATTGCCTATAAGAATGTATTCAATATCTGGACAACAGGGGAAAGTATCTTCCTAAAAAAAGGACAGCAGGTCTGCCAAGGGACCTGGGGCTTTATTGCCAGCTGAGAAACCCCACAAAGGCTCTGCCCTGGCCCATCCCCTGGGAGCAGGATGAAGGCAGGCAAAGAGCCTCTGCAGGGGAGACAGGGCTGCATCCCTCATTTGCTTGCAAATTGTTCTGGAAAGTTTCCCAGACTACAGCTCTGCTCCTCTAGTTTGCAGGCCCACGTATAAGAATGGGAAGGAAATCTGAATTGCCATCACTGAGGTGTGCAGGAGCCCTTTTTGTTATTTTGTTGTATTAGGTCCCAGCTGGAGATATATAAATATATATATGTATTTTTTTTTTCTTCCAGTTGTCTCATACTGTGCAATGTACAAGAGAATCCACAAAACCCCAGTGTCCTGCTGCAAGATTATGAGATTCAAAGCAGTGGAGTTTCTTCCTGAAAAGCTGATTCCTTTACCACCAGCTAGCTCAGCACCATCGGTTTTTTTCTCTTGCTGAAAATAAATAAATAATGAGGGAACAAGCAAATGAAAAAAAAAATAAAATAAAATCCATCAACCCAAAAGAAACATTTAAGAGGTTACATTTATCTTTCCAGCTGGCAATAAAGACAAGCACTTCTGACAGTCACTTTTTTAAAGCCCCAGAGTGGATAATTGCAACATAAAGCTCACCACAACTGCTGTGTGTTAACACTTCCTGCAGCACTTGTGCTGCTTCAGGGCTCAGTGAAAGGAGCCTGCCCCACATCCCAGACATTTAAACATTGCAAGGGAAGGTAAATACATCCCTCCACACTTCTCAGAAAAGCCACATTAACTGTTTATTTACATGGCTCAAATCTTGCAGGGGAAAAAATTAGGGTTTTTTTTTTTTTAATCTCTTTTGCCCTGAGAGAGATGGTGGTCAACCAAAAGAGATCTTTGAAAACAACCTGGATAGTACTTGGCATCACACACTCCAGCTTCTTCCAGGAGGCATCTTTCCTCCTGCTGCATCTCAGATCAACTTTTTTGTAATGTATTTGCAAACCAGCTTTACATAATGCAGCTTCAACAGTCTCAGAACTTTTGAGTACCACGATCCCCAGCGAGTTTTGGCAGTGGCTCTATATTTTTAGACTAATTTTCAGCTTTTTCATTTGGTTGGGCTTTATTTGTTTGGGGGTTTTTGTTTCATTTTGTTCCATTGTCTTAGGTGGGGTTTTTTTTGGTTGTTTGGTTTTTTGTTTGTTTGTTTTGGGGTTTGTGTTTGTTTTTTGTGGGGTTGTTTGTTTCTTTGTTTTGGGGTTGTTTGTTTTGTTTTGGGGGTTTTGTGGGTTTTTTTGTTTGGTTGGTTTTTTGTGGTTTTGTTTTTTTGTTTGGTTGGTTTGGTTTGGTTTGGTTTTGTGGGGGTTTTTTGGGGTTTGTTTGTTTGGGGTTTTTTTTTAGAATTAAAACATTTCAGCAGCAGACAAAACCACTACCAGCAAGAGCCAGGGAAAAGTGCAGGTAGTGAACAGGAAATCCCACTGGTGTGTGCTGTCTCCTCAGGTCAGCTTCTTGCAGTGAGCACAGAGCAGCTCCCAGCTCTGCCAGGTCCTGAGCCACCCCAGGGGATGGAGAGAGGACAGGGATGGCAGCAGCCCAGCTCAGCCCAGAAATGCCACTGCTCTAATGGATCCAGGGAGGGAGGGCAGCAACCCTCAGGAAGCCAAAAAAAAAAAATACAAGGGCAAGACTCTGAAATGTACTTTAAAAATTAAATAAATGAAAAAAAAATCGTTTTATTAAAAAAAAAAAAAACCAAACAAAACTGTAAAGCGAGAAGAACAAAAATAACCCAGCAGTAATTCAAAGTTCTTTGCAATTAAATAAAAGGAGGTTGGGTCTGGGTGCTGTTTTTTTGATTTTTTTTTCTTTTAACATTTATGCAGCTCATGATTGCTGCTTGATTTCCTTTTTATATCTACTTATTTCAAGCACTAGACCTCAGGTCTGGAAACCATCAGCTACAGGCTGGTGGCTCTTTGAAAATCCTGCTGGCCAAGAGCAAGACACTGAAATTTTTCACTGAAAAAGTTTTTCAGCTGGCAGGTTGTTACAGGTGGATTTGGGAAGCTCTCTCAGCACATGAACCCTCCTCTGGCAGCAGTGCTCCCTTTGAATGGTCACAGCCAAGTGTCAGGCACATCCATCCCTGACACCTGTGTTACAAATGCACATTTTGGAGTTGGCTTTTGCAAATATTGAGATGAATGTTATACATATAAGGTAAGAAGGTTGTACTGTATTTTCTTTTATTTGTGGAATTTAAAAATGTAATGGAGGTATATTTTCAGATTGTAACAAAGTAGAGATGGGGGTTGTTGTTGTTTGTTTGTTTTTAACTCCTCAACTAGATAGAAGACAGAAGGGAAGTCTGGAATTCCTGAACTAAAGGTTTCTGATAAGGAGCAATTAAGCCTTTGAGGGTCTGAATCTTCAGAAGACAGATTTACAATGTTCCCCCCAGACTGTGTGGAGTCCCATAAATCAACTGTATACTTAAGGGGGGGGGGGGGTCTTGAAACCAAAATGAATATTTGAATCCTGCATTAGCTTATTTAAATATGTAACACCAAGACTTTTAAATACCAAGGAATTTGGAATGGGCTGTGTGTTGCTTTGCATCCTCAGCTGAGAAGCTATCTCCTTTTGTCTCCTTATTGTCTATTTTTATTCTATTTTATTTTATTTTATTTTTATTAAACTTATCAATTAATATTAAAAGGTGAAACGTCGTTTTTCACACCTGCATGCTCTGCAGCCAGGAGGAGAAGCACCTGGAGATGCTTCTCTGAGGGTGAGCCAGGTGTCTGCCCCTTGCTCCAGCTCTAAATGCAGCTGTGCATTTAGAAATAAGGCAGGAAAAAGGCTGAAGGAGAAATGCAGCCATAGTCTGGCAAGGAAAAAAAAATAAAAAATCAGAGGTGTACCAATGAGAAATGGTTTGCAGTGCTCCTGTTTCTTTCAATAAAACCCCCAAACACGTTTCATTTAAACACTGTGCAATAACTCAACAAAATGCTGAAGTACCACAGAGCAGGGCCAACTCATGCAAGTATCTAAATCACCAGGACTTCCCCAGACATTCACATTAGGCTAAAATCTAATGTTAAACATGATTAAAAAAGAAAGGAAAAAAACCCCACCAAACACAAAAACCCCAACCAGAGATCTGAGAAGCGGGTGAGGGGATAATTCATAAAGACAACTACTAATTTTTCCTATGATTCATTCAGTGAGTAACCCCCACAGCTGCTGTTCTCCAAGCAGCAAGGAGAAGTTGATTAGGGCACAAAATAGCTGCAGGATTAGTGTTTTTTTAACACTGTGGCATCTACAGACACAGAAGTCCGGGGCGAGGAAAGTCCATCACTAAACCCTCATGGCAGGTCAGGGGATGCCCCATTTCTGCAGCAGATTCTGATGGAGCTGCTCCCTTTTTAGCAGGGAGCTAAAAAAAAACACCTCAAACCACCAAAACTTCTTGCCCAGGGCTTGCTGCAAAAGCTGCCAATTTACTTTTGTGTGTTTTGCTGTTCCCCTGCTGTGCTGCCACGTTAATACTCATGTAAATTCCTCACCTGAGAAGGGACTGAAACTTTTAACTACTGTTCCTGTCGAGCCTCTCCAACAAAATGCTTTTTAAAAATCTTAGCACTATTCCAACTTGTTAAGCCCTAAACTTTCTGGATTCACTGTGGGACATAGAGCGAGCTCATTTAGGGTGCAGGGTCTCAAAAATTAATGGTCACACAGACCAAAAAAAAAAAAATGGTTTTGAAGCAGAAAACCATTTACACAGGAGCCCAGTGCAGAGCTGGACTCACCCAGGATAGAGATATTTCAGATTTGCTCATAGGGTGTCTGCCCAATGCTGGAGCAGCAGCAGGAACTGCAATTATCATCACTAACCCACATTAGGCACCCAAAACCTCTCCCTCCCCCAGCCCTCAACATGAAACTCTAGGGGATAGTCAAGATGAACACACAATAAACACAATAAAACAAAATGCACAACTCAAAATGCCTTCCTTCTTAGTGCTCCATTGTCTTGGCTGCTGGGTATCACACTGCAAGTCTCTCCTTGTGAAATTGCCTGTTGTTAACAATTCCTTGTGCCCAAAGCACTCTGAGCCAGAGGCTGCCCTTGTGAGTTTTCCAGCTTTTTAGGCTCCTGCCCCTCTCTCACACACTGCTGGCATTTCCAACACGGCTGCTTTGTTAGGACCCAAACTGGCAGCCAATACAAGTTACCTGCCCAGACACCTCCCAAGGCATTTACACCTGAGCACTTTTAGTAAGAAGCTGCAAACTTGACCTGCTCACAGCACAGGCTGCTGCTGGGATGGGAGAACATCCACTCACCAGCAGCTAAAGCATCCCACAGAAGACGCAGCCTGATGCAAGCAGGAAGGAAATAATTGTTGGGGTGTTTTTTTTTTTAAGCTGAAACAATAATCTTTTAGCATTATTCCTGCAGAGAGCCTCCTCTGTGCCTGCATGATGAGGGAGGCAGACAAGTGAGAGGCACAGAGCTGTTCAGACACACACAGAGCAAAGCCTGCAGTACAGAAGCCAGCCCTCACCACGATTTGAAATCAGGACATGGAAGAGGGGAGCAGAGATCCTGCTCTGCCTTGGCCTGCAGGCAAGGGGAGGGTGCTGGGAGGAGTAGTGTGAACAGGGATGGTGAAAAAAGCGAAGCCCACAACCCAGCACAGATCAAAAACTGGTGCCTGAGATCCTGTTAAATATATATAAGCACAGCCTGTGCCACAGGTGTGGCCCCTGCAGCACTTTGGGTGGCACACAGGGAGAGCCCCCCCTGGGAGAACACAGCAGCAGCCCTCCGGTGGCAGAGATCACAGAGTCACAGCAAAAACACCTCATCCCATCCATCCTCTGGAGAGCTGCAGCTGTCACATCCAGGCTCATTTGATGACAAGCTTTTAGAATATAAAAGTGACTCCAAGTTCTCCTATAGCTTTTTTTTAAAGGCTTTGGTAAGGTCATTCCACCTTTTTAAGCTGCAGTTCCAAGTGGATGCAAGCATTCCAGCCCAGCCCAGTGGGCTGCTGGGGAGACATCTCCAACAGCCAAGCAGGGATAGGAGAGAAAGGGAGCTAGCTACCAAAATTCAAGGGGAGAAAGAGCTCCCTGGGTGAGGAAGGAGCTTCCCAGAAGGCTGGGAGAGCCGTGCCAAGAGGTGACTGTGAGTCACCCCAGCCAGAAGAGGAGAAAACAGAAATTACCAAGACACCCTGCTCGGAGCTGTAAACCACCTACCCCCGTGCTGAGGGGGCACAGAGGGAGTGCTGGGTGGTGGTTCCCCTCCCTGCTTCTCCTCAGTTCCCTGCATGCCTGCAAGGCAGGAAATGTTTAGCTCACAGCTGCAGAAATAAGCAGGGAGAGGTAGAAACATCCTTTTTTCTCACCTTCTGTCTGGGCTCTGACAGAACATCAGTGCTTTCACTGAACACTTTATCAGTGGTGGAAGGGGAGAAGCAAGTCTGAGTGGAAGGAGGAACTGAAAATAGAGCCAGCTGGAAAAAAGATTTCCACAAAGCTAATTTGTAGCCAAAGCTCTCTTTTCCTCCTCCTTGTACAACTCTGTAGGAGATTTCTAACTGTAATTACTCTAATGAATTAGTCCATGGGAGAAAAGGCAAACATACACTTCAATACTTGGCCAGTTCTAGCTGATACACTCTCCAGAAGAACAATATTTAGCATTTTACACAAATGGCTTGCATCCAGTGACTAATTAATCCTCTTTACACAGAAGCATGTGATTTTTTTTTCCTTAATGTTAAAAAAAAAACCAAAAATGCACCATCTCTTGCTGATCTGCAATTACAAAGCCTTCACTTCTTTACCAGAGAACAGGAATGCTACTTTAGCACCTGATGCTCCAGCTCCACACTTCCTATGAGGACAGTATCCCCTGGAAACCAGGGCACTCTGGCTAACCCCTGCCAGCCACCCAAGGGGACAGACATCCCACCAGAGATTAGCTCCCTTAAAATCAGTCAGAGAAACTGGTCTGCCAGCCTGGTGTCTCACTAAGGATGATGATGCTTACTTCTCCACAAGGCCTCGATTAAATTCCAGCACATTTGAATATTCGGCAGCACCTATAGTGGTGATTTTTTCAGCCAAGCATTTGTTTTATACGTGTATTTCTATATGGTTTTGTATATGTATATATGTATTTATATGTGTCTTTATATATGTATTTATATATGTATTTGTGTATGTATTTATGTATGGTTTTATATATGGTTTTGTATGTGTATATATATATTTATATATGTATTTATGTGTTTATATATGTATTTATTTATGTGTTTATATATGTATTTATATATGTATTTGTGTATGTGTTTATATATGGTTCAACATATGGGTTTGTATATGTATATATGTATTTATATATGTATTTATATGTGTGTTTCTAGATGTATTCATATATGTATTTATATATGTATTTATATATGTATATTTATATATGTATGTATATATGTATTTTATATGTATTTCTATATGTATTTATATATGTGTTTATTTATGTATTTAAATATGTATTTATATGTGTTTCATAGTCACACTGCCATAAAATATTGCTGCCTGCCTGTCAGGAGGAGACCGACTCCATCCCTCAGGCAGGATATTCTCTGGGGGCTGATACAGCTGTGTCTCCACAAAGCTCTGCACACAGACCACTCCAAACAGCCAGGAGAGGTTTGAGAGTCTCTTGCCCACGGTCTGGCCTTGCTAAAATTGATCTTTGCCTGGTTCTCAGCCTCCTTGCCTGGATCCCAGCACATCTGCTGCACTTATTCGCTCCCCTCGAAGCTGGGCTTGCTCAGACAGAGCTGGGGTGCTGTCCTGAAGTGCTGCCCCCCTTTCCCACCCCCCTAGGAGATTCTGGGGAGCTTCAGGCAGGGTAGGCTTCAAGGATAGGGAAAAGAGATCCAAAAGAGGCTCTTACTCAAGGGAATGTTCCAAGGCTTTATTCTCGAAGGAGTCCCAGACAAAGAGGGAGAAGATGGAGGAGCAGGGGTTTTCATCTGGTCTCTGTCTGGGGTGGGATAGCTGGCACAGAGCCACAGGTCAGAGATAAGGGCAAGGTAGGGTTAAACTACCTGGTTACAGGCTCTGGGGGGTTCTGAGGGAAAGACCATTCCCCGAGGGTTACAACACTCTCCTGTGGTCTCTCTCCTCGTGCCTTTGCACTCCCATCTTCTCTGGAGAGCTGCTGTCTCTCTGTTGGATGTGAGAGAGGACTGTGGGGAGCAAGCAGAAGGGATAGACTGAGATGCTGTTCCCAGGGCCATAACCAACTCCAGCACCACAGAGTGGGTCATCCCAGCAAGTGGCCCATCATTAAATATCACACACAGCCCACTTTGGGCCCTGCACAGCAACCAAGCTGTCCCTCACACCAGAGCAGTGTTCAAGGAGGGCTGTTGCTTTTGGACACGAAAGAAAGACACAGACTCGTGATTTCAGAAGGCTGATGCTCCAAAAAGGGGCTGGTTTATTCTCAGAAGCTATTTTTATACCTTTTTACAACGTGCCCACCTAAGAGGTGGGATCTTTTGAACCATTGGTCACACCAAGGGTCAACAAGCAATGTCCCTCTTTAGGAGAGAAATGTGAAAAACAAGAGAGTTTACAAAGTGTGGCCTTGTTTACCAGTTTTGGTCCCTGGGAAAGAACTTCAGAAAACCCAAACATGAGAAGCAGTGACTACAGAGGGCCATCAGAGATGGGTTACAAAACTATGAAAGGACAGCAGCTCGGGGCTGGGTGTTGCTGTGCTTCTGAGCAGAGATGTCAAGAAGCCTGCAGGGGATCACACCCAGCTCTTACATGGCCACCACAGCAGTTAAATGATTTTTCTTCCAATGGTCTGAGAGAAAATGTTTTGGGGCTTTGCATTTCTGATGCAGTAATTGTTCAAATATAAAAGCACGGACCATATGGCACTTCCTAGAACACAATTCACTTTCTGTGCAAAGCTGCTATGAATTTAGGTAAATTTTCATGAATATGTAAAAAGGCAATTTTCAAAGATTCACAGACTCATTTCATAGAAAATATTCTTCTTAGCCAGGCCAGCCATTGACCAGCAGGCAATGACTCACATCCTGCACACTCAGGTTGACATGAATTGCTTTCAGCTCTCCCATATGCAAAGTGAATCAGCATAAAACTTGTCAAATTGCACAAAACTCCAATGCAAGCCACACTCAGAGTTACAACCTCGGACAGCAGGGATTGGATTTGTTCCTTCCTTGCTAAAATATTGTTATCATCATAAGCTTATTATGCAAACAGCTAACATCTTCAGGGTATTTCCCTGAGGTCGAAAACTGAACAGGTACAACACATCTCAAGTGTTAATGTGTTTAGTATCTCAAAATCTTGATCACAAAACCATAATGGTGCACATAATGCACCATCCAACAGAGAGACAGCAGCTCTCCAGAGAAGATGGGAGTGCAAAGGCACGAGGACAGAGACCACAGGACAGCACCCCAGCTCTGCCTGAGCAAGCCCAGCTTTGAGGGGAGGGAATAAGTGCAACAGATGTGCTGGGATCCAGGCAAGGAGGCTGAGAGAGCATTGGGGTACCTCTGAGACAGGCTCTGAGCCTGGGCCAGGTGAGGACAGAGGAGCAGAAATGCTGGAGGGGAAAAGTAAAAGAGGATGAGGAGTGAAAATCTGGCCAAAAAGAAATAAAAATCACAGCACTCACACTTGAGGAGCCCAACTCCCTGCTGTCTTTGAGCAGGATTCATAAGAGACAAAGGAGCTCAGCATGAGAGGTGAGCACAGGGGCAGGAAGGGCATCAAGGAACAGCGACAGAGACAGAAGAGATGAAGAGCAGGGCAGCTGTCAGTAAATCAGATTGCAGGGAGCACAAATCCTGCCACAGGACAAGCAGAAGTCTCTGTTTGTCTGAAGAAGCTGGAGGATTCCAGGAATGCCTCTTTTCTGAGGGCTGGCTCAGGAGCTGCTGGAGGCAGAGGTGAGGACAGGAGAGCTGCCTTGGCCACAGGGACAGGGGGTGGCTGCTGGGTCAGAGGGCACCTGGACAGGACACACAGAACAGGAACACCTACAGGAGCTGCAGATGGGAATAAAGCTCTCTAGGAATAAAAAGAGGAAGGTGAACCATCAAAATGGACAACCTCTCAAAAAAAACAGCCAAACAAACAAGAAAAAAAAAAAAAAAAGACAAAGGAACAAAATGAAAAAAAAAAAAAATTCCAAACAAATAAAGCCCAACCAAATGAAAAAGCTGAAAATCAATTATAGAGCCACTGCCAAAACTCACTGGGGATCATTGTACTCAAAATTCTGAGACTGTTGAAGTTATATTATGTAAAGTTGGTTTGCAAATATATTACAAAAAGTTGCACACAGTTACTGACTGAGGACAACTTGTATTTTCAAATGACTGATTGAGCACATCAATTACACCAATGATTTCACTTCGCAGTTTTCCAAAAACTACAAACCTTTTAGTCCCAAACTGTGAAATTAAGGCAATGAACACTGGTACCATCAGAAGTAAGGCTCCATCTATAGAGAGGGGAGGGACAGTTTAAGAAGTACAGTCAGAAAAGTATCTGCAGTGATGGTGAGGATTATTCTGGGAAATTAGAACCGTGGCTCCACATGGAAGAGGAAGGTACAGCTCCGGTGTTAGAGGCAGGAAAGCACACCATACCCAAATCTGTACCACTGAGAGATTCAATATTGGCTGGAGTAATCCAACAGTCTGACCAAGAGGCCCACTCTTTCTTTGCTCATGAACTGGAAAGGTTTTCTCTCCTGCACAAAGCAGTTTGGGATTTTTCAGGAGAATCAGAGAGTCCTGTTCCAATTGATCTACCTCGCTGCCTCTTCTGCTAAAGAAATGCAGCATCTTTTGCCAGCAGATAAAGAGGTCACCATCTGAAGTTGACCTGCATTCTTGGACTGCTTTAATTCAAACAAGACCAGTGTATTTTGTATTTTTTGAGCATCTTGCTGAAGCCAGTATCAAAGAGGGAACTACAGGCAGGCACATATTTGGCTTTGCTCACAGCTTTTCATCAGCAGATTTCAGTGCTGATCAAGATGATTTCATTCAAAGCAGTCCCCCAGCTGGCCCAGACTGATAAACTGCCCCCATGTACTGGATTCCTAAATCACAGAAACATTTGACAGGGCTTCAAAGTCATTCCTTATGCTGTTCTAGAAAGTTTGAATTAATTTCTTCCTCCGCTGCATAAGGAGAAGTATTAATTCTTATAACACATCCAAAGAACTATCACAGGATGAATCACCTAATGAATTACTCAAGTATGTGATTCTCCCACTTTCTGCTGCAGCTCCCTACATGCTGTTCTATTTCTTTCCCCTTGTGGCTTATGCAGTACTACAAGCCCAAGCATGAGTCCTTCTGTTCCAAAACAACATCCCAGAAACCTCAGCCAAACACTGGAGATGGCTTCCACAGCAGCAGCTTCTGTGCCCTGCAGCAACCTCTAGGACACTGCTGAAACACTCCTGCATGAAGTCAAGCCAGTCCTAACCATGTGAGGTTCAGACAGCCCTACAGAGCTGCATTCTGAAGTTTTGTGGCCACAGCCCACACAGTTCAAACATGGCACATTTGCAAATCCAGCTGAAATCCAAGAAGGAAACCTATTTCAGTGGCAGCTCTGAAAACAGTGGCCAAACTCATTGCCTGCCCCAGGTGTACACCTGCAGCTGCAGCTAAAATTGTTTTACTCTCAGCTCTGCACATTCAGCAGCATCTTCTCACTCAACACAGAAACCAAAGCAGGTTCCCTTGTACAAAAGGAAGAACCAGCACCCAGCAGCACCCAGCAGCCTCTTAGCTCCTTCCACAAGCCAGCATAAAATCAGTGAAATAACTTCAATGGGCTTCAAGAAATATTTACTCTGAGTCCCCACGGAGTTGTATTCCCCCAGAGGTACTACAGCTCAATCCTTCCTGCAACCACACAGACTGGTGTAGATTTATACTCCAGCTACAACATACCATGCAAAATTAAAGTGACTGCTCTCAAGGAGCATTAACAAAAGCAATGAAGTTAATGTCATGAGGGTGTATGGCTTACAAGGGGCTTCTGCTTAAAAGTGCAATACAAGAGAAAGACTCAAATCTCTTTTGGAGCTGCAGAATTGCATCCAGGACTGACTGCCACCCCTGTGATAACCAGCAATCTCAACAGCAGCAGCACTGCTGCTAGCAGGGTGGACACAGCCAGTAATCCAGTTTTCTGGTGGTACAGGGCTGTTCTCTGCCACCTGGAGCTGTGGCCCAGCACTGCCCCCACAGCTGCTCACCATGTCTCCCACCAGGGATGATATTCCTCTCCATGCATTCGAGGTGTTTATAGGAGTAGCCCTCAAACTGTCCCAGCAAAAATGAGCCTGCTCAGCTCTGATCATTTCCTTTTCATTAACTGAGCTCCCTCAGTGCTTCTTTACCCATCCCAGCACAAGCTGCTCAGCCAGGAGATCAGTGCAGGCAGCCCTTGTCCTCCCCTGTCAAAGCTCTCAGTGCAGAGGCTGCACCCCTGATGTGGCATTGGCACATCTCACAGCACAGAACTTTACAATCAACAAAATTTCAGACTTTTTTTTTTTTTTAATAAAGCAGGGCTTATTCCTACGAAAATTAATTAATCTATTTTTATGTCTCCACTATGCCAAGGCTGGTGTGTATCTCCAGACCTCTGTAAGCATTTGCAGGCCTCAGCTCTCCTCTGCAAACCATGGGAAGCAGCACTGCAGTCTGTGGTCTTTGTCTAAATGTTCTGCTGTTAATCAACCCTCCCTTCCTGCCACTGAAGGGTTTGTTAACAACAGTACACACTTATTTTGGTTTTTTTTTTTTTCTGTAGGGCTGCATCCAGACACCTTGGACAGTTTTCTGGTTTTGCTTCAGCTTTTCTTCTGACAGATACTTTACCTCCAAACTGACAGCCTCTCCCCAAGGTGCAGTGCACAGCCATGCCTTTACACTTCTAAGTGGATTTCTCTCCACTCTGAGTTTTACAGATGCAGCCCCAGAGCTCTTTGCCACAGCACCCCCTTTCTTTAGCCCACACCTCAGTGACAAACCAAAAAGGGAGGCAGGACATGTGCAGGTGCCATCCATGCAAGGGACCAGCCCATGAAAAACTCTTTATGCATCTTTCCACTCTTCCCCACCTCCACATTTATCCCTCTTGGTAGATCCTCAGGAAACTTTTCACCCTGCATGACTTAATCCTGTTTGGGCTTTGCCCTAAAGCCCAGTAACTCCCAGTGTCTCCAGAACCAAACAGGGAATTAATCTCTCCCTGTCCCACAAAAACCAGCCAAAGCTGGAATAGCTATCAATAATAAGTGGGCAAAGTGCTAAAATGTTTGCCTATAAATGTATTTTACGTTCAGAACAATCCAAGAGGCATTATTATTATTATTTCAAAGAACTGTAATTATATTCTCCTGTTTCACCAGGCAACAGTACCAGTGCCTGGCAAAAGGCCACTGGCATGCATATTATAAAAGGTAGAAAAAATAATGCTGAGTATGCAGCAAGGAGAGGACAGGACAGGCTCTGGGAATTATCAGCACTTCAGCAAACAGGGAAATGTTGGAAGACACAAATTAGTAACTTCAAGGGAATCGGAGGTGCACAATAACCATCAGAAATGCACCTGAATGAAACGATACAGAAAAACTGATAGAAGATTATGAAGTGTAAATACACTTCAAGTAAACAATGACTGACCTTAAAGAGATCAAAAAGCTCAGCCCACAGTAAGGAAATAGCTCTTTTGAAGGAGAGGTGTTACATTGAGAGCACAGTCCTTCACAGAGAACTCGTTTCACAGGCTTATTCTGATTTAGAAGGAAGCAGAACTGATTCTGCTGCTGCACACTCTGGCTGCAATGTGCCACCCCAGTGACACTCAGGGTCCTCACAGCACTGCAAGGAGCAGGGGGTGAAGACAGAGAAACTTGAGTTTCTGCCCAGAGCAGAATTCAGGATGGTGTCATTCCTACACACGTCTCTTCAATCCCTCTGCTGGGTTACACATCATAATGGCAGACCTCAAAGACCAGAGCAGCAGACATAAAAGCAGTCGCAGAGGAGAAATTACTGACAGAGGTGTGTCAGTCTAGTCTTCTTTTCTTCATTCCTAATCCAAACCCTGCCCCACAAAAATCCCAGATGAGTCAGTAGGCCAAAAACACAATTATTCCCCATGGGAAAACTGTGCAGGCCCAGGCAGAGAGCTAACAGCCCGACTGATTTACACCCTGAGCAGCTGATTGCCACACTCTGCACTACCCTAACCTCTGCTTTGCCTCCTCCTTCAGCCAACTCCCACCTCAGAACACCTTGGGCAGAGGGAGAACCTCCCCCCTTACCTGGGGATGTGCTGCAGGCGGGAGCGGGGACGGACACGGCGGAGCTCCCCGAGCACAGGAGCCAGCCCACTCATTCTCTGGAGCTCCCAAATTCTCCTCTTATCTGGCCTCACTCGCAGATAAAACTGAGCCACTACACAGAGACAAATCCTAAATATTGACAGCTCCTAAAAGGCTTAGTGCTGGCGACTGCTATGAGGTATTATTTCACGGAATAATTTGCTTTTCCAGAGCAGGCTGCGTTTCACTACCAGAGGAGAAGCTTTCAGAGATTCGGAGACAGCTTCTGAATCACAGCTGGTGAGGCAGGCACAGCACAGGGCGCTGGGTACAAGCACTGCTGGCAAGTGCCAGGCATCTGCCAAGCACCTCAGGAAAATGATGCACACCTGTACAGGGAAGGATAAAGCCAACAGCATTCTCCAAACACTCAGGGTTATGCACCAGCTGTATGAGGTTCATTCTGAGCCTTAGGAGGAAGCTCAAACCAACCAAGACCCCCATGGGGAAAAAAAAAAAAAAAAAAAAGTTACTTTTGATTTCAAACATCTTGGCAACTCAGTTTGCTGCTTGTGTGAGCAGGCAAGGTGGAGTAGAGCATGGACACCAGTGAAAACTTAATGTCAAGATTTTATTTCAGCATCAGAGCAGACTTAAAGCCCACAGCTGACTTCACAGACACTCCTTGATTTAATTCCATAATATTCACAGCAGTGTTTTATGACTTAGCCCTTTTTTTACCAAATGCTAACACCTAATTTCCAGAAACAGATCCTTTTGCAAAATGGATTTTACTAAGCTGATCATTTAATATGTCAACTTTGTTCTTTGAATGATACTAAATATTTGCTGCCTTCAGGTTTCATGGGGAGCCCAGACCATTCATGCCTACCCCACTGATTGGCATTCCCTTCCCAACAGCTCATCCCATCCTCAGGCACATCTGAACAGCCTGCTGTGTCCAGAGGGAGGGGATATTTAGCAGCAACAGATACTTTTGGAACCATGGGTTTCAGAAATTTCCCACCAATTTGACAAATAAATTATAAAGTGCCTCCCTAGTTTCACCAAAGCACTTCTGATTTGCGTTTCTGTAGATAAAAATAGGATTCAGGGGAAAAGTCCAAGACAGGCCCAGCTTGATTCAATTCCCTGTTTATTCCCAGTGTTAAATATGAGTCACTAATAAAAAGCTTATGGGACAGCCAGCATCTCTGGCCTTTTCTTTAAAATCCTCCTGGAAGCAGCAGTGGTGCCATAAGCATTTGAATCCTGATCTTTTCCTGCTCACGTCAGTTCTAGACAGAAAAAATTCCAAACACCAGGGGCTGGAGCAGGCTCACACCAATGCAGTGTCTGGGAAGGTTTCCTGGGGCAGCTCTGGTGCCAGGTTTCCATTCTGCTGCTCAGCCCAGTTTCATGCTCAGCTTGTTCCCATCTGCAGGGGCTGTCCATCTCGATTTTGACACGTTTATGTCAGAAAATTAAAGCAATAAAAACACAAAAGCAGCAAGGAACCTACAGACACTAAACCATAAATGTCTAGGCTTGTCCTTCTCCTTGTGCTGTGAAATGAGAGAACAGACATGGGGGATGAAGAGCCAGCAATTTAAAACTGGACATAAAATGTCAGCTAATCCACTGGAACTCTGAGCCAAAGACAAGAGTGAAGACTGAGGCAGGAGTTAAAGGAGGATGGAGCACTGATATCACCTGACACCAACATTTAGGTTTCAGTACAATGGACAAGACTCTCCAGTGACTGCAAGCCCCTGATTTCCTTGCAGGGGACCATTAGCTCAGCCTCAGGCCTCTTCCATCCTTCACTGCAGGAAGATTCTTGCTGCTCCCCTTGAAGCAAAGGTCCCTGAGACCAAGCAGGGCCAGGCTCAGCCTGAGCAGAGACCTGAACCAGCTCAGCAGATCCCATGCCCCAAAAGTGGGCCCCCTCTGTCCCAGAGCACTCATACCAACCCTTGGTCCCAAACTAGGATTACACATAATCCTCTGAGCCAGAAAACCCCCTCACTGCTGCTGTTCCTGGTCCTGCTGAATACTTGCAGGCTTCCCTTGGCTTCCCCTCGGGGGGCTGTGGGTGTCCCCAGGGCACCTGCAGTGCCCCTGCTCACAGATCCACTGCTCTGCACCCCCTGTCATCCTCTGCACACTCCAGCTGGAAACAGGAGGGAAACAAAGGCAGCAAATGGGAGAAAAAGACTGAAAACAATCACCTCAGACAGGAGACCCTCCACTTCTCTGATTCCCCTCTCTGTGAAGTAACTCTGCATGAGGTGGCTTCCCAAACCAAACCAAACCAAACCACAGCAGCAAAAGCTGCTCACATGCTCAGAACTTTTTACTTGGTCATTTTCTCCAGTGGGACCGCAGGGAATTTTGACTTCTCCCAGTTCCTGGAGAAGCTATCCTGCACCTCATCTCCCAGTCTGTGCCCAGTCTACCTGCCAGTCCCTTGGGCACAGTCCCTCCTTCTGCCACCACTCACCTTTACCTGGGTTGTCCCCAGAAGACTCCCAGCTGACATTTCTTGTCCCACTGCAGTGGCACAACCCCCTGGCATCACTACCCACCGTGGGTGTACGAGGCACAAACAGCTGTCTAAAAAATACCTGCTCCATTTGAGCCAATGCTTTTCCACATGCAGAACCCTTCTGAAGCTCAGATTTATCACCACCTCTCCTCCTGATGCACAGCACAGCCTTGCTGCAGCAATTCTTTCACTGCCTTTTAAAACTGAAATCAGGAAAATTAATATAATTAGATTTTCAAGGTAGGTAAGGGACACTTTATTTCCTTTTATTGTCTTAATCTGCAACTTTTTGATTGCTCCCTCATCAAAAGATCATAGTTACT
Organism: Phylloscopus trochilus trochilus; assembly: GCA_016584745.2. Classification (NCBI taxonomy): domain Eukaryota; kingdom Metazoa; phylum Chordata; class Aves; order Passeriformes; family Phylloscopidae; genus Phylloscopus; species Phylloscopus trochilus. Next base: position 5,036,442 of record WQNJ02000046.1, read on the forward strand.
ACAGTGCATCTTAGTTTAGAACATGTTTGTATTAAAAAAAATAAAAAGAAAGCCTAAAATAAGCTGAGACTGTAACAAAATGTAGTGGATTCTGGCTTTGAAAGGACTGAAGCATTTTTGTCAGCTGCTTGAGTTCATGAAAAAAGCTCAAAGGTGGCTGCAGGAGGTCGTGAATGGAAAGCTCTTCCTCTGCCCAGGGCTCACTGAATAGTTTAAATACCCAGCTTAAAACAGTAGAGGAATGCTTTTCTATACTTTAAAAAAGTATTATCCTCCTCACTACCCCCCCTCCTTTTTGTATGAAAACCAAAGCCAAGGAACAGCTCTGAAGTGCTTGCTGTCTGTTCTGGAACTAGACAGGACTGATGGCCCAGCTCATTGCAGGGCAGTTGGACAGGATGATCTTTAAAAGTCCCTTTCAACCTAAATTATTCTGTGATTCCATATTCTGCATTGCTGTTAAAGCAACGTGTCCCTCTTCCTGGAGATAAAAATGTGCTTCAGAAAAAGAATGCAGAGAAAATGAAGTCAAGTCACCTGTATTTTTGGCTTCACTGCCCAAAATCAAACTGCTCCACTTACATCCAAATCAGACAAGAGAGAAATTTGAAACTAACCCAGAATTAGGTCCTTGGCATTCAGGCTGTGAGCAGAGGCAGAGCTGGATTGTTTGCAAAGAAAAACCTTGAGGATAACAACAGCAGATAGACCATCATGATCTTACTTGGACACACAGAGCACATCAGGGCAGCCTGTTTGGGCATTCCTGAATTTTGGTGACCCAAGTCTAGCTAAAACTGTAGCATGAGGTTGCACACTCAACCCTAAGGAAAGTCAGGGAGATTTCAACCCTTAAGTGCCATTTTGCTTCGTGGCTCACAGCTTGCCAGGGGCTTAGCAAGAGGCAGCAAACAGTTTACAACAGGGTAACACACCCAGAGGAGTTGCTCTAGCAAGGTGAGACCCTTCAGAAAGGTGACATGAGCATGACCAAGGACTAAAGGCAATGAGATGTTACAAAGCCCTTCACAGGTTTTACATTTTGGGCCTTCTGCACGTGAGGAACCCAACAGAAATTGAGTCCTGACCTCTTCCTCCCACCAGCTGAGCCACATCACAAAGGCAGTACTTCCATAAGAGAGGAGATGTAATAACAATTAGCTGTTGTGTTCACATCAGGATCTTCTGGCTTTGAACAGCTCTGTTTTCTGGAGGATTCCCACTTGCTCCTTGCAGGTGGTGCAGAGAGAGCTGTGATTTCCTCCAGCTGCTCTGTGCAGCAGATTCCTCTGAGCCAGACCTCAGCAGCACAGAGAACACTGGTCTTTCACTCTGCTGTGGACTTAGAGTATCCCAGCAAGTAATCTCTGAACCAGTGAGCCCTGTCTGCTCAAGTCCTGGAGCACATGATATTAGAAATCCAGCCAAAAAAAGCTGATTTTCCCTGTAGGGAAGGAGCATACCCAGTCTTGAGACAACCACCAAGCCCTTCAGCCGTCTCAGTCCTTTAGCATTTTTCTCATTCTCCTTGTTAAAATACTGCTTTAAAAATATCTGGCGTGTCTGGAAGCCAGGAGCATAATCTCAGTCCTTCCCTCCATCATTAATTCATCCAATTATGTCTTCCCCTGGTTCTCAATAAACGTTTTGCCCTGGTACCTCAATGTCAATTGTGCTATTAGCACAGCAGCTGGGAACCAGGGCCCCTCTGTAGCATTAACTCCATGTCTGAGTGCAGGGAAAGGAAAAAAAAGGCAGGCCCTGCTTCAGGGTGAAAACCAGAGCCAACAGCAGGTGGGAAAGAGATAATAAATATAAAGACATGCATAATTCTTCTCCAATCAGAAGCAGCAATCACAGCTCACCACCTGCTCTTAATGCTCTTTTTCAGTGGACCAAGCCATCAGAGCAGTTTGCAGATAAACACAATTAGTTGTTTAGTTTAGGCATCCACAGAGATTACGGGGCTGCAGAGATTACTGAGCAAAGAGAGCAGAGCACACACGTGTGGACACAGCAGTCATGCACTGGATGCTAAATGTTTTAAGGGGATTGCAGAAAGGAATTAGAATATATAAGAGATGAAAAAGAAAAATGGAGAAAATTAATCAAAGAAGAATAGAGGGGTGAATGTCAGGCAAGCTACAGGGGTTTATCTCTTCCCATTCCTGGAAAAGCCACTCAATGGAAATGATTAAATCGTCTCCCTAATGAGAAAAGGAAAAAACCCACTGAGATACAGATATGCCTTTTATGCAGCAGGAGAAAGACCAAAAGGTCTTTTCTCATCTCCAGTTTTAATGACAAATACAAATTACATAAATTATTTAGCACCTGAACGTTTGTGCTGTAAGAAGCACGGGCACAATCCCAACAGATAAATGAAATCCTCTGAGAAAATCAAGTGGAACTGGCCAGGTGTCCCTGCACACAAAGCCATTGCCTTCCCTTGATAGCCTCTGCTTGAGAGCAAACCTGCCTCCTCCTTTTAAGCCATCGAGTTTTTATTTTCATTTTTGCTGCTTCAGAAGAGGGAACCATGTTGCTAAGGTAGCTTTCTTCAGAGATTAAAACATAGAAAGATGCTTTTTTGAACCCAATAGGTTTTCCAGAGACATTCCTTTTACTTTCACTGGAAAACTACCACCACATCAACCTTGATTTGTTCATTCACAAACACTTTGCTAAGCTATTATTCATATGATGGGAAATATTTTGCTAGATGGCAAGTCTGTCAAACAACAGTAATAATTCTTCTTTGCAACAGCTAGGACACATGAAGCATAATCCCAAATAAAAACTGTTTGTAGGGTTTTCTGTCCTGCTCTTGTCAATCACTACATACCAGACTGGTTAGAGCTTTGACTTGTTTTTGTTTTCCTTTGAATGTTTTCACTCTTTTAAGCCTGTTTTCACAGACACAGTTGACACTGTTTTGAGTTCACCTCTTTATATTTTCCTCATGGTTTTGCAGAAATGTCTCAAACATAACTGCAGGTTGCTTCTGGCATTCAAACCCCTCCTCTGGTTTGCAACAGATGCAGTGCATAATATTGCCTTGGCCATAATCTAACTTCTTAATGGCATTTTTTTTTTTCTTCAAATAACTGTGGATGTTTTTATCTCTTCTTTCTTCAAACCTATCACCTCTGAGGTAACAGGGATGAGCTCAGGCCAGGGTGGGACACCAGCCCATAGGTGGTTGGGAGATACAAAGTGAAGGTCAGGACCAGATTTGTCTTGCCCTTTTCCACTCCTTGCTGGACCCTGCCCCTTACACTTCACTGAGGAGGTATCCCAGGGACTTCTGCCCCACCACAGAAGTTCTGCCACACCCTCTCCATCTATCTCATCACTCAGCACTGTCTCCCAACACTTGAACACTGTCCTACAGGCACAGATACACTCCCACCATGAAGGGAAACCTTTCCTGCCCTTGCTGCACACAGATCTGGCACAGTCATAGTCCCCAGCCATGCCTGTGCTGCTGAGGGAGCTCAAAGACATGGCATTATTAAAGGGTGAGCAGCTTTTGTTTGAGCTCAGCTAGAATTAATCAAGATGTAGGCACCACTTGTATACAAACCCCCTTTTCCTGAAGCCATCTGCACAATGACATTAAGAATGGCAAGTGAGCTACTGACAAACCATCTGATTTGCATTTGTGGTTACAGCAGACAAGAAACTGTTGGGCTACAAGTGAGATCCAGAACTGCTTTTTCTCTCCAGTGTCAGCTTGAGAGAAAAATGTACCAACAACATCCAGTGAGGAAATATTGGAGATCTATTCAGGATAAAAGAAACTAGACCTGAATGCTGGAGTAATTCAGATACACAAACACTTCACAGAGCACGCTCCAGTCATCCATAAGTGCTTAAACTGCAGACCTTAAAAGGGGAGGGAGCAAGGGGAAAGAGCAAATAGTAATTGATTGATTTGTGATGACACACACCAGCACAACCATGGGGTGTCACCAGTGCAGCCCTGAGTTCTGCCAGCCAGCACACCCAGGATTTTCTGCCCCAGCAGACTGCTGGCACTTCCCTCTCCCAGCCAGGTCTCTGGAAACTGATGTGTAGCAGAGTGCAATGCCTTCATGGGATGGGAAGCAAAGTGGCTGCTGGTATTTCATTTTAAGTGGTTCATCTAAATTTTATAAGGTCCTGGTTCTAGAATCACCATATACAGCTGCCTTCATTCCAGATTTCAGCTTTCCTTGTTAGGGCAATATCAAACTGGGCTGCCATCAACAAATAGGCAAAACCACTGAGATTGTTACCCAAAGAAGCCTTTTTCTCTTTATCACTTAACTGTTCCATTTGTACATGATACCATGCACTCCTTTTCATGATTTCTTTTATCAAGCATCTATCACACACTTATTTGAAAGCCTGTTTAATCCATATGCAGAAAAATTCAGGTTGTAAGCAGTGCTATGAGTTTGATCCATCCTATGTGTCTCTTATCATATTTCTCTCCCTGTCTGCACATCCTCCTCCATATAATATCACTGGTGCCTGCTGGAGACTGCAACCCCTTCATAGACTTGCAGATATTCCCCTCAGTAATATCTAATACTATAACTTTATCTGCTATGGCCTGTAACCACACAGGTACAAATTTGGATTTATGTTTTTTCACACCTTTGCAGCTGTGCTTTATCCCACATTGCAGTAGTAGGTGACACAGCCTACAAGAGACAGTCATTAATTAAAGAAGATCACTCCCTGCCACTTCAGGCACACACAATTTGTCTGCTTTTGTGCACTCACTTGAACACTTGGAGCCCAGCCCTGCTCTCATTACATTTGAAGTTACAGCAACAGCAGCTCTGTACCTGTCAATGGAATCACATCCCCACGTGAGCAGAATCTGCCTTTGACCACATACACACAAACACAACTGGGATGATTTTCTTTATCTGTAAAATACAGGTGGTTTATACTTTAAAGCTAACTACAGCCGTCACCAGGCCAGATTTGAGCTTCATCTCAACACTGCAGCACCCATATTTGGCACAGACAGGACTTTTCAAGTGTAAAAAAAAAAAAAAAAAACAACAGACCCACAGCAATCTTATACATGTTCAGGGTCACATTTCCAGGGCACTGCAATGTTTTGCTGCTTTATGGTCACAGTAACTTAAGTCAGTCCACCCTCAGGAAAAATGTTAACATTAGATGGATGAGCCTTTCGGGAATTTTTATCTGCTTGACCAAAATATGCTGCAGGTCGTGTGAGCCTGCATGGAGGGCTCCTCTTGCCTCAAAGAGGAAATATTTCCTGGGAATTTCTCAGGAGCAGAGCTGACATTTTGCTGCCAGAGACAGGCCTAGAAGGGCAAGCAGTGGGAGCGCTGTGCTGGATTGATACCCACCACTGTCAGCCTCACTCTACTGACTGGCTTTGGTGGGGGTTTCCCAGAAAGGTGGTCAGGTTTCTAAAGCGTGGTTATGGGCTCTGGAGATGCTGAGAGTTTGCATTAATTGTAGGAGAAGGGAATATGGGTGACCTGGCCCCTGATCAGTAACAGCTCTGTTAATTACCCAATACAGCCTCACCCCAATGAGTCACAGCTGTATCCAATAAAGACATGGGTGAGAAAAGGGAGTGGGTGAGCTGGTGAGGGGGGAAATCATGAAGGAGGAGGATCCTGGGGAGAGAGAATCACTGCTGTGAGGGTCTGCAGTCAGAGCCTGTTGTTGGAACCTGCAGTCACAGTCTGCACACCAATTCCTGCAGTCATAGTCTAGCTGGGTACAAGCCTGCAGTCAGAGCCTGAACACCAATCCCTGCAGTCACAGTCTAGCTGAGTAAAAGCCTGCAGTCACAGGCTGCACACCAATCCCTGCAGTCACAGGCTGCACACCAATCCCTGCAGTCACAGTTTGTACACCAATCCCTGCAGTCACAGTCTAGCTGGGGACAAGCCTGCAGTCACAGGCTGCACACCAATCCCTGCAGTCAGAGTTCAGCAGGAAATAACCAGCAGTCAGAGGCTGCAAGGGAAACCTGCAGCAGGAGCTTGCTGCAGCCAGAGTCAGTGAATGGTTGGAGTCAGGATGGCTGAGCTGTAAAGAGGAATAAACCAGGATCCTTTTCATGCTGTGAGAAACAAGAAATCTGTGTCTTGGCTCATTTTTACTAACGGGTGCCCCACTGCTCGCTGCCTCAGCAGCATGGGCAGCTGCAGGAGCAGGGCTGTCTGGGCAGAGATGCTGCCATTGCACTTTCAGAAATAACACTTCGTGGTGCCTGGGGTGATCCATATGGATGCCGTGATCTGCACAGCAGAACACCCAAAATGTTGTGGTAACCCAGTGAGTGAGGAGGCAGCACAAAAACCTCCACAGCTGCACATGGAGGGGCCCTTTGGAGAGCACAGGGAGAGGCAGAGGAAAGTGTGGACACTCAGAACTGGCCACAGGATGAGCTGGAGGATGCACATGAGCATATCCAGGATGCTTTTTCTGAGCAGAATACAATTCACTACTCCTATCCCTCTGTCTGGGAAAGTGCACAGGACTAACCTCTCCTGCCTAATAAAAAGAAATAAGCAGTGTAGGATGGGATAAACCAGCTGTTCAGAAAATTACAGTGGTAGAGGAGAAGGCAAACAGCAAAATAAATGGGTCAGAGGGTCTGATTCAGGGTCAGAGAAGAGTTTTGATTTCTTCTGTCCTGATTTAAAAAACCACATCATTACACTTGTGCGTTGGTTGGTTGGTTGTAGTTTTGGTTTGAGGCGTTTTCCTCTTTCAAGCTGAAGAATTTACAGTTCTGATGCTTCCCGTGGGCACTGAAATAACTCCACTGGTGAAATATGGTGAAACAATGAGGCTCCCAGCATGGGGAGAACAGGCAGATCTCAAGGCCAGGAGGAAGAAGTCCCTTGGTATGCTTATGAGCACAAGAAGGTCATCCTAATGTCATTGATTAGTCAGATGCATTTTTGCCATTTCAGACACTAAGGGAGATCAGACTCAGATACAAATCATCCAGTGTCAGAAAACTGCCAAAAAAACCACAAAAAAAACAACCACTTGGCAAATGCCGAACTCTGTGCTATGTGCAAACTGGCAGACACTCCAGGTTTCTGCCAACTCATATAATTACTCTTCAAAAAAGAAAAAAAAAAAAAAAAAGAAAAGAAAAAAAAAAAAGACATTTCTTGGCCTAATTTTTCCATTTTTTAAGACAAGAAATCTGCTGGATGCTATCTTTCTCTGAGAGAGCTTGGTGGCATAGGTGACACAGAGATAGCCTGAAGTAGATGCAATTTTTTTGCTGTTTTTCTCCCTCAAGAACCAACTCCTTGTTCATATTCCCAAGGTACAGACTGCTCCAGAGCATGGAGCTTTGGGGCACAAGATCAGCCATGAGCTGAGCTGTGCATCTCCTCAAGCAACTGAAGGTCTACACGATGAATGATTCACAGCTGTCCTCACCATCGCCTACTCTCTGTCTTCAGAGAAATGAAATCTTGCCTTGGCAAAAAAGAAAAAGCAACTGCATTTCTACCTCCTCTTTCAATATTTTTAAACTTTTCTTTCATTCCTGTTGGAAATTAGATGTTTTAAGAATAGGCTTAAAAACAAGGTTTAAAAAAAGTGCATGCAAATACATTTGCACATCATGAGCAATTGCTGAGGTACTTCCATGGCTTTTTTGTTGTTGTTGTTTATTCCTATAAAGGAAACATACTGAAAAAAGTTTTTAGAATGAAAAGCAATGAAGTCTCACTGAGGTATTTCGTGTTTTTTCCACTAGGGGATAAAGACACAAATGAAAGAATTTTGTCAGTATTCAGAAAAATGCAGTATCGCTCTGGACAGAGTAGCAGCTGGAGCCATGGGAGGTTCCATGAGAGGAGCTTAGCAGTCACTCAGAGAAGACTGGCTGGTGCTCCCCATGCCATCAGCCTGTTTAAATGGAAGGAGACAAGCAGGCAAGAAAGGTTTAGAAAAGGAACAAGTAGAAAAAAAATCTATATACTCCACCATTTTCTAAATTCTCCGACAGTCCTGACTGATGCTCAATCAGAAATAGGCTTCTAACTGAAGATAATTTTTCTATCCCCTAAAAGACAAAAAGCACCTGAATTGTGTTAGTCTGAAAATCAGAAACACCAAGGATGCAACACCAACAACATCTTCACTCAGAAGAGGAAAAGTTACTCACACTTCAATGGAATTTTGTATGCCCCAGGTGCCCTGCAGGTGAGAGATCACAGCTCTGCATACTGTGACTCCACAAAGTGCAGTGGAGAAGCTTCCTCACCCACTTAAGCATCTTTAAGCTTAGGGCACTCATTTTGCTGCACAATTGAATCAGTAAATGGGCTAAATGGGTAAAATTCCCTGGAGCAATGGTGGGGTGTTGTTTTTTTTTTCCTTCTTGTAAATTACGCTTTAAATATCACTACTTATTCAAGAACTCCCTTTAACCAATGAGAAACCAAAATACATAACCAAACACTCATCCAAGAACATTTGAAGTGTCATAGGAAATGCTGTTATATTGCCATAATTAGTCATAATCATGAACTCCCACATTCATCATGTTTCTCAGTATGTTTCTATACTACCACCCCACCTCCCAGTCACCAACACGTACTAGGGCTCCAACTCCAAGCACTTTATAAACACAAGCCACAGGGACTGTCCTTCTTCCCAATTTACAGTTCACTAATTGTTGCAGTGCACCCTCACACCCCTGCAGGCGTTTCTGCAGGGAAAGAGTTTTTAGTTCCACCCCTGAAACTTTTAAAGAAGAAGAGCCAGAAACTTGGGTGCTTCTCTCATTGTAATTGGCCCAGTGCCAGGAAAAAGGCACCTCTTGGACCTTTGAGCTGTTCCTCAAGGAATGGGGCTGTTTTCAATTGGGTAGCTTGCCAAAAAATTGATTGTTGAATATTTAAGAGAGAGCACGGGGTCTCTTGGAGCTTTTTGGGGTGTCTTAGCAGGTGCAAGGGACCTCCCTGCACTGTGCTCTTTTGTTTTGCATCGTTTGCTATTTTCTCTTTTATTAAAAGCTTTTTGCTTTTTCAAAACACCTCCAATCAAGCCCTCTTGCTAATTATTTCATAATCCATTTCTGGGAGGTTTCTGATCAACCCTTAGAGCTTGATACACCTTTGTGGGGCTAAAAACACTCTGGCCTCAGGCAGAATTGTATCAACTGATCCCAAGCTCCTTCTCTGGCAAGCTTTCTCCCCTTGGCACAGCTCCTCAAGCCAGGCATTTCTGGCTCTGACCCCAGGGTAAGGTGCCATCACTTGTTCAGACTCTCATCCTCACTGTCCACCTCCCCTTGGGGTGAGAGTTCTGTAACCTGTGGCAGGAGGCTACCTGAAAATCCATTGGGCAAGTAGCTCACCCTTTTCACTGCAAAAGGATTGCTCTGCAGCTGTAACTGTGCTTGAAGGCACTGCCAGCACAGCCTTCCTCCACAGAACTACTTGTCATCATTTCTGCATTTATTTCTGTGGGAGGTACATTTCAAGAAGGCACCCATTTTTAATACAAGTATTTAAACAAGCAAAAAAAAAGAATTTATCTAGAGGCAAGTTTTAAATGCAGGGAATTAGATGTTTTAACAGCACTGAAAACAGGACTTGAAATGTAAATATTCTGCAATTTTTATCTTTACCCTGTTACTGGAACCAGTAAAGCCTCAGAACCTCAGATGAAACCCACAACTGAATTTCTGGCCTCTTCTTGGGTTCTCTTGTACCCAGAAAAGAGAGTTACGTTATCAGAAGATGCAAAATTAATCAAGTCCTAAAAAGCAAGTCTGTAAAGCCATTCCTGGCTGACCACTTTCTAAATAATTTCTCAAGTGCCTGTTACTTATTTAGATTGTGTATGGTGAACAGTTTAGCACTTGGCTGCATTGTGCAGATGAGAAAAGTAAAAGGAAATATGTGCTGGTAGACAGAACAAATCAAGCTCAGCTGAATTTGATGATTTGATCTGCCATTCATTTAAAGCAAAAGTAGCTGTTCCTATCTGTATTAGTTTTGCACAATAAAGTATTGACACCTATTTCCTTAGTTTACACTAATTAGAATGATGAAAGGATAGGGGCCTCATATGGCAAATAACTTCAATAAAAGCCTTTGGTGCTGCAGCATAGCATGGTATGGCAAGATTTGCAGTCCCATTTATGTAATGGCCTAAGACATAGCTGCTCCTTCTAAAAAGTTCTCTGCCATAACGGGGGAGACAGCAAATCCACAGCACAGCTTGTCCCAGCTCTGCTGAGATGGATTTCCTGCACCTCCTCCTTGCCAGCAGCATCTCTGCACACCCACACCTGTGAGTGAAGCTCTTGTATGATTTGGGGGCAGGCTCCTGCTGGTAAAGGAGCTCTTCACATAATTACCAGGGTCAGATTAATTTGCAGGATCACAGAGGCTCTGTGCTGCCAAGTTTCTTAGCACCCCAGGAGCATGCAGAGCTGCCCTGCACACAGGACTAACCTCACCTCACACACCTTCCCCCCACAGCTACAGCTTCACTCTCCAGCCACCCCAGCTGCCCTGCATCTCTGGGAAAGGCCATTCAGCTCTTCTCTTGGCTGCCTGTTCCCTACCAGCAGGGAGACTCCACAGTTCAGTGCTACTGCCACAGGTGTTTGTTTTCAGGGTTTCTGCTGCCGTGATTCACAGACATGCACAGCCCTTTCAGAAGGGTGATTTTGTTGGTTTTTTGTTTTTTTGTTTTTTTTTTTTTTTTTTTTTTTTTTTGGTGGAGCACTCCCACAGAGCAGGAAGCTCCTCACATCTCACCCACAGGCACTGAGCAGCTTTTCCCTCACAATGATATCTTACTGCCAGTGCAGGTAGTTGTTGGCAGTCCAGCTGGGTAATTTTTCCTTCAGGCATAGTTGTATTGAAATTAAACTAAAGCAGGGAAAAACAGAAGAAAGAAAAAAAGAAAGGAAAAAAAAAAAAAAAAAAAGGTGCCAAAAAACCAAAACCAAAAAGAACACCAAAGAATTCCAAAATACTGAACACCCACCAAAATAAAATATGATCACTTGTTTCAATTAGGTTTATTTATTTTTCATTTGTTCCAGTATTTGGAGGGACCTGCTTCTATTCAAATAGGAGATGAATAGCAACCACCTGTTACATCCACTTGTCAAGGCATCTGTACTGAGATTGGAAGCATTTGCTTTGTTTTCTGGGACATTCTGATGCTCCAATTATCAGAAATAAGACAGGAGCCCGTGAGAGGTGTAGCTGAAATTTAAAGGCAATGCAGAGGGGAATTTCAGCTGACCCTATGACTCATTTTTCCAGTCCCTCAGACCAACAGGAACATTTCTAAAACAGCCCCCAGAAAACAGTAGGATCACAACAGCCACCCCCAGCCACACAGATGTGGTTTGGAGCAGTTTTCAGCAGATTTATGCTATTCTATTTCAGCAGAATATTATATCTAGTGTAATAGATGCAGAGAAGTTCTGTCCCTTCAAATGAGCTCTTGTTTTCACTCCCAGCCCCTCACACTGCCAAATCCAGCTTCTGTGGAGTGCACTGCTCAGTGGTGTGGACCGTCGAGACAAATCTCTTGCTAATGTATGGGTTTGACATTTTCAGATTTATTCAGACATATTACCCATGAAATGGCTCTAACACAATAAAGGACATAATCAGAATTGTCTGTTCCCAGGATGTTTGGCACTTCATAACTCAGATGCATTTAACTCCTCAATAACTCTTGTGCATTTGGATTATTTGCCGTGGTAATGCATAATCTTGCCTAGAGGATTCATACCTCAAGAAATTTAATAAATTCAATAGGCACCTGCATAGCCCACAGTTACAAGTCATCATTCCATTTGAAAAGCCCATCCCAGAGTGTCAGCACTGCATGATCTCATTGTCTTTCTGTGAGGCAGTGATGATCAGAGAGCATTTTGCTCCAGGTTTCACCAAACCAGAGGTGGAAGTGGTGGCTCATCCAATTATTACCTTGCATTGCTTCCAGGCCAGAGAGAACAGAGATCACCTTGGGCTCACAACTCAAGGTAAAAGGCACAATCCAACTCTCCCCAAACCAGCCAGAGAAGAAGGCCAGAGGCAGACAGAGAAAGAAATTAAATACCTGCTCACCTCTACACATTAGTCAGGGCCAAAATACAGGAACCAAAGAGGAAGGGAAAGAAATTCCTGTCAGTGCTGCATCCTCTGTGAATACAGGACTTCAGTTTTCAAGGCAATCTCCTCAGCACCACTCTCAAGGGGTGAAATCACCATCTCTGGAAGTGTTCCAAAATGTGTGGGTGAAGACATGGCTTGGTGGTGGACACAGGTGTGCTGCACCAACACTGGGGCTTGATGATCTTGGAGGTCTTTTCCAGCCTTAAGGACTCCAGGAGTCTGTGAATTCCTGAGCCAGCAGCAGGGCATCAGTGCAGCCTCTGCCTGTGCAGACAGATTTCACCTCCCAAAGAGCCTCACCATGCAATGAGCATGGGGCAATACAGCGTGGGGCACCCCAGCTTCTTAACAGTGCCTCACATCCACTCCTTTAAACCACAAAACCTGCTCCCTGCAGGGACATCGTGGAGTCCTTGAGCTGAGGGATGTGCTAGAGGAAAAAATTCTGTGGGTCCAGAACCCACAAAGGCCCAAAGTGCACCAAAGTCCCCTCCAAATATCTTCCCATGCCTATCAAAATCCAGCTTGCTACTTCATAATTCAAGTTCTTGCCTGCTGTTAAAATAAATAAATACCTAAAAGTAGAAACCCTTAGATCCACAGAGTCACAGCTTGGTTTGGGTTGGCAGGGACCTTAAAAATCATCTTGCTCCCACTTCCCTGCTGTGGGCAGGGATGCCTTCTAGAAGACCAAGCTGCTCCAAGCCCGTCCAACCTGGCCTTGAACGCTCCCAGAGGTGGGGCATCCACATTTTATTTTGCCAGCCTGTTCCTGTGCTCAGCACCCTCACAGTGAGGAGCTTTTTCCTAATATCTGATCTAAACCTGCTCTGTTTTAGTTTAAAGCCATTCCCCTTTGTCCTATCACTGCATGCCCTTGTCAAAAGACCCTCTCCAGCTCTCTCAGAATGCTGTCAGGCACTGGAAGGGGCTCTGAGGTCTCCCTGGAGACTTCTCCAGGCTGAACAATCCCAAATCTCAGCCTGTCCTCACAGGAGAGGGGCTCCAGCCCTCTTGAACAGCTTTGTGGGCTGCTCTGGAGTCACTCCAAGAGAACATCTGCTCACAGGTGTCAGGCTGCTTCCAGCCAGAGCTGCAGCTGCCCAGCTCTGAAGCTCCTCGGCAGCTTTTTGCCCTTAGGAGGATCACTGTGTCCCTGACATCTTGCACAGGAATGCCAAACTCCTCCTGAATCTCAGACAACCAGTCTAAAAGTTTCAATCTAAAAAGAACATGATCCTGCAAAGAGCCAAAACATTCAGGTCTCATCAGTGCTCTAATTACCCTGGGTTATTTGCCTTGTTTGCAGCTTTACCAGTATGAGGTAATTACACTTATAGGAAAGCAGCACTTACAGCTGGAAACACTAAGAGGAAGCAGAATCTGTAATACCAAAATCCACCCAGAGAGTGCTGTTTTGTTTCATTTCTCCTCTATTAAACACTTCTGCAAGAGAACTCCAGTGCAGAATCCAGAATGGATTCTCCTCTCTGAGACTCTCCCAGCACAGTGGTGACCCAGCCTGTTCCCATCATCTCTGGGCACAGGATTCCTCCCATCAGTGCCAGGCTGGGTGGCAACCTGAGGCCATCAGTGCTGGCCAAGGCACCCTGCAGAGCCCTTGGCACCTGCCCCACCTCTCAGAGAAAAGAAAACTGCAGCAGGGGCTCGCTGCTGTGAGGACCTGAACGCTGATGTGGAGAAAAAAAGAGAAAGAAAAAAAAATTTAAAAAACCCCCACAATATTATCCTTGCAGAACCATACAAATATTATAAACTCCACAGTCTCCTAGCAAAGCCAGTGGGAAAAGCACCTGCATATCCAGAAACAGGGCTAAAGGGTTCCTTATGTCTGAGCCCTACCTCAGGCAATTCACACCTTTTCAAAAAATACAGGCCCAGACAAACGTGTCTATTGTAGACTTATTTGTTCCACGAGCCACTTGTTCATTTATTATGAAGTAGATATAAAAGAGTCTTCCTTAGAAAAGAATTGCCTTTATCATGTTTTTGATAAATTATTAAGCTTCTGAAGAGCTCTGGAGGCATTCATTGATCACTAAGCTCTCTTTTTAGTATTTCCTCAGGTATTCACTTCCTCCCTACTGTGATTTTTATTTTGAAGATGTAAGTGATGATGTTTTTAGGGTCAGCAATAACTCATTTATAAGTATACTTCATTCATTCTTCTGCATCTTCCCTCAGAAAGTTATGGACTTTTGTTTTCTTTAGGTATTAAGGATTATATATGCAAACAGCAACAAAGCTAGGGGTAGAAGTCACTGAGCATGGTGTAATTATATATGTAAACAGCATCAAAGCTAACAGTAGGAATCACTGAGCACGAGGCCATCTGCTGCAATGAATTTTCAGAGCATCAGAGGAGGTAAAATGTTGCTTTGTCATAAATTTCCATGAATTTTCTTACAGCAAAACCTTATGTTTCTGTCCAGCATCTCCTTACGGGGAAGAACCCCTATTGATCTCACGTGCCAGTCAAATTATACTTCTCAAGAGAGGCTGAATACTCAGAGTCTGCTACAAGATCTCATGCAATAAAACAAAATAGGGTAAGAAATGCAGAGGAAAACTATATCAATGGGAAGGTAGCTCAGAAGAATGTCATTAAGCAGGCTAGAATTTAGCAAGAGTACTCATATTAGCAGGTTACCATCAGGGTTTAAATCACAGCTTGATTAACACCACCAGAGAACATCACAAAAGCTGTGATGACTATCCAGGGCTGGTGTCTTGGGAACCAAAAATGTGTATTCTATTTCATTTGCTGAAAGCAGTTGGGGAGATGTTTTTCTTTATCTCTTGTAACTCTGGGGGAAGGGGTGCGGGTGCCTTCTGATAATGGGCCAACTGTTAAACCAGGTAGGGCAGTGTTTGTTATCTCTTTTCACAATGGGCCATTAAGACTCCCCAAGCTGTTCTCCTCCCCAAAGCAGAACATCCACATTCCATCATCCCATTGTGAGATGCTCCACCCAGTGCAGGGAGCCAACCATTCCTACCTGGATAAAACTGAGACACAGGAACACCAGGGATCTGGCTTCACCTGATTCCTGGAGGAAGACTGGACCCTTCTCACCATCACTGGACCCTTCTCACCATCACTGGACCCTTCTCACCACCACTGGACCCTTGTTGTACAGGATCGTCTCTGCTCCACCAGAACCACATCTGCCACTCCAGGAGGACTCACTGTGGGACTGCTTCCAACACCCTGACCAACAGGGTGTCAGGTTGGAGCTCTGACTCTGTCAGGGTTCTCCAAAATTGGTGTTTGTTTGCTGGTTTGGTTGGGTGGTTTTGTTTTCTACTACATTTGTATTGTTAATATTCCTGGTAAAGAACTGTTATTCCTATTCCCAAATCTTTGCCTGAAAGCCCTGAATTGCAAAATTATAATTTGGAGGGGGTGAGGGGTTTACATTCCCCATTCTAAGGGAAACTCCAGCCTTCCTTGGCAGATACCTGTCTTTCCAAACCAAGACAGCTGGGGTCTCAGGTTTTGGTGCCTTCCAGAAGAAACAGCCCCACCCCCAGTGTGACACCACTGTGCCTTTGCTGCTTCCCCCAAACTGTGGGGTCAGGGGAGGCACCAGCTCCATCCCCCTCCAGCCTTCCCCAAAGCCCCATTTTTCCCTCCAAGCCTGCAGCCAGGATGTGCCAGGTCTCTGCAAGAGGACCCATTCTCCTGCTGGGTGTCACACAGCACGCTGAACCCACTGTGTCATTCAGGGAGAGGTAATGAGCATCAATTGCTGGGACAGACAACAAGAGATTGACCTAATCTGTGCATTAATACAGTGCCTGTTCATTCCTAAGAGAGGTAGTTTAGATTCATTGCTCCTGCAGCACATTCCAATCTCAAATATAATTCATTCCACGGTTTTAAGTGCAACAGCTAAAGACATTCAAAAATCAAATCTGAAAAACTTATTTTTGATTCTACAGCAACAAGCTGTTCTCTTCATAGTAAACATCTCACAAGAAAATTACTTACCTCTTTTTTTTTTCTTGAGACTTCAATGCAGAGAATTGCTTTCTGACTTGAGTTTTGCATGACAAGTTTCAGATGTATTTGAATTTATAAGGCCAAACAAACAACTCCTGAAAACAGTGATTTTAAGTTTAAACACCAGCCTTATGAAATAGATGATGTGGTTAGATTAGTTCTCCAGAAGTTATAAGACATAATCCATTCAAGTTTAAAACGTCTTAAACTGTGACATGTGAACAAAAACCTACATTTCTGGAAGGTGATACAGTTGGCTTGTTCTCACTGGCTCAAACACAGTAAGAATTTGGTTTCCTATTACTCAAAACTGTAAATTTTAATCTGCAGGGAGAAAAAAAAAATATACAACAATAATTGCAACTAATTAGCAACAATGAAAGTCTCAGAAGGTGCAAGCCTTACTCAGTGCTTGCCTCCAACTTCCCATCACATCCTTTTCCCCAGAGGGGAGCTCCCCACAGTGCCCAGGAGGAACAGAGCCCTGGGACAGTCACTGAGTGCTGGGTGGCAGCACCACCTGCTCAACGCATCAAAATCACATTTCAAAAATTACAAATCAAAACCACAATCCAGGGAGCTCTGTTATGAGAATTATCCAACGTTCACTGAACAGCAGTGATGCTTGATACTCTCTGAGTTTTCCTGTTCGAGCTCTGGAGACAGGACCAGCAATCCCCTGAGATGCCAGATGCTGTGGAGCAGCACTCAAGGTTCTTCCCCTCAGAACTATTCTGTATTTCCTAATTCAAGAGGCTTTTCTCTTCCAGGACCTACAGCAGAGCAGTTTCCTTTACTATTTACAGCGAAATACCACATGCAAAATGATGCCAGTTTATTTGCTACTTAACCAGTTGCTGTGTGAAGAAAGAGATTTAAACACCTTCTTCTTCCATGGGAAGCACCAAGACCAAAGCATTGCTTGACTGGCATAAAAGGAATTTCCTGGGAAGGTGGAATTTCCCTTGAGCTTCCAGTGCTGTGCCCAGGAGGAGGAAAGGTGAGCAAGCCCCTGAGTCAGGCAGGACCCTCAAATGACAGCATCAGACCTCCAGTGCCAGGGGCACAGCTGCCCCTGTGGCTGGATATTAACAACTCTTCCTCCCCAAAAAGTCAAGGGTCCTTAATACAAAGCATGTGGGGATTGTATGATTCAGGGAATGCAACTTTGATTCTGGCATTTACTTATTAGAGGCAAATAATTAAAAAAGAAAAAAAAAAAAAAAATAGATGCTGCAGAACTTTGGGAAGGCACCCAGAAGGTCGATTTACAAATCCCTGTTTGCAAACTGGGAAGCAAGCACCCTGCCCAACAACACACAACGAACAGGAGACCAGCAATGGGGAGAACACAACATCCAGAGCTTGGCTTGTAGGCTGGGTCAACAAAATCTGCATTTCTCCTGTGCCTCAATCAGCCAGCACAGGGTGGATGGGTGCAACATCAAGCAAGCTGCAGATTTGCTCCACGTTAGCTGCTCATTGCAGCAGCTGCCCTGAGCCCTGAGAGCATCCAAGGAGCTGCCAGAAACCCTGCACATGCAGGTCCTGCATTCCCTGCACTCTGCTGGCAGAGCCCAGCTCGGTGTCTGCAGCAAGAGAGCAGCTGCCTCTGGGTTTGCACAGGCTGCATTCGTCACTGGGGCTTTTGGCAAAGCAAGCAAGGCTGAGAATCGATGTAAAAAATCTCAGCTGAGCTCAGCAATCAATAAAGTGTAAATCCCCTTTTGCTCCTGTGATGATGTTTACTTGATTTTTTTTTTTTTTAAAAAATCTTTTTGTGAATAGGTGTGTTTAATTGTTATACAAGCATTGCAGCTACTGCACTTTACAAGCTTCACCCACTGGTTTTGTGGACTTTGCATCCATGTTTATCTGGGTAAATAAAGCTGAAATTTAGTCAGGATCACAAGACATGTTCTGATGAACAATCATCATTCTTATCAAATGCAAATTGCACAGAGAGTGGTTGACTCAAGAAACGCATTGTAACTAATTACTATGATCATTGTTATTTTAAAATTAATTTTGACAAGATCCATTATTGGTAAGCACCATTAATTTGTTCTATTCTCCTGACTGTTTTTTATGGGACACTGAAATTACATATGTCATAAAAATTGTTCATTTTAAAGTATTATTAAAACTTAATAAAATGACAGTAAAATTATCCATACTATAGAATGTGCTAATTGTTATTAAAAACTGGTAAATTGCTAAATAAATAACAGGCTCAGTGAAAAGGAAAGCAAATTTGTACTGCCCAGGAACTGATCTACTCTACTTGTTACTTCCCCTAGAAAACAGAAACCAGAGATACAATATGCTAAAGTTACATATTCTTTGCAGGTACATAGAAGTTCATACTGGAAATTTCTATTTTGTGTTAATACTTTCTCCACAAGTTCCACAAACAGACAATGACCCTGTGATGAGGCAGTAAGAACGTATCTGGGGGGACATCTGGACCATTTTCATGGATCTTCCTTAGAACAAACCAAACTGGGAATTCTCCTGGTTGCAGGTGATGAATCAGAGCTGGATTATTTCCCTGCCCCTGGGAGTGCTGGCTGAGCATTCTCATTTGTGCATGCACTGAGTGCAAATGAACACATTTGCACCACTCCTTTCTTCCAGTACAAACCTCAGGATCAGGCACAGCTCAGTCACAACCCACCAAGCCAAGGGAAGGCAATTGCCTGTTGACAAAACATTCAGAGGTGAACAATCCCACCAAATGCCATCAGTGCTGGGGGAATACTCCTCCCAGCATTCAAGGCATGAGTTACTGTAGAACTCAGTCCAGGCATCTCTAGGGGGTGTTATTTAAGGAATAAGCAAGGGTTCTGTGCCAGAAATTCATATAAACTAACACTAAACTTAGGAGGGGTGGAATGTATCGGGGTGCTGTGGTCAGGTTTTGGGAGCAGGAGGTGGTGAGGAGCAGAAGGAGACCACAGTTCCCCAAGTTCCTCTTTGCAGAATGAGATGGAAAGAGATTCCTCAGCACACCACAGAAAGGGACACATTTTAAACAGAGAAAAGATAAAGCATTTCAAGAATTTATGGCCTCACAGAAGGTGGCTTACTGTTTTATTTTTCACCTGAAAAACAGCATTCCTATGATCAAGATGTATTCAATGCAGTGCTGGATGCAGTTGCTTATATTCATTGGATTTTTCAATGTATTACAATGTTGGGAGAGAAGGAGAACCTCGGGAAAGGAGGAATAAAATACAATTTAAAAGAGATAGTAAACGCTCCAAGTTTTTTTTTTTTTTCTTTTATTAGTGTGCTAATTCATATTAATATCAAGAAGAGGAAACTCCTCACCAAGGAATTTAATAAGAAGGCAATGATCTGAAAAATAATAGAGTGAAATGCCCAGAGATTCTGTACTGTACTTTCTGATGGTTGGGGTGCCACCAGTCATGGAGCAAAAACCACTCAAAACACTGGAGGCCCAGATTATTTCAGGGATTTTCATCATTTCAGTCAGATGGATCACAGGTGAGCCATGACTGCCACAACATCCACGTGAAGCAGAAAGAGTCAGCAGTGGGGCACAGTGCAGCCACTAAAGCAAAAGCAAAAGGTGTCCCCAGTGTGACACTGCCTGTAGCTGCAGGAAAACTGAAGCTCATGCTCTAAACCACACTGGCAGCTCCTTTTACTGTGCATGGGGAACAAGTATTGCCCAAAGACTGCCAGGCCACTCACACAGCATCTGAACAAAGAGAAGGGAAGGATGGAAAGGGGATACCAATAAAATTCAGGTCCTATAACCATTGCAAAGACTTTTGTCTCATACATCCTGCCTACTGGAATCTGTTTCTTTCAGTTTTCCACACACAGATTTTAATTATGGAGCAAAAGTGCAAGAACTCTCTGAACAGAACAAGTCCTGGTTGAAGAATACACAAAGAGTGGCACACAGTTACTCCACAGGCATTTGAGGGAAGGCATTTAACACGAGAATGAAACCTTTGAGTTACATAAATGACCTGGAATCATTTCTTACTCCTTACACCTTACTCCTTACACTGAGGAGTAAGCAGTCTCTTACTCCTCAGTCTCGAGTGTACCCTGTTTGCAGTCTGATGTTGAGTCTGAGATCTGCTGGCTGGAGGCAGCCTGGGACAAAGGCAGGGCTGTGCTCCATCCTCTGACTCCTGAGTGCTCCCAGGCTCACCTCTCTCATGCCCAGCTGCTCCTGCAGCTATGCAGATTTGTTGGTTTACCCACAGCTGGAAATGCAGATTGGGCACAGACCTGGTTTTCCACACGTGCTGTAGAGGGAGGAACCCTGCCCTGTTCACCCATGTGCCTCTGTTCACTTCCCCATTTCCATTTTTTGGCCCAAACCATTTCATTGTTTTTTGGCCCAAACTCATTTCATTCTTGTTGGGCAGTCTGAGCCGAGCTCAGCACTCGAGCATGGACAAGTACATAGATTTAAATGTGCACCTCCAGCCTGGTGGAATTCCCTCCCACACAAATCTGAAACCAACTCCCACACAGGCCCCAAATTCTCTTAATGCTGGCATTTTCAGGGATATATGGGTATTATATGATACAGGGATTCCTGCCTCAAATGCAGAACACCTCCAATACTCTAAGAAGCCAAACAACCAGAGAGAGTGGAGCCCTTTTAGGCTGATTGCTGAATGTTCATTTTACCCTGGTAGTATTAATCCTGTGGGCCTGCAAGCTTTTGTAATGCTGCTGCTACCAATTCAGAGCAACTTTCATGGGAAATGAACATATTTTCCACAATAGCTTGAACCAATTTGAGCTAGCATTTGAAGTGGATATTATGAATGCATCAGTTCTACTCAGGTTCAAGGCTTATCTCCTTTTACAGTTTAACCTTAGATACAAGAATGAACTTCACACAAGAATATGCCAGTATTTATTACACAGTAATTTTTTAAAAGGCTTAAATAATTTATCAAGGCTTCTTCCCTAAAGAGATGTGTAATTCCACTTTCAAATTGGTCATCACAAAGAATCCAAGCACACATTTTCACAGACATCATCAAAGCATTCTGCAGCACAGAAATATCTTGCAGGAGGATCTATAAATGTTTATCTTCTGTAAGTATGGGAAAATAAAGGATTTTGGTGCCTGAGGCACGGACATATTCTTAGGCATATAAACATTTTCGTGCTGAAAAGATTAGGGCTTAAATGGAAACAGCAACAGATGAACTGCACTGACACATGTTGGATGTAATTATTTCCCTTCTGAAAAAAAACACAACTCCCAACTAAAAATCAGTTCCAATGTAGATTAATTGTAATCTGATTTTTAATGGATACCAGAGTGGATAAAACTTCATCCTTAGAGCTGAACTCCTCCAACCCAGCACACAAGGCCAGGCAGCACTTCAGTGCCCAGCTCTGGCACACAAGATAAATATAGCCAGCAGTGGGAGAAGTCCTAGCAAGTTTTACCACTCTCTCATGAAGATGACTTCTATTATGGGGTTTTAGCTGTGTTTTTGATTGCTCTGGCAGTTATAAAAGATTGGCTTATACAGCCCACAGCATTCAGAGAAGGTATTTTGGAGCCCTGGTTGTACCAAATTAGTTTGGGGACTGAGGGGTGAGGCATATTTCAAAAATCACTGTAACATTTTTGTGGCAGCTGCACTGCCCCTTATCAGGGGACAACTTTACATTACAAAGCTATCGAAACTGATAGCACAAAAAGAACAGTTATCTTGACAATAGATTTAAAACCATTACAAATACAACGTATTTCATTGATAACCAATACCACAGACCTCAAAAATGAGAGGTTAGCTTGTGTTGTTCTCAGGGAACATTTAAGCCATGTACGTGGGATCCACGCAGCCCCAAAGTTTCAAACTGAGCAGGAAAGGCCCAGGACCAAATGTTTGCATACCAACAACAGGACTCTGCTGGCAAAAACAAATATTTACTCTGTGCTTCTTACTTTGAAGCACACAAAGCTTTACTGTGTTGTGGAGCAGCTGTCTCTCTCACACACACACAGAGCAAAGAAGAATTTCACTTCAAGATGAACAAAGGATTACAGGATTTGGCTTCTCCTCTTTTTTTTTTTTTTAAGTTGCTTTTATTACAGAACAAAAAAAAAAGATAAAAAAAAATCTATAGGTTGCTCTGTGGCTGATGCTGGATGTACAGATGTGTACCAGAATTATTACTGCTGGGATTCAGTGTTCTGCAGCAGATTGGATTTCTTTAGCTAAATGAAATTAAAAAGTAGTGGATAATATGCACAGAGAAGGATTGCATCTCAATTCCATACTAAGATGGGGGGTTTGTGCCATTTACAACAAACCTTGGAGATGCAAAACTTGTGTGCAGTCTTTTACTTTGAAAACGTCCTGGTTTCCACAAGTAACCAAACAGATTGAGGAAAGCTTTGAAACCAGCAAACCATGATTTTATTAAAAATATTTAAGGAGAACTTCAAATACATCTCTACAGACATTTCATCCACCTCCGCCGTGAATGAAAAATATGATAATGCATTACTGCCTGTATAATTCAGCATCATCTGCTTGCTTTGCCTCTTCCCACAGACAGCCAGAAACCACAGATATCTGAGTAACAGCAAGGCTGTGTGAGGGACAAACCTTTATTTGAACCTCTCAGTCGTACACTTAAATATCACCTGCTCCCAGTCAAGCCCAGGAGGATCCAAGATGCTTATCAAACCTACTCTCCAGGAATTCATTTCCATCCATCTCCTCCTGGAAGCAGCTAATGGCAAGCCCAGCAGCAGCAGCTTTTTCAATGATCCTCCACCACCTTCCCACTCCATCCTACTCTGCTCACAGGCTGGAGGACAAGACGAGCCACCTTAGCAACGCTGGCACCAGAACTGAACTTCCCTTGGCTTTCACCACAGCCTGACAATATGTTCAGGGTCACAGATTTTAAAATCGTGACACCCACGCTGAGGCTGTGATCCTGGGTAGGCTTTGGTGGAACCAGGGCCGTCTCTGCAACCCCTCAGCCCACAGCACTGAGCCTGCAAAGCCTACACCAGCACAGCTCCTGGGGAGAAGAGGGGTATGTTTGGCCACCTCTGTCACCTCCCAGCCTGCTCAATCTACATGACAAATATGGATGAAGCACTCTTTTCACCAAGAGGAGGGGCTTGCTGCCAAGAGAGTGGAGAACATAAAACAGAAAGCCAGAATACCACTAATACAGGTTGCAATGACTGCATTGGGGAAAAAAAAAAAACCAACAAAACAAACCCAAAGATATACGCCAATAAATCAAGCTTCTGAATAGGAGCTGAGAGATGAGCAAGCAGGACAGGCATCTGCAAAGGAAGGATAAAAGTCAGCCTCAGGGAGAGCATGGGAAAGCCTCCAAAGAGCTTCCTGGCAGGTCCTGCCTCTCCTGGGAGGAACACTAGCCAGGAGCAGCTGATTCCAGCAAACCTGAGAGGGAAGCACAGGAGAAAACGTGTGGGGCGTGAGATATTCCTTTTTTCCCAGGAGCTGGACCTGGATCCCTCAACTTGGTGACTTCTGGAAGAGAAGCCTGAGGAAGTCACATTCTAAAGGGGCAGCTTTCAGTGTGTGGTTAAAAGGGAAATGATCTTACAGGTGAGGGACCATTAACCCCTCTAAATGCTTTTTATCTGCTGCAGAGATGCTCCCCTGGGCTATGGAGGGAAATGCAAAAGCAGCGGGGCTCAGCAACAAACGCCTGCCTGCAATTCCCTGTCTGTCAGGATTATCAGCTACCTTTTTACTCTCTTGTCAATGAAACCTAAGAGTGAGGCCACACTCACAGAACATCCACACCTGCCTGGTTTCCACTGCCCTTCCCATTTATTCTTACCTACCACTGAGCAAGACAAATTTTTCATCAGACTTTTACGCACATAATAAGCCCAGTCAGTCTAATAATTAATAAGTCAACTAAGTGCCAGCATGTCATATTTTTGGCAATGTTATGATGACAAACTGACAGCCTTACCCCTCAGAAAAGCATCTGGCAAGAGCTTTGCCCTCCTGCTTCATTGTGGGCTGAGAACATTTTGAGGGGCTCCAGCTCAGAGTCAGGGGCGGGCTGCAAATGCAGAGCTTTTTATCTGCCTCACAATTTGCCATGCACGATTCTCCCAGCCCCCCCAGGCGTGTATCTCATAAAGAGTAAACTACAGTTTTAATAAAAAAAAAAAACAAACAACATCAAGACGACTTTGAGGAGAAAATTCGCCCATTTTTAGAGCTGCTAGCTTAAAATTAACACCTTCCCAAAGAAACCAGCTAATTCCAAGGAAAGCAGCAAACACAAAATGACAAAAGTCAGCAGCGAATTCAAAACTCAGTTTTGTCACATTTTCCATGCAGAAATAGCTATTTTGTCAATGTCATGAGAATTTGACGTTGACGAGTGAGATTTTGACAGGACACATTTCATGCAGTTTTTGCCTTTAAAAAGCATTTATTTTTGTCTTTTTTTTTCTCCCCTGGTTATAAATAGACACAAAACCTCGGAAATCGTTTCCGTTTTTCCACATCCCTGGCAAGTTTTTGCCAGAGCCTGGGCCCAGGGAGTGCAGCAGCACCAGGGAGGCCACCACACCCCCTGTGCCCCAGCCATGCTGGCAGGGGACAGCCAGAAATTCAGCTGTTCACAAAGAAGTGGGGTTTATGTTGTTTAAAGGCAAAAACAAACAAACAAAACAAACAAGTAGCAGTCTTACACATTGATTATCCAGCAATTAAGTCCCCCAGCAGCAGGTGATTTGCTCAAATCAATGTAAGGAATCATTTGAGAGATTATCAGTTAAAGAATGTCTCACTAAGAGTAAAACAGAGTGCCAGCAAGACAGTGATGGTTTGGGAAATCACATTTTTCTTCCCTTTTGCAAGGACTTGAGGTTAAGGCCCAGACTGTACTGCCTAGGACAGCCCTCTTCAGGTGTATTTTATTTGTATTTATAGGAGATGGCCATTTGAACATTGACTCTCTGTCTTGGTTTGGAAAGACAGGTATCTGCCAGGCAAAGCTGGAATGGAGAATGTAAGCCCCTCACCCCCTCCAAATTATAATTTTACAATTAAGGGCTTTCAGGCAAAGATTTGGGAATAGGAATAACAGTTCTTTACTAGGAATATTAACAATACAAATGTAGTAGAAAAACAAAACCACCCAACCAAATCAGCAAACAAACAAACAACAATTTTGGAGAACCCTGACAGAGTCAGAGCTCCAACCTGACACCCTGTTGGTCAGGGTGTTGGGAGTAGTCCCAAAGTGAGTCCTCCTGGAGTGGCAGATGTGGTTCTGGTGGAGCAGAGATGATCCTGTAGAACAAGGGTCCAGTGATGGTGAGAAGGGTCCAGTGATGGTGAGAAGGGTCCAGTCTTCCTCCAGGAATTGGGTGAAGCCAGATCCCTGGTGTTCCTGTGTCTCAGTTTTATCCAGGTAGGAATGGTTGGCTCCCCCCACTGGGTGGAGCATCTCACAATGGGATGATGGAATGTGGATGTTCTACTTTGGGGATGTGGCTTTTAGGGGTGTCTTAATGGTCCATTAGCAGAAAATATCCCCTGGAGGGAGGATGGGTGGTGACAGAGATAACAAACACTGCCCCACCTGGTTTAACAGCTGGCCCATTATCAGAAGGCACCTTCCCCCCTCCTCCCAGAGTTACAAGAGACAAAGAAAAAAAACATCTCCCCAACTGCTTTCAGCAGATGAAATAGAATACACATTTTTGGTTCCATAACCCAAGACACTCTCATACCCTTCCAAAAAATTATAAACTCACAAGTCAATAGTATCTCACCCAGTACGATGATAATAAAGGCACACACAACAGATTTGTCACCTGAAAAACTTCTCTTTCTAAGGAAAAAGGCTTTCAAAACAGTGGCATCCTACATCTTTAATTATTAACATTCATAATTGAGAATCTTTTCCTTCCTCAATTGCAAAACACACTGCCTGAAGTTAAAGCACACTCAGCACAGCGAATTTCACCCCAAAGTGACAGCTCCAATTGCTGTATTCTTTACTTCCAGGAACAAGCTGTATCAATGACTGAGCAGGGCAGGAAGACCTTATTTTCTAACAGTAGAAATTCACTTTGTCTTGCAGTCCCTTGGACACATCAGCAGGCAAAGAACAGCAGCTGCACAAAGTCTGCAGGCTAAGAAGTGCCCCGTGCTTTGGCAAAAAAAACCCCAAAACATGAAGGACAAACAGAAGCTGTGGACTCAGTGAGAGCAGAAGAGATGATGGAAGGATGTTGCACAAACCCCTCACTCACACTGCTCTCTCCTGCAGCAAAGACTTCACACAGATGCTTTGGTTACAAGATGTGCACAAAAATTTCAGCCAAAGAACAATATGCACATCAGCACTAAACAAAATAAATGTTTGCACGGTATCTGCAATACAGATAACCCTGGAGATCAAGCACCAGGCAGCTCTAAAGAGTCACCCCAAATCTAAGGGGTTTCTGTTTGAAGTGGAGCTGAAATTTGCTGCATATTATCAGTTCTAGGCGCACAAACATTACCTTCCCAGACAGCTATGCCAGCTTTGCAAAGTAGGAAAAGACAGAATTTTGTGAAGGAAAAAGCCAACAAAATTTTAGATGCTCCAAGTGTTAAGTTATCTTGAAAAATCAGATTTCAAACACAACCTGATAAATGGCAGTTGAGATTTATAGAAGCTACCATTACCTCCCAAAATCTCAGGGGGAAAAAAGAAAAAAAAAATCTCCCAAGATTTTAGCACATTAAGTGCAGGCAAACATTAGAAAGAGCTCTTCAGCAACATAAGAATTCCCAGACGACACAACCCCAGAAGTGCACCTGCAACAAATACTTGGAAAAGAACAGCATGAGTGATAACCACTGTGGAACAAACATGAGGAACAAACCTTGGTAAAGGAAAGAGCAGGTCTTATCCAAACACAGCAAAAAGTTTAGGGATGGAAACTGGAAAGGGAAGCAGCCAAACACCCTCACCAGAAGTGCAGTTAAGTTCTGCTCACTGGTTCATTCACTCCCAGAGTTTGGGTGCTCTCAGGGACCACTCAGCTGCTCAGGCTGCAGGGACATCCCACATAACCCATGGCTCTACTTCAGATTTACATCATGTGGTGGGCAGCTTCATTTGCCTTTATTTCTTGCACCTTCTTCATTCTCTGGAAGCATCTCTGCAAGGACTGGTGCAGCTGATTGCACATTGTACTGTTGTTATCTGATGAGCTGCTTTGCTTCTTCATTCCTTCTCATTTCTAGCTCATTGGGTTATTTTTTTTATTATTATTATTTTTTTTCCCAGCAGGAGGGGGCACATTGAGCCAGTTTAGTTAAATTTATATTATTCTGACTCCTATAATACCCATGGTATGCTGCATTTCCAGAGACATTACTGTTGTTAAAAGCACTGGTCTTCTCCATTAATAGCATCAGCCACACAAGGGCATCCCGAGGCTTTATTAAGGCAAATGAAACATTTTAAAGCAGATCAAGCAGAGTAGAATACTGTTAATATTATTTTCCAGAAGTACAATTCTGTTTGGCATTAAAATGTCATCCATCTGGATTTTGTGACATGGCTGAACTGACCCACATCCTTTGCTTCTGCTGAAGCTTAAGTTTTTAGTGAATTTAAAAACCTCCAAGGCAAGAATTCAGCCTACCCATTCCCAAGGCAAGCATGCCTTGTGAGTATTGTCTTTCAAAAATCAAACTCACTCTGCTTTCCAAAGCAGATAATTCACAAGCAATTCAGGAAGATGCAGGACACAAACTGATGCCACATGGGCATGGGTGGAAATCTGTCTGTGAGGAGCTGGGATGACATCCTCACATGGGTGGTGCTTTGAGCTGAGCATGGTACTGACAGAACTCAGAAATGGTGAGTCCTTCTCAGAGGCCACTGATGCACAGGGCATTTAATCAGTTTACCTTAGTAAATGCTGTACAAAAAAAAAAAAAAAAAAAAAAAAACACACCAAAAGTAGCTGTAACCTCAAAACTGTGAGCTTAGCATAAAATCCTATTATCAACACACACAGTGACATGTAAACCTGATGACAGTTGTTTAAAAGAAGGTAAAATCTGGGAAAAAGAAACCCTCTTTGTTATTTAATACCTATTAAATATGTGAGCCACATCTAAGATAGTTACAACTGATGGTTGCAAATGAAAAATAAATTCATTGATTCTTCCTTTCTTCACTTACTTAATATGTACATTTCAAAGGGTTTCTTTAAAGACAGTTTCATTACTTGCCCAGAATATTTAGCTACAGATTTTGCTCTTGGGATAAAACATTCATAAGCATCAGTGAGGTAATTTTATATATAGTTAAAAACATTACATCTAAAAGCTTCTCCAGCAAAAATATATGCTAAGAAACATCAGTTTAAAGTTATTAACTAAAACAACAAATCATAGCCAGCAAAGAAAAAGAATTACTTTTTTTTTAGATCATTGGATCCTGGAGGAATCCTGGCTGGTGGAGTCTGGATCCTCACACTCAGCAGTGTGAGGAGCCCTCTGTGACCATCCAGTCCAACCCTAAATCCAACATTGCCAAGCCCACCACTGAACACACCCCCAGGTGCCATACCTAAGTACTTCCAGGGCCAGTGGGTGACTCTACCACTCCCCCTGACAGCCTTTTCAAGTGCTTGACAACTCTTGCTGTGAAGAGATTTTTTTTTGCTAATATTTAATCTAAAACTTTGGAAGGATTTTTTTTCTCCAAAGCTCCCTCACATCAGTGACTGCCAAGTGCTTAGGTTTTAAGGCCAAGAGTAGGGAGTCTAAATATTTAATGAGGTCTTACACATAGTATAACCCAGAAATCTTTAATCAGAGTCTTCTGCAGCTACGCTGGAAGTCAGTAATGGGCTGACCTTCAAAATGGATATATTCTTAAGGACTCCTAGTGAGAAAGACCCACTCTGTTCTTATGTAGGATTTTTTTTCCCAGGGTTACCACTTCTTCCAACGCATATTAGCTTA
Organism: Phylloscopus trochilus trochilus; assembly: GCA_016584745.2. Classification (NCBI taxonomy): domain Eukaryota; kingdom Metazoa; phylum Chordata; class Aves; order Passeriformes; family Phylloscopidae; genus Phylloscopus; species Phylloscopus trochilus. Next base: position 5,065,658 of record WQNJ02000046.1, read on the forward strand.
ATTTTAGTTTCCATCCACTGATTTATATAGTTCCACTTTTGCCTATTAGTTTAAAAAACCTCCTGCAACCATAAATCTCCTGCCACAGTGTTTATACAGTTCCGATAAGTATCTCTTAACCTTCTTCTAACTAGACTGAGCCTCTCGTTAAAAATGAATGTTTCACAGACACCCAGTCATTTCTGCAGAACTTCCCTGAGCCCTTTTTACCAATTTCTATAATCCTTTTTTTTATTTTCAAAGGTGTTGACATCAGAGAGGGGCTGAGTGTCTGAGCAGTCGTGTCACCAGCAGGGCGTGTGTGAGCAGCAATCCCTCCCCACCAGGTACAGCCAAGGGCCACACAAAGCTGGAGCTCACACCTGGCTGGGTTTCAGCCTGACATCCCAGACCCTTTCAAACACCATGGCACTCCAAGACTGAATCCTCCCACCCTGCAGATGTGAGCAATTTCCCTCGTTGCTGAATGCCTGACCATTGATTTGGCCGCATTAGAATGCAGGGGACACCACACCAATTACAATGGGCTTTGAATCAGACTTCAAAAGAAAATGTGCTGTGGAAAATGGGGCTTTTCGAGGGCCAGAAGACAGGCATGTTAAGAGCTTATTCCAGCAGCGTTCTGCAGCAGGAGATACTTATGGAGGTCAAAATGATCTCCAAGTGCTGGTCAGCACCAGGAGCCAGCGGGAGCATCCCCACCCCAGCCACGAGAGAAGCAGCCAGGAGCGGTGAGCTGAGACACCTCTGTGCTGACAAGGAGCATCTGCACCTGTTAGTGCAGCCCTGTGGAGGGCTGCCAGTTCTGGCAGCGCTCGTGCAAGGAGTACATCCTATCCCATCTATTTTAATCGTTGCAATAAGCTAACGAGGAGCACAAAGCCAGCAGAGCTGATCCACGCCGCCGGCTGGAAGGATTCCATCCTGCTACTGAGCAGCAGTGCACAGACAGAGTTTTACAGAACAGGGAATGGGAAACACTTCTGCTTGGTGTGTGAAACCCATCCTAAGGTGCAGAGCTGTGGGCATTTTCAATAGTTCCAGAGAAGATTACTGTTCTTGCATCAGATAAGGGGAAAATAAGCAAGTCCACGGCCTGATCACCCCACTCCACGCTGCTGCAGAAACTCCTGCTGCTCCCACCCTCCAGGCTGCAGGCCTTGGAGGCCCAATTCTGCTGTTTGAAGGTGATACAAGGCACGATGAGTGATGAGTCCCTTTCCCTGAGTTCAGGGGGCTCTGTGGTTGTCCTGCAGCTGTGTGATTGACAAATGTAAAAAGGAGCTTCTGAGCACCGAAATGTTGTGTTCCTAAACCAGAGTAGCTGCAGATTTATGTGAAAGAACTTCCTGACACTGATCTCTTTCCAAACTGATGATTTTCTTTTAGGGTTTTTCAAATGTAAAGTAACAGCCATTAAAAAAAAAAAAAAAAAAAAAAAAAAAAAAAAGTGCTCTGCATCTCTGCTCTCTCCCCTTTTCCACCTCCTGGTTTTCACTGGATGGAGAAATTCTCTCACTTCTGCTAAGGCAAGGTTTCCCCCTTCCTCTGAACATCTTAGCACCCATCAGAGACACCAAACAAGATGAACCCGCAGCCTTCTCCACCTTGACAGTTCTTGAATTCCTATGCTGTTTACCAGCAAACAAGTAAACTTCAGCTTTTTAAATAGCAATAAATTCTTCACTTCTCCCTGTCCTCTAAAATACCATGTACATTCACATCTCTCTCAAAGCAGTAATTGTGCAAGCTAGTAATTCTTAATAATTACAATGAAGATGCCTAGACTATTCCTGGCTACCAAAATTGAAGTTCTTATAGAGATGCAAATATATTATTTTTAGAGATGCAGAGCCACATTTTATCTCACAGTCTAATGCCTCTTCCTTAAAGGGTTGCAAATTTTCTTGTGCACTGTTTTTTTGTCCTGCTAATGTGGCACTTGGAAAATGGGGTTCCCAATGTTAGAGCATCTGTAAAATTTCACAGGGGAAAGGGGAAACTGTTATTTTAGGTGCAGTACTTTTGCCTCCACCAAAGTAAGTTTTTTTTTCTCATACTGGTGTTCTTCAATGGAAAGAGATGAACAGATGAGGGAATGAAAAGAGAGAGAACAGATGAACAGAGCAGAGATGGAGCTGAAAGAAAGGAACACATTGCCAGGAGCAGATTCCAGGGTGCAAACTGAATGAGAAATATTGATGCTAATCAGCCACTCTTACTCATCACAGCACACAAAAATTGCCTCACACACTTCCATGCTCAGTGACAGAAGTCAGCCCTTCACTCCAAGGTACAGTTTGTAGTTAATTCCATTTTCCTGAAAAACAAACTGTTTTCTGTTTAACTCTTTTGCTGCTGCTGTAAATCTACTCTTTTCAATACGAATTTTGCAGACAGGCTTTTACAGGTCACCCAAGCTAATTCTTTTGAAAATGGCAAAATACCCCTCCTTTCCTACAAATAGAATTGCTGTGGGCACAACAGCTTTCAGCAACACCAGCCAAAGGAAATTCCTCTCCCAGGGGTGCAACAGCTGCCCTTCACCAGCTCTTCCAAAGCTTTCAGGCTCCCATCTAGCTTTGGTGACCACATGGCCCCTCCTGAGACCACACTGACTGTCCAGGAGGACAGGTGATGAGCAAACACCCAGAGCTGAGGGTGCTCTTTAGTGACAGCATTGTTCATGCACCTGACAGTATCATAACTTGAGTTAGGCTGGGGAGTTTCCATGGAAACAAAACATGACACTAAGGAATAAAGCAGAAAACAGATTTGGAAAGAGGGTCCCAGGCTGTAGCCCACTGACAGTCTGGAGGAACTCCAGCACTTGTCACAGCAACGAGAGAGGAAAATGGGAATGAAACGATTCCTTATGAAATGGTTCCACCCCGTCACACTTCAGAGCTGTTTTATTGGTGATGAGCAGTTTGGGCAGAAGCAGGACAACCTGTAGCACTGCACAGGCAGCAGCTCCAGGCATGCAGCAGGCAGAGGAGGCAGCAGTGCTCAGAGCTCAGTCAGGATCAGCGAGACTCAGCCCTCCTAGGCCAGGATCAAACACCTTGGAAACTGTCGCAGTAGGACATGAAAGGAAGACACAGACTCCGTGATCAGAAGGCTGAAAATTACTCCAATCTCACTTTATTACCCGGGAACTTCTTCCCTTTATACTGTTTTACAAAAAACCCACCCAAGGGGTGGGTTCTTCAAGCTTCTTTAACTACATTGGTTGAGTCAGAGGGACATCAAAAGAAGGTCCCTCCTAGGTACAGGAACGCAAAACATAGGACACATTTAGAAAAACATGTCTGTTGTTGACAGAACAGTGCCTGGGAAAGAGTTTTAGAAAAATCAAAACATCAGAACACCAACCATGGCTACAGGAAACATGTTCAAAGGCTGGTAGTTCCAATTTCCCCTATCAAGTGTGCTACAGCAGCTGAGATCTCAGGTGCCCTGCTGGCAGCCTGTCACCCTGTTCTTCCCTGTTTTTCTGAAGTTCTGTTTCAGCCTTCTGATGTTTGCATTTTTGTGGTGGAGTTTCTCACACACTTTTCATGTCAATAATGATGGTTTTGCATTCCTTTCTGGAGGAGGAGAGAATTGATGGACTGCTGGTTTGACCAGTGTGGTTGGAGAGGACAATTTCATCCTCCAATCCATGGTCACTGCTGGAACTCTATAAATGTCCAGGTCTGTAAATAAACTCCCCCATTTTTGCCTTGGACATCTCAGTGAATGAGCATCGTTCTTTTGATGTTGTGTTGTGACAGCAGCCTATGAAGGATCTGGGTTTGCAAGTTTTCAGGCGCTTACTGTGCCTGCTGAGCAAGCACAATAAGCACAGCAACCCTTGGTGTGGAACAGCTGGCCCTCTTCCACCAGCCAGCACTTCCAGGCATAGGTGCAGGATGACTGATAACCACTGTCCCCACTGCCCTCACCTGCTATGTCACCACAAAGCCAGAATTTCCATTTGACCCCAACGCTTCACCCAGACAGAGGAAAGGGTTCACTGAAAGGCAGCAGTTAAAAGAGAAATGTTGAGATCTAAATGCCTCCATTACGGCCAAAAGCGTGAGAAGAGCCATCATCTTTCTTTCCAAACACCTCCACCACCTAAAAATTTCCACACCTCCTATTTCCAGGAGGAGCTGCACGTTGTTAGGATTAACCTCATTGCAGCCTGGATAGAAAAATGGGAGCTCTAGCCCATTTTTGCTAGAAACCCTATGCATAAGGCATCAGGCACGCTGAGCCAGCCTGCAGTGAAATTGCATCCCCAGCCTTCAGCAATGTCTGGGACAGAGCTGAACAGGCTCCCTCTGCTCCCCAGCTCAACACAGACATCACACTGCCAGAGTCCAACCCTCTGCTGCATTGCCAGCCCCTAAGTAGGCTGCAAAAAAATGATTTTCAAACCAGCACAGCTCATCTTTGCCTGGGGTTTGTAGCCTCACTCCTGAAAGCTGCATGGCCATGGAGCTCTTCAGAGTCTTCTGCACCCTGAACAAAGAGGGGCACACTTTGACCCTTGCCCAGACAGCAAGGCAGAACTCAACAAGTCAGCGTGAGATTTTTCTTAGAAGCCTGATAAAGGGCAAAAAAGTTCAAAAAGGGAAGAAGAAGAAGAAGGTGGTCTTGGCTTTAGACTCACTCCACCTACAGTAAAACTTTCACTTGCATTGTTATATGTACTGTTTCCTTGCACTTGTCTGACAAGTTACTCCTCTCTGTGCAACAAATTCTTACTCGAAAATAACACTGCCAACAGCTTCTAAGAAATACCTGCACAAGACAGTACACCCTTAATTCCTGAGCTCTTTGTAGCCTCTTACTCAACTCCTGCTGAGACATGAGCATGGCTCAAGTGTGACAAGTCTGAAGAAGGAAGGCTCTTGCAGAAAAAGCCTGGATTGCTATGCAGAGAACTCGGTGATTTCTCAGCTGTGCCAAGGAGCCCATCCCCAAGGTGTCATGTCTCAGTGCTCAGTGCTGCAGTGCAAAATGCCTCAGTTCTGCAGTGGCAAAAGGAGATCAAAGACAGCCAGGGTTACCAGCAGACCTCCCTGAGGCATGGCTAGATGACAGGCCCCTGGGGATGGCCTTGCTTGTACTCACCCTTGGCCTTTCTCATCTCCTTTGATTGTAAAACCTTCTACCTGGACGTGGTGTTTACCACAACAAAGGATGCCACAGTGCATGTGGCATACAAAAAAAAAACACAAAGAAGTCAAAGACATGCTTAAAAAAAAAAAAATCGCATCCCATTAGGTTCCTTCATAAATATCAACTACCACACCCTACAATCATCACTGGATTTTCAGTTGTGTCTTGAACTGGAACAATCTGTTCCAGTTTAACTTTGACTTTTGCTAAGTGCCACCTGAACCTTCATGCACCCCAGCCTAGGCCTCCTCTGTAGCCACAGTTCGTGCCTGCAATGTTTTGATTTTTGGAAATTCTTTTCCCAGGCACAATTCTGGTAAATGAGGGTATGTTATTGTAAACTATCCTGTTTTCCTGCATTCCATTCCCAAGGAGAGACTTTGCTTGATGACCCTCTGATGTGACCAATGTGGTCCAAGGATCCCACCCCTTTGGGTGGGCTCATTGTAAAAAGGTATAAAGACAGGTGTACTGAGAATAAACACAGAATTCGAGAAGAGAAGAGAAGAGAAGAGAAGAGAAGAGAAGAGAAGAGAAGAGAAGAGAAGAGAAGAGAAGAGAAGAGAAGAGAAGAGAAGAGAAGAGAAGAGAAGAGAAGAGTCCTGATTTCGTGTCCTACAGCGACATTCCTTCCCACCTCTCCACCTGAACCACCACTTTCCCCATCTTTTCTCCAGCCAGCACTGAGAGTTGTCTGCTGGGGATGATTTACACAGTTTACATCATCCAACCTGCACTGAGGGGTGTTCACCACACCCTTGGTTAACAGTTGCCTCCCTGTCAGGAAAAGCAACAGCTGTGGGGAGGGCAAGGAGGAGAGCTCCCAGGGTGCTCAAAGCCAAGAACTTTGCACATCTGTAAGGTCTGGGCCCAGCACTGAGCATGCCCCTGACCACCCTGTAGTAGCTCACAACTGAACACACTCAGATTATGGTTGAACAGCAAGTACCACGTCCCTGTTTAAGAGAGGCATGAATTATTGATGATGTTCAGGAGCCCTATTAAACTGTCTAGTGGGCCAGCAAGAACATTCAGTAGTTCAGACGCATCAAAATGAATAATAAAGCTTTCTATTTTGAAGTTTGGCCGTTAGAGAAAAGAACCCCTGGCAAATATATAATTTTGTGTAATTTCACTTGGATGCTCACTGTAATAGCCGTAGTATTTATGACACCATGAGTCATAACCATACACTCCTCAGATAGCAAAGACACCATTATCCACACCATGTAAAATCAGAGCCCTTATGCAGGGAAATATGCTGCTAAAAGGCAGGGCCTGCTTATTTGCCTTAAACTATAGGCTTGGTCTATAAATATGTGCTGTTTCTCTATGTACACCCGTGTCAGCCGTGAAATACATGTAAATATGTGTTGTAAAAGGGGAGCTGTAAACATTGTGAGAAACACCTTCCAGTAATTCTTCAGATGCTGCCTGTAAAATAGAAAATCCAATTAAATTGTCTTTTTTTTCTTCTTCTTCTTCAAACAAACCCTTGTCATGCAATAATTAAATCATAAAGTAAAGCCTCTCAGAAAAAAAAAAAAAAGCCAGATTATTGCACATTCAGAACATGATACCCACTCTCATCCTGGCAGCATTTGTGTGCTTCACTGAGTGCAATGAGAAGACAGAAAACAAAGTTATCATCTTTCTTCTGAATGAGGGGAATTTTGGACTAAAGCTGTTTTGAGGGACATTCTCAGTGAAATTTGAGACAAAGGAGATTTTTTCCTCCATTCAGTTCTGGCAGATATTCAGCTGCAAGCTTGAGAAGTTCCTGCACTGAGGGTCAGCATCTCTCTGTCCTTCCTCCTCTTCACATAATGCGTGGGAGACTGTGGCTCCTGAGGATGTGACCCCTTGCTGATTGCCAGCAGAGCTTTCACAGCTGCCAGGGACCTTTCTGGGTATGATACTGCACACAGCTCCTGGGATTTCACACTTTTATTCACTGCTGTTGATAATCACTTGGTGTAAACCTGAGCAGCAAAAATATTCATTCTGAAAGACCTTCTGAAAGTCTTGATTCAAGGAACCTTCCAGCAGTTTGAGACTCAGAGTCCACCTCAAACCACTGCAGTTAGAGTGAAACAGTAATTGGTATTTGGAGAGATGCTGTTACATGATATTCAAAGGCATTTAACAGGAGGTAGCTGCTATGTAAATATCACGTAGATTTTATTCGCAATATCCTCATAAAACTTCTCTTTTTAATATCCTCCCCTGTTTGCTTGCAATCACCATCCGCACAAAAGTCACTAACTTGGGAAAACATTTAATCCAGAGTTGTTCCATTCTATGTCAAGCCTCAGAGATTGCACAGAAATGAACCATATCACCCCAAAAGCCAACCCTTTGCCTATGCAGAACTCTGCCCCAAACTCCAGAAAACAGATCATTGCATCTGTAAACACAGAGTGCTCTCCAAAGCTTTCCTGAGAGTGAAGCAATTGTTAACAAAGAGGTAATTTTGCCTTAGAAGGCACTAAAAGCTGAATGCATTTCCAGAATTACATGTGCCCCAACACTGGCATTGCAATACAATTTTTTATAGCAGTGCAGCACAGCTATTGCAAAAGATGGCATTGACTGCTCCAGGCAATATTTTGTCCTTGGATTTTCATCTTTCCCAGAGCCAGCATCCACATTTGTGCAAAACAAGGAAAGGATGACAGGGTCTGTTGTACAAAAAGAGCTACCTGTTCCTATCATTTTTACAAAATAAACCCTTCATCTCTTATATTTTGTCTGCAATCAAAAATCTGTCATCCTGACAAAACTGAACTATCTTGGAAAATTATATCAAGATTTTCAAGCTTGACCTCTTAGCTACCCATCATCAAAGAAGCTGCTGCCATTACGACACACATCCAAGCCCCTTAGGATGCTTTTCATACTATTAGGAAGTCTAGTGTTCAATTTCAGCATTTTCTCATTTTTCCTCAATCAGCCAGAAGCAAAAAAGAAGTCCCTGAGCGACACAGAGCAAAAGAGAAAATTCTATCTCAGTATCCACTTTTCTCACAGAAATCTCAAAAAGAAATCAGAGGTGAATGCAGCTCTATAATTATTATTCACAAAGTGTTTCCAGTGAGCTTTTTCCCCATCTCTGGGAGATGCAGTGTTCTGCATCAATGTCAGAAGACATGGCAAACTCACTTGCAAACTCTATAAAGGGTTGTGAATTCATCATTGCTTGGGGCAGTGATGTGGCTGCTAGTCATTCCCAGATCAAAATTATCTTCTGGAATAGCCCAGGACATAGAATATACAAGAAAACACTGATGCAGCTGTAGAGCAACACTTCTTAGAGATTAAGAAGAGATTGGGGATTGGTTCTTTGCTTGTTTATGACAGATATGCTGAGAGTCTCTCATTTAGAGTCTGGAGTTAGTTCTTCCTTTAACCACAGCTAATGGCCAGGTGACAAACAGAGCATTAAAGCTACACCAGCCAAGCTTGTAAAGTTTTAAAAAGAGATCCATTGGAAAGCATTCCACAAAAATTCAAGGATTTGCTTGACTTACAGGCCTTGCCTGGGGCTGTGGCCATTTCCCCCACCCAGGGCACAGCCTGCAGCTCTCACTGCACCTGCACAGGGGGTTCCCTGCACCAGGAGTGCTCCTCAGCAGCCAGCACAACCACCTCTTACCCCAACCATGCTCCAACCCAAATTCCGACCATCTAACACTAAAAAAAAATGCACACCTATCTATTTTAATATTTATAAATGAGTACTTTGAGAAAGTAACACTTTGTTCTAATCTTTACACCACAACTAGAATGCGTCTGCACTGTGAGATGGCAGCAATAACTCGGATTTAAACAAATTTTGTTTGCAAGTAGCACAAGGTTATCACTTCAGCAAAGGATTTTACAGCATAATGTGCCCACAGTGAAAAACCTCCAGAGAAATAAAGAGTGGGGGCCATAAACACCTCCTAGGCAAAATGTCTATTAGCTTTAGCATGTTTATAATTTGGCTTAATGTCAAATTTGGAGATTTCTTTTTGCAGCGTTTCTTTTTATCCATCTTTTACAAAGACCCACATTCTTTTTCTGTGCACCCTCTCTGCATTAACCATCATTAAAGTAATATCTGCTTAGCATTGCCTTGCTCATCAGCCTAACTTGAAGCATGCTCTGATTTGGCAGTGTGATGAGCAGCCCTTCTCTGAGCTTTCCATCCTGTTTAGGGGTATGGGCTGCTGGGCTGCATTTGCATACATTAGATGAGCACAGGTGTCCCTACTGCTAAGATGCCAATAAAACATTCTTTTAAGAACAGAATGAATCAATTCAGCCTAAAAAGGAGTCTTAAAACATCCTTAAATAATCATGGCACCTTCATTTTGAAAGAAAACCCCACAACTTTTAAGCATCTGTGGCTTAAATATTACCAGGATTTCTAGGAGAAAGATTCTTCAGCCCCAACAGAGCCCATGTTTTATTTAAATTAGCATTACACCTAAGAGCTTTAGCACATATTTTCTTCTCAGGCAGTCCTTATTACTTTGTGACTGCTCCGTATCACCCCTAAATAACAGTGCCACCAGCTAAATGAACAGAGTGAGCTACACTTACAGGTGATTTATACAGAACTGAAACATGTATCAGGAGGCATATTTCCACCCCGAGTCTCTGGATACAGCTCCCTGGCAGCAAAGGAGCTGTGTGCCTTTCTGCCCTGAATTTCTAACGAGATCATTTGCATGTGTGCACACTCCTGGGCTCTGGCACGCACAGCTTCGCACAAAGTTGGAAACCTCCAGTCTGGGAAAGGCACACGGTGTGCCTCACCCTGTTCTGAACATCCTCTGCAGCCACTGCAGGCTTCACTTGGCACAGCTCACTGGAGGCACTCCTCTGCTCCTGCAAGGAGAGGGGAGAAAACAGACAGGAGGAATCCTGCTGTCTTGGTTTGGAAAGACAGGTATCCACCAGGGAAGGCTGGAGTTTCCCTTGGAATGGAGAATGTAAACCCCTCACACCCTCCAAATTATAATTTTGCAATCAAGGGTTTTCAGGCAGAGATTTGGGAATAGGAATAACAGTTCTTTACTAGGAATATTAACAATACAAATGTAGTAGAAAACAAAACCACCCAACCAAACCAGCAAACAAACAACAATTTTGGAGAACCCTGACAGAGTCAGAGCTACAACCTGACACCCTGTTGGTCAGGGGGTTGGAAGCAGTCCCAAAGTGAGTCCTCCTGGAGTGGCAGATGTGGTTCTGGTGGAGCAGAGATGATCCTGTAGAACAAGGGTCCAGTGGTGGTGAGAAGGGTCCAGTGATGGTGAGAAGGGTCCAGTCTTCCTCCAGGAATCGGGTGAAGCCAGACCCCTGGTGTTCCTGTGTCTTTCCATGTGGCTGTTCTGTGCTAAGCCAGGCTGAGCAGTGGCCCCGAGGAAAGGCCAGCACTTTTGGAAAGAGGCAGTCACACCAGAAAATTTGCCTTCTTGTAAAATTGTCCTTTCCTCACCCACATAACCCTCCCCCCCCCACACTGGGCTGTGCTTGAACATATTCACAAGAGTCAGGCAGACGTGACGTTGATCACTGCTGCCAGGATATATTAGGATTATTATATCCTCACCCTGCTTTTTTGCATTATTCTCTAAGCATCTGCTATTTGCCACTGTTGGAGACAGGATACCGGGCTGTCAGTAATTGTTAGTGTCAAGGAAACAAATGGACTGCTCAAGGAAAAAAAAAGAAAAAACTGTGAGAAAAATGAAGGTGGCAAAAGGAGAGAGAGGAAGAAGTAATCAAGGTGGAATCATAGAGTCTCAGAGATGAGGTCAAGGAGTGCTAAATAAATAATAAATACCAGGGGATAAGAAAAGAAATAGAAAATCCCCAGTGATTGGAAGAGGAAAGATTTTACTCTGTATTCCTGATAGGAGGGAAGCACCTCAAGGGCAGAACAGTGGAAAAAGATGACCAAGCTAAGGAAAAAAGACACAGATGAGGCAAGGAGCTGGACAGGAGCATTTTGGATGGGCCACAAATATTAGCCCAGCAATTTTAAGTGGTCACCTGGACATGAGACACAAAGCAGAATCACAGAGCAATTGCTAGAGGACTGAACTCCTAAGGAAAAACAAACTAAAAAAAAAGTATTTAAACACCAACAGAAACCTCAGAACCAATGAAAAGTATGGTGAAACAAGAGTGCTCAAAAATTAATTTTGTAATTTGCTTTATCTTTGTCATGGATTTTATGAATACCTCAACAGCAACCTGTTCAGTCCCTCCTGGAAAACATCACCCAGTGGCCAGGAGGAAGCTGAACCTGAAAGCAACAGAAATCATTGTGACTGCAGGGCCTCCTGTACCTGCCTCTGATGGGAACCTCAATCAGCCCTTTGAATAATCCTGAATTTTTTAATCTGCTTAATAAAGGGAGAGGGGAGGGGAGGGGGGAATATCAGCTGTGCCAGCACTGCAAACTTGTTTTTTGCAAACAGCTCAGTGACACACCACACACTGACTGTAAGAACATCATTACCTGAAATTACTACAGCAGACTTTAAAAATCACTGATAATTGACAAGATGTAATTTTAATGAGGAGCCATCAGTGAATGGAAGTGCTTTTAACTGGGCCTACAGAGACAACTTTCACAGCCCAATGCAACTCAGAACTGGCTTAAGTGATAAATATTGCCAAACTTAGGCAAGCCCAGCCTCAAACAACTCAGTCTTCTCCATGTGCCCAGCCCTTTCTTTTTTTGAGAAAAACCTCAAGTCTACTTGTTTAGGATCACAGGATCACAGTGGGGAAGAATCTGCTGCACTTACAGAAGGGGGAAATGTTAGGTTGAAAGTTGGAGAATTAAAAATAAATGTGGGAATCAGAGTAGATAAATGGAACACAAGGTCCCAGGGCCATGTTGGAGCTACAAGATCTAATGACACATTTAGATGTTTGAAGAGAGCAAGGTTAGAAGTGTCATGTTGTTTCTGTGTGTGGTGCTGGTGAGGATCTTGGTAAAACCTGGCATTCTGCTGTCCCAGGGAAGCCACCTCTAACGCCCACAGCTCAAAAAGATGCTGAAAAGCACAGAGAAATGCACAGAATTAAAGTGCCTGAAAACAGATTGTGTGGAAAGGGTTTAAATTATATGATCTCTTCAGCAAAAAGGAGGCTGAATAATGATTTGCCCACATCATGGGAAATGATTTGCATTACCAGCAGGCTCCTTAATTAAGCAGACAAAGGACGAAGATGATTCAACTTACAGAACAAGAAAATAAACAGATTGGATTTATTATTTTATAAATCACTGGGAATAATTACTCACCAAAACAGCTACCCTGAGGATACCTTGGAGATCCAGTTATCTGCACTCTTTAAATAGGCCTGAACATTCTTCTGAAAGGCAGGGAGAAGTTGCTGGGTGAACTTTTTCTGTGGGCTGTGTCATCAGGATGATCCCAAGGACCATGTGTGCAGTGCAGAACTGAGGGCTGCTACTGGATATTTGCCATATTCACACCACAGTGCTCAGACCTACTTGCTTTCATGAGGTTTTGTATTTGCAGGCAGTTTTAGAAAATAGAGAATGAGATTATTAACATTTAAAAGCAGGTAAGTGGTCATGACGAGAGAGATGTTTGGTACATTTATTCCAGCATTCAGCTATTTTATTGTTGCAAGCTGAGTACACAGCACTGGGTGCCATAAAATATAAAAATCCAGGCTTTTTTCAAAGGGAGTGTATATTAAATTTAATCCATAACTGTAAGGCTTTCAGTAGACATACAATGTCCCCCATCAGAAACATTAACATTACAGTCTTCCAGATAACAATGTCCACAATAACTGTGTATATATTAAAGTGTGGACAATTAATATGCTTCTGCATTTTATTATTTTTTCCCTTGCAAGCCATAGCTGTTCTACACTCATATATGTCTGCCCAGTGCTTCCTGAATGTCTCATACGCTGAAAAAGAAAAACCGTGGTCAAATGCTGCACCTCTTGGCATGAAAACATGCTCAAAAATTCCACATTTTGGCTGAAACAAGCCTGCTGGGTAAATCTCAAGCCTAAAATTCTTTATGGCACAAATCTCACTCTGCTGCTCTCCTCTGTGGAGCAGCAACTGCCTGCCTACAGTCGAGGTGTTGGGAATTGGGCAGGAGCAGAAGACCCACAACACCCCTGACACAAACGTGGATCATCCACGTCAGCCTGTGACTGGCACAGATTTTCCCACTTTGGTTTCACCACGAAGCCTGGAACGTGCAAGTCTGGTAGATAAAACTGCCATGACCAGCAGTGCCAACCAAAGAGAGGGTTTATGGGATCAAGTAGCAGCACTGGCTCCCAGTGAGCACAAAGTTAATGCTCAAACCTGCTCTTGGGGATGCTCAGAAGCAAACAGTGAGGCCTCACAGCCCCACTCCATCCCAGGGACTGACAAAAGCACTCAATGCAGCAGGGCAGAGTCAAATCTGCAGGGTCAGATCCTCCACCAAACCCTTCTCATAGCAGGGAAGGAGTGTTGTAGTGATGGAGTGGGGGGTGCTGCCATTTCTCTAATGTTTGCTGATGTCTTGGGTTGTGGAGCCAGGGGTGTGTATTCTATTTCACTTGTTAAAAGCAGTTGGGGAGATGTTTTTCTTTATCTCTTGTAACTCTGGGGGGAGAGGGGCAGATGCCTTCTGATAATGGGCCAGCTGTTAAACCAGCTGGGGCAGTGTTTGTTATCTCTGTCACCACCCATCCTCCCTCCAGGGGAATATTTTCTGCTAATGGACCATTAAGACACCCCTAAAAGCCACATCCCCAAAGCAGAACATCCACATTCCATCATCCCATTGTGAGATGCTCCACCCAGTGGGAGGAGCCAACCATTCCTACCTGGATAAAACTGAGACACAGGAACACCAGGGATCTGGCTTCACCTGATTCCTGGAGGGAGACTGGACCCTTCTCACCATCACTGGACCCTTCTCACCATCACTGGACCCTTGTTCTACAGGATCATCTCTACTCCACCAGAACCACATCTGCCACTCCAGGAGGACTCACTTTGGGACTGCTTCCAACACCCTGACCAACAGGGTGTCAGGTTGGAGCTCTGAGTCTGTCAGGGTTCTCCAAAATTGTTGTTTGTTTGTTTGCTGGTTTGGTTGGGTGGTTTTGTTTTTCTACTCCATTTGTATTGTTAATATTCCTAGTAAAGAACTGTTATTCCTATTCCCAAATCTTTGCCTGAAAGCCCTTGATTGCAAAATTATAATTTGGTGGGGTTGAGGGGTTTACATTCCCCATTCTAAGGGAAACTCCAGCTTTGCCTGGCAGATACCTGTCTTTCCAAACCAAGACACTGACTTATGGCTAGAATGTGCAATTCACCAGCTGAGGAACACACCAGTTCTGTTCATGCTGCACTGCTCAGAAGTGCACACATCTCAGTCCGTGTCAGCTGAACAAAGGTAGCCAGATCCTTGGACACTTGCCACTGCAGCTATGTGGTAGAATTATGGTGCCTTGAACATTTTATGATCTCTGATGATAGCAGCATTTACACTGGGCTGATGGTTCAAATTAATCTGATTTTCAGAAGTTACAGCATTTAATTAGGATTGGTAATAAAAATTACAGAATCAAAGAAGCGTTATGACAGCATCTGTCCTGATCCGGGGGTGGGGGGAGTCAGTCAGGGTTCTTAAAAAAACCCATAAATTATTAAATTGGGTTAGTCACAACCAAAGAAAATGACCTTCTGGAACAACAAACAATAGGCAGCTGCCTCATCTTTGGGGTGGAAAGTCACTTGATAATCTTGCACTTCAAAACATTTCTTTGATGTGGTGTAAAACTCTCCCCACAACACAGGTCCCTTTCTGTACATTTTCTAAGCAACTAAATCCGAGCACTCCATTTTCACTTTTATTGCCTTTCAGACTGGTGAGAGCAATATAATGATTCATCATTAAAATACTCCTTAAGCAGCTTTGTTCCTATTTGTTGCTATATATATTAAATAGAAATTGCTCTTTGAATTCACCTCTAAAGTCAGACTCAGTTTTTTATCTAACAGGGATGGTATCTCCAGTCATCATCTGAATGCAGCAAAGTGAGAAAACCTTTTGCATAATATAAATATCTGCATTCACTAAGAGGAGACTGATGCCACCACCTACCGTGAATGCATTTTATAAGTGCTACAAAGCCAGATAGATTTCAAATTCAGTAGCACAGTCTCTTAAAAACATTCCAGGCACCCTCAGAAAGGAACTGAGTTTTATCTCCAACTCCACAGTTTCTGGACCACAGGCTTTACTCACCTGTGGCTGGTTTACAAGCAGCATAGAAACCATAAAAATGCAATGGTTGCTGGAAGAGTGCAGGTACCCAAAGACAGGCCTTTGTTTAAATCCCTGCAGGAACCAGGGCAATCACTCCCTAGGAAACAGTTCTTTCCTTGCCCTGTCTGTTACCCAGCTCCTGCACCAGCTGTGACTGATGAGCAGCACAGGATTCCAGATGTTCCAGCATGGCTGGGCAGGCACAGGACCTCATGGATAAGGGCAGGCACTGTCTCCAAAAGGGCAAACCTGCAGAGATCCCAGCATCTCTGCTGCCAGCTCACCACTGGGCCCACAAAAACATCAATTCAGCCCCCTCTTGCAGAGGGGAGTCCCTGCCCTGAGTCCCCAGGGTGGGCAGAATGTGACTGCCAGGCAGAGGAAGGTGACCAGTACAGTGTGTGTGAGACAAAATGCTGGCCAGTCCCCATTTAACAAATTACAGCTTTAAAAATTACCATTATCAACTCTAAGAAATAGCTCTCAACTTCCACGTCGTTAGAGTTTAATGCAGAACTTTGTTGCTGACCAGGAAGGCTGCTCAGAAATAACCAGTGGTTCAAATATACTGGTTTGATTTCCTGAGCAGATACAAGTGAGGTGTGTAAGGAAGATATTCCCATCCACTTCTTCACAGCACTACACATGGAAATAAGCCCCAACATTTTTTGTTCTTGTAGAAGAACCTTTTGAAAAAAGACACTTGCTAAAATAGAGGCACAAAGATGACCAAAATAGTTGCTGGCCAGCAAGTGCCCAAACCAATTCTGAATTTTGAAATCTTGTTTAAGAACCATTTTGCTTTGATTCAGCCAGTTCTGATCACCGTTCTGTCTGTGTGCAAACAGCAGTAAATGGGATGACTAATATATATTCTTCTCTGGTGTTTCCTGCACAGGCAGTGGTGTTACTTAATGCTCACCACCTTTTTATAAGTGCTGTTCTAGAAAGAAGTCATTCAGATGACCTTATACCAATCCTACATTGCTGAGACTCCACTGAACATTTGTACACTTGTGTTTTTACTACTCCAAGTGAAGCCAGGAGATTTCTGTCCTCTTTGTGGGAGAAATAAGTGTTGCTATGGAGCACTGGGTATCACCTAGGATGTGGGTAAGAAGGGATCCTCTTTCTCAAGACAGGGAGAGCAGCTGCTCCCCAGGTATCAGCACAGCCTCCATCCCTGGCAGGGACTGTGGCTCCTTGATTCATGCACAACAACAAATCCACCAGAGCCACTTCTGCTTCTCCACCTCCAGCACAGAGGCCCTGCAGAGCAGAAGAGGTCTTCTCTACAGGATCCCAGAGGAGGACACACAAGTGTTGTGTTCTTGCAAAAAGGGAAGCAAACATGTTCTTGACTGCATTTGGGCCCGAATTACAGAAAAAACCCCAAAATAAAACAAAGTGGGGGGTGGGATTCTACTCCAGACTTCCTTCTGAGGTATGTCAGTGCTGAGTCAAACAGCACAACAGCCCTGGGTAATCTGAGGATGCAATGACAAATGCTCTGACAAAAAATGTCAGGTAGCAACAAGTTCCAGTGAAGAACGTGTTGCTACCTGAGCAAAGAAAACAGAAGTGACTAAAGAGATTTACAGTGCAGGCGACAGTGCTGCTCCTTTTCCTGAAGAGTCACGAATGACACATTTGTTCTGCCAGGATGCCACAGAAACACTTCTGAAACTGTCACTCAGCAATGGCACCGTTGGCTGTGCTGTACCAGTAGCTCTGCAATGCCAGAAACAAACACAAACCACTCTCTGTGACCTGCAGGTGCCTCATCCAGGCAGCACCTTCCCCTCCTGCACAGCCAGGTTTCCTTGGCAGGGTCTGCACTCAGGAGCCAACAGGAAAACCTACACATAGAAGGTCAACCAGGCCAACAAAATCAAAGAGGGATCCAATGCCCAGCACTCTGCTTTTCCAGGAAACTGGAAACTTTCCTTTCAGCTTAATCTTTGCAGAATAAAGCTCCCACTGGAGGTCTCAAGACAAACCAAAAAAAGCATGCCCTGGTGGTGAGAAGGTAACAGTATTAGCTGCTGTTGATTTTATTAGGGATTTCTCAAGAAGGCAACTTTCAAAACAAGCCTAAGTAAATTTGATGGCACCGACGGATTTATTATTTTTTTTTTCTCCCACGTACTGGTGCAAAAGATCCTCAAGCAAAGATTCTGGGTGGTAAAGTAGTTAGAGTTGAACAAAACTCCTCTCTCCACAGGGCTGGGAAAGCAGAAACACAAACCCCAGACTCACACACTGCTGCTTCTGAAACAAATCTCCTTCTCTACTTCCGAACACCCAGATCAACCCTTAGGCACCTCAACACTCCCTCCTCCTCGGGGAGGAAGAACACCTTTTTTTTTTTTTTTTTTTCCCCTTCTCTTAGTGTCATTTCACTCCTCAAAAAACCACCAAGAGCAGCATTCTCCATCTCTCTGCGTGGGTGCCCCGTGTCCTCCCCACGGCTGCAGGACCTGTAGAGTGCACTGTGTCCCAGTTTCTGAACACAACCCAGCCTGCTGCAGCCAACCTCCTGGAAAAGGTCATGCAGCAGGGAGGAGTGAAGAGCTCCCAGGTGCATTTGGCTGCCACCGAGGGTAGTTTGTTTCAATTAAGCGCAACAACTTTATTGCCCATCGGGAAAATGGCATCGCTCAGGTATCCCCTGCCCTCTCCTCCCGGCTGCACACAAAGAAATCACACACACCTCTTTTTCTGCCTGGCATTACAGGTTGCAAATTAAGCCCCGTTCCCATGGAAAAAAAAATAAAAATTAAAGATTTTATCCCCCAGACTGAGGAGAGGGCTGTATCCCCCCCCGGCAAAGACCAATATTGCACAAGGCAGCAGCACCTACCTCCGTGAGCCGACAGAGCCAGCAGGTCAACATAATTCCTCTCGGATGGAGACATTTACCCCAGCTCAGACAGCCGGGGCTCTGCTGCCATGCCTGGAGCTTCGGACACACCAAGAAAGCATCTTCTGTGAGCAGCACGGCTCCTCTCACACACCGAACTGCAGCGGCGGCAGCCTGAGAGAGCAGCAGCAGCAGCAGTTGAATTGCTGCACATGTATCTCTGCAGATTATTTCCTGCTCAAACACTTGGCGTAAAAGCAGATGCTCTTAACCCTCTGGAGGCCTCTGCCTTTGTCCCCCCTCGGCAGAGGAAAGCTAGCAACTCCAAATATTCTGCGGTGAGGCCGGAGAGGAATGACCGGAGACACGCAGGGCATCTTCCGAGAAGTAGTCCCCAACCTCGTGTGAGTTGCAGTCACTTTGAGCTCAGGGAGCCAGGCAATCCCACGGCAGCCCACAGCATCCCCGGGCAGGCAGCAGCACACGCTTCCCACTGCATCACCCACTGCAGATCCCCAGGCTCCGGCTGGGAGCTCACGCAGGAGAGCCCCGGCAGGAGGGTGGGGTGGCCGGAGGTGTGACCCTGCTGCCGGAGGCCACGACCAGGAGAGGGACACACCAGAGGAGCCAGGAGTGATGTGGAGAGCCCAGCAGTGTCAGCCGAGCTGGGGCAGTGCTCCTGCTCCGGGCACAGGGCTCGGCGGGGCCGGGCGCTGCCCCATCACCCGCAGGCACCGCTCCTCCGTTCGGGTGGCACCGGGCTGGCGAGCGGCAGCGCTGCTCCCTCTCTCACAGCCTGCGAATGTGACTGGAAAGCATGGCTGAAAACATGCTACAATTAACAGGGAGGGAGGGAGATACTATTGCTCTCCTGCTAGTCTTAAAGGCACATTGCCCGCCTGTGCCTTGTTGAGGATGCGAACGCCCACAAAAAGCATCGGTGCCGGCGTCTCGCCCATCTGCGGGCAGCGCAGCAGCCCGGGCAGGAGCTCTCCCGGCAAGGAGAGCACCCCACGGGTCAGGAGGTGAAGGGGCAGCTGTAGGAATCCCTACAGCAGGGGCTGGCAGTCAGGCCTGACACCTTTCAGGGCTGTCCCAAGGCAGCCCCTGTCCCTCAGCCCCACCGCTGAGCCCCGGCACTGGCAGCTCCGCCAGCGCCCCAGCCACACACGGGTCACCCTGGCCACTGCCCCAGCGACTCCCACAGGGCAGCAGCCACTGCCTCCAGCAGGCAAGGAGGGCCTGGGACACCCTAGGAGCGTGGGGTGCCTCTCTGGAGGTGGCAGAAGGGTTGGGTTAGTGGCACTGTTCCTGCTGGGGACACGGCAGCAGCAGGTGCAGCTTTGCACCTTGGTGTCACACAGCAAGGCTGTCCCTTCTGCACAGCCAGGAGCTGGGGCACTGAAACCCGGTGTGTCACACGTCCTAAAGCTGTGATGAGTTCAGCAGGTCTTGGCTGCAGCATCTGGGGCCAGAGCCACCTCCCTGCTGCCCCAGGGCTGTGCCCCAGCTGAATGCCACATGTTCTCTCTCTGCTTCTCCTCATCCCCTCTTCTGAGTGCCTTGGGATGCTCTGGTTTGTCCTTCACCACCTCACAGACAAATACAACAATACAGACACAACAACAACGATGCCAGAAAGTCCAGCCCACACCACGCTTTCAAAACCCTCCCTTGCCCCCATAAACAGCTGGCACCTGAAAACCAGAAGTCTGCAAAGCAGCTGATCTACCCTATTAAAAACCTTCCCTTTTTTTTTTTTTTTTTTTTTTTTTTTTCCCCTCGGTAGCAGTTGTTGCCATAGATAAAATGCTTTTCTGAGCAGGACAAACTGGTGTGAAGCCCTGAACCTCGTTAAGCCGCTTTGCGTCACACAGCAACCCGTTAGCACCTTTGATTCTCCGAGCCCGTCGAGACGCCAAAATTAACCTGATCAATACCCGCCTCCAACACCGTGAGGGAAGCTATTAGCAGTGTGGATATTTTAGCCTGGCCACACAAAGCCAAAATAAATTACTACGGTGAAAAGTAACTTTAAGCATCCTGTGACTTCAGGCTTTCCTGAAAAAAAAAAAAGTCTTGAAAGGGAAGGTACCATTAGCATGAAACCAGCAAACACTTGCCACCGGTGCAAGAATGCATCACAGCAAAATAAATTCTTTCTTTCTTGTAGCACAGAGGGGCTATTAGAAACCCTGACCAAACGAGTGCAATGCGTGTTTCACTGCTCCCAGGCCATGCAGCTTTGTGCAAAAAAATATCACGGTGAATTAGTTCCAAATGGTCTTTATTAAGCATGGCATATCTGAAAGGAAGTCTTTTTTAACACCAGACCCACAAAACATGTATAAGTAGTAATCAAAATGCTAGGCAGAAACACTTGATGCTTTATACTCCTGAAGTTTCTCCCCTGAGTATCAAAGATCAAATTTGTTCTCCAGAAGATAGCTGAGGATTTCTCGAGTTTAATGCTTCCTGAGCCCATTGATTAGTATGCAAACACAGCACAGTGACTGCCAGCACATCACTACAAATATCTGTCCTGAAAAAAAGGCACTCCTCTGCCACACACTCAATAGAAATATCCTGTGTACAGGCACTATTACTTTTTTAAACTGCAAGACCTGATGGAGCAAGCAGCTTTAAATTCAGGGGAAATGACTGTCTATTCAATTCAGAAGATCAAATGCTCATTTGAGTGATTCCCTCTTGTACAACAGAGCGATTTGGCGTGAGAAACTCAGGTCAGCAGGGTCGTATCTTTCTGTCAGATACCAGATCTGTCACTAAAAATTATTGCACATGTTTGCAAGGGTAGAATTTTTTTTTTATCTTATTTAGTGTAATATGAGACCATTGTAGAAAATATTTGAGTGTAAGGAAGCCATCATTATTGTGAAGTGTCATACTACAGAAAGCTGATTCATTAAAGATGTCTGCTAACAGCTGCAAGACCCAAAATTCACATCACAATTGCACTAAACTGCATATTCCACCAGATGTATGTATTCTAATTAGACTACACTGCAAAACAACCTTTCTTAAAGATTTTAAATGCATAATAAATAAATGTAAACTGTAAGAAACACTATCAGAGTGGGGGGTTAAAAAAAAGAGAAAAAGAAAGAAAAAGAACTTTGGAACTCAGAAACCTGGCCATAACTATTCCCAACTTTCAGAAGAAACATGTCTTCAAGTGTATTGCTGTGTGATACCTGAGGAATAACAACTCTAAAACCTTTTGAAACTGGGAGCTCTCAGGTGGTGGATGTGCCCATGCACACAAAACAAGCAGCTACCCAAGAGACAGCAGGCACATTCAAGAGCATCCAGCATGCTGACCCTACTGGGACTTACAAAAATAACAGCACTGGCTCAAATGGCTACTTTGGGGAAAAAAAAAAATAAAACCAAGCAGGAGCAAGAGAGATGGAGGCCTGGCAGGATGAAACTGTACCCACTTGCATGGGTCCTGTAAATATTGAGGCTATCTCTGCTCAGAAATCCCAGAATACTGACCTCAGCCTTCATGTTACTAAATTCTCATGCTCTACTCCTGACATTCAACATCTGACCTCTCTTTATAATTATTCTTTTACTGCACTCAAACAGTGCATGAAGACTAATCCATCTTCCAAGAAATGGTCCATCCCCTGCTGTTAACCAAGTTGCAAAAGATCATTGTTGGCTTGTAGCAGGTCAGTAAATATTTCATACATCATGTAAACCATTCATGCATCTACTGTCAGCTCATCCTTCAGGTCACATGTGAAAATCCTTACAAGTGGGAGGAAAGGGCTTCCATACAGTGTGAAAAGCACTGTCAGCACAATCATTTCAGCCTTCTGGAGATGATGGGGGTGGCTGGAGTTCCACTTGTGCACTTCATGCACTGAAGCACTGCACTGGCCAACCCACAGAGGCAAACACCTGAACTGCTGCAGATAACCTTGGCAAGAGCAGCAGTGGAAGGAGCCAGGGCACCCTGGGTGAGCACAGGCAGGGAGATTGTCCCTCCTGAGCCTTGCACCTGTTTTTGTTACATGCAGTAAGAGCCATACTCAGTCCAGTGAACAGCTCCTCTACAGACCACAAATTGGAAATTTTGACCAAGAACAAAAATCTGGCAAAAGGTGAAAGCTTCTCTTAGAAGCTCCAGTTCTGTACTCCCTACAAGCTCTTGGCTACAAAGAAATGACAGAGTCTCTGGTATGTACCCAAGCCTTCCACCCCAGAGTTCCCTGAACTTGCTCTCCAGGCTGCCTAACAGAGCAGCTCCCAACATTTGGTGTCACCAGCCACTCTTCAGTTTTTCTTATCAGCCCTTACCAACAACTGAGCCCCTGCCCTGAGCCCATGGATGTCTGGAGTTCAGAACCACTGGGCTGAGGGTGAGGGGGGTTCCAAGCCAGAAGAGAGGTGCCACAGTGAATTCCTGAGCAGGAAGTTTGGGAAGCAACAGGGCTGGGCTTTGATACCCAGCTTGCTCAGGAGCTCCCTCCCAACCAAACCAACAGAAGGAGCAACTAAAGCATTGACAGTTCTGAACACTCACACACACACATTAGCCCAGTGAGCCATCAGTCCCAGGTTTATTTATACTGGAAAAACTTCAGGAGTTCAAAAAAGGCATTGGCATCCAAGCAAGCCACACTGCCAGGCTGCAGCACCTCACTGGGAAACATCAGAGCTCCAGTCTGCAGTGTTCACCCCAGGAGATGCACGGGGATTAGAATGGCAGCTCACTGCAGGGAAAAGCTAGGGGCATCAGAGACCTAAATATCCTTTCAAACCCCCTATTTGCAAGACAAAAACCTGCTCTTTTGACTTGGCCTGTTTAGAAGCACATATTACTGATTATGAATCTTTAAGATATCAGCACCATATTGTGGTTTTTTTGCAAGTTTTGTTTTGTTTTGTTTTAAATCGGTATTTATGTTGTTCTTGAAAATATTCTGCTGTATTTAGACGTGAGAATCCCACAGCCCTCCTTGTATCTGTGATTTAGAAATGGAAGTATTTGCACTGTGAGTAAGGTTTGCAGAATTCAATGAACGTGTTGGCAAAGAGTCAAAAGAGCATGTTTGGACAGCCTCTGGATTATAAGGTCCTCACAACTGCCTTTTACAGACTAGCTGCTTTCACCTTTATTAAGGCTTCCTACTTAAACTACTTTTGAGAAGTCAGCCTTGATTTCTCTGAAATTTTCAAATATGTTTGAGAAATTAAACATTACAGGACCACAGGAATATTTATCCAGACAATAATCTTACATCTACTGAATTTCTTTTGTGGTCAGAGACATCTGGGCCAAACCCTATAGCCAAAATCAACTCTGGTATCTACAAGTCCAAACCAATCTATTCAAAATGAAGCTCTCAAAGAAGACAAGTCATCATTCAGAAATGGGGGGCCATGGCTCTGGCTGGTGGTGCTCCTTTCTGATTCAGGAAGGAAAGAAAAGCAGCAGCTATGAATAAAAAAACAACCCCAAAAGGTGCCACAGAGAAAACAGGCTGCAGCAAAGTGACCACCTGTGCATTGAAAGACAAACTCTCCTGAGATTCAAATGCAGCAAGAACATGGATTAAAGATGGATACAGAGCCCAAAGCACAGGAAGCAGATCCTCTGCTTCGTGGTGCAGGCAAAGTTAAGCTTTAGAAGTATTTTAGGAAGGTGAGCACTGGCAATAGCTGTACTGTAGGACAACTAGGTTAAATTGAGCTGGGATAAAAAGGAGTGAGACTGAATTATTTAAGCTTCCTTTCTGGCCATATGTGCTGTGAACAGCTGATAAGTCGTGGGAAGAACATGCTACTTTTAGATCTCTTGACTTTCCTGCGCCAGGGTCCTCGTCTCTCTGCTGAGCAAACAGGGGACCAATGCCTATTGCTGCTGGGGGGCTGGGAAACATGGGTTCTGCCTCTGGTGCTGGCTGATGAGTTATTTTGGGCTAGCCAAGTTCATAAGCCACTCTTTGAAATGACCCCAAGATTCCATACATATTTGGGAGGTGCTTTGAAAAATGCCAGTGCAGCTTTAGTCCCCATCAGCTTCTGCCTGCAGCAACAAAGAGTCCAAAAACAGGAAGATCTGTCCAGGCAACCATGATGAGCAAGCTCAGGATACAGAAATGCAGGGGAAATATTGTCTTGAAGAAACACTGTAGTAGTTAATGTCAAATGAGGAGCTTGTGTGCCATCAGCTTCAGAGCAGAGCTGCACAGGCTGGGGACCCAGAAAGCCAGGGGAGCACCCCAGCACCACTGGAGACACACCAAAGTCATTGCACACCTTCTGGCACCCTCCCCACCTCATCTTCCTTCTGGGGATCCCCTCTGTAATGAAATTCTTCCTTTCACCAAAAATTTCACAGAACTTCATAGCCAAGTTCAATTTTCTAGAAGAATCCTAAAAGGATGCTAGCCCATCCAGTTGCCAGAATTTGATAAATACTGATTTTGTTCAAAAGTCCACAGGAAGCAACACAGAACAAACCTGTCATGCTGGGACCAGCAGATTCTCACCTCCAGCTTCCTGTTCCACTTTGTAGGGAACATAACCTCTGATATGCAGCCAAAGGACAATCCCCACCTTTCCTTTGCCTTGCTCTTGCCTGCCCTGCTGCTCCCAGATGCAGCATCCCTCCCCTGGGACCCCACTGTCCTACATCCCAGTTACCAGACATCTCCATCTGCAGGGTATAGCTTATTAGCACTGAAGCCCTTATGAAAAGGGAACCAATATCAGCACCAAAAAGCAGTTAGCAGGCTGTGGAAGCAGTGAGCCTCCTCTCCACACAAAACTGCACTGCAAACCTGCATGCTGGGGGTGTCCCCCTGTCTCTCAGCTGCAGCATGAGCTTATCCATGCTTTGGGCAGCTCCTGATGGAGTCAGAGCACAAAAGAGTCAGTTATTTAAACCTGCAAGGTCCAAAAACCCCAGCTGAGAAAGTGAGAGGGGAGTGAGATATCACAGCTGACACACCAGAGCAGAGAAGGGAGACCTGCTCACGCTGGGCTGAAGAGGAGGTTTCTCATACAGCAGCTGTCAAAACCTTGTTCTGAAATGGCTCAGCAAGCTTCACCTCAGCCTTGTCCTAGCCTGGGCAGCTGGGGACAGCTCTGCACACTCTTCAGTTCCCCCAGGAATTCCAAGAGCTCCTGTGCCCCCAGGGAGCACAGGGAGATGACACCATCCCCTTCTGCACCCATGGCAAGGCTCCTGTGCTCCCTTTCACACTCTCTTAGCCAGCAGGCAACAGAGGGAGCTGGGGGGAAGCAGAGGAGCCCAGTGGTCAGAGCACTGCTGCAGCCCGTGGTGTCCCCAGCTCTCTGCTGTCCAGGCACCCAGCCCCTGTGTAGCCCTGGTTCGTGCTGTGATGTTTTGGTTTCTCTGAAACTCTTTCCCAGGCACTGTTCTGTCAACAAGAAACACATTTTCCTCACTGTATCCTGTGTTTTGCATTCCTTTCCCTAGGAGAGACCTTTGCTTGATGTCCCTCTGACTTGACCAATGCAGCTGAAGAAGTTTGTCTTTCTTCCACCCCTTTGGGTGGGCTCTTTGTAAAATAGTATAAAGAGAAGAAATTCCCAGGTAATAAAGATTGATTTGGAGTCATTTCAGCCTTCTGGCCTCGGGAGTGTCATTGTTAATCTTGAACAGCATCACCCCTGTCCTGGGCTGCTGCTCCAGCCTGGCTGAGGGGTCAGTTCAGCACCTCCCAGCTGGCCAGAGCTGCACTCTGTGTCCCAGCCCCTCTGCAGGACACTCCCTGGTGGGTTGTGATTGCTCAGCCCCAACACATTAACCCTGGGGCACTAAAAAGGTTTGTCTGAACTGGGGCTAAAAAGAAAATTACAAAGCAGCTTTGGCAGAAGGGTGAAACTCATCATTAATTTTAGTGGTGAGTGATCTAAAATATACAAACACGTTGTCCTTTTATAGCAGGACTGGGTTTCTGTGTTGCTGCCTTAAAAATGTCATGCTAGCTCCACCTAGCACATGGAATGCTTGTGCTAGCTCTGGGGAATTATTTGGGATTAAGTATGGCCGTTTCTGTTCAGTTTGATCAACTGGTTATTTTTTACAATTCAGACTAATGCTTCCATTTAATTCCTTCCACCATCTCCCACAGGAAAAATATGGGCTTCAGCTAATCTCTCAAGGGTACATTTACTAAGAATGCAAAAGATTTTACAAATAAATGAGGGGGAAGGCAACGCTTTGCTATGCATCACATATATTTTAAAAGTCCATTAGAGTCCTCCAGATTTATCATGCTACCAGAACTCAGATGGGTGTATAATACAAGGAAAATTTTATAGGTCGATGCAGAAATCCAGATGGCTGATCCAAAATTGCCTGGACAATAAAAGTGCTCAGGCCAGCCCTTGCAAATACTGTCTAACAGCTCAGACCTTCCAAGCCCTGCTAGTCCCAACTGGAGCAGTGTTATCTCATTAAAAGTTTCTGCTCAGTCACTAAGCAGTACCACCACTAAAACAGGATTTCTGGAATATTATTAATTCCAAAGGAGAACAATCAAACATAATGTTACTACTACATCCCACTTTATTTTTTTGTGATTGGCTCGCCACTAAATTTAACAAAAGAAATCAGCAATCAACAGTTTTTTTTGACAACAGATAAAATAGAACGGTTTTGGAGAAAGGGCAATCATTGAAGTAAGACATGCACTTGCCTACAAAAATCCAGGAGGGATTACTGTGCCATCTAATGGGAAAACTTCCCTTCTGAAACTAAAAAAATAAATCATTCAGGGACTATTTTCCCAGTGTTTGGGTCACAAGCTTAATGAGGAACTTTACTGCCATTCAAATGGCTGGTCCTGTGGGCCAGACTGTGCTGTCTGGGGCATATTCTTTTTTAGCTTCTCCCTGAAGTCAGAAAAGGCTGGGAGGATTTGAGGGGGTCACATGAATTTTAAGGTTTGCACTTAGGACTTAGGACTCTGTCATTCAAGTGATTTGTAGCTCAAGCCCAATGGGCTTTCTCATCAGAAGGATCTTTACACTTTTTCTGCATTGGGTGACAAACAGGCTCACAGCTGTGGCACCTCAGGTGGGACTGGGGTGGCCCTTTACAGGAGACAGAGCAGGGGCATTCACAGAACACCCTGAGCCTCTCCAAACCCACACTGCCAACCTGAGCTCAAACACTTCTGCTTTAGGGGCCATTCCAAGGTTCCAGGAACACACGGTTTGTCAAGAAACCCGCAGACAGAGGGAGGATGAGGGACACGAGTTACTTGGATTTGTGAAAAAGAGGACCTGAAGCAGACTGCCTTTTACAATTACACAGCCACAGGGAGACAGCACAGCAACAAAGGCATGGCAGAAACACAACAAAAGCCATCACACATCCTCAGTGCAGTGTATTACCCACAGGAAGCAGGCTCCTCTGTACGTACAGCAGCAATCAGACTTGTAGTACTTCCATTTTCAAAGAAAACAAGCAAAACAGAAAAATAAAAAAAAAAAAGAAAAAAATAAAATAAAAAAAAGATCAGGCCTTCTGCAGAGATAAGAAAAAGGGCTGATATAGACTTTAGTCACTGCACTGAGTAACAGCAAGAAGAGCCAGGGAAACACAGATCAGAGCATACTCCACCCACAGGGATTCAAAAGGTGAGTCCATGCCTGGAAGCTGCACTCCCTGTCCTATGTGGGAAAGCTGCTCCTGTTTTACAAATGCACACAGGTGCAGCAGCCTGAGCACACCTGCCTGGGTGGCTTTGGACCCAGACCAAGACCCGTGGCAGTGCCACCAGGGCAGGAGATGGTGAGTGCCTGCCCAGGCAGAGGGGCAGTGTGTGTGATGAAATGAGTGCCAGCTCCTTGGGCAGGAGCCTGCTGGGCTGAGGGGGTGATGCCACCTTGGTTGCAGATGCTGCCAACACCTGTTGGTGGGTACAGCCCTCTCCTTTGAGCAGCACTCAGCCATGGGAGGCAGGGAAGCAGGGGCTTTGTAGGCACTCAGGGACAGGAATTGATAATTGCTTTCCAGGTGCCAGTAGGCAATAAACAAAGGAAAATGTGTTCTGCAAGGTTGCAGAGTCAGGCAGGACACAAAGGGATTTGAATCAAACAACAGCACCAGGCTTCAAGGAAAAGAAGCACCAGTCTGAAGCTGTAGGACCCAAAGCAATGGATTTCACTGCTTCCTGTAGAGCGGCAGCAGAGCAGAAAATATAAACCCAGTAAAGTTCCAAAGGGAGCTGGGTTTAGCACAGAGACCAGACTAGTAAGATTCATTCAAATAATTTTAGCTCTTCCTTTTCCACATCACATTCTTGAATGGTACCCTCTGCTCCCTCTGCTTTAGAAGCTCATCCTTCACTAAATTACATTAAAGGAATCTTATTTTTCCTAGACTGGTTCATTCAAGTGGGATACTGAATAAAGCATTGAGGTAGAAAGGGAACTGTGGTTTCCAGACAATAAAGTTTTCCTCTCCAGAGGCAGTGCCAAAAAAGAAGCTACAGACCTGGGCTGTGGCTGCAAAGAGCCCTTGGACCAAACAAGAGATGTAGCTGGTCACTCTGCTCTGTATGTTAGTGCAGTCAGGACTCAGTTTGCACAAAACAAAGCTTGAAACGAATTTGTGTTTGGTGCCCTCACTGTGCACCTCATTTCCTTGCTCCTTGCTGCATTCATGTCAATATACTCTCCCTCCACTGCCAGTTTCTTTTTAAATACCCACTTGGAGCAGCTGTGATAAGGGGTGTTTTCATTACAGATTCTCAATTATCCTGAAATTACTAAAACATCCAGATTTCAAATAAGCACTTTTTTTCTTTTCCTTCAAGATTCTATCAAATAGTGCCCCAGTTAATTATTGTCTTCTGACTGAGCTTCAAAACTCAGCCTGTTTGATGTCACAAGAGCATAAATCCCAAGGAAAGAAAAAAAAAACTCTCTGGAAATGCAGTCCTCTGCTTCTTTTATTTTAAACTGATTTTGTGCCGTCAATGAAATCATCCTGTGGAAAAAAAAAAAAAAATTATATTCCAGCCTTTGGGGAGAGACTGAACAGAAAAAAAATTTAATATGCAAAGTTCAAAAGGCAACAACAGAAAAGAGGTTTTTGGAAGGAGCACCTCTGGCTGGCCCTAACAATAGCTTTTGTCAGTCCCCCAGGCTCCAGCAGCACAGTCGGCCAGCTGGCTGCATAATTTAACATATAATATCTTATGCATCTTGATCTTCCCAAAGAACACTTCACAGAGGCTAATGGAAATGCTAGAATAGGCTTTGGAAACCTTTTACAGCACTCCTTTTAAACTGCCAGGGTTTACACAGCATCCAGTCAATTACCTAATCCCATCTACAGAGATCTACTGTCAGGTGAAGCACAAAGTAAAAGGCATTTAATAACAGCGTGGATGGGAAGGAGATCAGCTGGCCATGAACAGCACGTGACTCTTCAGTCATTCACATTTATTTAAGACCCTCAGAGCTCTTATTTCAGAATTCCTGTTTCTTTTCCTGGGCTTGCTCCTTCTTCTAAGGCTTGCTGTTGTAAAGATGACAGCACATTTTACTGGCAAATACCTGTGAAATGCATTCTATTTCAGAAGTTTACTCCAGGAGAAAGTTCCTGTGTTTTGCCATAACTAACAAAGAGCAGGAAAGTGCCATTTGCTTGTCTTTGGCTTTTATCTGTTAAAGCCAGGCAGAAAGAAGTGAAGCCACTGAAAATGAAGCAGTCGTACTGCATGCAGGCAGTGCTGGAATTACATATTTTCATGGCTGCTTTTTTGACTCAAGCAGCAGTCTGGCAGGGCAGACATCATGCCCAGAAAGTTGTTTTTCCCAGGGTGAGAACAAACCCTTACATTCTAGCTGCTCTGACCTTGCAGCTTTCCCACACACGCGGAAGTTTGACTGCATGATTTGTAGAACATCTCAAGTTAGATTTTTTTTTTCTTCTTTTCTTTTTTTTTTCTCCCACCCAAAGTTAATCCCTGTAAGAAAAATAGATCAGTGTGAATCAGCTGAATCTAGGAAAACAGAGAAAACAGGTCTGTTGCTAAGCACAACAACTTCAAGAAAGCTGCACTCATTGTAATACCATAATTATCACCACAGCTGTGCAGAAGATAATTATTTCTGCTAAGATGTGGCAACCTTTTGCAAAGATGAGACAAGATACTTCCACTTCCAATCACCCAATGCAATATCTGCATTGCTACCAAGATATTAGACTGGGGACAGGTAAAAATAACTTGATTAACTTTGTGCATTCTTTTTTTATATGACTTATGTCCTTTACTGCATCTTGGCTTCCATATATGCCATAAATCAGCAAAAGGGGAGAGCAATAAAAATAGAGGGACACGGAAAAGATGAAGAACTAATATTCAAATCCTCCC
Organism: Phylloscopus trochilus trochilus; assembly: GCA_016584745.2. NCBI lineage: Eukaryota > Metazoa > Chordata > Aves > Passeriformes > Phylloscopidae > Phylloscopus > Phylloscopus trochilus. The sequence goes on from WQNJ02000046.1 coordinate 5,096,422, forward strand.
ACAGAAGGCAGACAAACCTCCAAGGAAATGTGGGCAGATTTTTGTTGGGAGGAGGAGGAGAATGAGAACTTGAAAAATATCAGCCAACCAAAATAATGGAAAAAAAAAAACCCAAAAAAACATACATACATATGGATGGCCCTGGGAAACTGGCAGGGACCTCTCTGCAGGAGCAGTGTTTGGGGAACAAGATGTCTCATGGCTTTTGTCTTGGTTTGGAAAGACAGGTATCAGCCAGGGAAAGCTGGAGTTTCCCTTGGAATGGGGAATGTAAACCCCTCACCCTCTCCAAATTATAATTTTGCAATTAAGGGCTTTCAGGCAAAGATTTGGGAATAGGAATAACAGTTCTTTACTAGGAATATTAACAATACAAATGTAGTAGAAAACAAAACCACCCAACCAAACCAGCAAACAAACAAACAACAATTTTGGAGAACCCTGACAGAGTTAGAGCTACAACTTGACACCCTGTTGGTCAGAGGGTTGGAAGCAGTCCCAAAGTGAGTCCTCCTGGAGTGGCAGATGTGGTTCTGGTGGAGCAGAGATGATCCTGTAGAACAAGGGTCCAGGGGTGGTGAGAAGGGTCCAGTGATGGTGAGAAGGGTCCAGTCTTCCTCCAGGAATCGGGTGAAGCCAGATCCCTGGTGTTCCTGTGTCTCAGTTTTATCCAGGTAGGAATGGTTGGCTCCCCCCACTGGGTGGAGCATCTCACAATGGGATGATGGAATGTGGATGTTCTACTTTGGGGAGGGTACAGTTTGGGGAGGTACCTGCCCCTCTCCCCCCAGAGTTACAAGAGATAAAGAAAAACATCTCCCCAGCTGCTTTTAACAAATGAAATAGAATACACACCCCTGGCTCCATAACCCAAGACAACTTTTATGTCAGACCATCCAGCCATGAGGTACCACAGCCTGTCAACATCCAAAGCTAGCACAATGATTATGAAAGGGAAATAGGAACTAGGACACACTGATAAAAGCACTGAAATCGCCTGGAAAACACAAGAGCTGGGAGATTAGCAAGCTAAACAATACTTTTTCCTCCACACTGTCATGGTTGATTGTTTAAAGCTCCTCTGGGAAACCCTTCATAGATATACTGAGAGCAGTGGGAGAGTAGGGAATCAGTCAATATTTAATAACTTTATTACTCAGACAGTACTATACGCAATTAATTGAAAATTACAATGGCATTTGGGGGAAAAGTGATTTTCTTTTGCAATAACAACCAAGCAGTTTGCAGTACTTTGAAAGGATTTTTTTTTTTTCTTTTTCATATTTGAAAGAAGCACACCTTTGCTAAGGCTGGAGCTGCATCTTGAGGGTACCTCAACCACCAGAGAATTTCCAGCAATAACTTCTGTCACCAAGGCTGAAAGTTTCCTTTTTGCCATCTGACTTTCTCTCCAAATCATGAGCAAGTATGAGACTGCACTGAAATCATTAGCACCACCCACCAGGCAGATCTGCTTGTCACTGCACATTGCCTCTCTCCAAGACAGACAGCTGGAGGCTGTCTCTGGACACCAGGGAAGAGGCTGGCAGAGCACTTGCAGCCTCGAATTCATAGGCTGCCTCAAGTTCCTTTTCTTGAGGAAAAAAAAACAAAACCCACAACTTCTAAAGGCAGCCCATGAACACATTCAGCTCCTACATCACACGGGTGGAACTACTTTTGGAATGCAGAACACGTATCAGAAGTTCACAACTCTGAAAGAAAGATGGAACAGGGAAAAAAAAAAACAACTACAACAAAAAAAAACCAACGTGGAAGCAGCCAAAAAGCATTTGGGAGGTAGACACTGTGCTGCACAGCAAGATACCCAAAGAAAAACTTACAGGAAAATGAATCCCAAACAGTGACATGCAGTGCATGAACAAGTGTGTGCCCAACTACTGACACAGACAGCTTCTGTAAATCAGTAGAGAAAGGAAAGGGGGGAAAAAAACACCCAGCCCCATACAGTAAAAATTACAGAATCTGGAATGAAAGCCTACCAATCAATATGTTCAGTGTAGTCTCAAATACCACATCTCCTGAAAGTCTGGGAGCACGTCCTTCATTGCTCTTCTGGATCTGTTTTCCTCCAACCTGAAGAAAATAATTTTACACCTTCTCTTCTCAGGCAAAACTCTGAATTACAATATAAGTTTAGGTCTCCCTAAGAGTTGGTAACTCACCTGCCTCTGCTTGTTCCCATCATTTTCCAAGGAGGAAAGCAGAGCAGTGGCACTCTCACAAGTTCATCTGATTTGCAAGTGCCTGAGTTTTTCTACTGATCTTTAAGTGCACTATGAATCTAACAAAACCCTCAATATCAGTACTGGACTATTTCATACACTGCAGTTTTATTTAATTTCTTGTTTATCTGGCTGCTGCCAAACAAGAGGATATTCCATGAAAGCTCACACAGCCCTAAATGAGATATGAACCAGTCTCAAAATAGCCTGTGTGTATTTTCTTGCACACATGTGAGTCCACAAATCCTACTGCTAGCTCTCAATGAAGATGTTTGGTTTGTTTTAAATAATCTGACTGGAGACATTCTGCTTCAGAAATACCTCTATAAATACACCCAGGAGGAAATTTGACATATACAGTATAATTGCTTTGCTATCTAGACTTAATCCTGCATGGAAACCATCTGCTGCATTAAAAGAAAAAAAGGAAAAAAGGAAAAAAACCCACAAACACAAAAGCCAAATCAGATTCTTTTAGTACACTGCTTACTATTTCTGAAATCTGTGTTTGATATTGTGCACTTGTGGACCACAAGGTCACCACACACAAGATGATCACAAAGTGGTGTTAAAATACTGCTTAAAAAAAACCCAGACAAGCATGTCAAGATGCACAGAGAAACCAGGTGTGTAGAGCAATCCTTTCACTCTGCTCTGCTCAGGGAGGAACCAGAACCAACAGAAAAGAATTCAGAGGAAACAGCCAGAAACATAAAATATTTATCTTACTAGGAAGAATGAAAATCGTGGGCTGCTGCATTGGGAGAGAAGACAACTGGGAAGAGGAAGTGCTAAAATGGCCTTGCCTGACACAGAGAGCACACAATATTCTGGATGGAAAGCACTGCTCAGAGGGGCTCCCTTCCCCAGAAATCCTTTGCCTTTCCAGAGGTGTTTAACTTGACCTTCACCACTGAAAGCTCTAAATTTCCCTGGGCAATAAATTCTGCTGCTTTACTGCTTTTCCTTAGCTTCACCCAGCATTTAAACTCCATCTTCCTTGTCAGAGGGAATGTTTAAGTACCATTAGGCGCCCTGTGAAAACTCCCCCCTGGAGGTTCTTGGGCAAGCAAAACTTGTGTTTGAAGGAATGTAATTACATGTGACCCTGCTCAGGTGCTGAGAGCTGTCTGGGCTTACCTGAGGGGATGTGAAGGCCAGGACCCCTGCTCCATTCACACATTCCTCTCACACCTGCTGGTGTGTCTGAGTGACAGGGTGCTGTACCCAGCTGTGACAGCAAACAGAGCACCAACAGAGCTTCAGGGAGCTCAGGGATGAGCAAGAGCCCTGCCTTTCATGCCCTAAAGGACCCCCAGCTTCCTCTGAAAGGGATGTCAGTTCCCAAGAGTGGGCAGTGGGGGAGTGAGGAGTTGGGTGCAGCCCCCAGGGAGCACTCAGCCATCCCTGCATGTGCTGAGCCCCTGTGCTTCCACATCATTCAAGGACTCCTCACCCTGCTCTTGTTCCTCCAGCTCTCAGCCAGAATTTAGCTTCTCTGCCTAGAAACCCCTCATTCCTACAGATTGATGGGCTTTGTCTTGATCCCTAATCTCTCCAGACTTATACCCTATCTTCCAAAAGAAGGCTCATGCTTCACTCTTAATGCAAGGCTCCATATATTAACAACTTACAAAAGCCATACAAAAACCTTTAGCCTGCTGGAAGCAATAACCTATTGATTTAACATTTTGCTCACTGCTACCAACTAATAAAAGGATGAGAGCAAGGCACTATATCACAAATTGTCACCAGCAGCTCAGAACAAATCGGGTCCTTTTTGGATCAACAGAAGCATGAGGGCTAGCACAAGCTCAAATCACATCTCCTCAGCAGCCTTCAGCCCCATCCCACTCCCATCACCTGTATGTGACCAAGTGCACTCAGAACAGGACTAATGGCAGATGGAATAATTAAAAGGCTTTGAGTCATACATCCGTGAGTGTCTGAGGACTGGGCTGTGTCAATTAGCACACTGACAGGTTTAGAAAGACAATCTAAATGACAGCACATGATCTCCAAATTCAGCTCTGAAGTTCCAAAACAGCCTTCTTGCCATCCCCAGACACCAAATAGCCATGCTTTTGTCTTGGTTTGGAAAGACAGGTATCTGCCAGCAAAGCTGGAGTTTCCCTTAGAATGGGGAATGTAAACCCCTCACCCCTCCAAATTATAATTTTGCAATTAAGGGCTTTCAGGCAAAGATTTGGGAATAGGAATAACAGTTCTTTACTAGGAATACTAACAATACAAATGTAGTAGAAAACAAAGCTACCCAACCAAACCAGCAAACAAACAAAGAACAATTTTGGAGAACCCTGAAAGAGTCAGAGCTCCAACCTGACACCCTGTTGGTCAGGGGGTTGGAAGCAGCCCCAAAGTGAGTCCTCCTGGAGTGGCAGATGTGGTTCTGGTGGAGCAGAGATGATCCTGTAGAACAAGGGTCCAGTGATGGTGAGAAGGGTCCAGTGATGGTGAGAAGGGTCCAGTCTTCCTCCAGGAATCGGGTGAAGCCAGATCCCTGGTGTTCCTGTGTCTCAGTTTTATCCAGGTAGGAATGGTTGGCTCCCCCCACTGGCTGGAGCATCTCACAATGGGATGATGGAATGTGGATGTTCTACTTTGGGGATGTGGCTTTTAGGGGTGTCTTAATGATCCATTAGCAGAAAATATTCCCCTGGAGGGAGGATGGGTGGTGACAGAGATAACAAACACTGCCCCAGCTGGTTTAACAGCTGGCCCATTATCAGAAGGCACCCGCCCCTCTCCCCCAGAGTTACAAGAGATAAAGAAAAACATCTCCTCAACTGCTTTTAACAAGTGAAATAGAATACACACCCCTGGCTCCACAACCCAAGACACCTGCCCAAAGCTGGATGTATGTTCCCTCTTTCATCAGCAGGTCTCTGCTCCTGCCTTGCCCTAATGGATGTGTTACCTTGAGTTGTCACATCTGATTGCGCATAGGATGTGACACAGGAAGTCATGAATAATGTACCCCCCTTTGATGGGAACAAATTCATTGGTTTAGCTTTGGGGAGGAACAGGAAAACACAAACGTAGTGAGCAGCAGTTTACTTGAATCATTGTAGTAGTATTATTATTATTACTGTTACTACTGTTATGATGATGTCTGTGTTTACTTCTCCTTTCAATGCAGTGTAGCAAAAAAAAAAAAAAAAGCCCAAGTTAAAAAGAAAATTATTTCCTCACAAAAAAAAAGCATTTGGGAAAGCTTCCATAGATCTTTATTTCCAAATTCTACAAAAATATAAATGGGTCAGTTCAGCATTGGTTGGCATTGAACTATCAGTTACCACACATTTTTTATATTTCTTTTCAGAAATGCAGGACGTGGGGCAAAAAGAGATCTTCTTTGCTGCTTGGTTTTTGACTGAGCAGGCTTCCTTCCCCTATTGTTCTACAAACTGGATGTACACAGATACCGGAATATTAAATCAAAGAGCCAAAAAAAAAAAGTTAATTAAATCCCTCGTTAATTAAAATCTGAGCTAGTGAGCTTCCTGCTTACTCATGAGGAGGAGTAAGAACAGCACTTGGAGAATCACAGCTTCCTGGAGATTGTTCATCGTGGCCAGCAACCTCCCAGGGCCAGAAGATGTAAAAGAGGGGTGCACCCAGCTCTCATTTTGAGCACATGCACACTCCCTCACTCTTCCAGGAGTAAAAGTTTTACAAATTCTCTTGTAGATTCCCTGGGTTGTGCTTCAGGCTCATTTCCATTTCCTGCCTTCCCACCAGGGTTCGTGGCACCACAGACAGCTCAGCCAAGGAAGGAATCCAGCCCTCTGCTTTTATTTTTACCCGTTGTGCTTTCATCATAGCTGGGTGAGTGAGAAACCATCTGCTTCCCTGGGATGAAAGGCAGGAGAGGGAGCTGCAGTTTCCAGAGGAGAGGATCTTTCAAGATACAGCATCTGTCCTTTCTGTTCCTTCTGATTTATAGGGATTTTGGTTTGGGCCAAATTCACAGCTACATTAGGAAGGAGGATAGCCTAATGTGACTCTGTTCCCCAGAATGAATTTGGCTCAGTGACTTCAGCTCATTCATTCTCAGGGATGATATTTCAGAGCACTTGATCCACGATGCAGAGTAGGCACAATTACACTGATGCAGTAGGCGACTTTCTAATCTCATTTGTGCTCAAACCATCCTGTTGCCTGGTGTTAAAGAACATGTTATAGCTGAAGCTATTTAGTCTGGAGGATTAGATCACAAGGGTATGTTAACTTTCCTAATCAGAAACACGTTAAGATTTTGTACAGGAACTTTTGTAGTGCAGCTGGACATCCAATCTGATAATCCTTCAGATTTGAAGGCAACAGGAGCTACAGCACCTAGTTTAGAGACAAATATTGACAGAAAGAAGGATGTGAGGAAGCAGTCAGAACTAAAAATCTAATCTTTCTGACACATATGAATTTCAAGGATTTTTCATCTTGAAAATTGATAGCAGGATTCCAGCCACATGACTGAAAGATTTCCCATATCACAGATGTAGTCACTGTAAATGCAGTTCAAATAACAGCCCTGATCTTCTAACTTTCTAGATATTTACTAAATTTGAAATCATCTTTAAAGCTTCTTGGAGATCTTGCTCAACTTCCTTACTGAAAATGATCTGACAAAGCCTAATGAACAAATGAAACAACTTGCTGTTTTCCTTTCAGTTATTTCTGTGGCAATCAATTTCCAGATCTATTCATAATTGTGTTTCACTTATTTTTTTTTTTTTTTGCCTTTGCAGAGGAATGTGTATTATCTTCAACACTGATCTGCCCACATTTTCAATCCTACATTCTTCCTGAGGTGATGCCAGGAATGCTGTGAACAGTAAATTTGTTTGGGGGCCACCGAGCTGGGATGATGGAGGAGACAGTCAAGGCTGTCCACTTGCTGCTGGGCAGGTGGCACTGATACCCCCTGACCCTGTCTCCTTTGCAGCCAGGTGCTCTGAGAGATTCTGGATAGAAAAGTGCTAGTCCTGCCCTAGCTAATATGAAAAAGGTATTTCTGATTAATGACTACTTATTCTGTTCTAAAATACCCACACTTAGAACACAAAAGGCACCACAAATAGATCTTAAGACACAGTGCAGCGAAACAAGAACTGGAGATGAGCAGAAGGGGGATTTGCTGTGACAGAGGCAGAATGTGTGCAGCCTGGGAGCAGATTTCAGACCCTGGCACAGGATTTAACCCAAGGGTATTAGTAACAATCTTAATCCAGGTTTTCTTAGCAGGTGACAGAGGTTATAGCAGCTAATCTGTGCCACTAACAGCTTCCAAAGCTAAGGCAGAGAGCCCACCAGCTCCAGCAACATGATCCACGTGCTTGGATCAAACTGCAGGCAAAATTCAAACATCAACCCCTGTCCAGTGCTGGAGAACACTTCCTATGATATTCAAGACCTTTGCATAGGGTTTGCAGGAAACAAGACCCCTCAAAGACCTGCAGCCACCCCAAGGAGCAGCTGGAAGCCAGGACACGAGCCAGGAATGAAAGCCACAGGAATCCTGAGCTGAACATCTGGGTCATCTTCCTCCAGAGAGACCAGAGCTTTTAGAAAAGTATTTTGCCAACAAAACTTTCTGCACGTGTTTTTAAAAACTGCTTAGCAGGTGTTTCCATGCAGACCTGTCCTGAAGCATCAGTGTTCACAATTAACCCCCCCTTGCCTCGGGAGTCAAGTCCTTGCCACGATTTTATCACCTCATTACTTAACTCCCTTTCCTGCCAAGGGGATAAGTACTGACTTTGCCTTTGTGAGGAGTGATGGAGGAAGTACAGACCTGCAGCTGCCAAGAGAGGCTGCTGAGGTACTTTTATTGGCAGGAGATCCAGGCATAAGTCTTACATGAGTACTGCAAGGGAGAGCATTCCTTACAGCTTCAGGACACAGCAACCTAGAAAGTACAAATCTGTACAAAACTGGGCTCCAACACAATCATATTTGTGATGCAGTGGCAGCTGGACTTTGCAGAATCACTTCATAAAAAAGAAACCTAGAAGAATTCTCAGTAAGGATACTTATTCCTGTCATTCATTAATAAACCTGCTGGCTAAAAGTGACAAGGGACTTCCAGCATGGCAAGTATGTTCCTAGCTATGGGAGAACCAAGAATTGCTATATTCACTTTTGAAAGGTCTTGTCTATCATGGTTGGAGCACAGCTGTCTGTGTTCCTTACTCACTGAGAAGTAACATTAATCCCACAATACTGACAGAAAGCAAAGGAGCAAGACTGGCATTTATCTCCTTCTCTGCCTCAAGGGTGGAAGCTTTGAGTCTGACTTGATTCAAGAGGGCTGAGATAATAACAGGACTTGGGAAGGTGACTCTCTCGTGTCTGAGCTGAGAAATGAGAGACAAAATTTCCAAAGCAGACTGGCAGCAAATTAAATTTGTCCATTCTCAGTGATGGCAAGGATGGCAGTCCGGCACCTAAATATACCTCTGCACTGCTTATTGGTTCTGAGACACACGCTCCTCCTGACCAGGTGTGTCTGAAATAAAGAACAGTGCTTCCCCAGGACAGGCTTTTCCCCACCTAACTGCATCCTTGCCTCTGCAGGGGGAGCAGAGCCACCCACCCAGAGAGGGCTGCAATGAACACCACCAGGGTCCAGCTGAAGGTGCAGGATGGAAAGTGCTGCTGAAGAGTCCACACCAGTGACAAGGGGTGTGGGGAGCTGAGCCAGTGGGGGCCAAAGGCCAGCCAGCTGTTGGTACAATGAGTCAGGAATAAACTCAAGTCCGTGGGTATCCTTCCTTTAAGTTAGGTCCAGTTAGAAACCCCTACCCAGAAGGTTGTTACATTAATTAGCCTAGATTGTGTTCCCTGATGGCTAGTTGTGTTCCTTATATGGTTATGTTGCTAGAATGTTCTTTCCCTTAGGTTTTATATATATTGCTGAACCCTCCACTGCTCTGGTCTTCAGCTGGTTACCCCCACAGAGCTCTCCTGGGTTCTGTGCACGGTTTTGGGGCACTGTCCCTGTTTTCTTTTATCCCTTATTAAAGTGTTCTTTTTCTAGTGCCAGTCCTCGTTCCCACTCCTAATTATCTTCTCTCCACCCTCTGCCCTGAAGCCAGGGGACCTAAAGGTTTGCCACAGACACCCTCGCTGTGACAAAGTGGCACTGGCAGACCTGAGAGCCAGGCTTCAGCAAGAGGCTGTGAGAAGGTCAGAGCAGCAGAGATCCAGGGAACTTCAGCATCCTCAGCCAGAAACACTGCCAGCCTCCCCCAGGGCCACCCAACCCTCCCCTACCTGGAGGCAGGCAAGGAATGGAGAGAGTGCCTTCAGTCCTTCTGTAAGCCAGCAGCCTTTCAGTGCAGCTGAAAACACTGCTTGCTGGTGATCAATAATTAGTTACCAATTAGAGTAATTTTGCACTAAAGCCATTCCAAATCTCATCTTCCAGAGACCCCCAGGTTACTTGGACTCCCACAAAGCACGTTGTGGCTACAAAGCAATGCTGTTTGTCATGCAGAGTGACATTTTCAACCCTCCCTGCAAGCATCAGCTTGAAAATAACTATGGGGAAACTCTCTGCAGTTCTGATTTTGGAAGTTTTAACCCCACAAAAGTGAACATCCTCCCATTTAGGTGTGGATCCACTTGCCAAGCATGAGCTCAGCAGGTGTCAGACCCACTTGCTCTCTCTGGGGCTGATCAACAACCAAGGAGCTGCTGCAGGGTCTCATTCCATGTTTGCCTGCAGTAAAGGCACTCACCTTGCTCCCTCAGTAACATTCACTCAGCAGGTCAGCATGAGGGAAAGCCATGAGATGAGTTTCCAGTCCAAAGGAGGTGATGCTTCTTGAGACTTCCCAACAACAGGCTTGCAAAAACAAAGGGCTGACCTCAGCCCTCAGGGGTTCTGGGCTCCCTCTGTGTCACCAAGGGGTGTCTCAGAGGGCAGATCCACAGCAGGTGGGCTCCTCTGCACTGTCCAAGGTGGGCACACAGTCAGTTCACTCTCCATGCCTGGAGATGAACTATTAGGCAGGTGCAGTACAAATTTCCACCTCTGCCTCTCAGTGCCTTGTGTCATATGGCCCACAAATTCTTACCTCTTCAGACACCAGCTAAGACATGAGCTTTTCCATCCTACTGATTTCTGAACTGCATTACAAAGAACACATTTGAAAACCTTCCATGCCCCCAGTAGTGATTACAAAAGAGGTTCAGTGCCCTACAGCTGTCCTTCAGTTCTGAATTGGCCCTCCAGAGACACACCTGTGTGGTTTTGCATTTACAATCATACACCCAGCTAAAAGATAAAGCTAAGAGAAAGATCTGACCTCACTTCTTATAGATAGCCAGAATGCAAATCACCATGGAAATCTGGGCAGCTCATTAAGAAGGGTGCTAGCTGAGGGGATGCAGAACAGCCAAGAGTGATAAATAGATCCCACTGAAGCTCATGTGATTTGTACATTATGAGTTTTTGTTGGTACAGCTGTAGATGATACTGTCAGAGATTTTTAAAACCCCATTCCCTATGGTAATCTCTGTTTTTCACTGGGAAAGGGAGTAAGAAATTCTGGAAGAATTCATTTTCAGGAACTAGCCAGGTCCCAGGAAAGCAGACTGCTGTTCAAGGCAAACATCCAGCTGCCTTTTAAAGAGGATGTGTCACTGGCCAGAGGATTTGCTGTATAATTATTTTTGGTTCAATAAGGAAAAGAACAATTTATGTTAACCCTTTACTCCAGTTCAAGTTAGGCACACTGAGGCTCCTCTCCAGGACAGCAATGATGCCACATCCAGTTGAATGCATTTGCTGTGTGAATACAGCACTACCTAAAGTGCATAAAACCAGAATTTCTCTAGCTTGAGTAGTGAACACCAAATACAAACGACCAAGACTGAAAGTTCAGAGGAATTCTTGGGCTGTTCTTCAGTGTAAAAGGAACTGGAGTTGCAGAAAAAGGACTGCCTATCTCCACCAGTCAGTATTCTTTAATTCTGGCTTTCAGGAATGATATCAAACACCTCAATGAAAAGGCTACAAGGAAAAATTGCTACTTTATACAATGAACTGCTGTCATGCTCAAAAAAAATCCCAGTTTCCTCAGCAGAGACACAATCTGGAAGTGCAGTTCAGCTCTTAAGGCATTTTTATTATTATATACACGGGGTGCTTTACAGTCTGAGAAATAAAATATTTTTGTCTTCTCTCTACAGCTGAGATTGGCAGGTGGAAAGGGCACCAGAGGACAGGTTTTCAGAACACATTTTTCAAGGTTCTGTTCAAATTCTAAGCCATTCCTACCTCCCAAAGCAGCTGCATCACATTGAACCATTTTCTTCATAAAATGCCCATGTAATTCTGGAAAACAAAGAGTACATTAAACCTTCATTCTTAATGATACTCTGCTGTGAACAGGTAACTTTAATACACATCAAACTGATCTAAGTGTTCTGAGATCTCTTCCAAAAAATGCCTCTGACAGATTTTCTGTTTGCCAACTCTTTATATTAATAAATTTAGAAGTATCTTAAGACTATGATTCAGAAAAAAAAAAAAAAAAAAAAAAAAACCACCCACACACACCACCTTGATTTTTCCTATATTTATTAACATTTGAAAGGTTCATTCATCCTCTACCAGTTGACAGTGATGGGGTCAAAACAATTTTTTTTTTTTTTAACTGAAGGATGGGTCAAATCCAACCATGGGGTCACTGTGAAGTGAGCAGAACTACATCAAACTTCTATCCCAGCTTGGTCTGCAGGTGGGAAGTTGAGAAACCAGTGGACGTCATTCACAATTGGAGCAAAACAATTTCATGTCTCCTGGACTCCTTTCAAAGTTACTGGAATTAAATTGACACTTTTTTCAGAGAGGCAACAAGTGCTGAGAAAAACACCTGTGATGATTACAGTTCCCTGTCTCTTTCCCAGATCTCTCTCATTGTATGGAAGAAAATCAGGAGCAAATACTTCCTTTTCTTCCTTCCTCAAAGATCAATGGTTCCAAGCTACCTCCCTTTATTTCATGTAAATGTATAATAGGTCCTATTTTTTTTTTCAGAGACTCCCCAAAGCTAGATTAAATCAAAATGCAGGGTTTTTTAAGGATACAATGCAGTTTAAGGAACAATTCCATGAATTCCAGAAGATGTATGAAACTGACTCAACAATAAAAACACCTCATCCATTTCCTTTGCCTTTTGACCATATTTAGGAGAAAAAAATAATCTATTATAAAAAGCAGCTGACAGCTTTGTTTCAGTTATATAGACAACTAAAGCTTCTGACCCTCTCTGGTGCTGTTTACATAGGAGACTTATTCCAGTGTGAAATGGTATTTCTATCAAAAGTCACCCAAACATGCTCTTCTGGAACACCTCATTTTAGAGTGCCCTTTAACAGCATCCTGTATAAAGCCACCACTCACAGGAACCAAATGAGAAGCACTTCAGGGAATAGAAAATATATTATTATTGTTATTATTAGCTAATCTACATTAATTTGGACATCAATACTGGGACACTTATTAGCCACTGGTCCAAATACACTGCTGTACAGTTCCTATCTGCAACTTCCCAAGGCATGCATTCCTTCACAAGTATATCATTGAACATAATGAAGATCACTTAATTTGCAGGCCTTAATACCTCACTAATTAGGTAATAGGAAGCCCACGTGACTGGAGAGAAAGTGGCATCCTTCTGGTTTAGATTTTTTGTGGTGCATTTCCTTTTCCCTTGCAGGTAAAAGGGTCTGGTATCTGTTATTTTGCCCAGCTAATAAAGTCTGTTTCTACTCTGAAATCTGGCAGCCCTGAGTCTAACATTCACCTTCTTAAGAGCAAAAAGGCCTTAATCAGTTACAGAGGTGGGATTCACCTGGGAATTGCTGAGACACTCCTGGAAAAGAAGCCTTCATATCAACAAAGCCAAAAAAAGGCAGCGAGCCCCAGCCTGTGGGCATCACTCTCCTCCCAGCACCTGCACTTACATGACAAGTGCTGCATGGAGGAGCCTGCCCTCCTTTTACCCTCTGGAAAGAGCTCTCCCATTAATCTATTTTTTTTACTGATCATCATGAAAAGCAAATCGTCTTCCCTGAAACGTTTATCTGGGCAGCAGCAGCAGCAGCAGCAGCCCAAGGTGGCAGGGTATGGGTTGTTGGTACAAAATACTCTTGTAATTATTGCCTCTGATAGTCAGCAGTGAACACAAGAGCTGTTCTCATTTTAAAGTAATTAACCGTGAAAAAATGTCAGGCTCTTATTATCAATCTCAATCACTCAGCGGGAGCAATACTTACAGATAAGGTCAGAATTTACTTCCATTGTCAGAAGACAATGTCAAAGGCATAGCATGCTATGGCATGGACCAGAGGAGACATCTATGCAGAACTAATTCCCAAATTCAGCTTCCTTGGGTGCCCTTACTGGCAAAAAAAAAAAAAAAAGCACTGGCAGCAGCAGCAGCCACCCTGGCTGTATGAAGTTTCGTGTGCTGGCAAAAAAAACTGCACCTTTCTGGGTTATTCATGTAGATTTTTGTAATAACCTACAGCTGCCAACAAGTTTGGAAACCCCCAATCTGAAGGAAAACTAGGATGCTTCTCCCTTTGAGACCAGCAAGAGGTGAAATCACATCCTTTCACTTCTGACAGAGGCAGGGAAGTTCTGCCTGTTCTGCAGCACTCCCAAATATCTGTATTTATCTCTCTGATGCAGGCAAAGAGCCATGGATTAGCTTTGAGCTTTGAGATGTCTGAGCATATTTACAAGCTGTGGCCAGTCTGAATTCTGAGCATCTCAAAGTCATAGATTGTTTAGAGCCCCACACACCCCAAATCCAATATGTGGAAGTCTGAGAAAAGACAAAACTGAGACTCACAGGTTATGGGCACCAAAGAGAGAAGTCACCATGCCAAAAGGTTTTTATGGCACTTTATAAAAGCAAGCCAGCACAGCAGTGGTGTGAAAAATTAAAGGTTGGATTCCCATGCAGTGGTATAACTCTGAGCACTGCCAGGTCCCTTTAGACAGTTTCTGCCTCTGGTTTTCCTGGATGTGGGCCTTTGCTGCCAACAAACTCTTCAAAAAGTAGCACGAAAAAGAGTTATTTGCACACAGAACAAAACATTTCTGTGCCGCTCAAAATTATTTTCACTCCTGTCCCCAAGCACAACTGGTAGTCTGCTGGTTTCAATGGAAGTGTAAGAATATCAACCAGCTGTAATATTTACTCTGGTTTATAAGTTAAATAAAACATCATACCCAGTAGGTATGTATCTAAAACCCAAAAGAGTCTCTTAACAAATTTGTAATTTCCGTCCAAGCTGATTTTTTTAAAAAACTTCTCCAAGACAAATATCTCTGTCTTTCCATAGCCAGAAACAAATTATCATTGAACACTTATTTTGTATCACAACGAAATGTCAGAGAAAGCAGATGAAGTTTACTTACTTATTACCGTGACTTGGATGGTTATTAAAACAAAATGCTCTGTGGAGAACTCTTTAATGGAAAAGGCCAAGCACATTGAACACAGTTTTATTAGAGATGCACTGCAGATCACATGCATCTCACAGCTTGCATCGCTTGGTACAAACAGTTTAAAAGGACTAAGGGTGTTTATGACAATGGCCTGGTGGTAAAGTGACCTGCAGCTCACTGCATTTCAAGGACTAATTTGCTATGCAATCCCCTCCCTCTCTTGCAGTCCTGTCCTCAGGGTAGAGCAGAAACTGGAACCCACCCAAAGCAAACACTATAGATCTTCTTTGGCAGCTTTTATAGCACAAGTTTTATATGGAGACTACATGCTAGATGCTGATGCAAGCATTCTGCAGTACATGAAGTCTCCAAGACCTTCAGTTCTTGCAGACACTTAGGCACATACATAAACGAAAGTAATTTCATTAAAAGCGGATGTACTGTTCTGATGAAAAATACTCTCTCTGTCCCTAAACACTGCAAGATCTGCAAGCCTACCATTCTGTGAAAATCTGGGTCACACCTCAGGAACCAAATGACCTTCGTGTACTTCAGGAAGAGAAACTGTGCTCTCTAGGGGAGCCCCTTTAGGTTCCAACTACCACAAATTGTCAGGGAGAAATTCTCACAGCCCCTAGAAAACCTCATAGCTGTTTAATGCCCACACTGGCCAGACCTGCCTGGGCTAACAGCACCATGAATCTGCACTGATAACTTGTTCTCCTGTGCTGCTGAAGACGCTGGAGCACTCAGAAAGGCCAAGCTCAGCAGCTTGGGCAGATTATCAGGAAGGCTGGGGCAGGAGTATGTTGTATTCCTCTGGGGAAATGGTTTTTCCCCAGAACCCCCTAAAGCCTGTAACTTATTAGATTGACTCTGTCCTTCCTTTCTCTCTGATCTATGGCTCAGTGCCAGCTCTCTGTCCTGAGACAGAGAGTCTAGATTAAAACCCCTGCTCTTCCTTGTTTGGTCTCTTTTGCCTCTGGGACCCCTTTGAGAATAAAGCCTTGGAATTATCCTGAAGTAAGAGCCTCTTTTGAATGTTTTATCCTATCCCATGAAGTATTTCCCCCAAAGCCCCTCAAGGAAACTGAGCTAGCACAGAAGCCCAGGGGGGTGGGCAGGGGGGAGGACATCAGGAGCAGACCCTCTGCTGACGCGGGGCTGCAGGCTGCACGCTCCCACACTCGTGGAATTCAGCTGCCAGAGAGCCACCTCAGCAAGCCCTGTGACAGGCCAGGCCCCTGGGGATGGGCTGGGAGCTCAGGAGCTGTAGCATCTGTCAGGATGCTACAAGGAAAGAGAAAAGTCCCATCAAGTGCCCTTGCTTGAAACATCCCTTGCATCTACCAACACAGATTGCCACTCAGTGAGACACTGGGCCATGCTAGCAAAGGGGCTTTGCCAAGGGTCAGGCTTTGGGAAGAGGTGTGGCAGCATCCTCCTGCAGTCAAGGGATGCTGCCACCACTCTCTGCAAGGATATTTCTCAGGAAATGAAATCCCCACGCATAAGGAAGCGAAATATTAATAACGCCAGGCAGCAGGCAGGTATTCCCACACTCTTACACACATTTCGTTGCTGAGGATGCAGGTGGTTGCCTCTGAATCCCCCCAAACATATGTTATGTCTGAAGGAGTGAATCTCTGCTAGCACTTACCCAGGGAAGGTAA
The DNA here is from genome assembly GCA_016584745.2 of Phylloscopus trochilus trochilus. NCBI lineage: Eukaryota > Metazoa > Chordata > Aves > Passeriformes > Phylloscopidae > Phylloscopus > Phylloscopus trochilus. The sequence goes on from WQNJ02000046.1 coordinate 5,112,834, forward strand.
TACAGGCTGTTCCTGCTGCCAGCAGTGCCAGGTTGGGCAGTCTGCTAAAGCACAGGAGAAAGCTTTGGCTCCTCATGGCTCAGGAATGGTTTCTCTCCTAATCTCCAGGACATCATGGATAGATATAAGAAATGAGACAAGCTCCACACCAGCTGCTTTGCACAAGGACAAGCTGGTGCTCACCTGAAACATCCACGAATTTCTGCAGGTCCCACCTGAAGGTTTTGGTGCATTTTGCAAAGCAGGCTTACAGGAGCTGGCTACCAGAGCTCAGCTGTGCTACAGACACCACTGTGAACTTCTCATGTTATTGCCATGACTGCTGCACTGGAAGCTGTCAGAGCAAAATCTGTTGCACAGAGAGTCCCCAGAGAGGCAGAAATATTTGTAAAATGCACACGTTTTTACAGTCACAAGATTACTTCACCATCCTGTCCTTCAAGGATGTGGTGAGAAGTTAATTATGAAAATTCACTTTAAAAAGCTGAAAATGTAGCTACTGAGTTCTTTATGTGATTTCAGTCTCATAGATTTCAGTAGGTTTGGGTAAATAATGTATCTTTACCAGGGAAGAAGGTGTGATAATTTATTATGCTGCACTACACAATGAACATTAAATAAGCATAAACAGTATCTGCAAACTCAAAAGGCCAAGCAATCAGAGAATTCGCCTGCAATTAAATTATTTCAGCTCTGTAGAATACATTTTTTTTCTATAGTAGCAAGAAGCTTTGACTCACAATGAAGGATTAAGCATAGAATCATTTAGGTTGGGAAAAACCTTAAGGCCATGGAGTCCAACTGCAAACCTAACACTGCCAGGGATATTATTAAAGTTAAGAAGTGGGCAAGTGTTGAATGCAAATCAACTGAAGACATGTAATTTTAGCACTGGAAACCACATATATTGGAACCACAACACTGGAAGTGACAAAATGAATGACAGAAGACACAACACATTAAAAATCACAGAAAACAATGTGATCCTAAATAAAGCTATAGACATGAGAATAAAATAAGAGACAGACAACATCTAAAATTTAGGAACACAGTTTAAGAAATCCACTGAACTAGTTGCAGAAAGATGTATTTTCAGCATCTAAGCTAAAGGTGCCAGTAGACCATGATTAAAAAGAAACTGTAAAGTCTGTATTTCTAGCTGTGAGCTACTGAGCTCTAGAAGAGTAATTCCCAGGAAGAGTGACATTCACTCATTTCTGCTATTTTGATACCAAATTATATCGTGAAGAATTGAGATATTATTTTATGTATTTGAAAGATTTCATCCAAAGGGAACAGTAGTCCAATTCTGTAATACTTAGAAAAAGAATTTTCTGGTAAATTTGCATCATTCCTACAGACCTTCTAACAGCTGTGGAGTCTCTTGTTCTCAGTCAAGGTGAGTTAAGAAATCTCAGTGCTGATGGTTATTATTAATGAGTTTTCAGCCTAGAGGACAAAAAAAAAAAAAAAAAAAAAAAGACAATTCTATTTATTTGAAAAATAGGGTAGAGTCCTTGTAATGCTTCAGTTCCATTGCAGTAGGAAATGTATGTTAAGCAGCCAAAAGCCTGTATGGGCATCCATTTATTTTACTGGAAATGTGTACACATTTGAGACTACCAAAGGTCAGAACAAAGTAATCAGGCTTCTTACTGCCACTGGCCTGAATTCCGCCTGGAATGATTTGCATGACATTTACATTTTTTCCCCCAGGATGTCAATAATCCAGTGCTAAAGACAGAATAGCTGCTGGTGAGTCCCACCTGCACTCCTCAGGGATGTGAGCATCACCAGAAGGCCACTTTGGAATAAATGGAAACACAGTGCCCCATTCACTGCAGCAGAAAATTAATTCTTGCAGAATTACTTCTTAACATAGATGTCAAGGGGTACAAAGACTTTTTTTTTGTGCTGAAGTTCCTCCCAGCTAAGGTCTGACAGCAAGATCTTATCTGATATTTGCCTCAGAAATGCAGTTTCCCATCAAGGCTCCTTTTTTTTTCCTAAATTTTGCAATTCTTTAGCTCTGAACAGACTAAATACCCCACAGAATAAAAAAAAATAATAAAAAAAAAAAGTTCAGTGGAGGGGATAGGATAGATAAATCCATTGCAAAACACCCCTGATCATCCTGCCATGTAAATTCCACAGTGTCACCACGCATTAGAGAAGTTAATAGCTACATGAAATGCTACTTTTCCCCTTAATGGGCCAGATATAAAGCTAAAATTCATGTTTAAATTATGAGCTACATCACTGGAAATGACAGCAGAACATGCATGTGTTCTGCTGTGGGATCAGTGATGTGTTTTTCTGGATTTGTGCACTCCATGGAATGAGGGGTTTGGTACACACGAGGGACAGGGGCAGCTCAAAGGGATGTATTTCAGTCTGTCCTGTGGTTTTGAAAATCCAGTGCTTCAGCTTAACTCTTGCCCTTCCCCAGTGATCTTTCTGAAAAGATCAGGGTGAGAAAACAAGCCAGCTTTTACAAAGCAGCTGAGAAAGTACATCTCTCTTTAATGTCACATTGCAAACAAGGTCATTAGAAAAGACTCTGTAAGTGGGGGAAAAAAAATTGATTTCTTCTGTAGAGTTCTAATGCAGTGAATCCAATCCTGAGAAAAACAGAATCAATAAAAACACAATCATGTTTGGAACTTTCTACTTATGTAATGACATTAAGTACTCTGGAATTTAAATTGTGTTCATTTTGAATGTGGTGACAGTTTCAGATGAAAGAAAAGTGTTTCAGAGGTATATGAAATATGTTTTTTAAATGAAGTATCTTTAACACTTGAACACTCCCTGAATTAAATCCTTGCTGCAAAATGTACATCTATATTTCAGAACGGATTTTTCTATTAAATGGTCTGAGTTTCAAATTTTGTGTAACAGGTATGTAGAAATTTCAGCCCTGAGAACCAAATATCTCCAACTTTCCTTTAAGCACCTAGAAGTGCAAACAGTTCACACCATAATAATAGAAATTATAACCAAACAATGGAAATGTGGTTTTCCCTGGAAACAGTTGTGACAGGGAAGTCATTTCTCTAGCTAGACAACAATAACAAAAAGAAAATAATATTCTAATTCCCCACACCAACACAATACATTTAAGTTTTCTCCTGTCACAGAAGATTTACTTGCAGAAATGGGGAATAAAGAGCAGAGCCAGGATTTCAACAATTCTATCAGGCAAAGGGGAGAGCAGGTGACTTTATAAACTAACAGCTGTGTCATTTCAGCATCCTGGTGCAAGTAGGGGGATTTTCCTCTGAGCAGCAGGTCTGCATTAAAGTTTCATAAGCTTATTTTATGCTAGTCAGAATGACAATGCACATTTCTACATGGCTACATGTCTTCTGGACATGAATGCGGGCAGTTATTACTGGCAGTGGGATTTTTGAGTTGCTGTAGAGGTTCAGCATTTCATGGAATCACTGGTGTCTTGGGTTGCTTAAAAGCAGCTGGGGAGATGTTTTTCTTCATCTCTGGGAGGAGGGGGCAGATGCCTTCTGATAATGGGCCAGCTGTTAAACCAGGTGGGGCAGTGTTTCTTATCTCTGTCACCACCCATCCTCCCTCCAGGGGGATATTTTCTGCTAATGGGCCATTAAGACACCCCTAAAAGCCACATCCCCAAAGCAGAACATCCACATTCCATCATCCCAGTGTGAGATGCTCCACCCAGTGGGGGGAGCCAACCATTCCTACCTGGATAAAACTGAGACACAGGAACACCAGGGATCTGGCTTCACCTGATTCCTGGAGGAAGACTGGACCCTTCTCACCATCACTGGACCCTTCTCACCATCACTGGACCCTTGTTCTACAGGATCATCTCTGCTCCACCAGAACCACCTCTGCCACTCCAGCAGGACTCACTTTGGGACTGCTTCCAACACCCTGACCAACAGGGTGTCAGGTTGGAGCTCTGACTCTGTCAGGGTTCTCCAAAATTGGTGTTTGTTTGCTGGTTTGTTTGGTTGGTTTTGTTTTCTACTACATTTGTATTGTTAATATTCCCAGTAAAGAACTGTTACTCCCATTCCCAAATCTTTGCCTGAAAGCCCTTAATTGCAAAATGATAATTTGGCAGGGGTGAAGGGTTTACATTCTCCATTCTAAGAGAAACTCCAGCTTTGCCTGGCAGATACCTGTCTTTCCAAACCAAGACAACTGGTCATCAGCAGCCAGGGATGGTGGCAGGCTGAGTAAGAGAAGGGAAAAAAATAATCTGTGTACAGGCCTGATCAGACCACGAGAAGCAGCTTTTATGATGCCAGTGGAAGGAACACCACAAAAACACTTTTCTGGTTTATTCAGGACACTTGACAGCGCTGTGGCACACGTGCATGTGCACTGAAAGCGTGTGGTTCAATAGCACAGGCACGGGGTGTTGGCTGGAATTGCAGCTCAGATCAAAGGCATTCAAGACCCTCCCTTTTCCTCTGTAATTCCACAGTCACTGATGCCTTCCCAGCTTCTCAACAGAGAGCCACAGGTGCTGCCAAAGCCCAGCCCAGCCCCTGATGAAGCCACTCATCCATCCCTGAGCAAGGAGGGAGACGGAGACCACGCAGCACCAGCTGTATCCTGGTGCACATGCACAAGGGGGAGGCATTGACCAAATTTTTTTTGTGCTTTGAATTTAGGGACCTTAAGGCTCGTCCCTTCCCTCAGTGCTTTGGGTGCAGCACAGTCAGGGGTTTCACGTGGCTCAGGGGCTGTGCCCCCAGAAAAAAATAAAATAAAATAAATCCACTTTATTGAGGCAGGTGAGGAGCAAAACACACAACAATGGTAATTTCATGGGAAATTCTCTTTCCCCACCTGCTTGATACCCATGTTGCCACCATGGCTTCTGTCAAAATAATCACCCTGAGAGGAATCTCAGCATCAGAGCAGTTTGCTCTTGCTCCCTGGGAATGTGTTCACTTCAAACTACAAAAATAACTGGGATTAAGTTTTACCCATTCTTCTATGCCACTTCAGAAGAGAAGGGAATGAAAACTCCTCACAGGCAGTGTAAAATCTAGGAAAGAATCAAACTTGAGAGTGCTAATAGCTATCTAATAGCTATCTATAAAAAAAAAAAATCATCAAACAAAAATTCACATAAGTAATTGTCATAAAAATCTCCCCATGTTTATGGCATGTTAAACAAAGATCAAAAGAGTAAGCAATTTATATCTATGCTTATTTTTTGTTCCTTCATGATTGTTACCTAGATGCAAAAGAACCAGAAGTCAAGAGACCTATGATTAACATAATTACTTATTAAAAGCCCCAAAAAAGGAGAGTGACCTAGAATAAGATACTTTCATGCACTAAAGCCTTTTGTCTTCAAAACTGTGCAAAGAGTGTAAACTAAGGGATTATAAATTGAAAGAGAACAGCTTCCACTTTCATTCTTTTTTTTTTTTTTCTTTTTTTGCCTTTGGCACAGGGACATGGAAACAGCAGAGAACTGGCCCTGCTTCATTCAGTAATCAGGCTGGTAAGAGAAAATTTAAAAAAAAAAAAAAAAAAAAAGAGAAAAAAAAAAAACCAAAACACTAAAGCAGAAACAAAGCATTTCAACTTCCCACTCTCTGGTTTTACACAGGAGCTGCAATTCCACTGATGCCAGAAGAGTCAGGATCAGCTGATGCTGTTGAAGCAAGGGGCAGGTACCTGATGCTGGGAGATGTTTTCATATTCTGTCCCAGAGGCAGCAGTTGAATACACATTGAATACACATAGAACACACATTTTTAGTTCCATAACCCAAGTCAAATAGGCATGGACACAGTTGGCCCTCCTGGCTGCCAGGGCACACTGATCCTCATATTTTACTATAATAATACAAAAATAATGGTATAAAGAGAAGTAATTGATCTAGAAATACAAATCTCAAATCAGCATCCAAACCAGTTTTTGTTTGTTTTCCTTCAAACAGTTAATGGCAACAAGAAAATCTGAGTTGCAGAGCTACCAGTACTGGAAGGTTTGTGACTCCATCCCGTGTAACACATTGCTGGCACTAATGAAAGCTTTGTTACATTGGGGATATTTCATGTAAATCCCGTGAAGAACTCAAGTGCTGAGCACATGATGAAACATTTCCCTTATGGACACTAACTGGGTTGCTTTCCTTTAATTAGCCATCTGCTTTCATGGAATTCCTCCAGATATTGTGAGCTGAATATCCATCTCTCTGTCAGGTTTTACACTAATCTGACAACAGGTTAGAAAGTTATTGGGTGAACAGAGAGGGACAGACTGACAATGTCTCCAAAAAAATTGAATTTCCTCAGGAAACAGGGCTGAAATAGAAGCATAATTTATAGCTGTTTCTAAAGACGGGGCCACTGTCAAGCTATAATAAAGAGCTCATGAGTTAATTGGATTATTAAAAAAAAAAGAACTAAACACATCAAGGGAAAAGTATCAATGCTTCAAACATTTGTGGATTTTTGAGGTGCAGGCAGAGCAAATACTGCTCCCACAGATGAGGAAGGGCTACTTCTGGATGGACAGATGAGTTAGGGGATGGTAGGTCAGATTTCTTAACCCTTAAAAAAGTTTAGTAGAAGTTTGATGAAGTGTTCAAACAAAATGCATCCTAAATTCACCTTTACCTCACTTAGCCCACGCTGAGATTTCTTTGCTAACCCCCAGTAAGCTCAAAACAGCCATTAAAATTGGAGAGCAATCTTGCACAGTGCAGAGGATACTATTATTATCTGTGGTAACCCACACTGACTAAGAAATGCTATAAAAACTCTGCAGTTCATAATAGTTTAGACTATGGCACCATTGACGCACATTTTTCTCTTTTTTTTCCCCAGCAAAATTAGATCTCTGATAGGCAACAAGAGACCTCTTGCAGCTGAATGGGGATGCTGGAGAGAAACACAGTGCTTCTACCAGCTGGCAGGTCAGGCAAGTGTTCTGTGATCACCTGACTGTATCTTTCTGCAAAAATATACTTTAACTCAAAAATGTCCATGTGGCTGCACTGGAGATGTTAAATCAGTGGTCAAACCCAAAAAACACAAATGCTGGGCTGTGGGCAACAGCAGTGAGCCAGCCCACAGCATCCTTGGCTTTAAAATATGCCAGGTACTTTGACTTCCATAAATCCAAGCCAATCCACAGGATCGTTGCAGCTTTGTCATTTGCTGAAAGGGGGAAAAAATATAAACCAATTAGCAGGTGAAAGAAGAAATACATTTGTACCCAGGTGTAGCCCTGGTTCGTGCCTGAGATGTTTTTGGTTTTCTGAAACTCATTTTTCTGGCAACGAGAAACACGTTTTTCTAACTGTAACTTTGTTGACATTCCCTTCCCTAAGAGAAACTTCTTGATGTCCCTCTGGTTTGACCAAAGTAATTAAAGAGGTTTGTCTTTTGTCTTTCACCAATTATGTTGTTCTCTGTAGAACAGTATTAAAAATAAATAAATAAATAAATAAATAAATAAATAAAATCATTTTCAGCCTTCTGAAGTTGAAGTCTGTGTCATTGTAGTCTTTAACAGCACCATCCAGGCATCACCTCAGAGAACGAATTGCACAGTCGTTGCTCTGAAAAAAAAAAAAAAAAAATAAAATAAAATAAAAAAAATTCTGTCCTGCAAAGGAGGAGAAGTGCCAGAGTTTCTCTGCAAGTTCTGGTAGCTCAGCAGTTTGGTGTCAGTGCCTGGCTGGCTGCACTTGCAGCACAAATAGCTTACACACAGCAGCAGTGCCAACAAACCCCTTGCACACGCAGGGAAGGGACTGGACACTCGCAGAGTCCATCACCCCAGGGCTGAATTCTGCCTCTCAGCTGGGTTTGTTGGCTGGGTCCATGCAGCAGCAGAGGACTGCACTGCCTGCTGAGACTGCTGCAGTGCCTAAACCCCCATCACACCTGATGAACATGCAAGGACAGATCCTCTCCCCTGCATTAACCCCGTGGGGGTGATGACTAAATCCCCGTGTGTAAGGCAGACCACTTCTCTTGCATAAAGAGATCGCTGCCAGACAGCAATACCACATACCCAGCTAATTATGATTTTTATCATTTGGGCTCTTAATGGTTTCTTAGTCAGAAAGCAGCTATGAAAAAAAAAGCCTTGGAACATAAATACTGCATAAATTTTCATAACTTAAGAGAAAAAGTTGGTCGATGTTCTGCGAAGCTGACAAACTGCAGGCTGCAGCAGTTAGAAAGAGTGCAGAGTTTATGTACAACCTGCATGCAGGCTCCTATTGCTCCTATCCACTCCTTACAAACTGGCAACCACAGATGGTCTCATAACAGACTTGGAACAGAAAATAGATCTCTGCATTTGGAATGTGCAAGTTACACTTCTGCATTGACAGATTTGTAATTCACAGCGTGACATTCAATGGAGGAAGACATGGAAAGGGTGTTGTACATTTTAACATACTTACATAATGAGCAATTATGTTGGATATATTCAAAAATAGAATTTATGTAGGTTGGGAGAAGTCCACAATTAGTAATAGTTTTCCTTTCTAGAAGTTCTGATACCTTGAATGGCTTACGTGGATTTTTTTGGTGCATTGATGGTAAACAGTTTTCACATAACAAACAGTGAACCCAACCTGAAAAAGTAACAATTTTATTTTGGAAATGACATCATGAAATATTGTGATTCTACAACACTTGACAGAAGCATTGCTAAGAAGTGCTTTATGATAGTTCATTGTTTTATTTTTCCAGTCGTCTCAAAGCTTCCAATTTTTTTTTTATTGTTGTCAGGAACAAAAATAATAATAATAAAGTTGTTTTTTCCTTGTTAGAAAAAAATTAAAAGGACACAAGTTCTACTACACTTGAAATATTGCTGTGGCAGGGAGATGGGGTGGCCTGAAGAAGAGAGGAGCTACTCAGATGGATGAAGGGAGAACATGGTGCATCATTTCCTGCTACATTCTGCAGTGCCACTGTCACCCTCCCAACAACCTGCAGTACACAGCAGCAGCACCCGGGTTTAGAGGCAATATCTGAGATCTTGTTCAACTCCAAAATTGTTTCCTCAAACTCTGGGCCACCCACGTGCACTAGCCAGGCAGAGGAGCAAGGAAGGGTGTGATTTTGTAAGTGGAAATGAAAAATCTGCCTTTAACTTTGCTGTTCCTTGGTGTCAATCATTCCACCTCCAAAAGCCTCACCACGCTGCATCTCAAGGGTGGAGGACTACGTGGAAAATGTGCAATTAATCCAAACCAATGTCACAGGGAGACAAAGTCACCTTATTGCAATCAGGGAGAAAGGCAATATAAGCACCACCTGCATCTGCAGTCACTTCCACACTTACACCATAAATCATTCAGTCAATAAGGATTCATAACAAACAGAGCTTATTTTGCTTTTGTTACTTGCAGCTTGAGCTTGTCAAATCAGGCACATGCAGACCAGTTGCTTGAAGCAGCTTTCAATGCTGGGCCTGCTGCTGCACATTGCCCTGCCCTCAGTGCTCTGCCCCTTGGCTTTGGGTGCACCTGCAATGCCTGCAGCCCCTTTCAGCCTGCAGCTTCCTGCTCTGTCCATCTCTGCAGCTATCAGCACGTTGCTTTGGGGTTTATTTTAACCCCAACAAAGCAGCTTTGTTGCCTCTGCTTCTGTGCTTAAGTAATTTTCATGAGCAACCTTTTTAAATACTAAATACTTCGATAGATTTTGTTGTTGTTGTTGTTGTTGCTGTTGTTGTTGTTGTTGTTGTTGTTGTTTGATTTTGCTCTTTGCAGCACAATTGAGTGCAATGACTGACAAGGTCCTCACAGGACCTGTGACCTGCACTGAAACCTGAAGTGATGCAGGGCAGACTATTTCCATGCCATGGTAGCTGTCAGTCACCCCAGAAAATGGGATTGGTTGCTTAACCAAGACTGGACCCTTCTCATTTCAGGAGTGGAAGCACAGTGAACCACTCTGGACTGGCAGCAGTGCTACTTCTCTGTGCTGAGGAGCTTGTAAGTCACACAGCCACCAGCCATTTGTCATTTTCTCAGGTCAGAAGACTGCTTTGCAAACAGGATTTAGCCCATGAGTCACCATTTGGCCTTCTGTTCTCTAGAAAAATCAATTATCAGTTCAAACTGCCTTTCCTCAGTGACTCCAAAGCCATAAGGAAAGCACCTTGGATGCCCTTTCTTCCAGAGCAGGAAAAGGAGAAAACTACAGCAGCATTCTTGCCCTCTTTCACCCTTTCCTCTTTATCAAGTTCTCCAGTTTCAAAGTGCAAAGGGCAAGAAGACCTTGGCCTCCTGCAAGCAATGGTCAGCATCTATTGCCAAGGCCTCTTCAACACTGATGATTACCTCAGAGGAGATAAAACTGTACATAAACAATTATGTTTGGCTTCTGTGCAAGCAGCCACTTTTGCCTGGGAAGAAAAAAAAAAGAGTGATGTACCTCTAAATGATCCCCATGAATAACACTTTGGAAAACTACTGAAAGCATATTAGGGTTACTCAGCACAGCTGGGAAATTTTTCCTCTCAAAGTTTGAATGTATTCCTCAGTCCATTCAAAAGTGTCCCAAAACAGTGAAGGGCTTGCAAAATCAGGCTTTAATTTCTCCTCCCAGCAGAGATGGATATGGAGGTCACAAGCAGAAATGTTTTCCAAATCAGCCATCAGTAACATGACAGAGGCTTCTTTAGCCATGCTCTTCATAGCTATAGTTCCATTAGTAAACATAAAATGTACTTCCCCAAGTTAAGCCAACTAATTTAGGACTGGCGAGTTGAATGACTCATTTCACAAGTGTTTCACACTCATTTCGCAGCAAAATTAACCCTGAAGAAGGAAAGCTGCCTCTAGAGTAGGTATTAATATATTTAATATCATATTTGTTTCTCCTTGCTTTGCCTCCTCAGTTTTATATATTTTCCACACTAAGGAAAATAACTGGCATAACTACAATAAAATGTTGGTGTCAGTTTAAGCCTCAGCTTGGAGCACTTGGGGGCTTTCAGCAAAACTCCACTCTGGTTAGAGGTTTCCCCCATGTCCCTGGTGCCCTGAATTCTCTGCTGACACTCCAGAATACTTTGTTCTCTACAACTGCAAAGACTTGTGGATTTTCACAGGTGGGAAACAGACCCCACATGCACTCTTACCATGGAAACAATTGTGGGGGGACCCATCACCCATCCCTGCTGCCCAGAGGCAGCAGATAAGTGTCCCCAAGGGGACAGAAGACTCAGTTCATCTCCACAATTATACAGCAGACAAATACAATTAGAGACAAATAATTTTTGCCTCTGGTTTTCTCTGCTGAGTGTTTACACCCAGGGAAGCTGGACAGTCAGTAAATACAGAAGTCCACATGTTGGATTCTATCAGGGACAGTAGAACATCCCATCAAACAGCCCACTTCAGTGAGTCTGAGAACACACTTGGGCTGCAGGGTGGGTACCAGCCGTGCTGCAGGGGTTTGTGTGCATTCTGAGCTGTGACTGCCTGGAGTTTGCAGTCAGGAGTAGCAACAGGTGTTTGTTTTGTGGAGCAGAGTCAGGCTTCCCTGCCTCAGGCACTGCTTGTCTTCAATCCTGCTCCCACATTCCTTGAAAGCTGGCACAACTCAAACACCAGCAGCTCCCCCTCTGTGTGCAATAAAACTCAACAACCTGGCTCCCAGGAGACCCTGGGCACACAGAGACTGAGACTTGCTTGCCTCATTCCCTTTTCATCAAATTCCACTCCCTGAGATTTTTTTTTTATTATTATTTATAGCTTTCCATCATTGGAAACTTAATTTCTCCCCCCCAAAAAAAATATTTTGTATGGGAGGCCTCCTGAGATGCAAGATTTAGGGTTACCCTGGCATAAATCAGAGATCCTTGGTCACAAGTTAAAAGTGCAGTCACCTTTGAAGGAGGTGCTCAGGGCTTGTGCCATGGCACTGTCAGAGATATCTGCTACAACACTCTGGCACTTAGTATCTGTTATAAATGCATATTTTGGAGTTGCCTTTTTGCAAATATTAAAATGAATGTTATACATATAGTGTAAGAAGGTTGTACTGTATTTTCTTTTATTTGTGGAATTTAAAATGTAATGGAGGTATATTTTCAGATTGTAACAAAGTAGAGATGGGGGTTGTTTGTTTGGTTTTAACTCCTCAACTAGATAGAAGACAGAAGGGACATCTGGAATTCCTGAACTAAAGGTTTCTGATAAGGAACAATTAAGCCTTTGAGAGTTTGAATCTTCAGAAGACAGATTTACAACATCCCCCCAGACTGCGTGGAGTCTTACAGATAACCTGTATGCTTAGGGGGGTCTTGAAACCAAAATGAATATTTGAATCCTGCATTAGCTTATTTAAATATGTAACACCAAGACTTTTAAATACCAAGTAATTTGGAATGGGCTGTGTGTTGCTTTGCACCCTCAGCTGAGAAGCCACCTTCTTTTGTCTCCTTATTGTCTATTCTCATTCTATTTTATTTTTATTTAACTTATAAAATAATATAAAAAGGTGAAACGTCATTTTTCACAGTATCTGTGCCATTAAAAACAGTAAATTCAAGTATTACCTGAATTTGGACAGAAACATGTTCTTGACTCCCTTTTGCAAAGGCCTGTGGACTGTCCTGTCAGTGTCTATTTTGGGAATCATTTTGAGTTGACTGCAAATGTGGAACACAAGACTAAGAAAATGGTAAAGCTTCCTTTTTAAAGTCTAGACAGCTTTAAGAAAAGGGAAATTTGTTTTAAAAACAATATAATAACCTTGAGATTAATTCACTCATCCACAGTCAAATACAATTTCTCTTTGTTTAACATGCTCTCACCATCCAGAATATCAAAAACGTTGCTTTCAGGTGCATGCCTGAAAGCATGCAAAAAAGATTCATTTTTGCAGTGAATGCTTCCCATGCAGTTGGGAAATAGGAAAAATAAAATATACACTTAAATACTTTAATGCAAGAAAAATACCAGAAGCAAACAATTTTTTTTTTAGTAACTTCTTCACTTAAACCAAAGCAGAAACATTGCTAGCCATCGATTTTTTTTTTTTTCTCCTTCTGGACTCAGTAGCATTGCAATTTCAGAAAGATGGGCTCATTCCTCCATCCCAAGTGTGTTTCCCTGGCTGGTGTTTGACTGCACGCTGCCAAGGAATTCTCTGCAAACATCCATACAGCTGCAGATCTCCAATAGGAAACACAGATGGAGCTGAAAGCAGGCAAGGCAAAAATAAAACCCCCACAACCTCCCCGCTCTCAGTGCTGGGGAATTTGTGCAACAGACTCCTCTGATGCTGCTGTGCACTGGCTGCTGACACAGAAGTGTCTTGGATTGTGGAGCCAGGGGTGTGTGTTCTATTTCACTTGTTAAAAGCAGTTGGGGAGATGTTTTTTCTTTATCTCTTGTAACTCTGGGGGGAGAGGGGCAGGTGCCTTCTGATCATGGGCCAGCTGTTAAACCAGGTGGGGCAGTGTTTGTTATCTCTGTCACCACCTGTCCTCCCTCCAGGGGAATATTTTCTGCTAATGGACCATTAAGACACCCCTAAAAGCACACATCCCCAAAGCAGAACATCCACATTCCATCATCCCAGTGTGAGATGCTCCACCCAGTGCGGGGAGCCAACCATTCCTACCTGGATAAAACTGAGACACAGGAACACCAGGGATCTGGCTTCACCCGATTCCTGGAGGAAGACTGGACCCTTCTCACCATCACTGGACCCTTCTCACCATCACTGGACCCTTCTCACCATCACTGGACCCTTGTTCTACAGGATCATCTCTGCTCCACCAGAACCACATCTGCCACTCCAGGAGGACTCACTTTGGGACTGCTCCTAACACCCTGACCAACAGGGTGTCAGGTTGTAGCTCTGACTCTGTCAGGGTTCTCCAAAATTGTTGTTTGTTTGTTTGCTGGTTTGGTTGGGTGGTTTTGTTTTCTACTACATTTGTATTGTTAATATTCCCAGTAAAGAATTGTTATTCCTATTCCCAAATCTTTGCCTGAAAGCCCTTAATTGCAAAATGATAATTTGGAGGGGGTGAGGGGTTTACATTCTCCATTCTAAGGGAAACTCCAGCTTTGCCTGGCAGATACCTGTCTTTCCAAACCAAGACAGGGAGCAGGGAGAGGCAAACACTGGAATTCATGGGCACAGCCTGATTTTCCTGGGAGCCTGGTGTCTGACAGAAGTTTACCCCTGCTCTGCAAACCTCTCCATGTTCAGGCCACTGACCCCAGCATGAGACCTCTTGCCACTGGAGTTGCTGCAGAAAAAGCATTAACCAGACAGATCAATCCACCCATACGGGCTTTAAAAGAGGAGAGAGAAGACTGTCAAGTGATTTCAAAGGCTAAGAGTGAGTTTTGATTTGGTTTTTGTCAACAATTCAGCTTGGAAACAGTTACCAAGGAAGGAAACGTTCATGAGAACAAGGAACTGCATTTTTTGCATTTAGAGCTTTTCCTTTCAAAAAGCAAATCAGAGAAAATTTTCAGGACAGAGCCCTTCTTGTGCTTCCATCACCCCTTATAACCTTTCCCAAGGATTTTACATCAGATTGAGCCATTCCTTTATTCCTCTCATTCCCCCACAAACCATACCCTAACCAGCCTAGCTCTGCAAGGCCAAAACAGTGGAAAGGTGCCTTTTATGCAGCATAAGTTTGTACAAGACTGTTATCCTGTGACAAGCACAAAGCCAGCCTCAGCAAAGTACTGATTGGAAAGAACTACTGGAAAGTTTTTCATTTTTTAAGGCAATATTTTATATAATAGTAAGATTAAAAATCAAGCAATATATCCAGCTCAAAGCTATGCCAAACGCAGAGAGATAAAGCACACAGACAAATATCACTGGCTTCCAGACAAAGCTGGTAACTTTTTCTTTTTTTTTTTTTTTTTCTGAGAGTAATTCTGATATTTCAAAAGATTTCTGAATCAGAATAAAGCCTTAAGGATGCCTTATTTCCTGCGGGAGCAAAATTGTGAGTAATAATCTTTCAGAAATTGAAGGTGCTTTTTCAAGTAAATGAAGCACTTTGCTGTCCCAGGAGCAGGTGCATCCTTTATCTCCCAGCTCTGTTGTGTCCACAGCTCTGGATTTCACTGGAGCAGGATCTGGACCTTGAACATAGTGGTTACAACAGTGACCCCAGCCCCACCAGACAAGCTGAAGTCTGTCAGGGTTTCATGGGAAGCTTGTGTAAGCAAGAGAATTTTTCTGCAAAAGACCTTTAGAGATTAATAAAACTTAAATAAAAATAATAATTTGAAGAGGGGAAAAAAAGCTTTAAAGCATTTTCGTGAGAAACTTAAGAGAATTCAGATTTGAAACTTGCTTTCAAATCTGATGGATATAAATTCTTGGATTTTCTAAAATACTGCAGAACCAAAACTGCTCTAAAGGATGCCAGCAATCAAGCACATATCCCAGCTTTTTTCAAATACAAACCACTGAAATCCATTTGCTACAGCCCTGACAAGGAATGTCAGAGTCCCTTTTTGCACAAAAACCTCCAAGGTTTGTCCAGAGACACTTCCATCTATCAGTGTCCATTTGGGAAGATTAGTCCATCAATCCCCTCTCTAATAGAATCTAACATTAAATGCTCTTTAATATTGATGGTTGTTTCCCCCACTTTCTTCCCCTTCTTGCCCAGAGGAGAAGCACAGCCAGATATTTCTTGCTCCTGTTACTAAGCCCCTTTCTATATCCCTGTGGTTTTCTTTTCCTCATTCCCTTTTCCACTTTGTTTCAATGCTTCAAATATCTCTCTGTTTACCCTCTGTGCCCACAGAGCTCCTCAGCAGGGCTGTGTTTGTGTTCCTTACCTTGTTATTGCAAGAGTGACACCTCTTGCTTGCACTCACCACAACAAAAATCACACTTTAATCAATAAGGTTGTTCCTCTTGCAGTCCTGGCACATTATCAGGATGGGCCCCTCTGAACATCAGAAAATATTCTTTATTTGTCCCTGAGATGAGGTGTTCTCAGGCTCAACTGCCTTGTATTTAAAAGCTCTTCTCTCACATCTCAGCTTTCCCTCACTGCTAACTGAAGAATTTAATAGATGATCTTTCTCAGGCAAGAGACATTTTGTTTGGATTTATGAAGATATAAATATCTGCATATGGCAGGCCTACCCCCAGTACAAACATTTTGTGTATGGATTTTTGTCTTTTGCTGTAGCTCACTTCAAGTCCTTTCTCCTCTTCCTCTCTGATTCAATCCAAGAGTCATCTCTAGATCCCTTCCACCAAAACAGTAACTGCTCTTTCCAGACTGGAAAAAAAATTAAAAGGAACAGTTTGATGAAGTCAAGAAAACCCTTTTGGCTACAATCTTTTCCACACAGAGGGGTCATGTGCCTCTAACAGGAGAAAGCGAGTGCAGGGGTACTGAACAACAAGAAATTCAGATTTCAGAGCCCAAGCTGCAACTTCATTTTGCAAAGGAATCTCCAAACAAGATTTTTCAAGCAGAGAGAGTAGAAGTACAGCGAAGCTCCAAAGATTTTATGGCAGTCCTGGGGGCAAAACTAGCTCTGCTTGTCCTTCATGTTGCCCATCAGGAAAGTTATCAAAGGGTGGGAAAGGGCTTTAATGTCCGTGTAATAGCTGAAGGCAGCACACAAATCCAGCCAGGCTGACTGCAGAGGTGAGAACAGAGAGTGCTATCACATTCTGCAGTCAGGTCACTCCAGTACTCCAGATAATCACACTTCTTTCAGGTCCAGGTTTCTTACAGCTGAAATAACAGTCAGAGGTGTGATCTGCAGCAACAATTTACTGCCAGACACAAAAGCATCAAGAGTGGAACAAAATAAAACAACGAACATAAAAAAATCTCATTTTTCTTTTTCTTATTTCGGAAGTGGCCAGGATTATTACTGCTTTATCAATTTATTACTGCTTCTTCCTTTCTTATCACTCCTGCCAATGAATCACAAATTGGGATTTGTTTGCCCTAAGACACTTATTCAGCAGAAGAGTTGTCAAACGCTGGCACTGGCTGCCCAGGGAAATGGTTGAGTCACCATCCCTGGAGGGCTTTAAAAAAGATGTAGATGTGGCTCATGGTTTAGTGGTGGGCCTGGCACCCCCAGGTTAATGGTTGGACTTGACGAGCTGGGAGGTTTTTTCCAACATAAATGATTCTATAACCCTACACCTACAACTTTGAAAATGGACTTTCCTCAAGTCCAGCTTACCAGGAAGGCTTTGTGGCTGGATCTGCTCTCATGACACAGTGTAGGTCTAGAAGGACTGCATCAAAGGCAGAGATAGGGGAGCAGCTCCTAGAAAAGGGATGAAAGCATCCCTGCAAGCAGCATGACAGCAGAGAGCCCTGCACCCCTGGCAGAGGGGAGAGCTGCATTCTGCAGTGGCTGGGGACGAGTTTCCCATCACAAACACATCACAGCTTCATTTCACAGAAGAAACTGATGCCTTGGCAAGGCTGAGCTGGAACAGAGACTGGACAGAGCTGGAGAATAAAGAAGATATTTATTGAAAGGCCTCCAGGATCCACCTTGGGCAGGACAGGAGCCTGGCCAGGGCTGCACCCAAGATGGACCCAAAATGGGCACAAAATGGACAAAGGGTCACCAGGTCTCACACTTTGATCAGTTTGGGTCCATTTGCACATTGGGGTTTAATTGTCCCATTCCAGCTGCAGGCTGTGAGCTCCCATCCTTCTTGTTCCTCCCTCCAGCCACCCTTGTTTGTGCTGTTGGGCTGAAAGTTGTGCTTGGTGTGCAGCAGGGACAGGATTTGTTTTGTGTCCCTGCTGTGTGCAGAGCTGAGTGACCCTGAATGTGAGGCTGAGAGCTGCACCCCTGGGCAGCACAGAACCTGAAATACATGAAAGATAAAACTTAAGGCATCACTTCCCCCCTTTAGAGCCTTGACAAGGCCTTTTCCTTGTCAGATCTCTATTCTAAATATCTGCTAATGATAGGTTTTCATCTTAAGGCACCACACCAGCACTCAGTTCCTTACTGCAGTGTACATGGAGCAGAACACGGCTCATCACACATCAGCAACCTCCAGGCTGAGGGATTTTAGGGTCTAAACTCTCCCACTTGTTTTGTTGTGCCAGCCAGTTCCTTGAAGGCCAGTCTGCAGCTCAGAAATCAGCTGCCCAAAGGAGATCCCAGGTTTTTCTCAGAGCTCCCACAGGCAGAACTGCTCTCAGACAGGCTCAGGTTATTGCAAGGTGCCAATGCCACAGCCCATAAGGCAGCTGCCAACACCATCTCAGGAGTAAAGATGGGCTCCCTGGCACTGACAGCTCCACGAGATTCTATAGCCTACCACAGAGCTATCACAGCTCTCCAACATTCCTCACTTCCTCTGTATTTGCATATCTTGCATACATTTCCATATCCTTATTTCCCCCTTTTTTTTATAGCAGGAGAAGCCCTTAAACCAATATTTGGGGTTATGTTGATTTAACACCAAAACAGGCAATAGAAGTCTTAATTTGTGTTAATATGTGTTTGGTAGTAAAAAGACACACAGATATTTCCATTCATTTTCACATGCAGGACAGCAATCTAAAGAAAGGAATCCATAAAATAAAAGCACTTTCCTGAACATTAGTCCCACATCGCATTAAATTCAAAACTTGATAGGAAGTAACAAATGCTGTGTCTGATAAGTAACTTTTTTTTCCATGGAAGCACTTGTTTCAGAGTTTAACATTTGGTAAAAGTAATACACCAAATTCAAGAGAAGCCTTAATTAGCTAGTCATGAGACACTGAATTTAACACTGGTATATCCTTTCAGCTCTTTCTAGGCAAGGTCCTGGGTGAGATTAGATTATGCAGCAGAGCAGAATTGAATTGAAATGGATTACAAATTCTAAAGAGGAAATAAATTTTTAAGGGGAATCCTGAGGCTGGACAACAGAAGCAGAATAAATTGCTGTGGGAAGACAACCTGGAAGATTTAAAATGTGATCAAACTGGTTTATCCTGGCACTCTGTAATTGGTAAACAAACCCACAGTTACTAAGGGGACTAAGAGAAGTCCCTGCAAATGGTAATATAAATTATGGATCCATGTAGAAGAAAAACCCTTGGGAGAATTAAAGTATAATCTCTCTTCCCTTGTCATTTCCCAAGCCTGTAACATTCCTGACAAGCATTACCCAGTGTCCTCTTTAGAGAAAAAGTTCTGTTGGCAGATTCTTTTTGATATCCTTTTCACAGAGATGGGAGCAGCACAAGGCACAGTACTCAGGATGCAGGTACACCAAGACCAGAGGGCTTTCAGCTTTATTTTCTCTCTCCTTATAAATCCTAACATTCCATTTGCTTCCTTTTGAGAGCTGCTGACACTTTCATATTTCCATTCATTATGAATTATATCAAACTCTAGCATTAATAGCTAATCCATCCATAACTCCTAACAAAGCCAAACACTCTCTGTTGAAAAGCCAAATAGTAAAGCAGTAGGAAAAAGCTTTTTTTTTTCTTTATGTGCCTTCTCAACAATGCTTCAAGACTATTTAAATATTCAGTGCAATCTTGAGAGGTGGGCACTGGAAGCTGCTCTCATCTCTTTTTGTTAATTTGAAAGAGGAGAGATTTACTAATCCTAATTGTTGTCTGCTTCCAGCTACTTCAGCACAGAGGAAAAAGCTGGACAAACTCACGTGCTGGAATGAAGCCTTGTCCTTCTTAACTTTAAATTCACGAGTTCCTGACACCAGCTTTCACACACATGCGTAGCATCTATCATCTACCCTCACATACTGTGAATATGCATGCTGAATATTAATTTTACTACTTTTTCCTCTCTCCTTCTGTGAAAATGATGTACTTTGACCCCACAGCCCTCAGTAACAGAAAACAGAAAATATAAACTAACCAGGACTCTCAATTTCCAAAGTTTAAAGCACTCTGGCACCTCGTATTAACTGGAAGACTTTTAGAAACCAAATTACTTGGGTGGCAGCTTGCTGCAGATGAATCCTCTGCTTTAAACAGATTCTGTCTGCAAGGATTGGTCCAGCCCCACTTTATCCCACACTGTACCTCCTCCTTCCAACGTGTCAGCACCTTCCACATCCTCCAGTTACACGAATATTTGATTCTTTTCATTTGGTTTTATTTGTCCATCTATATCCCTGAGGCGTCTGGGTCTGACAATGGCATTTGCATGGCTGTTGAACAGAGGGGAAGAAATGGTTTAAATTCCAAAATTTTGTCTGCTTTTGTAGCAATGAATAGCCACGATTTTCTCCTACACCCTCAAGTGCTCCAAAATATGGCTTTGCCCTGCCTGGGGTAGAAATAATCCACACACCATCTGCTTCTAAGTCCACTGATATCTTCTGACCACAAGAAATCTGCAATCAAGCCTCTTGCTAGCAAACAGAGACTGAAGTTATTTGAGGCCAGGTCCATCCTCTGAGTCAGCAGGACAAGAGCCTGCCCTTGCTAGAAGATGTTTTGTCCCCAAGCTGACCTGTCTGGTGACACTCACAGTATTTCCTGTGTCAGAACACCACTTTCACACGGTTTTGTGGCACCAGGAATGCCCAGGGGGGATGATCTTGCTTTCTCAGCAAAACCACAGAATAAAATCCAACATTCCACAGGACTTTTGAAAACCCATTGCTTTCCCGATAATTAGCAGCACAGGACATTGAGAAGGATTGTTAAACACATCCTGGGCTTGGTTTGTTTTGCTTTTAAATAAAAATAAGATAATAGATAAATAAATAAATAAATAAATAAATACACCAAGATTTGGAAGAGTCGTGCAAGTGTCTTGGTTTGGAAAGACAGGTATCTGCCAGGGAAAGCTAGAGTTTCCCTTAGAATGGGGAATGTAAACCCCTCACCCCTGCCAAATTATAATTTTGCAATTAAGGGCTTTCAGGCAAAGATTTGGGAATAGGAATAACAGTTCTTTACTAGGAATATTAACAATACAAATGGAGTAGAAAACAAAACCAACCAAACAAACCAGCAAACAAACAAACAACAATTTTGGAGAACCCTGACAGAGTCAGAGCTACAACCTGACACCCTGTTGGTCAGGGTGTTGGAAGCAGTCCCAAAGTGAGTCCTCCTGGAGTGGCAGATGTGGTTCTGGTGGAGCAGAGATGATCCTGTAGAGCAAGGGTCCAGTGATGGTGAGAAGGGTCCAGTGATGGTGAGAAGGGTCCAGTCTTCCTCCAGGAATTGGGTGAAGCCAGATCCCTGGTGTTCCTGTGTCTCAGTTTTATCCAGGTAGGAATGGTTGGCTCCCCCCACTGGGTGGAGCATCTCACAATGGGATGATGGAATGTGGATGTTCTGCTTTGGGGAGGAGAACAGCTTGGGGAGTCTTAATGGCCCATTGTGAAAAGAGATAACAAACCCTGCCCCACCTGGTTTAACAGCTGGCCATGATCAGAAGGCATCTGCCCCTCTCCCAACAGAGTTACAAGAGATAAAGAAAAACATCTCCCCAGCTGCTTTTAACAAATGAAATAGAATACACACCCCTGGCTCCACAACCCAAGCAAGCATAAATTAAAGGTAGATATTAAGTTTCTGTTTCCAAGGACAAATCCACTGGTATTAGCAAGTGATCTGTACTAGGCAGTGCTGGAAATTCTCCCACTGCTCTCCAGAGTTCCTGGAGTCTCCCATAGCACCTGTGGGGTACCAAACCTAGAACCAGGAGAGCAAAACCAGCTGGCAGTGCTGCATCCCAGGCTGCTTGCTGGGCAGTTGTTCAGGGAACACAGGATTCCCAGGGCAATGGGATTTCAGGATACATTGCAGATGGAGCTGGTCTACCAGTCATGCTCTAAAATACCTTATCCAATTTATTAAAACTAAGAGACTGCTGGAACAAACAAAAAAAACCCCGAGGCATATTGTAGCAATTGGCACAGAGCTTTCAAACACTTCATCAACTCTAGTCCTGACCTCCACACTCAGAAGTGAAAATAATGTTCCCAGTTTTTTTCTGGAGTGAAATGTCCGGCATTACAACAACAAAACATTGAAATATTAAACCATGTAAATATTATGATGTTAACGTCTTCCTCTGATGACAAGAGGAAGAAACATCTTCAGGCAATGGTTACAAATGTGACATTGACCCAGCAATCATCTAATTTAATCAATCATATTAAATTAGAAAACTACTGCAATTTATTGAGAACACTTAGGCTGCACTTACACAGAAAAATCTCATAGGGTAAAATATCTTCTCATCAGAAAGGTCAGGCTTTTGGAAAGATGGTTTATTCTTAACAGCAACTTAGTGAATTATCAGGCTTTTGAAAAGATGATTTATTCGAAACAGAAACTTCGTGATTTTTTTCACTTTGTTGATCAAATGTATCAGGAAAAAAAAATCCAATTATCATTGATTTATTGGCAGGTCTTGGAGACCAGTAAAAGTATTATTTTTGTATCTTCCAGACCAGGAAGATTCACAGCTTGAAAAAGCAACCTTCTGTCACAGAGCAAATATTAGATTAAGTATGAGAAGAGCAATATGTTTTTGTCACCAGAACTTGCTGCAATGCTATATTCAGGCATCTGAAGCATTTTTCAGCACTGCAGAGCATATAAAGAGATGAATTCATGTCACTGCACACTGTATTACATCCCAGGGTAAGTAATTTGCAGCAGATATCAAGTTCCCTACTTCTTTTGCACGAAGTTAGCAAACTGAGCTTGCGGTAGGGACTGCAAGGAGTCAGAAATGTTCTGGGTTTTGGAGGAAAATGTCAATCCAATGAAACCAAAAATGTTTAAAGGGCCATTTGTTCTGTAGCATTATGGGCCCTGGCTGGAAGAGGGGGTGAGAGATCTTCCCCAAAGCTGAGGTCATGGCCCTCTCCTCACCCCAGGGCAAAGAAGGGCTGAGGGCAACAAATTCCTGAGTCTCCCTTGCATCACCAGGAGGCAGTGCAGGTGTTCCTCTGGCTCCTGTTGCTCCCTGTACTGGAGGACAGGAATTCCTGTGTCTCTGTGCACTGGTGTGAGGCTGTTGAAGATCA
The DNA here is from genome assembly GCA_016584745.2 of Phylloscopus trochilus trochilus. Lineage (NCBI taxonomy): Eukaryota > Metazoa > Chordata > Aves > Passeriformes > Phylloscopidae > Phylloscopus > Phylloscopus trochilus. The sequence continues at coordinate 5,135,846 of WQNJ02000046.1, forward strand.
ACAACAACACTGACTCCGAGGTCAGAAGGCTGAAGTGACTCCAACCAATCTATATTGCTCAGGAATTTCTTCCCTTTATACTGTTTTACAAAGAACCACCCAAAGGGGTGGAAGAAAGACAAACTCCTTCAACTACATTGGTCAAGTCAGAGGGACATCAAGAAGAAGACCCTCCTAGGGAAAGGAATGCAAAACACAGGATGCAGTTAGGAAAACGTGTCTCTCGTTGACAGAACAGTGCCTGGGAAAGAGTTTCAGAGAAACCAAAACACCACAGGCATGAACCATGGCTACACTGGTGTCATGGTCTAACCCCATTCTGAAACTCAGCCCCACACAGCCCCTTGCCCAACCCCACGCCAGAGAATGAGAAATGTGAGAAAACAGCACAAATCAGAAAATTAAACCTGTTATTCTAGAATGAGCCATCATGTCATACCTGTAAGTTTACCAGGAATTGCACCAAAGCTCTGGGGCAAATAGAGTGAATTAAGAACTCATACTTCAGAGGATTTCATCTGTGCTAAATGCAGTGTACATTTGCCTGCAAGAGGGTATATTTCTCGTTGATTTACCCGTGTCAGTTAAATGTCACTGATATCTTTGGCTGCCAGAAGTGGTAAATAAATGTGATAAAAAACACTTTTAGTCTAGTTAAATGTACCCTCATTGCAACGAGTCAAGGGAAATATGAAAAATGTTTGTGATCAAGCCAAGAATATCAAGCCATGACATTTTAGTAAATACTGTTATTTTACATAGTGACACCATTTTATCCATATTATATCATTTTGCTGATGATTTTTGTCACAACAGGTTTTCCTTCACACAAAATTACAGGTTTCCCAGTGATTTGATCTCTGACACATTTTCTATTTGAAAATTCCCATTTGCTTTGAATTACAGAAGTAGAGCCAAATTAACCTTGGCAAAAATTTGGCAAAAGGCAGAAACTATTATTGTCAAGACCAGGTAATCCACATCTGAAAGCTGCTAATCAAAATTGCACAAGCGCAGCAAAAATATTGACTGCTCTTCCTATTACCTTGCAAAAATAAACAGATTCATAGCTCTGCTGAGGCCTTTGCTCATTAATTCCCTGTGAGAGTTAAATTTCATAACTGAATGTTCCAGTCATACATTATTTTGCCACGTTATAAAATTCTAAAGTGATTTAATCTAATAATGAAAAAATCCTGGCCAATAGAGGTTAAAAGGAAAAGCCACGTTTCACATTCCTGTAGGAAAAATTGGTAAATCTTTTTTTTAAAAAAATCTGCTTGTGAAAAGGCTGTGGGCAAAATATTTGTCCCTTGTTCACCCTCCCCAGTCTAAAAGCTACCATTAGACATCCTAATTTTCAAAGCATATCCAAAGACACAGTCAAAGCAAATGAAGGATAAATATTTCTTATAGAAATCTCACATCTGGGATTGAAAGGGGCTGAGCCCTAAATTAAAATGCCACACAGAGCTGGTTGAAGAACATTTCCTGAGGCTCTGAGAAAACAAATTCCTGAGTCTCCCTTGCATCACCAGGATCCTGTCTCTTGCAGGAGCACAAATTATCCAGCACCACCCAACCCCCTCCAGGAAATCTGGCCATGGGGAGGCAATGGGGTGGGATTGCTGTTGCTGAAACCACAAATGCTCTGACTAGTGCTGACCCAGAAGTGCACATGAACCCCTGAAGGAGCTTGGACTGAAGGAGAAACCTTTGTGATGGAAATATCAAGATTCACCTGAAAAGTTTCTCTGGCAGAAAACAGGAAAAAAAAAAAAAAAAAAAAAAAAAAAAAAAAAAAAAAAAAACATATCACAGAGATTGCCTGTAGAAAATACTATGGGCAAAAAAACATTTGGAATCAGAAGACAAGAGAAACAACTTTGTGCCACTGACTTCTTTCTTATCTTAAAAGGAAAACCTCCTTCTGCAGAGTTAATAAATGGAGAATCAACTGAGAATTGTTCTGCATAAGACTCTACAACATGACCTTTCTGAAGCCATGTAGCTCCAAGACATTATTTTAATTGAACAAAAAATAAAATTGTGGTCCTGATTAAGAAGAAAAAGTCAAGAGGTTGTTAAATTCAGTGTCCAATGTGAAAAAAAAAAAAGTCAAAACATGATCAGAGCATCATTTTCTGTCTTGCAACAGCACTCTCATGCTCTTCTGATCAACTTTTCCCTCTCTTAGAGAAGTCCACGCTTTTTTTAATTGCATGGTATATAAGATAAAAGAGAGCAACAATGTAAGTGTTCTGAGCAAGCTGAAAAACATGAGTCAAGGTTTCTCTGAGACAGAAATCAATTTTCTGTAAATCAGGCAATCACCCCTTGTTCTATCACACAGGGTCTTCCTTTGATAATAAGAAATTCCACTGCCAGGACATTGATGTGCACACAGTCAGTCTCAGTGATGAGGTTCCTTGTTAAGCACCTTGAACTCCTGTGGGTGGCACCTCACCAAATTCCCCACCAATTAAATGGAAAGGGGACACCCACTAAGGTGCCACAAATCTTAAAGATTTAAGGACAAAGAGGACAGGGAAAGGCATCCTTGAGGGACTACAGACAGCAGGGAGGGAGGAACAGAGATGATCAGCACACTCCCATGGCTCCAGCATCCCACAGGGGATGGTCTGTGCAAAAAGGAGAAGCACAGAGAGCAGGGAACAGGTGAGAGACAGGTGCAGAGAACAGGGAACTCCTGTTGAACACCACAGCAGCCAGAACAGTGAGCTGTGCACTGCTCACTTCTCACTTCCACCACTGGGTTCCCGTCAGCATCCCCCAAGGTGTAAAAATGACAGCTCTGAATCACACCTTGGTCAGCTTTCCTTGGGTTTATCAGTGAAAACTGAGCCATTACACACACAGGGGAGTCAGCTCACTCTCACAGATCAGTGGCTGGAAACACAGAGCAGCCCACACTTATCTTCTCCTTGCAGGGCACTAATTCATCAAACACACCCATGAGGAGGAGCTATGTACCCCTGGTTCGTGCCTGTGATGTTTTGGTTTCTCTGAAACTCTTTTCCCAGAGAGTTTTCTGCCAACAAGAGACACGTTTTCCTAACTGTGACCTTTGTTTACATTCCTTTCCCTAGGAGGGACTTCTTCTTGATGTCCCTCTGCTCTGACCAATGTGATTGAAGAAGTTTGTCTTTCTCCCACCCATTGGGTTGTCCTCTGTAGAACAGGATAAAAGGGAAGAAATTCCTGGGTAATAAACAGAGTCATTGTCAGCCTTCTGTAGTCCTGGTTTGTGTTGTGATGTTTTGGTTTCTCTGAAACTCTTTCCCAGGCACTGTTCTGTCAACAAGAGACACGTTTTCCTAGCTGTAACCTTTGTTTAAATTTCTTTCCCTAGGAGAGACTTCTTCTTGATGTCCCTCTGACTTGACCAATGTAGTTGAAGAAGTTTGTCTTTCTTCCACCCATTGGGTGGTTCTTTGTAAAACAGTATAAAGGGAAGAAATTCCCAGGTAATAAAGATTTGGAGTCATTTCAGCCTTCTGACCTCGGGAGTCCGTGTCGTTGTTAATCTTGAACAGACTCAGTTGAAGAAGTTTGTCTTTCTTCCACCCATTGGGTTGCTCTTTGTAGAACAGCATAAAAGGGAAGAAATTCCCAGGTAATAAACAGAGTCATTGTCAGCCCTCTGAGTCGGAGTCTGTGTCGTTGTGATCTTTAACAACATCAGAGCTGCTGCACTTCAGACTGAGTTGCAAGTTGTCCCTTGCTTGTGAGAATTCCTCACTCTGTGTCCTCAAGCACAGCCTTGGTGGAAACCAAGGGCAGGGATCTTTCTGCTGATGCTCCTGATTGAGCCCCACAAGATACAGGAAGAACTTCAGCTCCCATATATCAAGAGCTACCACTAAAAACCAACAGAACAGTGCAAGTGTCTTAGAAACTAGACAACCTATAAAAAGTATATATAAATCCCATTTATATATAGATTTAAGAGCCCAGCTTTATCACCCACCTTAAAAGTGCTGGCTTCTCATCAAATCAGTAAGTGTTCTTCAGCAGAAGCAGGGACAGATTGCATGAAACACGTTGGGATTTGCTAAGCTCTGTAAATATAAACTAAAAAGGTATAAAAAATGTGCTTATGAAAAATACATAGCCAAAAAAAAAATTAAAAAAAAAAAAAAGGAAGAAAAGTACACATAACAAAACAAGTGAGATAGAAATGCAAAGGATGCTGCAGAATTTAGGGCATTGCATAAAATAAATAGATTTAACCATTTATATGGGGTGCTAGAAAAACCTCATATTCTACTGTTGACAGATGAAGAGGATTTAATTAACAGCAGGGGAAGAGTGGAGGGCAAATTATCCCCAGTTCAACTGGAAAAAAATTCTTTTCAGTGATGAGATTTAAAACTTTGAGGAGTATAAATTCTCCTGCTTCAAGTCTTTATCCAGCTTCTCGCAGATGGAAGGAGGAAACAAAATCCTCTGGGGGAAGCTCTTTTTTTATTGCTCCAACAATGTTTCTTGTGTTCTCCCTTCAAAAACTTGTCCTCCCTGTTACTAGAGACAGAGTGCAGAGATAGGGGAGCCTTGCTTTTATCTCATGTGACAACTCCTGTACTGTAAAACCCTAAAAAAAACCCCAAGAAATCCTGAGGCCTACAAAACCTTTGTATCCTGGAGTGTAGGAATCCAACTGCAAGGGGAAGAATTAACAAAAGTCCTTTTTATTGCTTTCTGTGGCTGTTACACGGGACCCCAGAGACCTGAGCACAAATGAGAACTGTAAAATATATTCACAATCCTGTCAAAACCCGAAGACTAATAACCTGATATGAAGTCGTTAAGTCGGTGATACAAAGGTATCCATCAAAATTTTATTCAGAGGTGTGAACACTCCAGGTGACATCAGGGTAATACCAGCTTGTAAGGCAGAAAAAGAAATTGTTTCCTTTTGCTTTTCAAGTCCAGTTGAACATTGAACATCCTCTACAGGCGAGTTGTGATGATGGGGAGGAAATTAAATTCACAGCTGAGAAAGAAATGTGTAAATCCACAGGAAAGGGAACCAGAGGGAAAATTCTGCAGGAGCCTCAGCCACTGCTGCTGGCCCACGGTGCCACTGCTCTGCTCTCAGAGCGCAATAAGAAGTCCAAAGTGTGGGGTAAAACTGGTCAGTGGGGGGAAAAAATGTGCCTGTAAAATTTCAGGTGGCACCAAAAATCCAAAACACACAAGAGTGGCCTAAGACAGGCTTCAGAGTAAGTAATGAAACCACTCACTCTACAAAATAACTTTGCAATCCTTTGGTTTGGGGCGTTTTTGTTGAGGTCACTTTGCTACAAACAAAGATGAGAAGTCTCACTTCAGTTTTAGCTTTCTGCCCTAAAGTAAAATCACCCACCAAGAGTTTACAGCAACAACAAAATCCCCCTTATTACATTGCTTTAACACCGGATTTGAACTCCAACCTTGTTTATACAGCATGATTCATTAACTACCATGAAGTCCCTGGGAAAATCTATTTTCCCTCCCTGAGTTTTCCAGAACTGATTTAAAAAACTTGAACTTACCACCTCAGAACTAAAACCAGAATGATTAGAGTAAAATGCACACAGAAACCTTCCCAGACATTCAGATTTCTCTGAATCTACCAGTGCAGAGACCTGCAGGTCTGATTTAGACATCATTTTAACTCACGTTGCATTATGGAGATTTCACGGTGTTATGCTGACACCTGACCTGAAATTACAGCAGAGAAACTCTCAAACTCAGATGCACTTAAGGAAAAAAAAAAATCACAATTCATTCATTTTAAGGTTCTAGACAGTTTGTTTTTTGTTTTTTGTTTTTCCTTCAAAAAGCTGCATTATAGCATGAGTAGGATAACTGGCAGGTTTGGGTATGTTCTGTAATGATTCCTGTATGTGCTCTCTTATCCTCCACCATGGGATGCTTCTCACAAGAAAAGTTTGCCTTAACACAGCTCCATTTGAAGAGGAAAAAAATCAAGTTCAAGTCAAACCAGTCCTTAACAATTAATTTTTAAAGACTGATGGCAGGGTCAAAATTTTTTTAAAAAAAAGAAACTTTCTGAGTTTGATTTAAGCTCAGAAACAGGAACAAAGAAGATTTGCTGCCAGATTTTAAAGGACTTTTTATGATCAAGAAAATTTTGGCAGTAGAGTGAGAAAAGATGAAACTGGCACAGAATTGCAGTGTGAGTATCTAAGAACCTCAGCTTGCAATTGATCATCAGGCAAGGCTTCAGAAACAAAGTCATCACATGTTCCTCACAATTATTAAAAGGTAATGAAAAATCCACAATATCTTGCATTTATGGCTTTTGAGAGGATCAGATATTCTCTACCAGTCAAAACCTTTTCAAAATTTATAACCAGAGGAGGCAAGATTTGGCTAATCTACAACATGAGCTATCAATGTCCTTGGCTCACACTTATGCCAATTTTGAAATTTTATCTGTAGGGAAAAAGGCACAAGGACTAAACTTGGGGATGAAACACTGAGACAGAGAAAAAAAAGGAAAGGAAAATGTAATTTTGTCTGCATCCCTGGGCCTCAAACAGCAGGTCCAGAGTCTGAAGGCAACTCACAAAGGCTTTGGGAACTGATTTTTAGCCACATGGGAAACAAAGTCAGTAGTGATGAGTCCTCTCTCTGAACAGGGAAGACAGGAAGGTTTTCAGAAACTGTTTTTGGCTCTTATGGAAACCAACAGAATATTTTCTTTTCAACCAAACTTCACAAAGTGGGGACAGCTGGCAATGCTCCCTCCTGTGAAAGTGGGTACAGTTAAAAGCAGGTTTTGCACTGCTGTAGCTCTTCAGTGTTTAAACTTCTCCACATATAAAAGTCAGTAGAAGCTCTTGCTTTCCTGTGAAATATTGCTCCAGAGAACACGACTGCATGTGTGAGTAGTTCCCTCCTGTTTCCACAACTGAATAAAATATCAAAGTTTCAGTGCTGCCATAAAAGCTCTCTGAAAACATTTTTATCACTCAACACGGAGAACACCAGATTCCCCTGAGGAGCCCAATTACAACTCACTAAATTAAGCCAAACCCCCAGCAACAAGATGTTCAGTTAAAATATCAAAAATAAAAGTTTTGCTCAGTAAACAAAGCAGAGGACTGGTTATGTTTCTGCTTTGTGTCCAAGTTACAGGAGGTGGCTCAGCAGCAGCAGTTCTGTCACAGAGTCTGTCACAGCACTCACTCAGAAAGGCTCCTGACTTTCTGATGTGACTCAGACAAGCTCGGTGACAACTGAAGCCTCTGACAGGTCTTCTTGCAGATTAAGGTGAATGAGTTTTGCAGCTGCTTTAATGGCTGGTTCTGCATTCAGATTTTTCAATAGGCTCTATCAGAGTGTCTTGGTTTGGAAAGACAGGTATCAGCCAGACAAAGCTGGAGTTTCCCTTAGAATGGAGAATGTAAACCCCTCACCCCAGCCAAATTATAATTTTGCAATTAAGGGCTTTCAGGCAAAGATTTGGGAATAGGAATAACAGTTCTTTACTAGGAATATTAACAATACAAATGTAGTAGAAAACAAAACCACTCAACCAAACCAGCAAACAAACAAACAACAATTTTGGAGAACCCTGACAGAGTCAGAGCTCCAACCTGACACCCTGTTGGTCAGGGTGTTGGAAGCAGTCCAAAAGTGAGTCCTCCTGGAGTGGCAGATGTGGTTCTGGTGGAGCAGAGATGATCCTGTAGAACAAGGGTCCAAGGGTCCAGTGATGGTGAGAAGGGTCCAGTGATGGTGAGAAGGGTCCAGTGATGGTGAGAAGGGTCCAGTCTTCCTCCAGGAATCGGGTGAAGCCAGATCCCTGGTGTTCCTGTGTCTCAGTTTTATCCAGGCAGGAATGGTTGGCTCCCCCCACTGGGTGGAGCATCTCACAATGGGATGATGGAATGTGGATGTTCTGATTTGGGGATGTGGCTTTTAGGGGTGTCTTAATGGCCCATTAGCAGAAAATATTCCCCTGGAGGGAGGATGATGGTGACAGAGATAACAAACACTGCCCCACCTGGTTTAACAGCTGGCCCATTATCAGAAGGCATCTGCCCCTCTCCCCAGAGTTACAAGAGATAAAGAAAAACATCTCTCTAGCTGCTTTTAACAAATGAAATAGAATACAGACCCCTGGCTCCACAACCCAAGACACACAGATCCCAACACACTCGTTCTTACCCAAAGGAACAATGAGCTTCTATCTCAGCTGTAAACTGAGACCAAATCTACTCAATATTGTGTAAAAACGGATTAAGTGAGGTCAGAATTAAATGATTAACATCTGCAAGACAGACAAAAAGCAAAAAAAAGCAAAATAAATATTGTCTGTAAAGAAGAAAAAGTTGATAATGAAAAAAGGAAGTCATTCTTTCCATTAAAAAACAACAACTCAGCAGGAGATCTGAATGTATCTAGACAGCTGTACTGTTCTATAAAACAGATTTTCATGATGATAAAAAAGCCTGACAATAATTCTCTATTTTAGACAGGAATAACAACTATTTTGTTCCAGCTGCTCTTCAGCTGACATCTTTTAAGCAAGGAACAGTTTTTTAGGGGAAGCCAAAAGAGATTTACCTGTTTTTCATCTCCTAATCAAAGCTGGCCAGTTTGCAATGCAATCTATATTTGAATCTCATTTGCTTATGTGAAGATACATCACAAGCATTTAGCTTCAGACAATGTGTATTACTAAGAACCAAACAAAGCAGAACCATATTCTGCTTCCTTGAAAGCAAATTTGCTTTGATTTTGGAGATAACAGCATTGTTTCCTGAATGCAGACAGGAGGTATTAACAACAAAAAAACTGACTTTGGCTCCCCAAGGCACAGGGAGACACCACATAGACTTTTAAAGCCATTGACTGGCTCTGACAAACCTACAGAAAAGCTCTAGGAAGAGTTTTAGAAGTGAACAAAAAAACCCAACCCAAACCAGCCAAACATCAGTGCACCCCCCTCAACCAATTCCCAGCAGAGAAGGAATGAACAAACACTCCTCTCCTGCACTTTACTCAATAAATGTGGGATGTGGTGCAATCAAATGTGATTTTCCTTGCACCCATTACAGCCTGCCAGATCTAGCACATCTTCATCTCTCCTGAATTCCCTGATGTAAACCTTTAAGTGGCATCACTTATCTGCATCTCAATCATCACAACATTTTTTTAAATAACCCCATTTAGTATACTCACTATCATAACCAAGTATTTCCTTAAATACTTAACCCTCTTGCACATAATAGACAAGAAAATCTGTTTCTTTACTCACTGCAGAGTATACAAAACACTTTCACAAGTGTACAAACACTTTTGGATGATTATGCCTAAGGATTGTTTTGGGATAAACTAGAAGGAAGTGAGGCTGGAACACTGCCTACTATAACACTATGACCATAGAGTGTGTTTTTTCCCTCCATAACTACATAAATCCCTGACAACCAAGAGGGATTACTTATTCAAACCCAGAAGCACCTACACTGGCTTTAGAATCAGGGCTGAATCCAAATATTTCTTTCTCTTCCCTTCAGATTTCACTGACACAACTCAGCTGGAGACAAACAAGTAGCAAACCTCACGTGGCAGAATACCACATATGTGCTACTCCTCAAGCAAATATTTTTTCAGTTCAGTGCTGCTGTCTGCAGCCCAGCAGATCAAATCTAAGCAGTTCTGGCAGTGGTTCCTCACCATTCCACAGGAGTTTGTGCATTACCACCAGCAGCACAGTTAATTTCAGTCGTGAGGAAAGCCATGATAAGCAGGTGGCTAATCAGCAAATTCTATTAAATTATTTGGCGATTTCTATCTAAGTCCTTGGTGGATAATCATGCTTGTCAAAGAAGCTGCCAGTGTGGCTGAGCATCCAGTTGGCAGGCTAGGCAAATTAAGGAATAAGTAGATGAAGACACAAGAGACAGCTTAGATTAAATTCTGATTCCTGGCACATTTTATAGGAGATAACAGGGACACAAGGCAAAAGAACCCAGCCCTCAGAGGATTTTACTTTACAGTGTGTGCTCACTTTGTTGCAGCAGCTTAAAAACAAGGGGAAGAAAGAGAGTGGTCAGAGTCACTCTCTCTCATCAGAGCAGTGGCAGAGCCAGGAGCATCTCTGCATGCTTTACTCACCCCAAACTCAGCTCAAACTCACCCCAAACTCAGCTCAAACTCACCCCAAACTCAGCTCAAACTCAGCTCTGCCAGGCTGGCTTTAAGTGTTAATCCCAGCTCTTACCCTGAATGTGCTTTTCTCTTAATTAAGAAACAAAATACACAGGAAGGAAGAGGTGGTGAGAACGGAGCTGGACGTCAGTGCTGATCATCTCTGTTGGGCACTTGGAAAATCACCTCATGAGTAATGAAGTCAAGTGTACTGCTGGCTGCTCTCAGCAAGGAGGGAAAGCATCATTTTGATATGATCACATAAATATTCAACAAACAAATGGAGGGGTTTTTTTGTGTTTTTTTTTACTTTCTGCAGAGCGCTCGCTACATAGATCAACTTTTAGTCTGATTGCTTCAACCACTGTACTTTTCCTCTTAGCATAATTTATATCACAACACCAGCATTTCAGCACATAAATTGTGCTACCTCCAAACAGACAATGATTAAATATGCTAAAAAAGCTTTTAGCCAGCATAGGTTGACTGAGTCATTCATTGCATTTACAACATTGTGCTACAAAGCAAACTCAAAATGAAAAGTACAGTATGTCAAATAGAAGTAAACAATCTGTCATTTTATACATGCTTAGGCAGAAGCTGAAATGCTTGCTCAAAATAAACTGACATCAAAAGCTCACTGCTTTCCAGTGAGGATTTCTTGCTTCATATCATGCCATTGCTCTACAACAAGAATATTTTTGAGAGGTATTCGGTTGTAGGATGAATTGCTTTTTGAAGAACAGCTCCACATTATTTCAAGCAATTCTTGTGGTTTAGACCAGCATGATTGAAGTGACTGGGTGCAAGAAGAACACTGGGGTGCCTCTGTGCTGCTCTCTGTGAGTGCTTTGCCAGCTCAGTGAACCTGTCAACTCACAGATGACACCTTAATGTTTTGAGAAGGACTTTGTTTGCAGAAACAATCTCATCTTAGAAGGCACACTTGAAGTACAAACATGTAGCAATCCACAGCACTCTCTGTGAGTCATTCTCTTAGAAACTTAAGACAGTTCTGAAGGGGAGATGTGTCAGAGTGTGACCAATATTTCTGAGATGGCATTTTTCATGACAGCATCACCTGTCTGAGAGAGCAGAGCAGGTGTTTTGCTGTTTGCCCCCTGCCAAGCACAGAACCCCCATCTCCTTTCCAATGTCTTGGGAAGGCAGGAGTTACTCACAGGAGTACAACTCAGCAACCCACCAGTGGGTTACTCCCCACTTGCCCTGAATCAATACACAGAGCAGAGGGCAGAAAAATATGGGAGAATGGGACACAGGGGAATCTTCCAGCAGCTTCTCACCCTGTAAAGGTGTGTAGGTGTAAGGGTGTGAAGAAACCACCCCTGCAAACCCCCCACTACCAAAAAACCTTGCCACACAACCACCATACACAAATACATCAGCAGCAGAGCTCTCAGTTTGGGGTGCTGCGTGCCATCAGAGGACAAACCACAACACCATTTTTTCTCCATCAGATTTTAGTTAACCACTTCCCTGAATCCCACTGCCCCAGCACAAACCACTGCCCTGCTACTCGGGTTTCTGCCCAGCAGCTGCATCTGCTCAGAATGTCAGATTTCCTGCTGGAGCTGAGAGAGGCCAGAGCAAAGACCTTGGCAGCACAGTCCCTGCAGCCTGACCTTGGCCAGCAGCACGACAGGAGAGGCTCAGGATCCTCAGTTCAGGATGAGAACACTGCACAGAGTCAGCTAAGGAGATATAGATGCTGTTTTACTTCAAAGGGTGTACAATGTTTTGAAAAACCGAAGCCTTTCAAGACTTTTCCTGCCTAAAAGTTGAATATTAACACAAGAGAGCACAAGGGGTAACAGGGCACTAAAACATCTGCTTGTGAAAGGGAGATTCTGTTCATTGAAGTCACAACAGAACTTGTCCAAAAAAAAAAAAAACCCTCACAGAATATTTCTCCATACATTTTGCTAAGGCTTACAGGCAGGTACATGTTTAGATTTTTTTTAAGAGTACTGGGCAGGTTTTTACTAAACCCAGAACACACATCTTGTTCACTGGCATCAGCTGTTCTGACCAAACTTGCCTTGCTCTTCACTGGATTCATCTGTCCTACAGCCAGAAAACTGCCCTCCTAAAGAATGAGAATAAACTAAATCCAAATGTGACATCCTTCCTAACCCCAGAGCTGGCCAAAATAATTATGCAGAATGGTAATTCTCACTGCCTTCAGTTACAATCACTGAGGTTTGGCACAGATTCGTTCTCTGGGAAATCTCCACGTCTCAGGTGTAACTAAGCCCTAATTCCTAAAAGATGCAGCACCTTCCTTGGAACACACAGTGACATCAAAGCCCCAGAAACACAAGGAGACCCAGCCTCTGCCTTGGGTCCCTGGGTCAGCAGTTTTGCTCCCTATAAATGCAGGAAAGCCTGCCTGGGGGCAGCAAGGACACAGAACAGCAGGACTGAAGGGCAGCAGAGAGGAATGCCTGGGGAGCCAGGGATGCACCAAAGCTTAATCTGCTGCAGGTCACCTCCCCAAAGCACACAAAGCTTGGATTTCACTTTCTCACACAAAATGCAGAGTTCATTTGGGGGCAGGGCATTAACATGAGGCAGCTTAAAAGGTACATCAGCATCACTAAAAGCAGCTTGCATTTAAAGTCTGTGATGCAATTATTTTAGAGCAAATGCTCTTTCGGGGTTTGCTTCAAAAGTCTAAATTGAAAATTATCACAAGAAGTGATTATTATTCTAATAGCCATTCAAAATGCAACGTGATTCTTTCCACACAAGGGAATTGGTTTGATTTCCTTCTAGCAGCAGAATCAATATATTGTTTTAAACATAGATACACTTAATTTTAGAACATATGGACTCTGCCATGTGGTTGTTTATTTAGATGGGGTGCTTTAATTTGCTTGGCACCTTCTAGTGTTTAGGGTGTCTTTCAGAATAAGGAAGGGATGTCTGGACACATTGTGGGATAAACCAGAATATAATTAGAAAGCAAAAGCTTTGAGGGATCCTTCTTTATTATATCCACAACACTTGAACACATTATCTAGCTCTGTGCTCTATAATAGAACACTCAGCATCTACTAAGAGACAAACCAAGCATAAAAATAGCATCATGAGCAGCCTTCCATATGTGTTTTCAGTGAGAAGCACCATGTAAATGCAAAGAAGCTACAAAGAAACTGACTGCATACTTTTCATATCTAAATTCTGTCTTATCTGCTCAGAAAAAAAAAGTTAGGAGATCCCTTAGGAGCTCCTGACAATTCATTAAAAAAATATCTGTGCTAAATATAGCATTTATAAAACTGTTTATTCACTTATATAGGTATACAGACTATTTTACTCAAGGATTCCCCTAAAAAATGGTTTAGATTCAGGCATAATTGAGTAAAACCAGCCATGGTCATCTCTGCATACCCTGGCACCATGGTAGCTGTGGAAGAATCCAGAACCACATGGGTCACCTGTTTAATTAGTACAGACCACAGTTTGACTTAGAGAAAACAAGATCAAACTCCTGATATTGCTAGACTGACAAGAAATTTGTTCAGATAACTTCACTACACTGTGGAATTTGTATCCAATTATAAGACACGAGCAGCAGAAGTCACAGCTTCTGTGCAGAGAGGGGTTGGGTGGAATTGGAATTGGAATTCAAAGTCCTTCCCAAAGAGGAAGGTAGTAGTGTTAATGAAAATCAGCATATCAAAGTGTGTTTGCATATCAAAAGATAACTCAGCCCCAGATAAACAATGTTCATTTGCATTCTTACAAATTCCCAGAATTAATCAAGGCACAATATAAAATTTCCCTAACTTAATTAGCATGAACAAAAGGGAAGTGAAAGTCCCTACATACTTCTTTGAAGGCTCATTAGTGCTCAACAGCATCCTGATAACGTTCAAGTGCAATTAGAGAGGGATACCAGAGCAGAATACATTTTAAAAGACAGAGCCCCAAAAGCAGAAGACTGAGATGCTGCCAGAAGGCACTGCAGAGAAACACGATGTGAGGCAACAGCTTAATGACAGGCACATTCTCTGCAGAACAGCTGCTTTTGTTTGATGCTTTTCTTCCCCCTGTAAATTTATTCCAGTTTTATAACCACTTCACTAAAATAAAAATTTACCGCCCCGGTTTTTAAATTGCCAGCACTCGCCCCTTCTCAGCTTCATAGGAGTATTACCAAAAGTCTCATTCTGCTTTCTCAGTGGTCAAACCACCTGCCAGTGAAGAAACTGACTCCTGATAGGTTTGTCCTTCCCAACAAAATCCAAACTATGTTAACCCATGGCAGCAGCATGTCAAATATTGTACCAATGGTGCCAGCATTCAGCAGTAGCTTGAAGCCACTGAAATGACTTTTCAGCAAGAAGGGCTCCAAGCTATTTATCTGGACTTGCTAACAAAAAGAGTCAAGACAAAACCCTACGAGATAATTTAGTCTCTTTCTTTATCAAGTTTATCCATGCTGACAGCAACAAATCCTAATTACTTCAGCTAAGCCATTTTAATTGAAAGCACAATCCTAGCCTGCTGGATTAGTAAACGAAAAAATAAATCATGTATTTGTGCGAGAGAATTTATTTTTTTTTAGGACAGCTGAGCAATTTTTTTGTGGGTATTCAGTATTTTTCTGCAGTGCATTAATAGTCATTTATTTGCCACAAAAAGACACAACAAAAACATCAAATGGGTAGGAAAGTCACAAATACACCAATGCAAAGAGAGAAACTGGCAACTTGATCTTTCTGCCAGAGGATGTTAAAATGGCAAAGCAAACATAAAACCCAGTAAGTTTGGTGGGACAGGAAAACTAGAAGTGCTAAACAAGAAGTAAGAGCTCAAACATGTGTGATCAATAGGAGGGTTTAAAAAGGAAGGGAATAAAAGCAAAGCAATGAGATACCAATAGCCAATATGGTTAGAGAAAATAAAACTGGTGCATTTAAGGGAAACGAAACATTTTAGATATAGTGAGAATAAAATTAGACAGATTATTGTTAAATGCAGCTGATAAAATCCTCAACAAGGATATATATAGACTGAGGAAAAGTAGAGTAGATAGCTGTGGGTTCTTTTTTTAAGCAGACATGTGTGTCCTGCCTATCACACACTCAATACCAAGATTACTTCTATGACAGAAGGAGGAACCCATCTAGACTCGGCATTTTCCAACTGGCACTTCCAAAAGATTTGCATCTATGAATCTGTAAAGCACCACTCGGATAAACAGAGGAGGCTTCTGACTTGGATATGAGTCAGCAGTGCCCTGGCAGCCAGGAGGGACATCTGTGTCCTTGGGGGGGGACCAGGCACAGCGTGGCCAAGCAGGGAATTGTCCTGCCCTGCTCTCACCAGAGCAGCCTCCCCTCGACTGCTGGGGCAGCTTGGGGTGCCACAATATAAAAAAGATATTAAGCTGTCAGAGAGCATCCAAAGGAGGCCACAAGGATGGTGCAGGGCCTTGAGAAGAACCCTTGTGAGGAGCAGTTGAGATCCCTTGGTCTGTCCAGCCTGGAGAAGAGACTGAGAACAGAGCTCATTGCAGTGACAACTGGCTCATGAGGAGCGGCAGGCACTGATCCCTCCTCTGTGGTGACCCGTGCCAGGAGCCGAGGGAATGGCTGAAGCCGTGTCAGGGGAGGTTCAGTGGCATGTCAGGGACAGGTTCTTCCCCCAGAGGGTGGTGGGGCACTGGGACAGGCTCCCCAGGGCAGTGCTCACAGCAGCAGCAGCCCTGCAGAGCTCCCGGAGCGGTTGGACAATGCTCTGGGGCACAGGCTGTGACTCTGGGGGATGCCCTGATGTGCTGGTTTGAAAGCAAAACTAGTGAGACCCTCAGTCAGAGATACAATTTAATAGAAGAAGAGAGGAAAAAAAAAGGGAAATAAATGGAATGATATAACTTAACATCCTTGTTGGTCAGGGTGTTGAAGCAGTCCAGAAATTCTCCTGGAGTGGCAGATGTGGTTCCACTGGAGCAGAGATGATCCTGAGAGAGAAGGGTCCAGGGATGATGAGAAGGGTGCAGTCTTCCTCCAGGAATCCAGATGAGATGTTCTTCTCAAAGCAGTGATTCCTGTAGAAATGTCTGGTAGCTCTTGTCTCCTCTGGGAGTCCAGTGGATAAAAAGCTCCCTGTGATGTCTCAAACCCTGGACTATATCCAGGTGGGAATGCTTGGCTCCTCCCCCTGGGCGGAGCATCTCACAATGGAATGATTTCATCCTATGAGTCATGCAGTGGGTCCTTGATGGCCCATTAACCAGAGATAACTTCTTTGTTATTAAGGCATTGTTGGGCTCATTAACAGAAGATAAGGAAAACACTGCCCCACCTTGGCTCCAACAGCTCATGGGGACAGAATACATACCTTGGGCACAATTTTACATTGTAACCTAGGACACCTGAGCAGGGCCAGCAGTTCAGCAGTTGGACTCGATGATCTTTGTGAGTCCCTTCCAACCCAGCATATTCTGTGATTCTGTGAAATTCCAATGTTTAATAAATCTGCTGAATCTCACAGGGCTGGAAGGACTCCCTGGGCAGCTTTAAGATGTGAAAACGGCAGGGACACCCATGGAGTTACAGCCTGCACAACATATTAGTCTGCAGAACAATTACTGTGGATCTCATAACAAAAAAGAATTAGAAGCTAAAATGTAATTAATGACAGTCAACATGGTTTCATAATCTTTCCACGCCTTTCTAAGTCTTCTCAAACAAACCTGTAAAGCTGACAAGATTACTCATCTGGTAGATCAAGCTATCTTGACATACATTTGAATTTCTTCAAACTGTTAGATTTAATTCCATATAATGTTGGCACCAGATACAGTCTGAGAGGTATCAAGAAGGATTACAGAGCTCTGGGAGCAGCAGTAAATGACTCTGGAGTGCAGGTAGCCCTTTCCTCACTCCCCCCAGTCAAAGGGAAGGGGTTTGGAAGAGCAGTCCCATCTGCCAAGTCAAAAAATGGTCATGGGGCAGGTGCCAGAGCCAGGGCTTCAGCTTCTTCTTCACCCAGAGGATGGCTGGGCACTGGAACCAGGCTTGATCAAGTGCTGCTGAATATTTTTATGAGCAATATAAAATCTTCGGTAATAAAGTTTGCAGCTAACACGGAGTTCAGCATTGTAAAAATGAAGACAGGTAATAAAAGATACAGGACCATGTGAATTGCCCAGAGACTAGTCAGAATCCATCTAAACCTGTTTTAACACAGCCAGGCTGCAGGTAGTGGTGGCAGGATTACAGCACAGAGACAGAGTAACCGGCTCAGACTGACCCCAGGGCATGTCTGGAGCACCCTTCATAAAATGCAGAATAACTGTTAAAATCTGGGTAATGGCAGTAATTATGTATATAACCCTAGTAAAACATTGCTGGAAAACCAAATCCTTTCAAAAAAAAAAAAAAAGAGTTGCACCAAGGGCAGAATAACATAGGAATTAATCCAAAGGACAGATATAAAAATAGCCTGGAAAAGCAAACTTTACAGTGAGGGGCATAAAAGCTTAAGGCATATAAAAAAATATATGTGATTGCCCTATGGTAATTTCACAATGAAGTAAATATGATGATGGGGAATTCTTCCTTCTGATGCAAATAATAACAAAATCCAACAGCTTAAAGTTTAAACTTGCAAAATTCAGCATGAACATTAAGATTTATTTTACCAGTGTCGGTGAGCAGGGGCAAATATAAATGGAAAATGCACTGGGGAAACAATACCAGTTCAGATCATTGAGGCAGGCTGTTTGAACTCATCTTTAGAAGTGTGAATAAAGGAGGCAAACTGGTGTTTGAGCTGGAATCCTGAACACAGACTGTGAATGTAAGGGAGGAGCAGCAGGAGACAGAAGGGTCAGCAGATGAGTCCCTGCAGTGCTGCTTTATAAAGTCCTGCTCGTTCTGTAAAATCCTGCACCCACTGATATTCAGAGCAGCACCATTAGGACTCACTATCACAGACAAGCAATTAATATTTGGTGAGTTTTATATTGCTCTACAAAGGATAACCACAGCTGAGAGGAAGAAAGCATGTAACATCTGATCCATCAAGAAAAGAAAAAAAAAATCTTTGAGCATTTAATTTAGACACAAAAGAATTGCTGCAGAAATGCTGCCACCCAGCTGTAAAAAACAGGGAGGGACTCGGCTCCCAGAACAACTCAGCTAAGTGGAAAGCTGCAAAAGTTCAGTGACTTTTTAGTTATTTCAGCCTTTTCTTTGCTAAGTTCAGTTAAAATCAATCCTGCCAAAAAAAAAAGAGGTAAGTTTATGTATTTGCTTACACTATACAAACTAGGCAACCTTACAGACTCTAAAACCTTCTGAGCACATTAAAAATGTACATCTGATGCATTTCCTGACTATTTCTTTTTTGCAGTAGAAGGCTGTTTTCATCTAGCCATTACATTAAAAAACAACTATTAAAAGCCAGTGTAATTTAGATAGTGGCAATATACCTCATTTGAGAGAAATGAAAAGGCCCTTTTTAAAGGGGGGAAAATAAGAAGAAAGTTCAGGCCCAGTTTTCATACCTGTGATATTTAGCACACAGTAAAACCAATCTCGTTAGCATTATTTAAAAAGTTCTATTGAGAAGGCAATTTCTAGATGAAATTAATAACTCACAGATGACTATGAATGCCTGAGCAGTGAATAGAGAGTCTCTCTATCCATGTCTCTCCCAGATAATGCAGAGAACAAATACCTAAGCCTCTAACACATTCAAATACTAACTCTGAATTACTGTATTCAAACCTGACATTTAAGCCCAAGAAGATTTTTGGGGTTTGCGCTCTTGAGTCATTTAAAGTAAAGATCAGGTGTCAACAAATGAACAGTGAGACCTGAATTTTAATTTACTTCATGCTGCTGGGTAAATCATAGAATCACAGAATGGCCTGGGTTGGAAGGGACCTGAAAAATCATCCAGTTCCAACCCCCCTGCCTTGGGCAGGACCAGGATGTTCAAAGCCCCACCCAACCTGGCCTTAATCTGAACAGAGAAATGACAGGGGCACTAGTCCAGCCACAGCAAAATGCTGAAATTCAGAAGATATTAAGACCATGAAACAGGGATTAAAAGCAACTTGTGTACAGCTCTCCCACAAGACCTTTTCTGGAGCTGCAAACATTAAACTGTTCATTTTAGCAAATCTTGCCGTGTAAATCCAATACACTCCCCCCTCTAAATTTATTAGGGAACAAGCACAAGGAAAGGAATCGTAGTGGTTACAAAGTGTTCTGGTTATGTACAGCATAGAAGACAACGATGTGAACACAAACTAACCAGATTTCAGCCTTACATTTGCAGATTTCCCCAGACAGGTAAGGGGGAAGGGCCAAAGGACCAAAGAGTTCCACCCCAGCAACACACCCTTCCTACAAAGCAGTTTTGCAGAACAGTTGTGCACCACTGCAGAGGGTCTAAAACTGAGTAATCCAAGAGATCTCCTCTAGTCTAATGCTCCTGCAACGCTTGAGCTTAATTTAATAAGAAATAACCTCCTAGTGCACAAGTGATTGCTCCTCCTCAGGCTCTTCAACAGACTGCAGGCACCAAGGGTTTGAAAACACTGCAGATCACAGAGAATAAATGCAATTCCACAGTCATTCACATCATAACTCAAAGGGGTCTGGTTTCACCCACAGCCCCCTCCATGTCGTGCTCATACCAGTAAATCCTTATTTCACGTGGTCACTGCAAGGGGGTATTGTGTACAAGGAAGCTATGTTCCCTTCTGCTAGAAGGATTCTAATTGCAATGTTCATTAACTGGCAACCAATGAAGTTTTATCTCAAGTTTTATCTCTTCCTAACTAATGGAGTGATTAGCAGCAGGATAATAGACTAATGTCACTCAGGAACATAAAGGGCTGTTTGTAAATCTAAGTGGAGGTGATTACTCACAGTAACAGAGGATTATTCAGGCTGTTAGTGCACCGACTCAATCGCTGCCTTTCAGAGGAGGGTTTAGGCACATGGCTGTATCCAAGCAGAACCACAGCATGGCTGAGATACCTCTGGATCCCCTGCACTGAGCAGGGTCAGACAGAGTAGATGGATCACCTTGTTCAGGTGCATTTTGAATAGCTCCAAGAGCAGTCACTCAACAGCCTCTTAGAGTCACCACCTCAAGTGTTCAATCACTCACACAGAAAAGAATTCCTATGTTTAATTTCCTGTATTTCAATTTGTGTTTACTGCTCCTTTTTTCATTGTTTATTGCCTTGTGTTTGTTGCCTGACTGAACACCAATGGGCAGAGTCTGCCTCCATCATCTTTACCTCTCCCACCATCAGGCATTCACTCTGCACATGGGTAAGAGCCTTCCAAGCCTCCTCTTTTGCAGCCTGAATAATCCCAGCTCTCCCAGCCTCTCCTTGACTGTAA
Organism: Phylloscopus trochilus trochilus; assembly: GCA_016584745.2. Lineage (NCBI taxonomy): Eukaryota > Metazoa > Chordata > Aves > Passeriformes > Phylloscopidae > Phylloscopus > Phylloscopus trochilus. Next base: position 5,156,440 of record WQNJ02000046.1, read on the forward strand.
GAGACTTCAATCCCTTCGCCTGCATGGCTCTTCCCTGGACTCACACCAGTGTGTGTCTCATACTGGGGAGCCCAGTCCTGGACACAGTGCTCCAGACACAGACTCACCAGGGCTGAGCAAGCAGGATCACTTCCCCTGGGTCTGCTGTCAATGCTCTTCCCAGAGCAGCCCAGGAGGCTGCTGGCCTTCTTTCCCACAATTGCTGTCTCAGTGTCAGCTTGGCAGACACCAGGATGTGTGTTTTACCTGCAAAGCTGCTTTCCAGCTGGTGCTGGTAGATGGAGTAACTCCTGCCCAGGTGCAGGACTTTGCATTTTTTCTTTGCTGCAATTCCTGTCAGCCTGTTTCTCAGCCTGTCCCAGTCCCTCTGAATGGCAGTGAACCCACCTGGTGCACCAGCCACTCCTCCCAACTTCGTATCCTTTACAAAACTGCCAAGAGGTCACCCTGTGGTGTCATCCAGGTCAGGAATGAGGAGCACTGCTGGCCCCCTCACTGACCCCTGGGTACATCACCAGTTACTGGCCTCCTGCTGTACACCACAGCTCCTCCAGACCCAGATCAGGCTGTGCTGTGAATCACTCTGCTTTTTGAAAGGCACTACATTTTCAGCAAGGCAGATGACAAGTGAGTTTCACCTTCCTTGTGCCTTCACCTGACAACTGCTGAGTCAAGGCAATGCCACTAATTGCAGTTCTGTTGACATTTCCATTGCTTCCTGTCAGTTTAGGAGCAACCCACGAGCATCACACACATATTTGAGACCTTTGTTTTGCATAAAAAATAAAAAAAAACCCACCTTGCATTATCCATTTCACCAAAACAGCAGGTATTTATGACTGGTGACAGCTCCCATCCCATGAACATAATTACCTACAACACAGCAGTTCAGCGGGATGTTGAAGACAGATAATGAGACTCACACACAACATTTAAAAGATAGATTCTGCCCCCCCCCCCCCCCAGAAACAGTCTTTGGACTCAACAGCACTCCAAAGAACAGGTGAAAAATTCCACAGCAGCTTTTTATGGACAGGAAAGAGCATACCCAGAGGCAATGCAGTCTCTGCAGATGTGTCTGTGGGATTACACCATTTTGTCTTGCACAGTACTTCCCCTGGCTGAAAACCACAAGATTTCTCTTCTGGAAAAGACTTTTTCCTATTAGGCAAAACTGATTGGCAGAGCTTATCCAGCTATTCAGGAGTTCAGAGCTATGCAGCCCCTTTTGGAGTCTTCAATCACGAACACAGCATCAGGGTTTGGGGTTTTTTTTAATGACAAGGATCACTTTGATAGAAAAGTGGAATGAAGTAGGCTAAAACCAGGCAGAAAAGAAGCATTTTAGTTTCAAAAAACCATGAAATTTCTAAACCCAGGAAGGTCTGCCTATTTTTCTACTATTCTTATAGTTCAGGAGATAAGCCACAGCTCCATCACATTTCACACTTGTAGCTTTGGGCAGTCAGCAACTTGTACACTCAATTACAGAACTGTTGGGAGCTCTAGAACTTATGTTTGGACTACAGAATAGAAATAGAAATACTTTTCATAATCTAAATACACGGATTTTAACCATGGGGTGCTGTTCAACATATAAAACTCAAGTTACTTAACAGAGTATTATTTATGCACCTATAACCTCAAATTTCCATATACATGAAGCAGGAAAATGGAGCCATAGAAAAGAATTCCAAAATGCACAGATACAGAAATGTTTCAGAGATGAAACAAGAAGTGTTTTTGGTTTTTTTTTTAACCAAAGCTGTGTTGCAATCTGATCTATTTTCTGAACTTGTTTTCATTAGGACTGATCCTATTTAGCTGAAGGAAACGAAGGTCAAGTGACATATGGTCCCACATGGCACAACCCAAATGAGCTAGAGGAAAGTCATGATTTTCACTTCATTTGTTGATCCCTTTTCCTCTGACACGTGCAATGCTCTTAACCACTACCAGCTACGTTGAAATAGTGCTCCCATGAAGACAGGGGACCAGAGATCTGAAATTCATGCAAGTTTAGAGTTAAGGCACAGCTGCTGTTTTTAGTAGCCCTGTAGTACAGTACCCTAACCTGTTTAAGTAATAAAAACCCTCCAGTACACTGATCAAAATCCACCATGTTGTGCTGCTACTGAAGCTGTTTGATTAAATCAGAAGATATCCAATAACAGTTGGAGAAAAAAAAAAAAATCCACTGCCCATGGGGTGTATCATTTCTGGGAGCTATGACAGAGCACCAGGCAACAGCAGGACCCTCTACAGCTCACACCTGGCAGCTCAAAGCATTAGGATCTCTTTAACCAAATGAATCCAGCCCTCTGTACAGCAGCTCAAAGCTTCTAAAACCCCCTGTCTCACACAAACCCCATGAAAACACTCTTTTCACTCATGTTTAAGCTATTACATTAGTCTGTCACAACTTTCAGGCCAAATACTGGAATGGCCTGCCCGGGGAGGTGGTGGAGTCACCATCCCTGGATGTGTTTTAAAAAAAGCCTGGATGTGGCACTGGGTGCCATGGTTTAGGGCTGGGTTGGACTCAATGATCTTGGATATCCCTTCCAACCTTGTCATTCCGTGAATCTCCCTTTGCCTCTGTGCACCTTGAGATGATTTCAATCCAGCATCCTCGAAGACTTCCCTTCCTGCATGCACTAGAATCAAAGCTTTTATGCCACCATCTCAACACCCAACCATTAAATCTGGGGGACAACAACTCCAATTATCAGAGCCCACAGGCAATCAATGGCAGCATGGCTGTCCCCAGGCTGCAACAATCCCCCTTGGCCAGGTCACTGCAATCCCTCTCATTCACAGCCCCCACGGTGCTGCTGTGAGCCTGGGGAGCAGCCCAGGGTCTGCCAAAACTTTGGAAAGGGACACCACACAACAAGACTTACTGTTCCCAAAGCAACTCCTCAGCTGGTTTCAGCTGTGCTTAGAGGGAGAGGAATTGTGCAGTTTCATTAAGTAGTGTTATTCTGTGTTGGTATTTAAAAAAAAAAAACAAAACTACTGGGAATGGGACAGATATCAGCATCCCCCACAGTTGCTGTTGCCAGATGTGGCTGACAATCTTTTGCTGCCTGTTTTAATAGGAACTGAAGCATTTGCAAGGCATTTATATTTTCACATTTTTTTCTGCCAGCCCCCACTGAGGAGTTTAATTCAGTTCCCATTCAAAGATCAAGAGAGAACGTTTTAGCTTAAACATCTCCACCAGATACTGGCTGTCACAGTAAAGACCTGCAGAATTTCCCAGCCCTTGAGAAAGAGCCCCCACCACTGCAAGCACCATCTCATAGCCTTGTTACAAATGCATATTTTGGAGTTGGCTTTTCACAAATATTGAGGTGAATGTTATACATATAATGTAAGAAAGTTGTATTGTGTGTTATTTTATTAATAGAATTTGAAAAATGGGATAAATGAATATTCTTAGATTGTAACAAAGTAGAGATGGGGGTTGTTGTTTTTGGGTTTTTTTGTAACTTCTTAACTAGATAGAAGGCAGAAGGGTCTTCTGGCATTCCTGAACTGAAGACTTCTGATAAAGAACAATTGAGCCTTTGATGGTTTGAATCTTCAGAAGACAGATTTACGACATCTATCCAAACTACACGGAGTCCCACAGATAAACTGTATACTTAGGGGGGGGTCTTGAAACCAAAATGAATATTTGAATCATGCATTAGCTTATTTTAATATGTAACACAGAGATTCTTAAATACCAAGAAATCTGGAATAGGGGGTGTGTTGGTTTACACCCTCAGCTGAGTAGCTACCTTCTTCTGTCTCCTAATTGTCTATTTTTATTTTATTTTATTAAACTTATAAATTAATATTAAAAGGTGAAACATTGTTTTTCACACCCTTCTTTTCATGAACTGTCCAAACACCACCTCAAAGGCAGTTAACACTTGTGTCTCCTTTGCCTTTAGTAGAAGACTTTTACAGACCTTCCTGGGGCAATCTATTTTTAGGCTGATTATTAACTGATTTAATGATGCCTGATTTATTTTTACCCACCTCTACTTGTGGAAATGCCGTCTCCCAATGTGACTTTTTTCCTTTCTCTCTGGTACTTAACTCCTTGCTGTACCAAAGAAAGCAACTATTCTTCTCACCCCTTTGGGCAAGTTTTGCAGGCCAGGCCTTTCCAGTCTGCTGATGAAACAGGCAATTCATTCCCTTGCTCAGCTTTCTCTGTCCCTTATCAAGTTTAGAGTTCAGTACCCTTGTGTACAGTGCAGAGGAAATACCTCACTTGAAGGACTGCAGCTGCAGCCACTTCAGTTTAAATAAAGAAACCTCATTATTGATAAATGCACCCAGACCTCACTACCCTGTCCAGGACATCACTCAGGGAATTTCCACAGGTGCAAGGAGCTGCGAAGCATCCTGTGCTCTCAGCTTTTGAAATGTCTCCCTCAGGCACAGATCTGAAATAGAAATGGAGTTATGCACACGGCCAGCCCAAAGCACAGGCTCGATTTGAGGGATTCCCTAATTTGAGGAATAATCGATGCTCCCAGTTGTGCAACAGGTTTCAGTAAGAAAAAGATCTGACTGTGAATGTCTAATTGTGAGGTCACATGGTTGCTGCTATTAATTAAAGAACTGAGCAAGCATGCTTTAATTAAAAAATTAAAATTGACACCAGCTCTGTCCTTGAATGAAGAGTCAAGAGCCATGTCCTTCCCAGCTTCTCTAGGCAGGGAAACAAGCAGACACAGCAAGGAGCTGCTACTTCTCACTCAGGGACCAGATCCTCTGAGACACAAAGTTTCTGACGAGTTCACATCCAGATGGAGCTCTAAGCCCGAGGCAGGGAATGGCTCAATAGTCAATTGTTGGTATTGTACCTTGTAAGAAGCAGAGGTTGTTCAGTTGTCCCTGCAGGGCTTTAAGAAGGAGCAGCTCTAGCCTCCAGCACAACTGTCCCCACAGTGTGACTGTGACAAGGCACACCAGGTCTCAGGTGTCAGCCCAGGCTGCTCACCTGATGCCTTGAGTTTTATCTTTCATGTATTTCAGGTTCTGTGCTGCCCAGGGGTGCAGCTCTCAGCCTCACATTCAGGGTCACTCAGCTCTGCACACAGCAGGGACACAAAACAAATCCTGTCCCTGCTGCACACCAAGGACAACTTTCAGCCCAACAGCACAAACAAGGGTGGCTGGAGGGAGGAACAAGAAGGATGGGACCTCACAGCCTGCAGCTGGAATTGGACAATTCAACCCCAAATATGCAAATGGACCAAAACTTATAAAAATGTAAGATCTCATGATCGTTTGTCCATTTTGTGACCATTTTGGGTTCACCTTGGGGCTCCTGTCCTGCCCAAGGTGTATCCTGGAGGCCTTTCAATAAATATCTGCTTTATTCTCCAGCTCTGCCCAGTCTCTGTTCCAGGTCAGCCCTCCCAAGGCATCACATCCATTAGGGCAAAGCATTTGGAAGCAGCAGAGCACAGGCTAACTGCTTCCAGAAGATGCTGCACAGGCCACAGCTGCCCTTGCTCTGACCTCCTTACCACTCTCCACTCCAGTTTCTTCCTTAAGCAGAATTTATACAAGCAGAAAGGCTGGAATAAACAAGGGGTAAGCATGTCCATCCCCCCTGCACTGTCCAGGAAGCACCAATTCCCTGCTGTGCCGTGTCAGCAGCCCCTGACTCAGCCATTCCCTGAAGGATCTCTGGGTTTGTGGCATGGGAACACATCGTGCTGCACGCTATGCCACACTCCACTGTCCCCAGCCTCTAGACACCCACTTCAGAAGCTCCATCTCTGCACGTGACAATGAGCTGGGGAAGGTTTTCATTAGCAAGAATTTATTTAGAGGGGAAAAAAAAAAAAAAAAAGAAAGAAAAATATTAGTAGGACAGAATTTGTTTATCTTGAAGCGCCGGAAGATGCCTCCCAGTAACAACAAACTCTGAAGAGCAACGTTTCAAATACAAATAAAATGCACACTTGAAAAAATCCCTCCTCATCCAGTGCAGCATCTCTTTCAGGGAAGGCATATTCCCTATCACATCAGGTTTTTTAATGCAGAGTTATGATCAAACATGAGAATCCATCACCACGTTCTCAGGCTAGCTACCCCAAGTCATAGATTTGCCCTAGGACTACAACAAAAACCTACACCACTTTCCAAACTTCCCTGGCAAGAAACTGTTAGTTTTAAGTGCTATTCATCTTTGGGAGATTTAATCCAAAATAAAAACAACAGCTGGCCTGATGCTGAAAACTGTCACACAGCTCAGTACCACGGGGACCACCCAGTCAGTGATAAAATGTTTTATTATATCAGCTAGAGCTGAGAAATGTAAAAGCACTCCTGTAAATTTAATCACTGGTTGTTGGAAGAGCTGAAGAAAACCTCTCCATTTGTCATCCATATGTTTCAAGAGGAAAAAAAGACTGGCTCATAAATGATGGGTTGCAAACACTGTAATGAGTTCTGTAAATTCAGCACCTTTCATCAAATTTCCATTTTAATTTCATGACTCAGAGCCACTCAGCATCTCAGGTGGGATTAGTCCAGTGCCTAATGCAATGACACTTCCAGCAAAAAGTTGTACATTATGTTTTTACTCACTTTGGGATTTTTGAATTAGCACAGCATGGTGCAACACAAACATACAATAAAGTACAAATAAGTAAATGCTCCCAAATCTCCTGCTAATACTAATAAAAATATCAACGCAGCACGTAGCTGTGTTGTTTTATTCAGCAGTCCAACACCACAGTGTAAGAATGCAATTTATTCAACAATTTACTCAAGAGACTCCTGAAAGAAAATAATATATTCAGAAACTCCCAAGACACGCTCACCAGTGGTGTTTGAAGATTGTCTGTTTATATTTTACAATGTCTTCACAGAAGAGAGGTTAAAATGCCTGGCTGTGTCTCCCCTGCCTTGTGAAGAGGGAAAAAACACATCAATACTGCTCTGAACCTGGCTCCCCACTGCAAGCCAGAGAGCAGCCTGTGCTGATGAAAGCTAAGAAACAACACAGGAGCTTAGCTGAGCAATTTCAACATAAAACATCCTGCACTTGGGGTAAATTGAACAGCAGTTTAGCAACTGTGCATAATGGCAGGCGTAATGTGCAAGGTTAAGAGGAAAATCAAGTAAAAGACAAAAAAAAAAGTAAAATAAAACAGTGGGGATCTCAGATGGGCCTGATATCTCTGGCCAAACTGTTCCAGCCCTGGTGCTTCATCACAAACCTAACAGCAAATCCAAGGAGAGAAAAAAGTAGGGCCTGCCCCTTTTACCTTTTATTACATTTCTGCTGCTGCCTCTTTATGAACTCCAGGATACTGCAGGTACTTTTGGTCTTTATACTATCACCACATTAACACAGAGAGTTATTTCACCCCTGTGTCCTGAGCCTGGCATAACACACCAACTGTTGGCCATGGGTTCATGGCTCAGCTGGTTCCAAAGTAATTTATATCATTAATAATTCACTGCCATCATTCTGGACTCTGCAACATTCAGCTGGCTCCTGCTTCTGGCTCATCTGGGTTTTCATGCTCACATCAGCATTGTGAGGAAAAAGAATGACAGCACTTGACGAGGAGAGCAGTGTCAAGAAGAACCAGGATAAAAGAGTGATCATGGGACAGGAACCATGGGACATGGGATCCTGTGTGACACACAGAGCCCGGTGATCAGACTGATACCAAACTGTACTGATCTCATTGGTTTCAGTGACTAAGAAATCCATACTGTTCTTAAGTGCCTTTTCCCTGATCTTTAGGTGTTTAAGCAGATTTAAAGATCAGATGCTTGGTCATTTGCTGGCTCATAAATCCCAGATAATGCCTGCATCCTGAACTGTTACTTCGAGTGCTGAAGTGAACCACGACCATCTGCCCGCTGCAGCTGCACCTGCCAGGGTCATTCCTCCCAAAAAAGCCACCCCCTGGCACTGCAGCTCCCATGTGGACACACCACCAGCAGTAGATTGTACTGCCAGGCAGGTCCCTGCAGTCCCCAGAGACTGACTGCACTCTTGTATGTTGCTGAGGCTTATCTTACCTGAATTCTTCATCACAGGATGCTTTGGGTTATAGGAGATGTTAAAGATCATCCTGCTCCAAGTCTCAGGAAGAAGCACACACTGAACTGCTGTTAAGACACCAGACTCCAGAACAGAAAAATTGCCTAATAAGGTCTTCAACACAGCAGCTCCCTACCACAAAACCCATTTCCAGTCCAGGGATCCTTTCACTGAAACTCTTCAATCTTAAGGCACTGTGATTATTTTCAAGAATTACGAGAATTAGATCCCCAATATGATGATGCTCCATGAATCAAAAGAGATTGCCTCTCTCAAAGTTGCCAACAAATGCTCAGAGCACACAGGAGCACAGGATCAGCTGGAGCTGGACTGCACAAGAATTCACCTGAGCCAGCAGCAAGTGCTGTCCTGTGTTCTGAGTTTGGCTCAGAGCTCCTTCCCCTGCCTCCCCAGCCCTGGGGTGCCAGTCAGACTACCTCACTCTTACACTTTTCCCCAGGAGCCTTCTCTTTCCTGCACGAAGGCCACCCCAGTATTTTGGAGACCAGTTTCAGTCTTTTTTTTTTTCTCCAGCAGCATCAGCTGGGACAGACAGATATCAGTGTTAACAGTGCCTTCCCCCAGACCCAGCCAACACATCCACACACAGGGATGGCACAGGAAGGTAAATGAAGACTTTTAAACTCGTGTGAGAAATCTACCAAATACCTCTGCAACTACTCAGACACATTTATTTTAAAAATAGCTACACCAGCCTATCACAGACTGTGTGGGGGAAAAATTAGCTATATATGGGATTGGTTTTAATTTTAAACAGTGCATTTCTTAACAGTATAAAGACTGAGCTGGGCAAATACACTGCTTAGTGTGTAGGAATTTAAGTGGTTTCATCCTGGTAATTTCCAGGCAAGTGCAATCAAGTAATAATACAAGCAATAATGGATGCTGCTCCTTGAAGTATAGAAATTCTGGATTTAAAAAAAAAAATCATTTCATCATTAAGAGCAAATGCTTTCTCAAAGTCATTGGTATGATCTGCCTTTTGATGCAGAGTAAATATCTCAGTCTGGTTTTTTAAGACCATGGAAGCTTTCCAAGATTACTTATACTTCTCTCTAGTTACAGATGTCTGAAATTTTCTATTCTTGCTTGTTTTGAAGGCTTCTATTCAAGTAGAGCGGACTCAGGTTACAACTTCCTTCAAATAGGGGCTTGAGTCATTAATTTTATTGCTTAATGATGAATTGAAAAATTAAATAACCCCAGAGCAAAAGTTTTGTCAATACTCGAGATGTTGGCACCTCCCTCTGGCAGTGATAGATTGCCTGGAATCTGTTATTTGTTTATGAATATCCTATTACTGTAAAAGAATGCATTGTAAGTATTTCTGCTTGTTGTTGACTTTCTCTGCAAAAAGTGTTATTTATTTTGCTAGAATCTATGAGAGTTTCTCTTGTGCCATCTGGCAGCCTCATTTGCATGTTTCACTTTGAATCTAGAAGCACCATTAAGTATCTGTTTAAGTCTCCTCAACACAAGGCTTTCCTTTTATTATCAGAAACTGTTTTCCTTCTGATCACCAGCAGTAAATCCGTATTCTTCCCGGCTAAACATCATTTCACATTCCATTTAATCTCAGATGAGTTTCTTCCTGCACACTCAGAACACAATTTAGGGTGTCAGGGGTTTTTAGGGCCCTGGCTTTCAAAGCACACACGCAGCCTCATTGACAGGAGTGAAAACCAACTGCCTGACTGCTGCACAAGCAGGATCCACACCACAGGCTTCAAGGGGCAGCAAGGAAAGTTTATTGCATTCACTGCCACCAGGGGTTGGCAAAAAACATTCTCCTGACTTGGAACACCACCAGGAACGGCCTGTGCTCTTCTACCAAAAAAAAGAAACAAAACCCACCTTTGTTCTCAGCAATCCCACCTGCACTCCTCAAGGATTCCCCATGGTCTATAAAAGGGATAAGCAGATGTGGGAGTCCAGGGCATTCCTTTGGAAACCCTGGACGAACAAAAACCTGTACAGGGGGGTTTAAAACCTGTACAGGGGGGTTTAAAACCTGTACAGGGGGGTCTGGGATCTGTACAGGGGGGTTGCAGACCCTGGCACAGACCCCAGACAGGCAAGGGCCTCCATTACAGTCCATGGGAAAAGCTGCCAACACTATGGGAGGAATTGCAAGCCCTCAAAGGTAATAGAAAGTAATAACATTTTCACATTTGGTGTTTTAGAATAGGAATGACCAGAGACAAGATGGAGGATTCTGGGCGTTGCCCTGGGGTCTTCTCCTTCTTCTTCGTCTCCATTTTGTGCAGTGGTGATGACATTGAGTAGATTCAGAGGGATTGGGTCAGAGTAAAAGACACCTGTTTAGTGTAGAATGTAGATATTGGCTTATAATTATAAATAATGTGCACACAACTTTCTGTATATAAGATGACGAGCTGTGGGCAGGGCAGTCATCACCTGTTGCCCGTGCTGTCCAGACCTTGGCAGAGCTCAGAGAAAAAGAATTGTGATAAGATAAAATAAACAAGAAGAACAACCTTGAGCACGAACACCTAAAGGCTCTTTGTTGTTTCTGCAGTCGGCTCGGGGCTTTCTGAAGGACAAAGGGCAAAGACCACCCTGATCTGGGGTGAGCAGAGACCCCGAGAAGCAGGCACTCACCTGAGGGGAACAGGAAAGGACAGCCCTGGAACTTCATTAACACACTGGGGGTAGGAAATGAAAGAGCCAGAAAGAACCATCTGGGTTACCAGTCCCCTGCCATTTAGGGAGCTGCTCCAAATGCTCCAGCCCTCTGTGACTGGAGGCAACCACGTCCTTGAAGTGACAAAAATCACCTAATTTAGCATTTGCAGTCAGGCTGTTACCTGCCACCTCTGCTTCAGTCACAACAGATTTAGAGCAAGTTTGGGTTTCGTGTGTTTGTGTTTTGGTATTTGGTGGGGGTGTTTGTTTTGTCATGTGTTTACATTTGTTTTGTAGAAACAGAAAACATAACACTCATCTAGGCTTCACACAACAGAAAAAAAACCTTCAGAAAAAAAAAAAGTAATTAGAATATTTCACAGAAATATTAATGGTCACATTACTAGCTCTGTTAACCATGTGACTAACACCCAGGGAGGCTCATTCAGAATTTAACATCACATAAAACACCTACATAATGCCCACAAAGTAGTGAAACATACATTATATATTACTTAAGTGAATCCTTCTAAACTGCTGACTGTGTTTGTGACTATATATGCTGACTGTTCATTAGCCAAGACCCTTGATCTGAGAAGTTAAAACATCCTTGGCAAACACCCCCAATGTCCACTCCACCTGGACACGAGGCCCCAGAAACATCCATCTAAACTTGGCAGTTTTATTCCTGATTTCACACAACTAAACCTCCCAGCAAACCTTCAGTCACTGCTGCATCCCTGTTGGGGTTTGTTCACTTCAGATTCATCCTGAATGCATTCCCCTGTATTCTCCCTACCATTTTTTTTTAATTTGTTTTGCCAACCAGCACGTTGCTCTCTTCCATGCCAGACTTCACATGTAAGGGCTATCTCAAATACGTGCACAGCCCTTGCTCTGCTTCCCTATAACCCTGCAGAACCCAGAAACAAAGCCTGACAGTGACAAAACAGCCCAAGAGCCAAGACAAGCCCTCCATGCTGAGCCAGGCATATTCTCAGCTCCTCACAGCCATCTGTCAGTGACTGCACCTGACAAGGCAAGCGAGTGCAGGTACCTGAGGCAGCAATCCCCCTCCTCCCATAGCTGTACATATCCTACAGCTCTAATGCAACAGGGTACAGGCTGTGGGGGTAGCTTCAATAACAGCTGCAAGCTCATGAGTGGAATTTTTCATCTCAACAACCATTACAGGCATTGAAGATCCTCCTGAGGCTTGCTGTGTAGGACTTTTATTTTTTTTTTTTCCCAGGTGTGATTCTTTTCCTCACAGAGTTTAGGATTTCAGGCAGCAAACTCTCCCATTTCAGCATCACCCTGCAGTGATCAAGAAGGGAGATCACCCTCTGCATCAGCTGCACAAATTCCAAACCCACAGTGCTCTTGTAAGCCACAGACCAGCCCAGCTCTGCCAAAGAGAGAACAGAACTTCTTCTGGGCACTCCAGCACCTTCTTCAGGTAAGGTAAGCTCTGGAAACAGCCCTTAGGTCTCTGTGGAAGTATTTTGTCAATAAGCACTACACAGGGGTGCCTGTAAGTTCTCAGTGAGCATTAGTGCATGTGTGCTGCAACACAGGAGACAAGAACTACAAGTTCCTGCCTCTAAATGCTTCCTGTTCTGGACACAGGATCAAGCACCTAAATTAACAGCAAAACCCAAAAACAGCTCAGGAAAAAAGCATAAAAGGGAACTTTATCACAGGCTACATTGTGGGGGAAAGCAATTGGCACATTTTTTTTTTAACTGCACAAGCTGTAACTGCATGAACTTGCATTTGAAATATAATGAAGCTAGGGAAAAAAAAGGACTGAAGACACACATCTGCTGTTTTAACTAAACTACCTCCAAAGTTACTATTTAACTGGTCTTAAAAACTTCTGAATCTGTGAAGCTTTTGCTGACTCAAAAGCAAAACACCTAGAAGCATGATTTTATTATTCTATCGTTATTTCAAACCATTAATTAAATCTTAGTAGGAGCAAGCTGGTGGGCCTCCAGGAAATAAACCACCAAACAAAAAAGAAAAAGCAGCTTTCTACTGTATGTTTTATGTATGCAACTCTTCACCAGAACTGCTCAGAGACTATGTCAAACTCTCTCCATGCTATCAACCATTCCACCTGAAAAAGCAGCAAGGATCCCTTGCAGTGCAGTTTTCAGAGGATACAAACCACAAAAGGTTAAACTTGGAAATGCTATCCCCAAAAACGGCACAAACACCTTCAGCTGCCTGAGGCAGACACCTTTGCCCCCGAAAATAAGCATTTTGTCTATAAATACTGAATCCTGGAAGCCACAGGCAGCCAAAAACAAAGCCCCAGAGATACTGGTTACATAGCAGCTCTGAGAAAAGACAGAGGGAAATAATACAAATGCAGACCACTGGCTAGAAATCCCCCACCAGCCTTTGCACTAGTTAAAGGGTCAGAAGAAAATGCACACAGTAGCAACTAAAACAGAGCCATCATAAAAAAATCACAGGAGGCATCTGTAACAGTTAAGTAAGAAAATAGATACTAGACAGTACTAGAGCCTTTCTTCTTTAAAAAAATGTGAAATTTTACCTATATTAAATAATTCAGAAGATCCTGTACCCAAAGATACTCCTGGCTAGAAAAGATCTTAAATATGTGCAAGACAATAAGTCATAAACGAAAACAGCAAGGAAACGATAGCTAAAATAATAAATAAATAAAGTTATTCTAGACCCAAAATGCTATCTTCATCAATAAAACCAATTTCTCCTTTAGCAGCACTACATACTGGCTTCACTACAACACAGCTACACCACCGGCCACCAAAGGATGTACAAACCCCAAAACTCCACCACATTACTGACCACTCCCTAGCCAGGGCCCTTATATAAACCCACCCTTTGCACAGTTCTGGAGGCTGCTCCTATAAATTTGGCAATGGCCAGCAGCTGTTGCTTCCATACAGTAGACAGTGTGAAACAAGGAGTTGCTTCTGCCTGGTAAGTGGGGCTGTTTTGGGCCTTTTCTTGGTCTCAGGGGCTTCTTTTTTGTGGTTGTTGGGTTGTGTTTTTTTCAGTTTTAGTATTTAATTTAGTAGTTTACAGTTAGTATAAAGCACAGAATGCAGCTACGTGCAGAGAGAAGTGGCTTTCATAGAAGCATCTGCCATAATTAATTGTTTCTCTAAAGGCTACAGGACGGGCTCTAATAGCTCTGCAGAGCTGTCTAATAACAGCTTGTAGGTATTAAGGGGAAAAAACACAGTAGCAGTGCAAGTACAGTGGGAGTATTAATGACTGCAGCACGTTGTGACTCACAGAGCTGTTCCTTACCCTCGGATGAGCTTGCTGAGAACTAGAGAGTGATAATGAAATAGGTGTGCAGGGAGGGGTCTGCTCTCTTTGCCTGGATTTACAGAGAGGATGGAACCCCACCAGTGGTAAAGGCTCACAGGGGATCTGAAGGAACACTCCTTGAGCAAGGACTGACCTCAGCCAAGGTCTGTGTCAATACTTTAATGCAGAGCAAGTGACCAAGGTGCTGTGCAGCTTGGGCTGTATCCTAACAGGTCCTTGTTAGGGCTGGAGGGCTGAGCTTCCCTTTGTCAAGCACTTCAGCTCATTTTTGACAGGAATGCTGCTGCAGGCTCTTATTCTATCTAGACAGCTGCCAGCTCCCCACTAATGCTGTAACAAAGTCTGTGGCTTCACAGCACCACCAGCGAGTGGTGAGTGACTTCATGGGAGGCTCCTGAAAACACCAGAGAAAAGGCAGCTCAAGCAACAAATCAATTTTGTGTTCCACAGCATGACCTAACAGAGCCTTGCAGCTGCTTTTACATGCTGAAAGGGAGGGGGGGGAATGCTGTTCTACAGTAACTATAACTCTGAGCAGGAATTAGATTGTGTGGCAGGAGCAAGCACTCCGCAGTAAAGGCTGATCCCAGTGCAAAAATAATGGTATGTCTTAAAAGCTAGTAAATAAGCATTACAAAACCTAACTACAAACGTTTTTTTTTGTAGCAGAGCAATGGCAGTAAGTGGCACATAAGCTGTTTTATTGACAAAGTAAATATCGTATTTTTTTTTCCTGGCAAAAAACCCACAAATATTGATCAGAAAATAACACAGACCACTGGTCAAGTGCTTTTCCATGCAGAGCAGATGAAACCAGATCTCCAGAATATCAGTGTTGCCACATTCAGCAATTTATGCCTACAATTTAACTTCCAGTAAAGTTAATTATCCCTATCAAGGAAATGGACTTACTAGAAGAAACAGTTTTGCTATAATTAAATTAGTTGACTTCCTTTGTGTAGACAACACAAAACACAAAGATATGCAGTTAAGATGCAAAATTGCATGTGAATATAGCCTGTGAGCATACCTTCTGCTGCATCCTAAATTGAATACTTAAGATTTGCCTTCAGTTTGTTATTGTGTGACTTCAGTTAAGTATGCAATAAGGCAATTAGGAAATGACAAATGATAAACAGCTTCAAGTTCTAAACGAGTTCAAGTTCCAAAAAGAAAGAGCTGCATGTGACCAAAATCAAGTATTTTGGTCCTTGAAATCATGAATGAAGCATGGCATGTCTTACAAGACTGGTCTCAGACATTCCCATCAGAATCTGATAAAAGTTTTTCTTTTAGTGAAAGTAGGAGTTGCCTGTTTGGGTTATTTTTATTTTGTTTTTCTCTTTAGACATGCCATGACACTGTGCCTAAAAAAAAATTATTTCTGAACTATATTTTGTAGTATAAAACTCACTGAACAGATTAACTGTTGTTTATCCTGACAAGAAGGACTTGGGGATGAGAGGCTGGACAGGACCCAGCCCTGTGCACTCACAGCCCAGAAAGCCAAGTGTGTCCTGGGCTGCAGCAAAGCCCTGGGGGCAGCAGGGGAGGGAGGGGACTCTGCCCCTCTGCTCCACTCGGGTCAGACCCCACCTGCAGTGCTGCCTCCAGCTCTGGGGTCCTCATGAACCTGTTGGAGCAAGTCCAGAGGTGGCCACCAAGGTGATCAGAGGGATGGAAAACCCCTCCTAGGAGGAAAGGCTGAGAGAATTGGGATTGTTCAGCCTAGAGAAAAGAAGCCATCTGGATAACTGTTGTGTTCCTCTGGGGAAATGGTTTTTCCCCAGAACCCCCTAAACCTTTAGTTTAACCCCGCCTTTCCCTTATCTCTGACCTATGGCTCTGTGCCAGCTATCCATCCCGAGACAGAGACTGGATAAAAACCCCTGCTCCTCCTTGTTCTCCCTCTTTGCCCCTGGGATTCCCTTCAGGAATAAAGCCTTGGAACATTCCCCTGAGGTAGGAGCCTCTTTTGAATCTTTCACCCTATCCCCAAAGCATATCCCCCCAAAGCTCCCCAGAATCTGAGCTAGCCCAGCAGCCAGGGGGGCAGGCAGGGGGCTAATGCTTCAGGTGACCTTACTGTGGCTTTCCAGTACCTGAAGGGAGCCCACAAAAAACATGGAAAGGGACTTTTCACAAGATCCCAAAGGGACTGGACCAGGGTGAACAGCTTTGGTGAGTGGCTTCAGACTGAAAGAGAGCAGGTTTGGATTAGGTGTCAGGAAGAACTTCTTCCCTGGGAGGGTGGTGAGGCACTGGCAGGTTGCCCAGAGAAGCTGTGGCTGCCCCATCCCTGGAAGAACTTGTCAGGTTGGATGGGGCTCTGAGCAACCTGGTCCAGTGGAAGGTGTCCCTGCCCTGGCAGGAGGGCTGGAACTGGATGGTCTTTAAGGTCCCTTCCAACTCAGGCCATTCTGTGATTCTATGATCTACTGTGTTCTCTGTACCTTAATAAATCTCCATAAACCCTTGAGGGGTGATTCCTATGAAAACAGTGGGGCCAAACACTGCACTGGTGCAGTGCCCCAGCTGAGATCTGCTGTTACTGCACAGCTGGAACTCTTAACACTCCTTAGCATTTGATCCTCAGGGCGCCCATCACTCATCTCATTACAGCAGTGAATGATCAGCACCCCTGAAAATCTGCTCCATGCTGGCTTCCAGTACACAGGAAATTAAACCTTTAAGGACCACCCATGAGAAGTTTGGGTCAAGTGGTTTGCCTTGGATGATACAAACTCCATGATAAGAGCTGAAATAAGTACAGTCATCCACAGAGGTTTTTTCCTCAAGATGAATAATACTCTCACAATCTGCCTTAACTAAGCCCACTTCTGGAGGGGAAAAAAAAATCATCTGATTCAAAGAATCTGATTCAAAGCTGTTCACCACAGACTTTAATTCTTTGTAAGCTTCTGGCCTGTCAGAAAAATATTGGGACTAGTGCCATGATCATACACCCTCCCCTCAGGCAGGCAGTTTATTGTCTGATTAGTTCTTTCAAACAACTTATTTTATTAATGTGCCAATGCAGGACAGCTTCAAAATGGTGTGAAATCGATATTACTGCAGATTACCAGGAAGCAGTGACTTCAGATTCACGATGGAGATAATTGCCTTGGTCTATCAGTTTATGTAGGTTTGCTACTAGCTGAGGTGGAAGCACAGTCTGTGCCACTGGCTTTTAAAGTGTTAACAGCAGAGAAATGGTGAAACTCTGAGCTTTTGTTGCCTATTACAAGCTGAAAGAGTGTGAAATGATGTTACACAAACCTGTATTGCCTTCTCCCTTTATTCCTGGGTCCTACAGGAGATTATGTGAAGGGAAAACATTCCCTAAAACAGCCCATCTTTAAAAGCAGTATTTCTTGTAGACCATGTGCAGTACAGTGAAAAACAGAAATAGCTGAAACAATGGCTTGCTTTTTTTTCTTTCCTGAAAAAAACTGATTTGTGGCCAGCTCAGTGGACAAACAGGAACCTAACAGGAAGCTATTAAGTCACCTGCATGTGCTGAAAATACCTGCTCTACCCACCAAGTTCAGAGTCTAGGGAGGTAACTTCATCTGCACTGTAATACACCGACACAACTTTCTCTGCTTAATTAGACCGTTCCTCTCCACGTTTTTATCACTTTGCCATCATCTAAAGGAGCACTCACAGATGCACCTTCACAAGTGAAGGCAGGACACAAACTCTATTTACATCAATGCAACACTTGGTGTTGTACGTGAGCTCGTTCAGCCGTGCTGACAGGAACATTATTTTCTCTTTCCCAACTAATTCTGGTGCCTCTGATTTCACAGGGAGACAGGCAGAGGTAAACCAGCTGGGTTATACACTCTGGTTGTTAGCTTTAACTGCTCATCTGCAACTTGGCTCCTGGAGATCAGCCTTAGCTTAGGGAAGTGGGTGTTGACACTGCCCGTGTTGATGTCGGTCTGCTGGGCTCGGTGGCCCACCCCGAGCTGAGTTCTGTCCTCAGGGTATCACACCTGAGCTCTGGGTGTCATCCCTGGGCACAGCTCTGTCCTTTGGGTGCCGTCCCTGAGTTTAGCCCTGTCTTTGGGTTGTACACCCCTGTGCTCAGCCCTGTCCTTTGGGTCACACCGCGGGCTCAGCCCGGTGCTATGGGTCACAGCCGGTCATCGGGGTCACACCCCTGGGTTCAGCCCTGTCCTATGGGTCACAGCCCGCTCCTTTGGGTCACACCCCTGGGTTCAGCCCTGTCCTATGGGTCACAGCCCGCTCCTTTGGGTCACAGCCCTGGGTTTAGCCCTGTCCTATGGGTCACAGCCCGCTCCTTTGGGTCACACCCCTGGGTTTAGCCCTGTCTTTAGCTTGCACATCCCTGGGATCAACCCTGTCCTTTGGGTCACACCGCGGGCTCAGCTCGGTCCTTTGGGTCACAGCCCGGTCATCTGGGTCACACCCAGGTTTTCGGTTGCTCACCCCCAGGCTCAGCCCCCGGTCATCTGGGTTGCACACCCCTGGGTTCAACCCTGTCCCTTGTGTCACACCCTGGGTTCAGCCCGGTCCCTCGGGTCTCAGCCCTGTCCCAGCCCTGTCCCCCATGTCCCAGCCCTGTCCCAGCCCTGTCCCAGCCCTGTCCCAGCCCTGTCTCCCAGCCCTGTCTCTCAGCCCTGTCCCCCGTGTCTCAGCCCTGTCCCAGCCCTGTCCCCCGTGTCCCAGCCCTGTCCCCTGTGTCCCAGCCCTGTCCCCCGTGTCCCAGCCCTGTCCCCCGTGTCCCGGCCCTGTCCCCCGTGTCCCAGCCCTGTCTCTCAGCCCTGTCCCCCGTGTCTCAGCCCTGTCCCAGCCCTGTCCCCCGTGTCCCAGCCCTGTCCCAGCCCTGTCCCAGCCCTGTCCCCCGTGTCCCAGCCCTGTCCCAGCCCTGTCCCAGCCCTGTCCCCCGTGTCCCAGCCCTGTCCCCCGTGTCCCAGCCCTTTCCCAGCCCTGTCCCCGGTGTCCCAGCCGCTCCCCCGCCCGTCCCGCAGCAGCGGCGCGGGCCGATGTCGCCGCCTGGTGGCCGCTGGGCGGCAGTGCCGGCGCGGCTCTCCCAGCATGGCTGCCGCCCCTCAGCGGCCCCGCTCTCAGCCCGCCCCGGCTCAACACGGCTGCCTCGCGTCTTCAGGGCATTGGGAAATGCCTCAGCTCGGCCCCACGGCCGCTGCCGCCCCCACAGCCCCCGTGCCGCGCTGCCGCCCTCGCCCGGGCGGAGGCGCCGCTGCAGGCGCGGGGCAGCGCCCGCCGGTCCCGGGGCGCTCCCCGGGGATGGAGCTCCCTCTCTCCGGAGCGCCGGGCGGGAGCAGCTTGGCTCCCCCCGAAAATGGGATCCCTCCCCGGCGCGGTCAGACGGGGGCCAGTCCCCCGGGGAGCCGCCTGTCCCGCTGCTCTGTCTGCCCCCGGTGTCTATTCCATAAGTTTTGTCTCACACCACTAAAATCCACGGCTTTTAGATCTCCCGGAGCTCGGCTGCAACCCCTCCTCCTCCAGTATCGCCTTGGTCTCTTTATTCCTGCTCGGTTTTCCCCTACACACTGCCTAAGATGTTTCTTGGCTTAAGTGATCATTCACCTCGCTCCAATGCTCACCTCTTCATCTCCTTAAAACCTGCAACCCAATCCCTGCCAGTCAATCCTTTACCCCACAAAATGGGCTCTCTGCATCCCGGGGACTTTCCTGGGGCGCCCGTGCTCACAGCTCTGCAGCCGCTCTGTGTCAGAGCCAGCAGAACGCGCGGATGCGGGAGGTGAACCTCACTGCAACTTGGCTCCTGGAGATCAGCCTTAGCTCACATCTGACAAAATCTGGGGTTGCAGGGCTACTTGCTCGTCTGAGGGATGTTCCTGGCCATCGCAATGCTTTCAGCTTACTCCTCCGGGCGCAGAGCAATGGGTGTTCCTGCACAAACCCCCCCGCAGCGCTCCAGACCTTCACTGATAAGGCCTTAATCAGCACATTTCGTGGGGCTGTTCAGGGAGTTGTGCCGGGGCTGTTAACAGGAGTGTGGAAAGGGATCGGCTGAGCGCTGGGGCTTCTGCCAAAACTGGCAGCTGCTATGTCACTGCTGAGTGCCATCACCTCCCTGTAAATCAGCTTTCTCAGGTCTTTTGCAAGTGGCAGAGCGTCAGAGGAGTCCCCCGAGATGCCAGGCAATGACGGATCAATTCGGTGACGCAGAAAAAAGCCTGAGCGCCCCTCGTGTCTCCTGGCTCGGCAGGAGCGGAGGGCTGGAGCAGAGGGTGGGGGGACACAGCTGTGCTGTGCCACAGGGAGGGGGGACATGGAAGGCATCAGCCCATCCATCTTCAGGTGGCATCGGGCCTGTCTGGAACCTCCTTTCATCTGCTGCTTTAGCAAAGTTCAGATGCACTGGCTCGAAAGGATTTCCCTCGGCTCAAGGCAAGAAAAGCACTTTTTTGCTTCTGTGCTTCTGCCTTCAAAGCATGCCCCGGTGTGTCCAGCCGCGGTGACCCGGGATGTGTGTTCGCGCTTTCCCTGCCGGGAAGGGAAAAGTCCCCTTTTGTGCTCGCACAGCCCCTGGCTCAAAGGCGCGGCGATGCACGAAGCTCTGCCTCCATCTCCCGGGAGCTCTCCCCGGAGTCTCCGTCTGCCCGGACGTGGGCTGCCTGCAAACTCCTTTGCGCTGCGACGCCTGACGGCCCCGGGGCCCCTTCCCCCTCTGCTCGGGGCCCGCCCTGACCCCGGCCCGGCCCCCCGCTCGGCTCGGCACGGCTCGGCACGGCTCGGCTCGCAGTGTGCCCGCCTCTGCCGGCCTGTGCGGACCTGCCACGGGCCACGGGCACACCCAGCAGGGTGTGAGCGCAGCGGGAGCCGAGTGCTGGCACGCATGGGCCCGGGGAGAGCCCAGCCCCGAGCTCACCTGGCCCAGCTGCGGGAGCCCGACATCCGCGGGGAGCAGCAGGTATTTGGTGCTGCCGGGCTGGCTGCCCCGGGCCCGGGGATGCGGGGAGGGGGTGATCATCCCGGCTCCGCGGGAAGCTGAGCGGGGAAGGAAGGGGGGTTGGCCCGTGTTGTTCTCACGCTGGCGGAGAGCAGGAGCGGGGAGCGCAGGACTGGATTGAGAGTGGGGGATCTGGGCCTGGCTGGGCTGCTCTTGCTGTTTTGGGGTCACCCTCTGCCCCTTGCTGAGCCCATGTTGTGTCCGTCTTGCGAGGAAAGGGAGCAGCGGGGTTAGGCAGCAGCTGCTGCTGACCTGCCCGGTGGCACACAGCCTGGGCTGGCTCGGCTCGGCTCGGCTCCTCCAGGACGAGGGGATCCTGATCTGCGTGCGGCCACCTGGTTGTCCTGTGCGAGCAGCCCCGGGGCTCAGAGGCGCTGGTGGGGCTGCCGGCACACGCTGCCGGGTCGGTGGCCGTGGCAGTGGGTTTGCCACCCCTTCAGAGTCCCTGTGCCTCCCACACTGGGGCTGTGAGTCTGCCGGGGGGGTGTTTGGTGGGAGCTAAAGGAGGGGTGCTTCCAGCCGTGATGGACCCCCAGCTCCCACTCTGCTGCTCTCCCGCTGGAGTTGGAGCTGAGCAGGGTCTGGTGTGTGCCTGTCCCTGCTCTGCCTGGGATGTGTGCCCTGCACAGGGGTGCTGTGCTATAACCACTGGTGCTGCTGCTGCTCTCTGAGCTGGGGAGCAGGGTGGCATTTCCCCTCCAGCCCCTCCAGACAGCACCCTTGGGGCAGATTTGTGACCAGTCCTGTGCCACTCTCTGCCAAGCTCCAGTCTTGGCAGCAACAGTCCCTTGGAGCAGCTGAGAGCTGAATTGCAGCTGGTGCCCACAGCCACTCCTCCTGTCCTGTGTACCCTGCGTGGGAGCCTGCCAGGAGCTGCTGGCACCACTGCTCTGCCCGTGTGAGCTGTGACAGGGCACAGGCTGGCTCCAAGTGAAGCCCACTGGTCCCTGGTGGAAGTGGTGACTCTGCTTCTGGTGGCAGCAGGGGTATGAGCCTGCAAGGGAAATATCTGGACCCGAGGTTTCCCGTACTTGTGTTAAGGCTGACTCCTTCAGTGCAATCACTGGGCAAGCCTGGGGCATGGAAGGTGGAGGGGCCAGCAGATGTGGGGCTCTGTTTTGCTGCTTATCATCCTCTGTGCCTTGGCCAGCTGGGCCTGCTGATGGCGGCCCCTGGACGTTCCCCCAGCATGCAGAAGCTGTCTGGGCAGGGATGGGGTCCTGCTCTCAGGGTGGTACCTGCCTGTGTGTGACCCTGTGCTCTGTGTGGGTGCTGGGACACCCCCCACCCTGGACACCCCCATAGTGGTGGCATTTAGGAGCAAGGTGACAGGCTGGGCTGCTGCCAGGGGGAGGCCAGGCTGACCTTGGCCACATCCAGGGCATGGCAGAGCTCTCTGGTCTGGCTGGCTGGGTCAGGGAGGACCTGGGCTAGCTCTGCTCCCTCTCTCCACAGCCCAGGCTGGAATGGGACACAGCTCTGTGAGGCACACCATTGCCTCCAGCATCGGGGAGGATGTGGCTGGGAGGATGTGGTCAGCTGGCTCTCATGCCTGGCTCAGTGGTCACAGTGAAATGAGAGCCAGGCTTAATCTGCAGGGTGATAGTGTTGCAGAGTGTGCCTGGCCTGCTGGGGAGGCTGGGGTGAGGAGGAGGAGCAGCTCCACAGCAGGACAAGCAATAGTAAAGGTGGGATTTCTCTGGATGGATCGAGGAAGATTTTGTTTTGGGCTCCCTGCTTCTTCCAGCCAAACAGCAGGAATCTGGGGATCACAGCCAAAGCATCCTGGCTCTCTCCCCTTGCCAGTGCTTGGGGAGCTCAGAGGTGGTCCTGCCCCCAGCCTGGATCTCTGTGACTGTAGAAATGGGTTCCTGCACAAGCACCTGGACCAAAGCCATCCAGTGTCTGCTCTCAGCTGCAGCTCCTTCACCCACACTTGGGATTCCTTGGTGTGCATGCAGGTTGAACTAAGGGGCTGTTGCCAGGATGGTGCTGCATCAGCAAGGACCTGAACTTAGGGATCAGAATGGGAACTTCCCAGGCTGTTGCACGTACCCCCAGCTGCAAGCAGGAGCCCCAGGCCGTGGCATGGTGCTGGGCAGTCCTTGCAGGTGGGAAGCCTGGGTGCAGTGTTGCTGTCAAGCTGTCAGCTGGCACGGCTGCTTGCCCCTGGAGCCTACACAGGGGTCCTGGCTCCCAGGCAGAGTGCTGAACCCTGGGCTGGGGAGCAGGCTCTGCTCCCTGCCAGCTCCAGGCTTGCTCCAGCTTGTTGGGTGAAGGGTCCCAGCACAGCCTGCTGAACAGGTTGGGCTGCAGCCTGTGCTGCTGCTTCCCCTGGCACCATGCCTTGTCTGGGGACACAACCAGCAGCCCCACTGTGTCCCAGCACTCTGGGCCACCTGCCAGGGGACCTGGACACAAAATGCTTCAGTGCTCCATCCCCACGGGGTGGGGGCAGTGTGTTGGGAAGGTCTGTGCCAACACCCTGTGTCTGTCCCCCACAGGACACCTGACCTTTTGCCCTGGGACAGTCTGCTGCCATGGCAGACCCCCCTGGCTGCTGCTCGACCTGTGCCACCTGCCTGCTCTGCCCCTACAGCTGCCAGTGGATCACTGCCAAGAAGGGGAAAAGGAAGGGCCTGAGAACCACCAAGGTGATCCCTGAGGGATGCTGACCTGGGGCTTGCCAGCCCCTTTGTGGGAGTCCCAGAGCAGTGGCTGGCGTGGGGAAGGGCTCTGGCTGGGATGCTCAGCCCAGACACTGAGCTGCTGACCTTTCACTGCTGCTCCTGCTTCCCAGGGCTGAGCCCCAGGAAAGCTGGGGTGCTACCTGGCACCCTCACTGTCCAGGAACTGCCCTAGCCTGGAGAGGTGAGAGGGTGAGCTGTGTTCCTGCTGGGTGACAAGAAGGGTAAAGCAGCATTAGTGTGTATCTGCAGCCCTTGCACGTGCCTGGAGCAGAGCAGAGCCCCAGGGCTGAGCTGGCAGCAGGTCCTGGGGCACCTGGCCAGGCACGTGGGAGACACAGTTCCTGGGCTGGGTGTGGCCCCACCAGGAGGGTGTCCCCAGCAATTTGTAACCTGGGAGTGGTGAGGCCCTGGGATTCTCTGAGGTCTCCAACTCCCATGGGAGTGGCTCTGCTGCTGCTTGTCCTGTCTTGCCTGGAATGTACAAATAAGTCTGGGTTGCTAGGTGTCCCTCTGGCACCTGTGGCACCCCTCACCTCCCCCACACAGGTGGGACTAGTGGCTGGGGACAATGCAGCTGGACCCAGGCTGCAGATCACCACTACAAGGGCAGTTCTGAGGCCCTGCACCCCTCTCTGCCCAGCCCACAGATCATCCACTAGGAGGGAATGGGACCTGGCTCCCTGCCCCTCCTTGTGTCCCAAGTCCCAGCCTGTTCCCATGGAGTGCTGCATGGGGAGGGAGGCAGTCTGGCACAGGGCTGGCTGGGTGATACCCAGGGGTCTGAGAAACCTGGCTGGGGGCTAGGAGCCCTGAGGGTATGTGCATAACTCTCATCTCTGGCTTTCAGCGTGACTGCAGCTGGTTCCTTTTCCTCTTCTGCGTCTTCCTCTTCACACTGGTGTGGCTCTACTTCGCCATCATCATCCTCAATGATTTCCACAACTTCAACGAGTGAGTAGGATCCCACAGCCAGCCTTGTTCCCCGTGTCACCCCTGCCCCTCTCACCCTCCTCTCTGCTGGCAGATTCATCTTCAGGCAGAGGAAGCTGTGGCTGGACTGGTCCCTGGTGCTGCTGATAGCCACGGCTGTGCTGATCAGCTACTCGTCTGTGCTGCTGGTGAGCCCTCCTGACCCTGCTGGGCTCGGGGGGAGTGGGTCTGTGCTGAGCTGGGAGGAACCTGCAGCATCTGGAGCTGGGTCAGCCTCCTGACCCAGAGCCAGGGGGCCAGAGCTTCTGTGGCTGAGTCCCTGCCCTGTGAGGGGTGAGGTGTGGGGGACAGCCCAGCTCTGACAGCTCCTTGCTCTTGCAGGTCCTCGCTTTGTTCCTGCAGCTCTGTGGCCAGCCCTTGAAGCTGCACTGGGTGCACAAGGTGAGAGACTGGGGGTGGTGGTGCCTGCCCTGGCTGCCCTTGCACCTTCAGAAGCTGGGAGCAGTCTGCTGGGGCTGTGCCTGGCTGCTGTGACCCCCACTCAGTGGCTGTGTGTCCCTGCTGAGCTGGGCTGCAGCTGCCAGCCCCTCAGCAGCGTGTCTCTGGGATGGGAATATTCCCAGTGCTCAAAGCATGGAGCACAGAGCTCAGCTGCAAACCCAGATGGGAAAGTGGGGTGTCAGGGCTTGCAGGGGTTCATAAGGAAGTGAGGAGGAGGACTCTGCCTGGCCTGCAAGATGCTGTGTGCTCCCCTAACTGCCCTGTGCATGCCCCACAGATCCTGCTGATCCTGACTGCCCTGGTGGTGGCTGCAGCCTTCACAGGGCTGGGAATAAAGTGGGCAGAGGAGTGGAAGAGTGCACGGATCTCCCTGCAGGTGAGTCACCTGGACAGCAGGGACTCCCCTGCTGTACCCAGTGCCTGCCCTGTGGGCTTCAGCTGACAGGTGCTGACTGAAGCCCTCAGCATGGCTGTGGGCACTGGGGGTTAATTCCCTGCCCTTGACTTCTGCTGCCTGGCCAGGCAAGGTGCTCCTTCTGCCCCTGCAGTCCTGCCTG
Organism: Phylloscopus trochilus trochilus; assembly: GCA_016584745.2. NCBI lineage: Eukaryota > Metazoa > Chordata > Aves > Passeriformes > Phylloscopidae > Phylloscopus > Phylloscopus trochilus. Next base: position 5,182,168 of record WQNJ02000046.1, read on the forward strand.
GAGCAGCTGCCACCAGACTGATGGATAGTGGCTGGACCAGAGCAGGGAGTCTGTTCTGTCCCCCTGGAGCCTGTCCCTCCCTCCCTGGCACTGTGGATCTTCCAGCAGTACTGGCTGCAGGGGCACATCCCTGGCCTTGGAGCATGTGTATTTTGGGGACAGGGACTGGTGCTGGCTGACACCCTCTTTTTTTTTGCCTCCCCAGGCAACAGGTCCCTTCCTGCACATTGGAACTGTGGGGGGAATGACACTCCTTGCCTGGCCCCTGGCCAGCTTCATCTACCGCACCCGCAGGACAGGTAAATCCCCCTGCAAGGGGCTCCAGCTGTTCCCTTGGCTGGTGCCCTGCTTCCTGCCACCCAGCTGAGCAGCACTGTTGGCAGAGTGGTGCTCAGGGAGCATCAGTGCAGTGGGAACAGGTCTCCAGTGTGGTAGTAATGCCTGCTTTTGGCTGCTTCTCATGACCAGCCCTTGTTGCAGCTTCAGCCCTTGCTGCTTTGCAGCTGAAGGAGGGCTACAGATGGCAGAGTGCTGCAGGAGTGTGAGTTGGGCAAGGGCATGTAGCAGGGCAAGAATAAATCTGCAGTGTTCCCGAGGCTGGGGATGCAATGTTTGACCTAGAGCAATGACAGGTTAATGCCAGGTGAAGCAGCTTATTCTTAGTGACCTGCAAAATACTTCCTCTGTACCTCATCCCCTCTAACATCCTTCTGACCTGTGCCTGCAGGTCTCAAGGTGTTTGTGCTGCTTGTGTTCTGGGCAGCAATGATTGCACTCTACCTGGCTCCCTTGGGAATCACCTCCCCTTGCATCATGGAGGAGAACCAGCTGCCCCCCAAGCCAGCCCTAGTTGGCCATCGAGGAGCACCCATGGTGAGTGACCAGCACCCTGGCAGTGGTCAGGGTGGATGGGGCAGGCTGCTCCACTAGGAAAAGCCAGGCTGTCCTTGATGCTGTTCAAGATTACAGCAACACAGACTCTGAGGTCAGAAGGCTGAAATGACTCCAATCAATCTTTATTACCTGGGAATTTCTTCCCTTTATGCTATTTTACGAAGAACACACCCAAGGGGTGGAAGAGAGACAAACTTCTTCACTACATTGGTCAAGTCAGAGGGACATCAAGAAGAAGTCCTTCCTAGAGAAAGGAATGTAAATATAGGATACAGTTAGGAAAATGTGTCTCTTGTTGGCAGAACAGTGCCTGGGAAAGAGTTTCAGAGAAACCCAAACATCACAGCACGAACCATGGCTACAGTGCCTGGCTGTGGGGCACAGATCCTCATGGCCTGGACAAGCTCTAGCCAGCCCAGAGCAGTGGCATCCCCACAGCAGCCAGGGCAGCTCAGGCTTGGAGGATGGGTGAGCAGAGGGTGAGGAGGGGATGCAGCAGCTGCAGGACAGAGCTGTGTCCTGAGCACTACTGGATCAGGAGTGTGCAACTCCCAGCAGAAAGCCTGGCTGTGTGTGTGGGCTGGGGAGCAGGGATTAGCATGCTCTGGCTGTCTATCCCCAGTCCTTTTCCATCCCCCACCATGCCCTGATAACTCCAGTCTCATTATGGTTGCCCTAGAGCCCAGCCAAGCTGCTGGGTGCATCCAGGCAGGATGAGTGCCTGCCTCCTGCCCCATCCTGCCCTGTTCTGCTCTCTGCACTAACATAATCCCTTTTTCCAGCTGGCCCCCGAGAACACCCTCATGTCACTGCAGAAGGCGGTGGAATGTGATGTGCAGGTCTTTGAGACAGACGTCATGGTGAGGTAAAGGGGCTCAGGGGGAGGAAGGGGTCTGTGTGTCCTGGGATATCACCTCCCACAGGGAGGGAGACACCTGGAGGACTGACACAGCCTGCACTTGGAGTCGGCCCTGTTCAAAGGGCTCTGCCACTCCCGTTGTCCCAGGATGGGACTGGCTCCAGCTTGGTGTCCCAATGGTTTGGGAGGGGTACTGGGTTTCTGTCCTCCCCCATGCAGATTGCCTTCCAGGGAGGGAGGCTCCATCAGGGGAGGGGTACTGCTTGGAAAACAGACCCTGGCTCTGGTTCATCCCATGTAATCCTGTTATTGGGACAGCTGTTCCAGAGAGCAGGGAACTGCTTGGTTGCTGGTTTGGTGTCAAGGTGCACTTTTTTATGTAAAGAGCCACAAGTGGAATAAGGGTGGGGTTACTCTAGCAGGGGGCAGAGATGGGGTAGAAATGGCAGGGCAGGGATAGGAGACAAACAGCTTACAACATATGGCTTTCCTCTGTGCTCCTTTGCCAGTGCTGACGGGGTGCCATTCCTCATGCATGACGAGGAGCTCACCAGGACCACCAACGTGCAGGCTGTGTTCCCTGAGAGAGCTGCCCTGAACAGCACTGCCTTCAACTGGACAGACCTCCAGCAGCTGGATGCTGGCAGCTGGTTCCTGGAGGTCAGCAATGTCCTTAGGGTGGCTGGTGAGGAATGGGTGCATTTTGGGGCAAAGCACTAGCCCTGCCCTGGGGCTCCAGAACTTTCCCTCTGGAGAGCTGGTCCTAGCAGACAGCTGGACAGGGTGCAGAAGCCTGCACAAATCCCTTGGGTGCGGTTATGCCCCGAGCTGGGGTTTGTTCTGATTCCTCAGCTGAGTCATGGCTGCTTTGAGAGGGGATGTCTAGTGTTTGCCCTGAGCTGCACAGCCTGCCTGGGCTTGAAGGCAGCTGTGGTCAGGCTCTTCCCAAAAGGTGACTAACTACTGCTGAGCAGCTTTGAATGCCCACAGGTCTTGGGGCTGCTTGTTAGTGGGGAGAAGGGTAGAGGTGCCCGTGGATGTGCATAGGGAGGTTCCCTGTGCCTGTCTGCACCACAGAGCACGTGGAGAGGCCCGTGTAGGAAACTGAGGGTCAGAGACAGGCACCAGGTTGGGATGTGGAAGCTTGCAGGTGGTCTGCCTGTGGATGACTGCCCCTCTCTCGCCCCTGCAGCGGAGGCCATTCCCCACTGTGCAGAGCCTCTCCCCTGGTGATCGCAAGGAGGCAGCTGAACAGAGGATCCCGTCCCTGGAACAGGTTCTGGAGGCAGCCAAGCAGAGCAACATCTCCATCATGTTTGACCTTCGGCCTGAGAACCACAGCGACTACCAGAACTTCGTCAATGTCACCCTGGAAGTGATTTTACACTCAGGCATCCCGCTGGAGCAGGTGAGCTGCTCACCACCCCACCCCTGCCAGGCCCTGCTGTCACACCCCTGCCGTGGTGGGAGGTGCCCTGCCAGCCACCCTGACCATCCCTGACACCCCATACACCTCATCCCCATATGTGATCCCTGCTGGGCAGCCCTGCCCAGGTGTGGGGCTCTCTAGCTTGGAAAAGTTGCCCATGATTAGTGTTTAATGCCTACAGCTTCAGGCCCCTCCAAATACTTTGGTTTCCCATTGCTGGCCACCCTGGTGTGTAAACAATGACTCAGTCTAGGGAGGAGACCAACACTGCCAGCAGGAGCAGGAACACAATGCTGAGGCTTCCACCTCCCCACACTCCACCACACCTCTCCCTGCAGCTCTTGGACTCCTGCTGCACCCTCCTGTGTTGCCTTTATGCTTCATCCAACCCCTGCAGTATGGGATATGTGCTGCCCTCAGGGGGCAAATCAGCACTCAAATCACCATCCTTGGCCTTTTGGGAATGCAGAGCAGGAGGGGACTTGGAAAAGACTTCTGCTATAGTGCTGATCCAAGGTGCATTCTTGCTGCAGAGTTGGGGATAAATGGATTCACTTTTTGAGCCATTCAAGGATCCAGAAAGGACTTAAGTGTTGCAGATTTCCCAGGCTGGAACTGCTTTCTCCCTTCAGAGAGACCTGTGCTTATTTCTTGGCTGGGGCAAGCTCTTAGGAGACTGTCCTGGCTGAGATCCTCATGGAAGAGCTGAGCATGGAGATGGGAGGCAGGAAGCAGCTGTCTGAGCAGCCATGTGGCCCTGGACCTGCAAGGCAATATTGGAAGAGTGCAAACTCTCTGGAGCAACTCTCCTCTGCATGTGCTCTCTGGCTCTTGCCTAGGTCCTCTGGCTTCCAGATGGGTTCAGGGAAGATGTCAAACAGCAGGCCCCAGGTGTCCAGCACGTCTACGGCCGGAAGAGACTCGAGAATGAGGAGCCAGGACTACACGTCAATCTGCCCTACCAGGACATGAGCTCTGAGGAGATCAGGTGAGAACGCTTTGTCCAAGTACCTGGGAGCTGTGGGGGTCTGGGGACTGTCCCAGCAGAGTCCAGCAGAGCTGAGGGTGCTGAGTACTGGTGTGCTGCTGGGAAGAGCTGGGTGTGTGCCTTGTGAACAAGCATCCCTATCAATCAGGCAGGGCTGGTGCAGAGGATGGAGCTGGCTGCAGTCCTCTGCCCTGCCAGCAAATCTGCCCTCAGTCTGGATCTCCAGGCTCCATGTGGCTGCAAATGCTGGATCATATCCCAAATGTCCCCACGCAGGCAGTACCGCCAGGACAACATCTCTGTCAACTTGTACGTGGTGAACCAGCCCTGGCTCTTCTCCGTGCTGTGGTGCTCAGGGGTGAGCTCTGTCACCACCAACGCCTGCCAGGTGCTGAAGGAGATGAAACACCCCATCTGGCTGCTTGTAAGTGAGCCCTCCATCCTTCACCCTGCCCCACAGCCCTGTGTCCCAGGCACTTGTGGGTCCCTTTCTGCAGCAGCCCTGTGCAGCTGCCTGGAGGGTGACTTCTGCTCACTGCTCTACTGGCATGGGAATGTGTGACCCTGTAGGAGGGACTGGTGGCACAGCAGGCAGGGCTGTGCCACAGCACACCACCCCTGGCTGGTGTTCAGTGGTTTGTCTCATTGCCTTGCAGCCCAGCAGCACATACTTCATGATCTGGGTCGTTGTAGACTGCGTTTCCTTCCTTATCATCATCTGGGCTTTTGTCTTGATGAAGTAGGTTTGATCCCTTTCTCCTTCCCTGGGGCCTGAGGGGGGCTGTAGTGTGCCCTGGGTGGTTGGTGCAAACCCAAACCTGCTGGGGGAGGCTGTAGTGTGCCCTGGGTGCCTGCTGCAGACCCAAACCTGCTGGGGGAGGCTGTAGTGTGCCCTGGGTGCCTGCTGCAGACCCAAACCTGCTGGGGGAGGCTGTAGTGTGCCCTGGGTGCCTGCTGCAGACCCAAACCTGCTGGGGGAGGCTGTAGTGTGCCCTAGGTGGCTGGTGAAAACCCAAACCTGCTGGGGGGGGCTGTAGTGTGCCCTGGGTGGCTGGTGCAAACCCAAACCTGCTGGGGGGGCCTGTAGTGTGCCCTGGGTGGTTGGTGCAAACCCAAACCTGCTGGGGGAGGCTGTGGTGTGCCCTGGGTGGTTGGTGCAAACCCAAACCTGCTGGGGGAAGCTGTAGTGTGCCCTGGGTGCAGGGCACACTGGTGCAGAAACAAACCTGCAGCCACACCTCTCTGGATGCAGATCCTGGGGGGGTCCTCTCCTGTCTGGTTAAGTAAGACAGAAGTGTGTGGAGGCAACTTTTATCTCCAAGCTGCAGCTAGAAGTCTGCCCTGCCCCTGCCTCAAGCTGCTGGGTGCCCTAGTTGACACCTCCTAGCCCACTCTGTGCCCCAGGGCTCGGTGGGCTGAGGCTGGGGGATGCTGGTCCTGCTCCTTTTTAGCAGGGCTGCCGGCACTGAGAGCAGCTCCCTGCGGGACTGCGGGGCCCCACAGCCTCCAGCTGGCAGCTCAGGGGAGGGCACGGTGAGACCAGACTTGCATGCTAACATCGATCCTCTTCCATCTCCTAGGAAATGTTCCCACAGAAGACGGCCAGCGGGTGAGTGAGCTTCCCTCCCTTGGGGCCAGGCTCTGCCTGTGGGACTCTCCCTGACGGGCAGGCAGCTTTCTCCAGCCAAACGTGACGGAGTGGTTTGGGATGGCTGGGGGAGGGAAGGGAATCCCGGCGGCCCAGAGAGTTCCCTCCTGTCCTGCCCTTCACAAGCAGCCCTGTGGGACAGCACTAGGGAATCCCACATTCCCAGAATATCCTCAGACCTGCTTTTCAGGCTGCTCTGCCTGTCGCTGCGGGATGGTGGCTGCCCACAATGACTGGTTTTTCTCTGTCTCCTCAGAGTCTGAGACGGATGTGCTGCTCACAAAGATCAACAGCTTGATGCAGGAGTGACCCCCTCTTGCCTGTCAGCCGTGGGGAGGGGCAGCCAGAGCCCTGCACGGCGGGGAGCACTCCTCAGGCCGGCTTCGAGGCTCCTTTCCTTTTCAGACTCCTTCCCGAGCCTCCCTTCTACCGTGGCCTTCCTGGCTCCTTTCATGGTGCTCAGCTGCCCTCCGCTGAAAAGACTTGGAACTGAGTTGTCGTTTCCCACTGGCAGCGAGGAACTAAAGCTTTGCAGGGGTGGCCTAGGGGCAGAATATTTATCCAGCAGTGCTGGAGCTGAGACCTCTCCCTTGGGGTTCGGACAGGAGCGGGGATTTGGGTCGCTGTTTGCTGCAGGAGAAGGGCTGTCTCTGCCGGCTGTCAGCACCTCTGCAGCCAGTGATGGGACACCTGGTGCAAGCTGTGCTGTTCCCCTTGGGGATTGCCCTGTCCCGTGGCTTGAGGAATAGGGAGGGAGGTGCGGAGTGGCTTTTCGCAAGACAAAGGGGAAGCCGAGCTCTTCACCCTCCCATCCTGGACAGAAATCCTGTCTCTTCTGCTGCTGGCTTCATGTTCACAGGGTCCTGGCACTCCACGCAGCAGTTAATGCCTGTTGCTCGGGAGAGAAAAGGCGCAGGGCTGGGGGTGGTGGGTGTCGGGGGCTGGCAGGACCGCGCTCACGCTCCTGCTGCTGCTCCGGGGCAGCACAGGGAGCGCTGGGGCTCGGCATCGGTCCCTTCGCAGCAGGGCCGTGAAAAGGGAGAGGGGTATCGTGTCGGTTCGACTTGTTGCTGTCTATTTATGTCAATAAAGCAGAGGAGCGGCAGACAAGAGCCCGCAGGGGTGCGGCGGGCACGCCTGCATCCTCCCTTCCGCCCCTTTCCCTGCCGGCGGCGCTGCCGGCCCGGAGAAGGAGCCGGCGCATCCCGGCCCGGGGCGGGCTCGCTCCGCGGCGCCTCCGTGCCACCTACAGCCGGCTCGGGGAGCCGGGCGGGCCCTGCGCGGCGGGCAGGGAGGGGAGGCCGAGCCGGGCGCGGTTGGCGGGGCGCAGGCCGAGCCTCCCCGCAGCCCGGCGGGCTCGGAGCGGCCGCGCCGCGGGGCAGAGCGGCGGTGGCGGCGGCGGTGGCGGCGGCGGCGGCGGTGGCGGTGGCGGTGGCGGTGGCGGGGCGCTCCCGGAGGCGGTGCCGGCGGCCGGGGGAGGGCGGTGGCTTCGGGCGGGGTGAGGCGGGGCGGGGCGGGCGGCGGCTCCTCGGCCGCTGGCGGGCTGGCACGGAGCGGAGCGGCCGGGGAGGCGGCCACGGCGGAGCGATGATCCGCCGGGAAGGTAAGGAGCGGAGCGCACCGCCCGGCCCGGCCCGGCTCGGCTCTGCCCGCCGCGCCCGGGCACCGCGCTCAACAAGTGTGTGCCCCGCCGGGACCGCGCTGCTGCCGGGCAGCTCCCGCCCTCGCTCCCCGGTACCGGCGGCCCTGCGACCCCGGGGTGAAGAGCCGAGGGTTGGGAGCCCTCGCCCCACGCCCTCCTCGGGCTGTGGATGCGGTGTGCTGCCGTGGCTCGGAGTGGGTGGCCGTGGGGATGCTCTGCTTGCGTGCTGCGGGGAGGAGAGCGGCCAAGGGGGTTTGGGCTCTGCCAGGAGGGGTTTCCTGTAAGTGGGAGTTGTGTACACCTTGAGGCACGTGGAGGTGGGCCCTGGACACCGTGTGCTGTTTCTTGGGAGCTGTAGGAAGGGTGCTGCGGTCTCCCTGCCAGGCTGGGAGCACAGCACGTCCCCGGCTGGGGAGCCGGCAGTCAGTCCCCTGCTCCAGCTGGCTGTCACCCGGTACGGGTGGCCAGCAGCAGCACAGAGGTCAGCGCAGTGCATGCTGCTCCTGCTGCACAGCCTGGGCTGCGGTGGGAAGTTTACACCGGGTTCCCAGTCTTTGAGTCCCGGTGAGGTGGCCCCAGCTCTCCATCTGCTTCTTCAGTTCTGCTGATGAGGTCAGGAATGACCAGGCAGTGTCATCTCAGCCCTGCTCATGGTATGCTGGGCAGTGGCTGAAGCCACTTGCAGAAAAGGAAGCTCTTAGTAATAGCACAGGGCTAGGATTGCCGTAAAGCTCAGGGAAGTCCCTGCTTTTCCTGGAGCAAGTGTGGAGCCCAGCTCCAAGTTAACGCTTCCCCAGACTCCCTTCCCCGTTCTGGTCCCACGATGAGTCACTGTGGTGACACAGGCTGGAGGACCCCCTTTCCTTTCAGCCGAGGAGAAGCTGGGAGGCTGGGCGAGCTGGGACACCAGGTGGCACGTACCCAAGCAGACACAGGCCCCCTTGTTTGATGACCTGAATTCTCGAGAGCCCTGTGATGAGCAGGGTCATCCTTTCTGCATGAGTTCCTGGCTTAAAAGATGAGTCTCCAGCAGTGGCGGGACAGCTTCCCTGCCTTCTCACACAGACACTCTTTGTCTGCAGCCTGCCTGGGTGACAAAGGGAAATATCCACTGATGGGGCAGGGATGTTCTCAAGGTCTACAGGAGCTCACCACCTGCCTGAGAGATGGGTCACATCTGAGGTCGGGGCTGCACTGGCAGCTCTGGCTGTCTGCCCAGAGAAGTGTGGAGGTGTCCAGGCAGAGAGATCACAGCTCCACTGTTTTAGGTCCAGGCTTTTTCTCATAGCTATGTCTAGGCCAGTCATTAACCAAAATGTTGCTTCATGGCAGCCTCCAGCTCCCCTCCTCACCAGCATCTCATCTGACCCCAAGGCATTGTGTTCCTTTCCCACTTGTCTCCTGCTGACCCATGGCTGCTTGCTGCTTTGAGCAATTCTTATGCTTTACCCTTGGGTAGAAACCCAAGTTTTGCCACTCCTGTAGCTGAGCTGTTTTCCCTACGTGGATGGGCCTACGCTCAGCTTTGCTGCAGCCATCTGGCCCTATGTGGGAGGCTGCAGTTCCTGCAGCAGTATTCATAGCCCTGTGCAACCAGAATGTGTCCAGCTTCTGAACGGCTTCTGTGCCTTGTAGGTGGCAGAGGTGTTCAGGCTGCCCAGCGCCACAGGGTTCAGAGTTGAGTCAATCTGATTTTAGCTCCTGATTTTCAGGGTTAGTGACAGAACTGCCTCTCCTCCAGTCCGTGCCCAGGTCTCCAGTGTGGGCCCTCAGTGCCCCTCAGCAGGGTTATCTTTCCCAGGTGTGTGTGTAAGGAGGCTGCTTTTGTGGCTGTCTGACTTTTAAAACTCCAGACTGGAAGGCAGCTTGAGGCATTATCCCAGGCTGCACTCGAGCCTTCCCTTAACATCCTACAATGTTAATGCCTTGTTACTCCTGTGTCATCTCTGCAGACACTGAACGGGCAGTGGAAATTCTGACCAGATACCAAAGCACCCTGCGGTCCCCGGAGGAGCAGGAGTTAAAAGCTTCCATTGGAAAAGTCTCGCACATCTTCCAAAGTGACCTCTTCCAGGCTCTGCTGGGTAAGCCCCTGCCTTGCAGTCCCTTGTGTTTAGTGGGGTCTCCTGGGAGCCTGATCCCACACGGGTGTCTGGTGCTGAGCAGTGCATTCTGTGGAAGCACAGGGCATGTGGTGCCAGGGAGCTGGGCTGTCTTTCTCCCCCCAGGGCTTAGGCAGGAGATAGCAGGAGATCACTGGGTGTTTGTAGTGAACAGCATTCCTCAGTCTGATTGAGGACAAGGGGTAACACCTTCTTGATCAGGCCATGCCTGATCTATCCAGCACCTGCTAAGGGATCCTGCCCTGCTGTGAGCACTCTCTGTGCACGGCAGGCCTGGTGTGTCCAGGAAGGAAAATTACATTCTTCTGTCTTTAAGACAGAATCTACATGTACCCATCTTTTTTGAGGTATTCTGGCCTTTCTTGTGCTTAGAGCACTTGTGAGACACACACTGTTCCAGCAGCTCCATTCCACACAAGACTTAACAGCAAGGCTTATCTTGGGACTGGACACCAGAAAATGGCATTTTGAGCACTGTATAAAGTTCTCCATGTGGATTGAGACAGATGCAGCTGAAGTCTTTCTGGACTATGCAGCTTTTCTGTGCAAGACACACAGCTATCTTGCTGTTCTCCTTAAGTTCTGTTCACTGTGGGCTTTGGGAAATGCATGCAACCCTGGTGGTTTCTGTTCCTGGATCTCCTGGGAGAGAAGCTGAGTTTCCCTGGTGGGAAGGAGGGGAAAGCACCCCAGAGGCTCTGCACTCTTAGAGGAAGACTCAGGCCCCAGGGTGCAGAGCTCCACATGTGGTCTGTGGCTCACTCTCAGTGCATTTTGACCCAAGGCTGTCTCAGCCCTGGTGCTCCCCTTTGCTGTTCTCTTGGCAGCTCTCACCTTTTCTTCACACCTCTGCAGCCAGAGTTCCACTGGTGTGCCTGCAGAGATGAGTTGCCAGCAGCTCCTCTGTGCTTCAGGTTTTCCATTGAAAATGAAGTTGAGTGTGTGTCCTGAGCAATATTGTTCTATCCTTTTTTTTCTCTCTTGCTGTTGGAGCATCACCTGGAGACTTTCAGTCCCAGCATGTCCTTTAAAGGCCCTGTTATGGACTCTCTATGCCAGCAGCAGCAGAGACATGTGCCAAGGGTAGACTCCCCAGGGCAGGTGGGCCCCCACACTGAAGCAGCCAGTGTACATCCCCTTTCTTATCTCTTAATTTATACAGCCCACCCTCTAAATAATCCCCAGCAGGGCTGTGACCTTGACCAACCTGACCTCAGCCCAACACCCCTGGCTGCTTTTGTGTGCTGGCCAGTCCTCCCTGGGGCTTTCCCAAGGCCCAGGGCTGTTGCTGTTAGTGCAGCAGTGCTGTGGAGAGAGGTGGCTGCAGGGAACAGGAGCTGGCTGCAGCTGCACGCCGGATGCTGCAGCGTCCCCAGCTCCCTGCTCACAGCCGCTTGTCTTGGGTGTCCTATCGGCCCTGGCACGAGGGAGTGTTGGGAGTGTCGCTTGTTTACTGGTGACCTTTTCAACTGGTTTAACAGGATATTAATTCCCCGTGCCAGAGCGAGCCTTTCTCTAGATGTGTTTACCTAAACTAGGAATTTGCATTAATTACTTCCGCCCACCCCCTCCCCCGGACTCCCTCCCCCTGCTTCCCCTCGGAGTGTGAGTTTGTGAATTCCTCTGTCCCAGCATGGATTGTGTCTGGCTGTGTGCTCGCTGGCTGGCACACCCTGGGCTGCCTGGTGTCCAAGGTCCCTACCCACTGGAGCACAAGAACAGCGCTGCCAGGATGATAGAACATTTCTATTTTCATTTTTATTTTCACCCCTCCTTTTCCCAGTGGGCCAGTGTGTCTGTGTGTGTGTGTGTCTGAAGTCTGCTCTGAGTCACAGGGCTGGCTCAGTGTGGGAGATGGATTTGCAGGAGAGCAGGGACACTGCTCAGTGTCTCACTGCCCCACACCACGCCAGATGCTTCTGGCTCTGGAGAGGCCTTAGCCTGAGGAGGTCCCTCCTCTTGCAGCCTTTCAGCAACACAGCCCTGCTTTTCTTCAGCCCCTTTTAAAAGATGAATGCATGAGCAGGGTCTATCCCTGTCCTCAGGCCACCTGCTCCTGCAGGTAATGCCCTCCTAGAGCACACGTTGACTGATTGGAGTTTGAACATCCAAACAGGCCATGGTAGAGCTACCAGCAGAGCCAAACATCCTGGAGTTTGCCAAGTTAGTCCACGTGAAAGATGCCAGGGATATGACTTTCTTTGCAATATGATATTCTTCTTAAAGAATAAGCTGCTTTGGGGTCTCCACACCCCCACCTTTGCTGGGTGCAGTGTTGTGCTGGGTTGGGTCAGTCGCTGCGATCACACCCAGCGTTGCTCTGCACATGCACCGTGGCGTGCCAGACTCCTCTGAGCACGGCCCAGCCCCTTAAATCCTTGTGACCACCTCCCTGTCCCTGGAGCTGCCTGTGCCGGGGGCACTCCCTGTGCCAGGACTGCCCCTGTCCCTGTGCCGGGACTGCCCCTGTCCCTGTGCTGGGGGCACTGCCTGTGCCAGGACTGCTCCTGTCCCTGTGCCGGGACTGCCCCTGTCCCTGTGCTGGGGGCACTGCCTGTGCCAGGACTGCTCCTGTCCCTGTGCCGGGACTGCCCCTGTCCCTGTGCTGGGGGCACTGCCTGTGCCAGGACTGCTCCTGTCCCTGTGCCGGGACTGCCCCTGTCCCTGTGCTGGGGGCACTGCCTGTGCCAGCACTGCCCCTGTCCCTGTGCTGGGACTGCTCCTGCCCCTGTCCCTGTGCCAAGACTGCTCCTGCCCCTGTCCCTGTGCCAGGACTGCCCCTGTCCCTGTGCCGGGACTGCCCCTGTCCCTGTGCCGGGACTGCCCCTGTCCCTGTCCCTGTCCCTGTGCCGGGACTGCTTTTGTCCCTGTGCCGGGACTGCTCCTGTCCCTGTCCCTGTGCCAGGACTGCCCCTGTCCCTGTTCCAGGACTGCCCCTATCCCTGTGCCGGGTCTGCTCCTGTCCCTGTCCCTGTCCCAGGACTGCCCCTGTCCCTGTGCCGGGACTGCTCCTGTCCCTGTCCCTGTGCCGGGACTGCTCCTGTCCCGGCTCGGCACAGCGGTGCGGGAGCTGCTCTGCTCTGCGCTGGAATGTGCCAAACCCCGCTCCGCACAAAAGAAATTCCTTGGCCGTGCAGAGGGAAAACAGGCTGTGCTGGCTCCCTTCTGCTGGCCCCTCTCTCTCCCCGTGTCTGAGGCTGTGGAGCCAAGTGCGTGACTTGCAAGGGAACAGCCCAGCCAAGGGGTGCTCCGGGAGCCCGGCTTGGGGTGGCGGTGGCCCCGCTTTCCCTTTGCTGGGTGCAGCCCCTCAGGGAGATGCTTGGTCTCCTGTGCTGCTGGGGAGGATGGGGCTTGCACACAAAAGCAGCTCCCTGACCTTTCCTTCCCAGAGCTGGGGCTGAAAGGGGCCGTTGTGCCCTTTGCAGCGGGAGAAGCTGGTGGACAGGCAGGGTTTGTGTATGTCCAGCTGTCCCCACTGCCAGCAGCCCAAGGGGCCGAGCTCCTCCCAAAAATCCTCTGGGACTCAGCTTCTCTCCTCTGCCTGAGCAGTGGCCAGTGCAGACCTCTGTAGGTCCTGTCAGCTGCTTGGGCCCCCCCAGTCCTCCCCTGCAGCTCCTTTTACCCCACAGAAGGTTCCTCATGAGCATCCCGATGTGGTGAAGGCAGAAGGAGGGGCAGGTAGTGCTTCCCTGGGTGCAAAACCCCAGCAAGACCTGCTTGCCAACAGCACAGCTGGGGATGGTGGGAATGGCTTCACCGGGTGGCTGCAGGAGCCAGCGTGGAAAACTGCAGGAATCTGGAGGCTTCCCAACCCTGAGGACTCCTCCTCTTGCAGATTTGCCCGTAGCAAGGATGGAAAGTTGCAGCTCGCTTGAAAAAGATCTGCTGTGGCAGCCATGGGTGTGAATGGCAGTGGGGCTGAGGCTGGGGTTTCTGCCTGGGGTAAATCTGCGGTGCTGCAGCTGGTGACAGTGCATGCATTGGGGCAGAAATGTCATTTTCTGGACATGCTTGTGCTGGCTGGCACAAGGGCACTGCGTTAGAGCACAGAAGCTGGTGCTATAGAAATATTTAATGGCATTTATTTGATGTGTTAACACCAGGAAAAAACTGTTTGAAAAATTCTGATCTCTGTAGATCTTGAGTTACTTTTCCTTATTAGATCCAGAACGTATTTACATGTCATCACACAGGAATTGGGCTGTAAGACAGAACATGCAACTTCATCTTTTGCTACCACAACATCCTCTTACAGAGGCTTTTCAGGTAGTGCTGTTCTTAAAATGCACAGGTGAGGCAGACCTGTGTGCAATTTGTGATGCTCATAAGAAATGAGGGAAACCAGCATATATTTGAATCACCTTAATGCCACATGCATGTGTCCTAAAATGTACTTCTGTCCCTTGCTGCCTGAACCCTGTCCACCAATCCTGAAACTCCTCTAATCCCTGGTGCCAGCAGCAATTCTCAATTCTGGCAAGCACCTCAACTGGGCTGAGGGTTTTGGAGGTGGAGAGTGGCTGCTGCAGGGGACAAGTTCCCTGCCCCTCAGGCGCCTTGCCAGCTTGGCTGCCCAAGGCTGTGTTCCTGCAGCAGATGGGTGACAAACGGGGATGCCAGCAGCAGCACACCCCCACAATGGGGCTGTTCAAATCCTGTTTTCATTCTTGCAAAGTTTTGTGTGTTCCCAACGTAATCCACGCAGCCAGAAGCTGCTGCTAGCCTGTTACGCAATTATTATTTTTATGACCAGAGATGTTTTAGCACGAAAACAAAGTCCAGTTCCTCTGGCTGTGAAGTGAGTGCTTGCTGCAACCTCGTGTCTGATTTGGGAGGGTTTCAGGGGCTGCCAGCAGCCAGTTTGGCAGCCAGGGTGCTGTAGAAGGGGTGCCCCAGGTGCAGCGGGTACATCTGGGGACTCCCACTCCTCCCATCGTTGCCAGCTGCCACGTGTCTCCCAGGGCACAGCACAGAGCCTGGCAGCACAAAACAGCAGCTCCAAAAGTGGCACTGGTGCCAGGCAGTGGCACGGTGCTCTCCCTGCACCCAGACAGCCACAGAGCCTGCCTGGGCTGCCCTTGGCCACCCAGCTGGTCTGCCAGCAGCTGAGATTTAGGTCAGCTTTGCCCTTACAGCTGGGAGGTCAGCAGAGCAGGCAGCCCCTGGGAGCTGGGTGATGGGAGTTGAAGCTGCTCTCATCCCATCCTGCATCAGGGGTGTGCTGCTGCAGTGCCTGGGCACATGGTGAAGCACTGGGAGAGAGAGGATGGGGAATTGTGCCTGGGCGTGCAGCCCTGCTCTGGGAAAGCATCCCTGGTGTCATGGGCAGTGGGGGAGCTTCAGACAAAGGTTATTATAAAAGCCCTCCTGTTGAGTCACGAGGTGAAGAAGGGACACCCTTCCTTTCTAAACTCATCCTGGGTGCAGCTGGATCCAATCTTAGCCCCAGACTTTGTCAAGGGTGTATGTCTAAAGGATTATATAGGTGTGATTGAACCTTTATACAACTTTGTCCTACGGGATTAAGGATGATAAACCCCGTGTATTTATATAACTATATTAAATGATTTGTGTAAATTTAATACAATAATGATAAGGATTAGAGAAAAAAAAAGAGAGCTTAATCAGACTTATTTACTAAGCAGTATGGATAGCTGTAACTACTAATGTAGTGCACTGGTTTTGAAGCAATATTAAAGCAATTATATTAAAGCTAGCTAAACAAGTATGAAGTAGAGATTGAGGTTACTCACCCATACCACTGACCAAGGGCAAATCTCTTTGACTCAGCCTCGAGGAGTGACCTTGAGGGGTGTCCCCACTCAGGGGAAGGATCTTCACACACCTTAGGGAGGTATGATAGAAGTCTTCACTGTGCCAAAGTGTGACTGGCCTTTTACAGTATGAAGTGATTGACTGTCAGTCATATGCATTTTTTAGATTGCATGTTATCAGACCTAATCAGCAAAATATGCTTTGGGCTGAAAAAGGTGCGAGCAGCTCTTTAGTTGCTTCTTGTCACCACTCCTGACTCTCACTGCCATATCAGAGCATGCACATTCTTGCTGCTCCCAGCTCCAGTCAGGGAGCTTGTCTTGCCTGTCCTCGTGGTGGGGGTCTGAGAGTTTGGTCAAGCTGGTCTCAGAATTCTTCAGCACTAAGAACAGCAGACCCTCCTCACTTGGTCTGATCACTGCTCAGCAGACCCTCCTCGCTGATCAGCCCTTCTCTGATGAACATTTAAGACAAATTTGCAGCTGCTGTATCCCTGCTGAGGCAGAGCATCCTGCTACACCTAGGGAACAGCCTCAGGCAGTGGTTACATTGCCAATGCTCACCAGATTTCCTGCTGAACTCTTTGTGACCTGGGCTTTCAATACCTCCTGGTGCCATGGTGTGGCATAGTTTCAGGTGAGAAATCATAGACTGGAGGGCAAGTGCAGGTGCTTCATCCATGAGCTCCCAGGGAGTGCCATGGGAATGGCCACATCCCCCTCAAGCCCCACAGCTTGCCCCCTGAGTCGCTCACAGGAGAGGAGCTCTTCAGCTTCCTCCACAGCAGACACAGGTACAGAAAAAAAATGATCTCAGGTTCCTGCTGTGTCTTTTCCTGCTTCAAGTGCTCATTTATGCTGCCTTGACTTTTTGGCCCTGCAAGCTCTGCCAGGCTTCCTGTTTCCCAGGTGCTTGAAGGGATTTATTGCTTTTTTTTATGGCTTTTGGAAGGCGTTTACCAAACTCTTTTGGCCGACCTCTTGGAGTTTTACCTTTAACCTGTCAGCATTTACCATCCATTCTGGTTTTCTCATTTAGATGCAGCTTCAGCAGTTTAGATGAATGCCTTCTCATTTTCAATAGCCTCTTTTCCTCTGCAGTCAAGCCTTGCTTTCCTCCCTTTTGCCTTTACAGTATCCTCCAGCCAGACACTTCATGTCTGTTCTGATGTCCCAGTGGGTCTCTAAACAGGCTCAGAGTCTCTCACAAGTTTTTGTTACCCCTTTCAGTTTCTTCATAAAAACAGGTTCTCACTTTTGATGTAGTTTCCTTTCTGAAATTAAACACTTCTGCAGTGGATATGTTGACCACTCTGGAGGTGCTTGGAACCCAGAGAAGGAGGGTGCTGGATATCTGTTGTGGCAGTGTGCAGGTGGGAAGAGGGGAAATATCAGGAGTTAACAGAGCTGCAGTCATCAGCTTTAGAGCTTGTGCACTGAGTGCCCTGTGGCTTCTCTGCCTGCTGCCCTGCGAAGGGAGCCCTTCCACAGGCCAGGGGTGCTGGGGAGCAGTGATAGGGAGGGAATAGCCCATCAGCATCAGGGGCTGCCTGGTGCAGGAGGCTTTTCAGAGCAGAAGGGACAGGGGACCATGCCTGGGGCTGGCAGAGCCTGGAGGAGAGCAGGATGAGGTGGGTTTTGGGTTGATGCTGCTGAGCAGAGTTTGCTCTTAGTCCCTGTGGATGGTGTGGTCGTTGCCCTGTGGACATTCCCATGCCTTCCAGAGCCATGGGCACTGCATGGTGAGCCAGGCACCCCACTACACCTCCTGCCTGGCAGAGGGGCTGTGGTGGGCAACACAGCAAGCACGGGGAGCCAGCAGAGCCCTCTCCCAGGGTGCCAGCCTCTCACAGAGGGCTCAGACCCTGGGGGCAGAGGGGAAGGTCACAGGTGTTGCACCCCACAGGGCTGCTAGCAGGCATCAGGCTGCCTCCTGAGGATGTTTCTCCTGCTCTTTTGCAGATATCCATGAATTCTACGATTTCACGCTGCGCTCTGCCCCCGTGCAATCTCCCAGCCTGGATGCACGTCAGGGCACAGGCAGGCAGCAGCTTGGGGCCAGCCAACCCAGCTCCACAGTCACACCCAGGGAGCCCCAAAACCTGCCTGAGGTAAGAGCCACCCTCGTGGCACCCTGGACACTCCTGGGCTGAGAGGGATTTGAGGGGCACAGCAGCCTGCCCAGCTCACGTCCAGGCTGTTCCCACACATTCTCACTGATAGCTTGTCTCATTAATGAGGCAACCTCTCCGGTTCACAAGTGTTAATTGAATTACTCGTGATGCAAACAGCTCCAGCTCTGGCTCCTGCTCTGCAGTTGCAGCTGGATTAGTTGCTCCCGTCTGACACTGTCTCCCATGGAGGCATTTCAGCTCTCTGATCCAGCTACTTTTGATAAGTGAAGTAGGTTGAGGCTTTCAAGTTTCCCTTTTCAGGATTTTTTTTTGCCCAGCTCTCAGATAACTTGTGTCTCTCCTATTTGCATTCTCTTCAATTTTCAGCAGCCTTCTAAAAGATACAGCACCAGGTGGAGAGGCAGGAATTGAGCAGTAGGGTCTGAGTTATCTCAAAGGCACCAAGGTAAATAAAATTGCCTCGTGTCTTTGCAGGCCTTCTTTCCATCCCCCACTTACTGCCTGCATTCCCCACTCACTGCCCTGCTATGGGATCACTGCTGCAGGATCCCCCTAATCTAGGGATACACTTGTGCAGAAATGCACAATTCAGGGATTCCTCCTTTCAGTGAAATATCCCTGTCAGATAAACACCATTTTCTGCCTCACAGACTGAACTGGCTTCCCATCATATACCTGCGGGAACTCCAAATTTAAGTGTCACACAGGGAGGATGGAGCTGAATGATATCACCTAAGGAAGAACACTTCAAAGGAGTTTGGGGATCAAGAGAGGAGAAAACAGCCCACAATCACTGCTGGAGATATTTGTGTTCCTCTCACTCAGGAACTGCTTTAGTCCCATTTTTTCTTAACCCCCTGCACATTGCCAGTGCCTCCAGTTAAAGTCAGATCTGCAACTCTAGTAGGTGTTTAAGAACAATTTTTTTCTCTGTTATGCCATAGGCAGTGGGATCCTGCTTTGGATTTTTTGGTTGTCCTGTAGCCTTGATCTACCCAACAGTGAACTCTGCTGGCAATAACCACCAGTCTCTGTGATCAGGCCAGTCTATGAATCCCCAAGGAGATGTGACATTCAATAAGGACATTGAAAAATCAATGTGGAAACAAGCAGGGGAGCAACTGTGGGCCTTGCAGAGCTGGTGTAAGCAGTGTTCCTGCTCCCTCCACTGTGCCCTGTCTGTAAGGGGAATGAAAAAAGCATCCAGTCACAGGGCTTCCTTGCACTGAACATCCCCCAAGCCACTGACACCATCAAATCCCTCCTCCTTACTCCAAAAAAGTGTTGGAGGTGTCTTGTGTTGCTGAAATGTGAAATGCAACCCAGCAATGGCACAGTCCCAGAGTCTCAGGCCAGCAAACCTCCACCATAGCTTGCAGTGACTCTGCTGGCCCTGGGGCCAGTGCCAGGCTGGCTGACATGAGAGGTGGGAAGTCCATCAAAGGCACTGTTCCCCTCGCATGGGGAAAAGCTCATTTTGGCCTTTCCAGAAGCAGTGGAGAGCCTGGAGGCAGCCGGCCTGCCCTACCCACATATCCTTCGTGCCTTGTCTCGTTCCAGTGCAGGGAGACAAAAGGAGATGCTTCCTTAGAATTACCAGAAGGCTTCAAGTATCAGCATCTTGTTATTCAAAAAGTCTCCTGTACCTTTTCTCTGTATCTTCCAAGAGCAGCTCCACACAGCTCTGGCTCTCCTTCTGTTCTGGCTCACTCCTTCCTGTCCCAGCCACCTAACCCTGTCTGTCCTATGTACAGCATCTTACCTTTTCTGGCCCTTGCACAACCACCTGCCCCTAGGTCTTCACAGCACAGCCAGCAGACTCCAACTGGCTCTTCCCAGCTAATTCACTTTTTATCATGCCCATGGCTGTGAGGGCAAGGCTGTTTCTACTCTAGGATAACTAACATAAGATATCAGAGGGGACACTGCCCTCAGCAGCATCTCCTTTTGTCTCCCCACAAGCCTGGAAGCAGCCGGCCTGCCCTACCCACATATCCCCCCCTGGCTTGTCTCGTTCCAGTGCAGGGAGACAAAAGGAGATGCTTCCTTAGAATTATCAGAAGGCTTCAAGTATCAGCATCTTGTTATTCAAAAGGTCTCCCAAACTTTTTCTCTGTAACTCCCAAGAGCAGCTCCACACAGCTCTGGCTCTCCTGTTCTGGCTCACTCCTTCCTGTCCCTGGTACAGCCACCTAACCCTGTCTGTCCTATGTACAGCATCTTACCTTTTCTGGCCCTTGCACAACCTCCTGTCCCTAGGTCTTCACAGCACAGCCAGCAGACTCCAACTGGCTCTTCCCAGCTAATTCACTTTTTATCATGCCCATGGCTGTGAGGGCAAGGCTGTTTCTACTCTAGGATAACTAACACAAGATATCAGAGGGGACACTGCCTTCAGCAGCATCTCCTTTTGTCTCCCCACACGCCTGGAGACAGCCGGCCTGCCCTACCCACATATCCCCCGTGGTTTGTCTCCTTCCAGGACTCCTCCTGGGACCGCGGGCAGAGGCACAGCACAGGAGCTGGGGACGCTGCTCCGGGGACCCCGCCGCGGCTGGTGAGGGTGACAGCGCGGCGGACAGAGGCACCGGCCAGCGTCTGCAGCCTGGTGCTCAGCTCGCACAGCACCCTGCCCCAGGTGAGCCTCCGTGCGCCCCACGCCGCCTCCCGCCCCGCCAGCCCTGCCAGCGGCTGGCACTGAGGGCACAGCCCCCGGGGCACCGCGGGGATGGCGCTTCCCTCCCTCCCTCCCAACCCCGGGGCTCCTCCTGGCTGCTCTGCTGAGGCTCACACCAATAAAACCGAGCGGTGGCCCGCGCCAGGGGCTGGACAGCACTGAAATCATCCCCCTCGCCTTGGCAGCCGTGGCAGCCCTCAGGGCTGGGAGGGCAGGTGGATGTGGCGCAGGAATAAAGAGGCTGCGTGGAGCTGGAAATCCTCCCAGGCCCGTCCCTCTCACCCCCAGCGCTGGCACGCTCCCACCTTGCAGATTTCCTCTTTTTTTTTTTCTCTCTCCTCCGAGCTCTTAAATGGCAGGTCCGTTGTTCCTCAGCTTCCCGGGAAGCTTTTCTCTGCTGCCTTATTTACTTGGAAACGCCATTTATTTGGATGTGCATCGTAAAGCTCGGCCTCCCCACCACCTGGTGCAAGAAAATCCTTTGGGCTGCGCGTTTGTGGGGAGTTTTGGGGATGAGCGAAGGGAAAAATGCACTTTTTGGGAAGGATGAAGTGGCCAGCAAGAGTGGAGCTCACCACAGATTTAAAATTATAAGAAAAGTGTTGTTTTTCTTGGCAAAGTTTGAAATAATGCTTGTTTGCTGAGTCAAAGTCTTCTTCCAAAGTATTTTAAATATAAAAATTGCACTGCCTCTTTTCTGTCCTTTTTTAAATGTTTCCTTTCTTTTTCTGGACTGCAATAAAATGGGTAACACCCCATTTTTTTTTCCTCCTACTGTTTAATTTCTCCTTTTCTCTTGTTTCTCTCTACATTTTCAACCATTCACCATATCTTCAGCAGTTTTTGAAGGGCAAGACAGTGGTTTTCTGAATATGACAAGAAAATGAGCTTGGCTGCTGATTTCCATTTGCCAGTGGGTGGGAACCACCACCACAGGGGAGTCACAGGGCAAAACCCATGAGAGCCTGAGCAACTGGGACCAGATTTTAAGGGATTTTCTTCCTAACTGTCCCAGGCCATGAAGTACAGCAGCTCTTGCATCCAGTCCCAAATGTCTGGCTGAGTTGCAATGTTTCCTTTAGCAGCAGACACCTAGTTTTGACTTTAAAGCTTCATTCAATGGAGAGTCTGCTCTGCCCGTGGCCTGGCTGGCCTGATGATTATTTATCCTTCACATTAAAAATCTGTATTTTACCCTTAGCCTGTATTTCTCTTGCTTTAGCTCCCAGTGCCAGGAAATTCTGCTGCCTTTGTTTGCTAGGATAAAGGACCTTGGCAATCAGAAATGTTCCCAACATGTAGGTATTTATAGATGCGTCTAAGTTCCCTCTTAACTTTCCCTTAGATAAACTAAACAGATTGGCTTCTTCACTTGCTCACTGTTGAGGCAGGTTGTTCCAGACCTGAAATAATTCCTGTCATTCTTTCAAGCCTCCTCCTTTCCTAGCCTGTGTCAGCATGGGGCCAGTCCTTGGTGCCAGGTGCTGCAGCTTTTAGGGGTCACCCATTTGCAGGGGCTGCAGCTGCCAGCCCTGAGCAGGGGGTCACTGCCCTGAGAGGGAGGAGCAGGGGGTGGGCAGACTGGGACCCTGGGGGGACTGTGCTCTGGCAGGGCTCTCATCTGCAACCTCCTTCACCCCCCAGAGGATGGTCATTCCACAGCATGGCTGCAGGCAGAGCAGGGAGCTGGAGGTGAAAAGCTGTGAGGATGGCAGTGTTCAGTGCCAGGTATTGCCATGCCTGTAGTGCTGCTTGAAACTTGGCTTTCTGCAGAAACCCAGCAGCTTTCTTGAAAACTGGAGCCAAGCAGTGCTGGAGAGCTGCAGGCTCGAGCAGAGCTCCTCTGCAGCAGCCCCTGTGCTGGGATGCAGAGTCCTCTGTCACAGTGGTGAGCCTTTGCCCAGGATGTCACCTTCACTGCTGAATACAGCCTTGCCCTGACAGAGGGAAGCATTTCCAGCAATCCCCCATGAGACAGGATCAGGGGCAGGCTGTGCTGCTGGACCACAGCACGGGCCCTGTTTCTCATCCTTCACTCCTGCATGAAGGCACTGAGGGCACCTCAGCTCCTGCCAGCATCACATCCCCTGACAGTTCTCAACAGCCACAGCATGCAGGACAGCACCAGGGCTGGACAACACCTACACACCCAGCTCCTGCCCTGCTCCAGGGGGACTTCTTGCTTTCCAACCTTCAGAGTGCTTTTTTTTTGTTGTTTTTGCCACAGGCATTTTTCAAATGGGGTATCAGAAAAAAATACTTGGGGAAAAAAAAAAAAAGCGGGTATCAGGAAAATACTTGAGATGACAAATTGCATTTGGAAGAACCAGGGAAGCTTTTCTAAGTTAATGACAGTTAATGCTAGGGCAGGGGAGCACCAGCTGCCACCCTGGTGCCCTCAGCCCAGAAACAAGAGCTCTAGTGGACACCCTGCCACTGATAAAAGGCAACATCATGAACTGGCTTTTCCTACGTGAAGTAAGTGCAATCCTCTTATTGCATCCATCGATGTAAATAAGTTTTCTGCTGCCCTGGCTTTGCCCTCTCCCCTGCCCACAGCTCTCCACGGCATTGTTAACAGAGCAAAAGCTACCGTGACCTGCTTCAGCCAGGAAGATGCATGTCAAATAGATTGCCTCTCCACTCAAAGGCTTCCAGGAGCAGGAAATTTCTGCCTGCTGGCGAGGACATGGGTGTGCTCTGAGGAGCCCTGCAGTGTGCAAATGGCTGCTACAAAGGAAGAGGTGCCGGTAAATACAGCAACAACATGTGCTTCCTGTTGAGGCTTAGGGGGCTGGAACCATCCCTCCGTGGCAAAGTGGATGTTCAGCCCTCAACGGGGCAAGAGCAGAGGGACTTTGCCAGATACAACGCCCTGTTGAGGCTAATGGAGGCAAAACCCCGCCTGAGTTCTGGGGCTTGTGGGGTTTTATTTGCCGAATCCTTCGTTTCAAGCTTCTCCCGAGCCCTGCGGTTGCCTCAGCAGGGCTGCTCGGGGCTTCTGTGACTCCCGAGGATGCTCCTGAGGCCGGTGTCACTCGCCTGCGCTCCCAGGCTGCCAAGGAGGCTGCTGCTCTCGGCGAACGCCGTTCCCATCCTCCGTGCAGGGAGCAGCCAGCTGTAAAGACACATGAAAGAGGAACAATGCCGCTGATGAGCAGAGCTGCGCGCCTGCGAGGAAGCGCTGCTCTTCCCCCTGCCGCCCCTCTCCTGCTTCCCGGCTCCGCAGCCGCTCTGGCTTCACCATCCCTGTCACCGCGGCAGTGCCGGGCCGCCCCTCCGCCCCCGCCTGCCCGAGCATCCCTCCATCCATCCCTCCCGTCTACCCAGGCGCTCCTCGCCGCGCTCTGCCCTGGCTCAGCCTGACAGCTGACACGGAGCAACAGCAGGTGCTGATATGATGGAGAGCGCCGGCAAGGCTGCTTCAGAGGACAGGCATTCCGTGCGTGCTCTGAAATCAGCGGTGGATAAGAGAGCTCGCTGGCAGGGGTCACTGCTGCTCCGGCAGGCTGCTGCGGGTGTGTGGGATTGCCTCTGAGAGGTGCAGGCTGCGCTTCAGCCCCAGAAATGTCCCAGTCCCCCTGCCTGTGTCCCAGGGAGGACACAGCTCCGGCAGAAACGCCCTGTCAGGGTGTTAGGAGCCCTCTCCGCTGCGCCTGCTGCGGGAAGAAGATGCATCCGTCTGCCCACAAGCCACGGCTCCAGTGCCGAACAGGTCCATGGAGCTCCCCGGGGCACTTGGCAGATAAAGGAAAGCTGTGCCGCCAGCGTGGTGACCGCCTGTCTGCTTCTCCCGTCCTTCTCTCGAGTGTTTTTTTCCTATTTCCCAGTGTGCCTTTGGCCAGACCGAAGGGCGTTCCGTGCCCTGCACCTTTGCCTGCCAGGAGCAGCGGGTCAGGATGGGATGGGCGTGTGGCAGATGCTGCAGGGACGCCGGCTGTGAACTCCCTGCTCCCCTGGCTCGGCTGCAGCCTCTCCATTTCCTCTGTGAGATGCAGGAGAGGGGAAGTGTCGCTGTGGGATACAAAGGAGGAGACGCGGGTTCATCAGAAGGCTGCTGGACTCCCAAGGAGGGAGCCAGAGGTTTATTGTCTAAACTTATTTTATATCTTTTTAGAAAGCACCCACCTTAGAGGTGGGGACCCCTTGGTCACTTGAAGAGACCATCATGTGAAGTCCCTCCCATGGGAAAGCGTGTGGAAAAAAATCTTAGTTTACAAAACAGCATGACCTTGTTTAGCAGTTCTGTCCTGGGAACAGAATTCTCAGAAACCAAAACATGGCAGGCACCAACCGTGGCAACAGAGAAGCACCAAGGAGCTGTTTGCTGCTGTGTGGAGCGTCGGGGAAATGAAGCAGATCTCTGATGCGGGCGAATGTCTGACAGTGAACACAGCCCCAGCAAGAAGCCCCTGCCAGGTTGCTTGGTTGCACATGCCCTGCTGAACCCACCACCCCATGCCCCCTCTCTGTGGCAGGCAGGGCAGGCAGCTGAAGCCATTGCTGCAGGCCAGACTTCACCAGACCACTGCTTTATCTCGACCTGAGCCCATCAGCATCAGCCCTGGAACCCCAAAATCCCTAATGCTCAAGCAATGGGAGCACAGAAGCAACCAGCTCCTGGGGGAACTCCCCCCTCTCCACTGCATCCCCATGCAAAAGGGAGAGCATGTTTATTTTAGGAGAAGCAGAGAAGAAAAGCAGCAACCTCCAGCCCAGAGGCTGCTGCCCAGTGTTACTTGAGCCACTTGGTGCCTAAGGGTTGCTTCAGGGCATTCAGATGCTCTCCAGCAATTTTGTGTTTTGGCATTGCAGACACAGGCTCAAAAGCCAAAGTGCTGAGCTCAAGAGGGTGTCTGTCTGCAGTAACACACACAGGTTGAACCACACATCAGCCCTGCACAGCAGGGACACCCAGCTGGGCGGCTGGCTGCCTGTGTCCCAGGGATGCTGCTCAAAGAGGGGGTCAGCAAGGGCTGTGTCAATAAGAGCTGTCACTTCACTGGACATTTTGGGGTTGAATGGCCTCAGCTTTACTAGAGGCTCTCGCTACTCCTGCTGCAGAGATGAACATGCTTAGACTTCAGCTCTCCCAGCTCAATATCCACCTGCAGCAAAGAATGAAGAAGTCAGTAGAGCCACCAGGCTTGTCAAACCAAAATCTCATGCATGGTCACCTATTCCTACTCTACTTGGGGACTTCTTGTCTAAAACCAGCAGCAAAAGGAAGATCCTTGCAGACACAAGGTGTTCCTGGCTGTGCAGCACAAGAAAATCTTGATGGATATGGTGTCTCCATTCACCCAAGTCATTGTCACTGTTTTGAAGGTATTTTGATGGTGTGAGTGCAGGCAGCTCTCCCCATGCAACAGCAGAAAGGGAACAGTGAGGGGGAGGCTCTGGGGAGTGCTCCAGAGCCATCCAGACAGGCTGGGAGTCCATCCATCCTCCCTCCAGATCAATGTTTCATCTTTGCCTCCATGTAATGTCTGCATCTGCCTGTCCCCAAGGAAGCACAGCTGCTGGAGCACACTGAGAGTCACACTGGTGGGTTTCAGGTGTAGCTCTGAAATCAAGAACCAAGACCATTCACAGGCATCTCCAGCAGGATGGGGACTGATCAGGGGCCAGGCCCATGATTGCCTTGGCCAGGAGCTCGGTGAGCCACTGCACTGCCTCTGCTGGGTCTGTCTGCTCTACTCATCAAGATTCCCAAATGTGCTGATGCAGGATCCACACAGCAGCACCCAGGTTCCTGCTCTCCTGCTTTGCCTTGTCAGGTGATGGACCATGTTCCAAAGCTAAGCACTGGAGCCTGCCTCCTGTAGCACAGACCCACCAGGGGCTCAGGAAATGTGGAGCCAGAGCATGGGACGTGCCACCCTCTCCTCCACCCATCCACAATCCACTTCCCCTCACAGCCACCCCAGCATCTCTGGAGGGTGAGGACAAATCCCCCAGGTGCATTTCTGCAAAACAAACGAGCTCTCCTCGCCGTTTTTAAAGAAACAAACCGAGCTTGAAGGCAGAGCCTGGCAGGCCAGCTGCTTTCATTCTGGAGTGCTGGAGCTGGGGGAACATCACTGCATCTTAATGGCATCAGGCTGGACAGAGATCAGGATTCTGGTGGCAGAGGCAGTACTGGCAGTGTTATAAATAGAGCAGCCACGATAACTGCTCATGAAGGTTTATGGTCTTTAGGATTTGGAGGATCAGTATCAAGCTACGCTGAGAGATATATTATCCTGGGCATTGGTAGGAGCTAGGGGAAGCGCAGGGGGAGGACAGTAAATGAGCCTGGGTTTGGAAATCATCCCTCTTGTGAATCCAAGCGTGAGCCCTTGGAAAGGTGCTCTCTGCTGGCTCCTCTTGCCTTGCTCTGCCTGCTCTGGGAGGGTTAAACCCTGCAACAGTGGCAGCATTTCAAGCCAATCTCTGCCCTGTTGCAGGAAGCAAGGATTTGCCCCAGGGCAGCACCTGCCAGAGCCCTGCAGCCTAGAGGTACAAAGCACCTTGCAGGAGTCTTGCTGCCATCTCAGCTGAAAATTATTCCAAGTATTGAGGCTCAGGCAAAGGCCTCCTGCGGTCTGTGGCCTGGATAGCTGCAGGGGCTGGCACTGCTCAGGTACAGCAATGTCTGTGCCCAGAGCACTGGCATGGGCACCGTTCTGCCTGGCCAACGTCGCTTCCCCAGCCTCACAACCAGCTTCCCACCTGCACGTGTCCAGGAAACACGGCAATGTCCTGCCAGGCTGTCCCCCCTGCTTTAAGGGGTATTTTTAGCCCAGATCATTTCACAGCCTGGGCTAGAGCCGACTGAGGGAGGAGCCGTGGCAGAGCAAGGAGGGGGCACTGCACTGCAGTGCAGGGGGAGACCAGGCCGGACCTGGAGCTGGGTTGATTGCCATCCCATTGTTGCACCGTTCATTCCCTCCCCCCTTGGCACGTACTGCACAGCTATTTCCCCTCTGTGCAGCGGTGGATTTTGCACAGCTGAGTCTCACGGGGTGTTTCTGCGGGAAGATTTCGTAAGCTTTAGTGCGCTCCGCTGCTGTGGGAGCGCTCGGGCCTAGGACAAGAGCGGGGTGGTGAAAGAGCTCTCCCAGCTCTCCCTCACACCACGGCTTGGCAGCTCATGGCCTTTGGGGGAAACTCAGCCCAGCCGTGTGCTCTGGCCACTGTGGATGTCCAAGCCCTGAAGTCAGGGTGAGGGAAACCATCGCCCCTCAGCGCCATCCACTCGCCCTCCAGGGCTTGTGTAGCTAGCATGTCACTCCTGAGGAAGGCAGGGCTGTGCCTTGTGCCTCAGGAGCGGCTCCTCATCCCGCGGCTGCAGGTGTCCCGCTTTGAAGGTCACCTCGGGGCTTCCCCAAGGGCCGTGTGGGGGCGGGCGGGCGGCGGCTCTGCGCCTTTAAGAGGGCCCCGTGCGCGGGCTGCGGGCCGGCGGCGCGCGCGCTGATTGGCCGGGCGGGCGGCGCGCGCGGCGGGGGCGGGGACAGCCATTCACAAATTTCCGAGCGGCTCCGCCTCCCTTAAAGGGGCAGCGCCGGGCCAGCCCCGCGCACACCTCCCTTTCACCGCAGGTGCCCGTGGCTCCCAGGGACACCGGCACTGGGTTTTCTCTCCGCGGCTGGGCAGGTTTCCCTGCCGGATGGTGTGTTCTGGGGCAGCACGGCCTGGGTGAGGCACCGGCATCCCTGTGAGTCACCGACTGTGGGCGGTGGGAGTCGCAGAATGGGCTTTGCTCCGTCTGGAAGGGGCAGACTGGAGCAGGGCTGGCCAGGGGAAAGAGAGAATGCGTGTTCCCCACAGAGTGCCCCTTCTTGTTCCCCAGCAAGGTGGGAATAATCGAGGAAAGGACATCTCTGGGCCCTGGGCATGGGGGAAGGTCCCTCTGAGCAGGTTTGTGCTGCCCAGGTGTGGGCAGAGTGGTGCTGAGCCCTTGCCTCCCTTTCAGAGCCACACCTTGACCCACCCTGAGGAGAGCTCCTGTTCCTGCAGTTCCTCCTGGTGAGGAGCCCCTGAGAGCCAGCCTGCGGGGCTTTGTGGCCTCAAGGTCATCTCAGCTTGGGCAGAGCCAGCCAGGAGATCCCCACAGTCCAGGCAGGGTGTGTGTGGCTCCCACTAAGGCTGTGAGCACAGTACATGTGAGCACAATGCGTGTGAGCACAGCGTGTGTGAGCACAGCGCGTGTGAGCACAACGCGTGTGAGCACAACGTGTGAGCACAATGTGTGTGAGCACAGTGCGTGTGAGCACAGTGTGTGAGCACAACGTGTGAGCACAATGTGTGTGAGCACAGTGCGTGTGAGCACAGTGCGTGTGAGCACAGTGTGTGTGAGCAGAATGTGTGTGAGCACAGTGTGTGTGAGCACAATGCGTGTGAGCACAGCGTGTGTGAGCACAGTGTGTGTGAGCACAATGCGTGTGAGCACAATGCGTGTGAGCACAGCGTGTGTGAGCACAGTGCGTGTGAGCACACCCAGGAGCAGCTGGGGACACGTGGAAGGTGCAGGGTAACAGGATTTCTGGTGCCATCACAAGCCAGACATCAGGGTACAAGGACCAAAAAAAAAAAAAAAAAAAAAAATAGGAACCGATTCTCTTAAAGACAGCGAGATTTCAAAAGGCCTTGCTGTGTGTGACCCCGGTGTGGGGTGGTGAAGTTGTGCCCTGGTCACGCCGTCAAAGCTTCCCCCTGCTCCGTCATTTTCTGAAGGAAATGAGGCACAGGCAGCGGGGAGTGGGCACCCACGGACCGTGGGACACGTCAGTGCTGTGACTGCCGTGCCCTTGCAGCAGCGAGGCTCCCCCCTGCTGCCGAGGGAAGTGCATTAAGGCAGCCCACAGCCAGCACATGCTTCAAATGGTCCAGCACAGGGAGAATCCCTGCCAGGTGATGGGGAGAGCAGCTGTGGGCATTGTGAGGCTGTCAGGAATTCCATAAAGCCTGCTGCATTTGATTGTTATTAAATAACGCCTCCAGGCTCTCCTGTGCAGGCAGGGAGCCTGAGCCCTGCTGTAAGGACTTGCCTCAGGTCTGCATCACTCCTCTCCCCTCCCCTAGCACAGCCAGGGAAGATATTTTAGCTGTCCATGATGTGAGTTGCAGAAAGCAGCCAGTGGTTTCCATTAAAGACTCTGGTGCCATTGCTGCCACAAGCGAGGGTGCAGCAACTGGGCCATGTATTCAGGGATCATTAACAGAATAAAAATGGTTTTGCCCCGGAGGAGAATAATTTGTTGGGCATCTGCCCTGAGAGTGCTGAGAGCTATTGGTCCCTTGGTATGCCTGGTTGTTCTTATCCCAGCTGCACATTTCCCGGTGGGAATGGCTGCTGGTGGCAGGAAGGAACAGCCACGGAGTGAGATGTTTCTTACCCTGCCCCTTCCCGCTCAGCTGTGACTGCACAAACCCTCCAGTGCTCACAGGAACCTCCAGCCCCATTTGCCCCCAGCAGCTCTGCAGAGCACCTCTTAAGTTCCAATTGAGAAGCCCCAAACCCAGCAAATGGCAAATTCCTGCTGGGTGGGGGGTGTGTTAGTGCTGAGGAACTGACTGACAGACTGAGCCAAGCCCAGCTGGTCCCTCTCTTTGCTGCTCGTCTCCTCCTAGCCTGCCCAGCCAGATATATTTCCCTGCTGCCTCCCTGGGCTGCATGTGTTGGGTGTCTTTTTGCAGGTGATTGTGGTGGAAAAAGGCACCTCCCACGTGCAGAACTGTCCTCCCCTTCCTCCTGGGCATTACAAGGATTCCCTGTCTGCACCCAGGCTCAGAGCAAACGTGTGGCCTCGGTTCCCCTGGCAGCATCCAGTTTCTCTTGGGTGATAGTCAAGCACTCACATGACTGCTGTTCCTGTGAGGAGCTGGCTGCCTTCAGCCTGCCCCATCATCTCCTCCCCTGCTCCCAGAAGGGCTGTACCAAATCCCCAGTGCCTCACACTTGCCTTCCTCTCCCCGCAGGGCTTCATGCGAGAGGAAGGGAGCGGCGGCAGGGGCTGAAATGCCGGTGACACCAGATCAAACCTAGCTCTGTGCCATCCTCCTGCCTTGTAAATAGCGCCGTCTCCGGGGATTTCTTGACACTTTGCTGAAATTAGCACCTGTAAAAAGAGCAGCTGCCAAAGCTGAATTTAAATAAGACGGGGAGAATACCCGGTAGGAAGAGGGTGGAGAATGAGAGAGCTCTTGAATCGCTTCCCTCCATGAAGGCAGCTGCCTGGAAATCAGCTCCCATCTCCTTTAGCCCTGCTCAAAGCTCACCTTACTGCAGCAAGGTGCCCACAGCTGCCTCAAAGGGCTGGGCACTGTGCCTGCCCTGCCAGACACAGGCCTGGGCACCCCAGTGCAGGTGCCCACATCACTTGGTCTCCCAGGAAAGCCACTCCCAGTTGCCAAAATGCCACTACTCACTAAAACAAGCTGGAGAAGTACAGAATGTGGATGCCCCTGACCAACCTCTTTTAGGCTTGATTAGGTATCCCAGGTCCTGTGCAGCATTAGGGAATGTTGCAAGTAACCGTGGATTATTTTTTTCCCCTTTAATTTGGGCTAGCAGGTGGCACATGCAGTTCATTACAAATGCACACCAATTAAACAACTCTTGTGGCGGCTAAAATGAGAAATGTGGGGTTTGAGGTGGGGAGATGCAAGCAAGGAAGGACTCTAAAGAGTCAGCAGCAGCTGAGGCTCAAAACCCCTCTGTTTGCAGCTGGCAATGAGGCACTAACAGATAAGATTGCTGGGGGAAGTGGCATGGGGTGGAGGCACAATACTGGCACACCAGGGCTGGCAGTGAGGGTGCTCCCATGTGGGATGCCCTTTGCATGAATGGCTGTGAAGGCTGCCAGGGACCGAGCACAGAGAGGACCAGACACCTTCCTTGTGGAGGATGCACCAAAAAAAAAAAAAAAAAAAAAAAAAAAAAAGGGAGGGAAAAAAAAATCAAATTAAATGCTTCTCTTTGTTGTTCACCCAGCTCCTTATTAAAGCATTTTTCCCTAACAGCTCTTGTCCTTTGCTTCTCTGCTTCCTTCCTGAGTCCTGCCCATGTCCTTGCCTGCCCCCATCCCAGGACAGAGTGACAGGAGATGTTTCTGGAGCAGGGCAGGTGTGAACAGTTGGGGTGACAAACTCTGCTTGTGCATTTCCCTGGTGCTTTCCTCCCACCCAAGTCAGCCTCTTCCAGACATGGGGCTCCTGACTGACCTTGGCCCAAAGATGGCTTTGGAGAAGGTCCATAGCAGTGGAGAGGCCTCCCTGCATGATCCCTGCAACCTAACCATGCCATCCCAGGGTGGGAGCTGCAGTGGGAAGGAGGTTTGCATCTGGGGTGGAGCAGTAATTAGTTATGCCCAGGTACTGAGCACATCTCATTGATGAAGTTATCTCAGAGGTGCCAATGGGTGGGTAGCCAACAAGGAATTCGTGTCCTTTTGCTCTCATGGGGGAGACACTGGCCATCTGCCCTTTTTTATAAGGTTTTTTGCTCTGCTTTGGTGCAGCAATCCTCTGCCTCAGCTTCTGTCTGGCCCCAGTCCCTCCTGTCATTCCCATCTGATGGCACAAGGAGCAGTAGAAGACGTGGAGATGATCCTGATTTCTTAAAACCTGAAGTGCAAAGTCCTCTCTTAAAGCCGGCACTGCACGCTTTGCTGCCACGCACACAACCACGAGTTTTTCACTGATGAACTCTGAACGAGCTTGCTTTGCATGCAGGCATCCCATCCTGTCCTGCCCCAGTGAGCTCTGCAATGCCCTGTGGCACCGAGCCCTGCAGGGTGGAAACGCTTCCTTGTGTGCAGGCATTGGCTTCCTCTTGGTGCATCTCTTTGGGTCAGTGCCACAGTGCCCCTGGGAATGCTGACTGTCCAGAGGGAGCCCAGGGGAGAGCAGGGTGAGCCTCACCTGTGGAGCTGTTTCTGAGGGCTCAGCAGCACTGCTGTGCTCTGCTGCTTGAGGTCACCATGGTGAGGACAGGTGCTCCAGACTTGCTTGTCCAGGAGCATCGTGACTGTCCTAAGCCTGCAGCTGGGAAATCTCAGTGTCTGAGCCACTCCAGCATTCTGTGGCAGTAAGGCACCTTGTGATTGAGGTGACCTGAGCAGGCTAGACACAGTGAAGTGCAGGCAGTGCTGGAGAGGACAGGTGCTGCACCGTGCAGTGGGGAACACGGTGCTT
This sequence comes from Phylloscopus trochilus trochilus, assembly GCA_016584745.2. Classification (NCBI taxonomy): domain Eukaryota; kingdom Metazoa; phylum Chordata; class Aves; order Passeriformes; family Phylloscopidae; genus Phylloscopus; species Phylloscopus trochilus. The sequence goes on from WQNJ02000046.1 coordinate 5,214,517, forward strand.
GGGGGCAATGCCTATCCTGATTGTGGGGTGTCTTCTGCCCCCCTCCCCTTCACCCAGAAGCAATCACTTCACTTGACTGCTTGGCAGCAAAGCCTGCAGGAGCACCTCTGTGTGCAGAGGTGAAGTGCAGAAGTCATTTTGTGCTGCAGTTGAAAGAGCTAAAGGAACAAGGAGTGGGCAGGGGCATTTATCTGCCCAGCCATCAGGCACTTCCTCCTCCCACAGCCCTGCTCGTGCCCAGGGCCACATTACACCAGCTGCAGGAGGCCAGGAGGAGCCTTGCAGACCTTAGAACCTGAACTGAGATGTTGCACCATGATATCTTGTGGCTCAGCTTGTGGCACCCTGCTGCTTCTGTCTTTCAGCCCTATCCTGTGGGAGCCCTGAGCACATTTCATTGCTCTTCCACATATTTATGTACCATTTCTTTAAATAGTTTTTCACCTACCTTAGTGGTTTTTTTACAACCTTTAAGCATTAAGAGGCCAGGTTCAGGTTCTAAATGATCAGATGTGGGGGCTTGCAGTGGGTTTTCTCTTTCTCCCCAACAATTTCTCTGAATAGTTCTTCTGAACTTCTTCCAGTCCTGCACTTCTATGCAAGAGCTTAAGGACTGCCTGAGCTGCCCTGGGAGCAGCACCCCTGCCCTGCTGCACCAGCAGGCATTTCTGCTCTGCTTTTACCATCCCCTGATGGCAATAGGAAGGCCCAGCAAAGGCCCTTTGGGGTTTCTGCACCCCCAGTGCACCTGTGGCTCATGGGGCAGTGGCAGCATCCCCAGGGTGCTGTTCTTAATGGAGCACATCTGTAACATTTCCAAAAAAGCACGGTGAGAACTGGTACAGAGATTCAACAGAGGTGCTGCTGCCTGCCTAGCGACCAGTTCAGATCTTGAAAAATTCTTTCATACTCCAGCTCGGGCCCCAGCTGAAGCAAAGTGAGCCCCTCTCAGCATCAAGGCAGGGCTGCTCCGGCCGCGCGGGGCTGGGGGAGCCGCGCCGCACAAGGGGCTGCCCGGGGGCGCCGGGAGAGACGGGCTGAGGGCAGCCGCAAGGTGATGCGGGAGGCAGCGCAGGATTCTGCTCCTTCTGGATGCCGCCTGCGCGGGGGGCAGCGGGGGCGGCGCGGCCGGGGTCTGCCCGGAGCGCGGGGATGAGCGGCGGGGATGAGAAATGCGGGGATGAGAAATGCGGGGATGAGAAATGCGGGGATGAGCGGCGGGGATGAGGAGCGCGGGGATGAGAAATGCGGGGATGAGCGGCGGGGATGAGGAGCGGCGGGGATGAGGAGCACAGGGATGAGGAGCACAGGGATGAGGAACGCGGGGATGAGAAATGCGGGGATGAGGAACGCGGGGATGAGGAGCACGGGGATGAGGAGCACAGGGATGAGAAATGCGGGGATGAGGAGCACAGGGATGAGGAGCGGCGGGGATGAGGAGCACAGGGATGAGGAACGCGGGGATGAGGAGCACAGGGATGAGCGGCGCCGCCGGGGCGGGGCGCGGAGGTTCCGCCGGCGCGGATTGGCCGCTGCGGGGGAGTGGGGGGGCGAGGGATGCTCCGCGCCGCCGCAGGTGCCGCGGTCCCGCACCGAGCCGAGCCGGACCGGGCTGAGCCGGACCGGGCTGAGCCGCCCCATGCAGCGGAGCGGCTCGGAGCTGCTGCCCCGCGCCCCGAGCCGGGAGCGGCCCCGGGAGTGAGTGGCGTTGCGGACGATGCCGCGGCGCGCCCCCGCGGAGATCACCGCGCTGTAACACCATCCCCCTCCCTTCCTCTTCCTCCTCCTCCTCCTCCTCCTCCTCCCACGGGGCCGGGGGCGCCGAGCGGGCGAAGAGGCGGCAGGCGCGCCTTGCGCGGGGCGGGGGCCGCTGCCGCCCCCTGAGCATCCCTCCCTCCCTCCATCCATCCATCCCTCCCTCCGCCCCTCCGCGCCGCCTCCCTCCCTCCCTCCCTGCCGGCTCTATGGTGTGAGGGCAGCGATGCACAAGCACCACCACTGCTGCAAGTGCCCCGAGTGCTACGAGGTAACGCGGATGGCGGCCCTGCGGCGCATGGACCCCCCCTCCTACGGCGAGTGGCAGCACGAGCAGTACGGCTACGGCGGCTACGGCTCGCAGACCCTGCCCGCACCCGGCGGGGCCGCGCCCGCCGCCCGCGGCAAGGCCAAGCTGGGGCCCCCCGCCCGCGACCCCGCCGCGCTGAAGCCGCCGCCGCCGGCGCCGGGGAAGAGCGCGGCCAAGGTGAACGGGAGCGGCCCGGGCTGGTGGCCCGAGTGCACGTGTTCGAGCCGCGACTGGTACGAGCAGGTACGGGCCAGCCCCGGGCAGCGGCTCCCCGGTGCGGGACGCGACGGGGCGGGCGGCTGTCGGGGTAAGGCAGGGTTCGCGGCGGGTTCCCGGCACGGCCGCAGCAGCATCACCCCGCGGGCGTCGCCAGCAGCCGGCGTGGGTGCCGGGGTTGGATGCTGGGGCTGAATGCCGGGGTTGGATGCCGGGGTTGGATGCCGGGGCTGGATGCCGGGGTTGGATGCTGGGGTTAGATGCCGGGGTTGGATGCCGGGGCAGGATGCTGGGGTTAGATGCCGGGGTTGGATGCCGGGGTTGGATGCCGGGGTTGGATGCCGGGGCTGGATGCCGGCGTTGGATGCTGGGGTTGGATGCCGGGGTTGGATGCCGGGGTTGGATGCCGGGGTTGGATGCCGGCGTTGGATGCCGGCGTCGTCGTCGCTCGGCTTGGCCGTCGGAGTCGGTGGGGTTGGCGCTGCCCTTGTTGGGGCTGGGCTGCTGCGGTCCTGCCCAGCCTTGGAGCGGCCTTCCCAGGGCCGAACGGGGCCAAATGGATCTGGCTTGGCGCGAGGCGGTGGTCGGGCGCGATGGATTTTGGACACCCCGCCTCGAGGTGCTCGCTCGCTTGCGATGCCGTTGCCTGAAGCCCTGGCAGCACCAAGGGCATCCCATCATCCCGTGTTTAGCAGGCACGGTGCGTGCTGCCCGCTGGGCAGCCTCGTGGGTTCGCCGTGTTGCTTGCCAGCGCTCCCAAACTGTCACCCACTCTCCATTGAGTTGTGGTTTCCTCGCTCTGCTGCTACGTCCCTGCTCCCCGAGATTATTACGTAACCCTGCTCTGGTCGCTGGCAGTGCTGTGTGCATTCTGCCCCATTTCACTGCCTCCATTTCTTCCCACACACGTTCATTTTATCAGTGTTCTCCAAGACCCGCTCTCGGGCTGTGTCTCTCTCCCCTAAATGGAGAGACCAGTCTGAGTTTGAACCCACAAGCCGGCTTAGAAAATGGTTGGATCTGTTTGCAAAGCATTAAAATGGAGGCTAGACCCTGCCTGAAAAACAATTTACCCTGCTTGAGAGAAAGGCATTTCAGTCTGCTTCTTTCATTCATTATCTTCAAACCTCACATGATTTCTTATTGATCCTTCTAATTATTATTTCAAGATGCTGTAGCAGGCAGACACACGGGAATCAATGGGAATTCTCTCCTCCTCTGCTCTCGGCAAACACAACCCTCTTCTTCCCTTCCTCTATTTTTTCTTCATTACTGTCTCGGTCTGTAGCTCTGGTTGAAATAATTAGATTCATAGCTGATAGCTCAGATGATATTTACAGAAGGCACCAAAAACCCCAGCCACCTTCCTAGGAGCCTGCTCCTGCTTTCTCTCTCTTTCTCTGCCACTCTTTGCATCAAAATCAGCCTCAGCTCTCTCTCTCTCGCCTGCTGATTCCTGGCAAGCATTCTTCCATCTTTCCTCCACTGTCTCTTCCCTTCCCTCCATCCAAGGCAGCAAGCTCAGGGAGCAGAAAATCCAAGCATGTTTGCTCCCTCCTTTCTACTCCTGCTTGCATGAAAGGTCCGGCCCAGCGTTCCTGGTGAGACGATTGCAAGCAGCGTGAGAAGGAAGTGATGCCAGCTGCATTGCTGCCGTGGCAGGCTGGGCAGGGGAGCCTTTCATGTTGGTTTTTTTTTTTTTTTTTTGCAATGGTGGAAGAGAAATCATTGTCTCTTTGTGGTGTGCTGCCATGGAGCTGGGGCTGCCCGGAGAGTCCGGGAATCTCTGCTCTGCCTTTGCCTTTCTGAACGTGGAGTGGGGGGGGGGGGGGAAAAAAAAAAAAAAAAAAAAAAAAAGGAAAATCAAAAGCTCCAAGCAACAGAGGATGCCAGTGTTTGAGGCTATGTGAGCATAGCATGTAGAATATGACGTGTGTGGTATGTGCAGTGCCTGTATCAGAGCAGGCAGCAGCTCCCTGGCGTGGAGCAAATCTACACCGTGAGTAAAGCTTTGCAGCAAACGCCTCGGCACCGCTCCCCTCCTGCTCCAAGGGTGCCTGAGCCCCCAGGAATCCATGTTCTACCCAGGCCAGTGGTGGGCAGAGGGACAAAAGGTGGTGACATGGAAACGTCTAGGCATGGCTTGTGCCCAGGCGAGCAGGTCCAGTTGGCTCTGGGAGGCCGGGAGATGTTGGGCTCTGGGTAGATTTGGCTGGAGGTTGCAGATGCAAAGCAATCTCCTTCACTGGCTGCCTCCGTGTCCAGGAGAGCCTTGGCTGGAGGCAGGGCTGCCATTTTTCAGGGCTGCCCCTTTAAATGAGCTCACTGTCCCTGAAAGCACTTCCAGCAGCTGAGGTGGGAAGGGGTGCACGGACCAGGAGGCTTTCCTGGGTAAGCAGGGATCTGTTAACCCCCTGGGGAGCTTCACCACCTCTCATTTAAGCATTTTTTTTCTCCCCTTGCTTCTTCATGCGAGCAGAGAAGCGTGAGCTAGCTCTCTGACACCAGAAGCATGCTCACAAGTTACATATGGTGGTGTATGTTCTCTGACATCATGGCATGCTCACAGACCCTGTGTGCAGCTCCACGGCATGTGAGATGTGCCCACACGTGCTGCCCAGCACACGGCACGGTCCCAACGTCAACCTGCACCTCCTCCCACTCCCAGCCCCCGTCTGTTCTCTCCTCCTGCCTCTCCCCTTCTCTAGGACACATTTTAGCTTGCTCAGGCAACGCCAGTAACTGAGAACCCCTAATCCCCACCAGAGGGAGGGAGGAAATCTCTGAGGTCTAGGTATCTCATATCTTTTTTGCTTTGCTTTTCTTCTCCCATCTGAGATATCTTCCATTTCTTTTCCCCTTATCTATCCGTGTTCCCTGCTCATTAGCTCCTGGTCCTGGCACTTGATGTCATTGCTGTCCTCCATTGTTTCCATCACTATCCCTCCCACTGGCCCTGTGCCCTCCTTGTCCCCCTTTGCTCGCTGGTGGGGGACTCAGTTCCTCCCCTGCCAGACTGGGGTGACAGGAGGACTCCTGGCTTTGGGGGAGGAACAGCAGTGTGATCCAGGGAAGCATCCCTGATGTGCAGCACTGGAGGAGCAGGCTGCTCAAAGCCCTGCTCTCCCCTGCACAGCGACACCCACGGCCTCTCAGGAGAGGGGTGCTCAGCTGCCTGGCCATGCCAGAGCCCCTTCTCCAGCACTGCTCCAAGAGCTGAGGGTCCAGAAGTCCATATTCCCCTCCCACAGGGAATATCCAGCCCTGAGTCTTAGCTCAGTCTCAAGGCCCTGGTGCCAGGCACAGTGGCCAGAGCGAGGCCCCCCCATGAGGGTCCCCAGGGTGTCACTTGTGTGACATTTGTGCACACTTGTGCATTTCGGGTGTCTGGGGCTGGGGAAGGGGCCCAGGGCAGTGCAGTTCCCTGGCAGGTGGTGAGGAAGTGCCCTCTGCCCCCAGGGCTGCCCCAGGTTTGCTGGCCCTGCTTGGCCAGGAATGCCAAGTCCTGCTGCCCTCCTTTCTGTGGTCCCTTTCTCCCTCTTGGGGAGAGGTCACGAGGATGCAGAGGGGAGTTGGAGCAGCATTGCAATGAGACCTTGACCACCTGCAAATGCCCAGAGCATGCCAGGCTTGTGTGCCCTCCATCCCTGGCAGAAGTGTTTCATGGCCAGGCAGGTGGTGGAGCGGGACAGATCTTCCCTGCCTGCCCTCAGCAGTGAGTGTTTCACTGATTCTCAGGGGTGGTTTTTGATGCACAAACGTTGCTTGTTGAGTTCCTCCCATGCCCTGGGCAATTAACTGCAGTAGGTGGGCACAGGACAGCACACCCTGGCCAAAGCACCAGCCTTTGCTGAGCCTTCAGATGATGTTGGACTTGGGGTTCCTGTCTCGTGGGGCATGGGTGGCAGGGGGAGGAAAGCACGTGGAGAAACTGTGGGGGTTCAGACCAGGTTCCTGAGTGATCAGCAGGTGTGGCTGGAAGGAAGGAGAGGAGAGCACCAAGGGGGCAGGCAGGAAGCCAAACACAGGTTGCTTTGTGGGAAATGGCTGAAGCCCCAGATGTTCCCTGGGGAGGTGCGAGGGAGGGTGAGAGGAACAGGGTGCCGGGGACATGGAGGCAGTGGAGGTGGTGAGGTTGGCAGGGTGATGTTGCTATGGCTACTCCCGTGCTATTCATAGAAGAAATTAGCTAAATCTTTGCACTGAAACGTGGAGGAGGAGAGAGGAGGAAGGCGTTCTCTGTGTTTGGAGGGAAGGAGAGAAGCCAAAACAGGAAGGGGGTGAAGTTTTTCCTTCTTTTCTTTGTGCCTGCACGGTGGAGGGGCATTTCAGGGGAGCACCGCTGCCTGAGCTGCCCAGGCACTGGCAGGACGTGGAAGGATGCAGGCAAAGAGGAGCTGTCCCATGGGAAAGCCTCCCCTGCAGAGCTTCCACACAGAGCCCCACATGGCAGGATGAGTTCTGTATCGTGCCAGGAGCACAGGAGACATCCTCTTAATTAAAGACAGCCAATCTGTGAAAGGTATTTTTGGCAACCTAAATGTAGATGCAACTGTAGTGAAACTTGTGCTTTGCATCTGGCTCCACTGCCGAACACAGAGCTTCTCTGTTCCTGGCCCCACCCATCTGCTCAGCCCCTGCTCTGTGGTCACTGGTGGGTCCCCCTGTCCTCCCACCACCTCCAGCATCTCTTCCAGCCTGTCCCCCTGCCAGCCGGAGTCCCAGAAGTCTTCCCTCTCCCTCACTCCTCATCACACTCCACTCCCTCGTGAGAGTTTGATTCCCCTTCCACAGACCTGTTTGTCACCTCCTCACTCACGATGTGTAAATCTGCGTGTCTGTTCCTAATATATCCCCCTCCATCTGATCTCACCTCTCAGCTTGTTTCTTGGGCATCTCCATCTGGTGATCCTGCCGTCATCACCCAGTTGAGTTGCTATAACCAGGTACTGAGCTGCTCTCCTTCCCCCAAGCCCAGCCTCACACCCAGCCTCGCACCCGCCCTCGGCCCTTTGCCCCGTGGGGAGAAGCTGATTTTTCTGATGGTTTTGATGTTCCTTTCCTGCCCCTCAGATGAAATCAAGGCCTAGATAATGCTTTTTGAAGTCATCCCCCCCTTCCCTGTGCTTCTCCTGGGAAAACCTTAAGCACACAGATGCTGTGTGAACTGGTTCTCCTCACCCGCCCCGGAGCATCCCGTGTCCTGCTGTCACCCATCCCCTGGACTGAGCAGGGTCAGATGTTCTCAGTGCTCCTTCACAAAACATGCTGAATTCATCTAGGAGCCGACAGCTGAGGACTTTTGTCTCCTTAGTTTATTTATTCACCTGTGAGGCTTTCCCCCCTTTCTTTGGGCACGTGAATCCCTTGGACAGGGGCTGTACACTTGTGCTCGTTGGCTTCTCTGACTCATCCCTTTAATACAGTAAGGGATAATGCCGGAATTAGAGGAGTGAGTTGAAGGACTGAGCTTAGCTCCTCTCCAGCTGGATTACTGACTGCTGCCTGCCAGCCAGCCCAGATGTGCAGACTGCAGCCCTAGAGCTGCTCCTGGCTGCTGGGTTTGGGGTCTTCAGCTGCTGGAGGGACCCCTGGAGCAGCCCAGGGAGAGGTGCTGGAGCTGGTGTCTGAACTGGCTGTGCTAGAGATGTAGCTGCTGCTCTAAAGGCAGCATCTGAAGCCACATAGGTGGGAGAGACCCCATCAGTGCAACATGTGGAAGAAGAGCAAAGAACCTGGCAGAAATGGGAGGATGTGGCCCTGCCACGCTGCTGCAGGAGGAGAGTGCATTGGTGAGGCATGCAGGGCTGAGCACGGGCATGTTTCAGCAGGGCTGTGTGCAATGTGGAGGGAGCTGCTCCTCGTGAAGAACCTGGGGGCAGCAGGGAACCCATCAGCCCCCGCTGTGACAGCACCTGCTGTCCTTGCTGTTGGAGGGATGTCCTGTGCCCCCGTGACTGCACTTCCCAAAGTGACTGGAACCTGCCTGAGCCCAGTCCTGACCCATGCCAGGGATTCAGCAGGGATCTGCTGGCCATCCTCAGGGTGTACAGTCCCAGAGGGGGCTGCATGAGAGGGAAACCCAGGGGACAGCTGGACCAGAGGCCCAATCCGGGTCCCCTGGGTGCAGAGGAGGGTGGGAGGAGGAAGCCAAGCAGAAGCTGTCACTGTTCCTGGAGAGCTGCCTCGTTCGGGTAAGCCCCTCGGCACGTCGTGTGCTATTATGGGAGGAGAGAAGCTTCCGTTCCTTCCAGAGCTGTGAATGCTCATTTAGAGAGGGGAAGTCATTAAGACTAATCAGGACGTAATCAGGGCCTTGCTGATGTGCCGGGCGCCCCGCTGTGCACAGCCCGGTGCAGGATGCTCCCCGTGGTCCCTGGGTGCCAGGGGAGAGCAGGTCCAGCCCTGCTCTGTGCTGGGGCACCAGCAGCTCAGTCTGGGGGATGGAGGGGCTCTGCCTGCCACCCCGAACCCCTTCGTGCTCAGCCTGGCAGCTGTGATTCAGGGATGGGTGTAATCCTTGCTGTGAGGTTGTGCCAGCTCTGTGGGTGCAGTGGGCTGTGTTAATGCTCGCAGCTGCTTTTAACACATGCAAAGATGGGATGGTGGAGGGAGTCCTCGAGGGCCCTCGTTGCAAATCCAGCGATATGCTGCGAGCTTGTATCAGGGACTTAGAGATGAAAACTTTTAATACCGTGTTTAACAAGTTCAGAATGCCTGAATCTGGAATGAACTTCGCAGTTTAGCTTGCAGAGCTCGCTTGATGGAGCTTGCAGAAGAACTGCTCCAAGGGTGTAATTATTTTTGGGAACATGTAGTGCTTCAGAGCACCCTGGACCAGGCCCTAGATACCTTCTTGTCACCTTTGTATTAACTGGAATTTATCTTGAATCTCTGTTGATGGATCTTAGTTTGCTTTCTTTCCCACAGAAACAGGTTTCTTAACACTTGTTAACTGGGTGTGCACTGGAACTTACTGAAAAGAAGCAATTAGGATATCTGAATCCCAGGAACCAAAGAAATCTTCATTTTAACACTGTTCCTTATTCCTTTTCCCCCTAAACATACATATTTGTTTGAGAGGAAGATAAAAGTGTGTGACTCTTTCAGATAATGACAGCTCTTCCTGTGTAAAAAGGAATCAAGTCAATTTTATTTGGTACCACCAGGTCAAAGAGAAGCTACTGAAGCCCAGCAGCTCTGCAAATTGGGTCACTTATTTTAGTGGGCTGAGCCTGGAACAGGATGTCTAACTTTCAAGTTTGAACACCCTGGCCTTAATGGTTTCTAAATGGAAACTTTGATTCGACAGAGCTTCTGTTTGGGAAGCTTTCTTCCTTCGCTACTGAGTAAAGGCTTTTTCCAGTCCCTATTTAAGCCACTCTTTAAAAAAAAAAAAAAAAAAAAAAAAAAAAAAAGCTGGGGGGGCACCAAAACAAAGATTAAACCTTCAGTAGCCGCTTGTGTTCACATTACACTTTGGGCACTTCAATGGCTCTGCCAAAGTTCCTTGTGACCAGGCACCTTTCAAGTCCCGTGCCCCCTGTTCCCGGATGGCCGCGGCGCTTTGGGCCGGTGCCGAGGTGCAGCCACGGGGCAGGGGCTCTGCTGCCACGGCCCCAGAGCCTGCTGATGCCACCATGCTTGGGCATCTCCCAGGGGCAGCCTGGAGAGAAGGGCTGTTCTTGCCTGCAGGCCGCCAGGCTGGCTGGGAGCCGAGCACAGGGGCACAGGCAGCAGCTGGCACCTGGCTGGATGGGACTGAGGCAGTGAGTGCTGGCACCTGCAAGCTCCATAGGCAGCCCCAGCATCGTTCCCTGCATCATTTGTTTGATGCTGTGCAGGAGGGCAGGGGCCAGGCTCAGCCTGTCACTCCCCTTCATGCAGGCACGCTGTTGGGTCATGTCCTCCCCCTGCCCAAACCATGTCAGCCCCCAGGTTGCTCTTGCAGGAGGCGAGAAAAAGTGCAGAGTTACTTTATCCAGCTCACTTTAAAGGAAGGGTGATTCCTTTCTGGCCAAGAACTTCTTCAGCTTCCAAAAGTTTCCATCTGCTGTTTTCTTTTGCTCCCTTTCCCTGTCCCAGCCTGGGGGAACCCTGAAGGATCAGCTCTCCCTCAGAGGTCTCCAGCTCTGTTGATGCTCCCAAGCAACCTCAGCTCTGGCCACCATGTAAAGCCCAGGAAAGCAAAGAGAGATGAGCACAGGGATCTGTGAGGGTGGGACCAGCCCTGGCAGCAGTGTGGTACCTCTCCCCTTGAGAATGGAAGGGTTGGCTCAAAGCATGGATTTGCTCTTGAGATGTCACAAAAGCCCTACATCTCATGGGCCAGCTGGGAGCGGACACCAGTCTGGGAAGGGATGTGCCATGCATTGCTTCCTAACAGGAGGGCTGTGAGGTGGCTTCCCTGGGCACAGCCAGGAAAAAAACCAAGAGGATCTCTGGGGGGCCAGGAGCAACTTGAAATGAAGATGCCAGCACCTCTCTGCTCTACACACCTGCTCCCTGGCAGGGGCAGAGCCAAGTCTCATCCCCTCCTTGCCTCGGGGAGCCTCAAGAGTCGGCTTCTGTCTGGCCTTGACCTCCAGTACAGGCAGCTGTGGAGGGGCTGTCTCCTCTCAGGTGCAGTGGGAGCTACGTGTTGGGCTCTGGCTTGGTGCAGGAGTAGCCCAACTTTGGGAAAAGCTGCCTGGGTGCAGGGCAGGCCAGCCTGGCACAAAGCAGATGAGTGTGTCAGGGCGAGTGGCAGTGAGCACGGGCTCTCTGCGTGCACCGTGCAGGCAGGACCTGACCTTGTCCCTGTGAAATTAATTCATCAGCTTGGCACAAACCCTCTCCCCACAGCAGCAGGAGCCTGTTGGTGTCTGGGCATCCTGCAGCCAACCCCGGTGTCCCCCAGCCAGTACCTGCTTGTTCACAGCCAGAATTCGACACGCTTGGGTCCTGCCACAGAGCAGCTGCTTTCAGAGCTGCAAATGCACAGCTTTCTCCATGCTTTAACACCCTTAAAAAAAAAAAATCAAAGCAGATGGAGCTGGACTACAAGCAGCTCAGTGTCGGCCCTGATTAGATAATTCTGCTGGGCATTTCCCCACTTGTGACCTCCGCCCCTGAGAGCTTTTAAAGGGATGTAAAGACCGAATTTCACTTATCTCCAGAGCCATTTCCTTCTGAGCGCTGCTATTATACCTCAGATGATATGAAACAAAGGATGTAGAAAGACAGATTGAATTTTCACTCTGATCCAGTGTGGGGAAATAAAGGAGTTAAACTAGTGCTTTGCTTCTGGTGCATTAGCCCAGTGTCTCAAGTAGTCACTCTGTCCTGCACATTCCTTCTTGCATGAGACATGGGGCACACCACCCTCCTGCAGAGAGCAGCTCTGTGTGTTAGGCCTGGTGTTTGCCATCTCTGGAGGCTGCTGTTATTCCTGTTGCTGGTTAAGATGGAAATGTGCTTATATGTGATCACAATCCAGTTGCCCTCGTCCTGGGACATCTGTAGCACGTGTATTGTGCCTCTAGGAGGTACCTGACCCCTGTGGGCTGGCTCCCATGCTGGTTCTGTGGAGGGTGTGAAGCTGTGGCAAAGCTTTGGGATCTCAGTTCTGGAGACATTATCTTGAACTTTCAGTTCATTCTCCCTGCCCAGGTCCTGTGTGCCAACCCTGAGAGCAGTCCTTGGGGAAATGCCACAGGGCAGGACCCAGTCCTGAGCAGCAGGCTGGTGAACCTCCTCCACCTGCACGTAATTGCAGCTTTTCTTTGCCTTGGAAGTTTTGGGAACTCATCATGCTTTGCAGTTCCTACCCTTGTGCCAGCAGATGACAGCAGTAGAAACTGAGGTGAGGGGTGATACCTGTAGATGTTTGGTGCTCCCAGGTGAATGTGTTAGTGTCCCACAGCCCAAGTAGAGCACAAATAGCAGCAGTCCCTCTCAGGTCACTACCCAGAGGGGATATCTGAGTGTTTCTGAGGGGACACATCCTGTGCCTGAGGTTTTTTCTGACCACTGCTGGCCTGCCTGGCTGCTCCCTGCACGTGCTGCAGTGGTATTGCTGCAGCCTGTAGAGGAGGAGACATCCCTTCTGCCCTGCATGCAGACCCACAGCCTCCTCCTGGCTTGGGCTGGCTCCCTCCCTGGGGGCTGCCTGGGGCAGATTGCTGCTCCCTCCATCAGCACCTGGGCTGTGGCTGCCACTAGGACTGTCCTGCAGAGCTCAGTGAGGGCAAGGCTCTGCTTCTCTCAGCCCCCGTGAGACCAGAGAGCTCTTGAATCCTGACCTTCAAACTTCCTCCCCCTTCACCATGGTTCCCTTTGACTCCTGTTGCTGCCCAGATTTTCTCAACAGCTGTCCTCTGCCTCGCTGGCTTTGTGCCCAGATCAATCTCTCTGCATCTGTGCAGTGCCCTCCTCACTCCCCAAGGTCCTCCTTGAGTCCCTGCAGCCTCCATCCCCTGAGACCAGGTGCTTCTGCCTGATGGAGAGAGTTCAGGGCACCTCCAGCTCCACTTTGCTGATCCTGCTGCCCTGGAGTGAGCACTGTAGGACCTGGAGCTCTTCTCTTTCCATTTATAACTCCCCCCCTCCCAAGCACAAGCAGGGTTTGTAAATAATATTGTGATGAAGGGGTTTGGATGGAAGAGATCTGACAGCCCCCATTGAATGTGATCTGAATGCACAGCCCTGTTCCCTCTCCTCCCTGCATGCAGCAAACCCCTGCTCCTTAGGGCATAAATTACTTACCATTCCCTATAGAATTGAGGGCATGGTTAATTCACCAGCATGTTCCTGCTGCCCAGCAAAAAAAATTATGACACTCTCTCTCCTCCCCTGGCTAGCAGAGCTGCTCAGTACCTCTGCCTGACTGGTGGAGGGAGAAAAAAGCTTTTTATTTCCAGGTCCTCTGCTTATTTCTGAGTCATAGGTCTTGTCTGTCTCTTCAGTAGGACAGGCAAAGTGCAAATATTGAAATATTTGCAAGTGGAAGTCAGAACTAATGGCCAAACACCTTCCTTGTAGTAGTTGGAATAGCTGGCCACAGGAGGCAAGTGGGGATTTCCTGGTCTGAGTTCCTCCTGGCCGTGTGTGACTTTGTTTTAGAGCAGCGACTCACATTGGGTATCTCCTGGGTCCCATCTGGAGCCTGAGTGGGAAATTGTGCTCCTAGCAGTATTCTGAGATGTAAAAACTCACTAGTGTGGAATGGCTGCGAAGGATGCTCAGTGCACAGGGAGCAGCCTGAACAAAATATGTCCTCAGGGCTGGCCGCTGTGTGAGCCAGGCAATGTGATGTGTGATTTTTGGGCTATTATTAATTCAACAAAGAGTGCAGTGGGGCTCGGTGGAGGACTCAGGCTGGACCTGCAAAAGCCTCTATAACGTTATTATATAGAGCACTTCTCCCTGGGAGGGATCCAGAGCATCATTTGTGGAGTTGAATTCTTTTTTATAAATCATGGGGCACGTAATGGGCGACAATCACTTAGGGCTGCCTCTTCTGCATCCTTCCTGGAAACTCATCTAATAAGAGCTGGCCTCTGGATGTTCAGACCTTGATGTGTTACCAGTTGTTAATTGCTGGCAGTAGAAGTGCTGCTTCTTTGCCTTGAAATGTGGAATCCCTTCCTAGAATTGCACTGGGGACTAATAAAAGCCACTGCCAGGTTTAATATATTCTATCTCTTAAATTATCTGGATTAAATACAAGGACTGTGTACTGCCAGAGAGGGGATATTCCCAGTTTAACATTGCTTCTGGGCCTTGGAGATCCCAAGACACTGGACCTGAAAATGGTGATTCTCTTTTGTGTGGGGGAGGGGTTTGGCAGGAGTGCTTGGAAGTGGTCATATTTGCCTGAGTTAGAGAATTAATTGCCATAAAAACTATGGGTTTGTAACCAATAGTTACAGCTGCAGGAAAGATCAGAAAGCATCTGAATAAATCAAATTAACTACCTCCTGCTCCATCCATATGAGAGCAGAGCCTTCCAGGGCAGGATTTAAACCACAGCCTGGTTGGCCCTTAACTCTCTCATCCACTAATTGAGGAGAGTGGATAGTCTAGAAATAGGGTCAGCTAAAACAGGACGTGGTGGGGACTGCTGTGCTGGGTTATGGGGGGAGGCTGGTCCCAGTCAGGGGTGGGTAAACCCAGACAGGGGCCATAAGGAGGCAACTGGCTCCTGTGAAAATACCACAGACTCAGAAGCCCGGTTAATGGGCAGACAGCGATAATCGCTTCGCTGGCCCGCACCCTGGCTGCCTGGTTGCTGACTCTGCCGTTCGTGATGCCCCAAGGCAGGCAGATCGCTTCACCTCCCCGCGGTAGCTCCTGTCTCCCGGCGTGTCCCGCTCCGGCTGCTGCTCTCCTCACCAGCCTGGGGATGATGAAGCGAGCTCCAGCTCACCGCTGACCTGCCAGGCTTTGCGCTGCTCCGCTGTGTGCCGGTGAGGGGTGTCAGCCTGGGGATGCTGCCTCTCGCTTTCGGCCGCCCCTCCAGGCCCCGTCCCGGAGCCCGGGGAGGCTCGGCGGAGCCCCGCTCCTTCAGCAGCCGGCGGCGCTGGACAGCTCCGGCGGGCGGCACCGGGGCCGGGCTGCGCCCCGACACACCGGCCCGGCCCGGCCCGCCTGCTCCGGCCGCCCTTGGTTCTCCTCCGGCCGCCCTCGGCCCTGATCACCGGCTGTCCAAACCCGGTTCCTCCGGCCGCTCCCACCGTCCCGTCCCATCCCGTCCCTCCTGTCCCGTCCCTCCCATCCCGTCCCGTCCCGTCCCTCTCATCCCCTCCCATCCTGTCCCACCCCGGTTCCTCCGGCCGCTCCCACCGTCCCGTCCCACCCCGTCCCTCCTGTCCCGTCCCGTCCTGTCCTGTCCCGTCCCACCCCGTTCCGTCCTATCCCTCCCGTCCCATCCCATCCCGTCCCACCCCGTTTCTCCTGTCCCGTCCCTCCCATCCCGTCTCTCCTCCGGCCGTCCTGTCCTGTCCCTCTTTCGGCCGCCTCTAATCTCCAGTCGTCTCGTCCCATCCCGATCCTCCCCTGGCCTCACCCGCCTGTGGCGCTGCATCATGGCCCATCCTCTCCCCCTGGGAGAGCCGCCGTGCCTCCCTCCTTCCCTGCCTTCCCCCATCCCTGCCTTCCCCCGTCCCTGCCTTCCCCCATCCCTGCCTTCCCGCATCCCTGCCTTCCCTCGTCCCTGCCTTTCCCCGTCCCTGCCTTTCCCCGTCCCTGCCTCCCTCCATCCCTGCCTTCCCCCGTCCCTGCCTCCCCCTGTCCCTGCCTTCCTCCGTCCCTGCCTCCCTCCATCCCTGCCTTCCCCCGTCCCTGCCTTCCTCCATCCCTGCCTTTCCCCGTCCCTGCCTCCTTCTGTCCCTTCCTTCCTCCATCCCTGCCTCCCCCGGTCCCTGCCGCCCTGCCCGGGCTGCCCCCGCCCGCCTGCCTGCCCTGCCATTGCAGCGAGGACAGAGGGCAGCCCAGGAGGAGGCACCCGGAGAGAGGCTGACGAGGAGCCCTTCAGGACAGGAGGATGCCTGTGCTGCTGTGGAGGATGAGCCGAGGCTGCCGAGCAGAGGGTTTACCCCAGGAGTAATGAGGATAAGGGACTGAATGCTGTCACCTCTCCCGGGGCATGGTGGCCCTGTGCTTAGAAGAACAGCAGCTGTTGGAATGTGCTTGAAGGCCTGGTGTGCTGGCAGTAAAGTCCTCCCTCAGAAAGGCTTCTTTCCCTACTCCTCATATCTCCTAACCCCTCACTACGTGAATTTCACGTAAATTTTGCTGCTGGTGGGAATCTGACACGAGCCTGAGAGGATTTCCAGTCTCCCCTACCTCCTTCCCAGCAGCCAAGGCCATGGGGTGTTTGGGACACACCAGTTCTGAGGATGGGACTGATGCCCAGAGCCGTGCTGTGGCCCTGCTCCTGTCCCAGGGCTGTTGGACACCTGGAGGAGGGACAAACAGAGCCCTCCCTGAATCTCCCTCTGCTGCCTGGCCTGGAGGGTCTGTGATGGCATGGCCAGGGGACCACGAAGGGCTGGGCTCATGGCTCAGCTTGGTGACATCCCCCTTTTGTCTCCTCACAGGCCAACCCCGCTCCCATTCTCGTGAATACAGACTCGCTGGAACAAGGGCTCTCTGTAAGTCTCCCGGTTTCCTTTTGCTTCCTTTGATCAAGTGCTGCATTTTCCCTGCTCAGCAGTGCAGGAAAGACTTTCCCAGCTCAAGGAGGCCCTGGTAAGGCAGCAGGAGATCCTGACACCCATGCCATGTCCCCACAGCTCATCCCACCCCGAAACCTTTCTGGGGCTGGGTGACACTGTGCAGAACCAGGCTGTGTTGGGGACTCCAGCACAGGGAGGCACAAGACAGCCTCAGCAGAGGAGCTGGGGATCCAGGCTGGTTGTGTTCAGGGTTAATCATACAGCCATTTCCTCTGCCTCCCATGCAGCAGGGGTTGAGAGGCTCTGCTGGGGCATCCTTTACCTTCCTGCCCTGCCTCAGCCTCCTTGGGCAGCCCTGGCCTCTCAGGAAGCAGGCAGGGCTCACTGGGTGCTTGCTGGCATCTCACTCACCAGTCCTCAGGGCAGCAGGGCCCATCAGGTGCTGCTCCTCTCCCACTGAAGGCTCCAGCAGCTGAACAGTACTTGGTGAGTGGGTTTGCAGCCACAGTGCATTTGGCACTCCTGGTGTAATATAAGATAATCCTCCTCAGGTTGTTGCAGACAGGGGTTGCATCCTGTCCCCAGAACATTTGTAACTCGTTCCTGCTGGGGGAATGAGCAGGGTGGCCAGGATGGGTTTCTGGCCAGCAGCACTGGCTCTGTGCTTGTGGGGTGCTTCCCTTTTTTGCCCAAAGGAGCCTCAGTTAACAGCTTGCCAGGGCTGGGTGCTTTGCACTGGGTTTACTTCTAATGCATCAAACTTTCCACAGCAGTGAAGCAGCACCAGGACTCAGAGCTGGGGTTCATCTTTGGAGTCAGGGTAATGGGCCATGGTGACTTCTGGGGCTGTGATCTGGTGTGTGTCACCACTGGGGTGCCTGGAGCAACCCGTGCCCAGAGCAGGGGAGACACCCCAATTTGATTCCTCTCAGCATCCAGCCTGGAAATCCTCTTGCCTTCTACTTCACATTATACCAAGAAACAGGCCTTGCTCCATCTTTTCCTTCTCTGCGGTCCTAGGTTTCTTCAGAGAAAACAACTCCCCAAAACCTGGGCAGTTTCCCAGGTCAGCAAAGGAGCCCCACCAGGAGCTTGCTGCAAGCACCAAAATCCCAAATCTGGAAGCACGGGATTTTTTTTTACAAACCCAAACTCCGAAGCCTTTTGGTACAGCATGCATTTGGAAGGGTTAAATTCACATCTTCCAGTCTTTAATTACTTAACTATTCAGTGCTTTCCTTAATGATAAACAGATGGATGTAGTCTAGTTCCTTCCTGTTCTAGCTCCATTGATTGCATTGGACTGGCTGCTGGGCTGGATTTGGCCCCAACTATTTATCGAGAAGTCTGTTCTGCATTTCAATGTCCTCATCCACCCACTTCCATCCCCAGGAGCATGTAGCACCAGCAGCACTGGGATGGCTGGGGCTCAGTGTGTGGCTTGGGCAGAGCCCAGCACCCTCAGGGTATAAAAACCCAAAGGACCCATTATAAAATGCCTGCAGTATTAAAGGCATCCCTTAAAGAATAAGGAGGTTACTACATCACCCATGCCAGAGCTCCAGGTTGTTGCTCACACTTTCACATCTTGGTGTGTTTTGCCCAGCATGTCTGTAATACAGGGAGATGGAGAACTGGAAACAGAGTTTCCATGGCAGATGGGGTCTCTGTGCTTCAGAGCTGCCTCTCTGAAGCTAAAACAACTTCTTGCTGCCAGGCAGTCGCAAAATGAGCAGGGAAAGTCACTCCAAAGCCCTTGAGGAGCTGAAGGTTTCAGAGCCTGGGTCCCTGGAGCCTGATTTGGTGCCTCTGCCCAGCAGCAAGGTGCCATCACCTCTTCAGTCATTTAAAATCCAGGTGTGAGGAAGACAAGTGCTTTCCAGGCCTGACCTGAGCCAGTGAGTCCCTCACACCTTGGTCCCAAGTGCAGGCTGGGGCACATCCCAGTGCCAGCCCCTGCAGGCTGTGATGTCCCCAGCTGTTGCTGGGGCTGTCAGGCTGCAGAGCCCTTCACTCCTCCCAAGCACAGCAGGCTGGTCCCTGCAGCCCTCTGGCAAAAGGCTGACCAGAAATGGGGCATTTATTCATTCTGTGCCCGAGGCCAGCCCCACGGGCACTTCACAGAGGGGGCTGAGGCCAGGGCATAGCTGGAAAGCGAGTCATTAGGTCTCAGTGCTGCCACAGGATGCAGGGACACGGGGAGGTGAAGGGAGGGAGCTCTTGACCTATTTTCCCCGGGCCCCCTGCCATGTGCAGGCAGGGAGAGCTCTCCTGTGCCAGCACTGGCAGTGCCCATGCCAGCTGGGAGGTGCCTTAGCATGAGGTTGCTCTCCTTTCCCCGTGCTGGGGCAGGTGTGGGGCATCACCAGGTGTCCTTCACACCCAGGGCTGGCTGGCACAACCAAAGGCTGGCTCTCCAGTCTCCAGACCCTCTCCATTATCTCAGTAAGTGGCTGCCCCACCAGCAGGTCCCCAGTGCTCGTCCTCATCGCATCTTAAGCACAGGATCTTGCTCCAAACAGACCTGTGAGTGGTGTTTTCCTTCCTGCACAGGTTAGTTCCTCTTGCAGCCTGGCATTTGAGGAACCTGATCTTTGCCTTATGAATCTGGCCTTCTTTTTTATTTTAAAAACAAGCAAATAAGCAAAACCAGAAGAAAAAAAAACAGCCAACCACCCCCCAAACCCAAAAAACCCACCTCGAACCCTTACTCTCCAGCAAATTGCAAGGGGTGTTTCCATGTGCACTGCTGGGGTGTTGGCCAGCAGAGCCTGCAGGCAGCTTGCAGTAGCTCTGGAAGGTGTGTGATCTCCTGTTTAGCAAAGGAGTGTTGACTCTGCAGCCTGCTGTTGATGAGCTAAATGCTGTCATCAGTGACTATTTCCCTCCTGCTCAGAAGAGGAGAGGGCCACTAAAGGCCCTTCTTCCCGGGCACTCAGGTGGGCTTGTCGCATGGGAAGGGCCTGGAAAGAAACACCCACAGGCTTTTCCATGAGAAACCAGGTGATGCTTAGGATCAGGATATGCTGGGAACAGCTAATTAGCCCCTGGCACTCCCCTAAGCTCCGCAGGTGTTCCACGAGGAATCACAGAACCACAGAATTTCTAGCTTGGAGGAGACCTTTAAGATCATCCAGTCCAACTCAGGCTCTAACACCTCGACTGGACCATGGCACCCAGGGCCACATCCAGGCTTTTGTAAACACATCCAGGGATGGTGACCCCACCACCTCCCCAGGAAGGCCATTCCAGTGCTTTATCACTGAGAGGAGAGCAGGGTGTGGCACTCCCACCCCAGAGGTGATGGAGCCGGGCATCTTCCCACTGGAGATGGCCCCAAACAGCACCTGGGGAGGAGCACAGGGCACTGGCAAAGGACAAGAGGAGCAGCCTGCAGCAGAGCCAGGTCCTGGCAGCTCTGGTGGGCATCATGGGGAGGTTTGTGCCGTCAGTGAGTGACTGGTACTTGATTTTCCAGCGCTGGAACGTTCGCTTTGTTGGCTCGTTCCCTTGGTTACGTGGTATATATTAAGTCCTTCCTTTGGCTTCCTTACACAATTAAACTGGCGTTCCGTTGCGTGGATTTTGAAAACACAATCAGGGCTCAAACTTCATGGTCAGGCCTGGCTGAGCCCAGCATCCCTGGCCACTGCAGGCTGCTCCCTGCAGAGGCCACATCAAGCCAGCACCTACCCCTCCCTTTTTCTGGGAGCAGTGCAAAAACCCTGGAGATTTGGGGAGAGGGGCTCTCCCAGCTCACCTGCCTGGCATTGGCAGCCCAGAGATTTGGGGAGAGGGGCTCTCCCAGCTCACTTTGGCATTGTCAGCCCAGAGAGATTTGGGGAGAGGGGCTCTCCCAGCTCACTTGGGCACTGGCAGCCTGGGGAGATTTGGGCAGAGGGGCTCCCCCAGCTCACTTGGGCACTGGCAGCCCAGAGATTTGGGCAGAGGGGCACCCCCAGCTCACCTGCCTGGCATTGTCAGCCCAGAGATTTGGGGAGAGGGGCTCTCCCAGCTCAATTTGGCATTGGCATCCCAGAGATTTGGGCAGAGGGGCTCTCCCAGCTCACTTTGGCATTGGCAGCCTGGAGATTTGGGGAGAGGGGCTCTCCCATCTCACTTTGGCATTGGCAGCCCAGATATTTGGGCAGAGGGGCTCTCCCAGCTCATCAGCCTGGCAGCCCCGGGGTGTGTGCCGGGCTCTGTGTGCCCCCCGGGTGCCGGCGGCAGGGGGGCCGGGCTGGCTCTCGGCACGGCTCACAGATTGTCAGAGTTTTCCGCAGCTCCCCCATCCCGGAGGGATGGATGTGTACGCCGTTCCTCCGCGGCCGTGGGTGTGCATCTGGCTGGCTGTGCGTGTGGCAGCCGTGCCGGGTGCCAGAGCGGAGGGGACAATGTGTGTAGTAGCGAGGGCTGCCAGCAAGCCGAGCTGCTGGAGAGCCGCGGAGAGAGAGAGAGAGAGAGGCGGGCGAGGCTGCTGAGCCCCACGCACCGGGATGGGGAGTGCGGGGAGGGGATGGGCTGGAGGCTGGGATGGGGGAGGCTGGGATGAGGGATGAGGGAGGCTGGGATGAGGGAGGCTGTGCTGAGGATGAAGGAGGCTGGGATGAGGGATGAGGGAGGCTGGGATGAGGGAGGAAGGAGGCTGGGATGAGGGAGGCTGGGATGAGGGAGGCACTGCTGAGGGATGAAGGAGGCTGTGCTGAGGGAGGCTGTGCTGAGGATGAGGGAGGCTGGGATGAGGGAGGCACTGCTGAGGGATGAGGGAGGCTGGGATGAGGGATGAAGGAGGCTGTGCTGAGAGAGGCTGTGCTGAGGATGAAGGAGTCTGTGCTGAGGGAGGCACTGCTGAGGGATGAGGGAGGCTGTGCTGAGGGATGAAGGAGGCTGTGCTGAGGGAGGCTGTGCTGAGGGCAGCAGGGGCCAGCGAGCCGGCTGCACTCCGGATTAGTCACTGTGGGAAGGTGGGAGGAGGGGAGGGCAGCCCGTGCCAGAGGGGGAAGCCGTGGCACGGGAAGCAATGCCCCTCTGCCCACAGGAGCAGCACTGTGGCAGAAGGTGACACTGACCGTGTGTCCCTGACCCTCTGAGGCTGTCAGGGATCCTGCTGTGGGTTAATCCCACCCTTTCCAGTGCTTTTCCTCCTGTGAGAGCTGGCCAAAGCTTTTCCCAAAGTGCTGAGGGGATCTGAGCATCCTACTATTGGAGTATCTGGATGTCCCAACCCTGAACTGTCCCCTGGAATCTTCCTGTGGCTGAGAGGCACCAGGCACAGGGCACATCCAAGGAGGGACAACACACTCAGCCTGTGTTCCCTGGAGCCTCATTTCCCATCTCTTTGCCCATCCTTGAAGCACAGTACAAGGTGTGAGATTGCTTTGGCCTCCCAGGGCAGGAGATGAGGGGGTGTGTGTCCCAGGTAGCACAGCCCCATCCCAGATCCTGTCCTGCAGAACTGCTCCTCTGCCTGAGCCCCTGATTGTTGCCACCTAGAAAAACTCTTTGTTTCCTCTTCCTGCCTATCAATGGTGAGAGCCTCACCATTGCCTCGCCGGGTTTTCTTCTGTGGTGTCAGATGATGGCTTTAGCATGAAGAATGGCTGCTGCCCCCTCCATGGAATGACCCAGCACTCTGGGGCTGTGCAGGATGGCAGGGCTGTGCCTCTGCAGGGGCAGATGGCAAGGAGCTAAGAAAGCAGGACACAGCCAGTGTGCTGGGGCCTCGTGAGGAGAGCTGTCCAGACAAAGGCATGTCAACTCAATCTGGGATGCAGAGTGTACACAGAAATTGGCTCCATATGATCTGAGCCATCAGTTAATGGTGGGTGTAAAACCCAGATGAGAAGCCCTGCACACTGCCCAGAGGCCACAGGCAGAGGCAGGATGCACAGTGAGAGAGGTGTTTGCCTGCTGAGCCCAGAGTTCCCCTGCCTCTGCCTTGCCACACAGAGCTACCCGTGTCCCATCCCTTGTTTCCCAGAATGACTCAAATTACGAGGTTGACTCCAAAATAAATGTGAGTCAACGGTGTGGCCAAAAAGGCCAACCTTGTCCTGGGGTGCAGCAGGGACAGCATCACCTGACAGGCAAGGGAGGGATTGCCCAGCTCTGCTCCCACCAGGGCAGCCTCACCTCGAGTCCTGGGGCCACAATTAAACTGTATAAAGCTGTTAGAGAGCATCCAAAGGAGGCCACAAAGGCAGTGAAGGGTCTAGAGGAGACCACATGAGCAAAGGGTGAGGTGACTTGGCTTATTCAACCTGGAGGAGAGTAGAGACAAACTCAGCACAGCCTGCAGCTTCCTGCTGAGGGGAACCAGAGGAGCTGATCTCTTCTCTCAGGTGCTCAGTGACAGAACCTGAGGGAAGGGCATGAATCTGCATCAGGGGAGGTTGAAGTTGGACATTAGGACAAGGTTTTTCCCACAGAGGGTGGTGGGGCACTGAACAGGCTCCCCAGGGATTGGTCATGGCCCCAAGGCTGCCAGAGCTCAAGGGGCATTTGGACAACACTCTCAGGCACATGGTGGGATTGCTGGGGGGACTCTGCAGGGCCAGGAGTTGGATTCCAGGACCCTTTGGGTTCCCTTCCAACTCAGTTTTCTTTGAAACTCTTGCTGTTAAGTGTTGGATGTTTGGGTAGCCAGTTGCACTGCAAATCTTGCTAAATTTTAGACCTTGGCAGCTGTTTCTGGTCTGATCCTGATGATCTGGAGTGAAACTGCTGCATTTTTCCTGTGCACTCTTGATTATGAGGAATTTATTTTATTTTTTTTTTCAGTCTACATTTACCATTTTACAGCCTACAATTGCATCCCTTTTTGTTTCTATTCATGATGTTTCCAAGAGCACTGCTTTGATACTTTGGGTAGGGGAGACTTTTAAGCATGGGGAGCAGTGTGGTGTACAGCACTGAGACAGGCTACACCATTTTTTGTACAGAAGGGCAACACAATGTTTTCACCTCTCACTGTGCCCCACTCTCTCACACCTTGTCTCCTTTGCACCCAACTAATTTAGCAGAATAAATTATTTTGAATTTTCCCCTTAATGCGGTCCTGCTACGAAAAAGATTTAAAAAAATACGAGCTGCTAAAGGTGTTTATTATGTTATTATGTACAGACATTTTTTTTCTCCTTTAAATGGACCGACCCCCTCTCTTCCCTTCCTCAAGCAGCGAGTTCCTGAGGTTAATTATATGCTGCGTAACAAAGGTGTTATTTCTTTTTTTGTGCCTTGGGTTGTGTTCCTTTTCCTGGCTGGAGAAATGAGCTGGGAGAATAAAGGCTTTGCACAGAAGTGCATTAAAGTCAGTGGGCTTTGGCTCATGCCCAGAGAGAAAAGCAGCACATGGTTTAATTCCAGGGCAAGCTCAAGCAGTTGCATTTAAGGGGGTTTTTTTTCAGCGGTGGTGGTGGTGGTGCAGCTTTTGGGTTGGATTCCTCATGTTCAGCTGTCAGAGAGGAAAAACAAATTCCCCCCAGGACCAGCAGAGAGTCGTAACACGCTGTCTCCCTCTCTCCAGATGAATGGCAGCGATGGGATGTTCAAATACGAAGAGATCGTCTTGGAAAGGGTAAGTGCTCCTTACTCACCCACCGGCAGCCTCCTCCCACTCGCCCACCCCCCGGCACAGCTGGGCCCCCCACGCATCCCCAGCTGATGGGGAGAGGCTGGGCTCTGCTCCCCGCTCTCTCTGGAGGCTTTCACAGGTGCTGCACCTGCTTTGCCAGCCAAGGTGGGCTTGCTGCTCCCCTCTCCCCCTGCACACCCCTCCAGAAGGGAGGGAGGGAGGGAGGAGGGCTTCTCCCTTTCCTTCTCTGTTGCCATGCTCGTGCCTGCATGTTTTGGTTTTGGGAAATTCTATTCCCAGGCACGGTCTTGATGCACAAGGTCATGTTCTGTAAACTACCGAAGTTCCCACATCTGTTCCCAGAGGAGGGGCTTCAGTGATGGTCTCTGGAAAACGACCAGTGGTTCCCAAGGGTCCCACCTCTGGGGTGGGCACATCTGTAAATGTACAAAAAGAGTCAGGAAAATAAAGGAGGGGTCTCTTGCTTGCAAGAGCTCCACGCAGCCTCATTGATGCACTCCCTGCCTCGTTCCTGTGAGACCCTCACCAGTTATACTTCTCCTTTCACACCTTCACCCGCACAAACCCAGAGGATGAGGGGAGGCTCTTGGTCAGAAAACAGAGGTGTGGGGAGCTCGGCTGGTGCAGACACAGGTGGGTGCACCCTGCAGCAGGGCACAGGGAGCAAAGCCACCCCACCAGCGGGCTCCCCATCACTCTAGGGCACTCAGCCTTGAGATGCTCAGCCACAGGAACAGGTCATTTAGTACAACAAACCACAACGGGGGGAAGCTCCTGCTCAAGCCTTTTGTTTGTTGGCACCACAGAGGCGACGGCGTGCACCACCCCAGCCGCGGCTGCAATCAGCTTCCCCCTCCTTTGCGGGGGTTTATCCAGCACCACACAGGGCACGAAAGGCTTTCTTGGCGCCCAGGAAGCGGCAGGGGAGGAGCTGGGGAAAAGCTGGCCCGGGGTTTACTCCGGGAGACAAGGCAGGGAATGGCTGTGGAGGGAAGGAGGCTGCTCCCCCCTGCACACCTTGCCTCCCCCGGGCTGCCGTGCCAGGCGGCTCAGCCTCGCCGCGTGGCCGGCGGTGCAGGGGAAGACGCAGCACTCATTATTCTGTTCCTCTCTCTCCCTGCCTTTAGTCATCTCTCCCTCCTTCCCTTGGCTCTGCATCACGGAGGTGGGTGGGACGGAAGGTTATCTGGGGCTGCCGCCTCACCCACCGCTTCCCCGGCGTGCCTGACGAAACCAGCCCAGGGGTTCCTTCCTTTTTGGGCTAAGTGCTTCTTGCTCCCGGCCCAAGTCACAGGCAAAAGCCTCGTTTTTCAGGGGGTCAGAGCATCCTCTGTCCTCAGCACAGAGTGGGAACAGAGCAGGACCACACAGAGAGGCAACACTCATTGATGCCCCCATTTCAAAGCCCCAAGCAGCAATTCGTTCCCCAACAGCAAGAAACCATGAGGGGAACTCACTGCTTAGCAGCCTGGGCTAGCATGGACCATATCCAGGTCCTTACCCCCCACCTGGTCCCCAGTGGGATACAACAATCCTGTCCTAATGCAGGAGAAGCACCCTGGTGCCTGCAGGTGAGGCTGGAGTGTTTGGCTTCCAGAATTGACCTCAGTGTGCCCCAAAATCCCTGGTCAGTCACTGTTATTAATTCATAGTCACTGTTATTAATTCTTGTCTTTGTTGTAAATGCAGCAGCATTTTGGGGGCAATAATAGCAGAAATACAATCTGCAGAGGGACATGGCTTTATGTTTACCCACCAGACACGTGTCCACAGCAGGAGCTGCCCTGGCATCAACTCTGATGTCAGTTAAGAAGTCCCTCGAACTCCTTTTTGAGGTTTATCAAAATAAAAATTAACACCTCTCAGATCATTTCCAGGTTTTGTAGCTAACCAAGGACCTTCCATAGGCAGGCACAGCGAATGGCTGGAGATCATTTTGCAATCTCACCTGCCTTGCTGCAGCCAGGCCTGGTGTCTGTGACAGTAAGGAGCTTTTTTGAGCTAGGCACAGGGTAATCAGAGCCCAGCAGAGAGGAAAGGGAGCAGGCTCAGAGCCTTTACTGCTGAATGCCTCCGTGTCACACACCAGCCAAATCCCAGCTGGCCAGGGAGCATCCGGGAGCGCTGCACAGGGACAGGCATTGGTGGCTCCTGGTGCTGTGTCATGAGCGCCACAAAGCCAGCTCTGCATGGCTGCAGGAGCTGATGCTGGGGCAGAATTGCTGGGGAGGAGTGCAAGCCCCCCAGCTGGCTGTCAGTGCTAAATTATCCTGGGGAGATGGAGCTCCAGTCTGGCCCTCTCAGCTACAGGTCCCTTGGAAGAGCAGAGCATCCCCCCCATCTCCCCACTGAGCACTGGGGCCGTGGGCAGCCAGGAGAGCTTGGCCTGCTCGTGTATGAGAGAGGCAGGCACAATAGTATGTGACTAAGTGTCAGCTCTTCCACATGAGGAAACAGGGCGAGAAGCCATCTGATTTTCAAGGCAGAGCAAAAAAGGCAGGAATTGTCCGCTTGCATCAAGCACGGATCTGGAAGCAGCGCCTGTGAGTGTGTCACTAATGAGGATCCTGCAAGTGGGAGAGGCAGCACAGGGCCACAGCCACTCAATCCTAAGATGCTGGGGGAATGGCCTGGAGATGAGCTGTGGTCCCTGCATTACCCCCAAGGCATAATTCAGCAGGAGAAGCTCAAGTGATGCTCCAAGCATGTCTGTGAGGAAAACTGACAGACAGAACTGACTCCATCCTGAGGGCCACCTCCACCCAAACCTGTAAATTTTGGCATCAGCGTTGCTGGTGCCCAGCTTGGCTCTGTGCCCCAGGGTGCAGGGAGGGCAGGAGTGGGCTGCTGCTGACTGGCACAGTCCCCGCTGCTCCGTGCAGGCTGCGGCAGCGGTGTCTCCTCCTGGGGAGCAGCCAGCCAGGGCAGGCTGTCTCCGCCAAGGACCACCTCCTCTTCCCCCGGCTCCCCGCCCGCCTGAGCCTCTCCGTGGAGACGCGGTGCTGAGGGAGGTCCTCGGCGGCTCCCACTCTCCTACTCCATCTGTTCAGCGCTCCACGCTGCTGCTCCCAGCACCGGGCTGAGCAGCGCCAGCCTCTCCTCCAGCCAGCATCCCTCCCTCTGCCCCCTGAGCTGGGCACCCCGGGGTGGGGGAGATGCTGCTCTAAGGGCTCCTGCACCCCTGCAGCGTTGAAGGAGGAGGGCTGGCAGCAGGCAGGTGCCCGCGGGGGAAAGACGTGGCGTTTTCGATTTCCCACAGGGTAACTCCGGCCTCGGCTTCAGCATAGCGGGAGGCATCGACAACCCCCACGTCCCAGATGACCCGGGGATCTTCATCACCAAGATCATCCCCGGGGGAGCGGCAGCCATGGATGGCCGTCTAGGGTGAGTACGGGGCTGGGGGAGCAGCCAGGCTGTCACCCAGGATCTCTGCATGGACCCTCTAGGTCTGACCCCTTTTCCTGACAAGTTCCTGGCCTCCATATGTCTCTTTCCCACAGCCAGATCCCCTCAGGGCAGGGACATCCACCACCTCTGGTCACCAGCCTCCTGTCTTATAGCCACCCGTCCTCCCCTCCCTGCATCAGGCTCTTGCTCCCATCCATCCTGCTACAGCCCAGGGCTGGGATCCAGCCTTCCTTCTCATCTCACAGGTCCCCTGGAAGAGCAGAGCATCCCCCCATCTCCCTACTGAGCACTGGGGCCATGGGCAGCCGGGAGAGCTTGTCCTGAGCCTGCCTGTGTACAAGAGAGGCAGGCACAATCTCCATCAGAGTTGCACTATAGGGACCAGCTCCACTCTCCCCTGCTTTGGGAGGGACCCCTTTCTTACCCCAGCAGCGCATGATCTGGCCAGCTTGACCAGCTTTGTGTGTCTGGAGGAGGGTGGCAGAGTTGACCAGAGGAGGGTGGCACGGGCTGGTGGTTGCCCAGGGACGCTCAGGGCCGTGCTGTGCCCACAGGGTGAACGACTGCGTGCTGCGGGTGAACGACGTGGACGTCTCTGAGGTGGTGCACAGCAAAGCCGTGGAGGCCCTGAAGGAGGCCGGCCCCGTGGTGCGGCTGGTGGTGCGCCGCCGGCAGCCCCCGCCAGAGACCATCATGGAGGTTAACCTGATGAAGGGCCCCAAAGGTGAAGCCCTCACTCTCCTCGCTTGGCCAGGCTGCCCCACAGCACAGTGTGGGATCACCCCCTCAGTGTGAGGTGTCATGAGATGCGGGGCAGCCTCACAGGGGATGTGGGATGCAATGTGGGACTGCCACAGTGGAGGGTGCTGCAGGGTGGCCCCAGCTGCATGGGTGTGGGACAGACCCACAGTGCACAGGGCCAGACTGGCCCCAGGCACCTGCAGGGTGGCCCATTGCCTGCTGAGTTTGGGCAGGGTGCAAAGCCCAGTGAGGCACAGGGGCTGCGGTGCCAGCCCAGGGCTCTGTCTATCTGTCTGTCCCTCACCTGCATTCTCACTCTCCCTCAGGCCTGGGGTTCAGCATTGCAGGGGGCATCGGGAACCAGCACATCCCTGGGGATAACAGCATCTACATCACCAAGATCATCGAGGGAGGTGCTGCCCAAAAGGACGGGCGCCTGCAGATCGGGGACCGGCTGCTTGCGGTAAGCCCCGTGCCCACAGCCAGCTGGCAGGGGAAGCTGAACAGGTTCCACTGTCGTGCAGTGTTGATCCTGAACCCCAGCACCCTGTCAGCAGCTTGACCCTGAACCCCAGCACCCTGTCAGGAGCTTGACCCTGAACCCCAGCACCCTGTCAGCAGCTTCACCCCTCTTCCCCGGGGCTCCTGCTGAGATGTTGCTGTGGGAGAGCAGGCACAGGAATGGCTGGAGGCAGGAGGGCCAAACCCAAGGCGATGGGACCATGCCTCTGGAGCTTCTGTGCCACCACCCCAGCAGGGCTGCACCGCTCCCTGCCCTCCTGCTCAGCTGTGTCACCCAGCCCTTTCCCCCTCTGGCAGGTGAACAACACCAACCTGCAGGACGTGCGGCACGAGGAGGCAGTGGCCGCCCTGAAGAACACCTCGGACATGGTGTACCTGAAGGTGGCCAAGCCTGGCAACATCCACCTCAACGACATGTACGCGCCCCCCGACTACGCCAGCAGTACGTACGCCGCTGGCCACCGGCTGGGCACCAGGGGCT
Source organism: Phylloscopus trochilus trochilus (assembly GCA_016584745.2). Lineage (NCBI taxonomy): Eukaryota > Metazoa > Chordata > Aves > Passeriformes > Phylloscopidae > Phylloscopus > Phylloscopus trochilus. The sequence continues at coordinate 5,243,703 of WQNJ02000046.1, forward strand.
GGGGGGCGCCTGGGCGTGCTGGGCTGGGCAGCAGGGCTGGGCTGGTCTCCGTGGCCTCACTGCCTATGGATTCCTGCTCCTGATGACCTTCTCCTCCCCCCCCGCAGCCTTCTCAGCCTTGGCTGACAACCACATAAGCCATAACTCCAGTCTGGGCTACCTGGGCGGCGTTGAGAGCAAGCCTGCCTATCCCGTCCCTCCCCAGGTGACTCCCTCCCGGTACTCGCCCATCCCTCGGCACATGATCGGAGACGACGACTTCACCAGGTGAGCACCAGGCAGGAGCATCCCTGGCGTGCTCCTTCTCATTCCCTCACTTCTCCTCTGGGGTGGTTTGATGTCCTCCCCACTGCCAGTGCAGAGCCTGGAAAGGCTGTTTGTAGGTGCGTGGGGCAATGCTTGAGGTCCCCACAGTGAGCTCTGTGCTCACCCCCTGAGACCAGCCCTGCTGTGTCAATCTCTGCCTTGCTGCAGTCACTCCCTCCCCATTCCCTCTCCTGCTCTTTCACAAGCCTGACACAACTGCATTTCAGCTTTGTTCTCTCGCTTGTTTTACAACACCTGGAATACAAGGTGTTCCCTGCCCTTCTGGTGCCATCCAGCCGTGCCACAGGCTCCCAGGATGTCCCCAGGTTGGAGCTGTGCCAGGGGTGAAGGGCCAGGGGGAGCACAGCCTTGTAAACCCAGGATCCCTGAGGCTGGCATTCCAATCCACCTGCACTCAGGTGCCAGCCCCTGGCCTGCCAGCCTCCTGTCCAGCCCTGGCACAGCCCCCTTTGCTCCAGCAGAATCCTTTATGCTGCCTGAACAAGTTTGTTTCCTGAAGCCAGGAAATAAAGAGGTGCACAAAGAAAACGTTGCTCTGAGCCTAAATGCTGTATAAAACTTCTCCAAAGCCTCAAGCTGAGGGTGGGAGAGCAAGACCTGGAAAGTCCTGCTCTACTAGCCGAGTCTTACAGCTTATCCTCTTCTTGTCACAGCCTTGGGCCAGTGCTCTGAATGTGCTATCCCCAGGGCCAGGTCTGTAGGGCTTAGGCTGATTTCTAAAGACCAACACTCAGGCTTAGGGCTGGCTCTGCTGTTTGGAACAAGGTTGCAGGCTGGTTTGGGGAGTGTGTCTACAGTGGAAGATGCAGTAGCATCTGTCCAGGATTCTCCCATTCTGCAGGTCAGTTGTGGATGCTGGAGTGGGAGACTCTGACTTGCCCATCTGCTGTCAGGTCTGCCATCCTTCTGCACTCATCTTTGTCACAGGGCTTCCTCACTTCTTGGTGCTCAGCCACAGCTGGGTGTCTCTGCACGCCATGACCTGTGCAGCACTGCCTTCCACCCTCACCCCACCTCTCCCACTGGCCTTGGCACCCCTGATGCCAGTTCTAGAGCCTGTTTCTGGCACTGCATCCTCACCAGGTGTAGCAACTTCTGTGCTGTCAGGGCACTGGGGGATTATGGCACAGGCAGGAGCAGTGCTGTCTGCCATTACAGTGCACCACAGAAGGGACTGAGTCCCAGTATTTGAAAAACACACCAGAGACCCTGGTCCCACCAGGGTATCCCCTTTCACACGTGCCAACATTCCCATTTGTGGACTGCAGAGCAGAAAGAGCAACCCAGCTTAGGCTGGCCACAGCCAGTGGCAATGGCACAGTGAGGGCTCAGCAGTGGCACAGCAATGGCTTGGCAGTGGCAGTGGCACTGAGATGGCTCAGCAGTGGCTCAGCAGTGGCACAGTGGCAGTGGCACAGAGATGGCCCAGCTGTGGTTCAGTGTTGGACTGGCAGTGGCAGTGGCACAGAGATGGCTCAGCAGTGGCTTGACAGTGGCAGTGGCACAGCAATGGCCCAGCAGTGGCACAGAGATGGCCCAGCAGTGCCCCAGTAGTGGCTTGGCAGAGACAGTGGCACAGTGAGGGCTCAGCTGTGGCTCAGTGTTGGACTGGCAGTGGCAGTGGCACAACGATGGCTCAGCTGTGGCTGGGCAGTGGCACAGTGGTGGCCCAGCAGTGCCCCAGTATTGGACTGGCAGTGGCAGTGGCACAGAGATGGCTCAGTGGTGGCTTGGCAGTGGCACAGTGGTGGCCCAGCAGTGCCCCAGCAGTGGCTTGGCAGAGACAGTGGCAAAGTGAGGGCTCAGCTGTGGCTCAGTGTTGGACTGGCAGTGGCAGTGGCACAGTGAGGGCTCAGCTGTGGCTCAGTGTTGGACTGGCAGTGGCAGTGGCACAGTGATGGCTCAGCAGTGGCTTGGCAGAGGCAGTGGCACAGCAATGGCCCAGCAATGGCCCAGCAGTGCCCCAGCAGTGGCTTGGCAGAGACAGTGGCACAGCGATGGCTCAGCTGTGGCTCAGTGTTGGACTGGCAGTGGCAGTGGCACAGCGATGGCTCAGCTGTGGCTCAGTGTTGGACTGGCAGTGGCAGTGGCACAGCGATGGCTCAGCTGTGGCCCTGGTGCAGCACGTGCTGGTGGCCACTAGAGGATGGTGCTGCCTTGTGGAGGGCCCCATTACAGACAAGCTGGCACCGCTGGGCCCCCCGTGCCCCTTCCCAGGACAGTGCTGAAAGCCTCCTGTGCATCGCTGACCCCCCAGGACAGTGTCGTCACTGCAGGTCTGCTGGGACCAAGGTTGTGCACTGGGACCAGTGTGGTCCCAATGCAACTCACTGGTGTGGGGAAAGGCAGCAGCTGCCCTGAAAGAGAAGCTGTCTCCCATGAGGCTCTTGCCAGCCATTCCTTAGGGAAAGCAGAGGTCCAGTATCCAGCCTCTCCCCCTGCCAAGTGCTGCTTGGATGTGGATGTGGCTCCAGTGACCCTCATGTCCTGCAGCACCTACAGCTGGGAACCAAAGAATCTTGGTTTCCAGTGAGCTCCCCCACTGCAACCCAGACCCAGCAGAGCCCCACAGGATCCCCTCAGCTGCTCTGTGCTGAGGTCCCAGTGTTAATGCTGTGACATTCATGGGCTCTGCCTGGAGGATCCATGTCACACCTCCTGTGTGAAAGCCTTGGATGGAAGCCAAGAGTGAATGTCATGACTGAGACCTGTGATGTACCTGTCTGGGGCTTCATTTCCTCTGCTCATTCTTGTAGGGTCTCTTTACCTTCCACCAAACTGTCTGGTCTTCACAGGTGCTGGAGGTGCTTCCCCCTGCACTGAGTTGAAGTTGTGCTTCCTGCACGATGCTTGGGCAGTAGCAAAACTCAAGGGGTAGAGCAACTTCATCTCCTGGTTGGAGGCAGGGTTTGCAGACCCAGAAACCTGACCTATTTCTTCCCCTGAGAGAACTCTAGCCCTAGGCACAGCTTTGCTGCAGAGGGACTGATGGCTGCAGCCCTCCCTGCCCCCTCACCACCGCCCCTAAGCCAACTGCTGGTAACATCTTGAGGACTTGGGGTTGAGCATCTTTTGACAGAGCTTTTCCATGGTTTTCCTGATCTCCTGGTTCTGGTGTGTTCCAGCCCCCCAACCCTAATGCCTCAGGGTCCTCTTAGCATAAGTCTGCCAGCATTTTAGGGTACCCTCACTCAATGCCATGCCTGGGCTCAGCATCTCTCCTAAAACAGCCCAGGGATTTCCCTCTGGTACCTGGCAGGTGAGGAGCTGATCAGGCTGCTGAGCTCAGTGTCAGACCCCTGGTCCTTGTGGTACCCGAGGCAGTGCCCAGGATCCAGCTACAGAGATTCCACTGATGGTCTCCAGTATCATGTTGGCTGACAATCATCACCAGCCTGTGCTAATTGTCTGGCATCATTTATTCCTTATTTCAATCCAGAGCTTGAGCTGCGACCTGCTGTTGCTCCCATCACATTGGTTTTTTCTCCCAGACAGAAATTGATGCAGGAGTTTTGCAATGCCAGGGCGTCTTCCTGCTTTTGCCTGCCTGTTGTTTGAGCTGTGATAGAATTAAGTCATCATCAAAAAATGTAGGACTTCTGTTGAGCTGTGCAGGGTCTGTGGCATTGGAGGGGTGCATGGGGTTGTAAGCACGCTTGCCATGCTGTGGAGGGGCTTTATCCCACTCTGCTGGCTCATGGCATCTGATGCCACCACGCAGTTCAGTGTTTCTGTGTGCCATTTCACAGTGAATGCTCTGTCTCTGTCCGTGCCGTCTCATGTCACACCTCCTGCCACCTCTTCTGTCAGTCTCCACAGCGCTGAGGGCTGAGTCACACCAGGCTGCACTCGGGTGACTCCAGCCCCACCAGCGTGCCACGAACCCTGGGCACAGAAAATCACCAGCTTTGCTGCTCCTCACCCTGATGTCCCCCATCCCTTATGTGTCCTTCCAGGGAGCCCCGGAAAATCATCCTGCACAAAGGCTCCACCGGCCTGGGCTTCAACATTGTTGGAGGGGAAGATGGCGAGGGGATCTTCGTGTCCTTCATCCTGGCTGGAGGACCCGCTGACCTCAGCGGGGAGCTGCGGAGGGGAGACCGCATCCTTTCGGTGAGTCGGTGGGACACCCGCTGCCCCTTCCTGGCCTGCCACAGCCCCGGCAGGGCTCCTGTCCCCTGCCACCCGAAGCGCAGTGCTGTGGGATTCATCCCGGGGGTGCTGACACGGCCCCGGGGTGCCTGCGGTGGGGGCAGCCCTGGTGCCTGGGCTGGCCGGGGACAGGTACCGGGGATGCCGGTACTGGGAGGGCCAGTACCAGACGTGGTACCGGGGGTGCAGGGCAGAGTGATGATGCTCTGAGAGTGTGGGTACCGTGGGTACAGAGGCGGGGCAGCGGGGTCGAGGAGCAGGGCAGACCCCCTCGGTTCGTGCCCGCATGTGTCCGGTTCAGCGGGGCCCGCTCTGTCCCGGCAGGTGAACGGCGTGAACCTTCGCAACGCCACCCACGAGCAGGCGGCGGCGGCGCTGAAGCGGGCGGGGCAGACGGTGACCATCATCGCGCAGTACCGGCCCGAAGGTACAGCCACGGGCCACCGGGACCGGGACCGCCACCGGGACCGGGACTGGCACCGCCACCGGGACCGGGACCGGGGCGGGCGCGGCATGCTGGGGTGGGCGTGGTTATGCAGATGAGTTGTGTGTTATGCAAATGAGGGGGCGGGGCGGCAGCGGGCGCGCGGGTCGGGGGGCCGGGGTGAGGGGCTGCGGGTGAGGCGCCGCCGGGGAGGGGGGCGTGTCCCAGGGGCGGGGCGGGCTCCGATTGGCCCGCTCGGGGAAGGGGCGGGGCCGCGGCGTCCCGCCGGCCGTGGCTGCGCGGCTTTGTGTGCGGGCCGGGCGGGTGCGGGGCCGCGGCCGCCCCGCCTGCAGGTGAGCGCCCACCGCCGCACGGGCAGCCCCGCCGGGACCCCCCCCGGCATCGGGGCCGCGGAGGGGCTCGACGGGACGGGGTCGTCTTCGGGGAGGGAGGGAGAGCTCTGCTTGCCGGAGGGCGTCGCCGCGAGGCCCGGCTGCGTGGGGTCCCACGGGCCTTGCTGGAGGGACCCCGTGGTCGGGAGAGCTCCGGGGTCCTGGAGGGCGAGCACGGTGCGGGCGGGGCTGGAACCGCGGCGAGGCTGCTGAGTCTGGGGCTCGTCCCCACCTCTGAGCATCCCACCTGCGGCGCCACCCCGAGCTTTTTCGTTGTGGCTGGGTTCCGATTGCCTCGGCGGCGGCGGGGGCCGGTGGTCCCGCCGGGGGCAGTGGGAGGGCAGCGGGCAGCTGCCTGCACAAAGCTTCCCGGGGCAGTAGCGCTGCAGCGGGGCCGATGGGCCGGGAGGGTGCCCCGGCAGGCAGCGGGGCTGATCCCGGGGCTGCGGCACCGTGCATGTGCTGGGATGCAGCCCTTCCCGTCCTCTGGAAAAGGTGTCTGCCCTGGGCCCCGCTGGCTTTCTCCACCCGCTGTTCTAGTCCTCTCCGAGGAGGCCCATGTCCCACCCTAGGCATGCCTCTGTGGCATCGCTGGGCAGTGTCCTGCTGTCCCCGCTGTTCCTCCAGCCCGTGGCAGAGGCCATTGGGGCGCCGAGTCATTGGTGCTGCTCAGGGCTGTGCTGTGGGTGTGGGGTTTGTTTGTTTTGGCTTTTTTCTTTTTTTTTTTTTTTTCTTTCCCTTTCTTTCCAGGAAGCGCTTAACGTTCTCGTATTTCTGGCTCCCTTTGCCACTTGAGATTTGGCAAAGACGCCAACCAAGAGTGGTTCTTAAATGTCAAACTGGACAAGATGTTTTGAAACCCCCTCAGACCGAGGCGGAAATGTCAGTGTGTTGTAGCCGGTGACTTTTCATGTCTCTGTGATGGTTCCTGGCCCATGTGGGCTGCAGCACCCAGCAGAAGGGCTGCAGCCATCCCTGGGGCTGTGGAGCACAGGCTGTTGTACCTTGGAAGTTGTCCTCAGTGCTCCAGAGGCTTGAAGGGCTGGGGAGTCACGGAGAAGGATCCCCCTGGGTGAGGCTGGGCCCATTCAATGGCCCCTGTGCTCTCAAATGTTTGCTTTTTCCGTGTCTGCCGTGTGGAAAGAGCGGGAGAGCTGGGTTGTAGGATGGCCGAAGGAGGAGATGCTGGTGGAAAGGGGATTTGAGAAGTTCTTCCCCGTTAGCAGAGGCAGAGGATGGCACCTGTCTCATGTACCTGAGCGTGGGCAGGGCTTGCCTGGGGGTGCTGGGTGAGCACAGCCTGCTCTGTGCCCGACCCCGCTGGGGCTCCGAGGGGCAGGGAGGCTGCTGGTGCAGGTCTCAGGGGATGAGGGGCCCTCCCTGTTTTTTCCTGCCAGACACTAGGAGGGAGAAGCAAAGACCAAACCAAGAAAGGTTAGGAAGAGGAGCTGCTGTCCTGCATTTCTTCTGAGCACCTTTGGCCACGTGCTGCCTGCTGTCGAGGAGGGGGAGTGATGGTTCCTTGGAGTTTTTGTGAGGTCCGTTCCCTCTGAGCACTCCTCCCCCTGACCTTTGCCTGCTGCTATCACCAGCGCTTGGATTTGGCAATTCCCCCTCCTCACACCCCATGGCAACAAAGCTTTGACGTTCCTCACCTGAAAACACAAAAAGTCACATTATGGCCTTTCTCTGAGCCAGCCTGTTCAAAGGGAAGTTCTGGGGCTGTGCAGTGAGTTCTGAAAGCTTCTGAGCTTTCCCTGTGGCTGTGCTTCTGCTTTCCTAGGCCTGTGGAGGGAGGTGGCTGTAAAGAGGGAAGGTGTCTGGGGTCAGGGTGCTAAAATGCCAGGCTGAAGCTGTTGGTAGTTCTTGCAGGTGGCTGGGCTGAGAGCTCTGACTGAGCATTTCTGGGCTCTGCTGAGGTGTTTGGATACAGGGCTTTGTGTGTATTCAGGAGCTGCTTTCCAGTGTAGCTCCCCTCTCTGCCAGCGCTGTCTCCTGGTGCCCAGGTGCAGAGCCACAGCTTTGTTGGCTCTGCTGGGCGTGTTAGCAGGTGTGTCACACACACGTGTGCTGGGCCTGGCATCCTTGGGGCAGGCAGGTAGCCCCTGCCTGTTGGTAGTGGTCTGCAGCCTGCACACACTCAGGGATTCCACTGCCAGCATGGAGCTCACCCCTGGGGACAGAATCAGGCCCAGCTCTAGGAACACCCACACCCTGGAAAGGGAAAAGCGGTGGGAGGGCACAGTGGTGTTTTTATCGAGCTGCTGAGTGAGAAGGGCAAACATCCTGGCACTCACAGCGAGAGGTGCTCACCTGTTGCATACTTTCCAGCCTTGATAAACATGTCCTGGACGTGTTGAGCACTGTGGGGATCAGCCCTGGCTCACCTCCCCGCTGCACCCTGGGCAAGCTTGCTGGGAGGGTTTCAGCTGCACGGGAGAGCCAAGGTGCAGAGCTGAGGTGGCCCTAAGTTAGGGAGCAAAGGCAGGAGCTCTCCTTGCTGGGGCTGATCTGCTGGTAATTGTCTCAGGCTGTTCTAATGTGGAGTTAAAAGGCTGCCCTGTGCTCAGTCCTGGGGTAACCTTGCCTCCCCTGCCCTGGGAGGGTTTGCTTTGGGGCTGGCTGCTCCTCTACTCTGTGCCTTCCCACAGCTGGAGCAAATGTGACTTGGTGGCTCCTTCCTAGGGCAGGGCTGTGTTTGCTCTCTGGGGGTTAAAGCCAGAGCAGCCCCTGTGTCCTTCAGTTTGCCACAGCCAGCCTGGTGTGTGCTTCTTGTCGTGTCACTGGGCTTTTCCCACCCTTCCAAGCAGCGTGGCCACGCCAGCAGGACTAGGAAAGTCCCTTTCTGTGGAGTGCCCCATCTGGAATGGGAGCATTTGAGAACTTTGCCCTTGGGCTGCATGCAGAGGGATGCATGTGCCATTTCTGGCAGGGCAGTGGCACCCAGAAGTTGGCCTTCCAACACCCCCACCCTGATGCTAGGGGCAGAGAAATCTCCTTTTGCCCTGTGTTTCCTGGCCAATCCCAGGCAGTGCCTCCTCCACACTTGTGCAGAAGAGTGCTGTGGGAGCAATGTGAGTCTGTGCAGCAGGAGCAGTGGTCCCCTCAGTGTGGGGTGTGCAGGGAATCTGTGCCCCCAGCAGGGTTGTGATGGCCTGGCTGGGGACAAGGGTTGCAGTGATGCTTTCGGGGGGAAACAGCCCTTCTGTACCAAAGAGGGCTTAAGAAGAAGCTGTACCCACCTCTGGCAGATGCTCTTTGGGATTCAAGAGCTCATGGGTATTCCAGGGCAGAATGAGCTGTGTGGGGCAAGAGTGGGATGAAACTCGCACCCCTCTGCTGAGAGCTCTGCAAAACCCTTTGGTGCTGCTTTGGTGGCAGAATTCAGTTTTCTTGTAAAGTGAGCGTTGTCCATGCCTTGCTGCATCTGTGTTTCCCTCTGCCAGCAGGAAGGCAGGTGAGGCAGTGGGTGCCCCTTGGCATGGGGCACTGGGGGTTCTCATGGTCTCCTCATTAAACAACTGACCCTGCCCAGTGCTGCAGCAACTCTGGATGTTGCATGGCAGGAAAAGGGGGCTTCACATGGAGTTTCTGTGTGCCACTTGGCAGGTTTTGTGTGTATTGCCTTATTTTTTTTTCCTATCCTTAAGTAAAAATGTGTATTTGGCAACTGGGTTGTAGCAGGGGGATATCCAGGCTGTAGGGCTGGAGAGTCAGGAAATGCTGAGCTGCAGCTGCATCATCCCATAACCCCAACCCTGCTTTTGTCTGCACTGACAGTCCATGGGAGAGGGGCTGGCTCCTGAACAAAGCCCACAGAGCATTTCTGAGCAGTGTTGCTGCTCCCCCCACGTGATGTGACTCCACGGGCCCAGCACAGCTCTGCTCTGCAGTGAGCTCTTGCCTCCACAGCTGAGCTGCTGTGCTCCCCTTCCCAGAATTAAAACCCAGGCCACATCTAAACCACTGGGTCATGGACAAGACTTTGTGAGCAAGTCTTACAGCACAGTTGAGCCTGGTCCTCTCTCACCTGTAACAGCAGGATGTGCCCAAGGGACAAAATGAAGGGTTGTGAGGAGAGATCTGGCAGCGTGGGCTGTGGCAGTGCCAGCAGCTTTCCTGGAGTCACAGCTGCACTTTTCCTCACTCAGCCCTGGGTAGGGAGGCCTGGTGCCTCCACCCTCTGCCTGTCAGACCGACCTTTACACCCGGCTGAAGGTCGGGCTGGCGCGGCGGCACTGCCGGGGCGGCGGCTGCCCCTGCCCAGCTGCCTGGCAGGAAGGTGCTGGTGTCTTCTGGAGGATTCCCCAGCTCTTCCTGAACATCTCTGCCTACATGGGGATGTAGAAGCAAAAGGTGATTTCCCCCTCCCTGTTCCTCTTCCAAGGGCAGGGACTTGGTGTTTCGCCTCCCCTTTCCCCATTCTTGCTGAGGAGGTCTTTGCTGCCAGCAGAGTGGCAGCTGTGGGGTCTCCCCCAGTGGCTTGTGGTCGTGTGGAGCTGCCCCAGCTGGTGGGCAGTGGTCTCCTGGAGGGGCTCTCGCTCTCTCTCTGTGTTTTGAACTGCTCTGTGGGTCAGCAGCCTGCCAAGTCATGCCCAGCCATTCCCTGGTGCAGGTCACAGCAGCCCTTGCCTGAGCTGCTGTGTGGGAAGCTGTGGTGGGGTTGGGAGCAGCTGGAGCCCTGCCTGCTCCAGATGCCCTGCCCGGCCTCCTGCAGAGCTCTGTCACCTCTTCAGCTTTGGGGACAGGGAGGCTCGTGGGCCAGGACACCTCATGGAGAGGCCTGGCTGGGCGTGGGGACCATCCCGTGGGGGCCAGCTGTGCCTGCAGTGACCAGCCCTGCTGTCCCCACAGAGTACAGCCGCTTCGAGTCCAAGATCCACGACCTGCGGGAGCAGATGATGAACAGCAGCATGAGCTCGGGCTCGGGCTCGCTCCGCACCAGCGAGAAGAGATCGCTCTACGTGCGGTAAGGACAGAACCCAGCAGGGCTCTGGGGAGGGCACAGCCCTGCTCCTGGCACTGGGGGTGGGGGGATGGTTTAAGGCCACTTTGGGACCAGAACTCCTAGGGAAACCCTCCCTCCTCTCCCCAAACTCAGAGAGAAAGTGGAAAGAAACCTGTTTATTAAACCAGCAAAGCACTTCCCCGCCAGCACAATAGATTGAACAATAGCAGGTGACAAATTAAGGAAAACAAAGTCCCTCCTGTAGATGGTTTCTGCTCTCAGCTCTTTCCAGTCACCCCAGGACAGAGGGGCACAGCCCTGCAGGGGGTGGTTGCAGTCTAGCCTGGGCCTGCAGTGCCTCTGAGGACGGGGTGTCAGGGCCAGGGGGGTGAGTGCTGTGGGTGCATCACTGCAGGGTGCAGCAGGGAGAGCGGGGCAGTGCTGTGGGTGCATCGCTGCAGGGTGCAGCAGGGAGAGCGGGGCTGCTGGCTGGGTGCTCAAATGCCTCTGCCAAGGACTGCTCCAGTTGGGAAGGCAGTGGTCTCTAAAGAGCCTGGGTGGCTGCTGGCCAGCCCAAAACACTGAGGACCACTGGAAAACAGGGGAATGGTGGGCATCCAGGCCTGCTGCTGCCCCAGGCAGCTCTCACAGCACTCTCCTTGAACCAGCTGACAGGCTTCTCCTTGTCTCCTCCTGCCATTCCTCTGGCAGGATCTGGCTGGCTGGGAGATGAGCTCTTAGGAGGATTATTGCTCTGAGCCCAGAAAGCACTTTTGGTCTGGAGCCAGGTGCAGGACAGGCAGGCAGGGGTTAAACAGCCATGCAGCTCAAACTGCTGCAAGTCCTGTGCAGACAGGACAACCCCTGCCTGCCTCCTGCCACCTCCTGCCTGCCACGGTGCCAGTGGGATGAGAGCTAACAAGTAATTTTAACTTGGTAATTAAAATAATCCTGTAAATCCTGGCCCTGCACAGCCTGTTGCAGGTGAGGCTGGCAGGAGCAAGGGATGCTGCTTCTCCTTCCCTCTGAGAAGGATGGCAAGGGCTGAGGCTGCATGAGCCTCTCCCACTGCATGGCTGCCCCATGCAGGGGGACTTCAGGCACGGTGGATGTGTTGGGAGCCTGGCACAGCAGGAGAGGAGAGCTGCAGCTCTGGGTTCCTGCAGTTCACACCTTCCCACAGGTCTCTGCAGGCATCTGGCTTGATTTAGCATCTCAGGGCTTCCTGGGGGTGTGCAACAAGCTGGGTGCAAGTGTTGAATAAACATCATCCTGTTAGTCCTGCCCTCACTCCCCTGCTGTCCTGTGGACACCCTCATGTGTGGAGGAGGGATTAGGCTGGGTCCAGCTTGAGCTGAGCCTGTTCTCTGCCTGGAAAGGTGAGAAGTATCAAAGTATTCCTGTGAGCCAGAGAGCTCCCTGTTGCCTCCACGCTACTCGTAGCCTTTCCTCACTCTTGGTGCATCCCCCCTTGTGGGGCTTTGGAGGCCTCCACAGCCCTGTCCCCCTCACACATAACCCAGGTGGGGCTGGGCTGTGCCTTGCTGGGAGGGTGATCCTGGGGGGGAGAGCTTTTCCCCAGCGTGGCCCTTCACAGCACTGCTCCACACACACCCTGCCAGCGTGCCTGAAGGAGCTGCTGGGTGCCCAGGCTGCCCCAGCCCTGCTGGGCGGGGTGGTTTCAAGCACAGTTTACCCGAAACCAGCAGAGCTGCTGTGCTGTGGACAGGACATCAATTACAGGACTTGCTACCCAACTGCTTGAGTCAGCCCTGTGTGGCTGCATTGCATCCTGTGTGCTGTTGAAGGGCTGGAGCTGGGCATCCAAGTGCCAGTTTGGGAGTGCTGGAGCTGATTTAGGAGTGCTGGAGCTGAATTTGAGGGTGCTAGAGATGATTTTGGTGGTACTGGAGCCAATTTGGGAGTGCTGGAGCTGATTTGGGGGGTGCTAGAGATGATTTTTGGGGTGCTGGCACTGATTTGGGGGTGCTGGAACTGAATTTGAGGGTGCTAGAGATGATTTTGGGGGTACTGGAGCCTATTTTGGAGTGCTGGAGCTGATTTGGGAGTGCTAGAGATGATTTTTGGGGTGCTGGAGCCAATTTGGGAATGCTGGAGCTGATTTTGGGAGTGCTGGAGCTGATTTAGGAGTGCTAGAGATGATTTTGGGGGTGCTGGCACCAATTTGGGGGTGCTGCAGCTAATTTTGGGGGTGCTGCAGCTGATTTTGGGAGCGCTGGAGTTCGGTGCAGCCAAGGCAGGGGCAAGGCAGGTTCAGGTCCTGCCTGTCACCTCCCTGCCCTGCCGCAGGACAAAGTCTGCCAGCGCCGGCCGGGGATGGAGGTCAGGCCGGCGTTGTGCCTGGGCACCAGGAGGAGGCCGTGGGAGGCCTTGGTGCTGCTTCCCTGCCCTCCAGCCAAACCATCTGCTCTGCTGGCCCTGAGTGCTGTGAGCTGGCCTGGGGACAGAGCCGAGCTGCCGTCTGGCCCCTGAGCCCCCCGAGGAGAGGAGCAGGGAGCCCTGCTGGGCCCTGCGTGCCAGCACAGCCAGGGGCTGTGCCTGGAGCATCCTGCCTTGGGGAGGCACTGCCTCCCGTGCTGGCTTTGCAGGTGTCCTGCAAAGACCTTGCTGTGCCTGTCCTGGGATGCTGCTGCCAGAGGAGCTTGGGCCCTGTGCTGCTCCAGAGAGTGGGCAGGGCTCCACAGCCTGCCTGGCTTTGGGAACCGGCCTGACCAGTTCCCCAGGGCCTTGGCCGGCAGCACTGACCTCACCAGGGCCTGTCAGCCACATGCAGCCTTATCTTTTGGCCTGGAGCTGCCTGCAAGGCTCGGTTACCTCTCTGCTGCTGGCTCCAGCCGTGCTGCCCTGCAGAGGGAACAAGCACCAGAGCTGCCCCAGCCCTGAGGCGAGGCAAGCTGGGCAAGGAAAGCAGATCTGGTGGCTGAATGTATCTGGATGCAGATTGGGTCTTCTCCCAAAGAGCCCTCCCCATGGGGTAGCCCCTCTTCCCATTCAGGCCCCAGCCCCAAGTGCCCTAAAAGGTTTCATAGCCCAGCACTCCCCTGGCAGAAATGCCCTCCCACCTCTGCTGCTCCACAGGGACATGCCACATGATCCCTCAGCCCTTCCACTTACAGTGTGCTCTTAGACCCCCTCCGGAGTCCCTACAGTGGAGGGGGATAATGAGCAGAACAAAGGATGTCTCTCCTGCTTGAAGAAGGTTTATTAGGGCCAGGATTAAACCAGCAGCAAGCCAGTGTTTGCAGTGCCTGGGCTCATGCTGGGCTGGGGGCCAGTGGGGCCAGTGTCCCAGGAGCAAATACAGAGGTTGTGCTGCCAGTACTTTGAGTGACTCTTCCCTTTCATTGCCTTTTTGCAAGTTGGTGCATCAAAGCAGACACAGTTTGTGTGATCTGACATTAGTAGAACGAGTTGCAGGTGAGAGCAGCTTATGGGTACAGGCTGCAGTGCTGTGTGTGATGTACGTGTGGGGGGAAAGTATTAGTGCTCCTCTAGTAAAAAACCCAAATCTTTTCCATAGCTGGTTAGTTTAATTTTGAAGATAATTTTAAACTAAATAAACTGTTCTCAGGGGACGTGTTTAGGGGTATGAAAAGGATCAGTTGTGGAAACAGATATAGATATATGTATATACTGTGAGATGCATTCCTCATTCACAGGTTCACAAATAAAGGCTGTGCTCAATGCTTTGGTGGGGTCTGATGTTCCCCATCCCTTTCCTTGGCCCTGCAGCCACGGAGGGATGGTGGGGAGCAGCCTGCTGTGGGCCTGGCCTGCTCACTAACCACAGATGCTCTCAGTTCATCTCTGGCTCGTGTGCCTCCTGCAGCTGAGGCCAGCAGTGAGTTCTCTCACTCCAGCACTGTTGTTCCTGCCTTGCACTCCTCAGGGCTTGTGCTGAGCCTGCCAGCCGAGGGATGTGCTGCTGGCTGGCAGCACCGCTCCCCTGGGCAGGGTTTGGGTTGAAACCTTCTCAGCTGTGAAGGTGACAGTGCCCCAGGAGGTTGGCAGGGCTGCTGCCCTCGCTGCCTGGCCGTGCTCAGGGAAGGCATTGCTCCTCTCTGCCCCTCCACAGAGCCCTCTTTGACTATGACCGGACCCGGGACAGTTGCCTGCCCAGCCAGGGGCTCAGCTTCTCCTACGGGGACATCCTGCACGTCATCAATGCCTCCGATGACGAGTGGTGGCAGGCCAGGCTGGTCACACCCCACGGCGAGAGCGAGCAGATCGGGGTCATCCCCAGCAAGAAGAGGTGAGTGTCCCAGCAGCAGGAGCTCTCACTCTTGGTGACCCCAGGATTTCCCTGAGCTCTGCAAGCCCTGCAGCCCTCGGGGCTCTCTCTGCTCAGGCTGGACTCTCCTTGTGGTCCCAGCCCACCTGTGCCTGGGCAGCGTGCAGGGCACCTTGGCTGCAAGCTGGGGCTGTGTGCAGCTCTCCCTAGGCAGGTGTTCTGCAAAGCTGGGTGAGACTCCAGCTGAGGAGAGGAGTGGCCAGCCCCCTCTGTGGTCCCTGTGGGGATGGGGAGTTGGTGTTAGCCAGTCTGGGTCTCCATGTGAGAGCAGAGTCACAGCAGCAAGGGCTGCTCCTTGTGTCCTCTGCCCAGCTCTGTAGCCAGGTCCCACTGTGAGGTGGGAAGTCACAGAGAGCAGAGGAGCTGGCTGCTGCTGCCTTCAGGTCTGCAAAGCCAGCCTTGAGTCTGTCCTCTGTCCCTGTTGGGAAGGCTGGCTTGGCTCCTCTCCTGCTCCTGCAGACACTGGCCCGGGCCAGGCCCTGGGCAGGCAGCTCCAGTCTGACCCTCCCTGGGAAGGAGCTTCCATTTGCCAGTGGGGCCAGCACCCAAGGGTGCCTGGAGCTGCCTGAGGAACCATGTGGGCAGCGTGGAGGGCACATGGATGGGACTAGAAACTCTTTCTTTCTTGATCAGGGTGGAAAAAAAGGAGAGAGCACGGTTGAAAACGGTGAAGTTCCACGCCAGGACTGGCATGATTGAGTCCAACAGGGTAAGTGCTGATCTGGGGCTCAGTGGGGCACCTGGAACTGGTAACTAGTGAGGGCAGGGTGAGTCCCAGCAGCAAAAGCTCCTCATGGGGCAGCTCAAACAATCCCAAGGCAAAGAGCTGTGTGACTGGACCTGCCCCAGGGCCACATCTGCTTGTCCCAAACCCTCCGTGAATATGCAGTGGTTGAGCAGAGGAGCCCAGGATGGTGTGAAAGTACTGGGGAGATCCATGTTTGGAGTGATGGGGTGGCAGAGCTCATGGCTTGGAGCTGCCTGCAGGCAGCTGGTGAAGGTGGCTGCCCTCACACCTCACGAGCAGTGCCTAACAAGCAAGGAAGAACAGCCTGGCTGCCCCTGCAGAGCTGCTGACTGCCCCAACAGCTTCCCAGCACCCCTACCACATGTTTTTTTCTCCATGCTTAATTTTTTTTCCTGCATTACAGTTCTCATGTAATCTCCCATGATTTCATTGGAGGGTGACCACCCCTGACACAGCTCCTCATTTGTCTCTTCATTTTAATTTTCCCCACATGCTTTAAACACCATTGTTTTTTCTGTCCTCCCTCCCATCCTGCACGTCCTTCAGTCGATCAAAACGAAACGTAAAAAGAGTTTCCGCCTCTCTCGAAAGTTCCCATTTTACAAGAGCAAAGAGAACCTGGCCCAGGAGAGCAGCGGACAGGAACGTAAGTAGCAGCTGGCCAGAGAGGGCAAGCCTGCACCCCTCAGCTTCCCTGCCCTGAGGGAAGAGATGCAGCACCTTCCCATAGCCAGGGCTCCTGGCACCTGCCTGTACTCAGGTCTGTGCTCCACAGTCGTGCCAGCAGCTAAGGGAGAAACTGGAGCTTGAAGTGAAAGCAACAGCTGCAGTTTGGCACTCTCTTCCTTTCTCTCCATGTTCAATGTCTTCATCTTTTCATCCAACTTTACACCCACCCAACTCCCTGCTCCGCTTCCCCCTGCTCTCCCCCCTTTGCTGCAGGCTCTGCTCCCTCCCTCTGCCTGCTTCCCTCCAAGTGAGGGGCTGGCTGCCTCCTGCAGAGCTTCTGCTGTCCCCTCTCAGGGCTCAGGGCCTGGGAAGTCCCAGCTCCACCTTCCCTAGAAGTGACTTTCAGCTTCACATTCCCACTGGAGAGCCCTTCAGTGGATTAAGCCCTGTGGACGTGGGGAAGCCATGACCCTGCTGCCCACCCATGACTGAGGCACATCTTTGGTACTTGGCTACAGATGTTGGGGGCCCACAGCTCTCACCACCCTGGGACTCCCAGTCAAGGCAGGGTGTTTATTTTGTTGCCCCAAATCCTGATGTGGGCAGCACTGGAGCTGCTCACCAAACCTCCTCAGAGTGATGAGCTGCATCCACTCCTTGGGCAAACATCCAGGCTGGCAGTGCCCACAGCTCTGCAGAGGGGCACTGGGCAAAGGCAGAGCTGTGTCTGTGCCCCAGTGCCAGCACAGCAAACACATCCCCTCCCCTCTGGGGCTGTCTTGGGTGTCATACACAGGCAGGAGCTGCTGCTGCGCTGCTCCAAGGGCTCCCTGCGTCCCTCTGCTGCCCATGACAGGCTGGTGCCAGCTGCTGGTGATTTTAGCAGACAGCACAAGCCTCTGGCCCGTGCTGAAGGTTGTCTGTGTGTCTCCAGTAGTGCCTGGGCATGGCTGGGCTCCAGTGGGGTCCGTGCTGAAGCTGGGGGCTCGCTGTGGGCTGCCCTGCAGTGAGATGGCCCAGCATGGGCACGGGGCAGGGCACTCTCCTTACCTGCCACTGGCACAGACACACAGCCAGCCCTGTGCTCTGCCACTGTCCATCCCACCTTGCTCTGGGGGGTGGTGTCTGCCTCACATTTCCACGACCATCGTGGTGTGGGGCAGCTGACACACACAGCTGGGGAAAAAAACGTGTCCTCCTGCCACCTGCTCCAGGACTGTGTGCTGTGCCTGGCCCCAGAGTGGCCGGGGAAGCACAGAGCCACTGTGCCCTGCCAGTGCACTCCACCAGGAGAAACACCTCAGCCCCTGTGCCAGCAGCTCAGGGCTGCAACTGCTTGGTGCCAGCCGATGCTGCTGTGGCTGCCCTGCCCTCCCCAGCCCCAGGGTGGCCCCTGGGGGCTCTTTGGCAGAGAGGGGGAGCTTGGGGGGTGGAGGGGGTCCAGCCGTACAAGGCAGGATGTTGGCAGCGGGCTGATGGTGTCAGCTCTGAAAATACATAACCTCACTTGCAGTTGCAGCTCTGGGCCGTTCTGCACTCCTGTCACTAATGCTGGTCTGGCTCTGTCTCCCCCGTCCCTCTGACTCCCCTTTTCCTGCGCTGTCTTCTCTCCCCCTCTCCCCCCTTCTTGCTGTCTGTGAAATCAGGACTTCCCTGGGTTAAGTGACGATTATTATGGAGCAAAGAACCTGAGTAAGTTGAATTCCGATGCGCATTGTTCCCTTTTCTGTGGCTGGCGGTGCCTGGGGCGTGGCTGGGCTCTGGCCGGGGCCGCTGTGCATCCCTGGCTGCGGGGCAGGAGCAGCCCCGGGTCCCGGAGCGCCCGCGGAGGCTGCGGGGCTTCAGCTGCCGCTGCTGCACGTGGGGCGGGATGGGGGAGCTTGCCTGGGGGTGCTGGCCGTGCCCTGAGTGCCTGCTGCACCTCCTCATCCTCTTCTCCCTGCTCCTGTCTGGGTTGGTGGTTGCATTAGCACTCGGAGCTGGTGTGGGTGGGAAGTGGCCGTGATGGGCCGGCTCTGAGTGGGGTGGGTGACAACATTCTGAGGTGGTTCCCACCTTTCTCTGGGTTACCACGTGTGCAGAACTGCAGAAGAATGACAGGAGGTTTCTCAGCTGGGGCGTGAGTTCCCCGCCAAGCTCCACACCCCCCAGCCAGTGCAGAGCCTGACTGGGGCAGGCAGCGGCCACAGCAAGTCTCTGTGGGGTGGTCGCAGCACTAGGATCAGCCTGAGCAAGCAAAGCCCCAAACTCTGTCCCATCCTGTCACTGTCTCGTCTCTGTGCGTCCCAGCCCCCCTTTCCCAGAGGTAGGCTCCCCCACCCCTGTGCCAGCACAGCCTCTGCCCTCCCCTGCCCGCTGTGTGCATGCTGCACCTGCTCCCCTGCCAGCAATTCCCCTCCCTCTGCACTCCCCTCGGCCTGGGCAGCCCAGTGCCTCCACCTCTGCCAGGCAGGCCCTCCTGGCCTCCCTGTCCTCTCCTGGGAGCACCTCCCTGCATGTCCCCGGGTTCCCAGCAAAGGGTGAACGATGCCGCCCTTGCCCACCTGGCACAGGCCCGTCCCAGTGGGTGCTGCAGGTTTTTGGGGAGGCCAGTGCTGTCCTGCCCTCGGTCAGTGGTGCTGGGTGACAGCCGGGGTGCCCCCGTGCCTCCCGCCCCTGCTCCTTCTGAAGGGCATCTCTCTGGTTGCTTTGCAGAGGGCGTGACATCAAACACCAGTGACAGCGAGAGCAGTTCCAGTAAGTGTGTGTCCACCTGCTCTCCCACCCCGTGTGTGTGTGTGTGTGTGTGTCCCTGTGAGTGTGCACCTTTGGGCACTTCCATCTTGTCCTGTCCCACTGGTGGTTCTGTTCGGAGGCTGCTCCTTCCTGCTGGTGACACTGAGATGCTGCGGCCAGCTCCCCCCTGGGGGCCAGGGAGAGCAGGGGCTGGGGAGTAGGAATGACCCTGCCTGCTTCACTGCTCTCTCCTGGCTGCAGGGCTCTGCTCCAAGGCAGGGTGCTGGGTTCCCAATCCACGATGATCCCCCATCCTCAGTGCCTGCTACAGGAAGCAAAATGGCCAGAGGCCAGGCCTGGAGCATAGATGGCTCCTGGAGCCCAAGCTGTACCTGTACCAAGAGCATGGGATCCAGCTGCAATAAATGCTCCCTTTGTCCCCAGGAAGTCCTCTAAATACCTGCAGGGAGGACACTATGTCCCAATGGGCTGGGAGCCTGCAGCGGTGGGGGAGGGAAAGAAGAGGCTTGACCCAGAGCTGGGACATGAATAATTAAAGTGGCTCAAGGGCTCATAGCTGCATGCCCGTCGTGCTTCACATCCGTGGGTGGAATGATGGGGACAGCCTGGAGTGTCCCCAGAGCTGTGGGAGGCTGAAGGGGCAGGAGCCAGCTCCTCACAGCTGCAGAGGGGCTGGAGAGCTGCTGCAAGTGCTCACCTGCACCCCCTGGCTCTGTTGCAGAAGGACAAGAGGACACCATCCTGTCATACGAGCCAGTGACGCGGCAAGAGAGTAAGTCCTGAGCTGAACTGCCCCGTGCCCGCTCCAGTGTGGCTGCCTGTGTCCCCAGCACTGCCAGGGTGTCTGGGGCTCCCTCCCCTCCTGCCCTGCCAGCACAGCACTGGGTGGATGCAAGTGGAGTCTCGTGTGTTGTGTGCAGCAGGGGAGCCAGGCTTGGCTTCCCTGGCCTCCACTGCCCGGTTTTAATTGACAGAAAAGATTTGTGTCACGGTCTGCAAGTCCAAGGGAGAGATCCAGAGCTAAAACTGAGCTGGGCTTTGGTCCTCAGCTGAGGACAAGATTATCCCTTCCTGCCTCAGACCAGGTCCCTGCTGCAGAGCAACCCTCCCCCAGCCCACAGCCTTGAACCCTGCTTGGTGCTCAAACCCTGCAGACCCTTTCTCAGGCTGAATAGTTCCAGCCTCGGTGGTCTGTCCTTGCCAGAAGCTGGATCTGGCTCTTAGGCTCCCGTCACTCCCCCAGCTCCGTGGCATCCTCGCCCAGCTGTCCTGATTGCCTGGCTCCTGCCCCAAGCAAGGGAGCAGCTTTGCTGATCTGCCACCCTGGAGACCTGCAGAGCCTTCCCTGGGGCCACACGGATGGTTTGGGTCAGATGGGAAGGACATGCTGACCGTGACCAGGGGGAGATAAACCCGCACGGAGGGGGCACCTTTGGGTGCCCGTGTGAGCAAGAGCACCCGCTGCCAGCAGGGAGAGGGCAGGCCCATGCCAAAAGCAGCAGTAGGTGTTGGGGACAGCTGCCTGCAGCACAGCTGGGGCCTCAGGCTGTGGCTCTTGTTCACAGTTCACTACGCCAGGCCGGTGATCATCCTGGGGCCCACCAAGGACCGAGTCAACGACGACCTCATCTCGGAGTTCCCACACAAGTTCGGTTCCTGCGTGCCCCGTAAGTCCCAGGGCCCTTGCTGAGGGGAGGGGAGAGGTGGCTCTGCTCCTTGCAGGGTCTTGCCCGTGGCGTGGGGAGGGCCCTGGGAGCACGGGTGGGGTTTGTCCCTCCCTGTTGGTCGTGCACCGCTCCGGGCTCACTGCCCGCTCTCCCCCAGACACCACCAGGCCTCGGCGCGAGAACGAGGTGGACGGGCAGGACTATCACTTCGTGGTGTCCCGGGAGCAGATGGAGAAAGACATCCAGGACAACAAGTTCATAGAGGCTGGGCAGTTCAATGACAACCTCTACGGGACCAGCATCCAGTCGGTGCGAGCGGTGGCAGAGAGGGTGAGTGTCAGGGGGCATTCCTGGGACTGGGATGCATCCAGCCCGGACCCACACTCATTCAGCAGATCCCCTCCTTCCCCTGGGTTGTTAGTGAAGGGCTGTAACCACACTAAGCAAGCATGGCACGATCCTCTCCTCCCTCCAGAGTCCTGCCAAGCCATGTGGCTGCTTTTCTCAGCTGTGTTACTCCACCTCAGCGTGGTGCCTCTCATCCAAGCTCCACCCAAAAGCCTGGCACTGGTGGCCCAGCTCTGTGCTCAGGAGCTCACAGGGTAGAGATACCTGGGTGCCTTCAATTCAGCAGCGTTCCTCTGGAGGAGTCCTGGAGTTACCCAGGGCTTGTAAATAGTTTCACATGTCCAGACAAAAGCTCAGTCCCTTTGCATTGTTGCTATCCTGCCCTGAGCGAGCAGGAATGTGAGGCCACTGGGAGCTGGCTCCTGTCTCAGGAGTGGGGTTTCATTTCTGTGGCTCCTCCCTTTTCAAGCACATCTGTATGAGCAAGCTGTTTCCCACACAGAGTCAACTGTGTGGGTAGGTCTGATCCTGACTGTCTCCTTTCCAGGGGAAGCACTGCATCCTGGATGTGTCTGGCAATGCTATCAAGAGGTTGCGACAAGCACAACTTTATCCCATTGCCATTTTCATCAAACCAAAATCCATTGAAGCCCTCATGTAAGTGCAGCCCCCTGTTCTGTGCCTCCTTCTCCAGCTGCTTGTCCTGCTGCTCCTGGCCATAGGTAGTGCAGGCTGGAAAGGATGTGAGGGCTCAGCTTGCAACTCTTCTGAGCAGCAGCAGCAGCAGCAGAGAGTATTGTCTGTGAGGAGAGTCAGCAGCTTGAGACTGACCCTGAGATCAGGAGTTCTGCTGGCACCAAGGGGCCTGGGAAAACCCCTTCTCAAGTCAGAAGGGGTCAAATTCCTTATTTCTCTGTTTTATGAAGATGAGAAAACCTAGACAAGCAGGGAGACTTCTGCAGCAGTCTCACCAATTTAGGGAATTGTCTGAATTTGAATTCCCTTCCGTGCTGTGGTGAAGGGGGTGGGGAAGGTGGCAATGGGGAGAACTGGTGGAAGTTGAGATAAAAGTGCCAAGGCAGCCTGGAGTGTGTGGGGAAGGGCCCTGCCTTTGGGAGCTGGTCCTGCCCAGCTTCCATTCCTGTGAGCAGAGGATTCCCAGGCACCCTGGCTCTGTGGGCTATTTTTGCTTCTGTTCATTGCTAAGAGAAAAAAAAAAAAAAAAAAGCTAAAAACTTTCTGTTTCTTGTGCATGGCAGGGAGATGAACCGGAGACAGACATATGAACAGGCCAACAAGGTCTTTGACAAAGCCATGAAACTTGAGCAAGAGTTTGGAGAATATTTTACAGGTGAGTGTCCTGAGCAGCCTTGTATCTGATCTGCTTCATTTTTCCATACAGCAGCTGTGACCTCTCTACCAGCACTGTCCTGCTGCAGGGTCATGGGAAAACATCCAGCTTCATTAAAGCAAAAAAGAAATGGCACTTTGCCAGGAGGGCTCTGCAAGGGGACTGCTCCAAGATCACTGGATTGGAGTAAACCAGTGGTAGAGGAGGAGACAAGTTGTCAGGCAGGATTTTCGGAGTTTGTCAAAGCTTATCACCAACTTCAACAATAATAAAAAAATCTAAAAAATCCCCGAGCAGGGGAGGCAAAGGGTTTCAGGGTGCTACAAGTCTACAGGAAGTAAACTCCTTGCATGGGAGAAAAGGGGAGTGTTCTTAAAGAGAGAGAAGTTTCTAAAGAGGAGAGATAAAAAAATTAGTGACCTAAATGGTGGAGAGAGTCCTGAGTTATTACAAAACATTTACTGAAAAAGACTGGAAGTTTGGCTTGCTTCCTAAATAGTCTTTGCTCAAGAGCCAGTCAGGGGTTGCTGACACTTTGTGCCTGCTGAGATGAGCTGCTCATGGCACAGGCATCCTTGTGCATTAAGGAACTAATGTTTGTAACATGATTAATTCTGGAAAACCACAGGGAGGTGAAGAGGCAGAGAAACTGGTCTTCCATCTTTTCTGCAGTGCAATAGCTGTTTCTTCTTAAGTTGAGGAATGATAATGTTGCCAAACTCTGTATTACCCATCTAACAACTACTGGGAGAAACCCCAGGCAGGATGTTTTCCAAAAATTGATTTCAGCTGGGCAAATATTTGGGTACAAACAGGATGAGCTTTCCCCAGACCTCCTGTCCTGGCCTCCAGAGCTGCTGGCTGTTCTTCCAGGAAGACATGTCACACTTTTGCAGGCCCTCAACCTGCCACTGTGCACTTGGAGGGTGAGTTTGATGTTGACCTGTGAAAAAGGAATGCTGTTGGCTGAAATGTGTGGAAAGAACTGGGTAATGGCCAGAGAGATGGTCACTGTCACAGGTTCTGTGCCAGCAACTGAGGCTGAGGGAGCAGGGTTGCTGGAGGATGGTCCTGGCTGGGTTACAGAGGCAGCTGGATTAGCAGAAAGCTTTGGCCCTTCACGTGAATCTTCCTGTGATGTGAGCAGCACAGTGAAGTGCCTGGTGCTGTGTCTGTGCTGTGCTGGGCAGGGGATGCTGCTGGGAGCACGCTGGCCTTGCCCAGCCTGAGAGAGCTCCGTGTTCCCACCCTGCAGGCATGAGGAGCCCTCAGCAGCCAGCCAGAAGGAAAACCAGAGGGGTGGGACAAAGCTGGCCCCTCGGGGCAGGTGCTTGGTGCACCTCACTGAGCTGCCCCAGCCCTGCCTGCCCTCTCTGCTCTGCCAGGCCCCTGACATAGTTTGCAAAGCTGATTAGCAGCCTGGTGTGGAGAGCCCAGCTGGCCCTGCACACAGCCAGGAGCTCTGGCAGCAGGGATCAGAGCTGGCTAATCCCCACCGAGGTGCTGCTTTAACCCTCTGTGTGGCTGGGCCCGTGGCAGCTCCTCTGACACCAGCTGGGTCAGTCCCTGCTGGCTGCACCCTCTTTGGGGCAGTGGGGAGCTTCCCAGAACTGATGGCAGTGCTGCCCTGGTGCTCAGAGCCTTGCTTGTTCTCTCCCCTTCCAGCCATCGTACAAGGAGACTCTCTGGAAGAAATTTACAGCAAAATCAAACAGATCATTGAGGACCAGTCTGGGCACTACATCTGGGTCCCGTCCCCAGAGAAGCTCTGAAGATGTCTCCCACCTGCTTCCCTGTGAGCAGAAGATCTCTGAAGTCCCACCCATCCAAGCCCTCTGCCCCCAGGGGGAGGGATATGAAAACTATTCCTGCTCCCCTTTTTTAGATCGTCGCAAAATTGAGTTTTCTAGTCCTGTTTCTTTTGTTGGGATGAACTCATTATCATTCATCACGTGACTGTTCCCACCATTCCTGCATGGACCTTCCCACTGCTCCATTAGAGACAGATGAGAACCCATTCAAGGTCGTTTTTTTATTATTATATTATTATTATTATTATATTATTATTATTAACTAAACAAAGAATCAAGATGGCAGGAGGCGGCTAAGGACTGGTGTAAGAAAACAAGTGAAACAATGGACTCTGAACACCTGAGCTGGTATCAGAACTCCAGGGGCATTTTTCCAAGTGTGACCGTCCAGCAGCTCTGAACAGTGCGACAGATGGGCAGCAGAAAGCATTTTATTTATCTGTATATGTAATTTATATATAATATAGAGGAGAGATATTATATATATATTATATATATATATATATATGTATGTGGACTAGGAAATCTGAGGGACCTCTCTGAGAAGGTGTTGTGTTATTTGCAAAGGTTCTTTCGGTTCCTCTGTCCCAAGCACTCAGCTTTAGGGAGTCCACTTGGGCAGGAAGAGCTCAGAATGGTACCAGGTGCTTTGGAGACTTCTCCCGTCCAGGCCAGCTCCCTGCAGCCCCCCTGGGTGTGAGGCAGGGCAGAGACTGGTACTGCCTGGGCAGGAGGGACCAGAGCAAGGAGCAGCAGCTGGCCTGAGAGAGGCTGGGAGACAGAGACTGAGCAGGAGGCTGCGGAGCAAGAGAATGGATGATACTACATATTAAATTGCACATTGTTTTACACACAACCTTATGTGTTTGCATGAGAGGTTTCCTTTTGGTTCTATTTTTTTAAGCTGATTTTAAACCAAAACCATATTGTGTTGTTGTGTTGGCTTTTTTAATTATTATTATTATATTATTATTATTCCATTTTTCTCTTGTTAATGATGAACTGAATGGGTATAAAATCCAGTTTTTTAACTTATTTTTTAAGCTGGCTCTATTGTAAATAGAATCTAGATCTGTGGTGTTTAGTTAAGAAATACTTTACTGGCCACATGGAACAAATGTACTCACTGTCCTGTGTTGCTGTGAAAAACCTGGGATGTTGGACTGGCCCTGCACCTGTGGGTGCAGGTGGGATGACCCATTCTGGCTTGTGGCAGCACACTGGCATTCCCTTCTGCATTAGCCACTGGCAGGAGAAGCCCCCAGCTGTGCCTTGGATGGACACTCCCACGTTCCAGAGCGGAATTGAAAACCTTCCTCTCTCCCCTGCTCCATGCCCTGCTGGGTGCCAGGCTGGCTCTCCCAGGGGCAGGGCTGTCCTTGCAGCAGAGGTGGCCACCTTGGCTCTGTCTCTGTGTGAGCCCTGTGGCAGGAGCTGGGTGGTGCTGCCTCCCCCAAGCCAGCCCAGAGCCCTGAGGTGGTGGCGTGGCTGGCAGGCTGAGGGGCAGGGCTGCAGGGCTGCCCCACGTGCTGGGCATTTTTCAGGAGAGGCGACTCGGCCCCCAAGCTGAGACCTGTCTGTCTTTGAGGACACTTTGCCTTCTGTGCTCGAGTGGGGCTGCAGTGCGGGGACAGAGCCCTGTGTGGAGCTGGGGATGTGTCTGAGGAGCTTCTGCTGGGTGCTCAGAGTTCAGGTCCCAGTGCTCCCACCTCACCAAGAGCTGATGGGTGCTGCTCCTCACACCCCACAGCACAGGAGGTCACTGTCCAAGCACCACCAGGTAAGTCTCCTCCTCCTCCTCCCCCTGTTTGGCAGGGATGAGCTGTGATGCCCTGTGCCCAGGGTGATGGTTCTCAGTGTGTCTGTCAGTCAGTCCTGGCACACACACACGGCTGTCAGCCAGAGCTGCTGTGACACTGTCCATGTGCTGCCTGGGGAGAAGCTTCCTTTGCTCATCCTGCACCCCAAGGAGCCCTGCAGGGACTGAGCAGCTTCTGGGGCCAGGACACAGCACTGCAGGAGAGGCACAGCCTGAGCTTAGGAGGGCAGGAGGATTCTGCTGGCGCTGGGACCGACCCTAAAGGAGCACAGAGAACTTTGGCAATGGATTCCTGCCGGGCATCCAGCCCCCTGCCCCGCTGCTCCTGCTCCAGCTGCTATAAATGTCGGTCCCTGAAGAAGTGGAGTAAGTGAAACAAAAGTCCTTAAGGTGCTAGTCACACATTCCTATCTTTTTTTTTTGTCCTTTTTTTTTTCTCTTTTTTCTGTTTTTTCTTTTCCTAATAGCCTGTCTCCCTCTGTCAAGTCACGTGGAGAAAAAGATGATGTTACTCCATGGCATAGCTGACAGTATCGAATCAATCATGACAACAGTAGTTGGTTAACAGTGTTTCTTCCAAGGAGACATATATTTTTAATAAACAGAGAGTTGCAAAGAACTCTTGTCTTTGAGACCTTCTTGTAGAGTCCTTCATTGTGTACCAAATCTGGATTTTTTTTGGTGCTGGTGTTAGCAGCTCTTGAGATGGTCTGTCTGTGGCAAACTGAAGTGTTGACAGGGGGTTAGGGGGAAAAAATGCCTTTTTTAACATAAAAGCTGGTGCCTGAGAACTAGCCTAGTGGAAGGAAAGGAAATCTAAAACAAGAAAAAGAAAACAGAAAATAAAAGGAAGTGGGCTTACTTAGAGCTGTAACTCAGCCACTGAGAAGTACTTTTGGTTGGGTTGTTTTAACCCAGGCCAAGTCTGGCCTTTTGACACAACACCATAAATGTATTTTGGATCATGGCATGAATTGTGGGGAGGTTGCTTTACAAATAACAGGGTTTGTGTGCTGCTACGTAATTGTTCTTGTATTGGCTATAAAGACAACAAAGGAAATACATACTGCAGCTGATACAGAGCTTCTTTTTACAGTTTTAACATGCTGTTTAAATATCAGAGACAGGAAAAGTCGTAAAGACAACTGGTATAGTCTTCAGTACCTTCAGATGCAGAGAAAAGAAGTGTTCACTGGAAGAAGACAAGTGGTTAAAGGAGTGTCACAGTACTTTTGTGCCTGAATCTGCTTTGTCATTTAGCTGAGCTGAAGGAAGGGTGAATGGGTTTGCTTTTTAAATACTAAATTTCTTTTTTACTTTCAAGCTGCACAAAAGAGAAGCAGCAAATGGAGATTTCAGGGGAACGAGGAGGTTGTGCCAACTGAGCATGGGCATTCAGTTTGCTGACTGCCCAGTTTGTGAAGCTCACTGGACAAACTAAAAACCATTTAGAAGCTCCTTTAACCGACCAGATCAATAGCCTGGGGGCGAGGGCTGTCCACAAAACACCGGGAGATTCAGCAGCTGCTAAGCACATCTGATGCTAGAATTGCCACTCTCAAAAATCAAACTGCTTGCATAACAATGGGTTTGGAGTCATGGATGAAGCAGCACAGAAACTCTGGCTGCTGCTGGCTGCCCCAGCACTGCCAGGCTGCTCTGCCCAGCCCCAGAACTGAGCAGTGCAGTCACCCCTCCCCTGGCAAACCAGGGCCTGTCCTGAGCTCAGGTGTCACCTCGAGCTGCTGTGACAGAGAAACATCCCGGTTCCAGGGGGGAGAGGAACATGGGGATATGTTCTCAAACAAACCCTGTCACTCCTGTAAGGCAGAACAGCCTCTGGAAAGAGAAACCAGCAGGTGAAGTGAAAGAGGGTGGCATGGAGAAGGAACTTGCTCCGTTAAAGCTGTAGCCACCCATTTTCCTGGCTGAGGACAAGTTGCTCTGCCAGCCAGGATGTTTGCAAAGTCCTTGTCCAGAAGATAGCAGAGCATTGTCCTGCTACATGTCCTGTCTAGTTGTTAAATGTAGGAGCTGGCTCTTTTCTCTCCCGAGCTGTCCTGCTGCAGCTGCCTGCAACAGGCAAGAAACTAATCTGCTCTAAGACACTTCTAGAAAATGATACTGTAAGCTGCTTGTGCTATAGAGGAACATGTCTGTGCTTCTGTCTGCAGCTCTGGGTAATTAGCTGTCTTAGCTAAGCAGAAGAGCACAGGTTGTGCTGTGAGGCTACTGGAAGAGGGGCTTCAAAGGAATGTAATTATAATTTTGTCAAAATCTTTTTTCCCCATTGATGGAGCTGTCTTAGATACGCCCATTGTTGCTAATGATGCTTGGCAGCACAATCTTCAAGGACTGCTGTTCTCTGCTTTCCTCAGGCTGGCACAGCAGGATTCATGGCACTGAAGCATCTGCTGTGAAGCAGGTAAAGTTATCATCATGTCAAAGCTGTCTCTTTCCTTCAAGAATCCTTGGGTACACCTTGACCTCAGTGTTTGTTTATTTGTATCCCTTGCCTCCCAAATGAGGGTCACTTGTTTACCTTTAGGGGTTTTAACCCGAAGGAAAAACATTACACATCGTTAGAGTCAGTCAGTGCAGCATCCCTGAGTGGTGCAAGCACGTGGGAGCACTGCTGGGACTGGCAATACCTGCTTGGGGCCACGCTTGACTCAGCACAGGGGTGACTGTGGAACTTCCTCCCCTGGTTCCTGTGCACTGCTTGACAAATCTTCTGCCCAATCCTCTAATGAGCTTCAGTCCTCTTCCAATTACCTTCATTTCTGATTACTAACTTTGGCTACTTCTAAGTGTTAGGGGCCAGGCCAGCCCCTCTTCCTTTCCTGCCTCTCCCAAATGCTCAGTGCAGCCTCAGCAGTGGGAGCAAAGCTCTCCCCACGCTCTCTGCTGGGAGGTGCACCCTCAGTGGAGAGCTGCTGGAGAAGCCCTGCTCCTGCTGCAGGGGGAGAGGTGGTGGAAGGGGCTCAGCAGCTGAGCTGGTATCTTTCTGCCCTGCCCCATTCCCAGGCTCTTCCCAGCAAGGAGGTTCTTCCCAGGGCAGCCACAAACCCCATCAATCCCAGATGGTCGGTTCAGCATCACCCTCTCCCTGGACCCACCCCCCAATTCACACTGCAATTCCCTTGTTCCTCTGCACTGCTGCTTCTCCCCAAATGGTTAAGAAGTTATCAAGTTAGGGGGGTGGGGAAAAGGGGCATTAAATACTGGCAGGGGAAACGGGGAAAGTCTGTGACCTCCTGCCCTGGAGGATCCATTTGTGCTCTCAGAAGCAGGGAGGGCTCTGCAGTACAGAACCGGTGTCCAGCTCACGCTGCAGCTTCCACAACGATGTGGAAATAGGAAACTGCTGCTGCAATGCCACCCTCTGGAGCCATCTGTGCTCAGCCAAGGATGAGCACACAGGCTCCCTGAGCTGAAAGAAAACAGGGATCAATGAAAATGTAAGAATGGGGGAGGAATGAACAGCTCTATTGTTTTCTACAGGTCAGCTGTTGCTGGTTTAAAAAGATTTACAAACCACAGTCACCCTCGATGGGCTACTGAACTGTAAAGCAGCATTTAGTAGCAAAAATAACCTGGACCAGCCTGCATCTGCACCAGCAAACACCTGCAAAGGTGTGATTGCACACAAACTGCTACTGGAACAGTCACTGGAAATGCAGCTAATTACAGTCTGATTCAACCAGGAGAGGAATTCTTGCCCTACTTAAACCCTCTGGTAAATACTAAGCCTGGAATAAAATGTACTGTGTAAAAATGTGCAGGAAGGGATGAGTACTATCAGCAGAGTCTGAAACTTATCTGACCCAGGCTTTTCAGTGCTGTCTGTAGCATAAAAGAAATCAAACTGAGGATC
Organism: Phylloscopus trochilus trochilus; assembly: GCA_016584745.2. Classification (NCBI taxonomy): domain Eukaryota; kingdom Metazoa; phylum Chordata; class Aves; order Passeriformes; family Phylloscopidae; genus Phylloscopus; species Phylloscopus trochilus. Next base: position 5,273,284 of record WQNJ02000046.1, read on the forward strand.
TCCAAGGAAAAAAATTCAAACCATTCTGGCTGTAGGCAAACCCACATTTAGTGCTTGCTGCCTTCCATGCCTGTATGTAATTACCTCCTTACACTTGCTGGGCAAACGTGACCTTTCTCAGCAGGTAGAGTGTGACACCTTCACCTCTGTGTGTGTGTGTGCAAGTCAGAACTGAGCAGTAATTAAAGCCAGCCCAGCAGGCTCCAAGGAGAGACTGCAGGCAGGATGGATACCTTTGAGTTTGTGGCATCATTTAGAGTCCCCCCACTGCTGTGATGCAGCAGAGATCTCCAAAGCTGAGACTCCAGAGGAATTTTCTGTGGCATTTGAGACACCTGGATTTTTATGGATTTGAAGGTATTTCTTAGTTAAACAAGCAGCACACTGGGCATTAGAGATCTGAAAGCAGTGTCTCAGAGGCCCAAGCTAGGTCTGGTGAACTGATTTAAGCTGACCATTAAATGGAGGATTTACACTGAACAGATCCATCCTCCTGTTAAGGAGCTCCCCTGTGTGACCCTTTAGATCACAGTGGCACCACCCCAGGCTGGCCCTGCTGGGACAGAAGGGCTTTTGCAGTGGCAGCTCCAGGGACCCAGTGGGTCCTCGTTTGGCTCCCTGCACACCCCACACCCCCACAGGATTCCTCACTGGCTCAATCCCAGGTTTCCCACAGCCAAGTCCCAGATGTGCTGAGACTTGCTGAGCACCTGCCTGGCCCAGGGTGCAGTGAGCTGGGAGGGAGGAGAGCAGCCCTCACAGCCCTGCCAGTGACAGCTGCAGCTTCTTCCCTCAGCTCAGCAGGGCTGCTTTTCCTACTCCAAGGGACTGTGAAACCAGCAAACAGCTCCGAATTCTTGTCCCCACTGAAATGGACTGGAAACTAAACAATCTGATAAATATTTATGCAGCCAGGCAGCTATGACAACCAGAGGAGATGGAAGACTTTTTAAAGATTTTTATCGTGCTCGCTGCCATTTGCTACTAAAACCAGATATTTAAACCAACCTGTTACACAACAGCAGAGGCATCCCATGTAAAAGTTAAATATTTATTTCTAACAAGTTAAATAGCTCCAGAGAATGAAAATTATTCCCTAGAGGAAAACAATTACATTTATTGACTAAACACTTCCTAAAAAGTACATAACTTCTTTGCCAACAAGAAGGAGATCCTGGTTTCTGTTCCACTGCTCCCATGGCCCTGTGCCTTCACAGAGCTAATGGCCTCTCATTCAGCACAATGTTTCCAAGAGAAACTGCTTTCCTTTTTTTTGTAGCTGTGTCTGGCATTATTCTTCATTTGGAATAAATCCTCTTGCTCTGTCCAGCTTGTCCAGAACCTCACTATAAAGGCCAACCATCTGGAGAATATGAGCACCACAGTTGTCAACAAGGATGGATAAAAAAAATGTATCATTCAACTAAGTGACAGAGAACAGGACCAAGGGAATAGATGGGAGACTGCCACCAATTTTAGGTTGTTTTCTAAATCTAAAATTTCAAACTCAGGTAAAGATTCTTGGCACAGGTTTAAATATAATGGTTTAGGAAAAAAAAGATCTGTGCAACCTAACAAAAGTGGGTTTATTTACAGTCATAAAGCATAGTTTATATCTGAGCCTTATATCAGTACACAAACCTATTCACCAAATCACAGATGTTGAGGGTGGGAAAGACTTCTGACTGTCAGCTCTTATTGTCTTAACTGATGCATTTAAAATGGTGTAAGAGTTACAGCCAACCCCTTGACTGCTCAGCTTGTACACAAGAGAATGAGTGGTGGCACCAGCCAGGCTGCACTGGCTTCTGGGTTGCAATCCAGACAGGAGCAGCAGCCAAAAGCTGTAGAAAGCAGCTTACTTGTGACAGAGTAAGAAGAAGTGTCATTGCAAAGTGTCACCTACAAAGGTGCTAGCCTGGAGATCTCTCCCTCAAAGGAAGTGGCTAAGCTACACCTGAGAAGTTCAGCTTCAGTGATTTTCTTCTCAGATCCTAAACCCTATTTATAAGATATGATATTATACTAGGAACCAAGCTTGAAAATGTTCATGTAACAACTGATATAAGTAAACTGGTACAGCACCTTGACTTCAGTTAAAGCAGGCAAAGGTACAAGGTTCTCCCATGGCCACAGAGAGTCAGAATTTTATTTCCACTCACCCATTTACATCATCCTTCCAGTAAAAGAATGCTATGTTGTTCTCTCTATTGTCTATCAAAACGTTTCTGGCCTCACTTTGAAAAAACCTTTTAGCACCAGGCTCCCCCAAAATATTTAGATGCCATGATTCTCCTGAAACTCTAAAGATTATCAGCAGTGGTTTCTTCACCCAGATCCACATCTCAGATTCAGGCCAGCCATCCAATCCCATCTCCTCAAATGCCCCTGTGTACACTCACATGGCCTTCATAGCTTCTCTTCAGAGATCCCAAGTGATTGAGGAAACGCATTCCCAATCCACACCACTGCTCAGCTTCCTTGTATTTACCAACTGTATACTGAAATATTCCTGTATTCCAGGCTCTTGTCATCAACCAAAGGATCTCCATCTCTGGGTAAGCATCCTGAGGGAGCAAACAAGCAGCAGCACCTCATCAGAGAATAGAATCTTCACTTCAAAACTGACAAGTCAAGAATGTGCTAAAGTTTAATTTTAGAGTAAGAAAACTGTTGGGTTTTTTCCTCCTAAGCAAAGGGAGAAAAAGCCCTTACAAAATCCAAGGAAATTAGTAATGTAGCCCTAAATATCCAAGAGAGATTTCTTTTGAGGTAATTTCAGTATCTTTTACTGAAGAAGTCATAGCAGCTCTACATATAACACTATGCAACATTCATTTTACTAATGATTCTCAATCTAATGAGATTTTTTTTTCCAATGTGCTCAGGATCATCTCCCAATCTCTTGGTTTCCTGTTCAACTCACTGTGCTGCTGACAACACTCAGAGCATCTTCAAAGTAGTCCCACACCTCCTGCAGCACACAGGTGTCCAAGTCTGTCAATCCAGTTGGCAAAGAAATGTTAATCAAACTGTGTAAGCATTTGCTGAGGATTGAAAGAGAGCAAAAGAGGAAGCATTAAATACCATGTGCACAGAGTTAGTTTTTAAGATCAGGAGCACACTGAGTTATGTCTCTGACTGTCAGACATGTCTCTACCTTGGTGCTTACTACACTCATATTCTTGAAGCAGAAACATGCATTTTCATACTATCACATCTTATTCATATAAACCATGAAAGAACAGAGTCAAGAGCAATTAGTACTTAATTATTTTCATTGCTGGTCTCTACAGTAACACAGAAGGAAAATCACAGTATTTCCTGGGGTGCTACACATGACAGCAAGAAAAAAGTACCTTTCTTAACTTCACCAACAAGAGCTACATAGACAGCACCCTCAGAAAATCAGTAACAGATACAGGGTTCTGAAAACAGCTCTGTCTTTCTCAGTGTGAAGTGAGAAAAGCAATATAACAGTTGCCTTTGCCAAGTGCTTACTTCAAGGAACTTGGAAAGGATAAGTAGCATATAAATATGCTAAATAAATCACATATGTACTATGTGGCATCACTACCTTACTACTCATAGCTTTCTTCCCAACCCTTGCTTTCTCTTCACTGTCTTTGAAATACCCAGCTCACTACTGCAGAGTAACATTTGAAATGAACACCCTCCTCACAAGAAACAACCAGAGACCTCTTCTGGATCCAATTTTCATTTTCCTTTCTCAATAGATTAATTTATTGGAAACAGGACTGTGCCAGAAAATATGCCAAGTAAACAAACTGCAGTTAAAACATCTGTTAGGCAGTCACCCTTCAGAGGCACAATGGTTGGCCAGCAAGATATAAAGTAAAACCTACTTTTTTTTTTTTTTCTTTTTCAAATTGCAGGCTTTATTCCCTGTCAGCATTTCCAGTCACAGGCTCATGGCAAAGCTATGTGATAACACTAACCTAAATTTCACAGCATCAATGACAGCCTGCTTTCTGTGAAGGTTTAGTGCACTCTTGAGAGCTTTCTTACACAGTACAGGGTACCGAGCTGGAGATTCCATTGCTAATGCTTCGAAGGAAAAGAAAACGGAGAAGAATTAAATTACTGAAGTTGGACTTCAATCTCACAGGTTACTAAAATAAACTACAGCATGTTGCCAGATCCCTTGTGAAAAACAACTGAAAGGAGATCTGCTTAATGGGCTGGTCACAAGCTGGTGCTTCTCTCCCTCTATCTCACTATGCACATCAATGAGGACAACAAGGCAGAAGCACAGAAAGTTTCCTAATTCACTGCTGTTTACCTCCAGTGCAGAAATGCAAAAAGGTTCTGGTGAGGGGCACTGTCTAAAGAGTTTTGTTTGTCTCCTTGAACACAAAAATCCAGATGGAAACATTATGCAGGAGCATGATTTCAGAATGGTGTCTCCAGGCACTGGAGTGTACTCCCTCGGGGAAAGGAGAACAGAAGGTGTTTATGCAATCCAACAGGACACCCTCCAAAGACTTGCCAGGGTAGTTCTAAATGCTCCTCATCTTTCTTGGATCCTGCTCTAGATTCTCAAGCATGTTTTCATGACTAGGACTTCGTGATGAAAGTGTGGCACAGTGTAGAGAAGTGCTATTTACAAACTGACTATAAAAACTTCAAGTTGAAACTTAACGTTATCTTAGGGTCTTAAATACACCTAAAGTATCTATCCAAAGTCCACAGCCCAAAGTTTCTGTTCTGGGTGAATCAGTGAGGGTCATTCTCTGGCCTTTGCCAGTTTGGAGCATGTAAAAGTTTATCTGAAAAACCCATTCCAGGCTCATAAGGTATATGAGTGTCCCAGGGTCTAGAAATGGAAAGATCTCACAACTTTCTGGTTCATCATCCATGTCATCTGTCATTTCAAAACACAGCTCTCCTAATGTTGCTGAGATCCTAAGCATCTTTGCTTCAGAACAAAATATTTATGGTTAGACCCATCCTCTGTTGTTGTACAACACATGATAATCCTGGTCACCTCATAAGAACAGGAAGAAAAATGAAAGCTTTTTTTTTTTGGGACTTGAAGATCTGTAAAAGTCCTTACATGCAATGATTTCAAGTGTCTTGATCTCTATCTGTGGTTGCTCCCAAACTGACTCCATAAGATTGTGAAGTGTTGGGTCATTCAGTTTGGATCTTGCTTCAAATTCATAAAGCAGCAACAATGTGTCTGTTGGGTCTTTAGCAAAATCTCCTACAAAAGAGACAGGATTGCCTGTATGTAATGATGAATTTTCTCAAAGCCACAGCATGTACTATAAGGTAATTTTTTGCTTCCAACAGGCAGGAAAACCATCAAGGTACTCAGACTAAACAGTAGAGCAAGTGGAATTTGCCATTCAAGGAATACTTAATGGAATTTTTTCTATTCCATTATCCTACCAAAAAAAAAAAGTGATTATTCCACTTCCAAATTATTTGGATTATTCCAATATCCTACCCAAAAAAGTGAACCATGCATCTGCTGGGCTAACAGTCACTTAACACCTCAGCTTTTATCATATTGTAATCTATCCACTCCAACAACCTCCACCTGAGACAGCAATTCCACATGCTCTGTGCTCTTCATTAATATTGTGAGTAAGAGTTAAATGTGCTGAAAATACACACTTTGTGGCTTACCTGTTATTTTCAGCACCTTCCATATCTCCTTGCATGTCTGCAGATGTTGAAGAGCCTCACTAAAAAGCTCCGTCTGTTTTACAAAATTATTTTTGTCATAGTTTTAAAAGCAAAAGGAATAATTATGTCAGAATTAGCTACAAAATAAATTAAGAATCAGCCTAGTTAGTAAATCACCTATACCAGTTACTGGGGTTTTGGGGCTTTTTTTTTTTTTTCTCTTTTTCAAAGACCTCATCATCTCAGACAAAGCCACTTCACACTGAACATTTCATTGGCCCAGAAAGAACCATCCCTGCTCCTGTGGGACATAACTGCTTTAGCTCCCAGGCAGAAAATAGTTCTGCTGAGACTGACAAACCACTAAATGCCACAACACAAATTGCTGTGCATTGCCCCCCACAGCATCATCTTCTACAATCACTCTACACCAGACTTGTGCACTTCCTTCACAGCCTCAGTGTTTTCCTTAATCTTCTTACCACAGTAAGCACAATGCCCTCTTCCTATTTGTGCATAAATAGATGGATGCATAAAAACAAAAAAACAAAACAAACAAACAAAAAATACTGAGTTTATCACAACCAGAGTGGTAACTACTTTTAGCAACAGCACTAATTGTCTTTCTGACTAACCCACATTTAGCAGCAGGTTCCTTACAATATATATCTTGTGGATTAAAATTCCTCTCAGAAGATACTGCTATGACTCTTTATTGATACAAACCCATCACACTGAACTAATTTACAGAAATCCAGCATTTACAATTGTCTGGAAAGACAACTCCAAAAATCAATTCCAAGCAACTATGAAATATTCCCTTGCTTCCACTCTCAATATGCTGTTCTGAGTGAAAAAAACTGGGACTTCAAAATCAAAAGGAAACAAATGCTACACTGGTATGTTCAGAAATAGTTAACAGGCTTTGCCCTACCTGTTCTGAAGGTGTTACTTGTTGTCTCCCCATTTCCAGATCAACTGCAGCTGCCATTAACAGGCATGTCTTCTGAGCAACTAGAACAGCTTTGTCAGAGGGACAAAACTGGGACAACTGACACCAAAAATAGGAGAAGGTTATGAGAATTTTACCCATATAAAGCAATTTGCTTGTGAACAGATGATTGCTGACCCTCCTCTATGACACTTGCAGGAATCAGTCCTGAGTAGTCATGTTGTATAATCATATTGTCACATGGATATGGTGAATTTAGTCATATTGTACTTTTATTTGTACAATTACCCAAAAGGATTATTTAAATATTAAGTGTAAAGCAGAGTTGGAGTCCCCTCTCTACAGGCACATACAAAAACTGACAGTGTTGTTAGAAGTCTGCATAAAGATAAGAACTCAAGTACTTAACATGTTTGTATTAATGATGCAGTTTACAAACATCAGAACGCATTTATTTTAGAAACTTCTCATTGAAGTCTTAAGTTCATTATATTCTTAAGAGACAGAATGTAAAGTATGACAATAATGCACACATTTTATATTATAAGTCAATCTCCTTGTGACAAAAATGTTCCATCTTCAGAGCATACAAGCGTGTCTCCATGGAGATACCCAAACCATGGATGTGACTTCTAGAAGAACGAGACAGATGAAAATATTCCTCAATTAGAAACACTATTAGCAAGAGTAAATACCTTGAAAGACAGTACAAAAAAATCCCTCATCTTTTCAGGGCTGTCCTTGAACTGTACAGCTAAGTTCCAAGCTAACAAAGACATAAAAATAGAGACTAGAATAAAAACCTGCACTGCTCCATGTGTGCCCATCGAATCTCTAGCAATAAGCAGTTCACATCCTACCATTCTATTTCTGAACCAATATGTCATTGACAGCTCATTGAACACCACCAAGACATACTGTTACTAGTGATCTGTTAAAATAGCTAAATCATGCCTTCAAATTTTGCCTTGATAATTTCCCCACAACCAAGAGCCCACTCTAGCATGCATGAACTGGGAAAAGCATTTTCTTACATTAGTTAACAAAGCTAGCACATGAGTGGAAGTGTTGGATGGTATTCCCAAGACAAACAGAAAAAAGAAAAAGGAAAAAAACCCACAACATCTTGAACCATTCCTCATTTTACCCCAGCAAGGTCAAGTACAAGGCAATTAAGCACAGAGTTCTGAGTAATAAATGGATGAGCATCTAAAGGCAATCAAATTATTTATGTATGAGAGCTTGACCCAATTAAATGTTTAGATTCCACAGCAGCTTTCACATTAATTTATTCTATAGGACACGTTTTTGTAGCCTGAATTGTTTATCCTGTGAGTGAGAATGCTGTCTTTGAAAGGTCATGATTCCATTCATGCTCATGTCACTGTATTTGACCTCTGCTGCTTCTCCCCCTCCCCTGCTACTTCATTGGTTACACTGTGAGGATGTGTGCAGAAGCAGATGTATTCTGATAACTGATTGCAACTGTTCTCTCTCCTGTGTGCTCTGACAGAAGCAACAATCCGAAAAATTGATTCAACTTGTTACCCTGTGCTTGTATTTTTATTTATAGACAGCAAATCCTTTACCAAGCCAGTGTAACAAAGACAACAGAATGAGGATCCAGAGACAACATTGTGCATAAAGCTCAGGGCAGCCCCATGGGAGCTGCATTTCCCACTAGAAACCACTTCACCTGTGATAATATTTGCTGTTTGGATTTCACAGTCTCTAGTTCAAGGTAAACTCCAGGGCTGCTGATTTAAAGGATCAATAAAGACAGAGGAGATTCTGTTTAGATTTCGAGATTAACCTACCAACTTTTCTAAACCAGTGAGCTTCAAGGATCCTCATGTCCCCTGCAAATTTCTCTTCTGTGAAAGACTCAGCAAGTTTCTTGTGAGCTGCAGAAAACAGATAACTCAGTACAAAAGTACCACTTTCAGAGCAGAATAAAAACATTGCCAAATCTAATCCCTACCCTACAAAACAGAGGTTTCCAAAACACCCATGTAATTCCTGATGAAGACTTACTCTCACAAATTTAATGTTCTTCAGAAAGCCCTATAAAAAACAGCAAAAGGTGCCTCAAACTGCATTTTAGAGAAGATGCCAACAAGTACTGCTCTTCTAAATTTACTGACACTGAAGTTAACACAGAGGAGTTTTACTTAATTTCACAACAAGGGGGTTTAAATTTAATTATAAGTTTGAGGCCTTTCTTCTAGGAACCTTTTATTGATTTGATTCTGCTCTTAAATCTCTTCAGCAGCACTGCAAATTTTTGATAGCAAAAATCTGTGGCACTGAGATCAAACCTCACAATATTATTGAATCTCCAGCTTTAGTTTTCATTGATTTCACTGGGAAGTTGAGAATCTGGATTGAAATAAGGAGTCTAAATATTTCATTGGTATGGATCTAATCATATCATAAAATGTTGACATATGGAAGAACTCCAGAAAATGCAAATAAAACAAAAACATACCCAAGTTCAAGTAGGTCAGTATTGAGTTGATATCTTCATCTCTAGAACAGAGAAAAAATTTAGTTTTAGAAAATGGATAAATTTTTTTTCAACAGAACATATTATTTATGTTGGAATATATTTTCCCAGTTTTGGATAGATCCACTCTTCTTACTCAGAGCTTTGGAAAGATATTCCACTAGTGTCAAAGTTACAGAGATTGCTCAGCTCACAACCTCTATTAAAAAATACCTGGCAGGCATATGCATTAATAAAAGAAGGTGGCAAAGAGCAAATATTAAAAAAAAAAAAAAATGTATACCAGCTGAAAATATGTTCCTATGTGATGTCATTAGGCCATTAGGAAACCACCTAGGTGGACTTTTATTAGCATAAAAAATAATCTCTTGATTACTTTGCAAGAAAAAAAGCCCAGAATGAAAACATTACACAATTTGAACAACATACCCACCACAAGAAAATGGTTTTTCAAACAGACCCACCTTTTCTCTGCATTTTCTGCCATGACTTTTGACAACATCAGACGCACCAGACATCTAAATATGAGAGAAACAAGCAATGAAGGAACAAGATTTTTTTTTTCAATGGTGTACTTTGTCCTAATTTTTCTGAAAGGATCCCACTTTTCTTCCTTGTAAGCATATTGAATTCTTACTTTAAGGCTGCAAATAATTGTTGGCAGTCTTGTAAATGCTCAGACAAATACTCCAAAGCTTTGATGGCCACAATTTGTTGGTCATTCTGAAAAGAATTAAAACATGTTTTGTTACACTGCACTACCTCAGTTACCACAAAAAAAAAAACCAAAAAACTAAACCAAAACAACAACAAAAACCCAAACAAAAACAACCCCCAAAGCAACCACGTATTCCAAGCCTGTGCAGCCCAATAGCAGGAAAATGAACAAAGGACTATGCACAGAATTGCCTGAGAGTGCAGAGAAAGCTCAAAGGAGAGATCATCTGATTCCCTGCACAAAGAGCCTGTGGCAAGAGCAGGACTAGTCCAGGTTGGTGAGGCTTTCATGCCTCACAGGGCTGGGAACAAAGCCCCGAGAGCCTGAAATGCAATCAGCCAGTTCAGACAGCGCTCAGGCCACCAACCAAGAGGCAAACAGGAGGGGAAAAGGACTTTCATCAGGATTTATGTGCATTTTACACACCCCTCTCACATCACAGATCAAATCCCAGAGGCAGAGGACATAACTTCTTGCTAAGGAGAATTTTACAGAAATACACAATGTAATATCCAGGTGCCAACATTTATAACTCGGAATTATTTATTTTTTCTGTCGAAATTCTAAAAGAATTCTTTCTAGATGAAAATAATTCTACCACTTCTTTCTACATAAAAATAATTTTGCTTTGCATTACACAGCACATTTGAGCGAGATCTTTGTTGTGGAAGCATGAAATACCAAGAAATCCATTAAATACGGTGAAATATTAAAAACAGGCCAGGTTAAAGAGGTCTGTCCTATTTATAGCAATAAAGCAAAGTAAAAACAACATTATCTGCTCTACCTCTAAAGCAATTTGGGCAGCTAAACTCAAGAGGTTGCTGGCTGTATTGTTATCCACTCTCAGCTTGTCTTCATGTTCTGATGGCTTTTCTGCTAGCTTCCCTATTTCAATAACTGCTTCCATAGCTGAAAGAGACAGAGGAAAAAAAAAATAACATTTTTATAGAAGCAATTGGAAGGTGGAAAGTTCTAATGCTTTAATGATTTATGAAAGGCTATAATTTTTATTTTTTTTAATGAAAAGTCAAGACAAGAAAACCTGACCATAGCAGCACTTCTCCACAAATATGCATTTCTTCCTAGGGAGGTGCCAAAAAGCTTTCCAAAGCTACTAATCTAAGGAAACAAAGATGCCATACAAATGATACTCATCTCACATACTTAATTTTGTTCTGCTAAGTAACTGTTTGTTACCAAAGACAGAAGACTTTCTCTAATACATTGTCTGGGCATCATTCCAAGCTCCCACATCTTGGCTTATGCTAAGGGTGCCACTGCTCTTTGTGTTCACACTGTGCTGTGTTTCCCACTCTATATTATGTGAGCAAATTATGCTGTCAATAAAAGTTGTATAGAGAATAATTAAATGGCAGAGAACTCATTGGAAAATAAGCTCTGCACATTACTCTGTATTCTAAGTAACTATAGGCTGTATTTCTCAATTTTCATTACTTGAGCTAAGATCCTCATTAAAATATGAAGCAGCAGAACTCATTATAAAGAAGAAAGAGGCTACAGAGATACAACATTCTGTAAGTCATCTCAATAATTCATGTACTTTTTGGTAACTTCAGGCTCCATCTGTCCAGAGAAATTAAGAGCAGCAATAAGGCTTCCCTTAAGGTTCAAATTGTATATGCATACTAAAAAGTATAGAATGATTCTCACCCTGGGATGCTACTATAGCTTCTGCCCATGGGAGGATTATCCCCCCCAGCCAGAGGCTCCATCCAAACAAAATCAAACATAGCAATGGACTCTTGCCTCTTACATATTGTGTGCAAAAAAACCCAAAAAATCCCATTTTTACAACTTAAATCTACAGCCTGACATTTTCAATGATTTTAAGGACCCTTCTTCTAGCTACCCTCTATTGTGTCTTTCTTAAGATGAACAGTCCAAAGCTGCTTAGTATTTTTTTAATATATTTGGTACTTCTCCTTGTAGTGGACCCTTTAACTTTCAAGCTGTACCTTTATCAGTATCATTCTCCATCACTGCAATCCTATAGACACTGAATTTAGTAAAAATGCTGTTTGGATCACACCTCTCTGCTTGTTTAACTGCCTCTTTAGCCTATTCACAGAAGAGATTAAAGGAAATCAGTACAACATCACCTTGAAATTAGTATACAATTTGCAATAGAAAAGGAATTTAAAAAGATACACAAAATGTTAATGGTTACATTGTTGATATTTATAGAATAACTCAAGATGTTTTAAAGGGAAACATCTGCCCTTGAAACAAAAGTGATGAGACCAGAAGACAGCACCAAAGGCTGACCAGAAATGAAAGAGCCAATTCTTCAAAAATAAAAGCAATGTAAATAAAGACATAAGTATGTCTGCATATGTATTAAATATACCTTGTCAACTTGTTTCAGATGAAGATAGCAAGAAGCCATGTTCCTCTGCAGCTTGGCCAAGTTCTGATCTATCTGGCAAGGTGTATAGAAGCTGACAGAATAATTGTACCAGTGAAGGGCTTCAGAATAGTTTTTCTCCTAGAAAATATAAAAATAAAATAAAACCCAAACAAACATGGCCATGTTTGGGTGATTAAACTGCCTATGCCTTCCCATTTTTTTAAATGAAAGATTTAGATAGTCAAGTATATTCTAGTGCAACCTCCAGGCTGTTCCAGGTGCAGAATCCAGCACTTTCCTTTGCTAGATTTCATACAGTTGGTGAGTGCCCAGCCCTCTAATTTGTCTAGACACCTTGAGAGACAGTATGCAAAGCTTTACTGAAATCCAAAGGGATGACATCCACTGGCTTCAGCTGATCAACAAGGTGGATGACCTTGTTCTAAAAAGAAATCAAGTTTGACAAGCAGGACTTCCCCCTCATGGACTAGTGCTGGCTGTGACCAATGACTGCATTGTCCTTCAGGTGTTTTTCAATAACTCTCAGAATAATCTCCATAATTTTACCAGGCACTGAAGTGAGACTGACAGGCCTGTAGTTTCCAGGGTTGTCCTTCTTGCCCTTCTGGAAAACTGGGATAACTTTTGCCAGCTTGCAGCCAACTGGGACCTCTCCAGATTCCCAAGACTATTCAAAAAATCATTGAGAAGCCTCTCAATGACACCAGCCACTTCTTTGACTACTCTTGGACAAATCCCTTCAGGCCCCACAGCCATATAGGAACCAGCTGGAGCAGGAATTCTTGCTTTAACTGTTCCCATGCACAAACCTTAAGATGAGGCTACCTGAAACTTGATTTTGCAATTGAAAACAGCACCCAGATGGATGAAAATAAAACTAGTGCCAGCTGGAACGAGGCTCTTAGTAACAGTTTGCACTCTAACCAAAAATAGACATATCAAAGAGGTCAGAAAAAAAAAACCTCATTTTCACTGATATAAATAAGAACACTACTATTTGGTCCCAAACCTCATAATGTTTGGCAGCTCTGTCCCACAAGATGATGTGCAGCTGATTCAAGGCTTCAGGCAACAGCTGTTTCCCAGTATAATGACCTGAAAAGATACTGCAAATCATCACTTTACAAGAACTTTATGAAGCACACTGAGAAGCATCTAAGACCTATTCTACAGCCTGCAACAAAAAAACAGGGACACAGCAATAGTTCCAGCTAGGAGCCAGTGTTTCATATCCTTTTTATGGAAAAAAAAACCCCAAACCAACCAATCAACCAAGCAAAACCCAGTGGCTAAGAGAAAAATATTTTCATGCTTGAATAATGTAAATGTAGCTCTTGCTCCTAGCTAGATACAACATGAAATAGGATTTGTTTTACAGCAGATCTGACACTCAAAAAGTACTACAGTGCCACAGGTGCAACAAACCTGAAAAATAAACTTATCCAGCTGCTCAAACAAGGATATGCCACCTATCTTATACTGACAAACAAAAACAAATTGGGCTGGATGGACAAAGTATTAACATTACACAGATCTCCTGGTTAATGTTCCTAATCCCACATGTATCAGTCACACACAGTCTGCACTAAGAAGAAGGAATTACTCCAGCAAATGAATTTAACCCAGAATTTGATCGTGACTGTCGTTCAATATGGAAGTTGAGAGCTGCCAAGTAAAAGCAACATAATGGAAAACAGACACAGAGAAAGAAAAAATGAGAATGAGCACAAAAAAAAATGAAAATTAGAATGCAAGACCTTGGCCAACTACATCCAGCTTTCAGTAAACAGCAGTAAAAGATGGATACAGACCTATAATAACTTCTTCAATCTTTTGCTTAGCGAGCAGCTCCCTCTTATTCTGCAACAGGAACTCGATGTGGAGCAGGGTAATTTTTCCAAGGTCAGGTGAAGATTCAAATCGTTCAGGAACAGATTTCAGAAAATCAAAACCAACTGATTCCCTATTCAGAGAGATGCATTTTTAAGAGGCTGCACCAGAAGAGCTGTTAATTTTCCATTCTAGAGATTAACATATTCACACCATCCAGCGTGTTTGTCATTCAATCACATCGACAGAATGAATCAAGGTAGGAATTTGTTACAGTTCATCTATTCAATGGCAGCTTCCTCTTACCACATGCTTCTTCCACTGTATTCATAAGAGTTTATTCTTCACATTTGCATCAAGATACAGGCATATACATATATAATCATGACAGAGCACTTAACAGGGTAAAATTTCATGCCTCCATTTATTTTGCAGTAACTTGTTATCCTTCTGCAGCTTTTCCCAAGAATGATTCTAGGGCTCTGAAGTCATTCTGATGGTTGGTTAGAAGAAAGATGTCAGTCTGATGATTCCAGACATGTATTAAAACTACATAAGGAATCTTAATCATTCCAAAGTACGTCTACAGCACTGCAAATTGCCACTACAGTTATTTCACATTCTGTTCTGTTGCTGCCATAATCACTATCTCCTTGCTATAAAGGACAGGCTCCCTCTCAAAACCTTTTACCTTACCTCCACGAGCTTTTGTTTAAAATAAAGCATCATTGTATAATAGATGTTCTTTGCTTATAAAGAAACACCCAAAACCTCCAAACATTGTGTTTACCCCACTTAGAGATGCTTTCATACCTCCCATGCTCCAGCAGCAGCTTGGCAGTATTCAAACAGAAGTCTAAAGACATCTCAAGTTGCGTGAATTCTGCAAGAGCTAGACAGAACACAAAGCACTTGAGATTATATAATCAACTTAGACACTTAATTGCTCAATTTACCACTTACCTCTCACAGCTTCTTTGAAAGACAGAAACAAAATCGAAAAAAGAAAAACCATCAAGCCTATAATAGATCTACAACAAATGGAAGAATAATATCTATTGTGTTTTGACTTTCCTTTCACTGTACAGTTAATGCAGTTCTACAGAAAGGTGACAGACTGATAACCCTGGAATTCCAGTCCTCTGTCTCTTTAGACAGGAACAGCATAGGTTTCAGTAGAACAATTTTATTTTTTTTTTTTTTTGCCTCAAGCTGCCTTCTATGAAAATGTCTCATCCAGCAGGAACAACCTGACACTGAGGTTAGTGCTGAGGCTGTGTGGTATCACATTGCAATGGGAACTACTTCAGCACAATGCCCTTAGCATCAGCTGTTGGATTGACTGGTGCTGATAAGCAGCTATCAGTTTTACACCACTCAGATGAAGTTTTTAAATTGTTACTCCGTGCTGAATGCTTTATAACAAAATAGATACACTTGTAGCTTGGGTGAGATCAGAGAAGGAATACACAGGGACATGGCTGGAACAGTTGTTAAAACATTTCTAAGGAAGCTGATACAACTGCACAACACAAGATTTTAGTGGAATGCCTAAAACTTAGCAGGAATCTTCACTCAAAAGACAGAAGTTGCAGTACATGGACACAACACTTTCCTGCCAGCCATACAAGAAAAGAGACATCCACTCATTAATAAACTTGCTTGAAAAACTGACTGGAGGCTTAGTGTTACTAAATAACAGTCAAGTGTGTTTTGATAGGCAACTATGATTTCACAACTCTGCAGAACAGAAGTCAGCTATTGTACGTTTATTTGAAACTGTAAGTTTTAAATAACTAGCTGCTTGAAATCTGGCTGAAATTCCCCAGGAGCCAAGTTGGAGTTACCATTTCTGCTAGTCTCACAGCATTCAAACCCTCAGCTCTCTGAAATTCCTCATCACATCCTACATTTCTCAGATTATTCATTACACTTCTTACGCTTTCCAACCATGAAGAGTACAAAGCCTCTCTTCTTTCAGATTTCATTATTTATGAAAAAAAATTCTCTGACATATTAATTATCCTTTCAATATTAAAGTCTCTCCAAAAACTTTCTTATCCTCCCATTTCATAGCAGAATCAGTTCTGTTCAAGCAATAAATAAGTGAGGAATAAGGAGAAAAGAGTTTATTTGACTTAAATAATACAGGTTTATAACAACACACTGATCAGCACATGGTGTCTGTTGGTCAAAATCTGCAAAATCCCACCCAGAGAACAGCAAGGCTTCACCAGCCTTTCTTCTGTGCTGACAGTGTAAGCCAATGTATCTTCACCCTTATGCTTATGTCTAAATAAACTGCAGCTTTACATTCCTATATTTTCACTCTCTTCATTCTAACAGCCTTCAGAGTCTTCCCCCCTTCCCCATCTGCAGCAAGGCTATTTAAATCAGCATCTGGATACCTCCTCTGTGAACACTGAGTACTATGTCTCACACTTCAAAAGGACATTTAGCTAATGCAGGTTCTGCCAAAACCACAAGATTGTTTTTTTGTGTGTGACACAGGCAGTCTCCTTGGATGTGGAGTAATAAGAGCTCACTATGAAGCCCAAGGAGAGCTGTGATACCTGAGTTGATGTCTTCATCTGATGCTCCACTTTTAAGAAGAATTTTAACTTTCAAAAAAAACCCTGCTGGATGCAAATTCTCCTGCACAATGAGAAACAATACATTACTTGCACAGCTCTATATAGAACACAGATCCAGTGAGAGCACAGCACGTTCATAATACAGGCAAATATTAAGGAATCACATACTCCCCACTGTAATCTTTAGTTCCATTTTAATGACTGAAGCAAGTGGTAGGCAACTTATGCAATAATTTCTTCCTAAATGCAATGTGCTTCTCTATTATTTTTTCTCTACACTGCTAAAAGACCACGAGGATAATGAAAGCAAAAGATGCAAAATTCTCATTTTGCTGTGGCCCATTTTTGATACTTTTAAATAGAAGCTGAATGATAGAAACATTCCCTGCTTTTCTTTGTGTGAATTGGCTGGATTAATCTGGAATTAATATGAGCAGATTCAAAGTAGTTTATAAAAAGAAGAAATTCAGGGGGCAACAACAGTTGGAGCAGTTGGAAGTATGAGGACTGTATACTAAAGCTCTCAATAAAACAGTGCATATTTCAGGTTCTAGAATCAACATTTTCTTCTGGTTTTCCACACCCTCACAAAATATCAAAATGTACATTATCACAAAATATGATAAAAACACTTTCTGCCTCAAAAGGCTTTGTGAAAGTAAATAATAAGAGGATAAAAGGCTTAGATACTGTAGTGGCACATTATCTGCATTACTAAAATACACTGCCTTTTATGCTGATCTCATGAGCATATGCATTATGATCTGTCTGTAAATTCAGGCAGCACGAAGAAACTGAATTTCAGCTGCCATTTAAAACAAAATTTCACACTTAAAACTTGTTTTGTACAAAAGAGAAAATGAATTTTTTTAAATGATCAACCAAAGATAAATAGGAGTTTTTCAGGTCTCGTTTACTCCATACTGACCTGAATAGATAGAAGCACAAAATGAATTCAGGTCTCTATGGGAAACAGAATTGATAAAGGATCAAGAGACCTCACTGTAATGGCTGCTTAGAGATATAGGAATTTCCTTCAGGGTAGCTGATATGTTTATATGCCTCATTTTTCAGGTCTGCTTGTGTGCCTCTGCTCTGGGTGTTGCTTTGGGGATCCCTCAGATAATGAGGTAATGGAAATTATTTTACTCTTTGTGCTTTAGCTGTGGGTTTGTGGTTGTCCCAGCTGCCTGCCTGTATCAACTGACACGTCTGAGAAATTTTAGTCACACCATCGACACAGGACCTTACAGCTAACACATGGGAGGCAGGAGGACAGCTCTACTTCTACATGCAATAAAGTATTTCTCTACAAAAGAAAAAAAAAAAAGCTGAGAACACCAAAACATCCATAGGAGCCTGGAAACATAAAGCAAACACACCTCAATCTGTTGTCAAGGATGACACATCGGTGATTAATGTGCTCCATGTTATCATGTCAATAAATGCTCAAGTTTCATCTATTGCAATCTTTAAATAGAGCAAAAAAAAATTACTACCTGATTTGCCAAGCTTATGGCTTTCAATGCCTTGTCCAGGTACAGACTGCAATCCCACTCAAAATAGGTCGTGGCCAACAATCGCAGCACTTTAGACTGGGAACAAAACAACAGCC
The DNA here is from genome assembly GCA_016584745.2 of Phylloscopus trochilus trochilus. Classification (NCBI taxonomy): domain Eukaryota; kingdom Metazoa; phylum Chordata; class Aves; order Passeriformes; family Phylloscopidae; genus Phylloscopus; species Phylloscopus trochilus. Next base: position 5,291,546 of record WQNJ02000046.1, read on the forward strand.
ACATAAGAACATATATATGAACACAAAAGACCTAAATTCTATGGCCATGAAAAATAAAAGCTCTTTGAGGCAAAAAAAATTCCTGCCTGGTATCAGACATATAAAGTGTTTCCTCATTTCTGAAACATATCCAGTCTTGAAGCAATGCAGTACACACAGGACACAAATCAACTAGAATCCGGAGAAAAACAGAGGAGTTGCAAGGAAAATCAGATTACTGGGAAAAAAGAATAAAAGCAGAAAGTGAAATAACAGGAGGTACACACTTCACAGAGGAAAACAAACAAACAAAAAAGCAGGACAAAGACCTACAGGATGATGGACTTCAGATATTTAAATTATTTATATAAAGAGGAAGAGATGAAAATCTTCATATCCGCAGTCGGAAGTAAAAGAATAAACTGACATCTGAATGAGACAGTGAAACATCCATCACAAATGACACAGCTCAACTGAGGATGTATTGAAAGAGGAATGGGAGAAGAGGTGGCCTTTCAGGATCTGCTTCAGCCTTACTGTCTACACTTTGATTTCTGTGAAATAGAGAATCAAATGTGATTTAAGGGCGCTCATCAATGACTGATGCTCATAACAACTGAATTTGAAACTCTGCCAAACTTCATAGCAGGCTACTAAAAAGGAGACCAAGACATCACTGGGCAGGTTTGCACAGAAAAGGCAGATAATACACTGGGGTCAGTTTAACAAAATCCTCCTATTTGTAAATAGAAATTTCTCTATTCCTTACCTGCATTTCTTTGCCAACAGAATATTTCATGTCCATCTTCCCAATGTCGTAACTCTGGCTATCAATGATAAATGAAAGTTAAAATTAAAGAGGATGGCAGAGATAAATTCCATCAGTCTCCTGATATGTGCAAAATTCCTATCCTTTCCCAATTCCTAAGCAGTTAAAACCCACATAAATCACACAAACTAATCTCAGTAGTCACTTTTACAAGAGAACAGAAAACTTGGGGTTCCTTCTACCACCCTTACGTTAAAAATTGTACTCAATCACTTTCTTCAGCCTGGTGCAGCACATTCTGTATCATCTTCTATTCAAACATTCCAGTAGGTTTTACCCATTTTAACCATGGATATTTTGAAGAAGCAAGTGTTTCCATCCTCACCTGACATATAATATGGTAACACATAAAATCTACACATGACTGGTGTCTAGACCACAGCACATCAATAGCAAAGACAGAACCTGTAACTCGTGATTCCCCATTCTTCTTCTAAAAGTTAAATGGCAGAACAAAGAACCACCCAGGAGAAAACACAGTGATAATTCCACAAAGCCAGATTTGGTTACAAATGCTGTGAATGAAGAACTGTTAGAAAGAAAAACAGTAACTGGGCTCTTGTTTTCTAATCTAATCTATTTTCAAACCAGGGAAATCTTAACCCACTAGATGGAGCCACACTCTTTCTCCAGATTATTATTTGCACTTTGCAAAGCTTTATTTCCTCCTCAAATTTTGTCATCAGGACTCAGTATTTCATTTTCCACAAGAATAAAATATAAAATAATCTCCAAAGCACCAGCTGTAACTACTTCTGAGCATTTCTACAAATCCTCTTTGACAACATATATGACCATAATGATTTTGAATTTGATCTGTTGCCCTTCATTTTCTTCTAACTATTTGAAAGAACAAGACATAAACACAAATGTTCTGCACTGAGGCTGTGACCATGGCAGGAGGATGCTCTTCCTGATAGCCCACATCTCCTCACCCTTAGTAATACCAAAATAGTTATTTGGATCCTACCCAAACCATCTCTACCCATTCCTTTTTCACCTTGATGTTTGTGCCTTTCATCAGTCAAGGACTCTCCAGAAAACTAATCTCCTTGGAGGAAGTGCTAGGGAAAGAATTGGCAACAACCACTGGAAAATGTCTTTCATTCTAATGGCATGAAAATCCATGTGGGAAAACAGACATAGATTTTAGGCAACAGTGTACAAGTATCTGCTCAGATAATTTGGTTCAGCTAAAATCTTGTAGTTCCACATTTTTAATGAGGCCTCTACTTTCCCTTGTCCTCCCTCTCCTTCACACATGTTTTTACATCTCAAAAGCAGGGGGTTGTTTATTTGATTTCTGCACATTACCTGAGCCAGAAGGAGCTCTGCTCATATCTCTTCCATTCGTAGGTTTCCACTCCAAAATTGTAGCAGAGGATTGACAGGTAACAGGTCTGCAACAAAAGACTCCTGCTTCCATAATGTTCTGGTAAAACATCATTAGATCTATGGCACTCCACTCTCAGGTTCTTTAAAATGCATTTTACTGTCAAGATACATCCACTGTTATCACTTCTGGCCTTTTGCAAGGGGATACTGAAGATGAGTAAAATTAATCCTTAACTGGATGTGAAAGTGAAGTAACATTAACCAGTTCAGGACACACAAAACAGCAGGATTTTTGAAACACGTGAGGAACACAGAGTTCCTCAATAAATCACACTGAAGGCATTAGAATTGTGTAAATTAAACAATAAAAATTAAATTTTGAGAGGAAAAACTGTAATACTATAACCTCACTTTTTTATTTTTTTCAATAACAAAAAAGTTCTACATAATTAAGTGAAGAAGACTCTACCTGTTTCATGGTAGGTTTCTTCCCAGCATTTCACTCTGGGGTTAAAAAAGGAATTCAACTTTTGGAAGAAAACTGCTTTTGAATGCTTGGTTATTCAGAGCTTTATCAGTCAGCTCTGACAACATCTGCTCATAACAACTTGCCTTTCCTTTGAAATGATTTGCAGCTGTCACATGTCATCCAAAGAAGAGACAAAAAAGTAATTCTACATGCTAGCAGGCTGCCAATATTTACATCCATTTTGCCTCTGCAGTATCTTTTTTTTTCCCCCAAATATAAATGATGTTTTTTGCAAGGGACTGCAGATTTCAAATTCTCAGACAAAAATGAGAAGGGTAGCACATCTTGCTTCAATTTTTTTTTCCAGAGGCAAAAGCACAAACTAGGTATATGCAGGAACACAAAAGAGATCACATTCAGATGTGAAACCTTATTTTTCACAAGTTTATTTGTGAAAGTTTCCTGTACTGAGCATTAGTCCATAGACTATTGATGACCACAATCCTCTCCAGCTGATCTCTGGTATCACACAACACAACAATCTCCCTGTGATACTCTCCAGGGACTCTTTGGTACAATGGGAGCCTGGAAGCATTTAGGATTCAGAGCTTTGGACTGCTCTTTCCATTTTCTTCAGTTTTTAAAAACCACTCTTTAAATCAGAAGTAAATTGTCTCATGATCAGAAACCTTTACCTTGTCTGCATCAGTGCTCCTGGTTTGTGAAGAGCTTTCATCACAAGAGGTTTAATATTATTTAGTGAAAGAGCTCAAGCAGAAAGAATGAAATTAATTTAGAATTGAAAGAGGAACAGGAATGCAAAGATCCCAGTGAACATTTTCAACAGTAAGAAGTTTTGCTTTCACGATTCAAATCAAAGCTAGACCCCTGCAACTAAATCACTCAGATGCACTTGAACAAGGCCTGTAGATGACAAAAAGCAATGTAAAATCAACTGGAGTTTAAGTGGTTAAAAACAAAAACTCCAACCATATTTCCCATATTTTTCTTTAAGAATTTGCATCTGCCCCTTTGAATTTTATTACCCGTGCCAGAGAGACAGGAACAAAATGTTTCCTAAATATTGGGAGAACATGTAAGCAAATGAAAATAAATGTCAGGAAGTTTATTCTGATATAACTCTAATAGGCTTTTATCTTTGCAAACAAAAAGCTAATCTGCATATGATAGTTTGTTTTCTCTGCGAGACAAGAACTACAAAAACCACATTTTAATGCAATGGGAAGCCTCCCTTCATAGCTCTACAGTTTCATGAAGTACTGATGGTAGTGACAGACTTGCATATCAATAACTTTGTAACTCAGCTCTTCTCTTGTCCCATCTGTCCCCAGACAAATGTTCAAATGGATGCAAGATGCAATATACAAGATGAAGATGTAAAATGCAACTGGTTCTGTAGAGAGTAGGTGGTATATTCAATTTAGAAATCCTTTTGCCTTGCTTGCTGATTTGTCCTCTTATTGTTTAGGGAGAGTTTATCATTCTATTTCAAATTCTAGTCTACAAGAAGCAATAAAAATGTACTTTGAAAAAAAACTCTGCTGCTTCCACGCAAAATTTTTAGCAACAAAATCTCAAAGAGGCAACCAACTGCAGAAGAGACCTTCAGTTCAGAGTACTTCCAAAAATTTTATATGGCATATGTCATCCCTTAAGATAGAGAGAGGAGAGTTGGTTCTCAAAGTTTGGGATGCTAAAGAAGGGAAGATTTCACTTACTTCTTTTGGCAATTTCACCAACATATCTTTGCAGCGCTGCACGCACATCACCGCTTTCTGAAAATCCCCTTGAGCAACTGCCTAAGAAAGCAGCAGAGCATGCCAACAAACTGTTAGTGTGCAACTGGTCTTGAAAATTCACTAAAAACCTCTTTCTTTAAAAGAGGACTCGGGTTTTTCACGTGCTGTAAAGCTGGGTTTGGGATTAGGTATCTGTCCTTACAGTGCTATGGTAATTCTGTATATTTCTCCATATTGTCAGGTGATAAAGAGATGCAGAAAAATCACTGCAGCCCTTAGGTAGTGTGCAAAGGCCAGAGACATGGGACAAGATCATTCATGATACAACTAAGCACAATTTATATCACCTCTCCTTTTGTCTCCATGATCAATTTAAAAATATGGGCCATGGCTTTGGCCTGTTTAGGGTAGCTTCTGGAAATTTTGGAGATAGCACTTCCCTTCTAGATACTGAGGTCAGTGGTGTGATCAACAAATGCAGGAAACTACACTCTTTGTATCTTCATTCCTGTGTCTCTAGTACTCTGAAGGATTGATAGAGCTCTTAGACACTTCAGTCAGGCAAAACAATTCCTCTCAAAACTTAGAATTTCTAAATTACATATTTTAAGTTACAGATTTTTGCCTTCTTCTCCAGTCAAGCACAGGACACTGTTGGAACTGACCCATTTATGATTCACACAGGCAGCTGTTTATTTTACAAACAGCCATGACAGCCAAATCATAAAGCAACAAATCTGAACTAGGAGATACAAACACGATTGCAAGAATGACTGCGATAACTGAGGGAAATTAAAAATCATTAAATGATTGCACCACTGAATGCAAACACGAGATCTGCTATCTCACATCTAAGTGAAGGAAATCTATCCCTCAGCAAGTCCTTAATGCCAAGCATTCAGGTATCTAATAACTGGGTCAGAGTTTCCCTCTGCACCTCCAGTGACTTATAAGGAAAGCTGAGAACACATACTGATTCAGCTTGGTAAGAGAGGACTTTGAAAAGGCTCTTCTCCACATCAGCTCTGTGCACTTCAACATCTGCTTCATCCTCGCTCCCCTTCCGTAACTTTACGTACAGCTTTTCTATACTCTGCAAAACCAAGTGCAGGCATCACCCCACGGAACTTACAAGTAGGTGTGCATGTAAGAAATCCAAACTGGGAAAGAACTTACACTCACGGCGTTCTCTAGAAACCCATCTGCAAGGCCAGCTTTTCCAATATCTATCCACCCTTTCCCAGTTTTCATAGACATCTGAAGGAGGAAATGGTAAGTTTGTTGTGAAAATGCAGTCGCTTTCAAGAAAGTCGATTTCAAGATTTTTTTTTTAAGATCTCATCTCATTGTTGCACATATCTAAGGGTATAAGGTTTAATAAGGTAATAAGGTATAATAATAAGGAAATAAGGGTATTTCAGCTCTGCCATTTCTGACCAGCAATTCTCACTTCTGAATGAAGGCCTGAACACTCAGATGCAGCATAAGACTTATGGTGGCCTACTAGATACTGAAAGAAATGAATGCCCTGCTCATATTTTGCCCTATGAGATGATGTGATGCCAACCACGCTGTCCAGACATTCCTAACTCAAATGGCTCAACAAGGCATCCCTGTTAGACACAGGTCCCATTTCAGCATCTACTTTGTTTTCCTAAAAGGAAAAAAAATGGGATCATCAGTCTTATCTTTCCTTAAGTGATGAGAAGAGAGAGTCAGCAATACTCCTGCCAAGACACCAGCTATCATTCCAGAACCAGACATACACTTCCCTCCCTTTCCAAAGCAAAGGTAATAAGATTTGAAGATTTCCCTGGGGGGATCAACTGTATTTCATTACTCACCCACAATTAGCCTTACCAAAATCTGCCTTCGAATGGTTCCCTCTGGAGGATCGCTGCCTTCACAAAGGCAAATCAGTCTGCAAGCAACAAACCTCACTGCAAAAAAACAGTGCAGGCATTCAAAAGTTTCCTTTTCTCCACTTCTTTATTGCTTTTTTTTTTTAGAGAAGGTCAGGCCCTGCCATATCTGAAAGACTCTTTGGCCTTTTAAATCACAAGACAGAAAAATCTGAAAGCTTCAGGAGTCAAAGCAATCTGATTTTTAGCCAAGGTGTTGAAAATTGCTTTTCAGGCAGTAAGAAAAAAAATATATATTCTCATTAAAATACCTATTAAACAATTTAGAGAGAGTTTAAGTTAAATACAAAGACTTAATTACATTGCAGGTGCTTACAGTAACATGTCCTGAAAGCCTCAAAATAGCCTTCAGCAAAATAAGGAAATGAAGTTTAATAATCTTCACAGTTTCAAAGTAAAAAGCAAAAAATATTTTCAGGCCCTCCTTAGACATCAGGGATGGAAAAGACACTACTAAAAGCATTTAAAACAGCCTCTCCCAGGCCCTTCAGCTGTGATCTGAGAACATCACACTCTACTTTGTGCCAGCTTACCCTTTTCCCTTTACCTGGTATAATTTATATGATGCAGATTATACACCATTTTGACTATAATCCCTCAAGACAAGAATGTAGGCCTGACACTGCAACCCCACAGAACCACAGAAAGAACATGCTGAGGGAAAAGATCAAAAGCTCACTTCTGCTTTCCCCCAGCCCTGCTCCTGGCCCTGGGTTCTTTTACCACCAGCTGTGCACCTGGCCAAAGCAGGTCAGTGGAAAGAGGGTTTAGAATGTTTCTGTATGTAAACATGGATGAGATTAGATTAAAAAAACAATTGATATTTTAAAAAAAAACTCACTTGATATAAACTAATTGCCCAACAGTCTTAGACATCTAAAATTTACATCTATGTTATTTCCATACATTTTTAGGTTTGAACCACAGTATCAAAAGGCAAATTACAGCTTCCTTTAGTCACATCACCTCTTTACTGGCGCTCTGACATGGAAAGGGGAATGATAAGAATGATTCTGTGTCACAAGAAGGTAAGTATTACATCACTTGAACTGTTTATACAAGCCCACTGGTACATTTATCTCTTTCTAGCCCGTGTCTGCAAGCACTCAAACAAATCTACAATGCTACTTACGTGCCTGTCAGCAGAGAGTGTTTAATTTCCATGCTACAGCCCACAAAACACACTTAGGGAGGCACAGAACACACTCAGGAAGGCACAGAACACACTTAGGGAGGCACAGAACACACTCAGGAAGGCACAGAACACATTCAGGAAGGCACAGAACACACTTAGGGAGGCACAGAACACACGGAGGCACAGAACGCATTCAGGGAGGCACAGAACACACTTAGGGAGGCACAGAACACACGGAGGCACAGAACGCATTCAGGGAGGCACAGAACACACTTAGGGAGGCACAGAACACACTTAGGGAGGTACAGAACACATTCAGGGAGGCACAGAACACACTTAGGGAGGTACAGAACACATTCAGGGAGGCACAGAACACATTCAGGGAGGCACAGAACACATTCAGGGAGGCACAGAACACATTCAGGGAGGCACAGAACACACTTAGGGAGGCACAGAACACATTCAGGAAGGCACAGAACACACTTAGGGAGGCACAGAACACACGGAGGCACAGAACACACTTAGGGAGGCACAGAACACACTCAGAAAGGCACAGAACACATTCAGGGAGGCACAGAACACATTCAGGGAGGCACAGAACACACTTAGGGAGGCACAGAACACATTCAGGGAGGTACAGAACACACTTAGGGAGGGGAAGAACACATTCAGAGAGGCACAGAACACATTCAGGGAGGCACAGAACACATTCAGAGAGGCACAGAACACATTCAGGGAGGCACAGAACACACTCAGGGAGGCACAGAACACGCTTAGGGAGGCACAGAACACATTCAGGGAGGCACAGAACACACTTAGGGAGGCACAGAACACACTCAGGAAGGCACAGAACACATTTAGGGAGGCACAGAACACATTCAGGGAGGCACAGAACACACTTAGGGAGACACAGAACACATTCAGGGAGGCACAGAACACATTCAGGGAGGCACAGAACACACTTAGGGAGACACAGAACACATTCAGGGAGGCACAGAACACATTCAGGGAGGCACAGAACACACTCAGGGAGGCACAGAACACACTTAGGGAGGCACAGAACACACTTAGGGAGGCACAGAACACATTCAGAAAGGCACAGAACACATTTAGGGAGGCACAGAACACACTTAGGGAGGCACAGAACACATTTAGGGAGGCACAGAACATACATTTGGCTCTCTGCTCATCATTGACAACAGCGCCGGCGTGTTTGGTCACAGTCCAGTTCCACAGGCTGACTGCACTCTCTTCAACCTGAAGGGGAGAACTCCACTCAGTTTCATTTTGTACTGGATGTGGATCCCATTGAATTTTACTACTGGAAAAGGAAGCATCTTTCATGTGTTCATCCCAGGAAAGGCCTCTCCAGATGTTTAGGCAATTCCCTTTTACACCAGAGTCAGAGGTGTGAGCTTTCCATAAACCTGTCCCAGGATCCCACGGGGACATGTTGGACAGGCATGTTTTCATGGACCACGCAGCATTTCTTCACCCAAAACCTGAAGGGGTTGGTTGGGTAAGAACTCTAAGAATCTTATCCCATTTGAGAACCATCTGCAGTAAGGCTTCACCTCTTTCACACATCAAAAAGAACACAAAATAGCTTAATTACTTTAAATAGCTACACTGGGAAACTTCTGATATTAGCAAACAAAGAACAAAGGCTACTGACAATACACTCTTGTTAAAAAGATACAGCACTACATAAAGGCAATGAGCTGCTTTAGCAACCCACTCTGAGGGGCTGCATTTTCCATCACTTTATCCTACTTTTCATGACAGATCTTGCCTACAAACACACTCTTGCCTATCTAGGAGAGAGTTCACAGCCCCTCTTATTGAAGTGGCCAGATGGAAAATAAATGATTTCTCCTTTCTCAAAAAAAATAATTTAGCCCAACTGATTCAAGAAGAACTGAAGGATACCACTTTCATGCTCTTGTATTTCTTTACACACTGTATGAATGACACTTTGTATTACAACACTTCTTAAGCTATCTTCCTCCTTGTTGCAAATTTAGGACTCCCAAAATCAGTGTTCCTTAGCTGATAATTGCCACTTATTAAATGTCTCTTGAAAATATCATTTTGAAGGAAGAAGTAACTCAGCTGGTCTTTTTCCTTATTTCAGATTCATGCATTACCAGATTTCTCTTTGAAAAAGGATTTTTAAAGTGGATGTTTCTACTTTCTAAGTACTCCTCTAGGAGAAATAAACAGAAGGAAAAACCAAACATAAACAACCACCCGATAAACTTTTATAAGGACTGAAAATGAGTGCCTCCAATATAATATTTTGTACTGGAATATTGTTTACCAGGCAGCTAAAATTAAATGCTTGCTTGTTTTCTTCTTCCTCAAGTTATCTGCTGTCACTATGGGAAACCACAGACAGGGTGAGAAGGATCTCTCCTCTGATCCAGTACCAAACTCTTAACGCTCTCTGCTTGCATTTACTTGAAATTACACCTAGATACTACCAGTAATTTGAAATAATAAATATCTTAACATCATCAGTAACTTTTTCCATTATTACCATAGAATATTTTGGGTTGAAAGCAACCTTAAAGACCAACCAGTTCCTAGGCAGGGACACCTTTCACTCTCCCAGGTTGCTCCAAGCCCTGTCCAACCTGGCCTGGAACACTCCCAGGGATGGGGCAGCCACAGCTTCTCTGGATAACCTGTGCCAGGGCCTCCCTACCCTTACAGTACCTTACTAATATCTAATCTACATCAACCTTCTCTCAATGGAAAGCTATTTCCCCCTTTCCTGTCACTTCAAGCCCCTGTCTGAAATCCTTCTCAAGCTCTCCTGGAACCCCTTTAGGCACTGAAGGAGCTGTAAGGGCTCCCCAGAGCCTTTTCTGGCTGAACCACCTCCATGGCTTTCTCCAGCAGGTCCACATCCTTCTGATGCTGGTGGCCCCAGACCTGGACACAGAATCCAGGTGGGGTCTCATGAGAGCAGAGCCAATGACACACACACGCTTTTACATTCAGGATCGTCATTCCACGCTGACTTTTAAAAATAACTTTTCCCACTTTATTTTGGACTTTCACGTTACTGGGGCAAACGACGAAGAAATTAACTCTTTTTACATTTCAGAAGCGCCACTCGTTTAGCTTCACGGCAAAGTGTGGGAAGCAGCAGCAGCTGGTGTTTACGGAGCTGCAGCACCAACCTGGGCCAGGGCTGTGGGGTGTGAAGGACATGCACCCCCCGTTTCTTCAGACGGGCTGGGAGCGGGGGGCTCTCCCTCCGCCACCTTCCCATCCTGGTCAGAGATGCTCCCCGCCGCCTGGAACAGCTCCTCGGTGAGGGCGGCAATGCGGGACGGCGCCTCTTCCCTCAGCAGCTCCTGCACCAGCGCTGTAAGACACGAGGACAGCGGGGCGTGACACACACACCCCAACATCAGCCGCCAGTGGCGGCGCTGATGGGGAAGGGAGAGCCCGCGACCCGCGGCACCTTCCAGAGCCGCCACCCGCGGCCCGGCCATGGCCCCTCAGGGGGAGCTCCGTGAGGGGCGCGGAGCCGCGGGAGCAGCGACCCCGCACTGCGCCTGCGCGCCGCGCGCCCCGACGCAGAGCTCCCCGCGGGCTTCCGCGCCGTCGATTGGCTGCGCCGCGGCCCTGCCCCGCCCCTCCGCCCCGAGTGACAGCCGGCGCGGCCAATCGGGCGGGGCGGCGGAGCGGCGTCTGTCGCGCGCCGCTGGCCGCGTCCGGTGCGCGGCGCTTCTGGAAGGATCCCGGCAGCGCGGCCCGGCAGCGGGGCCCGGGCGGGCGCGATGTCGGGGCTGCTGCACACCACGCTCAGCGGGCTCAACAGCGACTCGTACTGCGAGATCAGCCAGTACCGGGACCAGCACTTCCGGGTGCGCCCGGCGCGGAGGGTGGCGGGGCCCGGCCGGGGCGGGGAGGGCTGAGGCCGGGGCAAGGCCGTGAGAGGAGCCGGGCAGCGGGAGGGCAGCGGGGCGGTGGGAGCGGGACGGCGAGCGCGCTGAGCCCGCGGCGTGCGCCTCTGTGCCCGCAGGGTAGCAGGCAGCTGCAGGAGAAATCGCTGAAGATCTCCTCCACGCTGTATGTCGGCAACCTGTCCTTTTACACCACCGAGGAGCAGATCCAGGAGCTCTTCTCCAAGTGCGGAGATGTCAAGAGGATTGTCATGGGTCTGGACAAGATCAAGAAAACCCCCTGTGGCTTCTGCTTTGTAGAGTATCCTTTCTGGTTCGGTTCTGTCAGCACGTCTATGGTTGGCACCTGTAGTTACTCTGTATAGCAGGTGTATCTGTACTGCTGCTGGACAGGTGATGGCCAGGTGCTTCCTACCAGGCACATCCCACCCATCCTTGCACCTTCCTCTCCACACCCCGGGACTGATTGGATAGCGGGGACATACGTGACAAGTGCCACCAGGGCTGTACTTGCTGGAGGTGGCAGAGAGCCCCTTTAATTCATTCATTTCTTTAATGATTTGAGGACCAAAATGAGAACTGTTACAGCCATCGGCCTGACGTCTTCCACGTCCAGAGCACATTTTATTTTCTCATCTCAGCTGCACACCTGAAGGAAGCAGCAGGATAAGTCATGGGGGGATTTTCAAGCAGAGGGTACACGCTCATACAGGTTGTGCCAGGAGCTGTCTGTGCAAAGCTCTCCTGTGAAGCCCGCTCCTTTTGTTCTATTTCAGTCAGGTTTTACCTAGTACAAAAAGGCATCTTGCTGATTTCTTGCCCTTAGCAAGGCTTTAATGTCTTTGTTGCCTTGTCTTGTCTGTGCAGGTACTAACATTAAAGCACAGAATCCTTTCTGAGCATTAGCTGGGTTTACAGGAGTGCAGTTTCTGATCTGTAGATGTGCTGGTTTGAAAGCAAAACCAGTGAGACTCCCAGTCAGAGATACAATTTAACAGAAGAAGAGAGAGAGAAAAAAAAAAGGTGAAATAAATGGAATAATACAACCTAACACCCTGTTGGTCAGGGTGTTTGAAGCAGTCTGGAAGTCCTCCTGGAGCGGCAGATGTGGTTCTGCTGGAGCAGAGATGATCCTGAGAGAGAAAGGTCCAGGGATGATGAGAAGGGTCCAGTCTTCCTCCAGGAATCCAGATGAGATGTTCTTGTCAAAGCAGTGATTCCTGTAGAAATGTCTGGTAGCTCTTGTCTCCTCTGGGAGTCCAGTGGATAAAAGCCCCCTGTGATGTCTCAAACCCTGGATTCTATCCAGGTGGGAATGCTTGGCTCCTCCCCCTGGGCAGAGCATCTCACAATGGGATGATCTCATTCCATGAGTCATGCAGTGGGTCCTTGATGGCCCATTAACCAGAGATAACTCCCAGAGGAAGTTATCCATGAGTCATGTGGCAAGATAAGGAAAACACTGCCCCACCTTGGCTCCAAGGGCTCATGGGGACAGAATACATCCCTTGGGCACAATTTTACATTGTAACCTAGGACAGCAGAGAAGAGCAGAAATGGCTGGAATGCAGTGGTGGGGGGAAGAAGCTCTGCTTCCCTGTTTGTTTGTTGTTTGTTTTTTTTCCCCTGTACCTAAGAAAAGAGCACACTTAGTTGTCCTTAGAGAGCTGCCTCAGGTACTACACGAGGGCAGACGCCGAGCACGCCATGCGCTTCATCAACGGCACGCGGCTGGACGACCGCATCATCCGCACCGACTGGGACGCCGGCTTCAAGGAGGGCCGGCAGTACGGCAGAGGGAAGACTGGAGGACAGGTAAAGGCAGTGCCAGTCCATCCCCTGAATTTGAGCCTGGAAGGCTCTGTGCTTATTTGCTGGTTTTGTCTCGTGGGGAGCAACGTGCAAAGAGCTGATAATGAAGTTTAGTTGCTGTCGCTGTTGGACGCGAAGGAAAGACACGGACTCGTGATTTCAGAAGGCTGCTGCTCTAAAAGGGGCTGGTTTATTCTCAGAAGCTATTTTTATACCTTTTTACAACATGCCCACCTAAGAGGTGGGATCTTTTGAACCATTGGTCATACCAAGTCCCTCTTTAGGAGAGAAATGTGAAAAACAAGAGAGTTTACAAAGTGTGACCTTGTTTACCAGTTTAGGTCCCTGGGAAAGAACTTGAGAAAAACTCAAACATGACAAGCAGTGACTACAACTCGCTCCCAGGTTGTTTTGGTAACTGATACCTGGTGTTAAAGGCTGGAAATAGAACTTAAGGCCGTTTTTGTCTAGGACTGCAAGCTTCTTGCAATGCAAGCAGAATGTTCCCTAATCCAAGCTAGTACCCTTGAAATGATCCAGAATTTGAGTAGAGGGAAAACAGTGTGGCTGCCAGGCCAATCTCATAACACAGCAGTTTCCCCAAGGGCAAAGATAAGATTTAGATGAGATAAAGTGTTCTGAAAGCCAAGCCTGGCAGTTCAGAAAGGTGTGCTGAAAAGCTGAATGAAAATATTTTGGGGTCTTCTTTGCTTCTTACCTGAAAAAATCTGAACCATCCGATACATCCTTTTTTTCGTCATTTTCACCACCATTACCACCTTTGTGGTGGATTAGTTGAAGAGATCTCAAACGAGTTGAAGTGCTTCAAATCTGAAATTGAGTTGCCCACCAACTGAAGAAGGAGGGGATGATGATTCTGCAGTCTAGCAGGGGACAGGCAGTGCTGGCTGTTAACATGTCTGTTGTTGTTGCTGTGCCCCAGGTGCGAGATGAATACCGGACGGACTACGACGTGGGAAGAGGTGGCTTTGGCAAGATCATTCAGATGCAGAAGGCAAATCACCAGCCTGCAATCTATTAATTGCCTCGTGGCTTCCTAGCTCCTAGAGGGCTCTGTCCTTCCAGAGCTAGCCCTGTTCTCACATTTGGGACCCGGGGTACGGAGTGAGATCCGAGTTCCAGCAAAAGGTGACTCTCCTTAGACTGTGGATATCCATGTGTTCATTCTCCCTTCTTTCTGAGCTAGAGAGGATGTTCTGTGCTGATACAGGGCAATAAGGGAAAAAAAAATGGACAGCTCTGCAGGATTCTGGGCAAGAAGAAATGCAGCATGTCACACACACCTTATGCTATGACATACTCTTCATGTTGCACTTAATTAAGCAGGTGGCTTCCTCCAAGCTGCAACTGCAGCCGTGGTTACTTTCAGATGGAACTTTTTTTAAAAACTTACCACCATTGGAGCCCTCCAGGTGCCTGGGCACCTAGTGAGGATGCACAAGAGATTCAGGTTTCTAATTTACAGCTTCATCTGCTTAATAAACAGTATGTATCACTGTTTGAATGAGAGAAGTGGACAAGGTCTTAGCACCCACTTGGAGATGCTTGTCTGCACACCTAGCCCTTGGGTTGGTCAGGGCCTGCAGAGCATTTCTCTTTATGATGCCCCCAGTGCTGCCTGGCTTTTCAAATCCTCACTGTTCAGTGTGATTTTGTTAAGAGTTTCTGTTAATTTTTTAAATAAACAGTTGTATTGGTTCTGACTGAGAGGAAGGTAATTTTACTCCTAGCAGCCCTCACAGAGCTGTGTTTTGTATTGGGAGCTAGGAAGGTGTTGATAACACACCAGTGTTTTGGTTATTGTTGAACTGTGCTCCCACAGCGTCAAGGCTGTCTCTGACACTCCCACTTCACCAGCAGACTGGGGTGGGGGCAGGATCTTGGGATATTCCAGACCATATGGCATCTGCTCAGCAGTAATAGCTGAGAGAAAGGAGGTGGAGGGTGTTCCTTATTGAAACATCTGTCTCCTGGAGCTGCTGCTCTGTGTACTGAAGCTGTGCTTCCCAGGAAGCGGCCGGACATCTCCTGCTGGGTGAAAGTAGAGAATAAATATTTAGTTTTCTTTGCTCCTGCATGCAGCCTTGCTTTTGCTTTATTCAACTGCCTTTATCTTGGCCCACAAATTCCATTCCCATCTTCCTTTCTCCCTGCCCCCCTCAGTGAGGAGGGGAGTGAGAGAGCAGCTTGGTGGGTACCTGGTGTCCAGGCAGGGTCAGCCCAGCACAGTTTGGTGCCTGAGGCAGTGGCAGCTGTGTGCTGTGTGTGCTTTAGCCATAGCTGTTATTAAGTGGACAGCTCCTGTTGGGTCTCAGTGTTTGCTGGCTGCATTTCTTATCTACTTTGCTGCCCTTTGGGAACACGTTAGTACAAACCATGGCTCTGTGCTTTGCCCTGGCACTGATGGCCTTGCTCTGCTGCCTTGTGGAGGGGATCCCATTTCCCACTCTTACCTGGTGTGGGTGGCTTTATTGTTCCTGCTCACCCTTACGTGAGATGTTTAATACTACTAATTAGCACAGTTGGCATATCGTGGGGTCTGTGTAATCTGGTGTCATCCTGGTGTAAGAGAAGATAGTTTTTGGGTGAGTCAATAGTGAAATGTGCCCTGAGGTGGCTGGTCCGTGGGTGGCAGAGTGTGTGGAAGGATTTGGGCAAGTGCCTGGGCTGGTTATCACCTCCCATAGCCTGGGACTACACCTGAACAGGCAAGTAACCCTGGCAAACTGACATGCCAACTGACAGAAGCTGCCTACCCCAGTGAAAACCAGCAGCTTCTGGCACTGTCCTGGGGCTTGGCATGTGCCTGCAAAGGCACAGTTCAGAGCTGTCAGAGGGCTGTGGTTAACTCAGGGACCCAAGCCATCTCTGACAGTAACTTGAGTGAGCCTGGGGACAAACTCCATCTGAGATGATAGTAGAGATAGGGGCCCAAACAAGAACTGCAGTTGTCTCAGTGATGGGAAAAAACCAGTGAACACCAATGGGTCTACATCATCAGTTAGTAGGGGAGGAGGGAGAAGAGGGGCTCCATCAAGAAGCTGATCCTTGAGAAAAGAAAATACAGGAAGGAGTGATGGAATTCAGACAAGAAGCAGAAACCACCCAGTCTAACCTCATCAGAGCTTTGAGACACGTGGAAGGATCACAGCCACCAGGTATGTGGAATCCTGACTGGCTGTTCCAATGCTGGCACAACGGGGCTCAAAGTCAGCAGGAAGACAGGGAAGCCCAACAGCTGTTCACTCAGCTCTTGGGAACAAAATAAGGGATGTCAGCATGTGGCTGTGGATGTAATCAAGATACCAGCTATGTCTCCATCAGCTGACAAGGTGACAGTAGCTTTCCCAGGCTTTGGGAATGTGCATATTCCAGGTTAGTTAATGTTAGCTTGTGAAACCTCTCCATCGAGTAACCTGGACAAACCACAGAATCACAGCATGGGTTGGGTTGGAAGGGAGCTTAAAGACCAGCTAGCACCAAGCACCTTGCCATGGGTAGTAGGGACTACTACCCTCCTGAGGAGGAAAGTGACACAAGTGGGCACCTGGTATCCAGCCAAGGTCAACCCACTCCAACAGTGAGTCTTGCACCAGTTGCAGTTTGTGTGTCAGGACCACTTTCTCTGTGACACAGACTGGGGTGGAGGGGACTCATCTCTTGGTATTTTCAAGCTGCTGTCACTTGCAAACAAGGAGATGGACACCAGGAGGGTGCATGAGTCTCACCGTGGTTCTCTGCACTTTTGCTGGCTTTTCCTCTCAGAGCTCATGGCTGATGTCAGAAACAAGCTGCTTATGCTCTGAATCAGACCAGTCCTTATGTTTCACATCAGCAGTTCTAGGAGAACTTTCCCTGTCCTGTCACCTGTCCCACAACTGGAGTAGCCTATAAAACATAAATGCTCAGTGTTCACTTCAGAAAGGAAGGAACCAGAAACTCTCTTCCCTGTGTTTCTTCCTATTTTAAGAAGAGCATGGTCGGCACTCTCTAGCCTGTTCTTTGGTCCAAACAAGAGACAAGATATAAACCCTTTTTGATCTGCCCCAAGAACCTCTCAGCTAGGCCAAGTTACTCCATTCAACAAGTTCAATTCTGTCTGTAAATTTGGTTTGTATTATGTAAACAATAGCAGCTGCTCCCTGCCTAGTAATGTGTCATGATTTTTCATGCATTATCTTGTCCAGGATGATAGAAACTGTTGCACACCTATGTGTATACCAGGCAGTTAAATTAGTTTAACACTCACATTACCCCAAAGTCTTGATAACTGAGCTAGGAGGGGTGTTACATTTAGTTTGTCAAAATGTCTCCTGCCTGTTTGCTTTGCAAGTCAGGTTGCTGTGCCTGTACAGCTGTCACAGGTCTCGAAGGAGCTGCGTGTTTATTCTTCAGCAGGTTTAAACAATGACAGCATTAACCAGCCTGTGATGCAGGCTGCCCCTGACATGCAGTGAAATGGAACAGGACATTGACTTAAAAATGGAAAAATGCAGGCAGTCATCTGTCCAGCCTTACAAAGCACCATCAGTGTGAGGTCCTGTGTGAAGAATATGAATTAGAGGTGGAATAATTGCTTGGGTAAACACAGCAGGAAAATGGGGAAGTTTAAGGAGGACAGGGGGACGTAACAGCCTTAAAACTCTATGACTGGTAAAGAAATGAGTGTGAGGTTGGGAAAGCAGCACACCTGTGCAGCCTTTGGTGATCCTGATGGTGGCAGAGAAGGGGTAGCTCATCAGGAAGTGGCCACACTGATGGAAAACTACCCATCTGCACCATCAATGTGCCACTTGCACTGCCCATGCTGCCTCTGCCATCTCCTCTGCATCACTCACAGGCTTGCTTCCAGCACAGTGAGCTGTGGGTGCCATTGGGATGGATCTGTCTTACAAGGGAGATACTCCTCACAGAGTGACACCCTACTGCGTGCAGGCATCATCACAGCACGCTGTCAGCTCCAGGACAGTCTGCTGGAGGAGCCACCCTTTGGCTGGCTGCAGTGTGGACTGGGGGACAAGAGCAGGAACCAGGGCACCAGCAGCAGCACTGAGGAGAGAGGAGAGCAAGAGGAGAGCAACCACCTGGCAGCAAGTCATCATGCCAGGCCTGCAAAGGCAAAGCGAGGTGAGCATTAAGCCTGTGTGATTAGAGAGCTGGCCAGCTGCCCCAGCTCAGGGCCAAAGGATTATTGGATGCACACAGGCTCCTCACAGCTACTGGGTCATGTGTGCTTAAGCTCACCACAGAGAACAGAAGGGTTGGGGCCTGCCTGGAGCCAGGTGAGCAAGGAGTGATAAGAATCTCACCCATCACCAGCTTTGATTTCCTGGAGCCCTTCTGGACTGTGAGGGCTTACAGCACAGCCCAGTGCTACTGCAGAAGTATCAGGAGCTGATAGCAGTTTGCTCTCATACACCCAATCTGCCTGGAGTGAATTCCCTAGATTCCAGGACTCAGGCCCTGCTGATGGATTCATCCCACTCAGCAGCCACTGCAGCTCCTCTCCAGCAGCAGGGAAGGGGTTCTGACAGTGCTCAGATTCACAGGGAAGAAAGATGGCACATTAACTCTTCACATTGAAGCATTTGGTGTCACAGAGCACAGCAGACTTGCCAGCCCTATTTTAATTCCCAAGCGGATCAAGATTTAATCTGCTGCTGCATCTCCGCCTGCCAGGGCCTGTTCTGGCCAGGGAGCAGTGCAGGGCCAGGCTCTGCAGCTGCAGCTCCCCATCTCCATCCTGCCCCAAGCCTGCATGGCCATACTCCTGGCCTCTCACAGCCTCCCTGGAGGTGGCAGGCATCTGGTGGCCAGAGAGCTGCTCCAAAGGGTCCACCCCATGTTCCTCAAAAAAAGGAAAGCCCCATGCTCCCCAAAACCAGCTGGATATGAAGTTATGAATGCCATGGGATGTGGTGGAGCCAGAGGGAGGGAGGCTGAGTCACCCACTCTCTGCATCTCCAACACCCCAGCACTGCACCCCTGGCATCACCCCAGGGCATTGTCACCAGCCAGTGGCCACAGCCAGGCCTCCACTACAAAGCCACCCCAACCACCTGCCTGCTCAGCATGGCAGACACAGGGGGACTCAACCTCCAGCTCCCCTTTCAATCCAGGAGGGAATGGCAACAAGGAAATCACAAACCAAGCCTGGTGAGGAAATGCCCCAACTGCCAGGGCAAACCACAGGCAGCTGTGTTGGGGCTGGTTGCTTCCTTCCCCATAAGGGTGGGGTATCACAGGCCTCTCAACAGCAAAGCCAGGCTCTGCTTTTTGCTGATTTTCTCAAACCACAAATTTGCCCCTTCCTGACTGGTACAGGAGGGGAAACCCACCCTACAGCCCACAGCATCTGACAGGCTTCACTTCACCTGACAGGAACACACTTCTCTCCCAGCCTCTCTGCAGGATGGAGCCTGGGCTGCTGTCAGAGCAGGCTGCACTGGGTACAGCAGTGGGAACAGAGGGTTTGTGCAGACAGCACACACTGGAGCTCTGGCTGGGTGCTGTTCACCCACCAGCTGATGGGCTGAGGTGTGCTGTAACACCAGCACAGCCTGGGAAAGGCAGAGGTGCTGCCCAGCAGAGGATGTGGTGCCATCCCTGGCAGCCCTGTTAGCCTGCAGGAGAGGGAGGCAGGGACCCCTCAGAGTGGGTGTGCAGAGCTGGGACGGCCTCCACAGGCTGGTAGCCAAGGACAAGATGCTTGGCCCAGAGCCTGGGGATGAACAAGGTTGCTGCTGTACCCATGGCTGAGTGGCACTGACTCCCCAGCCCACCACACCACCACGGACTGGTGGCTGCCAGACCTGCTGAGCTGCCATGGTGGGAGCTGTGCAGAGCTTCCAGAGCCCTGCTCCAGGCCCTGAGCTCTGCCAGGCTCAATGGATGGGATGGCAGAGCTCAGTGGGATGGCAGAGCTCAGTGGGATGGCCTGTAACCAGGCAGGGATGTACCCACAGGCACAAACAGACGTGGGCATGGATGTGCACACATGTTTGGGGACACAGACACAAACAAAGGCCCAGGGGGCTGTGGCAGTGCCATGCCAGGGGGTGACAGCTGCAGCTGCATCACAGGCCCATTGCCCCCTAGCCTTGGGTAACAGCACCTGAAACTGGGTGCAGGAGGACACAGCAGGCTCAGGGCTCAGCAGGGACCCACGTGCTGCCCCTGGCCAGAAGCTCCCCAGGAGCTGGGCTGGTGAAACCAGCATGGCACACCGAGGCACCAGCCTGACTAGGAGGGCTGGCAGCACCCAAGGAGCCACCTGCACCTGGGTGCTGGAGCCTGAGGCTGTGGCAGGGCACCCCAGCCTGGGACACTGGGGCAGGGAGTGCCTGTCCTGGGGCCAGAGCAGCAGCCACAGCCCCTTGTACTGCAGGGACAGCCCCAGGCAGGGCTCAAAGCTCCAGACCAGGGGCCAAGCAGAGCTGATGGTGCAGGTACCTTGCTGCTGACTGTGCAGTGACCCTGCACCACTGCCAGTAAACAGTGAGAGATGCCAAAACCAAGCACAGTCCATCTGCCTTAAATTAGTTTGTTTTTGTTTTGTGGTTTGGGGTTTTTTTTTTTACTTATGTCAGGTCTGATTTAGACCAGAACAAAATCTGGAAAATCTTCTTCTCTCATGGATGCAGCCCAGCTTCTGGTCAGGCTTCCTCTGCAGGCCACTGCTGGCATCTCCAGGAGGTATCATTTCCAAGGCCTTTCCTCTATCCACTGCTCTGGAAGTTGGTGACACAATCCCTCCCTGCACAGGGCCTGAAAGGCAGGACCAGGACAGGCTGCTGCCCTGCCCCACTACCCCCACCCCAGAGGTAGTGGGTAGAGCTGGTTTGAAGCATTGCTTCACAGCTCCTGGCTCAGTCCCAGGGGAAAGTCTGAGGACTGGTGGCTCCCACTGGCAGGTTTTGGGCAGGGATGTCACCCAGCACAGCACTGCTCTGCACTGGCCCCCAGCCCAGTGGCAATGTAGGGTCCTGCCAAGGGGCCCATGACCACAGGCCATTAACAGGAGATGCAGCAAAACCAACAACAACAACAAAAAAACCCACTTAAAAACATTTAATTTACTAGATTTTAAAATTCACTTTAAAATTATAGAAAGGCAGATGAGGTTGGACACAAGTACAGCTACACTGAGGACATCTCACAGACACTTGAGCAAGACATTTACATCAGCATGGTCAGGGCAGTACCAGTTTGCTGGCAGTGCCATGAGTACCAGCACAAGTTGCACTAGGCCTGCCTGCAGAGCTCCAGCCATGGCTGCATGTACAAGTCTGGCACCTGGAAAGCAGGGAGGAGGTGGTGAACACAGCCACATGACAGAACAAGTACAGCTGCACCATCACGTGGGGGCTCCTGTGCACAGGGAAAGCAACTTCCATGGCAGGAGGGCTGTGCTGGGGTCACTGCCCCTCTGCAGGACTGGAAGAGGGCAGAGACCAGCCCTGGGGCACCAGCCAGTGACTTCCCTGTGAGGGGAGGAGGCAGCAGATGACTCAGCTCTGCAGTCCTGACTCTGTGTTTTGCCAGTGGGTAGGGTCAGAGACACAGACACCACATTACGGAACAGTGCAACACCCATCCCGTGATTTCCATACTGTTGTAAGTCCTCAGTTTCCTCTAATTGTACCCCCAAGTTATCTGTCCAGAGTTCCAAGTAATTTTCCTAAAAATTACACCCTGTGACTAAAGTACCTCAAGCTTCACAAGATCCAAATGGAGCTTGAGAACATTTCATGCTTTGGTACCGCATGGATTGTCTGCTATCAGTGGAGGTAGTTGGTAAGCTGGCTGTTCCATCATCATCCAAACCTTAACATACAATGCAATCATCAGAACAGAAAGCAAAAGGATTAGCATCAACAAAATGACACCAGGGTGAAGCACTCAGCTGAAAAATTTGGTAGCTGTAGGCAACCCATCCAAAAAGAGCATCCATCCCACCATCTGTGTTCTCCATCTTTCTTCACCCACTCCATCACATGATGGATTTCTGCCATCCATGGACATGGACAGCACTCCAAGTCTTTTGTCCATTCTCCTGGGCTTGTTTCAGCACGCCTCAGGTCTGTCTGTTGTAACAGTCCCTTTACCAGTTCATACCAATGGGAGAAGGCTGCAAGTCTTGATTCAGATTCCAAAAATTGACAGGAGGTAAAAAACTAAAAAACTCCATTTAAAAAAATATAAACAAAAAAATATAAATAACTAAAACCCTGTCATTGCAATAAAGTTACAGGCACAAATATTGGAGTGACTACTTGCATCTTCAGTAACATTATCTACAAAATCACAACAGGTTCTTGTGCATCTCATTGTATAAAATCTCACTAAGTATACCTCTGACTTTCTGATCCTGGCCAATCATTTTCTGCAGGGTATTTAGTATGACATCCACAGCAGCCAAAGCTAACAAGTTAGTATTGTGAATGTTATTCCAAAATACATCCTGCACAAAAGAATCCCAAGTTTAAAACTAAAAACCTGTTCGTGTCCTCCGAGTCTAAGGTTATCCCTGATGCTCCCTGGTCATGCAAGCACAGCATCCAAGAGAAAAGAGGTTCCCCACTCTTTGCTTAAACTGTTCAAATATTTCATTTACTTCATGCTGAGTATAATCCTCCAAGAATATTCCTCCTGACCTGCTGACCATTAGCATCTAATTCCACCTTTCATCTCCATGCTGGTTTCACATCTACAAATTCCTCTGGGGAACCAACCTCCTCAGAATGCACAGAATCCCAAATATCTCCCTTCCATTTATCAGGATCCCACTGCACACCCGCCTCTGCAATCACTGCATGCATTTCCTTGTGAGTCACTTGCCCCCGCCTTTCCTTTTACTGAGCTACTCTAACTGCAGCTTTCTTGGTAAGTCTGGTAAATCCAATGTATCAGCAAGCAGCTTATTTTGGCACTTTAGCATTACAATTTGATTCTGCAACTCACATCTGTCGCTCCATGTTAGAGCATTTCAGCAACTGTTCCTTTTGTTGGTGTTTTGTTTGATACACTGTTAACAAAATCCATCCCTGCCTTTCCAAACCCACGAGCTCTTTTCCTTTCTCAGGAATGCCATTTTTGGATGCATTCCAGTACATCCAGCAGTTCAGCTTCCTTTAACTGACTTCCCCATTGCTCACATGGTCCTCCAACCACAGCCCACTTGAGGGCCAGTGAATTATATGGAAGGTTTTCCCATCTGGGAATTTCAGACAGGACTGATTCCTTTCATTCAGATTTTAAAAGCAACAGTTTGTTCTGACCCTGCTGACTGTGCTGGTTTTGTTTTGCTGGTGGGTAGGGTCAGAGAGACAGACACCAACCTAAGGAACAGTGGCATTTACTGTGATGTAAAACTGCAAAGAATCACAAAAGGATAAGCTAAGCAAGGCACCTAAGCATGAGCACAGAATTACAAAGGGCTAAGCTGAGCAATGCTAACCATTGCTATCAAAGATGCTTACAGGGATTAAGAAAGATACATCACCCAATGAAGAGACCTCATCCAAGTCCAAGAGACATCAGCTGTGGGGGGAAGCTGTCACAGCCAGGACTGGAGAACCATGGCAGTAACTGGGAACTCCTGCAGTGCCTCCACCTAGGCAGGCTCCCCCACTTCGCTGTGACAGTGCCCCAGCTTTTACACTGCTCAACAAACCAGCTGACACAATTTCTGATTTCATTTTCCTGCCAGCTTCCTCCTAAAGCCAGGCCAGGGCTCAAGGAGGATCCAAGGGTGTTGTCTTTGATCCTACACCCCCTAATCAGGCCAGATGTGGCCTTACCCTGTTTCTAGATGCAGAAAGGTGATCAAGTTTTGCCAATAAATAAATACATATAACAATACATGGTTAAGGAGTGGAAACATACAGCATTTGGTTGGAATGTCCATCCTAGGTCAGCTTTGGCTCAGGGCGTGTTCTTCAGGCCTTTGTACTTCACTCTGGGACACTCTCTCTGCAGGAGAGGGGATGGAGAGATCATGATCTTGTCCCAAAGTGGCAAAGAGGTCCATGGAACGCTGGTCCCCAGGCCCTCAGACCGCAGCAGCCTCAGAGCTGAGGTCCAGCCCAGGATGGTGCAGAGGCTTCTCTGCTGTGGCACAGGCTTGTTCTGCATTTTTCCCTTCCACGCTGTTCCAAATCCCGTAGGTGAAGTAAATAATAAAACCTGCAGGACAGTTTCCAAGATGAAATGTGCAATGGTGGGTTGTCAGCACTAACAGATCTCCAGGAGAGACCTGTGGGCACTGCACTCCCCACTGCAGGACACCTACCCAGGACCATGCAGACAGCAAACCGTGCCCAGGTGTCCCCACTCAGCTGTACCATCAGCAGGATGTTAACAAAGGTGCTGAAGATTGGCAGCAGTGGGAGGAAAGGTACCTGCAAGGGACGAGAAGTGCTGTGCCTGCTGTGCCTTGAGGGACCAGGCTGGGCTCGAGGATGCTGCTGGAAGGATCCCCTCCCTGCCGCAGCCCAGAGCACCCAAACACTTCCACACTGGGGGATTGCACCTCAGAGAGACTCTGAGGTGTTTCAGGGCTCTGGGCTTTCCTGGTGACTGCCTGGCAGCAAGCCCTGGCAGTCCCTGCAATGCCCAGATCCTCACAGAGTCCAGGGGGGTGCAGACACCAAGATGCAGGGGGCTGCACTCACTTTGAAGTTTAACCGAGCATTGCTCTGCGGCTGCCTCCAAATGATGATGGTGAAAACGAGCAGAGCCACGAGGAGCAGCACCAGAGCCACAATACAGCCCACATTGGCCTCCTTCAGAGCAGCCACATTGAGGGTCAGGACCACGCAGGTGACCGTGATCAGTGCGACTGCAAGAGAGGGGGAAGTCAGGGCACACGGCCTCCCTGGGGCCCTGAGCCTCACCAACAGCTGGGCTGAGACACCCAATCCTCTTGGTCAGGTCCACCACCCCAAAGCCTTAGGGAAGTGCTTTTCTGGAGGCACTTCCCAGACCAGCAAGCTGCAGGGAGCCTGCACTTGGCTGGGCTTGGACCCAGCTCTGATGCTTACCCAGACCTGGCTGAGCCACCCCACTCTGGCTGTACAATGGAGCCATTGACAGACAGATCAAACCTTGCTGGCTGAGCCCAAGCACTCTCAAGGGGCTGGGGACTGCCCTTGCTGGTGGCCAGCGTGGGTCAGGCTCATCACAGGGATCTCCCATGACCACCCAGCTTAGCACCCACGTCCCCCAACAATGCCCCCCAAACCACAGCTGTACCCTGCACTTGGCATCCTGCTTAGGGTTCAGCACTGCTGGCACTGCCAACAGCGACTGGCAACCTGCCCCTCTCCTCTGCCTGGCATGCCCTCCAGCCCTTCCCAGCTCTGCAGAGACATGCCAAAACACTCCAGCCCCTGGCAGGAGGGGACACCAGCCACCAGCTCCCACTCACTCACCAATGATGGTGACACAGCCATAGACAATGTGCCCCGAGAGCACAGTGGGGGTGTCCCCAGGGGGGTTGAAGAGCATCGCCAGGGACAGTGTCTCTTTGTGCTGGGTGCTGGCAGCAGTGATGGTTGGGTTCATGATCACTCTCTCCTCCTCGTTCCCATTCAGCTCCAGCATCTCCGTGGCCTTTGGGGAGTTTGGCTGTCTGGGCTGGTACCTGGGCAGGTAAGACAAGCTTGCAGCAGAGCCCAAGGAACTTCCTAGCCCAAGGGAACCGTGGGCAGCACCTTCATATCCCTGCTGCTCCAGCAGTGGCCCCGTGACAGCCACTCCAAGGATATGCCCAGAGACACACACAGGCTTGTAGCCACGGTTTGTGCCTACAATGCTTTGATTTTCTGAAATTCCTTTCCCAGGGACAGTCTCTGTAAATAAGGAATCTGTTATTGTACACTATCCTGTTTTTCTCATTCTTCTCAGAGGAGGGAATCTACTTGAGGTCCCTCTAACGTGACCAATGCGGTCCAAGGATCCCACCCCTTGGGTGGGGCTCTTTATAAAAAGGTATCAAAACAAGTAGATTGAGAATAAACACAGATTAGAGCCATCTCAGCCTTCTGAGAGTCTGTGTCCTGATTTCGTGTCCTGTAGTGACACAGGCTCTGGTCAGCAGCCTGCACCTTGGGGGGTTTGACACTTCCCCAGGCTGCATGCCCCTGGAAAAAAGCCGTGGCTACAAGCCCCCAGGACGATGTGAGGAACATCCACCCTGGGCCCCACCGAACACGAGGAGGATGATGAGCACGCACCGGAGGATGAGCACGCACACCGCCACCAGGGAGTAGGCCAGCAGCGTGCCGATCGACATCAGGTCCACCAGGTCCTTCAGGTCAAGCAGGAGGGCAAACACAGCTGCAATGAGGACATGCAGCATTGAGCTCAGCTCCAGGCCACCGCAGGGCTGGGGGTGAGCAGGTGACCGGGAGCCTTTACCTGCAAAAATCCCCGAGACAAAGGTGGCGACCAGAGGGGTCTTTCTGCCGCTGTGGATCTGGGAGAGGAACTTGAAGAGCAGCCCATCCTCTGCCATGGCATGGATCACCCGGGGCATGGGAAACATGGAGCCCAGCAAGCTGTCGTGGAGAGAGATTAGGCAAGGTGCCCACATCTACCACCCAGAAGGGGAAGGGACCAGCTCTGTGCCAGGAGCAGGACAGCAGCTGGACAGAGCAAATCCCCAGCCCAGCCAGGATGAATGCTGCCAGTCCCTGTGCTGTGCCAAGCAGTGCCAGGGACAGAGCCAATCCTACCTGGTGGAGAGGGCACAGAGCGAGCCAACGGCAACGGCGTAGCGGGCGGGCTCCCAACCCACTGCCTTGAAAGCCTCAGGCAGAGGGCTGTTCTTGTTCAGGAAGAAGTAGGGCACCATGAGAGTCAGGGACGCAGAGACGCCACAATAAGCCACGAAGCAGATGAGGAGGGACACAATGATGCCAATGGGAATCGAGCGCTGGGGGTTCTTGGCTTCCTCCCCTGTCCAGACACAAGAGCCCCACATGTGCCCCATCCATGGCACAGTATGGGGCAAGTACCCCCAGGGATGAGCCAGAGCAGGGACTTTCCATGGCAGCACAGGACTGGGGAGCAGCAAGCAGGGGTTGTTGGAGAGGAGGGGTCCCTGGCCATGCTGCTGTACTGGCAGAAGGGACCCCTCTGCCATGCCAGCCCCCCTGGCCATGCCAGCCCTGCTCCCCCACCAGCAGCTCCCTCTCCCTACAGAGCCTGTTGAATGGAGGTTCTCCTTGAGTGTGTGCCTCGGCTTTACAAAGGTGTGCTGCAGGAAAGGAGGAGGCTGCTGGGCAGCCCCTGGAGGCAGGGTGGCAAAGGCAGGGAGGTCAGGCAGAACAGCCTGTACCAGCCACCCACTAAGTAGATTTCTGGGGTAATGAGAGGAAATTAAGAGAGCTGCCTATGATCCAGGAAGCAGCAGTTTTGCATGAACCCAGTCATTTGGAAAAAGGCTGCTTGAGGCTGGGAAATAACTAGGAGGCACCAGCAATTCCCAGCACTGTCACAGGCTCAGCTCAGCAGTCAAAAGGAACCCCGCTGCTCTGGGAGCTGCCTGCGCAGGCAGGGTGCAGCCCTGCTCCCACCATGTGCTGTAATGAGCCACTTTTCCTGGGGCAGGGCAGGCTCTGAGCCCTTTTTTCTGGCCCAGCTGAAGACACAGACTCCACAGGGAAACCTCCCAGCAGCGGTGAGACCAGCTGCTTTCCCACACCGTGTAGCATCCTCCCCATCAGCTCCCAGCCAGCTGCTGGCTGTGCAGAGGAAATGCCCATGCCACCCTCACCCAAGGCAATACCTGTGGTGGCAATGCAGTCAAAACCCACAAAGGCGTAGAAACAGGTGGCAGCACCGGTCAGGACCCCTTCCAGCCCAAAGGGGAAAAACCCACCATAGCCAAAAGCTTTTTTCCTGGAAAAAATGAAGGAGAGCAGCTGCTGTGAGGTGCAGGGACAGCAGGGCCTCTGCCTGCCCTATGCCAGATCTTGGCCTGGCACAGTTGCTCTACTTACATGTCATCCGGTGAGTCTGGCTGGGAGCAGTTGTCACAGCTCATCTCTGAAAGCTGCCAGTTCTTGATGTCTCCCTTGATGAAGCCAGCAATGATAACAAAGCCCAGCACCAACAGGTTCACCGCCGTGAAGATTTTGTTCACCAGGGCAGATTCACTGACACCAAAAGCCAGCAGTACTGTGGGGACAGCAGAGGTGAGTGGGAACACATCAGGCTCCCATGGTACCCACGGAGCCACTCTCCTGCACACCCACCAGTAAGCAGCAAAATCAGGATTAAAGCAAAGAAGTCTGGATGCTCGGCCAGCACTCCTGGCAGGTGCATGGGGATCTTGTTGGCGAAGAAGGTGGAGATGTGGTTGCCAATGATGTTGTCAAATGCTGCGCTCCAGGCTCGAGCCACGCTGGCCGTACCTGGTTGGTGACAAATCTGTGCATTAGTCCGAGCCCAGGGCAGACTGGCACCAGCCACCTCCCTGCTGGTCCCACCCCACAGCAGCACACACAGCCCCCCATGCTGCCAGCACGGTGCTGGAAGGAGCCCCACGCCTGCTGCCTGGCCTCGTACCTATCACATAGGAGAGGATGAGGTTCCAGCCGGCTATAAAAGCCCAGATCTCACCGACGGTAACGTAGCTGTAGAGGTAGGCAGAGCCGGCCTTGGGGACACGCGCCCCAAACTCTGCATAGCAGAGTCCAGCCAGGACAGATGAGAAAGCGGCCACCAGGAAGCAGATGATGATAGCTGGACCAGCCACCTCCTTGGCCACCTCGCCGGCCAGCACGTACACACCAGCCCCCAGTGTGCTGCCCACACCCAGGGACACAAGGTCCAGTGTGGAGAGGCAGCGAGCGAAGTGCGTGTCATCGGAGCTCAGGTCCACCACGCGCCGGCGGATCAGCTTCCTCCCAAAACTGGTCAATTTTTCCCTCAACATCTTGTCTTCTCTTCAGTGAAGCTCAGCTGGTCAAAAGCCCTGCAAGAGAAGGGAAATGTGATGCTCAGGTGTCCTTCAGGCAGCAGGACTGGCACTGCATGAGGCAGGGTAGGCAGTGATGCCCACAGGAGCCTGCTCCTAGCTCACCCATCGGCACCACGCCCCTGCCACACTGGTTGGGCAGAGACTGTGGTGGTGGCACCCTCCAAGGCACTGTGGGGCTGCACACACCCTGCCTGCACAGCCCTTGCACCAGGACAGTGAGTCATGGATGAACCCAGACAGTCCATGGTGGGAAATGCTCATTGCTCAAGCCCTGTGTGGTCTCAATCATAAAGCTCATAGGCACATCCCAAAGCTTGCCCACCGTTTCCCAGGCTTGGCAGTCTGGAGATCCTTCAGCCCAAACTTGACTGCTGGCACATTCCTCCAGCCTGGCACAGGGGTGTGCACAGCAGCAATGATGTGGAGACAAAGAATTCCTCCAGCACAGGATTTGGCAAGCTGGGCTGGCTTCACTGGATGCAGCTATTCCTTTTTTTGCTTTTGGTGTGCTCACCACATTCTCTACTGCGATGCATAAACACACAGACACACACAGCACGAGTCCCCAGTGCAAACTGCTTGCCTGCTAACAGTGCTTGCTGAGCAGTCTGCAAGCTCTGCAGGCTGTAATCACCCTGATTGTGTGACATCCCCACTCCCCTTGCTCACAGTAGCCACCTATCCCCAAAAAGCTCTGAAGATGAGCAACCTGTGAAGCAGGCATCCAGTACAGAGGAGCTGCAAGGGAAACAGTTCTCAATGCCCGTGGCCACGGCTGGCACCTCTGCCCAGCACTGAATCACCCACCCACCACTGTCTTCTCCCTGCTGGCTTCTCCCTGGAGAAGCAAGAGAGCACACTCCATTCCGCTGGAGTGGGAAAGAGAGCACACTCCATCCACGTGCCCAGGACAGCACGCCACACATGTATCAACCTAACTACGCAAGGATAACTTTGTGACCCTTTCCACAAAGATTATCAGGATCACAGCGGCAGCCACCAACTCGGCTGTTTCCCCATAACCAGCAAACCACCTTCTTTCTTGATAAACATCCTCCCGAGCTGGCACATGTCACATTCAGCCTTTACCCCAAGCGCAACAAGTGCCCCAGCACTACTACCCTCCCCAACCACTACCTGGACAGCTTCCCCAGCGCTGCTCAATTGTTCCAAGTATTTCCAATTTCTCGAGTGGGGACTCGAGATCCGCAGGAGCCTCCCGCTGCCCGGCTGCATCCCGATAGCCATCGCATCCCGCCGCGACTTGGCGTAGGAGCTCAGGACCGCCGCCTCAGCCCCCTCGGGGGAATCTCCGGTCCCCAGGAGCGCCAGCCAGGCTCCGTCCCGTCCCGGTGCCCCGGGTAGGGCAGAATCCGGCCACGTGTGGCAGCTGATGCAACAGCGGCACCGGCTCCGCCGAGCCCCTCCCGCCGGCAGCAGCTCCCGCCAACACTCACCTGCGGCCCGGCCCGGCTCGGCTCGGCTCGGCTCGATCCCCTTTAGGCGAACTCAGCTCCGCGGCCGAGAGCACGGAGGGGACGAGTTCCGCCCCCGACAGACTAATCCAAATGGCAGACGCTGAGCAGAGCTCCGCGAAAGAGGCGGAGGGAGCGCAGGCAGGCACGGGCCAGCGAGCGCGGGCTCCCGCCTCCTCCCAGCCCCCCCCGCGCCCGGATTCCCGCGCTTATTTCACCATATATATTCCCTTTACAAATTTAATTTACAAGCAGCACCGGGGGGAGGCACTGGAGTGTGTAACTGCTGCGGGCGGCAGCTCCGAGGCCAGGGCAAGGCATCTTGCCTCCCTGGGGAAAGGCCACGGAGGGGGCGGCTGGGGGTCCCCGCCGGGATGTGCTGTGAGAACAGAGCCTGGCCCGGCCCGGAGCGAGGCGAGGAGCGAGCCCTGTGCCGGGGCTGCGAGCCGAGCTCAGCCCGCGCCTTGGGGGGTGACTCTGCCCCGACCTCCGTGTGCTCCGCTACAGCCCCCTCAGCTCTGCCAGCAACAGAGCGATGCCCTAAGCGATGGGAAACGTCAATCTTTGGGAGGGAGAACTGCTCGGCAGCAGCATCCTCTCCAGCAGTCAGGCTGGCAGCCTCCCCTCAGCAGGCCGCGCCTGATGCAATCCAATGCTTTCGTGTCGTGAGCTCCCATTCAAAGTGGCAGCTCACGGAGAGGTAAGCCAGCCCCTCGGCGGCATTGGCAGCACCCTGCTCCGGCGCTGCTATTTATGCAAAATATGCTTTTCAGTCGCTTGCAGAGCAGAGCAGAGCAGAGCAGGCAGGAGCGCTAGACAGCTGCCTCCCCCGCATCCTCCGGGGAGGGCAAACGCCGGCAGATGCGGTGATGGAAAGACCAGCTCATGCTTCCAACAAGCAGTGACGCCAGCTCTGACCCCGCTTCTCAGAAACGAGGAACTGCAGATCAGCAGCACGCCTTTCATTCCTTACCCCACGACGAAGTCCAAGACGGCAGCGTGGCTGTTACTGCTCGGACACTTCCCACTCCTCCCAGGGCTGCCAGCTGCAGGCAGGGACCCGGCTGGGCAGCACCATGGCTGAGAGTGTTCTTGGGCAGGGTAGGCAGCACCACGGGCACAGCAGGACTCCAGGCAGGGTCACCCTGTCCCAGACAAGCAGATAGTGGGTACCTAGAAGAGTGAGGGGGCAGATTACATGATTTGTCTATTTCCAGGAACCTTCTTGCAACATAAGTTTCCAGAAGGGAGCAGCATCAGGACACCAGAACAGGTCTCCAGTTCCCAGACCTCACATGCAGCTGCACATGTGTCTTCCCAGTGTCCCATCCTCACCTCCCAGCCTTACTGCTCTCCACTCCCATCATTCAGGGCCCTGATCCAGCAGCACAGGCCAGGAGCAGGCAGAGGCATGGAGCAAGCCAAGTGCACGTCCCAACAGGAGCAGCAGGAAGGCAAACAGCGGCAAGGCACACATAGCCAGCATCAAAGGAGGGTAGGAGATGGCTCCAGCCCATAAAGGGGGCCAGAAGCCCTGCAGAAACAGATCTACATCAGTTCTTGGATGCCCTCACCACCCTCCACAACTCAAGAGTATTTCAGATTGGAAAGGACCCATAAGGACCATCAAGTCCAGCTTCACCCACGAGTGCCTCTCTGTTTACAAATAATAAATCTACAAGGGCACCTTTTCTAATCAACTCCCTTAGTACCTGCACCCAGAAGTCATCCTCACCACACATGTACAGGGAACACACAGCATGTTAGGGCTCTCTGCTGCAGATTGTGCCAGCACTGGAGCTGCCCCAGCAAGCAGGGCTGGGAGAGAACCAACACAGCATCCCTGCCTCTGCAGTCCCCATGTACAGTCCAAGGCAGCTGCCCCAGGAAGGGATGTGGGCTGCCTGCGAATGCACATTCCAAGGCAGCCAGGAGCACCAGCCAGAAATAACAGCAGAGCAGGAACAGGCCAGCCTTACCAGCCCAGCCTCAGGGCATTGCCAGCACCAGACAGCAGGACTCTCCAGTGCCTCACCCAGATACAAGGCAGAGCAACAAGGCATCTGCATCAACCAACCACAGAGAGAAGGCAGCAGAGCAGGGGTCCCAGTGCTGGCACAGTGAGGGACTGGACTAAGTCCCAAGCACTGCTTCCCACCACCTGCCCCCAGTCACTGATAATAAAACAGTAATAAATAGCCAAAGGCTGCTTCCCACCTGGAAGCATCAGTTTTTTCCAGAAATGTTTCCCCAGAGCCACATTGTACCTCCATCCACCAGCACCCAGCTCCTCCTCCTTGTAACAGATCTCAAATCTCTGGCTGAGCAAAACCAGCTGTAGCCAAGAATAGACCTGCCCTGTTCACCCAGTACTCTGGGGATCAGTGGGCAGCACTGGGCACTGCCTCTACCCAAGCAGACAGCAAGCATCACTGCAAAATACATCTTTATTTTACATACAAGGAGTTAGAAAATCAATTAATTCATGAGCTCCACATATATCACTGCCCCAGAGGCTCACACAGCTGGACAATGGCTGTTGTCTGTCCCCATGTCCCAGCTGTCAGTCTCTCTCCAGGTCACCACTGTTGAACACTGTTTCATCTTTCAGACAGATTCCTGGGAAGCAACAGCAACATCAAAGCAGTAATGCTTCTGGCACTCAGCACCTGACCCCTGGGAAAGGCCACGAGCTGTATCCCTCCCACCTTGCAGCCCTCAAGTTGCATCAGCAAGGAATCACTGGAGCATCCCTGCAGCCTGCCCAGAAGCGAGGGCCCACCACAGTGAGGGAACATACCTGCTGCTCTGAGCTGAGCCTGCAAGGAGGAGATTGTCTGCTGATAGGCTTCACACTGGGCAATCTTATCAGCTGCAGACAAGAGGCAAGAAGGTGTGTGCTCAGCCCATCCTAAATCCTCACGCCCAGACTCTCTAGGGCAGCAGCTGAGATCCTGTTCTACCCCCTAAACATGAAGCCAGCCCCATTCCCGTGAAGCTGCAGGCCCTGGGCTCCAGGTATGAGCACAAGGGATGTCACCTGGATTGCAGGTGTCCTGCAGTCCTCAGAGCAGCCAGCTCCACGTACCAAGTTCACTCTTCACTTGCTCCAGCTCTTTCTTCACACGCTCCAGTTCCTGGGACAGCTGATCACCTGCAGACTGGCAAGAGCAGGGTGCAAGTGTGATGCAGGGACTTGTCACCCCTACTGCAACACAGCCACAGCACAGCCCATCCTCTGGAGGAGCACTGCAGCCCATCCAACACTCCAAGCCCAGCACCCTGGGGACCACTGCCAGGGCATGTCCATCAGTGCCTGGCAAAGGAGCTGCTGTAGCCAGCAGCTGCCAGCACCATGGGAAACAAGAATGCCCTGCTGGCTGCAGCCAAAGAGGGAAAAGCCCTAGAACTGTTGGAAAATGCACAAACTTATTTTGCAGGTAGGGGATTTCCTAACTTGGAGATTCATCTTGCAGGCTCTGCACACCCTGTCCTGGGGCCATGTCCTACATGTCAGGACATATAAAAGTGACAACACAAGCCACAGGAACTTTGCATATTTCAAAAGGCCCTTAGAAAATCTAACTGGACAGAAACCTGCAGTCCCCTGGGCACAGAGAGGTGGCAAAGCCATGCAAAAAAATGCCCATGGTCTTGTGTAAACCCCAGGGAAAGGCTAAAACAGCTCAAGTGCCAGCCAGAAATTGGCAGGTCCAGGTCTCATCATCTCCCACCTCTCACATAGCTGGCCCAAGCCAGAGACTGAACAGTGCTCCATGGTGACAGGACACAGGCTCTTACCTGCTCAGCAGCAACTGCATCTTCACACCCTGAAGTCAGGCCAGGGGCCAACTCACTGGACAAGGACTCCCCACATACCCATGTCTGGTCAGTTTTACCTGTGAAGAGAGGTGACAGCACTGCC
This sequence comes from Phylloscopus trochilus trochilus, assembly GCA_016584745.2. NCBI lineage: Eukaryota > Metazoa > Chordata > Aves > Passeriformes > Phylloscopidae > Phylloscopus > Phylloscopus trochilus. Next base: position 5,326,119 of record WQNJ02000046.1, read on the forward strand.
ATCCTCAGCCACTGCCACCTGGCCACAGAGCTGCTGCAGAGCAGGGAAGGACAGAACCTGTCCAAGAGAGTCAGAAGTTTCCCAGCACTTCCAGCTCAACAGCTGCTGCTGGCTCAGCCTGTGTGGGTGCTGCTGGGAGAAAGTGCTCCTGCATGGCCTCGCTCCCAGCAGCTCTGGGCTTTTGCTAGGAGTCTGCTCTCACAGTGAGGGCAGGCAGCTGCCCGAGCAGTGCTGTCCCAGCAGAGTGGGGAGAGCCTCCTCGCCTTCCCTCCCTCTGCAGGGCTCAGGACTGCAGGCTGCCCAGCTGCAGTTCCTGGGAAGGCAGCACCCCCTGCCTGCAGCACAGGCTGGAGCACCCTCAGCGCACCTGGTCAGCCAGGGCCCATCTGGGCAGCAGCGCTGCCCAAAAAGCAGCTGCCCACATTTCTCCAAGCTCCCCCCAAGAGGAGGCAAGAATTTACACCTCCATACTGCTCACCTGCTCCCAAGATAGGCTGCTTGCAGCAAGGGTTTTCTTTGCTCTCACCATCTTCCTTCAGCTCTTGGGTCCTATTGCACACCAGCTCCTGTGTAGTTGAACCTGAAGTGAGACCCAGGAAAAGAAAATAAAGACATTAATCCCTGCTAAGAGACTGCCCTGACTGACCACGGCCACACCCTCTCCTATGAATGAGCCTCGAGCACCAGATCTGTTCAGGCTCTTTAGTGGATGACTCTCCAGCAAGAGGGAGAGGACTTCACCTAGCCTTGCTTGCTCTGCACTTCACCTCCCCTCCTCCGAGCCCAAGCACATGCAGCCTCTCCCTCCGCCCCTTCCCAGGATCAGCTTTGACCCTGCCACCAAGGCCTGAGCGTTCTTCAAACGGCAGCAGCACCCCTCTGCCAAGACTCTGCAGCCCCTGAGGCTCTGCCGAGACTCACCGCTATTGAGGCAAAGACGCTTAGACGACAGCACTTTCCCCGGAGGCCGCAGCGAGGAGCGGGAAGCCGCGGCAGGAATTGCTGTAGAGAGCCTTGAGGAGGGCTGTTTACGACTCCCAGCCCTGACAGCAGCTGCAGGGGACAGTAAGCACAGAGGCCGCTATTCCCACGTGGCTCCATCCCACCCTCTGCAGCCAGCCCGGCGCTCACCCAGGCTGCCTGCCCACGGCCAACAGGCACCAGTGCCTGTGACCCCAAAGCTCCAAAGCAAACAGGCTGCCAGCCCACGCTGGCGGGAGGCCAGACAACGTTAACACATCCCTTGGGGTATAAAAACATTTCCTAGGCCCCTATCTGTGCCGCTCCCATGGACTCCCCACTCCCCTTGCCCTGTCTCCAGCCAGGCTGCAGCCCAAGCCCTTCCCCTTCTCCCTTCTCGATGCAGCACCCTAACCCACGTGTTTCTCTGCTCCGCGGGAGGCAACTGGCGGGTGCAGAATTACTTTTCGTCTCTCTGTCCCGGGGGGCGGGTTTGGGAAGGTTGGAAGGCTGTGCTTGCTGCGAAGCCCGGCTGGCATATTGAAGCCTGGACCTGGCAGGCGACGTCAGCTTCAGCCTGGTCCCTGGGGGAGAGAGAGGGCTCTGCAGCGCCGGGCGGGCGGTGGCCGTGCCGGGGCTCCCCGCCGTGGCCCCGCTTACCTGGGGGCCGGAGGAGCCGCGTTTCCCAGGCGCCGCGCCCCGTGCCGGCCGCGGGGAGCTGCAGCCCCAGCGAGGCCCGTGTGCGGGGAAGAGCGAGCCTGCTGCGGCCGCGGCCCGGGGTGCGAGCAGGGGTGCCGGGGCCGCCGCCGGAGGGCTGGCCGGGACCGCGCCGCACCCGCCGGGACTGGGCGGGCGGGAGAGCGGGGCGGGCGCTGGGGCCACCGCCGGCTGCGGGCTCCCTTAGGGCCGGGCCCGGAGTAGGGGCAGGGGCAGCAGCGGCCTCGCAATCGCCCGCGCTCGACTCCGAGACCCGCCCGTGGCTCGGGTGTGGCAGCGGCGTGGAGGTGGCGGGTCCAGCGAGCTCGGGCTGCAGCGCGCTGAGCTCCCCCAGGCCCGGCGAGGGCTCCGCGGCCGCCCCGAAGCGCAGGCGGGCGGCGATGGCGCGACACTCCTCCTCGAAGAAGCTGAGGTAAAGCGGGGTGGCCGGCGAGCGCAGCGCCTGGACGTGCTGCAGCAGGTCGGGGCAATCCGGCGAACGGGAGCCGGCCGGCGGCTCCGGTCCCCACATCGCGCCTCGGCACCGCCGGGAAGAACCGGGGAGAACCGGCGAGCCCCGCCCGCCTCAGCGCTGAGCCCGTTCCCGCTCCCTGCCGGCCGTTCTCCCGCCCCGCCCGGGCCCGTCCTCTCCCGGCGGTTCCCCGCCCCGCCCCGCTCTGTCCCGGCAGCTCTCCCGCCCCCTCTGTCCCGGCTGTTCCCCCGTCCCGACAGCCCCCAGGAGCAGGCAGACAACTGGCTTCACAGTGGTTTAATGCGAACGGCACCGGGACGTTACACTGGACAGGGTGCAGACAGCTGGATGGATGGCAGCCCCGCGCAGGGCAGGGGAAGGAGCCGCCCCGAGCGCGACCGGCGGCAGCAGGAGTCGGGGACCGAGCCCCTCCGAGGCCACGGCCGCCTCCACCGGCACCAGGCTCCGCGCTGCCCCACGGCCCTTTCCGGGCCGAGCCAGCCCCCGGAGCAGCTCCCTCGTGCTTTCAGCGACTTCTCCCAAGAGCCACCTCTCGCCCAGCAGTGCCAGCTCCTCACCAGAAAACAGGAGACGTTGGGAAGGCCTCGGGGAACGTGCCTGGCAGGAACAGGAGGGCATCCACTGTAGGCCTGTGCTCCAAGAAAGGCTGAACTGTGCCACAACAAAGTGACCAAGCACTTATAAACTGGCCAGGCTTGACCTGAGGAGCCCCCGAGATGAGGCCCAACCTCAGTCATCACAGCTGTGGCAGCTGGGGGAGCCTCCAAAGGACACTTCTGCTGCAGCAAGTCACAGCCTCATTGTCCCCTCAAGCTCTGAACACTTCCCCGACCTGTCGTATGTTCTCACTTCCACACAAGTGATTGCCTAGCACACCTCAGAACAGGGGAGAACACACAAAGAGCCATTGCTACTTCTCCTGCTTTGTAAGCAAATGTCTAACCTAGGACTAACTGACCATTTTCTGCTGTCCTTTTCTGGAGAGGTGGCCTCACTCCAGGCCCCACTGCTGGGCTCCTCCTGTGGCAGCCATCACAGATGCATCCTACAGCTGCTCCCACCAGCTTTCTCTTGCTCCTCCTCAGCCAGACTATCTGCTCCTCCCAGCAGCTGGGGCCCAGGATAAGGTCACTAGGCTCAGCTGAGCAGGGTGCTACAGGCAACACCAGCCCAGCAGCCCACGGTACAGCAGGCTGTGGTGTTTCTTAAACTCTGGGCCAATGCACCACAGCACACGTGGCTACAGCCCAGACTATCCCATCTTCCACGTGCCAAATGGCCCCCACAGAGCATCATGAGAGCACACGGGATGGAAACCCCTCGAGCTGCCAGCAGCACCTTAGAAAGGAGGGGGCACAAATACACCAAACAGGTCTATAGTGCAGGAGGCTGATAGCGGGGTTTGAGTAGGTGTTGGGTCTCAGCACTTCCAGACAGTGAAGAATGGGGGTTTCATGCAGGGTGAATGGGGTGGATGACAGACTGACACACCCAGGCACCTACTCACTGGTTTGGATAAACCTTACTAAAACTCTAATACCTGATATAATCACTGACCAACATGACAACTGCTATTCTTCAAAGTCTCCTGCAGAGATGCTTGGGGCTGCACAGACAAGGGAGCGAAGGTCATCTCATACCTTCCTGTACAGGGAGAAAGGCAGCTCCTACACCAGAACTCCATTAGCAAGTTCCTGCTCCACACCTATCCACATCTGCCCCTAGACGTGGGACAACGCGCTCACTTGCATAAATCTTCACATCTTTAGGCCACGACCACAGCCCAGTAGAACAAACTGCTGCCAGTTACAAAAGAGAAAAATACTGAACAAACTGGGAGGTTCAAGAGAGGAAAAGCTGGTTCAGAGAAGACAGATTTAGTGTAAAAATAAATGTCATTTTTGCAGGAGGGAGGGTGGAATGGAGGAAGACAGTGCCAGGTGCTCCTACTGGCGCACTTTCCCTGGGACGTAATTCCTATCAATAGTCTCCTCTTGCAGGAACATATGTAAGCAGCGCTCATTCTGTGCCAGTGGGTGTCCAGCAATTCTGGAAGAAAATCAGATGTGGAGGTTAGCACAGCTGCCTCCAAGACCCCCACGCCTCTGATGTCTGTATGAGGGAGTCAGGCAGCCAGCTCAGCACACCTGCACCGCCCTCAGCCCAAGGTCATGCATCACTCTGCAACAGGACCAGTAAGAGGTGCTTGGGCACAGGCTGTTCCCTTCCACGCCATGCCCTGAACCAACAGTACTATGTTGGTGGGCCCCTGCAGCACAGCTGTTCTGCTAATACTCACTATGCTCTCAGGAGAGAGCATAAAGCACAGCTCCACTTAGGGCAGGACTTGCTCCAGTTCCAGTTTCATTACATGGCTGCAGGCACCACCCTCCAGCACTGGCACCTGCCAGCAGCAGGTCAACGCTCAAGACTCTCTCACAGTCAACCCAGAGCCCAGCAACAGCTAAAGAGGCAGCACACAGCAAAGCCAGGACATCAAACTTACTTGTTAATAAACTGTTCTAGGCCCTGTCTCCGCTCCTCGATGAAAGACTCCTCAAAGATGCCCTCATCTCCTCGGAAGGGAAGCTGTCGTTTCAAAGCTTTTCCAGGCAGCGGTGGCACTACAATCTGGAAGCACACAGTCACCCCATCAGCAGAACAGCCACCTTCAAACTGATATCCTTTGCTGTTTGATGCTCATCTCCAGTGCTATCACATGGATAGAGCCCCAGAAGGTGCTCACTGTCAGAGACTGGGTAAGTTCCACGTCTCAAAACATTTTGGGATGCTTGACAAACGCCTGTGGGTGTGTTTGGTGGGAGGGGCAGATCAGGGCCAGACAGCGAAAAGCTCCACCCTCCCCAGCCAAGAGCCAGCATCCCAGCCCCGGCAAAGCTCATCAATCACACACTGTGGGCAGTGCTAACCCAGCCCCTGAGAGGCCGAGTGACCAACAGCTCTGCCTTGGGAGGGGGCCACAAAGGCCCTGAGGCTTCAAAGCCCCCATGAGGGACCTACTTGTCTGGCCCCTGCCTTCTCCTAGAGTTCCCATCTCACCCACGCTGGAATCCTAGGGGTTGGTAGCTATGTATGTTTTTCTGTACCTTGTCTTTCTTCTCTTTCTAATCCTCTTTTCATGAACTTTTTGGGTAACATAGCAACTTAAAAGTTTTAAAGGTTTCTAAGTTAAGTGGGATAAGTTTATGCTAAGTTAATAATACACTAATGCTATGTAATGTTATAATAAGTGTTTTATAAGTGTATTTGCTCCTTTGCCAAAATTCCTTAATTTTCTGTGTTTCTGCCAGTAAACTTTTGTGCATTTGTGACTTCTTGCGAATGTCTGGTTGGGATTTCTCCTTGCACCAAACCAGAGTAAAGGAACCTCAGTTTAACCCCTGGATTTAAGTATCTGGGGTGCAACATCTACCACCACAGCTTCACTTTTGGGAATCTCAAGATTATAGCTGCAGCTATTACCACATCCTGACTTAAGGAACAGGGATGTCTGAGCCAGGCCTCACCTTACTGTCTCGTTCCAGCTCATTCTTCAGCCACTCAAAGTCGCTGTATCGTCTCCTCACACATGACTCCTTCAATTTGAAGATGGGGAGGTTTGTCTGTAATGAAGCAAAGCAGTTAATTTACAAGTTGCTCTGGAAGCCACACAGTGTTTCATCATGTAACTGAAATCTGAAGCTGCAATGAGAAAATCACACCTCCTGAGAAGGATGCACCATGTGAACACTCAACTTCCTTATTCAGGACAGCACAAACACCAAAATCCTTCAGATCCAAGCAAGCCAGGCTACCGAGTGCCAGCCATTCCCTCTCCCTTGAGTGACTATTTCTGGAACATGCCCCCTTCCCAGGGGCATGCACTGGAACCATGCTCACAATATGACTGTCAAGAGAATGATTTTTTTTTCCCCCAAGTTTACTCCATTTTGAAGTGATCCACAAGAGAGGTTCACAGCAGCCTGCAGAGCAAAAGAACATCTGACCTGACACTGGCATCTCCATGGAAGAACCAAGTGAAGAAATCTTGCCTCAGCAACTGTTCAAGGCCAGACCTCATCTACACTCTTCTCCCAAAACAGAGCACCTATCCTAACAGGCTTTTCATGCCCATCTTGTGTCACTAGAGAAATGTGCAGCAATTCCTCACCTTTCTCCCCTGCCACTGGAGTTCAACAAATGACAGCTGCATGAACTTTACCCCATCAACACAGCCTGAATCATTCCAGCAACTGAGGTAGCAAAACCTTCTAATGGGCAGCACTCAAATATTACTGCAACACAATTAACTGTGTTCTTATGAGGCCTGTGAAATAAATCCAGCTGCTTTCAGAGCATCTCCACTGGTTTCAGTGGGACTAAGAGGTTCCCATTGCCACCTGCAGGCTGATGGGAGCCAAGCACCAGAGCACCAAAAATCACACACCCATTCTTCTGAAAGGCAATGCAGACTGAGCAGTTAAATGACCCTAAAAGCAAAAGTCAAACCAGCACCACAACACATGCGAAAGGGAGCTTGTTTCAGGGGAAGCTTAGTTTTACTTTCCCCATCTATCAGACACAGAGCTGTGAAGGGGTCCCCAGTTCAGCTCGTTTAAAGCCCAATGAAGAGAACCCTGCTCAGCCTGCTATGCACACTCCAGGGTCATGAGCTCTTGGTAAAGCAGCCAGCCTGCAGTGCGAGCAGGTCCCAAGATACTGCCACCCAGCTCTCCTCCCCTGCTTCAGATAAGCAGCTACGTGCAGCCATGCCCTGCTCGGCAACCACCCAGCGGGGCTCTACAGAGGGGCCGGCCGCAGGAGCCTGCTGAGGCAGCAGCTCCGTGTCCCTGCGCGCACCGGCCCCCGCTGGATGCCGAGCGGCCCCGGCGAGCCCAGCAGCTCTGACCTTGAGCCCCGCAGGCGCGCCGCTCGCCCCAGCCCGGGGCATCGCCCCCTCCGCTGCTCAACAGCGGCACCGCCCCGGCCCTACCCGGCCGCCGTCCCTCGGCCACCGCGCCCCTGGCGCTGCCGCCCCTCCCCGGGCCGCACACCCGCACACCGGGCAGCCCAGCCCCGCAGGCCCGACGGGGGCCGCACCCGCATGCGGAGCTCGTAGCTGGTGTATCTGGCGCGGCCCATGCCCACGGTCTGTGGGTTGAAGATGTCGATCTCGAGGAAGTTACTGGGCGGCCCGTACGCGTCCGTGAGGTCCTGCGGCTTCGCGTTGAGGCGCCGGGTGTCCGCCACCGCCGCCTCCGACATGGTGGTGGTGCCGCCGCCGCCCCGCCCGGCCCAGCCCCGCCCGCTACCGCAGCCCTCCCCGCCCGCGCATAGCTGCACGGGGCCCGCCCGCCGCCTACATAAACCAACAGCTATCCAGGGTTCGGGGCCCGGCAGCCGCCACCCCACTCGCGCATCGCGGCACGGCGCCCGCACAACGTCTGCATAAAGCGGTAGTTATGCAGGGTTCGGGGCCGCTCAGCCGCGGCCCTGACAGCGCCGCCGCGCGGCCGCCCCCTGCATAAGCGCAGCGGGTATTCAGCCCGCGGGGCTGGCTCGGCTCGCCCCGGAACCTGCATGGCAGGCGTGCTCCCGAGCGTTACTCCGCGTCGCCTGAGCTGTCCCGGCCGGGCCCCCGCGGGACAGGGCAGAGCCCAAAGCTGAGGCGGCCGCGCTGGGCGCCCAGCTGGAAACCGGGGCGCGGGGCCAAGAAGCGTACACAGGAACTGCATCGTACAGCGTCTGCAGCCCCGGACGCTGTACAGCGCAGGGAGCGCGAGGCCCCGGAACATGGTTGCCGCGGCTCTGACGGGCAGATCGGAACGCAAACCCATCGCGCCTTACGCCAGGGCGTGTCCCGGAAATAGGCTTCCATCCGTGACGGGATGGCGGAGAGAGCGGCACTCCCAGCCCGACCCGGAGTGCCGCGGCGCGCTCTGAGGTGGGCACAGGAGCTGCGACCACCTCGAGGATGCCACCACCAAGCCGCCATCACCGCTCCGCCATCGAGGGGGAACTAGGGCCGCATCGGGCCTGGCAGGTTATGTAAGCCCAGCCGCCGCTGTGCCCGCTGGGAGTTGTAGTCACATCAACGCACCGCCTGCCACGCTCACCCGTCGGGGGGCACGCCCCACCTTCCGCCGCAGGCGCCCCTGGGTACTGTAGTCCACCGGCTGTGTCAGGCTGCCTGCTAGCGCCCCGGCGGGACTACCGCTCCCGGCGTGCCCCGCGCGCGCAGGCGCGAGGAGCGGCGCTGCTCCCTGGTAAACAGAGCGGCGCGGCGGCGGCGGGCCCGGGGCGCACAAAGGGGTGGCGGGCCCGGCACTCCCGGCGGAGCTGAGGCGGTGCCCATGGCGGAGCCGGCTGCGGCCGCGGCGTCGCCGGACATTGACCCTGACTTTGAGCCGCAGAGCCGCCCGCGCTCCTGCACCTGGCCGTTGCCGCGGCCCGAGGCGGAGACGGGCGGCGCGGCTGGCGCGGCGGAGGAGGGCGCAGGCGGCGCGGCGGCGGGGCCCGGCCGGGCCGAGGGGGCGCGGGCGGGCGGCGCGGCGGCGCGGAAGGGCGGCTCCCGGCGCAATGCCTGGGGCAGCCAGTCCTACGCCGAGCTCATCAGCCAGGCTATCGAGAGCGCCCCCGAGAAGCGGCTCACGCTGGCGCAGATCTACGAGTGGATGGTGCGCTCCGTCCCTTACTTCAAGGACAAGGGTGACAGCAACAGCTCCGCTGGCTGGAAGGTGCGTGACAGGCCGGGACGGGAGGGACAAGCCTTGTGTGCTGGGGCCGGGCCGGGCGAGGAGCGGCCGCGGAGGCGCCTCCCCGGTGCCCCGGCCCGCCCCGCCGCCCTCTCGGCGCTCACCTGTTGCTGCTGCCCGTCTGCAGCCAGGGTGTCGGTGCCAGCGCGGGGTGCCCACGCTGCGAAACCTGGGCTTCAGCTCTGTTAAAAGCTCTGGGGTCTTCTCAGACCCAGCCCAAGCTTCGGCTGTGTGCAGCTGGAGCAGCTGCTGGGGGGTGTTTATGGCATGGCCCTGCGAGGCTGCTCCCTGCGTTTAGGAACTTTTCCGAGAGAGAAGGGAGTGTGGTTTAACAGGCTGTGTCCCAAGTTTCTCTGCAGGGTAAAGCTTCGGTGGAAGGGTTTTTAATCACAAGGCCGCAGTTCTTTGTCACGTGACGGTGCTGAAGCTCAATATAAATAACTGTGTCATAGCTGGCGTGCTTGGCTTTCAAGAAGGTCCCTTGGAAAAGGGTCTTGTTTCCAGGGCCCTGATGGGGTCCTCTGCTGGAGCTTGGAAAAGGGAAAGCAGTATTCTGCTGTAAAGGCTCAGCAGTGGCTTCTCTTGTTCTGGAAATAGGCGTGTGCAGAGCTCCAGACTGTTTCAGTCCTCTGCCTGTGGCGACCTCGTGGCCCCTTATCTTTAGTATAAAGAACTCCAGCAAAGAGAAGGGGAAATGTGAGAGCTGGCTTGCAAAATAGCCCCTCAGCCTGTCCTGATGCATCAGAGTGGATGCCATGGAGACTGGACTCTAAAGAGTGTGATCTGTTGCTCTCACTACAGACTGGAATTACACTCGAGTTTGCAGTATTTATTAGCAGTTCATCCATGCTGCAGTTCTGCAGGAGCTTCAGCCAGCACAGTTTGGGCTTTGGGCTTCCAAAGCCCAGACAAGTTCCTCTGCTTGTCTGACTGAGCAGTGGGTGAAGACAGAGAGTTAATTTCGGACAATAAATAAATAAACGTCTGTTTCTGGTAGGTTGGCTTTCAGCTGGCTCAGCTCTCTGAAGTGGCACACCACGTGGTGGTGTGAGTGCAAACATTTGCTCCAGAGGGTAGAAGCATGGTGAGGGGAATGCAGCTGTCACAGCTTGGGCTGGCACACGTCAATACAAAACTTTTCACTTTTCCCATTTATCACTCACTGATAATGCATAGAGAGTGCATCTAGTTTAACTAATATGGATTATTTTCTGCTACTCCTGTGTGTAGGTTGAATCCTGCATACTGAGTTCTGATTTGGGACAGTGCTTGGGGTGTTCTTACTGGAAGTGAGTTCTTGTTTCCTCAGGCTAGGGCTACTCTGCTGGTCCTGCTGTTCCTGCGTGCAGTCATGTGAATTTAACAGAACTGGTACATTTTCATGTCAGGAATATGTCTGAGTATCTGTTTGGTAGTAGTGCCTGAGATTAAAGTTCAGTGTGGCTTCTGAAATGCTCCCCAGATACCATGGGGAAGGTGGAATATAATGAGATGTCCTGCTGGGCTGGATGCTGGAATAAGTACACTTCTGGCTTGGTTCAGTATGGATGTTCTTGTATTATATCCACTCACGTGTAATGGGACCATCATTTTACTTTGTGTTTTAATAATGTGTCACTTTTGGAACATGTACAGGTAGATTTAAGTTCCAGAAGTTCACTGTGAGAATTTGTGCATACACCAGAGTGAGATTCCTGCTCAGATGCTGTCATAGCTTTTCTGTGATTGACTTTTTTGTGTGTTTTTCAGCCTGGGATCAGACTAATTCTGGTTTTAGAAGGAGAGGAAAAAATAAACTTCTTACCCAGAAAGATGAGGGTGGGCAGAACAACTGTGGTGGGAATCAGCCTTATGATTGGGGCAGTTTAAAGCTCTTGACTTTAACCAGCAAACAGAAAACCATGATAGAAATACAATACATTTTCTTTCCTGCTCACTCGCAAAATCCTGTTGGCAGAGCTTGGCAGGATGTGTGACCATGGAACTTGCTTCTAGTCTTTCTTTCTGTTAACTCACAGTTACATAGGTTTGCAAGAGGTTTTGTTTGTTTTACTGACCTTAGTCTGTTTGCATTCAGATGCCTTAAGTGAAGGGAGGTCAGACATTTACAGATGGGGAGTCAGTCAAGTAATTTCAATTTGACTTCTGTGGACTTAGAATAAAATTAATAGGTGCATATTTAAGACAAACTGGATAAACAAAAGACATGTCTTCACTTGAGGAATGGACCTGTCTGGGTTTTTTTTTTTTTGTTTTGTTTTATTCTTCCTTGTTATTTTTAGAGCCGTGAAGCTCTGCTTGCATGTTTTGGGGTTTAAAATCTGTAAAGTAAAAGAAAAACTTCTTGAGTTGTCTTAGCTTTAGTGATTTCACAATTTGGAGGTGAATGATTTTGCATAAAATAAACCAATGTGAAGCTGCTGTTAAAGATAGTTTTGTAGCATTTTGATGCCTCTTAAGATGGTGGTGTAGGGTTCTGGCATTTCTGTCTCATTTGGACAGACCCGAACTGATAGTACATTTTATTTCTATGTAGTGCAGTTTAATAGAGAATTTTGAATAAGTAATTAAATGCAGCATGTCTTTAAAAACTCTTAATTACTTTAGTTAATATGAACTCCATAAACTCATTGTTGTTTCATAATTAATTTAGAGTTGTCCTACTCCACTATACAATTGGGGGAAGTGCAGCTGTTGCAGGCTGCCAGGGTGTAACCTCCATGAATTCCGGAAGAATCTGTGTTTTCGAGGAAGATGGTGCTTGCTGTTCTTGAAGTGCTCCAAGCACCTTGCAGAGGACAGATTTGCTGTGTGTGCAGTCTGTCCTTTCCCTTCAGCAGGAATTCAGCTGAAGTTAAGAACGAACCAGGCTGCGAGGCAGAAGTGTCCTTGCAGGGTGTGTTGTGGGGCTTCTTCATAATCCTTCCCTGGGTGCTCTGCAGGATAGTCTGGGTATCTGTGGATAAGAGGATAATTCCTTTTGGTTTTGAGATTACTTGCAAGATGGAGGTGTTGAGGGTTTTGAGTAAAGTGCATAAACCCTGTAGAAACAGTTTGCACTGTTTGTTACATCCATGAGTGTGAGCAATTTTGGCACAGTGAGGAACAGTTTGAAGGACTCCTCTATCTAAGTGAAACAAACTGTGTATTCTCCCCAAGCCCTTGTCTTTCCCTTTGTAGGAACAGAATAAACTTTAAAGCTGTCCTTTTCACCCTCGAAAAGTATGTCACTGAAAGAAAAATCAGATGTCTCCTATGTATGCAACATAAAGAAAAATGAATCTGCACTATTACTCTAATTATGGGAAGCTGATGCCACACCTCTGCATCCTGGTACTCCCTATTTATTTCAAGTGTGTGCATGGATATACACAACGTATGTACCCTCATACACATATATATATATACATATATATATAGACACATACATATGTGTCTATATATATGTTTATAACTGCAACAGCTCAAGGAGCTGTATTACGAATTAAAAATTGTCAACTGTTCTGTTTATCTAAAACAGATGTCTAGCTCTTAATCTTTGTTAGGGTGGGCAGCATTTTCCTGAAAAGCCTTTCATTCTGGCCTTGTGTTATGTGCATATTGCATGTAGCTGATATTAAATGTTGACCAGATGGATCAGGAGGCCTGGCTGAGGGCTCAGTCACAGGGGCACTTCGCTGGCTTTCAATGCCTCAGAGCTGGCTCTGACATTGCCCAGCCTCTCCCAGAGCTGTGGATATCTGATCTCCTGGCAGAGCATGTGCAGAGCTCCCTCAGGTTGGCTCATCCTGTGGCCCTCTGAAGCTCCTCCATGGAAGAGAATAGGCCAGCAGACAAAAGCAAGTCTCTCCATCTTCACTATTTCTGCTGTGCTGCAGCTGGTAGATTCTGCCAGGTTATCTTTATGCCTTGCAAATAAATTTCAGTTCAGTAGTTACAAAATCACGTGAACACTAGTTTTGGTGAAGTTGAAAAGTTAATTGTTTGTTGGTGTGCTGACTATCAGTTAGACAACTTTTTTGGTTTTTTCTGTAGTCAGATCTACAAATAAATCTGCTGCTCTCTCTGTTGAGAAAGCCTGTAGTGTTTATTCCTAAGTTCACGTGCCTGAAAGGATACAATTCCACATTAAATCTTCTGACATTAAAAATGAAGAAGTATGTGTTGTAAACTGGATTGGAATAGCAATGCCATTGCTATCATCACTTTTACTTCATGTTAGTCCACCAACTATTTAATGGTGGTGTAGGTGCTTCTCTCTGCTAGTTTGGGTTTATTCTGGTTTCTTGGAAGTTCATGCCTTGCAAAGGGGAGGGAGGGTCTGTCTGTTTGGACCCAGTGTAGCTGAGGGAGGGTGGAAACTGTTGGACTCTTGCCATTACCTCATGTGGCCCAAATGCATTCATGTGGTATTAGTGATGTGCTTAGCCCTGGCTGCAGGGAGATGTTCCCTGTCCCAGCTGCTGACAGCCCATCTGGGTTTCCTTAAAGCAGGGGGCAAATAAACAACAGAAGCTAAATGAGGGTTGTTCAGATGCCATACTGAGGAGTCCAGCATGGAAACCTGGTGAATACAAGTGGATGTTGTCCATCATCTTTCTCTTAACAGAGTATTTTACCTTTTAATCCTGTTAGTCGTTCAATAGTCTTGCCACAGCTTGTAGTGTGGTGTAGGTGAGATGGGAGGAAGGCAGCTGGGCACGGCAGGGACAGTGGCTGGGGGTGGAAAATGAGGCTGGTGGCAGTGCATGGAAGTAGGACAGTAGTGCAAATGTGGGGTCACCAGGTGTCCTGTGTTCTAGATGGAAGAAAACTGATGAGTAATCAGCTGTGAAGAGGGCCAGCCATCACGATGTAGCAACATGCACTTAGCCCTCCTTAAAGTGACACTAATAGGCCCTTCTTCTTGTAATGCCCTGAAGAAGTATGAAATATGAATTGGGGTTTTTTTTTTTTTTAAGCCTTGTTTAGTGTGGTTGTTCCCCTCAAAAGTCAGGAAAAGCTCGTCTTTTGGTGAAAGTTCATCTACTTCATACCATGCCAGTCAAATTACTTAAAGATTTTGGTGCTGCTCTTCCCTGCTCCTTGCCAGGTTTTTTTTCTGGAAAGCTGCTTTGCTGAACGATTATTCCTTGCAGCAGAGCTCAGTTTTCCAGGCAGTCCTCAGAGAAGGCTGTTCCTGGGCTGCTGGTATTACTTGTTCCAACAAGTTTCTTCTGCTCTGTCTAATCCTGAACAGCTTTTGTTGTGTATGCCTGCCTGTCTTGTAAATCGCCTCAGTCTTTGCTTTTCAGAGAGCTGTGATCTTCTTCTTCTGGCCTCCCACTGAAAGATTACAGAAAGGAAAATGTTCTTCCTAAGATAGAGATCCTTGTCTGCTGAGCTTGACGTGTGTGCCTTCTGGAAGGGGATTGCTGGGGAAATGTTTCAACTCCCTGGCTCTGGAGCAGTTGTTTACTTGCTGGTGCAAAATCTCTACAAGGAAGACTTTTTCCTGAAGTCTTTGGAGCCAAGTGGCTGGGGCAGGCACTGACAAATACAGCAGGCGGAGTGTTCTCCCCTTGCAGCCTCCCAGGAATGCCATGGCAAATGATAATTCGGCACAATTATAGGCCTGGCAGTGGAACACGTGGAACATGGCCCTGCACTGGGATGAGACCAAGTTCTTTGTATGCCTCCAAGGCAGTGAGAGTGTATTCCAGACAGCTGCAGTGATTGCATGTATTTTTTTTTTCTTTTCTTTTTCCTTCTGTCATTCGTCCTTTAGAGAGATTTTTTTTGTTAAGAAATCTGATCCTCTGTGGTTTGTAGTTTAAACTTGATGTTTCCTGGGAGAATGGCCAGGAAAGGAAGGAAGCCACTGTGTCTCCTGGAAGGATAGCTGCTGTGTCTTGTCTTTCTGTGCATAGTTGGTGCTTGGCCCTGAGTGCTTTGCTAGCACAGGCCATGTACCACTGCTGCATGGATGAGCTTAGGGCAGGGCACAAGAGCCTCTTTCTGCTCCTGTAAACTTCAGTTTTTTGATAGGGAACTTCAGCTGTACCTACAAAACTGTATAGTCCCCTGGAAAGGTTGCCAGTGGCCTTCAGCCTTCTGTATTCACTTCACCTGAGCATTTTCCCTGGTGTCTGTGGCAGTTGCCCATGAGGCTGACTGGGCAGGAGAATGGCTTGGTTGTGCTACCAGCTCCTCTGGCTGATTCCTTGATGTGAGACCAAAGCACTGTTGGGTGCTGGGCAGGATCCACAGCAGCACTAATGTTGGTGTATGGGCAGGGCTGGTTTGATGGTGAGAAGTGTTGCTGTCCTTTAACTGTGGCTAGGAGATTTTATCAAGGAAGAAGACTTAATGTTCTGGTAACTAAGATTTAGGGAATGGTTTGCATAAGCTGCTAGCCACGCTTCTGTGGCTAGTCCATATATCCTAGTTTGAAGACACAGTGGTTATGACCTAGGGAATGGTCCACCCTTCAGTGTACAGTAAATGTCTCTAGCTAAACTTGATTTTTTTTGCATACTATCTGTCCTTAATTTCAGACTGGTTTTGTCTGAATGTGGTTTGCAGGAATCATCTTTGATCTGTGATGGATTTAGAGACACAGGCTAACGTGTTTTTTATGGCAATGCTTAACATGCAGCCATAAGTACCACTATGAGATACCTAAATAAATAGCAGTAACCTCCCCTAACTAGTGGCTGAAGATGTTCCTAAGGATTTGAAGGATTCCTGCCTGCACATCCACCTTCAGGTCATGCTTCTCTATGATCAAAGAGTTGCAGAGTCAAGACCTTGTGTGTTTTGCAGATGCTTAGACCAACTGGGAACCTCCCACACTGCTGAAGTTGAGCATCTAAAAAGTTAATGTCATCTGTATGTTTCTGGTGTGGGTTGCTTAACATCGAGAAAGGAAATATGTCAGGGTTGCCGGGGTGACTGAACTCTGTCATTTCCTCTTCTGACAGATCTGACTTGCAGTTCTGTGATTATTTTAGCATAATTGATCTGTCCCTGGCTTTCTCAGTGAGATTTGAGGGTGCCCTCCATGTGTTAGGTGTAGTGAATGCCTCTAGCAGGTGCATTCTGGTGCTGTCCTGCAGCACCCAGGCTGTGGCTGTGTGGATTCAGTTGGGGTTTGGGACACTCTGAGGTGAAGCCTGCAGGCAGGCTGGGTCCTGCAGGTGAGTTAGAGCTCAGTGCACTGCAGTGCAGTGCTGAGCTGCCTCCCCCAGTCTGTAGGAGAGCTGCAAAAGCATTATCCATTGCAGTTTAGATAACAGTTAACCCTGGTGAAAGAAATATTCAGGTTCTTTCCTCTGCCTCCAACTACACATTCTGTTCTTTTCTTCAGTTTTCAGTGCTTGACCCCCACGGTGAGGTAGTTCAAAAAACAGAGATAAGAGGTAGGAAAAGTAGCTTCCAAGGGAGGATAAAGCTGCTTTTCAGTTTGGTGTGCTCTCTGAACTGGCTTAGAGGGTCACAGATGCTTGTGTTACAGAAGGATGAGAGTTTGAAGATGAGGAAGGAAGGAGTGGTACAGCAATTATCTGTTTCTACAACTCAGCCATTATGTCAGTTCAGCAGTAACCTGTAAAATCACTTTGAGACTGTTTCATAAAAGGTATAAGGCTTCATTGTGCTCATGTGAATCCTGTTCTTATTCCAAGATGTCTTATTTCAAGCTGCTTTTCAGCTAAAAATTAGTTACACATTTTGTCTCTTATGATACCCAAGATTCCATCAGGAGTTCACAGGCTGCTTTCAGGAGAATAAATGAAGAATTAGTGACAACGTAGTGGTTCTTATTGCTGCAGCAGTGTGCATTGAAAGTTATGCACATTTACCTGGGAAAAGGGATGGGATTCTTTGGAAATGAAAGCAGTAGCCTTGCAGGAGACAGTGCACAAGTCTGAATTACTTGTTTCAACACTTGAAGGAAAGGAAAGCTTTGTTTAGAGAAGATACCAGGCAGGATTATTGTACAGCTATTACTGTGAACAACTCAAGTAATAAAACTGTGAGAGCACTGACTGACACATGTTCCATCAGGCTCTGGCTGTGCAGTCACTCTCCAATTAGGAACATGTGTATTCTTTGATACCAGTTGCAGCAAGCAGCCAGTCTTCTCCAAATCCTCAACAAGCAAAGGTTAAAATGAAAGCTAAACCAGGATGATTTTCAGATGTCCTTCAATCTCCATGAAAACTTTCCACTCTCCCTGTATTGTTTATCTATCTGTGTCTGCTCTTTGCTAGGATAATACTTTTGGTGAGGTGACCAAAATTAGCATGGGGAGGACTTTTCCGAGAGGAAAAGGGTGGGGAGAGGGAAGGCAGCAGACAGGAAAGAACTGTGTTGAGAGTTGGTGGAAAAAGATAATGAAAGCACAGTTAATTTGTTCAGAATTAAGAGAGTATACATGAAAGCTGAAGGTTGTTATATAACTTTTAGTTTATAAGAAAAAGATATTGTGCTTGGACTTCTGTTGTGTTTCCAGTGCAGTATCTTTTAACGATCTGTATTTTGGCCATCTGAACAAATTAAGTGCAGATATCAAATAAATGCATAAGGCCTCAAGGGGAGTTTATGGAGGATCTGTTCAAACAATGAAATTGTTGCTTCCTGATTCTAAAATACTGGGGAGCTTACCAGTTGCAGGATGAAAATTGAGTTTGGTGATGGTGTACAGACATGTCAGCTTGCAGTTTTCAGCAAAGCTAAACCAAAAGGAGGGAGCTGAGAGAGGCAAGGAGTGTGTGTCTTACCCAGCAGAAAGATGGGAGAGGCTAAAACTGGCATGTACTGTGTGGGAGTGCAGTATCCACTGAACATCTTACCCTGTCAGGAACATGCACCAAGGAAAGCACACAGCCTCCTTGCAGAGGGAGCCTGGCAGTCTCCAGGATTCTTGGATTCCTATTCCTTAAAGTTTCTTTCTCATTTCTCCAGTTTTGGGGTGGAGATGTTAATGGGTGCACTGAATAGAGGCATTTTACCATTTCTCTTCACCCAGTTTGTTGGATTCACTGTTATGCTGTGCTTGAACCTGACTGAAAACTTAAAACATTAAGTTAACTTAATGTTTAAGTTTAAAACTTAAACATTAAAAAAATTAGCCAGGCTTCTGCTGGGTAAAGGGTTTGCCAAAAGGGTGGGAACAGCAATAGCTCAGATTCAGGTAGGCCCATGTTGAAATTGCAGGTTGTATTTGAGAACTTGTTTACTTGCTCTGTGATATATGACAAATTTTTTTTGCAGATACTGTATGGTCTTTAAAATTCTTTTGTGTTAGTATTTTGCTAGCTGAAAGCTGCTAGTTGTCATGGTAGCTTCACCCTTGATACTGCAGTGAAACATGGCACTGCTTGCTAGTGCTGCAAAGCATGTTCAGACAGAAATAGCAGGTTTTTATGGATAGCTTTTTGTTAATAACTTTCTTTTCTGGATACTGTCTGAATGTGTTTAAGCTTGTGAGGTTTCTAGGTGGGAGGTGTGTCAACTGTCAGGTCCTCATTATTTTGTGGGTTTTATTTCTTTCTTTTTTTTTTTTTCAGAACTCTATTCGACATAACCTTTCCCTGCACAGCAAGTTTATTAAAGTCCATAATGAAGCCACAGGGAAGAGCTCTTGGTGGATGCTCAATCCTGAGGGTGGCAAAAGTGGAAAAGCACCAAGGAGAAGAGCTGCCTCCATGGACAACAGCAGCAAACTTGCAAAAGTCAGAGGTAAAGCATCCAGGAAGAAGCCTCCTCTCCAGTCTGCACCAGAATCCTCTGCTGACAGTCCTGGCTCCCAATTTCCTAAGTGGCCTGGGAGCCCGTCCTCAAGAAGCAATGAGGACTCTGATGTGTGGAACACCTTCCGGCCTCGCACCAGTTCCAATGCAAGCACCATTAGTGCCAGGCTCTCTCCTATCCTGACAGAGCAGGATGACCTCCATGACGAAGAGCTGCTTCCTTCTCTCGTGTACTCCAGTGCATCCAGCAATGTTCCACCAACTGTGACTGAGGAGCTTGAGCTCATCGACGGCTTAAATTTGATGTCTCCCAGCTCATCTGTGCTATCTACCCAGCAATCTGCCTCGAGTGGTCAGATCCAGAGAGATTCCAGCTTTTCCTTGCAGAGCCCAAATGCAGCTGGGCAGACTTTTGGCAACTCCCTGTTTAACCCTGTTGATATTTCGCTGCAAAGTTCTGTCAGCCATTTCTCTGCCCCTCAAACCTTGGAAGCTCTTCTGACACCCAGCTCTCCGCCTCCAAGGGATGTTATGATGACTCAGGTGGATCCAGTTCTCCCACAGACTGGTAACAGGATGAGCAGCCGAACTCTTCTGCTTCTGGGTGGACAAGCTGCCCAGAGTAAGATGAGCTCAGGCAATCCACGAGGAAAGCCTGCAGAGCAGCAGGCAGAACCAGTTGGTGCCAGCGTTTTGCCATCAACGCTTCCCATAGTGACATCTCCTCAAAACACTGCCAGCATCACCAGTTTGAAGGCTCCAGTTTCTGCAACAACTGCCCAGTCAGTCCAGCTGGGCAGTCCAGTGCTCCTTTCATCTGCCAGCCCTGCTCCCTTGGGATTGAACCAGGACAGGCTGCCCACTGACCTGGACATTGACATGTACATGGAGAACCTTGAATGTGATATGGATTACATAATCAACAGTGAACTCATGGATGGAGGACTGGACTTTAATTTTGAACCTATTCTGCCTACTCCCAGCTATCCCAGCACCTCACAGGCCTCCAACCATACCTGGGTACCAAGTTAACTTCAGGAGCACAAAAAGGTAGGTGTAATTGTGTAAAATGCTACAGCTCAATAGTGGAAACAGCCCTGTCTAGGATGGTTCCTGTGCCCAACTCTGCAGCAGTTACAGGAGCCTCTTTGAAAGCATAGTAAAAAGCTTTTGAAGGAGTCATGTTCCCTTTTAGGAGGAGAAAAAGCTGTTTAAAGGTAGGTGGATTTAAGTTACCAGGTAGCCAGCTCCTTTATGAAATAGAACAGCAACCTGAATGAAACTCCTGTTGTCTTCTGTCACCCAAGATGACTCCATCACAGGACATCAGGCAGTGCCTACAGCTCTGCAGTTGACATGAGAGCATGTGCTGATTCCATAAATAAAGACATCCACCAATATGTACAGAATGGTTGAACTGAGCCAAGCACATACTGTGTTTCTATCCAGGTTATTATTATCCCTGCAGAATTCTCTAGTATGTGTAGTAGCATGTCCATGTCATGACTCTGTGTAGCAGGTCACAATCACTCTTATCACATCCTCTGCCCTTACACCTGGGATCTGTAAAGTCAGGTAAGCTGGCTCACCAGCATCAACTACTGAATTGCTTCCCATTATTAGAATAGGAAACAGGAGTCTGCAGTGTGGATGGAGGTGGAAGGAAGGATGTGTTAGTGCTATCCCATGAACATCAAAGCTGCCCCTTCAGCAATTTGTCATGTTTGCACAAATACAGTCAGTTTGGCAAATGGCATATATGACAACAAGACTTGAAAATATCTTATTTTTTGAGGCTGTGACACACTGATTTGAAACATTTAAACTAGAGGCAGTGTAGAAGAATCAGGGAGCTGGAGCTGTAGGCCTGCTTCACACTTGGAATTCAGCTGATGGAAAGTGGACAGCCTGGAGCATAGGCTGGATATTGGTTGGAAAGTAGAAGCCTTGCCAAGAATATTTCGGTTTTAGGAGGCAGATATGGTGTTTGTTAATGTTGCAAATTCAGCTGCCAATACTGTCCAGCTGAGCAGGCAGAAATAAGGGCAAACTGCATATACTGCTTCAGTGTAGGAAGCCCTTGAGCTTCAAAATCATGGGGGCAGAAATTATCATCTACTTGACCTTAATACTCTTTCCTAGCACCTGAGTAACTTGGAGGTGATTTGGACCAGGTGCCCTCTGTCAGTGCAGCCATTCTCCTCAAGTGTCTTGGGTCTAGACAGAGTAAAATGCTGTCCTTTGAGTTGGTGTTACTTAAACTGTGTGAACATACTGATGCACCACTATATATTGAGGTTTTAAACACAATTTAACTCCCTCTTATTCCAAGTCACATCCCACTGCTTAGGATGTCATTTCTTGGTAGTGTTCTTCTGTTTGTACCCAACAGATCTCTTTATTGTAGGGAGAGGAGGATTAGTCAAGCTTTTCTGTTTCCTTATGGGGCTTTTTGTAGTGATGTGTGTTAACTGTGCATTTGCTGAATTACTGAGTGTCTTAAATTGAATATCTTATCTTCAGGTGAAATACAGAAACTCAGTTTCAATTTTAAGAGACAAATTTGGTTGACAAAACAATGGTATCCTCCTGTGTTAGGACTGTTTGCAAGTTAGTGATAGAGACTGTGGCTTTTTGAGCAGTGTTTCCACTGGATACTGTTCTGAGCTTTTGTGTTGTGGGTTTTGTTTGTTTGTTAGGGTTTGCTTTTTGTTTTTATGACATGTTAGAGTAGGCCATTATATTTGTGGACTTCTCAGGGATGAAATATTTTTCATAGAAGTGTTTTCAAAACATGTGCAAGCTGTCCTGCCCTCCTGGGCCAAGTAGACAAGACATCTTTTTACAGCATACCAGGTACAGATTATTTTTTAAGAGTGTAAGGCAAAGAAGCTGAGGAATTATTTGTCAAAGGGTAGGGTCTAGTACTGTTGTAGATGTGGATATAAACAAGTGCTTAAGAGGGAGAACAAGAGCTCTCTTACAAGCACAGTTATGTTCTTGTTCGATATTATATTCTGTGTGAATTTCTTAATCAAAACAGAGGAGCTACTGATGTTAAAGCCTCTGGATTTTCTTTGTTCCAAACATGAAGTTGAGGTGATACTTTCTGGGAAATGTGCTGGACATGAAGGAGTGAGATCTGGAACAAGTTCTGAACCACTATTGTGTTTGAGCAGAAAGCGTAGCTCCCACGTGCCTCTCGGTGCTCTGGTCACAGCAGAGCTGCCCCAGGAGGAAAGGCCACACCCTGTCAGTGTGCTTTGCTTCAAGCCTTTTATTCTGTCCTTGGATTATGTTTGCCTTTTCTGAGTTTTGTGGAGCTTTTCTGTTTTGCCTGTATGCTGGGAGTCCACGGAGTGGGACAAGGGGGAGCTTTTTCCCCAAAGGAGAGCAAGTGTTGTGCAAAAGGCTGCCCAGAAAGAGAGGTGAATCAGGTTTCTAGCAAAGTAGGAGCAGGGCACATGTGGAGAGGAATAGGAGTGTTCCTGGGAAAAGAAGACAGAATGTTTTCTCAGATTAACGAGTTACAAAACCAAGTGAGCTGAAGACATCAGTGTCTAGGAAGTCAGGACTGTGTCAGTTCCTCCTTACTGCAGTGAGTTCCTAGGATCCCTGTTTGGAAATCACTGTTCAGGGAAAGCTATATATTGCTCTGGTGTGGCAGGCATTTTTCCTTTCATATCTTGTCTATTACTGTGTTTTTCTCTGTGTTAAACTCACATTGGCAAAAGCTGTTCCTAAGTGATCACTAACATAAAGCTGTTCTGGGTAGTTCCTTTGGGCTTAACTCTTGGCCTCCTGGGTCAGTTATGGGTATAAAGCTGAGCAAAAACTGTTTATCACAGGGATCACATTCTGATTTGAGCAGTCAGAATAAAAGTGAGCTGGGGAAATATTTCTCTTTGTAGACAAGAGGATATCTTTAGGAAAGAGTACTTAGTCTTATCTGCAGCACTTAGGAAGATATGAGGTGGTTGGTGTTACCCTTGGTGCTCAAAGCTCCCTTGATTTTATCCTCTTCTTGCAAGTTAAATGCCAAAGAGCTTGTCCACAGCTTCACCAGGAGTCTGTTTGAACCCTGCCTGTGTTCCTTTGCATGGAGATTACAGATCAAACATTGAAACTTTGTCTCTGCCCAGCAGTGATGCAGCACCCACAAACTGAGCTATTAGCCACAGAGGAAGCAGTCAGCCTAGAAATAGAACTATCTTTTTTGTAAAGTGCTATAGTTCTTGTCTCATTGGTGAGTGTAAAATCCATCTACTCTTTTGGTGGATATTAGTTAATTATTGTTGGTTGTTCAGTTAGACTCCCTGTATAGCTTCAGAATCTGGAGAACTCTTTATCCCTTGCCCAGCTTGGTCTGGATTCATGCTTTTCTTGCTCTATCAAATTCCCTTTGCTCCAAACATTGGATTTTTGTCTGACAGAACATAAATAAATAAAACACTCATGAACTTTCAATTGCCCAAAGCAGCCTGTTGCTCTGGCTTCTGTTTTAACTTAACTGTCTTTGCTTGTTTGGGGCTGATTCCATCTTGTAGGTTTTTTTTCCTTTTCACAGGTAATGCAACTGATGGGATGCCCTACATTTATCTTGCTGTTTGCCTTTCTAAGTGGATCATATACCTACAGTGGTGGTTTTGTGTCAATGTCTTAATTCTGCTTAGACTTATTCCAGGGCTTGTTTGAATAAATTGTGACAGCTTTATTGAGGTGAGGCAGAAGACCTGAGAAGAGATCTTCAGACTTTTGGGGGATTGAGATACCTAAAAATGTTTAATTATTTGGAAAGTAGAGACAGGATTTCTTTAAGTGGGTGAGCATAAACAGTTTGTGTGTGATCTTTAAAAGTCTCTTTTTCAGTCTTTTGCCTACCAGTTGATACTTGTGGCTGTTTAAGGTGAAGAGTAATTTTCCTCTTCCTTGCTGCTTTCCTGCAATGCCTCTGGTGTTAGCCAAGTCCTTCTTTAAACTTCCTTATCTTGCAGAGCCTTGATGGTGCTGTCAGCTTACAGGAGGAATACTTACTGTTGACCTTTCTGTCTTTCTGTCTCAGTCATACTCTGAAGCTTGGAGCTGAGCAATTGCATCCTCCACTTGACTCTCTGTTGATCAAGGTCTCTTGCGGTCTGTTTGTTCTGTAGGGTTAGATTGGTAGTAATTAATTCCTTATCTATGCATCCAGGATTCCCACTGAAGCAGAGCTCTAACCAGTCACTCTTATTTTTCTTCCTCCTAGTGTCCTTCAGGTTTTGAACATTGGGTTCTGACTTCACTTCCCACCCCAGCAGAGAAAAGAATGGAGCATGTTGGATTCAGTTTCCCTGCACATCATGCCTTGGGCAGAAGGGGCTGCCCATCTGGGAAGAAGGGGCAACCTGCATCTGGCTGCAACAGGAAGAGTTTAAAAATAGTAATCCTGTTATGTGCCATGGCTCTTCCTACAAACCTGACCCTGCCTTGGACCATCTGGAGAAACCCAAGTCCAAAGAGGAGCCCTGGTAAAATCCTCGGCCAGAAGACTGTGCCAGGCAATAGTGTTTTCCTGTGTGATGAGTTGGGTTTGCTGGAGGAATCTCTCACTGGCTGTCCTCTCTCTGCTACGGCAGAAAGTCTCCCAGTGCCTCGGACTGGTGGAGGGCTGGCTCTGCTCTTGCTTGGCTTGCCTCATGGGGCAAAAGTAGATGGACTCTCTGATTAAGCCACCAGATGTGCACTTGGTATCCCACAGACTTGCAGAGGAGTTGGTGGGAGCTTGTTGGTAGAAGCCCTGTGGGAGAAGGGTGTGCTGTTTCAGGGGTTGGTTTCAGTGTGCCCATCACTGGAGCATCCGTCACCGTTCTGCAGGGAAGGGTGGTTGTCGTGGTATAGAAGGTTTCCCGTTGTCCCCCTGGGTGGAACAGGAGGACACTTGAGTTTTTCACTGTGCCAACTGAGCCCCATTGAATCAGAAGCATGTTTTGAGAAGTCCCTATGCTGTTCTCAGCACTTTCCTGATACACCAGGCTGCTGTAAAATAAGCACAGGTGCTAGTAGCTGCTTCCTGGGACATAAAAACATTGTTTTGGGTTTGTTTTTGATCTGTCTTGCTACAGCAGCAAAATGGAAAGCCTGGGTGTGGCCTTAACAGAGCCCTGGTTGCTTTTCAGAAGGGCATTTTCTATAGATGAAATATTTTTTTACTAATCTGGGAACTTTCTACAGTGACTATGAAGCCAATGTAATGTGTGTCCCTATTACGCATCTCTCCGTCTGAGAAGGCAACAGTGACAGACTCTTCTTCAGAGCTGTGTTAGGAACAAACACATTTGATGTTTGATGATGTATATGATTGAGGAGAAGGAATTGGCAGGTCCCCGTGGTTTCAAACCACTGTGGGGCAGAGTTGTACATTATTGTAATCTATATGTAAAAGTAGGTGCAAATTACATAGAAGCTTTTCTAAACCTTTTTAAATATATATTATATATTTTAATTGAAAAACGAGATTATTGGATAAAAAAGAAACAAAACACATTTGCTGCATCTGTCCCCTTCATACCAGATAACACTACAGTATGGGAGGGGGCAGGCCTAAGGCATTTTGGGCCAAGAAGCTGAAAATGTTGTTGGAAAAGGGGAATGGCTGCTCTCCCCAGAAGAGGCGGAGGGAAGGTGCCTGGCAGGGCATTCGGGCACAGCTGCTCAGGCTGGGCATTCCTGCCAAGCCAAGAGCACAATGGAGGGAATGCTAATCATTAACAGCACTCTGTTCTCAGCTAATCCCATAAGTAGCTGGCCTGCAGCTGATCCACAGGACAGATTCCCTAGTCTGCTAAGGAGATGGTGTGGACTGGATCGTGCTAGATCTGCTGACACTCTGCGTAGCCCTTATGGAGGGCGTGATCAGTTGAATTTGGTAGCTCACTTTGGTTTCTGAGGGATTTTGTTTTCTTGCTGAAGCTTCTGCTACTGCTGGGGAACTTGAAGCCTGTAGGCTCACCCTCAGGGGTCCACCTGGGATCCTACTCTGTCTTTGTATTCTTGCAGGATAGAAATTAGGGGTCAAAAGATAAATTCAGTGGCATGTTCATGTCACTGTTTTGGTGTTTGCAGTGGCAGGATCTGTAGGAGGTGGTGCTTTCATGGTGTTCTGGTAGGCTTGGTCTGGCAGAGAAACTCTCCAGTCCTTTTTGAAGGTGGCTTCAGTTCAGAAAGTTTGTATCATGCAGTGCATTGAGCCACACTGTTTTACCAGCTTGGGTTCTCTGTTTTCATTTTCGAGTGGAGATTGGAGCAGGAGGCATTGACTGCCTGGTTACCTCCAGCTAGGAGTCTTCAAAAGTCTTATCTGCAGCATGCTATGCCATCAAAGCCTTTGGATAGTTTGATAACCTTTGTTTTGAAGGCTACCTTCATGGCAGACCTCCCAGTGATGTTTCAGATTTACCCACAATCTACATGTCTGGCCACACCTCATTGTAACAGAGAGAAGGGCAGCTCCTAAGCTGGGATCCCAGGGTTTGCACACTTGAGACCTGGATGAACATTCTCACTGGAGTTAGTTCATGACACAAGTGGATAGATACCCCTTCACAATGCCTGAGGGCACGTGCCACACGTAAAGAATTAGCCATTCTGAGCTGCAGTGAGCAGACTGGAGAGATTTGTGTTATTTGGCACATAATATGCTACCTTGTGAGCTTGGGTCCTGAAGGGAACTTGATCCAATGATGTACAGAGGAAGTTGAATGGCTGCCCATGATTCACAGCCATGTATCAAAGGACAGGACACCAGTATGTGTGGTCATGTTAAATGTTAGTTTCCGGCTCATTTCCCAGGAAAAGAGAACCCAAAGCAATAGAAAGGACAGTATTAGTGACCAGGGCTTCAGACCAGAAATCCTTGGTGAGCTGTTTCTGGCTGGGTTGGTCTGTGGGGAAGAGGTCCTGTCTTCAGGCTGTTACAAAGTGTCCCCTTAAGTGTGACAGCACCAGGGAGCTGGCCTGATCTCAGTCTGCACAGAGCCCGGCCCTGAGCACCCAGGTAGCACCCCAGGGAGATCTGACATCATCTCAGCTGGTCCATGTCCTTGACCTGATCCTGCTGAAGGAGGTGCAACATCAGGGCTCATCATGGTTAGTGCTCTACAGTGAGTTCAGAAAAGACCCTGTCCTTTGAGTAAGGAATAGAGCACATACCTATTTTTTTTTTTTTTTTTTACCATTCTCCTGGAGACAGCACTGGAGATAGGAACACCTCTGGCTGGAGTCCTGCTGTACCAGGTTCCTGGCAGTGACATTTCTGCCTTGCAGCAGTCTGTGCAGGTGCTTTGTGTCTCCTCAACACAGCAGGAGCTGTCAGTGGTTGAAGAAGCTTGAGAGTGCACTAGTGCTGAGAATGATGTTCAGGAGATTCAGAGAGAGCTCAATAAACCATGAATGTAATGTTGCAGGCTCAAACAAACAACTGATTTTCTTTTTTTGTATGTTTAGCAGGATAGCTTGTATTGTGGGCACAGAGGGCAGGGATGCAGAGAATTTTGGAGTTCTACAGACACTTCATTTTCATAAACCTTGAGCTTCTTTAGCCTGAGATACTTCTTCATAGGACACAGGAAACTCTAAGGTTCCTAAACTGCTGCTTGCAGAAAGGCTGTACCTGGCAGGGAGTTGCTCAATACTTGTCTGATTTTTTTTTTTTTGGTATTCTTGCCCAAAGCATTTGCTACTTGCTGCTGCTGGAGCCTGGATAATGTCTTGGTGGCTCTTCATGCTGCATTAGCACCACAGGCCCCATACTTTGGGCTGCTTTTTTGCTCTAATGAAGGATTGGGCTGGCATTTTGAGAGCAGCTGTGAGTGGGGTGAGAAGGGGAGTGGGTAGGGGGCTCTTGGCATGAGGCATTACTTTATGCTGTGTTCTTTGCCCTCACTGAGCTCAGGCAACAAGTTTCTCCATCTTCAGAGGATCAGATGCCATCTCACACAGCATTGGAGCCACCATGCAGCTCAGGGCCACAAAGAATTCAGGTAACTAGGCCCATGGAGCTTAGTAGGAGGCAGACTTGTTGCTTTTATTTACACTTGGGTTTAGCAAATTGCTTGAATTTTCTTTATCATTTAAGCATATTTTACTTCCAAGCATGTACTTCCAGCTTCATGTGAGAGCTTGGAAAATTGGAACCTTCTGGGAGCCTTTAATTTTTCTTGCTGGTGTGTCTAAAAACATGTCATCCCTGTCCTGTGCTGCTTTAAAAACAGCAGTCAGATCATCCTGATGAGAGGAATGAAGCATTCCAGAGCCTGGGTGTATTCATAAACGAGAGTCGTAATAGAAGCAAGTAGCACTAATCAGCTTTTCCAAAGGAAATGCCTAGAAAGCTTTTATGTAGATAATAATTTGTTAATTTTCTTTCTTAGTTGCGTATTTATAGCCACATTCAAATGCTTCAGGGCTAGCCTTGCTCCAGGATTGAGTAACCTGTGTCTGGTGCCATGGGTAGGAGTGCCTTGGGAGTGGTGTCCTGGACTGTCACCAAAATGTGAAAGTTTGGATCCATTATTAAAAACAAAAACACACAAACCAAAGCAAATCAATCAACTTTGGGACATGAGCATGGACAGGGAATAGCTTAGGGCTTGCCTCAGGTGCAGGTCTAATGAAAAACGTGTTCATTAATTAATGTGGGGAAAAGCAAGCAAGAGGTGACTTCAGAAGCCTGAGAGATCTGTCCGTGTGAACGCTCGGAGCGTGTGCTGACCCATCACCACACCTGCTTGACCTTCAGGAAAAAGGATCCCCTCTCCTCACTAGCCTCTCTGTCTTTCCCTGCACCCTGATGTGTCTGTAGCTGATGGAAAGCAGTATCTGATGGAATCAAAATCACTCCTGATGCTGTGGTGTAAAGCAGGGAGAGGAGGCAGCAAAAGCTGAAGGTGTAAGAGCTGACAGTGTTGCATTTATGGTTCTTTGGCTGAGGCAGTGTTACGGTGTGTGGTAGAAGGGGATGTTCTGGGACACAAAAACAGAGCCCTGGTTGCTTTTCAGAAGGGCAGTGGTGTGGGATTGGTGGTGTGGGTTTCCCCAGGGTGTCTTGAGAGGTTTGGCTACATAGAAGATAGGTTACTTCTCCTGAAAGGAGCTGCCTTCCTACAGCAGTGGGGGTGGTTCTGTGAAATGGTGCTTCCAGCACAGTGGAGTCTTCACCTGGTGCAATCCCAGGAAAGGTTTCTGCATTGCTAGCACAGATGTCTGCTGCACACAGGGCAGGCACCACTACCTGACACAGTTTCCACCACATCCCCTGTGCACTCTTCCACCCATTTCTCACAATAATTTTTTTTTTAGAAAATAAACCTCTGCTTTTGTTTGCTCTCTGTAGCAGTGTAACTTCTGAACCATTACAGGCTTTGTTACCATCTGTGCTAGCAAGACTGTAGAATGTGCTAGACTAGGGGGGAATGTTTGAAAAATAAAAACCTGTAATCCTCTGCTCTGTGTCTCATCCAGTTTGTTCTGTTCTCAGGGCAAGGGCCAGCTATTTTTCCTTGCCCTTGACTTTCCTCTGCCATCCTCACCTGTTAGGGCCCCCCCTCAGCTGGCCAGAGGCAGAAGGGTTGCAGTGTGACCACCCACAAAGTCTCTGGTGTTGCTCTGCAGTGTGTAGAGCCACTTGTTACAACTTGCTGGCAGTGCATGGGGATCCATGGGCTGACAAGCCCTGAAACTGGCCCTGGGGAGTTTTAAATCCTGCAGGACTAGTCTAGAGTTGTTTTAGCCCCTTCATTTCTTGCCTTTCTAGACCTGAGTGCTGAAGCTGACTGTGTTTGGTATAGCTACATTCAAATGTCTTTGTGTGTCAGCAGCAGTGGTGGCAGGTAAGGAGATGAGAGAGAAATGAGGGAAGGAGTGTAGACCATGGATTCCACTGGCCAGGTTAGACACACGGAGGGCAAGTTGGGGATGTTGTAATACTGCTGAGGGTAAAGACTCATTTGTGAAATTGCACAACGTGTGTACAGCCAGAAAATGTTCATTCAAAGCCTTGAATACTCAGTATATTATTTGTGAATTCTATTCTTCACTACAGTTAATGCAAACAACTAAATATCTAAGGGGCTCTTAAGGGTCCTGCTTCAAGATTTAACCCAATTTACAAAAATGGGGAATTAGGAGGAGATCCTTAAAGAAACTGTCTGCCCCTCTGTTCCTTGGGTACTTAGGGCTTTTTGCAGTCACATAATGATAGGTGCTGTTGGAGACACAAAATGCCAAAGATTTTGCAGCTGATTGGATCAGAGTGGATGTGTTCAAAACTTGCCTGCACAGCAGGGGACCATGCATTTGCCCAGTAGCCATTAACACTCCTTACACCTCTTCCAGCATTGGCCTGTGCCATTTCAGCATTGCCAAGGAGAACAAAATGGGACCTGAATGCCTTGGCTCAGGGCTGATTTTGATGAGTGTGACACGGTCTTCAATAGTCACCAGGAGTCCTGCTGTGTTCTGTGGGTTCAATGCAGCGTGTTTGCACCTTTCTTGCAGTCTTGGAGACCTCCTAGCTCTCCCAGCTTGTCACCATAAGTATTTTGGCCTGTGGGTAGTTACTTGCAGAACAGCAGTACATGAAGCCAGTGCAAAAACAGCTTTTCTGCTCAGCTGGGTTTCTGGCCAGAGTCCTGCTTTGCCTCCAACCCCTGCTGGTTTATGAACACCTGTGTGCCACCAGTGATGGGCCCACGTGTGGAAGCACAGCAGGGAAGGCTGCTGCCCACTGCATGTGTCCTTTGTGGTGGAGCTGATGTGTGAGGAAGGAGGGCTGGGGCTGGGGCACAGGGAGATGGTGAGTGCACGCTGCATTCTGCTGAGCTGTCCTCAGCTCATCTGCTATTCTTTCCCCTTCATGGCTGTGCTAGAGCAGCAGCCAGAGGCCTGGCTTTGAATGGGTGGGTTGTAGGAGCTGTGGCAGTACCATTGCTGCAGTGACTTGGTGTTGGCCGTGGGTTACAACACACCATTCCTCCCACCATGCAGCTTGGGAATGGCTCAGCTGTTACAAAAACAGCCCTGGCTACACCTGCCAGCACTTCTTTCTGCTACAGGCTTTGCAAGAAACTCTATAACTGCTTTGGGCATGTGCCTGCATCCTCCCCTTGGTAATCCCTGGTACAGTCACAGTGTCCCAGCTCCCATGTGCAGGATACCCTGGAAGGTTCCTGCAGAGGTGAGGCAGTCTCTACTCTGGCAGTTCTTCCAGCCACAGAGCAATAGGGAGGAATATCCTGGCCCAAGCACATGAAGGATGCAGGGGCCACCAGGACAGGGACCCAAGCATTGAAATTGCCAGACTTGGGGCTTGCTGTGTGTGACTGCCAGCAGCTCTGCTTGTTTCTGATCAGGGTTGGGAGAGTATGGAGCTCTTCATCTTATTGGTGTGGCTGTGAGCTGGAGTGTGTGGCAGCTGCCCAAGCCCTTAGTGCAGTGTGGAGAGGAGGTAAAACGGAGCCAGCCTCACATCACCTGGGCCACACAGCCCCTCACCCCCAGCCAGAGCCATGCTGTCACTGCCTTGTCCCTTTCCTGGCCAGCACCAGGTGGTGGTGGGAGGTGAGGATGCTACTGCTGGCAGCAGGCTGGGAGCCAGCCCCATGCTGCCCAGCACTGCAGGCACGCTGCTGGCTTCAGGAGCAGTGAGCCCTGTGGGGAACTGGCTGCTGTGGCTCGTCCCAGCCCTGCAGGAGACAGAGCTGCTGTTGCAGGGACAGCAGGGACACTGGCAGGCTGGCTGGCAGGCAGCTAGGCTGCTGTGGTTAACCAGTGCTACCCCTGACAGCGAGCAGTACACCCAGCTGCCTGATCCCTGCCCAGCCCTCACTGGGGCTAAGTGAAGTGTAGCAGTCAATCCCAGCACTGTCTAGCCAAGCCTGGTGGCAGCTGTCCCAGCACCAGTCATCCTTGCACTGGTGTCACTGTTCTAGCACCAGTACTGACTCAGCTGGTACTACCCAGCACCAGTTGTCCTGGCATTTTACTGCCCAGGCACCAGCTCGGCCCAGTACAAGCTGGTCTAGCCCCAGCTGAGGGAAAGCACCAGCAGCACAGATCAGGAAAAAGTTGTTCCTGGTTCCTGGCCTTGCTCACTGAGCGTCTGCTTGGGAGTGTGAGCAAAATGCTTCTTTAGCTGCAGAAGCAGCACCCACACCTTGGCCACCTGTGACCAGGTACCAGCCAGCTCTTTCTGTTGGCCCACTCCACTCCTCCTTGCTGGAACACCACAGCCCCTTAAAAAACTTCCCTCTTTTCCTATCAAGCATGCCATGTTGCAGTATTGCTTATCTGAGCATGGCAAGAGGACTTAGCTGAGCTGAACAGGATAGGTGTAGCCTCAGTGACAACCTGCTGGCCATGGACCAGAGCTGTCAGTGCATGACCCCAGCACGGCTGAGAACGTTGGGTTTCCTGACACTTGGACCATCTCAGGGCTGTGGTCAGCCAGGCATTGCTGTCTGACCTTCACACCAACCATGTAAGTCTGGATCCCCTTCCCAACATGTGGCAGAAATAAAGCACACATCCATGTCAAACATAATATATTTATAGCAAAAATAGGCTTTTTTTCTGTAGCTTCCATACACAAGGTTTTCTCCCCGTATATTTACGCAGTAAACAGGTCGACTGAAGCAGCGTGCGCTGGCTGACTCGACAGCTGCTCTTGCTTCAGGCTCCCACTTACAACTGGTGGCTTCATTCCCCTTTTGTGGCTGCTGTCTGGAGCCTGCGCTGGTGCCCTTGTACCTCTCCAGCCAGGGGTGGTGGCACAGGCAGGGAGCAGCCCAAGGAGATGGGGGGAATGGTGGTGTAGCCCCCCAGGCAGAGGGCATGGCTGGTGGTCAGGCTGCCTCTGTTCAAATGGGGCAGTCCCAGGAGTGCCCCTCAACCCATGGTCAAGGAGAAGCTTCCTGTAGCTCAGCTGTGCTGACCACAGGCTCCTCCACCATGCTGTTAAGCAAGTGACTGGGCACAGGACCTCAGCCCTCTCACGGTGGTAAAGAAGGTACAAACCACATTAACCCCAACACATTAACAAGCCTCCCTTGTTCCTCCTGCCTCTCTGCTGATGGGAAGCAGAGAAGGGGCTTAGGACTGCCAAAGTCCCCTGCAGAAACCTCCAGTGCCTGAACACTGTCAAAGACCTTCTCATCCCATTGTCGGAGAAAGCAAAGCACGAGCGTGCCCTGCCAGCAAGAGCTTCACAGTTTGGAGTTTGCTGGGTCATCTCTTGTCCATCCCAGAAGGGTTTGGCACATAGACCTGAAGGACATAACACACAGGCAGCAACTGCATCCCCTTGCTGTCCTGGGGAAGGGCCCTTGCTAGGAGCCAGCACTTCTTTGCTGCCTAACCCTGCAACTCAGAACATTGCAACACACCCACACACTGCCCGCACTGTTCCCAAGAGAGACACCACCCCGATGAGGACAGGTGCCCAGGGGTGGCTTTGTAAGCAGAGCAGCCACTGCAGCACAGGGAAGGAAGCCAGTTCTCCCCTCCACCCTTCCCTGTGCCACTGAGGCTCCCACAGCACCCAGGCAAGGAGCATCCCTCTAATCTGGCCCCAGTCCCCTCCCACTCCCCTCTCCCCCATGTTTTTGGCAGTCCTCCTTGGACACATTCAAGTCTCCAGCATCTCAGCAGCACGGACTTGCCTCACAGTTTGGTAATTGCACGTAACAGGGCCACTCAGTGACCCCCACAAAGGCTGGGGGTGGGGGGGTGGGGAACCAACAAAAAGGAACAATACAGTCAAGTAAACTAAAACCAAGAAATCCCTCGCCGTGGGTCCCAGCACGCCGGGCCCCGCAGGAGTTCAGGGAGAGAGGAGGCTGCCCGGCCCTGCCGCGGCGCAGCTCCCGCCTAGGAGATCATGTACTGGGTGATGGCCTGCAAGGCGTACAGCAGCTCGGCCTGCATCCGCGCCTCCAGGATCAGCAGGTTCACGTGCACCTGGGGGAACAGCAAGAGAGGCTCAGACAGCCAAAGTGTGCTGTGCTCAGCGGGGCAACCACCTGGGCAAGTGAGTCTTTTGTCATCAAAATGCCACCAATTCTTCCAGCTCAGGCAGCTCCCCTTTTCCCCTCCACCTAGTCCTGTAGGCTGTGGCTGCTTCCCAGAGCTGTGTGCCAGGGAGTTCCCTGCATACTTGGCACCAGCATTCCAGGCTGGCAGCGGCACAGTCCCTGACACCCACAGCAGCCGCTCCTCTGAGTTACAGCTTGACAGAGGGCTCACCAGGAAACACTCACCACTGGGGTAATGACCTTGGTTGGAGATGTCTGTGCTGCTGGTGCCCCGGTCTCATCACACTGGGTAGCCCCATCCCACATGAAGCCCATCTCCTTACAAACAGCCAGTTTCCATTCCCTCCTGCCACCTCAGGCTGGTTTGGTGCCTCAGAGATCTCCCATAATACCCCCCAAAGCACCCCAGCTTGCAGCCCTGCCCACTCCCAGCCCCACCGCAGGCAGAGCCAGGGGCCGGTTATCCCACCTTTTCACTGTGCTTGAACTGCTTCCAGAACCTGTCAAACATTTCTGAGTTTGTCTTCTCTGGGTAGCAGGTTACAGTTTTAATGTAAACTTTGAGCATTCGCTCCAGGAGCTGATTCACTTCTGCATAGTCATAGTCATCGTACCTGTGGGGAGCACAGGGGCGAGTCACGGCCAGCACCTTGCCTGTGGTCTGCCTGGCATGGCACAGCCACAGGGCAGGGGGGCACATGGCAACAGCCACCAGGCACTGAAACCCTGTCCCCAAAGCCCCCGGCCCGGGCCAGAGCAGTTCAGTATCCCTTCCCTGCCTGTCTCAGCATCCAGGCAGGTGATTCACCTCTGTCCCTTCTCCAGGCTCATCTGCATGACAGAGTACCCTGCCCTCCTCCCAGCTGGGTCAGCTCAGTTTTCTCCCCTGGACCGTGAGGTTGGTTTCCCTACCTAATGCCAAACATGCAGTGGATGTAGTTCCAGATGCCACGCTTGAAAACAGAGGGCTCACAGCCCTGCCTCTTGGCCATGGCACTGCTTTGCA
Organism: Phylloscopus trochilus trochilus; assembly: GCA_016584745.2. Classification (NCBI taxonomy): domain Eukaryota; kingdom Metazoa; phylum Chordata; class Aves; order Passeriformes; family Phylloscopidae; genus Phylloscopus; species Phylloscopus trochilus. The sequence goes on from WQNJ02000046.1 coordinate 5,360,828, forward strand.
GACCATCCACCATCCTAAACTTCTCATCCAGGAGATGCCCAATGTCAGAGTAGAGCCGGTTGACCAGTGAGAAGCCATGGTCTTCCCAGGAGTAATCCTGTTGAGCACAGCAAGAGGATTTTGCAATTGCAAAAAGGAGCTTGGAGCATGTTCCCAGGAAGAAAGACTGGAGACCTCAGGAAGCAAAAGAGTTCAGTGAATATGCTCTGGAGGTGGCTCTACCCAAACTACAACATCTCTTATCAAGCACCTTTTGAATGATTTTGACCCTTGCCTACATGAGGGCCGTGTGAAAAAAATCATCAACCCTTGGGGACAGAAGTCACCTCCCTCTTCCCAACCCTAGTGAGGCAGGGCCAGTCTGCATGGGCAACTCTGCCACTATTTCCTGCCCATGAGGAATGGGGAGGGGAGGTGGTAACTTTGGCTACTGCCCACCAAGAGAGCACGAGTCTTACCTGGACTCTGAATACCTGTGTCTGATCCTCGTCGCGCCGGGCAAAGTCCTGGTATCCAAAGTCAGGGTCCTGCATGTAGCACGCAAGGTTGGTGGCACCGGTGACTACCCCGTCAGTATCTGCAAGAGGGGAGAGCCCTGCAGATGGGTCAGAGCAGTGCTCAGCTGCCCTGTTCCCAGCCACATCAGGCATCGAAAGCCAGCCCTTGCTGCGCCCCACATGCATCCCGTGAGCCCCTCTGAACCACACATCATGGAAAATGTAAGGCACAGAGGGGCAACAAACACCCAGCTGTGCCATATGAACTCCCACCCTGCACACCCACACCTCTGCTCCCTGCCCCTCACCTTCCTCTCGGTCCTGCTGCAGCAGCCTCGTCTCGTCCCTGCCCTCAGCCTCCACCTGGATCCGCTGCATGCGTTCCCGGAGGGAATCCAGCTCCATGCAGGAGTCCAGGGACTGCACAGACACAGGCGTGGGGGTGAGAGCAATGGTCCCAGCAGCATCCCCCCATCCCCTGCAGACCCACCCTCGGGGGCTCACCCGCTTGCGGTTGATACGCAGCAGCTCCTGGCTGTAGCTGTTGCCAGCAGTGGCCTCACAGAAGCACTGGTTCCCGAGTGACAATGGCTTCAGCGAGCCTCGGCCACCCAGCCCCTCGTCCTGCTCGCAGCCACAGCCGAAGACAAAGCTGGCGAGCGCGTGGCAGTGCGCCAGGAGGACGACGGCGTGCACCAGCTCTGCCAGCGACCAGCTCCACTCACTGATCTTCAGCAGCTTCTGCAGAACATGGACACACCAGCAATGTGACACAGGCAGGCGGGCAGGGTGCTGGCAGCCCCTGCGGACGTTGCTGTCCCCACTGCCACCCTGGGTCCCTGGCTCATGGCCCTTCCCAGTACCTCAATGTGCTCCTTGGTGATGAGCCACGGCCGGTGTGCCAGGATCTTGTTGATCTCGTTGAGGTTGCGGAGTTTGGGGGGGATGAATTCGAGGCCGCGCAGCCACTGGGGGTCACCCCCTGCCCGCAGGAACTGCAGCACGTGCAGGTTCACCAGGTACCGGCACTGGTGCCGAGCTGCCGCCTGCAAGAACAGCCCATCAGCATCCCTGCACTGCCACAGCAGGACAGGCATCCCACACCCACCTCTCGCCCAGCCTCCAGGACATCGTGACTTGGCCCCTGATGAGAAGCCTGGGGAATAGGGTGTCTGCTGGAGGCTGAGGAGAGCCTCGCAGGGCTGAGCAGAGCCCCCCGTCCCCTCTGGCAGCTCCCAGCAGGACTCACCATGATGGCGATGTAGTGCCGGCAGTCAAAGGGCAGGGGGCCATCCATGTGCATCAGGTAGTGCTGCGTCTTGAGGAAGCTGTCCAGGTACTGTGGGTGGTAGCCCATCTGCTGGGTCACCGCCTCCAGCCGCCCTCGGCTGGCCAGCACCTTCACAAAGAGGAACTGGGGGCACTCGGGGTCGCTGCTGGACATCTTCACTACCTGCAGGAAACATGCTCTGCTTAGCTCTTCCCAGAGCAGTCCCTGCTGCAGCAGCACACCCCAGCCAAGCCCAGGCTCTGCAAGGGGCAGAGATCTCTCTCCCAGCTCAGTGCTGCCAGAGGGAAACTCAGGGCTATCAAGCAGAGCACTGCTCAGTGCCACAGGTAGCGGGAGGACAGACAGCAAAGACACACAGGTTGGTCTCTATCTGGGAGAAGGCTCTGCATGGTGAGTGGAAGCAAAGGGCAAACCAGGAATGATGTTTCTTGTGGTGCAAGGCAGGATCAGGAGAAACATGACACAAAATACATTCCAGAGTGGAGCAGCCCATCTGCCTTACTGCCAGCAGGGAACCCTCCTGCACACTACAAGGATGAGAGAGAGCTGTGGAAACAGCAGAGGGACTCCCAGGCTCCTACTCTGGCAAGCCAAGGGCATGTCCTGTTACCTTCCATGTGATCAGGAGCACACAGAGGAGCTCCCCACATATTGCCCAAGCAGACAGCATGGCAGTGGGGCCTGCAGCACAGAGCACAGCTGTTACTGGGTGTGCCCACCAGAGAAAACAGATGGGCAACTCAGCAAGGAGGGGCCCAGACACCCCCAGGAATGCCCACGCTAGCCTTGCACCAGGGCCCCCATCCAGCACAGCTCCAGCCCCTCCTGAAAGGGTGGTGGGAACAGAGGGCACAGATGTTGGAAAGATGCCCAGGCAACTGCCGTGCTCCAACCGTGTTGCCACAATTCCCACCCAGCAGCATGGTCTGCACCTGCAGCTTGCCCACCCCAAGGTAGGGGTACAGCAGGTGCTAACCCCTGTTACACAGAAAGTCACAGCTCCTGTTCATATGTGGGAGCCCAGGCAGCACCCCTGGATGCAAAGGATGCATCTCTTCTCCCAGCCTTGAACTGAAATCTCTCCTGGGAAATACTGGCCCTGCTGACACCACTGTCTTGTTCCTTCCACCTGTCTCCCCAGTGCAGTCACCCAAAGGCTGGTGACTGGAGCATGGCAACAATGGTGGCATAGGAGAAAACCAGGAGCTCTTCTGCAAACCACCAAAGCTAAAGGGTGCATGGCAGAGCACCCACGGGTGAGGGGCAGACAGAGCAGGGGTGAGCTGTGTGGCAGCACAGAGCAGTTGCACCCACAGGCAGTGCAGGAAGCAGCTCGGGCTATTTTCCACCATCCTGCACTTCTGGTGAAAACACCGTCACTCAAGTGTCAAGAGATTTACTTGATGACATTTGGAGTGTCCTGTTCACTTCCTCTGCTGAAAAGGGTCTACAAAACCCCAAAACTCGAATGGAAAGAGATGAAAAGCACCAGCTTTTCTGATCAACATAAGAAGATGAAAGCCCACCAAAAGCCCCCTACAAAGTCCCTCTGCCTAGGGAGATGAGGTGCCATGAAGACACCCAAGGGGCTACAGCCACTGGTATTCTCCTGGAGGGCTGAGGAGGAGGAGCCAGGGGCCCTTCCACTCCCCCTTGGGGAAAGGTGGTCCCCAGGAAGGAGCTGTGCAACCAGCCCAGGGCTCAGCTTCTGGTGCTGCCAGCTCTCCTCACTGCTTGTCCAGGTGATGATGGAGCAAGCAACCAGGCAGGTATGCCTTGGAAGGAGATGATGAAGGAAAGAGGGGATGAAGGTGCAGAACAGCCACCTCCTTGGCTCTCAGCCCCTAGCCAGACTAAACTGCCCACTCCCAAAGGAACCAGCTCAGCCCAGGGTATCTCCTACCGGCACCAGCTGCCACAACCCCTCAGTTCTGCCTCCCCAGCCTCTGTCAATGACCCCAGTGGCACCTTCCTCATCCTCCTCGACCACAGCCCTCCTCCTCCCCCGATCCACTCGCACTCCCGGGCGGTGGGAGCATCGCCTCCCTCCCCGGGGGAATCTAAGTGTGTCCGAGCCCCCTGAGCTCCAACAGGCACCTCAGCTGCGTCCCCACCACCAACCTCGTCCCCTCCCCGCCCGGCGGAGCCGCCGGGGGAACGGTGTCCCGGCAGCCGTGAACACATAAAGAAGGAAGGTTGGAGGAGCCCGGACAGCGCCGAGATGTGCGGGAGAGGGGCCAGCGGACTCCGCCGCGCTCGCCGCCCGGCCGGGGCTCATCCCTTCTCCCTGCGAGACCGTAGCTCCGTCGGTACCGGTGCTTCCTCCGGTAGCGTTCGCTAGAGACGGTGCCAAGGCGGCACCTCTCACCCGGCCCTTGCGCCTGGGTATTCGAGAGGACGGAGGAAGTACGAGTGCCCGCGGCAGGGGCCCCTACGGCGGTGCCGGCGGCCGGTACCCGGGGCCGGTACCCGGGGCCGGTACCCGCGGCCCCATTGTGCGGGCGGTGGCGGCGGCAGCGCCCCCGGTGAGCGGCGCGGGCAGTGCAGGCGGAGAGAGAAAAACAAGTTTGATTGGCAGTGATGGAGCCACGGCGCCTCCCGCATCCCGCACAAAGGGGACGGGGACGGCACCGCCGCACCGGTACCGGCACCGGGAGCAGGACCAGGATCGAGACCAAGACCAAGCCGCCGGGCGCGGCATCGTGAGAGCGTAGCCTCGCCGGCCCCGCGCACCGCCAGCGGGCAGCGGGAATGCCCCGGCCTGCTGGTGCCGCAGCCGTGCCGGCCCGGTAGCGGCGAGCAGGGCGAAGCCCGGTGCTCCTGTACGGGCTCCGGTGGTGGCGGCGGGGCGGGTCCTACCTGCCCCGGCAGCCGCTGGCATCGGCTTCCTCGGGGGTGCTCCACGCTCTGGGGACACACGATCATGGTGAGCCCGTGCCGTGCCGTGCCGTGCCGTGCCGTGCCGTGCCGTGCCGAGCGCAGTCCCGGTGCCCGGCGCCGGTGCCCCCGCCCGGTGCGGCCGCCGGCAGCGCAGAGCCGGCACCGCGGCAGGCACGGGGGGCGGGCCCGCCTGCGCCAATCGCCGCCGCCAGGGGGCGGCCGCCGCCGCACCACGTGGGCAGGGCTGGAAAGGGCCAGGAGCTGGCCCCGCCCCCTCCGGGGTGGGCGGGGCCCGGCCTGCCCCGCCGCTGGGGGGCGCTGTCCCCTGTCCTGGGCACCGCGGGACGCGGGGGGGGAACAAAGCCGGGGACCCCCATCCCGGGCACGGCTGTGCCAGGGTCCCGCTGGGCCAGGGGCCAGCTGGGACAGGGTCTGGTTGTGCCAGGGTCTGGCTGTCCAAGGGTCCTGCTGTGCCGAGGCCCGGCTGTCCCAAGATCCAGCTCACTCTTCTCCCCAGCAAACAGTGATAGGATGGGGGGGTTGTGGTCTTATGTCCTCTGCCAGGGGAGGTTGAGGTTGGACGTCAGGAGGAGTTTCTTCCCCAAAAAGGGTGATCAGACATTGGATTAGACTGCCTGTTAGACTCCATTAAATGTTGGAGTCACTGTCCTTGGAGGTGTTTAAGGAAAGACTGGAGGTGGCACTCAGTGCCGTGGTCTGGTTGACATGGTGGTGTCTGGACAGAAGTTGGAGTCGATCACCAGTGTCTTCTCCAACATAACTGAGTCTGGGATTCTGTAAAAGCAGCTGCAGGGGGCTACAGTCAGTGTTGTCCAGAAAGGCCTGGTCATCTGCAGGGACAGCAGGAGTGGCTGGGGGCTGCAGGTAGCCCCAGAAGTAGTTGGAGAGCCCAGAGCAGAGCCCCCTGCCCAGTGAGGTCATAGAGCATTGCCCATGTGTGCAGGGAGCCCTGTGAGACAGCCAGGAGGAGACTCATCCATGTGCTTGGTGTTGATTGATGAACGTGCTGCCCCTGTGAGCCTTGGACAGCAGGGCTGGGACAGTAGGACTGGTCCCTGCTTCACAACGTGTCAGAAGTGTTCAGGAGCTGAGACTCCACTGGTGCTTTCCCCAGATCCTGCAAGATGAGCCTGGGCAAACCCCTGGTGGGCAGAGCTTTACTGCCACTGAAAACTGGGGACACAGGCGAAGGAGCAGAGAGGCCTTGAGGGAACTGCCAGGATGACACAGTGGCTTGTTGTCTGAGCCAGCACAAGCAGGACACAGGAACAACCACAAAACCACGGATGAGAGGCAAAGAGGAAATTTATTTTTATTACCTCACTGACTGGAGGATCCCCCAAGCAGCACCCAGGCACAGGCAAATAAGCAGGGATGCAGGCACTATGGATCTTCGTCCACCCTAGAGGATCACTGAACCTGCTGTTTTTGCCTGTTTATCAAGGATTTGTGCAGTTGTGGTTTACCACTGTGATTTGATCTTTCCCACAGCAGGCCAGGAATCTCAAGCATGTTAAATAAGGTGCCACTAAGTCTATCACAGGCCTGTGTTATCTAAACACAGAAGTTCTACTTACTGAATACACAAAGCTAAACAACGATGAGTATGGTATATGTGTTTTTCTACATCAGCTGCAAGGCACTTCGGCATGTTTACAATCTTTCTTGTCTATCTTTCTGTATTTTTCCACACTTGGCCCCCCTGGAACTTCTCATCCCCATCAGTTGGCCAGTGGCCCCTGCCTGCTCAGCTGCAGCTGCCCACTCACCAGGACACGTCCCTGGGTGTGCTCATGGGCACCTCGAAGCAGGGAGGGGGACTTGGCAGGAAAGCAAGACCAGGGATCCAGGGCATTTGGCAGAGGCATGGCAGGAGCAGGGAGCAGGGCCTGAGGAGAGGTAAGGTTTGGGCAGCAAAGCTGTGGAGAATGAGGGATGCAGGGTGCAGGAGTGTGTCACACTCTCCCATAGCTGTTCTGGTAGGGGCTGTGCTCGTTGGGGGCAGCTGGGGGCCCAGGCATTGGAGGTGGTGCATGGTTGCTGCCATCCCAGAGGGGCTCATGGCTGTCCTTGGGTGGCAGCTCAGTCACATAGCAGATGTTCTCGCTGTAGTTGGGCTTGAAGCTCTCCACGACATCTTTGGGGACTCCAGCCCATTCCTCCAGGGAGCAGAGCAGGGTGAGAGGAGCCACCACCCAGCCCAGCCCCAACCCCACGCAGCAGGGGTGAGCCCAGGGCAGGGCTGCCTGCACCGCCTTACCTGGAAATTGCCGTTGTGGGTGATGAACAGCTCATCAAAATTCTTGCTGGGGTTGGGAATTCTGGGCATCAGGATGACCCATACCCTGTGCAGGGGAGGTGTGTTAGACAGGGAGAGCCCCAGTGCTGCTGCCCCCCAGTCAGCTGCCCACACTCACCTTTCCATGCGCACCAGCAGGATGACCAGCACCAGCAGGAGCAGACAGGAGGCAACGGGGACCAAGACCGTGCGGATCCCAAACCAGTGCAGCCATTCCTCCACTGTGCCTGGGAAGAGCGGGGCTGACACTGACCCCGGACAGCACACCACCACGGCAGTGGGGTGGGCCTGCAGGTGGCCCTTTGTGGGTGGCCGTGGCATTGCTCATGGCAGGGCTCAGCTGGGAACAGAGGATGGAGAAGGGGCCTGTCCCCAAGCCCTGCCATCCTGTCACCATAACTAGCTGGTGACCCTGTCCTGGCCCAGCCATGCCCTCTAGTGCTAAGAATTCCCTGGCAAAAGTCAGCGGCTCCCACTTTGCTTCCAGAAGTACAAAGGATGCTGCTGCTGGCACCCCACATGCCTGGATAGGTCTTGTCCCTACAGCTGCTGCCTGAGACCATTCTCTACTTGCTTGGCCATCTCTCACCTGCTGAGCTCTGCCATGCTGCAGTCCATCCTACCCCACTGCAGCCCTCAGAACATACCCTTGCTGGTGGAGTTGCTGCCCCAGACGACAGGAACGCTCCACTCACTCCAGAACTGGGTGCTGCCACAGTATTTGTTGATCTTGCTGCGCACGTAGAAGGTGTAGGACTTCTCATAGTCCACGCTGGGTAAGGAGAAGACATCTCCTTTCACCGAGAGCTCCTGCAGAGACATGAACCCTGTGCTGCTGCCTGGGATCACCTTGGAGGCTGGTGCACAGCTCACCTCCAGGCACAGCCACAAGGGTGCAGTGCCCAGGGCTCTCACCGTCCAGGTGGTGTCCTTGTTGCTCTTGTACTTGACAGCGTGCTCCAGGCAGTTCTGTTTGGGGTATGGGGAGGCCCAGGTCAGCTGCAGCTGATTGTTGCTCATGTTGTGGATAGTCAGGTTGACAGGTGCCTCTGGTTTCACTGCAAGGGGCAGGTAATGCCCAGTGAGGGCTGGCCCCATGCCCCAGTGGCCCTGCTGCCAGCTGGGAGCTCACAGGGGAGCTTTGAGAACCCACAGCCCTGCAGAGGAGAGGGGGGATCCCCCCACCACGCTGTACCCAGGTCCTGCAGCAACATGCGCTTGCTGGGGATTTCCAGGGTCTTGCCACCAACGCTGGCATTGATGAGAACGTGGAAAGGCTGGAACTGGATGAGCTCGTTCTGCTTGAAGTGGCAGCCGACCCTGACACCCTGGTCCTGCAGGTAGTGCTTGCACTCCACCGCCTTGTCAGACGTGTTCTTGTACCTGTGCCACAGTGGGTTACCAGGCCTCACATGCCCCAGCCCTCACTGGGACCCCTCTCCCCAGCGCAGCCCATCCTGCTAGCCCTGGGGACAGAGCTTGCCCCACCCTGGGCTTGGGAAGGAGGAGCAGCCCTCCTGCAGTGGGACCCATTGCGGGACACTGCTGTAGGACTGGCCATGGGGCAGGGGCACCTACCAGTAGAAGAGAGAGTAGTTGACTGTGGGCATCTCTCTGCTCCCCCACATGCAGGTCATATACTCCTCGTTGAAGAGGACACACTCCACCCCTGCAAGCAACAGAGTGCTGGGCATGGCAGTGGTGGGTGGCTATACCAGGGCCCAGGGGTGCACCAGAGAGACGTGACACATGCCAGATCCCTGCATGTCCCTATAAGCCTCCCTCTGTGTGAACCAAACAAACTCATCAGCCAGCACTGCAGGGGGAGGAGAAAGACAGAGTCAAGCTTTCCTGGGTTGTAATGTAACACAATGGAACAAACAGGCTGTTTCTATACCTAGAGATGGAGGGCACCTTCCCACAGGCCCAGGAAGTCCAGGGATACAGAGAAGCTTTTTCCACAGAAAGCTGTTGTTTTACTGACAGCCAGACAAGGAGTGGATTTTTTTCTCAGAAAACAGTGGCTGGGATGAGAGTGCCAGGTGGAAAGAAAAGCTTGTACCCTGTCCCCTTCCTGTGCACAGCACTACTGAGGTGACCAGGAAGGAAAGGGCAGCTGGTGCAGATCTACTGACCATCCTGACCAGCACCCACACATAGCACAGAGCAATAGGACCTGCCAGGAGAGCGATGGGGCAGGAGCACTGCAGGACTAGTAGCCAGGGGGCTGGTGGGGTCAGAAATTCTCCAGCACTGCAGTGGGCACAAGGATACCCCCCAACAGGGCTCCCTGGTCCAGCCTGACCCTCCTGGCAGCCCCACTGCAAGGTGCTGCAGGTCCTGGGACACATCAGGGGTGGCAGGGCCCCCGGTGTGTTCCTGGTGTGTGTGCCAGCTCACACGCCACACATCCTGTCCTCGCCCGCCATCGCTGGGGAGCTCCAGTCCCCATCCCCAGCCACAAAAGGGGCCCGCAGCCTTCCCTTGTGCCTCCTTACCTGGGTGGCTGTGGGCAGCAGCAGGGTAGGGACCCAGCCCACAGAGGAGGAGGAGGAGGACAGGCAGGAGGAAGGTGCCAGGAGCTGCCATGGGGGCTGCTGAGCAGGGACGCGTGCGAAGAGCCTCAGGCAGGGCTGCCAGCTTCCGCAGCACACTGCTTCCTGCCCCACGGCACCGCCTGCACCGGGGGCCCACCCTACGTGCTGCCCCACGGGCCACCTTACGGGGATCATGGTTCCAGTGGGGCCCCACAGCCCATCCCAGTGGGATCCCACAGCTCATCCCACTGGGACCCCATGGCTCATCCCAGTGCAACTCCATGGCTCATCCCACTAACGCACTGGGACCCCCACAGCGCATTCCCACCGGGACTGCGTTACCCTTCCCGCTCAGTTCTCACCCCTCACACCTCTTGGACCCCCCAATTCATCCTGCCACGTTCCCATGGCTGACGCTGCCATGCTGTAGGGATCACCGCCACTGGGCTGCCCCAGGAGCACGGCTGGGATGGGGATCCCAAGGCCCAGCCCGCCTGGATCCCTGGGAGCATCACTGGGAGTCACTGACGCAGTCGGAGGGGGCGCCTGAAGGGGGACAGTCACAGCGGGGCTTTGTGTGTGTGACAGTACGGCCGGTGTCCCCGGGGGCTGTTGCCGGTGTGGTGATGGCCGCCCCGGGAGTGTTGGTGGCCGGGGTCCGGGGGTGCCCCGCTATGGGGGCCGGGGGGCAGCCAGGGCTGAGGGTGAGGGGGGTGCCGGCTGATCCTGTCCGGACACGCCACCGGCGCGGCGCCTCCGCTGGGGGGCGCGCGCGCCCCTCGGGCTGCCCCGTCCCTCTTCGACACTTTCCGGCTTCGCTCGGCGCGGGCTCGGGCCCTCCCGGCACTGCTCGGGACTCTCCTGCGGCGTTCAGCTCTTTTTGTCCCTGCTTCGGGGACGCTCGGCTCTCTCCGGCTACTCTCGGATCTCTCCGGCTGCGCTCGGTGCTCTTCGTCTCTCCTTGGTCCAGTCACAGCAGCACTCGGATCTCTCCGTCATTTTTCGGCACTTTTCGGCAACACTCGGGCCTCTCCGGCGACGCTCGGGACTCTCCGTGCTCCTTCGGCCCGGCTCCGGCGGCGCCCACCTGCCCCGGCGCAGCGCTCAGCGCGCAGGCGCGGGCGGCCCCGGCGGCCCTTGTTGTGGCCCGGCCGCCCCCGCCCGGCCGGCCCGCCATGGCGGCCTTCGGCGTCCTCAGCTACGAGCACCGCCCGCTAAAGCGGCCGCGCCTCGGCCCGCCCGACGTGTACCCGCAGGACCCCAAGCAGAAAGAGGTGCGGGGGCCGAGCGTGTTGGGGGTACCCGGGGTGCAGGACCGCTGTGCCGGCGCTGGAGCTGAGGAAGCGCTGCGTTCGCGGCTCGAGGGCCCGGGAGCTGGGCGAGGGGGCCCCGTCCCGCTGGGTCTCCCGGGGTTGCGGGGCGCTGGCCGGGCCGGGCCGGGGGAGCCGCGGTCCCCGTGTCCCAGCACTGCCCTGGGCGGTGCCTGGTGGCGAGGGCTGGAGGAGGTCGGGGGAGCAGCCGGGCCTCGCCTCGTTCAGCCCCCGCGGTGGGGACAGAGGCTGCGGCGGTGGGCGCGGAGGGGCCCTGCTGACCGTCCTTCCCCCGCAGGATGAGCTGACTGCGCTGAATGTCAAGCAAGGCTTCAACAACCAGCCGGCGGTGTCTGGGGACGAGCACGGCAGTGCCAAAAATGTCAATTTCAACCCGGCGAAGGTGAGAGACGTCCGGGCGAGGGGCGGGTTTGGCAGGGCAGGCTGCTGGATGCTGGGCGCTCCTGGGTCTTGTTCCTTCCCTGTGTCGAGAGCTAAGAGATCTTTCCCTTTTGTATGGTTGTTTTTAAGGCTTGGCCTTCGATTTCTGTGAAATCCAAGTTCTGCATTGGTTTAGAACTGTGTCTCATCTCTGAGAGAGCAGGTTCTTTTCTGGCTCAGTGCGTCTTAGGGGCAGGTCTGTGTCTGCAGTCCTCGTTAAGCCAGCATCTAGGACTCCCTAAATTCTGCAATTAAAGTACAAAGCTATGATAGTAGGAGAGAGAAACTCCTTATTGGTTTGGTTACATGATGGCCATGGTAAAAGGAAGGTATGGTTTCTTGAAACATCTGGAAGTTTAAAAGTGGGAGTTATATAATAGGTTTCAACTCCATTTCTCCAGTCTCTGAAGTCAAGATGTTGACTTCCTGACAAAACAGCTAGTAATGACCTGGGTTGAAAGGCAATCAGTAAGCACAGGATACTTGTTTTCTTTGGCTGACTTCTGTCTGAGAAGCCTTCTGTCTGGTTTGACAAGTATTTTTAAGGGTTGTGTCCATCTCAACTTGAGTCCCTGCTTGATGATTGTATGAATTGTCTAGATGCATTAATCTCTGCAAGTATAGAGTTATTGGCAGTTATTTTGTGTTTCAAAAGTTGATACTGGTGAGACCAATGGTAGAAATGAAAAATTGTATTTTAAGCACACTGATCAGGTCTTTGACCTCTGAAATGTAATTAATTTTTTTTTTCTTCTCCTCCTCCAGATCAGCTCAAACTTTAGCAGTATTATTGCAGAGAAGCTGCGGTGCAACACCCTGCCTGACACGGGGAGACGGAAACCCCAGGTCAATCAGAAGGATAACTTCTGGCTGGTGACAGCACGTTCTCAGAGTGCCATAAACAACTGGTTCACTGATCTGGCTGGAACTAAGCCCCTCACTCATCTTGCTAAGAAGGTATGTTACAGGAGAGGGAGGCAGCCTGGCAGGGCAGAGAGTTTAATCTGTGCTTGTTTCTGGAGGTTTTCTGAAGGTCTTGACTGTGTGGAGAAGTTTCTTGTCTGTACATCTTGAGAAGCTTTCAGCTTGAGGATGTAGGATTTGTAGTGCCCTGGCTGTAGTCATCCACACTTTGAGAGCTGGTCTCTTGTCTCTTATTTGGAGGTGTGTTCAGCTCTGCCTTTTGGCTTGTAAGGCATGACTGATTTATTTTAAGGTTCAGTTGTTTTTCAGAAGAGCAGCCTCTGTTGTCTTTGGTCTGTTGTTGGGGAGAGTTTTTCAAGTTCTCAAAAGTCATAGTGACAATTACTGAAAATAATCACCTAAATGACTTGCCAGACTTCTGTTGCAGTGAGATATTTCTGTTTTCAGCAGGGCAGGGTATATGTGCTGTCACTTGGTCTTGGCCAGGCTACAGTATTTCTATGTCCTGGAATTTAAGGGTAGATATTTCACTTATAGCTGTAAATTCTGTAGAGTATGAAAGAGGGGTCTTACTCTGGCATTTTATTAGGCCTGATAGCAAGGGAGATAGCTCTTTCTCAGGGGAGGCCTACAAACAAGGCACTGTGGAAAAAGCATAACTCCCAGTTGCAAAATGGTCTGAGTCATTCCTAGGGGGGAAAATAAAGTAATCAGATTTTCCCAGAATCTGACTGTTTATAAACTTAGTCCTTCTTTGCATTTTGGCTGTCAAGTTTCCTGAGGTCATGGTGAAAGCTTGAACCTTTCAAGGTTTTCCCCTGTTTTCCTGCAATGAGCTCCATCCGTTTCATGAATTTATATGTGAAAGAGCAAATGTCAGTAGCCAAGCAGTCTGACTTTGAGGCATCAGAGAATAAATGGGAAGAATGTAGGAAAGATAGCAGGTAAATGAACATCAGTAGTTCAGGGACTTGAAGATACCTCCCAAATGGGCCTGGTTTTTGTGAATCTTTTTCATTCCTCTGTGAAAACACACATACTTTTGCTCTCCAGAGTATTGTGTGGAAATGAGCCCCACAGCTGTACTTTTCGCTGTGATGTGTTACTACTTCCTGGTTTATAGTCCTGCAGTCTGATGATTTCACTGGTATCCTCCTGTGTTGTATCTTGAATTTTGAATCTTGGGTTAATGAATTCCTTCCTACTATGTGCTCAGTTTCCTGCTTCTCGCAGTCTTCTGTTGAGTGTTCATGACATTGTGAGACTTCTGTAACCACTCACTACTGTATACAAAGTGAAGAGTCCTGTCTTCATTTTGTATGGCAGATACTATTGTTACTGGCTCAGTCCTTAGTCTGTTACCTTTCATAACTCTTTATGAGCTCTCTGGAGGATAACCTCCAAGGTGTTTGCAGAATTCAGGGCATGGATTTACAGCAACATAATTATACTTTCTGTCTTCTTTCAATTTGTTTTGTTTCTCTTTATACTGAAATGCAGCTCTGGTGCTGTTGCTTTCTGACCACAGGTGAATTTTGACAGTAGATTTTTTTGAGGTAGAGGTGCTGTATTGCTTTGTTCCCTTTTTACCTTTTTCATGCCTGCAGCAGGTATAGCTGCTTTAGCTGCTTCAGTTCTTATTCAAAGTGCTTGGTTCAGTTTTCCCTCTCCATTTCATTTCAGGTGCCCATCTTTAGCAAGAAGGAAGAGGTCTTTGGTTATTTGGCAAAATACACTGTTCCAGTAATGAGAGCAGCGTGGCTCATCAAAATGACTTGTGCCTATTATGCTGCCATCACAGAAACGAAGGTGAAAAAGCGTCACGTCATTGATCCCTTCATTGGTAAGGCCTCTGTGTGCAGCACTGGGTTTGTCCATCACAGCTCTTTCCTTCTCTAAGCCTGCTCTTGATCCTGGAAATCCATATGAATTTGTTTCCTGCTGATAAGTCCTTGGGTTCTGTTGTGAGTAACTGTCTGAACAACAGGCTCACCTGTGAAAGCTCACCTATGAAAGCTCACTGAAAAATAAGTCTTAGCAGCCATAAATACTTCCTGGGAGCCTTACTTTTCTTTTGCTCTGGTAAGTTCTACTGAGCTCCTTTGCTGCCTAACCTGTTTTTTCCTTACCATACAAAGACTGTGAATTTGCAATTTAGTGATGACTGATTAGCTGCTTCCCAAGTGAGTATGTGTATTTCCCAGAGAATTTTGGTATGTTATTCCTGTCTCTGTTTCCAATTTCATTAAGCGTTACTGGATGTAGCATCCTTTGCATCCTGCCCTGCTCCAGGATACTGTGGTCTAGAAGAGTTCTCCTGACTGTGTTCTGGGTTTTTTTAGCTTTCCACTGTGCACCATCCTGTTTTTTTGCTGCTCCTCTTTGTCACAGTGCTCACTGCTAACCTGTTTTCTCCAGAATGGACACAGATCATCACCAAGTACCTGTCAGAGCAGCTGCAGAAAATTGCAGAGTTCTACAGACAGCTCCCAGGGCAAGGCTGTGGTTCACCATCAGGACCAATGCCCCAAGAGGTGGAACAGGCTTTGAAGCAGTGGGACTACAATGAAAAACTGGCTATGTTCATGTTCCAGGTGAGGGACTGGCAGGGGCTGCTGGGTTGGTGTGAGCAGAGGAGGGCAAGGGGAGTGGATGCCAGGTGATTTATTTCTGCAAAATGCTCTCTTTCTGTGAATTGACCACTAGGACTAGATGCAATTTTGAGCTCAGTAATAGGATAGGAGTAGCACAGAACTGGGAAAACTTCCAGAGTTATCTCCACTGTTGGAGTGCAGGCTGCTGCTACTCTGCCTTACCTTGGAGGTGGTTACTTCAGCTTTCATCCATTTGCTCTGCTTTTATCTGTGTGCAGGATGGCATGCTGGACCGGCATGAATTCCTGACGTGGGTCCTCGAGTGCTTTGAGAAGATCCGGTCAGGAGAAGATGAATTTCTGAAAATGCTCCTTCCTTTGCTGCTGCGGGTGAGAAATACACTCTGAGCTGGCTTTAGGAGAGTGCTAACTTCTGCTTTGGCCATCCCCTTCCTATTGCCTTAGGGGATAATGTGTTATTTTTTACCAAGAACACCAGGGAGTGTCCCTATGAACATCCTTCTTAGCTCATGCAATGATGTCTTTTTAGTCCTGCTCTTTTCTGGTTTTTATTCTCCTTTCCCCTTTTTCTTTGCACTGGACTTGGTAATCCCTGCCTGTGCCACAGCTGTGATAATTCCACTGATTGTGCACCAGTACATGGAAAACACTTTTTTCTTTCTTTCTCTTGCAACAAATTCTGGGCAAGCCTTTGAAGCTCTGGGAAGGCTGGGTGTGGGTACATTTTTATACAGTAAGTCATTGCCAGGGAGCATTTCAAGGGTTTTTTCTGATGCTTAGTAGCCAGTGGGTGATCCATGATGCTAAGGAGCTCTCTCTAAAAAGGAGCTGCAGTGTCACACAGTGCAGTACTTTGGGAAGGTCGGTGTTTTTTTCTTGTGTTCCTTGTGACAAGGATGTTTGCTCCTCCTCCTTCCATCTTCCCCTGCAGTACTCTGGAGAGTTTGTGCAGTCTGCCTACCTGTCCAGACGTCTGGCCTACTTCTGCACCCGCAGGCTTGCTATGCAGCTGGATGGTGCTGGTGGGCACCCACCACACATCCTGTCTGCCCAGACAGGCAATGCTCTTCCTTCAACTCCCACCCCTCAGCCAGCTGCAGGGAATCCTCCTCCCAGCCCTTTCAGCGACTTATTGCTGTGCCCCCAGCACCGGCCAGTGGTGTATGGGCTCAGCTGCATTCTTCAGGTAGGTTTAAGTGTTGTGATTCTGGGGTCAGCTGGGACAGTTTGTGTGCCATCACAGGAAAATCATTGCAGTCTGAGTCAGCAGCTTCTTAAGTACAGAGATATCAAACCATGAATATCTTTGGTGATGAGTTACAGGGCTGTTGTCAGATGTCAGTGCTGTAGCACTGCCCTTGACTGACTTGCATAAGAAAAATGGGTTGGAGTAGAGCCTTTTGCTCTACTCACAGGTGCCTGGCTGGGAAAGCTTTACAGAAGAGGGGCTGAGAATGAAAGGGTTATTTCCCATTGTGTATATCAATAGAAGGTTGTCATCCAGGAAAGGAAATTATGCCAGAAATGAAAGTGCTTTGTAATTTTGTCGACTCTTAAAAACAAGTATCCCCTCATCAGGAAAAAAGTTCCCACAGAAAACAAAACAAAACAAAAGAACACACAAAAAAACAACAACCAAAACAACAACAACAACAACAACAACAAAAAACACAGCCAAACAGCAGACATAAGAAACAACCCCTCCCACTTTATAGAAGAATGTAGTGGTTTAGGAGTGGTAGCAGGCTGTGAAAAGGAGCTACTCTAAACTCATAATCTTTATAGGTGATTAAACATTGCAATAAAAGGGCAAGGTTGCCAAAGCTTTACTGATAGATGTGCGAAGAGTTGATCCTGTTGGGACACTGGGATTCAGTCCTTCCTGTCCTGATGTCAGAGAGAGGCATGTTCTGTTCAGTGTGTGCATTCATTCATGATTGTGTTTTTCTCCTTCAAGAGGAGAGTGACTAGGTGAGGTGGGGCCATGCAGAAGGAGCGGAGATTGTTTCTTCAGGGGAGAAAAGACTTGTTAAAGCAGAGGAGGTTCCAGAGAGTGCAGGATGGAGCAGGAGTTGGAGAGGAAGAGAGCACAAAGCTTGGGAACCTGCTACTCAAGAGAGAAACTTGAGATGAAGGAGCCCTGGCAGGATCAAGAAGCAGCCAGCCAGCTCTCAGAGAGAAAGAGAAAAAGAGAATTCCTATAGTACAGTTGGCTAGAAGTAAGGATCTTTCTAGAAGCAAGGGAGAGCAATGTAGGGTTATAAATAAACCCTTTGCATGCTTATTAAGTTTTGTTTGCTTTCTGTTGAAGAAGTTTAGAGGTGTGGGGTTTTTTTATTTTCTATGTGGTAAAACATGTCTTTAATATAAAATCTTGTATTTGGGGAGCTTACTTAGGGAAAATAGATGAGCATATACACCTCAAAAATTGGCTGATTTGGAGTTTGGACACAACCTGCTTAAAAAGTTGTCGTTTGTTAATGATGGTCTTTAGTATGTCTCAGTGGAAACAGGTGCATTTCTAAGAATTTCCATAGTTCTAAGAATGCACATAATTAACCTTTACTGAAATGCTCTCAAGATAAACAGATTCTTTGGTTTGAGTGTCTAAACCAGCTTTGTGAGCCAGAAACTAAGGGGAATATCATAGGAATTGTTTAGTGAAGTTTTGTCTGTGTTTATGTGGGTGTACAAGATCATAAAAGAATGAGAATGCATATAGCATGGTATTGTTACTATAATAATCAGACTTGTGATTATCCAAGAGAATGTTTTAATTAATTTAGGTCTATTACCTCATATTTCTTCTCAGACTTCACACTTGATGAGAATTGTTAAGTCACTAATGTAAATGCTGCTTCTGGACCATGAGGGTTGGATTGTGCGTTGGAGGTGTGAATTTGTATGAACCAAAGGGTCTTTCAGAGCTTAGAATGAAAAAAAACAACCCACCAGATAGTAAATATGCTGTATAGAGGATAGTGAGTGCCTGGGCAATAGAATAAAGTAGTGGCTAGTTCTGTAGAAATGTAACTTAATTGTTTTGACCTTAATTTGCTGAGTGATACTGACTTTTCTATCTGTTGCAGAGTATAATTTTGTGTTGCCCGAGTGCCCTTGTGTGGCATTATTCCTTAACTGATAGCAGGATAAAGACTGGCTCTCCGTTGGACCACCTGCCTATAGCCCCATCCAACTTGCCCATGCCAGGGGGGAATTCAGCCTTTACACAGCAGGTGAGCAGCCTTCAGAAAAGGGAGCTCTTGGGGTTTGGGATAACAGCTCTATCTTAGCTCTTTCAGAATTTTCTTTTCATGTTGTGTGATAAGCAGATCTGGAGGTGCTGTCTCACTCCCTGGCAATTAAGTGCTCTCATTCTGCTGTAAGCCAGACAGTGATGTCCTTGGAAGATGGGCAAAATCTAACCTTCAGTAGAATCAATCTGTCAATCCCTTTGTTTTCTGTAGTTTTGTTCACAGGACACCAAAGGCATCCTTTTGTATGTTTACACAAGTGCATTGTTTCTAGGTTCGAGCAAAGCTGCGTGAAATTGAGCAGCAGATAAAGGAGCGAGGCCAGGCTGTGGAGGTTCGCTGGTCGTTTGACAAGTGCCAAGAAACCACAGCAGGTAACTTGCTGTAGGTTAAAGTTTCTTTCCCCCTGATCCATGTGCTACTCTGACAAAACTCCTGTCTGGCTGTTCTTTTTCTTTTTTTTTTTTCCTATTTACTACTGCTTGTATTTACTGTCAGCAGTAAGACATGGCTCTTTTTTGTTCCAGAGCAAAACCTTTCTCCAGGTATAGGGGTAGTTTCTGTTACTGGAAGCTGGGAATATTTATCAGGGAATTATACTCTTGTCTGTGTGCCATGGTCTGATGCTTTCCCCTAAAATCTGCTGTTGACCACAGTAAGAGTCAGGATATTAAGCTGGGTGGACTCTTGCCTGACTGGTACAGCATTCCTTGGGTAATGAGCTTGCAGAAACTTCTCACAGAGTCATAGACTGGTTTGGGTTCAAAGAGACCTTAAAAATCAAGTGGTCTTGATTCCCCTGCCCTGGGCAGGGACACCTTCCCCTAGATCTGGTTGCTCAGGATCAATCCAGCCTGGCCTTGAGCTCTTCCAGGAATGGAGCATCCACAACCTCTCTGGGCAACCTGTTCCACTGCTTCACCACCCTCACAGGGAAGAATTTCTTCCTAACATCTATCTCCTAGGAGTCTATCCTCCTTCAGTTTAAAAGCGTTACCCTTTGTCCTGCCTTTGTAAAAAGTTTCTCTCAAGCTTTCTTGTAAGCCCCCCTTAGTGTGCAAGGTGACAGATAGGTCACCCTAGAGCTGTTCCCTCAGGCTGAACAATTCCAACTCTTCCAGCCTTTCCTCCTAGGAGGGATGTTCCATCCCTCTGATCACCTTGGTGGCCACCTCTCGACTTGCTCCAACAGGTTCATGAGGACCCCAGAGCTGGAGGCAGCACTGCAGGTGGGGTCAGAATCCCCTCCCTCCCCTGCTGCCCCCAGGGCTTTGCTGCAGCCCAGGACACACTTGGCTTTCTGGGCTGTGAGTGCACAGGGCTGGGTCCTGTCCAGCCTCTCATCCCCCAGCATCCCCAAGTCCTTCTCAGCAGGGCTGCTCTCCCTCTGTTCATCCCCCATCCTGGATCAATACTGGGGTTGCCCTGCCCCGGGTGCAGCACCTTGTACTGGGCCTTGTTGAACCTCATGGGATTCCATGGGCCACTGCTGGAGCTTGTCCAGGTCCTTCTGGATGTCATCCATCCTTCAGGAGTGTCAAGCAAACCACTCAGCTCTTTGTCATCTACAAACTTGATGGGGGTGCACTTGATCTTTGTCGGTGTCACCACTCATCACTGATGTCTGTTGGGACTCTGAGCTTTTGACCACTACCATCTGGATGTGACTGTCCAACCAGTTTCTCATACACTGAGCAGTCCAGCATGCCTGGTGCTGTGTAGGCCCTCCTATTGTCAGAAAAAAACCCAGTATTTTGGTGGCAACGCCAGCCATGGAGCCATGTGTTAATAGACTGGGCCCATCTGTTTCTTCCAGTGTCATTGCCTGTAACTAGAAGGATAGAAGAGAAAATAATCTGTTTTAGAATCCCTTGCTAATGGTCAGTCCCAAAGTCCTGAAGTCCCTTTTTGATTGTATTTGGACTACACTTGTGACTTCATCTCCTTCTGTGTGGAAGACTAATGGGTAATAGTCTGAAAGCTGTACCAGGCTGGGAAGTTTCATGATTTCATGTTCTTAACCTGGGCCACAGGAATGCATCAGAGTTCCCTTAGAGAAGGGTCCATCTCACATTTGGATAAAGTCTTCCACTTAGAAGAGAATCACCTACAGCTACAACCCATCTTTTCTTCCTTGTGGAACTGGTCTTGATACAAGGTGTAGGCCTTTCTGACCTTGGCAACCCATCTGGTGTTGCTCTAGAGTCTGTTGTACCAGCTGCCAAATACACATTTCTCTTTTCTGTTCTCTTCTAGGTTTCACTATTGGCCGTGTCTTGCATACATTAGAAGTTCTGGACAGTCACAGCTTTGAAAGATCTGACTTCAGCAACTCTTTGGATTCCTTGTATAACAGGATATTTGGGCTGGGACCGACCAAGGACAGTCATGAGGTGCTCTGGAACTTTGCTGCTGGGCCCTGGTCTTGGATGTGGCTATGTTCTTGTTTGTATCCCACTGTTACTGTCCTGTGTCTGCAGAGAGCTGACTAGGTAGTGGCCCTTGGCCAAGAGACATGATCTCCATTGAAAAGGATTTCATGCAGCCTTGTTAGGGAGGTACTGAAATGGAAAGGTGGGAGTGGTTTTGTGCTCTGGAAAGTCCAACAAGTACATGGAGGCTTGAGAAAATTCACTGAGGAAAGACATCAGTCTCCATACCAGATTGGTGTTAGGAGTGTGTTATGCCAGTACTAGCCTGGTCACATTTTGGGCTGCCTGCTGATTCCTGGGAGCTCACAGTTCAGGTTCCTGTTAGCCTGGGAGGTGATGTGTTTATGGTGTGTAGCACCATAGTGCATCCACTACTGCATTGGTTCCTAGAAGAGCTACAGGACTGGCTGTTTGTATACTTTGTATGAGGGTGTTGAGAAGTTGTGTCTTACTCAGTGCTGTGATTAGCCCTCTATAGATGTGCTGCTGGAAGAGAGATGATTTTCTGAAGCAGAATCAGTCTGGAGATTTGTCAGGGGCTGTGGACCTCATGTTGCAAAATGGAGTCAAAGCAGAGGGCTCTAGCTTGACATCTGTCCTCCCTATTAGGAGGAGGGGCACGTAGCAGTCTTGAGGCTCTGTTCTGTGGGGAGTAGACCCACAGTTACATCTGCTCCCCTCTCCTGCTTGGCTCAGGTTCTCACTGCAGTGCTTCCATCCCCCCAGATCTCCCCAGACGATGATGCTGTGGTGGCCTTGCTGTGCGAGTGGGCTGTCAGCTACAAGCGCTCTGGGCGCCACAGGGCCATGGTCGTGGCCAAACTCCTGGAGAAGCGTCAAGCAGAGATCGAGGCTGAGGTGGGTCCTTGTTCCTGGAAGGCTGGGAGCAGTGAAGGAGAGCAGAGCTTACCTAACTCCAATTACACCAACAGGCAGAGGCTGTTCAGCACAGTGCCTCTTGTCACTGGTGCTGCTAATTATGGCATTTGCTCCATCTGACCCAATGTAGGTCATAAATGAGCCTGTGGGATGGTGCATATCCCATTTCTTGGATACATTTGAGGACAGCTGATTGCAGTGCAGAAGTGCCGACATACTTGGAGACTGCAATAGCTTACAGAAACCTGTGTGGTGGCTTGCTTGTAAGAGCAAGACAGAAAAATTCTCTTGAAGACTTCTTTTTTGAGATATGTGGATAGGAAGTTTCTCCTCTTGTGTCAGCAGTCGGTACTTTTTTCTGTTTCTGCAGAGATGTGGGGACTCTGAAGTGGTGGATGAGAAGGGCTCCATCTCCTCGGGCTCTCTGTCAGCAGCCAGTGCTCCTGTCTTTCAGGATGTCCTTATGCAGTTCCTTGACACTCAAGCTCCTATGCTAAGTATGTAAATAAGAATTTGTGGTCTCTCAGTTTCTAGCTTTCCCTCTCTTGCAAACTTTGAATTTATGTGCAGTTCTCTTGTGTGTAGGTATTGGGTGTATCTAAATTCTCTATCTGGCTTCCTTGCAATTCAGAGCTTATCTTGGAGAGGGAGAAAAAGCAACTTGCAGGGCCAGATGACAGAAAGATGATACAGAGGCACTTGTGTTAACAGGGCATTGGCCAAGGATAAATGAGTTTAATCAAGAATTACTTCAGGCTGAGAACTGAAGGGAGGTTTTTGACTGGTGACAGAGCTCTGGCTCTCTTGGGAAGTTCTGCAAACAGGTTAAGGGGGATAGGATAACAGGTCTGAATGATGCAGGCAGCTGTTTGTACACCCAGGAATAGCACTTCTAGGCTAAAGTCCAGTGCCTCTGGGCTGTGACACTGGAGAGCTTTTGACTTACTTAATTGCCAATTTTTGAAACAGGACTTTCTGCTTTTAGTCCCTGCTGTAATCTCAGAACTGTGTATCAGTCACTGTGTTGACGTCTCAGGAAATGCTTTCCTTTGCCCTAGGTTAGGTGGCTGGTGTTACTTACAGTGATGCAGAACTACTCTGATAGCCCTGACTGTCTGTGTTATCCTTTTAGCTGATCCTGGGAAGGAAAATGAGAAGGTGGAGTTCTTTAATCTGGTGCTGCTGTTCTGTGAGCTAATCCGACACGATGTGTTCTCCCACAACATCTACATGTGCACCCTCATCTCCCGGGGTGATCTTGCCATGGATTCTCATGGGCCTCGCCCTCCCTCACCCTTTGATGACCCTGCTGAGGAGCATGACAGGAAGGAGACAGAGGGAAGCAGTGGCATCAAGCTGGAGGTGAGAGCATGAGCACCATGGCCTTCCTGTACATCTCTGTGTTGTGCTTGCCTGTTTTTACCAGCTTTGAAACCTCCTTGCTATTGCCTGCTGGAGGATGTACCACTGACTCCTGCCCTTCCTTCCCCCAACCTGTTTCCTTAGCATTTAAATTTAAGGTTATGTTCTAAGTGACTGGAAAGGATCTGCAGATTGCAGAAGGGTAGATAGGAAAATCTTGCATGGCTTGATACAGAGCAGCATATCATGAAGTGCTCTGTGAGGCCTGAGCATAATATTTGAGGTGTATCAGGCTCCAACTTTCCAGGCACCATGGGTATGGTGGCATATTGCTGTCACTGTCCAACTGATGGACATCAGTGCTGTAGTCAATAAATATTCTCTTGTTCCCTGATGCCTCACTGAGATGTAAAGCTGCTCTGTCTGTTCCCAGGACACAGGTCTTTCAGAGCCCATGGACATTGACCACAACCCCAGCATGCTCTTTGATGACATGGAAAAGACAGACTTTTCGGTATGTTCCAGCATTTCCTACCTGGTACTCAGTAAGTGGGGTCAGTGTGTTGTGGTGAGCCCAGGGACAGCATGTGCCTTGCTTTTCTGTATCTGCTGGAAGTGGCTGGGTTAAAAGGCAGTTCACAGTGTAAAAGGTCCATATAACCTATTTATGGCTTTGGTGTTCATCAGAGCAGAGTGAATCCCAGCTTTCCTGGGACCTCTGTGCTCTGGCTACTGCCAGCCCAGTGTTTGGGCAGGGTGGGAAGTGGGCTGCTTGGAAGTGGATGGGAAATGAGTGACCATGATGGCATCAGATTGGGAGTGACCAGTTGCAGAGGTTTTCTTGATCCTGGGAGAAAGCACTAGTCTGCTTTCATCCTACTGTGTGGCCTTCATTACTTCTTCAGGTGTACAGTTGTTCCTATCTGTGGGCATAGTTCATGGTAGCAGAACCATGCAAGCACTTAGGAGTAAAATTAACTTGTGGTGCTCGAAAAATGCACAAGTACCTGCATCTATCCAGCCATTTCTGACCTTTCAAGGTACATGTCAGGCAAGTTTGATGTAAGGCTATATACCTTCCCAGGATCCTCACTTACCTGGAAGGGGCTGTTTCCAAAATTCTAAGCCATGAATTTATTACTCCTACTGTGTTATTTCCTGTTGTGTTTAACCTAATATACAACGTGGACCAGAAGAATAGTCTCTTAGCACATTACCTTGGTTTTTGCCTTAAGAACTGGCTGTTTTTCCAACCCTTCCTTTTCCCACTCCTTTTTTAGGCCTGAGCAGAAGTATGTTCCTTCAGCAATCTTTACTGTTGCCATGACCATGTTCCCTAATTACATTTTCTTGTTCTTCCATCTCCCCAGATGTTTTCTCCACCGATGCATTGTGAATCTAAAGCCAGCCCTTCCCCTGAAAAGCCAGATCCTGAAAAAGAAGCAAAGACTCTGCTGAAGGATAAATCTGTGGAAGGAATGCTGGCTTCCCTGTATGACCAGCCTCGGCACATCCAGTATGCAACACACTTCCCTATTCCTCAGGTACAACACCTGCTCCTAACTGCTCCCCTGTTGCTGCCCTTGTCATGAGCCTGCTGTCTCTCCCTGCTGTGGCTGGGTAAGGAGAAGTTCTACTTTCCTGCATGGCTCCTTGCTTACCCCCAGAGAAGCTTCTGAGATGAAGGTTTTCTTTTTCTTTCAGAGATCCAGGTGTGAAACAAGGTTAAATCATTCAGCCTTGTAGTTGCTAATGCAGCTGTCTCTTTCGGTTCCCCAGGAGGAGTCGTGCAGTCATGAGTGTAACCAGAGGCTGGTAGTTCTTTTTGGGGTTGGAAAACAACGGGATGATGCTCGGCATACGATCAAGAAAATAACCAAAGACATCCTGAAGGTCTTAAACAGAAAGAGCACTGCAGAGACAGGTTAGTAGAGCTTGAGACACTCCTTTCTGAAGTAGGAGCATCTTTCCAGTTGGCTGATTCCCTTGTCTGGAGTCTTACAGTGAAAGGATTTTACACAATCTACAGTGTCTGGTAAGAGGTACTAGTGAATGAGCCTGGAATGGTGCTTTGCTTTCAAACATACTAACCAGCAAGTAAGACAATTGGTTTCCTCCTGGCAGTGTCTATTTAATTAACTTGTCTTCTGAAGAGAATTGAGTCATACAAGGTTCAGAGTGAGACTCTGGCCAAAAGGTTGGCTTTTCATATTTTATTTTATTTATTCTTGCATTTAAATCCTTGTACAAGAAGAAGAAAATACTTTGCCAATGCATATTTGGCAAAGACTTCATTAAATGCATGGTGCTGTTACACTTCAGGCATGTGCTAAATGTGTAGGATAGGAAATTTGGATAGCTGGGTCAAAATCAACAGAAAGCTTCTGATGTCCAACAGCTGAGAATCTGGCTACAATTTTTCTTTCTTATTCTGATGCCTGAAAGGCCACAAAATGTGGTAAAAAGGTGATGCTTCAAAATGTGGAGTGCTTTGACAAAGACATTTTTGTGGCTGAGCATCTCCAGTCCAGAATGCCTGTTCTCATCAGAGAATAGGTACATCTCCAAATCAAGACAGAAGGGGATACTCCAAGGAGTACTTTCATTTGGGATAAACTTGATGTTTGCCCTACTGTCATTCTTAGTTTAGGGATTCCTTAATGTTTTGGAGTTTTTAAATTAAAGATAGTTCTTATCAAGTTAAGGTCGAGGACTCAGGCCTTTTGCCTGTGCTTCATTCCAGGGGCTGATCTTGCTGGGGAACTGTCAGAAGCTGATGGCTGATGTTTAATCCTCTGTTGAGGAAAGTAGCCTGTTTTCTGATGTTTTCAACTTTGGTAGGTGGGGAGGAAGGCCAGAAGAGGAAAAAGAGCAAGCCAGAAGCATTCCCAACAGCTGAAGATATCTTTGCCAAGTTCCAGCACCTTTCTCACTTCGATCAGCACCAAGTCACATCTCAGGTATGAAAATTTGAAGACTCTGTCCTTTGGCCCTGACTGTGTCTCGTTGTATTACTGAGAGCAGCTTCCTGGAAGGAGAGGAGCCTGCTGAGGGACTTGTGGAAGGGGAGACAGACTCTGTGTTGTCTTGCACTTGCAGGTATCTCGTAATGTCTTGGAACAGATCACCAGCTTTGCTTTGGGAATGTCATACCACCTGCCTCTGGTACAGCATGTGCAGTTCATATTTGACTTGATGGAGTATTCACTCAATATCAGTGGTCTTATCGACTTTGCCATCCAGGTAAGGGCAGTGTGCTCAGGTGTTCCCTGGGGAGGGGTTTGTCCACCTGAGAGGCAACAGATCTGTGCTGTGACTGTTGGCCTGGTCATCACTGGTGACCCTCTGACCTGTGTCATGGAGGTGGTCAGATTATATGGCCATTGTGATGCTCCTGGGCTGCAGCTGTTAGGATTAGGTTGTCTGTGGCAGATAGGCTTGCATGTTCTGTTCTGAGGATTATTCTTCCAAAGGCTTTGGGCTTATTTCCAAAGGACTTGCATTGCATCTCTGTCCCTGGTTGCAGCAGGGCCTTGTTCTGAGTGAGCAGGGGATTGTCTGTCCCTGGCACCTTGCCCACCTTGCTCCCCTGGAAAGATCCTTGGCACATGGCAGCTCACGCTGCCTTCTGGATCCTGCTAAAATCCTGTTGCTGTTTCTGCAGCCTGTACCAGGTGTCTCTTGAAGCCTAGCTGATGGAATTGTGGCTGTTAGCCTGGAAAGGATATCAGAGTGAGACTTATGCAGGCTAAAACTACCCAACAAGCTGTTTAAAACTGCCTGTGACCATATCCCCATCACCCACTGATACTCAAGCCCTGACAGCCCCTTGTACTGCCTGAGACATTTTGCCAACTGTTCTGGGGTGCATCCTAAGCAGAAAGTGCCTGGCAGTGCCTTTCCTGGCAGGTCCTGTAGGCTGTGGGTTTGGTGTGCCTCCTCCCTTTCTGACCATACCTTACCCCTGTGGCTGTTGAAGGGTTTTTCTGTCATTGGGTGCAGTTGCTGAATGAACTGAGCGTGGTGGAGGCAGAACTGCTGTTGAAATCCTCCGACCTTGTTGGCAGCTATACCACCAGCTTGTGCCTGTGCATCGTGGCTGTGCTGCGGCACTACCACTCCTGCCTTATCCTCAACCAGGACCAGATGGCTCAGGTCTTTGAAGGGTAAGGGCATCTCCTCCTTCTGTGTGTAAGGAAGCAGTGTATATGCTAGGGGTTCATAAGGGGCATGAACATCTATGTCTTTCCTAAGAGGCAGCTACTTGGTGCCTGAGGGTCCAGCTCACTGGTTTTTGTCTCTCTGCAGCCTGTGTGGGGTGGTGAAACACGGCATGAACCGCTCGGATGGCTCCTCAGCAGAGCGCTGTATCCTGGCCTATCTCTACGACCTCTATACCTCCTGCAGTCACCTCAAAAGTAAATTTGGGGAGCTCTTCAGGTGAGTCTGATGCAGTGGGTGCTGCCTGCTATAGCACCTTGATTTGAATTTTGCTTTTGATCTCGTTTGATGGGATTGCTCCTGAGATCCTCTCCATGATTCAGTGGAATAATCTTGACTCTGAAATCATCATATTTTAGTAAATGACTTCAGTAGTCCTCTGCACCTCCACAGGTCTGTACCTACCCCACTCCTGGAGGATAGACGTACAGAGTTTAGTTCCTGCTAGACTGATGACTGAGCAGTTCATCTTAAAAGCGGTCCCCTTCCCCTTCCCCTTCCCCTTCCCCTTCCCCTTCCCCTTCCCCTTCCCCTTCCCCTTCCCCTTCCCCTTCCCCTTCCCCTTCCCCTTCCCCTTCCCCTTCCCCTTCCCCTCTAATGCTCCTTGGGCTGTTTCTGAACCTGCTCTGCTTGGTTCTGGCTTTGTTCTTGTGCTACTTTGCACTCCTTTTTCTGCTTCTGTTAGCTGTTGGATTCTGCTCCGCTGATATTGCCCCCAAGTTCTGTCCCATGGGCTTAATTTATCCTGTGGCCTTTTGTCCTTTGCAGTTCTTATCTTGGGAATTGACCAGCAGCAAACTCCAAAAAGCATGTAGTGGATTTAGTTCCAAAGGAGGGTTAGTGGATAAATTACCAGAGGTTTCAAATGACTTGTGAGGAACTGAGTCTCCTCCCCACAGAAGAGGAGTACTGATGGAAATTTTATAAAGTTCTGGATGATGTGGAAAATAGAAAATAATAAATTTATTGGTACACAGTGATCTTGAGTTTCAACATGTTCTTGCCCAGAGAGGGTTTGTCTTTGCTCACCAGAGTTCAGTGGCTGCTTAGTTTCTTGTGTTTCTAATCACTCTTCTGTCCTGTTTAGTGACTTCTGCTCCAAGGTGAAGAACACAATTTATTGCAATGTTGAGCCATCTGACTCCAACATGCTATGGGAACCAGAGTTCATGATTGACACTATTGAAAATCCCTCTGCACATAACTTCACCTACACCAACCTGGGCAAGAGCCTCAATGAAAACCCAGCCAATCGCTACAGTTTCGTCTGTAATGCACTAATGCACGTGTGTGTGGGACACCATGATCCAGACAGGTGAGAGGCAGAGCTTTTATGGTTCTACTGAGAAAGGAAATCCTTTAGGTGAGGGTAAGGAAGCCAGTGGTCGTATCTTGGCTGTCTTGGGGTGTGAAGGAGGAGGAGCCAAGGCTGGGGTCCCTTAGAAAAATCGCTGACCTGATGGCATGCATGAGTAGCAAAGCTGACCCTCTGCTTTTTTTCATTATTTATTTAACAGGGTGAACGACATTGCTATCCTGTGTGCTGAGCTAACTGGCTACTGCAAGTCTCTAAGTGCCGAGTGGCTGGGTGTGCTCAAAGCTTTGTGCTGTTCCTCCAATAATGGGACCTGTGGCTTCAATGATCTCCTCTGCAATGTTGATGCAAGTGCAAACATTCAAAAGGGGAAAAGGAATTGAAGCAGGAGTGGAGGGATCCCTTGGGAGAAGGCAAAAGTGAACAAGGGATGGAGGCTTTGTCTTCTGAGGGCAGGGAAAAGGCTTTGAATACTGAGGGCTGCCATTGGTGTTTGTTGCAGCCTGGGCAGACCATGGACCTTGACCAGGGGTTATGGGCCCTTCTGCCCCCCAGCTCCTAGGAATTGCTGACAGAGGGAATGAGATAGAGGCTGTTTGGATCACTGGCTGATCTCCTCTCTTTCAGGTCAGTGACTTATCTTTCCATGATTCCTTGGCCACCTTTGTTGCCATCCTCATTGCCCGGCAGTGCTTGCTGCTGGAGGACCTGATTCGCTGTGCTGCTATTCCCTCACTCCTCAATGCTGGTAAGTGCATCCCTGCACAAACCTCTCTGACTCTCAGTCCTGGCCCAAAGGCCTGTGCTTCATGCATATTTGGTGAACTCTGTAGTTGTGAAATATGCCTCCAGTACTTCTTTTATACTTAATAACTGCATATAGTGCTTTAGAGAAATTAGTGTCTTTTGGTTTCTACCAAAAACTGGTTGTGCTAAGGTTTTTCACTGCCTTGCTCTCTCGAGTTTTTGTGTGAGCTGAAATAAACATGGGGAGCTGTTATCAGCCTCACTATGTGACCATTGTACTCAGCTCTGAACTCCAGCAGTATGCCTCCCACTGATAATAATGTTCAGCTTAGCATTTTGGCTAGAGCAGCCAGCCTGGGCTTACAGCACCTGCCTTACTCTGCCACCAGCCTCCCTATCTCTGCTCTGGGGATTGCAGCATCCAGACTCTTGACAGGGTGAAGTTGGAAAGATGGAGCAAGCAGAATGCAGTGCATGTCACTGGGGATAAGGATTTGCTCTCTTGCATGTTAATTGCTGCACATGCTCCATATTTGTAAATACAATAAGGCTGCTGCAGCTTCTCGGCTGGCTGCTCCAGGGCAGTGCACTCTGAATAGCTTTTGGATTGAGAGTCAGCTGTCCTGGTGCTTAAGAAATCTCAGTTGTCTCTTTTCTTTACATAGCCTGCAGTGAACAGGACTCAGAACCAGGGGCACGTCTGACCTGCCGGATTTTACTCCATCTGTTTAAGACTCCACAGCTGAACCCGTGCCAGCAAGATGGCAGTAAGTGAATGAACCTAGAGCCTTCCTTTATTGTGAAAGTACTAAGACTCTTGCACCCCAAGAAGAGAGATACGAGACCTTATGGTTAGAGATCATAACCTGCTTGCTTTGAATAAAGCAGGCAAAGCCTGATGCACTTTTCTTCAGAGGACAAAGAACAGTATCCTTCCATTTATGTCACTCCATGGTAAGCCAGGCATTGGGGAGAAGGTTCTTGGAGGCAGGAAACCAGCCAGTAGAGGTGGCCTTGCTGTCACTAAGCCATTAGAGTAATGATCACTTCTTCTTTTATGTCTTGAGCTTTGTATAGCCTCTTAACTTGGTGCCAGAAGCTGCTGTTTTACAGCACTCCTTTTTTGTGTGATGATGGAAACATTCCAGGAAGCTCTGTTCTTGGCTTCTCACCAGTATCCTGATAGCTCAGATTTCTAAATCCAGCCTGTATTTTAGGTCTAGGGTACTGTTGGAGCTTGGAGTTCATGACACAGGCTCTGCACCCTATTTGAATTTCATGGTTGAGTTGTCACAATGTGATTGGCACTATGCTTCTTGAAACTTAATTAAATGGACCCCATGTTGCAGTTAGGAAAGGAACTGGCCTCGGGATTCTCTGAGCTGGATTTTATGGTACTTGCTGGCACATAATTCAGGCATCTCTGGAGCCCGTGCCTTTCTCTCTTGCTGAGTATTGCCTTTCCCCTTTGTCCTCTTTGCAGACAAACCCACTGTGGGAATCCGCTCTTCCTGTGACCGTCACTTGCTGGCAGCTTCCCAGAATCGCATTGTGGATGGAGCAGTCTTTGCAGTGCTGAAGGCTGTCTTTGTTCTGGGTGTGTACCTGTCTTAGCCTGAACCTGTAACCATGTTTTGCAGGGGAGTGGGAGAAAGGCACTATGTTGTTTGTGCTAGCTGTGCAGAAGGCCAGAGGAGGTGTGTTCTGGTGAATATGTGGCTTGTCTGTAGCTGTAAACATGCTTTGAGTCTGTTGGTGCAGAGAGGTCACTGATCACAGGGAGAGTTCACAAAATGGCAAGATGTTGTTTCTGATTAAAGTTGTTGATTATGTGGCACTTGTGCTTTCCTTTTAGGAGATGCAGAACTGAAAGGCTCTGGTTTTTCCCACCCTGGAGGTGTTGATGATCTCATGGACGATGAGCTGGGCACCAGGAAGGCTGGTGGTCGAGTAGTAACTGTAGAAACAGCCAGCTTGGATATTTATGCCAAGTATGTACTGAGGAGTATATGTCAACAGGTGAGTCTGTCCCATCTGTAGGTGTGCCTGTATCCCTTCAGCAGACAGATACATCCCATATGCCTTTCTTCACGTTGGGTTTGGCAGGTATTTCTGTGAAAGATCAGTGAGGAACCTGCCATGTTTCTGTCATGTGACAGTACTGAGGATTGCTCACTATTAGCAAAACACAGAGACAAGCAGTGCTCAAGAATTAGGTGTTGCAGTATGCAGGGACTGCATCCCCTTTGCTTTGGCAACAGCACAGGGCTCCTGTCCAAGGAGGGGAGTGCTGGAAGTGGTATGCTGAGATGTGTGCTGAAGGCAAAGAAGATCAGCACGAGAAAGACAGACAGATGGTTTATTAAAATGATAAATGGTGTCTTTCAGGATGCAGCCTAAGTGTTGCTTGCAGCTAGGCTGTTAATATATCCCTGGGCTTTGCATTACCCTGTTTAATTAATTAAAACAACAACAACAAAAGCCTTTTGCTTAGCCTAATCTGACAGCACCAGTATTTCTATTCCTGTGTGGAAAATTCACACTTGAGGAGCTGAAACCTGGTTAATAAGGTTGCAGAGTAGAGTGGCCATGCTGTATGAAAATGGATGTTGAAAGGTATCCTTAGCCTTGGTTTTAAGTTTATTCTCTCAGCAGGAAAGATGTGGTGTTACAACCTGAAATCTGTATTTTATATTACAAATATGTAAACCCACCATTAGTGCTATGTGTTGTCCTCATGCTGTTGCTTATTAATTGGCTGACTGCATAGCAATGTTACCAGCTTACCAAAAAAGATTTGGAACCACCTATTTTTAAATATAAATTCAACATTCTTGATGTCACATGTCTTGATGTCAGGTAAATGCTACCTGACTGTAGCATTGACAGAAGTCTACATTCCCTTGCTGATCAAAGTCTGTGTAGGAAGGACCCAAAGTAAGTAGAAGTGTTTGTGCACAGCAGGGAGTAGCAGTGTCAGGTATCACTGCTCATACCAGCTGTTGGCAGCACTGGTTATGTAGAAGTGAGCATTCCAGCAGACACCCATGAGTTACCACAAATTGTGCCAGAGCTCCTGCAGGCTTCCTGC
Source organism: Phylloscopus trochilus trochilus (assembly GCA_016584745.2). Lineage (NCBI taxonomy): Eukaryota > Metazoa > Chordata > Aves > Passeriformes > Phylloscopidae > Phylloscopus > Phylloscopus trochilus. The sequence goes on from WQNJ02000046.1 coordinate 5,392,943, forward strand.
GGCTGCAAAGGGCTGGTAGAATGCTGTGTTTAATATTAGCACCTCTTCTGTGAGCATTGAACTTGCACTATCAATGCCTTAAATTATAGGTTGTGATTTCTCAGTCTCAGGTTCAGGTATGTATTTTATAATAGACTTCATTGTGAGGGGATGGCAGAAAGGAGCAGATTATAATTAATTTAAAGGTTTCTTCATAGACTCATGGAACTGTTTGGGTTGGAATGGACCCTAAGGATCATGAGCAGGGACACGTTCACTGTTCCAAGTGCTCAGGGCTTTATCTATTGGCCCTAAACACTCCCAGGCATGGGACATCCACAGGTTCTCTGGACAACCTGTTCCCACTTCTCAAACCTGTCAAAGTCCCTCTGGATGTCATCCCTTCCCTCCTTCATGTGATTCTTTTTTCTTTATACCAATAAAGCAGCTTGGTAATGAAGTCTGAGTTCTTGTAGAAGCTGAGCAAATGATAAAAAGAGTCTTCCCAAGGGTATGTGTATTACCTAGGCAAGAAGGAGAAGATTATTATCAAGAGATTGTGAGGTAGCAACACTGAAGGGGGGAAATGTAATAGGCAGTGGAGAGGTCACCACATCTCATGTGCAAACTTCATCTGGAATGAAGATGATGATCCAGGCTGTGGTTTCATGAGGATTTCAAACCAGAGTTTTGACCTTTTCAGTCTTTGTGCTTCAGTGCTAGAATGCTTAGCTGTCCACTGCTGAAGGGCCTTTCCAGCTTTCTAGGCATAGCATCAGCACCTGTGCATAATGAACTGGATCCTAATCTCTTCTTTTGTTGTCACTTCTCAGTGGAACAATTCTCTGATCAGGCTTGCTCTGCAGATGCAGAACTGCTTATATAGCAGTCCTCTGTTGATTTAATTTAATGAATTGGCCTAATTTTAAGTTTGAAAAATTTCTGCACTAACAAATGCTGCAGGTTAACTGTAAATTTAGTGAAGTACTTACCCCATGTTTGGAAACCACTGCCCTTATTATTATCATACATTTAGGGAGCATCAACTGAAATCGTGAGGCTGACAAGTTTTCTGTCTACCTTCTCATAGTATGTGACTTTATAAGTGGCTTGTGTCCAGTCAGTCATTTTCCTTCCTAGAGTCTGAGAAGTCAAGTAATTGGTTTTTACTAAACATGGCAGTGTGTTTTCCATCACTATTTGAGAATTAAGGTGTGTGCTTTTGCCCAAGTCAGGTTCTGGTTTAGTGCTAGCTGCAACCCTGAGTTACCTAACTTAGGACAGCTCCAGAGCTTTGTTGTGCTGGAAATAGACCAATTTTAAGTGGTTCCTTCTGATCTTCTCAGCCTAAGTGGCAGTGTTGAGGGAGCCTGGACATGTTACTGTTAAATCACACCAATATTTTCTCAAAAGAAAGAGCAGCTACTGTATTTCATTGCTGCTGACTCGTCAAAGTTTGTTTCCTCTCTTCTGATTGCTCTGCTGTGCCTGACGCCTGCTGAATCAGGATAGTACAGTTCATGAAGAGAAATGATTATCAGGCATAACTGCATACTAATAAGGCTTTTATGATTTTGATGTGTTCCGTGCATCTCTCTGAGACTGAAAGCAGGGGCGTTGGTTTGGAATCAGACATCAGTTTGACTGTGCTGACTCTGCCTTCCTCCTGCAGGAGTGGGTAGGAGAACGATGTCTGAAGTCCCTCTGTGAAGACAGCAATGATTTGCAGGATCCTGTCCTGAGCAGCACACAGGCCCAGAGGCTGATGCAGCTGATTTGTTATCCACACCGGCTCCTGGACAACGAGGAGGGAGAAAATCCTCAGCGGCAGAGGATTAAACGCATCTTACAGGTGCAGGCTTCTGGCAGAATCTCAGTGCCTTGTAATTGCCTCATGTAAATGCAGCCCTCTGAGGGGTCTGACATTCCTTATGGTGGGACCTGAGGGTGTGGGTTGGTGTAGTCTGAACTGAGATAAGGAGTTATGTATGATGTATGTGTGTGCATTACAGAATTTGGACCAGTGGACGATGAGGCAGTCCTCGCTGGAGCTGCAGCTCATGATTAAACAGACAGCGAGCAATGTGAGTCTCTGCTCAGAGGGCATCCTACAGGGGAGGATTAAGTGGCTGCTTGTGAGTTGGTGGGGAGGTGGCCTGGCAGAAGTGGGGATTGGGAGAAAGTAAACCCTGAGGGAGTCAGAGCTGTGAAAGCCAATCATGAGAAGGAAGCAATGAGCCTGAGACCCCAGGAGCAGCAGCCGTGGGGAGGTTGGCAAACTGAGTTTGTACTGAGCTGAAATGTGGAAGCAGTAGGTGCTCTCAGAGAAGGACTTGACTGTCTTTTTCTTCCCTACCTCCAGGAGATGAACTCCTTGTTAGAAAACATAGCCAAGGCCACCATTGAGGTATTCCAGCAGTCAGCAGAGACCAGCTCTGCTAGCTGTACTGGTAATGGAGTCAACAATATCAGCAGCTCAACAAGTGCTACACCTGCTAGCAACAAATCCAAACCCATCCTCAGGTAGGTGTACAGTCAGCATGCAGCTCTCTTGTAGACGAGTCTGAATCTTAAATTGCATTGCAAACAGCTTTCCTCTCCTGTCTTGTCACAGCTCCCTGGAGAGGTCAGGAGTGTGGCTGGTGGCCCCTCTGATTGCCAAGCTTCCAACATCAGTGCAGGGCCATGTGCTGAAAGCTGCTGGAGAAGAATTGGAGAAAGGACAGCATTTAGGGTCATCATCCCGCAAAGAGCGGGACCGCCAGAAGCAGAAGAGGTGAGTCCAGGGGAAAGGGCAGGCAGTGTTTGCTGTGCTGCTTGCCCAGCCTGGCAGTATAGCTCCTTCTCTGTTCTCTCACAGTATGTCCCTCCTGAGCCAGCAGCCATTTCTGTCACTGGTGCTGACATGCTTGAAAGGTCAGGACGAGCAGCGGGAAGGCCTCCTCACCTCTCTGTACAGTCAGGTCCAGCAGGTAGGGGTCTTCTTTCTCCCCTCACTTTCCTCAGGAGCTCACCCCTCCAGCAGACAGACTCTGGAGCATGGCCTCGGGGATGTTGCTTGTCTTACCCTGTTTGGTATAGGGAGCTTGAGCTGACCATTTCTGAGTCACCAGGCACTGAGTGGTACAAGCTGCTCTCTCTAAGCTTCAGCATACAGCTGGTGAGGTCTGTCCTCTCTTCTGTATTTCTTAGATTGTTACAAATTGGCGAGAAGATCAGTACCAAGATGACTGCAAAGCCAAGCAGCTGATGCATGAGGCCTTGAAACTGCGGCTGAATTTGGTGAGCAGTTGCAGAAAAAGAGCTTAACCATCTGGGGTGAAGAGTTGTCTGCCTTTTTTTTCCTTTGGAACAAGCACACACAGGAGGGTCTATATATAATGTCCTGAGGCAAGAAAGTAGGAGAGACACTTGTGCTGCTTCTAGGTCTTGCACCCCGAGTGGGACAGGGTACATGAATAAACTCCCTTGCTCTGTTTCATCAGGATGAAATCCAAAGAAGACTTGGTCTCTTCTGTAGATATGCCTTTCCCTTTGAGTGCCTTTGCAGCCCACAGCACTACTACTTGCATCTGAGGTTTGGCTGCTGACAGCAGTCTCCCTCAGCCCTCAGTAGGAGTTAAGCTCCTTCAAGCTCTGGTTTAAGCTCCTTTCTCACTTCAAAATCTCATTGTTTCTTGATGTCCTTGTGACTAAACTCCCTTTCTCTGGCAGGTGGGAGGAATGTTTGACACAGTCCAACGCAGCACACAACAGACAACTGAATGGGCCGTGCTTCTCCTGGACATCATCAGCAGTGGCACTGTGGACATGCAGTCAAACAAGTAACTTTCAGTCTGACTTCTGGTCTATACACTTCCCAAAGGGAGGGGCAGTTATTAGCAGGCCCTGTTTCTCATGTTACCTGGCTGTTTCTCTAGATGATCTGCCAGAAGTGACAGCTGAAAGAGACTTTGGAGTAATAGCAGGCTACAACTTAGGTCTTGATAGCCAAGTGCACTCTGCCATATTTAGAGCCAACTTGGCTTTCCAGATGCAGAGAAATAGGCAGAGGGGAACTGAGTCTGCTTTTTAGAGGTGCTGAATGGATACGGAGGAGTCCTGTCTTAATTTGTGATGCTGCACCTAACTCAAGTGGGAGTAAAACTCAACTGTGGTGTATAAGGAAAAGGAGGATTAGTGTGGGAGGTTATTCTGAAGACTGACACTTCTAAATGTGGGTGGAAGTCTTGACAGTCTAATAGTGTTTGGTGTTACAATGATGGCAGAGGCTTTTTATCAGCTTTTCAGGTGACTGACCTTTCTGCTCTGACCAACAGTGAGCTCTTCACCACCGTGCTGGACATGCTGAGTGTTCTCATCAATGGCACCCTGGCTGCTGATATGTCCAGCATCTCTCAGGGCAGCATGGAGGAAAACAAGCGGGCATACATGAATCTTGTCAAGAAACTCAGGGTGAGGGACCTGGTCTGTATGGGGACCAGAGTGTGCTGTCTTGTGGTTGTCCAGCTATGCAGATTTACCTGTGGCTCATGAACAGTACCTGTCTTGCTTCTGCTGTTTAGATGAAATAGTGAGGGTGACCCCTATGGCTCTGTAGGCCTGAAGGGTACAAAGGTGAGAAGTAATGCAAGGGTGGAGCCAATACCAGAAGAGGCATAGGTGGGCTTTGGATGGTTTTCCCTGAAAAATTCTTGAAGTCCTGTCTGTTCCACTTGTGCAGAAAGAGCTGGGGGACCGTCAGTCTGACAGCCTGGAGAAGGTGCGACAGCTACTGCCACTTCCCAAGCAGACCCGAGATGTCATCACCTGTGAACCTCAGGGATCCCTCATTGACACTAAAGGCAATAAAATAGCTGGCTTTGATTCCATCTTCAAGAAGGAGGTAAGTGAAGCATTTTTGTCTGTATCACAGCTCCTGAGTGCAGGTGTCACCTTGTCCTCTGATGCCTTAAAGTCTGCACAGCTTGAGAGGCATCTGTATGCAGGGCCTCATTCCCTGACGAGCTTGAAGTGGCTGGCTGCACGCAGACAAGCTGGCACGTAACCATGTCCAAAAAGGGCCAGGCTGGGGTGTTAATGCTTGGTGATAGCATGCTGCTGTGACCTGAGATGTTAACTAAATTTGGGGGTTGTATTTATGGGTATATGAAGTGTGAAGAGAAACACATAATCCCTGTCACATAAGTTAATGGGCAGAGCCCGTGTGCAGGAGACTGGCAGGGATGGAATGAAGGAGACGAAACAGTTGTTGATGAAGGCCTTTAGAAACGACTGCTTTGCCATCTGGAGGAGCAAGGACCATTAGCAAGGACTCAGACTGTTTACTGAGAGATCTGGATTAGAGCCTGAAGAAAGCACAGTTACCTCTAACCCTCCTAGGAAGCAACAACAGGGGCTTGAATGTTCTTACCTCTTTTGCTTTAAAGGGTTTGCAAGTCTCTACAAAGCAGAAGATTTCTCCGTGGGATCTTTTTGAGGGTTTGAAGCACTCAGCCCCACTCTCCTGGGGGTGGTTTGGGACAGTCCGGGTGGATCGCAAGGTGTCCCGGTTCGAGGAGCAGCAGAGGCTCCTTCTGTATCACACACACCTGAAACCCAAGCCCCGCAGTTACTACCTGGAGCCATTGCCACTGCCCCCTGAGGAGGAAGAGCCTCCTACACCTGTGGCTTTAGAGCCAGAGAAGAAAACTGCAGAACCAGCCAAGGCTGATAAAGCAAGCTCCAATCCTGCTGCCTCCACTGAAGAGCGCAAGAAGAAACAGAGCAAAACCAAGAAACGGAACCAATCTGCCAGCAAAACTGAGGTAATGGAGTGTCCAGCAGTGTGGATGTCCCATGTTCACCACTCCTAGTCATAAAACACTCCCTAGAGTCTTCCTGAGGAGCCCAAGAGTGGTGTTATGTTGAAGATGTGATGTGTTTCCTCTCAGCTGGGAGTACTGGAGCTTTATCCTGCTCTCTCTAGCTTGGGGCAAGGCAAACGCTTTCCTAATCCCTCATGGGAGGAAAGGAGTCTGCCCAGCTCAGATAACATCCTTGGTTTCCTCCTGAGGACTTTTCAACCCTTTAATATTCTTCATCCATTCATGAATTCCCAATGCATATTGATCTTCCTTACTGCTTTGTCTTTGCAGGACTTTGTGTTGGGCCCTAGCCGAGGGGTTTCATATGGAGTTGGTATGCCTACAGATCTCTTGCATCACCAGTCAGGAAGCACCATGTCAAGGCTGGCATATGGGCAGTCACCAGTGGGTCTCTATGCCCAGAATCAGCCTCTTCCAGCAGGTAGGTGCACAGGAGAGCCAAAAATATTTCACTTCTTTGGGAACCTTTTCTGTGAGAAAGGTCCCTGCACTTTCTCCTTTGGCCTGTCATGTGCAGGTACAGTCATTCTGGAGCTATGAGGTCCTGTTTCTCTTCCTCTTGCAGGTGGCCCTCGCCTGGATACATCCTACAGACCAGTACGCATGCCACTGGGAAAACTGGTTCAGAGTCGCCCTCCCTACAGTGGTGTGCTGCCTCCAGGGATGGGCAGCATGATGGGCATTGACCCCTCCTACAAGCCAGCAGTGTACAGGCAGCAGCCTCCAGTGTCCCAAGGACAGATACTGAGGCAGCAGCTACAAGCAAAGTTGGTAAGTCAGAGCTGTGCCCTTGCTGTTGCTGATTGCACAGTATGGCATGGCCAGGCTGTTTGGTGCTGTCCCTTTTAGCCAGAACTGCCCAACTCTGTATCTGCTCTGGAAAGATGTTATTTCTTGTGTCTGTTCCTGCTTTGTGGGCCCACATCACTAACAGCTGGAGGAGGTTGTCATGGGGTGGCTGCTGGGGAATGAGAGGGGCATGTCCTGGCTGGGGGTGGCAGGTTTTTTAGTGGCCCTTTGTCCCAGGTCAGGGTGAGACAGAAGTCATGAGCACGTGCTTGCTGTGCAGCACATAAGTTAAGCAGTGAAGCCACTTGTCTGGTTTAGTGGGAGATGCTGAGAAGAGAGCAGCAGTGTTCCTGCCCTTTGAGGATGTTGGAAAAAGTGTTTCTCTCTTGCCTTCCAGCAGGGCCAGGGCATAATGGGCCAGCAGCCCGTGCGCCAAATGGCTCCAACCCCATCCTATGGAGCACTGCAGCCCTCCCAGGTAAGTTGCTGTGACTGCAGGTAGGGCTGGAATCTGGCTCCAGCACAGGGCAGCAGCTTTGTTCTTGCTGCTAAACGCTGAAAGCTCTTGGCTCTTCTCCCTAATGAGCTTTTCTGTGACAGCAGTTACAGGAGGCTGACGTCCTATGTCTGTATTCCTTTTCACCCCATGACTAAAAAAGGACTTTTCTGTTTCATTTCAGGGTTACACTCCTTACGTCTCCCACATCGGCCTTCAGCAGCACCCCTCCCAGTCAGGCACCATGGTCCCTCCTACCTACTCTGGTCAGCCCTATCAGAATTCCCACCCCAGCTCTAATCCTGCTCTAGTGGATCCTGTTAGACAGATGCAGCAGAGACCAAGTGGCTACGTGCACCAGCAGGCCCCTGGCTATGGGCACACCTTGGGCAACACACAGAGGTACCTCCTGCTCTATGGGATGTTAATAAGCTCTGTTTCATGAAGGGTTTTTCCTCTTGCACAACTCTAACAGCAAACTGAAAACCCTGTTCTCCATGCTGTACTTTGCTTCCTCAGAGAAACATCTTTATCCAGCTTTCTGTCCAGGGAAGAAACAGAGAGATAGGATGAAATTTGGAAATGCTAGTTGTATACAGGAAACTGTGTTACTAGCCAGAGAAAGATGGCATAGAAAAGTAGGAGGAAAAATTACCTGGGAAAGTTAGAGTTTTGGTTTTAAATCTAACTAGGAGATCACCATCAAAGGGCTAAATCTGAGATTTCCATTGTTCCTGAGCAGTCATAAATCCAGCAGGAAAGCCATGCAGAACAGATGATGGCTGTTACTTAGGGCTTCTAGAGAAAGAAGTTGTATATTAAACCCTTGAGAGGCCCTTGTGTCCCTCACCTTTCTGCAGAGACAGCATGGATTGCAGCCCTCTGTGTTCGGGCTGTCTCATTGATGTCAAAAGTTGTGTTTGGACTAAAAAAAGTTGACTGCCTGTAAATCCTTTACTCCTTGAGCTTGTCCTTTTCTCTTGCAGGTTTCCTCATCAGTCAATACAGCAGACCCCCATGATGAGTGGGATGAATCATTTGGGTCCACAGGGAGTCCCCTCAGGAATCCGACCCAGCCAGATCCTTCCTGACCAACAGCAGCAGCAGTACCTGAGGCAGCAGCAGCAGCAACAGATGCTGAGGGTGAGTGGTTGCTGACAGGAGGAAGGCTGCTGCAGCTGGAGGAGGCTTGCCCAGTGCTGCTTACCTCTGCCCCTCGGTGTCAGGAAAGATGTCACTCTGTTGGGGGCTGTCTGTGGTAATTTGCTAGGCAATTCTCCTTTCCTTAGAGCTGGCCACTCCTGATGGAGATTCCTGCTGCACTGCCTTGTGCCAGTCACCCAGCATGAGCTAAAAGTCTGTTCAGTCCTCTGGCCTGTGTCCCACCTCTTCCTGCTCCAGCTGAGCCTGTAGTTTGTGCAGAAAGTGAGCTGTTGTACAAGTGTGGCAGGAGCTGGAAACAAAGTGAAAAGCCCCCTGTCCACAAAAGAGCAGGGAAAGTTGTTCAAGATCATCTTTAGGGGCATATCTGCATTTCTCAAGATCAAAGTAAGTACTGGTTACAGTTTCCATTGAAAAAAATCTGGCATGAATCAGTCCACATATCCATTTCTTACAGCAGATGGTGAAAAACTGATCCAAAGCCAACTGTTAGACCCAGCTCTCTAGGTTCAAAGAAGATCACAAGGCATGAGTCAACAGACAGGAGTATTCCATGGGTTTGCATTATGATCTTATGAATATTCAATTCTTACTTGAAATAAAGATACATTTCTAGGAATTACAGAAATGTATTGAATTGACAGAGAAACACAAATAGTTTAATTGGTGAATCCAGTGCCTTATGACGAGGCCTAGCAAACCTGTGGAATATGGGGAGACTTTACATGGCACAGAGTGCTGAGTCTTTTTGTTCAGAGAGTGGCCTGAGTGAGACAGTGGTTCCTGCAGAGAGCTGCAGTCAGCAGTATCTGAGAATTGCTGCCTTGCACTGGACAAGAGAGCTGCCTCTGGCATGGTCAGCAGCTTTTAGTCCTTTGGATAAGTAGCACCCCCTGACTGTTCACTTTGAGTTTCTTTTAGCATTCTCCATCACTCATATTTAGAAGAACATGCCTCAGACAAATTGCTGACTGCATGCAGCTCAGTAACTTCATGTATACCCTCAGCTTTTAGCTGACTTTGCTTGGTTGCTTAAAAAGCCCACAAAGGTGGAGTGCCCAAGCCATCCCATTAGTGTGACTCCTGCTGTGATACCTGAGGTGTGCCAGGTAGAGGTGCTAGAGCTGATTTTCATGATGCATTAGCTTTGGAAAGGATGGGTGGCCTTTTGGTTGGTCTTCTGTGGGTTGGTAGACAGCTGCTGCAAGAAGGTGGGACATGAAATTGGTGTCCTGGCTCATTTAGTCAGTCATCTGCTTACTTGTGTACCCAGGTCACAGGAACCTGTGACCAAACTGGTGGAAGTTGGAAGACTGTTCTAGAAACTCATTCCCTTTGGCTTGAATCCTTGATCCAATGTGTTCATGACTGCTTCTTCTATGAATTGTTATTGTCCACTGTGTCCTGTTTACTGCCTGTTCTTTCTCACTGTTATTTGCCCAATGTACATTCCTGGGGAGCACTTGCAGCTTCCAAAGGTCAGGTTTTCCTAACCTTCTTTCATAAGATACTGTTCCTTCTGATTGCATTTTTGTTTGTTTTCTGAGGTTTGAACCTTGTCCTTTTGAGCCACTGATAGGAGCTGTACCTGTCATCACCACGTTGGGTTTGTTATGATAGCATTAGTGTTTTTTTTTATTTCTGCCAGGATTTTTTTTTTATCTAGAGAGTTAAAAACTGCATTGACAGATGGGAGAATTGTCTGAAAATTAGGAGAAATGAAAAACCTTGAGATTTATGGGTATGTTCTGACTCCAACACACTGAATATTCTTCTCAGCATAACTAATTCTGTAAACATTTGGGTTTGAGCACTGAATCCAGTTTTATCCACATCCTTTTATTGAAGTGTAACACCAGCTGTCATGAGTGGCAGGGAAGGACAGCAAGATAGATTGAAGAGTTGGGGGGCATGACTGAGAATGAAAGTTTGAAATAGCTGTATGTGTAGCATTAGAGAGACAAAGACAACAGGAGAGATAAGTCTCCAAATTTTTTATCTTAAGAAGAAAGAAAAAAAAAACAAAAACCTTATCTCTTCTTATCTCTAGGCTGTAGGAGCAGAAATGGCCTTAAAACAACACGTGAAATTCAGGGTAGAGATTAGGGAAAACTCCAGTAGTAGGAGTAGCTGACCTGGAGTGGACTGTGTAAGGAGATTATAGAAGCTCTGTTGCTACCTCTGAAAAGAATCTGAGAATGAGTCAGGCAAATACTCATTATTCATTATTGCTGATCTTAACCAGGAGGCAAGAGATGAACCAGCCAGCCTTTTTGAGTTCTTAGTTTTCTATTCTTGCACCTTTTTTGCTCCTAGTAATGACCAGTAGACTCTGAGTTCTCTTCCTGTCATCTGTCAATACCTCGTCTTGCAGAAAACTTTGTTGCTGTCCTTGTATTTCTTGCCATTTCTCAGCCTGGGGTGGAGTCCTGGTGAAATTCAAGTCATTTAGGTACCTGTAAGGAAAATGGTGTTTTACTGCATGGAACATCATTCCTCCTTAAGCCCTTGCTGTGCCCCGGTGCTGCGTGCATTGCCCTGACACTTCCCTGATGGTCCCTTCTCTTTTGTCTTCACAGCAGCAGCAGCAACAGCAGCAGCAGCAACAACAGCAGCAACAGCAGCAGCAGCAGCAGCCCCAGGCACCGCAGCCCCAGCCCCAGCAGCAGCCCCAGGTGTCCACAGTGCCTCAGCCCCAGGCGCAGGGCCAGCCCCCGGGGCTGGGCATGCAGGCTCTTCCCCCCCAGCAGCCCATTGTGAGTGTTCCCTCCGAGGCACAGATCCAGCACAGATCCACAGCAGTGCTCCACCTGCATTCATTCCCCCCTCCCCTTTCTCCCTCCCTGAGCTTCCCAGGGCCTGTGTGAGTGCTGAGGCTGCCAGCCAGGTGGTGTGGTTATAACTCTGTGTGTTTCTCTTTTTACAGTTCCAGCGCCAGGGCCTTCAGCAGACACAGCAGCAGCAGCAAACAGCTGCTCTGGTTCGACAGCTTCAGCAGCAGCTTTCCAGTAAGCCTGAGTGTTCTTGATCCTGTTGCTAGTCTCCTCCCTGCTGTTTTCTGTTGCAGGTACTCTGGTGTAGAGAAGCAAGGCCGAGCCAGGCTGTCTGAGGACATAAATTATGCTGGCAGGGAGGTGGCATCAGGACTTAGAGCTACCAGCCCAAGGGGACAAAGCAGCGGGGAGGGCAGTGCTTGCCAGCCTGTGAGCAACCTTCCAGACCTTCCTCCTGCTGCCTGCAGAGGGACAAGGGAGCTGAGCCTTTGTAGGGAGTGCCACACAGCTTTCCTGAAAGGATCCAGTGTGCAGCTTTAAAATCAGCTGGGGGCATTTTCTCTGCTGCAGGTGACCTCTGAGGGACACAGGGAGGCTGTAATCCTGGAGCAATCACTTGGTGGATGACCCAGAGACACTGTGGTTGTGTTGTGAGCCAGACAAGATTTCTTGGAGGCAGGAGGGGTGCTCTGGGAAATGTAGCTGCACACTTGCTGTGTTTGTGGTGCTCACAACAGGGTAATGGCATAGGTGTTGTACAGTCTGGCACTGTGCTCCAGTACACAATATACACACAATATAATCTGTATTGAATTACTGGCTGGAGGATCACAATACAGAATTCAGGGTCTATGCTGTTCCCCATCTGAATTGCCTGCTGTCATTGTCTTCTGTCACCTTACTGGCTTTTCTGCTGTAGAAATGGCAGAAATGCTGTGAAAGTGCTCAGAAATGGACAGCACAGTTGATAGGGGTTTTTTTGGGGGGTTTGTTTTTGGTTTTTTTTTGCACTGAGAGTGAGACTGTGCCAGATCTGGTAATGTGTGGAGTGGGGGACTTGGAAACTGTGCTTGTACTTGTTCCCTGATGGAAAATTCTTAGTCCTTGTGGCCAAAAACCTCCCCAAACCAGGTTTTAATGTGCTCAGCTTCCCACTAACCTGATTAACAAATGATAAGTCTGTGCCAAAGGATCTCAGCTGGGACATTCAAGTATAGGAAGACCTTGTATAAAAATCTGAATATAGCAAAACAGCCATATTTCTGTAGCCTTTTTGTACAGCAAATAGAACTGTTGTATCTGGAATAGATGTGTGGGTCCAGTGCAGCTTTGTGTCAGCATTCAGCTTCCATGCTGCTTCCTTGGGTTTGCACCACCTCCCACTGGAAGCATCTGGAGTTTTTATTTGTAGTGTCAGGGATGGAGTGGAAAGCAGGAAGTAAACCAAGACCAGCCTGCAGGAGATGGGACAAGGGTGTTTTGGGCTCAGGATAGGTTGTGCCTTAGGAGGCTCCAGGGTCTCCCTGCATGTCCAGAAGAGCTGAGAAGGCAGCAGTCCAGCCAGGTTACACTCATCTCCTTTTACTTAGTGGCTTAGGGTCACACATGCTGATGTTGTTTCAGGAAAAAGAACTACAGAATTTTATGTATCAGACAGTACTCATATATACTGTGAGCATTGTAAATCACAAAGCAGCAGTCCCAGCAATTTGGAAGTTCATGAGGTTCTTGAATGTGACTTTACCATGTTTCTGCCTTTGTGCCATCTGGAAGTCCTTTGGGCCTGTATGGAGATACTGACAGGGAAATTTTCTCTGAAACCTTTGGTTTCTGGAAGTACTTTAGGATGAGTGATACTACCTAGCTCAGCAGCTTGTATGGCTGCAGGAGGTGTGTAATTTTATAGAGCTGACTTTCTTTCAAAATCAGAAATAATTAATCTATAAACTCATCTTCTCAGCAATTTGCCACCTTTCAGGGCTTTGTTATGGTCCTCCAATTCCACCATGAGGGATGGAAAGATTTTTCCCTGGCAACTTCAGGATCAGGACTAGAACATCTCTCTCTTTTCCTGAAAGAATGTGGGATCCTGGCTGTGCTGCTGCCCAAAGGCTCAGGCAGATCTGCAGCACAGGGAGTACCACAGTGGTTACATTTCCCTGCTCATGGCCTGTGACACTCCTCATACTGCACTGGTGATGTGGGGAGGGGAATCTCTCTTCTGAACTGGACCTTGTGACTGTTTAACTTTATCTTGACCTCCACAGATACACAGACACAGCAGAACAACAACCCATTTGGACGCTACTGACCTGTGTGGCACTTGAGCCTGATTCAGGAGGGAGACATCACTGTGGATGGATACAGCCTCTTCAGCCTGACCCACACCCTGAGGCAGCCCCCAGCCTCTGTCCTTGTGCCCCCAGTGCTGCTGCTGTCTGTCTCACAGGGAGATGCCAGGAGGAGCATTTTATTGTACAGAGAAAAGTGTTTTTACTATCCAATTTCTACAAATGTTTATGGAGATCCCTTGTGGCTGATAGTCTCCCTTCCCACTTTTGGTTTCAGTTTTTACTCAGTTTTTAGTATTTTTGTTAAAATAATGATTAAGACATTGTAAAATTTTGTACTTTATTTATACCAGATGAACTCCATACCGCAGACATTCTCGGATGAATACAGAGAGCTTACTTTGCAAACTGAGTGTGTATTCAGAGCCTGCCTTTCCTCCTCAGCACTCCTCCCAATACAGCACCCTCCACACATGGTCTTCATCTCTTCCTCAATAGAACTAATGTCTGCATTTTTTAGCTTTTGTGAAGGCTAAAGAATTTAGGAAGGAAAGCTCTTCCCTGTTTATTTCATAAGCTGGTGTTCACATGCCTGCAAAGGTTTGTACAAGCTTTGTAGGATTTATATGTTGATTAAGGGCTTTACTGGTAGTCCTGTTGCATGTTCCACCAGGACACCGGTATAAAGTGAAGAGGGACTTTGTGTTGCAGGGTAATTCTGAGCTCTAACAAGCCCAGCTTCCCCCACCACAGCAGTTAGAGATGCTCAAGCTCCTTACCTCTGCAGTCTAGGAGGAGCTGCAGACTGAGTGCACTCACAGTGCTGCTTCTTGCTTCTCCTCACAATGAGGTTTGGCTGATAAGCTCCTCTGTTAGCTCCTTCCTGACAGCCAGGGTTTCTCTGCATGGGAGATGTGCATTCTGAACTTCTGCCCTGCCTAGTGCAGCCTGCTGCCTCCTGCTGTCTGTTGGACCTGGAAGCCACCAGCACCTTTCTTCTCTCTTGGGTTCTCCCTCAGGAGTTGGACCTGTGGTCTCTGTGGTGGATTTCTTCACCAGCGTCGTCCTTCTGTCCCATCTCTGTGGGATAGGGTGAGGCCACAAGGACTCAGCAAGGAGCTGCACCTGATCTTCATCTGAGGGCAAATAGTTCTGGAGGGTGGGGCCACCGCATGGAGAAAAGCTCAGAGAACTGTGAGGGATGGCAGTGCCCCAGGGCAGTGCCCCTTGTCCTGGTTGATGGGCTTGTGTCTGCTGCCCCAAGAGCTGGAGCTTGAGCCCTTTCCTCCTTGGGAGCACATGTGAAGCACTGCACCCTCTCTGCCCTGCTTGTCCCCAAACACCTCTGCCAGGCTCCTGCCCTGCGGCTGCAGGACCGATGGAAGGTGTAGCTGGCCAGGCCTGATGGAGGGGACTCGGCTGTTCATGGGGACAGAGAGGTTGCTCCCTCTGCATCCCTGCAGCTCAGCCTGGGGCACAGCCCTGAGCTGGCTGTTGCATTTCCCTCTTCCCGCTGTCCCCAGGGACTCTGCATGCCGGCAGAGCACGGCAGCCCGTGCTGGGTGACCCAGAGCTGGAAGCCCTGCTCCTGCCCATGGCCGTGTCAGGCGGCCCCTGCTCGGAGGGGTTGCGGCAGCGGGGCTCTGTCCCCTCACCCTGCCGGAGGGGCGGGCACGGAGCGGCCACTGCCTGGGGACACCGGGCGTGTCTCTGCCCACACCGTGCCCCTCTCCTGGCGTGTACGGTGATGGCCGACAGCCCCCTCCTCTGCCGGCCCTGGGCGGCAGCTGAGCCTGCGCCAAGCGGCATCTTGGATGCTCCTTCTGCATCGCTGCCGCGCCGGGGGTGGGAGGGGGGCGGCTCTGCAGCAGCCGGAGCGGGCTGGGAGGCAGCACAGCCCTGCTGGCCGGACACGGCTGCGCTGGGGTGGCCCTGGCACGGCAGCTGCGGCGAGACGGGAGTGCTGCAGTGCGAGAACACCGAGCTGGGTGCTGACCTGCTGTGAGCTCTGACGGGGGGATCCGGTGAAAGCGCCCCAGGAGCCACCCTGCCTTCCTGGGAGAAAGGGGATGGCTTGTCCCTTCCTGCTGCCACGGGACCTTTTATTGCATGGCCCAGCAACAGGGCTGGCCCTGCTCTTCCTCTGGCAAAAGGCTTCCCCCAGCTGTGTCAGCTGCTTGGCAGGCCGGCTCTGTGTGGGATGAGCAGCACTCCAGAGCTCTGTTGTGGTGACAGACGCCGGGCTGCCACGGTGCCCAAGATCCCACACAACCCTCGGCGGCTGCCCGGAGGTGTAGGAGGCTGCAGGGGGACGTGGGGACCCAGTGCAAGACCTGGTGACAGCACGGGGCCGTCCGGGGAGCCGTGCCCTGCCTGGCCTGGCCCCGTGCCTTGCAGCTGCCGTGCCGCACATCAGCGCTGAGCCGCGGCCGTTTTAAGCGGCTCTGACAGCTTCCAGCCCTTCTGCTCCTTCTCCGAGTCGTGGCTAAACGCTGCTTGTGACAGAGCCAGAGGCAACCGGGGGCATTTTAATACACACTGCCCATTGAGCAATGCACACAGCTGCCCTGCTGCGGCCACCAGTCCGGGGAGCGGGTGGTGTGGGGGGCGTGCCTGGTTGGTGCCGGGCTCCCTGAAGGCGATGGCACACGGGCTGTGCCCAGCATCTGAGGAGAAGCCTGAGGTTGCAACAAATCTTGATGCGTTGGGGTGGGTGGATGGGCTGAAGCAGGCTCTGCCCTACACATCCACCCCACCCAGCAGCCTGGCACGCAGGGTCCCCGTGGAGCATACCCTGGGCAAAGGTGGCTTGTCAGGCTCTGTCAGAACTGGTGTTGTGCAAGAAAATCGAACGCTGCTCAGTCAAGCAACTGAAGCAGGGCGTGGAGCAGCTGTGTGAGCACCCAGCTCTCCTGCAGTGCTCGTGGTGTGAACTGGACCACGAGGCACCACTGCAGCTGTGCTTCATCACCCCATCCTGGACTGGTTTTGTTGGGCAGCGGGACCCAGGGATCCATGCCTGATGCCTTGCCTGCTGCAGGGCAGCTCAGCATCAGTCCAGAGCCCCCTTCAAGATGCTTCTCAGAGCCAGTGAACCCTGATAAGCACAGGGCAGGGTTGTGCAGCCACCCTGGGCTGTGCTGGACCATGTTTCCTGCTCAACAGCATACTGGGTGGCAGCTTGCAGCTCACCCTCTCTCTATATATATATATCTGTATATATATATATAAAAATAGTGTGAGCTATATCGGTATACCCTATATACATCTTGTGTATAACAGGCCAGCAACAAATCAGCCAAGCTGCTGACCACCCATAAGCAGTCCCTGGGAGAGGTAGCAGGGCAGGACAAGCAGGAAAGCTCTGCCCTGCTCTGCAGCAGCAGCTGGAAGGCACTGGGGCAGGTGAAGCCCAACCTGCACTGGGGTGCAGGGATCTCCCTGCCGTTGCACCTTCACAGATTTAGTGCAGGTGCCAGGGATGTGTGGGAGACTCGGAATTAATTGCTGCCCTTCAGACTCTGCCGTGCAAACATCTTAAACAGGAAATGGTGCCTGCTCTGTGGAGGCATGGCAGCCGATGCTACCTTGGCGATGGCAGAGGGAGGCAGCAATCACATACATCCATCAAGACCCAAATCCATGCCCTGCTTCAAATGATTTCTGTAATCCCATCAGGCAAGACTGAAACATTGCTATGGGCAGCGGCAGGCTGGAGGAGAGGCGGCTCCTGCCAGGAGGCCATGAGTGGGAGGGGAAAATACCCCCATCCTGGGCAGGGGAATGACAGAGGTGCTGGGTCTTGCTGCGCGGCGCTGCTGGGAGCCTATGGGGCTGTGGCTGCTGAGACTGAAGCCCGGTGCGTGGCAGGGCTGGGCCGGGCCCCAAGGCTGAGGCTGGGATGGGGCACCCCGTACTGAGTAACCGCTGGATCCTCCCTAGAGCCGCCGGGCACTGCGGAGCAGCACGAGAGGCGGGGACCGCTGCCCTGGCTGTGGGGAAATGTGCCGGCGCTGAAGGGTGTGCACGGGACAGCACGGCCCAGGGCTGTGCGAGCGTGGAGAGACCCTTGCAGAGGGACTGGGGCAGGCACAGGCTGCAGGGGGACAGGGTTCCGTACGCACAGGACAGTGCAGGATGCCCGGGGCCGTGCCGGGATGCACCCACAGATGGGGTGGTGCGGGGTGCCCCGGTCGGGAAGGTGGGGGTGACCCCCTCCGCCCAGGGCCGATAGCAGGGCAGTGCCGATGCCGTGAGCAGGTTTGGGGGGGTCTGAGGGATCCCGGGGTGCAGGTGCGGCTGGTGCCGGTACCCGGAGGGCGCGGTACCGGACTGCGCGGCGCTCGGCGGGTTGCGGCATCCCCTCGGCGCAGCGACCGGGGCGGTGCAGGTGCCGGGGCGGACGGTCCCGGGCCCGGCCGGCTCGGCCCGCTCAGGGCGGTCCCGGTGCCGGTGGCGGGCGGCGCGGCGGCAGCGAAGGGGTGCAGCGGGACGGCCCCTCCCCAGCCCGCCTCCGCCGTGCACGCGCCGCGCGCTCCCGGTGCGGGGTCGGGCCGGACTGAGCGGAGCGCGGGGCAGCCGCCGCCGCCGCCACCGGCATGGCCCAGCCGCGCCGCCGCCCCCGACGGTGAGTGCGCCCGCCCCACCCCGCCCCGCCCCGCACGGACCGGCACGGCACGGCCCGGCCCGCCGCGGCTCGGGATGGGCAGGGCGGCCGGACGGGACCGGACCGGCCCCACGGCGCGGGGCTGCGGGTGGCCGCCGCTCCGGCCGCGGGGCTCTCGGGGCGGCCCGGGGGGGGGTGGTCCCGGTTCGGGTGGCGATGCCGGAGTCGGGCGTCGGAGCGAGGCCGCGGCGGGGCGGGGGTTAACGGGTGGGGCCGAGCGCGGCGGCGGCGGCGGCGGTAACGGCGAAGGGTTAACGGGGCCGGATGAGCGGCCGCGGCGAGCCGGCGGGTTGCCATGGCGACGTGCTGAAAGGGGGATTGTGCGCCCGCCTCAGCTGCGCGGCCCGCATCGCATCCCGGCCCCCGCCCCGCATCCGCCGGACCCGCTCGGCCCGGCCCGTCAGACCCAGCACAGAGCGGGCAGCAGCGGCTCTCCGGGCTGGAGCGCTCACACTCCAGGGATTGGGATGCTCCCGGGGGCTGTGGAGTGTCTGTGGTGTGGTGTAGGTCCTGGGGGTACTGGTGTAGGTCCTGGGGGTGAGTTATTTGGGGTGCAAGGATGCTCCTGGTGCTGACAGGCATGAGGCTGCTGGTGTGAGCATCCCCGGGTCAAGGGCAGGCAGGAGATCCCCTTGGCTCAGTTTATTTGGCGTAGCATTAGGAATGACATTAGCCATTGGGCTCCTGGAGTGAAAGGACGTTCCCTGTTTCTCTCTTGGGCCAGGGACTGAGTTGGAGGCAGGCTTGCTGTCAAACAGCTGGCTGTACTCATCCCTGAGCAGGGCAGCAGGCCAGGTGTCCATTCATCCATCTACCCATCCGTCCCTGAGCGGGGTGGTGGGTGCAGGGGCTGCTGGTGGCCCCAGCAATGTGCTGTGGCTGGAGCTGGCACTGCTCACCCGTGTCTAAGCTCCATCTAAACAATTCCCAGTTCACCTGAGCTTGGCTCTGTCCTGCTCGAAGCCATGGAGCAGGACAGGCGTGGTGGGTAATGATCAGTGCTGGGGTCTGTCTGCATCTGGTGCTGCCAGCAGCAAAGGAGAGAAATGATGAGGGACCTGAGGCCGTTGTCCAGCCAGCCAGTTTCTGGACCACACACTCCCAAACGGTGACACCTCCTTATGCCTCTACTGACAGCCTTTCCCAAGGCCACAGACCTCCCTTAGGGAGGTGGCTCTGACATGACATCCCTGAAAGGCTGGGATTTTCCTTCCATCCTTTGAGAGTGCCTCATCTGCTGCTGCTGCTGCTGGCTCGGCCCCAGGTGATGGCAGAGCCAGCTCCCCATGAGCCCCTGTGCTGGCCACGCTTTGTGTCAGCCTGGTGGCACCTTCCTTTTCCTGCAAACCAGGGTCCTCTGTGGAACTGGGAGCTGGGTAAGGAGTGGATGTGTCCTCAGAGAGGGAGCTGCTGGTTGCCAAGGCAGGGGTCACCCTTAGCTCTGGGTGCAGCCTGTGCCAGGGGTGCACCCAAGCACCCGTGCCAACACCTGGTGCAGGGCTGGGCACCCAGAGGTCCCCCCACTGGAACCAGACCTCCTCCTGCTCTGCAGGCTGCAGGTGGCCGCCACCAGAGCTGGTGTCTGCAAAATGGTTAAAGGCTGACATTTAGAGGTCACACTTTTAGCACTGTGCATGTGTTTGCTTCATTTGCATTTGCAGTTAGCCGGGCTGGAGGCTTTGCCACTCGCATGTGCAGTTGCCATGGTTACGCGTGCAGTCGGGGATGTGGAGTTGGGTTGGACACCTGCAAACACGCAGCTCTCAGCCCCCAGAGCACGGGCAGAGGCTGCCAAGGTGCAGGGCAGCCCTGGGCCGTGGGCATGAGGGCCCTGCAGGGCGCTGTGCTCGAGCAAATGGGAGCTGCAGTGCCCGTCTTGGCAGGGTCTGCCTTGCACAGCCTCCAGTTGCCCACACTCGACAGCAGGGAGCATCTAGGGCAGCCTTGTTAGAGAGGAAGGTTGAGCCCGTGCCAAGGGGGTTGCCCTGCACTTTTCAGCTGGGGATGTCTCTTTTCCAGAGCCTGTGTAGAGGCTTTTGTCCCAAAGGGCTGGAGGGAAGGTGCTCGAGAGCAGGGTGGTGAGGGCAGCCAGAACCTGGGAGTCATGAGAGGAGCTACTGAGCAGGCTGCCCAGGGACAAGGGCCTGCCAAAGCTTCAGAAGGCAGCGTGAGAATTGGCAGAGCACTGTGCTGAGGCTCCAGATGTGGTGTCTGTGTCTGTCCTGGCTCTCTGTGGGGGCTGCTCTGGGTGCTCACATCCAGCACAGACAGGGATTTGTTCCAGGTGTCTTTTGATCAGGATCACGTCCGCCAGCAGGAGCAAGGAGATGGTGACTGCCAAAATCCTCTGGCAGGTCCACGTTGGCCTTTGTGTCAAGGGAGGAGGTGTTTTAGGACAGCTGATAAGAGAGGGACCTCGAGGTCATCAAGTCTCTCAGCTCCATCTAAACAATTCCCAAACAGCATCAGCTCAGCCAGCTCCTAAACCCCCCAGCCACAGCGAGTCTGCTGCCTCCCAAGCAATTTGCTGCCATCTTCCTGTATCCTGCCTTCTGGAAGCTGTTTCTTTGCAGCAGGCAGGGGAGAAAGGAAGCTGTGGTGGCTGCCCAGGAGCTACTGCGGCCTCAGACAGAGCAGTGTGTCAGTGTCCATGCTGCACTGGTGGCAGCTGGAGGGATCCAGTAACAGCAGAAGGGTGGAAGGGTTGTGGGAAGTGCTGGGGATGGGGACAGGGAGCGTGTGTCTGTGCAACAGGTTGTGGAGCTGCAGAGGAGCCTGTGGAATCTCAGAGCAGAGCACAGAGGGTCTGTGTGTCTGCCGTCCTGGGGCTGTGCACCGAGTGCAGAGGGATGGGGCAGGGACAGCTTGGCTCTGCCCTTAGAACTCCCAGTGCCACTGGGATGGAAGTTACCCGCTCCCTGTGGGATCCCAGATGCTCTGCTGTGGTCTGTGGTTATTGGCTGCCACTGGCAGGGCTTTGAAAGGCAGCCAAGGGCGTTGTGGCTCTGGGTCAGCACAGACAGGAGGTGGTCGCAGGCAGCACAGGGAAGAGGAGGAGGCAGGTTGGATCCTGCTGCCAGGACACTGGAGGAGAGCTGAGGCTGAGGGCTGAGGGCTGAGCTGAGCTGAGCTGGGTGGTGCTGCATGGGGGACTGAATGCTCTGGTGGTCTCCTACCGTGATACTCCCCAGAGCTGGGGGCAGGGAGCAGGCTGTGACCAGCACTGTGTGCTGCTGGCCTCAGCAGGATTCTGCTCTGGGTGTGAGGGGAATGAATAAATGGTCCTGCCATTGCCAGAGCTGCCAGCTTGAACCCACATCATTCAGAGCCTGGAGCGAGTCTGACTGAGAGGAAACGAGGATGAAGAGGGAGCAGTGGAAAGACATGGGTGCTCCTGGCTGCAGCTGCTGGGTCCTGTCTGGTTTGTGTAGCTCCTGGAGGTTTTCCCTGGGTGGGAGGTTATGTGCAGTTTGGAGGCTTGTCTGGGCTCAGCAGTCCATGATGAAACCTGTGTTCCTGCTAAGTCTGGAAGTTGTGTGTGGAAACTTCGCTCCTTTTGCCAGGGTCAGCACGTGGCAGGGGCTGTCTGTGAGCAAGATTTTGTGCTGGGGAGTGCTGTCTGGGATGAGACCGCCTTGGCAAGGAGCTCAGAGGATTGTTGGTGAAGAAGCCTTGTTCCTGACACTGCAAAAACGCAGAACAGTGGAGTAACATCTGTTATTTTCAAACTGCATCTCACTGCGAGCATATCCTGTAAGGTGCCTGGCAAGCAGAGCTGAAACTCTGCCTGGTGGCCAGATGCTCTGGCCATGCTAGCAGAGCAGGTGGCAAAGTTTGGGAAAGGTTGCAGAGAGAGCATGTTACAGGGTTTGTACAGTGCACGAGCCTTGTTTGGGTCTGGGCCTGGGCTGCTGAGGGCAAGGATGGCTGGGAAAAGTTTGGCCAGGAACTTTTTTAGATGGGCCTGGGGAAGGGATGGCTGAAAATGTCCTTTTGTGATGATCAAGGGCTGCAGGAACTTGGCCTTCATCAAGCAGTTGGTGCTGCTCTAAAGGAGTGGGAGAGGACACCCAACTGTGTAACGTGGCCAAAATGTCTGCGTGGCACTCCCCGTGGAGGTCCTGCCCATGTCCTGGTGCTAAAGGAGTCACAAAGGTGAATGTGTGACTCCAACTCCCTTCCTGTCTGTCTCCTGCCCTCACTTAACTCCAGGCACCACTGAGGACTCCTGGGACAGTGATGGAGGAGAAGGACAGGGGTTGCTCTGTGTCTCTGTCTCCAGAGCTGCCCACGGGGAGCTCAGGAGAGATGTGTGGGTGTTGAGATCATTGAGGAGTCAAATGCCTGGAAGTTGCAGCAGGGTTGGTCAGAGGTCTGGTGGCCTCTCTGCAGAAAAATGGCTAAATAAGGCAGGGTTCTTCAGACTGGAAAAGAAACAACAGCAAGATGGATAAGATGTGTCTACAGGAGGCCAGGAGAGAAGTGATAGAGGTTAACTGTTCATTGTTTATTTTCATACAAGTACAAGGTCACACCAAATTAAGCTCTCAGGAGGTGCCAAACGGGAGGAGGGGCATTGCCTCTTGCAGATGTGCTATCAAATCACAGAAGTCCTCAGAACAAGGTGTCATGAACAGCAAAACCTTGCATTAGTTTCAGCAGAAATGGGATGATTTCAAGGAGGACAAGAGGTTCCCCCAGAACTAATAAATACACTGAGATCCACCTCTGGCTTGGACAGCTGCTGAGCTGTGAATTACTTGTGCTTCTGTCTGCTTGCAAGTACACAGAGCAAGGTGGACTTTTTTGGTCTGCTCTGTTATTTTTTTAACATTCTGCCCCACCAGAGAGTGTGGAGCCAGGAGGGAGCACTGAGGTTTGGTCAAGAAGGATGGGTTTATCCCCATCCACTTCTGTTACTCAGCACAGGGTGACAGATGCATGCCCATCCTGCTTCCTCGCTGAGAGCAGGGGATGCTTTCCCCACGTGATGGAGGAGCAGGACCTCTGCTAAGCACCAAGCCTTGGCTTCACAGGACCCTTTGCTGCAGACCCCTGACAGGCTTTTGTCTACTGATCAGGTAGGAATTCAGTTGGTTTGAAAATGAATGGCAATATCCCTTCCTGCTGTGTTCCCTGGCAGCTCTGCTTCCTCTGGTTCCCTGGGCACAGGACACGCTGGCAGCAGAGCTGGAGTCTCATCTCAGTGCTGTCCCAATTCCCTGGTACTTGCTGCACATGATAGGCACTGTGGGATCACCAGGGATCTGATCTTCATCTCCCCCTCCTCCAATCCCCTGTCTCTGCCTGTTCTCATACACATCAGGAAACATCAGTGTCAGTTTTGTTCCTGGCTTTATCCTCAGATGAGAAAAGATTCATGTCCTGCTACCCAAGAGGGTCCAGTTCAGCCTTACCTTGGCAAATGTGGGTTGCCAAAGGGCTGTTCCCCAGCCCCTGAGCAGTCCAGAGACGTGCAAGGACAACAGGGAAATGTGAGCCTTGGATTGGGAGTGGTTGGCTTCTTATGGGAGAAGTGGGCTTGGAGAGGAGGATGCAGGGATCCAGCAGTCTCCGTGGGTTTTGGCTGGCAGGCAGCAGTATGAGGTCAAGTGAGGTTGCTGCTTATGAAGAGGATGCTGTTTCTCATCCTTATGAGTTCCAGGAGGAGAGGACTGAGGGAAGTGTCCAGCCAGCAGCACAGGGGTGTCCTTGCACCCACAACCCCAAATTCCCCTTGGACAGCAGCTGTCCTGTGTCTTAAGAGAGAAACAAGCTCTGCTTCTGTCCTGTCTTTTTGGTCTCTGTTGCCACTGGGGTCTCTGGATGAGAATCTGAGGTTGCAGATTTGGGCAGGGAGCTGCTGTACTTTGATGCTCACAACTTTAGGAGAAGCCAATTGGTTGCCTACTCTTTGTAACAAAAAAAACTCCTCCTATGTCCGCCGGGAGCGGCGCTTCCCAGTGGGCATCTGCTGAGGCAGAGCTGTGCTCAGGGGCCTCTGAGGAGCAGCAGGGAGCATGAGAGCTGTCTTGGCACTTGAACTCAACTTTCCTTGGCATTGTTGGTCCTTGCAGCATGCCTGTCTGTCCTGCTTCATTCTGGTCTGCTCCCTCTGGAGAGACAGGGCATCCCCAGGCTGCCTGATTTGCTCCGGTCCAGCTTATTTCTTAATGTGAGGTGGTATTTGCAGTAAAACACATTAAAGGATTTTTTTTTTTTTTTTTGCCAGAGGTTTTAGGCTTTCTGCTTTTTTTTTTTTTTTTTTTTTTTTTTTTTTTTTTTTTTTTTTTTTGTGCTCGAAGATAGAAAATATGGGAGGATAAATTTACAAGGGAAAAGAGAAAATACATTTTGGATTAAATTTGAATGGGTTTCCTTTCTGGCTGCTGGCTTGCCTGACCTACAGTCTCTAGTGAGCCCTGTCTGCATGAGCAAGACTTTGTGGAGCTGCCGTGGCTGCAGGCTCCACTCCAGGGTGCTTCCATGGTCTTCTGCTTAGTCACACCAGCTTTGGTTTTGGTTTGGGCAGGTGAGCAGCTGATGGCCTTGTTGAGGGCAGGCTCCCCTGCTAAAGGAAGCTGCTCCTCTTAGCTGGGTCCAGGCTGTGGTGGGCTTGGGCTGCACCACGGGCTGCACCAGACCCTCGGGCTGTCTGAGCTCCTCCCGAGAGGACAGACACCACATCTGGCCGGGCTGCCAGCTGTGCACACACAGCCTGTTGCTGCTGGTGGTCCCTGGCTGTGACAACTGTACACAACCTCTTTAGGTTGCTGACTGGAGCACGCACCAGATCTGTGCGTTTCCAGGATTCCCGGGAAAGCCTGGAGGCTTCCTGGGGAAACCAGTAACTCTGGGACGGGCTCTTATCTCATTCAGCTGCAGATGGGTGGCTTTGGACTCAGTGCCGAGGGCCGGGAGCCGCAGGGCTGCCCTGGCCCGGCTGTTGCCCCGAGCCTGTGCCTGCCGGGGCTTTGCCCAGCAGCTCCTGCCGAGCTCCAGCCGCGAGTGATCCGAGCTCCGCAGCGGGGTGGGGGCCGGCGGGGAGGCAGATGTGCGGAGCTGGCCGGGGGAGGGAGGGAGGGCGGCTCCTCCAGCACCTGTGCCTTACTCTGGAGCGCGCCAGTGCGAAATTGAATTTGTAGCTGAAGTGGTGGCTGGTGAGGAACACAGGCCACAGTGTGTGCCGGAGCCAGGCGGTGTCTGGGAGCAGCGCGGCCGGCATGCACAGCATGTCCTGCCTGCCAGCTCTTGCGGAGGCTGACGTCAGCCTGGGGGAGCGGTGGCTGCTGCAGGATGTGGCTGCTTGACGCTGTGTCATGTTGGCTCTGGGTGTGCGGCCCCGGCTCCCGCAGGAGCTCTGCCAAGAGGTGCTGTCCTGGCACCCCTGGGTGTGCCCTGCCCTGCGCGGGGGGACAGGGACCTGGTGACCTCTGCCGCCGGCAGCTTGGTGGTGTGGGTGATGGATGGGTGGATGGATGGATGGATGGAGGGATGGATGGATGGATGGGTGGATGGATGGATGGATGGATGGTGGATGGAGGGATGGGTGGATGGAGGGATGGATGGATGGATGGATGGATGGATGGATGGGTGGATGGAGGGATGGGTGGATGGAGGGATGGATGGATGGATGGATGGATGGATGGATGGATGGAGGAATGGGTGGAGGGATGGGTGGATGGATGGGTGGAGGGATGGATGGATGGATGGGTGGATGGAGGGATGGATGGATGGAGGGATGGATGGATGGATGGATGGAGGAATGGGTGGAGGGATGGGTGGATGGATGGGTGGAGGGATGGATGGAGGGATGGGTGGAGGGATGGGTGGATGGAGGGATGGAGGGATGGGTGGAGGGATGGGTGGATGGAGGGATGGGTGGAGGGATGGGTGGATGGATGGATGAATAGATGGATGGATGAATAGATGGATGGGTGGATGGATGGGTGGATGGATAAATGGATGGATGGATGGATGGAGGAATGGATGGATGGATGGGTGGATTTGATGGGTGGATGAATAGATGGATGAATAGATGGATGGAGAGATTGATAGATGGATGGATGGAGGGATGGATGGATGGATGGATGGATGGATGGATGGATGGATGGAGTCCATGGTGCTTCCAGCAACGATGGCGTTTTCCCGCCCCCACATCTGGATCTTTCTGGTGTTGCCAGTGAAACCTGCTTGCTGCTGGGAGCAGAGGGAATGCTGCACGACAGCATTAGCAAATGCAGCTTGCACTGGCCCCATGCTCTGCCCTACCTGTGCTCTGCTACCAGTGGTCACTGCTCCCCATCTCCTGCCCCAGTCCAGGGGTGGGTACCCCACTGCCTGCTTGGCAGAGAGCAGCCCTCTGGTGCAGATGGAGTGTCCAGGGCTGTGAGGAGGGGAGCCTGGTCTCCCAGGCCAGCCCAGGCAGGGCTGGGACTGATTGTGCCCCCAGGCCAGCTGCAGTGGCATGGAGCAGTGGTCACAGCTGATGCCAGTAGGCTCAAAGGGACATTTGCAATATGGTCAGAAAATCATATCTGGTCTTTGGTCAGGGCCACTCACACTGACATAAAGCTCAGCATCTGGAGTCCAGGGGGATGTGCTGGGGCACACAGTAGGGCAGTGGGCTGCAGTTCAGCTGGGGCATCTCTCTGGCACAGGACACAGGACCTGCAGCTCTCCCAGCTGTGGGAAACTGGGGAGCATGGGGTGGCACAACCCTGCACCCCAGCCTCTGGGCACCTGTGTCTGTGCAGAGCCTGTCTGCTGTTCCACCTGGCAGTAGGGACTGTGCTAACAAGGTGGAGGTGGTGTGGACAGTCAGACATCTCCTGGGATGGCTTTCCTGAGCAAAGACCCTGCAGTGAGGAAACAATTTGGTGCTGGACTGCAATGCTGGGGGTTTCTTGCATCCTGAGGGAGCACACTTGGCTCTGCTGCCTGCACTGTGATCCTCGAGGGGTGGCTCTGTTGGGATGGCCCACACCACCCCTTGCACAGAGCCCCCTTGCTCCATGGGCTTGGTGTCTCATGGTACAAGTCAAGGTGGTGGTGACCAAAAAGATGGTGCTTGTGCACTGCCAGATAACTTGTAACCTGTCTCTTCACAAGAGAACTTACTGTGTCATGTTTCAGCTTCTGTGGAAAAGTTAGTTTCTGCCTGTCTCCAGCTATTTCCTTCATCTTTGTTCTTTGTCCTGGGTTTTATTACCTTTAGCCCAGATTACTTCCATGACTTGTTTTACAGTTCTGCCTTGCAAAACCTTTCTGAGCTGACAGAGTGGAGTGATGTTAGGCAGAAATGTGGTTGGGGAAGATGCTGGTAAAAGAAACAGTCCTTTACTGGCTCTGCTGCTGAAACCAGAGGCTCCAAAGCCACTGTCTGGATTTCAGCCCTTGATTAAGTGGATTTGGCTTCCTGCTTTGAGTCAGTAAAAGTGAAACATTGACAACTTATTTTGGATGTAGCTGTTCCCATTCAGAACACTCTTGGATTTTGTTGCCCACCCTCCCTAATCACATTTGCAGGAAGTCCAAGTATTTTAAGCTGCAGTCAGTTCCTCTCTGCCCAGCCCACCTCCTTACATTTATAGAGCCTCCCCCAGTCCCCACTAGTCCATGGGAAGCACTGGCTGTGCACCAGCCCTGCCTGCAGCCACTGATGCTTCCTCAGCTCTCCTTGGAGCTGCTGGGAGATGTCTGGAGCAGTTCTAGCACAGGTGGTGGTTTGGGTAGGACAGAGCTTTGTGGGAATTGCCCATGGCCCATTGCTTGTGGGAGCTTCATGTCCTTTGCATGGCTGGGAGCCCAGAAAGGAGCTTGAGAGGCTGGGGTTTGACAGAATTTTGGGGAAGGATATCCCATCAGCAACTTGGTTTCATACCTGCCTCTTAGTTTCAGGCATTTCAGAAATGGGGGTGTCATTGAGCCCATTGCCTCTTTGGGTCACCAAAGTCTCCTTTCTTTATTAGACTTCAAATCTGCTTCTGCTAACATAAGAAATATGAATGTGTTTGGACTTGGGCTTTTAGAAGCTTATTGATAAGAGCCTTGTGTTTGTGTAATTGTTCCCTGACACAGTTCAGTCATAATGATCCATGGTAACTTTAAAAGAGGCCCCTGTTAGCCATGGTAGTTTCCAGGACAATTATTTAGGAGAGGAGGCATCACTCTGGCAGATTGAGGGGGATGGTGCTGAGCAGGTGGGAAAATGTGAATGTGCAGCTTCCTGAAGCTGGAGAAGGAAGTGAGGGGAATGCTGCTGGTGAAGTCAGCTCTCTCTTTGCTGGGTGAGATTGGCACTTGGGCTGCTAGCTGTGGAGTGTTGATCACAGATTTGAGGGAGATTATATTGCCTTGGAGTAGGTGCCTGGTGCTTGTTTGTGATGTGTGGGAGAGCCAGCAAGTTGTCTTGGCATGAACTTTGTGCTGGTGCCAAGGGCTTGCTGAAAGCAGATTGTCTGTCAGCTCACTCCTGAGTACTCGTCTGGAAATTCCAGGGTTCTCTGGATGCACTTTTGCATTGTCAGTCACCTGCCAGCCCAAAGCCAGAGGTGGGGTAATTCTGACATTTATTTGTGAAGCACTGCATGGAAAGGAATGGAATGGAATGGAATGGAATGGAATGGAATGGAATGGAATAGAATAGAATAGAATAGAATAGAATAGAATAGAATAGAATAGAATAGAATAACTACAATGATCATCCAGTCCAACTTCCTGGCCCATTCAGGGCTGACCTAAAACCAAGGCATGTGGTTAAGGGCGTTGTCCAAATGCCCCTTAAACACCGACAGGCTTGAGGCATCGGCCCCCTCTCTAGGAAGCCTGTTCCAGTGTTTGACCACCCTCTGGCTAAACAAATGCTTCCTAACGCCCTGTGTAAACCTTCCTGGCACAGCTCTGAACCGTTCCCTAATGTGCTGGAGAGCAGGGAGAAGAGCTCAGCACCTCCCTTCTCCCTTCTCCCTTCTCCCTTCTCCCTTCTCCCTTCTCCTCTCCCTCTCCCTCTCCCTCTCCTCTCCCTCTCCCTCTCCCTCTCCTCTCCCTCTCCCTCTCCCTCTCCCTCTCCTCTCCCTCTCCCTCTCCCTCTCCCTCTTCTCTCCCTCTCCCTCTCCCTCTCCTCTCTCCTCTCTCCTCTCTCCTCTCTCCTCTCTCCTCTCTCCTCTCTCCCTCCCTCTCCCTCTCCCTCTCTCCTCTCTCCTCTCCCTCTCCCTCTCCCTCTCCCTCTCCCTCTCCCTCTCCTCTCCCTCTCCCTCTCCCTCTCCCTCTCCCTCTCCCTCTCCCTCTCCTCTCCCTCTCCCTCTCCCTCTCCCTCTCCCTCTCCTCTCCCTCTCCTCTCTCCTCTCTCCTCTCTCCTCTCCCTCTCTCCCCTCTCCCCAGGCTGTCAGGATCTCGGTGTCTCTCTCCTCTCCCTCGGCTGTCAGGATCTCGGTGTCTCTCCCCTCTCCCCAGGCTGTCAGGAGCTGGGTGTCTCTCCCCTCTCCCGAGGCTGTCAGGAGCTCGGTGTCTCTCCCGCTGCTCCCGGAGCTCCGCTCGCGGTGTTACCGGCCCGGTGCTGACGGGACAGCTCCCGCGGTTTGCCGGGCTCAGCCTCACCCGGGGCTCCGGGAACCCGCCCGGTCCCGCCGTGCCAGCCCTCCTGACCGAGACACAGCGGTGCCACATCCTGCTGCTGCTGCTGCTGCTGGGGATCCCGGGGCTCGGAGATCCTCCGGCCGGGTCAGGCGCTTCCTTCGCTGCCGGCTGGGGCTGGGGAGCGAGTGTAGCTCCAGCTCCTGGTTAAGCTCTGCCCCTGCAGGCCAGGGTTTGTACATTGGCACTGCAAACAGGAGGGTGAGGAGGGCAGGAAAGCTGCCACCGTGTGTATTCGTGCTGGGCTCAGGAAAAGCCCTAACGTGAGATAATCCAGATTGTTTCTATCCAGAACGTGACAATAAATAGGCTACTTCCAGCAGCTATCCCTGAGCCAGGTGGGAACCCAGCAGCCCACCGGGAGGCTGCTGCCACTGCCCCCTTCCTGTCCTGGCAGAGCCTCCTGCTCACACAGCAGCTGCGGGCTGGGCACCGTGGGCCCGGCTCAGCTTTCCACCAGGCTCCTGGGAAGCAGGGAGTGGGAAGGTCAGTCAACATCTAGACTAACTCAAGGTGAGCAGGTAGCCCACTCCAACAAGACTCCAGGCTTTCCAGCACAGTTGTCCTTGGATCTTCTCTAAGTGGTCACCTTCTTCTTGCATCAGCAGTATTGGGTGCTGACCCCGAGGCTGTCCCTGCTGCAGTGCTCACGAGCTGTCCTTCAGCAGCATCCCCAGTCACAGCTCAGTGACACTGAGAAACCTCCTGCATTTTCTTTTTTGGAGCTCCTGATGCTAAACAAGAGTTGGAAATGCTCCAGGTTATCTCACCTGCTGGGGTAGCGTGTCTTCTGGAGCCGGCCATCGAGCAGTGTGCTGACATTCAACACCAAAAATATCTGGAAAGGCTGAAATGTGGGCAAGGGAAAAGGTCTGCTCTGCCCCTGGTGTCCTTCCCAAGGCAGGCTTGGCTCCTTCATGAAGAGCTCATTAAAGGCCATGGAGCAAATGGTGACAGGCCATACTGCAGCAGGAGGCCTTTGGCACCACAGCAGAAGTGGCTCTTGAAATTGTCTGTTTCTAGGGATTTTGAGTAACATTCTTCTGTTATGAATGGAAGCTCTCGAGGATCTTGGCATGTGTCTGGGAGTTGTCAAAGAGCTTCTGTCCCACATATGTTCTTGCAACGTTGAGGAACTTAACTGACACTCCTCACGTGGTCCCTCATCCTCTCCCCAGGGCAAAGGATGTGCAGTGGAGTGTCTCACAGGCTTCTGACGTTCAGCCTGCTTTAAATTTTGGTGGTGCTGTGGGTAGGAGCTAGGAAAGGCAAGGCACAGGGAGGTATCTTGACATCAGCCAGGGTGAGGTTTGTAACTGTTTTCCTTCTGTCCCCTTAGAGTGGCTGTGGTGTCACTGGGGGGGCTGCAGGTGTGCCTCAGGAGGAGAGTGAGGTGGGGAACACTGGACTCTGGGAGAGGCCTCTGCTGAGTGCAGAATGGATGTTTTGGGCTGCATGGTGCTGGGAAGCCTCCTGAGTGCTCTGCTCTGCACACTGAATGCTCTGAAGGGTTTGTGGCCAAGGTGTCTGTGCACACCCAGGTGGTGACAAGTGCTGAATGAATGAGGGCAGGGGCAGAGCTGCCAGCCAGGGTAAGGAGAAGTGTAGGACTCTGGGAATCACTTGGTCCCTGCATCTGCCACGTAGCACCCTTTGCAGATAGCCAAAGAGTGCTTTAACTTAACTTTTCTGCCTTAATATGGATGTGTCTCCTACCTAGCACAAAAGGGCAGAGTGTTCTGAACTTTTTTGGCAGTGGCCTTTGCATGTTATAAAACTGTGCCCTGTGACTTTTCTTGTCTAGACTAATCCAAATCTTCCAGACGTTTTTTCCAAAGCTTTTTGATGATCTTGCTGGTCTCCCATGGCCTCTCTTGGTCCAGATCTTTTGGGGAATGAAGTGGTTCTCTGGACAACAGTTAAAATTACTTGATGTGTCTTTATGAGCTGAAAGGGGAGTAATTACTTCATGTGCAGGCTGGCCTTTCACACACCCTCCTGTAGCTGCCTTTTTTTGTGGCAATGATATGCTGGCTCACGTTCAGTTTGGACTCACCTGTAGCCCTCATGACCCTTGTGGCAGAACTGCTGCTGTCTTTTCTTCTGTGGCCTGCTTGTGCAGATTTTTACCTCCCAATGCCTTGCAGTCCTGCCTGTCATCTCTCAGCCCTTTTCCCAGTCTGTCAGGAGCGTGTCCAATTCCCATCCTGGCCTCTGAAGTGCTGGGGTGTCACGTGCAGGTTTTGAAAAACGTGCTCTGTTCTGTCATTTAGGTCATTCATGGAAAAGCAGAGCAGCAGCAGCAGCAGGGCAGACCTTTCTGAAACCCTACATGTCCCTTTCAGTGTAACTGTGAGCCATCTATCACTGTCCACCAGCTCTGTGATGGGCCTGGGCAATGCTCCCACAGTGCTGTGGGACCAGGAAACATCTGCCTGTGGCATGGGTGGGTAACCTGGGGTGAGACCTGCAGGCACAGGGATGCTCTTGAGGGGCTGCTGGGACACAGGAACACATCACTCCAGTTGTGCTGCACCCTCTCTGCTCCCCAGGGTTTCCTGTGGGGTTTCTGCAGTGTTATAGGCTGTGTGGGATGGGGCTGGGTGAGAGCTGGGATTGCTGCCCAGTGGAGCAGAGAAGATGCCAGCTGGGGAGTGGGTCTGGCAGGTGCTGCTGCCTGAGAGCTGAGCTCCTGGAGCCCAGGTGGAAAGGTTTGGAGCTCACCTGGAGGAGAGAAGGCAGAGTTTCTCATGCTGCATGCTGGGTGCATGTTTCTTCTGGGGGGCACGGGCTGGCCCTTAGCAAAGTACAACGGGGTCAAATGGTGGGCAGAGCTGCACAAGGCACGGTGGCTGGAGGTGCAGTGGGACATCCTGTCTGCTTGCTGTTGGAAGGAGAAGATCATCCATCCGTGCCAGCTGGGTGCTTTGGGGTCTCCGTCTGTCCTGGCTCTGAACCTCATGGGACACAGAGCCACAGCACGAGTGTGGTGAGCTGGGGGTTGGTGCTCCAGGGCAGGAGGCTGGGCCCCGATGGAGGCTCCAATAGGAGAGCAGGCTGTGTGCTCTCATCTCCTCGGCAGGCTGCCAGAGGAGGTGTGGATCCGGCTCGTCTGGCTGGTGTTGAGATGCCTGAATGTGCATCTGCGAGAGAGAGAGAGAGAGAGAGAGAGCCTTCCAGAGGATCCCACCCGCCCAGGTTTCCATGGAGAGCGTCTCTTTGTCGAGGTGGAAGCCGTCTGGCAGACAGTGTGGCCGTGGAAATACCTATAGAGCATTTGTTTTTTTCCAAAGCACATGAATAGCATCCCCAGCAGCTCGCAGCCTCACTTCCTCTGCTCACCCACCCGCGGCCTGGCAGAGCGACCTGGGATGCCTGCCGTGCCTTTGTGCTCCCAGCTTCTCACTGCCTGCCTGTCTGAGCAGTCCCACTTTGGCTGCCCAGCCCAGCCCAGCCTGGTTTCATTCCTGGTTGGCAGGCAGGGCTCCTGGCACGGGGCTGCAGGCAGGCAGGCAGCAGCCCATCTTCACTGGGGGACACGTTTGGCTTCCCTGCTGGAGGGAAGAGTGAGAGCGCTGTAGGCGGCAAAACTGGGAAAGTTTTGCTCCCACCTCCCATGGGATGTGAAGGGAATTGCTTCCCTGAACGAAATGTCCTTTCTCTGGTCTCTCAGTTCTTTCTCATGCTTTGGAAGACCAAGAAGCTTAAGAGCTGTTGAGGCGGCAGGCAGCAATGCAAGGCACATGCAACGACCCACAGTGAAAGGGATTAAGCTCGGGTTTTTATGGCAGGCTGTCAGCATTAAATTAAGGCTAAATTCCCATCCTAAATGTTATGTTAACATGAAGTTACATCAGAAAGCACAGAGCACAGAACAGCAATATGAGGGTATCAGATGTGTTACAGGGGTATTGTAATTATCCCAAATCAGGCATTTGAAACCCAGGGATTTTCAGATATAGGGTTTGCATCGTTTTTTTGGGTTTGTAATTGAAAAAAAATCCAAACATAGGAAGGCTTAGAAGCATGTCACTGAGATTGTTTGGGTGCCTTTATTCTGTGCTGCGGGGACATGGGCAGATGGAGGCAAAGAGTCTTTAAAAAATGATGGAACCAAATGTGGAATTGCAAATGTTAAAATACCGTGAGCTGTGTTTGAGTGTTAAGGCGTTGTGGCTCTCCAGGGTAACATTAGGGCTGCTGGGCCTTGACTGTGCATCTCCATATCTGGACATATTTGGCTATCACTAGTGCAGCTCACCTCTGTGCCTCATGCTTTGTAAAACTTGTAATTGAAGACAGTTTTAAAGACCTGTAGCATCTTTTTTGTTTAGGTTAAGAATGTGTACTTAATTCTTTCTTAGCTTACTTTTTTTTTTTTTGTCTTCAAATTTCCATGGTTTTTTTCAGAGCTGGATGAGGATTAAACAAAAACCCAGAGGAATATCATCGTAGCATAATTCTGAGGAGCTGCAGCAAGGAGCTGGTTTTTTTTTTTTGGCTGTGCTTTGTGGAAAGAGATTCCTCATTGTGTCAGGACAGGATGGTTACAGTGGGCGTGCGGAAGCTCCACGGATGCAAAGTGGGTTGTGAATTCAGCCCTGTGACTGGTGTGTGCAGCCCAGCTGGGCAGCTGTGCAGTGGCACTGCCTGGTGCCGTGAAATTGCTTTCCTGGAGGAGTTGGTGGAGCAGCAGTGCCCCTGGCAGCCTGTGGCTGCAGCCATGGGGAAGCTCTGGAGCTGGGAAATCAGCTGGTGAGCCACCACTGGCAGGGCTGTGGTGTTCCTGCAGACAGAAAACGATGACAGATCAGTTGAAATGGCTCTGCAGGGAGCACTGTATGCACTGTCATAAAGACTGGAAGCTGCCTGTAGCTTCCAGTCATACAAATTAGGTATGACAGTCATTAATAATTAGCTTTATCCTAACCTGCCGTACCTGAAGGAACCTGAGCAGGAGATTTACACCGGGCAGTTTGCCTCCCAGCCGTGTCAGGCAGAGTGGTGGGTCTGAAGCACCTCTGAGATGCTGCTTTGGGAGCACAGCTTTGGGGGGTCCCAGGCCAGCGCTGCAGCCCTGGGATGTGGCTGGTAGGCAAAGGTCAGTGCTCTGCTGAAGGAGGAGCATTGCGGCAAGGAGTGTGAGATGAGTGATGGTTTTCTTCCAGAGCTGCAGGCAGAGCAGGGCAGCCAAGGCACCGTGCTGCAGAGGCAGCTCCGGCAGTGGTGGGCAGAGCTGAGCTTGGGGGCTCTGGGTGCCTCAGCTGTTTTCCTGGCCCTTGGCTCAGCTTTCATTTCTTAGGCTTTGGCATCTGTTTGGGGGATCGTGCAGCAGCGTCGTGCCCCTGCTGGTGGGTGTCTGTGGCTGCCTGGTGGGGCAGGAGGAGGTGAAGGGGAGTGATGTGCAGAGAGGTGCTGACCTCCTTGCCTGGCATTACCTGCATTCCCTTGGCAGGCTCTGGAGAGGTGCCTGCATGCCCAGCCCTGCAGGGCCTCGCTGCTTGGGTGGGCTGAATGCAGTAACATGATTTTCTGAGATGAGTGTTTCTGTTTACTGTGTTACCCTGATTTCTGAGGCTGCCAAGTTTTTTGGGCATATCAGGAGGGCAGGCACAGCATGGGCCCATTTCCTTAATGACCAGTGCACATGGGCAGTACAGATTTGAGACACCTTCTGTGGGGGGTTTTTGGTTGTGTTTTGTTTGGGTGAGGGGTTTTTGTGGGTTTCTGTTTGTCTATCTGAGAGGTTTCAGGGCTTTTTTTGGTGGTGATGGGGTTTTTTTCCTGCGGATTTTCCTCATTGGACGAGGTGTTCTCTATTTGTGGAATCCCTGCCCAACTGAACCTCCACCAGAGCTGCAAACTCCCATCTGCATACAGCCCTTATTTTGTGCTCCAATAATTTCAAGGCAACTCTGCTCCCCTCTGAGCCTGGGAGAGATCCACCGGGTGGGCATGCAAGGATGCCCTGGGGCAAAACGGAGGTGCCTCGGCAGCGCTGCCGTCTCTCCCAGGGTGAGGACGTGTGGCTGAGACAGGACGAGCGAGCATCCCCTGAGCCTTTCCGCGGGGAGCCGGCTGAAGATGCGCCCGCCGAGGAGCGGAGCCGGCCGGGGCTGATGCCCGGGGTGAGGGGAGCCCCGGGCGGGTGCAGCAGGACCCCGTGCCCGGCTCCCCCGGGAGCAGCGGGGCTGGCGGGGGCAGCCGAGGCTGGGGGGCACCTTACATAAGCCCCTAAAGGCGACAGGCGGTGCGGGAAGGTGAAGGGCAGAGAATCCACAGAGCCTCCAGCGAGGGCTCCCTGGCACAGGAGCTCTGCTCGCTGACACACATCCGCGGGTCCCCATCTGCAGTGCCCTCCCTTCCCCACGGGGGCTGCCACAGCTGCTCTTCCTGATGCTGCCAGCCCGGGCGGGGACGTGGGAGCGGAGCTCTGCCTCTCCCATCCCGGGCTGGCCGGGGCAGGGAGCGGCTGGCAGGGAGGGCGGATGCTCACAAAGCGCTCCGGCTGTTCCTGCCCGCCCAGCACCCCTGCCCGGGGTCTCACTGCTTTGGCCAGGGGAGGGGGAGATGGGTGCCTGCCCTGTGGGTCGGGTTTGCTGGTGTATGAGGGGTGGTGGCACCCGGACAGGGGAGCAGGGCTGTGGTGAAGCCCAGGCGAGGAGCACAGGCTGTGTGGTGTGGGAACACAGGCAGCAGAGGAGAGGTGGCAGTGGGGTTCTGTGCAGGGGCTGTGCTTGGCACCAGTGCTGTCCAACAGGCTCCTTATGGGAAGGGACATAGCACTCTCTGCTTCTCTTGGCACCTGTACTCTGGGCAGCCCCAGAGCACTGGGGACAGGCTCTGCAGGCATGGGCAGAGAGTGTGTGTGTGTCCACACATGCTCTGCTTGTTCTGCCTGCTTTTGCCTGTTCCCAGAGCCACTTGCCCAGGTTGTGGCAGAGCCAATGAGCACCCATGGGTGGGAGGCTCAGCCAGAGATCCTGGCTCCTTCTGCACTGCAGGTCTTCAACTCTTCCAGAGCAAGTCTGCTGTTAATTCCCTCCATCTCTCCACAGTCTCAGCAGTCACCTCCGGGCTGGGCCAGTGGCAGGCAGGCAGCAGCAGGCAGCTGGGAGGCTGTGAGGAGCTGGTGCCACATCTCCCTGCGTCCGTGCTCCTGACTCACCCAGCAGAAGGTGTGGCTGGGCTGCGCACTCCCGACTCCTGTCTCTCCTGCTCCGTCTGTTCCTGGTGGGCAAATCGGAGGCTTGGTGTGATGGGGTTGCTCTGAGACCTCGCCCCAGGAGCTTCAGGCCTGGATGTTGGTGCTGTTTCTCCCGGACAATGTGGCTGATACTCTGGAGAAGCCCTCTCTTCCCCCCTGTTCTCCAAGTGCCTGAGCTGGTGGCCAGCTGGGACCTGCGTCTCACCCTCTGGGTCCTGAGCTTTGCCTCGATGGTTGTGCAGATGGAGGGCCAGGTCTACTCTCCCACTGTCAACACGCACTACGGGAAGTTACGAGGGGTGCGCGTGCCGCTGCCCAGTGAGATCCTGGGGCCCGTGGACCAGTACCTGGGGGTTCCTTACGCCGCTCCCCCCGTCGGGGAGAAGAGGTTCATGCCCCCCGAGCCACCACCGTCCTGGTCGGGCATCAGGAACGCTACCCACTTCTCACCGGTCTGCCCCCAGAACATCCACAACGCCGTTCCCGAGATCATGCTGCCCATCTGGTTTACCTCCAACTTGGATATCGTGGCCACCTACATCCAGGACCCCAACGAGGACTGTCTGTACCTCAACATCTACATCCCCACGGAGGATGGTGAGTCCCCTCTGGGGTGACCGCAGGAGAGCGAGGTGGGGGGGGTCACTCCACCCCTCCCCAGCAGTGGTTGGTCTCACCTGGGTGTTGTGTTTGAAGCATGTGGTTGTGGACCCTGCAGCATGCTGTCTGTTTGTAGAAAGCTTTCTCTGGCCACGCAGCTTGCCCTCTTGCCCTCAGCTGCCATCTCTGTCTCGCGTGCTCCTGCTCCTCCACGCCTCCCGGTCCCACCCCTCCACCTCCATGGCATCGTCACGGGTTCCTCTCTTGTATTGCTAAATCTGAATCCGACTCTCTGACCGCAGATCCACAGAGTGACAAGCTGATTTGTGCTCCCCACAGGCGCCGAGTGCCAGGTTCTGTCTTGAGTTGGTTCGAGTTCGTCCTTCCTCCCTGCTTCCCACCCTCCCCAGGTCCATGCGCTAGTTGTGGGCGTGGGCTGCGGCTGGGAGGAACACTCTCTGCCTCTCCCTGGGAAGATGCTCCGGCAAGAAAGGGACCACAGAGCCCTTTTCTGGGCCCTGGTACGGATGGGTGGTGGGGGTGCACCGGCAGACACATCGCTTGGCTGCTCCTCCGCGCGCCGGTGGGACGGCGGCAGAGCGATGAGCCTGGGGTGCCGGGGACGCACGGGGCACGGTCCTGTTGGGGTGAGGCTGAGCGGCGCCGGGCGCCTCCTTGTCTTAACCTTTTCCTTTGTAGGGGATCCCACCTGAACTGTAAGTAGAGGGCAGAGGAGGCAGCGCCCGCCCGCGCGCCCGCCCCAGCCTCACCGCAACGGGAGCGCCCAGGGATTTGTTCAGCGGGCCGGAAGGGACCCGCAGCCGGTCTGCTGCACGCAGCAGAGCAGCCTGGCGGGCCAGTGGCTTCTCCCAGGCTGGCTGGCTCCGCTCCTCGGTCTCCGGGGCCCACGGGATGCATCATGCCTTCCTTTCCCGCCCAGCACGGCTGGCCCAGAGTTTTCCTCCCATGGCGACGCTCCCTCCCCACCTCCCGCGGTCCCGGGGGCGGTGGGAGGGTAGCAGCGTGGTTGTGATTGCATGCCCACTCCCCATCAGTGGAGCCTCCTGTTATTTTGTAGTCTTTTATTCATTT
Source organism: Phylloscopus trochilus trochilus (assembly GCA_016584745.2). NCBI lineage: Eukaryota > Metazoa > Chordata > Aves > Passeriformes > Phylloscopidae > Phylloscopus > Phylloscopus trochilus. Next base: position 5,431,499 of record WQNJ02000046.1, read on the forward strand.
TACAGTAAAACGGATTTCCAAGGAATGCACCCGAAAGCCCAACAAGAAAATATGTAGGAAAGGAGGTATGTAGCAAGCCGCCCGGCAGAGAGGCACAGAGAGGAAAGAGAGAGAGAGTGAGAGAGTGAGAGGGTGCCTGGCTGGCCCCTGGCCTGCAGCACTCCTCCAGCACCTCTCTGTGCTGCCACACGGACTGTGGACCCTCCAAGCAGCCCACCCTGCCACCCCCTGCTTCCCACCGGGAAGAGCCCCACAGATGCTCCGGCCAGCTGGGAGCACAGGCCTGGGGTCAGGTCGTGAGGATGCTCGTGTTGCTCCAGGCCTTTCAGAACAGCTTCCTCTGGGCTGAGCCTGCACTCCCACCTTCATCCCACTGGCACTGACAGCCTCCCAGTCCCTGGCCATGAGGGGTAGTCTCCGAGGGCAGGTAGCACTTAAATGCATCCATCCCTGAGGTTGGGTTACCCCACTGGAGGTGTACAGACCTGCTCAGGGAAGGACCTGTGTGATGGGGGACTGCAGTCCATCCTGGGCTGAGCTTTTCCCTCATTGCAGCCCTGATCATTTTGCATCCAGAGCTCCTTGGTTAAAAGGATCAAGCCTTTCCTGGCTGTGTAAATGCTGTGGATTCTGCCCTGAGCCTTGTGGCTGCCAAGGCTGCTCCCCACTGCTCACACCCCATGCCAGTGCCAGTCCTGCCAGTAAGGATTTGGTCTCCAGCCCGTGGCACAGCAGCCTCCCTGAGCCCTAACTGCCTCACAGGCAGCCAAGCACCTCCAGTTCAGACACATCTCTGCTTTGCCTTGCCTCCACTGACCTTCCCCCATTGCCCCTAAATGATCCTGTATTCCCAACCAGTGACATGCACAAGGGAGTAGAGATGTACAAACGGGAGCTGGCTCGGCCCCGTGTCAGACACAATGCCTCACCCATCCCTCCACACAGCCCCCTTGCAGGCAGGGAGAGCTGGCTGCTCTGTGCATCCCAAGGATGAACGTGTGGACGGTCAGGCAGCCAAGCTCTTCTGAAAGGCTCAGCACAGGGTGTCTGGCCGGCACAGGCTGCTGTCCTGGGCATCCTGCAGCAGCAGCAGCAGCAGCATCCCTGCATCCCAGCCTCTTGTCTCCCTGCACCCCTGGGTTTGGCGGGGCCAGTGCAGCTGGGCTTGGAGGTTTGGGGAGCGCTTTCCCTTCCAGCCCGTTTCCCCCCCAGTTCTGTTGTTTGGTCTCTTTGCTTTGCTTTTCCTGTTGCTGTCCTGGCTATTCACACGCCATCTCTCTCCGAGTGCCAAGGCTGCCCCTGAAAGGGCTGGCACATTAGGGAGTCTCTGCACGCTGCCTCCGGAGCCGGCTGTGCCAGTGATCACCAGCCACTTCAAAGCGCTTCCTCTCCCGGCCCTCCCGCCGGCTGCCGGGGCTGGCAGACCCCCGCCACCCCCAGCCCCGCAGCCAGGCCCCGGGGAAGCAGGCTCCAGGTTACTGCCAGAGAAAGGGGAGGATAGCAGGCATGGCAAAACACCTTGGGTGCCCTCATCTCTTGGGTTTCCCTCCCAAGAGGGTGGCTCCGCTCACGGGCAGGGTTTCCTCGCAGCCCATCTGCCTCTGGTCACCTCCCAGCCAGCTGGGGAGGTGTTGGAGAGGAGGAAGCAGGAGGACCCTGCAGAGATAGTTTATTAGTGAAAGATTCTAAGAGTATGAAACCGACAAAAGAGATGGAATTGAAAGCAAAAATTTGAACTGTAAGGTGCTGGGCAGGAAGAGGGTGATTAAGCCAGCTGAAAGACTGGGCTGGGTGATTCAGTGACACCCCTGCCAAGATAAAAGGATGAATAAGGGGTTGGACCTTCTCAGGTATCAGGGAAAAGGTGTTTTTCAGGTTTTTAATATGTAGAGTAGTATTGTAATGTTGTAGTTCTCATAGACTATATATAGATTCTGTAGGTTTTGTATCTTGAGGTGATTGGTTGATGCTCATTAGAATATTCACGATAGAAAGGGTTAAAATGGAATGTAACAGGTAACTCGGGCTCTTGCTCCCCTGGATCCCTGTCCCTTTAGACCTATGGACTCTTCCCCAGTCAGGCTGCCTTCCCACGACCAATAAACCACCAAAGAGCATCCTGCTCTTCAGATCATCTCCCATCGGACACCAACAGCACGTTCCCAATAGGGAGGGACATTCCCTTTGCCCCCACTGGGCTCTGTTGACTCATAGACCAGCAGATCCCCAGTGCCAGCCATTTGGACACCCAGGTGTGGCGTGCCAAGAATTAAAGCACCCAGACACTGGCACTTGCCTCCAGAGCTCTGGCCAGGCTCTGGTAGCTGTTGGCTTGAATTAATTGAGTCACTCGTGATGAAACACAGACGCTCCCACACTCCTCATTGTGTGTCCTAGGTTAGTAATGCTTGGGGAGAGGGTAATGTACCTGCAGTGCTGATTTCCCCAGGTTGAGGAAACATTGACTCATTCTGGAATAATCATGATTATTATTTCTAAGGCCACAGACGAGCAGTGATAAGCTCTCCTCTCACAGAACAGTATTTTGGTGGTTGAAAATGCCTCAGCTCCCGTCTTACTGGAGTTTTTCCTGACTTCTGCCACCCCTAAGCTCAGTGTATTTCAGAGCAGACAAAGGACTGAGAATGTATCTGTCATGCTTGTTTATCTCTGGGACAGAAAAACATCCCTGTTTCCCTGCCCAGTTGCCCACAGTAATTTCCTATATGGAAATTCTCCAAATGCCAGTCTCCTCCATACACATTGGTCCCTTCTCTGGTTGCAGTACAGGACAGCAGTGCTTTGAGAGCAGCTAGCCATGCATGGTGCCAGGGGAGCTGACAGCACTGAGGCTCCTTTGAGGCTCAGATTTTGCTGCAAAAATAGTGCTGCCCACCCAAAGACCATGTACACACACACCCTGAGAGTGCAGTACCTATGTGCAAAATGCAGCTCTGCCCCATGCTTTGTGCTGCCAGCACTTCCAGCCTGTTTTTGGCTCTGGTAGATGCCAAGATGATTTTTCCTTCCCTTCATCACCAGCCTGGGCAAGCCTTGCTGCAGGGCTTGAGGAGGTGGATGTCATTTTTGGAGGGGAAAAAATGTGGTTGCCCTGCACTTAAGCAGCTCTTCCTGGTTTTCATTAGCGAATGCCCAGATCTCTCTGGCTGGGACTGTGAAGAGTCTCTGCGATATTGCAGAGACAAATGTGCAGGTCCAGCATCTTCCTCTGCTGTGTGAGGGTGGCTGGAGCTCCCAGCAGCTCCTGGGCTAAGGAAGCACTTTGGCAGCTCTGCGGGAAAAGCCTTGTGGCTTCTCCGCTGCTCTCCAAGAAGCTGACTTGTCCAAGTACCAGCTGAGGCTTCCCTACAGCTGCACAAACCCTGCAGTGCTCCCTTGCTGGAAGCTTCTTCCCAGCCCCCTGGAAGCCTGGTGCTTTGCAGAGCTGGCCCTGGGCAGACCACCGCCCTGGTGCTCCGCTTCCACTCCGGGGAGCAATTTGCAGAGGTGAGGGTCGGCGTTTGTGCTGCCGGAGGCAGCAGAGCGTGAGCAGATGCAGTGCTTTTAGAGCCTGCTCAGGGATGGAGAGAACTGCTCTGCATCATTCCGGGACAGGGAGGGGCAGGCCAGCACCGAGGGGTGCTGCAGTCCTGGAGCAAAGGCTGGTGGCTGGAAGGGCCCTTGGACAGAGGTCCCAGCTGAGCTGTCCCTGCCCGAGGGGTTGTGCAGCAGCAGGTTCAGCAGCTGCACCATCCTTGGTCCTGTTCCTTGTCATTCCCAGAGAAGCAGCTGAGCTGCTGTGGCCAGCAGCAGGTGTACCTTTGGGTGCACGTAGCCATCAGAGGCTCCTGCTCCCTGCAGCATGGTGGCTGCTTTGCAGGAGTGGGTGCCCCAGGGAGCTCGCACTGAGGAGAGGGTGCTGGGTGCCCTGAACAAACATTTGGGTCTGGAAAGGTGTCGTCTCAGGCTCCTCTTCTCCTATCCACACCATGCTGAGAATGAAGGCTCCAAGGAGTGAGGCTCCTTACCCAGCTTTATCTCTGTTTGCACTGGTGTCAGTGCTGTTGGTATGGTTTACTTAAGATAGCATAAATCTAGCATGGATGCCCCTGTTTCAGGCAAAGTGATTTTTTTTTTTTTTTTTTACTAAACTTGAACTTAAATCTTCCTAGAGCCTTCAGATAAGAGCGTATGCATCCTTCCTATCAGCCTGAACAATGTCACTTTGCAGTCAGCTTAAAGTGAAGTGGCACAACAGATATTCACCTCCTGGGTTAGTGGAGGGTGTTTCTGATGGTAAGGAGAGTAAGAGCCATGAGCACTTTTAGTTTTTTCCAGCTGTGAACCCACAGGCTCAAACCCATCCCCGTGAGAGTGGGTGCTGCAGGGCTCTGTGTGGTGGCCTTTGTTAGAGCAGAGGAAGATCTCCTGGGCTGGGTGTGCCTGCACGTGGCAGTAGCCAGGTGAAAGTGGGACTGGGTGAGGGCAGTGAAGCTGTGGTTGCTCTCACGAGCCGTGGGGCATTGGTGGGATGTGCTGGAGGTGAACATTGCAGCAAGAGGCAGAAAGCCCACTTGGTCACAACAGTCTGTGTTGGCCATAAGCACCCTGGCACCTTCCTGCTGATGGGTGAGGCTTGTGCTTTGCATCTGCCACACACACATGCCACTGCTGTGCCCCTTCCCCCTGGCCTGCATCACTGCACTCCTGCTTTGCTTAGCTTCCCAAGTGCTGCTTCCTGCCATCTCTTCCGTGGTGCCTGAAGCTCAGGTTGCTGGAGGCTTGTCCCAGCCATCCTTGAGCTCTGCAGCAGCAGTCTCCAGCTGGATCCCTCCCTGCTCAGCCAGGACAGTCACTCAGGTCACGGAGATGTTGTCCCCTGCCCTCTTTTACAACCTGACAAGTCCTCATAGCTGATTCCTCCATTCTCATCTGCACAAAGACTTTTGTCCCCTGAAGGAGACCAGGCTGGAGGGCTGCAGCCTGGCCAGTCCCTTTAACAGCACCAGGGCCTTTAGCAGTGGAAAATGATCTCCTGCTGCCTCTCAACTCTGAAGCACGGTGTGCATCAAGGCTCACTGGCTGTGGTCTTCATTAGAGAAAAATCCCCATCCCTTAGAAGTACCAAGAGGTTGGTGCCTAGCACTGGGTAGCAAATATTGCATGAGTACTTCATCATTTAAGTGCTTTCTGCGCTTGCAGCTCTTCCTGATGAAGACACAGTAGGTCAAGCTTGCAGCCTCCTGCAAAGAGGCTGTGGCTGCACAGGCCTGGCCAAGTGTGTGGCTGGGGAGGCAGCAGGAAGGGGGAGATGCTGGGGCTGAGATGACAGGGATGGGTTGGTGCTGGGTGAGAAGAGGAGAATGCTGTGAGATGCTCAGAGGATGTGGCTGGGTGGTGAAGCAGGAGTTGAGGGGGTGGGGCTGGTGGGAGTAGGTTGGGAGGTAAACTCTGCCTTGGAGAAAATCAGAACAGCACAGGAGACAGCTGATCCATCCTTGCCCTTGGCAGGAGCAGCTCTACCTCACCTCTTTCTGGCAGCATGTCCCACCTGGTCTTAAACACCTCCCCAGGCTGCCTCTTGGAGTGCTCCTGCCCTTTCTGCCAGAAAGGTTTTCTTCTCATCCTGCCTCCTGTAGCCCCAGGGCTGCCTGAGAGGGACTTGCTCTTCCACCTCACCACCTCACAGTAGTCTTTAATGTGTTGGGATGCTGCTGGAGCTCCCATCATCCCTCTGCTCCCAGGATTCATGTGACCCAGCCTTCTGCAAACTTTTCATGCCCTGCTGGATTTTTTGAGGTTTCTGGTTGCTGCTCCTCCAGACTTTCTCCAGCAGGTCATGGCTGCTTAAGGCATTCTGCAAGCCTCTCACCCTGATGGAGCTGCCTCACAGCCATCTCAGATCTCTTCCTCCCCCATCACAAATTCCTTTTAAATTCAAATTCTGTCCCGCTCATGCTGCCATCTCTGTTTTCCACATCCTGTGTCACCTGCAGAATGCCACTCCCAGACTGACAGTGAGCACAGCTCCCCAGTTTTGTCCTTCTCACCAGTTTTGTGCATTTAGTCCTGCAGTTCCATGCAGCCACAGGCTGGTCCCTTGCTCGTGGGAGCTTTTCTGGGGGCTGTGAAAGCCCTTGCTGTGGCATTGGGGCCCGTTGGTGGTGGCAGCAGGACCCTGGGATCAGCTGGGTGCCTGGCTGGTGTCAGAGCCCCTTGTCTCAGGGGAAGGTCAGTGGGCAGTGCAGGCACTGGGTGGACAGGTCCTGCCTGGGGGAAATCCCCCCCTGCTGTCTCCCCAGGGGTCACCATCACCAGGGGAAGTTCTTGTTGCAGGCATTAGGGAGCAGAGGACTTGCAGGCATTAGTCTGCAGCTCTTAGGGGATGAGAACACCCAGCCTCTTCCTGGAATTCAGAGCTCCAGAGCACGGGGATGGCACCACTTGCCTTTGTGTCCACATTGGCATGCAGTCCTCTGCAGGAGTGGGGTTTTGGCACAGGTTTTTCAGCACCTCTGCCAGCCCACAGGCCATTTCTCCCTGGCTCCTGCTGGCTGCAGTTTGGGGAGTGCCAGGCTCACTGCAAGCCATCCACAGCAGCAATCCACATTGCCCAGCTGGAGCTGCTTGGGCTGGCCCATGCCCCAGCACTGCAGGTTGGTGAAGGGACACAGAGCAATTGTGAGGCGTTCAGGATGATTCAGTTACAGAAACTGATATGTTTAGGATTCTGCCTTGGTCAGGTCAAGCTGATTGGTGCCTTTGAAATCCTCAGTGTGAAACATGGATCTGGTCTTGTATGGAGGGAGTTGGTGCAGGATGGAGCCAGGCAGCTCAGGGGAGCACCTGTCATGGGGGATCCCTGCCTGCTGTGGTGGTCTCATGCAATGGCACCTGATGCTGTTTAAGATTAACAACGACACGGACTCCTGAGGTCAGAAGGCTGAAATTACTCCAATCTCTCTTTATTACCTGGGAATTTCTTCCCTTTATACTACAAAGAACCCACCCAAGGGGTGGGAGAAAGACAAACTTCTTTAACTACATTGGACAAGTCAGAGGGACATCAAGCAAAGGTCCCTCCTAGGGAAAGGAATGTAAACAAAGGTCACAGTTAGGAAAACGTGTCTCTTGTTGACAGAACAGTGTCTGGGAAAGAGTTTCAGAGAAATCAAAACATCACAGCACGAACCATGGCTACATGGTACCAGTAGTTTGTGGCCAGGCAAGGAGCCACACACCACGTGGGGGTGATGGGCAGGACCCTGCCTGGGGTCAGTGGCCGTGCAAGGCAACCCTTGGTGTCAGCTCTGCAGAGGACAGTTGTCCCCAGGAGGAGCAGCAGAGCTGGGAGCAGGGCTCCTCTTCACACCTGGGTGCTAGGAGAGGGAGCCTTGCCTGGAGCTGAGGGTGCATGACCAGGCAGGGACCAGGCTGGGGTGCAGGAGGATCAGCAAGTGCTTTGAGAGACTCAGCCACCGCCAGCACTGACGCTGCCACAGCCCCACTCGCGTCTTCCCTGCCACCCCAACCCTCCCCAGGGAGGAGCTGGGAAAGGGGCCCAGGTGAAGCAGCATCCTGGCACACTCCTGGGACAGTCCTGCCCGTGCCCTACACTGCCCTGGCTCTGGGAGAGGTGCAGTGTGAGTAGCCAGCAGTGCTGTGGGGCACAGGCGTGGCCCCACTGTCTCTGCTATCATGCTATTTTTGAATTCTCTTTTTTTTTTTTTTTGTGTTCTTTTTTTTCTTTCTTTCTTTCTTCTTTTTTTTTTCTTTGTTCGTTTGTTTTGTTTTTATTTCCTTTTTGTTCTCCTTTTTGTTCTGTCTCCTCGTGTTTGGTCCCTAGGAGCCAGCGCTAAGAAACAGGGCGAGGACTTAGCGGATAATGACGGTGATGAAGACGAAGGTATTTGTGTGCTCGAGGCTGCCACTGCATGACACGCAAAGCAAAAGCAAAAGCAAAAGCAAAAGCAAAAGCAGCTCCGTTTGCCCGCCATCCGCTGCCACCCCCAGGGAGCCCTGTGTGTGTCTGTCTGCCGTGCCAGGCAGCTGCGCGGGGTTGGGGGGCAGGCTGGCCGGCTGTGCAGGGCACCCAGGACCTTCCCCTCCTCCTGATGGGGGGGGAAAGCTCGTGGGGTTGTTCTTTTTCTGCTTTAGGAGGAGTTTGCTCCTTGCTCAGTTGGAGCCAGGGCAGGGAGGAAGCATGGCAGCTTGGGAGGAGAGAAGCCCTCGGGGCACCTGGGCCCATTTCACCCTGAGCCCGGTCACATCCCACCTCCAGCCTCATCCCTCCAGAGTCAGTGACATGCATCTGGGAGCCAGCAACCTCCCCATCCACCCTTGCCTGGCCCTGCTGTGGCTGTGCCAGCAGCCTGAGCACTTGGCAGCCAAAGGGCACCTGGCCATGCACAGGAGACCCAGGCTCCACTCGGTGTCTGTTCACTTCTCTCCTTCCTCAGCCACTGGAAGTGAGGTCTTGTTTACAAGCACCAGCCAAGACAGAGCAAGTGGCCTTTGAAGCAGATGTGATTCTAGGTGTCTGCCAGGACTAGGCAAGCTGCAGAACAGGCTATTTTTAGTAGAACAGGGTGGTTTGTCTGCAGGTTATGGAATCAGCGTGTTTGGCTGCAGAGATGTGATGAGGAGGTAGGAGGAAGGGTTGGCCAGGGTGCAGCCCTAAAGTGCTGAGGACAGTAAAGCCTCATGGTTGTGCAGAAGGCCCAGGGCAGCTCGAACAAGGCCTGGCAGATGGCATTTAAGATCTGGGAAATAGATGAAAAACTTTTTCCTTGGCAGTACTAAAACCCTGTTGTTTACTCTGGCTAACCTGTGCCCCACGATCTCTTGTACCAGGGCGTACACTGGCATTCAGCCTAAGTGACTGGACTATGCTAAATCCACACAGCCCAAAATGTGCTGCAGCAGTTGGGAGCTGTTTATTTCCTGGTACATCTCTGTGCATTGTTGCCATTCTGCTGCGAGGAGGGCCCTTTGTATGTCAGGGAGTGGCTGCAGGATGGAGGAGAAGACAGGGGCACAGGCACTGTGTCAAATTTCAAGCAGGTGGTCCTGAGCAAAAAATTGTCCTGATGTAGCTCTGCCCCACAGGCAATGTCTGTCCTGGAGGAGCTGCAAGCACTTTTTGCTCCCCTGGTCTGTGCATTTTTCTGGCTACATTCTGGCAATAGGAAAAGAGGCAGCACAGGTTTGGGGTTTGGCATAGCCTCGTTCTCCTGGAAGGAAGAGGTTTTCTGTATGGGAGGCCACCTTTAGCCATGCCCTGGGCCACAGCTGGAGGTGAGAATGGCCACAGATCAGCCATCAGCCTGGCCTGCACTGGGCAAGGCACAGGGAGGAGGGGTTAGGTGGGTTCGAGGGAGCACAAACAGCCCAGGGGGCACTGGCATTGGTGGCTGTGTGTCCTGGTGGGACACTGTGCTGCACTGCTGAGGGAGGCAGGCAGGGAGCAGCAGCTGCCCGGGGCAGTTGAGGACAAGCAGGCACTGCCAGCCCACCCGAGCAAGGTGCTGGCATGAGTGAGCACAGGGGAGGACAAAGTCCATCCGTGCTGGGTGGCCAGCCCAGGACAGGGCTGGGCAGCGCAGGCGTGTGGGACCTGGTGATGTCTCCACGGCCATGCCTCATCTGTGTGACATGGGCAGGATGCACCAGGAGCCCAGGCACGGGTGTTATTCCCTTGTGGGTGGCCATGGTTCTCTGAGGGATCAGCAGCCAGTGGGGCAGAAGGGGCAAGATGTCCCCTGGACAGGAGAAGTCGAGAGAGGGAGCGTGGCTGCCCGCTGTCCACCAGGCTCCCAGAGTCCTTCCTCCCCGGCCCTCGGGGTCCCATTCCCCATCCTCACTCCATGCCTCATGCCCTGTCCTCGTCCAGGTGCCGTGCTCACCTCCCTGACACGCACACGTGCACACACTGTCTGCCTCATCACCATGTCTGTGTCTGGGCACTGGGGTGCCGTGGGTTTACATCCAGACAGGCAGGGTCTCTGCCTTCCCAGGGGAATGGGAAGGGGGACTGGGAGAGTAAGAGATTGGAGCACACATCAGTGCCTCCCCCCACCGCCTTCTAGGTCCTGCACACCCCCATCCCTGCCCCCCTCCGCAATGCCAGCTTCCAGGACTCACGGAGCGCTTGGGTCCAGCCAAAGGCAGGACATGGGGCTGCATCCTGGGGCTGGACTCTGCAACTCCCACCCACAGCAGACCTGATCTGGCTCCCACACCATGCCAGAGCCCAGCTCTGGGGAAGAGCAGCGGGGTCCAGCCAGCGTCCCTCCCTCACATGCTCAGACCCCTGGGGGGAGAGCAGTGTGGGGACAGTGCAGCAATAGCCACCTCCCAGAGAGGGGCTGGCAGGGTTGGTTCAGTGGTGGTTGGCTTTGGGGGTCCATGCTGTGGCCCCCAGGAGAGCTCTGGCTTTGGCTCCTAAGCCCCCTCCCTGGTCCTGGCAGCTGGCATTGCCCTTGTACTTGGTCTGCCTGTCGGGCAGGGTGCTGCGGCCGCCGGGGCGCTCCTGTGTTTAACCACCTCTCCTTCCAGACATCCGCGACAGCGGGGCCAAGCCGGTGATGGTCTATATCCACGGGGGCTCCTACATGGAGGGCACGGGCAACATGATAGACGGCAGCATCCTGGCCAGCTACGGGAACGTGATCGTCATCACCCTCAACTACCGCGTTGGAGTGCTGGGTATGAGCCGGCTGCTGTGGGCCGTGCCGGGCGGTGGGACAGCCCCCGTGTCTGAGCGGGCTGGGAGCAGGCGGGAACGGGGCGGAGGGCCCGGCGGGATGCGCTGTGGGCACTGCCCCTGCCTTCCCTCCCAGCCCGGGATGAGCTGCAGGCTCTGCCCCTGCCCTCCCTGCCAGCCCGGGATGAGCTGCAGGCACTGCCCCTGCCTTCCCTGCCAGCCCGGGATGAGCTGCAGGCACTGCCCCTGCCTTCCCAGCCAGCCCGGGATGCGCTGTGGGCACTGCCCCTGCCCTCCCTCCCAGCCCGGGATGAGCTGCAGGCACTGCCCCTGCCTTCCCTGCCAGCCCGGGATGAGCTGCAGGCACTGCCCCTGCCTTCCCAGCCAGCCCGGGATGCGCTGTGGGCACTGCCCCTGCCCTCCCTGCCAGCCCGGGATGAGCTGCGGGCTCTGCCCCTGCCTTCCCTCCCAGCCCGGGATGAGCTGCGGGCTCTGCCCCTGCTTTCCGCCCTGCCAGCCCGGGATGCGCTGTGGGCTCTGCCCCTGCCCTCCCTGCCAGCCCGGGATGAGCTGTGGGCACTGCCCCTGCCTTCCCTGGCAGCCCGGGATGAGCTGTGGGCACTGCCCCTGCCCTCCCTCCCAGCCCGGGATGAGCTGCAGGCACTGCCCCTGCCCTCCCTGCCAGCCCAGTGGGTGCCACGTGGCAGAGCCCCCAGTGCATGGTCACAGCCTAGACTGGGTCCTGGCACCAGCACCCCCTCCTCCCGGCTCATTTACACAAACTGGCTCAACTGAAAGCAAATATTGGTTTGTGGTTAAATGAATAATAAATGTGTTTACCCAGCATCTCCTCCTGAGCGGGCTCGGAGCGGTGAGGTGCCAGCGGGTGCTGCCTGGCTGTCCCAGGGACCTGGCAGCTCTCCCTCCCTGGGCACAGGCAGCCTCCCAGCCAGTTGTGCTGCTGGGACCCCCTCAGCAACCCACCATGACGTGGCTGTCTGCAGTGGGGACCGCAGAAAGGTGTGGGGTGCCGTGCAGAGGAGGGTGGCAGTCCTGTTTCCAAAAGCACTGGTGACTTAGAGAGGCAAAATGAGGACAGAGGGTCAAAAGGCAGTGATGTCCCCTGCCTGAAAGCAGCAGAAAGCCCCAGGGGCTGAGACACAGGAGGCTTGTGTGGAACACCACTGCTGCTTCCCTTAGAAGCATGAGAACAAGGGGTGTAGATGTTTGGGGAAAGCTCCTTTCCAGCCAAGCTGCTGGCTCTTTTCCTAGCCATCCAGCCTAGCAGGGTGCTCTCCCTTGGCAGCTGGGCTCCTGCCTGGTACCTGGGGCAGCACATCCCTCTAATAGCCTCCAGAGCTCCTAGTTTCTTGTGGAAGATCCTAGTTAACCTATTGAAAACCTTTTCATGTTAAAAGTCGGCCCTTTAAGATGGATAGGTGCAAAGTTTAAGACACATGCGTCACAATGTGACATTGGACTTAAGTGGGTGCCTTCATCATTTCCATTGAGGTGGTGCACCACACCCAGCCAGACCACCTCCAGGTGCCAGCACAGCCCTGGGGCCGCTCCCTGTGTACTGGGATTACCTGTCTGGATTTTAACTCAGGCCCATGGTTTTGGCTTCCTGCTTAAAGTCAAAGCAAACGAAGGAGTGATAACTTATCTTGGGTGTTTCCTGTGCTATTGAAAGCATTTCTCACCTTCTTCCTCACTGAGAGCCTTTGTGTTTTAAGCTGCAGTCAGTTCCTCTCTGCCCAGCCCACCTCCTTACATTTATAGAGCCTCCCCCAGTCCCCACTAGTCCATGGGAAGCACTGGCTGTGCACCCGCCCTGCCTGCAGCCACTGATGCTTCCTCAGCTCTCCTTGGAGCTGCTGGGAGATGTCTGGAGCAGTTCTAGCACAGGTGGTGGTTTGGGTAGGACAGAGCTTTGTGCTCTTCACCCTGTCACTGCTTCTTGTTGGCCAGAGAGGCTTCGCAAGGTTTGCAGCTGCTCTCTCAGCCTTTCACCCTTCTGTGCTGTGCAGAGGGTGGCTGGAGCTCAGTGGTGTCCCAGCACCAGCTTAAAACTCACAAAACTCTCTTGGGTAGCGTGGTCTCACGGTGGGATAGGGTCCTGCAGAAGCTGCCCTAGGTCTGGGGAAGCGGGGTGGGAAATCAGGACTTTCCCTGTTTCCTCATCCCTAACCGGGCTCCCCTTGGCCCTCAGGGTTCCTGAGCACGGGGGACCAGGCTGCCAAGGGCAACTACGGGCTGCTGGACCAGATCCAGGCGCTGCGCTGGGTCAGCGAGAACATCGCCTTCTTCGGGGGGGATCCCCTGCGGATCACCGTCTTCGGCTCCGGCATCGGCGCCTCCTGCGTCAGCCTGCTCACCCTCTCCCACCACTCTGAAGGTGGGTGTCAGCCTGCTCACCCTCTCCCACCCCTCTGAAGGTGGGTGTCAGCCTGCTCACCCTCTCCCACCCCTCTGAAGGTGGGTGGGTGTCAGCCTGCTCACCCTCTCCCACCCCTCTGAAGGTGGGTGGGTGTCAGCCTGCTCACCCTCTCCCACCCCTCTGAAGGTGGGTGGGTGTCAGCCTGCTCACCCTCTCCCAACACTCTGAAGGTGGGTGTCAGCCTGCTCACCCTCTCCCACCACTCTGAAGGTGGGTGTCAGCCTGCTCACCCTCTCCCACCACTCTGAAGGTGGGTGTCAGCCTGCTCACCCTGTCCCACCACTCTGAAGGTGGGTGGGTGTCAGCCTGCTGACCCTCTCCCAACACTCTGAAGGTGGGTGTCAGCCTGCACACCCTCTCCCACCACTCTGAAAGTGGGTGTCAGCCTGCTCACCCTCTCCCACCCCTCTGAAGGTGGGTGTCAGCCTGCACACCCTCTCCCACCCCTCTGAAGGTGGGTGTCAGCTGTCAGCCCTGCCTGAGGCTGTTGCAACTGCCCTGCCGATGCTAACCCGGGGAGGGGAGCCCACCCAGGCCCTGCTGCCCAGCCTAACAAAGGGCATGGAGCAGCATGGAGAGAGAGGCTGAGGGTGGATTGGCAGGGCTGCTCCTTGTGACTTTCCAGCCAGGAAAAATAGTCCTGCCAGTAGATATGCACTTCTCAGGTGATGTTACACTCAATGCCACTAAGCCCTGCACATGCATGATGAATCCTCTGCTGCCCCAAAGGGCTGCTTTCTAATCAGTCCCTGGTGAGAGCCTGGAGCAGGACTGGGGAGCAAAACCTTCTCATCATGGGCAGAAAGAGGCCAGTGGCAGAGCTGGGGATGGAGTGGGTGCTCCCCATGGCCCAGGGCCAGCACCTTGGCATGGGGAGAGCTGGGGACCCTTCCTGTGGTGTCCTGACCTGGTGCTCAGGTGTTCCAAGGTGTGGAGGGGGTGTAGGGCATCATGCTGGGATCACCACTGGGAACAAGGATCTCAGTGCTAGGAAAGGTATTCATGCTGGAATAGAGGGGAATACAGAGCCCCCCAGACATCCCTCCTGAGCCTGGGGAGGGATGGAGGGCCCTGTGTTGTGAGCCTGGGAGAGCTGGGAGTGCTGCACCTAGCAAAACACAGGTGGAAGTAATATGATTAATATCTGTAAATATAGCAGAGTGTTTACTCTAAATAAAGAAGGGAATTATTTATGCTAAAAGATTGTGTTGGAATAAGAGCAAATGCATGTAAACCACCTGCAAAGGCATTTACATCAAGTACTGAGGGGGAAAAAAAATTACCTGTTAGATTAGAGGTGGTTTTGATAAAGCTCCTAAAGGAAATTATAGGAGCAAAGCCTGAACTGGAGCATACAGTCCACAGGGGAGCAGCCTGCCAGGGACCTGTTCATGAGCTTTATGTGAGGGTGCAGCTATCCTCCAGTGCTGTGTCCCCAGGTGTGATGCTGAGGAGGAAAGGACACGTGTGAGCAGTAGACACGGGCATGAGTCTGCCCTGCAGAAACACACAGCAAATTGCACTCGAAGCTGATGTGAAGAGCTGCTGCCCTGCTCAACAGCCTGGGAATCACACAGGAGCAGAGACCTCCAGAACCTCAGCAGGGCTGATGGCTGATGATGGGGAGTCTTTTACCAGCTGAAAGCTCCTGCAGGAAGAAAAAAAGTGTTTTCTCTGCCCATATTGAGTGTGAAAGGCTGGGAAGGGAACACTATGTGTAATGCATTCTCAATGCTTCTAAGGGTGCTCCTTTCCATCATAGGAGTGCAGGAGTGTGTGCTTGGCTGCCCAGGTGGCCCCAGCCTCTTGCAGGGGTCAGGAATGGAGCAGCAAGGAGAGAGAGGCTGAGGGTGGATTGACAGGGCTGCTCCTTGTGACTTTCCAGCCAGGAAAAATAGTCCTGCCAGTAGATATGCACTTCTCAGGTGATGTCACACTCAATGCCACTAAGCCCTGCACATGCATGATGAATCCTCTGCTGCCCCATTCAGCCCCAGTGCCTCTGGTGTGCCCTCCCTGCATCTCAGAGGTGCTGGGTGCCCCCTGCCCTCATTGCTGGGCCAGGGGAGCTGCTGCTGCCTGTAAATGCTGTGAGGGAGGAGAGGAGTGCTCAGTGCTTCAGCCAGTGTCTCATAAAGCCAAATGGCCGTAAAATGACCTCAAAAAAATTCGCTGTGCCAGAGCACCCATATCCCCAGGGATGGGTAGCTGGCTCTGGAACACAGCGTGGGAACAGTGTGAAGCTGCAGCCTACAGAACAGGTGGGTTTGTTTTTCCTGCATCAAAATAAAACTTCTAGTGATCACAAGCCATTAATGAAGATGCTGATTTGTGCCTACTCTGCACAGGTGGTGCAAGAGGCAGACACTGGAGGCTTGGTACAGCACATGTTGGGTCTGGCTGCTGGGGAAATCCACAGCTCCCTGCCAGCTTCAGGCCTTGTAGGGTCACTCTGATTCCTCATCAGTGATCAAAGTGCTGCTTTTCTCCCCAGCCAGCCATACCAGGGCAGGAACAGTCTCTGCCAGGCAAACTTGATGTGCTTCCTTTGCCCCATCTCCTTCTCCATGGGGGCTTCTGCCCTTTGCTGCCAGCCCTCCAGATCTCTCAGTAGGATAAGGCACCCAGCACCCTGCTTTGACCAGGGCTTGCTCCAGACACCCCCCAGAAGTGTTTCCAGTCTCAGCTACTGGGCAAAGCAAAGAGGAAATCAGCAGCTGGCAGCAGCTGGTGGCAATCTGCAGCTCTAACCCTGCAGAGCCCTGGCCCCACCACTTGATTCCACTCTGCCAGGGCAGCCAGTCCTGCAGGAGGCAGGGTGTGCTGGGACCCTCACCTTGGAGGGGAACAGGAAGCAAAGGCAGAACTTCACCTTCTGGTCTGGGCCTCAGCAGGCTGGAGAGGTCCAGTGGGGGTTGCAGGGTGCTGATGCCTCCCTGGGGTGCCTGTCAGGCTTCAGTCAGGTGCTGGCGTGCAGTGGGAGGACATGACGGGTCTGGGCTCTGACAGAGTCCTGGCTCCCTCTGGATCAGGATGTGGCCATGCAGGAACATGGCCAAGGGGCTCCATCAGGGACAGGAGCAGTCATTGGTGACATCAGCTGCCCTGTACTTCCCCCAGCAGTGGTGGGCAGGGCCAGAGCCCAGCCTGGTGGGTCTGTCTGGGAAGTGATGCTGCTGGCAGGGCCCAATAGCTGCTGCTGGGACAGCATCTCCAGGGAGCCAGGAAACCCCATCCTGGCTCCTTGGCACGTGGATGATGGCGCAGAGCAAGCAAACCCGTGGCCAGTCTCCAGCCTGTAGGCTGGGTATGGCTTTCTAGGGCACCAGGAGGTGACAAACAGAGCTTGTGACTTCTCTTTGTCCCAGTGCATGGGACTGTACGTCAGGTACTTGGCAGAGTGAGGACTGTGCGTGCAGACAAGAGCTATGGACATGGTGGCTGGGAGCCAGGAGCCTCTGAACACTTCTGTTGCAGGAAGGTGCAGCTCTGCTTCCCTGCAGAGTGGCACAGCCTTGGTTGCTCAGGGGTTCTCTGCATTTCAGGGTGCCAGGGGCAGCCCCATGGCCACCACACTGCTGTGCCAGCACCATTCATGTTCACCTGGAACAGTCCCTCACAATGAGCAACTGCCGGGGTCTGGCAGGGGTGCAGGCAGCACTTGGGGTGCAAAGAGGGCTGGTCAGAGAGCAGGGACCCTTGGGTGCACCCTGGACTGGCTGCCTTTCACAGCCCAGAGGCTCTGCTTCCTCACCACCCTTTGTATTCTGAGCACAAGCACCATTGACATGGGACTGGAGCGAAGCCACGCATTTCTCTGCCTGGGCCAGGGCCTTTGTGGCCTCGTTTTCCAGGGCGAAAGTCCACTCCCTCTGTGTTCCTGGTGGCAGAAAGGCCCTCTTTGTGCATCTGGCAGCGTGCTCCTGCAGGGCTGGATTGGCACTGAGCAGCCCCAGCTGGGCAGGAAGCAGCAGGGAGGGGGTGGAGGGGGACTCTGACAAAGCGGTGGGGTGGGACACGGCAGGGTTAAGTGTCCCCAAGCAGGCATTAACCCTCCCACTGCTGCCAGCCCACAGCCTGGCTCCTCAGTGATGCAGGTGCCAACCTGGGCTGGAGGATGGTGCTGAGCCAGGGACAGCATGTGCTCCTCAGGTAACACGTCCTTGGGGAGGCTGGGGTAGCACAGGCTGCTTGGCAAGGTCAGGCTGTGATGCAAACCATGGCCCATCTTCTCCCCACACCAGGATGCTGGGTCATCCCATCAGGGATGATCCTCAGGGAGCACAGCAGCCCTCGGTTGCTTCCAGGAGCACCCACTTGCATTCCCAGCTGTTATCCTGCCATCCCCATGGCAGCCCTCAGCTGAGCCTCCTGTGTGAGCCCAGCTCAGCAGGCAGCACAGCTCAGGGACAAGGCCAGGTGTGGGCTGGAGTGCTGGGTCCTTGCAGGGCTACAAGAGCATCAATGCCTTCTCCACGCTGCATCCTGCACTGCAGCACTGGGATGCTGGAACCCTGCTGAGAGCTTCCTCCACTCCTTGCCTGTATTGCAGGTCTCTTCCAGAGAGCCATCATCCAGAGCGGCTCCGCGCTCTCCAGCTGGGCAGTGAACTACCAGCCTGTGAAGTACACCAGCATGCTGGCTGACAAGGTGGGCTGCAATGTGCTGGACACGGTGGACATGGTGGACTGCCTGCGGCAGAAGAGTGCCAAGGAGCTGGTAGAGCAAGACATCCAGCCAGCTCGCTACCACGTGGCCTTCGGGCCAGTCATTGACGGGGACGTGATCCCGGATGACCCAGAGATCCTGATGGAGCAGGGCGAGTTCCTCAACTATGATATCATGCTGGGGGTCAACCAGGGTGAAGGGCTGAAGTTTGTGGAGGGGGTGGTGGACCCTGAGGACGGCGTCTCAGGCAGCGACTTTGACTACTCAGTCTCCAACTTTGTAGACAACCTGTACGGCTACCCTGAGGGCAAGGACACCTTGAGGGAGACCATCAAGTTCATGTACACGGACTGGGCCGACCGGGACAACCCCGAGACACGTCGCAAGACTCTGGTGGCCCTCTTCACTGACCACCAGTGGGTAGAGCCATCAGTGGTGACCGCCGACCTGCACGCCCGCTATGGCTCCCCCACCTACTTCTACGCCTTCTACCACCACTGCCAGAGCCTGATGAAGCCTGCATGGTCCGATGCAGCCCACGGGGATGAGGTGCCTTACGTGTTTGGGATCCCCATGATTGGCCCCACAGACCTCTTTCCCTGCAACTTCTCCAAGAACGACGTCATGCTCAGTGCTGTAGTGATGACCTACTGGACCAACTTTGCCAAGACAGGGTGAGTGGGGATGGGTGCCGTGCCCTGGGGGTCTGCACTCACTGCAGCTGTACTCCCTGGGGCTGTGCTGTGGGGGGCGGGGGGTATCATGCCTGGTGTGCATCCCTGTGCCCAGAGGTCCCTGTGTGCTGCACCTTCACTGGGGCCATGGCTTCAACCACACAAGTGAGAAGCTTAGATCATGGCCAGCCCCTGGGACAGGACCCAGCCAAGCTGGTGGGATGGGGAGGCTTCTTGGCCCTTGTTACCATGGGAGAGACTTGACCCAGGGTTGGGTGCTGCCCAGTCATTCAAGACCTTTTGCCAGCTCACCCTGTGCCACCACCGGCAAAGGTCCCCTCAGTTTCTGTCCCTGCATCCAGCTCTCCCTCTTTTGCTTCTTTGGCTTTTCCCAGTGCTAGTTCTGTTCTGCCTGTGCTTCACAGGGACCCCAACAAGCCTGTCCCCCAGGACACCAAGTTCATCCACACCAAGGCCAACCGGTTTGAGGAGGTGGCCTGGTCCAAGTACAACCCCCGTGACCAGCTGTACCTGCACATTGGGCTGAAGCCGCGGGTACGCGACCACTACCGGGCCACCAAGGTGGCTTTCTGGAAGCACCTGGTTCCCCACCTCTACAACCTGCACGATATGTTCCACTACACCTCCACCACCACCAAAGTGCCACCACCCGACACCACGCAGAACTCCCACATCACCCGCCGGCCCAACAGCAAGATCTGGACCACCAAGCGCCCCGCCATCTCGCCCGCCTACAACAGCGAGAACGGCAAGGAGAAGTGGAGCCCAGAGCAAGAGGCGGGCACGCTGCTCGAGAGCCCCCGCGACTACTCCACCGAACTGAGCGTCACCATCGCCGTGGGCGCCTCCCTCCTCTTCCTCAACGTGCTGGCCTTCGCCGCCCTCTACTACCGCAAGGACAAGCGCCGGCAGGACACGCACCGGCAGCCCAGCCCGCAGCGCGGCGCCTCCAACGACATCGCCCACGCGCCTGATGAGGAGATGCCCTCCTTGCAGGTGAGCCAGGGGCACCACGAGTGCGAAGCTGTGCCATCCCACGACACCCTGCGCCTGGCCGCTCTGCCCGACTACACCCTCACCTTGCGCCGCTCGCCGGACGACATCCCGCTCATGACCCCCAACACCATCACCATGATCCCCAACTCGCTGGTGGGGCTGCAGACCCTGCACCCCTACAACACCTTCACCGCCGGCTTCAACAGCACGGGGCTTCCGCACTCACACTCCACCACCAGGGTATAGCTGCCCGCCGCCGGCGCACACGCATGCACGCACGCACACACATGCAGCAGACACTGGCAGAGGGACCGGCGGGGCCCACAGAGCCCCCGGACGGAGGGGCAGCGCCCACGGACGGTGCAGCTCCCAGCCCAGAGACCTGTGGGGTCCCAGAGTGGCCCCCCAGCGCTTTCTTTTGTTCCTATCTAACTTTTGAGAAGTGCTTTGACTCTCCTGGCCTCAGGGCCCCATGGGTTGCCCCGGGGACGCCAGTGGAGGTGCAGGAGGGACACGGTGTAACCCTGCACGACCCACCCGTGCAGGTGGGCGGGGGTACCCCACTGTCAATGGCCATGGGGCTCCCAGTGCCATGGCTGTGCCTCCCAGTGGGGCGATCACATCCCCAGTGCTGGGCCCACCAAGCACCCTGGGACTGACGAGGAGCGGGACCGGGCATCCCTCTCGGCCGGTGCCCAGACATCCCCAGGCATCCTGGCAGCCCTGGAAAAGGCTCCTTCACTGTGCTGAGAAGTGGCCCCAGGCCATGGTGCTATAGGCAGAGGGAATGGGCAGGGTCCAGGGACCTGGCCTTGTGCTGGATGCGGGCGCTGGGGCTGGTGCCGGGGCTCAGGGACCCCGGGAGTGGGGCCCTGGGCTGGAGACTTGGCACCTCTGCCCCTCTTTGCGCTGCAGAGAATCTCTTTTGTGTCAGTCATTTCTCTTTGCAGAGACGTTTTTTAAGCAGATCTTTAGTTCTTTACACACTAACGGAGTCGCCGCGTTTTGTCCTTTGTAAAGATTTTAAAACCAAGTGTTCTTGATATAAAATAAAAAGCCAGTTAGAAGCCAGCGTGTGCGCACGGTGCCGGCCCCCCATGGCGCCCGCCTGCCGTGGGTGGGCACCAGGCAGGGCAGTGCCTCCTGCACTGTGGGGCTGCGCTCTTTTGTATTTTTTGATATTCTCCCTCCTCTGTCACCTGTGCCCACGTATCTCAGCCAAAAAGCCAATCCAACGGCCTGCCTGCGAGCACCCCCGCCCCGGTCCCTCATTGCCACCGCTGGCCAGTGCCACCCACCGCCCCGCGTGGGCATCACCTGCTCCGAGCACTGTCTGTTCACTCCCGTGAACCCAGGACAGCCCCTCATGCTCCCCACCCTGCCCTGCTCCCCCAGGAGCATCCCACATCCCTTCACCACTGCCCCAGGGGCCATGCTGTGCCCTCCCTGCCCGTGCTGTTGCCCGAAAGCAGAGCCAGTGGTTTGCAGCCTGCGGCAGGAGTGGGGTGACAGGAGCAGGGCGAGCTGCTCACCACCATCAACTCTGCCTCCTAGGTTGCTTCCACTGGGGCCTTTACCCCACGGTGGGGTGACCCCAGCTCCAGCATCCAGGACGTGCAGCTGGAACAGACGCCTGGGTAGGGACTCCAGGGGTGATGCAGCCTGCGTGGGGCTGGGAGCGCCTGTGCTGGGGCATCTGCCGGGCTGATGTGGCCACCGAGCCACACGTGGCTCTAGGAAAGTGGCTTTGATGTGGTCGGGCATGGAGAAGGAGCTGCAGGGGGTAAAGTACGCCAGTCTCAGCCCCCCAAGGTGAGCACTAGCACCTGGGGCCTGGGGAGGCAGGAGAAAGGGACAGGTCCTTGTGGGGACACCGTATCTTGTCCCTGTGCAAGACGGTCCGGCTGGCAGACGCTGCCCGTGCTGGCGGCCGTGACGCACCGGTGCCGGCTGGCCCTGCTGCCCGGGGCCAGCGCATCGATGGCCCTGCTGGCCCTGCTGCCCCCGGGGCCAGCGCATCGATGGCCCTGCTGGCCCTGCTGCCTGGGGCCAGCGCATCGATGGCCCTGCTGGCCCTGCTGCCCCCGGGGCCAGCACAACATCTGCCCCGCCCCCCGCCCCCCGGCCCCCACCCCGCGCAGGGCTGAGGGTGAGGATGCTCGTTGGAGAATGTATTTATACCCTGTCACCCGCGCAGAGTAACAAATTCCAAATAAAACAGAAGTGATATTTTTAATAGCAGTGTGTCTCGCCTCTTCTTGGAGCATGCAGGGCCCGGAGACTGCCGGGCTGGGTGGGTGGGGTGCCTTGTGCTGGTCCTCGTGTCCCTGGCACCCAGCCCACAGAGGACCCTGGTGTCACCCCACCATGTCAGGGTGCTGGACCCCCAGTGCAGCACAGATGCCAGCTGGCACCATCCAGGACTGCCAACACCAAGTGCCACAGTGGGGGGGTGTCCCCACATGCCCCCAGCCCTGCTGCCCCCAGCACTGGGACCCCATGTGGGACTGCATCTGCCCCACAGCCCACTCCAAACTTCAAACCCCTTCCCCAGCCTTTCCCAGCTGAGCTCCCCTCCCCCTACTTGCCAAACAGAAAAGCTGCTGGTTTCATTTCTTTTTAATGTAATTTCAACTGGAGTTGCCAAGGAAACCAGGAACGGAGTGGGGGGGGCTGAATTGCCTCCAGGCAGCGTGCAGACACTGGAGCCAGGGCCGAGGCCCCGAGCCAGGGGAGCCGGGGCAGGCAGGGGGACAGGCTGTGCAGGAAGCTGAGTGTGGGGCTCTGCCCTTCTCCCCCAGGGGACCTTTGCAGCTCCAGTGCCACGGGCACATGTCACCCTTTTCAGCACCGTGCTCCAGACTCTGTGCTGGACCCCCCTAAAAGCCCTGGTGCTGCCCATTGTGGCACCCCACAGGGTGCCTTAGTGCCCTCTGGAAGGGGTGATGCCTTTCTGCCACAGCTTAGGGGCTTGCCCAGCCCTACTGTCCCCTCTCCTCATCCTTGCACAGCCCCAGCTGTATGCTGCCACATGTGCCAGCATGGCCAGCCCAGCTAGGAGCCCAAGGCAAGCTGGTGACAGACAACCCACTGCTATTATGCTACTGCCTTTGCAGAACTCCTGAGGCTGCCATCTGTCCAGGGTGTCCTTGACCATCAACAGCTTTTCTTTGGAGACCTGGCAAAGCTCAAGGGACACTGTATCCCAGAGGGTATGAACAGTTAACATCTGCGTGACAAGTGTGGGACATCCTCTGCTTCAGGGGACAGGTTTAGGGCTGTTGGCAAGGAGAACCATATGGGAATTCAACTTCAAAGGTGTCCCTGGCGTGGGAGGGAGGGAGTGACCTGTGGCTGGCTTCTGGCTACTCGAGGAGTCACAGCCAGCAGGAGGGCAGGGATGCTGCTCTTCACAGAAACATCACTGGGACAGTGCCCTGCTCCTGTTCCCCACACCTCTGATGCACCCAGGACACAGGAGAGCAGACTCACAGGCAGGCAGGACAAGCTGTTACGCTGCAAACCCCTCCCTGCCCTGTGCTGCAGCAGCACAAAGGATTTCTGTGCTCACCCACTGCCAGTGACCTTCCTGGCAGTTGACTCAGACCAGAGGGTTTTGTCTCTCCGAGAACAGCAGCCTGGATCCAGGGATGTCTGTGCTGCTGCCAGCCCAAGCCTGGGAGCCCAGCAGCCCCTGCACTGCAGTGGCCATCCAGTGACGAGGCTGAGCCATTCACAGGGCCAGCCCTGCCTGGAACAGAATAGCCGGGGAAAGGAGACTCCGGAAGCCTCCTCCACAGTCCTCCTGACAGTGGGGATGTTTCAGTGATGGTTCAAGCCCGATTTCGTCCATCGATACAGGCTGGTGGGCTGTGAGTTCTCTGACCCTAGCAGGGTGCCAGCAGTGCGTCACC
The DNA here is from genome assembly GCA_016584745.2 of Phylloscopus trochilus trochilus. Lineage (NCBI taxonomy): Eukaryota > Metazoa > Chordata > Aves > Passeriformes > Phylloscopidae > Phylloscopus > Phylloscopus trochilus. Next base: position 5,454,917 of record WQNJ02000046.1, read on the forward strand.
CCAGTCCCGCCATCCGCATGCTGGCTCAGTCCTGCCCATCTCATCAGCTTGTCTGCGTTAGATGTGCCCACGCCTTTGACCTCTTCGCTGCAACTTCACACACCAATTAACTTCACAATTAGCGTCATTAACAAAGAGCCCGTTTCTGGCCCACGTGGTGGCGGGCGGGGCAGTTTTCTGAGTACTGGAGGCCGCGCCGGCCACTGGTGTTCAGCACAGCCCGTCCTTGACCGATGGTTTTTGCAGTTTAACCCAAGCCAGCGGGCCAAGGGGCTGCCCGCGCTCCCGCCCACCCCTGGGGCCTCTGCTCCTCCCAACCAACTCCCTGCCAGGACAGCGGGCGAGCACCGTGCTGGACAGCAACGGCCCGGGTTCCTCCTCCTCTTTCCTGTTGGCTTTTCTCTCCGTTTTTACCGCACTTTCCGTGCACTCCCACGCCGAGCCCCGCCGGTGCTGCCGCGGGCAGGTGCGGCCCCGCCGCCCCCGGCCCGGCTCCGCAGCGCCACCTGCTGCCCCGGCCGGGAGCGCCCCCGCCGCACGGCCCCGGCCCCGGCCACCGCTGGCCTGGCTCCCAGTGCCCCCAGTCACCCCTCTCCTGGCTCCCAGTCATCCCCAGTCACCGCTGTCCTGGCTCCCAGCACCCCCGCAGTCACCGCTGTCCTGGCTCCCAGCGCCCCCCAGTCACTCCTGTCCTGGCTCCCAGCGCCCCCCCAGTCACTCCTGTCCTGGCTCCCAGTCATCCCCAGTAACCTCCCGCCTGGCTCCCAGTCATCCCCAGTAACCTCCCGCCTGGCTCCCAGCGCCTCCCAGTCACTCCTGTCCTGGCTCCCAGTGCCCCCCAGTCACTGCTGTCCTGGCTCCCAGTCATCCCCAGTGACCTCCCGCCTGGCTCCCAGCGCCCCCAGTCACTCCTGTCCTGGCTCCCAGCGCCCCCCAGTCACCCCTCTCCTGGCTCCCAGCGCCCCCCCCAGTCACTCCTGTCCTGGCTCCCAGCGCCCCCCCAGTCACCCCTGTCCTGGCTCCCAGTCATCCCCAGTGATCTCCCGCCTGGCTCCCAGAGCCCCCCACTAACACCCACAGACTGGCTGCCAGGGACCCCTCTCCCCGCGCCCACCTCCCACTGTGCTTCGTCCCACTTAGCTCAGCCCACCCCAGTGCTCCCCAGTCTGCCCTCCTCTTGGTCCCCCCAGTGACCCCCACCCCCCAGCCTCATCCCGCCTGGCCCCACTAGCCCCTCGCCCCCAGTGTCTCCAGTGTTCCCCCGCTAACCCCCAGAGCCCGTCCAGGGTGCGAGACCTGGGCGGCTCCGCCGCTCCCGCTCCCCACCAGGCGCTGCTGACTCAGGCGGCAGCTTATCGGAGACCCAGATTGTGACCCCGACGGCCCCAGCCCGGCCTGCATCACCGGCCACCCCCGGTATCTCACTGCCCAGTGCCCCCCCGCCCCGCTGCGGGGGCACCCCTGCGGCCCCCAGCCGCTCCGCAGTGCCACCCTGCCGTCCCCACGCGGGAGACACCGGCACCGCTGTCACCCTCGGGCGAGGGACGGCCCGCGGGTCCTGCAGGGGCCCAGGATGAGCCGCGGGATCACCGTGTCCCACACGGGGTGCTGGGCGGCGGGACCTTGAAGCGGGCCAGCGGGTTAATCGTTGACAGGCTGTTTGCCTTTTCCCAGCTGTACTTTTGCACATTAAATCTCGGTATTGGTGGCTCCCCAGGGACCAGGCGGCAGCCTGCGGCGGCAAATCGAAGTGCTCCAGGAGCTGGGGGTACCCAGAGTCATCCCCCGGGTGGAGAGCAGGGCTCCGCCACTGTGTATGTGGCCTGGCTTGCAAGGAATGCGGCGGGGAGGATGCTCACAGCAGGGGAGTGGGGCCATGAGGACCAGGAATCTCCTCGGGCACCATCCCGGGGGGCTGGCCCTGCCCCGATGCTGCAGTGGCCCCGGGGCTGGCCCCAGGGGATGCTCAGCTGCGGCGGTGGATGTGGGTGGGTGTGAGCTGGGCTGGACACACCTGCGGTGTTTACTTGGCGAGTCGAAAAGGAGCAAGGCTGTTTGGGAGGGGGTGGGTAACGTGCCTGCAGGGCAGTATAAAGTCCAGCTGCGTTGGAGGCTGACTGCTGCAATCCCAAAGAACATTGATTGTCCTGGTGTTGAGGTGAGAACCTGCAGGGCACAGCACCGCTGCGGGGGTGGCCGCACGTCCCCCAGCTGGGGAGCACCGGGGGGCAGAGTGGGGGCCACAGCAGGGCTCGGCCCTGGGCCTGGCAGAGGAGAGCCGGCAGTGCTGGCCCTCATGGCAGGAGCGGGGAGCGGGGAGAGGGGACAAGCAGGGTGGGCACAAGCGGCGTCCTCGCAGCTTTGCTGGACGGGCTTTGGCCGCCACCGTTGGCACAGCTCCGGGTGCTCGCACCTTGGGCTAAGGGGAGGTGGTGGCATTTGGGACGGCACTAATTGCCCTGCCGACCTGCAGGCGCCCAGCTGGTAGGGTTTACTGGGTATGCTGCTCCCCACCTGAGGCCGGGGACAAAACCCGAGGGACGTGGCGCCATCCCTTCAGGGATGGGGCACAGTGTGGCTGGGACAGCAGCCCCGAGGGGCACGGGGGCTCTGCGAGCACAGGGATTGCTGTCCCCAGCAGCGTGTCCCGGCAGTAGGGCAGAGTCAGGGAGTGCATCCCGGGGAGGAGCGCTGCCCCAGCGCACAGCCAGCGTCACTTCTCCCGTGTCCCCGACGGCACACGCGGGGCAGCTCCGATGCCCGCACAGACGCTGCTGCTGCTGGCAGCAGAGCCTTGAGGAGATGGCAGGACTCAGAGCAGCGGTACCCAGTGCCACCCAGCCCCACCGAGTGCTCAGTGCCAGAGCCCTGCTCCAGTGCCCTGTGCCGTCCGTGCGGGATGGGCAGGCAGCTGGGCTCGGCCGTGCTTCCTGGGAAAGGCACCTCCGGACAGCCCGTGTGGCCTGTCCGGCACACACAGCGATGTGTGTGGGGTGGGTCCCGCCGGGCAGAGCCCCGGGCACCCCGCGGCTGGGGGGGCTGTGGCCGTGGTCGGTGCGGGGCGTGGTGGGGAGGTGGGAGTGGGTGCAGGGCCGAGCAGCGGGAATGCTGCACACAGGCACTTTGTTTGGCCAGGGTGGGCGGAAGTCAGGGCGTTAGATCTGAATGCTAAAGTGTGTTGTTCAGGGCCCGATAAAGGCCCCATTGTATGTAAATAGTTTATAAAGCAGCATATGACTTCCAGTGCAGGGCAGTGGCAGAGAGAGACGAGGGCAGGCGGAGCAGAGCTCTCCTGCGGGAGGCATGAGACCTTAGAGGGGCCACTGGGGGCAGCTTGCGAGGATCCTTCCTCACCGGCAGGTACGCGTCGCCAGGATCCTCCACACTGGGGGGTGGCCGATCCCAGCCACCCAGGCTCATGCGGGGGTGGGAAGCAATTCCCGGGGCTGCTCAGTGCCGGTGGGTGGCTCTGGTGGGGTGGGGGTCTGTGCTTGGGAGTGGGGTCGCCCTGTGTTCCCTGGGCAAGGATGGCTCTGGGAGGGTGGCAGTGCAGGGCTGCACGGGGGGAGCCCCGAGCTCAGGGCTCCCTGGCCCTGCTCCTGCAGATAATGGGAGGACAAAGGGAGGCATTGGTGCAGTGGAGCCTGTGGAGCTCCTTGGGACCATTCCTAGCCAGAGCTCAGCACTGGGTACTGGGGGTCCCTGCAGAGGTGTGGGAGCTCCACCCCCCATTCTCTGTGGCAGCTGTGGGTCAGGATCCCTGTGCCAGTGTGAGGTGGCCGGACTGGAGAGTCTGGCACTGCTGGGGCAGCCAGTCTCCTGCCTGCTCTGGCCAAAATGCTGCCTTGAGCCATGTCAGGAGTCAGAGCCATGCTGCCATCCTCCTGTCTGTCCTTCCTCCTGTCTGTCGATCCTGCTCCCCACCCAGCAGGGCTGCCACCCAGCTGCTCCCAGCTCCCTCCTGGGGCTGCTGCCACTGCAGCCAGGACCTGCTTGCTCTCAGCCAGGGGTCCTTCCTGCTCCTAACAGCATCTCTCACCGCTCTCTCCTGCAGAGTGAGAAACGATGAATTGGGCCGGCCTCTACACGGTGCTGAGCGGGGTGAACCGCCACTCCACCGCCATCGGGCGCATCTGGCTCTCCGTCATCTTCATCTTCCGGATAATGGTGTTAGTGGTGGCAGCCGAGAGCGTCTGGGGGGATGAGAAATCTGCCTTCACCTGCAACACCCAGCAGCCTGGCTGCAACAGCGTCTGCTACGACCACTTCTTCCCCATCTCCCACATCCGTCTGTGGGCCCTGCAGCTCATCCTCGTCACCACGCCGGCCCTTCTCGTGGCCATGCACGTGGCCTACCAGCAGCACCAGGAGAAGAAGCTGCTGGTGCTGACGGGGCACGCGGATCCCAAGCACATGGAAGAGGTCAAGAAGCACAAGATGCGCATAGCGGGCTCGCTGTGGTGGACGTACGTCTGCAGCGTGGTCTTCAGGCTGCTCTTCGAGGCCGTGTTCATGTACATCTTCTACCTGCTCTACCCAGGCTACCAGATGATGCGGCTGGTCAAGTGCGAGGCTTACCCCTGCCCCAACACGGTCGACTGCTTCATCTCCCGGCCCACCGAGAAGACCATCTTCACCGTCTTCATGCTGGTCACCTCCAGTGTCTGCATCGTCCTCAACATGGCAGAGCTGGTCTACCTGGTGATCCGGGCCTGTGCCCGCCGAGGCCAGCACCACTCCAACCCCTCGTCGGGAAAGAGCTCCTTCTATGGGCACAAGCATTCCTCTGAGTACAAGCAGAACGAGATCAACCAGCTGCTGACAGAGCAGGACGGTTCCCTCAAGGACATGCTGCGCCGCAACTCTGGGCTGCAGGAGAAGGGTGACCGCTGCTCTGCCTGCTAGGGCCACCACTGCAGGGGCCCCTGGCCCCACAGTCGCCCCATGGGCCTGTTACTGTCCCTGTCCCAAGGATAGCATCCCTCAGGCGCGAGTCTGGCTTTCCTAGACGGCCAGGGAAGCATCTTGGGCCATTAAATCTCCATTCTCAGGTGCTGCCTCCCTCCTTTCTGCTCTGGCCGGGATATGCCAGGAGCTGGGGTGCCAGCGTGGGGTGTCCATCCCTGCACCCCAGCCCTGGTGGGTGCCACGAGGGGCTGTGGGGGCTGCAGTGCCAGGGCTGAGCTGGGGCTGTGGCTGTGTTGCCCTGGCAGCCGGCAGCGACCGGTGACCCCTGGGTGGCATTGATCAGTGTCCAAGGGCTTGCGCTCCCCCAGCACCAGCCCCTGCAGCCCCGAATATAATTAGAAAAGTGCCCAGACCAAAAATAGAGGGGAAAAGTTTCCCCAGTGGCTGTTTGATGTGCCAGTCACAATGAAAGCCAATGGGGCACGCAGCTGCCTCATGCCCCAATAACCCCACGCCCGCTGTTGGGTGACCGGACAGACGGAGCAGGCAGACCTGCCCGCACCCCACGGAGGAGCTGGGGACCGGCTGCTGGGAAGGGGCCTGGCTGCATCCCTCATCACCCCACTGACAGGAGCACACGGCGCGGGAGCACTGGGCTCTGCCCCACGCACCGTCCACGGTGAGAGGTCCCCATGCCGGATCCACACCGCGGTTGTTCCCCGTGCTGCTCCCAGCTCTCTGCTGGAGGCCTCGGCTCCCCCTGCCCTCCTTGTGACAGGTTAGGGGGTCCCCTGGGACAGCCTTGGGTTGGGTCTGTGCACACCTGCCTGACCAGGGAGTGGGGCGGCGCTTTGGCGGGTTGTGGGGTGGCCGTGTCTGGAGGGTGGCTGTCTTGCAGGGCACCACAGCACGTGCCATGGGGGACTGGAGCCTGCTGGGCCGGCTGCTGGAAAATGCCCAGGAGCACTCCACGGTGGTGGGCAAGGTCTGGCTCACGGTCCTCTTCGTCTTCCGCATCCTGGTGCTGGGGGCGGCCGCGGAGCGGGTCTGGGGTGACGAGCTGTCTGGCTTCTCCTGTGACACGCAGCAGCCCGGCTGCCAAAACGCCTGCTATGACAGCACCTTCCCCATCTCCCACCTCCGCTTCTGGGTCCTGCAGATCATCTTTGTCTCCACCCCCAGCCTTGTGTATCTGGGCCACATCCTGCACCTGGTGCATCTGGAGGAGAAGGCACAGCAGCAAGCGGCAGCACGGGCCGGCAGCGGGGCCAGGCGGCCGCGCCCCAGGCAGCCCCAGCTCCCTGCAGGGAACACGAGGGCACGGGTGTGCATGAGGGGGGCCATCCTGAGGACCTACATCTGCAACATCGTCTTCAAGGCTCTCCTGGAAGTGGGCTTCATTGTGGGCCAGTACGCCTTGTATGGGTTCCAGCTGAAGCCCCTCTACACCTGCAGCCGCTGGCCCTGCCCCAACACCGTCAACTGCTACATCTCCCGGCCCACTGAGAAGACCATCTTCATCCTCTTCATGCTGGGGGTGGCCTGCGTGTCCCTGCTGCTCAACCTGGTGGAGATCTACCACCTGGGTCTCACCAAGTGCCGTCGGGGGCCAGGCCCCAAGTCCCGCATCCTCACCACTCCTGGTGGGCCTGTAGGGCCTGGCAGCACCTATGTCACTCTGCCCAGGGGTGGCAGCCCCCTGCCTGCTGGCAGACCCCCCCATGGCCTGGCTCCACTGAAGAAGGCGGGTGCATGGCTGGGGGTGGCTGGTGGGTCCCACAGGGACGTGCGAATGGCAGACCTGGCAGTGTAAAAGGCCTGCTGGGATGGTCAGGGATGGGCAGTGCATGGCTGGTCACAGTGGTGGTTGTGTCTGCAGTCTCTGCCAGGCCCAAGGTATGGACCCCATGGCCAGCACGAGAGCTGGGCACAGCCCTGGGGACACTGGCTCAGCTGCTCCTGGCACTCCTGGGAGCAGCAGGGCTGAGAGTAGAGCTTGGAAGGGGGGGAAATAAAGACTTACTGCACCTCTCTTGACTCCTGCTCTGCTCACAGGCACTGTGGCATTGCTCTCTAGCTGCTCCATCCTATGGACACACTGCATGGCCAGGGCAGGGACTGCTGGTTGGGTGGGGCTGCAGCACTGTGGACCGAAGGCAGGGGCAGGCAGGGCATGCCATGCTGGCACCAATGGGCACTGGGGCAGGGGCCATCACCACATGCCAGAGCTGGCAGGACAGCAGGGCCCAGGTAGGGTAGGAAGTGCAGAAAGCCCAGGCTGGGATGAACAGGAGCAAGGTGCACAGCAGCACAGGGACACTGGCCCTGTTCTACAATGCTCACCCTGCCCAGGGGGAAAAAACAGGGGCTGCCAAGGTTTCCCACATCTTTATTTGAAATGAATGGTTTCCAGAGACACAGGGTTAGTCCTACTGCCCTGGCATCACTACAACAAGACTGGTGAGCAGCTCACTCTCCACATGGACACAGAGAACAGATGGCCCCAGGCCAGGGCCCAGAACAATATATACAGGCTCAACAGGAGACCCATGTACAGCTCAAGAAAACCAACCAGAACACGAGAAGGGGCAGGAGGCAGCATGGAGTGGCACAGCTGGAGCCAGACTTGCCCTGGGCAGGGTGCTGGCAGCCTGTGGCTGTGGGAGGGAGGGGGAGGCCAGGCAGGGCTCCCTGCTTCTGCCAGCAAATGCCTGGGCCCCTGGCTGGAGTGATGTTCCCACTGATGGCACCTTGCACAGGGGAGGGTCCTTACATCCTTACATGACAGGGAACAGTGGGGAGAGGGGGCAGCATTAGCACAGACCCATCTCCATCAATTTTCAGCAGGCTCAGAAAACATTGACCAAAGAGAGGGAGGCATCCTGGCTGCACACAAGGGAGGTGTCCCTGTGGCAAGGCCAGATCTCTGCCCACAAATTCCAGTGTGAGCTCCATTCACTCCCTGCAACCAACCCAGATCTCTCCCACCCCAGGACAAAAGTTCTTCCCCTGACCCAACAGTTCTCAGGTTGCCTGTGGCCTATGCCCACTGGCTTGAAAAGACAAGCCTGCCCCAGCAGCAGAGCTACTGTTCCTGCCTTGATACCTCCAGCCTTGTGAGGGAATGCTAAAGGAAGAGGGAAGTAAAAGCTTTGGGGGCCACTGGTCCAATGGTGCACTGCATCTTGTGCAATTCCTGCTCTGGGGCATGGGGAGAGAGGGGTAGGGGCAGGGGTGGGGGTAGCAGAGGGACAGGGCTGGGCAAGGGGAGCTGCCCCAGGGACTCTGCCACTCCTGTGCCATGGGAACGGGCCCTGGGGAAGATGGCTCACCCAGCAGCCAAAACTACAGACAGAGCTGAGTGCGGGGGGCCACGTACTTAGGGGATGCCTGTAACGAGCAGGATGAGAGGTCCAGGCCTGGTAACGATGCAGGGACAGCACTGCTGCAGCACCATCCCCTCCTGTGCTGCACGGCCCCTGCCCTGCAATGGGAAGCAGCAAGACGAGATGCCCAGGGCTGGAGTGCAGCCAGTCCAGCAGCACCTCTCCCTCAGTCCATGTCATCCTCCAGGCTGCTGAGGCGGCTGTGCTCCTCGTAGATCTCCTTGACGGCCAGGATGCGGTTCAGCATGCTCTCCAGCATGCTGCGGTCCATGGGGATCACCGAGTACCACAGCGGCGACTCGGCGATGCACGAGCGCTCGGGCTGCAGGTAGAACACGTCGTTGCGGTTCCGCAGGCTCTCGGGACTGTGGGGAGACACAGAGAGCAGGGTCAGACCTGCCACAGCAGCTGCAGGGGCTCAGCCAGCCCGGTCTGAGCTCATGTTTAGCAAGGGGAGCTCACGGCTCGTCACAGCCTCTCATCATTCAGTAGGATAAGGACACAAACTCAGCTTACAGCTCCTTGTTCAAGGCTAAAACCCCCAACCACCCAAGCCCTGGACTCCTACTGCACATTCCTGCCAGTCTGGAGAAGGGCAAGAAGTGGAAGAGGCCAGAGAGAAGCATTGGTCTAGTCAAGCAGTACAGAGCCTGGGAAAGACTGCATGCTCATGTACAAGTGTCTGGAGAGCAGCAGTCACTCCTCAGGGTTCCCATCAAACTAAGAAGTAGCCCCAAAATGGCACATGCCTCTTTTCTCCAGAGAAAGCCTCACCATTTGGAGAGATAAAACTCATAAAACTTGACTGGGCATCGGAGAGGATTCATCCTGTTCTCCCGCTGCTCCAGCATCGGTACCTCCTCCTCACGCTTCCGTTTTCCAGAGCTGCCATCTGCAGAAAGGGAGAGAGCTGGATCGTGGCTGGATCCTGATGGGAGATGCCAGGGGGAGGGGCAGAGATGTTCCCCCAGACCCACCTCGGCTTTTCTTCTGCTTGGCAGGAGCGTAGTAGCGGATGCTCACCACCTTTGTCATGCCGCGGGCCGTGGTGCACTTGCGGGACTGGCGCACCACGTTGGTGAAGGAGAGCTGCATGTGCTCCTCCGCTGTCTGCAGCCCGAAGAACTTGGTGTTGAAGAACATGAGGGTGTTGAGAAGCACAAAGGGTGAGTAAACACCCAGCTGTTTGCACTCCCAGAGGTGCTCCTCCTCGACGCGGGAGAAAACCGTGTCTGCAACACACAGAGGGAGAACCAGGACACATCAGCAGGGGCTTTGTGGCAATCCCTTCACCCTGCCCAGGAAAACTCACTGCAAAAGCCTGATGCTTCACAGCATCTTTTTTCTGCACAAGGTTATTTCTCCAGAGCCATCAGCGGAGCTAGAGCTCTGCCCAGCCATAAGCCTCTGCAGATCACAGCCAAACCACAGGTGAGAACCCAAATGAATCCTAACTGCTCATCATTATAGATGGCTAAAAAGTGAAGTCCAAGTGAGTGCTCCACCACACTCAGTGAGAGATTAAGGAAAAGCAGCAGGCAGGAGAGATCTGGCCAGCTCCTGCCTAGATACACAGGTCTGGAGTCAAATGGCTCTGCCTGGGACAGCCAATCTGCAGAGATGGGGCTGGATCTATGAACTAACTACTGACAAGACACAGCAGGGAAGGCAGCCCAGATCACAGCATCATGAAAAGCCTCTGCAGAGCTCTGAGTTAGTCCATTCACAAGGCAGCAGCACAGCAACATTGGCCAAGGCCTAGCACCGTGTGTAGGGCTCATCCATGTGCTGGGAACACAAACACATGCACCAGTGTACCCTCCTGGCTTGGCATCCTCCTTGCCAAAGGAGGGGGACATCCCTGTGAAGTGTTTTAAAGATTCAAGTTGTCCCAGGATACAAAGCACACATGCTCTGCCTCCAGCTACCCTGACTGTGGGCAACAGAAGCTGCTGAAGCATAAACCACGCCGGCTCTGCAGTTGGTTTGGGTCAGTACGACCTCAACACACAGCAGGACTGTGCTGCCTGTGCCAAGGGTGAAGCTGGGGGAGCACAATCAAGCCAGAGGATCCAAGGCTACAGGCACGAGCTGGCTGTATGTGGGGACTGAAGGTACTCTGAAGACACATACTATTTGGTAAGATTGTGGGTTGCCAGCCGCTCAGGGACTTGTTCAGCTCCTGCACGAATGTCAAGTAGTAAAGGTCTGTAAATATATTCACCATACGATTGTTCTCGAGCAGGTACTAGAAAGGACAGAACACACAGTCAAGAGAAACACAGCAGCACCTGGAATGCAAACCCTCCCCAGGGAGCCCAGGGCACACATGCAGAGCACCCCTGCTTGCACTACCAGGGCTGTTGGGCAGACACTTCTGAGAGCTGCAAGGAAACCCCTGGGGCATGGCAAAGCAGACTTGGTGCTGAAGAAGGGCCTGAGACTGGGGAGATCCCCCAGCCCTCCTCAGAGATGTGCAAGAAGAGTGCAAGACTGGGGAACAGTTGCCACCCTACCCTCTGAGCTTGGGAACAAAGACCAGACCAGGTGGGATGCTGTCCTGGGCTGAGGCACTGAAGGAGAGTCCAGCCAGCCTCTCTGGGTCCCCAGGAGGCAGAATGAAGGGTACAAGCTCCCCTCACCAGATCTGACCCCCAAGTCTGGCTGTAGAGGACTTGAGGGCAGCGAGGCCCCCCTCACCTGCTGGATGCCAAGGCAGAGGTAATAGATGCTGTCCGGTTCATAGCGCTCCCCGTTGGGCCGGGTTATCTCCTTGACAAACTGGGCCAGGCCGTAGTTGAGCTCAGCTGCTGAGCAGGCTAAGATATCTTCCTTGATCCTCATGGGCTTGGCTGCAGAGACAAGCACAGCAGCCTCACACAACAGCCTACAAGGCCAGGAACACCTCAACACCCCAAGGTCCAGCTTCTGGGAGGTTTCTGCCACTGCACTGCATCCAGACAAGGCACTTACGGCCAAAGCGTAGCTCCTCTCCCTTGCTGCTCTCTCCCCCTGCATACTTGGCTTGTACCCAGGACTTCCAGGCATTGACACCATATGAGTAGTTGAGCACTGTACAGCTGGGCTGGCTGCTCATCGAGTCCCGGGAACAGCTTTCAGAGAGCACCAGGCGCTTCTGGCCCTGCAGAGAGGTGTTCTGTGAGACTGGGCACCCACCTGGGACTGCTGCAGGGGTCCTGGCCACCCCTCACACCTGCTGACTGTCAGCTGCCTCCAGTGTGCCATGGCAGCAGGCACTGTTCTGCTGGCAGCCAAGCCAACAAAGCTCGTTAGTTATGAGGGTGACAGGCAAGAAGGAGAGCAGCTGTCACATGACTTGTAGCATTCAAAGCTCCTCCACAGTGACAAGCAAATATTTTCATTCAAGGAGTGGCCCAAAGGCCAACCATGCCCTGAAGGGAGAGGGCACAACCTCCCCAGCACACCAAAGACTCTGGCACACTTCACCCTGTATATCCCAGGTGGCAGCTCCCACTCCAGGGCTTTAAGCAGGGAGTGCCCACAGAGAACTCACCTTCCGGACAGCTCGAGGCAGATCCTGCTCTGTGGACACATCATCTGGTCCCACCAGCCCACAGTCAAAGAGGAAATCCACACTTGGGTTGATGTCAAGAGGGTCTGAAAGGAAACAAAGGCAGAAGGGCTCAGCTGATGAGACTTCTCATCCTGCCCTCTGTGCTGGCCTGATTTTTACAGCAAAATGAAGAGGGAACACTTCACATCCTCTACCACTGCCTGGCACGAACTTTTAGCCAGAGCTCAACAAAGGAAATCCGGCTCCAGCAGACAATGCTAAAATTTCTCAGAATAACCAGAACCCCACATTTTCCTGACAGTTTTTTGCTGGTTTATTTTTTAAACCTGAGGACCATTCCTCATTCCCTGGTGCCAGGCCAGTACTGTGGACAGCCTAGCAAAGGCACCTCAATTCTGTTGTTTGCTGCTAGCATCCTGCCTCAGCATTGTTGTGCTCCTGCAATTCCCTGCCTCTTCTTCCACCCTCTGTTAACAGACACTCAGAAATTCTGCCATTTCTCAGGATGCCATGCCTTGTCCATGTTTCTGGTCTTGCTGGATTGCCTGGAGTCATCATTCATAAACACACCAGTGCTGCTGCCCTGCTCTTTGTGCTGTTAAAATCAGCTTCTCATTCCTCCTTCTCTGGGTCTTATGTTCACAACAGGTAAGTTTAATCTGGACAAGTGTTCTCCCCACCCTGCTGCCAGCAGTCACTGCAGGGCTCTCACACCTGGTCAGTCAGAGGGCATGGGGAGGTAAGTGCACACAGCTGAGGGCAGTGGGATGACCCTCAGCAGCCCTGCAGACCTGTGCCACCCAGCTCTTACTCTTAGGGAAGTCAGCCTCCAGGTCCTGGCCCGGCTCATCCAGGACATTTGCCATCTTGACAGCCATAGCCAACACATCGTCCCGTGCTGGTCCAAACAGATCACAGTCCTCCAGGAGACCCTCTGCACTCTGGTTACTCACCAGGTCTGAAATGAAGAAGTTCGTCATAAACACAACTTTCTTGAAGGTCTTTTGTCTGTTTTCCCTGTGATAGCTGGAAAATGAAGTTGGGGTCTCTGTGCTCAGAGCAGCCCCATGACACCTGAGCTGTCAGCTTTCCCTGGACAGCAAGACATTGGAAGGTTGCTGTCTCCCCAGCCACATCCCCCAGCACAGCAATTTGTAGGAATGTAGCCCCCAAGTTAAAAAACCTGCAAGACCAGGGCTGCATGCAGCCATCTTGTGTAGCATGGAAGCTGCTTTAGGGAAGAATCTCAACAGCTACCTGAATAAACTAAGAGCTGCACATGTGCCACGAGACTGGCACCCCCAAAAGGGACAGTGGCAGACACTGCTCCCTGCTGCAGCTCTTCCCTTCTGGTATCTTCTCAGCAGAAGTTGAGGACTTGCTCTTCCCTGCTTCCTTTCCAAAGGCTTTGGGAGAGCCACAATCCCAGCAGGTGTTTTAGCTCCAAGAGCTGGAGCCCCCTTGACCCCAGCTGTTGGACCAGACCAAGCCATGGCAGAACTTACCACACAGGTCCGAGGAGGCCTTGTCCAGTTCCTCAGCCTCTGCAATCATCTCAGCCATGGCCAGGATGTCAGCCTCTAGGGGATTGGAGGGGATCTTCACCTTCAGCTCCTCAATGGTCTCCACAATCTTCTCTGTGCTCTCCAGCGTGGTGGGCAGGAACATTGGCACAGGCACCTGTGGACAGCAGCACACCAGGCAGAAAACTGACACTCAGTAGACTGACATAAAAGCAGAGGCAGGAGAAGAGCACGAACAGAGAAGCAGGGAGATTTCAGCAAGGCAGGACTGCAACAGTAGGAGAACAGGAGCAGGTGAAGCTGGTGCTTACCGGGACAGGCATGGAGAAAGGCACAGGTACTTTCTGGCAGTACATATGCATAGGCACAGGCACGAAGATCGGGACGGGGATTGGCAACACAACCAGCTGGGGCTTCCAGTCAGCCTCTGACAAGAGCAAAAACACATCAGTGACCTTAATCCCAGAAGCTCCTCCACCTGGCTCTGCTGCAGGCTGCCATGCCCTCAGCCATCCAGCACCACAGCCCTTTCAGCCACCAGCTTCTAGGACTCAGGGGCAGAGCTGGAATAGCAGCAAGTCAAGGCCAGCAACAAGAGAGCCCAGCAGTACAAATGCTGCTCTTACATGGCCCTGCTAAGAGATCCAGTTGCCTTGCATATGCTGCAGACCACACACACACACCCCTAACAGGAACTAGAATGGAACCTGTTTAGCAGACAGCCCTCAGACAAGCTAATGATCTCCAGAGGAACAGGAGCTGTCCCACAGAGGTAGGATCATGCTACAGAGCTCTCTACATCTCTCCTTCTGCTGGTGATGGAAATGGGTTCCCCACCCCCAGCCCTGCCATGTGTGCCCTGCACCTGCACAGAGACTCCTCAGCACGGTGCCAAACACCCAGCCCACTCTCTGCAGCATTTCAGGCTGGATTCACAGTTAGTCTGGAGCAGGGAGGTGCCACTTGCCTTTCCAAAATGCCCCTGCAATCCTGCAGTTAACTCTTGTTTTCCTACCTGTCTGACATCCTTTGGACTTCATTTCAAACTTGCAGGACACGCCCCGGTTCTGCATCAGTGGTTTACACATGGCAGCTTTGTTTTTCCGAGGGGTGGCTGGAACCAGAGGTGGGGCAGGAGGTGGCACAGCTGGAGATGCTTGGGCTGAGGAGGCCTTTGCTGACAGCTGGGGAAATGCAGAAAGCAGGAGGTTGGTGTCCACCTAAGGCAGCACAATCTCTTCCCTACTACAGGTGCAGATGGAATGACTCCCTAAGCACCTCCTAGAGCCTGGTCAGGCTGTGATGAAGGACTGCCAAGCTGTTCCTGGCAGGCAGCAAGCCTGTGTGCTGCCTCTACTGTGCCAGGAGTCCAGCAATGGTGGCTCCTGTCCCATGGGGTAGAGGGGAACAGTGGGACAGGAACTCTACCCAGGCAGAGGAAAGCACCGTGCAAGGAGGAGCCAGTGCCACAGTGTCAGGACATTCTGGAGTTCATCACTGATTCCTGGGGAACACTTATTCTTCCCCCTTGCAGGAGATATGTTGATGCTGCCTTCCTAGGAGTTCTTTTCATCTCCCACTACCCAGACATCTCAAAATGCATTGGTTGTAGAAGAACAAAATCTCCCTGAGCAATGGCTGAACTGTCCTCTCTTTGGGGACAGCCCCTTTTGTCTTGCCAACTCCTACCTCCAATGGGTCTTACCATGTTAGTTTCTGCCTTCTGTGGGGAAGGGACAGCTGGTTTTGGCTCTGAAGTCTGACCTGTAAGAGAAAGCAACAACTCTTAAGTTCAAGAGCTCCTGGGCCAACATGTCCCACTGCTGGGACTGGAGGTGCAAGCAGCCAGAGAGCAGGGATAGGCTCCCCAGAAACTGCTCCTGGCCACTCCAGGAACAGTTAATGTTTCCACAATCTCTAGCCCTAACGCTTCAGAAGACACTACAGCTCCAAAATCAAGTTATTCCCATGTCATTTTGTGCTCCCTTGCAGTCCACCCCTTCCCCATCACAGCAGGTCAGGAGAAATCCCAGCCCCTTGTGGAGAGAGGAATCCAGGGCTCTAATCCCAGCTCTGCCTACTGGCTTGCTGTACCGAGCCATGGCCCCTCCCTGTGCCTCCATATCCCTGCAACAAATATCTTGGCAAAGTGCTTCGAGATCCCTAGGAAGAAGGTGACAGAGCTAGTAGCAGCAATATGAGAAATCCCAGGAAGCAGAGAGACAGCTTTGCCACAGCCCTAGGGCTGCAGTCCATTCCCCTAAGGAAAAGAGAGGATCTCCTGCAGGTAAGAGGCACATGTGGCAGATGCTGGTCTCAGGTGGTGACAGTACCACCCTGCCTTGGATGATAATTCCAGCTCATGTGCTCTGCAGGAAGCCTGCACCCATCTCAAAGGCTGGTGAGCTAACAGAGCACCTTCACCCCAGTCTCCAGGGATCCCTGGTTACCCATGTGACTGGCAAAAAGAATTGCCTTCTGCCGGTGGGCCATGCATGAAGGAGGGCACTGCAAGGACAGCAGCAGGTCCCAGCACCCAAAGGCAGTGGCGGGTCCATTCACAACTCCTACACACAGACAGTTCCTTCAGAAAGACCCAGAGTCCTAAAGGTCCAACACAGGGACATTCACACTGTGAAGGCTTCCTCTGAGCTGAGGAAAAGCAGAATAATTCTTTTACAATTTGAGGCCCATCAGGCTCCACTTGCTGACCACCACAAGGGACAACAGATAAATCTCATTTGGAGGAAGCTCCCTAGTCTGCAGCTGAGCATTCAGTCAGAGGTTCTGCAGAGCAGTCTCAGGGGACAAGAACTCACCCTGACAACCCAAAGTGGATGGGCAGCAGGTCCAGGTAGGAAACACCAATGGCCTGAATGAGAAAAGACAAGCTATGGCATATGAGCAGAATTTCTGCTGCAGCAGAAGCTAAAGCAAACATGATTGCCCCACTGGCCAAGGATTTATGACTAAAGAAAACAAGATTCTCCTGCCATGTGCTATGTGTCCAGGCTTCCAGGAAAGCTGCAGCTTGTTCTTTATTCTCACCCCAACAACAACAAGGAGCTGTCAAGGCACTGCCTGCCACAACTGTGACTTCTACCCTCTCCAGCTGGACAGCCCAGTGCAGAGCCACCTCCTCTTGGATGCCTTTGGGCACAGTTTTGAAGCAGAAGCACCTCAATCCTACACTACATGAACTGTTCCCAGCAAGGGAATGTCTGCTTGTATGATCAGCTACAAGAACTCTCAGGATCACCAGACTGGTAGCAGCCACTGGATCACAGAACTAATGGTTTTAGGGAATCAGTGGCTACAAGAGAGTAAGCAAGAATAAGCAGCTCTGTCCAAGATGAGCCTGAAATCCAGGTAGTCCCTTGCAAGCTGGCAACACAGCTGTCTGGTCCATAGGAGACCACGCAGAAGCTGGTCCTCCCAAAATCCCCTGCCCAGCACAGGCTGGAAAGCTCTCTGTGTAAGTGGGTCCTGGCTTCAGCATCCTTCCTTGGCAAACTCAGCAGTAGGCCACAGTCCTGGGGCAAGGATGTCCACAGCTATCCCACATCTGGCAGGAGACTGGTGTGCCAGAGCATACAGAGGGCCCAGTTCCACCAGCAGCATCCACTAAGCACAACAACTGCTGGGGCAGTCTGGAACTCGTGCTCAGCTGAGCACTGATGATGACAGGCTTTTCCTTGGCTCCCTTTAGTCCTCAGAGGTTGCAGAAAGATGCAGCTGTGGCACAGTGAAGAGTGGTGCCCCACATACCAAGCAGCAGAGTTCTGTGGGGCCTCCAGAGATGTTGTGAAGGAGGCCTGAGACTCTCATGGTTGGTGGTGGTGGTGAAAGTACTTCTCAGTCTTGTGGTCCATGGCTCCAAGGAGACAACAGCTCAACAGTGTGAAACATGCTTCCCTCTGCAGGCAGAGCTTGCCCACTGTGCCTGTGTCCCAAAAGCTGTGTCACGGATCTCTCAAAAGTGACGTGCTTTGACAGCAGAGGACAAATGGAACACAGCATGGCTGGGGCTGTGGAATCACTGAGCTGTGAGCTACAGCAACCAGCATGTCACACACCTCTTCCTCCCTTGGGCAGCAGAACACGGAGAATCAAACAGAATGGCACCTCTGTGGCAGCAGATCCAAAAGTTCCTTATCCAGGTCACTCCAGTGTGCTGCTGCTTGAGCTGTTACGGAGCATGGCTCTTGGAAGGCAGGTTGGGCTTCCCCTAGCTGGGGAACCTGCTGCTTCTGGCAGAGCAGCTCTGCTTTGCTGCCTAAGCAGCAACGACACCCAGAGCTTCCCCTGTCCTATGATCAGCGCACCACAGTCAGAGGAGGAACTTCAAGAGTCTGGAGATGGAGGATGAGGTCTCTCATGCGAAGGTCCTTGTCTTGGTTTCCCTCCTTGGCACACCCTAGCCAGGGTTTTACATGTCGTGAAATCCCAGGGAGGCCAGCAAAGCCCTGAACCTGTGATGCAGGTATGTGTTGAAGCTTGATGCACTGAAGCAAGTCCCACCATAAGCTGCTTTAACTATATCCCCCAGGTCACCCAGGAGATTGTTGCCTTACAAAAGACCAAGCAGAATGAGACTGCAGGTGTCCGAGGGCCAAGCGGTGTCTTGTCACTGTCACTAGGAGCACCTTCCATCCTGAGGGATCCCAAAGCACTTTGCAATCTTCCACAAGGAACTGACTCGAGTTAATGATAGGAAATGGGGCAACAGGCAGCGAAAATCTCCTCTCCAGCTGGAACTCCATGGATGCAGAATGGGGATATCTGGGATACAGGGTTGGCAACTCCCCAAAGCTGCAGTGAACTTTGGGTAAGTGGTAGGACTCCAATCTAACACAGTGCCTCCAGCGGCTCAGTGCTCCCTCAAGACCGTTCTAGGTTCAGCTCTGGCTGAAGGAGAGCCCACCTACAGCATCACCAGCACCACTTCCTGCAGCACCCTTCTTTGTCCTTGAATGTTTCCCATCCAAGCACTGACCTGGCCCAATCCAGATTAGTTTATGAGATCTGAGAAGGTCACAGCTCGGAGGTGGTGTGGGGCTGCAGGTGGATTGTCATGCCAAACCACGCTGTCCCCTAACCCTTTAAATCGAGCTCTCCGCTGGCAACTTGAGGATGTTAAATCCCTGAGTATCCTCGCTAAGAGTGTGAGCTACAGGCAGCACGCTGGCACCGGCTCCTCCCGTCTGGGCCCTGTGTGTCATAGAACCATAGATGTTAGAGATGGAGAAGCCCATTAGGTCCCACTCCGTCCTTTCCCCCCCAGGGGCCAGTGCAGGATTGTTCCCTAGCGTCTCCTCCAGTCCCGGGCAGGCAGCTTCCACCCCCTGCTGTTGAGTCTTCCCTGTGTCTCTCAGACTGAGCTATGCAGGTCCCCTCCCTCCCTCCTACTCACTGTTCAGCAGGCTCTCGGGCCCCTTCTGCGTGTCCAGGTTGGGCTGGTTCTGTTGATTGTAAAATCGCAGCAGACATTGCTGGTTGCAGAAGTGTTTGATTTGCCCCCGCCAGTGGATGGTTTCCAGCAGCTTCCCCTGACGCTTGCAGGCATGGCACCGAGCTGCCTAAAGCCCGCATCAGCAGGAGAGAAACAACGAGTAACTAACCACACCCCCTCCGAGTGCAACACAACTCTCTCCAGTGAAAGGTGCACATCGCAAGGTGCAGTGAGCTTCCCCACAGCAGTGCCCTGCCAGTGCCAGCCGGGGACTCCAGCGGTGCGAACTTCTCCCAGCAGCACTGGCCGAGGATCCAGCACTGTGAGCTTCCTCAGGGCAGTGCTCTGTCTGGCAGGATCAGCTGGGGACTCCAGCTACGTGAGCTTCCCCGTAGCAGTGTCCCGTCATTGCCAGGCAGGACTCCAGCAGTGCCAGCTTCTCCGCAGCAGTGCCAGCCAGACTCCAGCAGTGCGAACTTCCTCAGTGCAATGCCCACTTATCTGGGTGCTGTGCCCACCACAGCACTTAGCACAAGCTGCCGGTGCCAATACTGACCTTGAAGTACCAGAGCAAGTATTTGCTTTTGCAGTCTTCACTACAGAAGTCCCAGGTGCTGCCCTCCAGCTGCTCGGTGACCGCCCGCTGGCAGGTCTGAGAACAGTAGGTGCAGGTGATGCAGCACAGGCCCAGGTTCTTGGTGAAATCCTGTTTGTAAAGAAGCACACACCCTGCGGAGAAACAATAGGAGTGAAACCTTCCCAGGATGAACTGGGGGCCTCCCTGACCCAAACATGACCAGAATCCAGGTCTGCGGAGACAACAGAGCACACGCAACACACTGTAGGGAACAATCCAGCACTGGCCCCTGGGGCTGGGATAAGATGGGACCTCACGGGGACTTGCCATCTCTCACCTCCATGCTTCTAGGAAGAGTCTGACTCCAACCTCCTGTGTGCAGGAACCCAGCAGGCAGGGCAAGGCCAGGTCAGGCCAGCCCAGACGCAAGAGCGTAGAAGTGCATGATGACAGGAGGAGCGGAGCTGCCACCTGCTGTCTCCCCAGCCCCCAGAGAGAGAAAAGCTGTGAGAAGGCCCTCCCCAAGGACACAATGAACGGTAAAGATCTTGCCCTAGGGCCTGGCTGGACAGCAAGCCATCCCCACAACAGTCCTCCCTTCACTGCATGGCAAGGCTCTTGCCCCAGGGCCTGGCTAAGACAATCTCCCCTCTGTTCCTCTCCATGCTCTCTTCTCCTCCCCCAGCATGGGCTGGCATGGGGGCTCTGCCTCTCCCATGCCTTCCCCAAGTACCTTCACTGCAGAAGTTCTTCTCCACTCCAGAGAAACGGATCTTCTCATGCAGCAGCTTCTCCTGCTTGCAGTGTTCACACTGAGACACCACCCCACGCAGCCGCTTGAAGTCCTCGCAGCAGTCCTTGCAGCAGAACTGATACACCTTGTCCTGCCAAAGAGACCACAGCCAGGTCAGCCAGGCTGGCAAGAGGTTTCCACACTTCTAAGGGAAGCAAGAGAAAGACTACAGGGCTGAGTTAAGTCCCCAGCTCTCCTGGCACAGGATTTGGCAGGAGTGATCTCCTCCTGCCCTTCTGACACCCTGATGAATATCAGGAGTGCAGCACTCAGCAGTCTCCAGGCACATCTCTGCAGCTGAGGCATTCAGAGGACTGGCACAGGAGGAGCTCTGCTTAGAGCAGGGAGAGGATGTACCCCAGAGGTTCTCAGCAGTTGACCTCCCCCTCAACATGGCCCCAGGAGAAGTCCTCACCTGCCAGTCCAGGATCTCCGGCTTCCCGCTGAACAGATTGTGACAGTAATGGCAGTTGAGGTGGATGCCACCCTCCGGGCTGGTGCGCTGCAGGAGACAGAGACAGCTCATGGGGGCAGAGCAGCTGCAGGCCAGCAGGCACCTGCCTCACACTGCCACCTCCTTCACGGCCTGCAGCCTGCCCCAGCCCCCTCGGACCTGCTGCCACCGTGGGGACTCAGTCAGTCCATCACAGCACATCTCAAGCTCCTGGAGAGCTGATTCTTGAGGGCAATTTCACTTTGCTTCCAGTGTGCTGGGTCCAGCTCTTCTCAGGAAGGCAAGCTTTCAAGCTACCACTGCATTTGAAAACTTAAATGATGAGGGCTCTGCTATCTTTCCTGAGGACCTTTCTAAGAGTTCTTGAAGCACAGGTGCCTGATTTCTATTTTCAAGATAATGCAACTTAAGAATTCAAGCAGCCTCTCGTAGCATTTTCTGCTAGAATTATCTGCTAGATTAAACAGCATTTGGTGTCCTGTCCACAATGCATTTAGCATTTGGTGTCTCATCCATAAGGATAGGTTTTATTAATAAAGTCATTCCTGGTTTTCTTTCTGATAACCTCAGATAAGACATTCTGCAAGTGCCTCAGTACAAGCGTTTTTCAAGCCCAAATTTAATTTTTGGGTTTTTTTCAGAATACTTCCGATTTTTCTTCAGCATTGAAAATGAAGTGGATATTGAAGTCTATCCTCCCTATATGTGCATCATTCTAGGTAGCTCTTTTGCCCCCTGCCCCTCAAACATTAACTCTGTGTTCACCTGCTTGCACCTGCAATAAATTAATCCTTTCCTGTGTGGCTGTAAACTGAGATACTCATACTGAAGAGTTGATCTGCTGTAATTCCATGGCCTTTTCAAAATTCTTAATTTCCCAGGATCTGCATCCCCACACTGCCTGAGTAAGGCTGAGACAGGATCTTGCACTGGAAATGTGTTTAAGCACACATTAGGAGGAACCAGCCTTGTCAATCAATCCAATTGCTTTGCTCTCTGTGACTCCCCTGAACGCAGCAGGGGCTAACACTTCACCAGTTATTGTTTCATCTGCTAAATTTCATCATGCTTGCTTTGACTTTATTGCCAAATGATTGACAAAGATCTTGAAGTTCTTGGGCTTAACACTGATGCCCAAGAAGCCACCTTGAAACAATCTCTTCAGTGTTGTTTTCTGTTTGACAAGTGTGTTCTGTGATCTGCCAGCAAGGCAGTTCCTAATCCAGGTGATGCATGGGTTTATTCATATTTTACAATGCTGATTTTATAGGGCAATATTTCAAGTTAGGTGAACTAATGAAGTCCCAGTTGGGAAATGGGGAAATACTGCAACCATTTCTAAAATGGGTAGAAAGGAGGACACTGTTAACAACTGAACTGTTGATCATGGAACAGATCTTTCCAGAAGCTGTGCTGAGGCACATGGAGGACAGGACATGCCAACACAGCCAGCACAGTTGCACCAAGGGCAAGTCCTAGCTGACCAACCTGGTGGTCTTCCTCAATGGAGTGACTACATCAGTGGAGAAGCAAAGAGCTATGGGTGTCATCTCTCTGGACTTCTGTAAAGCATTTGGCACAGTTCCCCACAACATCCTTCTCCTAAACTGGAGAAGGATGATTTGATGGCTGGACTGTTTAGTGGATGAGGAATTTGGTTGGATGGTTGCATCCAGAAGGTAGTGGCCAAAGGTTCAATGTCCAGATGGAGATCAGTGACAAGTGGTGACCCTCAGGGGCCTGTACTGGGGCCAGGACTGTTTCATGGCTTCATCAAGGACACAGTGGACTGAGAGCACCCTCAGCAGTTTGCAGATGATACCAAGCTGAGTCGTTCAGTTGAAATGCCTGAGGGACAGAGGGGCATCCAGAGGGACCTGGACAAGCTCCAGCAGTGGCCCATGGAATCCCATGAGGTTCAACAAGGCCAAGTACAAGGTGCTGCAGCCAGGGCAGGGCAACCCCAGTATTGATCCAGGATGGGGGATGAACAGAGGGAGAGCAGCCCTGCTGAGAAGGACTTGGGGATGCTGGGGGATGAGAGGCTGGACATAAGCTGGCAGCATGAGCTCACAGCCCAGAAAGCCAAGTGTGTCCTGGGCTGCCCAAAAAGCAGCATGGCCAGCAGGTCAATGGAGAGGATTCTGTTCCTTTGCTCCACTCTGGTCAGACCCCAGCTGCAGTGCTGCCTCCAGCTCTGGGGTCCCCAGCACAGGAAGGACATGGACCTGTTGAAGCAAGTCCAGAGGAGAGCCATGAAAACAACCAGAGGGTTGGAACAGTTCTCCTATCAAGAAAGGCTGAGAGCTGGGATTACTCAGCCTGGAGAAGAGAAGGCTCTGGGGAGACTTTACTGTGGCCTTTCAATACTTAAAGGGGGCTTGTAAGCAAGATGGGGACATGCATTTTAGCAGAGCCTGTGGCAATAGGACAAGGGGTAATAGTTTTCATCTCAAAGAGAGTATCTTTAGACTAGCTATAAAGAAGTTTTTTTACAAGGAGGATGGTGAAACACTGGCACCTAACCCTGGCAGTATTCAAGGTCAGATTGGACAGGGCTCTGAGCAATCTGATCTAGCTGAAGATGTCCCTGCTCACTGCAGGGGAGGTTGGCCCAGATGACATCTAAAGGTCCCTTTCAACCCAAACTGTTCTATGATTCTAGTCTTATGATGTCTACAACTCTAAAAACTCTACAGCTACACTACTCACACTATTTGTGATCTCAGTGAAGGATTACATCAAGGATTCATTTAAAAACCCAAACAAACAAACAAAAATAAACCCACCAAGAAACCCCAACCAACCAAATGCCTCCCCACCACCCGCCCCACCCCCAAAAAAACCCCACCCATAGAAAACAGATCCCAAAATGAAATGCTGCAACTGCCAGTAACTAACCCTTACCTCTAGATTCTCTATGTTTTGTCAGTTGCCCATAACATGTCCTGGTCTAAGTTTCTCATCTTCCTGGCTGTAACTTTGTCCTTTGGCAACTGTACAAAACTAGTATTCTTGAAGTTGCCTATGAATACCACAGGCATCTCACATATGCTGAAACTTAACATCAGAAGATTAAAAATCACCAGTCAAGCCTTTGAGGATTATTAAACAAGAGGTATCCAGGTCTGCTAGTTGTAAATTTTTAGACAACACATCCTGGAAGGCTCCCATTTCTCAGTGACACCTGGCTGAGAGGGCAGCTCTGCCCCTTTCCATCCAGCTATCAGGTGTGCACTTGTGCTTTGCTGGCTTACTGGTGCATTTTCTTGTGCTCTCATAAGGCCACTCTACCTCAAACCACTCACACAGCACAGCTCTGCACTGCCCTCCTGCTGGGCATAACCTGACAGACAGGAGTGAATTACAGCCCACCTTACCCCAACGGAGGCTGGGGGAGACAGGGCCAAGACTGAGATTTGAGCAATCACACTCACTGCAACTCCTGTGCTCCACAAGAGACTTTCTTAGTTAGGAACCCTCCCTGAGGAGCTCAAGGAAGGTGGAGCCCCCTGCTTAGTGTGAAAGGAGGCATGAGCTCCACGGCCCAGCCCAGCATGAAGGATATTTCAGTACCTGGAATTTGGTCCAGCAGCTGGGGCTGCAGAACTGGTAGACAACCCGGTCTGTCTTGTTGTAATAGCAGGGTTCAGATAAACTCTTTCTGCAGAAGCTGCAGGGTCTAGGGGGACCTGATGAAACAGATAGGAATTGGTGAGGGCAGCAGCACAGGATGTGGGACTGGATTCTGAGGATGGCATGCAAGCTACTCACTCATCCTCAGTCTGTCAAGCTATTATCAAAAAGCAAGGGACAAGAGCACCAGGAAACTTAAAGAGTACCAGATTCTGCTAGGACAGAAATGTTAAACAGATGGAGAGCAGAGTGGTTCAAGGAAGTGACCCTGGCTCTATAGGAATTTGGACAAAACAGGCTGCAATACCTGCCCCATTCCTGGACACCCAGTACACCACGTAATGGAAAGGGCAATGCCAGCACAATCCAGCACTACAGCTGCTCCCTGCACTCTCAAGAACAGCAATGCACACTACTCTCTGTATTAAGATGTCTACATACTGCAAGGGTTCTTCCCTCTGCACTTCCACTTGTGTCACTGGACTCTTCCCCAGACTTTTACCTTCTTTTCAGTCCCATCCACAAGCAATAAACAATACCAAGGAAGGGATTAAGAGGTGATGATTCCCTCTCCATAGGTGCTCTTACCAACTAAGCCTGACTGCTTCACTTTGTGGGAGGTAGTACAGCAGATGGAGCAGAAGAGGCCCATCTTGCCATTGCGATCCACGTTGGGCAGCATGTCAAAGTTCTTGCACAGCGTCTTGCACCACATGCAGGGGTAGACCCGAGTGTTCTTCTGCAAACACAGAGCAGAACAGAGCTTCCAGCACACCACCACAGCTGGCAAGGTCCAGCAAACACATGCCACCCCACTGCTGTATCCACTACAGGACTGCCCCATCCTGCAGTGACCACCTGATGCCATGGACAGGCTCACAGTCTGCAGATTCAGGTGGTGGTGGCAAAAAAAAGCTGCCTTTGGCACTTCAGCTTCTCATTTCAAGGGTAGCCTGGCAGGAATACAGAGTTTGGCAAGCCCTTCCAAGACACTTAAGTGAAGACTGCTCAGGTGACAGAGGAACAGACCCAGCCCACCTTTAGGGAATCATCCAGAAGCCAGTCCATGCTAACTGCATTTAGCAGTGTCACTTTACCATCAGCTCACTGACTTTCTGACCCATCCTTGGGTCCATGGTGGGCCCCATGCAGATGAACTCTGTTTGCCTGCTTCAGAGTTTCCCCACAGCAATGTTTTAACTACTTTGTCAGCAATAAAAGACCAAGGGGATTCGAGTCACCTGCTATTTAATAAAATGCCCTGTGCCACACCAAGTAAAGTTGCTGTGTGCCCACAGAGAACCCCTCCACCCCAGGCAGCTGCCCCCCACACACCTTCTTGTAACTGTTGAGACACGTGGAGTTGCAAAAGCGTTTTTGCTGGCCTTCATGGAAGAGGTACTCCAGGGGCAAGCCCTTGTTGTAGATATAAAGTCCACAGTTGTCACAGCAGTTCGTCTTCAGCCCCTTGGTGGCCCGGAATTTGGTGAAGCAGGCGTCACTGCAGATGCGGTGAACCACGCTCCCATTGCTGACCTCGTGCTGGATCTGCAGAGACATCACTGCTGTCACTCCCCAGACCACCACGGGCCTCCTTCCAGTGCAGCTGTGCCACTGCAAGCACAGCCCTCGGGGTAACAGGCACTAAAACTCTGGGAAGTGCCATACTGGAAGCTGGTGTGGAGTCAGGGTGGCTCCCCTTGCCAAAAGTCAGAGGAGCAACTGGGACAGCAGAGTGGCAGGAAGCAGTGAGCCTCAGGGCAAGGAAAAGCTTGGGAATGAGCCCAAGCCAGCTCAGGGGCTGAGGCCTCACACCACAGGAAAACCTTGGTCAAGACCTTAGTCTTGACCAAGACTAAGTGCTGTGGATCCTAAGCACTTCATCCAGGACATGGGAAGGACAAGGGGTTTGTTTACCTCGCCAGGTTTGTGGCAAACACTGCAGCGGCTGGTGTCCGAGGCATCTGCAGACTGAGGTGCTGGTCTGTGCTGCTGGGCCTCGTAGAGGGAAAGGCAGACAGAGGTGCAGAACTCATGGAAAGAGCCACCTGAACCAATCTGGGCAACCACAGAGTCCTTGGTGTTCCAGATCTCCCTGGGGATCAGGAGGGGATGTGTTAGTGCAGGGACATGTGTGTCCTGCCACAAAGGGATAGGATGGCTCACTGCAATGCACAGGATTTTCTAGTGCCCCAAAAAGTTGGGAAGAGCTGAATCACAGCAGCTTCTGTCGTGGCCCAAGGGAGTGGTATCTGAAGACAGAGCATTGAGGAGGTTGTTTGGAGGGGAGGCTGGAATATGGAGCACTAAGTCTAGGGACAGGGAGGGAAAGCAAGAATGTGAAAGGGATGTAGGGAGTGTGGGACAGGCAGTGTGTGAAGGAAGAGATGGAGCAGCAGCTGGCAGTGGGCAGGAGTGATGTGGGTGAGCAAGGGCCATAGGAAGGGGGCTGGCAGGAGAGCTGTGGAGCGGGTGAGCGGGGTCACAAGCACGGCAGCGCTGAGGAGAGGGGAACGAACACACACTTTTTGCAGAAGGTGCATATCTTCTTGCCAGGCGGTTTCTTTGAGAAGGTGGTGAGACAGGAGCTGGAGCAGAAGAGCTGAGGAAGGCCTTTTCTCTGGTAGGCAGTCTGGCCCTTCTGCAGAGGGGTCCGGCAGTTGGCACACGTCATCTTGGTGAAGGTGGAGCGGGCGGCTCGCTGCGCCATCTGAGCGCGCAGCGACATCCGGGTGGAGCGCCGCGTGCGGAAAGGAACGAAATCCTCGTCGTTGGGATCATCCACCATTGCATCTGAGTCCTCATCAGAGACTGGGACTGCAAGGCAGCAGAGGAAGATCAGAAACACCTCATTAGGAAGTGAGAAACTCGGCCGTGAGACACACGCTGGGATTTTCTGAGTCACCTTTCTAGAGTCCCTCTACATACTTTGTTCCTGTCTGGGTGGAATGATAAGGGGAGCCTTAAAGGAAATTCTGTTGTAACTGGAGATGAATCAAGAGGTGTTTAAACAAACCAAGCTTAAATACAATTCCTGTCTAGGAAGTCATGATATGTGAAGATTGAGTAGAAGCCCAAAGTGTGAACTTCTACCTTGTAAGAACTGTTAGACCTGAAAGGGAACGTGCTCACCACCAGATCCTAGCACAGGCAAGCAATAAAGGAGCAGCACACAAATACTAGGGAATGGCAGGGTGACATTCAGTATCTCAAGGAACAGACACTTCATGTACTTCTCTAGGAAAATCTCCAAGATGCAACCTTCCTTCAGACAGCCTGCTCTCACAGAGAGAAAGGAAGAAAGTTCCTGGGTGAGGAGATGGAAGATGGATTTCCTGGGAACACCCCCAAATCTCATCCTGTTACTTAGTGCTTGGTGCCCACACACCCCTGTAAAAATACAACACTCCCCATTTAGACCTAAGTGCCCTGAGAAAGCAAGGCAAGTACCCCAGGATGAAAAGCTGGGGGCTGAAAGGACCTGTCCTGTGTAGAAGGGAAGCCTGCATGGAAGTTCCAGAGTTCCCACTGTACTCACACCATGAACTACCTGCCCACAATGGACCTGGGCCATTCTCTCTGGCTGAAAACAGAGACTGGCCAACTCCAGTTACTCACTGCTCTCAGAGGAGTTCACAGTTTCAGGCCTGGCAGTTTCTGATCTTCTGGGTCGTTCACTTCTTTTCTGCTCCTAGAAGACATTCAGAAAATAGGTAGGCTAACTATCAGCTAGGCCAACCATGGATAAATGCCACAGATTATGGTGAAGTTACAACTTCTGGGATTTGGTTTCCCAATACCTAGGCTGAAAATGGATAAAACTCCATGGATACCTGATCAGAGCTGGCAAGACAAAGGAATGGGGGAAGTAGGCTTATGAGAATGACATTTCAGCTGAGGGTAGCAGAGACACACTGAAGCCACACTACAGCAAAGTGGCAGCTCACAGGGATCATTCTGTCACAGGAGTCATACACACTCCTTTCCAGAGGGCTGACAAGACAGCCAGTGTCCCTCAGAGTCTGACAACAGCCAGCCATGCTCTGTGCTCCTGCACCATACATACTTGACTGAATTCTCCTCACCTTCTCAGGTGGCAGCTCACTTCCCTTCCCAGACAGGCTTCCTCCTGGAACAGAAGCACAGAAGAAGCTTGCATCTAACATCTTGCTTTTCTCCAACAGAAAAGCACAGGTGTTCTCCAAATGCAGCCACCCTTTGGGTGAGTCAGCCCATGAAGCCTCAGCCTGTCCTGGCTATCAAGTACAGGTCTGGTGGTGGAAGGCTCCTAAACCCACCACCTGCAGTAGCAGATGCAAACACACAGCTTAGGAGGAGCCCTGTAAGAGGGAGACCTCCCCTCCCCTGCCTGGGGGAGGCAGGTTGGGTGGGCAGTTACCTCCAACTGCTTCTGACCAAGACTGAGCATTTCCTGGGGACAGCCAGCCTGGGCAGAGGAAATTTTCCTATTGGAAACACCTGCTGGTGAGCCTCAGTTCCAGCAAAGACTCCAGCAATGAAGAGTGTGAGCTAAGCTGATGTGCAGCCACAGCTTTACTGGGGAAGCTCCTTGCTTCCACAAGCAATAAAAATCAGTTAAAGCCATGAAAACCAGAGCAAGAGCTTGTGGACACCAGAACATTCCCTTTACACACTTCCCTTTGCCCAAATCTAGACCATCAGAAGAGCTGGCTATTTCCATAGCAGGGGATAAACTGGCATGCAGGGCAGACTCCATCCTCAGCAGTGTGCAGCTGGATGACCTCCTGAGCAAAAGGAAGCCAGGTTCTGCTGAGCCAACAACTTACCTGTTGGTGGTAAGGCTTCCTGTGCTTTAAGTACACTGCTTTCTTTAAGTGAGTTCTTCCCACTATCATCCCCTTCCTCTGCCCGGTTTTCCTCCACAGGCTCAGGGGGCAAAGCTGCAGTTCTGCTGTCTGTGCTCAGGTGCACCTCTGCCTCCCCTGCCAGCCCTTCCTTCTGCACAGGTGAGCTTTTCCTTGGTGCCTTCAACTTCATCTTCTTTGTTTGTTTAAGACTGAGTTGGGGTGGGGGCACTGTGGGACTCGAGGACTGTGCTGTGGTTTCTTCTGTGGCTGGGGCACTGCTGAGGTCCCTGGAGTCAGGAACAGGTTGTTGGGGTGATTCAGGGGCATTGTCACCAGACAGTGCAGGAATAGCAGCAGCACCATCTTCCTTTACATCCCCAGAACAATGTTTTGGTGCATCATCCCCTTCTTTCCCTGTGTCTGGACCAACAGCTTCTCTAGACAGGGCAGAGGAGTCTGCTGGGCCACCCTCCACGTCCTGGGAAGGTTGTGCCTTACACAGCCCATCCAGACCCTCTGGTTTATCTAGTTCCACCAAGTCATGTGTTTTACCCAAATCACCTAAGACACCAGGTTTCTCCAGCATATCCAAGACAACAGGTTTATCTAGAACATGGTCATTTGATTTATTTAGTTCAGACACGCTGTCTGCTTTCACTACAAGGTCCAAGTCCGCATCTGCAGTCATCTGCTTGGATTGATCCCAGCCAGGGGGCTGAAGAACTGAAACTTCCTGGGTAGAAGCTGTTTGGGACCCCAGGAGATCTTCACCAAACTCCATGTCAGCAGGGAGATCACCAATGAGAGGTTTGTCAGGCAAGGACAGGGGGTCCAAAGATCCTGAAAATTCACTGGAATCCATTTAGAAGATGGCAACTGGAAATGAGAGAGAGACTTGCAAGTTAATGAAAAGCAGTCTAACATAGAACACGAACTGTCCACTCTTCTGAACACTGCTGGAGTAAAGCAAGGCCCAGGACTGCTGCCAGGCCATAACCAGGATACCAGACATCAGCAGGTGAACCACCTCCACTTGTGAGGGTACAAAAGTCAGCAGCAGGATGCAGTAGTTTGGTATAACAGATCTTTGGGAACTCTACAGCCCTCACACACCTCACCACAGCACAGCAGAGAGACTTCCTTATGCTAAGTGACATGTTGGGGCATCAGAAATGGCTCAAACACCAATTCAGGAGGTGTCACATCAATGTTCTGTGTAATATCTCCAGCCCTGCCTTCTCCTCTATCCAAATAATCTGGTCTGTCCTTTCTCCTGATCTGTTCTTATGGAGCGAACACATTTTAATTTTTAAAATACCTTTTTTCTCTTAAACATAGAGGTAGAAATAATTCCTTTCAAGCCCTGAAGAGTGAGTCTTAACAAGATAGAGGATGACAACATGCATTCATTTTGTCAGAGGACAGATATAAACAATGTTACAGTATAACTACAGCTACTGCATCACCCCAAAGCTATGTAGGCTAATATTCAGACATGGAACAATTGGAAAAGCTTAAGTTAGAACTAGGAGGAGTTCTAAAGAGTGGCAAGAAGAAAGGTGGTAAAGCTCTGATGTTAGAAGCAGTCATAGGAAGAACAAGTAGCGAGATAGACACGAGCATGCAATGCAGAGTCAGGAAAAAAATATCAGTGTGACTTTGCAAGGCACAAAGAGTGCACTTGATCAGGAAGGTGTGATGCAGACTGCCAACCTCAGAGGGGAACTTACAGCCCAGCTCCTCATGGTTGACATCATCATAAGACAGAAAGGTCAAGACTTTGAGATGAGGCAAGTAATGCGGTCTAAAACTGAATTATACCCCCACAAGGAGAAAATGGTTGACAAACACAAAGAGGGAAAGGGAAAAGGAGCTGGAGTCAGAGGGAGAAGGAGTAGTAAGGCAGTGTAAGACTTGAAGTAACATCATGTCCCCAAACAGGCTCTAAGCAGACACTACAAAAATGGCACTAGAATCAAATGATGTGGCAACAACCTATCCCTCCCTATCAGAGCAATTCCAATTCTAAATTTAGCACTGTTTTAAGTCCTGAATGAGAAGACAAGGTACTTTTGTTTATTTGGGCAGAAAACTCTTAAGGAGAACAAGTATTCTGCAGATTAAGGCAACCCCAGGCTATGGGGATGTGGCTGGGACAGACTTTCCTACAGAGGAAAGGCTGCAGTACGAGCACTCACTCACATGCTCTGTTTGGAAGCACAGCCCCCTGAACTCGAGGTCCTGTCCTCTCTCATCAGCTCTGTCTGAATCCTCCCAGCAGAACAGCTCACACATTATGGAGAAGGAACCAAAACCTCTTAGGATGTGCAAAGCTAAGGACTGCTGCAGTCAGTCCAACAAAAGGACCACACTTCTTGGGATGTGCAAAGCTGAGGACTGCTGCAGTCAGTCCAATGAAATCCACTCGAATATCCTGTTTCTATTCACACCAAGATTGGATACCTGGGGAGAGAGTAAAAGAAACACAACTAACAGGATGTTCCTCTTCAGCACATCCTCCAACCAAGGACTCAGTTGCTGAAGAACCACTTTGCTTGAGCTGCACTGACAATGTCCCTGTTAAGAGTCTGTACTGGGCAAATCCTCTGTGAATCTGCCTAACCCCACTTTGAACCAATTTATACTCTGGACCTCCTAAAATTCCAGTGGTTTTGAGTCCTGCAGCTTAACACTTAGTTTTTAGAAGTATTTTCCTTTTATTTTAAACCTGCTGCAGCAGAGTGATACAGGGCAGATGAATGCCAACTCCTGATATATTTAAAAGAATCTGGAAAAGCTGATAGAGTTAAGAGTTGAGGCTGGACACAAGATGATGCTGACGAACAGTCTGAGTGGGAAAGCACGGAATGTCCCTAACAATGAATTCTTTATAGTGTCTTTCAACTACCAACTGATAAGGATGAGGAAGGTGGGTCTCAAAGCAGGAAAGAATGGTATTTTCCAATTCTGTGGGTTGCTCTGAAAGCAAACTCAGTCTGAAGAAATTAGAGCTGTTCCACTGCAGCAAGGTAAGAAGCTCTACTTCTGTGTGCCCCAGGCAGTCAGATTTGTCTGGGCCTTCTGTTGAGCTTCACAGTAAGTTAAGCTGCAAACAGAGCGTGCACTTTATCTCTGGTAAAGTCTTTTCTCACTTTCTACAACAGAAACAGAATAGCTTATTGTTTCTGGCAGGTGCTGAAATGATCCACCACAAGCCATAACCTCTCTTATTCCAGGACCAGCTAATGCACAGCTCATTCACTGGGGTTTGGTCACTGGTCTGCTCAACATCTTCCTCTTTTCTAGCCACATAACTGGCAGCAAGGAGAGTACAGTGCAGCATGACATGGCCAAACCAAGAGGAGGCAGTGTGCTGAAATCCTGCACTCAGCAGCATACATAACTGCTCCATTTGGGAGCTCCTTACTTTAGGAGTAAGGACTCCCTGGAGTATTCAGTAAGAGATATATTCTTGGGAAGAATAAGTTGAAGGAGCAAAGTCTCTTGCACAACTGTCTGCAGCAGAATGCTTCTCAGGTAGAAAGTAAACATTTCCAAAGAAGTGATGGGACAGCTGAGGGTCCTCCCCAGTGTGCAGGACTGGCACAGAACATGACACTGATTGCCAAACCCAGGACCTGTGACTACCAGACCTGCCCAGCTCTTTCTGCCAAAAAGGGTCACGTGGGATCTTCTCTCATATCTGGAAGCTCAAAGTGCAACATCTCTGCCAGGACACTTAAGCACATTCAACCAACTACCTGGGACTTTATCCAGCTTATTAAAGACATCAGTGGTGCTGTAACTCAGGTAACCATTAGCAGGGGAATATGTGGCCTACCTACAGAAATGAGGATCTACCATCAAACATTTAATTAAAAAAGACAGCAAGAAAAAATGCTGTTGTTACTCCCTCCCGATGAAGAGAACACCCCAGAAGTCTTTACAGCCCACAAAAAATCCCACAGCCACGCAGTTACTGCTTTCCTCTAGAAAAGGAACAGCAGCTGCTTGGGTATCTGTCCTGGATTTCTGTTCATGGATTTGTATTCAGATATTCAATACTTTTGAAGGCTGAAGGATTATCTTCTTCACTATTAGAGATCATTTGAAATATGAAAATAATCAACCAGTAACTACAAAAACCACTTAAATCAACATTTCAGCCACCTCCCATCTACCAGGTCTGTAAGACCTAAGCAGACCTCTGGGAGAAGCTTCTAATCTTTTTGCCAAATTTTTGAACAAACAGTAACACCACCTAATATTTCTCAACAAAAACAACACAACTGTGTCAATACACAGTTCAATCGATAAAACATTAAGAAAGTAATATCATGTTCTACCAGCATAGTTTCAGTTAACATATCTTCATTAAAAATATTATACTCTGAGTGGTGAGCACAGCAGAAGCCAACTTCTCTGCTGTGACTTATCTGAGTTTACCTGGACAGCTGCTAGCATTCCAAATTCAAGCACTGCAAACCTTTATTATATATTGGCTAACTCACTTCAACTCAAATGAATTTACAAAGAATCACCAGGGAACTAAGCACACTACTGTGGACCATGTTTCAGTCCAGTCAAAATGTTCCAGAAAGGGGCAGAAAGGATTTTGTTACTTACTAGTGTTTTTGGAGAGGTAGCTCTCTGAGCTGCTAACTCAGTCCTCAAAGAGGACAAAGCCCACTTGGTGACATTCAGTGCTGCTTGCACACAGTGCCATGTTAGACCATCACTGTCTCATTCTTGGCTACTGCCTACAACTGATAACAGTTATTGGAAGAGTTGAGATATTCAAATTAAAAAAAAATCTGACACAATAACACAAGAATCCCACTGCTTTATGAATTAGCCATGGTTTAGAAAACACCCTCCAGTGCTAAACTTATTTTGTTCCCTGAAAACAAACAGGGAGACATGACCCATCTCAAAAAATCACAAAGATCTACAGCAGACAACTCCTTAGAGATACAGACACAAGGATGCAAAAAGCTGGAAATCAAAGCTGGACAAGCTGATAAACACATGATTAAACAACTGACTATGGGATTTGCAAGCCCTCTGTGACTCGAAGGTTTTACATGCAGTGACTCACTCCAAGTCAGCTACAGCTCCTGCAGATGCCACTGGTCATGTCCTTGTGCTTTGCAGGCGGGGTTTGGCAAACGTTGTCTCACCTCCAAATGTGTTATTGGTTCTCAATCAGTGGAAAGTACAGCAGCTTTCACCACATCCCCTTCAGGCCAGCCCTCATGTGTGACTGGGACTGTCCACACAGCAGTAACTGGCACACAGGGAAAAAAAGGGCCTTTCCAGAGTTTCACCAGCAGCATCGAGACGCCAGCAATTGTTTATTGATAGTCTCAAAGCCAGGAAAGAAGATCACCACTAGATTTTCCTACACAGGAGCCCCAGCTCAGGGCTGCAGGCCTCAAATGTAATATCACACTCACCCTGAACCCAGAAAGCCAAAATCCTCCAGCACCGAGCAGCTGGTGCTGCAAAACACAACCATGAGTCGCCTGTAAATTCCTCAAAGGCAGGAAAGACCAAACTGGATTTTGAGCTTGCATTCCAGAAACTTCACCTCAGTTTCAAGAAATTGTAAGAAGGACAAATTTCAGAAATCTCACAGAATTGCCTGGAATTAGGTTTACCAGGAGACTGCCTGCAACACTTCAAATATAACTGACAGCATTCTTCAATCTCAGCATTATCTGCTGCTAAGCATAGGAGTAAATGCTAAGATAGGCAACAGGAGCATCCTCATCCACCCAGAATGTCATCCTGGCAGCAGTTTGAAATGGCTTGGACCCCCTTAAAACTTGTACGACCTCAAAGCACTTGCAACAGAGAAAGGAGTAACAAGTCTAAGTACACCCTTAGCAGCAATGCTATATGGAGAGTAATTCAGCTTCAAGAACCAACTCTACTCAGTGATCACATCCAAGAGAAAATTCTCCTGGTCTTTGTACAGCCAAAATAGTGTTAAATGCAGGGGAAGTGGTGAATGGATAAAAAAGCTTTGGAAGTATTATCAGAAGCACAACAAAAAGGCTCAGAGGTACAGCATGTTTGAGCAGTGTGTGTCCAAACTGCCTTAATGATGTCAAGACAATGATTAAAAAAAAAAAATAGAAGACCTGGAAGTGATAAAAAACAGATGGTCATCAGGTCTCTCTACCTGTTGGCCAAAAGCTGCAGGAAGGCATCAGAACACCTGACAAAGTGTTCTGGCACGTCCCACAGGCAGCTACAGACAGCTGGAGACAGCAGCTGCATGGACAGCAGGCGACTCTCCAGAGGAGTGCTGCAGCCTGGGAACAGACCACAGACTGCCTGGAGGTCCTCAAAACCCAACAGGACAAAGCCCTGAACAACAAGGCCTCAGGTCAGCTTTGCTGTGAGCAGGAGGCCAGTAGAACCAGACCCCTCTAGAGGTCCCTTACAACCCAGATCTCTCTGTGGTTCTGTG
Source organism: Phylloscopus trochilus trochilus (assembly GCA_016584745.2). Classification (NCBI taxonomy): domain Eukaryota; kingdom Metazoa; phylum Chordata; class Aves; order Passeriformes; family Phylloscopidae; genus Phylloscopus; species Phylloscopus trochilus. Next base: position 5,490,509 of record WQNJ02000046.1, read on the forward strand.
AATAAACCTTACTGCACAGGGAAGAGACAGAAGACAAAAGGGCAGAGTCTCTGAGAGGATCTATCTTTGAAGGCAAAACATCTACTTCTCCCTAAGAGGCCTTGCAGAGCCATAATACTGGAAACACAAAGTGAGCTGTCTCTTCTGCCTCACTGGCAGTCCCAGTGCCTGCCAGCCAGTAAGGGATCTCAGTGCTGGGAGGCCTCACCTCACATAAACAGCTGTTCAAACTGGCCCTGGGTAAGGCTGTGCTGAACAGAGCAATATTTCATCCTGTCTAGGGACCAACTCATCTCCCCTTGGGCTGCCCAAGGCTGGGCCAGCAGAGCAGACTCACAGCAAGTGGCCAGAAGACAGTAGCAGAGCCCATGGCCAGCAGGACTGGTGAGGATGGTCTCAAACACTGACATTTCCTGACGTGTACCATCAGCAGAGGAAGAAGTTAATAAAACACTCTACTCAGACTAAAACACAAATCCAGTCAAATCCTGGTAGCACTGCCTTTGCTAAACTGACAAATGCATTGTCACAGCTGTAGCCTACTCCATACTTCCCTTAGATTGCTTTGACCACAACCCTTTTGCACCAAGGCTTCTGCCAGCACATCTGTGTCCATCACAGCTGTACATCCCAGCATCACCGACCATAAGACATCCATAAAGATATCATACAAGGGGCTTTGTCCCTGAAGGGAGGCCACAGGCTCAGCCTGGGCCCTTGCTCTAGCTGCCAGAGGTGTGGAAGAATCTGGTGTTACTCACAGTCATCCTCCAAAGCAAGGGCACTCACAGTGAGAGGGATGTGAGCAGGTGCAGAGAGAAAAAGAGGTTGTGCAAATATGCATTATGGAGCTGTGAGGCTCAGGTTAGTCATTACAGCTCTGTAGGCTGTGGATATTCTTTTAATAAGGTTGAGCTCACAATAACAACAGGGCTGTGCACTTATCACCAGCTTTGATCCCAGGCTAGGCAGGGTTAGGTGAGAAAATGCAGATTAAAAGTTTTCTTGGGGATTGCAGCTGCAATGAAAGGGGAAGAAGTTACAGCCTAGAACAAAAGCCATACCTGGAAGCACAGCAGGAGAAGAGGAGAGCACAAAATGAAGCAGCTCTCATCCTCATCAAAAGAGACTCCAGGAATCATCCCTCAGCACTCCGTTGAAAATCCTACCCGCCACCATCACCTGACACAGACCACGTCCAGCGCTGCCTCTGCCCACACAAGCATATCTGACTGCCAGGGCCTTTTCCCATGCCAGGCACACAGCACAGCCCTGCCTCCACCTCTGTGAACCACACAGGAGGTACTTGATGCTCCCTGGAGCACCTTGTTGGCCACAGCCACACTGCCCACATGGGGGGCTTCAGCAGTCTGGGGCCTCCCACAGCAGCCCAAGGCAGCTTCAGCCCCGTGGGGCTGCACCTTTCTCTCGTGGGGCCAGATCCTCCAGAGCAGCACACGGTGTCCAGGGATGCACACACCCCCCAGGCCTTGAGGAGGCTCCAGATCCTCCCCCAGGCAGGGGGAAGGCTGTCAGAAAGGTTGTCCAGCTCACAGAGCAGCAGCTGCTGAACCCCACAGACTTCGCTCCTGCCTGTGGTGACAGCACCATAAAGGCTGAGCCGCTGGGGACACAGGGAGAGCTGAGGCCAGGCGGGTGCCAGGGCAGAGCTTTGGGGCAGAGGGTGCCAGGGTTGTTAGCTGCCCAGCACTGCTCAGCACAGCCCCTCAGCAAGGACAGGCCCCGCTGGGCTGAGCGCTCCAGGGCCTCCCAGAGCCATGAACCCTGGGCCCAGCCTGTGCCTGGGCACTGCCATGGCTGGGGGGCACAGCCCTGTGTCACAGCCCCCACCAGGGCTGTCCCCCACAGCTCCCCGTGCCAACCCACACCAGGGATGGGGGTCAGCCTGGGGCTCCCCAGCCATCGCAGGGGGGCCCAGGGACCACCTCCTGCAACAGGGGCAAGGATCTCCCTGGGGTCTCCATGGAAGCAGGGTGGGAATGAGGGTCAGGCTGGTGGGTTCCCCAGCCGTAGCGGGGGAATCCAAAGCTCAGACCCCTCCTCAAAAGGCATAAGGGTCGCACCAACCCCTCCCTGCCACTGCAGGGGGCACGGGGTGCGCTCTGCACCGGGTCGGGATGGGGGTCACATGGGGGCTCCCCATCCATCCCAGGTGACTGCAGAGACCACCCCCCTCCACAGCGAGGGCCGCATGGGGGTCTGCATGGAATCGAGGCGGGGATGGGGGCCAGGCAAGTGCGTAGCCCAGCCATAGCGGGAGAGGTGCAGAGACCACCGCCTCCCCCGCACCGCAGCGCAACTCGCACTGGGGTCTCCATTGGGCTGGAGCCGCAGCGGGGTGGGGGTTAGGCTGGGGCTCCCCATCCACCCCGGGGGGACCCACAGCCCAGACCCCCCATAAGGGGCGAGGGTCGCACAGGGGCTCCCCCCCCCCACCGGGACCCGTCGCAGGGCGCCCCCATGCGGCCGCCACGGAGAGGGGGAGAGCGGCACCGGCCACGCCCCTTCGTGGGGGGTCGACCACGCCCCCTCCCGAAACGCGCGCGCCCCCTCCCCCCCCCGGGGGGGCTCACCCACCCCCCCACCCCCGGTACCCGCGCCGCACGCGCCCGCCCCGCCCCCTCCCCGCGGGGCCCCAAGATCGGCCCACGGCCCCATCCGCACCTCCCGGGACACTGCCGGGGCACGCCCGCCACCGCCACCGCTCGTACCTGGCTCTCCCGGTGCTGCGCCGCCCGCTCTACCCAGAACCCGGATTCGGGTCGCGGCCCCTTTAAATGGAGGCGCCGCTCGGAGCCCTCACCGCGCTGCAACCCGACGGGGGGGCGGTGGCGGGGCCCTATTGGCTGCGCGGAGCGAGGGACGCGCCTTCATTGGCCGCGGTGGGGCCTGGGCTCGCGAGACTCCCTCGCGAGCGGCTGCAGCGGAAACGCGGAGCGGAGCTCCGAGCGCGGGATCGGCGCGCCAGCCCGGACCCGCACGGGCGGCTGGAAAACCTGGGGCGGATCCCCGTGGCGGAGCGGGTCCAGGCGGGCAGGCAGCACGGAGCCGGGCACGGGCAGCGGCCGCGGTCTGGCGGGGCACGGCGGCATGCGCGGGGGGGGCACGGCGGGGGGCGCGGACCGGAACGGGACGCTCCGGTTCCCGCTGGTGCCTGTGCGGCCACCCGCAAAGCGCGGAGCGGATCGCACGGAATGGCCTCGCCACCCCGCTCCCCGCCCCCCCTTTAACCCTCTCGCTGCCGCCTCTCCCGGCCCCAGCCCCGCTGCCGTCCCGGCGGGTCCGATCCGGCCGCACCGCTACGGCCTCTACCTGCACGCGGGGGGACCCACCCGGCCGAGCCCGGGCGCCGCCACCGCCTCCCCGAAGCTGGAGCGTCTCCCCGGGGCGGTGAGTGACAGCGCGGCCGGGCGGGGCTTCCGCGGGGGCCCGGGACGCGGCACCGCCCCCAGGAGGGACCGCCTGGGCCGGCGCCCCCCATTGCCGGCACCGCCTTCACCCGGGACCCCCCTGCCGTGCCCGGGCTGCGGCGCGCACAGCCCGCGGTGCCCTCCCTCAGCCGTGACAGCGCCCACCCGGCCTCGCCGCCCGCGGCTCCCCCACCCCTGCCCGCCTCCACCCGTGCCCCCCACGCTGCTCCGCCACACCGGGCTGGGCCCCCCTTCGCCCCGGGGGCTCCCCTGCCGGCGGGACCCGGGCCCCTCCATCTCAGCAGGGCAGCATCCAGCTCTTTCTCGGCCGCTCCTCTCCCCTGGGGGCCTCTCCCATCGCTCCCGCCCCCGGGAAGCTGCGGTTTCCCAGCCTGCGGGCACGCAGGGTTGCCGGGGCTGAGCGTGGGCTGGAACCCGGGGCCACGGCCCGGAGCGGGCGGCGGAGTTGCGGGACAGCGGGCACTCCGCAAGGGCTGTGAGCCCTCCGAGGGTCCCGCGCCCGGGGAGCGGGCTGCCCGCGGCACCTGCACCGTGAGGCGGAGGGAAGCGGGAGGGTTTATTGCAAGGCAGTGAAACGAAACCCGCCCGAGGCAGGATACGACCGCGCTCCCAAGGGCAGAGCAGGGCACGGCGGGACCCTTCTGCCGAGCTTGACCGAGCCGCCTTCCTCCCCGCAACGGGGCAGCGACAGGAACGGGGTCTGGGTGACGAGGCTGCGGCTGGACGCGGCAAGGAGCGGGCACGGGGCTGGAGGACAACTGGAGGAGACCGGATCGGCACACACCGGCTCCACGGCGCTGCCCGAGCTCCGGTGCTCACTGGCCGGGGTGGAGAAGCCAAGCCCGGAACCGCCCCGGTGCCATCCCGGGCGCACGTCGGGGGGCGCGGCGGGGCGGCACGCGCTCAGCGCCGCCGCTGGCCCTTTAAAAGCGCGCGGCCCCCGCACGCCCACACCGCGCCTGCGCGCCGCGCGCGGGGCCGCTCGCGGCGCTCCCTTTGTCCCCCGCTCGCCTCTCACCCAAGCTTGGTGGCCGCCGCTGTGATTGGCAGCGCGCGCTGCCGCGGCATTGACCAATGGGATCCGAGCGCGGCCAGCTGGTCCCGCCCCACCACGGCGATGGCTGTGAGTGACAGCGGGCTTGGCAAGTTAGCGGCGCGGCGGCGGGCGCCGGGTGGCCAATAGGAGCTCAGGGAGAGGGGCGCTGTGTTAGGCTGCGCGAGTTCCGGCCGCGCGCTCTCCTCTCAGGGCCGCCGTGGTCCCGGTGCCCGTGTCCGTCCCGGTGTCCGTGTCCGGGGCCGGTGCTTGTCCCGGTGTCCGTGTCCCTGTCCGGTGTTGCCACCAGGTGAGGTCGCGGGGGCGGTAGGGTCGCGGCTCGGCCCCGCTCCGTCGCCGCCGGGGTTGTGCCGGGGCCCGGCGCGGCCTGCGCGGCCCGCCCCGCCCCTGCACGCGGGGCCGGCGGGAGCCAGCCGGGACCGAACCTCCGGGCCGCCTCCCGACCGTGCGTGTGTTGTTTTTAGGTGGGGAAGATGCAGGGCAACAAGGGGTTCAACATGGAGAAGCAGAACCACGCTCCGCGCAAGCAGCACCAGCAGCACCCGCCGCCGTCCATCCCCGCGAACGGGCAGCAGGCCAACAGCCAGAGTGAGTCCCGGGCCCGCCGCGGGGGCCCGCCCGGCCCCGCTCTGGGTAGGCGCTGAGCGACCGCTTCGGTGCAGCGGGAAACCTCGGGTTAGCTGCGGCCCTCGGGGGTGCAACAGGTCCCGGCAGGAACAAAAGGAACCCGGTTTCCCAAGTTTAAACAATAAATCCTTAAGTTCCCAAGCAGGCTGCAGCATCTCCTGCTATATCAGGTTTTTCCCCTGGTTGGAAACCACGGTTTTAATTGCGCCTGGCTTGTATTTGTGGGTTTTCTTTTGGTTTTGCTCAGTCCGCTCGAAGGTACACGCGACTGTTGTGGCGTTTGTTCGTAAGTTTTTTTTGTGTTTGTAAAGTTTCTTGCGTTCCCAAAACCAGGGCAGCGATATAGAGGTTCTGTCTTTGCCTCAAAATCTCAGGAAAAGACCACTTACAGTTTGGAAGTCAGTGCGTTCTTGACAGTGTCTTGTAAGCGTTGCGAGCATAACAAGCTCTGTCTTTCATTGTCTGGTTCCTGATTTTTTTTTTTCCCCGGGCATAACAGATGGCTTCTCAGTACAGATTTTCTTAGGAAACTAGAAACTTAAGAAGCTTGATTGCTAGAGCAATTACTAGATTATACAGAAGTAAGTTTGCTCTCAGTGAAGATTATGTTGTAGTGAGAACGTTGTAACAGCGGTCTGCAGGCACCCTTTAAGACTGATTTTTTTTATATAATGAGGAACCAGGAGATACCTGGCTTTACTCAGTATTTAATGCCAGTTGACACTGATAAAAGCTGTTCTGCTCCAGCGGGTTTCCAGGTTTTCCTGGTCAGTGTGGACTCTGGTGCCCCAGAGTGGGTGCTTGTGAGCTGGGACAGGACGTGTTAATGGCTTCAGGGGCCTGAACTGATCTAACCTGATGGTTTAGAAGTACAGTGGTGAGACATCCGTTAGCATTTTTGGGGAGGGAAAAGTACTTCAGTTTTATTAGATGTCGATTTTTTTTTTTTTTTAAGTTTGGAGGCTTTGTCTATTCAAAAATGTGTAGAAGTCACCTGTGCACAGTGTGATTCCTTAGAATGGGGTTTTTTTGTGTCAAAGATACTGGGCTGGTAAAAATCCTGCATGTTTTTGTGAGGTGGCTGGGTTGAACAGGCTTTTTGTCAGTTCCTAGACAAAAACAGACAAGAGTGGCAGAGCAGCCATTTCCAGTCAGGTTGAAAACAATAACAGCACAGCTGCACTGGGGAATTCCCACAGGTACCAGCTTGTAGAGAGTGACTGTGTCTCACTCCTTTGCATGGATCTCCTGAGGCAGAGCAGTGGTGCTCTGTGTACCCCTGAGTGTAGCTCTGTTCCAGGTACCTCCTGTTGTCACCACAGGCCTTGCAATTGATCCCCAAATAATGGTAATGCTGTGACCAAAGCAAAACATTTCACTCTTGTACCTTTGCTGCAGTAGATAACTTATTCTCACTGCTTTTCTCTGGGTACACCCTGGTTATTTAGTGTTAGCCATGGAGGAGCACTCCTATCAAAGGGTTGTCCTTGTGGTGTCTTGCATGGAGAGTCTTTCTCATTTAGTGCCCTGTTTTGTAGTTGGAGTCAAGCCAGTTATGTTCACAGTTTATTTCATATGTGTGACTGTGATTTGTGTCCTCTGCAAAGCTTAGAAGTTGCTTTCTGTGCCTTGTAGTCCTGTGTGCTGAAGTTCCCCATGTGTTTAAGAAAATGGGGCACAGGATGATAAAGGGAAGCTAAATCCTGTGTCTGACACATAGCAGAGCTTTCAGGGTTGTGCTGGACTCCTGCTGAATTAAGGGTTAAAGATTGTATATGCCTGTGGGGATTTGAGAATGTTACTGTTTGTGTTTATTTCTGTTGGATAGCTCAGAAAATATTTTAACCTTGGGCTTGATCTCTGAGGTCTTTTCCAACTTTTAAAATCCCTTCTAGAATAACTTACTGAGTAGGGATTTTTTTTTAATTAATCCTGTAATTTTTTGAAGGCTCATCTGTATGGCTGGTTTTTGGGATGGGTTTTTTTTTTTTTTTTTTTTTGAGTTTTGGGTTGGTATTTTCCCCCACAATGTTCACTATTCCAGCCTTCTCTTCAGTTTAGAAACCCATACTCTGGAACCCATCTCATAGAATGACAACTATCTAAATGTTATCTGTCTGAACAAAATTTCTTTTTATTTTTGTATTTTTTTCTAGATGTCTGGTGTTGTTTTGGTGTATTTTTGAGTAAAAATCTGTTTTCTGGCTAAACTCTGGCTTTTCTGTAATTATTCATGTTGCAATAGCAAATTCCTGTGTTGTGACTACAGTTGATTTTTTTTTTGTGGGCCAGTTATCTTGTCCAGATCTCAAAAAGTTTGAGTGCAATATCTGATGTTATTTCAAGCTGCAGTGTGTCATTCTGTCTGGTCTGTCATTCACTGGTGTTAATGAGCACTGAGGTTCAGTTTTCTTTAAAAAAAAACCCAACTCTGGGGCCATTCTGAAACAAACCCCCCTTGTTGCTGGAGAGATGGCTGGAGAGGTTTAAGACCAAAATGAACGGGTGGTGTTACTTGTGTTATCCTGTGTCTCTGTGGTCACTGTGATGAAACCTAATAAAATTTATCCCCCCAACTGTAGAGCAGCTGTGTACCTTATTCCCCTCAGATGAAGGCCTGACTATTGACCTGAAGAATTTCCGGAAACCTGGTGAAAAGACCTTCACCCAAAGAAGCCGCCTCTTTGTGGGGAATCTGCCCCCAGATATTACAGAGGAAGAGATGAGAAAGTTGTTTGAGAAGTATGGCAAGGCAGGGGAAGTCTTCATACACAAGGACAAAGGCTTTGGTTTTATCAGGCTGGTGAGTGACTTGGCACCTTTGGGGGAGTTTTTGTGGTGATGGCTCACACTGGAGCAGTATTGCTAATTGAAAGCAGTAGATGTTCAGGTGTCTTGCTGATTACACAAGCTGATGATTTTAGTAACCTGGAATATGGGTTTAGCTTCCAAGTGGTTTGTCTAGAGCTTGTTATGAAAAGAAATGTGAATTTGGGTAGTTTGTGGCAGGAGTTATGAGAGATGTGATAAATTTATTCTGCAATCAGGTGGATTGTTTTTTCTGCTAGAAAGCAGAGAAAACCCCACATGAGTGTGATACTATTATAGACAAAGTGAACTTCTCTATTTCTGGAATGTGGAATTCCTATGGGCATAGCTTGTCATGCAGTATTTCTGGCATGATTAATGCTCTTGAGGTAGGGGATCTCTAGGTGATCACGTTGAAGTGTGTTTGGAAGGGAGGTGGCTACCACCAAAGGGTGGTTCTCAGACTTCTGTGGCTCATGCACCAATGTCTGAGAGCCCCAAGGTGAGTGGATGAGGTTCCTACACCCATGTCTGGGCTGCTTCCATGTACTGCAGCTGCTGGTAGTGACTTAAATGAGCGGAAAGGTGTGAAAGTGGCATAGAAAGTCTTTCATGGATTGTCATACTATCAGCATTTCCTTATCAGACTTGGTTAATAGGTGAATTTTGGTTATTTTTTTAATGTATTTGGTTTTTTTTAAAGGTGCTTTGTAGCCTTAATATAATTACGTGTGACAATGAAAAAGTCATTGTTTGCTTACTTTGCTGACTAGCTATTGGACTAAACTTAGATATTTGTTACACATTTCTCACCCTCCCCACCCCCAAACTCTGACTGTTCAGTCATTCATGATAAGAAAGAGCTGTATTTTTTTGGCACACTTCTTACTTACCAAGCTGTGAGAGAATCATTTCTCTCAGAAGCATTTGTCACGGAGAAAAAAAAACCTTGTGCTTAATCCTTACTGTGATTTTTAATGGTGGCTGTTTTTATCTGCAGGAAACTCGCACTCTGGCAGAGATTGCCAAGGTGGAACTGGACAACATGCCTCTCCGTGGGAAGCAGCTCCGAGTGCGCTTTGCCTGCCACAGCGCCTCGCTGACAGTCAGGAACCTGCCTCAGTTTGTGTCCAACGAGCTCCTGGAGGAAGCCTTCTCAGTGTTTGGCCAGGTGGAAAGGGCTGTGGTTATTGTGGATGACAGAGGACGATCCTCTGGGAAAGGCATTGTGGAGTTCTCAGGGAAGCCTGCTGCTAGGAAAGCGCTGGATAGATGTAGTGATGGGTCTTTCCTGCTCACTACGTAAGTGGGGCCGGGGAGAGGGAGGGGCTCTGCTGGTGTGTGCAGGTTGGGTGGCTTTGCCTGGGGCACGAGGTGGTGGGGGATTGGCCTGGGGAGAATTTCATTTAGCTTTCCAACAAGAGACAGTCTGTGCTGAAGCTCAGGTCTGAAAGCTGTCTTCTGGGAAGCCGCTAGTGGGGTAAGTGCATAAAATTTCCAAATAACTTTCTCCATGAAACAACCTTAGGGCAATTAAAGCAGCCTTTAAGAACAGGACCTGTTTCTGAGATCATTCGTATAACTTGTTTGGAAATGAAGTGAAAGTGTTTTAATTGTACACTCTGGGTCACTAAAGGGGAGAGTTTTGGGATAGGGTATCACTTGTAGCCATGCACTGCTGGGGTGGGTGCCACTGTGGGCATGGGATCTGTTGAAGAGGCTGCTCAGATGGGTTGTTTGGAGTTTTCACCATTATAAACTGTTTTCCCTGTGCTTGAATGAAAGCATGTTCTTTCATAGTTACATGAACTTGCTCAAGCAAATGACCAGTTCCAGTTGCATTCCACAATGCAGTTTGTTGCTCTGTTAAAAGGGAGCCATTTCTGATCTCCTGGAAAAAAAATTACTCTATTTTGTATTATGCTCCTAGAACGCTTCCTGAAATGAGGCTATATTACTCATTTTTAAAGTAATTTTTTTTAAGTTTTGTGCTTCTTACCTCCTGTGGAGCTGCAGTGGCACAGCTGTACACAGGCATATTCAGTTTCAAAAAGCAAGCAGGTTTTGCTTATTTCTTTTTTAATACCTGTTTTTCTCCCTGGCACTCCTTGAGGATAAGGAGCATAGTGAGTAGTACTCTACAGAAGGATTACTGTTAGGGAGCTTTTGCTGATTCAGAGGTCTATACCTGAAAGAACCATGAAAACAGATTTTTTAAAGTGGTCATGCAAAACTAATCACTAACAATGCATAACTAAGGTTAACATTGAGTCTCTTTAAAGCTATCAGTACATTAAGTTCTGATATCCAAGACCACAAACAAGTCTGTTGTTCCTTTCTAGTTATGATTTGGGTTTGATTAAACTTGTTCTGGTTTATCCTAGTTCAAGACAAGAAAGCTAGATAAACTGAAATTGATTCATGTTAGAAAATAAGATTATTAATAATGGAATATGTCACGTGAAAGTGAAAAGCTGTATTATGAATCTTGGGCTGAGGAAAGGGATTTTAGCTTTCCATATCCTGCCTTCCTGCCAGAGCCTGGGTACCCATTGCCAGTTGGCACAATAGGATCATCTCTCTTCATTTCCCAGCCCTGGCACATGGGACTGAGGAGCTCATGGGGAGCTGGGGTGCTGCTTTGTGCTGAGGATGAGCTGATTCAGAGACCAGGTCAATACTTTCTTCTGCAGAAGCCAGGAAGACAGAAGCCCACATCTGCAGTGTCTGTTGTGAAGTGCACCAGGGGATTCCCTGGGGGGTGGAAATTCAGACAAGGACCCAGTGGACCTTCCTAGAGCACTGTTGCCAAGCAACAGTAGCACATGGTGGCCTCACGGGGAGAGTATGACTGGATGGTACAGCCTGCAGCCTCCAGTGAGGAGTGGTGTAGTGGCTCTTTGCTTTAAACAGCCTTTAGAAGGCACAGATGGACTTGTGCGACTCTAGAGACAAGACTTCATGCTGAGTAGATCCAACTGGAGCGTGTCAGGATTCCAGTTAGGCTGTTAATTTGAACCAAGTAACTACAAATATTATTCTTGCAGTACAGTTTTGGATTAAACAAGGATTTTGTTGAACAGTTACACTCCTATTCTAGAAAAAAAGAAAACAGTGTTCAAAGTGTTTTCTGGTTTCACTTGGTTGAGGTCCCCAGATGCTCTTGAGTTTTTTGAGCAGTGCTAAAAACAGTGTAAGTTGTGCTTTCCAAAACTACAAGCTGCTTCTTGAATTCTCTTGAGAGCACCTCACTTTTTCTTTACAGATTCCCTCGCCCTGTCACTGTGGAGCCCATGGATCAGTATGATGATGAGGAGGGTCTACCAGAGAAACTAGTCATCAAAAACCAGCAATATCACAAGTATGTGCCTGGCATGCAACAGGAGAGTGTGGGCTCGTGCCTCAGTCTTAGAGGGGTGGCTCATCAGTGCTCATCAGGTCCTTCTTGTTTTCCATAAATGTGACCTGACTTTGGAAGGAGAATTGCATTCACTGTTCTCTTGCCATGACTAGCTGAAAGAAAACAATGATTTTGAATCCACACTGCTGGATAAGACTAGCAGCCTTAAAATACTTTGTATAAGTTCATTTCAGTTGTTGGCATAAAAAATGGGGTCAATTTGAGATAACAGAGATGATTTGAGATTCCCTGGGAAGTATTACAGAAAGTCTATGTAGGAAACACTTGAACCCAGAACAGAAATTTAAGGAATTGTGTGACTAGCATTAGGGGATTGTAGAGCTATCCAGGTATAAGACCAGAGTCTTAGAAGGCTTCCCAGTAGGTAGGAATCCTGTGATCTGAACAGTTGGCGTTAGCAAACCACGTGAGCTCATGAATTTTTCAAGAAAGGAAGATGAGAGCTTCAGGAGGTGGAATTAGGAATAGTCCTGTTCTACAGGTGCTGAGTGCAAATGACATGCACACTTGGTCAGTGTTTGTTTCTGGAGTGCATCTGTCCATAAGATGTGCAGCAGGAGCAAAGGCTGTTCAAGGGTATTTCTAAATCTCTTTACCCAGAATCTCTTGGTGTCTCATGAAAGCAGTGTCATTCCTTGTTATGGAGGAGGACAGCTTCCTTGCAGGAATAAGATGATGCCCGAGGAGCAGACAAACTGGTGTCTCAGGCACAGTTAACTGTTAAAAGCACCTAATGCATTTGGCACACAGAGTTTTCTTGGTTCCTCCTTGCTCTCCTGAAGCATTCACTGGCTCTTCATTGTTTGACAGGGAGCGTGAGCAGCCTCCTCGGTTTGCACAGCCTGGCAGCTTTGAGTACGAGTACGCCATGCGCTGGAAGGCTTTGATAGAAATGGAGAAGCAGCAGCAGGAACAAGTAGATCGCAACATCAAGGAGGCTCGAGAGAAGCTGGAAATGGAAATGGAAGCAGCTCGCCATGAGCACCAAGTGATGCTCATGAGGCAAGGTACCAGTCAGATACATGCAGGATGGGAGCAGGGCCCTGCACCATCTAGGAGTGGGTGGCTCAATAGGCTGGCTAGAGACCTCTGAAGGGGAGCTGTGTTGCTTGTCTTGTAACCAAGCTTGGTAGCAGCAAATAAATCATAGAATCATTTAGGTGGAAAAGATCAGCAAGTCCAACCATTAACCTCCTTTCAGGTACTTGTAGAGCAATAGAGTCTCCTTGAGCCTTCTTTTCTCCAGGCTGAGCCCCTTTCCCAGATCCCTCAGCTGCTCCTCATCTGACTTGTGCTGCAGACCCTTCCCCAGCTCTGTTCCCTTCTCTGGACACGCTCCAGCCCCTCAGTGTCTTTCTTATCATGAGGGGCCCAGAGCTGGACACAGGTTTGGGGGAGTGTCCTCACAGTGCCCAGTCAGGGGGACATCACTGTCCTGGGCCTGCTGGCCACACCATGGCTGGGACAGGCCAGTGCCATTGGCTCCTGCCCACCTGGGCACACCTGGCTCCTGTTCAGCTGCTGTTGAGCAGCACCCCCAGGGCCTTTCCCACCCCTCTGCACTTTCCAGCCCCTCTGCCCCAGCCTGGAGCTCCAGGGGGTTGTTGTGACCCAAGGGCAGGACCTGGCACTGAATCTTGTTGGACCTAACATGTTGGACCTAACATGGAGAGACGCTGCTGTACTGGTGAAGGCTCTGTTACCTTTTTCTCCTCTGTGTTACAGTTCTAGTTCAGGAATTCATTAAGAGGTGGCATGGGAGGTGGGTCTGATGGTGTTTGTTACTCTTGCCTTACACAGATTTAATGAGACGCCAGGAGGAGCTGAGGAGAATGGAGGAATTGCATAACCAAGAAGTACAGAAACGTAAACAGTTGGAACTCAGGTAAAGGTGCAGCTTGTGAAATGCTGTGAATCCATAGTGGAATAAAACACCTCTTCACTGCACCTAATTGTTCATTACAGTTTAATTACTACCTCAAGTATGGCTGTTACTTTGGTAACTTTTTTTTTGGTTACTTTTTTTGCTCATAGGGAGGAGTGTACATTTGGTTTAAGATGGAAGAGTTAGGAGTTTCTTCTGTTGATGAGTATTTGCTTTTTCACATTTCTGTGTCTCAATTAAGCTCCTTTATGAGGCAGATAGAAAAAAAATAGAATCTCTGCTGTGATTTAGTGTCTTCAGTGCTGCAGACTGGGAAATCCCATTCCAGCATCTTTGTTTTCATTTGAGGGGTAACTTAGTCTCAGGTCTCTCTCCATTGTAGCACTTCCTTGCCTTGGGGTAATTTTGAGAAGCTCCAGGAAGATTACCAGACTATTTTTAGTAGAAGGGGCTTGAGAGCTATCAGGCTTGATGCATGATATTGCATGTAGTGCATTTGGGATCTGCTGTGTGCATAGGGTTGGAAAATACTTCTGAGATCAGTGAGTTTGGCTGTAAATCTAACACTGCCAAGCCCACCATGTCCCTAAGCACCACATCCATACATCCTTTAAATCCTTCCAGGGGTGGTAACTCCACCACTTTCTGGGCAGCCTTTGCCAATGCTTTGTAACCATTTTGGTGAAGAAATTTTCCCTGATGCCAAATCTAAATTTCCCCTGGTACAACTTGAGGCCGTTTCCTCTTGTCCTGTTACTTGTTACCTTGGAGAAGAGACTGACTCCCGCCTGGCTCCATCCTCCTGTCAGGCAGCTGTAGAGGTGATAATGTCCCCCCTGAGCCTCCTTTTCTCCAGGCTGAGCCCCTCCAGCCCCTCCTCATGAGACACAAACACACAAGTGTTTCCTTTTTTTAAATGAGCTCCTCTAAACTGCAAGTTTGAAGTGCTAAGTTTCCAATGAAGATCCATGAGGCAGCACAGTGATGCAGGTGGTTGGTGTTTGTTGTGCTGAGCATCCTTGGACTTTCTTTGCAGGCAAGAGGAAGAGCGCAGGCGCCGTGAGGAGGAGATGAGAAGGCAGCAGGAGGAGATGATGAGGCGCCAGCAGGAGGGCTTTAAAGGGAACTTTGCTGATGCGGTACGAGGGCTTCTACATTTCCACTACATCTGTACACTCAGAGTAGATTTTTTTCCCTTCCACAACACAGCTTTCTGTGAATTTTCAGCTTGGCTGGAGGACTGCACATCAGTGGTGCATTCTACCCTAAATTATTGGCTCCTTCTAATCTTAATACAGTTTGGCCTAGAAACTGTAAATCCCCCATTTCTGTTCCACTGCTCTTCCTGTAGGACCCTCTGTAGCTGTCTTGCTGTACAGAAGAATGTATGCTGACTAATCCTGTTCTAACAGCAACACACACACAGTCCTAAAGCACTGCAGCAGAACCCTGTTATGATGATATGACTGGCAATATCCCTGGCTTGCAGTCTGTCTTAGTCATGATAAAATAATCCCAGCTGGAGGCATTGCTGCAGGCATGGTATATGCTCATACTCAAGTCAGTTGGTCAAGTATTTTTTTGTAGTGTAACCTGGTGGTAACCTGCCTTTTCATAACAGTGTCTCTACTCTAGTTCTATAGAGAAATGCCTTACAATTTTTTTGTCCAGTCCCAGCCAGTTTCTATTGTGGAGGCAGCTGTAGGGCTGTTCAGGTGGTGGTGTCATGGCATAGATACAGCTGCCAGTAAGTGTTTAAAGCTTACTAGTGAAACTTGGCCCCTAGGCAAAATAGCTAAATATGTGTCAAACCAAAGGGCCAAGAGCATGGCTGAGCCAAATGTGGGAATATTCTCTTTGTGCAGCAGATATCCAGACTCTTACAAGTAATACTGCCTTCATATGATAAATAATGGCACTGAGACTACAGATGAAGTGAAAGTTGTCTTCACTTAGCACTGTGAAAAAAGTAGTGCCCTCACTGAGGTGAGGAGGTACTCCTGGTTTTGCAGTGAGAGAAATCTGTGATAGGTGTTTCTGGTGCTTGCTTAATAAAAGAGAAATTGAGCTCACTAAATGGTATTTTAATGCAAGTGACCCAGTACTGTGTCTTTATGTAAGCTTGCATTCCTTTCAACAGGAAAAGCTTCTTAGCTATGCTGAGGGAGTAGCAAAACTAATTCTAGCTAATGTGTTACTACTGCTCAGCACATCTTTCCATCAAGATGTCTTTGCTAAAGTCTGCATGTGCAGCTTTGCTGCTGGATGTTTTATTATAATTCTGAAAAACAACCTTTTATAATGAGATATTTAAAATAAGACCTGTTCATTCAGCAGCTATCATGTGAAGGTTGCTCCTGCCTTTCTTTGAAATTTACCCTGGGAATTACTTTTCTACACATTGTTCAGTAGTAGATCGTCAGAACTCATTGAATTTGTATAATTAACATTTTTAAAAGCCTGATAATCAGTTGAAATGAGTGTCTGTCTTTCCAGAGGGAGCCACCAGACATGCGAATGGGACAGATGGGTATGGGAGGTAAGAGTATTCTTTGTTCCTGTGCATCTTCATTTCCTCTCTTAAAAAATCTGCACTTTTTTTTTTTCCAGTGATCTCATTTTCATTTTATTGGCTTCTTATTTAGAAACTCAGTCAAAGTAATCTCCCAGGCTAGTAAGAGGAAGTATTCATGTGACAGGAAACACAACATGCTGTAAAGCAACACCAGTTGGTCTTGTCCTGATAGTGCCTAGCTGTTTAATAGACTGGCACTCTGTCCCAGTGTTTTGTTTTGGGACAGTGTTTTGTGGCTCTGGGTGATGAGCAGACCCCAGTCAGTGTGTGTGTGCCAGGATTATTCCTTGGGTTTCTTTTCCAGGTACCATTGGCATGAACAATAGAGGAGCTATGGGTGGTACCAATGTCCCAGCTCCTGCCCCTCCTGCTGCTGGTCCTGGAGCTATGATCCCTGATGGAGCCATGGGAATGGTAGTGTATCTCCATCTGCTTTTTCTGCACACCTTTAAAATGCAGGTTATGTTGTTTCCAGTATTAAGCACTAGCTGCTGAAGTTGAAGCTTCTTTGTCTACTCAGACCTGTTGCTTCAGTCCTGCTGAAATTTTCAGAAGTTAGTCTTGCCTTGATACTAGCTGATAATTTTCAGGAGATGGAGCCAAGTCTAGTAACTGCTTAATTTACTTTCAAGAGAGCTAGTGCTAAAATGCTTGTTAGGAAGATCTTAGCAATAATATATGGTTGTTTTTAAATGACCTAATGGGAAGCACTTTGTTAAATTGAGAGTTTTTTGAGAATAGATTCTTCCAGGCTTTCAGGCCAAGCTTTCAGGGGTGTTCTGTTCATCACCAGTTCTGAAAACAGTTATCTCCTGTTCTCATAGGCCAGAATGAGTTCAGCTAATTTTCTTAGGAGGTCAAGAGCAGAGAATCAGTGGAGTTCATGCTTATTCATTTGACTTTTTAAAATTTTTGTATTTGATTTAGTTTTAAACTTCACTGCAGGGTTTTGCAATAGACTCTGGGTTTTGTGGCATCTGTCATTCCTCTCTGTCACACAGAGGATTGGTCCTCCCACAGTGTCAGCACTTGCAGCCACCAGCAGAAACAGTAAAGTGTGTCCTGAAAGTTCATCTTCCTTCAGTGCTTTTTTAATAAACAGGTTTCCTGCAAACATTCCTACTCAGGCTTCTTACTCTGTTGTGACTGCTATGACACAGATTTTTATTTTTTTTTTCATAAAGAACAGTTTTATTTGTCTAAAAGCTTTTGTACTTAAGTGGTAGGGACAGCAAAGCAGCTGAGGTTAAGGGAATGTGCACTACACACAGAAATTAAGGGGGAAGATGAAGCCAGGAGTGGAAAGGGAAGGTGAGTTCAGATGGCTCACCTGTTCCACAGCAGGGCCCTGGTCTGTGAGGTGGTGCACACAGTCCCAGTACAGCTGACTGCCGGTTGTGTGTGGAAAGGGATTTGTTCTGCAATGGTCCTGTCAGTCCAGGTTTGGGGATGTTTTTGGTAGCGAGCTCAGCTGGAATTGTGGAATCCTGGTAGAATTCAACTCAACTCGAATGGCTTTTAACTGCCCTTTGTTCTTCCTTGTTTTCCTTCCTGCCTCTTCCGTGCTTGTCCTGGTTCCAAGACTCCACCACCACCTCCAGACCGCTTCGGCCAGGGTGGAGCCATGGAGGGCCTTGGAGCCATGGGAGGGGCCCCGCCTGCCTTCAACAGAGGAAACCCCGGGGGGGATTTTGGCCCTAACAAGCGTCGCAGATACTAACAGGATTAAGCTATCCCCTGTACACGCCCCAAAGAAAGAAATCTTGGCAGGCCACACAGGGTTCAACTTGGGGGGGAGGGGGGGACATTTTAAAGGTAGTTACTTGGGGCCTGTTTTGGTAAAGCCACTCTAGGAGAAGGGGAGTGCAGTCTGACTGGTAAAGGTTTTAGAGAATTTCATGTGGTGCATTCCTAATTTCAAAGTGGAAAAAACGGATTCTGGGAGGCTGCCGTGGTTCGGTAACAGTAAAATCTTGCAAGGACCCTTAATGCCTTGACCATTCCAGGTTTCCTATTTGCAGCTGATATCATGAGACTGAATTAGATAAAGTTTCAGTATGTCTTGGCATTTTTTTAGTGTAGTGTACCTTGCTTAAGAGCACGGGGGAGTCTCTGGAGAACTAGGGCAGCATTTGGGTACTTTGCAGCTCCCATGATTTTGTAAATTTATATAGCTCCAAATGATCCGTCATGTAGTGAATTGGGGAGATTTTGTTTGTTTCTTTTTCTTTTTTTTTTTTTTTTCCCTCCTAACTTGTTAGTTACTCTTTTTACCTGGACCATTTGTTTCTTTGAAGTAGTTGACAGTTGTGCAGCCTGAATGGCTGGGAGGTTCTTGTTTGGATGGATTTTTTTGATAATGTGTTGTATCTCTTTATTTTTACTGGTAGTAAAGTACAATCTATTGGATAAAGATACTGTATCTCATGCTGAAGATTTAACTAAAACAAATGTTTGTATAATCCTAACCTTGCCTGTCTTTTGTGTAGAAGTACTACAAGATTTTTCATTTAGTGTAAACTGTTTGAACACAAACTGTAATTGTCCCACTAAAAAGTTTGAGTTTGTCTGAGGAATGTTACAGGAATGCATTATTAAAGTGGATTTTAAGCCTTTTTTATCTGGTGTCTTGTCTCTTCTGTTGTTTAAGTACAAATGTGGATTGAATTTAATGAAGCTCCAGGTTATGGCACAAAGGTTGTTCTTGCATAGCTCTGTAAAGAGGGTATTCAACCCCTGAGAATTTTCTAACAGTTTTCCTTCTCACAGAACCAGTTTTATGTGTGTGTTGGAATGTGACCTTCAGCTCCAGCAGGTCAGAATGTGGAAAGGGAGCTGCTGACACATGGGATGTGTCTGATGTGGTTGCAGAGAGGTGAGATGCAAGGCTTGTCCATGTGTGCCTGGGAGCCCAGAGCTTCCAGGCAATTCCTTTCTCAAGTGCAGGGTACAGGGTTGTCCATCTCTGCTCTGTGCTGCAGTTGCCTCTGGCTGGGACATTCCCAGAACTCCTGTGCTGGGATAGGAAGGGAAGGACTCACCCATGCAACAGTGATGCTTTATCTGGTGTAATACATGGGGGGATCTGGAGACAGGAGCCTGCTGTGAGCTGAGTTCTCACACTGAGTCTCTAGAGTTGAGACTGCAAAGGGGGAAACTTAGAAATAAATTTAGGTGGGAAAGGGAGGAGGGAGAAAGTGTTACAGCCTAAAAGCATAAGAAGGTGCCTTGAAGAGCTGTGTAATCACAGGACAGATGAAAGCATTTTGAGATGCCTAATGTTACCAAAGCAAGAACCTTAAATTAGGGTTTGGTCCTGTAGGTACTCTAAGTAGGGGAAGATAAAATAATCACTGGAGCCTTGATTGGTTTACCTCCTGTCTTTGGATGGCTTTTAATTAACCTGGAATGGGATGATAAGATTTATGGAGGAGAGGCTGCAGCCAGTGCTCTTTGTTTCTTAATTTGTTTTCCACATTTGAAAGCATCAGCAGCTGCTTTGCTGAGATGATAGGGTATCTAATGGTGGTTATCAGCTTGATAGTGACGTATGAAGAGTTTGGTGATGTTTTTTTTCATCTGCCTCATTTGCTAGGACAGCTCACTGTTGCAAAATCTCAAGTGAGAATGCGAATTAGCTTTTCTGTTGTGCTGTGGAAGATGGATCTGTTCTTGTAGCTTGTGTCTGGGATGAGGCTGGCAGACATGCACTAGTGCTACTGTTGGGTGAGTACATTGTTTAATTCTGAAGTGTGAAATAGGAGGAGGAGAAACCATGAAGTTGCATCCAGGTGTCTGTATTCCCTCCTTCACCTGCCCATGGCTCAGCTGGCTCGTGTGTCACTGAGCAGTCCAAGAAATTGCTGTCCTGGTGAAGCAGCAGAGCTCAGATATTCAGCATCACTCTGCTGCTGCCTCAGTCATGAGCAATGTAAGAGAAGGATGGGTTTGGTTACTGCCTTTCCCTGGAAGAAAAGGCTGTGTAAAATCATAGGGAAGGAGGGATTTAGCACTGCTCAAAGCCCTTAAACAAGACTTTTAAATATCTAAATTTCAGATGCAGTGGTAGCAATGAAAGAAGACTAAATTCTGGTATGAGTGCTATAGGTAACCTTAATTTGCTTTAAAGGAGGAGACTGAAAACCTGCAACTAAGGAAATTGTAAAACAAACCTTTACTAAGATTTTTCAGAGGTGTGTGTCAGGGACTCACTGACTGTGGTGCAGAAGCATTTCCAGCTGGGCACAGGAGCAAGCAAAGCTGCCTCACTCCAGAGCAGTTCCTTGCTCTGCTGGGGCACTTTGGGGTTTGGTGGTGCTGCTTGCACTGCCTGTTTCAGGGAGTGAGAGCAGCTCTCAAGGCTGGGCTGTTCACAGAACCCTTGTGCTGATGTTCAGCCACTGTGCAGAAGGGAATGCTTCCCTCTGCATGCCTTTCCAGAGTGCTGGCTATTATGTAATTGCAGACTGATGAAATATTTTAACTCTTCTGAGGAGAAATTGTTGCCTTTTGCTGTCATATTTGATCAGTTGATTTAAAATGCAGTTCTCCAGTATCAGTTTGTATCACACCAAGGACTGATGAGCAATTTGCTTCTTACTGTTTTGCTCTTAGCTTTAAACCTCCATCATTTGTGGACTTCAGAAGTTACAACTTGTGCTTTATGCAGCTTGCTCTTCAGCAGTAGTGAGTGCATTTGCAAGAATCAAAGATAAATCTGAGAAATCCAGCTGGTATGTGGATAATTTTGTCATATCAAAGCAGTAGACAAACATTTTGAGGTTTTTTTTTTCCCTGGCATGTTGCCTCTCACCAGCAGCTGTAATTTATCATAGAAAGCTGCAAGTGATGGCCTGTGCTAAACTACTTCTGCAGTGAGCTACCTTTGGGGGCTGAAAGAAGGAAGATGTGATTTTCTGTGGCCTTGCTGAAAGGAGCCATCATTCTCTCTTGGTTGTGGCTGGGGTACCTGGTGCCAGATGTAGTAAAGAGTAAGAAAGCAAGGAGCTCAGCCAGGCAGAACTCTGGGTTAGGGGCACTTCCCCTCACTCACTACAGTTTGGCCACTGAGCTCACAGAGGCTCTAAAGGCAACAGGACCCTCAAAAGGAAAACTGCTAAAACCCCACATCAGTGCCAGCTCAGGGTATTTCAGCCAGCAGAGTTTGGTTCAGGATGCCAGCTAATGACACACAACTGAGTCTTAAGAGTAGACTGAACTCTTCTTTTTGGACTGGTTCCAACTGAGGACTAAAGTGCACTTTTTGATGAGGAATACTGTGTGTGCCTTCAGAGCGAGCACCAGAGCAAATCAACTCCTAAAGGGGCAACTCAGCTCCAAGGAATTATCTCTGGACCAAGACACTGAGCTACAGGGATAAAATCTTTATCAGCTGGGTAGCTGGTTCCAGTCTGAGGTTGTAATTGTCCCGTGAGACTGAAGTGTTGCAGCAATAGTCCTGGAATAACCCAAGCTGCAGAAAAACAGTGGCCTTGAATGGAGAGCTTGCCCATACCTCCATTTCTGGTAGATCTCTGGTCATTTTCAAACCTGTTCTCTGAACAGGTGCAGTGCAGACCCCTTGGACAGGTGCTACATAATTCCTTAGTGGTGCTGTCTGAAGAGTGTCCAGGCAGAATTGCTTGACACATGTTCTTCTGAGAAAGATTTTATTACCCAAATAAATAAAACATTAATCCTGCCTGCTGCATACATAGCAGTAATATGTTTTTCAGGGATGTCCCTTCACCTAACAAGCCTTCTGTATGGAGGAATTGCTCTGTGCTTTAGAAATGCAGTGTCTTGCTGCTACCCTGGCTCCACAGGGCATCTTGAATGACTGAAGGGTCAGGGGTGAGCTGGGTTTGTTTCCCTGGAGGCATCCAGCATGTTCTCCCCAGGACCTTGCAGGGCTGTCTTACACTGACCCTGATTGTTCAAGGACAAACACGTTAAGCTGGGTTTGAGAATAATTTATTCTGTTTTTTTCTGTTTCCTTTTTTGATCTGTTATATATGAAATTAAGTGTACATAAAGCATACAGGCTTATTTATTATTTTTTTTTTTTTAATTGGCAGCTGGAAACTCGATTCCTGTCTCAGGTGCAGAGTACAGAGTTGCCTCAGCCCCAGTCCCTGGGGTACCTGCTGTTTATCTCTGTGGTGTGTGTCAGCCACATCATCCTGCTGGTGTTTCCTCTGAGGTGTGCAGGGTAACCTGAGCTCCACATTCTCACTGGCACGGGCTCGGTGACAGCTGCAGCCTTGCTGACAGCTTGTGGAAAGAACAGGGAGATCTGAAACACTATAGCTTTGCTCAGCCCCCAGGACAGCAAATTCCCCCGTCACAGGCCTCTGCCCAGCTCCCTGGGTCCCCAGTGATCTTTCTCACCTAAGCAGAGGCTCTGCATTCCAGCAGCATTTTTTTAGGCACCATTGGGACTGTTGGGTCAGCTGTGGCCTGAGGCAGAGCAGTGCTTTGAAGCCACGTGGCTCATGCTGATGTGACAAGTTCCCCACTGCCCTCTTGTTTCCCTGGCAGCCTTTGGGTGGATGTGGGTTTGTACACAGGTGACCCAGGTATAAAGAGGTGTGACAGTGATGCATGTCCTCCCCTGCAGCAGGGCTGGCTTCCTGCTGGGGAGCTGACAAGGAAATGCCTGATGCTGCTGCTGGCTGGGGCCTCTCAAGGTGAGGGTGACAGAATTGAGCTGGAGGTGAAGTACAGTGTGAACAGGACAGTGTGAAATAATCTGGAGTCTTCTCCCTGCTAAGCTCCAGAGTTCTGGCAGCAGTTCACCCTAACTCTGAACTCTGGAGATCCCCTTGGGATGACAGAAAAATTCCTCAGGCTTTGTAGAGAGATTAAGTAGGTTAAACAAACATTGTAGGACAGGGTTAGGCTTGCATCAGCCATGGCAGACCCTGTGGGCTCACCTCCTGAGCAGACTCCCTGGGCATCTTCTGCCTGCAGGGCCTGTTCTTTGTACTGTCTGGCAGAGCCAAGGACTTGTATTGACCCCAGGTCCTGAACAGAACTGGTGCCCAGGAGCTGTGTGCTCCTGGAGGCCAGGGCAGCACCCAGGAAAACAGCTGTCCCTGCAAACAGGAACAGCACAAAGGAAATATTTGATTTAGACATTTCAGAGGAATTAAGTAAAACCTTCGATTTCAGGAGGGTTTCTTGTTTGTAGAGGTAAAATCTTAGGTCCCAAGAGGGGAGCAGGGGGTCTGAGCAAACCCCTTCTGCATACAGGGGACCCAAGTAACATTTTCTGTTCTTCTGTGATTACAATGATCTTCCAGGGAACAAATTTCATCCCTGATGTGATGGCAAGGGAACGCAGTCAGGTCTGAGTCTGTGTATGCATCCTTCCCTCTCCAAAATCTCTGCTGGGCAATGTGGTTTGTCCTAAGATAAGATAAAAACAGCAGGCAGGTTTTGCAGAAGGAACTCACTGAATGCTTGCATGATTAATGTATTCCAGAGATGGGGGAGCTGAGCTGTTTGTGATTGACTGTGGTGCACATCGACCTGCAAAAGGGTATAAAATGCTGCTGGAGTCTGGGCCAACCATGCAAACTGCTCTCCCAAGGTCACAGGCAGCTTCTGGGTGGTGTTTGTCATTCCTGCCCCTCTTGGGGAAACCTGCAGGGTATGTCCAGCCAGAATGCAAGGAACACACAGAATATTCACTTCTGGAGGAGTAGTGAAAAGCTGTAAGATCTGGTCAAATACAGAGATAAAATTGTAAACCATCTCTAAAGCTGCCTTATTGCTTTGTAACTGTGAATTCTGCAAGGTCAGACTGTTAATCTGTGTATTTCTAGCTAAACTTGTAAACATTATAATTCTTCAGACAAAGACTGTAACCAAATCTGAGCCTAAGTGGACTGAGCCACACCGAGATTTCTCTGACAAGTTTAGAAAGTGGGTGGGTCTCACTGAAGCTTGGGACTCGATGGGAGGGATCATTCCTGTATGTACCATATTTTGTGATAGATGGGAGAGTTGTTGTTTAGATACCTCACTGGCAATATTTAAAAACTTTATTAGCCATGAATCTGATCATAATCACCCACGTAATCACCGTGTCCTACTCCTCATGTTTGGCCAAGAGCCTTCCCTTGACCACTCTGTTACTCCTGTGCTGCACAAAAAGAAGTTTTGGCCGCATGCACAGCCCTGGTCTGCTGGTGTGGCGCCAGATATTGGAAACGTGCTGTTGGTGTCCGATGGGAGAGATGATCT
This sequence comes from Phylloscopus trochilus trochilus, assembly GCA_016584745.2. Lineage (NCBI taxonomy): Eukaryota > Metazoa > Chordata > Aves > Passeriformes > Phylloscopidae > Phylloscopus > Phylloscopus trochilus. The sequence continues at coordinate 5,514,581 of WQNJ02000046.1, forward strand.
GCAGAGCAGGATGCTCTTTGGGACACGTGGTTTATTGGTCGTGGGAAGGCAGCCTGACTGGGGAAGAGTCCATAGGTCTAAAGGGACAGGGATCCAGGGGAGTAAGAGCCCGAGTTACCTGTTACATTCCATTTGAACCCTTTCGTCGTGAATATTCTAACGAGCATCAACCAATCACCTCAAGATACAAACCCTACAGAATTTACATACAGCCTGTAGGGACTACTATATTACCATACTAATCTACATAGTAAAAACCTGAAAAACACCTTTTCCCTGATACCTGAGAAGGTCCAAGCCCTTATTCATCCTTTTGTCTTGGCAGGGGTGTCACTGAATCACCCAGCCTGGCGTTAATCACTCTCTCCCTGCCCAGCACCTTACAGTTCAAATTTTGCTTTCAATTCCATCTCTTTTCTAGGTTTCATACTCTTAGAATCTTTCACTAATAAACTATCTCTGCAGGGTCCTCCTGTTTCCTCCTCTCCAACACTGGTGCCTCTGTTTAGCAGGTGGTTGTGCCTTCTGGGGCTGAGGAGATCAGCACGAGTTTTGCCCCGTGGCTCTGGGAATTCTCTTCCCTTCTGTTTGAGGGCTCTCTGAGCGTGTTGTGAGCGCTGCGGTGATGCCGATGCCGGATGCTGGCTGGCAGGGTGGCACTCACTAGGACAGCACCCCCCGGCCGTGGGGCCACCCTGCAGTGCCCGTTCCCTCTGCTGGGCACGGGGCCAGCCCAGAAATGCCTGTGGAGATATCCCAGGCGCCAAGGCCCCTCAGCTGCCCTGACCATCTTTAGCCCGGTCGGTCTCCGGTTACCAGCCTCCTCCCACAGCTGCCTCCAGAGCCAGGCAGAGCCGCCTCCCGGAGCCTGGGCTGCGGGCGGGGGGAGCAGGGGAGGGACCCCGGGCAGGGCTCAGACCGATGTGATTGCTGTGGAGGGAGCGAAGGACGCTGCGGATACGCCTGAGCTATGGCATTGCTGTGCTACAACAGGGGCTGCGGGCAGAGCTTTGATCCCGAGCACAACGCCGAGGGTGAGTGAATCCGTGTGCCCTCCACCAGAGGGAAGGGGAATTGTGTGCTGCTTTCCCAGAGTGTGGCCAGAGTGCTGGGCTGCCGTGCTGCAGCCGAGCTGCCAAGCCCAGCACGGGCAGCCCATATGGCAGGAGCTGGCTCTGGAGCTGCTGGCTGTCACAGGTGGCTCGTGGGCAGGATTGCTTCTCCTGAAAGCGTTTGCCTGGTTTTCCCTTTTCAGATTCCTGCCTGTATCACCCAGGGGTCCCCATCTTCCACGATGCCCTGAAGGTGAGTGGGGCAGGAGCTGGGGCTGGAGCTGCAGGGAGTGACCTTGTGGCCAGCAGGATTGCCCACACCTGACCAGCCTGTCGTGTCCTGGTGTCTAGGGCTGGTCTTGTTGCAAGAAACGCACAACGGACTTCTCTGAGTTCCTCTCCATAAAGGTGAGTGACCTGCCAGCTCAAATGCACCCATTGGTCCTCCATCCTTTCCTTCTGGCCCCTGCCCAGTCCTGCCCCATCCCTGTCCTGTGTCAGGGGTGTCCCTTTTGCCCTGCCAGCCAGGGATTTGCTATCTGCTTCCAAGGACCCTCCAACCAAGGGGGCTGCTCCCAAAGTGCAAGGTCAGAGCCCATCCCTGCAGGACACTGAGCCACCACATCATGGGAACTCCCAGGGATTGGGAACAGCCACCAGGCTGAGGAGGACATCAGGCTTGTCTCTGCTGCTCAGGGATGCACAAAGGGGTTTCACAGCAAGGAGAAACCCCCTGAGCCTTCCAGCCAAGGGAAGACCTCAGATGAACCAAAGGCCAAACCGGTGGAGGAGCTCATTTTCCAAGGACCAAAATCAGCTGAGAAGATGCTGCGGGAAAGACCAAGGTGAGATGGGCTCAGCCAGCAGTCTTGCCCTGCTGTGTCACTTCTGTGTGTGTCCTGCCCTGCTGCTCTCTCAGGAGAGTCAATGACACTTAAATCACAGAAAAACCCATTTGGCCTTTGCTGCTGCTGTTTCCCAGCTCTGATGAGCCAAGACAACTGCTGCCAGTTAAAGTATCCAGGTCTCTGGAGCAGGCCCTGGAGAAGCTGAACATGTCCTCTGAGGACAAAGTGCTCGAGAGCAGCTGTACAGGTAGGGACAAGCTGATGGATGGCACTGGGCAAGTGCAGCAGGGGTTTTGCATGACAGGCTCAGTGCAGTCAGCGAGTGCTGCATGTTCAGCTACCTGCAAACCTGCAGAACTGTGTCTTGGGGGCACGTTGGGATGGTCTGTGCTCAGCTGGGGAGCTGGCAGAGGGCTGGGGGAGGCTTTGGGGGCAGGCACGGGCAGTGTGTGTCCTGGGTGAAGCTGTGTTGCTCTCACAGGTGAGGAGGCTGCCCAGGTGAGAGCTGGCACCACGTGCAAGAACGCAGCCTGCAAAGCGGTGAGTACCTGGCAGGGCCCCATCCCTACCCAGCCTGTGCATCCCAGCTGCAGGTGCAGGGCAGGTGTCAGGCAGGTGGAAGGTGGCAGTGCCCACCTGCTCCATATTCTCATCCCACCCTGGGACCAGCCACCTCTGTCACCTCCCAACCACTTTCCTGCAAGAGGCTTCCAGATGGGTGGCAGGTTTGTGTTTCTCTGCTGCTGGTTGCTTGCAGTGAAGTGCAGCACAGATTCAGGATTTGACATGTGGAGCGATTCCCACCTGCACTGAACTCTTGCACCACAGCCCAATTTCTCTCTTGTGGAACACTGCCTGCCTCCAGGGTGAGTGGGAGGGATTGAGCTGTGGCAGGGAGAGCATGCTTGGAAAGCAGCAGCAAGGGAGCAGGGAGCACAAGGCAGGAGGTAGGTGAGGGCATAAGACTGACATGCTCTGGAAAGGAGGGGAAAGGACAGGAATGACAAATGACCTCTTGCACCTCAGAGTGAGTTTCTGTGGTGTCTAAACTTGCCTGGTGTCCTTGTGTTGCCAAGTTCTGGGATGGGAGCAGGCTGTGTTTGGGAAAAGGGTATGGAAGGGCTGCAGACGTGGTGGCAGGGGTGACACTGTGGTCCTGGCAAGGTCAGGGTGGCTGCCCTGCCAGCAGGGACAAGTGCTGGGCTGCTGGCTGGGCATGGTCCCAGAGTGAGTCTTCACAGATGCTGGACCTGGCAAAAGGGTGATGCTGGACATTGAAGTGCCCTCTCCATGGATGGGCATTGATGAGTGGACACCTGTGCCAGAGACACAGACAGAACTTTGCTTCCTTCTCCACAGATCTACCAGGGCCCAGAGAGTAACACAGAGGTCTGTACGTTTCATCCTGGAGTTCCTGTCTTCCATGAGGGGTAAGAAACAACCCTTTGCCAGGGAGCAAACTGACCCTGAAGATGCTGCACAGCAAGGCTGTGTGGCCCCAGCAGCAGGGCCACTGCAGCTGTGAGTGACACCCCACAAGGGGACAGGTTATGAGCCCCTCTCCCTCCCCACCCTGCTGTGGTCCCCTCTCCTGCTCCTGCCCCCACTCAGGTCACCCTGCTCTCCTCAGGATGAAGTACTGGAGCTGCTGTGGAATCAAAACCACGGACTTCAGTGCCTTCATGGAGCAGCCAGGCTGCAGCCGTGGCTGTCACTGCTGGACAGAAAAGAAGGTAAGGGGGCTCTCAGCAGAGGCAACTCATGTGAGCAATTGGCAGTGTTGGCATTTGAGAGTGCTCCTTCCCTTGCTCTGCATTCACACAGGTTTCTGCATTTAGTTGTCTTAATATTCATAATTGCTGACAGATGACTGCACGGGGTTTGGATGCCTCATCTTCAGCCATCTGCCCTTTAAGATGCTGCTGTGCATTCACAAGATGTGTCAGCTCTCACACCCCATGGGCAGATGTGCAACAGAAAGCTGAAGGAGGCAGGACCTGGCCCTGGACACAGCATAGCCAGCATTGCAGGCTGCCACATAGAGACAGGTGGCTGAGCACAGGGCAAATCCTTCAAAAAAACCCCAAAGGCTTTGACAGATGATGCAGATAACTGAATTTGGCTTTAATGAAGCTTTCCCTCTGCAGCTGCTTCTCAGGAGGGATTTCATCCCCATACCAACATGGTGTCGTGGCAGGGCAGTGGGGACAAGATCCCAATTCTCAATACAGTGTGTTTAAGTCCCCTCAGGAAAGGTTCCTGACTGGAAACAGGCTGGAGCTGGGAAAGTTGCACCAAAGCAGCCCAGGATAACCCTGAAAGTGCACTGTGTTCCTCTGAGTCAGCACTACTCCCAGCAACCCTCTCTTCTTTGAGAGAAGAGCCCAATCTCTTCTTTATTCTGGAGCAGAAAACATATCCTGGATGTAAAGGAGGCTGCAGTGAAGGAGCTGTGATGTTGTGATGCAGATGTTTTGTGCTAATTGTCACCTAAGCCTGGGGCCAGGACTCCTCCTGCAGCATTTCTTTGGCTGGCAGTGTGGAGGGGCTGCAGGGGGTCTGTCTCCTTGTGATGGTCAGAAATGAGTCTGGTGGGGACACGGGCCTGTCAGTGCCTCTGGTGCTGGCAAGGTGGGCAAAGGTGAAACGGGGCCAGTCAGGGCTCCTCTGACTCCCAAATGGTGGCATGATCCAGCAGCAGCCCCTGCACTGCCCTCCAGGCTGGGTTTCCTGACTGTGCACAGCACTTAGGAGCTTGGGCATAGCAGAGTGACTCTGGCACTAGAAGGAGAGGTCTCTGATCTCAGAGTGTCCTGAAGCAACCCCCAGCACAGCACAGATGTCTCATGTTGCATGGGACAGAGAGCGTGGCAGGGGCTGCCCACCTCTGCATGAACCATGGCCCCTCAAAAACCTGCACAAAAGGCAGGGCTTGTTCTTGCTTAGCTGGTGCCAGCCTGAACTAACCAGCACCAAGGAGATGTGCTGTGATCTTCTTTTCTTCCTGTTAGAGCCAGGATTGAGACATGGGAGATGCAGTTTTCTTGTCTTCAGACACAGTTGTTTATTAATTCTTATCTAAAGTCCAGTCTCACGAGTTGTGAGTTCTGGCTAACAAGATAGAAAATGGATCTGTCTCTAACTCTTTCCATGGTCTTTTAAGTGCTAATTGCCCAATAACGAGATGACACCTATATTATTTACACTTTTAACCCAATAACTGACCACTCCAGGCTCACAATGCAGACCTTTTCACCCAATTAGAAAAAACCACCCAAACCCAAGAAGAAGAAGGTGAAGAAGAAGGATTTAGCCAACACCTTAAATCCTCCATCTTGGAGGATTTAAAATCCTAAACTCTTAAGTTTTTCACCCTGTGAGATCACCCAATTCTATTCAAACTACACACCCACAATCCCAGTGCTGTCACTCAACCTCAGAAGCCAGTTCCACGGCCTCAGGTCAAATGTCGTGCTTGCCTGAGGGTCAGTGCCTTTTAACCCAGAAAGCCCAAGATTCTCAGCTTCCAGAACTGTGCAAGGGAGCATCCTCTGGCTCCGACATCCCTCCCCTCTGTTTGGGTGGTGCCTGAGCCCCAGCTGTGCCCGTGACGGGTTCCTCCCCTCTCCTGGCAGGACAAGAAGGCGGTGCTGTGCCGGCAGGACTGGCACCAGACCAGCAGCCAGGTGGTGGTGACAGTCTATGCCAGGAACCCCCTGCCTGCCCTCAGCAGCGTCAAGGCCAATCGCACCGTGGTGAGTCTGCTGGGGATCTTCTCCCTCAGGGCCCACCTGGGCCTGCAGCCCCAGCAGCCAGCTGGGTGCCTGCTGCTCCTTGGTGGCCTCTTTGGCTTGGCTGGCACTGCCAGCCTGCCATCCCTGAGCTGAGAGCCCAGTGGCTTCACTGCTGCATCTGCCCAGCAGCTCCAGCTTTCAGCCTCAATGTGTGGATTTGCTGGCCTTGGATCCCTTGGCCTGTGACAGAGGTGAACCTCTGAGTGTTTCCAGGTGCTGAGGGGATCACCAGACCATTATCCTGGGGCCAGGAAGTGGGATGCAATATGGTGCTGAAAGGCAGCTGCACTGTCTGGGGGAAGAGCTCTGGCAGTGCTGTGCTGCCCTCTCAGATAATTTTCTGTTGATCTTTCAGCTTGAGGCTCATGTCATCTTTGAAGGGAATAAGATTTTCCAGGCAGAAGTGGAGCTCTGGGGGGTAAGATCCTGTTTGCTTTGATTTCCCTGTTCCAGCAGGCTGCATGGGGCTGGGCTGCAGTTCTGTGAGGCAGCCTGAGCTTTTCATCCTGGGCTGGCTTGCCCAGATACAGGCATTTATGGCCATCTCTGCTGGGAAATGCCTCAGGGGTTGTGAGGAGGCTGCACTGATTGATCCAGGGCTAAGGTCAGAGCTGGAGGTCACTGCCAGCCCTATAGGTGCTCTGGGTTTGGTCCCAAATGTTCCTTGGCCCAGCAGATCCCTGTCTCCCCTACAATCCTGCTGTGAGCTGCAGGCAGGCTGCGCTCTGAGCCACTGACTGATTTTTTTCAGCTGCCGGCTGGCTGGCTGGGGGAGCAGCAGCGAGGCTCAGGAATTTGCACGTGCATTTCTTGTCTGTATTTCTGGTGCTGTGCTGCCTGTGCCTGCAGGCAGCAGAGCGCTGGCAGGTGTGGGGATGGCTGGCTGTGCCTCCCTCGGCACAGCTCGCTGCTGGGGAGAGGCTGTGCTGCAGCTGCGCCTGTGGCTGAGGCAAGCTGAGCTCTCCCGAGCTCTGCACCGGCGCTGTGGTGCTGCTGAGACACAACAACGTGCAGCTCAGCTCAGCTCGGCTGCAGCCCAGGCTTCTCCTGGCACGGGAGATTTCTCCTCTTGGCAGGGTTTTGGCAGTGAGGGGGAGGCTGAGCTGGTGCTGCCTGCCCTGCCCTGCCCTGCCCGGCTGACTGCGCCTTTCCCTCTCCCCAGACCATCGATGTGGAGAAGAGCTTTGTGAGCATGGTCCCAGCCAAGGTGGAGATCACGCTTTGCAAAGCCAGCCCCGGCTCCTGGGCCAGGCTGGAGCTGCCCCAAAGCAAGCTGCAGTCCTGTGGTGAGCAAGAGAAGGAAGCTGCAAACACGGAGGAGCCTGGGCTTGTGCAGGATGAGGACTCTGATGACAGCTTGAGCTGGTCCGAGGAGGAAGACGAGGAAGAGTTGGAGATGGGCACACCGGATATGATCACACCGAGTAACTGATGGCCAAGTGCTTCAGCAGCTGAGCACGGCTCGTTCCTGAGCTGCTGGGCACCTTGGCACCAGCTCCAGAAGAGCAGACCTCATCCAGAACCGTGTGCAGGCTGCAGCATGGCCTCTCCCTGGGTCAGAAGAGACAGTTAATAAACACCCAGAGCAAAGGTTGTCCTCTGAAATCCGTGACGGGTGCTTAAGAAACACCAGCGGGCCAAACCCTGCCTTCTGTCACTTCCTCTTCTGTGCCTGGCTGGGGCAGGACAGCAGGAGCTGTCCCTGTGCCTGCACCTTCGGTGTCCCTGCCTTCTGGGAGCTCAGAGCCCAGCACCCTCCCTGACCTGGCAATTCTGCAGAGGGGACACAGCCCTCCCCTGCCGCTTCTGAGGGTGCTGAGCCCCGGGCCGCGCTGGGTGTAAGCTCTTGGCCTCTCCCTCTGAGACAAGCGACTGGAGAGGAGATGGAATGGGATGCAGGGAGGAGGGATGCTTTAAGCACTGGTTTATCTGACAGATTCTGCAGTTATACGTCCTCTACTCTGCTCTCCAGCAGACAGATGGAAACAAAACATGGCAGAAGCAGAGGAGAAGCAAATGAACCCTTCCTCCCAGTGCAAGACTCAGCGCTGGGGAGGCCGGGCCGTGTCTGTCGGGACACGGTGACCGCGGACACGGGGCTGTCCCCGCCGTGTCCGGCGGTTCCAGCGGAGCCGTGGCGTTCGCTGCGGAGCCCCTGAGAGGCGTGAGAGCTGCCGGGGGCCCAGCGGGCGATGCCGAGGGCGCCGCGGGGCAGGCGGGGGCTGCGGAGGCGGCGGAGCTCGGCGGAGCTCGGCGGTGTAAGGCGGCACAGCGCCGGGAGCGGACCGGAGCATCCGCCCCTGCGGGAAACACAGCAACCTCCTGCCACAGAGCCGCCTCGCCGGGCAGGCTTAGGTAGAGAAAGCAAAAGCGGTCGCCCAGTTTTGCCAGCTTTCTTTCCTCTTGCTGGCATTATCTTTATTAAGGATATATTGTCCTTATTAAGGATACATGTTGCATATTTGCGGCTGTGCGCACAGACACGCGTGCGTATTTCTGCTCGCGGCTATCGAAGCCAATCAGCTGAGAAATCAGCTAAAAACCGGACCAACCCCCCTCGCTCAAGATGCATTTGGACAAGGCATATTGAACAAAATGAGGCGTTTAGCATCAGCAGGGTCATGGCGGGGAGGGGGGACGGCGGGGCTGCATCGGAGCATTGCAGCGCGGCCACAGCCCCGGCGGCCGGGCCCGAGGGGATGCCCGTTTCGGGCTCGGGCTCGGGCTCGGGCTCGGGCTCGGGGCCGCGCCCGCCGCTCCCCGCGCTCCGCCCGCCCGGGGCTGGGATCGGGATCGGGGCCGCGCCCGCCGCTCCCCGCGCTCCGCCCGCCCGGGGCTGGGATCGGGATCGGGATCGGGATCGGGATCGGGATCGGGATCGGGGCCGCGCCCGCCGCTCCCCGCGCTCCGCCCGCCCCGGCCGCGCCCCCTGGCGGCCCCTGGGGGAGCGGCGGCGCGGAGGGCGCGTGCGCGCGGCGGGCGGCGGCGGGCGCGGGGCGCGGCCGGGTCGAGGGTCCGCGGGGAGCGGCGGCCGCGGGGCCGCGCACGGAGGTGAGCGCGGGGCGGTCAGCGGGGCCGGGCGGAGCGCGGGGAGCGGCGGGGCCCGCTCCGGCCGCGGGGTGGGCTGGCTGGCTGGCTGGCGGGCGGGGGAAGCGGCGGGCCCGGCGGGCGGCGGGGGAGCGGCCCCGTTGGGCCCCGCGCGTGGCCGCGTGTGTTCCCGCCCGGCCGTGCCGGAACATCCTCCGCGCCCGGCCCCGCCACCCGCGCTGACAGCGGGGCGCGGCCCGCGGCCTCTGCCGGTCCGGCAGCCGCGGCCGGAGCGGGTCCCGTCCCGGGAGAAGCTGTGGCGGCACCTGTCCCTGCCCGGCCCCGGGGCAGCTCGGGGCTACCGGGGGCTGATCAGCCGCAGCCGCGTGGCCTGTGGGCTCCTTCGCCTCCCCTGCCGGCCCCTTCGCCTCCCCTGCCGGCCCCTTCACCTTCCCTGCGGGGTTTTGGGAAGCAGGATGCGCCGAGGTGAATGTGCTGGCTGGTTCGGGGGCCTCAGGGATGCTGGGGAAGGGTTTGGAAGGAGCCTTTCCGTCGCGCTTTCCCCGCTCCCGCCGTGTGCCCAGGCCGGGCCGGGCCGGGCCGGGCTGCCCCGGTGCGATGCTAAAATCCCCATCGGCAGCACCGCCGCAGATTTAAGGCGACCTCTGCTCCCCGGCAGTGTCATAAAAAGTTGGCACGGGATGAGGGAGCCGTTGGAAAGGTCTCTTGCTTCGTTGGGTAGGGAGGTTGGGTTTGTTCTCCAGAAACTGTGGAGAGCTGTTCTCCAAAGTGCTGTCCTCAGGAGGAGCAGCGCAAGGCGGTGACCTAAAAGGCTCAGGGGTGCCAGGTATTGTCTCATTTAGCAGCTGCCACGGAGCTCCCCTTCATCAGCTCAGTGATTCTCTTCTGCAGTGCTGCGAACTTTGAGTTTTGTAACAACCTGCACTGGGTTCCTGCTTAACCTCAAACCCCGAGAAGCAATGCTGCTTTTTATTTGTCCTGAACATCTCTCTCTCTTTTTCTTTTTCTTTTTTTTGTTTTGTTTTGTTTGTTTGTTTTCTGTGTTGTTTTCTGCTTTTGTTTGGTTTTCCTTTGTTTGTGTTTTTTTTCAAGAACCAGTGAGTAATCACTATCTGTTTATTCTTTATGAACACTTGTGATTCCCACCATAATTACTCTGACTTATATATATATAAAAAAAAGCTTTAAATGCTTTAATTTAAACGTTCTTTACTCGTACCTTATGCTTGCAGTGTGTGTCCTGAGCTGGGGTGCAGCACTTCTTGTGGCAGCATCATTATAGCTCTTTGCCTCAAGCTCATTTTTTGATTTTTAAAAAGCTCACGTTCTCTTCCTTGTAAGATGTAAAATACATCACTTCAAGGCATACTTTGGAGCCAGTTTGCCACTGTTCACCAGCACAGCGGTTTTGCTGCGTGGAATTTAAGATTATGAGGCATATTTTAGATTAATATTTCCATTTTAAAAAGCTGCTAAATATTATTCATAGGAGGAACTTTACAGAGATCCTGGAAAAACAATTAACTATGTGGTTTGCAATTAGCAGGAGGAAACTGAACGTGTGGTTTGATTTGCTTATGTGGTGAGACTGATTCTTTTGGGGTGCACAGTATTTTCACACAATCTGGTGTCGTGTGAAGATCTGTACCTTTACAGGAAATTTTTTTTGCACTTTACGTGCCTGTAAGTGTAAATCTGATGAACTGCTGTGAGACTCCTTGGCTCTGGTAACTTTTGCTCACATTTTAGAGCTGCAATACTTGATGCAAATGAGACTTGGCAATTGTTGCAGTATTGTAGTGCACAAGCCCTGATAAAATCCACACTGAGTGCATGCATTAACTCCTGTCTTAGTCATACCAAAACTCTTTGAAAAAAAAAGCCTGGTATTGATTGAGCAAGTGCATTTTTGTTTGTTTTTGTTTTGGGGGTTGTTTGTTTGTTTTGGTTTCTGTGTTTTGGGTTTTTCTGTTTTCATTTGGGGGGGGTTTGTTTGATTTTGTTTCGGTTTTGGTTGGGTTTTGCTTGGTTTCTTCTTTGTTTATTCTTGTTTGTGTTTTTATTTTTTTATTAAATCTCCCTGTCTGCTCCCTCCCACCAGTGAAATTTGGGGGTGGAGGAGGAATCAGAGAAGTGCAATCCAATGAAGAGTATGGATGGGCTTTTTTTTTTGTCACAGACAGAAGCTTAGATTTTCCTGGTGTAACATTCCCCTTCATGTACAACAATGGCTTTGTTACAACTGAGAGTGCCAGCAAATGCCAGGTGACAAAAGGTGATAGGAAGACATACTAACAGTTGTTTATTTTTTTCTTTTTACCTCAAAACAGGAATCAAGAATGCTTAAACTGGATTTATCATCCATCCTGCAGCGTGCTTAAAAAAACGCCTCCCCACAAAACCTTATGTCTGAGGTACTGTTTGTTTCTTTTAGCCAGCAGTAGTGACTAAGGCCTTGTCAGAATCTGTGGAAGGTGGGAAGGACGTGGTTTTTAACTCTTTATAAACTGACTGTGACCCCCCAGGAGCTGTGCAAGTTGTTTGTATCACCCAGGAGGTGAGGTGGTGCAGCCCTGGCTCCTGTTATTCCACCTTTGCTGTGCTCACCATCAAAGGGTCACTTGTGGAGGGTCCCTGTCCTGATTAATCCATGCCTCTGCACGTGGTTGCAGGAGGGGAAAAATCCAATTTAATACTCTGCAGCTTTTGGTTATGGCAGGATATGTGTCACATTCACACACTGGGGATCCAGGTATCTGCTGAAGTCTTTGGGGTTTGGTTCCTGTGGGCTGTGCACCGGGTCACAGTGTTGTTCCATCAGCTGGGCATCTCTTTCATGAGCTAATGCCCTTTGGAAATATTAATTATCCATTCAGTGTCTTGGGTTCATAGAATTTAAGGTGTTTGATGGTTGGTCACTGAAATAATCGCTCTGCTATAAAATTTGGAGTATGAGTGCCTGTAGTAAGAGGTTTGTGTAGCTGAGTTGCCTAAATACCTCATGCAGAAAACTTCGTTTTCACTGTAGTTTCCTAAGAAATATTGCTTGTGTGTGTTTCATCCCTGAAAAAAAAAAAGTCTTTAAATCAATAAACCGATTTCAGCCTAATTTGACAGAGGCAGAGGTTTTAAAAATATTATTTGAAAGGCTTTGAGGGGTTTCTTTTATTTCCTAGAAAGAACTTTTTACGTCAAAAGGCACGAAGGGCTTTCTAGCATTGGCACTGAAGGCACAATCAGAGAATTGCACTCCTGTTTTGTGCTTGGGAGCTGAATTTGTAGGCAAAGAGCTCAGCAGAGAGCAAGCTCCCTCAGTTCTGTTGTTCATGTGGAGCCTGGGTGGTGGACTGCACAGTTCCTGCTGTGCTGCTCAAACCTGCCCTCCCTTGTGGATTGTTTTTTTCCCCCCCTCTCTGCAGCCACTCAGACTGTTGCAGTTTTGTTTCTCTTGCAGGTAAATGGCAGGACAGAAAGTGGTGTGAAAACTTTGAGAGGCACTGGGAAGTCCAAGTAGGTCACTCATTGCTGAGCTATACTGAGGGATGAGGTCTCCTATTTAACTTTTCCTGCTCTTTCTTGGCACGCGTTCTGAGAGCCTGGCACTCCTCCATCCCTTTGGCACTTGCCTAAAACAATGGCAAGTAAGCTGAGCTGTTGTGGGATAGCAGCAGAGTCTTGATTAAATTGCTGGGAGCCCCTTTCTCCTCCCTGGCAGGCCTGGTGGGGAGGCTGCACATGTGAATTCACCCCTTTGCAGGGGTGAGGATGGTGTGATATATTTAGAACGGCCCTATCCACCCAGCTCTTTGTTGAAAGTTCCTGCCTGACTTCATGTTTCAAGCAGACAGAGTGAATTGTCTCTGATCTAGTTTTTGTTAATGAGAGATGAGCAATTAAGCTGTTTAGATTTCTTAACTTCTGCCTGCCCGTGGTAAAGCAGGAGGGCTGGATGAGTTGTGATGGCTGAGCAGAGTGATACAGCTCAGTACAGCTGATTGCAGCTGAACTCCTAGAGAGTTTTCTGCTCAGTTTTGGCCAAAGTGGGGCCCTATCTAAACTGTCAAGAGAAGGGAGGAAGAGCTGACAAACTCACTGAGAGTGAATTTATCAAACAACAATACCAAAGCTAAAATCCACCTAACAAAGAGGCATCTGATGTTAGCAGAGCCAAGGCAGAGGCATGTCCTGCTAAGAAGTAATTCTGCAAAGAGGTTTTAGAAGTGTAGAAAACTATAAAAAAGGATCCAGGTTCCTGTTTTCTCACTGTTTTCTGTCACTGTATTCTCCCTTCTCTCAGCAGACAGGGAATTTCCCTTCAGGAATATTGAAGGGAAGATCTAGAAGTTGTTTCCTTACCACAAAAAAAAAAAAAAAAAATTGATGCAACGGGAAGTTACTCTGTGTGTTCCAAGTAGTGAATTTCCCCAGCAAATGTGAGCAAACTGTCCATGTTAATGATACCAGAAAAGGCTTAATTAGGGCAGAACAGGAGCAGCTCTTCAGATGATGTCTTGACATGTTGATGGAAATCTTGCACATTCCAGAGGAAGTGCCAGGTGTGCAGGCAGTGAAGTCAGACTTAGCAGCATCTTCTGAGAAGGAGACTAACAGGGAATGCCAGTTTTCAAATTCAAAGTCACTGATGGACAAGATAGAAATAACTCTTATCTAAGTGTTTTTGCACAACACTTCTGCATGGGGTGGTTTTTGTTGTTGTTGCTTTGTAAAAATTATTGCTTCATTTGAAAGTGATCCCCATTCTGCTGTAGCTGCTAGAACGCCAAGTAATAAAAGTCCTTTCTCTGCAAGAACTAAGGAACCTGGATTACTTCTCACTACTTTGGATTTTCCATTCACTTGTTTCTCTTGCTGCATAACCTTTCAACTTGGCTTTGAAGCTTGTGCCCAGCTTTCTGTTTCTCACCTGTTTTTTTTAATGTGTTGACGTGTTAATCTGTATTTTTCATTCTTTCAGTTTTTGTTACTTGTCATATGTGGAGATTTCCTTTCTAAAGTTTCCCCAGAAATTCTTTTGAAGGTCACCAAAAAAATCCCAAACAAACCCTAAACCAATTTTCCTACTCTTGGTAATATTTGTTGGTATATATTTGTTTTGTTTTTAGAGTATGGGGTTTTTTTTCAGTGTATATTTAGATAGGATGCACTGCCAAGTTCAAGGGTGCTTAAGAAACAGGAATTTTCCATGCAAATTTGAACCCCAGCTTTTTACTATCTTATGAGAGTTTTATTGTAGGCAAATTGTTTACTAAAAAAAATAATTAGAGATTTCATAGGTTATGAATTATTAAATACATACTTAAGTACATGGATTTAATAGAAAAGACCTGATGGAGGTAATATTAGTTTGCTTGCTTGTTTCTTAAATTAAAAAACCCTCTGTCTTCCATATATAAATATTTAACCAAACTACCCTTGCTTACAACATAGTTTTCTGGACCCAAGTAGCTTCTTTCTACTCTTTTTTTATTTTTTGATGAATTTATCTAAATTTTGTGTTTCAATACCAAGAATGTGCATCCTGGTGTGTGTTTGTTTTTCTGTACTGCATATGCCACACACGATTTTCCTTTCAGCTCAGGCAACCTCCTTTAAAGGGGCCCTTCAGAGAATCATACTTAACAGCCTACAATCTCCTTAGCTGTGTTTGTGTAGTTAATACTTTGCCCAATGCCTTGGCAGGTTTGCATGGAGTTATTTGTTGCATGTGTTGCTCTTCTAAAATCTCTTTTAGTGAGGTAATTCAAGGTATTAGTGCCCTGAAAAGACCATTCATGTTTCTGGGCTTTTTTTTTTTGTTACTTTATTACCGATTTCCAAATTGAATCTCTAATTCTTAAATAAAACAACAACAAAGTAATCTTTGAGTAACAGGGTTTCATTGGATATTTTGAATCAGATTGTGTTAGCTGCTGGTGGTCTGGGATACCCGTGGCTTTGGGGTTTATCCAGTTTGGAAGCTGTTTGGCTGGGGGGCAGTTTGGGGACACCCTGTCACTGTGCAGAGCTCTGGAGAGAAGTGCATAGAGATTTAAGAGATGCAAGCCCTTAGGGCAGCTTGTTTGTGTTTTAAAGAGAGCTCTGTTTACAAGTGTTTGCAGTTTGTTTGTTTTAGAAACTAGGGGCTGGGCATAGAAAAGGCTTTGTGTATCATCTTGTTCTTCATGAGACTTTTGTTGCTGACTTAGCTCTGCCATCCCTGTGATGTCACTTGTTACTGACTGGTCAGAATGGATTGTCTGCTGCACAGATAGTTCATTTGGGAAAAAAACCAAAAAAAACAACAACAAAACCCTTTGCTCTGGAAGCCGTGGTGTTGGTCACCACTAAGGTTTCTGGCACAGCATGTTCTGGTACTTCAGGGGTTTGGTGTAAGTGCAGGAATGGGCTTTAAAACCTGCCCTGTGTGCAGCCAGGCTTTGGCAGCATGAAGTGGCTCCTTCCCACAGTGTGTGGCCACTGAGGTTTCTATAGTGTCTGTGTACATATAATTGATGCTTCCTGAAGCACTGGGTGTTGTAGTGACCAGTCAGTGCCACTCCAGTTGCCTGCTGCAGCTTTGTGCCAAAGCTTCAGGTAGCCTGCTTGCACTTAGTTCAGAAGAATTGTATGCTCCCAGTGAGAATGTGGATACAGATAAAGACTTCCTCTAAAAGGAGAAAGCTGAGGCTTTAATGGGAGTGAATCATTGATTTGTTTGGATGGTCTTGAGTTCTATATTCCCTTTGCTGCTTTGATGGTGTTGGAGCTGAGATCTTTCTGGAATATGCAGTCAAAATAGTTTAGGTTGGAAGGAGCCTTTGAAAGTTGTCTGGTTCAACCACCCTGTAGTGAGTGGGGACATCTTCCACAGGATCAGGTTGCTCAGGGCCCCATCCAGCCTGGCCTTCAATGTTTCCAGGGATTGGGCAGCCACAGTTTCTCTGGGCAACCTGTGCCAGTGTTTCAGCAGCCTCTCTGTAAAAAACTTCTACCTTATACCTAATCTAAATCAATCTTTTCCTAGTTTGAAGCCATTACCCCATCTTCTATCATAACAGGCCCTGCTAAAAAGTTTTTCCCACTATTCTCTCCTGTTTGAAGCAGGGTATTTTCTGCTGGTTGCAAGCTGAAGATTTACTGATAGTACCTCAAAGGCATTTGGGTTAGAAGGCAAGTGCAAGTTTCTTCTTGTTCAGGCTAGCAGTGGAAGCTCCAGCACATTTCAAGAAATGTACAACAAATGACTGCTTGTAGTTAGTTCCATGCTCTTTTCAAACTTCTTGCTGTTCATGTGATGGAAGTTTAAGATTATTGTGTTTTAGACTGGATCAGTTTGATTGTCAAACCTATTATTCACGTATCAGGAAAGGGATGTGGAAAACATCTAAGTGTCAAGTATCTCCTGAGTAACAATTCACCAGGAAAGCTGTTTGACTGCTGATCTTTTAGGGCATGTATCTTTCTCATGGTCATTTTTTAGAGGACACCAAGTAACTCAAGCCTATTAAGGCCTGCTTGTTCTGTCAGTGATTAGAGAGAGTAATCTGTTCTTGGCTTCTTTAGGAAAATTCTTTATGGATTCTAATCTGGGTTACTATGGCTAGTTAGATTTCAAAGAACAGCTTTTCTTGAACGTGCTACTTTCTGAGCCTTTAATCTGGTGTCCTAAATAATGTAGTTTATTCAGGACTGATTGAGCTGAAAACAGTGAATTATTATTGATAACAGCAGCAATGCAGCCCAGAAATTAATATCTTAATTTTATTGATAACATTCAGACCTTTCTTGGTGGTAAACTGTTTAGGTAGCTGACCGTGTAGGCAAGTGTGAGTGTTGGAGAGTGTGTGTGTGTACAGAGGTGGATGTGTGAACCTACAAACGAACACAGTATCTTGTTACTGGGTCACAATCCCTTTCCACTTGCAGGTGCCTCTAAGGACTTGTCCTTTTGCCTGTGGGAAAGAGTCTGGCAGTAAGGCCAGACTGTGGGAATTTGGCTAATTTGTACTTACATGGCTGGAACGCAGCCAATTGTCACTTAGCTCTCCACTCACTGCATCTCCATTTCACTATTGTCTTTTTCCCAGCCCCAAGCTCCTCGGGGTGGCTCGAGACACTGAACACGATACAAGAAATGGTCAGGCTGTATTAAAACCACCTCCTGGTGCTTTCCCTAACTCCCCTCCTCTTGCTTCCTGTGCCAGGGCTCCGTTCCTGGGTGAAGGATGCAGACCATAAAGTGCGTGGTGGTCGGAGACGGCGCGGTGGGCAAGACCTGCCTCCTCATCAGCTACACCACCAACGCCTTCCCCGAGGAGTACATCCCCACCGTCTTTGACAACTACAGCGCCCAGATGACCGTGGATGGCCGGACAGTCAGCCTGAACCTCTGGGACACGGCGGGCCAGGAGGAGTACGACCGCCTGCGCACTCTCTCCTACCCCCAAACCAACGTCTTCATCATCTGCTTCTCCATCGGCAGCCCTTCCTCCTACGCCAACGTCAGGCACAAGTGGCACCCCGAGGTTTCTCACCACTGCCCCAACGTCCCCATCCTTTTGGTGGGCACCAAGAGGGACTTGAGGAGTGACCTGGAAACGGTTAAAAAGTTGAAAGAGCAGAGCTTGGCTCCCACCACCCCGCAGCAGGGGACTTCGCTGGCCAAACAGATCGGAGCGGTCAAATACTTGGAGTGCTCGGCCTTGAATCAGGAGGGCGTGCGGGAGGTGTTTGCCGAGGCTGTCCGTGCGGTCCTGTACCCCGTGACAAAGAAGAACACGAGGAAATGCGTCTTGTTGTAGTTTGCCTCGCTGGAATGGATGTTGGGAGTTGACTAGAATCCTGGAGGGCTTTTTTTTTTTTTTTTTTTTTAACGAGTTAAATTGAAGATTTGCGTCTTGCACTAACAGCTCTAAGCAGAAATGGTTTATACGATGAATATTCTCGCAGTCTTACTGCTTCAGGGAAACTGAAACAGAACAGGTTGTTTGGTTGGTTTTTTGTTTTTTTTTTTCCAACTGAGGGGTCAAATACCTACTTTATTTCTAAAGTTCCAGTCTCCAGCTTCTCCAGGGATCACTTGATTATTTTCGTGGAGAAAAAATAAAAGAGGAGACCTCTTTGAAGCCACTTCTTTACTAGATAGCCATCAGCTACTAGATTTGCTGAAAAGCACAAATTCTGATAACTTTGCTTTAAGTGTAGCTGCTGCTTTTCCCATCCTTTATTTACTGATTGAATTTGTTTTACAAACAGAAGTCTGGCTGTCCAGTTGTTTTGTCAATTTAAAGCTTGAAAACAATTTGTTTACTTGCAAAAATGCCTGAACTATTACTGAGATTCACCTTCTAGTGAACTGTGATTGATTGTATGAAGAGTTAGCATTAGGCATGGTTAATGCAATGAGCAAGACCAAGGGAACACCTGCAATGATTTATTAATAGAAGCAGGAGCTGATTTCTCCTTATGTAAGGAACTTAGAATAATGATGACTCACTCAAATGAGTGATTTTCATAGTTTTGAGGTGGAGAAGTGGAAGAGTAGTTTAGATTCAAGTCTTCCATAATCTTCTAAACTGAGATTTTTATTTCACTGTCCAAAGAGACTTTGCACCCTGAGAATAAAGTTTTAACAGTTACCTTCTCAGGCTGACTGAGATATTTGGGGTGACACTTCTCAAAATGAGATTTTCAGTGTAATCCTTTTGATGAATCCCAGAGACTTGACAGCAGCTCTTGAGGAATTAATTGCTTCAACTCCTAACATTTCTTAGGGGGCCCCCATCCGAGATTTTTATGGCAAATCCCTTCGTTGTTTTTCTGTGAGAAGACTGACAGAAAACTGGGAGGTTCTGCTTACAGGAAAACCCCCGTGCTTCTTCCTGTTTTCAGTTCAGTCTGTAACTGTTAGCCAGTCACTGGATAGGATTACCTGGGCTTTTTTTTTTCTGTTGTTGTTTTTTTTTTTCTCCCTCTCCTGGATGCTCAGTTCTTATAAACTCCTTTTTTTAACTGAAGTTCTATTTACATACTTTTCAAACCTCCTTCAGCAGCTCTAGCAAAGTGGCAGCTGGCTTTTATTTCCAGGATGTGCACTGTTCTTTATGTGTGGTTCCGGGACCAGCTGAGGAGTGAGAGCATGAGCCCTTCCTTAGACTCAACCTTCCAGCTCCGTGGCATGAAAGCAGCATGCTTCAAAGATACTTTGTGTGAAACCACTGGTGCTGGACTGGGCTTTGTTGTCTGAAGTTGACAGTGCTGCCTTTGTCTGGCTGCAGCCTCAATTGGTCATTCAGAACTTGCTTTTTTTTTTTTTTTCCTTGTGATTCCCACACATGCGAAACTGCACTGGTGTATACACCCTGGTCAGAGAAAAAAAAAAAAAAAAAAAAAGTGCCTCATTTTAGCAAGATAACAGAAAATACATCAGCAAAGTGATTAGGGATCTTGTATTAATTTGACCTCGCTTTAGCTGATGCTGGCAAAAATACCAGGTGGATAGAAACGTTTGCATTTGTGCCCAAATCCCACTATTTGGATAGAAAATGTTGGTATTTGTGCCCAAATCCCACTATTTGGATAGAAAATGTTGGTATTTGTGCCCAAATCCCACTATTTGGATAGAAATGTTGGCATTTGTGCCCTAATTTCCACTATTTGAAGTGGAATGTGCCTTTCTTAGCTGGTGCAACCGATGCTAACACTAACTGCAGTTTTGTTGTGTTTTTTATTTTTTTTTTTTTAAATCTGAGACCTGCTCATTTTGGTGCTTTAGCCAATTGCAACCCACAGATCATAAATTGCAGTTCACCCAAACCCTGCTACCTGTGGCTAGTGAACCAGCAGGGAGTTGCAAAGGCTGAGCACAGGCAGTACCAAAACACCCACTCTGCAGGGATGTTTGCAGTAAAGCCTACAGACTCTGCACATATTTTTTTATTCACCAAGTGCCATTGCCTGGAGTGTCCTCGTGTCTCTTGCACTTGCAGAGGATGTGCTGTTCCAGATGTGGCTCCTGCCCCTGAGGGCTGTGAGGGTGTAGAGAATTCACTGAGATAACCTCTGCTTAACCACGTTCTGCCTTTGCTTTAGCTGTAGGCCTTTAGTGTGGGCTGGACTTGCAGGCAGCAATTAACTCTGTGCCTTGTAATTCAAGATTATTTTCTGTAGGTAAATTTCAGTAACTGAGTAAATAAGACTTTATCATGTTTAAAATGTATTTATTTAAGCCAGTGCACATGGTTTGTTTTAATGTTGGTCAGACCTAAATCAACTGCCTAGTGACCCCCCCGGTGCAAGCCCATAACCTTTGCTTTATTCAGAAATGTACTTTTAAAAGTCTGTGATACGTTTGAACTAGTCTTAAGAGGTGCCTGAAATTAAAAGTCTACCTTTTTTTTTTTTTTTTTTTTTTTTTTTTTTTTTTTTTTTTTGGCTACATATATTTGCAGTTTTGTACTGAAGCTACTACTGTTTTTAAAAGTTTTTTTACTTTTTTTACATACTGAAACCTTTTAATCCTGCATCTTTTTGTGGTTATTCCTGACTGAATTACAAGCATTTTGTGGAGGAGAAATCTTGTCAGCAAGGATTATTGCACAACCCCTCCATTTCTGTAGGCTCAAGCAGCCATCCTGGAGTGAACTGGAAGAGAGTATAGCGAGATAAAATTCAACTGCTTAATCAATTTATTTGATTTAGTTACACTGTTGATTACATTATACCAGAACACCTTATCCCCACTTAGATTACTTAGTAAATGGATTGCACAACAGTGCTGAGGAGGATAACATGATAGTGATGAAAATGAGCAGAGGGAACTTTGAACCATCAAAGACTTTTTACTCACTTTGGAGAACCTGATTATTTAAATGCTTTGCATTTCTGTCACACTCTGACAGGAGTAAAAGTCCTGGCTAGTAGCTGGTTTCCTCCAGCCTCTGCTTTTCAGGAGGGTGAGCTTCAGGACAAATCCAGCAAGCTTTTCCATTCAGTGGGCATTCTCCTTTCATCATCCTCCCTTTTTTCTCCCCTCCTGGAATTCTTGGTGCCTTTTATTGTGACTAGTCCAGTGCTTCAGTTTACAATCAGTTCTGTTTCTTCCATGCTTTATTTTTCTTCTGTGGGCAGTTGACAAATACAGACTTCACATAATCCCGTGGCTGGATTTTGTCTTGTTTTGGGAGGTCAGGAAACTCGGTGTGGGTTTCCTGAACGGTGCAAGGTCCTTTGGTTTGTTGCTGAGATGCAATGTGTACGTCTTAATTCACAGAAGAGTCTCACTGTGAAGACACAGATTTTAACCTTTGCTTTGTGAATGATTTCTGAACTACTTGGGGTTTTTTGTTTTTTTTTAAACACGGCTGAAGCTGAGCAGTTCAGGAATTGCGTTTCCAAAGGATATCCATGAGGTGTTGCTTAGATGTGGAAGTGCTTTCTTCAGTTTACAGCTGTAGCTATTTCTATGAAATTTAAACTAGAAGAACCTCCCCGTGCTTTGTCTCCGGGTGCTAAACCTCACTCAGTAGAACCCTTGGTGCTGCTTGGGCTGACCCCGAGAAGTGGATGGAGCTCAGGGGGGTCCCAACCCCCAGAGCGGGCAGCAAGGACCACCCATCAGCAGTGGGAGCCCAAGACCCTGAAGTGTGGTACTGATACATACACTGGCAACTTGATTTTTATGCTATAAAATAATTTGTATTACATCTAACAGTTTTAAAGGTGGTTTTTTTTTTTCCTCTTTTTTTTTTTTTAAATAAATTATGCATAATTACATTGTAATAAACCTTTCCTCACCTCTCTGGCTGTCGCATTAACTCGGCGCTGCTCTTTGTACCGCACCTGTGCTGAAGGCAGCTCTTTCCTGTGGAAAGCCGGGCCCGCTTGGTTCCTCGGGGCAATAAAAAGGAATTTTTTTGGGACGGGCGGAGCGTCTGCGCTTCCTTGCTGCGCCGCGGGGCGGGGCCGCGCGGGGGCGCTGTGGGCGGGCGGCGCCGCCGGGGCCGCTCCCGCCGCCGTTTCCGGCTCGCTGGCCGGGCTCGCTGGCTGCGGCGGCGATGTCGGACTCGGACAGCGAGGAGGAGGCGGATGGCGGCCGCGCCGAGCCCTTCTCCCTGGCCGGCTTCCTCTTCGGCAACATCAATGAGGCGGGGCAGCTGGAAGGGGACAGCGTCCTCGACAAGGTAGGGCCGCGTCGCTCCGGGAAAGGCACCGCGGGCTGAGGGACGGGCGTGCACCGGCGTGCTTGGGGCGACCTGAGGTGTACCGGGGTTGAAGCCGGGGTGACCTGGTTTGTGCCGGGATGTACCGGGATATCCTGAGCTCTGCTGGGCTGAACCAGGATCTATCGAAGTGCTCCGGATGTCCCGGGCTGTCCTGTGGTCAGTCTGGATGTCGCGGGGTATCCTGTGGTCAGCCGGGGTGTCCCAGGATGTCCTGGGGTCAGCCTGGATGTCCCGGGCTGTCCTGGGGTGTCCTGTGGTCATCTGGGATGTCCCAGGATGTCTCAGGGTGTCCTGTGGTCAGCCTGGATGTCCTGAGGTGCCCCAGGGTGTCCTGTGGTCATCTGGGATGTTCCGGAGTGTCCTGTGGTCAGCTAGGGTGTCCCAGGACGTCCTGGGGTGTCCTGTGGTCAGCCTGGATGTCCTGAGGTGTCCCGGAGTGTCCTGGGGTGTCCAGTGGTCAACCTGGTTATCCCGGGGTATCCTGTGGTCAGCCAGGGTGTCCCAGGATGTCCTGGAGTCAGCCTGGATGTCCCAGGATGTCCTAGGATATCCTGGGGTGTCCTGTGGTCATCTGGGATGTCTCAGAATGTCCCAGGTTGTCCTGTGGTCATGTGGGATGTGCCGGGGTGTCCTGTGGTCAGCCTGGATGTCCCGGGTGTCCCGGGTGTCCCGGGGGCTGCTCGGGTCGGGCTCTGGGGCAGGACCCAGCAGGAGCCCGAGGGTCTGGGCCGGGCCCGGCGCTCGGAGCCTCCCAGCTCTGGTCTCCCCAGGAATCCAAGAAGCACCTGGCCGGGCTGGGCGTGCTGGGGCTGGGCAACCTCATCACCGAGATCACCGCCAGCGAGGAGGAGAGCGCCGAGAGCGAGGGAGCGCACCTGGACGAGGAAGGTTTGGCGCTGGGCGGCTGTGCTCGGGCAGCGGCGGGGCTGCGGGGTCACAGCTCCTGCCGGAGAGAGCCAATTCCCCCGGCTCAGCAGGGTCTGCAGGGAATGTCGTGGTGTTCCCTGGTCAGAGCCCCTCTGGAAAAGGCCTTCCCTTCTCCACTTTGCCAAACAATCCCACAGTAGCGCCTGATCAATTTTGCACTTGTTCCCTTTGATTTTTTATAAGTGTTTTTTCTTTTATTTGTCTCTCCTCCTTCATAAATATGTTTAGTCTCTGTATTAAAGATGCCTACTTACTACACATTATTGCAGCATCTCTTTCTGAAGTAGTCCACAGTTTCAGGGAGTAAGTGATAGGTGTCCCTTGTGCTAAAGTTAATTGTTCACCAGTCTTTTAGGGGAAATTCAGAGCCATGAGAGCTTTTGATCAGAATGAGGGGAAGAGTACTCTGGTGGGAGCTGTTAATCTGATAGTTCTGTTCTTTTAAATAAAGGAAGCATAGTGAAGGATTCATAAGTACTTAGTGAAGTCTGACGTAACATAAATTAGGATAAAGTTTTGTTTTCCTCCTAGGCTGGGTTAAGAGCACCGAGGACGCTGTAGATTACTCAGATATCACTGAAGTGGCAGAAGATGAGAGCCGTCGGTACAAGCAGGCGATGGGCAGCCTGCAGCCCGCTCGGAGGCCAGGTAAAGAAAGGGCATCAGCAGTGCAGCTCTGCCTGGAGGAGGGGTTCTGGGCCAGGTAAAGGGCATCAGCAGTGCAGCTCTGCCTGGAGGAGAGGTTCTGGGCCAGGTAAAGGGCATCAGCAGTGCAGCTCTGCCTGGAGGAGGGGTTCTGGGCCAGGTAAAGGGCATCAGCAGTGCAGCTCTGCCTGGAGGAGAGGTTCTGGGCCAGGTAAAGGGCATCAGCAGTGCAGCTCTGCCTGGAGGAATGGTTCTGGGCCAGGTAAAGGGCATCAGCATTGCATGCAGCTCTGCCTGGAGGAATGGTTCTGGGCCAGGTAAAGGGCATCAGCAGTGCAGCTCTGCCTGGAGGAGGGGTTCTGGGCCATTGTGCTTTTTCACTCCTTGCTTCAAGAGCCCAGTACCAGCTTTTGTGAAACTGTCTTCACTGGATAAACACAGCACTGCTTGCTGTCTTTCTCTTTTAAGGAATCAGTTCCTCATTGGAGTCTTCAATTTTCAAGATTTCAATCTTAGCATCTCTCTTTTGTTTTACTCTGGAGTTGTTTTGTTTTTTTTTGATAAGACTTTCTGCAGAAGGTACCTTGGTTCTTTTGTTGGTCCCAGCTGTCTCTGTCAGGCCTAGAATATGCTTTCAAAAATAAGCAGCTTTTCCATTTCAGTAGCTGCTGGTGTAAATGCTACATCTTGGCATATTCTTGAAAGGTGTCTTAACCTTTCTGGTGGCTTTCTGTGGCCAAGTGAGATAAAAAAAAAGATATGGACTTTTTAACCCACGTTTTCTTTATTTGTTCTACGAAGTGTGAATAAAAGGTTGTGATAGCAGAATACATAAACACATGGGCAAATTGTGAGTAAGAGGAGGTCATAGCAGAATATACACACACAGATTTTAAGTGCTTCAGTCATCTTTGTGTCAGTTTCTCTTTGTCCTTCCTTCCTGCTATTTTTAAAATTGGTATCTTGCAAATGTGTTCGTGCAGGAAACTGAACTGGTAAGAACTTTCATCTAGTTACAAGATGAGAATGGTGTCTATGCCATCAAGTTTGAGACAGAATAAATGGAAAGGGTGCCTGGTTTTGTTTTATTATCTGCCTAACACGTGGTCTTGTCTCTTGCCTGGTTAGACGAAGATGAGGATGATTACGATGCTGACTGTGAAGACATTGATTCCAAGCTGATGCCACCACCACCACCACCTCCAGTACCAGGAAAAAAAGAAGATGAAAAGGATGCAGCAGTCACTGGTGAGTGAGGACTTTATTCTTCTCTCTGGCACTGTGAATGTCTGAAGGAAGCAGACGCCGTTGTTGTAGCAGTTCTGTGGCACCACGCGTCACCAAAACCCGGTCTGCAGGCTGCATCTGAGGGTGAGTGTTTGCAGGATTGCCTGAAATCTGGGCTGGAGTATTGTATTTCCAGTGACTATTGAAATACCTGTACTGACAATGAAACTGCTTTTTTATCTCATCCTCTCAGTTGTGACTGGGGAATTCACCTGGAACGCTTAGGATAAAATGAAAGGTTAAACCAGAATGGTACTTAGAGCGCCTGCACGGGCCTGATTTTTGCATAACTTGGTATAAACAGTAAATGTGGCACTCTGGGGGTTGTGCTAGGGGAGAGGGGGGAGACCTGCTTGTTTATGAGGTGCTTGTTCTGTTGTAGTATCTGAAGATGGAGACGGTATCATTTTGCCCTCCATCATTGCTCCTTCCTCTGCTGCCTCCGCCAAGGTGGATTTCAGCAGCAGCTCTGACTCTGAGTCAGAGGTGGGACCTCAAGAAGCCAGGCAGGCAGAATCCAAGGAAGGCAAACTCACACTTCCTCTTGCAGGAATCATGCAGCGAGATGCTACCAAACAGTTGCCAAGTGTTACAGAGCTCTTCCCAGAATTTCGACCGGGCAAGGTATTGTAAGAGCTATGTGGAAGAGATGTGTGTCATGTGAGCCCTCTAAATACTCATTGTACAGTGTTTAAGGGTATGTACTCAGTAATCACACAGATGTTCTTGCTAACTCAATACTTTCTTTAGTTTCTGTGTGCTGCTGTTTCCAGATTGCTTTTTATCTAATAATTTTCCTGCCATTTGCAGGAATCTCTTAAAAAGCGTCCTGTAAATCAGAATGTGAATGTTTTGCTGACCATAGCAAAGGCCTGTTGATTTGATACTTTTGCCAGATGATTAAAAACCAGTGCTAATGTGTCTGCTTTCTGGCTTTTCTGGTAAATATTTGCTCCTCCCTTTATGCTGTTCTGAACTTGGTGTGCTTTTCCTGTAACAATTTGTGATCTATATCTTTACTTAATTCTCTCTTGAAACTGCTCTGAGCATAAATCAGAAATCAGCTCAAAGCAAGTTGGTTCAAAGAATGGTCGGGTTTTGCAAAAGCAAATTTTTTACAATTCTTTTCTAAATGCTCCCAAATAGAAAATGCAGTTTATGTATTTCAGTAATTATTATGGAAGTTTTAAAGCTGTCAAGAAGAGAGAAAAGGTAGGAGGAGAAGGACAATGAAGATGAGTTTATAGTTGCCAAACAGATAATTGTGGACAAGGATAACTTGGTTTTATATGTGCCTCAGAGAGTTTGTATAAGGAGCTGAATAATTTGCATAATTAAATGTCTTGTTTTAATGATTTAGCTGACCACTGTCTATTGGTAATCTAGGTGAGGCTCTAGCACAGAAGTTTCCCTTCTCAATGTTTTCTAGGCTTTTTCAATCTTGGTGTTCCCTGTGTGTCAGTTGGTGTGTTCATTTCTCTGATGCTCAATACGTAATGTCAGAGACTGGCTCAGTGCTGGGTGTGCCCAGTGGGTGCAGAAATCAGTGCAAGCAATTAATGCTGAGCACTTTCCATGATTAATTCATGAGCAATAGAGCTGGCAAAGCCTAAATCCCTGTGGATTTTGCTATGAGGATGGGTTGGTGTGCATGTTAATATAGCATTGTATTTTTGGATGAAACCTCCTAAAATAGCATGTACAGAAGTAGACTTTTGTGTCCATTTAGCCAGTAGCTTAACTATGTTTGAGACCTTTGCTCTTCCTGACAGGTCATTGAAACTGGGTAAAAGCTTCATAAATACTCTGTTTGGGAGTTTTGGGAAGAAGGTTTACATGGATGTAGACAGAGGTGGACAGAGTGGTCATATAAACATTTCCTTTGGGGATCAGTGTAACAGATTAACAGGGAGCATTAATAGGGTGTATCTGCACATCTTTGGTTCTAATTCCTGTTTCCTAAATATGTCAGTTAATTTAGAAATAATGTTTTACCTCTTTAAAAGAGTTTTGAGAAGAAAATAAATGCTTAAAAACCAGCAATGATACCCATAGAAGGAACAGGAGAGAAAAAGTATCATTGCCATTAGTGCAGGTTTTGGAGGTAGGCAGTGTGGGGGAACTACATTATAATGGAAATAAAAATAAGTGTATTATTTCTGGACCATATTATTTATCTGTTTGCTTAAGAAATCTCTGTATAACTCTTCTTTAGCTTGTCTCTTGTGCTGATAATTTTATCAACTCTTCTTCAACCTCCATCTGTCTTTCTGAAGGCTGTGGCTCGTTCAGAATGAAAAACAATTTTTTCCAGGTGGTGTCTAACCACATGTCCAATATGTAAAGGCAGTCCTTCTTCCCTCTTTCTTTGTGCCTGAAATTCAGATTATATCCTTTCAAAAAGGGCAGATCCATCAAACAGAGGGATCAGATACTTTTTTTTTAAAGTATAACCAAAAGATCGTTGATTGCGTTGGGAACGGGGATTGTACCACAGGCCAAGCTTCTGAATTTCGAGTGCTCCTCCTGCATTACTGTTCTTCAGGTGAGGGCAAGCATTTCCAGAGTGTCTTTTTTAATCTGATCCTCTTGTTTTTTGTTTTTTTCTCCTGCTGCAGGTGCTGCGTTTCCTGCGTCTCTTTGGCCCTGGGAAGAACGTCCCGTCGGTCTGGCGAAGCGCCCGGAGGAAACGCAAGAAGAAGCATCGGGAGTTGGCACAGGAAGTGCAGCTCCAGGAGGGTGAAGTTGTGGTTGAGAGTGGAGTGGAAGGAAAATCTCCTTGGGAGTATGAGTTTGCTGCTCCTCCCCCTCCTGAGCAGTGCCTTTCAGATGATGAGGTGGGATATCTGAGACTTAGAGAGAGTCACCAGCTAGTGCTAGGGGTGGTAGTGGATTGGACAGCAACTTCTAGAGGAAGGAGCTTTTCCCTCAAAAGAAAAGTGGAGAACAGAGTTGGCTTGTATTCCAGCTGGGCAGCAGCTCTTCTCCAAATGCTAGTCAGTGACTTCAGGTAATTGCTTCTTACTGAGAAGGCTGCATCCGTGGTACAGGATCAATAGGAGAGCTTTCCCTCTTTTTATCAAGAAGAAATCTCTGTGTTCTTGGAAGTCTAATTGCAGAACATTCTTGAGGCAACTAGTAAGTATGGAAGAGAACTTCTTAGAAATGCGTTTCTTCTATGAGAATAAGCTGGGAAACTCAGAAAGAAGAGACCTCTTACTGACACTTAGGTAATCCACCAGTGTAACTGCTACCTCCTTTGCTGTGCTTCAGATTACCATGATGGCACCTGTGGAGTCCAAGTTTTCCCAGTCGACTGGTGACATAGACAAGGTGACAGACACAAAGCCCAAGGTGGCCGAGTGGCGCTACGGCCCCGCCCAGCTCTGGTACGACATGCTGGGCATCCCTGAGGATGGCAGTGGCTTCGACTACGGCTTCAAGCTGAAGGAGAAGAACGAGGAGGAGGCTAAAGGACACACAGATGAGGGGGTGAGAGGAGAACCGTGGGGCAGAGTGTGGAGATGGATGTGGGGATTGCTGGTGCATCGTGCAAAATGAGGCTTTGGATTTTCCTCCGTTAGTTTGAAATGATGTCATTCAAGCCAGGCCTTCCAGCAGTTATTACTCTCTTCCAGGATGGAGAGTCGACGAAGGAGAAGGATGATCTGCTAGCTGATGAGCACTTCCTCATGGTGACACAGCTCCAGTGGGAGGATGATGTCATCTGGAATGGGGAGGATGTCAAGCACAAAGGGACGAAGACGCAGCGTGCGAGCTTGGCGGGCTGGCTGCCATCCAGCATGACCAGAAATGCCACTGCATACAATGCCCAGCAAGGTGATCAGGGCTCAGACACCAACTTCACTTGCTGTAGTTGAGCTGACTCATTACATGCTCAGCTGCAGCACTTAGTGGAATTGTACACGTACAGTTGCATGTCTCAAATGTAGAACGTAACTCCCCCCTGTCAGGGGATGTTTTTTGGTAAAATCACTGCTCCACTGAAAATTCTGAGGCTTGGCTTCTTTCCAAAAACAGAGTAGGTCACTTCTGTTAAAAAAACCCCAATCCCAGCTCTGTCTTTCTTCTTTTCATGTGGAATACCACATGCTGGATCCATCTACATTAATATTGAGCAAAGCTACCCTTAGGATTTCCTCTTTTTATAGGCTAGGGGAATTTGGTTTACTTTTGGTTTTTTTATTGGGAAGAATTATGTAAAAGTCTTCAGGAGTTTCTCCCCAGCTGAAAATGATATTCTGTTTTTTCTAGATAGGAAGTAACAATTCCTACAAGCCTCAGACTTCTTTTAGACGTGGAAGCATTTCAAATTGAAATTGTTCACGTAGAATGAATGTTTGCCTTCTGTTTGTTACGTCTTACCCTGCTTTTACAAGGAAAGACTAATGGGAATGTCAGATCTTTATTGGGTATCAGTGTCAATCCTTTAGTGTTCAGCTGTGAGCACAAGACACTGTGGTGTTGGGTGGGTGAACTGGAGATTCTCTGAAGAGGCTGCAGACTCCACCAGTCAGCTCTGTGTGAAGTGTGGTTTTTTAAGCTTTCCCAGTTCCAATGACACATGTCACCCTTTGGGATATGAGCAGTGGGTCCCTCAGGCTGAAATTCACTCTCCATGCCACCCCCCAGTCCTGGTTTAAGGCACTACAGTGCCCCCTGACCCTCTCACTCAAGCTAACCTTGCTTTTGTTTTCCTTTTCTCTAGGTTTGAACCGCAGTGGCTCTTTGCTCAATTCACCAATTCCTCTAGCACAGAAACCCAATGTGGCAGGAGTCCTGGGCATAGCAAAGTGCAAGGAAAAGGCCCCTGAACAGCAAGGTAATGGCCCATGAATAGGTGCACGTGACACACATTTCTGTGGTAGAAGGGCTACTTGGTTGCTCTAGAACTTTTTGGAGGCTGTGTTTCAATAGAGCAAAATCTCTGAGCATTGGTAAAGCACAAACTTGGGGCTCTACTTCCCCTTTGCTTTCAAGATCAGTTTTTTCCTGAGGTCCTTTCTCAGGAAGCCTGAAAGATGGGGAAGGTAAAGGGAGGGAGTAAGATGTGGGAGTGAGATCTGAAGTAGTTTTCTGCCAAGGCTGTGTATAAAGTTCTCAAGGGTTCTACTTCATGATTGTTGCAGTTTCCCTGGATGAAGACAAGCCCTGGTACTCCATTTTCCCAATTGATAATGAAGAGTTAGTGTATGGCCGTTGGGAAGACAATATCATCTGGGATGATCAGGCAATGGAAACCTACTTGGATCCCCCTGTCTTAACACTTGATCCAAATGATGAAAACATAATTCTAGGTATGTTTGTGATATCCAGAAACTTGACTTGAGTGGGAAAAGACAAGGGGAAATGAAGGCAAGGGTTTATAATCACACTGTAATGGAAATAAATGGACTGGGGCAATACTTATGGCCTTCCTTTGTTCTGGCTTTTGAAGTTAATTTGCAAGTCAAAGGCCTAAGCAGGAGGTGCCAATGCTAATAAACTTCATTGGTGTGATGTACACATTCAACTTCCAAGTTAAATGCACTGACAGGAAAGCAGAAATTTATGCCTTGAAAGTTAAATTTAACATGATTAATCTGACTCTTGATGTGTTTTAGGAGTGACTGTCTTAAGTTGACTTGCATGCATGTTGGTTTGAAGAGGTAAGGTAGGGAGGTAAACTTGTGCTTTTAGAAATTCCTGATGAAAAGGAAGAGATGACTTTGAACTCTCCATCCAAGGAGAACAAGAAGGAATCTTCTCTAAAGAAGAGTCGGATCCTCTTGGGAAAAACAGGTGTCATCAAGGAAGAACCACAGCAGGTCAGCATAAGCTTTAGCATCATCTCCTGGGTTAGGAATGATGAGGAAAGAGTGAGGGTTGTTTGTTTTTTTTTTGTTTTGTTTTTTTTTTGACACCTCTCTGTGTTTAAATTTGAATTAGAACATGTCTCAGCCAGAGGTGAAGGATCCCTGGAACCTCTCCAATGATGAGTTTTACTACCCCAAACAGCAGGGACTTCGAGGAACCTTTGGAGGCAACATCATCCAGGTAGTCACAATAGTCTTCACTGAGTCAGAGAGCTGAAGTGTCTTGGTGGGAGGTTTTGTAGCTGAGGGTAGGACTTAGGATTTCTAGAAAAACAGAATTTAGATTACAGCAGGTCAGTTAAGTGTTCACGAGAGATGTTTTTAATGTTCAATTAAAATTAGGAGTTTGAGCTAATTTTTATTGATTGCCCCATCAAATTGAGGTTTAGTTGCTTGATCTTTTTTTGCCCTGCTCACCAGGCTTTTGTTTGGTGTCTTATTATGTAGTATGCTTTGTAAACCAACTGTGGGAGGGGAGAAAGAGGTGCAGTTTGTACTTCTGCTGCTACTGTGTGTCTTAGTCTGAATATTATAAAATTAATTAAGTTACTGATGAATGTGAATTACTGCTCATTAGACCTAGGTGAGGACGTGATGGTTTTTTCCTTATTTGTGGAATTCAGTGACTTCTAAAACTTCCAGCATCTTCTGTAATGGGAAAACTGTATGTAATTCCAAATGAAGTTCTCTCCCACTGACAGGGATAATGGCTTTACATGTAATTCCTAGTTAGTAAACAGATCCCATCATTGGGAATCATTTGAAATAGTAAAATTCTCTGTAGTCATTCTCTGAAGTCATCTCTGTACACAAAGGAAAGATCTTTATATGGAAGTAAGCACTTTCCTGTCAAAAGGCAACATTTATGATGACAAATGGATTTCAATGCCCTTGTCTTACTGCTAGGAGACCTAAAAATATCCCCGGGCTCTCTTATTTAAGGTCTAACAGGATAGGAGGATAGTCTTACTTCTGAGGTGGTGCAGGTCCCTGTTAACAGAGCTGTTGTTCTGTCCCAGCACTCCATCCCAGCAGTGGAGCTGCGCCAGCCCTTCTTCCCCACCCACATGGGTCCCATGAAGCTCCGGCAGTTCCATCGGCCTCCCCTGAAGAAATATTCCTTCGGTGCCTTGTCCCAGCCCGGGCCCCACGCCGTGCAGCCCCTGCTGAAGCACATCAAGAAGAAAGCCAAGGTACAGTTGTTCCTGCCTGCCCCTGAGTGCCCCGTGGCTCCTGGGCTGTGTGAGGAGCTGCTGTCCTGACGCTGTCCCCTGTCCCTGGCGCAGATGAGGGAGCAGGAGCGCCAGGCCTCTGGCGGGGGGGAGATGTTCTTCATGCGCACGCCACAGGACCTCACTGGCAAGGATGGAGATCTCATCCTTGCTGAGTACAGTGAGGAGAACGCCCCTCTGATGATGCAGGTTGGCATGGCAACCAAGATTAAAAATTACTACAAAAGGGTGAGTATGCAGAGTCTGCTGTTGGACAGTGATTTCCCTCTGCCTCTCACTGAGAGCTAACAGCACCTCCATTGCACCTTGCAGAAACCTGGCAAAGATCCAGGAGCTCCAGACTGCAAATATGGAGAGACTGTTTATTGTCACACTTCTCCCTTCCTGGGTTCTCTGCATCCAGGCCAGTTACTGCAGGTGAGAAACAAGGTTTTTACATTTAAAAGACAGATAAGTTAGATGTGGTCTAATAGGCAGAGTACCTTTTACAAGCTCTATTTATTCAATCACAAATAGTGCTCAGCTTTCAAAAAAGAACCAGTTTCCTTTTCAGTTCCAGTTTATGTCTCTTTGCTTACTAGTAATAGTAATTACTATTAACAATTAAATAGTAGTTCAGTTCCTAGCTTGCTTTTTTTTTTTATATCTCTGTTGTATGCTTTTTAAAATTGCTGTAGGAGTTACAAGAGTTGCAGGAAGTGAATCTTTGCTGTTTTGTTTAGTAGTGGCATTAGAAATAGTGTTAGAGAGGACTGAGGAGAAAACCAAAGCTGCTTGAATGCTGGGGAGCTCAATAAGTAGGTGTTGGAGGGGACAGAAAGCATGGATTTCTCACAGTCCAGGATTTTATATGTACCTTCTGAGAACTGCACTTCTAGTTTTTGGATGCCAGTTACTAATCAGGTGTACAGACTTCTGCTTTTATGAGCCTCTCTCTGTTGTTAAACTATATACTTTTGAGATGGGGAGAGGAATTAAGAATGTTACAAGGACCACCTGGCTAAGAATCCATAAATGTGAATGTAAATGGATTTCAGTTAATACTAACTGCTCTTGCTGCAGCAGTAATTCTTCCATTCTGTACCACAGGAAGAAGGTAAGGTGAAGGTTCATATTAGAGATTCATCACAGAACTAACAATGCTGATTGTGCGTTGGGCTGGTTTCTGTGCTTGTTGTACTCTTTTGCAGATGTGTTCTTTCTGTCTCTTTCTGCAAGTAACTCTTTAAAGGTCCTGAAGTACCTCCAAAGAGGTACAAATGCCCAAAGGAGACCCTCAATCTCTGCATTTGTTCTTTTCTTAAGCTTTTGTTCTTCATCCTTGACTATTCCCTGCATATATGCTGTGATATAATGATGGTATACCATTGCAATGAACCTTGGGGTGTTGGTTTTTCTTTTATTTTAAGATCTTTTTCGTAGATTGTCTCACAGAATATTTGATCAAAACTTGACTTTTGAGCTTTGATTTGTTTCTTTTAACAGGCATTTGAGAACAATCTTTTCCGGGCCCCCATCTATTTACATAAGATGCCTGAAACAGATTTCCTGATCATCCGGACACGCCAAGGCTACTACATAAGAGAGTTGGTGGATATTTTTGTAGTTGGGCAGGAGTGCCCACTCTATGAAGTACCTGGTCCCAACTCTAAGAGAGCTAACACACATATCAGAGACTTCCTGCAGGTATGTGATAAGAGATGATCTGGGGGCTCTTTGGAGCAAGCCCGTGGCATAGGCTTGGGCCTCAGGTGGACAATCTTGATTTGAGAAGCTCACTGTCCTGCTGTGACTCCCTTTTTTCATTTGTTTGTTTTCTTGTGAGGTGAGAGCACTGCAAGAGTTGGATGTTGACCAGATGGGCCATCCTGGTTTTCATTTAACTTAAAAAATGTCTCATCTGTTTTAATGGCATCCTATCTGACAAGTAATTGATAAAGGCTTTTTATTACTGGAATAAAGGGTTACAAGATTGTATACAAGTGTATGAAACTGAAGAAGTTAGAGTAAGTTTTGAAGTGGTTGTGCTGTGTAAAATGACACTTAGATGGGTTTTACTAAGAGACAGTTAAGGAATCTTATCACTGTGCTATCAAACAGCACAGAATTAGAGTTGCTTCATAGGTCTTGTGGTGGTTGAGCTTTAGGACCATCTCCGAGCATTCAGATTTTGGAGAAAATTTCTAGTAATTTACTGTCAATTAAATGCAAAATTATAACTTGAAGTTATTTGCAGAGGAGGAAAAATGTCTGTACTAAAGCATGAATGTTTCTAATGTGATAATACAAATCTTCAAGGCAAATGTTTTTTTCCACATCTCATTCTCAAAAACAGCTGAACCCGAAGCAGACACGTGGCTTGGAAAACTTCACTGAGTAAATTTAAGAGAAACAATGGTTTTCTGTAGCCATGGTTCGTGCTGTGATGTTTTGATTTCTCTGAAACTCTTTCCCAGGCACTGTTCTGTCAACGAGAGACACGTTTTCCTAACCATATCCTGTGTTTGCATTCCTTTCCCTAGGAGGGACCTTTTCTTGATGTCCCTCTGACTTGACCAATGTAGTTAAAGAGTTTGTCTTTCTTCCACCCCTTGGGTGGGTTCTTTGTGAAATAGTATAAAGGGAAATTCCCGGGTAATAAAGTTGGATTGGAGTCACTTCAGCCTTCTGAGAAGATCGGAGTCCGTGTCGTCGTTAATCTTGACCAGCGTCAGTTTTCAAGTAGGAAGTCTGAAGCAGTCGCCAGAAACATCTCCTGTGCTGCCTTTGCCAGTCTGTTGGTTGTTTCTTTGGCCAAAGGGGTCTTGTTTTGTAGGTTTTTATCTACCGGCTCTTCTGGAAGAGCAGGGACCGCCCGCGGAGGATCCGCATGGAGGACATCAAGAAGGCCTTTCCCTCCCACTCCGAGAGCAGCATCCGCAAGCGCCTGAAGCTCTGTGCTGACTTCAAACGCACAGGTACTGAAGGCTTCGGGGTGGTGCTCAGCCATCCTTTGCTTCCCCTTGAGCTCCAAACAGAGCAGGAGGAGGGAACATCTCCTCCTGATAAAGATCTACTTGTAGAATGGAAATGTAATCTGACAGGGAGGGTTTTTTTTTTTTGTTCCAGTTTTTAAGAATGTGCACTTTCTTTTTGGCACAAGTGTGCTTGGTGGTGAGAAGTTGACTCGTGAGACATCAACTGTAGACTTGATGGTCTACAGTTTAGACATTTTTAATTTGATGTCCCTTTGGGCCTTTAATCCCTTTGAGCAGTGATTTGCTCATTAAAGACACCAACACAAACACATTCCCTTCCCTCTGTGTGTGGCTGTGTTGTGTTTTGCGAGCAACTATATGGAAGTGAAAGCTGAGGCTGTGATGGCATCCAGGGAAACTACTCAGTGTTTGACCCGTGCATTTTTCAGGGATGGACTCAAACTGGTGGGTTTTGAAGCCGGATTTCAGGTTGCCAACAGAAGAGGAGATCAGAGCCATGGTGTCCCCAGAGCAGTGCTGTGCCTACTACAGCATGATCGCAGCTGAGCAGCGGCTCAAGGTAAATCCTGGTTGGCTCCAAGGCAAATTACTGACCCCCTGTGAGGGGTGAGCCTAGGTATGATTTATTAAAAATATGAATATCGACCTAATACCAATATCCAACTGAGACGGACAAAAAAAACTCTCTAACAGTTTAAAGTTACAAAGTTTGTGTTTATTGCAGCGCCAGGCAGCATGTGGGATAGCTCCCAAAAACACACCATGCCTTACAGAAAATCACAAAGTCATTTTATTTACAAAACTGTTGAATATCCAAAATACAAATGCATATTCATAACCCTGGTACATCCCATTCTCCGCTTCGTATGGTAATTAGCAAAAAAGCAATTAAGCATGTGTAGTTTGTCCTTTGAAATGGGTCGGTGGTCTCATTCAAGAGGAGTGGGCTTAAATTGAGGAAGTAAAATGACTCTTCATGGCCCTGAACTTTCTACCTTTTCAATGCACATGTGACAAATGAGTGTTGGTAGGACTCCCATTTCCTTAGGTACAGTGACTTTCAATGAGTTTCAGCATTGGGAGTCTCTGCAGTTGTCCTGTGTCCCTAAACCTGTTTATCAGGTTCCCTATTTATTGTTGCAAGCACAGCTAAGCAAACGTAAAGTTGACAAGCAATCAGTTATTGGAAAAAGTTAACTCAAGCCCAGTCTTCCTTAGCTAACTACAAAGCTTTTAATTAACTCCAATAACAGCAAGGCCTATTTCTAACTAAAATCTTAATTTCCCTAAAGTCCTATATTCTTTAAAGTCTATGTCTCAGGTAACAGCTTCTGCCTAAAGCTAATTCTGCTATAAAGGAGGCAGGTTAGGTCCCTAGCTGTTGTGTCACTTGCTAAGTTTGGTGCTGCATAAAAGGAGTTAAGTTTTAAAGAGAGAGACACTGTATTCTTACTGCCTATTATCTGAATAGTGAATTAGCTGTGCTCAAAAGTACCAAAGGGCTTATGTTTATACCTGGAGCTCTACAGCAGAAAGTAACCAGCAGGTGGCTGTAAGAGACACTGATTATTTTTTTGAAGCTGAGTGCACTGTTTAGTTACGGAGTTTGTCAAAATATTGGGCAGTTTGACATCTGTGCTACTGTTGGTCACTGTGAATCTTGCAGACAACTGTCTGTGGAAGTTTGCTTGTTCAGCATGGCAAGTCTCCACAGAGACACTTCTAATTCTGTCTCCAGTAACCTTTTTAAGGCCTCAGCTTCTCATTTTTTCCCTAATATTTCTCTGCAGGATGCAGGTTATGGGGAGAAATCCTTCTTTGCTCCAGAAGAGGAGAATGAAGAGGATTTCCAAATGAAGATTGATGATGAGGTATCCTCAGAGTGATGCATGAGTGTGTACACCAGTATATAAATTTGAAAGGCAGGAGAAAAATGAGGTCTTTATATTTAAAGGACGTATTTAAAATAGGATTCAGTGGTTCAGATATTCACACAACTTTCCTGGGAACTTCTGCTGGCAGCTCATACCTGTCTTTGGAGATTGTTCTTGGAAGTCCTTTCAGCACTAGGCTTTTTTTACCTTAAGTGCCTTTTTGTGAGTTCCTTAGCACTTTGTTTCATTCATTGAAGCGTTATCAGGGCAGCTGAAGGATCAAGAAGAGGAATTCACCCTCATTGTGTCAGTTGAAAGGTTCTCAGCATGACCAGAAGAGTTCTAAAATAAAAGCTTGGACTGTAACAAGGTTCAGATTGTTTATTTTCTCACTGGCAGGTGCGCACGGCTCCCTGGAACACCACACGAGCCTTCATTGCTGCTATGAAGGGCAAGTGCCTCCTGGAAGTGACTGGTGTTGCAGATCCCACTGGTTGTGGGGAAGGATTTTCTTATGTCAAGATTCCAAACAAACCAACCCAGCAGAAGGTATAGTTCCCAAGGAGCAATAGCTGGGAAATCATGTGGGAGAAGTGGACTAAATAAGGGATGTAAGGAAGAGAAAATAGCAGATGAGCCTAGGAGAGACTTCTGTGACAGTAATAGGTTGAATCTTCCTCTGAACAGGATGATAAAGAGCCTCAGCCAGTGAAGAAGACAGTGACTGGCACAGATGCGGATCTGCGCCGACTTTCCCTCAAAAATGCCAAGCAGCTTCTGCGGAAATTTGGAGTGCCTGAGGAGGAGGTGAGTGTCAGCCCAGAGCAGGCTGCACACTGCACTAATGGCTTTAGCAGCTGAGGGTGGCAGGGACATACAAATTTCTACTTTGACCTCGTGTGGAGAGGAGTTGAGATCCATAGCCAGGTCCCTCAGCTGTGTCTCTAAAACCCCTCCTTATCTTCCTCTTCCCAGATAAAGAAGCTGTCCCGGTGGGAGGTGATTGACGTGGTCCGTACCATGTCCACAGAGCAGGCACGCTCAGGGGAAGGACCGATGAGCAAATTTGCCCGTGGCTCTCGCTTCTCTGTGGCAGAACATCAGGAGAGATACAAAGAGGAGTGTCAGCGCATCTTTGACTTACAAAATAAGTATGTTCTTATCTGATGCTCACAGCCCTGAACCCCACCCTGTCCCCACCTCAGAAGTCCAGCACTGTGCATGCCTGGGGTTGCTGATATGTGGTGGTGTAGATGTTGATTCAACTTGTTGGGCCCATGAAATAGGGCACTAAGAAAGAGGCCTTTGGCTGGTAGTAGAAGCCCTCAGGTTTAGTTTCTTGCTGTCACAGACCTTTTGGAAAGGTAGAAAGTGTTGCAGAGTCACAACATGAGATGTTCTGCAGTTCCACACATCAGTAGTTCACCACCTTATTTCCTTCCTTTTTTTTTTTTTTAACTATTAAGAGCAGTTTGTCATCTCTCTCTGGTAGCAGGTACCAATTCTATGCCCTATTCTTCAGAACTGCCAAAAGAATTCATGCATTATTCCTTGTTCTGGCCTGAGACCTGAAAGTGGTGAGGGTATGAAGTACTGTTGATGAAGAAGAGTTCAACTTTTTGGAGCAGATGGTCTTGGAACAGTTGATCTTTTAAACATGGGGGTTAAAAGGAAGGTTGAGAAGGGAATATATTATGCCTGTTGTAGTAGTGATTTGTACCATTAATTCTCAAACCTTTGCATCATTTTTACCTTTTTATTTCTGGGAAGGTACCGGGCTGATTTTTTTTATTTAATTTGGGAGGGCAACATTCACTGACTTTCAGGATGCCTCCTATTTCAGGGTTCTGGAATCCACTGAGATCCTGTCAACAGACACAGATAGCAGTTCAGCTGAAGACAGTGACTTCGAAGAGATGGGCAAGAATATTGAGAATATGTTACAGAACAAGAAAACCAGTTCTCAGCTCTCTCGGGAAAGGGAAGAGCAGGAACGGAAGGAATTGCAAAGGATGCTCCTGGGAGAAGACAGTGGCAATGACAAAGACAGGGGCAAAAAGGACAGGAGAGACAAAAAGAGCCTCTGTAAGTAACTGCAACCACCAGAATTATGCCTGGGAAGGGATGCAGGACTTTATGGCAGTCTGCAAAGTGTGCTGCTCTGGCCTCTCAAGAGAGTGTAGATTCCTTACAGGCAGAATGTATAAACATGCTTATCTGGGGCTTTTCCCTCTCTGGGGGCTCTTCCTTCTCTTGAGCACTTAGTAGCTGAAAGTGCATGTGAAGTATATTCTTTGCCTCATATCTTTTGTTTATTTTGATCTATAAACTCACTCTGGTATTTCTTTAGATAGTCACTGCTGCTTCCTGCTTAAGTTTCCTATTTTGAGTGGGGGTGGGTCAGAGGGAGCTGTTTTTTCAGTATTTTTCTCAGGATGTTTTCACACATAGTTCCTGCAACCATCTTAGGGTTGTGTAGTTGGATCTTCTGCTTACACACAGCTCTGTGTGTGAAGCAGGCACAGTCTGCAGGCTGATAGCAGTGTCTGGTACACTGTGTGCTGTGGCAGCATGTTTGGAGGTAAATTGGGCAGCTGCCAGGTTTGGATCTCCTGGAGATATGCTTGTTTAAAGTGCATTCCAACAAAGAACTTGACATGTCCCTGACTGGCTGGTAAAACGTTTGACCTGTGAATGAACTTCATGAGGGTGCCCATGACCACTGTTACTTGTTGAATGTGTGTGAGCAAAGCTGAGCTCTGCATCTGAGTCAATGTTATTATTGTCATCTATGCTCAAATTGGGAATAAATGACTAATAAATAGTTACTGGAATCATTTATAAGGGATATGTGGAAGAATTTTGATGATTATACCTCATGAAAAGATGGCCAGTGTTACTTTGTACAAAACCTCTCAACCTGAATTATGAATAATGCTGGAAAGATTCTGTGGTCACTGGACACCCTGGTTGGGACACTCCTTGGAGAACCCTCAGTTTCTGCCAGATAACCATGCCTATGATGAAAAGCACTGTAACTAATCCATCTGCAGGGCCAGAATGCAATTGCCTTGCAGGTTGCACATGTGGGTCCTTGTTGACTGTAGCTGTTCCTCCTGGCTTTATAATCTAGCTGGATAATTAGGTATCTTTATTTCAGCTCTATTTCATGTCACGATAAGAGGACATGAACAAGCAAGGGAAAGATTTCTGTTAGGTTCTCCTGAACGTGTGTGTCTTGGAAGTTTTTAATCCAAAACCCTGCTGTATTTAAACCGATATTTCTACAGAAAAAAAAAATAAAATAAAATTAGAAACAAATAAAGCATTTTTCTTGTGGCAACAGCTTCAGCAGCCTCAGCAAACTCTCACAAGGACGATGACACTGCCTCTGTGACCAGCCTGAATTCTTCTGCCACCGGGCGCCGCCTGAAGATCTACCGCACGTTCCGGGACGAGGACGGGAAGGAGTACGTGCGGTGTGAGACGGTGCGGAAACCCGCCGTCATCGACGCCTACTGCCGCATACGGACCACCAAGGACGAGGAGTTCATGTAAGGCCCCCTTCTCCTCCCTCCTGTCTTTGCCTGCAGGCTTGCTTCATTCCATTTGGCGGTGTAGAAGAAATGTAGAGTTGAGCGTGGAAGCCCGGCTCTCTCTTTTCTCTCCACAGAGAGATTTAATGGCCGTCCCTTTGGAGGGTGATGTTGGGGAGGATGAAGCAGGAAGGCCCTGCAGAGATGGTTTATTGGTGAAAGGTTCTAAGAATGTAAAACCTGCAAGAGAGATAGAGTTAAAAGCAAGATTTGAGCTATAGGATGGTAAGCAGGAAGATGGTGATTAAGTTAGCTGAGGACCAGGACCTTGGTGATTGAGCAATACTCCTCCCCAGACAAAGGGATGCAAAAGGGGGTTGGGCCCTGCCATGTAGCAGGAAAAAGGTGGTTTTCCAGGTTTTTAGTATGCAGAATAGTATGGTAATGTAGTAGTTCTCATAGGCTGTATGTAAATTCTGTTATCCTGTACTGGTTGGTTGGTGCTGACCAGAATATTCAGCATGGGAAGGGATAAAATGTAACAGGAAATTTGCTCTCGCTGGGATTTTCCCTTCTGCTGCTCCCTCCCTTTCCCATTGCTTCCTCCTGACCTCTGGAAGCCCACTCTTCAGTCAGTGCTGCTCAGGTTGCCTGTCCCCACGACCAATAAACCACATGTCCTAAGAGCATCCCAGTCTCCGGAAATCTCTCATCGGACCCCATTGCAGCTCGTTTCTTATAGGGTGTCACAAACTTGGTGCAGTGATTGAGCTGCCAGAAGAGTGCCTGGCAAATCATGAACTAGGCTGGAAAAGTTCTGTGTGTTTCTTTGTGCCCACGCAGACGGAAGTTTGCCCTGTTTGACGAGCAGCACCGTGAGGAGATGCGGAAGGAGCGCCGCAGGATCCAGGAACAGTTACGGCGGCTGAAGCGCAACCAAGAAAAAGAGAAACTCAAGGGGCCTCCAGAAAAGAAGCCCAAGAAACTGAAAGAACGTCCAGACTTGAAAGTAAGCATATCCATACAGGTTTTGGCTACTGGAGAAGTTTTCTGTTCTGGTGATGTACTAAAGATCTCACTGGGGGATTTTCATGATGCTTCACCTCAAAACTAGGAGCCCATACATGAATTCTGATCTGTCACCTTCTATTTTTGCAGCTAAAATGTGGAGCCTGTGGTGCAATTGGGCACATGAGGACTAACAAGTTCTGCCCTCTTTACTACCAAACGAATGCCCCACCTTCTAATCCTGTTGCAATGACAGAGGAGCAGGAGGAAGAGCTGGAAAAAACAGTCATTCACAATGACAACGAGGAACTCATCAAAGTAGAAGGAACAAAAATTGTTCTGGGAAAACAGTTGATTGAGAGGTAAGGGAAAAAGCAGAGAAATGGGCAGGGATATTAAGAATAAACAATGTAGAGCCTAATGCAGAATACTCATATGTATATTAGTCACAAGAATAAAGTGTGACAGGGTTTTACATAAACTTATTACAGTATTTCAGTTGAGCATTTGGTATTATGGCAGATGGAACCAAAGCCAGTACTGGGGGGATGAATGGTCTTGAATCACATGAAGGCTGGAGAAAGTGTTGTGCTTTTCTGTTTGTGCCTAGTGCTGATGAGGTTCGCAGGAAATCCCTGGTCCTGAAGTTTCCTAAGCAGCAGCTTCCTCCGAAGAAGAAGCGTCGCGTGGGGACGACGGTGCACTGTGATTATCTCAATGTGAGTGAAGTGTTCCTGAGCTGATTGCAGCACCTCCATCCCTGTTTGTACCAACTGGCCAGGCCCTTAGCAACCTCCTTGTGCTTCCTCATGCCTGCCCAGAAAATTAATGAGCTAAATTGTCTGGGATTTCTGTGAGTAAATGTTTTGCATCTTGGAACTGCGTTCATCTTTCTGCCTCTCGTTTCTTCAGCGTCCCCATAAATCCATCCACCGGCGGAGAACAGATCCCATGGTGACGCTCTCATCCATCCTGGAGGGCATCATCAATGACATCAGGGATCTTCCCAATGTAAGTTTAAGCTGTGACACCCAAATCCTGCCTCTCAAGCAATATGGTTGAAGTAGGGTGTGTGTTGTAGACACCAGAATTTGGCTAGTTTTGTGTGGATGCATGTTCGAAGGTCATATGTGATTTTTAAATTTTTTTTTTGCAACAAAACCAGCACAAGATGCATGAAGTGTAGCAGTGTGTAATGCTTCTATATATGTGGCACTGGAGAAGATCTGTACTTCACTCTTTTCTGACCAGACTTTGCCAGAAACTTGCAAAATCAAAAGATTAAATGGAAAGTTTGAGTTGAAATGAGAATTTGAAAGTTCAGTTTCTTGACTTTTGTGCTGCAATCGAAAGTACCATCTGAGAATTCTCTGTGAGCTTTTCCTTCTTATAATGGTATTAGAGAATATTGTGTAGAAGAAAGCGTTTCCTATTGTGGGGTTGAGCTTATTCTGTTTTGTGGAACTGTTTGTGTAAAGGTTTTATACATTAGTGCCTGTTTAACTGTGGAGGTTAAACTGAGATTAAACTGTGCTAGTACTGTGCTAATGAGCATTTATTTCTTTTCCTCCTCAGACATACCCCTTCCACACGCCTGTCAATCCAAAAGTTGTCAAAGATTATTACAAGATCATTACCCGCCCCATGGATTTACAGACCCTGCGTGAAAATGTCCGTAAGAGGCAGTACCCATCCCGGGAGGAGTTCAGGGAACACCTGGAGCTCATTGTGAAGAACAGTGCCACATACAATGGTAAAAACACAGGGAAATCCTGCTTCTGCTGATACATTGTGCAGGGATGAGCTGGGCAACTTTCACAGTCAACAAAAGCAACAGAAAAGCAGAACAAATTCACTGCCAGATGGCAATAGTGAACGTCTATTGTTTTCAGATGTACTTGAAAGATTATATTAATGTTAATGAACTAATTAATAAGTAAGAAAGAAGGGAATTCCAGCATGTAGCAGCAACTAAATGATGACTGTGATGTGGTAGTTATGTGTCTGTGTCTTGGGGTGACTCAATGCCTGAAAACTTCTGCATGTTTCAAATCCTGCCCTCCTCCTTTTCATCAAGCTGCACTTTGCTGTGTGTGTTTGCAGGGCCAAAGCACTCACTGACACAGATATCCCAGTCCATGCTCGACCTGTGTGATGAAAAGCTAAAAGAGGCAAGTTCTGTGAATGAGATGTGGTCAGAATGGAGGGGGAGGCATGGTCAGGGATGGTTAAAGACTTTGAGAATAGAGGATGTGCCTGGGCAAAACACCTGGGTTTAGGGAGAGTAGTAGAAGATTAAGGGAGTTCTTCCTCCTACCCCAGAAGGTGTTGGAATTTTTATCTTTTTTTTTTTGTAATTTACAAGTGTTTTCATTAAAAGTCTCTCAGGGACAGAGTATCATGATAGTACAGTTATTAGTCTAGGGTCAGCCACTGATGTTCCCTACTTCTATTGCAGAAGGAAGATAAACTGGCTCGACTAGAAAAAGCAATTAATCCTCTCCTGGATGATGATGATCAAGTGGCCTTTTCCTTCATTTTGGATAACATTGTGACTCAAAAGATGATGGCAGTTCCAGATGTACGTAGCTTGAGTGACTGTGTGTGTGATGTGCAGAAAACAGTGATATTAAATAGAAAAGTTTTCTGTAAAATTATTATTTTGTATTATATGTTCCTACTGTTGAATAGATATCAGGCCTAGTTAAAAATCCACCTGGTAGACCTTTTCTCTGTATCCCTCTTGAACCTAAATGATTGGATTCAAGAGGTCTTGTAACAAAGACCTTAAATACATTTGGAGTGTTAATCAGCTCTGGAGACTTGTTTTACGACATTTGTCACTCAAACTGTAGGAAATTCTACACAGAAGCTTTCTAAACCTGTCTGTTTTCTTCTTTTTTTTTTTTTTCAGTCTTGGCCATTTCACCATCCAGTTAACAAAAAGTTTGTTCCTGATTACTACAAGGTGATTGCTAATCCCATGGATCTGGAGACCATCCGCAAGGTGTGTAGCTTGAACTGAGCAGTCTCTCTCTCTCTTGAGGTGTTTAGACTTGATCACTTACTGGGTGACAATTCTCTTCCAGAATATCTCCAAACACAAATACCAGAACAGGGAGACTTTCCTGGATGATGTTAACCTCATCCTTGCCAACAGCATTAAGTACAATGGTAGGTGGTGGAAGTAAGGCTTCAGCTGCCTTTTGTACTTTAATTAATTCATTTGGGCACCTGTACTGCCAAAGTGTGTTGAAGCCTGAGGCTGTGAATCATGGACTTGATGATTGTTTTCCTTTCCTGAGGAAAGAGATGCTTAAACAGTGCTGTTTTCACTGTCACATGAAGCTTTTTTACCATCTGGTGCAGAATGAGGCAGTTACATTTGGGGAGGATGTTCTGCTTGCTCAGTACACATCTCTGATCC
Source organism: Phylloscopus trochilus trochilus (assembly GCA_016584745.2). Taxonomy (NCBI): domain Eukaryota; kingdom Metazoa; phylum Chordata; class Aves; order Passeriformes; family Phylloscopidae; genus Phylloscopus; species Phylloscopus trochilus. The sequence continues at coordinate 5,559,336 of WQNJ02000046.1, forward strand.
AATGATTTGTTTCAGGGAATTTCCTTGAGACAGACAGGGTACAACCTAAATCACACTTTTAATGCTGGAACAAACTGGTTGTGCTATTTTAGCCAAATGTGAGCCCTGCTTTGCATTTATTCTTACATCAGAAGGTGTTGGGATTTCGTGTAATCAAAACCTGTCTTGCTGTCTCGGCAGCTGGAATTGAAAAAACTTCAGAAAATTATAAAGAGATTTGTTTCTTACTACAGGGTCAGACAGCCAGTACACAAAAACAGCCCAGGAGATTGTAAACATCTGTTACCAGACTTTAGCTGAGGTATGTGGACAACTTTACTGGCATATTTACAGTTTGAATTCTCTGTTCTGCAACCTTAGCAAGCTTTTTTGTTCTTAGTATGATGAGCACCTGACTCAACTTGAGAGAGACATCTCTACTGCTAAGGAAGCAGCACTGGAGGAGGCAGATCTGGAAAGTCTTGATCCCATGACCCCTGGTCCCTACACTCCACAGGCAAGTGACCAAGCAAGGCTTTCAGTTTGAATTTCCTGAGAGTTTGATCCTGATTTTCCTCTTTGTTTCGTGTTCTCCATCTGTCTGCAGTTTGTCTTTCAGTAGAGTATCTTGTTGGATGGTGTGCCAACACTCACTTTTAAGAATAAATATAAGAAGCAGTTCTGATGCTTCAGAGAGCGAGGTACCTAAGACAAAGAGAGTAATTTTCCAAGCAAATTGTAAACCTGGTGTAAAGATGAGCTCTGTACAGTCAGGAACAGCTGAGTGTTGGTTGGAAGGTCAAGGGCTGTGCAAGTGTAACATTTAGAAACCCTCAGAAGTCAAGCAGTGGCCAGGTAAGGAGAATATGGGGACAAAACATGGATGTAGAGCAGAGAGGAATCCAGGGAGCTGTTTGGTAATGATATTGTTTTAAAGGCTCATTGCTGTGGGTAAAGAAACTGCCTAATATGGTCAGCAAAGTCCAGCTGTGCACTCATTGCTGGGATTCTTTGCATCTCTTGGTTCCAGTTCCAGTGGAAAATAATGTTTTTTAACCTTTATCATTATTTTAACCTCTATCATTTTTTTGTAGCAGACAATTGTGTGTGTCAGGTGTTTTCTATGTTCATGCCGGGCTTCTTTTCAATGTTTACAGTTTGGCAAAGGTTTATAAGCTACTTGGCCTTTCTTAAAAATAATTCTTATTATTTTGGGTTGTTTGGTTGTTTTTAAAAACATCAGTTAAAAACTTCCACCAGGAATGACAAGTTAATTCATGAAAACTAAAATTATCTTTGGAATTTGCATAGAAAAGCAGGGGATGTCATCCTAGTTTCTGAGACGTGCCTTCTGTTTATTTGGAAAAGTTCACAGGCTCTGGGAAAGATCTCTGTGTTGATAATTAAATGATAAAATGCAAATGTTGTGGTATAGGAAGACAAACTAAAGCTATCTTTGCAGTTGTTCATCCCAGTTGTAGACCAATAATTTTTCAATTCTGTGCAAGTCTGATGTAGTTACATCTGGAAAGATGCATTTAAATTTAGCAAAGTCAGAGCAATAAAGAAGGGCTTGAAGTTCAGGAACAATTTAAGGCCATATGAAGATTATTTTTAAGAGAAAAGTGAGTTCAGAATTTGTTTAGGCAAGAAGTATACAAAGACTGTATGGCTGAGCCAGGATAGCAGGACACAGATGGGTTTGGGGCAATATTTAACACCCTCCCAACCATCTCTCCTCACAAAAATACCCAAAATATAGCATTTTAGGAAGGTAGAATGTGATTGCTAGAAATGATGATCAAATTCAACAGGCTGGGAATACTGACACTGAGTATCTTGGGAAAAGGCCTTCCTGCCAATAGGAAGTATTGGGCTGCAAGAGAGTCTTTGGAGATGAGTTACTGAAAGTATTTGTTGACATATTCCAAGAGTTAAATGGAATCAGTGGTGATCCCAATACACCAGAAAGTGAGGGACAAAAATGCCATTCTCTTGTCTGATGGTTTCCTTCCCAAGAGCAGTATTACCTGCTCTGATTTTATTCCAAGTTGGTGATCAGATCACCTGAAGGCCACCCTTTCCCTCTGTTTCTTGAGTGGAGGTACAGTCCCCCTTCCCACACTCCCAAAGTTGCCACAGATGGCAGGTCTGGTGGAGATTGCTTGGCTTTAGTTCCCTTCATTTTAAAGGCAGTTGTGACAGCCAACATTTATCTCCCCATATGGCTCTTCAGAGGTTGGCCTCCAGAATATAAAAGGCAAATACAGCTGAGAGCTGTCTGTGCTTTACACATCTATTTAATTTCTTAGGAAGCCTGTTTTGCCTAATGTAAGGATTATTGCTGTTGTTCTTAAGACTGTCAGTATTATCATGATGTGTGAACTGTGTATTATAAGGGGACTTTATCAAAATCCTCATATGTAGTTCCTCATTAACTCTTCAGAGGTCAATCTGCATGCAAACTGCAGGGTTGGCTTTTGGGACACTTTATCCAAATCCCCTTTTTCTTGCTTGTGTCAGCTTTAGGGGTTGAGACAGTGATTGACATGGGATTGATTGGAAGCTGAAGCTTTGTTCTTTCATATGGGCTAGACTTTTCCCAGTTCTGATTGGAGCATTTGGGGCTGACACCATTGCCATTGTAGGACATAAATGCAAAGGGACAGGCTGAGTCAGACCAAAGGTTGATGTAATCGAGTCTCCTGTCTCTGGCAGGGAGCAGAAGTAGGTGGATGCAAACATGCAGTGATCATTTTTACAGCAAACCCCCTCTGCTTCTGGGCATTGGTTGTTCAGGCTCCCTTAAACTTGTGTTGCACCTGGCCCATTGTATTCATGAGCTGCAGAGAGGTCTATTCTCCATAAATTTATTGAATTCTTTTGGAGCCTATTTGTGATTTTGGCCTCTGTAGAACAGCACTGTATAGGAGGACTGACTTCTGTTTTAAAATCTGCTATTTGGCAAACTTCAAAGCTGAGGTTCTGAGCCATTGCATTCACCCCATTTGTTCTTTAAGTATAATCAGCTCATTTTGATTAAGCAGTGTGTAATAATATGAACACTATGCCAAAAAGATGCTTTTAGTCCTGAAATCCCAGTCTTGCCTCTCAAGATACTGTTCCAGTCTCAGTTCAGTGCCTGAGAATGTTCTGTCTCCTGTTTCCACCTGTACTTTAGCCACCAGATTTGTATGATACCAGCACTTCCCTCAGTGTGTCCCATGGTGCTTCATTCTATCAAGATGAAAGCAATTTGTCTGCTATGGACACTCCCATCACTACCTCAGGGAAGCGAGGAACTCAGGTCAGAATCCTCCATTTTCTCATCTGCTTGGGGAGTTGCCTTGTATGAGCAAATTACTAAAAGGAGGCAATGGCTTTGTAGGAAACAGGTGACAAAGATCAGGTTTGCCAAGCAGAGGAGGGAATATCTTCCAAAAGTTATGGTATTTTCTTCATTTTGACTGCTCTGAGGCAAAAGTGAAAAAAAGAAAAAATTAAACAGCACTGGGAATTGAGACACTGCAAAACAAAGAATAGGGAATCAAAAGCTGCCAAAGCATCTGCCTAAGGCCAGGTATTTGTTTGCTTCACTACTTCTGGAAGTAGAGAAACCTGGTGACTCATGCTACAGAGGGTTAATATGCAATCCCTTGTTAATTCTGAATAGGGAAATGATGAAGGATATTGTACAGATCCAGAAGATCATAATTAAATTACTATGATTACATCCAGTGACAGTTAGGAGCTTGGAAGAGATGGTTGCCAAGTTGTAAAAGGGAAAGGAAAAGCAGACAGGTTAAAGGGATGAAGTCATTATAAATGAACTTGTTACCATAACCACAGAATATTTTTCCTTAGTCTTTATTCTGTATTAAACAAAAAAAATAAATGTTGAAGGAGAGGGAAAATAGCAGGATGTGCAGTAATGGGACCATGAAAATAAATTACCAGAATTAAGAAGGTGAGGAGCCACAAGACTGAAGCTGACTGGTGAGAGCTATTTCTGAACAATGCAGGCAAACAGGGATTGGTTATGAATAGTTCTGTGTAGTATTGTGGCCATCTGTAGCTTTGTGAATGCCTTCTAGATTTGGAAGCCTTCAAGCTTTCTGTAGAAATTTATAGTCTTTGGGACAGAATCTTCATGTCTTCTTTATCTTGGACTCATGGGGACTGTGGGAAGAACAGGAAGAGAAGGACAGGAAAAGATTTGGGGGAAATGCTGTATGCTTTTAAAATAAATTATGAAAATCAGCACTTTTTTTTGCAAGCCAGGGCTATTTTCCAGAAATAACTAGTTAAACAAGGAACTCTGGTGCTGTAAGGCTGGAGATTCCCAGTTCAAGGATGAGCACGTCAGGTGTGTGGAGACTGTGCTCTCTGATCTTGCAATAAAGAGAAAAAGGATCCTTGCTCTGAGAGTGATACACATATATTTTCCTTTCTGTCTTTCCCTTCCTGTACTCCCACACCCACCCCTGTGACCCAGGTGTCCCTCACACCCCCTGGGTAATGCCCAGCAGTGCCTCCCTCAGTGCCATTCCTGTTTGTGTTCCTGTCCAGATGCGCCAGGGCCGAGGTAGGCTGGGAGAGGAAGACTCTGACGTGGATATTGAAGGATTTGATGAGGATGATGATGGGAAGCCTAAGACTCCAGCCCCAGTGAGTATATTTACAGAAATCCCAGCCACAGTGTGCCTGCAGTGCTTGTCTGTTGTGTCTGCTGGCCTGAGACAGGCTGTGAAATGCAGCTTGGAAAAGTTAGCACAGTGAAATGAGGGAATACTTCAGAGTGGACAGAGTGGGAGATTTGTGACAGAAGTGTCAGCATGCTGCTGGATCTTCACCCATCCCTGTTTGTGTTTGACCCAGGAAGTTGAAGATGGAGATGGTGACCTTGCTGATGAAGAAGAAGGATCAGCCCAGCAGCCCCAGGCCAGTGTCCTCTATGAAGATTTGCTTATGTCTGATGGAGAGGATGATGATGATGGGAGTGATGAAGAGGGAGATAATCCTTTCTCGTGTAAGTGTCCTTTTCTGATTGTTCATTAACCAAGCTGATCTCATGCTTCCATCACAAAAACATGCAGTGGAGAGCAGATACCAAAGGGGCAAAATGAGGAAACTGGGTGAAAACAAAAGTGGAATAGGAATGCTGTAAGTACAGACACACAGGAAAGCAGAGTTAAGACAAGATCTTGTTGATTGTATTTCATAAAGTGAAACTGCAAAAGGTTCTGAAAACACTGTGATTATGATTTGGTATGCAGAGCCAAGAGTGGGTAGTTTAGTAAAAGTACATTTATTTGGATATGAAATAGGGTTATCAATGTTAGATGTAAAATGTTAATGTTAAAGCAATGTTACCACGAACAGGAAGAGCTGTATAGAGGTTAGTCAGACTGCTTCTATGTTTTAATACAAACTTAATCAGAAAATCATACAGTGGTATTTAGCAATGACTTCTGAAAATTATTAGGAGGGAAGAAGGGGGAATTTTTCAGAGTAGATGAGACATAAGGCCTTTTTGAGTAATGGTGGCAATGAGATTGCTTTGGAATAACATCAGAATTGGGCACTCAGTAGGTGGTGTCACCTCCCAGATACCTTTTCTGCTGCCTGGAGGAGACAGGACTTTGTAAACATTCCTTACAATCAATACTGCAGCCTTTAAACACAGACAGTGGGTGTATGAGTGAGGGATTTGTGACCAAACATTGGTTCCTTACACAGCTATCCAGCTGAGTGAGAGTGGCAGTGACTCAGATGTGGAGCCCAATGCAGTGAGACCCAAACAACCTCATGTTCTTCAAGAGAACACAAGGATGGGCATGGACAATGAAGAAAGCATGATGTCCTATGAAGGAGATGGTGGGGAGACATCTCATGTTATGGAGGACAGCAATATCAGGTAATTAGAGCTGGGAATCCTGTTAAAATCCCTTCCCTTAAAGATTTTTGAAGTGTTCATCATAAAAAGCTGAAGAATATCTCACATTTTTCTTAAAGTTTTCTTGTGACTGTTCTTACTGTTGCAACCATAATTACCATTTATTCTTACTTACAGAAATTTAAAAAAAAAAATTCACCCAGTTCTTTCTTTTAAGTTAGATGATTTCTTGTACACAGTGGTTTTTGATGGCAGGACAAATAAAGGTTTTTTACAAGCTATCTCAAACTACAAGATGCCTTTGAAGTTAAAAAGTGATTTAGCAGATGGACTTTTTCCCCTCTAAGAAAAAGCATGTTCTGACTTGAAATGCAACTGCTTAGTTGAAGTCCAGAAGTATAGGAATATGCATATTCTGTACTTTGGAAGGTGTTCAATTATTAGAAAAGGAAAAGTACAGCAATATCAGCTTTATTTTTTTTGCATTTGAGAGAACAGCAACCTACTCTCCCTTCTCCAGGTATTCTGTAGAGTATTTGATTCTCTCTTCTTCTTCTACTTGTGGAATTCAGTTTCTTAGTGCCATTATTGATATTTGCCTAATAAATCACAGGCATCCTAGCTGAGAGGTAGCTGGGCTGGCAGGCAGTGGTCAGTCCAGCCCAGGACCTTGACAAGAGTCAGCAGGAAGTGCTAGAGAAGATGAGAATGGGCTGAAAACAGTCCTGCACTTCGTGTCTGCAGTGAAGGTGACAGAAGCTGCTGTTGGAGCAATCAGCTTTTCCTGCCTGGAGTGTATCAGAGTGGAGTGAAGATACTGGAATTGTTTCATTGGAGAACTGTTTTTTCTTTAGTTTCTGTTTTAAAAAGCTGGCAGTGACAGAATTGAAATGCACAGTGGTTCCTAGTGTTCACAGCACTTCAAGCCAGCTCTTAGAGCAGTTAATTACAGAACTGCTGGTATCAGCAGCTCATTTGAAATTATTTTCTTCTGTCTTCTAGTTATGGCAGCTACGAAGAGCCAGACCCAAAGTCCAACACGAGAGACACAAGTTTCAGCAGCATTGGAGGGTATGAGATCTCAGAGGAGGAGGAGGAGGAGGAACAGCAGCGCTCTGGGCCAAGTGTGTTAAGTCAGGTCCATCTGTCTGAGGATGAGGAGGACAGCGAGGACTTCCACTCCATTGCAGGAGACAGTGACCTGGACTCAGATGAATGAACTCCTTTCCCTGAGATGATTGTCATCCTGAGCCACTCTGAATTTCTCTTGTCCCAGTTTGGAACAGTGTAGTGTGGGCTGTGTTAGCAAGATTTTTTTTTATTATTATTATTTTTAGATATAATATTTTAATTGATTATAAAACACGTTACATGAATGAGTAAATGGTGAAAAATAAGCATTTGACAAGCGTGTCCTGCTGAAGCCTTGACTTGTTGTAGTCTGTGCTGGCTCCAGAATCCAGATACAGATTTGTATGGTTTGTTCTTCAGTCTTTATAGATGTAAAGTAATTCCTCAGAAATACTGGCCTGTTGGATAGGTGCACGTCTGTCAGGAAAAAACTGTGTGCTTGCTCAGAATGAAATACTTGCTGTTGATGAACAACTGTAAGGCAATTTTCATTTCATAAAGGGGAGCCTTTTCTCTGGGACCACAAATACAGTGTCCAATGTCTGACCCCTGAGTGGTGTTGGGAACTACCTAACTACTACCAATACTTCAGAAACAGCTGTCTTACTTTTTTCTATGAGTTGCAATTACTCCCATAAAGGAGACTGTGGTAATTCGAGCCTTTAGGATGATTCACCGGGCTGATTTTCAGTGCCCCGGGGAAGCTCGTGGAGACCCCGGGGTTCGGTACGGAGCCGATGGAAACCCAGCGGGAATGGGGATCCAGCCGCCTTTGCTGCCGTGTCTCTGTGTGCCGGTGCGGCCGGGAGCCGGGCAGTGAGTGCGGGTACACGGTGAGCTCCGCTGTGCCCGAATAACCTCCCGGCTATTGAGCTCTGCCGTCGCTGTCACTGAGCTGCAGTGTCTCGGTGAGCTGTGCTGTTCGGTGACGGGGCTCTGGAGCCCCAGGGAGCTCCGCAGTCCCGGTGACTGAGCTCCGCTGGTTGAGCTCCCCCGTCCCGCTGTTTGAGCTCCTCTATCCCGATGGTTGAGCTCCTCTATCCCGATGTTTGAGCTTCGCTGTTCGAGCTCCCCTGTCCCGCTGTTTGAGCTCCCCTGTCCCGCTATGTGAGCTCCCCTATCCCGATGGTTGAGCTCTGCTGTTCGAGCTCCCCTATCCCGCTGTTTGAGCTCCTCTATCCCGATGTTTGAGCTCCCCTATCCCGCTGTTTGAGCTCCTCTGTCCCGCTGTTTGAGCTCCTCTATCCCGATGTTTGAGCTCCTCTATCCCGATGTTTGAGCTCCCCTATCCCGCTGGTTGAGCTCCTCTATCCCGCTGGTTGAGCTCCTCTATCCCGCTGGTTGAGCTCCTCTATCCCGCTGTTCGAGCTCCCCTGTCCCGCTGTTTGAGCTCCCCTGTCCCGCTGTTTGAGCTCCCCTGTCCCGCTGTTTGAGCTCCCCTGTCCCGCTGTTCGAGCTCTGCTGTTTGAGCTCCCCTGTCCCGCTGTTCGAGCTCCCCTATCCCGCTGGTTGAGCTCCCCTATCCCGCTGTTCGAGCTCCCCTGTGCCGCTGTTTGTTCGAGCTCCCCTGTCCCGCTGTTCGAGCTCCGCCGTCCCGGTCAGCGCCGGTTCCGCGGGGCCACGTGCGGGCGTACCGGGAGGCGGCGGCGCATGCGCAGTCCCGCCGCCTTTGGCGCAGCGCTGCGCGCGGAAGGATAACCTCGGGACTACAGCGCGCCGATCCCAGCAGCTCCCTCCGCCCGCCGTGTGGCAGCGCTGCCCGGCGCCGCCCGGACTCTTTTCCGCGGAGATAGTTCCGGCCGCGGCCATTCGGTACCGCCGCCGCCGCCATTTCGGGAGCGCCGCCTCAGCGCGCCGCGACCGCGGGCAGCTCGGCCCGGCCCGGCCCGAGCGCCCCTTCTGCCGTCGCCGCCACAGCCCCCCCGGCCCCTGTCCCGATGGCGACCTCCGTGGGAAACGTGGCGGACAGCACAGGTACCGTGCGCTGCGGCGCCCCCGGGGACGGGCTGGCCGGGGACAGCGGGGGCCGGGCCGTGCCCTCGCCCCCGGGGCCGCTCCCTACTCGCCGGGCCCTCGCCTGGCAGAAGTTTCCAGACGCGGCAGGGCGGGGGTGCCCCCGCCGCCTTTGTGGGGGTCTGTGCGCCCCGGGCCCGAGCGCGGTCCTGGCTGCGCTCCGGTGGGCGCTGCCCGTGGGCAGCCCCCGGGCCGCTGCCGGGGAGGCGCGGGGAGGTGTGAGTGCGGCGGGCTCGCTGCTATATTTATCAGACTATCAGGTGACTGCGTTAGAGGGCGAAGTAGGGTAAAAGCCTGACCCAAAATGTGTGTTGGTTTGCCCAGAATCTCTCGCTGCACTTAGGCAGGAGTTTTTTTTCAGCAGCCTGGTCGAATGGAAGGTGTCCCCTGCCCATGGCGGTGGAATTGGAGCGAGGTGGTGTTTAAGGTCCCTTCCAACCCAAACCGTTCTATGATTCTGTGGCATAGCCAAGCATTAAAGCGCTTTTCTGAGCAGTAACATAGCGTGTTGCATCAAGGAAAGATCCTGCCCTGAATTTAGTTCGTAGATCCAGAACTTGAGGAAAGGAGGAGAAATCGGACTTTCTCTGTAGAGCAAGGGAAAGGAGTGTTATGCTTACTGAAAGGATGAAAGGACAACACCGCTTTATCCCCCAGATTTTGGGGCGTTTCTGTAACCTGAGGGGCAGGAAGAGCTGAAATGATGCCTGGGCAAAGCAGAAGGAAAAGGAGGATTTTTGGAGAGAGAGACGGGATGATAGCAGTGCGGAGATGGGGACCTAAAGAGAAACGGTAGTGATACAGAGAAGTGCTGCAGTACGGGATTTCCGTACCTTCTCAGCTAGAACCGTGTGTGTGTGGTCAGCGAGGCTGCAGCATCCTCCTGGAGCCCGGATCCCTGGGGTAGAGAGAGAGCCACGTGCGCGCTGGGAGAGAGAGAGAGAGAGAGAGAGAGCCCTGTGCTATCCAGCACCTCCCAGCTGGAGGAAACCGCTGCTTCTGCCTGGAACCACATCGTGTCTGCAAGGTTCAGCACGAGTGTATTGCAAGCCTTTAGGATGGTATTTGTGGGAAGGAAACGGCCTTGGGCGCCTTTCTGATGGTTCTGTGCAGCTTTTTGTTTTGCTTGTATTGTCTAGAAGCCTCAGGGAAGGTCATTGTCACAGTGCTGTGCTAGACTTTTCCAAGGTCACGCAGCACAAGTTAGCCTAGGTACGGAAATTAATTCATGCAAGACTTGCTAAGGGATTTTCCTGGCTGTGTTTCCTCGCTGTGCGATTATTTTCTTTACAAATTGATTCAGTGAGCATCCATTCATGGGCTGTTTTACGGATATTTTGCACTGCACAACTTTCAGCCAACTTTGTATTAAAAGTTTCACTCGTTCTGGACTTTGTGATGTGGCTGTCCACTTCCTGCTTTTCATTGAACTTCATAGTCGTTTATAAAATGAATGCTTGGAGGTAGATGACTAGTAATTTTTCACTGAGTTTGCTTTATCTCTGGAGACAAAGGGTGGGTTGTTTTGTAAACAGAGTCACTTGATAAATGAAAGAAAATATCAGCGTTTCTTCTTTTGTTGCTTTTGTTAGTAGTTCTCATTCCCAGGTGTTAAATGTGCACCGCCTGCCTTCTTGCCCTGGAAGTTGCAACTTCAGTTTGACTTCTTGCTTTAAGTAGGCAAAATGTAGCATTTAGATCATGATTGAAAGCTTCTTTCCCTGCAGTCATAAGTCTTGAAGTGTGAATTTCTGGGTGGTTTTGTTTTAGGGTGCTTTTTGTTTGGGTTGGGTTTTTTTTTTTTTTTCACTTTGAAATTCACTGAAACAATGAAATGTATTTGAAGAGGAAATTGAATTCACGAGATGTGCTCTTCCTCTGCCTGGTTTTTCTGTTTGTGCCATCAGCGGAACTTGAAATCACGCTGACTGCCAGAAGGGCAAAACCTGCTAACAGCACAGGGGCCGAGTGAGGAACAATCTGCTGGTGCTCCAGTATTGCTGTCAGCACCATTTATAAGTGCTGTGGTTTTCAGCCACAGTTCAACGTTCTCTTGTTGAGTAAAGGTTGTGCCTTTTTATCTTTGCCAGTAGATTTAACCAGATCCAGAACTCCACTTTGCCCTTAGTCAGGGTTTGTAAAACCGGAGTCTAATCTAGATGAAGATACCTAGTTACTAATTTGTCAATTGTCTGAAAATGAATGGCAGTGGCAGTTCCGATTCACTCTGGAACAGTTCATAGGACTGAGAGAGACAATATACCATCTGGAAAAACTACTGTGCTTATACCATAGAGGACTTGCAGTCTTACATTAAAACCTACTGGTGCTAAATCCCCAAATCTGAAACTAACTTAAATAAATTGCATCAATCCCAATTTCATAAAATAAACACTAGCTAGTAGATCTGTATCTAATCTCTTCATGATTATTTTGGCTGTCTTTAAAGTTCTTACAAAAGCATGAGGGTCTCTGGACTTTTGTACTACCTCACTACAAAAATGTAGGCTCAGCTGTTTGAGGTGCTTTCTTGCCTTAGGAAAGGTTTATCTGTTTCATTTAGATTCCAAATTTTAAAACGGTAGGATGAGGTGGGAAGTGTTCAATGAATGGAATTAAGGGGCTGCAGAGTACAGGAGGAAAAACGGGACACTTGCAGTAATCAAACCTTTTAATAGTACAAGTTGCTGGTATAAAGGCAGAATTTGAAGGCCAGCACTTTTCTCTAGCATGGATGGTTGTGGGTTTTTTCCAAGCTCCACTTGCTTATTACATTGTAAGAAATCTTACTTACTTTTCTCACTTCCGGGTGTTTTGTCTAAAACAGGTGGTGTTTCATTTAAGTATTTCAGTCTCCACAGCTGGGTATTAAATACTAAAACTGTTTTGTCACTCCTGTTTCAGCTAAGCCTCCAGGAGCAGTAACTCCTTTCCTGTACCCTGTCTGCTTAATGGTTCCTCCTGTAGGCCAGTTGCATAATCATTGAAGTGTGTGTTTGTCTCTCATCAGATATTGTTATTCCAGGACCATTTCTTTTTTTCTGTGAAGGGATTTTGACTGTTCAGAGAAAATGTAGGAGTATGCAGGATTCAAGAAATGTTACTCATTGTGCCTTTTTTGCCTTTTTTTTTAAGAGCTTTCGCTACTTGCACAGCAAAACTTTCTTTTGTTCAAGGTCTTTATTAAAGTCTTTGTCTTTTGTCCTTCATTTCCCTATTAAATTGTTAGAACTTTCTTTTAACATAGCAAGCTTAGGATTTTCAGTCGTGGGGGAGAGTGAGAGTGAGGAGAGTCATTGTTCTGTTAGCAGCACTTCCACTGTTAGGAACCAAAATATCATCTCATGACAGGAGTCTCTTACAGAATAATGGAAAATGATTGACTTACAACGGTTCACAGTCGTTACAGTCTGCATTTTTACTATTATTACCTGAGGGAGGCAAGGACTGGTACAGATAAGATCTTAGCTTCCCAACTGTCACCTGCTGTAATGTTTCATGTAATTTCAAACATTTTCATCCATTAGTTGTGTACGTTTTTGTTTTTTTTTTTTTTCTTTGTTTTGTTTTCGTTTTGTTCCCATCATCTAACTTTTTGTTTTCCCCCCTTTAAATGTTTTGGTGATTCTCCAGAACCAACGAAACGTATGCTTTCCTTCCAAGGGTTAGCGGAGTTGGCTCATCGTGAGTATCAGGCAGGAGACTTTGAAGCAGCAGAGAGACACTGCATGCAGCTCTGGAGACAGGAGCCTGATAACACTGGTGTGCTTTTGTTACTGTCATCCATTCACTTCCAGTGTCGCCGACTGGACAGGTAAGCCTCTTCCCTCTGGACTTTTGCTGGGGTAGGAGAAATACAAATTAGGCTCATCAGCTTTACAGCAAACAAGAGGCCTTGCTGTTACTGTAGTGTTATTTTAATATTGTACCTGTTAACATTGGAACATCAGCCACGTTGGTGTGTACTGGCAGGATTTACATGTGTAGTGTTCGTTCCACCTACAGTCTAAGGGTTTGTGATTTGGGGGTTTTTCCTTCAAGTTGTAAGACTGTTTCCTGCACAGCAACATGTTTAGTGATCTGAAAGTTGTTTCTATGTTCTTTTCTGCTTGCCTGTTCTTGATCTTGTTTTCTGTGCCTCTAGCATTCTGAACTTCACTTCTTCTAGCTGTAAATTCATGTTTGCTGGTGAAGGAAGTAAGAGCTTGTGACTTACATTTGTTTTATATAGTCTTCTGATTGAAGTTGTAGTGGTTCAGATATGGGAAAATGGGAAAAACAACAGAATTTTGCATATAAGTCATGTCCTGCTTCTTGAGAAGAATATCAAATGGAACATGGCATAAAGCATACAGATGTTCAAAGAGGGATTCCTGTAGGGTTTTTTCTAAGTGTATTGAGCTCAGGTTTGCTGAGGCAACTTGACCCCTTCTGACTCTAAATGAGATCAGTACAACCTAAAATGGGAACCAGGGCAATCAGAGTTTAAAGTGGGAGCCTAAAGATACAGGAAGGCTCTGTAAGTCCAGATTTGTTGGCTGTGTATTTGGCTCACCTGAGCATGAATCTTCACTAGAGTAACTAGATAAACAGACAAACACTGAATGTCCAGGGTGGGTTTGTTTGTTTTTATTGGTTTGTTTTCGGGTTGTGGTTTCTTATTTGCTAACTTGTCTGTTTTCTCCAGGTCTGCTCACTTCAGCACTTTGGCAATCAAACAGAACCCACTGTTGGCCGAAGCCTATTCAAATCTGGGCAATGTGTACAAGGAGCGTGGACAGCTGCAGGAAGCAATTGAGCATTACAGACATGCACTGCGCCTCAAACCAGATTTCATTGATGGATATATTAATTTGGCTGCTGCACTCGTAGCTGCAGGTGATATGGAAGGAGCAGTACAGGCATATGTGTCTGCCCTTCAGTACAATCCTGTAAGAAATGCTTTATTTTATACAAGTCCATTCTTTATTACTGCCTTAGGAACAACAGTAGCAGCTTTCAGGGAATGAACAATAGATAACCCTTCCAGCCTGTATACCATAAACTTAATGAAGCCTTTAGTACTGTTGTTAGGGATCTTTGAGAGGCTTTTGTCACAAAAATTACATATTGCAGTAAGGGCTACTGGTTGTTTGCTTTTCTGTATATGTACCATGCTTACCTTTCTAGATAAAAGAAAAGGAAAGTTTGGATTTTTGTTTTCTGAAGGCAGAAGCTTCAGTGAATGGCCCTGTATTTAGCTTTGTGTGCTTTAAAGTAGTACTACAGGGAGAGAGAGAATTGATGCTTAGACTTGCATGTGAGATCTTGGAAAATCACCAGGTATTACATTATCATGAAGTCAGAAATTTCATGGTGGTGACTGTTGCCTTGGTAAGATTTCTGCTGTAGACTGAGTTAGATTTCCATTGTGAGCTGGTTTACAGGAGTATCACTTTAAGTTTTAAAGGCTGAAACTGTCTGTCTGTAAGTGACTCCTATAACATTGATCTGGTGTTTGGATTTTTGGCTGTAACTGTTTCAATTTGACATTTTTAGTAAACAGACTGCTGTCCTCTGTTTATTTTGCATCATACTCATTACATTTGTATAGTATTGCTTACAAGATAAAGGAATTTGCTTGCTCTTTGGTCAAACATTTTGATAAAAAGTACTGCAAATGCAGCATTGTTTCCACGTGCATAAATTCTTTTTCTGTAGGAAAAGCAAAAGCAAATCCAGTCCAACAAGAACCCAGAACCTTATTTCTCTGTGTTGTTAAGCCAGTGTGAATTTGTGTAACTTAATATGCCAAGTGATGTAACCTGTGGATGCACTGGCATGTGAGAAGGTGGGGTTTTTTTCAGGAGTTGAATTTTGTTTAGGTTAGTAAATCTTTTCATTAGTGTTGACAAAATGTCAACATTCTCTGTGGTCTTTACTACTGGATAAATGCAGAGTTGCAGACTCTGCTTTCATTTCAAACAAATGAAAGAACAAGAACATGTGGTAAAGCTGTTGGATGGATTAGTGGGCAAAACAATGAGAAAAACTTCTCTAGGGATACAGGCAGCAAAATCACTTTATATATCTATTTAAAAGCCATAATAGCAATGGTGTATCTTAAGAGTACAGGTTTGGAGTTGTGGTTTGAAAAAAAAAAAAATAAATGGGGCTTGAAATGCTTACATGTGGCAAAAGGACTTAGCTGCTGGAGGGGCATTTGTTTTCAGTTTTTTATTTCTGTATAATAGGAACTGTATGAAATACTACTTTTTAATTCCTTACAGTACTAAATTTGCTCAGATTATCTGTTGTTTGTAATCTCAGGTCAAGAAAAACAATTTACATTTGTGATGTAGCTGTTAAGAATCTAAACTAAGCTTTAGGTGGCTGGGTTGTTCCTTGCAAATTCTCTGTGAAGACCTGTGGGGAATCTGAAGTCCTGAAACTGATGATGTGATTTTGATTTTTCAGGACTTGTACTGTGTTCGTAGTGACCTGGGGAACCTGCTCAAAGCCCTGGGTCGCTTGGAAGAAGCCAAGGTAGGTGTTGGGTAGAATACATGTAAACATCAGTGTTTTGAAAACTTGAACTTTGCACCAAGTCTTCAAATCTGCGTTGATCTACAGACAGTCCGAGAAACTTCTGAAAACTGAAGGCACTGAAACACCCCAGAGTAGTTGCAGGGCAAGATATGGCATGTCCATGTTTAAAAGTTGGTTTAAGTCAAGAAATGGAAAGTTACCAAGCCTTGCTGCTGAACTAGACTATCTGATACCATTCTGAAGTATTGGGCAGGGGCTCCATCATGCTTTCATCTGGAAATAAGTAACAATCCTTCAGATCTGAGGCTTGCCTGCTGGTGCCAAGCAGAGAGCCTGTGGTTAGCTCCAGATCCCTGTACGATGCAGGTGCAATTGAAAAGGCTGCTCTTCTAAAGTCCTTTGTGGCTTGTAAGTGGAGAAGAAACTTATCCAAATGTTACCTTGTAATATTGGCTTTTAAAGATTTTTATTCTTTTAACTTTTCCCTTCCCTTGATAGTGGAAGAAAGGCTAGTAAATAATAGCTGCGACACACACCACCCCCCCACCCCCATCCCCCAATATCTTTTCTTCATGTCTTCCCTCCCCCCTCCCCCCAAAATAAAGAAATCGGAAGGACAAAGCTGGTTTGTTTGGTAAATGAACTGATCAAAAGAAAACTTGCTGTAGTGGAAAGGTGGCTTCTAGCAGTCGTGCGTTTCCTAAACCGAGAATTCGAACACCCAAGATGAGTTGAGAAAAAATTTCTTGGCACGTTGAAATTCGGATTGCAGAAAGAAATTGTCTTGTTACAAGCCACCTTACGCGTCCGCGCTGCAGGGGTGAGGAGCGTGGAGAAACCAGAGCCACTCTGGGCTCCACGGCTGTCGCTCCAAGCCCCACGCGCATGCTCAGAAGTGGAGTGTATGAAGAGCGTAGCTGTCTGTTTGGCTGCAGCACCATTCGGGGGAGGGTGGGCATCTTTGTGGGGCTAAACAGGATCCAAATTTAATCATTGCTTTGTTTCTCCCAACAACTTGGATGCGTGTACCAGCCTAGGGCAGCCTGATCGATTGGGTCGGATCCAGGTTGAAAACATTGCGTAGCAGCGTTCAGAGTTGAACAGTCTTTGAGACACTTGGTTCTCAGCCCACCAAGCGGACAGCTAACATGAATTGCACTTCACTGCAGCTTTAGTGTGACTGGTATAGGCCAAGACACTGCGCCTGCCTTAGGTTGCTGACTTCTTTGTTTCAGAGCTCTGGAGACACCTAGTTTGAAAGTGTTATTCCGTTTTGTGAGAACTTAATAAACGAGGAAAAACATCTTGAGTAAATTGCAATGTGTTTCTTTGGTTATCAGTCCATTTGAAAGATCAAGCCAGCAGATTCCTTACAGTTTGAACTAAAAATTTAATTTCTTTGTAGATGTTTCAGAGCCTTTCTTCCAAAAAAAAAAAAGTCCCTGCTGTATGCAATTGCCCGATTAACCCTCTCCCTTCTGCATGTCTCCCTTGTTACAGACAGATTATCCTCATTCCCATGTGTTAAGACATATCCAAAAAAATGCAATTGCTTTGTTGAACTCTTACTAATGATCTTGTTTTATTTTCTCTCTTGTTTTTGGTTTTTCACCACTGATATTGTATTTAGAAGGTTTCAGGTGGGTGAAACCTCCTATTCCATGCGTAAGGTGCCTCGCTGAAGGGAGCTCGAGGCCTGGATCTAGGGCAGACACACACCTCCTCCTCCTCTTCCAGCAAGGAACGCACCGAAAAGTCACATGATGAGAAATATGGTAACGGGTTTGTAACTGCCACAGCAAAACCATTTGCCTCCATGCCTGAATCTTCTGTCTTGTGGCTTCAGAAACAGCTTAAAATATTTAATTACAAGCAAGTAATGTAAGACTATTTTATACTATTAGCCACAAATTCTTTCAAAGAAGTAAAGTAAAAGTAAATTAAAAATATTTTTTTTTTTAAAAAAGAAATAATTGGAGATAGTTAATAGTAAAAGCTTCTAACTCTTCCGGTTGTTCATTTTTTTCCTTTTTTCTTCTTTGTTTGGATTGCAGCGTTCTGCTCTTCTGATGATGCGCTGTGATCCTGCAGTAGCGCAAAGGCTGCGCAGCGGTAACGCGCATTGCGTGCGATTAAAGCCCCCGTGAACGGTTGGCTCGATGATTAATCTCTGATCGGGCCACTGTGCCCGAGCTCCAGGCTGAAGCCTTTTTGGATAAAAATTGGGTCGTTAACGCAATTAGTTACCCAGTCCAGCCATCAAATTGAACATGAGAGTTTTGCGTGGGCCTGTCTGGTAGATTAATGCTTCTGGTCGGCCGTTCACTGCACCTTGGGGCCATCACTAGAGCCAAGCAGTTCGCAGCGATAGCGTGGCGCCGTGCTGGGTAGGATGCGCAGCGATTTCTTGCGCTTGCATTACAGGGACCTAAACCTTCATGCAATCCTGTCATTTGAGGTTTCGAAGCTGCAGGAGAGGGTGAATTGTGTTGGAAGAAACTGGGGAAGCAAGATACGGACGGGGGCGTGTCATCTCATTGTGACAAGCACACTTCAAACTGAGGCGTGGTTTTATCTTTTTCAGTTTTTTTTTTATTTTTTTCCTTTTTTTTTTTTTTTTGAAGTAACTTCTATCTCATTTAGAACATTTGAAAATTTTGTTTCGGAGCGAAGTTATTTTTACACGATCATTTTTTGATTTTTTTTTCCCCCCCCCCACGCTTACGGGCGGCAGACATTTCTGATGAACTGCTTGAACTGTTCTGAAGATGATTTCTGTGTGGATCTGGTGTCTGAAGGGATGTTAATTAATCTGTTACCAGCATAACTGAAAAATGGTGGGCTTGCACCTGGGTTTTGGTTTGCGCTGGCGCAGGATCAACAACAGTTTGCAGCGCATTAGTTTTGGCGCAAGCTAGCCTATACTGCAGGGTCACTTTTGGCTGGTTAGAGAAGGCATACTAACAATTATTTTTTCTCATTTTTTTCTTTTTTACAAATATTCCCCTTCCCTTGTATCTCTCTTCTTTAACTATTCCAAGGCCTGTTACTTAAAAGCAATTGAGACTCAACCAAACTTTGCAGTGGCTTGGAGTAATCTTGGCTGTGTTTTCAATGCCCAAGGAGAAATTTGGCTTGCAATTCATCACTTTGAAAAGGTAACTACCTAAGGGAGTCAGCTTCACTGCTGGATTTGAATGTACACGCAGTTGTGCTTGCCAGGTGATAAACATTTTGATAGTGGAGAACTTTGTGTGATGCTGTTAGTTAACAGCTCCTGTTAATTGTTTTTTTTAAACTTGCTGGTGTTTCAAACTGCCTATGTGCTACTAGAGAGGGACACTTGGAACTCCCCTAGGACTTCAAAATAAATTAAATTGTTCTTCAGCCTTTTCCCAGACTATTTTTTTTTAAAATCTGATTTGGTGATAATGTTTTGCATGCTTTGTATGTGAGAGAAAGTCAACTTGGAGTTTAAAATCATTTTGCATTGTGGTTTTTGTTACGGGTATTACTGTCCTTTGAGTAACTGAGAAGAACAGTTTTAAGTGACACATGAATTCCTCTTCTCCAGGGTTATTTTTCACTACTGTTCAGACTTCTCTAGATTAGTGTCATTAAGCAGTTGTCTGATACCTTCCATTTAATGTCTAATAGGCATTGTAATTAATTTTGTCCTCCTCTCTAAAGTTTCTAGAGTGCCCTAAAGCTGAGTTTAAGATGTGGTAACAGTTTCTTCCTGAAATTCATGGCTTTAAATCTATAGAAGAAAGTCTAGCTGCTCAAGATATTTTTTTGATGTGTATCTAGTTCATGATACATGAAGTATTTCAATTTGGAGTAGTTAAATGGCTACTGAATTTTCCCTGCACATGATGTATTTGCTGTTTCCATGTTCTTGTGAACAGCCTGTTTCCCTGCACTGGTAAAGCTTTAAAATTCTGTCTTTGCAGTAGATAAAGGATACAGATAAGGTTCCTTAGGGTTTTTTCTCTAAAAACAAGCTGAAGACAACATAGCATCAGTAGACAGGAGTGTTAAGTATGATCAGCCTAATGTGAAATAAATGCTTAACACTTTATTCTGCAGTAGTTGCAACTCAATAGATAAGCAAACAAATAAATTTGAAGGTAGTACATGCTACATCCATTTCTACAGATAAATAACTTTGCTCTGTGATTGCTTTCTATGTTGTCCTTCTTTACTGGGTTATTGATAAAGTCTTAAAAGCCTATAAACAGATTATGTTTATCAAATTTTTAAGACACAGCAAACAGCTCAATTTCGTAGAACATGTGTTTCTATTTAATGCTCAAAACTTCTACTTCAAAAATTTTTTCAGGCTGTAACACTTGACCCAAATTTTTTGGATGCTTATATCAATCTGGGAAATGTTCTGAAGGAGGCAAGGATATTTGACAGGTAAGCAGATCAAGACTTCTGCTCTCTGTGGCTTGTCAGATGTATCAAGATAAAAATTATGTTTCTTCTGTAAAGTGTCTATGGACAGGGGTAGCAAAGACTTCAGCTCTTAGCAAGCAGATGGCTTTGAAGTGCAGGCTACTGGTCTATTTAAATAAAAATAAAAAACTCAGTGAAGTGTATTCTTTCTTGTTGCTTTCTTGTACTTAACGCATTGTCAAAAACGAGAGTTTCTGATGAAAATAGATTTGAAATTAAGGCTGGGGAGAGTAAAAATAAGATGCATGAGAAAGACCTGAAAGCTTGAATTCTCTGCTTTCATTATGTGATTCAGAACATAATTTACAAGTGTGTCTCTTCTAGAATTTCCCTTCTGTGTGAGACAAACTGGAATGCTGCAATTCAGCTAAACATCTGATTGAATATTCTGTATTTGTGACATCTGCCTCATGTTATTGCCTTGGGTTGCAATGGTGTTGCTGTGTTGTTGAACTAACCTGTTCTGAGACCTCTAATCTGATAATGTGAACCTTTTGTTTCTGGGAAAAGTTCCAGGCTGTGTTGTTTATATGCAATGTACTATATTGCATCTGTTAATTGGTTTTTAATTTCTGATAGCTGTGGCTTGTGGCCTCAAATTTAATAAAAAGCTTGCAGGGAACAGGTTAATTATCTGCACTGCACACAGTCTTAATTGATTCAGTGATGTCTGATTTAACCAGGAATTAGTGGGCCAAACAGGGGCATGTTTTTCCACAATTTCAGATTTTACATCACCTTTTAAACATTTACTTATGTATATTGTTATGCTTTTCCTAGAAATTAGATTTGAATACATCAGCCATTTATATAGTGCTATAGTTATCGTTATAGTGCTTTAATTATTTAAAGATTTCACTTTTGAACAAAGTGATGATTTAAGTCTGAGTAAATACAGGTAGGTTAGTGGAGAGAATAAAGATGTAATGTGATACCATTTATCTTGTTAACATTAAATAATAAACTGGTAAAAAATGGAGTAAGGAAAAAAGGTGCTTTTCCTAGTAATGAAGAGTGTTAAAAATAGCAGCCAAAAGCTTTACTTGTTTTCCAGAAGACTTAACATCGTTCACTCTACACCAAGGTAAATAATTCCTGCTCTCTGGAGGATTGTTTACCTTCTCTGTTTTGTTTATTTTGTTTTTTTTTCCCTTTATTTTGTTACAGAGCTGTGGCAGCTTACCTGCGAGCCTTGAGCTTGAGCCCAAATCACGCAGTTGTGCACGGCAACCTCGCCTGCGTGTACTACGAGCAGGGCCTGATAGACCTGGCCATAGACACCTACAGGAGGGCCATCGAGCTCCAGCCCCACTTCCCTGACGCCTACTGCAACTTGGCCAATGCCTTGAAGGAGAAAGGCAGTGTAAGGAGCACTTCTTTTCCTCTTAAAATGACAGGGAATGCTTTTTTTAACACACACCAGCTGTCACCTGTTTGAAGTTGTTAAGCTGGATGTTAACCTCGCTTAAAAGGAAGAACAAATCAGGAAATCTCCGTCTTGAACCTTTAAAAGTGATTGTATAATGACTTCTGATAAGCAATGCTTTTACAATAAATGTCACTACATTAACAAGTGCCTCTTTTTTTTTTTTTTGAAGGTGGTGGAAGCAGAAGAATGCTACAACACAGCCCTTCGACTTTGTCCCACTCATGCAGATTCTCTCAACAACCTGGCAAACATCAAGAGGGAGCAGGGCAATATTGAGGAAGCTGTCCGTCTGTATCGGAAGGCTCTTGAGGTACAGCTGAGTGTGAGGGAGAGGTGGGGTGGGTCAAGCTGAGAATGTGTAATAGGACATAAGTCTAAAAAAGAGTAAGAAAATACAGTAATAAATGCACTGATGTTATTGCTATGGTCTGCTTGAGATATTGGAGACAGTCAACTTCTTTTTCTTCCAGGTGTTTCCGGAGTTTGCTGCAGCGCATTCAAACTTAGCAAGTGTTCTGCAACAGCAGGGAAAGTTACAGGAAGCTCTGATGCATTACAAAGAGGCTATTAGGTAAATGGATTCTCCCTGTAGGAGTCCCAGCCTTTCCTAATAGGAAAGTGCCTGGATTTGTACAGAAGATGACTTAGTTGTGTGTTGTAATTTCCCTAGTTGCTCTTCAGATGGAAAAGTCTGGGTATGAGCATGTTTTCTTGTTGGAGGAGGAGCGTTTCTTGTTCATGAGATACTCTCTTTTATTTTTCAGAATCAGCCCCACATTTGCAGATGCTTATTCTAATATGGGAAACACTCTGAAGGAGATGCAGGATGTTCAGGGAGCTCTGCAGTGCTACACCCGTGCCATTCAGATAAACCCAGCTTTTGCTGATGCCCACAGCAACCTGGCCTCGATTCACAAGGTAGCACATGCAAATGATTCACTCTCAGAAGAGTGTGGTGGGGCACTGTGAGTAGTTACCCTGAGGATATTTTTACCTGCTGACTCATTTCTGTCTCTTCACAGGATTCAGGGAATATACCAGAAGCCATTGCCTCTTATCGTACTGCTCTGAAACTGAAACCTGATTTCCCAGATGCCTATTGCAACTTGGCCCACTGTTTGCAGGTGAGGAAGATGAGGCTTTGATTGTAATTCCTATGATTCCTCTGCAGGAGGTTACTAATTTAAATGTAAAGAGTTAGTTAGACTTAAGTCTTAAACCAGGAGATAAGATTATACAGTTGTCAACAGTAATTACAGAAGTTCTTACTTCCATTTTTGGAAGAAACATTAATCTTAACCTGTGAAATAACTGATACAGGCCAAAGGAAGCTGTTGTCCTAATCTTTGTTTTTCCTTTTTTATAGATTGTCTGTGACTGGACAGACTATGATGAAAGAATGAAGAAGCTGGTTAGCATTGTAGCTGATCAGCTGGAGAAAAACAGACTGCCTTCTGTACACCCACATCATAGCATGCTGTATCCCCTTTCTCACAGTTTTAGGAAGGCAATTGCTGAGAGACATGGAAATCTCTGTTTGGACAAGGTAGGGAGTTCTGTACAGGCCCTTTGTTGATCATTGATTGAAGTTCTTTGGAACTTTTCCTGTTCCTACTCAAAATTCAATACTCAGATTTGTCAGAATTAGCCTTTGTAAGCTTTCTGAGTCACTGACACGTGAAGAGATGGGATGTAATGTTCATAGCTGTTCGTGCTTTTGAATTTTGAGACCAGCTACTTGTGCAAGTTACTATTTATAATTGAAAATGTGCCATCAGCTGGGAAGAGGGTCTGGTTAACTAATGAAAGGTAACACATTTTCAGAGTGAGTTGTCTGAGTAGCCTGATAATCCTGTCAGAGATGGTGGTTACAAGCTGGTGCCTGGGGAGGATGGAGAGCAAAGAACAGAAAAGATGCTGTGAACACAAATGCTTTGTGGTTTGAGAACTTCCTGAGGATCATGGTGTGGTATCAGTGTATTTAATAATCATGGGTGGAATATTGAAACTGTTAGAACAGAAAGGCAAATACAGAAGTACCAATGTCTGTATTTCTCTGAGAGCAGACATCACATCTTGTGACACAGTGTGTGGGCAGGGCACTTGGCTCCAGTGGAATACGTAGAGCTCAGGTTTGGAACAGCAGATGTCCATGACTGCTTGCTTGAATGTGGGATAAGGTTAATTCTGCAAACTCCTGGGAGGGAGGTTGTCCCTTTGTTTAGATTTTAGTTCCTGAGTTTGTAAACACTTGTGTGTTTTCTTGGCAGATTAATGTTCTTCACAAGCCACCATATGAGCATCCCAAGGATTTGAAGGCCAGTGAAGGTCGGCTTCGTATTGGCTACGTGAGCTCTGATTTTGGAAACCATCCAACCTCACACCTAATGCAGTCAATTCCAGGCATGCATAACCCAGACAAATTTGAGGTAAAAATATAAATGGCATGCTTGAAGTTTTAAATATGGCTATAAGTGACACTTTTTTTTTCTTGGTGCAAGCAATTAAATGAGGAAAGAGCACATTTTTGCTGCTTGGGTTTTTTAATGGGTTTGAGGAGTTCTTTGGCCCATTTACCAATATAAAGTGCTGTTTTCAGATACACTTGCAGTTTCCTACTTGGGAGAACTAGTCACTGTTCAAAAGCTTCCCCGAGGCTTAGCCTGTCTATTCAGCCTGATTCACAGTTAAGATTCTGACTAATTACAGAGTCAGAGGTGACTTGAAGGCATATTTAGGGATTTAATTCTTATGCAGATCTGTCTGTTAAAGTTACTTTGCCTTGCACTGATGAGAACACTGGGTATGTGTCTGTGCAGGATGCAGTGCCATACTCTGGCACCAGAAGTGGGCCTGGTTCAAATGTGTCAAAAAATAGCCCGGTGCCTCTTCTTTTACTTCTTTCTCAATTGGTAAATGCCATATAAATAAAAATTATGTGTTTGAAACTAGATGTAATTTAAAATCACTATATAGCACAGTTGTTTTATGGACAAGCTGTCATAGATACTCAATTTTTGGTGCCTCATATTCTAGGTGTTCTGTTATGCCTTGAGTCCTGATGATGGGACAAACTTCCGTGTAAAAGTGATGGCTGAAGCAAATCATTTCATTGACTTATCTCAGGTGAGCTTGTTTTATGCCTTGACCTTTTAGCAAACTTAAATTTTTCTAAGTGAAGAAGGAGATGAATCTGTAGTTTGAGATCCTTAGTTGCAATTATTTCTTGAATTAGGCTGATGTTAGTCTTGAGAATTTTGAGATTTGTAGATGTATTGGCATTATGCCCTACCTGGGATGTGGTGATTATCTTGTGACCTCTGATTATTAAAAAAATAACATTATCAATATTTAATAACTCTCCCATTAGATCTCAAGATAAGTCATATTTAAATGTCGTGGAGGAGTCAAGATGTCACTGCAAATACATTTAGGCTTGCTTTAGGCTCAGTGTGAAAACTGACCAGGATTTCAGTATACACAGAAGTCAAGGCAAAACCCTGCAGAGTAGTTAATTAACTGGCTTATTCTTGATCTTCATTTTGATCTTCTGTACTACCTTAGTTTGTGAATGTGCCACTTGCCCTATGTAAGCTTTAATTACTAATTAGCCTTAGAGGAGTGGGTGTGGGGGAGGGTGTCCTGGTTTGTATAACCTCAGTTTCTAGCCTTTAGCTTTTGTTTTACTCCTGCGTTGAGAATTTATGCTTCTGTAAAACCAAGAATAACAAGATTTAAGTCTCACTTAAATTAAATTACGCAGTTGGCACCTATCCACTGTTACCCTGATGACTAAACACGTTTATTACTGGAAGACTGAAAACAAAAAGAACATGTATTTATGTATTTATGTATTTATTTATTTATTCTTAGATCCCATGTAATGGAAAAGCAGCAGACCGCATCCATCAGGATGGGATTCACATTCTCATTAATATGAATGGCTACACCAAAGGAGCCCGAAATGAGTTGTTTGCCCTGAGACCAGCACCTATTCAGGTAATTCTTAGAAAGCCAGAATCAATGTCAAGAGTTTTTTTGGGGGGGATTTTTTGACTAAGGATTTTCTAAAATGCCTATGGAAAAAGAATGAGAGGAACCTTAATCAGAGTCATTCTAGACTACAGGAGTTGTCTCAGGTGAGAGAAGCTGTAACCACTGATGGTTAATGTTCTGGCTTCAAGCTGCATGTCATGGGGAAAATTTGCTTGAGAGATCAATTTTAGAGTATCTTTGAGCTGTTCACTGTCTTGGTATTGAAAGTTTGGAGTTAGGAGTTGATCTTCAGTAGGTAAAGCAGAAGAAGGAACTTGAACCTGCATGTGGCAAATGTGACTTGAAATTCATTGATTTTTAACTGCCTCCATTTTTGCAATGCACATGGAAATGAAGCCTTGCTTGCTTGTTTTTTAGGCAATGTGGCTAGGGTATCCTGGCACCAGTGGGGCATTGTTCATGGATTATATCATCACAGATAAAGAAACTTCCCCAGTTGAGGTGGCTGAGCAGTATTCAGAGAAATTAGCTTACATGCCAAACACTTTCTTTATCGGAGACCACGCCAACATGTTCCCCCATCTGAAGGTATGTTGGAAGACAGGGCAAGAAAAGCAGGTTTCTTTGTGAAGTGGCACTTAGTGTAGTATTGGTAAGGGATCTTGTAACTTGACATGATTTTTTTTTTTGACAGAAAAAAGCAGTCATTGATTTCAAGTCCAATGGCCATATTTATGATAACAGGATTGTTTTGAATGGCATTGACTTGAAGGCATTCCTTGACAGCCTTCCTGATGTCAAGATTGTTAAGGTGAGAGCTACTCTTGTCTGTGTACAGTCCTGGGGACTGAAGGCAGCACTCCCTCTGACCCCTGTGTGGTTTGTTTCTGTCAGATGAAGTGTCCTGACAGTTGTGACAATGCCGATGGCAACGCTGCCCTCAGCATGCCGGTGATCCCCATGAACACCATCGCAGAGGCTGTGATTGAGATGATCAATCGTGGGCAAATTCAGATCACTATCAATGGCTTCAACATCAGTAATGGATTGGCAACTACTCAGGTGAGGCACTTCAGGACACCGTTCTCTTGGTGTTTATGTTGTATATGTATGTTTTAACATAACAACCAAGAGAAACCTCCAAACAAATGTGTTTCCTGTCATGTTGATTCATGTAGTTGTCATACTGAAGGAAGCTCATTATAAGCCACAGATGTACTGGAAGATGATCTTCCCCCCTCCAAAGATAGAGGAATTGTATCTAGAGGTATCTAAAGTCCAAAGAAATGAATTCTTGTTGCATAAAGAAGACATTTGCTTTTTCTGAATTTGAAGGCAAGATTTATTTATTGCCTGCAGCCTACTGAGATTTGTGACCTGTTACTCAGTGTCAATTGTGGTTTTCAGTTACAAAAAAAATTACTGAGTAATAGAATAGAGGCAGAGTTATTCCACTGTATTTCAACAACATTTATTCATCTCCATCTTTCAGAATTGTGCACTATATTACCACCTCTCAGTGCTTAACAGTTCATGAGATTTTAGTGGCAGCTGCTGGTGTTGTTTAACTCTTCTTCCACTGCAGAATATTTTTTCCCTTTCAGAAATGCCATATTCTGACATTGGCATGACTCGTTGTCTTGTGAATTTTATTCAATTTACAGTCCCTTGGGAACCTCTTTTACATCATTTGGAAAGTTTTTATTACCCCTGCTCTGTTCATAATCTCAGACCTTCGTTTATTTTTGAGTTCTTTTCTTCACAACTGAGACTTTTCTTTGAGTTGGTAATAGTTTGTCTTAGTTATTATTGCTATTATTATTGTTATTAGCAATTTTTTATGAAGTTTTCATGGAGAATTCTTGCCTTAACACTTCACCACTGAGATGAAACACTCTCAGCTCTGTCTGTGAACTTCTAAAACAGAATTTCTGTCTTTCAATGACACTAATGCAGCACTTCTTTGTGCTGAGATCAGCTGCTTTTGGGCATAGGTCAACAAGAACTGAGCATTGTGTTTTTTGAGGTCTCAGTGACCCGAATAAGTATTAAATTTACCAACTTCTTCTGAGCTGTTGTGTGTCTTCTAAGAGTCAGTGACAGTGAGTCATTGTCATTCCCATCGAGTGTGTCGTCAGTGGCTGGCTCCAATGCCACTGTTTAAAGTTTAAATACATAAGTATATAAAAATACATATATATATAAGGAAAAAGGCTGTAAGTAGCTGTAGTACTCTCTCTGTTTTTGTGGTTTTGATCCCATCATTGCATGTCATTATTAAAAAATTTAAAAACTTTGCTTCTGTTTTACCGGTCCTCAAGACTCTTGCATGGTAGCTTGATTATTCCAACTTCATCCTCTGCTGCTTTTTATTAGCATATTCCTTTGTGAAGGCTGTAAGATCCATTAAAAAAAAAAAAAAAGTTTGTCATTACCTCTTCTAATTTTCAGCATTTTCATTATTTTCCTTACAGTTCCTTACAGTCTTATCAGTTACATATGAGTCTGCATCTGTTCTTATCTGTTCTGTGCTTACTGTGTTCTGTCCTTTAAAAGAAAAACACACAAAAAAGCCCACCCAAAAATAAACCACAAAAACCCAAACAAACCAAACCCCACATTTGCTTTCTAAATACCTTTTTATTCTGTCTTTCAGTTTTTAATTTCATTTTTGGTCTCAAGGAAATTACGTGACCTTAAGGAGGATAGGATTCCATGTGTAATGCCTCTTTATATGATTCTTCTTTCCAATTATTCCAGTTACTTGAAATTTCAGGGAGATAATAGGAAGGGCATGAAAATGCCCAGTGTTTTTTGCCTTGGTGGTTGCAACATTGTGGCATCCACAAGCGGGTACACATACCAGTTAAATTCTTGCTGTGGGTGAGTAGACAATTTTGTTTTGTATCATAAAACTGAAGATCTGCTTATGGTAATTTGTTATGCTGACAAACGTGTGTCAGGACAATTCCACAGGGCATAGTCTTGTTTCCTGCAGTTTCAGAGTTCCAATAGCTTTTTTTTTTTTCCTTTTAGATAAACAACAAAGCAGCAACTGGTGAAGAAGTCCCACGGACTATAATTGTTACCACCCGTTCCCAGTATGGCTTACCAGAGGATGCTGTTGTGTACTGTAACTTCAATCAGCTCTATAAAATTGATCCTTCCACCTTGCAGATGTGGGCTAATGTGAGTATCTGCATCCAGTAGGAAATCTAAGGTCAGACTACTGGCAAAGCTGTTCAGGTTAGCAGAAACTTCATGCAAATTGAGTTTTTTAACTTCTCTGTGGAAAACACTGAGCTTGAGCCATTTGAATCCTTACAGTGCTCATGTTGCAGGGCTTAGTGTTAGTAGAGTATAGAGGATTTTAGATGTATTTCAAATGATATTTGTGTATCTGGCCAGCGAAAATTTATGTTTGGGACAGCTTTTAAGTGTTCTGGTTCTCCATTGTGAAATACTTTTGGATTTGCTTAGTCTCTGTAATTGAGTTATAACTGGCCTTGGCAGTTGGTACACTGACAAATCTGAGTGGAGAGCATCTGTATCAGGTTCCAGCTTACAGTGTATTGCTGAGAGCTACTTGGTGATAATTTTTTTTATATTCCATAGTATAGGCCTATAAATAAATGAGATCATAAAGTTGAAGACTTACTCTCTTAAGGAACTGCTCTGTATGCTGTTGCTCAGAGTTGCTGTCTCTTTCAGTGGGATCAGAAATGCAATCTCAGTGATCTCATTCATAAGGATCATCTGTTTAATTTCTACTCCATACCTCAAAGTACTGAATGACGATGCCTTCCACTTCCTTTTAGTACGTGGCAATTCCTTCTTCAGAAAAGGAAACGTTCCTTTCTGAACTTCCTGTATTTTCTTCTTATTTTTGTTACAGATCCTAAAAAGAGTTCCCAACAGTGTTCTGTGGCTGCTGCGTTTCCCAGCTGTGGGAGAGCCCAATATCCAGCAGTACGCACAAAACTTGGGGCTTGCCCAAAACAGAATCATCTTCTCACCTGTTGCCCCCAAAGAAGAACACGTGAGGAGAGGGCAGTTGGCTGATGTTTGTCTGGACACTCCCCTTTGCAATGGGCACACAACTGGCATGGATGTGCTCTGGGCTGGGACTCCAATGGTCACTATGCCAGGTAATGCAGCAGGGAACTTACATTGAGTACATAGTTTGGAATATTTGTAATCTTTTAGTAACAGCAAGCACATCAAACTGGCCTTTTGTAGGGGCAGAAGGAAAGTAATTCTTAGTGTGTGATGAGTTACTTGATAAACTCATTCATAGTTGTGTTTGTTGGTTTTGATTTGCCTTTTATTTTCTTTTCTTCAGGGGAAACTCTTGCCTCACGAGTTGCTGCCTCACAGCTCACTTGCCTGGGTTGTCTTGAGCTCATTGCAAAAAGCAGACAGGAGTATGAGGATATTGCTGTGAAACTGGGAACTGACCTGGAATAGTAAGCAAACTTCGACTCTGTAATGTGGGAACAGCAAAAATGTAGAGTACTGTGTTTGGGCACAGTGCTGAGACATCACAGTTTTAATCCTGCAGATACTTTATATGTAAAATACCTGGGGAATCCTCTTCTAGAGGTGTCTTGTGTTGCAGTTAATTCAGCTTCTGCTTTTATGGTAATTTACCAGCACTCCCAGTTCAGTACAATTATGAAGAAACTGCTTGTGTGCAAAGGTGTGATACAGTTCACATTTTTTTCTTTTTAAATTGAGAATTAAGCAGTTTGTCACTTCAAATTAAAATCATGCTGTAAAGGGTTGCTGCACTACAGATTAATGTTGCAGCTCTTCTAATTTGAAGTGGTTGTGCTGGTCTGTATCAGGAATAAGGAGGAGATAGAACAGGAATTTGGTGGAGGTGGGGGAGCAGGTGTTTTTGAAACAAGCTGTACAGACAGTTCTGGGTTAGCTGAAAACAGCAGCTTTCAAAGGCAAACAGCATTACATAGCTTTGTTTGGAACATCTCCTGACTGCTGCAACTCTCTCTCGTAGCCTGAAAAAAATCCGTGGCAAAGTCTGGAAGCAGAGAATATCCAGCCCTTTGTTCAACACCAAGCAGTACACGATGGACCTGGAGCGGCTGTACCTGCAGATGTGGGATCACTACGCTGCCGGCAACAAACCCGACCACATGATCAAACCAGTGGAGGCCAGCGAGTCTGCGTGAGGGGAGACACCAACCGAGCCTCTCCAACGCTTGTGCAGAGATGATCAGCTAAAAAAAACTGTGCATTTCTACTTAATCTGCCTGGTACTCTGTGGCTGAAGTAATACATGATGGTGATTTAAAGCACAGCCAGACTTATTTCTTGCATGATAGGGAAAGACTCAATAGAGCCTGGGATCCTTTTATTCCATGAGGAATTTGGATGGGATTGAGCCTGTGTACATGTGAGCCTGTGTGTATGAGTGACAGAAGTGGTTGCTGGGGGAAGTTTGAACTGCCCAACCAGTTGATGGTATCATGGATTGATTTAATCTTCCTACGAACCTCTCTCCTTTTATGTGGATTGGGAAATTGGAGCGTTTTAACATTGGATTTTGGGTCCTCCTGTTGGTATATATGTGGTTCTCCCATGACAAGATTTCCACCTAGCGAGTTGCTCCCTGTGTTAATTTCTAAACTGCGTGGACTGAAAGGGCGTATGTGCTGGTGTAGTCTTTTTTTATAGGTTTTATAAACCACTTGAGCCTATATCAGCCTTTTAATGTTTGACCTCTGTTTTGGAGCTCTCTGTAATGTGTTGGTTAAGATAAGGACTTTCGTTTTTGTTTTGTTTTGTTTTGTTTTTTAAGCTTCTCCAATAACTCAGCTAATTGGCTTCATGATGGCAGCTCCTCTTCTGTTAAAAAAACCCAAATTTGATTTGAAAATAATCCTCCCCACAAGTGTTTGAGGTAAACACAAACTGGTGCCAAATACAGATCTTTCAGGAATGATTGTTAATTATGTATAGGGGTGCAGTCCTAGGTACTGTAGCAAAGACTTTAAAAAAAAAAAAAAATAAAGCTTTGGTTTGCCAGTTTGACTGATTTGACCGCCGTTTCACGTTTTGTGAAAGAAAACCTTACTCTTCCTTTGTGCGATGCTTTGAGCAGCTATTTGGGCAGAAAAATGGGCATTTTGGGTCGGAACGAGGGAAATTCCCGCGGGGTAGGGGGCGCTGTTGCCGCGGCCCGTGTGCGCATGCGCGGTGCCCCGGAAGCGCGGGCTGTTCGAGCGCCATGGCGGGAGCGGCGGCGCGGGCGGGCCCCGGGCCCGGCACCGACCCCGACCCGGCCCCGGGGCTCCGCCACCGGCAACGGCGGGGCCGGGCGGGCAGCGCTGCCGGGGCATCGGCCTCGGGCGGGAGGAGCCCCGAGAGAGGCGCCGCAGGGAGCCAGGGCTGGCGGGACGGCAGGTGAGGGGGCGTCGGGGCAAACAGCGCCCCAGCCCGTGTGTCCTTTTAATTCAATTATTAGTAATTTAATTAAATTATTAATATAAATTATTAATGAAATCATAGCCCGTGTGCCATATTTTAGTTAAATTATTAATATAATTTATCGACTATAAATTACTAAGAGAGCTTTTAAATGCATAGCTACTTATATACGTTTATCTATACATACACATACATATCTATACGTATATATACATATATATACATATAAAGCATGTGTATATATAGATGCAGCATACTACATTACACGTATTATTTATATTGATTTATATATATCTATTTATATTGATTTATAATTATAGATTACACCCTCGTTAGTTTTATGGCGATTGGTGGGCATCAGTGTGTTTCAGAATTGCAGTCTTTAAGGTTTAAATAACGTCCATTAAAAAAAAAAAAGAGCTATCTTCTTGGTTTTTTTTTTAAGCAGCTGCATAACGTATTTTTGAAGTTATTAATGTTTGGTTCATGTTCTCATAAAAGGAAATAAATAACTTGGTCGGGGTGTTGTGGGCTGCCTCTACATTTGCCATGAGCATAGCAGCCCAGGTGGTAGTGCCTCCATTCTGCCTCTCCAAATAGCTTTATGACAGCTGCTGCCTTCTGCTGAATATTCATGGCAGCTCTGTTAAAGTGCACTTTATGCAAAAGCAGCTTCTTACTCATCAGTGCATGGGTTGAGGTTTCAGCTTTACTATAACACACTTTTCTGACAGATCACAGACCATGTGTGTTAGACAAGGAAAGAGCTCTCTGCAAAGGGTTAAAATACCTCAGCCCCTTTGGGACTTGCAGTGTTTTTCCCGGTGTATATTTGCTTCTCAGTGTTCATGGGTGTGTCAGGCCAGTGGAGATGCAGCTCCTGCTGTGACCTAAAGCTCTGCATTTCATTTTTGCAGCAGTGCCCTGTACTTCTCCTCTAGCAGCGATGACGAATTTGAAATGTGTAAGTAATGATGTGTTAATTTGTGTTATGAGGGAGTATGAAAAGCGTTTTTACACATTGCTTTCTTTCATTGCTTGTGCTGCAAAAGGAATTCTCTCCTTGCAGTGCAGTCTTGGTGTCTGTGCCACAGGGAGTGTTCTTGGATTGCCTCGAGTTTGACTCTTTTTGCTTTGCATTATGTTTTTCTTACTGCCTCAGTTTTGTCTGTTCCCTGCCACTCACTTGCTTCCTTCTTAGGCTCCAGAGACTAGAAAGCTGCTGCCAGCTTTGAGGAATCGAGAGTTGGATTTATATGTAAATATAATTGTGTTTGTTGTTTGAAAATACTTTAGACTAAATTTTTACTAGTTGCAGACTTTTAAAAATGCTTAACAAGAGAGACAGAACCTGGTTCTTAATCAACCTTCTTTTGTTTCAGTTTTAGCTAGACTGAAGACTCCCAAATCTGTTTCTAAAAAGGCAGATGCAAGGTGGGTACTCTCAGTGAAATTTCTGTGTTCAGATTTTAGTTTTCTGTATCATATTTACTAATCAGAGTACAGGAAAAATAATCTAAAGGCCAAGTCTAGGAGAGAGTGCAGATAGAACTGTTACCTCTTCAGTCATGTTCAGGGCAGATGTAAAATGGGATATTTGGAGGTGCACGTGCTTTTGCCATTCCTGTTCATGGATGCAGTTGGTGACATTTGCTGCGAGCAGCTGATAATGTTATGTTGGGTGGCTTTTTTTGAATTGCTGTTTCAGTAAGGCAAACTTACTGCTCTCTTTTTCTGCTTACTCCCACCTTTATTCCACACAATTTGCATTTTTTTTCTCTTTTTTTTACAGTTTGAAAGACTTCATTGATGACTCAGATGATTTCTTCTTGGACTTGAAAGTGAAAAAGAGCACAACCAAGAGTGGTAAGCAATCATCCATGATAAAAAAAAAAATAAATTAAAAGATACTTGACTGTTCTTTGTGTTTTCCTGTCTTTCAAGGGATTTCTTCTGTGTTAAGACAAAGGCAGGTCTCCTGAATGCAACTCCCAAAACTTTAAGCTCTTCCTTTTGAATTGCAGCACGGAAAGATCTTCAGACCCCGAAAAAGCTGCTGACTCCTGGAAAGAGAAACACTTGCTGCCAGGAATTGCAGTACCCAGACACTTCAAGTGACACTGAAGATTCTGTCTTTGCAGAAAGCCCATGGCATAACCACCAAAAAGAGGGAGTGAAAGACTTAAAGGAGAGTCAGAAGTGCACAAATCTTTCACCTCCAGAAAATCGGAAAGAGTCAGTTTTCAAAGACAGCCCAGATTTACCTGTTAGAAGGAAAGAGAGAAGCTGTGAAAATACAGAAAATAAGTTGCCAGCTGTGGCTCCAGGCCATGGTACATGGGTGGAATCAGATAGCTCAGATGACAATTTTGGATGTTTAATGGAACGGATAAAGAAGCGAAGTCTACCTCGAAAGCCAATCTTAAGCACAAGTAAAACTGTCTTTCAGCCAAGCACAGCAGGTGAGCAGCCCTGAGCTGACTTGCAGTGCTAATTGCCTGGTTCTTCCCATTTGTGTGGCATCAGCCTCTGAGGTGCAGCCCAGCACCTTGCAGAGGAATTTGGTGCAATCAGAAATTGCTCCTCGGAGCATTCAGGAAAGTCATCTTGTGCTATGGAGATGTAAGTTTTTCACTAATGCTTGTTGCTGTCATTGTAGGCACTTCTGGTTTTTAAAATCATTCTGAAAGCAAACCTGGTGGCTCCTTCTGGTGGTTTCTAATGAGTCTGTGATTTCTTTTTTTGATATATGCTGTGTAATCCTATGACTCTTCCTGTTGAACTAGAAAACATCAAGCCACCCTGCAAAGATGCACAGCCCGTGAAAGGGAAGGGAGTCAAGACACCAAAGCCAAAATCCATTTCACTTCAAGAAACACCTTCCATGGTAACTCCTGCAAGAATTCCTGGGAATGAATCAGTCAGTTGCTCACAGTCAGCAAAGACAGAGAAAAGGTGAGTGTTTCTCCATTGTTCCTGTGTTTTAGGACAATTACAGGTGGACAGAGAGGCTAAGCATTTTGTGATGTGATGATGTGATTCCTCTGCTACCTAGAAACCTCTACTAAGTCAGCATTTGTTAGTGCCTGAATAGCTGGAAACCAGAGTTTTCAGGCTCCAGTATGGCAGGGAAAATATAAACTGGTCTCTGCCTAGGGGAATTGATGACTAATCTGACAAATAACAAATATTCCTTGTAAGTGTTATCTCTCTTGCTGTTCCTTGTCTTGTACAGCATGTGCTGGCTCTGCATTGTATTTATCCAGCTGCTTGCCTCTGAAAAGATATCAAAACTGATTCTATTAGTAATTCATGCCTTTTAAACAAGAGTGTATTGATTTTTTTTAATGTGTATCCTTATAACTTGGAGAATTCACGTTTCTCTCTCTCTGTGGATGCAGCTTAGGCTTTTCAAAAGAATGCATTTTTCATTTCTAATAGCTGCCCTTATCATGCCTTCTGGCCATGTGCTGTTTCCTTGAATCATTTTGTAAGGCTGTATACAATACCAAACCTTTAAATGAGATCTTTAAAGGTGAGACTCTGTCAGAATGCTGCAGCATTGCAGTTGGTAATCCTGGAGGAGTATCTGCTTCCCCTGAAATAAACCCTGAGCATTCCTGGACCATCTCTGTCTGTTTCTGAAAATATACCTCTGTTGTGATGATCCTGTTAGGGCTGTTGATATATTGATGATACTTTGGTATAGTTGTGGCTCGCTGTGTCACAAAGCCTGAGTTTCTTTTCCTACTTGGAAGTCTTCATAATCTATTTTTGTGAATTAATGAGCTAACTGCTGGACTGCTGCAGCAGCTCTCTGCCCCTTCATGCCCTCAGAGGGGTAAGAGGACAGTCATGGGCCTCATGAGGGCAAGCTGGTGCAAAAGTCAGGAGAGATTTCTGCACTTGAAGCATCCCTGAGATCTTTTTTTGGCTTTCAAGTGGCCATTATTTTTCCCTGCATTTTTCCATATCTTTGTACTTCAGCAAGCTTCTTAATGGCTTTTCCTGCAGGTTCAGGGTATGCTCAGTGCCTGATTGTTTCTTGCAAGATCTTTCAAATCCAGCTTCCCACTATGTGAAGTATTTCAAGAAAAATAAAGAGGAGCTGGCCCAGAAGCTCTACAGGCTGTTTAATAGTACCATCTTTGAACAAAAGGTTGGTTTCAAAACAAGAACTGCCTTTCTAAATTGCTGGTTAATGTGTTGCTCCTCACTTTGTGATGTGATTGCTCTTTATCCTCTTCAGATTGTAGAAGTTAAGCTTTATAGCAATGGGTTATGTTTGAATTAGTCCAAGCAATTTCTTCAAAAAGGGGTTTGTCCCCACTGTGCTGCAGCAGTTTTCAGCTTGGCTTTGCTTTCCCAGCTGTAATGGAAAGGCTGCACTTAATCTTTGTTCCTTCCTATTGGATGTCCATGTCTGCCTTGCTAACAGGTTAAAAAGGTGATCCTTCAAATAACGGTTTAGGGTGAACAGAAAGCTACAAGTTCTGCTTCATATTTAAGGTTCAATTTCAGAGAACTGCTGTCTTAACCTGGGATCATCACCTGGGATATTGGGGACCCTCCTCTGGTGAGAAATACCCTTGAAAGGAAGGGTGCTGCCCTCAGTAATTCCAATGGGATTTCCCCCAGGAAGGGAAGTGTTTTTTATGCAGATGAGAAAATAGAGTTGAGCTGACAGGCTGAGGTTGTGGTTTCACATAAAACTGAACAGACTCACTGGTGCTGAAGCAGAATATCTTACTGCCCAGTGCTTCAGCCCTGTACCTGGAGGTACTTGGAGGTAGAACAGAGGAACCAAGGACTTTCTGTCTCACCCTGCATTGTGCAACTCCCATTGTTGGTTACAGGAAAACTGCTGGTGGGAATAAGAAGGGGAGTTGGCATCTTAACTGTTAAGGGTGCCAACAGAGAGCTGTACTGGCTTTGCAGTAAATACAAGGGGAAGCCAGAGGGCCAGAAGGTAAGAGAAGAGGTAGGAGAGGGCAGATGACGTGCACTGCTTTGTTTTTCAGTTGCCAGAGGACATGGTAATAACCTGGAATAAGAAGATGAGGAAGACAGCAGGGTATTGTGTGACGGGGCAGAGGGAAGGCCCTGAGGGGAAGCGTTACGCTCGCATTGAACTCTCTGAGAAAGTCTGTGACTCTGCAGGTGGGTCACAGAATGGATGTGCTGATTCTTCTTTGAGGAAGCAAGGTTTAGAGATAAAAACATAAATCTGATCCTTAAGGGGACTGGAGCCTGCTTTGAAATTTTATATTCTCTTGTATAAATAAATACATATATGGATTTATCCACGTTCCACAGCCCTTCTAGGAGCCTGGGCAGAAGTACAAAATGTGAGAACAGAGATGCAGTCACACTAACTGCAGCATTATTTATATTTCTTAATGATTTGAAGACCTACTGGCATGGTGTTACTCTAATTCTGTGTTACAATGGCAGTCTAAAATCTGACTTCTTCCATCACAGCAAGACACTGTTGGTAGTACTTAAAGTTGGAATAAAGACATGTCAGTGCCAAAATAAGTTCTGTTACGTGGTACTGTGGCTGTTATTTCTCCCTTATCCCCTCCCAGTATGGGAAGATGAATGATAAAATGGTTTGGATTGAAAGGGATCTTAAAAACCACCTTGTACCAACTCCCATGGCAGGAACACCTTCCACTAGAACAGGTTTCTCCAAGCCCTGCCCAACCCGGCTTTAAACACTTGCAGGGATATAGGGCAGCCTTACCAACCAAACAAAAAACCCCAAACAGATTAGGTTTGTTTTTCAGTTGCCAGAGAACATGGTAATAACCTGGAATAAGAAAATGAGGGAAAGTAACTAGGATGCAGAATTGGGGCTGATCACAAATCTGGAAATGCACTGAGTAAAACCTTGTTCTGAAGCATTTTATCAGGACATTGGTAGTTGTTGGAGAGGATGAAGCAGAAAGCCCATGCAGAGATGATTTATTAGTAAAAGATTCTGAGAGTATGAAATCTACAAAAGAGATGGAATTGAAAGCAAAATGTGAACTGTAAGGTGCTGGGCAGGGAGAGAGTGATTAAGCCAGCTGAAAGACAGGGCTGGGTGATTCAGTGACACCCCTGCCAAGACAAAAAGATGAATAAGGGGTTGGACCTTCTCAGGTATCAGGGAAAAGGTGGTTTTCAGGTTTTTAGTATGTAGATTAGTATGGTAATATAGCAGTCCCTACAGGCTGTATGTAAATTCTGTAGGTTTTGTATCTTGAGGTGATTGGTTGATGCTCATTAGAATATTCACGACAGAAAGGGTTCAAATGGAATGTAACAGGTAACTCGGGCTCTTGCTCCCCTGGATCCCGGTCCCTTTAGACCTATGGACCCTTCCCCAGTCAGGCTGCCTTCCCACCACCAATAAACCACGTGTCCCAAAGAGCATCCTGCTCTTCAGATCATCTCTCCCATCGGACACCAACAGCACGTTCCCAATCGGTAGTTCCAACCTCCAAAACAATACTTGCATCTTAAAACAGAATGAGTGCCAGAGGCCTAAAGCAGAGAGCAAAGGTGAGCTTGTTCTTCCCCACAGCTGAGTGCCTTGGGCTGTGCTTGCTTTCCCTGCAGATCGCCTGCGGGACACGCTGATCCACGAGGTTTGCCACGCAGCCACCTGGCTCCTCTGCGGCGTGCGGGACGGCCACGGCCGCTTCTGGAGGTTCTATGCCAACAAGTCAGCTGTGGTTCATCCAGAGCTGCCAGTGGTGACACGGTGCCACAGCTACCAGATTAATTACAAATTCACCTACGAGTGTGTGCGCTGCAAGGCGACGTGAGTAACGTTTTCATCTTGCACGTGGCTGTGTGTTTGCTTTCTAACTTGGCACTCTCCCGGGTCTAGAAGTCAGGGTTCTCTGAAAATGTGAAGCAATTTGGAGACATTGGTGTTTTCCAGAGCCCACAGAACCTGTGTGTGAGTCCACATTTGTTTCCAGGTAGTTTCAGTTCTAGTTCAGAGGTCAGGACAGGCAGAAATGCAGTCTGAGTACCATTAGTGATGAGGGAAGATCTTTGGGAAGCAGTACCTAAGCTTTGAAGAAGCAAATCCCCATAAAACCTGGGCACAGAATATTTGACAGTGATTAGATACTAGATAAAAAACTACCAGAGGAAGCTTCCAGCTTAAAGTCCTGGTGACTCTAAATTGTAACTGCAACCTCACAGATGTGAGTAGCACTGTGATGGGAGGGATTGACACTAGGACACAACCCATAATAATGACACCATTTATGGCTTTCTTTTAACCTGAGGAATCACATATATGTGATTCCCAGAAGAAGGAAATACCTCACATACCCTGAAGTGTTTATTAGGACTATGCAATGCAGTAGTTGCTTAGATGCAACAGAGCATTGAGAACATGTTTGGTTTTAGTGATGTCTTTGAGGAGAAACTCCAAGAGGCAGTTGGAGGTGGATACTTTGGAGACATGGGATACCATGGAGAGATGGGTTGTGGAGGTATTTGGAAATGCTGTAGCACTTCATACTCCTTAGCTGAGAGTAGAAGAGACAGAGGAAGGAACCAAGCTGAAAAAGCTCCCGGGTAGAGAAGTGTAACACAAATTTGATTGTACCACTGTGTGATGTGCTGTTATAAAATACTGCCTTAGAAACCTGACCTGAGCAGCA
The DNA here is from genome assembly GCA_016584745.2 of Phylloscopus trochilus trochilus. NCBI lineage: Eukaryota > Metazoa > Chordata > Aves > Passeriformes > Phylloscopidae > Phylloscopus > Phylloscopus trochilus. Next base: position 5,598,889 of record WQNJ02000046.1, read on the forward strand.
GAGAAAGGGGCCCTTTCCCTTAAGTCCTGTGGAACCCAAGGAACCCTTTCCCTTAGTCCTGTGCAACCCAAGGAACCCTTTCTTCCCCTCAGCCCTGTGGAACCCAAGGAACCCTTTCTTCCCCTCAGCCCTGTGGAACCCAAGGAACCCTTTCCCTCAGGAACCCAAGGAACCCTTTCCCTCGGTCCTGTGGAACCCAAGGAACCCTTTCCCTCAGGAACCCAAGGAACCCTTTCCCTTGGTCCTGTGGAACCCAAGGAACCCTTTCCCTCACTCCTGTGGAACCCAAGGAACCCTTTCCCTCAGGAACCCAAGGAACCCTTTCTTCCCCTCAGCCCTGTGGAACCCAGGGAACCCTTTCTTCCCCTCAGCCCTGTGGAACCCAAGGAACCCTTTCTTGCCCTCAGCCCTGTGCACTCCCTGTTGTTCCTTGCAGGCTGGGGCGGCACTCGCGCTCCCTGGACACGGCGCGGTTCGTCTGCGCCTCCTGCGGGGGGCAGCTGGTGCTGAGGCAGCCCCCGGGCAAGGGGGGCACCCCTGCCAGGGCACAGCTCACACCCTTTGCCAAGTATGTGAAGGAAAACTACGGACTTGCCAAGAGAGAGCAGCAGGGGCTGAGCCACGCAGAGGTGATGAGGAAACTCAGCGCTGATTTTGCTTTGAAAACCAAGCTGGAAGATTCTTTTTAACATCTCAGTACACCTCCTTTCTTGGTGCTACTTTAAATTTTGTACAGAGAGTTGTGAAAGTTCTGAGCAGCACTTACACAGAGCATGTCTTCAGTGACTCCAGTGAGCAAGGGATTTACTGTTTTGTCTGGCAGCTGATACGCTGTAGACTCTGTGTGTGTGCTGCCTGTGCATCTGGCTGGGATTGCCAGAGGCAAGAAAATAAAGGCCCATCAGCCCCAATCTTGACTCTGAATGACTCCAAGGCAGGAAAAGGGGAATACCTCAGTTGGGCTTCAGCTATTCTCCCATGCAGAGTTCCCTGAGAGACCCTTGGCTGTTCCTGTTAAAATTAAGTGGTAGGTAGATGGTGCCTTAAATCCATTATCAGAATGTGAGTTTCTCCAAAGCCCTTGAGCCCTCAGTCACAGTAATGGGGCTTTGATCCATTTGAGTGTAACACACCTCTGTCATTGAGATTTCATAGAACTAACATAAGTTAGTTCTAAGCAGAAGGTCAGGTTGGGGAAAGCAGATTCAAACACTTTCCCCCACAGAACGAGGAGGTTTTGTCAATGGCTTAAGTCTTTGGTGGAAAATGAAACTGAGTGTGTGTTGTAGTGTTTGTGTCTTCTGTAAGCAAATTGCTCAGGGGCTTGATAATTTTGATAATCAATAAATGCCATTTTGATATGAACCAGGCTGCTTTGTTTCCATTTAATCATGGCTGTGTAGGAATACAGAGCCCTGGTACCAGCCCAGCTGTCCTGGCTGTGAATCTGCACAGTCATAAATATCCTTTGGTCACAATCCCACAATGGGGATTACAATCCAAGGATCCCCACTCCAGGAGGCCCAGAGCTGCTGGATCACCTCCCAGGAGCCCTCATTGAGCCTGGGGGCACTGAGGCACCACCCTCCCTTCCCCAGCAACGATGTAGGTGAGGAGCAATAGCAAAAACAACAGCACAAAGCCACTGACAGTTCAAAAACTGATTAATTACTGTTCACAGCATTTCTAAGGAAAAAGAAAACAGCAGTAAGCAATATACTTCAAGGAAGTTCTGCTCTTAGGGGTTTTGGCAGTAGAAAGATTGAAAAGTCAAGTCTGACAAAGCAGTGGGGTTATGGGGCTTCACAGCTGTTAATCAATACTGGCTGGCACTGGCTGCTCCTCAGCCCTGTCACTGGAATTGCCCCATCCTTTGCTCCCCTGAGACAGAGGCACAAGACAGAACACAGCTGAGGAGGCAGATGATGGGGGACACTGTGAAATTTAACAGCAAGAGTATTTAAAGGGATTCATTCAACGACAGCTATTTTGTTCCAGTCTTAAGAAATTTCTGCAGTTAAATTCAGCATAGAAGAATGTCAGATTTATGTATCTACGAGTTCTCTGCCCAGCATCTTAACCTCTGGGAAGGAACCACAATCCTCTCACTGAGCCAGCAGAAACAGTTCATTTTCTAGAGAACCTCAGTGCTGGGCACACACCAGCATTACAGAGAGTAAGAGAAGACAGACTGACCAAAAAATGCAGGCACTGCACTTTGTAGAGTTCATTTCATTTCCACTCCCAAGAGCTCCAGCTTTGGAATTCTTTATTTGGTTTGACATATACTGAACAAAGATCCTATGTCAAAGATCTTCCAGGTCTGCTCCCAAGCTTTCCTGCCTGGGTGAAGGACCAGTGATCCAGAACATTACTAGAGATACAAGACCATGGTCAACTGAAGCTACTAAGGGAAGGCAGAAGTTGGCAGCATCAGATATGACACCAGGGACACACTTTTCCCCTCTAACCCTCCTATCCCAGGCTCCTGGAACACATGTAAAGCAGTAGGACTTCTGTCAAGCTATAGAGGGAGAAACAACAGGTTCCCTAGGTGTGTGCTCTCCAGAACAGGAGTCTTCAGGTGCTGCCCAGCCCCACCACTGAGCCAGAAGTGCAGCAGCTGCAGACACAGCACTGCTTTGCACCAACTGGGGCAGGTAAAGTCCTGATCCTGGAGCTGTGCTCTTTGCTGCAAGGGAAGAGGCACAGCCAGTACCTTCACTGAGGCAATGCAGGGCCACCCTTCAGCCTGGAGTAGTTCTTGAAGATCCTTCCATGTCACTTTCCTGAAGGGGCTGCATTTCCTCCTCACTCTAAAGCAGCGAGTTCCTCCAGCAGCTGCTCCTTCTCCTGCTGCAGCTCCTGCACACGCTGTTTGTTCTGCTCCAGTCTGTCCTCCAGCCACTGCAGCAGGGGCCCACTGATGGCAGACATTTGACTGCAGAGGTTCTTTGTGAACACTGCAAAAGGGCAACACACAAAAAGACTCAGCCTGCTGCAACAGCCCCAAGCCAACAGCCAGACAGCCCAGGGAACCTTCCAGCATCCTGGCCATGGCAACCCCACATCTGCACAGGAAATCAGAACCAGCAGCTGCTAACAGGGAAACACCATTTCAGTGTGAGCCAGGCATGGATGACAGACCCACGATGAAAATCTGCACACAGCTAATCACTGATGCTAATTAATTTCTAAATTTAGCAGCATTGCAGAATGCCTCGTTTCCTAAATGTGTGAGAATGGGCAATGGGGTAATAAGCTTGGGACAGAAGTGGGATTAGGATTCACCCCATCACAGGGGCAAAAGGAAAGATGTCACATCCCTGTGACACCCATGAAGTGCCAGGAGAGAGACAGAAGTGTGCATACAGGTCAGCCTGACGCTACTTTAACAACAAATCCCAAATCTCCTTTCCTATTCCAACAGAAAAAATAACCTAAACAAACCAAGCCCCAAACCCCCAAACAATCCCAAAGTCTCCTGTAATTTTATCCAATTCTACAAATGCTGAATGATACAACATTCATGAACCCCAGGATTAGGAGGTTTTATGGCTTTTGAAGTTTTCATTTTAAGTTCCTAGTTACAATCCTGTCCCTATGTAACAAGACTCCACTCTTTTGATTCTGGGAGCAGCACCCTGGACTGTCACATGCAAGAAGGGAATCCTTACCTGAGCCATTATGGATCTTGGTTACAGAGTCAAGATGTGTGAGGCTAAGGGAAGGAAAAGAAAGCAGCTTAGAGACAAGACAGCAGGGAATTGTGTATTAATCCCAGCTGCCCATGAATCCCTGCCCAGACCACAGGGACACCTAAACCTCCTCACCTGCTGAAGCCCTGCACATTCACAAGGATAACAAGCTGTGATCAAAAAACCCCAAAATTCTGCTGCTAACCCCAGAGGCAGAGAAGCTGCTGATCCTTAATTTCTACAGCTTTGCAAAGGCAGTCTAAGTACAGCACCAGCAGAACACATCAGCAAAGACAGCCTTGGAGAGGGGAGAGCCCCAGGGCTGTTACCTGTGGATTCTCCTGTAGGCATCCTGCTCTTCTTGGCAGAGGATCTTGGGCAGCTCCACAGCTGACTCCAGACACACCTTCCCAATGGTTTCATGGGGGACAACGTGAATGGGGATTTCAATCCTTTCATACCTAAAAGGGTATGAGGTAAAATTAAAAGCAGCAAACTGAAAAATGAACTTCTACAACCTTACAACAGCCTGTCCAAGGCCTGGCAGTGCTGCACACCCACTTTTGGGAACACGTGCCTGAGCTGACAGGCACAGGGAAGCATTCTGTATCCACATACTTGAATTGAATTTTAACTGTAAGGTGAAAACTTGAGGGCTTGACTTCTAGAACTGGAAGCAAAAAGGTGCTGTTGCTACACAACAAATTGCAGCACAAATCCCCACCCTGACCCCAGCAAATCTTAAGAGAATAAATTATCTAGGCTAAATGAACCACTCTTAATCTTTAGAGTCTCTTCCAGCAGCCTGCATGAGCAGAAGTCAGGAGACTGTGCAGGCATCTCTGTGCATTTGCTCCTCACAACAGGCTGAGAAACCTCTTACTAGAGACAACCCAGAGAAAGGAGAGACAAAATACAATTGGATTCTTCTGCTCTACTCACTCTGAGCTCTTCTGGGCCTGAATAGACTGGAAACAGGTGTAGAGAATTCTGCCTGTCTAGAAGAGACAGCAGAAAATCAGATTCCAAAGGCAAAAAACATCTAAAACCACACATTCCTCTAGAAAGCTTTCAACAGAACTCCAGATGTTTTGCTGTGATTTGTTTGCTGGAGGTGTTTAAAGCATGCATTGATAAACCCTTTAATGATGAACAAACTCTTTAAGCAGCAGCTGCCTGGACAGCCTAGACCTGACTGTCAGCTTCTCTCACACAACAGCCACACCTCCTGGAGAGGCTGGAAGAGGAGCAGAGCTGTGTGTGCTGGGCTGGACACCTGAAGGAACAGTCCTGGCCCATTTCAGAGCACACTCTGCAGCTGCTGCAGCTCCCCTGGGCAGCACAGAGCAATCAGCACTTGTTCTCCTGCCCTTGGGATCACAATGCAAACCATTCCCACTCTGCTTTCCACGTGCTGCCAGCACAGCTCTGCCCTCCCTGCAGGCTGCACCCAAGGACTTCAGCTCTGCCCTGATGTTTCTCATGAGCACCTGGAGGGTTTGTTGACATTTTAAAGTTGCCTACTCTTGCAGCAGCTCTCTTCTTAGAGAGTAGAAACGAGCTGGAACACAGACTTCTTGTTTATCACAATATGAAAAGAGCCTGGTTTATTCCTCTTCACAGCTCAGCCATCCTGACTCCAACCATTCACTGACTCTGGCTGCAGCAACCTCCTGCTGCAGGTTTCTACTCAGCTGGACTGTGACTGCAGGGATTGGCGTGCAGCCTGTGACTGCAGGGATTGGTGTGCAGACTGTGACTGCAGGCTTGTACCCAGCTAGACTGTGACTGCAGGGATTGGTGTGCAGACTGTGGCTGCAGGGATTGGTGTGCAGCCTGTGACTGCAGGTTTGTACCCAGCCAGACTGTGACTGCAGGTTCCAACAAGAGGCTCTGACTGCAGACCCAGCCTGACCTCACAGCAGGGATTCTTTCTCCCCAGGATCCTCCTTCATGATCCTCTTGCTTCCTCAAGGTTCCTCCTCCTTCATAATCCCCCCATCACCAGCTCACCCACTCCCTTTTCTCACACTTATTTTATTGGATACAGCTGTGACTCATTGAGGCAAGGCAGATTTGGGTAATTAACCAAATTAACACAGCTGTTACTGATCAGGGGCCAGGTCACCTGTACTCTCTTCTCCTGCAGCCTACCTTGGTGTTCTTGTCCTCAATGAAGCAGGAGAAGATCAGCCCCACAAACCCCTGGTCCATCATCTGGTACATGGCCTGTGTGCGGACATCTGCAGGGACAGAAAGGAGAGTCAGAGCTGCCCTGCAGGGCTGGGACAGGATCTGCCACCCTCTGGAGCTTGGAAACAAATGTCACAGACTCTACACTTACACCCTCACTCTGGGTGACTTAAGTGTAAAGAAAAAAACTGAACCAATTTGACATGTCATTAAAAAAAGTAGCAAATCTTAAAAACAGAAGATGAGCTCACAAAACCAAGGAATTATCTCACAGCCAGCCTGGTGCCACAGGTCACCATAAAAGCCAACACATACAAGGTACTCATGTACTTCTTTTATGAAAGTTTTCAGCTATGCATTAATGCAGTCACTGCTTGTCATGTTTGGGTTTTTCTCAAGTTCTTTCCCAGGGATCTAAACTGGTAAACAAGGTCACACTTTGTAAACTCTCTTGTTTTTCACATTTCTCTCCTAAGGAGGGACTTTGTTTGTTGACCCTTGGTATGACCAATGGTTCAAAGATCCCACCTCTTAGGTGGGCACGTTGTAAAAAGGTATAAAAATAGCTTGTGACAATAAACCAGCCCCTTTTAGAGCAGCAGCCTTCTGAAATCACAAGTCCGTGTCTCATTCATTGTGTCCCCACAGCGACACATTAACACTCACAGGTGTCAGAAACAGCAAGCCCCTTGGTATCATCACAGCAAGCCCAGCATTCCCACAGCTTTTTCTGCTGCTGCCCACACCCAAGGTCTGTTTTTTCTATCAGCAGAACAGCAGCAGCTGATCTGTGACTCCTGGGTGCTGTTTTGAGTCCTTGGGGAGCACACAGAGCAGGGCCCCTGCAGCACCTCCAGACAATCTGCTCCCATCAGGGAACGTTTCAGGCTCAGGACTGCTGGGCTGTGCAGCTCTGCAGGAGCAGAGTTTTCCCCTGAGCCCAGCCCAGGGCTGCTCTTACCGACGTGGGAGGGCCAGACGGTGATGTGGGGGTGGGAGTGGTACCAGCCCACCACCCTCATGGGACGTCCTGTCATCTCAGCCAACCTGTGTGCGGGTCAAGGAGCTTCTGGAACCAACAGGCAGAGGGAAGGGCAAACAGAAGAGTTTTAAAGGGCTTTCCTATGAGTCAGCAGAATTCCAGGAATGGTAAGAGACAGTGCAGGGAGCTGATGGGAGCCTCTTCCCCAGCACCATCAGGAGTCGCTGCTGCAGAAGCAAACTGGATTTTGTTTGCACGTGGCAACAAACAGCATTTCAGCAGCTGCCCAGGCCAGCACCCCCGAGTGTGTGCAGAGAAGAGGCTCCCCAGAGCAGCCCCTGCAGCCTTGCTGACCTTTCATCTTCCACTCAGCCCAGCCCACCCCCCTTCACAAACACACTGCGGTTTTACCTGTGCCCAAACACAAAGCAACGGCAGAACATTTCTAACACCATCCCACTGCAAGGGCTGCAACCAACCAAGACTCCAGGGAAAGGCAAGTGCCAGCACAGCCCTCCCTGCAGCAGGGAGCAGCTGATGGCCCCGAGCCAACTACAAGCCCAAAACACAGCCCACGAGCAGAGCTCTGAGGTAAAGCACGTCACTGGCCAGCCTGGGCTGTCTCTGCTGAAGGATATCTCTGCTTCAGTGGAGGCAGCCGAAAGCTGCTCTGGTGAGATCTCCACACGGTCTTTCCTCTTGTCCGAGCGGCGCAGGATTATCACAGAATGGATGTGGACGATCCGGCTGGTGTCAACCTAAGGACACGGAGGGGAAATCAGTCACTCCCCTGCTGGAGAAGCAGCAACCCGCAGGGCACAGCTGTGCACGCCGGGGCATGGAGATGGGAAGCTTTCCTGACTGAGCTTCGACTCTCGCAGGAGCTGACCAGGAGCTGCGGCTGCCAGGCCCGCAGACCAGAGCGGTGCCGGCGGTCACAGCCCGCGCCCCGCCGCCCCGCGCAGGCCACAAACCGCACAGGCAGCGCCGCCACCCGCCCCTCCCCGGGGCCGCCCCTCCGCGGGCGGTACCTCTCCGATGCAGAGCCCCATGACCTCCTCCTTCTCGGTGCTCAGCGCGTGGTTCAGGCACACCAGGAACGCGTCCGCCTCCAGGTGCACCGCCTGCACCGCCATCTTGCCTTCCCGGCCCGCCCGCGCCTCGCCCCGCCCCCTCGGCGGATGGACCAATAGCAGCGGCGCTCGCGGGCCGTCCCAGCCAATCGGCGCAGCCTCTGGCGAGGCGAGCGGTGCTGCGCGGCGGAAGGGCCGTGCCGCCCACGGGAGCGGCAGCGCCGGGGTTCCGCCCGGGTTCCGCGGGGCGGCCCATGCCCGCGGCAGAGCGGCGGGGGGTGGCGGGGCCGGGCCTGAACGGGACGGCCCGGCCCGATAATCCGGCTTAATCCGACTCGGCTCGGCCCGGAGCCCGGCCTCCAGGGGCCTGCGGGCAGGCGCGGGGAGGCGGCGGGTCCGGGGGGCGGGGGACGGCTTTGCGCGGCGCACGCGGCGCGGCGGTCACGGCGCGGGTGCAGGTAGGTCATGGCGGGCCCGGCCCGCCCGCCCGCGGCCGCCTCACGCCCGGGGCCGCCCGCCCAGCCCCGCGGCCCCGGCCCGGGGGGGACACAGAGCTGACTGTGGCGATGTGCTGCGCTCTCCTTCCGCCCGCCCCGCCATGGCCGGTCCGCGCCCGCACCACACCCCCTCCCCTCCGGCCCTTCCTGCCCGGCTTGGCCACACCGCCCCCCGCTCCCGCTCCTCGGCCCGGCTCTTGCGTCCCTTCCCTCGCCCTCCCCGCCCCTCTGCGTGGCTCCCCCCCTCCCCAGCATTATGTCCATCTTTTTTGTCTTCCTGGTTTTTTTTTTTAGATCCCACCAAAGCTCGGCCTGCCCTTCCCACGCTGCTGGACAGCCCGGCTGGTCGGTGAGCATCTGCTACCCCTCAGTAGGTCGGGCAGAGCGGAGCGTGGAGTCAGAGGGGCTTGCTCCAGGCAGAGTAGAGTCCAAACCCCCAAGAAGAAGCTTTAGAGTGTCTCCACATGCCCTTAAGCCACCAGATCATCAGATCCCTGAGTTGCTGCCTGAGCTGGGCTGGGTTTTTCAGGAAGGCTCAGCACCCTCGTAGCCCTGAGGCGTGCAGGCAGCTCTCGTGCCCCCACAGAAGGGCAGGCTGGCCAGCCTTGCTCTGGGGGCTGTAACTGTGTCAGCACAGCACTGCTGAGCCTCTGCAGTGCTTCTCCTTGGTGCCTAAATGGCAGCTGAACTCCCAGTTGCTTTTTAGAACAGAAGGTGATAAGTGGTTCAGCACACTGAGCTCCAGCTCTGGGTGGTCCAAGTAGCATCTGGAGCAATTTCTGTCACTGTTTCCATAAAGTATTTTAATGTACCCAACTTAAAACTAAATAAATTGTCGTCACTACAAGCTGCATTCCTCCTCCTGGCCATTTTGACATTTGTCCATATATTATGGCTCAGAAATCCCTCCAGGTCCCATAACAGCATTAAACATCTAAGATTGATGCTAAGATGGACAGAACATCTGCCAGTACTATTCCTATCTGTGGAGATTGGGATTTGAATCTCCCCAAAACACCACTTTGAGCAGCTCAGCCTTCTGCAGTTATGTTGATGGGAATGTTAAAGTCTCAAAGAATGATGCTGCAATCTTGCAGATTTAAAGCTGTTGGGGTTTCTTGTTGGTTGTGGTGGGTTTTTCTGATAGGTTATGAAGCAATCAGTGTAAGAACCCGGGTTGAAAACTTGTTTAAAACATAAGTAAGCTCTCTTCTCCTTCCACCCATGTCTTCCTTCACGCTTTGTTTCTGCTTTCTGACCAAACCTGCAGAAACAGACACTGCCTGTGTTTTCAGGGGCACTGTCTGAAGGTGTGCTTGTGGAACCTGCAGTTCCTTGGGTGTGTCTGGGTGCTGCAGCTGCCCCACCCCAAACCCCATTCCCGTCCCACCCCAAACCCAACCGACGGGTTTGCCTGACCTCAGGATTTTCAGGACCACACTGAGCCCCTCAGCTCTGCACTTCTGGGGAAGCTTGGGGCAAATCAGTGGGGCAAAGGGTGGAAACCCCCGTGAACCTCTGCCCATTCTGCACAGTGTCCTCTGCACAAGACCTTGTTCTGTTGCCCTGGATCTGTTGTCATCGCTGCCATCTCCACTCACCATGAACACAAACGTGCATGCTGTGCTTTAATCCTCCTGCCTGTGGTTCAGCCAGGCTGAACCAGGTCAGTGTTTGGATAGGAGACCTTCCAGGAGAGTTTGCTTACAGTAGGAAACACAGCTCACTTACTGAGACGTATTTTTCTGTTGCTGGAACCAGACTTGAGCCTTCTGGCCCATAGAAATTCCAGCTTTGAATGGAATAAAAGCAAGTTCTTGGGCATTTCTGGTCATGATGGAACTTCCTGCAGTTTACTGCAGAGTGGGAGAGTATCCTGGCCGAATTCCACCTGGGTGATTAGGTTCAGCTGACTGAAAATGAGCAATGGCAATTGCTGCATTTCACTCTTGGGCAGAGCTCCACACAGGGGTTTTAAATTTGTAATGTGGCTTAGGGCAAAGCAGAAAGGAAAAGAATTACAGAAATGTCCCTTTAGCCCTCATTCCTGAAGGCCTTGTGAGGCTTGTCAGACTGCTGTCACACTCCTCTAAATGCCAGCGACCCAGCTGGCAGGGCATTCCTTGGAATGCCTGTCCCTCATCACAGGATGGCTGTCAGAACAGTGGTGCTTTGTGTAAGGCACATGTACATCCCCACACATCAAGCAAGGAAACAAACAGAATGGGTGGAAAAGAAAAAAAAAAAGTAACAAAAGAACACTCAAAGTTTTCTTTGTGATGGTGCTGTTCAGGCTGATCCGTGGTTTGGTGTTTTGATTTCAAAGAGGCTGAGTGCTCCTTTGGCTCAGAAAGGTAGAGAAACACTGATGTAAGATATGGAAGGCATCACTAAAGAGTATTTTCTGTTCTATATGCACCCCAATGTATAACTATTTATTTTTATTTTTTTTTTCTCTCCCTGACTTCCCCTCCTTTATTTTGTACCCAGATTTTCTTGCTCCTGTTTGAAATATGCCTTATAACCTTACAAGTTTTCGGAAGACCACTGTGTTTCACTGGGATAAGGAATATTGCAGCTGCTTCATAGCAGGAGGATGTTGTCTGTGTTACAGCTTAACTTTGTTCTACTTTACACCTAGATAAAGGATGAAGACTGTCTGTACCATTTTGATTACCTCTTCTAGGGTTCACAGAGAATCATTTCCCCTGACCTCACTTTGCTCATGGCTCAGCTTGATCTAACTGGCACACAGATAAAAAAAACAGTGCTGTTAAACAAAAGTTACAGTAGCAGGAACCACCTCAATGCCCCGAGCTCCTCTGCCCGTGTCGGTGGCTCTCTGTGACCAGCCAAAAGCCGAGCGACGCGCTCCTGAGTGCTGCTCCCCGGGAGTTGGGGTGTGAATGGACAGTGCTGCCACCCCTGAGAGATGAGACCAAGGACCCTGCACCCCGACAGCTCTGCCAGCTCCAAAGATGAGAGTCCTGCACACCGAGTTCTGTGCTTTGTCTCCAGAGTGATCTTCGTTCCTGTTAAGCTCACCTCGCTGCTGGTCACGAGTTTTGCTTTTGGGATTTAGAGCACCTCATTTTTTTCTCTCCCCCCCTCCCCCGTTTTACACAAAGACTGTTAATAGGACTATTAGTGGAATGAGCAAAGCCAGTACTCACAGGGTTTAACTTCGCACCAATAGCACCTTTTTTGCCCCAGAATGCCTTACCAATGCCACCCAGCACGCGTGTCCCCGTGTACGACTTGGCCTGACCTTTCCGCTGGCTCAGGCACCGCCTCAGCCTCCCGAGCTGACTTTTAGGGACATTTCCCCCGCACGTAGCATCTCATCCAGCGAGCCAGACACCACCTGTCTGCCAGCTTCGGGAGAGCTCTCTCCGTGGATGTGCTCGGAGCCGAGGAGGAGGCCACGTGTGCAGCCCGCGGGCCGATGCCGCGCACCTGAGCGCCCCAGGGATGGCAGAGGGAGGGGAGGCTGGCGCTCCTCCCGTGCGGCTCTGGGTGCGCCGCGTGGGGGTTTACTGCGATGAGCACCGCAAAACCTGGCTGGTGGCTGCGGAAGAGGCAAGTGTGTGCCCCCTTTCAGCTTTCCCCCGTGCTTGTAGCTGTTGACTTGTTTTCAGGTGCCTCTGCCAGTAACTGCCTGCTCTGTTTTGTTACTTTCCCCCCCAGGAGGAAGGTATGCTGAGGGCTCGGATCCAAAGAGTTCAGGTTCCCCTGGGTGAGGCGCTGCGACCCAGCCAGCTCCCCCCATCCCGGCTGCCTCACATGTGGCAGCTGTCCCAGGGTGAGCAGTACAGGGATAGTAACTCTCGCGTTTGGGAGATAGAGCACCATCTCATGGTAAGGATGGTGGCGACAATAGACCATAGTCATGCCTGTTTGTGAAGTCATTTGAGATCCTTGAGGGACGGCAAAGGACTGTTAATTTTGTTGAAGTCCATTAGCTCAACCACAGTAACTGTAGACTGTATTGAACTTTTCCTTGTCACTTACAGCTTGGTGGTGTTGAAGAACTGCTGCTTAAACTCGTGCCTGGGGATTAATCTGGTATGTGCAGACATTACCCCCTGCTTTGTACCGTGCACTGTTTACTCCCAGTCTTTCTTTACTGTGAATTTTTGTCTTTCAGGAGCAGTGGCTCTAGGAAGACGCCATTGTCTGTTTTGTACAATAAAAAGGTTCTCTCTCTCCACTGATATGCAGCCACCTTTGAGGTGGAAGCAGTTAAACCACACGCAGCAACATCACACAAGAGTTTAGGCCAGGCAGTGAAGAGGAGTATTGTGACCAAGTGAAACATCAGGGGCAGTTCTGGGTAGGCAGAAAGCAATTGCCCAAAGTGGAATTTGGCCAGGATGCTGCAAATAATGCCCTAGTGATACTGGAAACTGCTGTGGGCTGGTGACTTGTCAGAAACTGGAAAGGCAGCAGCTCCCAGCTTTGAGCAGAGACTGAACTGTGGCTCAGAGAGTTCAGTCTCACCACCACTTTCAGTGACACTGGTGCTTTCCTTAGAGGTCTCCTGTTCAACTACTGGAGCTTTTGCTTGGCTTTTCATCTTACACTGACACAGTTACAGGTGTGACAGCTGCAGAAAAATCAACTTGAGTGTCTGAAATCCTTTTCTGATGGATATGAACAAGATGGAGCTGTCCTCCAATCTGGTTGGGGGTTTTTTGGACAGAGGGAGAGGATTTCCAAGAGACTTTCTCTGGAAACAAACTGAAAAAAATCCCTTCTTGTTGGTTTTATGGCATGTACACAACTGAGTTGTTTGGTTGTTTTTTTAAATGCTTTCTCCTGCTGCAGTCCATGACCTGCCACCAAATCCTTGGTTGTGTAAAGCTCACAGAGGTGGATTTCACATAAATACGTGTCTCATTATAAGGTCTAGAGATAGAAAACTCTTAAAAATTAGTCTGCTGTGTTAATTTGAATCTTTTCTGGGATCTTTGTACATCCAAGTGGAAAAGGACACATTTTAACTAGAGAAAAGAAAAAGGCTTTTAAACTTAGTGACATAAAACTTCCCCCATTCATTGTCCCCATCATCATCTCTTAGCCAGACACAGCTCTTGTGTATGTTGACAGGCACCTGCAAGCAGCAGTTTTCTGAATGATGACAGTGGGGGAATTGGGAGCTCCTGAAAGATGTGGCTGTAGGACGTTGTCTTTCCCCCACCCCCTGGAAAGAACCTTGACCTACAATAACATTTTCCTGTCATTTTAGTTCCTGAACATGTCCCGGAAGGATCCCTGCCAGAAACATGCCTGTGAAATACAGAAATGCTTGCAAGGTACCAAGTGTCATTTTGTCTTTGTTTTGTCTTGATTTTTGGTGGAACTTAATTCTTTTCACTTAACCTTGTTGTCCTTTCACCTTGAGAAGGAATGAAGCACATTAGCATCGCCTGCTTGCAAAATGAGCAAAATTACAATGTCTGCTTTTAATAGAATTGCTTTGTGCTTAATTGTAAATAATGAGCCATTCATTAGTATAAACCAGAGCATTAGTAGCAGTAATTGTGCTTGGAGTGTTCTCCATGCTGGCAGTGAGATCCCAGGTGTATTTTTGGGACTCAGCTGTGGGCAGGGAGAGCTAGACATTATAATAAGCTCTCTTCCAGCGTGGTTAGTGAGGGAGTAGGTGGTTTGTATGAGAAGACTGCAGAGCTGCTCCAGAGCAAGTGAGACAGAAGTCTGTCAGGAACAGGTTAGGTGATCTCTCCTTGAGGTATGAGATAATCTTCATGTCCTCAGCATTTGTCTAGAGACTACCTTTTGCTGTCCTCATGGCTTGGATCATTCTCCCACGAGGGACTACCTTCTCTCCCTGCACTTAAAAACTGATGGTTGACCTTGTTTTGGTCCCATCTGTGAGAATATTCTTTTTATAACAGTTGTGAAAGTTATTCCAAGCGTTTTGCCTGTGTAGGTTTGTGTACAGTGTTGAGCTGAATGGTTAAGTGTTGGCAGAGCAGCTCTTTGCTGCATGTACACTTCACTGTCACTGCTGCTTGAGCTGTCATTTTGGAGTGCTGCTGTTCCTGTCTTGTGCTGTGGAGTTGTCTGATGTGCACAGATGAAGCAGCTGAGCTGACAAAGAGCAAAATAACTTTCCCCTGTAAAAATTAAAGTACAGAGCCTTCACTGAGGAATGCACAGTCACTGTACCCAGTGTGTGAGATGGAGGGTGGGAGCTGGACCTTTGGGAAATGCTGACTTCTCAAAAGTCATTGTTCCAAAAGATTTTGCTGCTTCCTCTGTGAGACTGAATGCCTGCTCTAAGTCTCCTTTGTGTTTTCTTATCTGTGTGTGACTTTCAGGAATGCATCCTTGACAGATAACAGTGTGCCTGTACATAGCTACAGTTTTAGAAACAAAGCTGCAAAGGCAGAGGGGCAGTTAGAAGAGCCTTGAAGCACTCATCAGCTGCAGGTTATGGCAGAGAGATATCAGCCCTCCTCCCCAAGGGCATGCTGTGCCTCCTGGGCTGCCAGCTTGCAGAAATCACCACAACCACTTTCTCAGGGGTGATCTCTGTGTTTGTACTACAGCTCACTCACCAACCCAGCCAGGGAATTGAATTCATAGCCCGGTGATCACAGCAGTGTGGTTTGCTCATTCACCTGAAGGTGTTCTGGGCTCTCCATGGGTGCTGTGTGTCTCACATTACGCTGCTGTTGCTTCTTTTAATCTTTTTAAAGTCAGTGTGGGTGTGTGTGCAGCTGTGTGGTGGTTGCAGAGCTCATGCAAGGCAGAGCAGGTGGCTCTGCATGCCCCGTGTTTCTGGGGAGACAGGCAGGTGGTTCTTCACTCAAACCAGACTCAGTCTCCTCCTGCAGGGCTCCTCTCCAAGAGCCTTTGGCCACAGCTTTAGATAGCTGGGACTAAAGAAAGGTTTTTGTGAGCAAGAAAATGATGGAATGCTTGTAAGCAGCTGAAGAGCTGGGCTCGGTGTGCTCCCTCAGGGAACAAAAGCCTGTTGCTCTCTGCAGACCTGCAGACCTATGCTTTGAATCCAAGTCCAGTTAAAACTGCAGACCTGGTGTCTCCTTATTTTGCAGCAAACAACTACCTGGAGTCCAGGTGTGAAGCTGTGCTTCAGGAGATGCGGAAATGCTGCGCTCGGTACAAGGGCAGGTCCGGCTGTTGTTCAGGGTTCGAGAGAGAAGAAAGGGAGAGAGAAAAGGCTAAGTTGACTTCAGAAGGAATTTCCCCACCACCTCAGTAACACAATGCAGCTCCAGCAGGTGCTGGAGCATGGACTCACTTGAAGAGCTCGTGTGTGTGTTTTTTTCAAGCCTTCTTTAGACTTTCAGAAGAGCCAGATTGCTCCTGGAACACACCGTTCAGCACACCAAAAAGCATTACACAGTACCAACACATGGCCTGGTTAACAAACTTTATTTTCTGTACGAAAGCATAGTCTATGTTGCCTCTGCATCACACCTATGAAATGTCAACTTGATGTTTTTAGGATGCTTACCTTACTCTAATCAATCCTTGCTCTAAAAATGGAGAATTGGAACCGAGTTATTCTGGCTTCTGGGGCGAGAGGTAACAGGAAATGAGCTCAGAAGAGTGAGTTTAAACATGAAACAAGCCCACCTTGATATAACAAAGGTATTGCTGCCACCATGCAGTAGTTCCAGACAACATTTGCCTGTCCAGTGGTTCAAGCTCAAGAATGGGAATCAGGTCTGGTGATTGTTCCTAAGTCTTGCATAGATCATGAGTGACTACAAGTCACTTTGCCTAAGTGCCTCACTTTTCCACTGGACAGAGTAGTTTATTTTGTATTTGAATTGCCTACACGCTGCTATTTGCATGATAAAAGATGTTAAAGGATTAATTAAATTATTTCAGGGATTGCTACAGGGATAGGCTATTTTTTTAAAAAAGCAATATTCATTTGAAAGATTTGACTGTTGATACGAAATTTATAAATTTACGTCTAATTGACCACCTTTAAGCAATATGCTTCGAATCCAAGTCCAGTTAAAACTGCTGACACCCAAAGGCCTGTCACAGAGCCCCGGGCTAGATCCAAGAACTGACTTAGGTGCTGCTTACTGAACAAGCAGTTGTAGGCAGTGATTTTCCACACAGCATTCCAGACTCACTCCCCAGCCGTCTGTGTCTGGACCCCAGGAGAGATGGCTTTCCAGAAGCTGTCGGCCATGCAGCAGAATTTCCTGTAACCTGTAGGAAGAGCTCATAGACAGGTTCCTGCACCACCCTTCAGAGCTGCCTGTCTCGCTTGTCCCCTGTAGCAGGAGTCCAGGCACCCAAATATCAGGCTCCCAACCCACTAGCCCTAACTCTGTATTAGATCTAGCCGTAAAGGACTTTTGTGCTGTGATCAAGTACAACTTACTTATGAAATAGAGCTTCTATAAACCACTGAGGTTCTAGGCACAATAGTTGTGTGTATTGAAGCCTAGAAGAGCAAACCCATCTGTATTCACTGCTCTGAAATACCATGGTACAAAATAAACGACTGGAACAAATTGTGGTCTCTGGTTGTTTGTTGAGCTGCGAGCCCGGGCGGCTTGGCTGCCATTCACAGCCCAGAGCCACATGTGATCATGTTTAAATAGAAGCTGCTTGGTATTTTTATAACTGGGGCTGAAGATCAGGAGAATTCAGGGCTCGTCTTCCCCTCCCACTGCCCTCCCCACTCCCAAGAAAAAACCCTTAAGACAAAGTCTTTAATGTCCCTGAAAAGTAGAGAAGAGTGTTGACAACGTTGTGAACCCCCTCAAACACTGACACACAGCTCATTTTTCTCTTTTGCCCTATCTGAGCAGGAACAGTGGAAAGAAAGTCACCTATAGATGATAATATATATATATATTTAGGCTACTCTTGCACCCATGAAAAAGAAACAGCATTGTCTCCATGCCCTTCTCAAGCTGGGTGGAACGAATTTGCTCACCAGAGGCAACTCAGGCTGGCTACAGACCCACCTCCTGCCCTAGCAGCATCCCACTTCTTGGGAATATGAGTGATTGGTGCCAGGATGATCAGGGAGAGGGATTTATTAAGGTGGTCCAGGTTACCTGCATGGATGAGGGGAGGCTGGTGCCCTCACAGAATTATTTATGTTGGAAAACACCTTTCAGGTTGAGTCCAGCCATTCCCCCAGCACTGCCAAGTTGATCACTAACCCATTTTCCTCAAGTGCTCCACTCCTGCTGCTGGTCTGGCTGCAGGTGCTCCCTCAGTCACAGTGAGACAGGAACGTGCTGGTTCCCAGGAAGCCAACAGACCTCACACAGAGAGGCATTTAGAGCAAAACTGTTTAATAAAATATCACTTCAACAAGCATTTACATACAATATATAAAACCACTTTAAAAGCCTAATGTGTTTGAAATCTTCTCAGAGTGTAACAGATGTCAGAAGTTGTTGAAACAAGACTAAAAGGAGCAGGAGTGGGAGGGGAAGGGACACCTCATCTTGGCACCTGCAGCAATGAAAATGCATCCCCACAGAGACTGATTCAGCATCAAAGCTTCCAGTGTTGACCCACAGCATCAACAACTGCCAGCCACGAGCCCAACACCAGCACAGCAGAAAGATTTGCCACATCCTGATGTCCTTGTCCATTCCCTGCCTACATTCACATCAAAGTCAGCATAAATCTGTTTTAACTGTTTCCCCTTTCAGTAGCAAGACAAGCATTTTAGCTCCCTCTCTGGGCCATTTCTCTCTGTAGCAGCAAACTGGGACTTGAACAGAACTCACCCCACCTAGGGCTGGGCAGAAGTAGTGACTTGAGCCTGAAAAACATCCCTAAGGTCTGTTAATGATTTGCTTTGAGCTTTGTTGGAGAAAGCTTTGTGGTGATCAGTGCATCTCAGAAGAAGTTGTGTTCTGCAGCCCCCCCAGTCAAAGTCAAAAGCAAAGCTCTTGTCCTACAGGAACAAGAGATACCCTGCAAGACCAATGTATCAATTTATGCATGTTTGCATCTGCACATCCTACAGAAAAACAACCCAAATCCCAAAAAACCCCACCACCATCTGTCACTCCACTGCTAAACACTAATTTATTGAAGACTTATTTGCTCCATGCCATCACTCCTGCAGTCCAGGATGGCCTTCAGGAAGGCCACTGTTAAAAGGATGTGAGCCCAGCTGCTCCTTCATTCTCCTTGGCCATGCATGGCAGGACAGGAGCAAAGACAGCAACTTCTATCTCTTGATTACCTGCAGCCTCTTTTCAGATTCTGAAGGTGAGAAAAACCTCAGCTTAATCAATGTGGTGCTACAGGGATACTTCAATCAACAGAGCTAAACCAAAATTACCAACTGCAAGTGCTTATTCCAAACCCTCTGGTGGAAGAACCCACCATTTCAGCTCTGCCAGCAGCTCTCAGGGGAAGATCCCCTTTCCAGCCATACTGAGATCACAAAGCCACTGCACAGTACTGGAAATGGGGTGCAGCTGCTGAGCCAGGTGCTGAAAACCAACCACCCAAGAGTGTCATTGTTGCCTACCACGTTTCCCATTGAATGATGAGCTGACTTTCACATAAAATCCCACATTCTGGGCAAGAACTCCTACCTATAGGTGCTGCAGGACATCACCACCTTGTCAGGCAAGTCTCTATGCTCACAGAATACCTCTGGGGGATGTTTGTACTGCACACAACTGTGCTGAGTCAGATGTCCAAAAACAGCTGAGCTTTGTACCTGGGCTGCCTCATCTCCTGCAGGAGAAGGGCTGCAGCTGATGGAATTAAGCAAACAGCTTTTCTTGTGGAAATGGCAAACACAAAGAAGGAAGGAACATAACTGAGGTGGAAATACACAAACGAACTGCTCTCACAAGAGCAAGGTCTGGTTTTCACAGAAGTTTTGACATTTCTGTTGCTTACAGAGACCAGTGAGAAGGAATCTGTGCTCTTCAGAGGCAGGTAAAGGACTGCACACCAGATTTCACATCATCCCACTTTCTCCAGTACAGCTGGCAACAGGGACCTGGGGCAGTACAATGCACCCTAAGCAGGGATACATTTCCTGTCTACAATCCTGTCCCACGTGGTTACAGCTCAAAGAGCATCACCAACACCAAAGTGACCAGGGAAGGTGGTGGTAGATATGGAAACCCCAGTCAGAGGGTGATTTGCAGTAAGTGGCACAGCTGAAATGCCCCCATCTGGTACAGAAGCAGGAGAGCCTCAAAGGCTGAGCAGTCAGGCAGCTCTACAGCACAGAACTCGGTGACTTTCAGAACACATGATGAGGAAAGGGCCTGGAGAGTCAGCCTCAGTGCTCAGTTTCCATCAGCAGTGCCAGAGCTGCAATTCCAGTGTGGGGAAGGAAACCAGCACAGACAAAGCCAAATGGCCATTTATGTGCAGTGCAACAGCAGGGGGAGGGCAGGAAAATCCATATTCCCCTGCCCTGGGCACAGCTCAGGCTGTCCTTTGACACTTCTGCATCCACCCCAGGACAGTCAACCACATTTGGGATTGCACAGACCACCTCTGTGCAGAGGGAAGCAGAGGTTTTCCAGGTACCAGGGCAGGAATACTGAAAGCCAAATCGTGGTGAAGAGCTGACAGCTGTTTGACACATATACTGGCAGACAAAGGTACACATAACAGTTCTGAGCACCTGGAAGAAGCACATTTAAGAGGTTTCTCTGCCACTACGTTTTTATGAAGTTGAAACTCATCTGAAAATTTGAGACTGGGCATATTTGCTGGGAAATCATGATACACTGGGAGTTGTAAGCTTCCAGACCAACCCCAGCACGCTAAGAGCCCAGACAGAAGAAAAAGATGGAAATCAGAAGCAGCGTTGTAAGAAACAAGGGCTGGAACCTGTGAATAGATGGGACTGAGTCTGTTGGCAACATCCTTTGACTTCTAAGTGAAAGATAACAGCAGTAGAGGGGAGGGGAGGTTGGGCATGAGAGTGCAGCTTCTAGGATGCCATTCCAAGCAGGAATCCTCCGGCAAACCCTCCAGTCAGGATAACATTCTTCTTCAGAAATATGATTGCCTAAGCAGGGTGAGAAGAGACAACAGTGTTCAACAACATCAGGCCACTCACTGACCCTCCTGCTAAGGAGAAATCCCTCAGGCTCTTCGAGGCAAGTGATGCTCACAGATGCCACTGCTCAGATTTGGGAAAGTTTCCTACCTAATGACCTCCCCTCCCTAACTGCACCAGCACACAGCCAGATCTTCACCCTGCTCAGCAACGAGCAGTCAGGTCCTCCAGGAAAATGCTGTGGGAAATTATTTCTTCCTAAACTCTGGGTAGACAACACCCACAGCTTTTGCCACCTCTCTCACTTTGCTGTCATGCAAGAATTCCCTCCTTATATTTGCACAACTGAACATCCATAACAGCTCAGGATTCAATCCTGTTTCCTGCTGTCCCTTCAGCACATGACCTGAGAGAGCCATCTCACCTCATCCACTCTGCTTTTCACTTCTGGAGGCATTTTATTCCCACCGCTGTGAAAACTCAGCTGCTGCTTGGCTTTGTCCATGTCCCGCTGTACCAGGTTCCAGTCCACCTTGATGTATCCCGTGTGGTTTGCAATCTAGAGTTTGGAGGATTAGAAAAAAGTTCCTGCATGAATGACCAGGGCTAAACAGACCCCTTGCTCACCCACCTCACCTGACCACAGCCACTTCCCACTCACTGGTCCACCAGACAGAACACCACCCCTGGAGCTGTGTCAAGTGTTCTTCAACATCTGTCACCCACAGTAATCCCCCAACAGCTGGGCACACACTGCAGCTTAGCCTGCTTCAGCCTCTCCTCCCCAGTGTAAAGCTGGCATCACCTCCCCCTCACAACTGCCATGGATATGGTTGGGACTCCCTGCAGATCTCCTGCTGCTGTGGGTGGGCACAGCTATTAATAGCTCATTCCTCTCAAACTATTTTATCTGCTCAGGGCGATTCAGCCGTGGAACTCCCTCTGCCCAGAGCAAGCTTTTGACTTTCAGCAGAACAAGCAGAACCAGAATGGGAGAATGAGTCACACACAGGCCTTGTCCACCTGAGGAGCAAACAGGTGAGACCTGAACAAGGCCAGAGAGCTGCTCTACCTGCTCCAGGATATACCAGATATATCAACACATCTAAGCAGCTTCCCTCAATGCCAGGGCTCTTGGAAACCAGCAGAAGTGGTAGAGGACAGAAAGAGATCTCCTTTCTCTGCTCTTCCCCAGTGCAAGGCCCATCTGTGCTGGCTGGACTCTGGGAAGCCAGGCTGGCAGGAAGCCTATCACAGATATGAATAAATCCTTCTTGCCATCCAGGGCTGCTCCTCCAGGGACACTGTGTCCACAGCCACAGGGCTCAGTATGTTTTAGCCTGTTCTGCAGCAGCAGCATGGCTCACTGCAGCTGGAGGCTGTCTCATGCTCCACTCAGGTGCCCCTGCAGTAACAGCTCCCCTGTGCCTTTGCTAGCAGATCCTCAGTGGGTGTGCACTGGCAATCCTGGAGTTTATGCACACTGACCCTGCTTTGCTGCTGCATCCATCTGCCCTGGAGAACACACATCCTTGACATCCACAGCCACACGAAGCCCCTGGTGGGGACTGACCCCACATGTCCCAAGAGGCAGTGGTTCCTAGAGAGACCTCTGTCCCCAGCAGCACAGCTCTCAGAAAGCCTGGGCTGCTGCTCATACACACCTGAAGCAGGAAAAAGCCTCCTCCCACTGCTGTCGCTGCCAGCTTTCCAACTTTCTGGAAGACGAATCCAGTACACCTACAAATCAACCAGGAGTCAGTCAGGAGAATGGAACACCACACACACTGCTCAGTATGCTTCCCACAGGCAAGGCTGCCTTTGGCAGCAGTTACCCAAGACTGGAGACAGCCTGACAAACACCAGAAGAAACCCATGTGCAACCAGAGAGAAGGATTTGCACCCAGCCAAAATTGATGCTTTACAGCTTTTCACTTTGTGCTGCCACATTCCAGCCTTTTTCAGCTTGATTCTTATCTCTTCAACCTCATCCTTCTCCCAAAAGAGTAACCAGAAACCTGTGATTTCACCAAAACCAGCAAGTGATTTTATGTTTTGATGGTTTGTTGTTTTTTTTTTAACTGGTATCATCTCTGCAGGAAAACTAGCAAGCACATAACTCCTTCTTACTTATTTGTAAAGTAAGCAGTAAACAACTACTTACTTTACCTTTTCGCTTCTCAGAAGAGAAAAACGATGGAACAAGCACAGAGCAGTGATCTAAGGCTATCCTGGTCTCCAAAATCTCTGCTTTCAGCATGAAAAACATTCCTGCAGCCACCAGAACTGCAGCCAGCACCACCCCACTGCTCAGTCATGTGTCGTGCCACCCAAACCACACTCCCCTTGGAACACGGTTTCCTCATGAGCACTGCAAACACAGCAAACCTGCCTTTACCCACTCCTCAGCACACTCAGTGAAAATACAGGAGAGACGTGGCCCAGGTCACACTTCTATGAGAGGACAAAGCTCTGTCATACATTGTTAAATAATTCCCCTCTTGCCAGGTGAAGATGAGGGTCGTGGTAAGAGGCAAAGCAGTGATCACACAAAATTTTCAACTCAAACGAGGCTAAGGGAATGAAGTTGCAAATAGTGCAGCTTGCAAATAGTCCAGTCCCAGCTGCAAGTGACAGGACACCCTGGGAACTGCGATCCCAGGAGGATTTTAATGCAGATCCCTGGAGCACATCCACCTCAAGTGTAGAAGGCACCCTTGTTTCAAGGGGTTCGTATCTGCCTGTCCTAATACAACAGCACCGCTTCTTGTCAGAACTTAAAAACAACTACAGACTGGTGCAATTTTCTTCCCTTCGAGACAGTCTCAGTTCTTCGAGTTACAGACAGCATTTAAGCCACCCTAGAGCTCAGCAGCCCATGCCAGGGGACAGCAGGCTGAGCACTGCCTGCTCTGAATGACTGCCACATGAGCACCCAGCACCTGCCAGCGTGACCCCAGAGCCCCAGCCAGCGCCTGCCACCGGCAGCAAGGCAAGCCCGGCACCTCTTACCATCCCGTGACCCCTCCGATCACCAGCTGCGTGGCCACATTGTATTTCTCAGCGCTCGACCCCGAGTTGGGGGCGAAGATCTTGCGCCACCAGGGCCGGTTCTTGGTGTACTCCGCCAGGTCCAGCACGCTGAACGTGTCGTCCTTCGCACCTGCAGGCACCTGGAGAGGCTCAGTGCTGGGACTACCGTACCACAGCCCCCTGCAGCTGCCCGTGCCTCCCCAGGGGCACAGGAGCCCTGCCCAGACACACAACTCACGGGTACCGGCATTCCCCCGGTCTCCGGGAATTCCCAGGTCCCTCAGCTCCCTCCCAGGGCCGCCGGCACCCCGTGCCCGGGACCCCTCACCCCCTCGGGGACGCCCCTCGCCGAGCGGCCGGGGCTGAGGGTCCGTGCCCGGAGCAGCCCCCTCGGGCCCTCAAGCGGGGCGAGGCCCCGGCAGCCGCCGCCGAGCGGTGCAAAGGGAACGACACCGCGCTCTGCAGCGGGGAGGCCGAGCTGGGGGAGCCGGGCACTCGCTGCCAGGGGAGAGGGGTGGGGGGACCCGCGCCCCGAGCCATCCCCGGCCAGCCCGGCCCGGCCCGGCCCGGCCCACCTCCGCCCGGCACCGCCATGACGCCGCTGCGCTCCGCGCAGGCGCGGGCAGCGCGCGCGTCACCGGGAGCGCGCGACACGGGGGGGGCGAGGGGAGAGGGACGGGGGGGAGAGATGAGGGGAGAGAGGGATGAGGGGAGAGGGGGATGAGGGGAGATGGGGATGAGGGGAGAGATGAGGGGAGAGATGAGGGGAGAGATGAGGGGAGAGAGGAATGAGGGGAGAGAGGGATGAGGGGAGATGGGGATGAGGGGAGAGGGGGATGAGGGGAGAGATGAGGGGAGAGATGAGGGGAGAGAGGGATGAGATGAGGGGAGATGGGCACACACGGGGAGAGGGACGGGGAGAGAGGGATGAGGGGAGAGGGGAGGAATGAGGGGAGAGGGGGATGAGGGGAGAGAGGGATGAGGGGAGATGGGCACACACGGGGAGAGGGGCGGGCGCGGGGAAATCAATCACAGAATCACCAGGTTGGAAGAGACTTCCTAGATCGTCGAGTCCAGCCCAGCGCTAACGCCTCAACTAAACCATGGCACCCAGTGCCATATCCAGTTTTTTTTTTAATTTATTTTTTAATTTATTTTTTTTTAACCACATCCAGGGATGGTGACTCCACCACCTCCCCGGACAGACCATTCCAGTGCTTTATCACACTTTCTGTAAAAAAAAAAAAAAAAAAAAAAAAAAAAAAAAAAAAAAAATTCCTAATATCCAACCTATACTTCCCTTGGCGCAGCTTAAGACCGTGTCCTCCGGTTCTGTCAGCGCCGCCTGGGAGAGGGGCGGGAAGGAAGAACGAGGGGCCGGAGGGGAAAGGGGCAGGAGGGGAGAGGGTGGGGAGAGGAGACGGGAGGGGAGAGGGGCGGGAGGGGACAGGAACCCGAAGGGAGAGGGGCAGAGGGGACAGGGACCCGAAGGGAGAGGGGCAGGAGGGGACAAGAACTCGAAGGGAGAGGGGCAGGAGGGGACAAGAACCGAAGGGAGAGGGGCAGAGGGGACAGGAACCGAAGGGAAAGGGGCAGGAGGGGACAAGAACTCGAAGGGAGAGGGGCAGAGGGGACAGGAACCCGAAGGGAGAGGGGCAGGAGAGGACAGGAACCCGAAGAGAGAGGGGCAGAGGGGACAGGAACCCGAAGAGAGAGGGGCAGGAGGGGACAGGAACTGAAGGGAGAAAGGCAGGAGGGGACAGGAACCCGAAGGGAGAGGGGCAGGAGGGGACAAGAACCGAAGGGAGAGGGGCAGAGGGGACAGGAACCCGAAGGGAGAGGGGCAGGAGGGGACAGGGACCCGAAGGGAGAGGGGCACAAGGGGAGCAGCGGGAGCGCGCGTGGGTACAGCGCGGCCGTGCCCGTGCCCGTGCCCGTGCCCGTGCCCGTCCCCGGGAGCGCGCCCGGGCCTGGGCAGTGCCGTGCCGTGCCGTGCCGTGCCGCCGTGGTGCCCTCGGTGCTCCCCTGGGGACTCCTGCGCTGCAGCAGCAGCATCGCCCGCCCCGGAGCGGCTCCTCGGGGCCCCCCGGTGTCCCCGGTGTCATCGGTGCTTCCGCCCGAGCGGGTCGGGTGTGCAGCAGCAGCGGCCACCAGGGAGGGACAAAGCGGTTCCGAAAGCCCGTGGTGGTTTGCTTCCTCTGACACGGGAGATTTTGCTGGGAACAGTGCTTTTTGCTTGGAACAGTGCTTTTTGTTACAAGGGCCCCAAACCCACCAGCGTTCTGGGCAGCTGGGCGCCCTGGCACAGGAGCACGGGGGTCCTGCTGCTCTGCATTCAGCCAGCGCACCACACCAGCTGTGGCCAGGTGTGCCTCTGCCCCCGAGCTGATTTGGGCAGCCTGGATGTCATAAATGCATATTTTAGAGTTGGTTTTTTCGCAAATATTGAAATGAATGTTATAATGTAAGAAGGTTGTGCTGTATTTTCTTTTGTTTGGGGAATTTAAAAATGTAATGGAGGTATATTTTCAGATTGTAACAAAGTAGAGATGGGGGTTGTTTGGGTTTTTTTTTTTAACTCCTCAACTAGATAGAAGACAGGAGGGACGTCTGGAATTCCTGAACTAAAGATTTCTGATAAGGAGCAATTAAGCCTTTGAGAGTTTGAATCTTCAAAAGACAGATTTACAACATATATCTAGACTGCGTGGAGTCTTACAGATAAACTGTATGCTTAGGGGGGTCTTGAAACCAAAATGAATATTTGAATCATGCATTAGCTTATTTAAATAAGTAACAGCAAGATTTTAAATACCAAGGAATTTGGAATGGGCTGTGTGTTGCTTTGCACCCTCAGCTGAGAAGCCACCTTCTTTTGTCTCCTTATTGTCTATTCTTATTTTATTTTATTTTATTTTATTTTATTTTATTTTATTTTATTTTATTTTATTTTTATTAAATTTATAAATTAATATTAAAAAGGTGAAACGTCGTTTTTCACACTGGACATGGTGCCTGGAAGGAACACATCTTGCTGTTTCCCCTGAAATAATGACACTTCTGATTTCTGGGCCATTACTCACTTGAGCTCCTGTAGAAAAAAAGAATGCCACCTGCTTCCCAGCTGGGGATGCAGCTGCCGCGGGTGTAGCAACGATGGAAATCCTGAGACACAACAAGCAAAAAATAAAAAATTCCCATGGAGAGATTGTGACAGAGGAAAGTTGACCCTCGTTTGGGGTTAATGGAAAGCAGTGTGTGAACAGGAGCAGGAGCACAGGCGTGGGATGGGAAGGGGAACAAACACTCTTCTAGGAACTTGATACTCTTCTAGGAACTCTGAGCAGCACTGGTCAGCACTGGCCAGGACATCCCACTAGTAAACATCCCAGCACCTCGTTGCCCCCTGCACGTAGGTGGGGACGTGTTGGGAGCTGCAGCAATATCCCACGTGTTTCCTGCACTCTCCTGATGAGGGGGAACTGGCTGGAGCAGTGTGTGTGCATGCAGGCCAAAGTGACAGGACAGCACTTCCCTGGGCACAGAAGGAGAAGATGTGGCTGGGGAAGGGATGGCTGGAGGCAAGTTGGCCTCTAGAAATCCAGTGTGAACACCGGTGTCAGATGGCACTGGGGTCTCCTGCATGTCTGGAACATGACAGGCTTCCACCCCTGTGCAGCACATGTCCCTGGTTTTGTCTCCCCTGCCCTGAGCATGCCCTCATGCCCTGGGGCCAGGCAACTCTCCTTTGGTACCTCCAGCTGTGGGCTGTCCTGCACACCTGATCCCAAGGGCATCTGATGGCCTGAGCATCTGCAGCATGGCCTCGTCTTTCCCAGCACATCTGCACCTTCATCTGGTGTAGGCACTCAGCTTCCTCCAGCAGGAGAGAAGGATCTGGGCTGACAAGGTGGAGGTGCTTCAGGGTTGGGGGCTCCTGTGTGGTGGGGTCAGGCACAGCCTGGTGCAGTGGGTGGCACAGGGGTGGTGGGTGCAAGGGCAGAACCCAGCAGTAGCACCTCAGCAGCCCACAGCCACTGCAGCTCCCTGCCAGGTGCCTTCCTGGTGTTCAGCTTTGGAGGCACAGGCATGAAAGACCATTCCCCATCTCAAAGGCTTTCTCTCCCTCCTGGCACCACCACAACCTTCCAGCCTCCGTGGCCAGGCTGAGCTCACCAGCCCATGGGAGCTTCCAGCGAGTGCTTCTGCTGCCTGACTCATTCAGAGACACCTCTGATGTGAGGAACAAGAGAGAAAGCAGAAATGCTCCACTGACCCACTTACTGCAGGGAAACCCAGCAGAGGAAAGCAGGCTTTGTTTTGGGACCTCCTCCATGTCAGTGTTTCCACTCTGATGCTAGGGTAGATCCATCAGGGATGGATTTCCTGAATACCCAGGGGTGTTGGTGGCATCAGCCCTGCTGCACTGCTGTTCCCTGGGGGTCCCTGTGTCTGTGGTTTTGCCCATCCAAGAACTGCACTGGGCTGCAGCCTCTCTTTGCTGGGGTGCAGTAGCTTGGAAGTGCTGATACAAGGGGCTGTGCCTGGTCCTCCAGACAGATCTGTGCCAGGTGGCACAGCCTTGTCCTGGTGCTGGCAAGGGTGAGTGCCCCTGTGCGTGGCTGCTGCTCCTGAGACACTCAGCGTTCCTGAGAAGCTGTCACGAGTCACCTGCTCTCTCTCACACACACACCAAAAAAGCTCCAGAAGAGATTAGACACAGTTCAAATGATTCTGAGTAATTTTTTATCTGCTCCAGTCCGTTATTGTTCTGAGAACTGCACATTTCAGGGAAACAACCAGCGCTTTCTGCCTGCATGTGGGTCCTTGGCTCTGGCAAAATATATTTCTCTGGGAGTCTCCATGGCAGGAGCCCGTGGTGGCTTTTCCATCACATTTGCACGGGAGGACAGTGCCCTTGGGGATGGGCAGATGAGCTCCAGGCAGGACTGGAATGCCAGTTCCTCCCCTGCAGCTTTCTCAAAGGCACAGCTGCTGCCTGGCCCAGCCCTGGGTGATGCTGACAGTTTGCTGAGGCTCCCACATGGGTTTGCAGAGCCCTTGGAAGCTCCACAGCTGTTCATGGCACACCCACTGGCTGGGACCATGCTTGCTCTTGCTGGGGCATGTGAGGTCCAGCTTGGCACGCTGGGCCAAGGAGGAGCTGGGCTCCCTCTGGGTGTGCAGTTGTCCTTGGCCTGATTTGCCCCACGCTGGCTCTCGTGTGCCTGCACAAAGCTGCCACTGTGTGCAGCTAAGGCCAGGATCTGGGCCCCCTCCCCAAGTTAATTCCCATTTTCACACCTGGATTCCCTTTCTCACAGCCTTGAGTATCTTGATAATATTTCCTTTCTGGCCCCCTGGGTGAGTTGGACCTTGTCTCTCAGGTTTACTCTTATTTCTCTGTACCTGGAGCTGCCTCCCAGTAGCTGAAAATGATTAATCCAGCACTTGCCAGTGCCACAACCATTAATTTCCAGGTGAGTCTCACAGCACCAGGAGATTCCCAGATGGGATGACTAAAATGAAGTCACATCCATAGCAGGGGACACTGGAAGCACAGCCCAGATCTCCTGTATTTCTACCAGAAAACTCTCTTCCCTCCAGTACTGAGAACTCTCCTGCTTCACTGCAGTAGGGCAGGATGCAGAGCACCCTGGGGCATCCCCAAATGTGACACACCACTTGCTTTGCCCCAAAATACTTGCTGGAAAAAGTGAGGTGAGTTGTTGCTCACAAAGAAAAAGGAGCCCCAGGCTAGTCATGGAGACAACTGTGGATGTACAAGCTGGAGGAAATGTTTCTCACACACTCGTTGCCTTCCCAGGAGCAAGGTGGGTGGTGTGCGGGAATCATTTTCTGCCCTGTGCTGAGGATTCATGTCAGAGACCCCCAAAAGCCCATCCCTCCACTGTGTCCCTCTGTTTCCCAACCACCAAGAGTTATCACATGGATGCTTCTGCACACACTGGGACTGTCACCAAAGGGGTCACTGCCCCCTGCTGCACTCCTGCTGCCCTGTGACATGATTGATGGGACATTTCCCCACCTCACTCATCCAGGGGATGCTGGGATCACACAGGGCGTTCCTCCTCATCTTCCTGCCTTCCTGAGCCAAGGGACAACCACATGGGAGCGTGTGTGCCTGAGCACACGTGTGTGCAGTGATCAAGGGAGGGGGGTTTCGTGGGCTCTTAAAAAGAGAGATGGAAGATTTGTCAGTAAAATGAAAGAAATTTGCAAACATATTTCAGTGCATCTTCTCTGAGCTCTACTGCAGGACCCTGGGAGAAGAGGAACAGCTGATGGGAAGGGGACTCCAGGGATCATCCCATGTGGCTTGAGGCAAGGGTGTGTGGTCAAATTGTCACTGTTTGGGGTGCAGGCATCCCAGAGACACAGATAAGTCACATGTGTACCTCTGCATCCCTGGCAACCCGCTCTCCTTCTCTTCAGAGGTGACAGAGAAGGTGAGGCCAGGCAAAGACCACACCTACATTCTGCTGCCTCTTCAACCCTCCCCTTCCTCATCTTGCTCCCAGACAGGAGCCAGGACACCGAGCCAGCTGGGTCCTGCAGCGGAACTTACCCCTGTGCTTGCCCTCCCTTTCCTTTTGTTTTTTCCTCTCCTCCTGCCACTGCCAGAGGAAGAGCAGGAAAGTCCATCATTCACATGCTGCTCTTTGCACAAACCTGCTCGAGCGATTCCACTCCTGACACCTCTGAGGAACTCTTCAGTGCTCCCAGTGAGTCTGTGGCTGCTGCCTTTAAATCATCACCTCCGGTGGATTGCAACAGCTGGGTGAGAAGATAAAGGCTTTTCTCTCCTCTTTCCTTTCTCATTCCTTCCTTTTCACTTTTCCCCCCCTGAAGCCAGAGCAGTTCCCAGCCAGGAGGCATGGTGCTGGTGGGAGCCCTGAGCAGCCTCCTGCTCCTCTGCCTGGTTGAGGAGGGCATCAGCAAAGTCAGAAGATACTACATTGCTGCAGTGGAGACCGCCTGGGACTACACACACAGCGACCTGCTGCCCGTGCTGCAGGCACCTGCAGGGTAAAGCTCTTCCTTTTGCAGTTCTAGAGCCCTGCCCTGGCTGTTCTGCCACCCTGGCACGTGGCACTGTGAGCTTGGCTCCAGGCAGGCAACCTGGACATGGGGGCAACCTGGCAGGGTGGGTGCACTGAGCTGCTGGTACAGCTGGGAAGGGGTGGGGTGATAGGGTCACTATCAGTGACTATTCAGTCACTAAGTGCCACCCCTGATGAGGGACAGGTAGAATTGGGAGAGTAAGGTGCTTACCTGCTCTGCATCCCTGTTCCGCACTGCTTTACCTTAATGCCATTTGCCCATGACCCTTTAAAGCCTGTGCTAGGAGCCACGAGCTGATTTTCCACCTGTGCTTTCTTTTCAGCTCTGCATCCTGGGGGCTTTGGGGGAGTGTGAGGGGAGACAGGCACCTGGGACTCCCTGGGCACTGCAGAGGAAGGTTGGCTGTGCCCCCCCTGACATAACTCTGAGCAGCAAAGGCTTTCCACTGTGTCTGACCCTGGTAAAATCCAGCTTTAGTTATTTATATCTTTGTGTACATTACATTGCTGGGGCTGATTTTTTTTTCTTTAAGGAAATGAAAATAATTTGTAGTGTTTAGGCAAAGAATGGTGTTCATGTACAGTGGCAAGGAGAAGGAAGGCATGGTGGTTTTGCCTGGGTACTTGGAAGTAGGAAGGAAAAATGGGAGTTGCATTGCTCAGGCATCAAGGTGGTGTTGTCTGAAGACACAGCTGCCTTGGACATGCATGGTGTGAATGTTCTGAGGTCAGCATGGAGAATGGAGCTGGATGCTACACCCCCAGCTCCAGATGTGCCCATTCCCTCTGCCCTGCCTCCCTATCCTCTCACCCAGACTCTCTGCTGAGGTGGCACCAGCCCATGACCCCATCTCAGACCCACAGTGGCCTGAGCAGGGAGAAGCTGTGGTCAGGCACTGGAAGCCAGGCTCTAGGGATACCCCAGGTCAGCCTGACTGGCTGCTGTAGTCACTGTATCCCACTTATGTTGGTTTCCCCCCTTTTGATTACTTCAGTAGGAAAATTGCATCCAGCACCCCCATTTTACCAACCCCCCTGCCCTGCTTTCACTGGTGCTGCCCTCAGATCCATTAGGCTGTGGTAGAGCTGATGACTTCACTCACACTGTTAATTCAGGGCTCTGGCTTTCCATTTCAGCACTGGCTTTATGATGCACTCGGGCACTGTTTCTGACCCTGGAGTGACTCAGGGACCTGACCCTGCAGTGGCAGGCAGTGTGAGGTCACTTGCCCTTCTCTGAAATGGGGGAAGATACCTTTGGCTGTCTCAGAGGGGCTTGCTGGTGTGCTCCAGCCTGGAGAGGCAGAGAACTGCTGGGCAGTGCAGCTCCTGGGGCAGCTGTGACAGGAGCCAGGGCTTGTTTGTGGTGATGGTGCCTTTCCCCTGGCCCTGCAGCCTCAGCCCAGCTCCCTGCAACAAAATAGGGCAGAGGAAAACAGCCAGGCTGGATATAAGGGACATGCAGGAGTGAGCCAGGAAAGCAGGGCAGGCAGAGCTGCCCCTGGAGCTGGGCTGTCTCTGAGCTCTGTGTGTGGTGTCTTCTGCTCCACATGTTCTCCCTCACAGCATGCCAGCATCTCCAGGCAGGACCTCCAACCCCCTTGTACGTATCCAGGGGTTTATCTGGTTTGTTTGTAGAAAGCTCTGTCCAGTTAATGGGCTACAACACTCCAGGCCAGAGCTGCTCACACCTTCCCCATGATTTCAGTTTCTCTTCCTCCCAAACACAACCCCAGCAGCAGGGTCAGAGCCAGGACCAGCACATCCTGCAATGGCCCCAGGGATCTCAGCTTGGACATGGAGCTGGTGGACACGTAGCAGCAGCCCAGGTCTGAGTGTTTTGGCAGTGCAGGATGTCTCCCAGCTCCAAGAGATGAACAGATAGTGTGGCTAACAATGCTGATCCAAGGTGCCAGAAACTTATCAGCCTCAGCTGCCATTGGGGAAGGAAGTTCACGGGGACCCCAAGTACAGAGGACTGGCCAGAAGAACTTTGATCAGACATCCCTGGGCTGAGCTCTGCCTGCCTGTCTCCTGTGGGCTCTGCTCTGCCAGCACTGGGACCCAGCACCAAGCCCTGTTGTCACTCAGTCCCCTCCCAGCCATGCCCCTGCATAACAGCAAAATCCCTCCAGCTCCAGAGGATTTCTGCCTTGTTTACTGCAGAATTAGCAGGACCAGGCCATCATATCTCAGGGCTGCATTCTCAAATTCAGGCTTTCTGTGAGCTACAGATTAAGGCACCACTTCCTGAGAGCAGACAGCTGAGTGCCAGCAAGCCTGCAGCTCGGCTACCTGGCAGTGTGGGGACAGCTGGGGAGCAAAGCTGGGGCTGGACCCCACTGCCCTCGAGCCAGGAATGCTCATGGTGCATGGGCAAAGGCCAGGAATGCAGGGGCTCACTGGGGCCGTGCCTGCTGGGGGCTTCCTGCCAGCCTGGACATGGAGCTGGGGGCCTGTGGGGTTATAGGGGCTGGGTGTTTATGGGGTTATAGGAGCTGGGAGCCTGTGGGGTTATAGGAGCTGGGTGTTTATGGGGTTATAGGAGCTGGGTGCCTGTGGGGTTATAGGAGCTGGGTGTCTGTGGGGTTATAGGAGCTGGGTGTCTGTGGGGTTATGGGAGCTGGGTGCCTGTGGGGTTATGGGAGCTGGGTGCCTGTGGGGTTATGGGAGCTGGGTGTTTATGGGGTTATAGGAGCTGGGAGCTTGTGGGATTATAGGGTCTGGGTGACTGTGGGGTTATGGGATCTGGATGCCTGTGGGGTTATAGGGTCTGGGTGCCTGTGGGGTTATGGGATCTGGGTGCCTGTGGGGTTATAGGATCTGGGTGCCTGTGGGGTTTTCATGGGCTCCCATCCTGCTCTGCCCCTGAGGAGAGTGGACCCTGCTCTCCCCACAGCACCCTCCAGCTGCAGGTGGCTTCCAGCCAGTGTTGTGGGGGTGAGTGTGTATTGCCTTTCCTAAATTTGAGTCACTCTGTCTCCTTCCTCTTCCTCTTGGGGAAGAGTGGCAAAGGGAAACGCTGCTCGAATGAAGGGTTAGTCAGAGCGGGACAGCGAGACCTTCCCTGCTCCTTAAGTGGGAAGAAAATACCACCTGGCTTTTGCTCCAAACAAAACAAGGCTGGAAAGGTCCATCTGGTTACTGGAAATGGTCTTAGTCCTGGGGCTGATAAGTCAGCCTCTAAAATCCTTGAAGAAATTCATGCCTTTGTTATGCTGATAGATGTGCTGGATTCCTTCTGGAAAATGAATTTGTTAAGCTTCTTACAGACAGAAAGTGGCCAGCAGAGATAAGTGGGGTGTGAAATAACGTTCTGAGGCTCCTTTATCTTCCTGCTGTGAAGTGTAAATCCCATTTTGGGCAGAAAAGAAACAAATGTGGGGACATTGCTCAGGCACAAAGCAAACTGCCACTACCTGCCAGCAGCCCCAGAGTCTCTTTCATGGGGAGGGAGCTGGGGAGGATGTGAGTTACCTGAAGGGGCTGGGGTGGGGGTGGCTGCAAGGGCAGAGGTCAGCATGGCACTGCCAATGCTCTGTGTCTCTGCTGCCATGAAGCTGGACAAGGCATGAGGTAGGAGACTGGCAGCAATGCCTGCTGCTGTGCCCTGTCCCAGCTGCATCTGGGTATGCCCTTGTGTCTTCTTCCATCGTGACTAACACCACACCACTAATCACTGCCCTGTCATCTGTATGCTGAGCAAAACACTTCCAGTCATACCTGGGAGCTGTCAGGAAATCCAAAGGATGCAGGAGGGTGAGCAATCCCTGAGGCTCCAGCAAGCAAGCTGGTGGGAAGGGAGGGAAGAGGGTGGCTGTTGGATTCATGGGTCTGTGCAATCAGCCTTGGCTTCTCCTTCCTCCTGCAGCATTTTGGGGCATGGGGGCCCACGTCCCCCCCCAGCTGGTGTCCCTCCCAGGTACAGGAAAGCTGTTTTTGTGGAGTACCCTGATGGCTCATTCACACAGCCCAAGCTGAAGCCAGCGTGGATGGGTAAGAAGCACCTGCAGTGTGGGGAACTCCAGCAATGCTTGACAGCCACCAAACTCCTCCTGGGCTGGCTGCTGGCTGCTCTTCAGGCAGGAGCAGGAAAGCACCTGGGTGGATCCCAGTATGGCAGAGCTCCTGGGGGTGCAGGGAGCCTTGCTGGAGCTGATGCAGTTGATGCTGCTGTGCTGCATGAGGGACAACTGTCACAATAGGACACGAAAGAAGGATATGGACTCGTGATCAGAAGGCTGAAGATGACTCCAATCTGTCTTTATTGCAGGAGAACTTCTTCCCTTTATACTGTTTTACAAAGAACCCACCCAAGGGGTGGAAGAAAGACAAACTTCTTGGATCACATTGGTCAAGTCAGAGGGATATCAAGAGAAGTCCCTCCTAGGGAAAGGAATGCAGAAAACAGGATACTGTTAGAAAAACATATCCCTTGTTGACAGAACAGTGCCTGGGAAAGTGTTTTAGAGAAATCAAAACATCACAGGCACGAACCACGACTACAGACAACCACTAACTGGGTTTGTGGAAAGTCAGGACCCTTTTGGGGCTTCTGGCAGGGTGTAAGCTGCCTGACCCCAGCTGCCTGACCTTATTGTCTTATCCCCTTCAGGTCTTCTAGGCCCCACCATCCGAGCAGAGGTCTATGACACAGTGGTCATCACATTTAAGAACCTGGCCTCCCGCCCGTACAGCCTGCACGCTGTCGGGGTCTCCTACTGGAAGGCGTCAGAAGGTGAGCTGGGCAACATCAGGTGCTGCAAGCCCTTGTGCAGCACCTCCTGCTCTGCCACCTGCCTGCCAGGTGTGCATCCCTCCCTCAGGTGACGCTGTTCAAGATCACAATGACACAGACTCCAACTCAGAGGGCTGAAGATGACTCCAATCTGTCTTTATTGCAGAACTTCTTCCCTTTATGCTATTTTACAAAGAACCCACCCAAGGGGTGGAAGAAAGACAAACTTCTTGGACCACATTGGTCAAGTCAGAGGGACATCAAGAGAAGTCCCTCCTAGGGAAAGGAATGCAGAAAACAGGATACTGTTAGTAAAACATATCCCTTGTTGACAGAACAGTGCCTGGGAAAGTGTTTCAGAGAAATCAAAACATCACAGGCACGAACCATGACTGTTTATTACCCGGGAATTTCTTCCCTTTTATGCTGTTCTACAAAGAACCCACCCAATGGGTGGAAGAAAGACAAACTTCTTCAATCACATTGGTCACACCAGAGGGACATCAAGGAGAAGTCCCTCCTAGGGAAAGGGATGTAAACAAAGGTCACAGTCAGGAAAACGTGTCTCTTGTTGGCAGAAAACTCTCTGGGAAAAGAGTTTCAGAGAAACCAAAACATCACAGCACCAACCAGGGCTACACTCAGGCAGCTATTCATGTCCCTCTTCGAGGACAGATGGTGACAGAGGTGGCCTGGCCTGTGGAAGCAACATGACCATGCCCAGCTCATAAATGAATTGAGCAGTGCAGAGCAAACGTGTGTCAGTTATAGAGGTAACACATGGGTTAAACCTCAGGCTGGATGCTTAGGGCAAGGAAGACTGCTGTCCTCAGGGCAGGTGGTGGGTGCACAGCCCAACTGTGAGTCTGGCACAGCTCTGCTGCTGCCCTGAGACCTGTCACTGCCCAGGGACTCACTCCCCTGGGATGGAGAGGGGCTGTGCTCTGGGTTGGAGAATGGGGCATTTCTGTAGGCACCGCATGCTGGGGAGGAACCTTCAGTGACATCTGACCATTTCTTTGGTTTTAGGAGCAGGGTATGAGGATGAGACCAGCCAGCCAGAGAAGGAGGGGGACAGGGTGGACCCCGGGAAGACACACACATATGTCTGGGAAATCCAGGAAAACCAGGGCCCGACGGACGACGACTCCGCCTGCCTGACCCACTCCTACTCCTCCAACACCAACAGCGTGAAGGACATCAACTCTGGCTTGATTGGAGCCCTGCTCGTGTGCAGGCCTGGTAAGGACAGCCCAGGGTGGGGACAGGCCACATGCAACCATTAACTGAAAAGCAGAATAATCACAGATGCCTTCCTGAGGCTGAGCGTGGCAGTGGAGTCAGTGAGCTGTGCTCAAAAGTGCTCCTGGGGTTCAGTCTTGAAATCCTGACGGCACAAGGTACAAGAAGATGTGACTGGAGTAAGATTTGTCATCCTTGGCTGAGACATATCCTGGAGGTAGCTGTCCAGACCCCTCTATAGTCACTGGAAATGACTGGGCACTGTCTGCAGGCTCCAGTGACTCACCACGAGCAGCTTCTCCACTGAGCAAAGATCTAAGAGGACAAATTGACCTTTTGATGCCCTCTGGGGGCAGCTGCCTCTCAACCATGGACTTTTGGGGACTGCAAGACTGGAAGCAGGGCTGTTGCAATTATGAGACATGACAAAAGCAAACCACAGCCTGGCCTTGGTTTACCAGTTCTTGGAGAGCACAGGGGAATTCTCTGGGTGGTGTTTGCTGACCTGTAAAGAAATCCATCTCATTGCCTCTTGCAGGGACCCTGGCCAGTGATGGGAACGAGGGCCAGCAAAAAGAGTTTGTGCTGCTCTTCGCAGTGTTTGATGAAGGTAATTATTGACTGACTGGTGCCAGGCCCTGCATTCAGCCTGGTCTGAGGTGTTTGCTTTGCCATGTGTGAGCACACCTCCTCAGCACCCACACCCCCTCCCAAGGGTTTGAGCCTGTACAGCCTCCCCAGCCAGTGTGCCCCTGGTGCAGTACTGCCCCTCCTTCTCTTCCCCAGGTGCAGGGAGCTTGCAGCCCCCCCAGCTGTGCCATCCCATGCCCTGGATTTGTTCCCATCACACAGGGGAGTCATTCCCTGTCATGTGTAGTGGCCACCCCCACCCCCATGCAGAGCCATGGCCAGGTGTGCTGGGCATTTCCACAGGCACCACACATCCAGCCTCCCTGAGAGGGTTTACTTTGGCTTTGAAATGCTCTCAAGTGAAAGCTGACTGCACCCTCCTCTCTCCACAGGGAAAAGCTGGTACTCTGAGCAGGGTTCCTCAGCAGCTGCTCAGCCCCAGGCTCACAACAGGACAGAGCTGCACACCATCAATGGCTACATCAATGGCTCACTGCCTGGTGAGCCCTGCTGGGACAGGGACAGGGGTGGGGGGCATGGGAGCTGCTAGGAGCAGGGGTGGAGCCAGGTCTGTAAACTTGAGGCAGCTTGGGAAAGGATGTAAAAAAAGAGATCAAGAGGAGTTGCCAGGTGATGGATCTGTTAGGCTGTGTTCACCTCAGAAGGGGTTTTATATTTCAGCTCCTTGATCTGCCTTTCCCATTTACAGCAGGGCAGGAGCTGTTTCCAGCTCTGTGTTGCCAAGTGCAGCTGACTTCCTTGGAGGTCTCCAAGAATAAAGCTGGTAGCAGAGTTTTATCTTTCGTAGCCCTGTGAACAAGGCTGCAGGTAGCATTTTAGCTCTCACTAAAACACATTCATGGGATTTTGGGAGTAGAAACATGGAATCATTTAGGTTGGAAAAAACCCTTAAGATCATCAAGTCCAATGGTAAACTTAACACTGCCAAGTCTACCACTAAACCATGCCCCTGAGCGTCACATGTACAAGTCTTTTAAATACCTGGGCAGCCTGTTCTAGTGTTTGACAACCCTGTCAGTGAAGAAATTTTTCCCAATATCTGACATAAACTTCCCTGGTGCAGCTAAAGTGATAAGGTCTTCTCGCAGACTCCTCTTCTTCAGAAGAGCAAAAGACAAGGCTGGGTTTGGTCCCAGCAAACACAAAGGTTGCTGTTTTCTGGTGTTCTCCTGGGAAAAGATCCAGAGCTGCCCAGAGAGTGAGGAATCTCCAAGGCAAACTGGGAAACACTGTCAAGAGTGTCATTACCACCAGCAGCCTTGGTGAACCACATCCTAAAACCTCCCACTTGGGTATGGCCATTCTCCAGGCCAAAAGGCAGAAGCAGAACTCCCCTAAATTCCCTGTCCTGATAAATTCATCAAGCTTAAGGATACCCCATGGTCAACCACTGTGTCTACACAGTGGGCTCTCCCTGGAGAAGTTATCCACCTCCACTCAGCATCCCCCTCCTGGATGCAGGACCTGGCCTGAGAGGTGTCTGATGGAGAGCTGGAAATGGAGAGCTGAGGGCCTCAGGATGGAACCTCCACCCAGTTTCCTCCCAGGCCCTTGGGATCTGTTCCAGTCACCTCTGCACTCTGCCAAAAGCGAGCACTTGATGCTGTATTTGACTTTGTTTGGCTTGAGCTTCCAGGAGCTTGTTACTCATTTCCCTGATAGATTACAGAGCCCTTCAGCACACAGCAATTTCTCCCCAGGAAAGTATTTTTATGAAGCAGTCAAGTTCTTTCCCATTTCCTAAGCACACTGGGCTCTTTGAGTGTCTCTGAGGAAGGAATTTTTCTCCAGCACTCAAATAATCCTGGTGACCCCTCTCTGCCCTTTGTGGTATTTCAGCTGCTGCTGGGGACGTGCAGTGTTTTAGTATCAGGCTTGCCAGTGTTGTGATCAGACAAATGATCCTGTCCAGTGCCCAATTTCCCTGTGTACAGAGTCAAGGAGTACATCTCTCTTTTTTTGCCACTGCAGCCCACTGTGAGCTCCTACCAGCAACCCTCCCAAAGGCCCCCACTCTGTAAATCTAGTCTTACCTCAGCAGGTGATGTGACCTGTGCCTCTGTTTTGCTCAGACCACATCCATGTGTGATTTCTCCAGCTTGAAGCCAGCACAGGAGCAGGGGACTCCATCAGCATGTGTCAGACTCCGAGTCTATGGCACCAAGAGTGGGGACAAGGGCTGGAGACAGTGCTGACCCCTGTGTGCTGTCCTTGTCTCCTGGCAGGTCTCACACTGTGCCTCAAGAAGCAGGTCCACTGGCATGTGATCGGCTTGGGCTCTGGGCCAGAAGTCCACTCCATCTTCTTTGAAGGCCACACATTCCTGGTGAGAAGCCACCGCCTCAGCAGCCTAGAAATCTCCCCTGCCACATATCTCACAGCCCAGACCATGCCAGGAACAGCTGGCTGGTTTCGGATGTTCTGCCAGATTCTGTCCCATCAGCAAGGTAACCTTATTTTCCAAGAGCTGGGGGGAAAAGCAGTTCAGGGGATGGCCTGGGTTCAGGGTTCTGTGCGGTGCTGCAGCTCCAAGGCCCCTCCTGCTCCCCAGCTGCAGTCTGGCCCATCCCAGATGGCCTGGCTTGGCCCACGTTGGCCCATTTGATGGGAACAGTAGTGGAGAAGGTTTCTCCCAGGCAGGGCCTGGGCTAGTGCCTGCCTGTGAGCAGGTACATCAATGTGACCCTTTCTGCCTGGCTTGTCTGAACCCAGCTGGCATGGAGGCCTTTGTGAAGGTGGAGGAGTGTCCTGAGGAACGCCTGCTGAAGACAGGGAAGCTGTTAAACGAGCCAGAGGACCTGGATTACCCTGAGGAAGATGAGGAAAGTTATCATGTGATCCAAGTGCGCTCTTTTGCCAAAGACAAGCCCATGACCTGGACTTACTACATTGCAGCTGAAGAAATGGACTGGGACTATGCCCCTGTGAAGCCAGTGTCTCTGGACAGGTGAGAGTGGGCATTTGTGCTCCTCGAGGCAGCCCTGCCAGCTCTTCTTCCCCTGTTTCCCCAGAAATTGCTTTTCATTCTGCCCAACCTGGACAGTTTTGTTCTTCTTTATTAACACTAACAGTATGGATGCAGGGCAAGAATGGTGTTGGGGAGGCCATGGGAAGGCAGGACCTGGCTTTGCTCCATTTTACCAGATGCCCTGCAGAGACATTTGTCTCTCTGTCACCAAGGCCTCTGGAATAAGCCCCTTCTGAGCAGGCAACAGCTCCTGGTGGCCTTCTCAGCCATCTGCCAGGCCCTTGGATGATGGAAGGTGTCTTGTTTGGAAAGACACGTATCAGCCAGGGAAAGCTGGAGTTTCCCTTGGAATGGGGAATGTAAACCCCTCACCCTCTCCAAATTATAATTTTGCAATTAAGGGCTTTCAGGCAAAGATTTGGGAATAGGAATAAAAGTTCTTTACTAGGAATATTAACAATACAAACGTAGTAGAAAACAAAACCACCCAACCAAACCAGCAAACAAACAACCAACAATTTTGGAGAACCCTGACAGAGTCAGAGCTACAACCTGACACCCTGTTGGTCAGGGGGTTGGGAGCAGTCCCAAAGTGAGTCCTCCTGGAGTGGCAGATGTGGTTCTGGTGGAGCAGAGATGATCCTGTAGAACAAGGATCCAGTGATGGTGAGAAGGGTCCAGGGATGGTGAGAAGGGTCCAGTCTTCCTCCAGGAATCAGGTGAAGCCAGATCCCTGGTGTTCCTGTGTCTCAGTTTTATCCAGATAGGAATGGTTGGCTCCTCCCACTGGGTGGAGCATCTCACACTGGGATGTGGATGTACTGCTTTGGGGAGGGTATAGTTTGGGGAGGGTATTGTGGATGTACTGCTTTGGGGAGTCTTAATGGCCCATTGTGAAAAGAGATAACAAACACTGCCCCACCTGGTTTAACAGCTGGCCCATTATCAGAAGGCACCCGCCCCCCTCCTCCCAGAGTTACAAGAGACAAAGAAAAACATCTCCCCAGCTGCTTTCAGCAAATGAAATAAAATACACATTTTTGGTTCCACAACACAAGACAGAAGGTCTTGCTCTATTTCTGGCAAGTATCCACTTGCTCTTTCTCTGCCCTTGCCTGCAGAAGCACGGCGAGCCTGTACCTGGAGCCTGGCCCGCGGCGCATCGGCTCCAAGTACAGGAAGGTGGTGTTTGTGGAGTATGAGGATGGAACCTTCAAGAAGCGCAAGGTGTCCAGCCAACAGGACAAGGGGATTCTGGGGCCTGTCATCAAGGGGGAGGTGGGAGATCAGTTTAAGGTAAGAGAAACACAGCTTTCCACCGTGGAAACTTCAGAGCTTGATGCTGTTCCTACTGATCGCTCTTGGCTTGTGGCTAAAGTCTGGCTTAAGTTGTTCTGGTGCCCTCTCATGTTTGGCAGTGTTCAAATTCAATGGAAAGGCAGATGTTACTGGCAGCTTAAGGTAAATACTCTCAGGAAGATGCACAGGATATGGCCCAGTCCCTCTGATTTGACTTCATTGCAGGTGTCTTAGGAACTGTGTGAGTTAATACATGACACATGACACCCAGCACCTTCCTCTGAGGCAGGAGTGTCCTCTCATCCTCTGCTCTTCTCCATCTGTGTGCTGCTACCTCACAGCACTGGGGACTGTCACTTTTGTCTCCCAAAGTGCCTCTCCCAACCACTTGACTTGTTTGCAGCTGGGAGGAATGGGATGGTTTCCAGCAGCTTCACATTTCTGCTCCCTCCCTGGGGTTCCCTGTGCAGTTGTGGGCATGTGACAGAGCTATTTAGAGAAATAAAGGAAGGGCTTCACACAGTGAAGTGGAGAGCACTTTAAAGCTCTTGACTGCTGTGCACAGTTAATGTCCTGGTCCTCTAAGGCCTGGATTGATGGGCCTCTTCTGACTCCTGTGTAAAGTAAAACTAAAGAGAGCAACTTTCTCTTTAACAAATCTGATATTTTCATGCCCTCCTTAAAACAGACACCTCCTAGAACAATGGACAGTATACAGTTCCATCCCAGAGAAATTGTGTTTTCTTGTATTCTGACTTTGTGGTCCCAGACACAAAGCCTCCCAGCTCCTGTTGGTCACTGTCAGGTAGCCAACCCCAGGGCACTGCTGTCAGGTCTTTCCCTCTCTGCAAGGACACTGTGAACAGTTCAAGGGCTTACAGGGATCAGAAACCACCAAACATTCCTGCTGCCTGTCCTCATTGCAGATTGTGTTCAGGAATCTGGCCAGCAGACCCTACAACATCTACCCTCATGGCCTCACCAGTGTCAGGCCCTACTATACCAGGAGATCCTCACAAGGTAAGGCAGGCCATGGGAACCTGGGGTATCACCTGGCCACTGCCATTTTTCTGGGCCAGGAGAATTTCCTAAAGCATGTAGTAAGACTGGTTGTCATTCACCCAAGCACCTAAAATCTACAGTCCCAGGGATTATGATGATTCTGGGTTCATGTTCCCATTGGTGCCAGGTAACCCTGTCTTTAGGAGGGCTTCAATGGTGAGTGGGAGAGGGGGCATTCTCAACCAGGGAGCTGGGACTAGGTTAATTGGTCCATCCTGGAGGCCTCCACTTTCTGATGAGGCAGGAACCATCCTGGTGATCCTGGCTGTGTTTACAGTTTATTTACAGCCCTCATTCCCTGGGCTCCCTCTGCCCTGCATTTGTGTAGGGGTTCACTGTGATTTAGACTCTCCTTACAGCTTTGTAGTTTTTGCTTTGGGGCTGGTTTGTTTTTTTTTCCCCAGGTTTCATTCCCAGAACTGCTTTCACCTCTTGTTATTGAGCTCCCAGGACCATGACTTGTGCAAGGCCATCCCACCCAGGATCCTGGGATGGGCATTGATGGTTCCCTCTGCAGTTTGTGTGGTCAGGAGACCTTTCTGAGCTCTTCTGAAAAGTGGGATCACCCCTTGCAGGAGCAGCCCAGACATAACTGCTCTGCTCTTGGGTTGTGTGTTGCCAGAGAAAGATGTGAAGGACATTCCCATTCCCCCTGGGCAGTCATTCACCTACAGCTGGAGCCTCACCACTGAGGATGGCCCAACAGAGGCAGATCCTCGCTGCCTCACCCGTTTCTACTACAGCTCCATCGACCCTGTCCGAGACACAGCCTCAGGCCTGATTGGGCCCCTCCTCATCTGCTCCAAGAAGTCCATGGATCAGAGGGGGAATCAGGTGGGTCTTTGTTGCCTCAGCTTCTAGGCTGAGAGGCAGGAATAACTGTGGTGGGTGAAATATTTAAGTAAACCCGAATTTCTCTGTCCTGTTTTCTTCAACCCTACCAGCAGTCCTAAGGCCTCTGCCTTCCCCATCCTCCCTTGCATGCTCTCTGTCCCCTAAATCTGCACCCTAACTCCTGTGAAATAGCAGTAAACTTCTCCATGCACCCAGACTGAGACCTGACAGCTACACTGGGCTTCAGGGGTGCTCTGATCAGACCAGGAACGATTTCTTCCCTCTCTTTTCTAGATAATGTCAGACAACATGAAGTTGGTGCTGTTTTCAGTCTTTGATGAGAACCACAGCTGGTACCTGGAGAAGAACATCAAGAGGTTCTGCTCTGATGCAGCCCATGTGGATACCCAGGACCCCCAGTTTTATGCCTCCAATGTGATGCACAGTGAGTACTCAGCCAGGGGCTGCCTGCAAAGCCCCTGCAGACACAGGCTCATCCCTGCCCCAGGGAAGGAGCAGGGGATACACAGCAGCTCAGCAGCCATGGGGAGAATTTGGTCTTGAACTCTTTCACCCCTGCCCTTTTCCAGCTATTAATGGCTTTGTATTTGACAACCTCCAAACAAAACTCTGCCTGAACGACGTTGTGTACTGGTATGTGCTGAGTGTTGGGGCCCAAACAGATTTCCTCTCCATCTTCTTCTCTGGAAACACCTTCAAGCGCAACATGGTCTTTGAGGACGTGCTTACTCTTTTCCCGTTTTCTGGAGACACAGTCATCATGAGTTTGGAAAAGCCAGGTTAGTAGCATGAGCTATCTGTAAACCATGGGCTTGGCACCCCAGCAGAGATCAGTGAGCACCTCCAGCCAGTTCTCTGGTGCCCAATTCCTTTTGCCAGCTCTGAGAGCAAAGGGATCCACAGCCTGCTGGAACAGCAGAGTGAGAGGCAATGATTAAATCTTTCAAAGCTTAAATCAAATAAAATTGAATTATGGTATTTTATTTAATTAGTAGGGTGTGTTAAGGTCATGCATGCTGCCAAACCAGTAAGCTGGCTGCAGTAACATGAACCTGGTGGACATTTGCAATCTTGGCTCCAAGCTTGGAGGTCAAGGGGAGTGGCAGCGCTGTCCCTGCTGTGGGTTCAGCTGGTCATGCC
The DNA here is from genome assembly GCA_016584745.2 of Phylloscopus trochilus trochilus. Classification (NCBI taxonomy): domain Eukaryota; kingdom Metazoa; phylum Chordata; class Aves; order Passeriformes; family Phylloscopidae; genus Phylloscopus; species Phylloscopus trochilus. The sequence continues at coordinate 5,643,433 of WQNJ02000046.1, forward strand.
ATTTATCTCCACACTTTTGCAAGGACAGAAACCACAGCTATGGAGAAGTCTGAGAAAAGATTTGCTTCAGAGTTCAGTTATATTTTCCCCCACTCAGCACTTTTTCCTTAGCTCTGGCAAAAGCAGTGCTGTCAAACCATTTCCTCACTCCCAGAGAAGACACAGGATTTACCATGTGGTTGCAACACTGATATGATGGTCATGAGCACTGCACCCTGAGCCAAGCTGTCAGGGTTTCTAGACACCCCAGGAAGCTTTCTACAACCCAGCCAAGCCTCACATCCGTTTGAGCTCGGATTCCTGCCTGCTGCTCAGAGGCAGAGCAGCAGCTCAGCCGGCAGCAGGTGGCAGCTCTCTCCAGCAGCAGAGCCCAGAAATCACACAGCTCACCCTCTCTGCTGGGAGCAAACACGCTGGGGATGTGAGTGAGAGGCAGCCTTTCCTTTCCTTCTCCTGCAGTGGGAGAGATGTGGTGACTGTCTTTGGGAGAGAGGTGTGTTTGACAACACCAGGATGTCTTTGGGGGTGGGTTGTGGTGACTGCTGCTGCTGGAGGCTCCGTGGGTTCTCACTGCATTAACTGCTCTCACCGAGCTGCACTTGGGCCCTCACTGGTGTGTGTAGCTCACTAAGCTCTGCCAGGAAACACCAGCCCTGCTGATGGTGCTTGTCAGGCTCTGATGTTGCCAGCAACACCGTGGGTCTGGCTGTAAGACACTCTAGGGGCTATGAAAGCACGGAATCACTACCATGAGCCAGAGGCTGCCTGAAAATATAGGTTACACCAGCAAGGGAGCAGCATGGGAAGGGCATCTCTTCTCATTTCCCACTGAAGTGGGCTGATGGTGTCCTTCTGCCCTCTCTTGAGACAGGTGTCTGGACACTGGGGTGCCTCAATCCTGATTTCAGAGACCGAGGGATGCACGCCAAGTTCACGGTCTCGCAGTGCCAGTATGAGCAGTACTCTGATGGGGAAGATTATGTCTATCCCGATGGGGAGGAGGTTGCCTTTGAATTCCAGCCCAGGGGCTTCTCTAAAAGAAAGAAGTCATGTGGGAACGAGCAACTGAACAACATCACCTCTTCCAGAAATGAGACAGAGAAGACAAGACTGTGCCTGACAGAACATGGAGCTGTCCTGAGCAATGGCAGGATTTCTGATCCCTCTTCCAATGGAACATCAACATTGTTAGGAACAATGCCAAATCCACATAATATTTCCATGTCTTCCCTGCCAGACACAGACTATGATCCAGTGTCCTATGAGTCCTTCCTTGAAGATGAAGAATTGTCAAAGGTCATCAGCCAGACTGATGGAGCAATCCCACCTGGAGAACACTTGGCGAGTGTCAGTGGAAGGGCCCATGGTACTGTGAGCTCAGAAGATCAGCAATGGCTGCACCAAGCCACGGCAGCTCCAGGAGATGCTCTGGCAGGAATGAAGGTGACAAAAATCCCAGAGGTGCAGGAGCCACTGAAAGGAATGACAGTCCAGTCTGGTGGTAGGATAGAGAACCTGGAAGCAGAGCCTCAGAAGACAACTTCTCATGCAACAAGCTTGTGGGACTCCATTGCTTATGCTGCTCTTCAGAACAGGAGCTCAATTCACCAGAATGATCTGGAGCACAACCTGGCACTTCAAGACGTGTCTTCACAGGGTAATGAGGACAAGAGGCTAAAAGGGGCTGATAAAATATCCTTTAACCTGTATGATTCAGAGGAGACAATCAGTACAGCACCATCTTTAAGTATTGATCACAACTCTTCTTCCACATTGAGCAATCCTTCTGCATCTCCAGATGAGACAGAAAATAATAGCACTTCTCATGCTGTGGTTCAGAGTCATACCATAGAAAGCAATTATTCATCAAATGACCTAGATGCTAGGCTGGAAAAAAGGCTTCACAAAGTGATTTCACAAGGCTTTTATGAAACTTTTGAAGAGCAAAATGTTTCTTTGTCAGACAAACCTGTACAAGGAGAAATCTTCACAGATGAGAGTAACTCCTTGCCTGCAAAAAGTGGCACAGAACAAACCAGTGGACTTACCAAAGGCCTTCTGGACACCACCTTTGCAGACACCAATGACCTTGAGCCACCCAGCTATGTAATGACAGAAGAGAGGGATGAAGTAATTTTGAAAGAAGTGTTTCAGGATGCTAAGGAATTAGCAGAGCTGGATAGTATTGCCTTTTCTGAATCGAATGTTGTGACCAATGACACCAGGCCGTTCCCAAATGGTTTCTTAAAGAGCTCTGAGCAGTTTCTGAGACACAGAGTTACAGCCAGAAGCACGAGTGGCCAGGACTGGAGACCTAAACAAGCCAGGTCACCGGAGAGCAGAGGTTTGGGTCTTCCCAACACCAGCAGCAGGAAACCCCTCTCTGATGGTAAGACAGCAGAACAGGATCTGGCCAGCCAGCCCCCTGAGACACCAGTGAATAAGGAAGTCCCAAAGGCTTGTGGACCTCATTCCCCTTTTTGCATCACTCACTTCAAGAAGAGGTCCTTGGTATCAAGCGACACCTTGCCTGAGGTGACGGCCCTGCAAAGCCTGGAGGAAAAATCCAACGTGGTTGAGAGGAGGCTACAGCAGGGCAGGGATGCTGTACAGGCTGAGGAGATGTATCCTGAGAGGGGGCTGAGCACAGACAGCGGGGTACAGGGCAGCAGGGAGGGGGCTGCATGGGGAGCACTGGGGACAGGACCAGCAGCGCCAGCGGGCAGCTCAGAAAGGCAGGTGGCTGCTGAGGCTGCAGACCTGGCCTCAAACTGGGATCCAGTGCCCCCAGGGGCTGTGGTGAGCACGGGGGACTTGCACAGCCCAGCTTTGGCCGAGCTGCAGCCAGGCAGAGCTGCGGTGTGGGGGGCTCCTGGGAGGGAGCAAGCTCAGGGGAGAAGCCAGATGGAGGAGGAGACAAATTCTGTGGAGCAGCTGGGTCGGTTCAGTCTTGAGCCTCAGCAGCTCAAGGCCAATGGCACAGAGGACCATGTGCCTGGGAGAATGTCTGGGCAAAGCCCAGAAGGAATGTCTCTGAAATCAGCCATCAGAGAAAACTGTTCACTGTCTCCAAGTAGTTCCCCTCACAACAACAACAGCACCAAAAAGCCAGCACAGCATGTGCAAGACACTGCTCATGGATGTCAGGTGCTTGGCAGGGAAGATGTCCTCAGAGAAACAGGGAAGACAGAGGGCCAGGGTCTAGGAGAGCCCAAGGAGGATGGGGAAAGCAACAGCACAGCTGGGGATAGGAGCCACATCCAAGGCCACAGGGAGGAACCAGCCCTGAACAATGGGACACATTCCAGCCCCTCAAAGCCTGCCAAGACAGACTATGATGAGTACAGTGACACAGAGCAGACCATGGAGGATTTTGACATGTATGGTGAAGAGGAGCATGACCCACGCTCCTTCCAGGGGGAGATACGGCAGTACTTCATTGCAGCAGTGGAGGTGATGTGGGAATACGGCGACCAGAGACCCCAGCACTTCCTAAAAGCAACGTAAGTGTGATTTTTTTTTTTCCTGCATGCTTTCCTCCTGCACTGCATGGCATGGCATGATGCATGAGATGGCATATCCTGGCAGGCAGGATCACAGCTCTGTACCAGTACAACCCAGCCAAGCAGCCCAGGGGAAGGATGCTCCCAGCATCTCCCCTCTATCTAGGGGAGGTTTAAACCTCCAGAAACTTTGAGCTTCCTTGCAAGTGGGTCAGGGATGCTCTGGCTCTGTATCCCCCTGACCTGTAACAACTGTCCTCACTATGGGACAGTGTCAGCTGGCTTAGCTAACTGGCTGCCCCTGCAGGGACCCCCGCAGGAGCAGGAGGAAGCATTCCTGGCAGTACCGCAAGGTGGTTTTCCGTGAGTACTTGGACGATTCCTTCACGCAGCCGGTGCAGCGGAGAGAGCTGGATGAACACCTGGGCATCCTCGGGCCCTACATCAGGGCAGAAGTTCAAGATGTCATCATGGTGAGTAGAAAGGTCCCAGTTCCTATAAAACCATAAATCCCCCCTCGGTGTTGTTGGGAGTTCAGCCAGAGGGAGTGCTGAGGTGGGCCTGCAGGCTCTGCAGTGCCCATGGGTTAACTTGGGGCTTGGGGACAGGAGCTGCCCTGCTGGCATGTGGATGGCACCAGACTGGGAAGCTGAGCCACCATTCAGACCTCAGTGGCTGGAGGAATGGGCCAGCAGGAACCTCAGAGTGTTCAGCTGCAAAGCCCCAGACCTGAGACAGACCCAACCCCTGCAACACATGGCCTGATCAGCTCCTGGGCTCCACGGGGAGCCTTTGGGGTGAAGGGATTGTAAAAAGGGTAGTGAGCTAAGCAGGGCTCATCTCTTTTAGATGCTCTGTTTGAAGTCAAGCTTGGGCTTCCCACACTGCCAAAGGTCCTTCAACACCCACCTGAGAAGGAGATGAAAGGCTCAGGACTTGTGTCCCTGGAGAAGTTGCTCAGTTTTAACAGAAATCTTCACCAGGATGGATTCAGCACCTTTGGGCTCCAGAGACAGTAGTTTAACTGACCTTGCTTCCATTGAGCAGGAAAAGGGCCTCATCCAGCAGACATAAACTCAGGAGGTGCTTCTCACCAGAGACTGCACAGCTACAGCTTGTGGTTCAGCAGGGGTTGTCCACTGCATGGAGACCAGCTGGTGGTCTGGGAAGCAGGGACATCCTTCCCACCAGCTGGCTGGACTCACCACCAGGGTCCAGGGCACTGTCAGCATTGCTCCCTCACATCCCACTGCTTTGCCTTCCCTCTGGTGCAGGTGACATTCAAGAACCTGGCCTCACGGCCCTTCTCCTTCCACTCCACACTGACAGCCTATGAGGGCACAACGCAGCAGGGTGGGGTGGTGCAGCCCGGGGGCCAGAGGAAATACTCCTGGAAAGTCCTGCCCCAGATGGCACCCACCACGCAGGAGTTTGACTGCAAGGCCTGGGCTTACTTCTCCAACGTGGACCTGGTAGGTGGGAGTCTCCATGGGGCATCCCAGGAAGGGGAGGTGGGCAGCATGCCTGGGTCCTGGCTGTGAGGTCAAGGAATTTCCTACAGGGCTGTGCTGAAAGCAGCCTGGGGCTGTGTAGATTCTCAGGTGTCTAAAACAATGATGATTACATGCTGGTGCTCTCCTCTTCCTCTTCTTTCTCTTCTCCTCTTAATTGAGTTTTTACCCCTTTCCCCAATTGTTCCAGCTTATGAGACTTCCAAGTAACCACCATTCTGCAGTTCCTTACCCCCATGCCAAATCTGCCTGAATTTGGCCCCTGGCTCCAATGCAGCAGGGGCTGTTGGGCAGTTGGATAGACAGACACCAGGTCCCTTGAAAGCACATGCAAACACTTGCTGCTCAGCCTTTCTTAGCTCAGGGCAAAGTGGGGATGCCTCAGTGAACCCAACATGTCCTTCCCTCCCTGCACGTGCCCCAGAGTGGGAGCCAGGCCAGGGATGCAGACCCTGGGTTTGCTGCTTTCCTCTCAGCTGTGCCTCTTGCCAGCATCAAGAAAGGCAAACCCCTATTTCCTGGCTCCCTGGCAGGAGAAGGACCTGCACTCAGGCCTCATTGGGCCACTGATCATCTGCAACCACGGGGTGCTGAGCTATGTTTCCAGGAGGCAGCTGGCTGTGCAGGAGTTCTCCCTGCTCTTCACCATCTTTGATGAGACCAAAAGCTGGTACTTCCCGGAGAACGTGGAGAGGAACTGCCGTCCTTCCTGCCGGCTCCAGCAGGACAGCCCTGACTTTAAGAGGAACCATTCCTTCCACGGTGAGGATCCTTGCCCTTTCCATCCCACAGCCTAAATTGGGATGGAAATACCCCAGAGCCTTGAGCCCCTCCTGACTGCTGCCTTTCCCAGCCATCAACGGCTACGTGAGTGACACCCTGCCTGGGCTGGTGATGGCCCAGCAGCAGCGGGTGCGGTGGCACCTCCTGAACATGGGCAGCACTGAGGACATCCACTCTGTTCACTTCCACGGGCAGCTGTTCGACGTCAGGACCGGCCAGGAGTACCGCATGGGAGTCTACAACCTTTATCCTGGTGAGGTGCAGCACAGGCACTGTGCACCCCCCTCTGCCAGGGCTTCACATTTGAGCCATTGGGAAGTTTCTGTGGGGGAATACCAAGGAGGTCTGGGGGTCTCTGCTTCCCGGGAATGAGGGTGGTTTTGGCCCTTTGTCCGCCGGAGAGCCCCGAGCCGCTCGCAGAAATGACAAGGAGCCTTAGATGTTCTTTTTCAAGGTTTCTCTCCTTGTTTATTTTATCTTATCTCTACACTTTTCTCTGAGCTCTGCCAAGGTCTGGACAGCACAGGCAACAGGTGATGACTGCCCGCCTGCCCACAGCTCGTCATCTTATATACAGATAATTGTGTGCACATTATTTACAATTACAAACCAATATCTACACTCTACACTAAACAGGTGTTTTCTACTTTGACCCAATCCCTCTGAATCTACTTCATGTCATCACCACTGCACAAAATGGAAACGAAGAAGAAGGAGAAGACTCTAGGGCAAAGCCCAGAATCCTCCATCTTGTCTCTGGTCATCCCTATCCTAAAACACCAAGTGTACACATATTATTACTTTCCACTATCTTTGAGGGTTTGCAATTCCTCCCATAACGTTGGCAATCTTTCCCATGGACTATAGTCGAATCCCTTGTCTATCTGGGGCCCATGCCAGGGTCTGCAACCCCCTGTACAAATCCCAGACCCCCCTGTACAGGTTTTAAACCCCCCTGTACAGGTTTTTGTTCAGGCTTCTTTTGGCCAGGATGTCCAGAGGGAATGCCCTGGACTCCCACAAGGAGGGGGAGTGGATCTGGGCTATTCTGTCCCTGTGGTTGCACAGCACTTGGCACAGTGGCATCCCATGACAGGCAGTGACTCCCCTCTGCTCTGCTCTCCATTTCTGGCCAGGTGTCTTTGGGACAGTGGAGATGTGGCCCTCGCATGCTGGGATCTGGAGGGTGGAGTGCAAAGTGGGAGAGCACCAACAAGCTGGAATGAGTGCCCTCTTCCTCGTGTACGACCTGAGTGAGTGATTTCTTTGTGCCTGACCCACCTGGGCACAGCCATGACCAGCATGTATTTGAGCTTCCTTGCCCAGATCTCTCAGCATTTCTCTTGGGGTGATCCACATGGGATCTTCCAGGTTTTCGCTCTGAAGGAGAGTCACTGCTTCAGCCCAGCAGAGAGCACAGAGTCAGGGACAGAGCTGGGGTGAAGGCTGGGAGACCAGCTTCATCAGCCTGCAAATATTTACTCCAAGAACTCTCATTTTTCAAATCTGAGGGTCCCTGGACCTTCCATAAAATGCACTTAGCCAAGCAAGTGCACACATGGGCTGGTTCCTGCCCTTGCTGTCAGTAAGGTACAGTGCCCAGCTGCCCAGCCATGTATCAGGAGGTAAACTGAGGCACAGAGCAATGACAGGAGGCAGGGAGTGATGCTGCCTGACTGCAGGTTGGTCTGACAGAAATAGCTCCAAGAGCAACTGCAAAATCACAGTAATTCTCTGATTGCACCCCAGAACAACGTGAGTTTCTAACTCACCATAATTAAGGACTGGGGAAGTGGTGTGGGAGAGTAGTATTTTATCACTGTGACAGTCTCTCTCCTGTTTCTAAAAGAGTATTAAATGTCAGCCAGAAAAGGTTGCTGTAAGTTAAAAATCCTCTTAAGACTTCAGATTTGCATTTTCCCCAGGAGCATTTGACGCACAGTGGAGATGCCAAGGTGTGACAAGTTGCTAATAATAATGGTTATTATAAGAGACAAACATCCCTGTGCTCAGCAGACCAGAAGAGAGACAGAGAGAGGCAGGGGTGTCAGGTAGACTTTCCTTTAGCAATGTGATATTTGTTTTCCAAAGATGGTGCCTAGCAACAAAAGCACAGGAGCAAGATGTGGGTATAAGGAAGAGACACTTGTCAGCACTGCTGGGACATTAGGACATGGGAATGAGAAATCATGGACTCAGGGAAAGGAGTTTGGCAAAAGGCTGCTGTGTGTGATGCTGGAAACTCTCTGCTCTTGGCATGGGGGATGTGAGCAAGAACTTCCAGCAATGCTAAAATTCAGGGATGGATGTGGATCCTCTGAAACCTATCCCTTGGTGTGAGAGAAACAAGCCTGGGAGCTCCTGGAGGCTTGCAAACCTCCCTGGGCCTGAAGGCTGCCACCCAGCCTAGACTTCTGTTGCCTAACCAGCTCTCCCTGGTTTTTGTCTTCCCCTGTTCCCTGCAGACTGCAGGAATGCCCTGGGGATGGCCTCGGGTGGCATTGCAGACTCTCAGATCACGGCCTCAGGGCAGTATGGTGAGTAGCTGGAGGGCAGGTGGGGTCAGGGCAGCTTCAGCCAGCATAACTCACACGTGTGCCTGCCCCAAGTTCTGCTGCACTGAGTCCCTGGTAGTGGAGCCCTTCCTCCATCTGTGTCCATGTCAGCATCCCAGTCAGGACCTGGAGCCTTCCCACAGGGCTGGCCCATTGTGCCAGTGCTCTGCCACCCTGTGTGTGGCTACTAAACTCCAGGGTTTAGTAGCCCAGTCCTGTGGATGGACCTCTCCCCACCTCAGGCAGCCCCAAGGGCCAGCAGCAGCCTTGTGTCTGTGCTCTCTCCTTGCAGGGCAGTGGGCTCCTTCCCTGGCCAGGCTGGACAACACCGGCTCCATCAATGCTTGGAGCACCGACCGCAGCAATGCCTGGATCCAGGTGAGAGGGGCCTGGAGGTGTCTGGAGGCACCACTGGGGGCATTGCAAGGCCATGCCCATGCAGAAGGGCTCATGGATGGGCAGTGCCTGCCCAGCTATATCCTGCTGTTTCCTCTTCTCTCTGAGAGGGGAGCGCTGAGATTCTAATGGCAGCTGCTCTGGTCAGGCTGCTGCTGGCCTGACCCCCCTATCCATCCTCAGTGCAGCAGAAAAATCACTTGATGGTCCAGCCACAGCACTGGATTGTGCAAAAATCCACCCAAGACAAAGGCAGAACAGCTCACCTCTCCAAACAATTCTCCCCTGCTCACTCCCAGCTGTTGGCTGACTTGCACCCTTATGAACAATTTCAATTACTTTCATAACCAGTGCTGAGTTATGTCAGGAGGAAGCAAATTTGTGGGTTTACAGGGCATTGCCTGAACATGGCTTGGGTTTTCCAGCACAAGTGAATCCCTGACTTTCATTCTCAGGTGGATCTTTTGCACCCCACCATTATTCACGGCATAAAAACGCAAGGGGCCCGACAGAAGTTCTCCAGCTTCTACATTTCCCAGTTTGTTGTGTTCTACAGCCTTGATGGGCGAAGGTGGAAGACATACAAGGGGAATGCCACGAGCACACAGATGGTAAGGTGAAGGGTCCAGAGCAGAATGGGGTGCTGAGGGCTGGGGAGCAAGGTAGAAACCTCCTGAGCCCCTGAGATTAGGGCAGGAACAGAGACCATTGAGTGCCAGGTGACTGAATCACAGATCTGCACTCTCTGTGCCCATCTGTCTTACTTTAAATTGTCTGAGCTACCTCTTTCCACCATCTTAATGTTGATCCACCTCTTAATGTTACGTTGCATTTTACTTAGAGCTAGGCATAAGATTCTACCTGAATATCTTTTTTGACCTCCAAGTTCAAAATTTGCCTTTCTAAAAATATTGTGCAGATGCAGATGATTTGGAGAATCTATAGTCACTAGAAAAAACCCACAACCTAAATATGCATAAACTGATCAATCCACTGGGAGGAGAGTAGCCAGAAAAGCCTCCATTGTGTGCACCATCTGTGGCTACAAATTTTCCCAGGTTCAAATGTTTGAGGACTGACTTTTTTCCTTCTTGTTTGGTGAAAATGTAAAACCAAGTTAATTTGCACAGACCCGAAAATTCCTCTTTTCCTTTTCTTTCTCAGTGACCCACTCACACTTCTTTGGCCTGAACCTCATCTCAAATCATTTCCCTGAGCTGTCACTTTTGTAAGGACGGTGATAAGATACAGAAGTGCCAGACACAAACGTTCTTCTCCCCAGTAATCCTTGCCTCTCTTTCCACTGGTACAACAATCCTTTTCCTCCCTCTCCCTGCAGCTGTTCTTTGGGAACGTGGATGCAAGTGGAGTGAAAGAAAACCATTTCAAGCCCCCGGTGGTAGCCCGGTACCTCCGCATCCACCCCACCCACTACAACATCCGCGCCACGCTGCGCATGGAGCTCCTGGGCTGCGACCTCAACAGTGAGTCCCACCCACAGACAGCAACCCCCAGAGCTGGGCTCTGCCCTGCTGGGAGCCAGCTCCAGCTCTGCCAGCGCTCCCAGGAGGATATGGAGGAGGCAGGAGGGAGTTGGAGATGGCACCGAGGTGTTGAGGGAGCAAAGCTGGAAAGTCTTGTTGTGGCCTTAGGGATTACAATACTCTAAGGAGAGCCTGGGGCCAGCTCTCACCAGCTTTTTTGGTGACTTTTTAGCTTTTAGACTTCCAGCAGCAGCTAAGCTGATAGATGGGGAGCTGCTGCCTCAGTCTGGGGGAGCAGGAAACAAGCAGAGACAGATGCTGTTGGCTTTTACTCTGGTTTTGCCACTTGAAGGTGAGATGGCTCTGAGCAACAGTGCAGCTTGAGGAAATGGTGCCCTGGGATCCTTTATTTGGCTTTGCACACCTGCTCTGCAGCAGCTAAAAGCAGCAGTGGCTGTGTTGTCAGCCCAGGCCCCAAACCTGCCAGCTGGCTCTGAAGCAGCTGTGCATAGGCACACCTGATCACACATGTGCAGGGTGTCTCCCTGCCAGGTATTCTTGTCCTTTCCCTAGACACAAGTTCTCCTTATGTCTCCTTACACCATAAATTCTTCACATTCCTCACAGATAAAATCTCCAGGGAGAAAAAAAGGTGGGAGTAGTTTGGCCAGAGCTGTGCTGCACACAGTGACCCCAAGCAGTGGGGGGACCATGACACTGCAGCAAGGCACAGAAGAACCTGTAACCAGGGAAAAGGGCAGCTGGAGCAGCGAGCAGGCAGAAGGCATCTCCTTGATGGGTCAGTTCTTGCCCCTGACAAGCATTGCCCCTCTCTTCCAGGCTGCTCCATGCCCTTAGGAATGGAGAACAGAGGGATTCCTGATGAGCACATCTCCGCATCCTCCTACAGTGCCAACGTCTTCTCCAGATGGACACCTGCCCTGGCCCGCCTCAACCTTCAGGGCAGGACCAATGCCTGGAGACCAAAGGTAGCCTGTGCAAGGAGATAGCAGGCTGGGATTCCAGCAGGGCCCCCTAGCCAGGGCTGTGTGGGGAGTGTGTGCAGCCACATGCACCATGCAAGCTGCACACTCACTGCCACGCTGATTTAGCACCCAGCAGCTCCAACCAGGGGCCTGATAGGGCAGGTGAAGCAGAGGGAAGTGCAGGGCCAGCTTGGCTTCAGCTGCAATGAGTGTGTCATTCTCATTGCTGCTGGAGGGTTGAGGGCAATCTGTCCTTCCCCAGAGCAACAGCCCCAGAGAGTGGCTGCAGGTGGACTTCGAGGTAACCAAGAAGGTGACTGCAATCATAACCCAAGGTGCCAAAGCTCTCTTCACCCAGATGTTTGTGAAGGAGTTTGCTGTCTCCATCAGCCAGGATGGCGTGCACTGGAGCCCGGTCCTGCAGAGTGGCAAGGAGAAGGTAGGCAGAGCTGCTCCGTGGCCAGAGCCCATGGCCACCCCCAGGGCAGCAAGCACAGCCCTTGGCAGCAGACGTGCTCACAGGATTTCTTTCCAAGAGCAGCGAGCCAGGCCGTGCTTCCTCCTTCCTTAAAGCATTCCAAGGGCTGTCTGTCTGGGTTGATCCTGTCCTCACTATGCCAGCAGAGGAAAAGTGCATCCCTGGTCTCTCTCTCTCTCTCCTCTCCAGATTTTCAAGGCAAACCAAGACCATCAGAGCGCAGTGACAAATACCCTGGAGCCCCCTCTCTTTGCCCGCTATGTGAGGATACACCCCCGCCAGTGGCACAACCACATTGCCCTCAGGATAGAGCTCCTTGGCTGCGACACTCAGCAGGAGTACTGACAGCTGCAGGGCCAGGGAGGGGCAGTGCCAGCCCAAGGAAACACAGCCCACCAGACACTGAGCCCTCCCCAAGGCTGGAGCCTTCCCTCCAGGGGCCTGGCTGCCCCTGCTGCTGGGGAATAGAAGGGCTGCAGAGCTTCCTGGTGGCTGGGTCGTTGTCTGCCTTTTCCTGTGTCTACCAGATGCCATATAGCCAGATGTAATGATGAAGAATTAAACAGTAATTTTCCAGTATGTCTCTGCACTTTCTCCTCTGCTTTAGCCTTGGAGTCCCTAGGGGCCCAGCCAACATTACCAACAGCTACTAATTAGTTAGCCCCAGAGCTTCCCAGCCTCATTTTGCACAAGCTCCTGCTGCCCTGGGCAAATCCTGGAGGAGGAAGAGCAAAGATAAGGATGGGGGATGGAGGCCCTGCTCCAGGCCCAGTGTGCATTTCACAATCAGTAGGGACTGGGGGCTGGAGGGAGGCAGCTCTTGCTCAACCTAACTCAGCACTGGGCTTTGGCCCTGCACTTCCCTTTGTCTCCTTTCCACAGTCCTCCTGCTGCTGTGGCTGGCTGCCACCACCCCACTTTCTGTTGCTGCCTTGAACAAGCCCTCCTTGCTCTCCACAGCAGTTCTGTGGGTGCCTGTGGCTCCCAGGGACCCTGGTGGATGAGCTGCCACCTTGGCACAATCCCCAGCAAGGTGTGCCATGGGTCGGAGCCATCTTCCTGACACCTGTGCCTTTCCCCCTCCCTGGCACAGGGGCAGATGTTTTCCCTCCCAGGAATGATGATGAGCAGGGTGACACTGGCTCCTGCCTCATTCCTCTCATGGGCTGGGGACCTTCCAGAAAAACAGCCACCTCACAAGGGTGGGGAGCACCTGGAGGGCTGTGGGGAAGGCGTGGGGTCATCCTTGTTGGGCAGCACTTCTCCACCAGCAGCTTGCCAGAGCCTGTGCCATCCCACCCCCAGGGATGTGAGTCCTCCATCTGATGGGGGAGCTGGGTGGCCCCACAAAGCCTCTGGCAGCTGGTGTGGCAGGGAGAGCAGGGTTATGAAGGGGCTTTGGAGAATGGCAGGAGTCAGCTGGTGTGGCAGGGAGAGCAGGGTTATGAGGGAGCTTTGGAGAATGGCAGGAGTCAGCTGGGTGCTGTCACAGTGGGATGGACAGGGTGGCTGCAGCAGCCCAGAAACATCCAGAGATTGCCTTGTGAGCTTCCAGGGTGCCCCATCAGAGTGGGGCAGTCTCTGCTCACACCTGTATGAGACGTGGCCTGCAGCAGGTCTGAGAGCAGCTCTGCCAGCAGCACAGGGGACAGCTGTGGTGGGGACACCAGGGCTGTGCCATGAGCAGGGTGGTTGTGTGAGGGATGGCTGCTCTGAGGCACCCAGCTCCTGCCTGCCATCAGCTGCAGGGGGCTGTGTGGTGCACAGAGATGCTGCCCTCCATGCCCTGTGTCTGCAGGAAGCAGGGACAGGCTGCAGACCACCCCAGTGGTGTGACTTGTCTGGGAACTCACAGCCAGGGCAGATCAGAAACTGGTGTTTCAAAAAAAACCAAAAAACAAAAAAAAAAACAAAAAAAACCCAAACAAACAAACAAAAAAACCCACAAAACAACAACAACAACAACAACAACAACAACAACAACAAAAAACAACAAAAAACAAAAAACACCTTGAAAAATCCTCATACAGCTGCCACGTTCCACCCTGCTACACAGGGAGCCTTTGCTGTGGCCCTGGCAGTGATTACATTACAGCCCAAGCAGGAGATGCAATCACCCTTTGGCTTATTTGCATTCTGACAATAACCAGGCACAGAGGTGAGGAGAGGCTGCCTGGCAAGCACTGGCCTGAAGAGAGGGATAGATAGGAGCCATGAGCTTCTCAAAGGGAACACCCCTGCCTGAGGCAGAGCAGCCCTCAGCCTGGGAGGACAAAACCTGCCACCTCAGGCCATTCTCAATTCCTCTGCTCCAAGACAACTTCAGCCCAGCTGAAGCATAAATACCCTTCAGGGTCTCTGCCAGTGGATGCTCAGGCTCATCTTCCCCCCAGAAAGAGGCTTCCATGTTGTGGCACATTTGTCTGGTGACACAGAGTTAGATCAGAGCAAAAGTTCTGTGCATCAGAGCCCGCTCTGGGTTATTCTCAAAGAGGAAGCACAGCTGAAATCTCTGCAGGCATCCCAGCAGCCTTCATCCACCAGCCCCAGGCAGTTCCAGGAGGTTCTCCAGCCAGCCAGGCAGCAGGGAAGGGACTGTGCTGAGCAAGAGCAGTAGTGGGCAGGCAGGCAGATGTGTCTGAGCCTGCCAAGTTCTGGCATCCATTACTGGAAGCATGTCTTGACATTTATCTTGTGAGGAACGGAGACCAGACGCTGTTTCCTCACAGCACGACGCAGATCTGAAATGCATCACATCCTCCCCCAGCCACAGACATTTCTGTGCAGGGGAAGGGCTTGACCAGCATGAAGCCCTCTGCCTTTCAGCCAGCAGATGCCCTGCCTAGTCACGACCCTGCAAAGAGCCCTGCTGCAGCATGGGCTGCCTGGCTGAATCCTCCTGGACCCCAGGGATCTTTTGTCTCTCATGGTTCAGCTGCTAGGGTTGCCTGGGTTGGGTGATCTGGTGCTCGCACAGCTTTCTGGAGTCTCCAAGAAGGAAAAAAACCCACATCCTGGCTGCCTCTTTCTATTACAGCCCAAGCAGAGAATAATTTGCAAGCCAGAGTGTGTGAGGTTTCAATGCTGAGCCCCAGCCAGATCAGCCATGGGCCAGGGAGGTTTCTGAATCTCCCTTCCCTCATGCTGGATGGAGAGCTCTTGGTGTGACCTGAGGCAGATGTGGGGAGTGTTTGCAGCTGTTGCAGCTGTGCAGGTGGGCACCGTTCTCTGAAGACGTTGCCAGCACATAACAGAAACAGGCAGTATCAGGCTGCAGAGAGCACCTGAGCAGGGTGATGGGGAGCAAAGCAGATTTGGGCAATCACAGCTTAAATCCAAGCTCAGCCATGGAGCTCTGGCCAAGCTCCTCACCACCTCCTCCACCTCAGTTTTCCCATATGCAACCAAGAGGGAATGAACAGACTTAGATATCGTTTTTCTGTCTGTCAGGTGTCTCTTGTCACATTTCTCCCTCCTACTACACGTTCCATGATTAACTTCAGGGCTTGTCTCTGCTCCCTGTACCTCCTGCCTCCTACTCCACGTTTCTACCAGCCTGTTTCTAGCCTGTGAGTGCAAGAGAAGCCCTGCACCAAGGGGTCCTGCCTCCAGCACGTCTCAAAGCCGTGCCCCACCGATCCCAGTGTGTGTCCACCTCCCCCCTCCTCCTCACAGGCTGCTTCAGCTGCTGGGTAAGGATGCTACAAAGTGCTCTGCAGAGCCTTCTTGCTCAGCTGGGCAGGGATGGGGAAGATGAGGCTCTGAGCAGCATTCTCCAGCCTGGGGGGCGCTTCTGGGGCTGAAGGCAGCCAGGCACCCTTTGAGTTTTCTAGTCCATTATTTTCTCATCCTAATCAGGCTGTCCAGGGAACCCTGCAGACAAAGTCTGGGCCACAGGTTCTACCAGGCACAGCTGCAAAACCTGGCTGCCTTAGCTGTCTTCTTTCTGCTCCTGGTACTGACTCCCCATATCTCCTAACACTGCCATCCTGTTTTGTGCATGGTACACAGAATTTGCTTAGCATCAAGAGCTAAATTTGATCAAGCCTAAGACCACAAGTTGTGATTTTCCACCCAGATAGGCTGAACTTTTACCAAGTTAAGTAAAAGGGGGCCCCAAAACTGGTTTGAGCTGGAAGATAAGGAAGCAGGGAAGGCTACCATCATCAGGTCAGCTGACACAGCAGCCTTAGAGATAAGAGAAGGAACAGCCCACCTAGAGACAGTGAGTGGACCCAATAAAGAACAGGAATACCCCAGATCCTAATATTATTAGTGGTCAGAACTGTCATGTGAGGGGCATTGTAAGGATATAATTGCCCAAGGATTTCTATGATTGTGGTTCCTCTTTGGAGGTACCCAGCTCAAGCTGCTCTGCATGTCAGATAAATAAACAACCCTTTTACTCAGTGGATTGGCAACTTGTCTTCTTCAAGCAGGCTCAAGCCCTGTTGATGGTGGCATAAATCCTGGCAGGTGGGGTAATTCCTTCAACCAAGCCAAGGCCCCAGATGGGCAGTGTGAGGCTGAGGGGAGGGCAAGAAGTGGAGCTACGTCTGGGTGATGCAGGACTCCAGGCAGGTGATCCCACAAAAGTGTGCAACAGCTGCCACAGGAATGGGACTGTTGGGAAGAGCACTCCCAGCCCAGGCTGTGCTTTGGGACTCTGCTCCTGGTGGTGTTAGAGCAGCTTGCTGGAGTCAGTCACATCAGTGCCTGCAGCTCCCACATCTCCTCCTCCTTGCATCTCACAGCATTCTGGGCTTTCTTATAGCCCAGTCAGGAACAGTTTTGTTCCCATGAGGCAGGAGAAACTTGCTGTCAGAAGGAGATGGATCTTCCTTCTTTCTTCCCCCCTACCCCTCCCACCCCCCCACCCCCCTTCTGTTTTTCTGTTTCCTTTCTCTAGGAGATTGCACCCTTGTTCTCCTTATATTTCTTAGGGTAGCTTTAGACCAACTCAGCGTGGAGAACTCATCCAGCAGCAATGTGGGAGTCTGGTACAAAGCAACATCTAAACCTCCGGGATCCCAGGGATGGTGTGAAAAACCCTTTCAGTGATTTCTTAAAGAATAATACAGCAGAATTTACTTTCCATCCCCAAATAGAGCTGAGACTTCACTTGGACGCTCTCATCAGTAAAACCTACATGAAGGGCAGAAATGGTTTGACAGAAGCCCTTTGCACCATGCATGGTGTCACTATAGGACACAAAATCAGGACACAGAGACTCTCAGAAGGCTGAGATGACTCCAATCCATGTTTATTCTCAATCTACTTGTTTTTATACCTTTTTATAAAGAGCCCACCCAAGGGGTGGAATCCTTGGATCACATTGGTCGCGTTAGAGGGACATCAAGTAGATTCCCTCCTCTGGGAAAGGAATGAGAAAAACAGGATAGTGTACAATAACAGATCCCTTGGTTACGGGAATTGTCCCTGGGAAAGGAATTTCAGAAAATCAAAACATCGCAGGCACAAAACCATGGCTACACATGGCTCACAAATACAGGGATTTGCCATCCCACCCACGCAAGTTAAAGGAGATGGAAGACCCAGAACTGCTCAAGAAGAGAGCTGTCCTTGCTAGAGTGCAGAGAAATCCCTGGGTCTCCTTGCCTTGGAGGTACCCTGGAGCTCTGCACACTGGCAGAGGCCAGGAATGACCATGGGCTTGTGAGAGCCAGCTACCCACCAGTGCTGCTTTGGAGAGGAGCTCCCCATGCCCTTGCTGGAGCCCTGCCCAGAGCGTCCACACGAGGGAAAGGAAGATGGTGCAGGGCCTTGAGAGGAACCCTTGTGAGGAGCAGTTGAGATCCCTTGGTCTGTCCAGCCTGGAGAAGAGACTGAGAACAGAGCTCATTGCAGTGACAACTGGCTCATGAGGAGCGGCAGGCACTGATCCCTTCTCTGTGGTGACCCGTGCAGGAGCCGAGGGAATGGCTGAAGCCGTGTCAGGGGAGGTTCAGTGGCATGTCAGGGACAGGTTCTTCCCCCAGAGGGTGGTGGGGCACTGGGACAGGCTCCCCAGGGCAGTGCTCACAGCAGCAGCAGCCCTGCAGAGCTCCTGGAGCGGTTGGACAATGCTCTGGGGCACAGGCTGTGACTCTGCGGGATGCCTTGAGCGGGGCCAGCAGCTGGAAACCATGACCCTTTGGGGCAGCTTGGCTGCACTGTGCGACCCGAACGCTCGGGCACAGCCAGGGCCAGGCACGGGCGAGGGGCCGGAACGGCGCTGACGCCACGGGGACCCTCCCACAGGGGAGAAGCCCCCGCACCGCGGCCAGGCCGGGCTGAGCGCTGCCCCGCGCCCCCCTCACAGCGCCGGCCCCTCCGCCCCCCTCACAGCGCCGGCCCCCGCGCCCCCCTCACAGCGCCGGCCCCTCCGCTCCCCTCACAGCGCCGGCCCCTCCGCCGGGCGGCCCCGCCGAGCCCCGGGCCCGTCCGCGGCCCGCCCCCGCCGCTGGCTCCGCCCGGCCGCCGCCGGCCCCGCCGCACACAGGCGGAGCGTGAGGAGAGCCCGCGGCGCTGCCGCAGCCGGGCCGGGCCGGGCCGCTCAGCGCTGCCGGGGCCAGCGGGACCGGCCACAGCTGCCGCCGGGATGACCCTCAAGTCGGGGCGCAGCGCCGGCGGCGGCAGCAGCAGCATGAGGACGGCGCTCTCTGACCTCTACCTGGAGCACCTCCTGCAGAACCGGCCCAAGCCCGAGGTGAGCGGCCCGCTGCGCCCCCAGACCCTGCTCCCGGCCCCATCCCCGCCCAGCCCCGGCAGGGAGCTCCGGCAGGGAGCCCCGGTGTGCCCCGCTCTCCTGCGGGCCCTTAGCCCCGCGGTGTGAGCCCGCCTCAGGCCCGGCACGGGCCGCCCGGGGGTCCCGCTCCATCCCGCACATGCGGGGGGAAGCAGCGTCCCAAAGGCAGGACCGCGCTGCGGAGCAAGGTTCGTGCCCTGTGCTGGTCCCCAGGACAGGGATGCTCGCTGGGGACGCGGGGTGCCTCCGGGGAATGCTCAGCCACCAGAGCCGGCAGGGCAGAAGGAGCTGGGTGCAGGGGAGGAAGGCTCCAGCATCCTGCCGCGGAAGAGATTGTGCTTGTTTTGCTGCAAAGTTGTAACTGGTCTGAACTGGAACTGCCTGTCACATGAGCTGATTCAGCTGCTGAGCAACCTCCAGGTCCACAGCGTGGGCTGGAGGAGGGTGGGGGTCTCTTCCCCAGGGAAGGAGGATGCAGGCAGCCCTTCTCACGCCTGCCCTGGGGCAGGGAGCGAGATGATGCACCCCACCTCCAGCAGGAGAGCAGCTGCACCAGCCCTCTTGATCCTGCTGGGTGGGCTCCTTCCTCACTCAGTGTTGTTTGGGGGTAGCTTGGGTGCAACAAGGAGAAGAAGGTCGGCGGTTGCCACTGTTAAACAGCTGGTGTTTTTCTCCCAGCAGAGATTTCCAGCTTCAGAAAGGCATCCTTGGTGAAGCCATGGCATAATGTGCCTGGGTTAAGGCTTCCTTGCAACTGTGGGGAGCCTCTGAGAGAGAGCAGGGAAGACATTTCCCTCAGGTGCTGTCCTTGGCCCATCTTGTTGGACACTTAAACATGCGGAAGAGGCTTGTCAGATCTGTCTCACACCAGTGGCTCATCTGCTTTTCGTGGTTCAATCCTAACAGGGTGCTTTGAAAAAAACAGCAGGAAAAAAAAAAATTAAAGCAAAGTGTCTGGACCAGGCAGCTGCTTGAGAGGAGCTCTCCCATCCCTTTGCCTGCCTGGCTGCAGACAGGGCAAGGATGAATTGCCAATAGCAACAGAGCATGGAAAGTGTGGGAGCTGCCCTACAGCTTCCTGGTGTTATGGTGTATTTATTTCAGCAGGGATAAAGGGAGAGATGGTGAACTGAGATCTGCATGAGGCCTTTTAAGAGGAGCCCTGTAGGGCTGACTTCCAGCAGTGACCTGAGCTTGCCAGTCACAGTTGCCTGTCTCCGTGTCATGGGCATGCAGAGATGGTGCTGGCCCACAGTGGCTGTGGCCCCTCCATGGGACACCAGGACATGGCCCAGCAGTAATGTCCCTTCTTGGGAAGGGTGCTGAGTCTGCCTGGCTGCTCCTGGTCTGGAGTCAAACAGGGTGGCTGGGAGGTTTCTCTTCTGCATTTTCTCTGGTAGAACCACGTGCTGGGAGGTGCTGTTCCTCACGTGGTGGCAGGGCATGCAAATCATGGCGAGTGGAAGCCATGCTATTGCTAGAAAACAACCCCAGGCCTCTCCTCTTGAGCCTCACCACGTGCCTGCATATCTTTGCCATATCTCCTGGCTGACAAGTACAGATTTACCAGAAAGGTGTGGGCTTTATTTCCAGCTGTGTACCTGGTTGGCAGGATGACCTTGGGCTTGTCCCTTTATCGTCTGTGACTCAGTTACCCAGCTGTAAAATGGGCAGCCAGTGTGACCTTTGGGAGTTTGGTGGAGAAAAGGAGGGTGCTTCTGGGGAGAACTGATCTTGAGGGAACAGAGAGAGCACTGCACTCACCTCTGGGCAGCAGTTCTCAGCATCCAGCTGGCAGCAGCTCCAAAGCAAACTGAGGCCACAGTCCCCAGGATCAACCACAGGTAAAACTTGGTTGAAGGCTTAGCTAAACTCCTGGCTTTGACTAGTTAAGTGGGGAGGGATGGTTCCAACTTTTTAATCTCGAATGTGTGTTGCTGTGTGTAACAGCTACAGGGAAAAAGCTGTTTTGCAGGGCTTATTCTGGAAGCTGGGTTGGAGTAGCAGGGCAGCTCCTCCTTCTGTCAGAGTTGTGGTTTCACTGGCTGTCCCTTGGAGGTTACCAGTTTCACAAACACATCTGGAAGGCTGCATCAGCCTTTTCTGGTGGGAAGGTGGTGCCTCAGCAAAGCTGACTGCGCTCCCCTGAAAATCTGGCCCATCTCCATTGCAGCACTCTGTGATCTGGAGTCACTGTCAGGGCACACAGAGCTGGCAGCACCTTCTGGCTGCCACGACCATTTTGTATCCTTCCTATTTCTCTTTTCCCCTTCCCACAGAGACCTGTTGGTGTTGCTGGGCCTTTTCCTGGCGTCAGCAATGTAATCCTTTTTGGTTTAAATGTTTGTTGGTTTGATTCTTGTTTTTAAACTTCCAATTATATTGCTAGGAGGGGTTTTAGGTGAGATTGTTCCTGTGGCTGTGCAGGCAGACTTGA
This sequence comes from Phylloscopus trochilus trochilus, assembly GCA_016584745.2. Taxonomy (NCBI): domain Eukaryota; kingdom Metazoa; phylum Chordata; class Aves; order Passeriformes; family Phylloscopidae; genus Phylloscopus; species Phylloscopus trochilus. The sequence goes on from WQNJ02000046.1 coordinate 5,664,314, forward strand.
GAAGTCAGTAGCCCCTGGGAGAATGAATTACTTCTTAATGTCTAGGTTGCTGTTGCTCCCCAGCCTGCTGGAGCAGCCCTAAAGCTGCTCTCAAGCTCATTTTTTTTTGCTACTTTGTTCTTTTTACACATTGCTGTGTTTTTTAAGCTGTACAAGACTGAGATGGACAGATCCTGGATGAGGAGGGAGGCAAGGCTGGAAGAACTGGAGGGTGGAGGAGATATTGCTGGCTCAGGACATCTCTGCACCAAGCAGTGCCCCAACCTCCCTGCATGCACCCATGGCGATTGTAATGTGAGGGGTGATGGTTCATGGAGGGAGCTGGGATATTGCTCTTCACAGTGTGAGAATAGCTTGTCTTCCTGCCAGCCAAGAGGGCAATCCCAGAAAAACCTGGCTCCAGGGTTCCTTCTTGCATCCAAGCTGCTGTACTTTGGGGGCCTGCTTGGCAAAACCAGCAGTATTTTTCACCAAGTACTCACCAGGCAGCCCTGTTTTCCCAAGGCTGCCTGGTACTGAAGTCTCTTGGTTAGAGCAGCAAGGAGAGCCCAGGAACCAAATCTCTGAACGTGCCCTTTGCTCTGTGGGGCTGCTTTCCTCAAGTGCTGCTTCAGCCTCCTGCAAACAAGCTGCCCAGTTAATGTTTGATTTGCCCATGGTGTGCAGCCTGGTGGAGCTGTAAAGTAGCCCTGGCAGGCAGTGCTGACCCCACTGGGGGCCAGGATGCCAAGTCCTGGGATCCTTGCCACATTCCCTGTTGGTAAACAGTGCCCAAGGAGCTGGTACACTTCCCTCTGCCCGGGCATATGGGGCAGAAATCTGGGCTCTTGAGGAAAATGCTAACAGGGGGTTGTGAGGCACCTCTGACCCACAGAGCTGGTGGCTCTTGAGTGCATTGCCTCTGCAGCAGGATTTGTGCAGGAGGATTTGTACCCTTGTCAGCCAGGTGCAAGGCACACAGGGCTGCTGGGTACTGGGCTGTCCAGCACCCCTGTTGCACAGCTCAGCCCCCCAACCTCCTTGCCCCATATCTGCCCTGGCACAGACCCTGGCAGTGACAGAGCTGGCAGTGGCTGGTGGCCACGAGCTGGCTCTCAGCAGCACTCACAGATGTTTCCTGTGGAGCAGTGCACAAGGAGCAGAGCCTGGCCGGTCACCAGTGTGACTCCAAAGGCTCTTGAGGTCACAGACTACGCTGGGCCAACCCAGCCAAGAGCGTGGCAGCTGCCAGGAGAGTGCAAGGCAATCCAGCCAGCCAGCTCATGTGCATGAGAGCCATGCATGTCTCCTGTTTCTGGGTGCCTGTTTCAGATCAGGGCTGAATCTGCCACCCCGAGGGTCCTGCTTGTCCTCACAAACCAGGCGTTTTCCCATCCCCATCCACTGGCTGCCATCAGCAAAAGAGCCCACACCATCCCAGCATGGCTCTTGTGTTGGAGGACCCTTCTGCATTCAGAGTTGCCACCAAGTGACTGGTGGCCATCCCCAGGCACGGCAGCCAGTCTCTGGTGACAGACCTTGTTCTCCAGGAGTCACCAGGGTGACACTGGTGCTGTGTCAGCATCGAGGGCTGGGTGTTTTCTCCAGCTCTCAGCAAAAAGCAAAGGTCGGGGCCAGGAGGCTCAGCTGCTGGGGATGGTGAGGATGGGAACTCCCAGTCCCTGGAGCAGACTGTGCTGTATCCTGGGTCATTGGGCTCTGCTGAGCCTAGAGGTTTGAAGCCAGGAATTGCAAGGTCTAATGCTTTCCCAAGGCATGACCAAGATAAGTATGATCTGTGCTGACTCCAACCACCTCATGGGCACTTTGGCCTCAAGTCGGGCTGGAGAAGGTCCTTGTCCTCCTGTTCCTCCTTGCAGCTGCTGGTTTGGCAGAGGGGCACAGCTGACAGAGAGCTGTAGGACAGCTCTAGGCACACACACTGCTGGGTCTGTTCCTCTGCCCTGCAAATGATGTGGGAGCATCGTGCCCTGCTAGTGCTGGCAAGCCAGGCTGGGGTGGAGGGGTGGATGCAAGTTGTTCTTCCTTCCACCCTGCAAGTCCATGGCCTGGGTGCTGTTCTGGGCTGGGATTCAGCCTTTTCCATGTTGAAGCCATTGGCAGCTGGAGCCCACGTGGTCACCTCTTGAGGAGGAGGTTGGTTGGCACTTTTGGAAGTAGTTGCTTAAAAATAAATCACTGCATCATGGGCACAGAGCTCCCTGAGCCCTTCCCTCCCTGGCCCAGCCCCACCAGTGCCCTGTCTGGGGGCTATGACAGTGACCATGCCTGGTCTGTCCCTCTGTGGCAGCACCTTTCCTGCTCTCCTTGTTAGTCCTGACTCTGCTGTCCCTTTCTTTGGCTCCCTCCCTGCTTTCTGCCATTGCACAGAGCTGGATCACTGTCTCAGCCAGCAGCATCCCAGCACATCCCTACCAAAGCCCATATTGTTGTGGTGCAGTGCCATGGCTGCAGCCCAGTAGCAGATGCTCTTCATGATCCTTCCCGTGGCCTGACCAGATCTGCCTCCCCACCTGGGGCTGCAGCTTCTCCTCTGCTCCAGGCCAGGGGTCTGGGGTGGCTGAGAACCAGCTGGGGCAGGGGGCTCAGGCTGACATTTCCCAGCTCCTGGCATGGAACTTCTGTCCCTGGTGCTCAGTTAACAGGTCAGGCTGTGATGGGGACAGATGTTGGCTCTGCCTGTCTGGGCATGGCCTCGTGTCTGATGCAGGACTGAAGCTGGTGAGGACCTTGCTGGGCATCCCTGCAGCTTTGCTGGCTGTGGCTCTCAGCTGAGGCACTGCTGGGAGGGAGAGTGCAGGCTGCAAACTGGGCAGCAAAGCCAGGATTCTGGTGTGGAGTGGGACAGTCAGGAGGGTTTGTTTTGCATCGTGGGCTGATGCGGGAATTTGTGCCAACAGGGCAGGCAGGGGCTGCAGATCAAAGCTGCTCTGGGTTTTGCTGGGCCAGCACTGATTTGGGAGAGGCTTGAGGCAAGTGCACTGCACTTGGGCCAAACAGGGATATTTGTGAGCTTGTGGAGACACTGCCCAGTGTGCCTGAGGGATTTAACAGAACTGTGTCAGGCTTTCCTGGGCTGTGAGGGGGAAGCTCACCAGGCAGGATGGATTTGGAGGTCTTTGTATGGGACCCCAAGCACTCTCCATCAGCCCTGGTGCCAGCACACGCTGGAAGCCAAGAACAGAGGTTTCCTCAGGACTGAAAGCCTGTGCTTAGCTTCCCAGTGAAAACCAGCATGAAAGAACTTGGGGCTGGGAAGAGGAATGGGATGTTTTTGGCTGGCTTGGGAGCACACCGCCTTCAGTGCCTGGATGTTGTGTACATGGCTCTGCACTGTGTTGGTTAATGTAGGTCAGGAGAGGTTGAACTTGCAAAGTGAGCAAGAACAAAGCCTGGCTCCAGTTCTCAGGGGTGAGTCCCAAACTGTTCTGTTCACTTGGTGAAGATGTCCTGGGCTTTATGCTCTGCAGCAAGCTATCTGTGGGCCAAGTGCTGCTGCGACACACAAAGGAGCATTTGTGACTCTGCTTCAGAAGATCAGCTGTGGACCCTTTTGGCTTCCGCTACCTGCAGCTTTTCCAAAGTTTTCTTTCCTCCTGTGTTTCCCAGGCTGGAAAACCACAGATGAAACCCACACCCACATCTCCAAGGCTCAAGTTCTTCTGCTCCTTCTCTTTTCTTGCCCTTAGTGTCTTCTCCTCCCCTCTGCTCCACTTGCACCGCAGGCACCTAAACACATATGAGTAGCTCAGCCCCGGAGCAGGGCCCCAGCGTGGCCAGGTGGAGCCCCTAAACCGTGGTGTGTGTTTTGCCCCGACAGGCCATGACTCAGTCCCCACAGGCCTTGACTGAGGACATTTACACCAACGGCTCAGCCACCCTGGGCAGCCCCTCGCACAGCGGCGGCCGCGAGGTGCGCAAGATCCGCCTCGTCCAGTTCGAGAAGGTCACCGAGGAGCCCATGGTGAGAGCTGGCCAGGCCCCAAAGCTGGAGGGCACCCGGGGGGTGGAGGGGCAGGCTGAGCTGTGCCAGCAGGCTGGCTTTGAGGGAAGCAGGTCACTGGAGATCTCAGCCATGGGAAAAAGGTGCTGGACTCTGCCTTTTGCCTCGGGACACGACGTGAGCCCCACAAAGGGTGGTGATGCTTGTGCCAAGAGGAGCTGCAGCAGCCTCAGTTGGCCTAGCAGGGTCTTTCCCCCAGCCACTGCCCAGCCTACTGTGGACATGGGCCTGGAGAGGACTTTGTGAGGGCAGGAGAGCTCTCCCCTGCAGCGAGCAGTTATGGATTTTCCTGTCTTCCAGGGAATCACGCTGAAGCAAAATGACAAGCAGAGCTGCATGGTGGCCAGGATCTTCCATGGGGGCATGATTCACAGACAAGGTAACAAGGCCTTTGGAGAAGCAGTGCATGGGGTGCACGTCTGCAGGTGGTTCACCTGCAGTAATGCAGGTTCTCAGCACTGCTGGCTTTCCCCTGTGACATGGACATCTGTGCCTGCTCCTCCCCTAGGGATGTGGCAGGAACTTGGGACTCACTGGTCTCTCTGCATGGTTGTCACGTTAAAACACTGGAGGCTTTAGTGATAAATAAAGGTTTGGGGGAAGGGCTCTCCCAAAAAGGAACTGGAGATCATCTGTCTCTGTCTCATGATGGGGTCACTGTAAGAAGAGATGGATCATGCCCTGGAGTGAGGGAAGCTCTTCCCATTCCTAAAGTGCACAGGTGGGACAGGCATCCTGTAGATTGGCTCTGCAGACCAAAGGAAGGTGCCAAAGAAATAAATAGGTGCTATTTTCTGGTTTTGGGTTTTGCCAAGGAGGCGTGGATACATGATGTTCTCTGCTTTAGAAGAGACTGCTTTTCCAGCCTTGGATCCAAGTGGGAAGTCTGTGCTTACCACTGCCAAAATAAGACAGGAGCCATTCCAATAACACTACTGGAGCCTGATTTTTAGTAGTATATCTGAGGCTGAAATCTGCCTGGGTCTATAAACTGCAAACACACAAAGTCAGGGATGCTTGTGTTAGGGGCCCTGTAAGGAGGTTGTGATTGGCTTCAGGTGAGGTGCTTGGGGTTGTGTTTGAAATGCTGATGCAGATGCTTTGACCAGTCCAAAGCACTTCCCAGGCAGTGGAAAGCAGCCTGGTGACCTTGGGACTGGCTCGGTGTGTGTATTGGGTGGAGGGGGAAGGATTCATTCCCCTTGTGCTTTGCTCCCATGTGCTTCAGTGGCACGTGTGGTTCCACAAGCACTGCCAGGCAAACACTGCCATGTCCTGGCCCTGGAGGCTGATGGAGCTGTGTGAATTGGGTTTGGTGAGCAGCTCTTGTTCCTTTTCTGCATTTTCATGTTTCTCACGTTGCTGGCAGGCTCCCTTCACGTGGGTGATGAAATCATAGAAATCAATGGGCAGAGTGCGAGCAACCACTCAGTTGACCAGCTGCAGAAGATGCTGGTAGGTATCTGTGTGTGTCAGGGCTGTTCCCTGGGAAGGACCCCTTTGGCCTGCATGCTGTGAGCATTCACCCACCCCCTCCCACACACCAGAGCCAGCTGCCTGCATACAGTAGTGTGATGTGGCAGCAGCCATCCTGCATGCAGCCCCTGTGGGGTCTGTGCTTGCTGCTTGTTTCTGGCCTCCTGGAGCAGCAGTGAAAGCTGTTGGCTGGGTCCCTGACATGTGCTGATGCTGTGTGGGGCTTGGAAACCACCTCTGTTTGCCAAGGCTGGTGTGCAGCTCCAGCCCAGGGCTGGCTGCTCTTGCAGACCTGAGCCACACGTGCATGTCATGTTGGTGCCATTTGCCTGCTGCTGAGGTCACGGTGATGCTGTCAGGTCCTTGCCAGAGACACTTTGCACAGGGTCTCAGACCTGCTTTGGGTTCGTATACTGATGACCCAGATCTATGCCCAGCATATGACACCTTCTTGAAGGGAGGTGCTGATGCTGAGGATCCCCACCAGCAGCCTAGGCAGGAGGCTTGGCCTTGCCAAAGTGCCACAGGATGTCCCTGCTCCAGACAGCAGGACCAAGGAGCAGCTTGCCTTTGTTTTTGCCTCCTGAGAAGAGTGGTTGGCCCAGGAGGCCCCTCCAAGCCTCCACATGCGGTTATCTCATGTGGGTGTTGTGGTGGATGTCAGGCAACAGTGCGCTGGCCTGTTAGAGTGCTGTGCCTCTTAATGCCACCAGGAGGGCCAGAGCATGGAGGGCACCTGGAAGGGGAACCACCTTCTCCTGCCAGGCTCCTCACTGGAGCAGGCAGAGTGGGGATGATGCAGGTCTCCATGTTCATTCTGCTGGTGCTTAGCAGTGCTCACAGCCAGGCCCTGTTGGGGGTGCTGGTGTCCCCCCATGGGAATGGGACAGGTATGGCAAAGGCAAGCACAGCTATTTCTGACCAGGCCGTGGTGTCCCCCAGCACCACAGCACGGTGGGGTACCCAGGAGCCCTGCCTTTGCAGGTCCTGGCACTCAGCACCTCCCTGCACAGGTTGCTGCTGTTGAGCTGCCTCCAGACACCATCTCCTCCAACTCTTCTTTCTCCCCTTTGTTCACTAGAAAGAAACCAAGGGGATGGTCTCATTAAAAGTCATTCCCAACCAGCAAAGCCGCCTCCCTGCTCTCCAGGTAAGTGCAGCCTCTGGACCCACGGGCAGTGCTGGGACATGGCTGTGGGGCAGGGTGGGACCAGAGCAGACCAGTGCTGGGGAGAGAGCTGTGCTCAGCCAGGGCAAGGGGGTGGCTGCCTTGTCTGAGCTGCTGGAGGGAGCTGTCCTGTGCTTGCATCACTGCAGACAACCCTGTGTGGGTGTATTTACCCAAAATGCACGTAGGAATACGAGGCTGGGATGTCTGAGCCAGCAGTGGTGTTTGGGGATGGGAAAGCAGTGGCAGGGGCACACCAGGGAGCATGTGAGGGTCTCTTTCAGAACCAGGAGTGTTTGTGGCTCCTGGCTCTGTGGTCCCTGCTGTCACTTGTGCCAGGTGCAGCAGCCCCAGTAAAGGTGATGTTGGTCCAGATGCACAGCGTGGGAGGAAGGGAGCAGTGGGGGGAAGGAAGGCAGTTCCTTGCTCCTGCTGTCACTGCCAGGGTGGGGGGGCCATGCTGTGTCACCAGGGGGTGACACCTGCGTGGCTTTGCCTTTGAAGTCCTGCTGTGGGTGAAATAGAACAGTGGGGAGGGCTGTGTTCTCTGCTGAGACTTCAGGGCATGGTGGCTGGGTTGCTGTCTTGCCTTTGTGCAGGAGCCAACCCCAGTGCAGCCCCCCTGCCATTGAGGGGATGAGATCACCCATGGACAGGCAGGGGTGAGGGGAGTTCAGAGGCAGAGGCTGGGGGCTGGATGGTGCTGGGATGGGCTGAGGGAGCACATGTCGTTCATTCTTTACCCAGAGAAGCTGCAGTTCTGAATGTGGTGGCAGGTGTTGGTGGCTCTGTCACTTCCTCCGTTGATGCTGTCCCCAGTCCTGCTCAACCAGCTTTGCATGTGTGTTTTTTAAACACTGGCCCATGCCTGTCCTTCCCTGCTGTCAATCTGCCCTCCCTGTCCTGACCCAGTCACCTCCAGTTGGCCAGCTCCATGCCAGAGGAAAAGAATGCAGTTCCTGGTTCATCTGAGGCCGGGAAAGACACGGGGACAAACTCCTTCCCAGCAACAGCTCTACCCTTTCCTGCTGTGCCCAGGGTAGCAGTGCTCTGCTCCCCAGAGCCACAGCTGCTTGTGTCTGTGTTTGTTACAGTACCACCACCAAGAGTGCACTGTTTCAACTCCTGGATCCCCATGATCACCTTTATTTCAGTGCCTGGCAGGCAGGAGGGTGGAGATCCTGGCATCATGATTTTCCCCTGCCCTGGCTCACGAGCCTGAGTGTCTCTTGGAGCAGGTCTGCTTGGGAGTGTCCTAAGGAGGGGAAGCACAGAGCATTCAAGGCTCTTGAGATCTCCTCCAGCGTATTCCCTGCAGCCCTGTGACTTTAAAAGACCCGGACTTCTCATGCTGGAGCTGCTCAGCAGCCCCAGAGCCCTGTGCAGCTGTGGATGATGTGTGGAGCTGTCTGATGCCAGCTCCTAACTGGTGTAGGGGGAGTCTTTCCAAAGTGTCCTGGCTCAGGACACCAGTGCTGCAGGAGCAGAGAGCTCTGGGCAGTGCCTGCTGTGTATCCCTCGTGTTTGTGTGACTGATCAGCTTCCTGGTGCCAGAGAGTGCTTTCAAAGCAAGCAGCAGTCCTCATCCTCAGTGGAGATTTCACTCTTATTGGTTCTCCTAATTTAATTTTTGGGTTTTTTTGTGAGTGCTCTCATATCACAGCTTGATCCATATGGTCTTTTCTGGCAGTGGAAGGGAACCATGTTTGTGTCCTGATGGCTCTGTGCCTCCAGCAGCACAGCTGAGGGGAATGGTTTTAATGTGGAACAAGGACAGCATGAGTTTCCAGGGAAACTCGAGGGAGGATGAGTTGCCAGGCCCTACCTATCACATCTGAGGGCAGGACAGGCATCACCCCATGTGAAACTCTTTTCCCCCTTGCTACATGCTGTATTTCTAGGGTAACTAAGCTGGGGGAATGCTCAGCATTCCCTAAACTCTGCTTTTCACTCCTAATCCTCCACACTCTGTCTGGCTTTGCCTCCCCTCTAGTCCTGACAGGGGCCTGCTGGGAGTGGGTGCTGTAGCCTCCCTCCCAAGGAGCTGAGAAAGCAGCAGGGACAGGGAAGGCAGACTTTGTCACACTTTCTTGGTCCCCAGGGCTTCCCCAGCCTCAGGAGGGTACACAGTGGCCTGGGAAGCAATAGCAGCAGCTCGTTTCCAGTTGCAGAAATTGTAATTTTGTGAGAGTAGCCAATGCCAAAGGGACCAGGGCAGACCAAGGCAGGGATGGATACAGCACTGCAGCCTTGGCTCCCCAAAGGCCTCGTGCCATGCAGGCATTGCCCAGCTGTGGGGAAAGGCAGCACAGAGCAGCTGAGACTGAGCCAAGGCCTTCCCTGGGGTCCCTGTTGCAATGTCACCTCTGTGCTCACTCCCCTGCAGGCCCCAGTGGTGCACCACACTGGTGGGACTGCTCTGTGGCTGGCCAAACTCACCAGCCCTGTGCAGCAGCCAGGGAGGCTCCATGGCAGGGTTTGAACACCACCTGTGTGTGTGTGTGCCTAGAGCCAGCTTACCTGTCACCAGTTCCCAGTGAGACCAAGGTACTGTCCTACTCCATCCCTCATCCACTCACCAGCACATCTCACTACAATTCCATGTCCAAGACTTTCTCCCTAAGCTTTGTGCATCTCCTTTCTCCCCACACAGCCTGGAGGGCCCTGGAAAGGAGCAGGGGCTTTGTGCCTGGAGCCATCTCTGCAGTCACTGCTTGGTTGTGAAATGTGGGGGCCAAACTGAGCCACCCTGCATGGCCAGGCTGACTCTGGTCTCCTCTCTCTTTTGCAGATGTTCATGAGGGCACAGTTTGACTACGACCCCAAGAAAGACAACCTGATCCCCTGCAAGGAAGCAGGGCTGAAGTTTCAGATCGGTGATGTGATTCAGATCATAAACAAGGACGACAGCAACTGGTGGCAGGGCCGGGTGGAGGGCTCCTGCACTGAGTCAGCAGGGCTCATCCCTTCTCCAGAGCTGCAGGAGTGGTAGGTCCCTGGATTTGCCCAGAAGGGCTGGATCTGGGACTGGAGGTGGGAGCTGTGACCATATTCTATCAGGAGTTTGTTTTGGGTAACAGCAGTGTCACTGCTGGGACAAGGAGAAAAATATCCCCTTCATGTGCTGCAGGGTCAGCCTTTGCCTGTCCCAGAGGCCAGCCTGTTTCTCTGGCATGTCTGAGGGACAGTCCTGCTGCTGTCCCAGGGCTTGGGGTGACAGCTGGGCCATGGTGGTGTCCTCCTCTCTTGGCAGGCGTGTGGCGAGCGTCACCCAGCCCAGCCAGAGTGAATCCCCGAGCTGCAGCCCCTTTGGGAAAAAGAAGAAGTGCAAAGACAAATACCTGGCCAAGCACAGCTCAAGTAAGTGTGAGCAGGGCAGTGGGCTCAGTCCCCAGCCCTGGCCATCCCCCTACCTCTGGGCAGGGCTGGGTCTGTCCTCCATGGGAGGACACAAACAGCCCAGCTGTGTCAGCAGTGGAATCTCAGGATACCCCACAGCTGTCAGCTTTTTTTTTTAGTCTCCTCTGCAGTCTTCATGTCCCTCATGTGGCCACAGCTGTGTCCCCATGTAGAGCACGAGGCCAGGGCTGGCTCAGCACTCAGCTCCCTGGTGACAATCCCTTGCACTCCTGGCCCTTTGAGCTCCCTAGCCTCAAACCCCCCAATGCTGCTGAACACAGGGCAGGCAGTGGCAGTGCTGCTGCTCAGCAGTCAGGGAGCAGCCTGAAGTGCTCCCACAGCTGCCAAGGCCTGACCCTGCTGAGGCAGGGAACTGCCCCTCAGCCACCCATGCAAGCAAAGCACCCCATGCTGAACTGAGCAAAGAGCTGGCAGAGGTGGGTGCCTGGGGAGTGCTGGCTCCTGGCCTGGCCTGCAGCTCCAACCAGCAACAAACAAGGCTGTAAATCACCCAGATATATAAAGCTCCCTGCAGCATCCTGCTGCCTCCAGCCCAGCTCCCAGGTCCTACTGTCCTGTGCAGAATTACTGAGCAAAAGCAGCCCTGGCTTCTTTGGCAGCTCCCCAGCACCCACTCTGCCCCTCAGCTGCTGCTTGCTGTTGGTGCTGCTAAACGTGGAGGAGCTCCCAGCCCAGTCCTGATCACTCCTGTCCCTTTGCCCTGGCTTTGGTCTGTCACACACACATGTGGGTCATGCTGGTGTGGCCAAGCCAGTTCTGACCCTTCCATGTCTCCTTTCTCCTCCACCCCAGTTTTTGACCAGCTGGATGTTGTTTCCTACGAGGAGGTGGTGAGGCTGCCTGCCTTCAAGAGGAAGACCCTGGTGCTCATTGGTAGGTCCTGTCCCAGGCAGCCTCTGCAGCACAGGGGCTGTGTGCTGGGAACCAGGGGGAACCAGAACTGTGCAGGGGCTGGGGAAGCATGGCCCTTCAAGACCTACTAAGGTCTGGGGAGCATTTCTTCAGCCTGCAGCAGTCATCCCAGAGGCTGACCCCCTCCCTGCAGCATTGTGCATGCTCTGGCACCTGTGCTGCAATGCTGGGGAAGAGTTAATTCAGGCATTTGCAACTCCCAAGTATCTTCAGGGGAAATCTCTATTAAAAGAAGCTCTGCAGTTGCACCAAAGTAGGCACTGCCACACTCTGGGGGCTGAGCACTTGGTGGTGAACTGCCCAGGCATGGGCAGCCCACCCAGTCCAGCCAGGCTGGTTGTTCTGTGGCAGCAGTCCTGTCTCCAGCTGGGCTGGAGATGAGCATCCCAGGGCACAAAGGGCTGGAAGACATCACAGACCAGCCCAGAAAGCACATCTTGGGCAGGGCCCAGCACTTCTTGTCAGACCCACAGCTGTGGAGAGGCCTCAGCATGTCCCACCAGGCTGCTCTGAGCCCAGCTCTAGTGTCCATCTCTCTCTCTCTCTCTCCCCAGGGGCCAGTGGTGTGGGCCGTAGCCACATCAAGAATGCTCTGCTCAGCAACAACCCAGACAAGTTCATGTACCCACCCCCATGTAAGTACCAGCAGAGGCTGCATTTCCTCTCCCCTCTTTGATCCAGCACCCTCTGACAGCAGGTGGGAGGTGGGGAGATGTTCCTCCAGCACCACCAAGCCCCTGAAGTCAGAGGTCCCCACCTGCAGGGCCTCGCTGCCTGCAGTCCCACATGGACCCACCTTTACCCACAGAGGCTGCAGGGCTGCTGCCACCCACACAGACACCTCACTCTGTTCCATCCAGTGCTTGTCCCCAGCTGTAGGTCCCTACAAGGTCCCTACTTGTCCAAAGCAGGGAGCAGTTAACAGGGGATTAGTACAGCCTAGTCTTGATGCCTGCTCCACTCTGTTCCCCTCTCCTTCTTGGGGCCAGTGTTCACCCTTCTCTCCCTCCCCAGACACCACACGCCCCCAGAAGAAGAATGAGGTGGATGGGAAGGACTATTACTTTGTCTCCACCGAGGAGATGACCCGGGACATCTCAGCCAATGAGTTCCTGGAGTTTGGAAGCTACCAGGGAAACATGTTTGGCACCAAGTTTGAGACAGTGCACAAGATCCACCAGCAGGACAAAGTGGCTATTTTGGACATCGAGCCCCAGGTAGGGAGCAGGGGAAGGGGTGGGGGACAGAGGCTGCCACAGATTGCACCACCTGGGTGCTGGCTGTGACTGTCCCTGCCTTCTTTTCCCAAAGGAAAAAACCAGCAAGCCCTGGGGTGGCATTTCCCTTCCCAAGGCATGGGTGCAGTGAGGGTGACCCTGTCACAGCACACACCTGGCTGTGGCACCAGGCTGCTGTGCCAGTGGGGTGCAGGGACCCTTTTCCAGGGTGCTCATGCCCCCTAAGAGGGGTGTCCCCTCTAGTCCCCACTGCACCACAGGCACCGTGGCAGCTGTGCCTGCTCCCCTCCTGGGGAAGAGTCTCCCTCTGGTGACTGCACCTCCCTCCACAGACCCTCAAGATCGTCCGCACGGCCGAGCTCTCCCCGTTCATCGTCTTCATCGCCCCCACGGACAAGGCAGAGGAGGTGAGTGCCGGGCTGTCCCCTCCTGTCCCCCTCTGCCTGGGCTTCTTCCTCCACGGCAGCACCTGCTGCAGCAACCCAGGGCTCCCCATCAGCACGTTCTGCTTGGCTTTTGGCGGTTCCTGGGAACAGGAGCTGCCAATCCCTGCAGCTGTAGGCTCAGCAACCCCTCATCCCAGCAGCGTAATCACAGTGGGGAGCACAGCCCAGCAGTGGGGCAGGACCATTGATCCTGCCATCAGCTATGCAAACAGACACACAAACAGCTCCTTTCATTCTTTGCCTCATTAGGATGCTGATCCCTTTAACGTGGGGATGAAAGCTGCACTGATAGCGCTGTTAACTCATTCGGTGCCAAGCATCAGGCTGGCAGCCACAGGCTGTCACTTCCCAGGAAGGCCCCTGGGTGCAGGGATGCTGCCTGCCCTACACCCCAGCCTGGCAGGGAGATGGGAAGACAGAGGCCAACAAGAAAACCCAGAGCTGTGCTCCTCCTGGATTCAATGGCACCTCTTTCAACCTACTGAGTTTGTGTTTGCAAAGCTTAAGCTACAGATAGTTTTGGTGTAGTGCAGGTATTTAGAGGCACATTCACTGCCTGATGGGCAGGCTGGGGAGGGGACAGGTCTCAGAACAGAAAGAGCCACTCTGTCATCCACTCTGCCTCCATCCTGCTAGGAATCACATCCTGCTGCAGTGGGCAGGGCTGCCAGGCACTAAATATAACCCTGCAGCTCAGCTCACTCTGAGGAGGGATGCAGCAGAGTTAATGTGACCCTGCAGAGCTCACATGAGCAAAAACTGCTGCTTGCCCTCCCTCCCCTCTCCACCCCCAACAGCTGCTGGCTTCACCCACAATACAGGAGAATCTAATTTTACAAGAACAGATGAATATTTTCAGCAACTCTTTCAAGATGAAGGTAGTTAAGCAGTATCTTGGGCTAGTTTGTTGGTTTTGTTTTTGTGGTGTTGTTTGTTTTAGGTTTTGGTGGGGTTTTTTTTTTTTAGCCCTTAGGGTAACAATTATATTTAAAATTTGTCAGTGTTGAACTGAACACCTCAAAGCCAGAAGCCTGCTGTGCCCTGAGGGAGGGTGTGGTATCACAAATAACACTGTGCCATCTGTAATATGTTTTTAGTGCTGAACCCTGAAGGTATCAGTACTGTGATACAGACCCAGGTTTTGTTAGACCCTTATGTCTAACAAAAAAGGACATAAAGACTGATCTGATTTGGGTCTATTAATATATTTTAGGTCTACTTCATCTGTTGATAATAATATAATTATATAATAGATATGATAATTAATATAATCTAATAATAGCCGTTTAGGTCTATTAATATCTGCACAGAGCAGAGCTCAGTGAGCACTGCACCCCGAGCTATCCCTCCTCCCCTGTCTTTCAAGCTCCATTCGGGAAATTTGTGGAAATGGTCTGGACCTCATTGCCAGGGGCAGAGCTGGCCAGGGATTCACCCCTGGGATGCCCCTACAAGCCACACTGGCAGGAGGGAAGAGGCAGCTTTGCTTTCACCATCCAAGTACAGCACTAAAAACCCAGCCAAATCCAGTGGAGAGGCTGGTAAAGCTCTGCCAGCTGGTGCTGTTCTGGTCCAAAGCCAGTGGGAAGGGAGCATCCTGCAGGGATCCCACCTCCAACCCAGCCTGAGGCCTGGAGCTGGTGAGTGCCCACCAGAGCACTGAGCAGCTTGCAAACCTTCTCCCTGGGAGCTGCCACAGAGCATTTTAAAGGTAAATATGAGAGGCAGCATGTCTGGCCTCACTCTAGCAGGTAACCTGATGCTCCCAGCACCACACAAAGCCCCAGACACAAGCCCAGAGATGACACAACAGCTCCTGGCCCATCAGACACGCTCTAAGGATTCCCTGTGCTCTGCTACTTCACTGCTTCTGCTTTCCTCCCTGTTGCATGTTAGGGACCTGCTGACCCCAAAGGGGCACAGGCACCCAAGGAGCCACATCCCTGACCAGGGGATGGAGGTTCCAGGTTTGCTGCCCCATCCCCAAAATTTCTGTTCCTGTTACCCAGCCCTCTGAACAGCAATTTTTTGCCATCACCCTTGGGTTTACATGCACTATTTATAGTCCATATTTAAATTAAAGCCATGCTAAACACACTTCAGTACTGTTTTACAAGACTGGAAGTATCACATTCAGCCTTAACTGAGGGCTGGATTAAGGATGCACACAAAGCATAATGCCAAGTTACTCCACACTATTTCTCGTCAGCAGAATATTTTGTAACACCCTTTTCCCTGGCTTTAGGGCTTTATGTTTTCTTTGACTACGTGGGCACAGGAGAGGCAAGAGAAGTGCCCTATATTTTTTTTTTAAATTTATTTTTATAGTGCTGCTTCACAGCCACTGGAGCTGCTTTGGTGTTGGGGAGGGTGTTTCCCAGCTGGGGTGTGCTGTGAGGTCCCTGTCCTGAGCTCTGTGCTGTCCCCTTGCAGTCGGAGGCTCTGCAGCAGCTGCGCAAGGACTCGGAGAGCATCCGCAGCCGCTACGCCCACTACTTCGACCTCTCCCTGGTCAACAACGGCGTGGAAGAGAGCCTCCAGCTGCTGCAGGAAGCCTTTGAGCAGGCCTGCAGCTCTCCACAGTGGGTGCCTGTCTCCTGGGTCTACTGAGAGGGCACCTTGAGTCCAGCTGCTTCCCATCAACCATCCTGCAGCCACTGGGGAAACACCTCCTCGGCCTCCCCTGCCCCACGCGGCCCAGCACAGCTCCCCTTCTCTGCTGCTCCACGGACACAGTCTCGGGTCACACACACTCACAGGGTGCCCCACAGCTCCTCTCCTGGGGGAACAAACACAGGACAGAGGCTGCCCTGGGGGCCAGACAGCTCCTGTGGCACTGCAGGGTGGGGCAGTGGCTACAGCAGAGCCCAGGTTAGATCAGAGCACAGCTCCCTGCCCTCCCCGGCAAGGGAAAGCACAGTCCTGCTGTAGCACCCAGCTGATCTTCCCTGCAGCAGTCAGTCCAGAGGGCAGGCAGAACAGGGGCTTTTCCAGGCAGATGGCTCCTGACCTGGCAGGAATGCACACAACTCAAACCCTTCCTGGTGTCCATCAGCCTTCAAGGAAGCCCATGGCTTAGGAGGCTTCTCCCAGACCACAGCAGAGCTCTTCCATCCAAGGGTTTCCTCTCACAAATGGGTAAGATGATGAATGTGGCACGGAGCACCCCCAGGCAGCCCTCACCCCACCCTCCCAGGTTGGAGTTTTCTCCTTCACCCTGTGCAGCCATAGGTGTAAAAACTCACTGTATTGGAATTCTCACCGTGCAGCTTGGATTGTTACTGCCTGGCCAGAGAAACTGGGCAGCAGCTGAGCCAGTCCCACAGACCAAACCCCAGAGGGACTCTTCCATGGGTAAATTACATCCAGCCACAACTCTCTGTTGCATGCAGTAGGAAAAGTGTCTACAAAGATCATCCAGGCATGTTTTCCAGTCTAGGGTGTCTCACACTGTATGCAAACGTGAAAGTCATGCTCACCCTGGGGTTTGTACTGACTCATAAACCCCGCACCACCATCTCTGGGAAGTATCACATCCACCACATAGGTGAAAAATCTCATTTGTGTGTTCAGTCAGCTATAGGGGCAAGGGGAAGTTGGTTTAAAAAAAAAAAAAAAAGTCTTGTGCAATTTTTTTTTTTAAGGATGCCAAAAATAAAAATCTTATGTGCAATAGGGACCTTTGTTCTGATCCACTGCAGGGAAACAATGAGCAGCAATAAATGTGCGCTGAAACATTGCCATGGCTGGTGTGTTACCTCTCAGGCTGGGCACTAAGCAAGCACAAAGGCCTTTCTAGGGATGGTCCTCATCACCATGACCATTTCTCTGCTCCAGCAGCTCCTTCAGGAGAGGAGCAGAGGCTGTGCACATGGTAAAATCTGTCCCCCCTGCCCCATGAACGCCACTGACCGCTTGGGAGGAGCCAGAAGAGCAAGAAAAATCACCTGTTCAAAATGAGTTTTATTTCTTTTTTTTTTTTTTTGTAAAAAAAGAGTAAATAAAAATGGACCTTTTTTTTTTTTAAATTCCTGCTCAGGTTGTAACACCCACCAGCTGCTGTCCCCACTGCCTGCATCTCCAGCACTGGAGGGGAGGACAGACTAAAACAATGCACGAGGTTAAACCAACAGTTAACAGAATCTCTGCAGGGATGAAACTCAGGGCTAAAACAGCCTGGGGTCCTTCCCCCTTAAAAGGAGCTAAAACCTGGCTCAGCACTGCCCCTGTAACAGAGGAGAGACCTTCTGCCCCCAGCAAGTCATTCCTGACAGGTCAGCAACAAATTTATCTGAAACCGTTCAAGCCCCCAGCCAATGCCCCCTGGCAGAGCTGCCTCTGACCAAGCTTCCCCTCAGCAGGACTCCAGTCCCAGCAGCAGGAAGAACCTGCTGATCAGTCACCTCCTGCCCTCAGAGCACACTGGGCATCAGAACCAGGCAAGGCAACCAAAAGCTTTGCAGCCCAACGAATGGGTGGAGAGGAGCAAAGAGCCAGCAAAAGGGACACCACTGCCCAGGGCACTGAGGCAGCTGGGTTTGGGAACCAGCACACAATGAACAAGCATGTCCTCGTGCCCTAAGCAAAAAAGGAGCAATTAAATTTTCTAACCCTTTCATGATAAAGGTAAAAAAATAGGAGTGAAAAGTAATCTGGGTGGACTATCTGTTCTCATTTAACTGAAGGTCAAGCCAAGCATGTGGCCAGGTTAGAACAAAACACAGACCTTCAGAAATGACTGACTGTCCCCATGCAAAGCCATTCACATGGGCTGTGACAAAGCCACTCCTCCAGGCAGCAACACATTCTTTAACTGTCAGATAACAGCTTCAGCCTTGGGAGAAAGGGAAGAAAGAAGCAGTACACGAGGGGAGAGAAAGATCACCCTCTCTAGGTGAGAACAGAGACCAAGGAAGAGCCAGAAGCTACAGTTTCCCTGAAGATACCACTTCTGTTGGCATCATGGTGCTCAGCTTTAGAGATCAATCCAGTGCAGGGACAGTGAGGCACCCTGCTCCTCTGGCAACCCTTAAAACAGGATGAAGAGGGGCACCTGAGCAGGGCAAACACCCCCTCACTCATATAAACAGCAGAAAAGAACTTGGAACTTGCTGGCTCCTCTGCCATGCAGCCAGTCCTCCTCTTCTCAAGGCCTAAAACTCTTCCCTCACTGATGAGGTTGCCTGCTTCGGACCCAGCTGCTTAATCCGAGATCTCTTCTACCTCCTTCTGTTTCTTCTTTTTCTTCTTACTGCTGGTCTCACTGGTCTGTGGAGAGGTTGCAAAGGTCAGGAAGCCATCAAAAAGGAATCCCCCACTGCCCATTCCAGGAGGAACAGCTCCAGCCCAGAGGCAGAGCAGGCTCCCCATGGCACACTCCAGCACTGTCCTCCCATGGAGACCCCTGACAGGGCACCAGAGCACAGAGGGGGCCTGGCAGGAACCCACCAACTGTCCTATCTCCCACCACCAGTTCAGTTTAAAATGCACCCCTAATACATCCTCCTCTGCTGGGATTGTGCCTGGCACTCTGTGGAGATGCACTGCAGGCTGCTGCACTAATCCTGGAGGTAACCAGGGACAGCCAGCCATCCCTGCCCTGTTTGGACCACACCACTGCAGTGCCCCATTACATACCCTCTCTATTTGTTCTCCCCCGCTCTCAGCTGCCTCTCTGGCTTTCTTCTCTTTCTTCCTCTTCTTCTTTTCCTTTTTGCTCAGCTCCTCTGGTGGTGGGCTGGCAGGGGATGGTGGGCTCACAGCTTCCTCGTTTTCACTCTCTGAGTCTCGCTTTCTCTGTTGGGGGGAACACGTTGTCAGACACACCAACACCTTCCAACAGAGCTCAGGGGAGGGGAAAACTGATTGCCCAATTCCACACAGCTTCATTTAACAACAGGGTGACTTGCAGACTCTCCAGCATACACTGTCTAGGATTTCCTTCTGCCAGAATTGCCCCCTGTACTTTTCAGTGTTTCCTGTATCCCAATTATTAGTTTAAAACACTGCTGCACCTTTCCAAGGGCATGCAAAAGCCCTGAGTTAGGCAGTTTTAGGGGCAAGTCTTGCATGGACATTTCTGCAGCTCTCTGCAGTCTCCAAAAAGGTTCTCTGGCACAACACATCTCTGTTGGGGCTCCATACAATGTATTTTCTTACTGAATATCACCAGGGCCCGTAGCTTGGTGTTTGAGCTGCAAATTGAGCCCTGGGTGGTGGGAAATTGCTGGAGCTCCAGACAAGAACTGTGAATGGGCACTGACCTTGTGCCTAACAAAGGGCATGGAAGACCCTGGACTAAAAACCATCATTGGACCAAAATGCAGGTGCAAGGTATGTGCAGACAATGGGAATAACATGGGCATAAAGGAAGAGCCAGAGAGCACTGGCAATACTCACTTTTGCAGCCCTGTCCACCTCTGAAACAGCTTGGTGATCAGCAGCTGCTTCTTTCCTGGAAGTATCCCTGAAAGAAAAGATCCCAAGGCTGCACAGGACAGTCTCATGCTGCTCTGGAGTGGAACCAATCCCTGTCCCCTCACAAGGGCTCTGTGACCCACCCCAGGAGCTGCCAGGTGTGGGGGAGACCTGCAGCCTGCACCAGGGCCAGCTGGGCTGGGCAACAGCACAGCCTCCCCCATTTGCTTTAGCAGACTGACTCCCTCTAGAACCACCACAGGCTAAAAAGGGATAACTGTCTGCCCAGGGCCTTTCCTTCCAACACTGCCCAAGAGCAACACACTCCAAGAAATGCAGCTGCATCCCACAGGCCCAGACAGCCTTGGGCCAAGCCCAACACCATCTGTGCACAAAGAGCAGCATCCAGCCCAGCCCCTGCTGCACTCTGAGCAGCCCTGTGGGAGCCACACCCCCAGTACCCACCTGTAATCCACATATTCCTTCTTCCAGGACTCTGGTGTGCTCTCATTGGGCTTTCCATGCTTGTCCAGCAGACCCTTCTGGATCATCATCTTCTTCTGACTGGCCTGAAAGCAAAGTGCAGCAAGTCAAACTGCAGCTCCAGGTAGGAACAATCCTCCCTCAAGCTAAGAGGAGGAAATCCAGCAAAAAGCCACGGCAACAAGTACAGCATTACCTATTTACCCCTGTTCCAAGGACCTTAAAACAAATGAGACAAGACATCCCCTGCACAGAAACCTTGATCTCAGACAAGAGGCATCTATTTCAGTAAATAAGGGCTAATTTGATGGGGGAGTCACAGCAACAGCAATACAACTGCACATCATGGAGTCTGGATCTCTGACTGGGTTATTCCAGCTTAATGACCTGCAGCATTTCAGCTGGACTACTTGTCTGTGAGGTTTTGCAAAGGACTCCAAAATGTTTGAACTGCCCTGCATTATCCCACCTTTGCCGTGAGACAGATGTGCAGGCAGCCCCAAAGCTTTCACCTGAACCACAGGAACCTGACACTGAGTTTTGAGTCCAACCTACATCAGGCCAGCCTGGCTGCTGTTAAGCTACTACCACATGTGGGAGAGGAACCCAACACTGTGAGTTCCCACTGCCCCTGTCCTTCAGGCACTGTTTAGTGTCTCACAGTGAGCATTTAGGCAGCGTTGCACCAGAAGGAAAAGGAGTTCCTGCCCAGCCCCTCCAGAGCCATCAGCATGGGGTGATGGATGAAGGTCATCTTTGCACAGAGTGCTAATGCCATCCACTTCACATCATTTGGCTCTTCCCCAGAGGAGGGCTGGTGCTGTACAGATCTGAGGAGCCCATGCCTGGACACCAGCAGCAGCCTCCAGGCTCTTTTGGGAGGGAAAGCCTCACTCCCACCAGCACTGGCACTGGGAACTGCCACCATTACAGCTCCAGGAGACCACAGCAAGGCCGTGAAGGGGATACAGGCACAGCTCTGCCCAAGAGTCCCAGAGTCCCACATCCCACCAGCTGGGCTCCCAGCACTGCCCTGGGACTGAGCCCACACCCTCAGCAGCACTCACCTTGGGACCCAGCCCCCATTTCCGGGGGTATGTGTCTCTCTCCATGATCACTCTCTTGATCTTTGCCACGATGCCATGGTCACAGGTAGAAATGACTGCTGTGGTCATCAAGGCAATGGCTGCAGAAGCAGGCATGGAGGTCAGTAACTCCTGAAGAGCACAACTGTGACAGCCTGCTCTGCCTCTGTCAGCACAAAGGTGACCAACAAAGGCACCAGTGCCACCCCAAGGACTCACTGACTGTCACACAGCTTCCCTGAAGACCCTGGTAAGAACTGGGCTCCCTTTCAAGTCAAGCTGGCATTTCCTGGAGTCCCTTTGCACTGATCTACCAGGAGGTGTGATGTGCTTGGTGGCAGCATGTGATCAGACATCATCCCTCGTCCCAGTGAGGATGGAGCCCCCCAAGAGGGGCTCCAACCCTGCCAGCAGTGCTCCCCTCCTGCAGGCAGCCAGCCACACACCCCAGCAGCCCCCAGCAGCACACTGGCACGCTGCAGGGTGTCTGCAGGCTGCACAGCACCCAGAGCCTAGAACAGGAGCTGGGGTGCTGCAGGAGGGCAGCTCCACTGCACTCAGAGAATGGATAAACCGTGTCATCACCTCACACACAGCACACCTGAGCACCACACAGCTGCTGAACCCCTCACACCTGGCCAGGACTGATGCAGCCACTGCTTCTTAACATCCTGCCCAAAACCAGCTGCCTTGGGCCCACAGTCCCTATCAGGAAACACTAATTAACACAGGAACTAATTTGTGGTGCCTTTACTGCCACACAGTCTGGTATTTCTGCAGTTAGCTGGGCACAAGGAGAAGGAGGCATTCCATACCTAGGCAGATGGCTTCTCCTTTTGTGGTGATGACAACAATCTCCTGATTCAGCTCAATCCCATCCTCATACCGCAGAACACCAGGCAGCATGATCTTGGCTCCATAGCAAATGGCATTAACCTGAACAGGTAGGCAATGGGAGGGCTTAGAAACTCTTATAAGAATCAGAGTACCAAGTGTCTCTAATTTTTAGCTTCCCACTGCCATTACCATCCCAGCAATCTCATCCTTCAGTAACTATTCATTTTTGTCCACTACACGAACTCGGGAGCTTTGGAAGGAGAGAGCAAAGCACCTATCACAGCAAACAACAGCTGAGGCAGATCTCTCACAACCATCAGCATCCTCCTCCAGCGAGCAGAGCAGATCCTCTGCCATTTAATTCATGGCTCCTGCATCTTAGTGCTGCTCTGCCAGCAGCCTATATGAGGTTCCACACAAATCACCATCAGGACAGAACTGGACACAGCTCCCTGGGTGTTTTATCAGCTGCACAAGTCAGGAGGGCACTTTGCAGCCTGCCTGTCCCCTCAGGAGCTCACCGCACTGTCCTTCATGACGAGCCTCTTGTGTGAGGTCAGCAGCTTCTCCAGGGGCAGGATGACCCTCCGCAGGTAGCTGTCATCCTTGTTGTTGTCATACTGCCACTGGGCGTCCAGCACGTCGTGCATGGTCACCATGTTGTCCTGCAAAGACAAAAAAAACCCTTCTAGACTCTCCCATTGGCTTGAAACATGCACAAGAGAACAGCTAAAGTCCAACAGCAAACAGTGTTTGAAAAAGGGAGTAAAATGAGATGCCCATCATAAGCATGAGAACACAGCTTAAAAGAGGAAAGAATACTTTTCATCAGCAGCTTGAGCTACCAGACTTCAACCTTCCTAACCTCAGACAGCATTTGGATCTACAGTCTAACGTCTGACCACATGAAACTTCTAAGTATGACCTAACTTAAATTCCTGGGACTCCTAGACAAAAGTTAGTGAGTAGAAGTCTAAATTAACCAGCTCTTTAATCTGTGACATGGAATAAATTCTGAGGCAGCTCTGAGCACCCAACACCTGGAAATCAGATATGACCCAGTGATGACAGCTGTGCTAAGAGCACAGATGGGTGGGGAAGCATTTGCACTCTGAAACTGCTGATTAGCAAAAGAAGAAATTAGTTCTGGAGCTTGGACCAGGCAGCAGGATCTGCCTATGACCAGAGTGAAAAGACTGCACAAGTGTCCAAGATCACACCAGACTGCATCCCCAGGCTCCCTCCAATGAGCCACACTCCCTGAGCTCTGCTGGCTCCAAGCTGCCACTTCACACCCCTGACCTCATGGGACACTGGGGTCTGTCTGTAGGCTGAGAAACACAGGTGACAGAAAACAAACCTTCAGCCACCACAGTGCACTTCCCAGTCACACTCACTGTCCCAAAGTTTAATTACCAGAACAGGAGCAACGTCCTGAACTGAACTCAACACTTTGGTTACAGTGGGGGGCTATTCACAAACCTCCTCCTACCACTGTGAAACTCACACAGCCCCAAGGAGCTGGTGACAATTGTGACATTGTGACAGTTTCAGGGGGCTGAGGTGCCACGGTACCGTCTCTCCCAGGATGCCTGAGCGGACTCTGCGGAGCTCCTGCATCTGGCCCCCCACGCCCAGCAGCAAGCCCAGGTGAACACACAGGGTCCGGATGTACGTGCCTGCCTCACAGCTCACCCAGAAGATACCTGAAAAGCAGGACAGGACAGGACAGAGAGGGTTTTTTTAAGCAGGAAATAAACCACATCCTTCAAGAGATGCTGTACACCCAGCCCTTCCCAGAGCCATCAGCATGGGGTGATAGATGAAGGTCATCTTTGCCCTGGGAGCTAATGCCATCTAATTGACATCATTTGGCTCTTCTGTGAAGGGTGCAGCAGCACAAAAAGAGATGGGATTTGCTTCCCAGCACACCAAAGCAGTTACTGGTGGGCAACAGGAGGATTTAGGTCTTAAGGCATCTGCCCAAAGCAGCCCATTTCACAGGAAATTGTATCAGCTGTCAGTTTTATAGGAAGAAGGCAGGAAAGCCCTGCTTTACCTAATCTTTTCTCAGGATCATACTCCACCAGCTTGCTCTCGTAGATGGTTCTGACTCTCAGCTGTCGTTTGACAGCAGCAATGAGGGGTGGCCGCTGGAACAGGGCACCTGTCAGGGTTTCTATGGCCTGAGGGAGGAAGGAGACGTGAAGAGTTTACACCTGTGCCTTAATGCAGGAGCACCCTGGAGTCTGCAGCAGTTGTGTCTACCTCCAAGAGTGAGAAACCACAAGGTTTATCCTGATTTGGTGATGCCATATTCAATAAAGCAAATCCAAGGCAGTGATGTGCTCAAGATGCCAGTGAGCACAGCCAGGATTTTTCCATAAGATGGCAGCACGTGATCAGACATCATCCCTCGTCCCAGTGAGGATGGAGCCCCCCAAGAGGGGCTCCAACCCTGCCAGCAGTGCTCCCCTCCTGCAGGCAGCCAGCCACACACCCCAGCAGCCCCCAGCAGCACACTGGCACGCTGCAGGGTGTCTGCAGGCTGCACAGCACCCAGAGCCTAGAACAGGAGCTGGGGTGCTGCAGGAGGGCAGCTCCACTGCACTCAGAGAATGGATAAACTGTGTCATCACCTCACACACTGAGCATCACACAGCTGCTGAACCCCTCACACCTGGCCCCAGGAGCAGTGCCCAGCACTCTGCATGCCAGATGCCAGCCTGGCTAAGAGCACATGAGACTTACCCTGGCCAGCTGGGCCTCACTTTCAATGGCATTGTGCAGCCGAACAATTCCCACATACTCTTTGCCTGCAAGAATGACAAGAGCAGTCAGGAGTGGCCGCTTGCATTTGATGTTTGACCTCAAGGTCAATCCTGCTTCACAGAACCCTGAAATCCTACCACCTCTTCTAGGAAATGGGTGTGGTTTATTACAGAGTTGGTTATTCTTCCAGGGAATAAAATTTCTTTTCTAGAATTTTTATGTTTGTTTCTTCTTTGGACTGCCAGAGGCAGTAAGTTCAACTGGTACATAAAACCACGTCAGAGGTTTTTTTCACTGACTTGTTACAAGCCAAGCATCAGAGAAGCAATGAAAAAACCAACATGGATGTGGACCTAGTGGCTTGGAACAACATGCAACCCTTAAAATCAAGGCACTGGAAAGTAAGATTGGCCTTTCCCAGTTCTAGAAATCTCCATTTTGTCTCCAAAAGCATCTCACACGTCCCCAGTCGCTGCAAAGGGCCCTGGGCACCAAACCAACCTGCGCTCTGCTGGGATTTGACCAGCCGTGTGGCCCTCTCGATGCACACAATGAGGCACCCAGTCACCTTGGGGTCCAGGGTGCCACTGTGCCCCGTCTTCTCCACCCGCAGGATGCGCCGGATCCACGCCACCACCTCGTGAGAGGATGGGTTGGAGGGTTTGTCCAGGTTAATAAAGCCAGACCTGCAGTGCAAAAGGGCAGGGAATGGGTGCTAAGCATCAGGGCAGACACAGCAACAGTGCAGTAACTTTGAAATCCTGTCCTGGCTGCTAAGAGCTGTATTTCTGTACAGCCAGAGAAGCAGTGAGCCATGCAGGAGCTCTCAGTGAGCCCACACTGAGCTGCTCCACGGACAACAGTAATATAATCCACAGTCAAGGAATTCTCCCCTGCCTTATCATCACTCTGCACATAAAAACTCCCCCAAATTCTACAAACTCTGAACAGTTTGAAAGCCCAGCAAAAGCCAAGGGACCTTTCCAAAGTCACCAGAGAATTCCTTAGGTGGTTTGCATGTTCACCCACAGACCTGCTACAACCCCAGGATAAAGAGAACTTTATAGGGAGAGATCAGTGGCTTCTATTTAAATGTTCGCTGATTACAGCAAAGCACTGAGTGAAGAAAAAAGGTACAAGGGGAATCCAGAGATAAAATATTTTGAAGGCATTGACTGTGAGAGAAAAATAAACCACTCTGGGCTGTATTGCACTCACCTAACATAGTCAGAAATCTCTCTCTTCAGGGGATTAGCACCGGAAGGAAGAGGTGTGTAGTGTGCTGTCCTCACGTTTAACTTGTCAAAGTTCTACAAAATGCAAGCAGAAGGTACAAGCCTTTTGAACCTCCCTTGATTTCAGTATTGCTGTGCTGCAGTACCTCTCCCCAGGTATAGCAGGTCTGATTTGTACATTTACGTGATAGAGCCACTTCCAAAATGAAAACGACCCAAAAATGAAACCACGATAATATTTTACAAAAATGGAGAAAAATAGAAATAATAGCCCAAGCACTGAAGGAGACTGAAGGAGATGGGAAAGCAGCACAACATACACATTGACAATGCAGGATAAACCGAACATCCCCCAGAAACTCAGCAGAAGCAACCTGGAAGTCTACACACACCACAGGCCGTGGTCAGACCCAAATTAAAAACTCAAAAAATACG
The DNA here is from genome assembly GCA_016584745.2 of Phylloscopus trochilus trochilus. NCBI lineage: Eukaryota > Metazoa > Chordata > Aves > Passeriformes > Phylloscopidae > Phylloscopus > Phylloscopus trochilus. The sequence goes on from WQNJ02000046.1 coordinate 5,690,241, forward strand.
GCGGGATCTTTCCAAGGCACGGAAAACCCCCCAAACTTAAACGACGGTGCTGGAGGGACTTTGTAACACGATTTCTGCAGGCACAGCACCACGTGCGCCGCTCCCCTCCAGGGGCAGCGCAGGACAAAAGGAGCGGGAACACGCGGCCGGGCAGAGCCCGCCCTACCTTCAGCAGCAAGGGCCACTGCGACGTGTCCAGCTGCGCCACGCGGGACTCGGGCTTGATGAGAAAGTCCTCGGTGTGCTGAATGTCCTGGGGAGCGGGGGGGGATGAAGGGAAGCGGGATCAGAGAGCGGGAAGCCGGCGGGCCGCGCTCCACGTGGCCGGGAGGCTCCGCTGCCGCCACGCGGGGCGGAGCGGGGAGAGCCCGCGGTCCCCGGAACGCGTCCCCACGGATGGGGCTGGGGGAGCCCCCACCAGCACGGCCCGATAACCCACTCCCCGCGCTCACCGCGACATCATCATCGCCCAGCGCCCGCTTCTCCTTCTTCCGCCGCTTCTTCGCGCTGGAACCTGCGGGGAGAGCGACACGCGGGGGGGAGTGAGCGCGGCAGGGCCGGGAGGGGAGAGCGGCAAAGGCCCGGGGCTGAGGGGGGGCAAAGGCCCGGGGCTGAGGGGGGGGGGGGCAAAGCCGCCCTCAGAGCAAACCCTTCCCCGAGCGCCTGCCCCGGGCCCTTCCCGCGGGCCTGCCCCGAGTCCTCCCCGTCTTTGGGTGAGGGCCTGCCCCGAGTCCTCCTCGTCTTTGGGTGAGGGCCTGCCCCGAGTCCTCCCCGTCTTTGGGTGAAGGCCTGCCCCGAGTCCTCCCCGCCAGGGCTCCCCGCGGCCCCGCGGGCCTGCCCCCAGCCTTCCCCGCCGGGGCTCCCCGCACCGAGCCCTTGCCGTGCACCTCCCCACGGCCCCGCCGCTCCCCACCGCTGCCTGCCCCCGTTCCCCTCCCCGCTCCCCGCGGCCCCGCCGGTCCCCACCGCTGCGCACCGTCCCCGTCCGCCATGGCCGCTCTCCGCGTGCTGCCCCCGCCGCCCGGGCCCGCCCCGCCCCGTCCCGCCGGGCCCCGCGCCCGCCGCGTCACCGGCGCCGCGCCCCTTCCGCCGCCCCCGACACCGCCCCCGGCCAGCGACGGGTCTAGGGGAACAGTTTCGTTCTGCTGGAATTTAATAATAATAAAAAAAAAACGGGGCGCGGGGATAAGTAAGTTCGCCGCGCGGGGTTTTAGTTTTGCGTCCCGGCCTGGCGCATCCACAAAATAACATCCAGCTCTTGATCCGAGCCTTTCTCAAGGCTCTCTTCTCTTGCTCTGCTGGCAAGCAAAAAGTGATCGTCCATTTGATTTGCAGTCCTGCGTCTCAGAGTAGCTGGCACTGGGTGCTTTGGAAGCAACTCCAAAAATCCTGGGTAAGCAATAGCTGCAACTTATCCAGCTGCGGGGTGCTGTTCCCCATGGGCTCAGGGAGTCATTTATAATCATACCAGACTCACCTCTCTTTTGGGAGTCTTTGTCAAAAAGAGGCTCGTGGTACTTAAGGCTTTTTAAAATCACCAGCTCCTCTGTGTTTCAGAGGGGAAAACGGCAAGTTCTCCATTATTTAAGTATGGAAGGTGAAAAACACTTGAAAAAACAAACACTGGAAAAGCGTTTGAAAAAACTGCCGGCTCCAGACCCAAATACTAAAATCAGATGTAGTACCACTGTTTAAGAGAATTACCTCTTACCTCTGGCTCCTCTCCCAGGTGTACAAACGGGATTGCCTCTTTCTGAAAGCCTCAGCCTCTGCAGGGTCTCTGCAAGTGCTGGCTGAGAGCGTTTCTTTCACTGAGCAGTAGCTGGGTACCCGAGGATTGCTCTTTATCCACCCCCGGGGCATCTCCAGCTTCCAGGATAAAGCTTGCCCTGCCTGAAGTTGTGTATTAGCACTGGCATTTAGCAAGGCTTGTACCCAACAGCTGAGTGCACCAAAGACAGCAGGGTCTTTTCTGCTCTAAAGACCAGCTGCCTTCACCCAAAAGAAGCAGAAAGCAAGAGACAGAGATGCCCGAGAGCAGACGGATAACAGCTGAAGAGGATTAAGCAAATAGTCCACGTTTCCAGTAACTCCTGTAACTTCACCACCTCCACCATTCATTCCGTTCCCAAATTCCCTCAGCTGAAGTGGATTTGGCACCGTGCAGGCTCAGTTCTCTGGGTTAACAGCTGCTGCAGAGACTGGAGTCAGGCCACCAGCACCCCAGAAATCACCTGCAGGTCAGTGACCAACTCCTTTCACCCACCACAAAACTCAGGGCCTCGTGTTGGCTGCAGTGTCAGTTGTGTTCAGGAGGGGGAAAAATTAAAATCTCATTTTTATATGGAGTTTCTGTTTGTTTGGTTGTTGTTTTAGAAAAAGCAACTCTAACATTTGATTCCTAGATACCCAAATCCTCCAACACATGCAAATTGCAGCCAATCTTTTAACGAACAGCTGCCTTCTGCCCTGAAATGGCCTTTCTGCTTTAGGGCTACACTTTTTTCCAAGCATGACAACCTTCAGTTCATACAGTGAGCACTTTACTATGACACACAAGGCAGAGGTGTAGATGAACGCATTCTCTCATCAACCATAACTCCATTGCGTTACAGAACTCGTATTAAAAATAAATAACAGAATAGAGTCTGTGCTGGCACCGACTGAAGCGACCGGTCCGACCTGTCCCTGCGGGCGGCGGCGCTCAGAGCCCCTGTCCGGCGGGGCTCAGCATCTCCTGCAGCACCAGGTGCAGCAGATGGTTCTGCTCGGCGCTCAGCAGCGGCCACAGCTCGGCCTGCAGCGCCTTCAGCGCCTCCGCGTCCTTCTCCTGGCACGCCAGCACCGCCGACTGCAGCAGCAGGAACAGCTCGGCCGGCAGGTAGCTGGCGGCCGGCGGCAGCCCCCCGCCCGCCCCGCCGCCGCTCCCGGTGCCCGCTCCGCCGTCGGGCGCCTCCCAGCAGTACTGCTCCAGCGTGCGGGCGTGCTCGGGCAGCAGCTTGGCGGGCGGCGGCTGCAGCAGGAGCAGCAGCAGCACCCTCGACACCTCGCAGCGCGCCAGCACGTCCAGGAAGGCACCGCCGGGCGCGGCCCCGGTCCCGGCCGCACCGCCCAGCCCGGCCCCGGCCAGCGCTTGCGCCCGCGTCAGCGTGGCCAGAGCCCCGGCGTAGTCTCGGGCCAGCAGCAGGCAGGAGGCGCGCTCGGCCAGGCAGCGCAGAGCCTGCAGCGGCAGCCGCGCCGCCGTCAGCAGCTCCGCCGCCCGCTGCAGGGGCGCGGCGGCGCGGGCCGGCTGTCCCGTGTCGCGGAGCGCCGCCGCCAGCTCCAGGCAGGGCCCGGCCGCCAGCGCGGGCTGCCCCCGCTCCAGGTGCAGGCGGGCGGCGAAGGCCCCGCAGCTCTGCGCCGCCGCCACGTGCTCGCCGAAGCCACCGCGCAACCCCAGGCGCTGCCGCAGGTCCCGCTCCTGGCGCAGGAAGAGCCGGGCGGCCTCGGCCAGCGCGGCCGCCTCGGCGGGGCCGTGGAACAGGCTCTGGGCGCAGCGCGCCACGGCCAGCTGGCACCAGGCGGCGTAGGGCAGGCTCTCCTGGGCGCGCAGCTCCCGCGCCAGCGCCGCGAACTGCTCCGCCGCCTCCGCCACGTTCGGTTTCCGCAGGAACCGCCGCCGCAGCTTGGCCGACACCAGCCGGTACCGAGACAGGAAATCGCCGTCGCCGCCGAGCCCCGGCCCGGAGCCGCTCGCCCCGCCGGGGCCGGAGCCGCCGCCCGCCGACAGCATCGCGGGCCCAGCGCGGAACTGACGCGCCGCGCCGGGCCGCGCTCCGCCGGCTAATCAGCGCCCGCCCCGCCCCGCGCCGCCGGCCAATCAGAGCCCGCGCCGGCGTCTCGTGACAGCGGGGCGTGGCGAGGGCGTGGCTATTGCAGCCAGCGCATCCCAGCTGTCACCGCCCGCGATGGGCGTGGCTATGTGACACAGGCCCCGCCCATGGGGCGCGGGTAAACTCGGCGAGCACCGCCCCAGGCACGCAGTGGGCTTGAACCGTGTTGCGCCCCCTTGTGGCGTGGAAGACCTCAGCTCCTGCCCCTGCTCCGGCCTCACCGGGACAGGACGGGACGGGACGAGGAGCGGGACAGGTGCCGCTGCCCGGAGCGGGCCCAGCCCGTGCCGCTGCCCGGAGCGGGGCCGGTTCCCCAGCCCGTGCCGCTGCCCGGAGCGGGGCCGGTTCCCCAGCCCGTGCCGCTGCCCGGGAGCGGGGCCGGTTCCCCAGCCCGTGCCGCTGCCCGGGAGCGGGGCCGGTCGCTGCCGCTGCCCGGAGCGGGGCCGGTTCCCCAGCCCGTGCCGCTGCCCGGAGCGGGGCCGGTTCCCCAGCCCGTGCCGCTGCCCGGAGCGGGGCCGGTTCCCCAGCCCGTGCCGCTGTCGGGCTGCCGGCGGTGGGCTCAGCCCCTGGCCATGGCTCTGTCCTGCGTGCTGAGGCCAGCGCGCTGCCCGCTCCGCGCTCCGCCGCCCGCCCTGCCCCGCCTGCCCGCTCGGCACCGCAGCCCGGGGACACGCACAGCAGCGGCGGGGGGAGGGAGGAAAAAGGCCAGGGTGAGCTGCAGCCTGCCAGAGCCTTCCTGGGAGGAGAGGTATGGCTTTTCCGAAATGACCGAGCGTTCTTTCAAAGGAGCAAGCGCCTAAAGCTGTGAACGGGGTGGGTTGGGGGGTTTACTTCCACCCAGAAGGAGTAGAAGAGCCAGGGCTCGGCTGGTTTGCCTGGGGAGGGGATAGTGGAGAAGACAAATGAAAAGTTCTTAGAGGAAAGGAGCAGATAAGTTGCCATGCTGGCAAGCAAAAAGTGATCGTCCATTTGATTTGCAGTCCTGGATCTCAGAGTAGTTGGCACTGGGTGCTTTGGAAGCAATTCCAAAAGCCCTGGGTAAGCAATAGCTGCAATTTATCCAGCTGTGGGGTGGTGTTCCCTATGGGCTCAGGGAGTCATTTATGAGTGCCTGAATCATATCAGACTCATCTCCTTTTTGGGGGTCTTTTTAGGGTATATGTGTCCTTTTTTTTTTTTTTTTTTTTCCCCAGCTTTTTTGAGTTTTGTTCTTGCTTGTTCTGCTTTGGATATGAGTAGTGGCAGGTTCTGAGGTTTATCTCTAGACTACTTCTGTGTGGGTGACTGGGTCAGTGAAAATGGGCAGCTTGAAAATCCCTCCTGCTACACACAAACTGCATTTCCCTGTGGTGCCCTGGCAGTCTGGGTGTTCACAGCCAGCCCTGGTGCAGAGCCCACACCAGAACAGTCCTGCCCATGAGGTAGCTGGCAGGGATGTTATGCCATAGGAATCAGGAGTCAAGTAGCTCTGGGCACTGCCTTGCTGTTGTGCTTTCCAGGTTAGCAAATGCAGTGACACCACTGTGGAGACTTCCCTACCAAGAGCAGCTGCAGGTAAGATGTGTTTACACAGACTTCTCTCTGTTGTGTTGCTCCAGCTGTCCCTCCTATCCCCTTCAGCAGTAGCCCTTAGCATCAAACTGTTCAGACCCCATTTTCTGCTGCTTTAATCCTGTTGTTGTGAAGGATAGAACTGGGAGGTTCCTTGTAGTACAGAGGATGGGCATTTGCACAGTGATCCTGTCCCCTGTGAGGCTGCTGTGCTTCACTGGAGCTTCAGCTTAGACAAGGTTCCAGGCCAGCATTTGGGGACCACAGACACAGGATTTTTCTTTCTTCCTGTTTCTCCAGGCAGCTGTAGTTATGAAAAGGGCAGGGTTCCTCTGGGGCTGTATTTTCACTTGCAGTTTTTCCTCCTGTTGGACTCCCTAGAGGTGGGTGATGAGGAGCTGCCCACCATCGTGTGGTCCTGTGAGAGCGTTTCTGCCTTAGATCTCCTCTGCAGGTAAAGTATGAAAGCCAGAGGAAGATTTTGCAGACACTGGCATCTCGTCTTGAGGAGCTGGGCATAGATGCACAGAAACCTGGTGGGCTCTGCTGTCCTCTGCAGCCTGTGGTCCCTTCGGTGAGTGTCCCATGGGAATGCCCTTCCCTCTGAGGCACGAACAGTCTCTCACTCAACAACTCTAGAGTCTCATGGGGAGCATCATTTGGCTGCAGAGAATGTGTCTGAGTCAGTCCTTGCTAACTTGTGCTTTGCAGCTTGTGACTGCTCGACAGTGAAATAAGCCCAGTGCTTAGGAATCCTTTTTTGTGCCTCAGGTCTCCCTGTTAAGCCTGTCACCATTCTGTCACAGAGAGCCACTTCTCATCCCCAAGAGGCAGAACTGGCATTCTTGTGCACAAGCTCTGTTGCTGTGTTTTGCCCATTCACATACATCTTCCCGTGCTGGCAACAGAATAACCAGGCTGGGGTTTGGCTTTTCCTCCATTGCTTTTTCTGTTAATCCAAGGCTTTGCTTTTCCTTCTCTCCTCCCTCAGCCCATCATTAACGGCTACCGGAACAAATCGACTTTCTCTGTGAACCGAGGACCAGATGGGAACCCCAAAACTGTGGGGTTGTATGTAGGAACTGGCAGAGGTCAGTGCAGGACAAGAAACTCACAGAAAACTGGGCTGTGGAAATGGGGAAAGGACTCTCCACAGTTTATCATGTCAGATGCTACAGTGGTTTATGTACCAGAGCAATTAAATACCTGTCCATCTCTCTACAGGAAGAAACATTGTCTGTGTGAAAGCCAACCATATGGAGAACATACCCTCAAAGCACAAACAAGTAGCCCAGGTAAATAAAGGTCATGTCTGTCCCTTCACTGTACAATAGAAAGACTGTAATATCTCTTACTTGGGAGAACACTGTAATTTTAACTATGCTGTGTTTTCAAGTCCATTTTCATGTTCTGAAAATTTTCATGCCTAGTTCTAGTTGGTGGGTATAAAAACCTCACATGTTAACATTGCAGCCCATACAGTGTCCCAAGTAATGAAGTTAATCAAGTGACAATTAATTCCTGCCAATCTATTAAAATGCATAAGAATTGCAATTTGAAATTATTAAAATGTGGTGTCTTTCAAGAGCCTGGAAGGAGCTTTCACCCAGTGTATTGAAATCGAATAGAAAAAGCAGACCAGAGTGGTGGAAGGGCTGCCTGTCTGGGGGGCTAAGAGCAGGGCAGTTATCATCATGGTACTAAAGGTGCCATCTGCCCTCCCCTCAGTGCTATGAGGAGTTCATCTGTCGCTCCCCCCTGGACTCCTGCATCCTGTTCCATGAAGGTGGGCACTGGCGGGAGCTCGTGGTTCGTACCACCAGCTGTGGCCACACCATGGCCATCATCACCTTCCACCCCCAGCAGCTGGGCCAGGTGAGCACGTGGAGGACAGGGCAAGAGGCACAGCAGACATCTGGCTGAGCTGAGCCCTGCTGGGTGTGTTGCTGGGGAGAGGGGTCTAATCTCACCCAAAGAGGCAGCTTCTCCTTTCTCACTCTTGGCAGGAGGCTCTGGCTACTCAGAAGGAGTTGCTGAAGGAGTTCTTCACACGTGGGCCTGGAGCAGTCTGTGCCTTGACTTCACTTTATTTCCAAGAGAGGTAAATGTCTCAACAGGGGGAATGAGTGGAAACAAAGCCACCTCCTCCTTCTACCCCCTTTCTGACCAAAGTCAAATTCCACCTGTTCAGGGAGTGCTGGAAGAGAATGACAGATGTCTGGCTCCCTCTTGAAGATGTGGCTTTAGGATGGCCCCATCTTTTATTTTTCCAGACTTATTTGAACACACTACGGCTCTACCTCATGGGAATTATGAGTCTGGGAAACTTAAAGAAAAAACTTCCAGTGACTATCCCAAGAGAGTAAATCACATTAGCAGCAAAACTGGGGAATAGACCTGAGGAATGCTGCCTTCTGCTAACTCATTTTGATCCTTTTAATGAAATCTAGGCTGTGCAAATGACAGATCCCTTACAAAGAATCAAAGTGCTTTAATCTTGTTGGAAGGCTCACGTGATATATAAGTTGCTGGGGGGGGAAGAACCATCCTCCACTGCCCATGAGCACCCTGGCAATGGAAACCAGCCCCTCTCTGCTGCCTTCTAACACCTGTTTCTTGTGTGACTCTACAACTTCCTGAAGGGTGGTCGCAGTCAGTTGGGGGTTGGTCTCTTTCTCCAGGCAACAACTGACAGAAGGAGAGGACACACTCTTAAGCTGCGTCAAGGGAAGTGTAGGTTGGATATTCGGAAAAAGTTTTTCACAGAAAGAGTGATAAAGTATTGGAATGGCCTGCCCGGGGAGGTGGTGGAGTCACCATCCCTGGATGTGTTTAAGAAAAGCCTGGATGTGGCACTCAGTGCCATGGTCTAGTTGAGGTGTTGCAGCATGGGTTGGACTTGATGATCTTGAAGGTCTCTTCCAACCTAAAATTCTGTGATTCTGTGATTCTGTGACCCTGCCAGCACCATGACACGCTGCTCCCACGAGCAGTCCCCCTACCAGCTCCTCCTCGGAGCACCGCACATCTCTGAAGAGCTGCTCGGCCTCAGGTTCCGCATCTCTCCAGACGCCTTCTTCCAGGTCAACACGGCTGGAGCAGAAGTTCTGTACCAGGCAGTTGGGGAGCTCTGCCAGGCTACCAGGGACACAGTCCTCCTTGACATCTGCTGTGGAACAGGTGGGTTCCTGTGTTGAGTTGCGTATCTCTTTCTGGCCCAGCCTGGGCCCCCAGCTGCTCTGATCTGCTTCAACAGTACCTGTTGGTGGGATCTTGGCTCAGCAGGCAGATTGACTCACACTGTCATGGCTGTGGTAGAAAAAGGGGACTCTCCAAGGCTTCCAGAAAACAGAGGTTTTATTCAGGGGGTCAGGGGATTCCCCAGCCTCAGTCCAGTGCCTCTCAGAGAGACCCCGGACCTCTGCTGCAGGGCGTTTTTGTTCAGGACAGTTCAAGGGGTGGATACAAAGTGTATAAACCAATAAAACAATCCAAACACTACATGCCAGCTAGCTTACTTAAACACTAACAAATCCAAAATAAGTTTGGGAGTGTCTCAAGGGTCCTGCCAACCAGTTGCCGAAACTCTTGGACCTTGAAGATAAGAATTCCGTGATGGACAGAGGAAAAAATCATACATGAAACAGAAATGAAACAGGGAAAATAAACAATAGAAAGAAATCTCCAAGCAGAGGCTCAGGTTGCCTCAGAAACCCTTATCAAACTATGATAAGAATACATCCTGGGGCAAGAGGCCTCTTCAAGGTATCTGCTATACTAAAATTACAATTAAAAAAAACCTACTATGTTCCTAACTAAAGCTTATAAAACATTTCTTGCAAACCCACATTCCTGGGCTCCCAGAGCTTGGCATTCCAGAACTGATCCTGGCTATGTAAAGGCTGTTTCTTCAGCCTGAGTGTATGGAGTATTTCCTGTGTTTCCAGGCACAATTGGTCTCTCTCTGGCTCACCGAGTGTCCAAGGTTATTGGTGTCGAGGTGGTGGAGAAGGCAATAGAGGATGCTGAGTGGAATGCAGCATTCAATGGTGAGTTCAAACTTGGCAAAAAGTTTCAAACTAAGTGCTGAAAAATCGGAGTAGAAGTGAGCAGAGGGACCCTACCCAGTTTGCCTTCACACAGCAAAGGGTGGTTCGTGTTATATTTAACTCTTGGTGAGCCTCAGTTCATGTGGTTGTTTTTTGGTTTCGCAGGGATCTCAAACTGTGAGTTTCACAGTGGAAAGGCAGAGGCTGTGTTACCACAGCTCCTGGCATCGTGGGAGGATGCCCGACCGCTTGTTGCTGTGGTGAACCCTTCTCGGGCTGGCCTACGTGAGAGAAAATTTATTTTCATCTTGTAAACACAGAGTTTTGAACAAGTCCTGTGAGACCTGCTGTACTGGCTCCAAACCCTTTCTTTGCTTAGTCTCTCTTGTTGCTGGCAGCAGCTAAAATCCCATAAAGTGTCGTTTTCTGTGCCTTCATCATGCTTTATCTCTGACCTTTTTCCCATCTTTCACAGGCTCACATAATTTTTAAGAGAGAAGGGACCTCTGGAGGTCTGTGGTGTGATCTCCCAATCATAGCAAGGCCAACCTTAGAGCTGTATGAGGTTGCATAGGGATATAAAGCCTAGCTGAGGTTTGAACGTGTCCAAGGGTATATCCCCTCTCCTGAGAATGTTTTCCCTAATATATTTAATCAGAATTTTCCCTTGCTGCCATACCTCTATTGCTTCTCATCCTCTTCTCATGCCCCTCTGAGAAGATTCTAAGTTATCTGTAAACCCCCAAGAGGTTCCTGGAGATAGCAGATGGATCCTTGCTTACCTTCTCTTCCCCAGAATGAATAACCCAGCCTTCAGACTCAGTGGTCTCCCCTGTAGTGTCTACTGGGAAGTCACACACTGGTCCTGGTGCCCAGATGGACTCTCACAAGTGTGTGTGGAAGGTTCTATATGCCTTTGCTTAATTGAGTAACATTTTGTCTCTCATCCTCCATCCCCCTGGAAAGCAGAGGGACTTCTCCCATTGCTCTGCCCTGCCTGCCAAACTGGCTAAGCTGTCAGTGGTGTGGGTCGCACCCTTGGCCTGCTGAGAGACTGCAGCTGAGACAGAACGAGGCAAAACATGCCTCTGTATTTTTGACTGTTGTGTGATGCTGTGCAGTCATCCCTTCTGGAGAGCTCAGGGTGTTGGTGGGAAAGCAGGGTGTCTGTTTTTGCAGATTACAGGGTCGTGCGAGCCATCAGGAACTGCAGCTCCATCCGCAGGCTGCTCTACATCTCCTGCAAGCCAGAGGGTGAAGCCATGAGGAACTTCCTTGAGTGAGCACTCTCCTCCTTTCTCTTGATCTCAGTGACAGACCCTGCTAAGTCCAGACAAGGCAGCAGTGAGGAATAGGAAATAATTCAAACATGGCACATCTCTCTGGATGTGAGATAGAGTCCATGGGGTTCACTGCAGGAAGGTTGGCCCCTCGCTAAGAAAGTGAAGCCAAGGGGATTTGTCACTTGCTTAGGGGTTAATCATGTAGCTTTACCTGGTCAGCCTTTAGCTGAGGTAGACCCAGGTGATAAATCTGTCTAAAGGCAGCCATAAGGGCAGTGCAAAACTGAAACTGAGTGTCTTTCAGCTGGGATGGCTTCTGAGAAAAGGAGCTTTAAACTTGCCACTGACTGTTCAGCTTGTCCCTGAGGTTTTCAGAGCTGGTTGGGGATTCAGTATTGATGGTTCCACACCTCAGTCAGTGTCAGCTGCAGACTCTGAGGAATGTTAGTCAAACACATGATACCTCCTTTGTGGATCCCCCTTGGATTGTGATACCAGTGGTGGAAAGGCTTCTGCTACTGCTCTGAAGGATGCTCTTTGCTCTTTGCTTTCCACAGGCTGTGCTGCCCACCTGACCCACGGAAGAAGCTGGCAGGGGAGCCATTTGCCCCGGCGTTGGCTGTTCCTTTTGACTTGTTCCCTCACACTGTTCATTGTGAGCTGGTGCTGCTGTTCACCCGCTGAGCTGAGGGTGAATGAGCTCTGAGAGCTTGGGAAGCAACCTCCTCCTGTCCTGAAGAGCCAATGTAGTTAGGATTTTAACTTATTTTCTGTGAAGTTGTATAAAAATAAATCATATTGGTTTTTCTCTTACTTTGGGTTGCCTAGCAATACTGTTCTGTAAAGAACTACTTGGATTTCTGGGGTGAAAAGGTTCTCTGTAGTAATTTCATCACCCTTCCTTCCCCTCAAACCTTGGGCTGCTGGTTAAAGCAGCCTGGAAAAGATCTCTCCCTGTGTTGAGGAATATGTAGCTCGGTTTTGGAGCTGCAAATTGTGCCCTGGATAGTGGGAAATGGCTGGAGCCCCAGGCAAGGAGCCGTGAATGGGCCCTGACCTTGTGCCTAACAAAGGACAGGGGACTTCCAGGCTGGCTGGGTGTGGGTGGCTTCTCACCCACAGACTGCACAAACCAACGAACAATGAGAAGATAGCAGGCTCTAATTTTTCACCGGTCAGAACTGTTCTGCAAGGGGTGGGAAATTTAGGATGGAACAGTATGGAAGCCCTTTGTTGGGGTCCCTGCCCGGAGGAGGCACCAGCTTTGGCGATGAGATTTTTCTGTAAAACAAAATAAAGAGAACAGATTTCAGTTCTCTCTTTCCACACCTACCTCCCCCTTCTCCACTAATGATTGCTGATGTGTAAATATGAAGTGCCCTGTGAAAATGTCAGCCGAAATATTTTTCCTCTTGAGGATGTTCTGCAATAGCTAATTAAGTTTTTTCTTGTGTTTTATGTGTGTCCTGTCCTGTTTACAGTGTTGTTGTATTTCTCCAGCTCTTCCAGAGATGGAGCTGCTGGAATGGGGAGGGGAGTCTGAGTGAGCAGAGTTCCCTTGTGTTGTGTGAGTCCCAGAATGTTTTGAATTAAGACTGATAAAGTCCCAAGGAAACTGAAACAATTACCTATATTTTTCAAACTTTTAATTCCAGTTCTCAGCTTTGAATAATAACAACAGCCAGTTCTCAAGCCATGGAGGCTCAAAATACATGTGCTTAGGACTTGGGAATTACTACACCATGAAGGGAGATTCCTGACTGGCATAGGAAGTATGACTCTTGCACTATCCCAAGAGTGTAGGTTTTTATTCACAGTTGCAGGCTCTTGTTTTTATTTTATACCAAAGGATGCAATATTCCAGCAGTTCTGTTTCATGTCATTCTACTTTGGTTTCTCATGGCGAGATCTGAATAGATTTCTGCTAGGTTTTGGTCAAAAGGAGATTTTGCATTAATTGCAGGGGAGACAATGCCTTGAAATCAGAAAGTACCAGAAGATCATAAAACCTTTCCACTAGCCTCTGGAGAGCTGAACATACAGGGTAGGTTTTATCTGCAGTGGGGGCAGGTGACACAAGTGGCCTCACCTTCCCTTTTGAGCATCAGGTTCCAGGAGAGCCATAGGGACAAAACATTTCCTTTTCTTTCCTGGTGCAAATAAATGAAGCAATATGTTGTCTGCTATGTGTGAGCATCTGAATATCTGAAACTGAGAGTTCTCCATGTTACAAGGGACCCCTGCCCACTTCTCCTCCACAGCACGTTACTCCCGTGCCCTCTGCTAACACGTCCTTATTTTCCCACTAACGAGTAACTCTGCTCTGCCTTTGGCTGCCAGCCCACATCCCTAAGAATTGACTCAGTTTCGGCGTTCTGTGGGCGATTTATGGAACACGCAAGGTAACAAGAGGATGAGTCCCTCTTGCGCTCCAGTGCTGGAGCTGCCTGGCTCTGGCTGCAGGGCTTTAGGACCCAGGGCTTGCTGAGTGGAGGAGGCTGAATCCCCTCCTGCTGTCATCCTCCTGCCTCTGCAGCTTTATTCCTACAGCCTTCAATGGTGACGGACTCCCTCCCACCCGGGCTGGCAGCCAGAGCCACAAGGCCTCGCTAGGACAGGATCCCTGCGGCTCTATGGCATCTCCCAGGACCATCACCATCGTCGCCCTCTCGGTGGCCCTGGGGCTCTTCTTCGTCTTTATGGGGACCATCAAACTGACGCCCCGGCTCAGCAGGGATGCCTACAACGAGATGGTGAGTGGGGCAGCACGGAGGGAGGTGCTTTAGGGCTCTCCCGCCTTGCAGCAGGAGCGCTGGGGGACGCAGGGGGTGACTGCCCTGGAACCCCGAGAGAGGGGCAGAAGAAGCCGCTCTGACTCCTTGATAGACACGGAGAGAAGCCAATAATACGCAGTGCCCGGGGTATCCTGGCAGCCCTCCCCTGGGCTTCAGCGGAGCCTCTCTCCACGGAGAAACCTCTGGTGGTTAAGGATGGGGAGGGGAGGCAGAGGAGGACGGGGTGGCACGGTACACACAGCCCGCAGGAGATGGGGACACAAAGGTCTCTTAAATGCAAGGCCTGCAGGAGTGCCAGACATGCAGCAGGCAGGGACAGCTGATCCCCGAGGGGAAATCTATCCACTGCATGGGGGTAGGAGAAGCAGATGCCTGCTCTGGCAGATGTTCATCCTCAAAATTCGATGCTTTTAAAGCAAGGATAATGATACTGACTGTCCCGACTTCACCGGACTTGTGCAGGGATTAATTAATGATCGTGAAATGCTTTGAGGTTCTTAGCTGGAAAAGGAAGGTATTATTCTCTTTGGCCTGGGAAATGAGCCTCTCCTCCTCTTGCCTAAGAGAAAAGGGGTGAGGAGAGGACGGAGAAGCCGCTGTGTGCATTTCTCACCTGGTGAACTGGTTTCTGCCCCTCTGTGCTGCAGAGCTTTGCCAGCTGCCAGCTGCAGGCAGGTGAGGGACTGGCTGCCACATTTTGCTCCCTCATCTGGGTTTGTTTATTCTCCTGCCTCCCTCTCCCCCCTGCTTCCCCAGTTATTTATTGTGGTGGTCGAAAAGATTAGGATGATTTTTGTGCCCCTAAAAAAATAGTGCTGGAAGTTTCCAGCGCATTCTGTTCTCTCCCTTTGCTCCACCTGTCCAGCTGCTTTTCCTTAGCTCTCAAATAACATCTGAATTGCAGTGCCTAGCCTGCAGCCCAGCACAGGGATCTCACAGAGGAAAATCCCCAAGAAGTAAGTCATGGGCAAGAGACACATGAGGTAAAACCTCTAGAAAACAAAGCTCTTAAGCTTCTGCTACAGACAAAAAAAAAAAAAAGGCAAAAAAAAAAAAAAGCACAGAGACTTTAGAAGCACTGGAAAATGCTTGCTCTGTAAAATATTTTGCTTCTGTGTCCCCTTCTGCTTTATCAAGAGTCAGGCCTACAGGTAGGAATGATCTCTGGTTTTATAAAGCAGGTATTACACAGCATCATTATTCTTCATAGTCCATCCTGTTACATATTCATGGCTGATTAGGCTCCTGCCTTTGCTGTGCTGCATACTGTGGTGGTCTATCAGGTCATGCAGACAGGTGGGAAAAACCTGACCTTGCTAATCCACAAGGATGCCTTTTTGCTCCCAACAAACAGAGAACCTCTGTTATCTACCTGAAACACCAAACTTGTAGTTTTTCATTCAACAAAAACCACATTAGCTTGCCTATTAATATTCCTAAAATACCAGAGTACTCTAGGACATGCTTATAATACATTTCTTAAAAATGTTGTATTTTCCACAACTGTTTAAAAATACTCTGCTCTGAGGTTTTAGTCACTGATGGTTTAAAATAGATCCTTACAATGCAAATACTTGGAGTAAATGTGTCATTGTTTTGTAGCAAAAAATGACAATGCTGGATATTTTTTAACCATCTGTGAAGCATCAGATCCTCTCAGAAGGAAGCATCAAAATCTATGGAGATGTGGGAAAGTTCTGTATGCCTGTAATGTGGGTTTCCAAAATTGTATGGAAGTAAATCCATGGTCTGATCAGTGCCTGTGAGAGCTGAACAATCCTGTACCTGAGATTTGGCTTCCATTTCCCTCACGCTGATTGGAAAACAGAGAACACAATGGCAAGAATGTCTTCAGGGATATTGTACTCAAGTATAAGTGGAAATAATTTCAGTGTCTCACACTGAATATAGGAGCCTTATTAATGTATATATATAAAAGGAAAAAACTTGATTGCAAAACAAAAAGAAAAAAAAAAAAAAAACAAACAAAACAGTAAGGCCACCAGCACCTAATATTCAAATGCAAGAATCTGGACATGTGTAAGGACAAAGATTGTTTCTTTCCTCAAAAGAATGAGGCAGCTGTGTAAGCAGGCTGAGTCTTGCAACTTACACAGCTTCTAAATCCAGCATAAACCAGGGAGCAAATAATGTCAAATGTCAGCTTGCTTTCACCCCAGGAAAGAAAGGATCATAAAGGTATCTAAGCACAGGATAGGACTGGTGAAACTCAGCTTTGATGTTTAGTCCCACCCTAAGCCTGCACTGCCCATGACTACTGTAAGTAGCTTTGGAATATTTTAAGTTGCTTTGGGATGTTTTAAGTTGCTTTGGAGTAGAAAGAGACTTGTATTTACTTGCTGTGCTTTGGCTTTGCAGGGATTGGGTGTATTAGTCAATTTTAAAGCACAAGGTACTCTTAGAAAGAGGTTGGTTTGTTTTGACATGGTTCTGCACTGCTAATTCCTGCAATCAGAACCTCGGATTTCAGGGTAAGGTGCACCTGGCCTAGTTGTAGTGGCAAAGATGGATGAGAGGTTGCAGAACTGTTTTCCAGTGAGGAGACAACAGCTTAGAAAGCGGGAAATGCAGACTGATGGTTTAATTTACCCCCAAACCAGAAGCTTTCCAGATTGGCTATTGTGCCAGAGGGGGCCGGTGACAACCGAAACAGTTTTTAGGTCACGTTGCACATCAACCCGTTTCGACGGGAGCCACCTTTGCCTTCAGCTTCTCACACCCTGTCCTTGGCTGCTTGGTTCCAGAAGCGAGCGTACAAAAGCTACGTGCGGGCCCTGCCCATGCTGAAGAAGATGGGAGTCAGCTCCATCCTCCTCCGCAAGAGCATCGGCGCCCTGGAAGTGGCGTGCGGCATCGTCATGACCCTGGTGCCCGGCCGCCCCAAGGACGTGGCCAACTTCCTGCTCCTCCTCCTCGTGCTGGCCGTGCTCTTCTTCCACCAGCTGGTGGGGGATCCCCTCAAGCGTTATGCCCACGCCCTGGTCTTTGGGATCCTGCTCACCTGCCGCCTGCTGATCGCCCGGCAGCCCGAGGAGCTGCCGCCGGAGAAGAGGGTGCTGTCGGTGAACGGGGACGAGCAGCCGCTCATCCACGAAGCAGCTCCTGAGAAAGGCAAAATGAAGGTATCCTAGTTGAGTGCGTGGGAGGAAACACGGACCCTCGAGGCAGCTCTCTCCAAAATCACCCAGAAATTTTGGTTTTTTATTTATACCTACTTGCATTTTCTTTCTTTATTATTTTTTTTTTTTGGTCTGTCTAAATAAAGTTGCGCTTGGGGTCTGAGAGATACGAGGCATGTCTACACTGTAGTCTTGCTTTTGCTGCTGCCCTGTAATGTAGAAAAACACAAGCCAGCTTCCACAGGGACAGCTTGGAGGCAGTCAGCAACCCAGCTGGAGCAGTGCTGGCCTCAGCAGGAGCTGCAAAACCAGCCTGAGACCCTGGGCAGAGACCTGGGTGGGCAGTCAGGCCACCCTGGCACTGCTGCAGTGTGGAGATGGGTCCTGAGCACCAGCCCTGAGCCCCACGGCAGCAGAGCTGGCCTGGGGACGCTGCTGCTGCCCAGAAGAGTGGCTGGGCAGGGCATGACCAGCGTCCCAGTGCAGGGCATGACCAGTGTCCCAGTGCGGGGCATGACCAGTGTCCCAGTGCGGGGCATGGCCAGTGTCCCAGTGTGGGGCATGACCAGTGTCCCAGTGCGGGGCATGGCCAGTGTCCCAGTGCAGGGCATGGCCAGTGTCCCAGTGCGGGGCATGATCAGTGTCCCAGTGCAGGGCATGACCATTGTCCCTGTGCAGCCCCCCACACTCACATCTGCATTTCCCTTTCCATGGTCAAGAGGTAAAAGGGACCCTGTTACCAAAAAAGTGCTGTTTGTTGCATCGGAGAGAGGGATTCCTTGGGCTTTAGCTGCCTCCGTGCCCGGTCCTTTCTATGGAATGGTGATCCAGAGAAAACATGGGATGCTCTGTTTACAGCTTCTTTGATTTCTGTGCAGAGGCTCCAAAACTGGGACAATGGCCTGATAACAAAAAGTAGTTTTTTTGCCTGCTTCACACGAGGCAGTGGCATCTCTTTCCCCTTCCTGGCAGAGAGTCAGGGTGCCTGGAGACGGGATGGGGAGCAGAACTGCCCAAAGAACTCCAAAATATCTCTCTGATGTTCACAAGTAGCACTGTGCTCCCCAGTTCCCTGCAAGTTCCGTTTTTTCCCCCCCACCTCCCACAGCTACTGTGACTTTATAGAATTGTTGTTTATTTCTGGTAGATGAGGGTCTGAACAACTGCAGGTGCCTCACTGCTCATCCCACAAAACAGCCTCAGTGAGCTGGGATAAATCCTGTTACCAGAGCCTGAATCCCTGTGTTGTATCTGAAATCTTAGAGTGTCATAAGGAGCATGTGTTACCTCTGAAATTTGTCTTTGGTTTTCTTAATGTTTGTCTGTTTTCAGTTTTTCCTTTTTTTTTTTTTTTTTTTAATTAGTCACAAAAATAAACTTTTTGAAATTTGGAGAAAAATGTCTTTACAGAAAGAAATTTCTTATTTGAGAGACGTGTCTGAAAACATTTCCCTCTGGCCCAACACTCCACCTAAAACGGGCAGAATCGTGTCAGGCAATTTGAGATACAACATGATGCAGAGTGGAAGTCAGATAAACTCTACTTGGTTACATATTAATAACCACAGATATTTAAAAGAGACATTCAGGTATTTTACTGAAAGAGTTTCAAATAAATTTCTGCTACAATTCAATGTAGCAGTGAGAAAAGGCAACTCCAGTAAACTGTCAGCATTTTATCTCTATAAAAATTGATGATGGATGTCCATACGCAGTTTTCTCCTGAAGTTTGCTGCTAAAACAGATGCAGCCCTGTATATATATTCACATATATATATATGTATATTGAAAAAACCTCCTCCCAGAGCTCCAGATGGATTAAATCTCTCTTATCAGATGAGCACCCTGAACAAAGAAACCAGCCATCTCATTTTGACAGACTATCTCAAGGTCATCCAAAATATATATATATACAGAATTCCCTTTACTTTCCAAAAGATGCTTTAACTATGACTAGGGTTATTGTGTTTTAATTCAAAACCAAATAAAAAATACCACCAACTCAAACCCACACCATGCTGTGCATTCCTACACAACTGAACTGCTGCAGCCCTTTCACCTGGGCATCCAACCCAGGAAATCTTTGGGAACAATTGTTGTGTTTGCCTTTTGTAACACTCCTCACTGGAACTTGTAGAGATGATAATAATAAAGCATCCCATGGAGCAAAGATTATCTCCGTAAAAGCTTCAGACTGTTCAGTGAATACTAAAAAAATCCCGTTTTTTTTTCACATTGGCAGGGGTATGAACAACTGACCCGCAGCAGTGGTTGTGTTCTTTGTTACAGAGCGAGATAACTCATCCTGGAGCCCAGAAACAAGAATTCTGTATTTATCTTAGCGGGCTGACCTCTATCACTGCCCCCCAGCATTAAACAGCTATTTTTGGACACTTCCAGCCATCTGTGCTCGCTGGAAGTGACAAGAACAGATCCACTCCTTCTGTAAGACCTCAATGCTAATTTACTCTTTCATTTTTTTTTTTTCTTTCATTCTTTCTATTTTTTCCCCCATGCGCTTTTCTATCTTATCTGCACACCCCTCATTCCATTCCGATCGCCCTCAGGGTTACTGCCTCGCTTTATAACTCCCTTTTTCCCCGTCCTCTCTCTTTTTTTAAAACGTAATCTTAGGCCGCCGTTCGCAGGCCCAGAGATGAGGAGACACCTGAGGGGCGGGATTTACCTCCCCTCACGGGAATTCCCGCCCAGCACGGGCTGCGCATGCGCAGCGGCGCCCGGCGCAGGAAGGGCGGAAGCGCCGCCGTCATTCCCTCCCGCGGGGCGCTGTGGCGGCGCTGCGCATGCGCGACTGTGGAGGGCGGGAGGGAACACGCCGGGCAGGCGCGGCGCAGAGGAGCGGCTGCGGTCAGTGCGCATGCGCGGGGCGGTGGCGGCGGGGTTTGAACGCGGGGACGGTTGGAGGCGGCGGGCGGCGATCCTTGAGTGGTCAGTGGCTGTGGGAAGGGGGTGATCGGTGCCTAGGGCAGCAGGAGGGTTAATGGAGTGGTTAATGGAGCCCTGGAGTGGTCAGTGCTCCGAGCTGAGGGGCGGTTAGTGCTCGTGGGGTGGTGGAGCCAGAGCAGCGGGGTGGGGCAGTGGCCGTGGCAGTGAGGGGGGGTCAGTGGCCGTGGCAGCGGGGCTCGGTGCTCAGGGCAGCGGGAGGGTCAGCTGCCCCGGAATGGTCAGTGGCCAGGGCAGCGGGAGGGTCAGCTGCCCCGGAATGGTCAGTGGCCAGGGCAGCGGGAAGGTCAGTGGCCGTGGAAGGGAGTGGTCAGTGACTCCCCCCTTTCCCCGGCCTGCCTCCTCACTGAGGGCCGGGGCCGCCTCTCTGAGGGCGTCGGAGCCTCCGTGCTGGGCTGGGCCTGGAAGCCCTCAGCCCGTCCGTCCCCTCGGGGTGCTCCGGGTGGCGGGAGGGATTTCTGGGGAGGAGGGTGAGGAGTGTTGGTGCCACACTCCTTGTGTGGGCACCGAGGGGCTGCGCAGGGCTGGGCTCGCTGTCAGCCAGAGCTGCCCTAACAGCTGCTCTCTTCTTCACCAAACATTTCTAGTAGAGCTCCTGCAGGATAAAAGAAAACAAAGCACACGTAGAGAAAGTGCTGAGAGAGAGCTGCTGCTGTACTCCGGAGTGTGTGGTCACCGAGATTTGCTGCACAGCCAAAGTAACAAACAGACCTGTAGGGAAATGATTCTAACCTCGTAAGGAAGTGAGAGGTGGAGAGGGAGTATGAATTCAAAGTCATTCTGTTTTATTGTGTCAGGAAAGATCGGTTCCAGCAATCCAAGGACAGGGGTGGACACTCCACCAAGTTCAGGAAATTGTAGCAAAATTTCCTATTTTGTGGGTAAAAGGTTGGTCTCTCCAGCATATTGAGGGGAAAATGCCACTTTTTGTGGCTGTATTTCACACACAGCTGTGCAGTTTGGCTGTTGGTAGCTCTTGTGCCTCATTTGGAAGTTTACCAAAATTTCTTCATTTTTCCCATCCAAGCTGGTTAGTAGGAAAGCTGCAGAAGAATCTAATTTTTGTGAAATAGGAGGAAAAGTGTTGTTATGATCCTCTGACACCTGTACATAACCTTGCAGAGAATCATGACTTGTTGACTGGTTGTACTGTCACATGCAGTACAAGTAAGGAAAATAATTATGTACAAAATTAACTCAGAAGGAATCTTGGTTGTTAATAACTTTCTGGTTATGTTGATTTTTTTTAAATCCAAATGCTATATAAGATTGTATCAGGTAATGTTTAACTTGAAAGGAGCTTGTGTTTATTTTTAACTTAGGAATTTTTTTTCTTTTTTTAATGTAAGATGAGAGTTTTGATATGCTGTTGTCTGTGCTTCTTTTCTGACCTTTTGGGGAGCAGTCAGCTCTAAAATATTTACTCTTGTGTTGTGCAGGATGCCTCTAAAACCTGCTTGTCAGGGAAACACACGCTGCTTTTCCTTGCAGGGAGCGAGCTCTCTGACGTCCCCCAGCTGATCTCTTTTCTTGCCTGATGAAGAAGGCTTGGCTCTCACCTGGCAAATGAGTGAAATCCTCCAGTCTCAGCTGGGAGTCTGAGAGGATGAAGCCCAGGAAGAGTTCCAGGACCCCCAAGCAGCCTCTGCGTGGTCACCAGCACAGCCAAACTGATCTCTCTGCCTGGCGAAAG
Source organism: Phylloscopus trochilus trochilus (assembly GCA_016584745.2). Taxonomy (NCBI): domain Eukaryota; kingdom Metazoa; phylum Chordata; class Aves; order Passeriformes; family Phylloscopidae; genus Phylloscopus; species Phylloscopus trochilus. The sequence continues at coordinate 5,711,588 of WQNJ02000046.1, forward strand.
GGAGGGAGAGCTCACCCTGAAAAAAGCTGGCAGAATCATCAGTCTGTTAACAGTGACAGCCAGGAAGGGTCTCTAGAGCAAGCTTTGAGCTATTTGGAGAAAGGTAAGAGCATTTTTTTGGGGTGGCTATCTAGGGTTGAGAAGATAACAACTACATTCTAATTTAAAAAAAAAAAAAATTGAACTTCTATCTGTTTTCCCTCCTTAATGCTTCAGATATATAGTATTTCTTTAATGTCTTAGAGGTTTTGTGTTACTACTATGGAATAGCATAGAATGGTTTGCATTGGAAGGACCAAACCCCCCTGCTGTGGGCAGGAGCACTCTCCAGTAAATCAAATTGCTCAGGGCCCCATCCAGCCTGGCCTTGAACACTTTCAGGGATGGGGCAGCCACAGCTTCTCTGGGCAGCCTGTGCCAGGCCCTCACCACCCTCACAGCTGTTGCTGTACTCTGGACTATATCCAATTCTATTCCAGTATCCCATCTAAACCTCCTTCACTTTGAAGCCATTCCCCTTGTCCTGTCACCATGTGCTCTTGCAAGAAGTCTCTCTACATATTTCTTATTAAATATTAATAATTTTAGAATAATTTTACTTCTGTTTTCCCTCTTTAATCCCTGCTCTATGTAATGTTTCTTTAATGTCTTAAAAGATTTTCTGCTGTGTTACTATGTCAAGAAAAAGGAGTGTGTACAGGGACAGTTCAGAGAAGCTTTCAGTTAATTTCTGTTCAGAAGTTGTTTCATCCTGTGCTTGTCCTCTTTGTTTTTTCCTAGTTCAAGACCGTGTTGCACTGAAGAAGAACAGTGTTCTGCAGAAACACTTGGATGCCCTGGAGAGCACTGCCCTGAAACAAGGGCTGCCCCCTGAAGGGTTTGAGACACTGCTGAACGTGGTGCTCAGTGGCAAATTTGGTACAGCTTTTCTATACTGCTGGTGTATTTTCTGTGGTTGTGCCTCTCCCCTCTAATCAAACCTGCTGACATAATGTGTTTATGGTGCTGTAGCATAAATTAATTCTTCTGGCATGCTTCAGTGTAGTTTCCATTTTCTTTTGTTAAGCTGGAATGAATTATTTGTCATCATTTTGAGGCATAGGCAAGTCCTTACTAAATTCTTATAGATCATTACTTTGAGCAAGGCAGCTCTACATAATTTTGTTCAGTGGGAATTTTGACCTAAGCTGCAAAACTATTGAAGAACCCTGGTACATGAGCACCATCTAATTTAAAATAGTTTTGTTTGTTTGTTTTTCCAGCTGATACAGTGAATACTCGTTTATTGAAGAGCCTGATTCCTGCCTCAGTGATACCAGAAAATTCTGTGGTTACAGCTGTGTCTTGGCTCTGTGTTGGCAAATGCTCAGGCAACATCCAGGTAACTTAGTAAGTGTTTACAGTAGTTATTGCTTCTGCACAGGAACCATAAGAACAAGTTCTTTTGAGGAGTCAAAAATCCTGAGGTTTTAATGTACAAGGTCTTACACAAGAAACTGTCATTTGCCAAGACTGGCAGAGATGCCCATTGCTGGAATGGCAATGGGAACCAAGAAACACAATTAAAAGTGTCAGTGGAGGTTTGGTTCCTGCTTGTCTTGGATCTCTGAACTCCTCAAATTATTGGTGTCTCCACCAACATTTCTGTGCAATACTTCTGTTGTGTGAGGCATCCTTTAATTTCAGTGAGGTATCCCTTAGGTTATGTGCATCTTGGCTGTGGCAACGTGACTTAACAGTAGGAAAAGAGTCTTTTTTATGTTCACATCATCTGCTCAAAGGTTTAAATGATAGACTCATTTAGATTGGAAAAGATTAAGACCACAGAATCCAACCATTAACCTAATGCTGCCAAGCCAACCATGTCCCCAAGAGCCACAGCTGCACATCTTTTAAATCCCTCCAGGGATGGTGATTCAACCACTTCCCTGGGCAGTCTATTCCAGTGCTTGACAACCCTTTCAGTGATGAAATTTCTCCTATTATCCAATCTCAACCTCCCTGGCAGAACTTGTTTCTTTTGACCTATCACTTTTGTACTTGGGAGAAGAGACTGGCCCCTGCCTTGCTTCAGCCTCCTTTCAGGGAGTTGTAAAGAGTGAGAAGGTTCCCCTGAGCCTCCTTTTCTCCAGGCTGAGCCCATGTGTGTTCCATTTATTGGACATTCCCTCTATGGGACATTATTGGTCCCATTCCCTCTCTCTCAATCACCACTGATACACAAATCTGGTTCTGGAAACCAAAACCCAGTTGCCAACAATAGTGGTGGGGCCAGTTGTTTACCTGGTGAATCCCTTCTCAGGCTTTCTTCATCTGAATTCCCCCTGAACTGTCTGTAGCTCTCTGGTTCTCCCTGAATGTGTATCCTTACTAATCATGTCTCTGGAGCTGGCTTCTGATTCCTCTGCCTTGCTTTTGCCCATCACTTAATGTAATGTGTTTTGTTTTGTTTTTTCCTGTCTGCAGCTGCTTTTTTTAAAGTGGCTGATCACAGTGTTTGACTTCATTGATCACAAGGAACAACTTAATGCCCTCTATGGTTTCTTCTTCTCCTTCCTGCAAGATGAGAAGATGGTAAGTAGAGCTGAAGAACATATGGAACTGACAAAATAAACCTCAATGTTCATTAGTGGTATGCATATTAATGCTAGAATTAGTCTGGAGTAGGTGTTGGTTAGAGACCATTTTCTGATGGTTGGATTTTCCTTTTTTATTTCCTCTTTGCATTATAAGATTGCTGGGTAATTAAGACCCATAAACAGGCAAGTACTGTAAGATTGCTGTGGTCTCTCTGCTTAAACATGCTTCCAAGGATTGCTGTGCTGTATCACAGAGAGTGTGACCATTTATTCTGTCTCCATTCCCAAGAGTATCAGTGCTGTCTGGGATTGTCAGACATCAGCAGGAAAATCTCCTGCTCCTGGGCAGAAACTGACTTGCATACCTTGGGCAAAAAGGAAAAAAAAAAACAAACCAAACATTTTACAGCAGTGTTTTTATAAGGTGAGAAACGAATTGCTGTTCTACTTAATTAATTTGAAATGCAGCTTAAAAGAGAACAAGCATTCAGGCAATTTCTGCCATATGGCAACTGTAAAATCTAGGAATTTTGAAGTGTTTGGATTCAGTGCATACTAAGATGATCTTGGCAGTCATGCTAGGTATGAAATTTTGTTAATATTCTTTCAGTTCAGGATATTTTATGGTTAAAACAAGTTCCCAAAGTTCTGAGTTATTTCTTGTTACGTTTTTAAATTAACTTTAGTTATAATCTTTCCATAAAACTGGATTTAAGTTCTTAATGTTTAAAATAGCTTTCTCAGACACGCTGGGTCAGTTGGAAAGTGCACCAGAGTTGGTTTGAAACTAATTTAAGACACTTTACAGCCTCAACTGCAGTTAAAAGCTCTGAAAAAGCATATTGGTTCAAAGGTGCCTTTCCTTTTGAAAATGTAATTGCACTTTCACTGCTGACTCTTGTAATTTCCAGACCACATTCCAAAAGAAGTGACCCCAGTTAATGAAATAGCTTGGTTACTGTCAGGGCTGCTGAGAGTGCAGATGAAGTTTTAAATGAAGTTGCTCTATGGGGCTGTCTCTTGTGCTGCTTTTTGTGTGTCTGCAGCAGCAGCAGAGCTCATGGCTGCCTTTGCTTTGCAGTGCCCCTACGTCTGCCACCTGCTCTACCTGCTGACCAGGAAAGAGAATGGTGAGTCTCATCTGTGTGAGCTGAAATTCCATTTTATTTCTGATTCTGTTTGCTGGTACTGCCTTTTTCTTCCAATGCAGCTGATGCAATGATTAGCCAATATTGTGCTTTGAATTCAAGGAAAAATAAATGGTACTTCAGGCAAAACTTTGTGTAACACTTGCTGAAGTGGACACCTCTCCATTACCCTAGAAATAAGAACTATTGGTTCTGCTTGCTTTGTCATGATTTTATAATAAAAATGTTACTTATATAACTTTTGCTTAAATGCCTGATGCAATATTTTTTTAAACCCTTTATATTCTTAATTGTGTTTCCAGTCAAGCCTTTTCGGATTAGGAGACTCCTTGACCTCCAAGCAAAAATGGTGAGTTTACTTCAGATCTTGTAGAGTTTGAACTGTGGTTAATTATGGACTTTGTAAGACTAATGTCCTTATGGAGTGGACTTGGAATTGTAGATTTTAGTCTTTGTAGCATCAAAGTTTCTTGCATGTGCATCCCTAATTTTCATGTGTGTTTTGTGAGCACATGCAGTGATGTATGCAAAACTCAATGTTTTGTGACCAGGTATGGTGAAATCTCTGAAGTAAGGGACAGCTTCATTTATCTACTACAGTCTTTAATTTTCTATTCATCTTCCTTATAAAAGTAGTACCAAAAATGGCTGAAAAATGTAAGATTGTAGAGGACCTTGCTCCCTTTTTTTTAAATAAAAAAACATTGCTATAATAACCTGTTTTTCAGACAGCAGAGGACTTTTTTACCACTTTGATTGTTAAATTCCTTTTTATCAGTTACGACTACAGAAAGGTCTTCAGTCCTCTTCCTATTGTTATTTCATTGACCCAGTTTCTGTTGTTTCTGTCACTTTCAGTTGTTTATCTCTGGTCACTTGGTGGAGTGTAGGTCTAGAAATTTAGCTTTTACTGATCACTGGGGTTTTTTGTTTCTAAAATACAGCATTCAGTTTCTATATTCATAACACACCCCACATGTTTTCCCTCTTGTTCTGTTGTTTGACAGGGAATGCAATCTCATCTGCAAGCTCTGCTATCACTTTACAAACTTTTCTGCCCAGAACAGGTGACCATAACCCTTCCTGGAAAAATGAAGGTAAGGAATTAGATTTAGTCAATTTGGAACCAGGATTTACTACAGTATTTGGATGGAGCTTTCTATTTAAGCTATAGCAGATTTACTGGTGAAGATTAATTCCATTTCCTCTTTTCACTGAGTAAAATCAGGTTTAGGTGAGGATTCCTTGCCTTGTGTTTTGTTTCCTCTTCAGCATAATGAGATGATTTGGTAAGGAATGACATCTACCTTTATATTTTGAGGATTACTTTAATCCTTCTTTTGGTGTTCCTGCTGGGTTTGACTTGTTTCACACAATATTAAATTCTGCAGGAGGCAAGCTGTCTAATTTATCAAGGCATTGTTCTAATTGCTGCCATTCTCAAGTACAAATGACAGCAGAAGTCAGTAAGTAGCTCTGCAGTTGGAAAGTCTGTGTCATAAGAGAGAGAAAAAAAGCAGGTAAAAAATACAGGAAACTGATTTCTCAGAGCTGCAAGGAGCAGCAGAAAAGGATTCCCTTCCCTTTTAGAGAGGCCTCTGTGTGTGCTCAGCCCTTTGACCAAATAGAAACATGTAGCAAAACCAGATATATAAGAGAAAACAGCAGCTGCTGAGACCTCAACTGTGCAACAAAATTTTCTTTCAGTGGGATAGACTTAAAAGTTTAATATTTTTGTTGGTTTTCTTTATTTTAATTTATTTAATTTAATTTAATTTTAATTTATATGCAGCCAAGTTGAGTTTCTATAAAATAAATTTTGTTTTATTTCAATCTGCTTATGTATTTATTCTCTAAGTTTATACTTTTCATGCTGCTGCACAGTCATCTGTTGGAGAATTTACATTTTTTATCATGCACAGAACTGCAGCAAATTGCTAGCAACTAGATCCCAAATATTTCTTTAACTGTCTTTATGAACACACTGTTTTGTGGACTAAAAGGTTGAATAACTAGGTCCAAGCCTGTCTGAATGGTTTTGTGATGGCTTGGCACTTGATTAGAATTAAAAGACTGATTGCCATTGAACTGTCAAAAAAATTAGTGCAGAACAGATGCTAGCTTTTCCAATTTTCTGTAATTTCTACATTAATTTGAGTATGTGGTTACTCGTGGCATTGCTCTGTTATGTGGGTGTCACTGATGCTGAATTCAGGAAATTTTTCTGTTAACTGCATGAGTATACCTTGGTCATGTTTAATTTAAATGTAAACTTGAGATTTAATCTATGAATTGATGATTGGTTTGAATTAAGATTATAAAACAGAAATGTTGGAGATCCCTTCTGAAAAGGGGGACGTTGTTTCCAAAGGAAATAAAACCCAACTGTTGAATTTTAGACCAAAGGTGATGAAACTGAGGAATGATGAGAGTTCTGTGCTGTGAAAATCTGTCAAGTAGAGTTGAGTGTCTCTCCATGACTGTGGTGATGCTTATCAGAATAGAAACTGATCTTCCTGTTGCTTTGTCTTAGCTTGGCTTCTGACATGGATGTGTGATTTCTGTTTCCAGACTTACTTCAGGAATTCAGAGGGCCCATGGAAAGCAGCAATTGCTGCAGTAAGGCAAAGAAACCAGGGAACCTCTCCCCTGTCCCAGGCAGTGTTTTTAGGCACATCTCGACCTCAGTCACGAAAAAGGGTAGGTTATGGGCCTAAGGCACACCCTAGGAGGTGCCAAGTAGGGCTTTTCATTATGAATATTGGCAAGTAATTGGAATATGGCTTTATTTCAGCACTGGAAAAGGGGGAGTGACTATAGAGAAATCCATTAGAATGAAAGCCTGGATACCTTTCTTGTAAAGCTGTGTCTTTCTGGGAATGCTGTTCAGTGAGTGCAGCCAATTACATTGGGAATTGAGCCTTTTGTGTTTCCTTTCTACAGAAATGGAATGCCCAGTTGGTTATACCTGCAAGCAGTACAAACACAAATAATTTAGAAGATGTCAGGCAAAAGAACCGTGCTTATTTGTACAGGACCAACATGACTTTTCCAGTGGAGCAGCTGCAGACCTTCCCTCAGCTCCTACAAAATATCCACCGGCTAGAGGTGAGTTTCAGGAAGGTCTTGGTGAATGTTTTGGGAGATCAAAGGATGTTCCTCTATGCCCTGTTTATTATGTGAGTAGTGTGTGGGCTATCTAATTCTAACAGAGCATCCAGTCCTGACTGAGGATGGTGGGTGAGTCCTGGAAGTGATCTTGTTGCTTGGACATGAGATTCTCTGGCAGTTTATTGATGTAAACACTGAATAATTCTTTCTTTTCTTCTTGCAGTTTCCTTCCCAGATGGGTTCAGTGCTATCAAGCCCCTTATTGCTTCATTACATGAATTGTGTGAAAGATGAATCTGTTTACCTGAGGCTCTACTATTGGATGGGCCAGGTGCTCCAGGAAGGTAGGAACTTCAGTATTATCTTGTGAGGTAGGGAGCTAAAGGATGTCTGAGGCTTTTCACTCTTCAGTAATGGTATTTTGCTATTCAGATTGACAGTGATAACCCTAGAGTGTTAAAAACAGCTACTGGAGGAGAGCTGAATTTGATTTCTCATTGTGCTTGTTCTTGCTGTGCTCATATTCAAGTACAGTATTCTCTCCTGTTCAGAATGCACCTGGTGTGTGGTTGAGAACTCAAATGAAGAAGAATTCAGGAGCTTCCTGGAAACTGTCTACAAGGCAGAATGTTTCTTGCAGGTAAGTGCATGTTTTGTGGAAGCCAAGGGTTTCACAAAGTCTTCCCTTAAAGAACTTCTGGCACTTACCTGTTTCCTGTAGTATTTCTGAGACAGTGACTCAAGTGATAAAAATTCCTTTACCTATGGCAAGTCACTGCTCTGGAAATGGCCTTATTTTCTGTAGAAGAAATAATCTAAGAATGATAATTTGAATGTCCTGGCAAGGATGGCAGGAAGGAGGGGTGTGTAAGCCTCTTGCTTTCTCCAGAGTGATGTGAGCATGGCAAGCTGCAGTCAGATGAATTTTTGAATGCTTCTCTTCTGCTTTGCAGGAGGGGTTTTCTGCCTGTGAAGAGTTCCTGTATAAGACCCTTCCTCTCTGGGATGGCTTCTGCTGCCGCTCAGAAGTCCTCAGACTGGTGAGCTGGATCCCCCTCAGCAATTTCTCTGGTATGTGCTGCAGGTCCTTTGGGTGAGCTTGGACAGTGGGGATATCTTGGGGCATAGAATTTGTGCACTGATATACTGCCTTCTCCTTTTTTCCAGACATTAAGTCATACCTCTATGATCCCCTGGCACAGCTCTTTTTCACATCATCTATTTACTTTAAGGTAATTTAAGTGACTACAATGGCTCTGTACCTCCAGCTGATACTGCTGTCTGTACTTGTATGAGGTGTAGAAGTCTGAGGGATTGTATAGGAAACATCTTTTTGAGAAGTCTGTGCCCAAACAGAATAAAATATACACTTACAGTTTAACTTCTTTAGGAAATTGATGCCTTTAAGATATCTTCCTATTTTGACTGGAATTAAGCTGGGGCACTGGAGATAAAAAGAATAGCGCACAACACAATAGTTCATTTGTTTCATTGCTGTTTTAACTACTTGTTAAAACTGTTTTATTGCAGTTTTTTCACTACTTGAAATTCACATTCTCCAGGAAAGGCTATATACAACACATACATTCAGCTCTAGGGGCCACACAACTGTGTCACTGCTCCTGAGAAGCTCCTGTACCTTTCCTTGGATTTGCCAATTCTCAATGCTTTCTTTGTTCAGAATTATTTGCTTGCATAAATTGTCATCAACCTGATTTCTTTTTGCCTGTTGCAGTGCAGTGTCCTTGAGACCCTGAAAGAGCTGTTGCAGAACTGGTTAAATTGCAGTGTGATGCAAGTGGATTCAGAGTTTTCATCTTTGTAAGTTTGTCTTTAAAGGATGCATTGCTCACTGGTGTATTTAGATCTATAGCCCTAACACCCAGCATAAACACCAAGCAGAAGGTTAATAATGCTGTTAGGATTCTGCTATATTGTAAGCTACCTTGTCAGGCCTGTTGTCTTTTTTTAGCAGTATTTCTGCTGACACTGGAAACTGAAGTGTCCAGAATCCAAAATGCTCACAACACTGACAGCTGGGTGTTTCCAATGGTGCTGATTAACTATGTGTCACTGGCTGTATTGAGGAACAAGTGTCTGTTGTTGGGTATTTGATGGGGCAAAAGCATAAACCTCATTGTTGTTACCATTTTCCACGTTGCTGTTTGCAAGGAGGTGTGTGTAACGTTGTGCCCTGTCATTGCTGCAGGAACACCACCCTGTCTGGCCTGGTGAACATGGTGGCTGAGCTGGTTCACTTTGTGGGATGGATCTCCACTGTTGCACTGCGTTTGGAAGGCAATTCCACGTTCTTGCTGTACTTCATTCTGGATTTCTATGGGACTGTGTGTATTCCAGCCATTGTCTCTTTCTTTTCAAGTACTCCTAAGGCTGTTTGCATTTTTAAGCTAGAGCATAAAAACATCTTCCTCGTTCTAGTTTACAGAACTTTGTGATTAAATGCCAGAATATTCCAAATACTTGGTCGATCTGCAGGTGAAAGCTGCTGTTGTTGCATCCACAGGCAGAACTAAATATGCTGCTACAAAGTGGCTGCTCTTAATTCAGAGGTGAACTGAGGAAGGAGAAGTAACAGTAGGCTATAAACCTGCTTTTTAATGCTGACTTAAAGAACAGTGATCAGTTCAATTTCAAACAACATACCTGATTTTTTTTCCTTAAACGTTTCCTTAAAAATATGGGTTTTTTCCTAGTTTGTGCTGTTGGAAATCTAAACAGCATCAAATAGCCTTAAGTCTATTCTCCAGCTCCCTCATGTCCTCTCTGTAGTTGTGCTTATTGTGAGCTCCAGCCATGCTGCAACAACAGCAACAGCTCCTACTATTTAGTCTGGGAATAGCTGAAAATACAGTGTTGTTCTGGGATCTGTTTGCAACTGAATTGTCCATGAAAAACTGACAAAACTAATGGATAACAACACTTGCATAAGACACCCTGGCCTTCCCTTCTGGATGAAGTAGATGGACCTGGCCAGAGCTCAGTGTTGTGCTCTCTGTTGCTCTGAACTCCTTGGAAGTTTGTAATAATCCTTACTTTGGCAGTAATAATCAGCCTGGACGTGCTTCATTCCTGCAGGTGTGTGACATGTACTTGAAGTACAACCTGCCTTTGCTGATCATGCCTCCTGCTGGGGTTTTCTACCCAGCACTGCTCAGCATGGATTCTGTCAACTTGAATCAGCTCTGCCACATTATGTACAGGTACTACAACAGGTGTGGGCTGCAGGGGCTCCTTGTCTTCTCTTTCAGTCTTTTGGAAATGAAATGACTTTGTTGTAAAAACCTGGGAGCTACTTCTTGCTGTGCAAGGCAAAGGCAAAAATTCCACTTGTGTCCAGCTTTATAAAGGATTTTATACCTGTAGTTCCTACTCCTTTTTTTTTTTTTTTTTTTCCACTGTTATCCAAAACAGCAGGATTCTGACCTCTTTCCTGGTATTATTTCCATATTTTTGATATGTGAAGGAAGAAGTTCCCCTGTTGTTTTGAGAGAACTAAAGTCAGCCAGCTGGAATTAACAGTAGTAACTATACAGCTTCTCACTCCTGTACTTTGGCTACTACACTTGAGCTTTTCCTTACAAATTCTGTCATGTGCTGAGCAGGAAGCACTTCTCCCACCTCCAAACTCCAGGAATTTGGGACTGCCTTGTGCTGCTGGCAAGGCCAAAGACAGCACTGTTTGTTCCTCTGTAGGATCTACCACCAAGGCTGCACTCCTTGGCCTTATTAGTTCCAGTGGCTGCATCTGAGAAGAGTGGCCAATAGCTGACAGCTGGTGCAGGGCTCTCCATGTGGCTTTTTCTCTAAGGAATCTGCAGGGTAATTAACATGACAGGAAGGTCTCTAGGAAATAAGAAGAGCTACTGCTTATTATATAGAACAACTGTCAAGTTGCATTACTTCCAGTGGCTTCTGTTTCTTTGCTTAGTGAATGAAAAGTCTCCCTTCTTAAAAACACACTGCATTTCTCTGCTGATTTTAAGGCTGGGTGTCCATTCTTGTGTGTTGCACTTAGGAAGGTGACTGTCCCAGGCAAACTGCTCATGTGTGAATCATTTAAGAGACTCATATTATTAGCTGTGTCCCTACTCTGCCAAGTGATAAAGTCCCTTTGAATTCTTTTTCATGTCTCTCTCTTTTCATCAATAAAATTTGATGATCTTTCTTGAGTTTTCTTGATACATTCCTCCAGCTTTTGTAGCAAAAATTTATAGGTCTCTAACTTTCTCTCTCTTCTTTTTTTTTTTTTCCCCAGATATCGAACCAACTTGGTGGCTGCAAAAGAAAATGAGCTGAGTAAAAAGGTATTGTGGCCACACCTGTTATGTGCTAGAACAGACTTCAGCAAGGAATTGGGTTGAGTGGAGGGGAGGTGTACTAATGGCCATCTTTTAAGGACTGGAGGAGAGCACACAGCTGCTTTGAGGAGGTTATTGATTGATTTTTCTTTTCTTTTCTCCCCTCAGAACGTACTGCAGTTCAAGTTCAGTAACCAGACATACCAAGAGTACAACCAGTACATCATAGCTATGGTGGGCTGTCTGTGGACATCCAGTGTATTCCAGAAGGATATTCACCCTCAGGGTCTTTGTATGGATGAGAAGCTGCTGCGTAAAACTGCAGTGAAGGAATTAAAAACCAGCTTTAACATTGTCTATCATCCAGCCATGATGAGCTACTCTGTTCAGTTCCTGCAGCAGGTAATGGTGTAGGCCAAGATTTTGAGCTTCCAGTGTTCTGTCTTGACTGTTTCTCTAGAGGAGTGTCTCTGTGTCCTGGTAGAGGCAACTGAGCTTTCAAAAGCTGCTGGGGCATTCTGTGCTTGTCAAATTAATGGCACAATTTGAAGAGTCTCTTTTTTTGTGTGGTATGAAAACAGTTGAATGTATGAATGTAGCAGTTTTGGATGTGAATTTGTACTTAGGAGATAGAACTAAAATAGCTGATTAATGAAATAAATGACACTTCAGTAAAAGCTTACCAAAGGTGCATTCTGCCCCACAAAACAGGCAGTGTGATCTAAAATAGTTAAACTCTAGAAAGTCAAGAAATGCATGGTTAAATGATTTACAGCTGTTCACAGTAGAATTTGTCAGCAGTGCTTTCTGGCTCTTGTGGTAGCTTTTTTTTGGCTTATTAAAATAGAAATGCAAGTAGCTGCTTCAAGTACAGAGGTGAGATAACACAGAGCTGTCTTGTGTGATGTGAGTTCTGCCAGGAGTTCTCCTGAACTGTGGGTGCCCTCGTGTGTTCAGTGCAGCTGCTGAAGAGTGGAGGGAGCAGTTTGCCAGAGCTGTTACTGCCCCAAGGTGTGTGTGCTGCTCCAAGGAACCAGGTTTTGTAGGCTGTCCAAGGGCTGCACAAAGATGCCAGTTTGTTGTGAGAAAGGCTGGCAGGCTCCAGGCAAGTGTAGGTGTGACTCCTGGAATGCACCAAAGGGCACCTGAGAAGCTGGAGCAAAGAATTCTGGTTAGGGAACACTTGACAAATTTGCCTTTGTTATGTGCTCAGTGTCCTGAATCAAGCTACTTTGTGTCCTACTGCTGATTAAACTCTTTGTCTTTGATTTTGTCTTTGCTCAAGGAAGCTATGTCAGTTTTGTTAGACCAAGGAAAGAAGTTGTCTATCTCTCATAACTTTTGTCCTCATAATTTTTGTTCTGAGGCTTCCTGGAATCATGGAATGTCCTGCAGTGGAAGGGACCCACAAAAATTATAAAGTCTAACTCCTGCCCCTGCAGAGGACAGCCCAAGAATCCCACCCTGTGCCTGGGAGTGTTTTCCAGACACTTCCCTGCATTCTCTCTGGCCAGATGCTGTCACCACTTCCCTCAGGAGCCTCTTCCAGTGCTCAGTCACCCTCAGTGGGAAGAACCTTTTCCTAATATCCAACCTAAACTTTCCCTGACACAGGTTCCTAACTCTTCTTTGTAGGTTTTGCACACTTAAAAAAAAAAAAAACAACAAACCCAAACTACAAACCAACAACCAAAAAACACGCAGCCTCAAAATCCCTTAAAAAAAACAAGCAAACCAAAACCTTCTGGTGGGGAATTCCTGCATTCTCTTTCTACTGTAGAAATTTTGCTCAGCAGCTGTGACAAATGTGTTTTAGGGCAGCAGGAAGTAATGCTGAGCTGCAGGGACACGTTTTCCTCAGCAGTGCTGAGCACCAGAGGGCACTGCTCTGCAGCACTGATGTCAGTGCCAGTTCTCTCTTGCTCTTTTTGTTGTGAATTTCTGATGTTTTGAAAGGGAAACTTTAACAATGTAGGGAGACAATGATAAAAATAGCTGTGAATATTCCCTGTTGCTCTCCTGTAATGCTGCAGCACAGGGATGTTACCCTGCCACTTCTGCACAGGGTGTTATGCTGGAAGCCCCCTCTGAAGCAGGATTAAAAATCTCTGATTTTCTTTGCATGCCTGCAATTCCTGATTTAGGAGAGGACTTAGCAGAGACCTAACAATCCTGGACATACTTCTTATCTGACTTGATGTTGTTTTTTTCCCTTTCCTTAAGATTTGTCCTGATGATACCACCTTCAACTTCAAATTAATTAAGGTAAGATTTCTTGTTTTAGTAAACAAAGCAGACAATTTTCAGCAGCTGTGTTGGAGAGGATGAGGTTAGAATATTCACCAAACTCACAAAGGCTCTAGAAAAATTCTGGAAGGGGAAAAATTCCAGCTGTAGGGTTTGATTTAGTCTCTTACTTAACAGGGCCAACAAGAGGACATCAACACCTGAGAAGTTAAGTATCTGTGGCTAGTGATTTTATGTATTTCCTCCATGAGTCAGTGCAGTGTCAGGACAGAGCTGTTTATTGTTCTCTCCAGCTCCAGAAAAAGTTACATTCTTGATGCACTTTAAGTTCATTGATGATACAAGTTCTGCTTCATATTCTACTTCTGAGACAGGTGTGTAACTTTGTTACAGCTTTGAACAGGAACCCTCCACTGAGCAAATACAGTGGTTTCCTATGTCACAGTGTACTTCAAACCTGATCTGGAGGAATCACAGCAGTGATGGAAAGAAAGGCTTTAATATCCATCTTCATTTAGTTCCTGACATACTCCCTGTTGATCCAATAGACTTTTTCTAGAAGTGGGGTGTAGTCACTGCTTGTCAGGTTTGGGTTTTCTGATGTTCTTTCCCAGGGACCCTAGGCGTTTCTGGGAAAGAACTTGAGAAAACCCAAACATGACAAGCAGTGACTACAGTGGGGTTTATAAAAACTTTCAGTATTAAAGAAAGACCATAATTCAGTCTAAGGATGTGTTACTGTGTCATTGTGGGCATTTGGGAACAGCAGGTGACCCTGTACACCTGTGGGTATTTACAGATGTCACACAAACACGTGGATGTTGTCCCACAGGAAGGGCAGAGCCTGCAGATCTTTTCAGATTGGCTTAAGAGAGGCAAAGCTTTGTTCTGCACATCTGACTCTTCTCTCTGCTTTGCAGGGGAAGAAGTGGGACTGGTACCTGGAGTATCTCTACTCCCGAGGTTTGAAGGGGCTGAAGGTTTTCATCGAGAGCAGCATCAGCCGCGTTTCCCAGGCCTCTCGCAGCAAAACAAGGAACGTGGAAACGTGACCCTGGGGCTCACTGGGATCCTTCTGTCATCTGGAGCAGACCAGCAGGCTCTAAAGGACTGTGTCACTGGTTCTTCCTTCCTCAGAGGAGAGAAACAGAGCAATTACTCTTACCTGCACTTTTGTACTGACACCTCTCTTATGGAATGAAGACACAGATGTTGAGGCTGGCTTGCTTCACTAATGCTGAGCCTCCTCTTGTCCCTGCTAAACTTCTCTGGTCTGAAGCTGGTGAGCTCTATGTTGTGTAACATCCATCTTTTTCTTTGTTGGAATACCTGTTTTGACTGAGAAACAAACATTTTCCATCTCAAAACCACAGTGAGCAGTGGTGGTTCATTTATAAGTGATGCTGACCCTTGACCTGCTTTGCCTTCCTCAGCAGCAGGTAATGAGAAGCAACTTCATCAGCCTTTCAGGGGTGCTGGGTGTGTCTGGGATTGGAGCAATGAGAGTTTCCCCATCCCCTGTTGTACCCTGCAGGGTACAGGCTGACCAAACTGACCTTCCTGAAATCAATTTTCATGTTGAGGCTTACAGAACAGGTTTTTATTCTAGCTTTGGTTATAATGATGTTCTAGTACAGCTGAAAAGCTTGGTGTTCAGTTGATGGTTTATCAGTTTGAGCACTTACACAGTGTTGCCACCAGCTCACCATTTTCTATATTGATAATAGGTGCAAATGTAACATTGCTCTCTGTGTTTTTAGGTGCTGTATATTATTTGCTTCCATATGTATAATTTATGTGCTGTAAAATATTTCTCATGCGTCCTTTTGAAAAAAAAACCCCTCTTTTACAAAATGTATCTTCTCCTGTCATTTCACTTTAAGTCTGAGTAGAAGCTGACAGAAGCTGGACTGAGGTTTCCAAAATTTGAATGAACTTTATTTTTCTGCTGTAAAACAAGGTTGTAACCACTTGAGACTTGGGCTAAATTATACTGAATTTTGCATTGTGAGTCTGTACTTTGGTTCAGTAAAGGAATCAGTCCTGAGAGCAACTCTGGAGCCACTCAAGATGTTTGCTTTCTTCATCCCCTCAAAATCAGACTGGTTGAGTACCAGAGTCCTCAGCTCAAGTACCTCTGGTTAATATGTCTGAAGTGTTGCCCTTCTCATTCATCTCTGTGATCCCAAGTAGTGTAAGTGCTTTGCTAATTTTTATCAAGAGAAACAGATCTTCAAAACCCTGATTATATTGTTTCAACAGGAGCAACTCCACAGATTAAAAATTCCTCCAAGTGGATGACGTTTCAACCTGTGGCTCTAACATACAACAAGTTTTATAATTTCTCTGTGCAGCTGCCTTCAAAAAAGATGTTGGAAATGTTATTTATGCTGGAAAGGCTGTGTACTGCAGCCCCTGAGACTGGAGGTGCTGCCAGGGGCTTCATTTCACTTGTGAAAGATGCCCAGGTTCCTGAGTGTGTGATGTGTGTAAATGTATTTAAAGGAGCTTACAGCAGAATCCTTTAGGATGTACTGAATGTTTTACAGTTACTGGTCCCTGAGATCAGTTTTCCCTTGGTTTTGGTGTTTGGTAGAGAAAACACAGAATCATGTTATGGAAGACTTGCAGCATCACAGGTCTTTATTATACTCTGTGTTGTGAAAGTATTTAATCAAACTGTGCACAGGTTTGACATTCAAGTACACAGGCTGGGCACTTAGAGGTGCAGAACTGCAGCAACAGGACAGAGAACTTGATTTTTTAATGTCAGGTTTTGTTTTTTGGTTTTTTTTTTTTTTTTTTTTTTTTTTTTTTTTTTTTTTTTTTTTTTTTTTTGGTTGGTTGGACAAGATGCCTATTTAAAATCCATCCCATGCAGCAAAAATGTGCCTGGTATTATTGGGCAGCAGAGATGACTTTTAACCTCTTCATGCTGTGGTAAATCATCTCTTTTGACATTTGGACATTTTTCTTCTCCTTTTTTTTCCCTCTAACTATCTGAGTAGCACTGCACTTGAGTGGAAGAATGGCCCTTTTAGGGAGAAATGTGCTACTGTACCTTTTCTATTTTCTTACATTTTTCCCCCTGCTTGTTCTTTGCATTTGAATCATCACAGCAAATTTTGCAGACCATTTTCTGTTAAAACCATGTGCTCAAAACCAGGCTGACCACAGCTGCTCTGAGGGCTAAAATGGACATGGTCAAGACCCATCCATTTCCTGGTAAGTGACAAA
This sequence comes from Phylloscopus trochilus trochilus, assembly GCA_016584745.2. Lineage (NCBI taxonomy): Eukaryota > Metazoa > Chordata > Aves > Passeriformes > Phylloscopidae > Phylloscopus > Phylloscopus trochilus. The sequence continues at coordinate 5,728,229 of WQNJ02000046.1, forward strand.
TGAGTGATTTACCTCTCAAGCCTGTTTTCTGCCTATTGTAAGGTAGGTGAACACTATGACATTGTAGAAGAAACAACTGTGCTGGGGTGTTATTTGTCACAAGGCTTCTACAGGCTTTTGATTTAGGGGTTTTGTAATATCATAAACAGGCCATGGCAGTGGCATTTCAGTTTAACTGCATCCTGTAGCATTGCTAGTAGCTTTTTAGCTGATTTCAAAAAGTGAGGCCTCTCCCTTTGGAAAAAAAAAAAAAAAAAATCTCTGAGTGGATATTAAATAGGATTTCAAAGTGCTGGGCCAGAATCCTGTCTGGGGTAAGCAGGCACAGCTCCACTAATTTCTAATGGATCTGTGTTGAGTTGCACCAGCTGAACATCTGGTCCCCAGTTCACACACAACCAAAGCCATTAACCCCTCCCTGTCAGACACAGTGAGCATTCTGCATCTGAAAATCCAAATGCCTTGGGCTAGAGTTAATCCCAGCTCTTCTCCTGAAGCCATGTTTGCTTTGTGTTTCTGTTCATCGTTTTTATTTTGTGGTGGGAGAACTCATTTGTGCACCTTTATGCATCAGAGTCTTCTGCCCTTCCAGAGAGAGCTTGCTCTGAAAGAGTTAATAATTTCAACCTGTTTTTCAGCTGGAATGAAGAAACTGGTTCCTCTGTATCCCTGCTTTCTCTTCTTTTGTTGGCCTACTTCCCTCTGCTTGCATTTTGCATTCCTAATGCCATGAATAAATCAGGACCCAAGGATTTAGAAGGTGGTACAGCTGTAACCACTCAGAAAATTGAATCTGTGAGGTTTGTACTGCAGCTCTAACCACTGCCAGTATGGGTGCTCCTGAACTCTTCTAATAACATTTAACTGCTACCAAAATAAAATTCACTTCCCTCTTTATTTTTATTTTTTTAGACCATGTTTGAGATTTTTGTGCCTCTGCCCAGTGTCTCCTCACTGGGTTACCTGTGTCTTGTAGGCAAAGCTCAGCTGTGAGGCCTCTAGGGCAGGGTAATCCCCACCAGAATGGCTTAGCACCAATCTCTGCCCACTGGAGACAGCAACAAGGGAAACTCTGGCATCTGACCTGGCAAAGGGTTCATTTTCTCTCCACAGAATCACAGCAGTGTAACTCCTGCCTGGCTGTTGTCCTAAATCTGATAACTTGTCATTAATAATACACACTGGACTGATTTGTAGCTCCATGGCTCCTGAGAGAGCGTGTGAGGGAGCTCTCGATGTGCTCTTTAGTCAGAGGATGCATCTAGCCTGGATGAAAAACAACAGAGACTGGTAAAAAAGCTTCCTCTGGGTGATTAATACCTTGAAAGAACAAAGTCTTCAAGTATTTTCTTCCAGGAAAGATGATTTATGTTGTTGGCTTTCCCTCGTTACGGCTCTGCTTTTTAAAATGGAAGCAACAATTACGTTCTGATGAAGCCACCAAACCTTGCTTTTGGCCAAGAATGCCTTTTATCTCCTTAGCATTTGGTGATGTGGTTTTGGGCACAGGATTCCTGAGAGAACTGTATGGAGCTGTTAGACCTGTCCAAGTAATTATAGCCGGCAAGGGAGGTGTTGAAGCACATAAATAACGTTCTGCAAGGTGTGTACCTAGTGAGGATGCCTCTCTGCCTCTCAGCTTCCTGTCTTGTAGGAGTAAAAAGTCTGCATTAACAGAGGGTAATTACGACTTTTTTTTTTTTTTTTAAAAAGGCTTTAAATCTCCAGGCTCGCCCTTGCACAAATGTAGAAACGGAAACAGTTGATCTTAAAAAAAAAAAAAAAAAATGCTGCAGGTACCTACACAGCCTCTAAACACCATTTTTAACCTTGACAGTGTTTGGAGATCTGTAGGCTGAGGTGTGATCCCATTCTGCAGTTTAATGAGTGCACATGCATCAGGCAAGCTGTGCTACCTGCCAGAAACGTGACATGGGCTGTTCCAGCACAGCCTCAGTGGTGGGATATTTCAGTCACTGTAACGTGGCCGAGCTCCTGAGCTTGACAGCAAACACTTGGAAAAATTTTACTCCCTGCCCCAAATCCTTTGGGCTCTTCCTTTGAAGAGTGCAGGGAGGTGCTTCTCCCGTGAAGGTGTGTTTTTCTGTGCTGCTGGAGCCCCGTGCAGTCTGACTTGCTCTGCTCCAGTGTCTGTGCTGCCTGTGAGTGTGATCTCTGCAGGAAGAGGCTGCTCTCTGCAGGTCTCCTCCCAGCCCTCTTTCTCTCTCTCTCTCTGGGCCTGTAACAGCCCCATCATGGTTTGCTGTGCACGGATCACTAAGCAGTTTCTTTTCTCTCAGGGCACCTCTGTTCTGCGTCCAAGTGAATCTTCAGCAGCTCCCGTGTGATTTGCTTTCCTGCTCCTTTGAGTGCACGGCCCAGCAAATAAGGAGGGGGATGGAAAACACATTGGGAACGTGTTGGCAGCTTTTGAAGAACAAAAGAGCCCCTGAAACCTGCCTTGTCTGCCTCACCCTCCTCTCCTGCATGCTTTCGCTTTCTTCTCTACCATTTCCTCCTTTCTCTTTTCTTTCTCCATCTCTTCCCCCAAATCCTTTTTGATACCCACCCCTGTTTGTTTTGGCACTTGCTGCTCTGAAAAGATTTCTTTCCTCCCCTGTAGCCTCTATTTCTCATTTGGGGGAATGGTTTCAAGGCCTGTGTGGGAACAAATGAGAAGGGGGATTCATTCTGTTTGAGTGCAAGGCTGCTGTCTGCTTGTATCAGTTCCCTGCCCATTCTTCTCTCTCACCCCAGGTACCATGTGCTTAGAAAGTACCCTGCTGTTTTTCTAAATGCTTTTCAGCAGGGTAGAATCTTGCTCTGGGAAGGTTTTTGTGCTTATTGATGCCAGCAAAAGAGGTACAGTTATTTATTTGATATCAGTTATTTAAACAAACAAAAAAGCACCCCCCCCAGGACGGTACAATACCCAGTCAACCAAATTATTTTCTTAGGGCTCTAATTGTAGTTTTGTTCCTTCTTGTTAAAGAGAGGCTCTTTGTGCTCTGCTCCCAAGCCTGCTGGCCTGTCTAATGTGCTGGAATTGATGGGCAGGTCTGTCCTTTGTGCAAGACCTGTTCCTCTGGCTTCTCCTTCCCAGGTGGGAACAGCACAACCACTGAGATCAATGATCCTGAATCAAAACAGAGCTACAGCTGTTTGGATTTGGGCAGCTGTGGGAGAGCCCAGTCCTGTCTGACGCATTAATTAGGAGGAGACCCAGGTGAGAGAGCCCTGTGCCTCAGGGAAACAGGGATTTGTAGGCTCCTGGGGAGAAAATTGGATTTCTTCACACCATAATGGACCTTGTCCTGGCTCACAAGGCTCTCGCCAATCTCTTCTTCAGCAGATGGATCCACAAGGACTGTGGGTGTATGGCTCTAGGGAAAGTGCTCTTCTTGGTGCCTGCCTGTATTCTCTTTTTAACAAGGATAAGGCTACATTCTGTTCCTGGGTAAAGCATCTAAAACACTTTATATGGGATAAATGGATAAATTTGAGCTTTACTCTGAAAGGGAAAGAGTGTGCCAAAATTTCCAAAGGATGGTAACAATACTTCCTCTTCTGTACCAGAGAGATGAACTTCCTCATTCGGGAGATGTGATGTTTCAAAGGAGGGAAGAGAGGCTGCACATTTTGGGAAGCAATTCCCTGTGACAAGGACTATTTTAGAAGATGAAGTTAATTGGTGGGAACTTATGGGAAGAAAAATGTAGAAGTAATAGCCTTTAATTATATTGAACCCTGAGGTTTTATGCTGAAAATGCCAATGCCAGAATTTTAGGGTAATGTTTTTATTTGGTTGCTAATGCAAGAATAATTAGTGTCATGGATATTCCAGCTTACAAGTGATTAATAATAATGGCTTTGTATATGGAGAATGTGATATGGAATTTAGGCTGAAAGCAAACACAGCCCTTATTTCTAGCTTATAAAACTTTCAAACTAAAAATACTGTCAGTGTGTGTGTCTCTCTATATATATGTCAATTTTATGTTCAAGCCTTATAAAACCCATCCCAATTTTTACCTGTTGTATGACTGTACACTGTATTTAGCACTCTGCATATTGAGATGTCCCTGTTGGGAGGGTGGACATTGTTAGTTTTCCTAACAAGGTACATATTTGTTTCACAAAACATAAAATGTCTGAAATGTTCCATTAGGGGAATACATAAAGTAAGTACCACTGTATCTTCTGGAAGCTCAGCTCTTGGAGTTCCTTGGGAGATTTTTTTTTGGCTTAAGTTCCCTTCAGAACTCAAAGCACACCAAATTTAGCCTCTCATCTCAGAAACCTTCCCATACACTTAAAAAAGTTGTGGTGCTTCTGTGAAAACTGCAATTATGACACATCCGAGTTGGTCTCCCTCGTTCCCTTTGAGTTCTGAATTCCTCCTCTCTTTGCCCTAATTATATCCTTAAACCAGAAAGTATTGGAGGACTTTGGGGAGATCCTCCCAGCCCTGGAAGCAACTCTCCCAGCAGAGACTCTGGTTTGCCTCGTAATTTAAACTAAACTGACACAAGAGGTTTGATTTTTTTTTTTTTCTCTCCACTGCATTTAAACAATCAATAATTTAGGGTGCTTGTACTGCCAAGCACCTTGTTTCTGTGGTTCATGCTGTCTGTTCACGTCTCTGTGCTGATGTCTGTCTTGTGTGCATGTGTAACTTGGCCTGATGTGTTTACCCATGTTGTCATGTCCCTTCCAGGTGCTGGTGGTGACAGGCACATGCTGCCATCAGATTTGGTCGTGTCTCACTGGAGAGAATGGTGTCTTTGGAGGAGCCTGGACAACCCTTCCAGACTCTGCTGTTGTTTTCCCCCCCTCGCTCTCCTCGTTTAACCCAAGATTTATTATTTGTGTGTGAGCACAAAAATAGCCCAGCAGAGTCTCTGCTCATTTTTGTCTTCTGATCCATATCTGGTTTGGTGTTTTTTTGTTGGTTTTTTTTTTGGTCTAAATGCAGCTTTCCAGGAGGGATTTTGTTGCATCAGTACAGCTGTTGTGGAAGCAGAAGCTATTGAAGAAGCTTTTAAGAGCAGAAGGTGTGGAGTGAATAAGTATTCTTGGGTCGGTACTCGAAGTATTCAGCGTTGCTCCTTTTGGAACCACCTGTAAGGAGGCTGCTATTTAAAAAAAAATCTCCTTTCACTGTAGTTACTTGAGTTTTCTGTGCCTCAGTGTGCTCTGCTCACAACTCCTGGTGCACCCATCTAGGATGAAGGGAGAACTTCCTCAGGGTCAGCCCCCCACCTGCTGCAGGCTCTAGCTGGTACCATCACAAGGAGCTCACCGGTTTCTTGAGGGCTCTCTCCAACATATTTTACACAAGATCAACTACATGTTGAGTTTTAAACCTTCTCCATGTTTAAATTGCTGACCTAAAAAAGCTTGTGATGCCTTCACATTCCCCACGGTGTGGGGTTACAGTTTTGCTGTGTAAGGTGCCCAAAGTGGCTGAAAGGTGGTGGTGGGCTCCCCACCCTGCTGGGCACAGCCCTGGGGTGGGTTTGGCGCTGTCCCTCCGTGCAGCACCAGCTCCAGACCATCATCCTCCAACCCACAGGAAGGCCTGTGATGCTGCAGAGAGTTTGCCAGTTGTTCTTCCCATTGCTGGCTTGGCCAGAAGTGATTTTTTTTCAGGAATGTAGTGGAGTTGTGAAGCTGTTGCATCCAAGGGGACCTGGATTTTGGGATACACCTGAGTTGGGGAATGAATGTATAGAAATGGAAAATGTTTTCCAAAATATTTTTGGATAACATGACTTTGTCAACAGAAAATAAACATCTTTAGTCTGTCAGCTCTGGGGGAAAAAGAACTAAGACTCATTAGAGACTCTTCTGACAAGGTCCAGGAAGATTGTATTTCCCGACTTTTAATTTTCCCAGGGAGAGGCTGGAACAGTCTAGTGCCTAAAACTCAGAGCTGGGATTACATTTGAATCCTCTTTCTCACCACGTAATTTAATTCTGTTTCTTTTTTCTGTTATATGAAAACAACATCACTGGGTGACTTGAGCAGTTTGAAATCCTTGGGTGGAATGATCAAACTTATCCGTGGACCAAAATCCCAACTCTGTGTCTGTGTCCTCATCCAAGGTAGCAGCTCAAATCCTCTTGTTTTCTTGGGAGCTGAGACAAGACACCCTGACATTTAAAAGATCTCCCCAGCCTGGAGAATTGCCTCCTTCCCTTACTTATTTTTCTTTTCCAAGACGAACAGGGAGCACATCTGAAATTAAGCGATAATCCTATTTTTGCTCCTTGACTTTAATTTTAAAACGAGCCGCTCTCAAATAATAAAATCTTGTGGCAAGATCCCCGAATCGTGGCTGAGGAAGGAGGCCAAATATTGTCTGGCATTTTCCAGCACACGCGTGGCCATATCCAACCTAAAATGAGAGCCGCCAGCCCCGAGAGGCGGTGGGAGATGTCGGCGGGCAGCGTGTCTGAGCCCAGCAGCCCACAGAGGTCAGACCACGGCGCTTTCTCTCTGTTTGCACATCTCCCCTCCTCCTCCCTTTTTTTTTTTCCCCCCTCCTCTCCATGTGTATTTTGTCTCCTCCTCCTCCCGTGCGTGCCTGCCTTTGCATCTCCACTCTTCTCCCCGCGCTGCTCGGCATCGCTCGCCGGCCGGGCTCTGCCCAGGGCCGGGCGCTTGGCCGGGGCTCGTCCTCCTCCTTCCCCCGCCGCCTTTTGCCGAGTCAAGGGTACCTCTGGGGCGGCTCGGCGAGATGCTGCTGCTGCTGCTGGTGGCGGTGGTGATGTGATTGCATAGCAACACAGCAGCCGGGGCGGTGGAGGAGGAGGAGGAGGAGGAGGAGGAGAGGCAGCGGTGCTGAGGCTCAGCATGCATCCCTGTCACAGGGACTCCGCTGCTGATTCACACGCTCAGCCCCTCTCCCTTCGCTGCCCCCGCGCCTCAGAGCTGGCGGACTCGGAAGGTAGGCCAACCACAGAAATTTGTTTCCCCGCTCTCAGGTCCTGGTTGGGCTGGGGAAAAAAAAAAAAAAGGGGCAGAATTTGGAGCGGAGGGGTTTAAGCTCGGAGATGCGCTCTTTGGGGGGTGTGCGTGTGTTTGTCCCTTGGCAGCAGCAGCGCTGCCCGTGCATGTGCGGGTGAGGAAACTTGCGGAGAAGAAAAGAAAGGGTGTCAGGGTGAGGTGGCCAAGACCATTTCCACAAAGGAGAGGCTGGGGACCAGTTAGGGATGCGGATTCCCGAGGCAAACAGCGGTCTCCAGCATGCCCGTTTCGCTGGCTTTGATGCTTTGCACATTGAAGGTTTATTTACCCTGGCAGTGTTTCCGCCTGAGCTGAAGGGCTGCTCCGGGCAGGGTGCATGGTGGCCTTCTAGCATCTTCCTGCGAGGATCAGGCAGCAGGGCAAGGCAGGCACCCGAATATTCCCCACGTAGTAAGGCAGGATCAGCCCACAGTCCCAGGTCTGCCCTTTCCATTCACTCCCTGACACGGTCCAGCCTTGCTCCTTGATGTGTCCGCCCTCCCCTCCCCCAGCTGCTCCCCAGCTCCTTTCACTCATCGTTCCTCCTCCTCCTCCTCCTCCCCTCTCAAGGGCTCCTCTTGCCACCGCTGACCTTCCCTGGGATGCAGGCAGCCCTGGCCGGCCGCAGGATTGCCTGCAGGAAGCACAGGACCTTTCCTGCTCGCCAGGGCTCAGCACTCCGCCTCCCTCTCCCTGCCAGACGGGACAGCCTGGGCTGTGGTTTCTCGAGATTTAGTGCCACAGATTAGTGCAGGTCCCCGGTCCAGCCTGTTTTCCCTCAGCCTTCCCCCCCAGCACAGCATCACAGCCGTGGAGATCCACTGGTGGAAGTGCCAGCGTTGTGTTTGTGGGGTTTCAACGCTGAGATTGCCCATGTGCAGTGACAGGGGTGTGGAGCAATTACTCCCCCATTAAATGCCGTGCTTCCTCCGGGAGAAACCAATGTTTGTTTGCGTTTTGGATTTTAGTGCTGAAAAAAAAAAAAAAAGTCTAGTCAGGTTTTTTTTTTTGTCAGTTTGTTTTCCTTGTGCCCTAATCCAATGCCCCTCACACCTCTCCTGCTGCTGCTCACCTCTCTGCCTTGGACCTGTGAGAGTTCTTGCTTGATTATTCTCATTAATGACCTTTCCTGCCTGACCACAGTGCCCTTGTTGAGGGAGCTGTGTGAGGTCCCAGCCACAAGGTTCAGCTGTGCCCAGAGGGTTTCCACTCTCCTGGCACCCATCTGTGGCTCTGGTGCCATCTCACACCCTCCCCTGCCAGCTCCCCGTGCTGAAAGCTGCTTTCTCTGCTGCTCTGGGAGTTGTCCAGGCAGGGTTCTGGAGACAGCAGGGATGTGGTGGCACTCTGGAGAGGAGCTGGACCACAGTTTCATTCTGCAGCAGTGTCCAGGGGTGTGGGTGCTGGAGTGCTGGGAGGGGAAGCCTTGTGATGCTGTGTTCAGGTGCTCTCTGTCACCTGGAGGAGGTGAGGTGAGTTGAGGTCCATGTCTCTGGATTAATACCTGAGACAGATCCATGCTGCTCTCTAAAACTGGCCAGGACTGTAACTGTGAGTGGGGCTGCTCAGCTTGGAGGAGCTCTTTGAAAAACTAAACAAAGTGAGACAGGGAAGGGATTAAATGAATGGGTCCAAACAGAAGTCCTGAGTTCTGGAGTCATAAGGTGAATTTCTGAATATAATCATGCTTTGAGAAATATATTCAAGGCTTCCAATTTAGCCTGGATGTCTATGATAACAGCATAAAAGGGGAATTAGAAGTCTCATGAAATAGGACATACTGACCAGAAAGAATTCAGTCTTCAAAAAACTCTCATTTTCATAGGTGTATGAAGATGAAAGCAATCTTTTCAGAATTGAGCCAAAATAGCTCCATCCCATTTTCCTTTGCTGTTTCTCTTTGCATAAGGGTAAGGTGACTCTGACCCCTCTCAAGTAGGGAAAGGAAATGTGACTCCATGGGCCACACAGCCTGGTCATAAAATTCATGGCCTCAGAAGGCCAGAGAAGCTTGTGCTTTGGCAGGGAGTTTATTGTGAAGATGACCTTGGGGGCAAGGCAGAGTATTCAGTTTGGTGCAGCAGGTGCCAGCTTTACAGTGAGAATGAGAAGCCAAGTGCCAAGGAAGGCAGGAGTCAGCAGCATTCCCTTGGCCATCATAGCTTGGGTGTGCTCTTCCCACTGCTGCTGAGCACTTACCCAGCCTGGCAAATGGGTGATGTGCTTTTCACAGTGCAGCAAAACCTGTTTGCTGCTTTCAGCAGCAGGGAAATCCGGGTGCTTAGAGGAGAAAGGCAAAGGCAAGGCTTGAGGGTTTTTTACTGGTTTAATTTGGCAGGTTTCAGGGCTGCAGGAGCCACGTTTCTGAAGGGATGTGTTCAGTTTTTACGCTTGGTGCAACCTTCTGTCAGTCACGAGGCAAGGGATTCCCCCCCTGTTCTGCTGCCCCTTTTGGGAGGTCGCTGCTTGCCCTGCTCCTTCTGTCTGTCAGGTCTGTCAGGCAGCAGTTTCTCTCTGTCCAGCCCAGCAGGGCTGTGGGCTCACAGCTGGGTCCTCTGCCTGCTTGAGTCATTATTTCACCACTCTAATCTGCTAAGAGATGGGAAGAGTTCCTAGGAAAAGTGAGCTTTGGAGAGAGCAACTTAAAACCCAGCTGGGAGTCTGAGACAGCACGCAAAAGAAATTTAGGTTTTTCAGCCTCCCTGAAAAGCAAACCCTGAAGTTATTTTTGAGCAGAGAGAGGGGTAGTCAGTTCTGCATGACCATGTTGTGGGCATACACCCACACTCACCTGCTGAGGTGGGGACATCATCACCACAGTCTCCTAGTGCAAAGCCAACTGGTGACATTTTCCAGTTTGAGATGGTGTGAGTGTGTCTGTTCTGCTGCTTGGGAAAATGGAGAGTGAGTGAGCCAGGGGGAAAGGGTGCTGCTTCCTTATTAAGATGTGTGGCACCTGTTTATCCATTGAATTAAAATAACATTTTGGTTATGAGCTCAAAGTCCAAGGGGCCATTTAAGAAAGGAGCTCATTATGTGTGAAAGTCCCCACTTCACCCACCCTCAGTGGATAAGACATCTCCTGTGCTGCTTGCTCACTACCAGATACAGCAGAGATTTTATATTACTTCTTATGGACAGGTGCTTAATTGAAGCACCCTTCATATTAATTAATAAAAGGAACCTGGTTCTCTGGTGGAAGTGCAGTGTGAAGCCCAGTGGCAGCTTTGGCCTCTGGGATTTTCAGCCCTCAGATGATGGGGTTGGAAATGCTTCCACGTGTGGAAGATTGCTGGCAGTCTCTTTTTGGGGTACACAGGAGCAGAGAGCAGCCAGGAGAATGTTGGGATGATGTTCTGTGGGAGTGTGTTTGGGTATCTATTCCGGGTTTGGAAGGAGATGGAGATGAGGGGCCCACGCTCCGAGAGGGAGCTCTTGTTGTTTTTATGTTGATCCCAGTGGGACAAAGGTTGCTTCTCTCTCACCAAACCTTGACCAGTGGGGTCTTGGGAAGTAGGTCGTCTGGCCCTCAATCTCAGGCTTCAATTATTTACTTACAAGTGCAGAAAATAATTTTTTTGCTGCAGCAGGATGTGTTGTTAAGCTGTCGAGGGAGTCCTGCTGTCTGTCAGCCTGGGAATGCTGCCTTTGTTAGCATCTACATGGGAGCTGAACTCTGAAATATCCACAAGCCTCCCACCTTTCCCCTTAAAGGACACCAAACATGCTGAGCTAAAATGTTATTACTTCTCTGTACAGTAAGTTCAACAACAACAAAGTCATTAACATTTCCAGCAGCAGGGAGCATGTTTGTATTTCCACCCTCCTCATGGGAGAAAGGCTGAGCTGGGCTGCCTTGCCTCAAGATGTTCCCATATTTTTTTTTTTTCCTTATAGGCCAAGATCTGAAGTGGAAAGTTTCAGGAAAGAATGTTTAGGAGGAAATTAGCAATTCAAAGCATGATTGAGAGACCTCTTGACCTATATGCTGTATTTGCTGCTGTTTTATGTGGTAGAGAGCTGGAAATTCAACGTCTGACATTGCACTCTACTTCCTGTGACAGGTTTCTAATCCTGGGGGCTTTCTTTAGCCATGGAGGGTCAGCTGCAGTGTGAATTCCCTTAACATTTTGGGAGAGTTTGGATATGGGTTTGTATCAGGAGGATTTTAAGCAAATGCAGCAGAATTGGAGAATACTGTGCACCCTGTGCACTGGCAATAAGCTGTCACCTTCCTTTTGGCTGGGATGGAGGAGAGGTGCTGCAGGAGCTGGGACAGAGCCTCCAGCCAGCCAGGGATGCTGCTGCAGCAGCTCTGTGAAGCAGAGAGAGCACAGAGGTCCCTGAGTGGAGCAGTGAGTTGTGTGGCAGAGCTGGTTGAGCAAAGGCTGTTCCAGCTGCCTTTGTTGGCTGCCTGGGAAGCAGTGAGTGGGACAGGCTCTCCAGTGCTGAATTTGTGACAGGTACAGTTCATACAGGAAGAGAAAGAAAAAAAGGCAATTGTTTTGGTTTTAATGCACTTCAATGCCCAAGCACTCAACTGTTGAAATGTAACATTCAGATTTTTGGCTTTCTCATTTTTCAGCTAGAGGATCATCAGGGTCTCATTTTGGTAGTGGCTTGGGTTTCTGAAGTGTTTGGAAGCTGTAACAGAGCCCTGTGGTGCTTCATTTCTTAAGGTGTACTGAGAGCAGAGGCAAGTGTTGAGTGGGGAGGGTGCAGAACAGCACCAGGCAATGAGTTGGTGCCTGCTGAGGGCTGATCTGACCACCTTTGTGCCTGGAGTGGGACCTCCAGCCAAGGCCAGGTCAGGGACAGCAGTGGGAGAGGTTTCCCTCCTGGCTGTCTGCACTGTGTGAGTGCAGTGCCCCAGTCCCTGCTCTGTGGGGACTCCACAGCTGCTGCTTGTGGAGACTCTCACCTGCTTCTGCTCAGCTGAGCCTTGATGTTCCTTCTGCTTGCACAGAGATGGGCACAGGGGACCAAGCTCACTTCACATCTGTTTGAACAGCCTGACCACGTTGTTCCCTGAGTCCTCCAAGGGAGGATCTCTCAACTCCTTTTCAATCAGAGGCTGGAGTAGGCTGTGGGGAGGAGAGTTTCCATTGTCAGTGCTTGAATCTGCTTTGTGTGATGTTGAACCTTGGCTGTGGTGTGCTGGGTCTCCAGCACCAACCTAAAGCAGAGTGCAGAAGCTGAATGGTGGTGTGGGAGAGGCAGAGTGGATCACAGGCTGGGCTCCTGACAGGCGTAGGCATCAGGCAAGAGGAATTGAGCCAGGAAGCATCCACAGAATCTCTGCTCCACATGCTGCAGTGCCCAGACACAGAGCTGTACAGAGGCACTGAGGTAGGAGTGCCAGAACTGGAGCTGTTCTGTGTGCCTCGGCAGAGAGGCAGAGCAGATCAAGAGCATTTCTTCTTGCCTGGTTCCAGTAATAGCAGGGAATTTGGCAAGGGGTCCCAGGGAGCTGCTGGCTTGCCTGCAGACGTGCCTCTCTGCCTGGTTGTCTCTCTCTCCCCCTGAATGTCCTCCTTTGTGCTGGCTGCTGTGCAGCTCAGTCAGTTCCACATTGTCTGGGCTCTCTACCTCTGGGCTTTGTCTTTGTTGTTGCAGAGTGGCAAAGGGCAGCTGAGCCTCTGCCCTCCAAGCTGCTCTAGTGTTTGTAGCAGCAAGGTATTGCACAGGACACGACTGGGCAGTACCCTTTGCTTGGCACTCAGCTTGTTCTGAGACTGCTGCCTTGGGCAGGCTGTAGTTCCCTGTGCCATCTGTGTCCTGATGGGCTTTGACATCCCTGCAGGAGTTGAGGGAGCCCAGCACCCAGGAGGTGAAGCTGTGGTTATCCTGATTTCCATGATGCTGGCAGGGAGTGTGGAAACCCTCAGTGTCCTGTGCATGGGCACCTGCAGGACAAGGGTTGCCCAGCCCTGTCTCAGAGCTGCACCTGCCCCATGCATGCAGGTCTGTCCCTCAGCAAAATGCAGAGCTCGTGACCTTCCCAATATTGCTCCTGTTCTGCAGGGCTGGTGGCAGGAGCCAGGGGCCAGGCTGTGCTGGGAGGATGAGGAGCAGAGAGCCCCTGTGTGTGTGTGGTGCTGGAGGGCTGGCTGAGCTCTCTGGCCAGCACACATCACTGCAGTTTCACAGTGCCACAGAAAAACCCAGGGCTCAGGATGGCAACTGCAGTGGAACATCACAGAACCTCACTGGCAAAAGCCATGGATCTCCCAGGCCTGGGGAAGAGCTCAGTGACATTCCTCTGTTAGAGGCTTTGAGGAAAAATAGCTTTCCACACGCTGAGAATTGTATCTTGGCTAGACTGAGTGTCAGTCAGAGATCATTTAGAGGAGCAGAACCCAAATGGCACAAGCACTGGAGGAGGAAAAGGAGGTGGTGTTACCTTCTGTCAGAAATCTTCTGTACCCTTGGACTTGGGTGTGGTGAATTTGCCCCAAGAGGCTGGGGGGGCTTTGAAGACCTTGGAATTTATAATTATTAATGTGGGTCTCATAATCCCCTCATAATCCCCTGCCTGCATGGGGAAAGGGGCAGGGATACACAGCCTGCAGTGTTCATTGGTGCTAATGGGCAGGAGAGGGAGAGGACGAGACCTTGGACTGTCAGCCTGCTGGAGAGCTCAGCACAGGCTGTTCTGCTGGAGAGGGAGAGAATTATGGCTGTAAAAAAATCACTGAGAGATTAGAGAAAAAAAAAATCATGACAGGATAATCTCTTAATGTGTGTAATTGAGGGGAGAGAGGCAGTGGAAGCTCAGGCAGGGGAGTGAGGGATGTGCAGGTGTCAGAGATGGGCAGTGTGCGCAGGGCCAGGGGGATTTCTCCTCCCCCATCTGTCCAGAGTGGCTGCTGTCAGTGCAGGATGAGCTGCCTGCTCCTGCCCTGCCAGGGCCAAGCAGGGAGATTCCCCCCCAGCTGTCCATCTGAGCTGGGTGTGAAGGAGCCAACAACCTTCTTCCATCAGCAGCACTCATTCCCCTGCAAGCAGCCTCATCTCCACGCAGACACCAGCTCTCTCTGCTGGAGCAGGTGGTTTTTACCTTCTAAAAGCAGGAAAGCAATCACCAAGTTTTCTCTGGGCTTTCTTTCTCATGGCTTTCCCTAAAGCTGAGATGGTGCTGGCAATGAAATAAATCCCTATTTTAGCTCATGTAGAGTCCAAATAGCAAAACCCAGCAGCATTGTGACCAGAGGTTGCAATTCTGATCTGTAGAATAATCAAGGGGCCACTGCTAACTGGCTTTACAGGTCATACAGTTCAAAAATGGGGATAATGAAGGGAATTTTGTAGCTCATAATGAGCAAAAACTCATAAACTTTTGTAGCTCTCAGTATGAGATACATGGAGCTGGGGCTCTGGGCAGTTTGCCTTCTGAATATAAAACGAAAAAAATATGTTTGAAGATGTTGTCTGTTATGGGGATGTGTCTGTTCTGTCTAAACATAAGGTGTTCTGGATTAAAAACCATACTGTACCACCTGCTAGGAAGAAAGTGAATGTTATCTCAGCCAAAACTAGAATAGTGGGCATGACTATGGGAGGGAGATCCTCTCTCCCTTCCTTTAAACTGTGGGCATAGTTCAAGAAACCCAACCCTTTCTGAAAGTGCAGTATCATCTCTGGGACTTACTTAAGAGTGTAGCAATACAGCAAATTGCATAGCCAGATGGAAAAGAGGAGTTGGATGTTTAGATGAAACAAGACTGCAACACCGGTAGAAGTATATTAAATTAAAAAATGCTCCCTTTTAGCTTCCAGCTGCCATGGGAAGGGGGTCAGCTCCGTGAGGAGGTGCAAGCTGACTGTCCTGGTTTGGAAAGACAGGTATCTGCCAGGGAAAGCTGGAGTTTCCCTTAGAATGGGGAATGTAAACCCCTCACCCCCTCCAAATTATAATTTTGCAATCAAGGGCTTTCAGGCAAAGATTTGGGAATAGGAATAACAGTTCTTTACCAGGAATATTAACAATACAAATGTAGTAGAAAACAAAACCACCCAACCAAACCAGCAAACAAACAAACAACAATTTTGGAGAACCCTGACAGAGTCAGAGCTACAACCTGACACCCTGTTGGTCAGGGGGTTGGAAGCAGTCCCAAAGTGAGTCCTCCTGGAAGTGGCAGATGTGGTTCTGGTGGAGCAGAGATGATCCTGTAGAACAAGGGTCCAGTGATGGTGAGAAGGGTCCAGTGATGGTGAGAAGGGTCCAGTGATGGTGAGAAGGGTCCAGTCTTCCTCCAGGAATCAGGTGAAGCCAGATCCCTGGTGTTCCTGTGTCTCAGTTTTATCCAGGTAGGAATGGTTGGCTCCCCCCACTGGGTGGAACATCTCACAATGGGATGATGGAATGTGGATGTTCTACTTTGGGGATGTGGCTTTTAGGGTGGTCTTAATGGTCCATTAGCAGAAAACATCCCCCTGGAGGGAGGACAGGAGGTGACAGAGATAACAAACACTGCCCCACCTGGTTTAACAGCTGGCCCATTATCAGAAGGCACCAGCCCCAGTCCTCCCAGAGTTACAAGAGATAAAGAAGAACATCTCCCCAGCTGCTTTTAACAGATGAAATAGAATACACACCTTTGTTTCCATAACCCAAGACACTGACCCAGGGACTCTAACACTGCCTTTCAGGTGCTCCATCCCCATGAGCATCAGTTCTGATGCAGCCCCTGGTGATGCAGGAATGGCTCCACGTCCTCCCGCCATGTCCTGAGTGGCGCCTCCCGGACCAGGCGCAGCGCAGCCGCCCTGCCCGCCCGCTCTCTCAGGTAAGAGCTGCCCCTGGGAGCCTTTCTCCTGGCAGCTTTTGGCACAGCTTGCAGGTTCCTGGGGGGGCAAACCAGGCCCTCTGTTCCTGGTGGTGGGGAAAGCTGCCAGCTCCAGCCCCCCATGGGCTGCACTTGAGGAGAGCGTGTGCTCTCCGGCTGCGAAGTGTTTTCCAAAGTAGGGGAGGAGAGACAACCTGCAGAGCTGGATTTAAAGCCTCTTTCACAATAAAGAACGGGAGGCTACTCTTAACAGCTCTTATGTATTTGGTTGGGCTTTTTTTTTTTTCTTTTTTTTTTTCCCTGGAAACTTGGAAGGAAGTCAGCTTTTGGTGAAAATGTAGGTTTTCTACTCTTCCTGGTTGCAGAGAAGAGCTTGGAAATAAGCCCCTGGTGGATGCTTAAGGCAGAGGAGGAATCTGACCTCTTATTAATCTAGATATCTTGAGGGAGGGATCTTGGGCTCCCTCCTCCTTCCCCAGGGTCTCTGAGCCCCAGGCCAGGCTCCTCACCAGAGGGGAGGGAAGGTCTCTGGAGACTCCTGGGTAAATGGCAGAGCAGAGTGAAGAACAGAAAGGTGTGGTGGCAGCTCTGCAAAGCTGCCTGCGCTCTGCACTGAGCTGTCATGAGGTGGTTTAGCACCTCTGGTGTCTGGGAAATGCTGCCTGGGCTCTGCCAGGCTGTGGATCCCTCCTTGCCTGCAGCTGTTGGCCCCAGGGTACCTCTCACCTGACTGGACACTGATGGACAGTGCCAAAGGTTCCCTTGGGCACTGGCAGTCTTCTTCCCAGGACAAATGAGCTCCCAGCTCTGCTTTTTTCTATTTTGGCATGCTTTAAGCATGAAAAGCAAGAGCTGAGCCTGAGGTTTCTCCCTGGTGTGGCTGACCATCAGCCTGGACCCGCTCTGCCTCAGGGAGCTGGGATCTGCAGGAGGAGGGCAGAGCTGTCTCTGGAGAGGCTCCAGCATGCAAGAATGGGGCAGGGGGCAGGCTCTTGGGGCTGAGTCAGGGTTTCTTGGCCCCAGGGAGGCTGTTAGGGTGCACGGGTGGTTGATAAACAGCCTGGCTAACGAGGTGAGGAGGGAGAGGGAGAGAACAAGATGGGAAAAGCCTTCCTGACCTGCCTGAGCAGTCCAAGCCTCTGTGAGGGGATCAGAGCCCTGTGGGATTTGCTGGGAGAGAGGAGGGCAGTGGGAGCAGGAGCAGTGTTAATGACAGACAGCTCCCTTGTTTGAAGGGGCTGCTGTTGCCACCAGCCTCCCCCTCTGATCCTTGCTGGTCCCAAAAGCTCTGGGCAGGCTGCAGACATCCTTAGCTGTGTCCTGGCCTCACTGAAGCCCCCTCCTCCTCCAGTCTGGGAGCTGCTCTCCCATCTGTTGGGCCCGAGAGGAGCTGAGGAGAGGAGCTGGCTGTGCTGGTCCCACGGGGAGGGACAGCACCCGTCAGATGTGCAGGAGAGGGAGAGATACTGGGAGCTTTTCTTTCCCTCCCTGTAGGTGGAAGAGAGCACGATAAAAATTCTGGGCGTCAGGACTGTGGGGGACACAAGAAGCCAGCCCAGAGCTTTTTTGGCAAAAAGAAACTATTTGCACTTGGTCCAGGCTGGCATGAACATCTGCTGGTACCCAGCACTGTGCTGGGACACGTGGGGGACAACAAGGGCATCTTTGACTTTTTTTTTTTTTGGGATTAGATCTCAAGACCTGTTTACCTTCTGGGTCACTGAGGCTTGCTGGGATGATTTCCTGGTGGATAAATCCCTTCCCTGGTGTGAAAAACGACGTTTCACCTTTTTTTATTAATTTATAAGTTTAATAAAAATAAAATAAAATAGAATAAAAATAGACAATTAAGGAGACAAATAAGGCAGCAACTCAGCTGAGGGTGTAGAGCAACACACCCCCCCATTCTAAATTCTTTGGTATTTATCAGTCTTGGTGTTGCATATTCAAAAAGAGACCAATGCATATTTAAACATCTGTTTCAAGGGTCCCCAAAATTTGCAGTTCCTTTATCTGTGCATGGCGCCTTCTAGCTGGCTAGGAGTCATAAATCCTTCTTAACTATAGAAGTTCCTTGTTCTTTATCTTTCACAGGGATGCAGATGGGTCTTCTGGTTTTTATCTTGTTAGAGGTTACAAAAAAAAAACAAAAAACCAAACTACAAACAAACAAAAAAACCAAAAAAACCCAAACCAAAAACTACAAACCATCTCTACATTGTTACCACTAAAAATTATACCATCGTTACATTTTTAAATTCTACAAATAAAAGGAAACACAGTACAACTTTCTTACATTATATGCATAACATTCATTCTAATATTTGTGAAAAGCCAACTCTGAACACCTGGCAAACACCCCTGCCTGCTCTGCGTGTGTGCTCCAGCATCTGAGCCGAGGTCTCTGCTGCTCATCCCAGCGCATCCCCTTTGCCCTGCCCGGGGAGGGGAGGGCAGGGCTGTTCCCCGGCGCCCGGAGCGATCCCCCTGCACACACACCTGGTGTCCCTGGTGTCTGCAGCGGGCAGATCCGTGCCCTCCTTGCTCTTTGAGGGCAGCCAGGGGGTTAAGGCAGGTCGGAGGCTGCTGGAATGCCGCTGGACAAAGCTGGGATTGAGGCAGTGCCGCCCCCCTGCACATTCCTGGGGGGTCAGTGCCCAGCTCCGCCGGGCTCCCCGTGCCTGTCCTGCTGGGAGGGAGGGATGCTGCTCCTCCGAGAGGGATGCTGCTCCTCCGGCCGAGCTCGGGGCGGATCCGGGGCTGAGCTCAGGGAGATGCGCTTGCCACAGCCTGCGTGAGTGTTGGGAGCCCGAAAATAAACCTGCTCCAGGGTGGAGGGGGAGTGAGGGTTCAGGCTGCTGCTGGGGCTCTGGGGAAGGGATACTCAGAAGGAAAGCACTGACTTCTCCCTCTGCTCGCTTGTGGGGTTTTGTCCGAGGGGAGCAGATGTTCAGCACCTGCTCTCTGCTTGGTCACTGCTACGTGATTGTCCGCGGGGCTCGGGATTTGCGGGCGTGGTGGGTTTTTAACTCGATAAATAAGGCTGGGAGGAGCGTGTTGTATGCAGAGCTGTTGCCCCCAGGTAGAGCTGATCCTTTCCTTTGGTATCCCCTGGCACGGAGGGCAGGGCTGGAGCATTCCCTGGCAGTGCCCCGGGACTGAGCTGCTTCAGTGCCATGAGCACCTGCACACGCAGAGCATTGATTTCTTTCTGTGTGCAAGCAGCACTTTTAGCTTGAGTGGATCATTATTCGTGGCCCCAAGAATCCTGTGAACTCTGTGGGTGATGGTTTTCTCTGTTTTTCTCGGTGTTCCTGGAGTGGCAGGATGGGGAGGCAGAGAACAGCCTGTTAGATGTTTTTAGATGAATCAAACTTAGCAGCAGTCTTGGCGATCGTTGGATTTTTCTCAGAGCACTGGTGTGGAGGGGGTATTTTTAGCTGTGAATTCCCTGTCTGGTTGTTTTCTCCTGCCTGTTGTTTTCCTCAGCTTGGCTGAACCTCTTCTCCAGACACCTCCACGAGCCCTTGGACCGGCACAAGTGACAAGTATCTACACATTCCCCTTGGAAGAGCTGCTGCTTTTCCCCCAAGGCAGCTGCCCTTATCTGGCCTGTTGTATGCTGTTTAGAAAGTACTAACACATTTAATTATGGTTGATTAAGCACCGGGGGATAATTATCTCAAGCGAGCTCTACTATCAAAGCAGCATCCGATCGAAGCGCTGCCATTTCTCCAACACAGCTCATTGATGTCTCACTTATGGGAAAGTGGCCATGTGTTTTGCTCAACAAACTGTGGTTTTTGGAGAGAAAAAAAATCCCCTCTCGCTCGCTGAGTCCTGTGTGTTGCTGTCACCAGCACGTGCAGAGTGCACTGTGAGCAGGCTAAAGGCTCAGGAGAGGGTTCCAACAAGGATTTGTTGTCCAGGGTTCAGAACCCTTTTTTTTTTTTTTTTTTTTTTTTTTTTTCCCAGCTGGTTGTGCTTCCCTTGTGTGGCTGGGTTAGGATTTTGCTGTCTTCTCTCCATGGCCTTTTGCAGCACCCTTCCCACGGCTGCTCATTCTGGAGAGCTGCGGAGGAGAAGCAGCATCTGTGGAGGAGAAGTGGCTTCTCAGATTTGCCATGCAGGCAGGGAATATCCTGGAGCCTCTGTAGAGGAGCAGGTGGCAAGTGCCAGTATTGGGGATGGCAAAGAGGATGTTGGCAGATCCCCTTGGTCCCTAGGAACAGCAGGATCAGCCTCCTCTCGAAGCACAGCAGCTCTGTGTAACATGGGAAAAATCATCCTTAGCCCTGCAGGCACTGTGAGACATGAGGAGGACCAGCTCTGGCTTAACAGCTCTCAGTGAGATAAGCTCATTGCTGGATAACTGAAAGCAGGAGAGATGTGCAGGAAGCCCTCCCTTCCACCTTCCACCTTTGCTCTTAGCGCTGCTGGAGCTAGCACTGCATCCTTCTTCCAGAGACAGCCAGGAGTTTCCTGGGAGCTGCCAGCAGACCACTTAAGGAACAGCCCAGCCCCCTTGAGAGCTGAAAAACCAGTCAGGGTTAGGGCAGAGAGGGGTGGGTGCCCCCAGGCAGGTTCCCAAGGCACAGCAGTCTCTGGATGCAGCCTGGTTCTGTTCCTGCCCAGGTTGAAGCCTCACAGGATGCTGCAGGACCTTCGTGTGTAACCCCCCGGGCTCCGAGCAGTGCTGCCGGGCTCCAGGCCCCTCTGGAGATGAATCTTTGCTGGAACGAGATCAAAAAGAAATCCCACAGCCTTCGGTAAGAGACCTGCCTGGAGCAAGCTCCGGGCTGGCCTGGCCTTCCAGCTTTGCCTGCTGCTTGTGATTGTCAGGAGGCTTTTGAACTTTTTTGCTTGATGAGCCACACGAATTCCCAGTGACCTTGGCTCAGCTGCCCCTCTGGTCCACAGGCTTTTGAGTCTCCTTTTGCTGGAAAGCATCTCCTCCATTTCTCCCTATCCCATCCTCTCCTCCCTCCCCCAGTTCCCTGCTGCTTGCTTTCTGCTGCTCTCTCTATCCTCTGCCACCCCTGCAGTTGTGTCTTTTTGCCCCCTGGCTTTGCCTCCACCTCCTGTGTGCCTGTCCCTTCACTGGGAGCCCTCTCCACTGCGTGAGGGCAACGTGCCTTGCAGACTGTCAGAGTTTGCAGCTCCACAGGCAGCATGACAGAGAGCTTAACTGGGGCGTGTTAATTGTCTCCTGCCTTAATCCAAGGCTCCTGGAAGCTGCCCAGACATGTAAATGCCATTCCAAGCCCCCCTTGCTCGCCAGAGCAGTTCTGACCCACAGGCAGACACAGAATGAGTGTCCTCTGCTCTTGGCTCCAGGGTGAGGAGCAGCTTCAGTTTCTCGTCCTCAGTGCCTCACCCCAGCTGGCAGTGCAGCCTCTCTGCTGGCTGGGGGTCATGCACAGCCCGTGCTAAGGTGTGCTGCCAGTCCCTGAGGAGGTCCTGGGGGTCAGCACCCAGCCATGGTCCTGTCCTGTCCTCTCCTCTCCATCTCACTCTCCATCTCACTGTCCTTGCTCTCCTGCCAGGGCTCGGCTGGAGGCCTTCTCTGACCACAGTGGGAAGCTGCAGGTGCCTCTCCAGGAGATCATTGACTGGCTGGGGCAGAAGGATGAGGAGCTGTCGGCGCAGCTGCCCCTGCGGGGCGATGTTCTCCTGGTGCAGCAGGAGAAGGAGACACACGCGGTGCGTCCCTCCTGCCTCCCCTGCTCCTGGGGATGGGCTCTGGGTGGGCAGCCCTGCTTGGCACCCCTGCCTCCTGTCACTGCCCCCATGCCACAGCCTGTGGGGGCACCAGTCCTTGAGTGTCTCCATCTCTGCTTCCTGAGAAAAGGCAGAGCCCGTCTGGTGTTAGACAATAAACCCACATTACAGCCACACCTGCAGCTGGTGCTGAACCCTGCCATTTGTAGTGGCTTCCCTGTGTCCTGCCTCTCACTGGCCTCTGCTTTTGGGATCCTGGAGGCTGAGAAGGCTGGTTGCTCTAGGGGCAGTCCTGTGGCTGGGACACGAGTGATGCCTGCAGGAAGGTGTTATCATGATACCTGACACTGGGGTGCACCCAGACAGATCAGAGTTTCCTGCTCCCATGTTCACACCATTTTCTTCTCACTGCCAGTGGCTGTTGGGCTTTAGTTGTTCTTACCTTGAAAACAAAAATAAAATGTTTACTGCTGCCATCCCTCATTCCTTGCTGGAGCTTCCCTGGTGCACAAACAGCCCATCCAGCAGGCAGCACTGCTGTGGGAGCTGCGGTTGGAGGGGAGGAGAGGACATACTAGACTAGCGTGCCTCTGAAGTCTTCCCTGGCAGATGTGCTGCTTTGGGGCATCCTTCTGTTCCTCTCCTTGCTCCTGCAGCAGCTGGACCTGTTGCTGAGCAGCTGCTGGAAGGGTTGTTAGCGTGGCCATGCTCTCACTGCACGAGTGAGGAGCGTCTCCAAGCAGTGCCTCTGAGAGCACCATAAATAAAACAGCTCCTCTTGTGCAGCCCTGGCTCAGCACACCATTCTGGGCTTGCTGTTCTGCCTCCCCACTCCAGCAAAGCTGCAGGCCAAACCTCTGCAGGAGCCACCTTCTGGCAGGTGGTCATGCCTTCCCTGAACTTCAAAAATATTTCTCTTAACACTGACTTCTCTCTGTGCCTCCACTGAGGTTTGGGCCTTGGGGTGAATAAATCACTGCAGCATTTGGCAAGGGGGCAGCCAGGGCACAACTTTCTGGCTTAGCCTGCTGTCTCTCATCTCTGTGCTCTCCTCTCCAGGCTTTCATGGAAGAAGTGAAGGCTCGAGGACCATACATTTACTCTGTCCTGGAATCAGCACAGGCTTTCCTTTCCCAGCACCCATTTGAGGAATTAGAAGAACCAACTTTGGAAAGCAAAGGTTTGTGGAGCTCCACTTTTTTTTTGTTCCCTGGTTTCACAGCTCCTCCTGGGCTGGCCTGGAGAGGGTGGAGCGGAGATGGCTGCTGTGGCACAAAGCAGCACATCTGCCTCACAGCACCCTGCCCAGGCTGTGCCCTTCCTTTGGCCAAAGCTCAGGCTGGCACAGAGCAGTGTCGCTGTCCCAGGGAAAGGCAGAGGCTTCTGGTGCAGCCCATGATGGGGGCACCTCATGAGGCAGCACCAGATGTGCTCTGGGGTTGGTTTTTAAAAGGCAGCACAGCTTCTGCCTGTGAGTACAGAGAGGCTGGATACCTAGGGGAGCTGGTGCAGAGATGGATACTATTATTTCCTGTTTTCCTTCATTTTTTTTTCCAGTTTTCCTTAGATTTTTTGTTTTAATCTCTCATTTCCCTGTCCTCCCTCCATCCCTTGCCCCGCTCTCCTCTGGGTTGGGCTCTCATGTTTGCTCCCTGCTCCCCTCCTGCTTTTCCTCCCTATTGACGACTGATAGAGAGGAGGGAAGACTGATTGGGTGATCAGAATTCCATTTTACTCAGATTTTCCAAAAGCTTATATACCATTTCAGGAAGGTGAATAATTTCCCATTACAATAATCTGGTTAAAGATCATACAGACAACTTACACATTTTACAACATTTGCTTGCAGAGCTTGTGTCTTGGTTTGGAAAGACAGGTCTCTGCCAGGGAAGGCTTGAGTTTCCCTTAGAATGGAGAATGTAAACCCCTCATCCCCTCCAAATTACAATTTTGCAGTTAAGGGCTTTCAGGCAAAGATTTGGGAATAGGAATAACAGTTCTTTACTGGGAATATTAACAATACAAACGTAGTAGAAAACAAAACCACCCAACCCAACCAGCAAACAAACAAACAACAGTTCTGGAGAACCCTGACAGAGTCAGAGCTACAACCTGACACCCTGTTGGTCAGGGTGTTGGGAGCAGTCCAAAAGTGAGTCCTCCTGGAGTGGCAGATGTGGTTCTGGTGGAGCAGAGATGATCCTGTAGAACAAGGGCCCAGTGATGGTGAGAAGGGTCCAGTCTTCCTCCAGGAATCGGGTGAAGCCAGATCCCTGGTGTTCCTGTGTCTCAGTTTTATCCAGGTGGGAATGGTTGGCTCCCCCCACTGGGTGGAGCATCTCACAATGGGATGATGGAATGTGGATGTGTTAGTTTGGGGAGGTGTTAATGGCCCATTAGCAGAAAATATTCCCGTGGAGGGAGGATGGGCTGTGAAAGAGATAACAAACACTGCCCCACCTGGTTTAACAGCTGGCCCATTATCAGAAGGCACCCACCCCCCTGCTCCCAGAGTTACAAGAGATAAAGAAGAACATTTCCCCAACTGCTTTCAGCAGATGAAATAGACATTTTTGGTTCCATAACCCAAGACAGCTTGACTGACTCTCCTCTCTTCCCATAAGCAGGTTTAATCCCGTCTTCTGTCATCTTCAGAGTTCTGTTGGTTCCTGCCGTGGCATCTTGGTTATCAGCCCAGCTGTGCTAATTCAGTCTGTTTGGCTCCCTGTCCTGCGTGTTCCCACACCTCCCCAGATGTGTCCCCGCGGCACCGGATCCAGAACATCAGCCGCTTTGTCTGGAAGCAGGCCAACGTGGCCAGCGAGCTGTGGGAGAAGCTGACCGCCCGCTGCGTGGACCAGCACCGCCACATCGAGCGCACCCTGGAGCAGCTGCTGGAGATCAGAGGGGCCATGGAGGAGCTCAGCACCACCCTGGACCAGGCTGAGAGCGTGCGGGAGACCTGGGAACCCATCGGGGACCTCTTCATCGACTCCTTGCCGGAGCACATCCAGTCAACCAAGGTACTGCTGGCTCTGAGCAGGCTGCACTTGGCCCTGGAGGGGATGAAATGGGGCTTCCCAGGAGGGCAGGGCTGCTCCCATGGGCTGCTCAGTCTAAGGCAGCCTTGTCAGCTGGGATCTCCTTCCCACAGCCCCCCTGCTCTGTGAGGGGGGTTTGGCCAGCAGCGTCCTGAGCAACTGGCCCTGCTGAGCACCTTGTCATGGCACAGACCTTACACAGGTACAGTGGCTGAGCACAGCCAAGTCATTGTCCCTTTTCCATTTATCAGGAGTAATCTGCAGCCTGGTTAGCTTGGTTGGGTATGTTTTTTCCCCTCCCAAGGTACCCTGTGGGAGGGTTAGTCAGCAGTGGCTTGGCAGCCACTAGCCCACCCTAGCTTGTAGCAAAGGAAAAAAGATCCAAGTCCTGGCTACTCACCTGCTTCTTTTCCTTTTTTCTGCTCTGTGCCTGTGTCCCCTGGGCATTGGACTCCAGCTGTTCAAAGAGGAGCTCTCCCCCATGAAGGATGGGGTGAAAGTGGTCAATGATCTTGCACACCAGCTTGCCATCTCAGATGTCCACCTGTGCATGGAGAATTCCCGCACCCTGGAGCAGATCAACACCCGCTGGAAACAGCTGCAGGTGGGAAGGAGTCAGGGGCAAGCACTGCAAATAAACCATGGGCCCGAGGGTGCTGGGAAGGGCTGTCACTGCTGAGCTTCAAGGGTGATAAAGTGTGGCAGAGCGGGATGTTAGAGCTGGTGTTCCTGGAAGAGAAGTGCATCAGGTCAGTGTGAGGGAAGAGTCTGGTAAATCTGCAGAGATCTTGGTCAGGAAAAGGCAGTGGGAGGAACAAAGGGAGAACCAGGATGTGTTGGTGGAGGGGGTCAGTACCAGCTGTGACTGCTTTGATGTCTGTGACAGTGTGGATACAGGTGAGCTGGAGATGAGGCTGTGCTTCCTCAGCCTCGTGGGAGGATTTAGCAGACTGCAGGAAGACACAGACACCGAGACGGGAGAGGAAGGAAGAGCTGGGGCATGTCTGAGTCCACCCACAAACCTTCCTGAATGGGTCATCGATCCAAAATGCCTGTTGGAGTGCCAGTGAGTTATTTTTCACTTCTCCAGGCCTCCATAAACGAACGCCTGAAGCAGCTCCAGGACGC
Source organism: Phylloscopus trochilus trochilus (assembly GCA_016584745.2). NCBI lineage: Eukaryota > Metazoa > Chordata > Aves > Passeriformes > Phylloscopidae > Phylloscopus > Phylloscopus trochilus. The sequence goes on from WQNJ02000046.1 coordinate 5,753,923, forward strand.
CCACCGGGACTTCGGGCCGGGCTCCCAGCACTTCCTCTCCTGTACGTGAGTGGGTCCCCCTGGCTCCTGCCATCAGGTTGCCCCTGCAGAGCAGCCTGGGCTGTGGCACAGGAAAACAGGGTGCAGAGTCCTCAGGGTGCTGAGCCCAGAGCCGTGCACAGGCTGGAAAAGGGCCCAGGCTGGTTCCCGGTGCATGGAAGCCAAAGCAGGAGGCATCTCCAAAGTTGGAATTGTGCTGCCTCACCTCATGGGACCAAGGGTGGGGTGTGAGGGTGGTATCCCTTCAGAGCACAGAGCTGTGACACTCACAGCAGCAGCTCCCAGGGGACACTGGCACTGTCAGCCTCAGAGCAAGGCAGCAGATGGCAGGGAAAGGCAGTCCCTCATATCCCATGTTGGTTATTTGGAGGCTAAAAATGTGCCTTTTCAGGAGGTTTTCACTTGTGTGGCGAGGCAGAGGGACACTGTTTTTACAGATCAGAGCTGTTGGCTGACAGCTCTCAGGCCTGCAAAGGGTGGGCAGCAGGTTGTGCCCCAGAGCCTGGGGTCCATCCTTGGAAATGCTGAGCCCTGCAGAGTCCCCACATGTCAGTGGGATTTGTTGGCCTGTGCTTCTCTGCATACTCCTGTCTGAAAGGAAGAATGACTTTTCCAGTTGCTGGAATTGATATGCTACCTGTGAAAAAGGAAAATAGCTGAGGGTCATGCCATGGCTTCCATCCTCTATATAACATAGAATGGCAGGCAGCTGGAATGGGATGAATCCTCATCTTCCCAAGATACTGCAGCTGGCACACAGAGCAGGAGTAACAGGAACAACAGATTCTTTGGGTGTTTGAGCCTGGTCCTAACAGGCAGTGCTGTGTCTGTGTGCCCAAATCTCATCTGCTATGAGGCCACAAGGTTGCCTTGGGCATCATCAGAAGCATCAGGAAATGTCTCTTCCTGAGTTCTGAACTCTGCCCCTGGCTTGAGAGGCAAGATGTCTCTGACAAGACCAGCAGTCTTGAGCCTTTGTTATAGGCAGCATCCCCTTGCCTGCACCAACACCTCCAGCTGGTGGTTTGGGCAAATGCAGCCTTGGCACAGTCCTGCTGGGCTGGCATCAGAAGCAGCATCAGCCTAGAGGAGCCTTTGGTGTTGATCTGACAGGTGTTTCTCTCCTTGCAGCCTCTGTCCAGGTCCCCTGGGAGCGAGCCATTTCCCCCAACAAAGTGCCATACTACATCAAGTGAGTGTGTTCCCAGACACAGCCCGAGGTCTTCCCTGGCCTGGTGGGATCAGGAGCTGGGCACCAGTGGGGAGAGGGGGTCAGTGAACAGACTGGAGTGAGAACTCACCTCCAGTGCAGCAGGTCTTCCTCAGCCTGACAGATCCAGGCTTTCCCTGCCTGCTGGGATGAGGGGAAAGCCCAGCTGGAAGGAGAGGGAGCTGGCAGCAAGTGGGGATATCCTACTGTGGGCATCCTTCATGCTGCTGTGGCTGGGGAGTGTGCTCAGTGGGATGCAGCAGTGTCTGCAGACACAGACACACTTGCTCCCAGCACTGGCCAGGCCCTTTTTTTTTAATCTCTCATGGCAGCTCTTGGTTACCAGGTTGACTCTTGGTCTCCATCTATTTTGCTTCCAGCCACCAGGCCCAGACGACGTGCTGGGACCACCCAAAGATGACAGAGCTGTACCAGACACTGGGTAAGGAGGCTGTCACAGAACCATTTGAGCAGCACTTGCCTTTTTGCAGCCTGGGGTGCACCTGAGATTCCCCCAGGCCCCCTGCTCCCCTCTGTGGCACAGGGTCCCCCAGAGCAGTGGGGTGTGACCCCCACCAGGCTCTGCTCCTCACTCCCCTTCATGTGCTCTCCTTCTGCTGGTGAGGCTGGGGTCTGACAGCTGCAACTGCTGCTTCCTGCCCTGGAGATCAGGATGTTGTGCTGTGGCTTTATTCTTGTTTTCCTGTGCCCCTGCAGCGGATTTGAACAACATCAAGTTCTCGGCGTACCGGACGGCCATGAAGCTGCGGCGGGTGCAGAAAGCCCTGCGACGTGAGTGTGCCCAGGCTCCCCCTCCTGCTGGGGCTCCCTCAGCCAAGGCATTAAACTAACACGAGCTTTTATCAGCACATCAAAGGCAGGGAGGCACCAGGGGACAGGTAGCTGAGGCGAGAAACCAGCCTGGGAAGCGGAGCAAATCCAGCAGTCTGTGTCAGCGCCTTTCCCCCCAGGCTCGGGGTGGAGATGACTCGAGGGCAGGTGTTACCCAAAGGGGTATGAGAGCAAAGTGGTCCAGCTCGGGGTTACAAAGCTGTGGGATCAGGCAGGAGCTCACCAAGCAGCTCCAAAGGAGCGTGGAGAAGGTGTGAATGTAACTGAGAGATGAAGCCAGCCTCACTGGCAGGGACAGAGAGGGCTTCACTGCTTAAAGAGGAGGAAGGGAGCCAGTAAATCTGACTTCTGCACTCTTGGAGGATTAATAGCCAGGTGAATATGATACGACAGGAGTTCAGACATCTCTCCAAGAGGTAGCTGCTCCCTGGAAACTGCTGAGGAGTTTCTGGTGGAACAGGCAAGCAGGCAGATGGGAATCTGATAGATGCAGCATCCTTGGCTGCTCAGAGCTTTTGACAAAGCCTCTCACCTAAGGCTCTGTCAAAGTTAAGCGGCAGCAGGCTGAGGGAAATCCTCCTCCTGAATTAATGCATGAAGGGGAGGAGGTACAGCCAGGCAGCAGTGGGGTCCCAGGCAGACCTGTGCTCCTTGACATGCTGTGAAAGGGCTGGGAGAAGACAACGAGTCAGGGTAAGAGGAGGTTGGGGTCTCAAAGAAGTGGAGTGTTTTCATAGCACTGTGTTGATCAGGCTGTCCTGTACCCAGGGCCATTCAGGGACGATGTGATGCAAATGGAAGAAAGCAGCAGTTGGCTTTTGCCACCCTGTTAGGGTGTCCATGCAGCAGCAGGCAAGGTGTGGAGAGGAAACAGGGGCAGAGAGCAAAGGAGAGCCCTCCTGTGTGCTGCTTGTGCATCTTTGGTTGTGCATCTCTTGCATCTCACAAGCTGCACTCTCGCCTTCATTCCACCCCAGAAATGACTTGAATAAGTGCTCTTTATTCAAGATATATCTGAGAAAAGGGCAAGGAGGTTGCCAAGGCAGCTTTCCCATGATGAGAAGTTTGATGGAGTGGCTGTGTAGGGAAGAGGCAGTGAGGGATAGATCAGAGCCATATGCAGTCGTGGGCAGTGTGGACACGAGGGTGGGCAGGAGTGATACTCCCTGGCATGGAAACTGGGGCTTCCCAGTGCAAGTGTAGCAGCTTTGACAGGAGAAGGGAGGACTTCTCCACAGAGTGAAGTTACAGTGTGGAAAAGACACACAGTCCCCTGGGTGCTGTGAATATAAATGGTCTCAAAGGTGGAGAGGCTTTCAGGAGAGAAATATTGCTGGTTGCTAACACAGTAGCACATACAACCTGCAGCCGTAGGAATCTGAAAGCAGAGCAGCCAGGGCAGCTCACGCTGTCCTAGCCCTGTTTTGGGTTTGTGCCTGAAGTCCCTCACCCTGTCAGAGCTGGAGACAGGGTTGATCCATCTCTGGGCAGTTGCTTGTAGGGTCTGTGTGGGTCTGTGCCCCCTCACCTGCCCACACCAGCCTCACAGGGACCTGGCACGTGCAGAGAGGCCAGCACAGGGCTCTGCACAGAGCCTTCCATGGGTAGCATTTTTATGGCCATGGCTGGACACAGTAACAAGGAAAAAAGGTCACAGAGAATGGTGGCTCAAGGTGGAGATGTGGTATTTTGGGAGAAGTTTACAGGCCAGAGAGAAGTTCTAGGAGCTGCACCCATCCTACCAACATCTTTCCCAACACGATGGGACTAACACTGCCCCAGGTTAGGGCAGGGCTGCATCTCTCTCCTCTTGGTTCTCACCTCTCTCATGTCCCCTCTGACCCCTCTGCCTGTGCTTTCTGTGCAGTGGACATGGTCACCCTGGCCACGGCTTTGGAGATCTTCAACGAGCACGACCTGCAGCCCAGCGACCGGGCCATGGACGTGGTGGAGGTCATCCACTGCCTGACCGCCCTCTACGAGCGGCTGGAGGAGGAGAGGGGCATCCTGGTCAACGTGCCCCTCTGCGTGGACATGAGCCTCAACTGGCTGCTGAACGTCTTTGACAGGTACCTCCCCTCCCTCTGTCCCTCCAGCCCCGGGGCTGCCGTGCTTGGGAGGAAACCTCAGTGCTGCTCTTCCAGCTGGCAGCGCTGCAGAAAGGTTCTGCCTGCTGCTGAGGGAGGCTGCCTGGTGTGTGCTTGCCTTGGTGACCTCCCTGCCAGACATAAAAACCAGAACAAAACCCCACTCTGGAACGTTTGCCAGGCTGTGCAATGTCTTGTCCTGCAGTGGCCGCAGCGGGAAGATGAGGGCTCTCTCCTTCAAGACGGGCATCGCGTGTCTGTGCGGGACTGAGGTCAAGGAGAAGTTCCAGTGTGAGTCCCTTGTGCCTCCTTCCCCTGGAACCTGCTGTGCATTCACCTCGGGAAAGCAGGAGGGGTTTTGTTTCCTGGCTTAGACCTTCTTTGCCCAGGAAGAGCAAAGGAACAGCTTTCCTGCAGTGACTAAGCTGCTTGCATCATCACCTCTCCCTCCCTCCCTGGGCCTACGCCACCAAAATTAGGAGGCATTTTTGTAGACTGGCTGGTGCTGCAGTGAGTGATCTTGCTTGCATGGCACTGCAAGGAGCAGTGCAGACAAGGCACACAGGACAGTTATCCAGTGCTTTCCAGAAGGAAAATACCAGGGGGTGCGTGGCTGGGGGGAGGTAGGTTTCAGGCAAATTGCTTTCCTCGCTGCATTTTAACCATGGAATATTGTGGATGGGAATGTTGTGTGTAGCACAGGGAGCACCAAGGGTTAAATGAAGGGATTGGGCTGATCCATAGAGGACGGGCCAGCTGGGGCTGTTTAATAAATGATGTGTGTAACCCCTGCCCAAAGAAGACACTCAGCTGCTTTATTAGGAGCTGGAAGGATACTGGGGAAAGTTATTTAATCACAGCTCAGGATTTTCCCCTTAATTGATTGATTAGTTGGTTAATTGGTTAATTGGTTAATTTTCCCCTTAATTTCCTCTCTGCTGGATGGGGGGAGTTGCTGTAAAAGACTCCTGTAAAGGACAAAGACTCAGAAGGCTGAGATGACTCCAATTCTGTGTCTATTCTCAGTACACCTGTCTTTACACCTTTTTACAATGAACCCACCCAAAGGGGTGGATCCTTGGACCACATTGGTCACATCAGAGGGACACGGAGCAAAGTCCCTCCTTGGGAGTGGAATGCAGGAAAACGGGATAGTTTACAATAACATACCCTCGTTTACCAGAATTGTGCCTGGGAGCAGAATTTCAGAAAATCAAAACATTGCAGGCACGAACCGTGGCTACAGGGGGGTGGGGTCCCTGGTGTGACCCTGGGGTGTCACCCGTGTCCCTGCCCTGCCCGCAGATCTCTTCAGCCAAGTGGCCAACGCCGGGGGGCTCTGCGACCAGCGGCACCTCGGCGTCCTGCTCCACGAGGCCATCCAGGTGCCGCGGCAGCTGGGGGAGGTGGCAGCCTTCGGGGGCAGCAACGTGGAGCCCAGCATCCGCAGCTGCTTCCGCTTCGTGAGTGCGGGGCTGGGGCAGCTCTGCCGGCTGGGGATGGGCTCCAGGGGACCTGCACCCCGCCGAGGCCTGGCCCCCGCTCTCAGCAGCCCCTTCCTTCCTCCCCCTCCCCAGAGCAATGGGAAGTCTGCCATCGAGGCGTCCCAGTTCCTGGAGTGGGCCAACCTGGAGCCGCAGTCCATGGTGTGGCTGGCGGTGCTGCACCGCGTGGCCGTGGCCGAGCAGGTGAAGCACCAGACCAAGTGCTCTGTCTGCCGGCAGTGCCCCATCAAGGGCTTCAGGTAAGGGCTGTCAGACGGGGCCCTGGCCCTGAGGGTGGCCTGCAGGAGAGAGCTGAGTGTGCTCTGTGCTCTTGGAGAGCCTGGAGCTCTGCAGGCAGCAGGGTTGCAGGGTAGAGCAGATGCCAGCTAAGGGAAAGCAGCAGAGTGCTTTTCTGGGGTCTTCAGCCATCAGCACTGTGGGTTCACTGGGTTGTTAGAGCAACACGTGCCACCTCTGTACCCTCCCATGACCTCTTCTTGGGCTTTAAACACGTGCTTTGATGACTTCCAGTGCTTCCCTGTGGCCTCTTGACCTCTCCAGGTATCGGAGCCTGAAGCAGTTCAATGTGGATATCTGCCAGACCTGCTTCCTCACCGGGCGAGCCAGCAAGGGCAACAAGCTGCACTACCCCATCATGGAGTACTACACCCCGGTATGGGGCTGGGCTGGGCTGGCAGGGCCCTGTCTCAGAGCAGGACCCACTGATGGCAGCAGCCCTGTGGGGATCAGGCTGGTGCAGCCCCACAGGCAGATCCCTGGTGTAGTTTTGTGCCCTCTGCATGCTGGAGGCTGCCCCTGCTATTCTGGGGCTCGTGGTGAGCAGGGTTGCATGGCCCCCAGTGCCCAGCTTGGCCTGTGCCAACCCCTGAAAGTGGGGGTTATAGCCTGAGTGGAGGGGAAGGGACTGCAGAAGTCCTGTGGAGCTCAGAGTGGAGCCAGGGGATGCTGCTGGCTCTGGAGGTGGGGACTGCAGATACTGAGAGGGCACTTTTGGAGGCTGTCCAAGCTGAGCACTAAAACTCAGTGAGGGTATGCTCTCCAAGGAAGGGAGATGACTCTGTTCCCCAAAATATTCCTTCCTGCATCCCCAGAACCTGTTCCCTCCTGAACCTCAAAGGGAGCCCAGGGCACTGTGTCGTTCTTGTCCCTGAGCCCCTGATGAACAGTGGTGTTGCTGCTCTGGGCCACACAGGGTGAGGCTCCAGGCAGGGCACACCAGCTCAGGAGGAGGTGATGCTTTCCCTGCCCTTGTTTTCAGCCCCTTGGGAAGTGGTTGCACATCTGTGAGCCCCCTGGCTGGGGCAGAACCACAGACAGGCCACTCTGCAGTGCAGCATCCTGGCCCTTAAGCTTCACAGGCTCACAGAGCTGCTGTGTGCCCTCCTCGCTTCCTCAGTCCCATCTGCCTCTTCCCCCACGGAGCTCATGCCCAGCCTGAGGGGACTCCTTTCCTGTAGATGCTGACCTGGGGACCCCCCACTTCTCATTCAGCAGGCACCTCTGTCATCCTTGTGTCTCTGCAGACCACCTCCAGCGAGAACATGAGAGACTTTGCCACGACCCTGAAGAACAAGTTCCGCTCCAAGCAGTACTTCAGCAAGCACCCACAGAGAGGTTACCTGCCCGTCCAGTCTGTGCTCGAGGCTGACTTCTCTGAGACGTGAGTGGGTGATGTCTTTTGGCCCAGAAAGAGACCTGGGCTCTGTGGATGGAAAGAGCATCTCAGCTCACACAGGGCTCCTGGGGCAGGGCTGCAGGAGCACTTGCTCTGGGGGTTGTTCTGGAAGGCACAGAGATTTCAGTCTCTGTCCAGCCCATCCCTGGCTCTTCTCAGGCAGGTGTGATCAGCCTCCCCCAAGCCCTGCTGATTGCTGTGCATCTCTTGCAGCCCGGCCTCCTCCCCGATGCTGCCACACGCTGACACACACTCCCGGATCGAGCACTTTGCCAGCAGGTACCACCACGGGGCTCTGCTGCCCTGCCTGGGCACAGGGCACCACCCTGCTGGCTGTGGGGGGGCTTTGGGGCAGATAAATGGTCACAGACCCCTCCACCTGCCCCAGCACGCTGCAGGGGCAGGCAAACTTGCTCAGAGCAAGGATGGGGTGGGCTTTGCCATAGCAGTGATGCTGTTAAAGATCACAACAACACAGACTCCAACTCAGAGGGCTGACACGTGGCTGATGCTGTGTGAATTGGCAGCAAAGACCATGCATGGGACAGCAGATGTCTGGGTGATGCAGCAGCCTCTGTGTGCTGTCCTGCTCTTCCCAGGATGAGCTGCAGGGTGGATTCTCAGCAGGCACATCCCTCGGTGTCTTGTCCTGCTCTGTGTCCTCACCAGAGCTGTTTGCCAGCTTCCCACTGCTGCTTCCCTGTGGTTTGTAGGGCCTCTGCCCTCACTGTGGGGACCCAAGGGAGCCTGTACTTGTAGCTCAGGTCTCAGGCTGGAGCTGGAATTCTTGCACCCCTTTCCTTTGCTTGTGAGAGAGGAGGCTGAGCCCACTGCACAGCAGCAGTGTATCTTTATTCTAGAGACTGACACCCAGAGCAGCAGGGTCTTTTGGTTTTTAAAAAGGCAGAGCTCTCCAGAGCCTGTGCAGAGGGGCAGACTGGTGCAGGCCAGGTGGGAGACCCTGCCAGAGAGGAGTCTTGCAGGGGCTGCTGCAAGTAGAGTGCACTGAGCAGACATTTAGGGTGTCTCTGACCATACCTCAACTTTTTTTTTTTTTTCTCTTCTCTCCAGGCTTGCAGAGATGGAAAGCCAGAGTTGTTCCTTCTTCAGTGATAGCCTGTCCCCTGATGACAGCCTGTGAGTTTTCCTTTTCCTTTTCCTCACCTCCTGATGAGTCAGGGCTCCTGTGGCTCTATCCATGCCTAGCTTGGTACAGAAGTGCTTTCCTTCCCAGTCCCATTGAGTGAGAGGCTCTTGGGGCTCTAGCCCCAGCTACCAGGGATGCTCAGCCCCTTCTGAGCTCTAGGCCTGGAGCTGCCCTCTGAGCCTGCCTCCCTCCATGCTGTCCTTCCCCAGGGGCACACAAATCCCCTGATTTTCCCAACTGAGGTGTTTCTCCACCTGCTGGAACAGGGACGAGGACCAGTACCTGCTGCGCCATTCCAGCCCCATCACCGACAGAGAGCCTGGGGGCAGCCAGCAGGGTCCAGGCAGCCTCAGCATGGATGACAAGGGAGAGCTGGAGAGAGTCCTGGCCCACTTGGAGGATGAAAACAGGTAGAGACATGGGCAGCTCTGAAAGTGGGGGTTATAGCCTGAGTGGAGGGGAAGGGACTGCAGAAGTCTTGTGGAGCTCAGAGTGGAGCCAGGGGATGCTGCTGGCTCTGGAGGTGGGGACTGCAGATGCTGAGAGGGCATTTTTGGAGGCTGTCTAAGCTGAGCACTAAAACTCAGTGAGGGTATGCTCTCCAAGGAAGGGAGATGACTCTGTTCCCCAAAATATTCCTTCCTGCATCCCCAGAACCTGTTCCCTCCTGAACCTCAAAGGGAGCCCAGGGCACTGTGTCGTTCTTGTCCCTGAGCCCCTGATGAACAGTGGTGTTGCTGCTCTGGGCCACACAGGGTGAGGCTCCAGGCAGGGCACACCAGCTCAGGAGGAGGTGATGCTTTCCCTGCCCTTGTTTTCAGCCCCTTGGGAAGTGGTTGCACATCTGTGAGCCCCCTGGGTGGGGCAGAACCACAGACAGGCCACTCTGCAGTGCAGCATCCTGGCCCTTAACCTTCACAAAAGGCAAAGCTCTGAGTCGTGGGCCACCCGCAGCGTGCAGCTCCCGGCTGTTTCCAGCAGTCCCTAGGAGGGGATGCTGACCTGGGCTGTCCTGCAGGATCCTCCAGGGAGAGCTGAGACGTTTGAAGTGGCAGCATGATGAGGCAGTGGAGTCTCCAACCTTGGCCACGGGCTCTCCCGAGTCGGTGCAAGACCCGCGGAACGAGGAGCTGCTGGCAGAGGCGCGGATCCTCCGGCAGCACAAGAGCCGCCTGGAGACACGGATGCAGATCCTGGAGGACCACAACAAGCAGCTGGAGTCACAGCTGCACAGGCTGAGGGAGCTGCTGCTGCAGGTAGGCTCAGAGCAAGGATGGGGTGGGCTTTGCCACAGTAGTGATGCTGTTAAAGACCACAACGACTCAGAGAGCTGACAATGACTCTGTTTATTACCTGAGAATTTCCTCCCTTTTATGCTGTTCTACAAAGAACAACCCAATGGGTGGAAGAAAGACAAACTTCTTCAATCACATTGGTCAGACCAGAGGGACATCAAGAAGAAGTCCCTCCTAGGGAAAGGAATGCAAACAAAGGTCACAGTTAGGAAAACGTGTCTCTTGTTGGCAGAAAACTCTCTGGGAAAAGAGTTTCAGAGAAACCAAAACACCACAGCACCAACCAGGGCTACACAGCAGAGCTGTGACAGTGGTACAAAGAGGATGGGCAGAGCAGGGGAAGCCAGGAATGGGGGATCATGGCAAGCTTCTCACAGCTCTTCTCACTCCAGCCTCCAGCAGAGTCAGAAGGCAATGGTTCAGCAGCCTCTTCCTTGGCTTCATCTCCACACCAGTCAGAAGGCAGTCAGGCAAAGGAGAAAGAGCACAACACCCCTGACACTGAAACTGCAGGTGAGGTTTGGGCTTGGGCTGAGCTCCTGGCCCTGCTCCCTTGTTTCCACGCTGCAGGAGGCTGCCTGCACCCTGCCATCCTGCAGAGATGCTGGCAGCCAGGTGGATGTCCAGAGAGCTTCTTCATACCCACCTGCCCTCCTTCCCACTGCAGATGAGGTGGAAGCCAAAACCCAGGAAGTCAGCATGTGCCTGGAAGACATCATGGAGAAGCTGCGGAGCGCCTTCCCCAACTCCCGAGGTACTTGAGTGAAATCCTCCTCACTCCTTGCTGCTCCCTCAGGTGAGGTTTTCCCCACAGAGCCCCGTCCCCATCCCAGCTTCCCTGCGACAGCTGATGACCCTCAGTGCTTCAGCCAAGAGCTTTGCTGCTGCAGTGCAGTGCTGGGACGGGTGCAAGGCCTGGGAACAGAGGAGGAGGAGCAGGAGGAGGAGGAGGAGGCTTCACACCTGCAAGGAGAAGCAATCAGAGCTGCCAAGAGCACAGACCAAACAGATCCCTGTGGTGAGGCAAGCCTCCTGCCCTGCTCAGGACCACCCTGCACCCCAGGGGGCTCCCGCCGTGAGGATGGACAGATCTGCCAGCACCACCTGCAGCGACAGCTCTGAGCCAGCTCCTGGCTTCATCCCTGCCCACACCCCTCTGCAGGAGAGCTGGAGGCCCCAGAGGCCTGGTGAGATGGAAGCAATGGTGCAAGCTCTCCTGGCTGCTCATGGACAGCTCTCCCCAGCAGGGATGGAGGCTGGGGGATGTGTGTGTGGGTGGCACTGCACTCACTCAGTGGGTTTTGGTGTTGGTCATTCTGCTCTTGCCCTCTGTGCTCCAGTGCAGGAGCAGCACTTGGTCTCTTGCCCAGGCTGCCCAGAGGCACAGTGCTTGGTGCCAGCACTAACATGGGGTGGTGGTCTGCTCATCCAGACTCTTTCCCACTTTTTGCCATCCATGAGCAGGATCCTCCTGGCTCTGCAGCAGCCCCCTCCTAATAGAGTGGCTCCAGGTCCTGTTTTCCTGACCTGTCTATTTCTCTTTCAGGTATGACCTCCCTTATCTAACACCTCCTGTGAGCCAGAGGCTTTTCCTAACCAGCTGCCTGGCTGCTTTCCTCCCCCTCTCTCCCTGCCATGCTCCCCGTGCTGCAGCAGACCTCACACAGACTCCCTCCGAGCTGGTGGTGCAGGATGCTTGCCAGCTCCAGAAGAACTCAGGGGAACATAGGTCGTGCAGGAGATGGGACTGTGGGCTCCCCAGGAGGTTTGGTCACTCAGCCACAGTGCCCAAGCCTGGGTGGGATGGTTCAGAAGAAAGAACTGAAGCCATGAAAACTGCCTGTCTCCCCTGGCACCCATGGGCTGCTGCCTTTGCCTGCAGCCCTCGGGGGATGCAGAGCTCAGCATCCCACTCTTCATTCGTGCCCAGGAGCCTCCAGGTTTGTGGGCACCAAAACACTCCTGGAGCCACACAATTTTTTTAAAATAGCTCTTTATAACAGTAACCAGCTGCCAGCCTTATGGCTTGAGCTCTGCCACCCAAGGCTCTGCAGCCAGCCAGGCACATGCCACCAGGAGAGAGTCTGTGAGGTTTGTGGAGTAGGGATTGAGTCCATGTAAGAGCTTCAGCCCAGCTAGTAGCCTTATATTGAGAGGGTCTTTATAACAGAGCCTTATTGTTTAATTTGCATATATTTCTATATATATTATATATATATACTGTACCTAAATACTCTCATGGACTCACTCTATTAAACTCTAATACCTTAAGTGTAGCTGCCCTTCACTTTCAGACCAGCCCAGCTCCTGCTCCCAGGGGAACCAGCACCTTCCCTGTTGCTGGTGTTGCCTTGCAGGGCTGCTGAGGGAGCTCAGTGAGGGCTGAACCCACAGCAGGTGTTTCATCCTGCCTGCTTTCCTGGGGACCTGTGCCTTTGCCATGGTGCAGAGAGCCTGTCCTGCACAGACTCCATCCCTCAGCTCCTGCAGGGAGGGGTTTCTCCAGCCATACCCCAGCCCTCCTGAGCCCACCTTGTTCTGGCAGTGTGGGTGGGCAGCAGGACAGGCAGGGCCCCTCCTTGCTGCCCCCAGGGAGCAGCTGCCCTGCTGCTGTCCCCAGCTCTGAGCTGAGCTGTGGGGCAGTGCAGGGAGGCTGCTCTGCCGGCTGCCAGGGCAGCTCTCGGGGTGGTGGCTCCTGGTGCCCAGGGGTCCCTCGGGCTGGCTGTGTCTTGGGCTGTGTTATGTCGAGAAAGGCAGAGTCAGGTGCTGCAGGGGAGCCCAGAGCAGGGGCTGAGGTGGCCTTGGTGCTCTGGAGAGGTTGTGGAGAGGTGAGAGGCTGAGCCCTTGGGGCAGGGCAGGGCTGCACACTGGGGTGAAATGTGGGATTTAACAGGGCTTGCAAGGACAGAGCCAGGGCTGTTGTTGCTGCCTGGGACAGGACACGGTGCTGAACTGTCCAGGGAGGTTGTGCCAGGGCAGGGTCAGGCCCAGGGCTGTGGGCTGGGCTCTGGGCTGCTGGCAGAGGTGAGGAGCAGCACCCACAGCAAGGGCAGGGCAGTGTGAGCCTTACAGCCAGGGGTGTTCAGCACCTAGTGCTCCAGTGTCTGCTGGCAGCAGCGTCCGTGGCTGTCCCTGCTGTGCCCTGTCCCAGCCAGGTGAGTGGCAGGAGGGCAGTGTGGTGGCATTTAGGGTGGCTTTGGGCATGCTGTGTCAGGCTGCAGTGAGAGGGACCATGGGCCAGCCTGTGAGACCCAGCTGGACCCCTCTGTTATCCCAGGGGCAGGGTGGGAGCAGCAGAGTGAGGCTGAGCCTGAGGGTGTGGTCAGGAGTATCCAGCCTTGGGGGGCACTGGAGGGAGAAAAAGGGGCAGGAGGAGGACAGAGCTGCTGGCCCCAGTGCCAGGTGTGGGGAGCAGAGGTGGCCAGGTTGGCTGCCTGGGCTGTGTCAGGGAGGGGAGCAGGCTGGCTAATGCTCTGGTAACCATGTACTGTGGTGCTGCTGTCCTCACTGCTTTGTGGCATCTCTGCTCTGGAAAGAGAATAAATTTGTATTTATACTGAGACCTGGAGAAGTGCTCTGGCCTCTTCTGTCCGTGCGCCTCACCTTGGCCGAGTCAGCTCCTGCTGCTGTGCCCTCCTGGCACTGCTCCTGCAGGGACACAGCCTGCACCCTGTCACCCTGGCTGGCCACACCACCTGAGGCACAGCCCCAGGGTCCCCAGGCACAGGTGTGTCCCCCAGCCACCATCTTCATCCTCTTCCAGCAAGGCCTGTTCAGGCCGTGAGGCTGCCACAGGGGCTGTGTGGGGACAGTCCCTCTTTCTCACCCAGGAATTCTGGCTGTAGGAAACCCTGCAGCCCCAGGCAGGAGGTAGAGAGCAGTGGGATGCTGGGCAGGCAAGGCAGTCCTCTCCCTCCTTTCTCTGGGGAGCTCCGTGAAGTTTTCAGTGCCCAGAGGTGTCCGGGTGCCTCAGTCCCAAGCCCTGCCCATGTTTGCTGTGCCTTTGTGGCACAATGAGGGATTCAGAGGAGGAATAACTCAGAGTTAGACCAAGGGCTCTCAGGCTCTCTCCACTGCCCATGTTTGCTGTGCCTTTGTGGCACAATGAGGGATTCAGAGGAAGAATAATTCAGAGTTAGGCCAAGGGCTCTCAGGCTCTCTCCACTGCCCATGTTTGCTGTGCCTTTGTGGCACAATGAGGGATTCAGAGGAGGAATAATTCAGAGTTAGGCCAAGGGCTCTCAGGCTCTCCCCACTGCCCAGACTTGGCTGATGGTGAAGCCTGCCCAGGACAGACAGTTTTTGGGCTGGACCTGCTCTTACCCCCCGCCTGGAAGGGCTGGCAGTGCAGGGAAAAGGCCTGACAGTGTGCCACTGCAGGGAATTTTGGGGGGACACCCAGGCAGGAGCGCTGCAGGAGCTGTGTGTGTGTGGGGCTGGAATGCAGCCTCCTTCACCACCCACCCCTGCCCAGGGCAGCACCAAGTGCCCCATCCCTGCTGCAGGCTCCAGGGCAGGGCAGAGGTGAGGGATGTGCTCAGGGAAACCGCTCACGTTCAGGAACAGCAGCCAGCAGCCCGCGGTGCCAGGGAAGAGGTTTTTATTTCTTTCTCAGCCAGCAAAGCTCGGCGGCGCCGGGCTGGAGGGCGCTGGAGCCGATGAGCCGGGGCAGGGGGGGACAGCACGGGCATTGTTCCCGTGTCACTGCCAGGCCAGCCCCAGCCCCTGGCAGGGCACAGCAGCCCTGCTGCCCGTGCTGGGCCTTTGTCAGTGGCCTGGCAGCTGCTCCCCCAGGCAGGGGTGGCTGACCCTGCTCAGGGCTGATCGTGGCCCTGCTCTTTGCTGCACTGCTCCTTAGCCCCTTCTCTGGCTGCTAAGGGGCACGGGAGTGCTTTTACAGCTCCTCACCTTCCCCAGGGGTGAAGCTGTCTGGGGGGATGTTGTTTTCTCCAGCATTTTCTTGCCCACTGCCTGCTCCCTGCTCCCTGCAGCTCACCTCTTCCAGAGCCTCTCCAGAGGTTTTATCCTCCAGCCCTGGGGGCCCCTCAGCTGGACCCAGCCCCTTGCTGGGAGGCTGCAGATGTGGGGCTCTCTTTGGCTGAGCCTGGGCCTCACTCCCTGTGCCAGCTCCCTCTGCTCCACTGGCTCCTGGCTCCAGCCCCTGCACTGTCCCTGCTGCCTTTGCCTCCCCTATTGTCCCGCATTGCCCTGCTTCAGGCTTTTCTATTTTTGCTGGTAGACACTCTTTGTCCTTCTCCACATTCCCTTTCACTACTGCCTCCTTCTCCCTCTCCTTTTCTCCTTCCTTTTCTTCTTTCTTTTCTTCTTCCTTCTCTACTTCTTCACCCTCTTTTAATTTTTTATCATCTTCTTCTGCTCCCTTCCCCACCTTCTCCTCCCTCTTCCCTTTGTCTTCCTTCTCTTCCTTGTCTACCTCATTCTCCTCCTCCAATTTTCCATCTTCTTCCTCCGCCCCCCTCTCCACCTTTTCCCCTTTGCTCTCCTCTTTTTCTTCCTTTTCTTCCTCTTCCTTCTCCTCTTCCCCCTCCTCTTCTTCCTCTTCCCTCTCCTCTTTCTCATCTCCCTCCTCTGTTCCCAGGCTCTCTGGCTTTGCCCCACAGGTGCCCAGCTTTACTTCTTCCCCCACTGCCGTCCCATCCCTCCCTCCCACCTCTTCTCCCACAGGCTCTCCCCGGGCTTCTCCTCCTGGTGCTGCCCCTTCACCCCCAACCCTGGGGGTCCCTTCTTCTGCCTGGGGAGCCCTGGGTTGTGCTGCCACCTCAGTCTCAGCACCCTGCTCCCCCTGCCCAGGGGTCTCCCGGACCCCAGGCTCACCCTGAGGTGCCCCATCACCCACCTCCCTGCTCCCCCTGCTCTGCTGCCCCTCACGGCCCTTCAGACCCTGGGAGGACTGGAAGAGGCCCTGGTAGCGCTTCCGATCCTCCACGTGCTTCTTCCTCATCCTCTCCCCCAGCTGCTTCAGCTCCTTCTTCACCGCAGCTGCCATGGAGGGGTCGAGGTGAGCCACGCGCTGGAAGTCCTCCCGCGCCTCCCTCTCGTTCCAGACAGCAGCGTGGGCCTTTGCCCGCTTGAAATAGGCCTTGGCATTGTCTGCCAGGAGAGAAGAGCCCTCTCTGGGGGGTGCTGCAGCTCAGGGCCACCACCCACGGGAGCTGGGGACACGAAGCACACGGGGCAGTGGGGTGGACACACCCGTGGGGAGGGCAGGGAGAGCGGGGCAGGGATCATCACGGAAAAGGGAAGTATGGTGTGGTGGGTGGGTAGCTGGGGGGACAAACCAGTGACATGAGCACTGTCCATGGGCAGGGCAAACTGGCACACAGGGATCCAGATGACACAGGTACTGTCACAGGCAGAGGGACACAGGTTTACTTCTTCCCCCACTACCATCCCATCCCTCCCTCCCACCTCTTCTCCCACAGGCTCTCCCCGGGCTTCTCCTCCTGGTGCTGCCCCTTCACCCCCAACCCTGGGGGTCCCTTGTTCTGCCTGGGGAGCCTGGTCATGGATAGGGGATTCAGAGGAGGAGGGTCCCCTGGGAGCCGTGGGCACAGCAGGGGGTGGGATGCAGGGCACAGGTACCGTTGTGCTTCTGGAGAAGCTCCGTGGTGTGCTCCAGCACCTCGTAGTACTCGCCGAGCTCCAGCTGGCACTGGCAGTAGTTGAGCACCAGCGGTGTGACCAGGCTCTCCAGCTTCAGCCAGCCGTCCTCCCACGGCTTCTCCTGCCCCGCCAGCAACCCAGCCAGGTCATGGCTGAGCCCATCCCCTCCCAGGCACCCAAGGCACTCAGGGAAGCGCTTTGAGGTGTGACCCAGGCAGGGATGGGGAGGTGTTGGTCCTGCTCACCTTGGCCTGGAGGTTCCTGAGGCAGATGACAGCCTCCTGGTACTTGGCGGCCGCCTGCGCGAACTCCCTGCGCAGCACCAGGCGGTTGCCCTCGCTGTGCAGCACGGGCACTGCTGCCAGCTTCTCCTCCTTGCTCATGGCCCAGGTGTCACGTTTGTAGGCTGAGGGGTCCTCCACCTGCATGGGCAGGAGGAGCTGAGCGGCCCGTGCCGGCCGTCCCCTCCCCAGCATCTCCCCATCCCTGCCGTGCCCCTTACCCGGAACAGCTCCATGATGAAGATGAGAGGCTGAGGCGTCCGCTGCAGCTCGTCCAGGTCCTCGTAGCCCGTGCTGTGGTAGTCAAACATGTTGCCCATGCCGCAGCGGTGCTTCTGGCCTTCCAGGGGGTCCCGTCCCTCGGCGATCCTCCGCATGCCCCTGGAGACCAGGGCATACATGCCTGTGTGCTGCAAGGAGGGGGGCACCCTGCTCAGCCCTGGGGGGCTGTCTTGGGCTGTAGAGCCAGGGGTGTGTGTGCTATTTCATTTGTTAAAAGCAGCTGGGGAGATGTTTTTTCTTTATCTCTTGTGACTCAAGGGGGGAGAGGGCCAGATTCCTTCTGATAATGGGCCATTAACACCTCCCCAGGCTGTACTCTCCCCAAAGCAGGACATCCACATTCCATCATCCCATTGTGAGATGCATCACATCCCCCCTGGCAGTGGGGGGAGCCAAGTATTCCTACCTGGATAAAACTGAGACACAGGAACACAAAAGCATCTAGCTTCACCCGATTCCTGGGAGGAAGACCAGACCCCTTCTCACCACCACTGGACCCTTTTGCTACAGGATCATCTCTGCTCCACCAGAACCACATCTGCCACTCCAGGAGGACTCACTTTGGGACTGCTTCCAACCCCCTGACCAACAGGGTGTCAGGTTGTAGCTCTGACTCTGTCAGAGTTCTCCAAAATTTTTGTTTGTTTGTTTGCTGGTTTGGTTGGGTGGTTTTGTTTTCTACTACATTTGTATTGTTAATATTCCTAGTACAGAACTGTTATTCCTATTCCCAAATCTTTGCCTGAAAGCCCTTCCTTGCAAAATTATAATTTAGTGGCAGGTGAGTGGTTTACATTCTCCATTCTAAGGGAAACTCCAGCTTTGCCTGTCAGACACCTGTCTCTCCAAACCAAGATAGAGGCCATCTGCACCCCTTTATCTGGGGCAGCCCCTGTGGTGCTGCGGCTGAGTGACAGCCTGTGTCTGCACCAGAGCATCTCTGAGGTGTGTGGTGCTGTGCCCTGGCTCTGCAGGAAGGAGGGGAGCGGGCATCTCTGGGCCCCTCACTCACAATGGTGTCACACCAGAACTCTGCCACCTCCCCGATCCTCATGGAGCTGAGCAGCGTCTCCCAGATCTCCAGCTTGAACATCTTGCCCACGATGATCTCCATGGGCATGCCAGCTTCCCGGCTGTCGTCGATCACCGTCCGCTCAAAGTCGTCCTTCAGCGTCTGGAAGTGGAAGGTGAACTGCCCCAGAGAGGGCCCAGTGGTCAGAGTCCCCTCAGCAGCCACCATGACCTCAGCTGCAGGGTCAAGCCTGCCCCAGCACCGTGCTGATCTGACTGGCAGCTCTCCCTCCACAGCAGGAGATTGTGCCTCTTGCCCACTTGAGACAGCAAAGCAGATGGTCGAATGTCCTAACATCCACCCATGCCATAGCTTGCTTGTCCCTATGGATCCCCCTTTCTAACCCAGAAAGTGCTCTCAGCATGCACCAGGACCTGGTGGAACCCACAGTCATCAGAGGCTGGGGAATCTCCCAGGAACAACCCACTGGCACATCTCACTCCTGCTTGGCACATCAGATTTCGTCTGCCCCACTGGGGCTGCTGAGCTCCAACAGTGCCAGGGGGAGGAGGTGTCACAGTGCAAGGTGAGGCCCTGGGCACTGCCAGCTGTCTCTGTGAGAAATGTGGTTGCCTGTGCCCAAACCAGCCCCTCCTGCACCCCCAGGGGAGTAGAGTGAGGGGTCTCACTCTTCCCCAGACCTAGAGCTGGGCTTGTGATGCATAATGGGCAGGGATGTCAGACCCACTCCCTCTCTCAGGGCTCTGGAGGAACAACCCAGACAAATTTACCTTGCTCCCGTCCTGCAACTTGGGCAGCTCCCCTTGGCCTCCATGCAGAATCTTCTTTTTGACCCCTTCCACATTCAGCAGGTAGGTTTCTTCCATGGCTGCTCACAGATCACACGCACCCCAGCACGCTCTGGCCCTTCTAGAGCTCCACCTCCTCCTCAGGTGTCTCCTTCTGGACTATCTGGACATGCACATTGTCTTCCAGGCTTCCTGCTGACTTTTTCCTTTCTGTGCTGGGGTCAGAGCCTTCTTCCCCTGTCCTGGGGTTGTCAGAGGGGTGTCCCCTGCTAGCACACACTCGCTGAAGCCCCCAGTGTCCTCTGTTGCTTTCTGTAACCGCCCTTCTAATCCTCTTCCCACCCTGTCAGGTTAATCTGGGATTTGCTTGCATAGTCTATGAGGAATTACAGGAACTCCCTGATCAGGAGGGCCTCGTTCCTCCCACTGAGTGACAGCACTTTTGACCCAGCTGCACCAAGAGCACTTTAGGGAAGGCCCCCAGCAGTGCCTCCCCAGAGGTGCCCAGGCACGGCTCCCCACCAGGGGCTGTGTGCTTGGCAGACCACAAAGGAACAGACCAGGGCTGAAAAGGAAACTTTATTGAGTTTGGTTTGCAGATACAAGCATTAAACACAAGAACAAACTCTTTCCAGGCCACAGCCCATCAAGCCCCAGACCCAGTAAGATGCAGAAACCAGCACTGTGCTGTCATGGGGAGATGAGTGCTGACTATTTACAGTAAATCTGTTCTTTTGGCTGCTCTCACAGGCACAGTCCAATTCTGTAGCTCCACCAGCCAAACCCAGCACAGTGGATGTGAAATCAGCTCTGGACATGGACCCTCCACCCCTGCCCAGCAGCACATGTGGCAGCAGAAGTGTGAGACTGAAGCAAAGACTTCAGCCTGGCAGGTGACCACCACTTCCAGCTCTGCTCATGAAGACCCAGGCCCAGTTCTCACTTCTCCATGAGGGACTCCAACTGCTCCTGCAGGGATGCCATCTGGGGAGAGGGAGTGAGACATTTCAGTAAGGCACATCTGGGACCCTGCCCCAGCATTTCTGTGCTCTTGTACATCCTCCACCCACACCAGTGGCTGCTCTCCCTGAGTGCTGCCTGCAGCTGTGCCTGGGCTCCTCTGGGACAGAACTGGCACTGCCCACAGGGATCTGAGAGGGAGAACCTCCTGCCTTGGCACCTGGCTGGAACAGAGCTGCCCAGGCAGGACATCTGCCACAACCCCACAGGCACTGCCTTCCTTGGACACGGGTGCTAACAGGTTTGTGCATCGTGTTTTACCCCAGGCACAAATCCTGGCAGCTCTGGACTGCTGACTGGACATGTTTTGGCTCCTCCAGAAGGAAGGCTGCAGTCCACCCTACTCCTTTAATCTCCTTCTGCCTTGGGAGGCTCCAGGTGAGGTACAACCCCACCTGACCTGTAACACTGGAGGTCACAGCAGCTGCTGTGGTAGAAGACTCAGGGACTCTGTCAGGCCAAGCCCAGAACAGTGTGGTGCCCCAGCACCTCCCACTCCACTGAGGGAGTTTCCTCACCTGCTGCTTCTCTCGCTCTTCCTGCTGCTTGAACTCATCCAGCACGGCCTGGAGACGGGTCTGCAGGTACAAACACAGAGTTACCAGTGTCTTCTCAACAGAATGGGTGCTGCTACAGCGTGTCAAATGGTGCAATGACAACCACTCCCTCTTCTCCTCCAGTTTCACAGGTTACTTTACCTCCAAGGGGAAATTCTGGAGTGTGTACAGGCCACACCACAGCTATTTTTAACCCAGCAGCCAAAGGCTCCTGGCTTCTCCAAATCAGCCTGCTGGATCTAATGGTGAGCCAGTGCAAAGCAGGTTTGAAGAGACCCCAGGAGAGCTCTCACCTTGAGGGCAAGGTTCTCCACTTTCATGATGAGATCTTCCTGGCGCTTCCTCCTGTCTTGAGTTTCCTGGAGTTTACTTTTCAGGTTGTCAATCTGTTTCTGGATGCCCATGGCTGGAAGGGAGAGTGAGCTCAGACCCAGAGCTGGGAAGCACAGCCTGCCTGGCACCCCAACAGCTCTGCCATGCTCTGCTGGCCACTCACCGATCTGGTTGGAGCCCTCATTCTCCTGCTGCTGCCCATCAGACTCATTCAGCTTGTCCTGCAGTTGTCTCTCCAAGTCCTCCTCAGTGTCCATGATGTTCAGATCTTCGTCGTCGTGGTGATCCCTCTCATCTTCATCCTCGCTGCTGCTGCTGATGTCATTAAATATCTCCCGCAGCTCATCGTGCTCTAGGTGGGAGCAAAAAGGGTTAAAACACAGCTGATGGCCTGCCAGGGACCACAGCTAGGAATAAATCAGCCTTCCCCACTGCACCTGAGGAGCCATGGCCTTGCTTATGCCCCGACATCCCTGGGGAGGAGATGTCCAGGCTGGTGAGGGAGCCATGGTTGTCCACTTCTTTTGTTTCATCTTCAGCAATGACTTCCCAGCCTGACAGCAGGAACAGGTGAGTCAAGGGAAAAAAAGAGGAGCTTGGAAGATGCAGTTGTGATGGAAGAGGCTAAAAATGGCAGGTCACTGCCACTCCAACCAGTAGGAGCAGCCTCCTACCTATGGATACCCAGGATAAAACACCCCAGACCTCTTTTCTGATGACCTCTCTACTCTTTCAGTTCCTTCTCAGTACAACTGCCCAGTCCACAAGGAAGGCCACCTTGAGGAAGCAGTAAGCTTTGAACAAGGCAAAGATGAAGCTGCAAAACTTCAGTGCCTCTGGTGTGTTTATCTCCCAGTGCCCCATGCCCACACAAAGCTCAGCTTGTTCCCTGCAGAACCCCCAGGTCACACACGTGTCCTGTGCTACCCCTGAGCTTTTTTCCCCACTGAAAGGATACGGACACTGACAGCCTCAGCATCGGTGCTCAGGAGACGCTTCACCTCTTTTTCCACATCAGGAGATTCAATGTACTGGGCCAGAGAGGGGAAAGAGAACACAGACACTGTTAAATGCCCTGTGCATGCTGCTGCTGCTGGCCAGCTACAACCCTCTCCACCTCTGGACACAGCACTGTTTCAGGGCTTTCTTATCTTCTGCTTAGAATCTGCTCATATTTAACTGTGAAGTCATTTATGCACCCCTCCCCCCAAAACAATCCATCTTTTTTGTACCCTGGTAGGATGAGTGCTCTCACTTTTCTGCTTATACCATGGATTTCATAAGACTTCCTGTGTCTATGCAGAAAGTCCTTGAGGTGTTGATAGTCAACTCAGCTCAACTCAGCTCAACTCCTTCCCATCCCACTCAAAAGAAGGCTTCGTTTTTCATTTTTAAATTAGTCAGGAATTTTACTGCAGTGATATCAAAATCTCTCCTGTGGGCTAAAAGAATGTCTCGAGCAATTTGTTTCCCAAATGTCATGCAAAATCACACTCAACCCCGTTCCCAGAAACTGCAAAGGAGAGAAGAACAAGTCTGCCCAGCCCCAGGGTGCTGCATCTCCCCAACACCTTGCCTGGCTTGTGCATATGCACAGAGACAGTCTCTGAGCTCCATCTGTTGTCACTCCCCCAGCTGAAATGACAGTGGTACTATTTGGGGAAGGGAATGGGCCATGCATACAGAGAAGATGGAAGCTGGGAAAGCAGGAGTGAGTGAAGCCTCATTTCCACGTGAGTCTTTCTAACTTTCTTCTCTGTGAGCAGGAAGAGATGTGGTGTGGCAAGGCAGCCCCAGGAATGAGGTCTAGCAGTGCTCTGAATAGACGATTTTCCCCTCAGGAACATCTTGGAAAATACAGAGGAAGCACCTAAAGACGTGTTCAAATCCACTATCCTACCCTCACCCTCATCTAGGGCAAGGAAAAGTGAACAAATGTTAAGAAAACACGTGACTTTGGACCAATCACAGTCACAGCTCTGATGTCTCTGCCCTGCTAGCCCCTGGGTATTTCTGGGTGAGAAGCAGCTCACCTTCTTCTTGGCTGTCTTCCGGAATCGCCGCTTCCGGACGTTCTTCAGGGGAAGAGTGACTGTGACAGAGGAAACAGAGTTCAGACTTTCGTGTCTCAGGCAGATGGCCCAGTGAGAGAAGCACGTGTCAGAAGGGAGAAGATCCCTCCTGCAACAGAGAGAACCGTGGCAAGGAGCAGCAGCACTGCACCCTGCTCAGACGTGGGGTACTGGGCTGGAGGGGCCTCTACTCACTGCCATGGTTCCATATGAACTTCTTCTCTCTGTCCTTGTCCTTCTTCTTGTTTGCCTTGGGGTCAGTGGTCACCGTTTGCTCTTCCAAAGGCGGGTACAGATCACCATCCACAGTGCAAACAAGCATCTGGAATCCCCAGAAAATGAAGACAAGGACATGAAGGAAGAGTGACTGCGTGTTGTAAGCCAAAGGGATTCAGGGGCACAGGGTGTGGGAAACACAGCTGCACCCCCAGCTCAGCTGGATACAGCAGCAGCAGCTAAGCTGTCACAAGGACAATCACATTTCACACTTCAGGAACGAGGTTTCTAAACACCAAGTGGAATGGGGAACTTTAAACTGCTAATACTGTGAGATACAGGACTTGGGTGTGTTATAATGGGATGTCCAGTGCCAAAGTGTACAAGGGCTTTCCTGGAGAGGGGAGCAATGAATTAAACTGTTGGTGCAGGCCAGGACAGCTCATACCTGGCAGATATCCGCTGTCTTGTAGAAGGTTTTCTTGTCAATGGTTTTCAAGCTCTCGATGATGCAGGGCAGATCCACCAGCTTGGCTGCCAGTGGCACCCGGTCCACACGGACAATGCCGTGGCGCCCGTCCGCTGGGGAGAGCCAGGGGACAGCTCAGAGCTCTGCCACCCTGGGCAACACAGCCCTGGGCAGCAGGAGCTTCACAGGACAACACAGGCAGGTGGCACAGCTCCACCTGAGGTGCCTGGAGCAGAGAGCCTGGTGCTGCTCACTCACCGTGCAGCTCAATGGTGAGCCTGTCCTTCAGGTTGACGTTCCCGGACTGGACTGCTCGCCGCACAGTCGAGGCATATTCCTGAGGAGGGAATTCTCCAGGAGCAGCTGTGCTTCCTCCAGGAATTACCAAAGGCTTCTGCCCAGCCTACGCCAAGCTTTAAACACCTGCCATCCAGGTGCTGGACAGCAACTGCAAGTGAGCTGCACCCTCCTCCCAACACCATGTTAACCCTGAGGCTCTGCGGTTCCCAGTGCTCTCCATCCCCCTGGCAGCACACAGCTGGGACAGTGGTGTGAGGCTCCTGGCAGAGACACCTGCCAGAGCTCCACAGCACTGTGGGCAGTTAGAGCTTCCCTCACCAAGCCCGTGTGGTCTCAGCAGGACACAGTCTCACAAGAATCTCAGAATAACTGGGGTTGGAAGAAGAGATCATCCAGCCCAACCCCCGTGCCAAGGCAGGGTCACCTGAAGCAGGTGTGTACCCATCCAGGTGGGTTTGGGATGTCTCCAGAGAGGGAGATTCCACAGCCTCCACAGACAGCTGTTCCAGTGCTCTGCCACTCTCAATGGGAAGTTCTTCCTCATGGTGAGGAGGAACTTGTGCTTTAGGTTATCACCCTGTCATCCCAGTTTTCTGGGCACCAGGAAAGGAGAGTCTCGGCTTTAAGCACCTAACAAACAGCAACAAGGGCACTTATAGCCACTGCAACTAAAGAGCCGATAGCTGTTAAATCTCTACCCCTACAGAAAGGTCCTCCCAAACCCTCTGGGTTGTCTCTGAGCCTCCTGCTGAGTGGCAGCAACACCTCTCAAAAGGGTGGCAATGGGCTAGCCAGGCCCCAAAGCATCCAGCCTGCTCCCAAACCCCTTCCCAGACCCGCAGCTTCCCCGCTGCCCTGTTAACCCCTCCCGCTCAGGCGGGGCTGAGCTCGGTGTGCCCGAGGGGCCGGGCCGGGCTCTTACCGGCGGCAGCCGCAGCACGAACTGGCTCTCCAGCTCGTGCGGGGCATCGTCCTTGCCCTTGCTCATCCCGCCTCCTCCCGCTCCGCCACAAGCACGCCGTCACCGCGCCCTCGGGAAGGCTCCTGCACCGAGACCCCGGCGCAGGCCGGCTGCCGGAGCCTGCCCAGCCCGGCTCCGCTCCCGGCTCCGCTCCCGGCTCCGCTCCCGGCTCCGCTCCCGGCTCCGCTCCCGGCTCCGCTCCCGGCTCCGCCCGCCCCGCGGAAACCGCGCCCGGCGCGCCGCCCCTTCCGCTCCGGCCGCGCTCCCGTCCCGCTCCGCCCGCGTTCCACCCCCGTTCCTGTCCCGCTCCGACCCCGCTCCGACCGCCTTCCACTCCTGTTCCTGTCCTTCTCCGACCCCGCTCCATCCCCGTTCCACTCCCATTCCTGTCCCGCTCCGACCGCGTTCCACTCCCGTTCCTGTCCCGCTCCGACCGCCTTCCATTCCCGTTCCAATCCCGCTCCGTTCCTGTTCCACTCCCGCTCCGACCCCGTCCCGGTCCCTCTCCGTCCCCGCTCCATCCCCTTTCCCGTCCCGTTCCTGTGCCGCTCCATCCCCGTTCCTGTCCCGTCCCGGTCCCGCTCCGTCCCCGCTCCATCCCCGTTCCTGTCCCGTTCCTGTCCCGTGCCGGCCCGTGCGGGGCCATGGGGCCCGGGTTCGGCGCGGGGCTGGCCCTGGCCCTGGCCTCCAGCGCCTTCATCGGTGGCAGCTTCGTGCTGAAGAAGAAGGGGCTGCTCCGGCTGTGCGGCCGCGCCAGGGCAGGTACGGGGCTCCCGGGGCGCTGCTCCCGCTGCCTCCCCCTCCCTCCCCAGGGAATTCCCCCCGACGGGAATTTTGTTTGGCTTCATCGGAGGTTTCTCGTTTGTCTCCTCGGCACTCAGGGCAAGGAGGGCACGCGTACCTGCGGGAGTGGCTTTGGTGGGCAGGGCTGCTGTGCAGTAAGTACCGGCTCAGACCGTGCTAAGGCACACTTAGCATGGGATCGTGGAATGGTTTGCGTTGGTGGAGACCTTACAGATCATCTCGTTCCAACCCCCTCCCATAGGAACACCCGCTGCTCCAAGCCCCTTCCAACCTGGCCTTGAACACTTCCCGGGATGGGGCAGCCACAGCTTCTCTGGGCAACCTGTGCCAGGCTGCCCACTGCCACAGAGAAGAATTTCTTCCTGGTGTCTCATCTGAACCTACTCGCTTTCAGTTTCAACCCATTCCCCTTGTCCTGTCACTACATGCCCTTGTAAAAGGTCTCTCCCTTTCTTGTGGGCTCCCTTTGCATACTGGAAGGCCACAATTAGGTCACTCCAGAGCCTTCCCTTGTAAGAGTGTGGTTGTGTTGTTTCCAGTGGCTTTCATATTTTTTATTACCATCTTTTGTTTGACTGCTTGAGTTTTATCCAAGCTTCTGATGATGGTGATGATCTCATTGTAGCTAAACTACCCTAAAGTCTCATGCATGACCAGGTTTCTCTGCTAAGCAGGAGTTGAGGAGCTGGTTTATCCAGGTTGGGTTGAGTGCTTCTGAAGTGGCCTGCCCTGAGGATGTAGGGTAATGGCACATCCAGCACCGTGTACAGCAATTTCAGCAGCTTTACTTTACACTTTTCAATGTTAAGAACCAACTGTAACTGATTTGCCCTTTAAAAAGCTGTAAAAGGTGTTCCAGGAAAAGGACAGATGTCTTCCAGCTTTGTGGAAATTACAAAAATACTTTCCTGTGCTTGCTGCTCAGCATAGAGGCACAGTGACTAAGGAACTTGTGCAGAACACTGAGCCTCCTCTTCCCAAGAAAACCTGTGTGGGGCTTCTGCTTGTTCTTGCTGGTGCTGTTCTTCCCTGGTTGCTCAACATACCTCAGAGAAACAGGATGCTCAGGAGGAAACTGAGGCTGTTCTGACTAGACTCAAACTTGTATTATGGTGAACTGCTCCCACTTTGATGCTCACAGGAGTTTCTCTTGCAGTGGGAGTTGGAGAAGCTGCAAATTTTGCCGCCTATGCCTTTGCCCCTGCAACCCTGGTAACTCCACTGGGTGCTCTGAGTGTCCTTGTGAGGTAAGCAGCCTCAGAAACAGCCTCCCTTCACCTGCCAGCCCCTGGTGATGAAAGCAGGTGCTCTGCTTTCTTCTCTAAGGTGTCCATTTCTTGTCCTAATTGGTTATGGATTGTGTTTTGTGGTGTTTTTGTTTTTTTTTTTTTGTTTTTTTTTTTTTTGCTTTTTCAGTGCAGTTCTGTCTTCCATCTTCCTGAATGAGCAGCTGAATGTTCACGGGAAGATTGGCTGCATCCTGAGTATCCTGGGCTCCACTGTGATGGTGATCCATGCTCCACAGGAAGAAGAGGTTTCCAGCCTGGAGTCAATGGCAGAGAAGCTGAAAGATCCAGGTACTAAAATAAAAGGATTCCTGTTGACTTCAGGTTAATGACAGTAGAAGGTGGGATACAACTTGTGTAGATTGGAAAGGACTGAACTAAGTGGTAACTGAGCTGTTTCTTGTTCTGCACACCCCACTGGAATCATTAACAGTTACCCAGTGGGGTGGTTTTTTTTACTGTGAGGTGTAGATGCCAGAAGTGAGGAGCAGGGAAATGAGGTGCATCTGTCAGCAGAAGCAATTGGCCTGTGGCAGTGCCAGGAATTGCAGAGGGAATTCCTGTACATAAGGGTGGTGGTGGTGTGGCTGAGAGAAGACAGAGGAGGAAAATTCAGGCAGAAGAATTCAAGGCAAAAGAATTCAAGGAGTTATGCCCAAGATTGGGTAGTCCTGTAATTTATGTTGGAGGGTGAATCAAGTGGCAAGGATAGGATGCAGGCAATAGCACAAATGGCAGAATAAGCCAAAAGAGAGGGAGGAAGGAAGCATAAGGAGAAGAACAAAGCAGAGTAATAGGTAGATGCTGCTGCTCATTAGGGGTAGCCCTGGCAGGGCACTCCTGTGATGTGGCACTTTCCTGTTTATCCCAACAGTCTGCAGAGTTACCAAGCCTTCTGTCACCTTCCTGGGCCTCCTGCTGGACTGGTCACAGCTCTGTTAGTGCTGTGGCCCTGCCCCTCCCAGCAGACTGTATCCCCAACAGCCTGACTTGTGATCACACCAATGAGCTGTTGTTCTCTCTGCAGCTTTGCTCAGGCTTTCCAACCCTGCTCCCTTCAGATGGAGGCCAGAAAGGCTGAGGGGGCAGTTACCTGCCTGTCCTCCATCTCTGCTTTTTGTTCAGTCCTATCTGTCACTAGTGCTGCTGTGTTCTGACTTCTTGAATTTTTCTTTCCCCCAGGATTCATTGTATTTGCCGTGTGTGTCCTGGTGAGCTCCCTTCTGCTCATCTTTGTGGCTGGACCCCGTTATGGACAGAGCAACGTCCTGGTTTATGTTTTGGTCTGCTCTGCCATTGGCTCACTGTCCGTATCCTGTGTCAAGGGCCTGGGGATTGCCCTGAAGGAGCTGTTCTCTGGGAAGCCAGTCCTGAAGGAACCCCTGGGCTGGGTGCTGCTGGTGTGCCTGGTGATCTGCATCAGTGTCCAGATCAACTATCTGAACAAAGCCCTGGACATTTTCAGCACCTCTGTGGTCACCCCCATTTACTACGTGCTGTTCACCACGGCAGTCATGACATGCTCAGCCATCCTCTTCAAGGAGTGGCAGCACATGGTGCTGGACAACATCGTCGGCTCCATCAGCGGCTTCCTCACCATCGTGTCCGGCATCTTCCTCCTGCACGCCTTCAGGGACATGCCCTTCAGCCCCAGCCTGCTGCCCCTCTTCCTGCAGCCAGCCAGGGCACAGCCACACCCGCCCTGGGGCACTGCAGACAGACATCAGTCCTGCCAGCACCAGCCTCTGCTGCCCTCCCAGGACAAGGGCTCTCAGAGTGAGGAGGAGGAGGAAGAGAGAAGTGAAAGTAGGTGAGGAAGCATCTGGACTGCTGGCTTCCTGCTCCCACTGCCGAGACTGACCATGCTGCTGCAGGAGCTGGGAGTTGCCCTCTGCCTGCCCCAGGCACCACCACACTGACAGGGCCCTGTGGCTACAGACAGGAGCCCTGGGAACTGCCCAGCTCCTGGCACCCTGTGCTTCTCCACTGCTCTTTTATTGATCATCAGGACTCAGACCTCGGCTGTAGAGAGAGGCCTGTGGCACTAACACAGTGCTAACCCTGACTCCGTGGCAGATCACACATTTGGGGAGGCTCACGCTGTTTTTTTAAACCAGAATTAACAGTTACAAAGTTATTTAACATGGTGCTAAGGTTATGCAGGGAGAAAATGGATGTCTGGCTTCAAAGGTGACATACAAAGAGTATTAATGCAAAAATTCCTCTGTCAAGTTCTTGGTTTTGCTCACTCTGCTAGAATTTATTTACAGATTCACATCCAAAAACAGAATACAGCCCAAACTGGGAGAGTTCAGTGGTGCTGCCACACGTGGTGTGGCTCTTACAGAGGGACCAACCTCTTCATGCAATGTCTGCTGTGCAGGTGGATGAAGCTTCCTGTGTTCTATTAAAAACTGATCAGTTCAGTTACCAGGGGGTGAGTGATACATTTATACCAACACTGGAAGGCATGGAGCAGCACAGGGCTAGGAAGAACTCTGTGAGTGCTCCAGAGAAACTCAAGTTAGGACAGGAGAGGGAATCACCTACTCTGGGAACCTAGTTCCTAGCTACTGAGGTAAGTTTCTAGTTAGATAACTAGAGAGCTGTGTCCTCACTGGCACGGGGTTACATCTGCATAGCTGCTGAACACGTCCTGAGTTTGTTCCCAGGAAGGCTGCTGGCTACAAACCACCCACCTCAGGAGCTCACACGCTCTGCCAGCAGCCCCTGCAGTGCCTTGTGTGCACAACTGCTTGACCAAGCTCCTGTGTGGAGCTCCAGACCACTGTCAGTGTCACTCCAGGCTTCCCAGAGCCCTGCAGCATAGGAGCATTGCTGAAATGCTGCTGCCTTCCCAGAGAGCTGATCAGCTGTTGGTTGTTTTTCCAGTTTGAAGCTCCTCTTTGTGTCCTGGGGGCAGAGGTCCAGAAGACACACCCACAGGCCTCCTGCCAGAGAGCTCCACAGGTGAAGGTGCACGAGGTTATAAAGCAGCTGGTTAGTTATTCCCTGCATTTAGTCTCTCTAAAGAAAGCACTCTCCAGGACAGCAGGAGCTGTTAACCTTTTTGGGGAAGAGGAGGAAAGGCCACAGCCTCTCCCAGAATCAAGTTTGATTCGTGAGACCAAATCAGTTGAGCAACAAATCAGAATTCAGAAAAGGCCTTCTAGCCTGAATACAGTTATGCCCCCTTCCTACTAATTTTGCCATAAATAGGATCACTGGGAAGGAGGGGGAAGTGACAAGAAGGCCAGATTTCCCATTCTCAAGCAAGACTCTATCTGAAAAAAAGGAGAATCTCATATTAAAAATTGACCCAGTTAATATTTATTACATTTACCCAGGGAAAGCAGTTAATGGAGCAAGTCAGCATTGACAAGAGTTGTGCTGCAGTGTGAAAATTGGTCACCTGGCCATACGAATGATTCACCTATGGAAGCCTGGAAGTATTTTCCAGCAGTGGCACTGCCTGGGATGATCACTGTTCCCAACATGCTCTTCTTGCTCAGGGTGCCTGTCCCAGCCTGTGCAGCACAGCCACGGTGCCCGGGGGGCAGGTGAGGATGTGCCCAGCAGGGCTGCTTTCTGCAGCGCTGTTTAAGGCAGCAACCACGGGCTGGCCTCACCCAGAACCCTCGGGAACATCCATGAAATGAACATCAGCACCCCGTGCTCGGCTCAGGGGGCACCTTCCGAGTGCTCCCTGCGCGGCACCGGGGTCCCGGCACAGAGGAGCAGCACGTCACCCCGACCCGGAGCGTCCTTGTGTCTGTCCTGGGCTCTCATCTGCCTGCAACTTCCCCGAGACTGGCGTTTAATTAAATCCTAACCCCCCCCAAGCCCGAGCTGATCCTGGCTCCTCCGGGCAGCGCGGTGACCAGGAGCGGGCGTGGGCGAGGGCCGGGCCTGGCGGGGCTGGCTCCGGCTCAGTCGGACAGGCTCTCCGAGAAGGCCGACTTGGACTTCTGCGTCTGCTCCAGCCGGTTCAGGATGAACTGGCTGGTGTCGATGAAGCGCTCCACGCAGTTCACGAAGCAGGTCTCGGCCCGGCTGTCCAGCTTGGGGCCCGGCTTGTCCATGCACTTCTCCTGCGCACAGCGGGCTCCCGTTGGTCCCGGGGGCACCGCGGCCCGGCCCCCACCCACCCCGCACCGGGGCATCTCCGGCCCTCGGACCGCTCTCCCCACCCCGGGATCCCGATCCTCCCGGGACCCTCGGAGCCCTCTCCTCGCCCCGGGATCCCGATCCTCCCGGGACCCTCGGAGCCCTCTCCTCGCCCCGGGATCCCGATCCTCCCGGGACCCTCGGAGCCCTCTCCTCACCCCGGGATCCCGATCCTCCCGGGACCCTCGGAGCCCTCTCCCCGCCTCGCCGCTCCCGGAGAGCCGCCCCCTCCCTCTCTGTGCTCACCGGAGCTGGGGCTGCTCCCACGGCGGCTCCATTTTGGCCCCATCAGCCTCCTCCCCCCGGGGACAAAGGTCTGCGCGGCCTCCCAGCCCGCCTTGCCCCACCATCGCGACCCGGTCACCGGAGCCGGCGGCCCTGCCCGCCGCCCGTACCCAGCACAGCTCGGTCATCTGGTGCACCAGCTGCTGGAAGCGCTGCTTCTGCGTCTCCACCTCGATGAAGCGCTGGAGCTGGGGGTCGGCCCCGCCCAGCCCGGCGGCGGACGGCGCGTCCATGGCGCTCCCGGTGTGCCCCGGTCCCTCCCGGTGCCGCCGCGCCGCGACCTTCACGTGCCGCCGGTGCCGCGCCCGCCCCTTCCGCCCGCGCCGCGCCTGCGCGCCCGCCCGCCGCGCGCCCCCTGCCGGCGGGGCGGAGCGCAGCGCCCGCAGCCCGGGAGGCCGTGGAACCCGTTTATTGTCCGGGAGTGTACCGGGAGCGGGAGCGGAGCGCCCCGGCCTGCGAGGGAGTCCCGGGCCGTGATGGGGCTCCGGGGCGGTGATGGAGCCCCGGGAGGTGATGGAGCTCCGGGGCGGTGATGGAGCCCCGGGAGGTGATGGAGCTCCGGGGCGGTGATGGGGCTCCACAGAGTGATGGAGCCCCGGGAGGTGATGGAGCCCCGGGGCGGTGATGGAGCCCCAGGAGGTGATGGAGCCCCGGGGCGGTGATGGGGCTCCGGGGCGGTGATGGGGCTCCACAGTGTGATGGAGCCCCGGGATGTGATGGAGCCCCGGGAGGTGATGGAGCTCCGGGGCGGTGATGGAGCTCCGGGATGGTGATGGAGCCCCGGGGCGGTGATGGAGCCCCAGGAGGTGATGGAGCCCCGGGGCGGTAATGGAGCTCCGGGAGGTGATGGGGCTCCGCGGTGTGGTGGAGTTCCGGGGTGTGATGGAGCTCTGGGACAGTGATGGGGCTCCGAGGCAGTGATGGAGTTCCAGGGATGCGATGAAACTCTGAGCATGTGATGGAGTTTTAGGGTGCTGATGGAGCTCTGAGGATGTGATGGAGCTCTGGGGATGTGATGGAGCTCCAGAGATGCGATGAAACTCTGAGCATGTGATGGAGCTCCAGGGCGCTGATGGAGCTCTGGGGATGTGATGGAGCTCCAGGGCGCTGATGGAGCTCTGAGCATGCGATGGAGCTCCAGGGCGCTGATGGAGCTCTGGGGATGCGATGGAGCTCCAGGGCGCTGATGGAGCTCTGGGGATGCGATGGAGCTGTGGGCGCGGCCGTGGGGGTTCCCCAGGCTCCTGCAGGCCCGTGCCGTGTCCGTGCCGTGTCCGTGCCGGCCGTGCCCGGTCCCGCCCGGTGCGCGGGTGAGTCCCGCCGGGCAGCGGCAGCGCTGGGCAGGGCTCAGCGGGCGGGACCCGCGGTCAGCTCTCCTCGTCGGCGATGTCCAGGATGCCGCCCAGCAGCGCGGTGAAGCTGGGGCGCTCCTCGGGCTTCTGTGGGGTGAGAGGGGAGCCTGGCTGGAGCCCGTGTCCGCCCCGGGGAGCCCCGGGGAGCCCGGTTCCCCCGCCAGGAGGTGTCAGCAGGGGTGAGAGGCACTGACCTCGTGCCAGCAGCTGTACATGACGGCGTAGACCCGCTCCGAGGCCGCCTGCGGCCGGTACAGCCGCAGCCCTTGGATGACGTGCTCGGTGGTCTCGCTGTTGCTAAACCTCTCGTAAGGCATCTTTCCCAGGGAGTAAACTTCCCACATCAGGACGCCTGTCGGGGGGAAGAGCAGGGAGAGCTGGTGGCGTTGGAGCGCCTGTGGTTTGCAGAGGAGTTCCCAGCCTCCGAATCCTCAGTGCTGCCCCCTTACCGAAGGACCAGACGTCAGACTTGCTGCTGAACTTGCTGTAGAGCAGCACTTCAGGAGGAGACCACCGCACTGGAAACTTGGACCCCATGGAGCTCGTGTACTCGTCATCTAGCACGTACCTGCAGCAGGAGAATGGATTGGGGTGCCTCACTTGGGTTTCACGTTTCGCTCCTCCCTGCAACTGACCGAGCCCCAAAGGAATGGGCAGCTCAGAATGAGCAGAGGTTGCAGCTCTGGTGGGTTTCAGCATTAAGTGTGTGTTAGTCAGGAGTGCAGGAGGGATTAGCTGACGTGGAAGCACAGCAAAAAGGGGATGTGGAGAGAAAGCTGCAGCCAGGAGACTAGAGGCAGGGAAACAAAGAGAGGGGGGAGAGCGCCAGGGGAAGTAAGAAAGGGATGGTGGAAAGTGGAGAGGCAGAAAGTTGAGCCAGGCAGGTGAAATGGGAGGAGAATGGGAAAGCAGAGCTGGAGGGTGATGGGGATGAAGAGTAAAGTGTAGATTTGAGGGAAGGAGGAGATGGGGTACTGAGACAGGAAAGTGACACAGACACATCTACCAGACCTGGAAAGACCAAAATCTGACACTTTCACAATTCCTTGGTCATTCACCAAACAGTTTCGAGCAGCCTGTGAATGGAGAGGTGCAGGCAGTTACTTCTACCTGCTCTTTCCCCTCCCATCCCCCTGTAACAGGTGAACTTTCTCTCATCCCCACCCACCAAACACTTCACACTTTGTCCTGCAAGTTCACCTGGACTGGGGCAAGCTAGAAAGTCCTCAGCAGAGAGCAGCCGAGGCCTCCAAGCATCCTATTTATCCATGTAGGGATGACTTCCCTGGTGGGATTTTGCCTGAACAAAGCAACCACGGCCCTACCAGGTCTCTGTGCAGGAACTGCTTGGATTCCAGGTACTCCATAGCTTCACAGACATCCTTGCACATCTCCAGCAGCTCGGCAGGCTGGAACCGCTGCCGTGTTTCCCTCAGGAAGTTCAGGAGGCAGCCATTGGCCATGTACTCGGTGATGATGAAGATGGGACGCTGCTTGGTGCAGACCCCGTAGAGCTGCACCAGCTTCTCGTGAGACAGGTTCCTGTGTTGGGGACAAAGGCAATTCTGAGCACCTAGAAAGCCAGGCAGCAAAGGAAGTACCTGTGAACAAGGGGAGTTTGGGAAGGGAAGGTGCTTCTGGCCCAGCTGACAGTGGAAGACCTCGCCAAGAAATCAGCACAAAATCAGTGGGATCTTGGATGCATTTTGCCCAAGCCTGTCCCTCCACACCTCCCAGGAGCGCAGCCATCCAGGCAAGGAGCACCTGGCACTGACCTGCCTGGTGCTCACCACTTACATCATGACTTTGGCTTCGTCAATGAACTCGTCCTCTGACATGGAGCCCTCCCTGATCATCTTGATGGCGACGTTGTACTGGCCTCTCCATTTCCCGTACTTCACCACGCCAAACTGCCCCGTCCCCAGTTCCTTCAGGAAGGTCAGATCCTTGGGGTCGATCTCCCATGACCCTAGGAGATGTGTGAGTGCAGTGTTGGGTGCAGGTTACCTGCTCTCCCTGCATGGTGCTCCCAGTCACCCAGCCTAGCAAGCCCAAGAAAAGCTCACAAGCATTTGCTGCCTGGAAAATCATCCACAAAATCTGGAGACCTGCTCCTCCAGGGGGTGGGAGCAAGGTAGCTTGTGGAGGCTTTCAGTCAATACTGTCACCAGAGGGCAGTTGGGGGATGGTTCCTGGGGAGGCTGTGAGCCATGGGACAGCCAGGAACAAACCCTGCAACCAGGGACCTGCGAGGTAGCCCGGGCTGACTTACCATAGCCAAGGCCAGCTGTGGAAGGAGCACTTTTCTTGTGCTGAGACACGGGGTACTTCAGTCTGGATATGAGCCCTGAAACACAGCAGCAGAGATTGCCACTCTAGGCTTACCTGCCACAGCCCAGCAGGGAACACGACTCCTGCCTTCGGCTCAGGAAGGTGGGGATACCACGGTGCCAGTGAAAACACAGCTGGCTCCACTCTGTCCCCAGAACACTGACCTGCAGAGTTGTGCTGGTGGTAGGTGATCAGCTCTGGGATGCTGTTGAACAGGTGTTTCTCTGCCAGGTAATACTGATTCTGGGGGGTGCAGCAGACAACGTAGTGGCGGATCATGCCCTGGGGGTCTCTGGAGAGGGAGAACACGAGGTCAGTGCCATGGGGAGGAGAGGCAGAGGGTGAGGGGTGCCTGGAGGAGCCCTCTGAGGGAGGAACAAGCTGTTCTTAGAGCCACTTACACAGAGGACTTGGCATAGACAGAGACAGTGTATTTCCCTGTCTTGCTGGTGGAATCCCGGACAATGAAGCCTCCCTCCTTACCCTAAAACAGAAAGGGGAAAGGGCACTGGGTGTTTGTGGGGACTGTGTGGGACTGTAACAGGCAAAACTTCAAGTGGGTGAAGATCACAGCAGGGCTGGAGAGGAGGCAGTGAGTCAGAGGAATCCTACTTCCACTCCCTGCACGGGAAGCCACCTCCTGAAGTGTCTGCCTGGAGGAGCTCACACTGGGACAGGGAAGGTTCCTGGGGCTGTTGGAGCAACACTTCCCTCCCAGAAAAGCCAGGATTGGTCCCATGCATGGACATAATGTGAGAACAGCCTGTGGAGGAATGGTGTGTAGAACAGACCCAGCCTTGGGAAGCAACACTTACCTCCTGTTTCAGCAGTTGCTCTGCTTGGCTCCGAGTGATATTCTTTGAGTACCACCTGGAACAGGGACACAACCATCAGGGACATCTCCACAGCCACCTCTGTCCCCAGCCCAGCCTGGAGAGGCAGTGCAGAGGGCAGGGCAAGGATGCCTTCCAGGGGCTGGAAAATGGGAGAGGGAGAATGACCCAGCCAGGCTGAGTTCAAGGGCTGTGTAGGGTTAACACCAAATGGAAAACGTTCCCAGCTCGCCAGCTCCCTGTGCCCTCTCTTACTCAAAGATCTCCAGGGAATTTCTGGTTTCAGTGACATAGTTGCTGGGGATGTATCCTTCCCTCCTGCAGGAGAAAAGGGGCTGGTCACACTCTGATGGAGGAAGCCAAGAGGAAAGGATATTCCTGTCTCAGGAGGCTTGAGTAGAAATGGGCTCAAAAACTTAGGGGCAAACCCATCTGGGGAGGTCTGACACCACAGCTGCTTTCAGCCTCCTCCCCAGGGCAGCCCAGAGGTGGGCAGGCAGCCTGCCCTCACCCTTGGGGTGCCAGAGGGGTGTGTTTGCCCACCAGTGCCTGAGCACCAGGGCAGGGCAGCGCTGCAGAGCCACAGCCACGGGCAGTGAGAGCTCTCACCCATTCTTGTCAAGGGCTTTCCACCAGGGCAGGTGGCTCTCCTCCAGGATGAAGTACTCCTCGCCCTTCTGCAGCTGCAGGTCCTGTGCGTTCATGGGCTCGTAGTTGTAGAGGGCCACCACCTTCTTCATCTCCCCTGCTGTGCTGGGGGCTGGCTCGGGAGGCAGAGGCTTCATCACCATCTTCCTCATCACAGGGAGAGTGTGGGACATGGTCAGGCTTGCATCCACACCACGTGAGACCCTTGCCAAGCCTGGCAGGGCAGTGGTCTCAGCGCAGTGTTTGTCTCAGCTTCCACATGTATCTCTACCAGAACACCAGTTTTTGTCTCCCTGGACTTTTTTATCAAAACATTTTTTCCCATCTCCACAAAAGATAAGTGTTTTCTCTTTATCTTTTGGCTTAACCTGTGACTTCTCCAGCCTACATCAGGGCTTTAATCTCTCAGCTGCCCTGGGAAACTTCAGGGTTGAGATAATTTGACTTTCCTATAGGCCTTTGGGCTCCATCCCCTGCTTCAAGCTCCTTCTCCCTCAGCTCACCATCTTGACCTCCCTCCCCAGAGCAGAGTCCTGGCCTGTACATCTCTGAGCAGCCATTGAACGTGTTGGCTTTCTCCAGGTAGACCTCTTGGAGCAAACCCTGACGCTGGCCTTTACCTGGTCCTCCTCAGGAGTTGGGGGCAGGGGCTTCTTCGTCTTGCGATGCGACCGCCCGACTTTTAAACCTTCAGAACAGAGGAGGGGCTAAGGTGAGGAAAGCTCTCTGCTCTGTGCTGTGGTGGTCCCCAGGGCAGGGGGGCGAGGCAGTGGGAGGGTGCCTGGTGCCTTACTGCCATTCCTGCTCTCCAGAATCTGGCAGCCCATGGCATTCTTGGCAGTCTGGGAGCAGCACAGGTACTGCCCGTCGATCCAGAAGCAGGGGTGGTACTTCTGGACCAGGTCGCTGTTGTACCGGATCACTGTGGCAGAGGAGGGGAGGTGTGTGTCAGCCAGGGCTGCAAGAGCTCTCTGCTCCCTCAGTGCAAGTGGTCAGCTGCATTAAATCATTTCCTCTCAGCTGTGCTGCTGTCCCCTGGGCCCTGACGTTCAGGTTTCCCTGGGCTCAGCACTCTTGTTTCAGCGCTGTGGCTGTGCAGTCCCTGTGCCACAGGGAAGGGCCAGCCTCGGCTCTCAGATCTGGTTTAAGCCCTTGAGCAGCTCTGCAAAGGGGCAATGAGCACATTTGGAGCCAGTCACAGAAGGATCTGGCCCTCCTACCAGCCAAAATATCCAGTAACCTCCAGGCTGCTCTGGCCCATGGTTCACAGCTCTTCTGAGCCCTGTTTTTTTTTTCCAGAAGTGGGGTGGGAGGCCAGTGCTGTGCCTGGCTTTTCCATGGGGAGAGGAGGGCACTGTGCTTGCTCAGAGACTCCCCTTGCAGGGAGAATATTCCCTTGCCAGGCAGGCTGAGCAGCTTCCTCATACTTCTCCCCAAGCTAGAGGGGACAGCTGGATGTGCCTAAGCACTGCCAACAGCCTGGGGCTGGCCCACAGCAGCTGCATGGGGTGCAGAGAGCCTGCCCTTTGGTGGAGGGAGGACATCCTATCAGCAGGAAGGCAGCATTTTCTCTCCTTTCCCCGTGGCTTCTACAATGGCTCGAGCTGCCAGAGCAACCTCAGCAGGGAAGTGGGGAGAGGACTGGCTGCCCTGCCGGGGCTCTGGTGAGATAACCGACTTCCCCGTTATCAGCCTGGCTCCAGCCAACTTCCCCGTGTCAACTCCAGCAGCTGATCCCACCCTGCCAGCCCAAAGCCACAGAAAGGCACACACACCCCAATGCCAGGAGGCACGTACAGGCAGCTCCAGCAGGGTTTGGGGTGGTCAGAGCCCTCTCTGCACAGCTGCAACATGCTGCCAGCTGGAGGAGGGAGCAGCCAGCCAGCTGAGCATCAGCTCAGCATCACCGAGCAGGGCTCAGGGTGGTTTGGGAAAGGTGCTCCCTGGCTCCCAGCAGGCTTATGCTCCGTGTTTCCTAAAGCACTGGGCACTCAGCCCTCACATGCCGAGGCAGCAGAGCTGTATGGCCACATCTGCTGTTTCCTCTTGCCTTCAATGATTTCTGAGCCTGCTTAAACTACTCAGGAGCAGGTTTGTGAGAGGGCGAGGAGCCTCACAGCTGAGGTGCGAGAGTGACAATGCTCACCTGCCCCGGGCAGGAGCAGCTCGCTCTTCCTCAGACAGGGGGGACAGGTAACCATGAGCCAGCGAGCTCCTGGGAGCCTGGCACTGTGGGGCTCTGTGGGGCTCTGTGGGGCTCTGTGGGGCTCTGTGGGGCTCTGTGGGGCACAGTGGGGCAGGCACAGGCACAGCTGAGCACCCATGGGTGCTGCAGAGCCCCCGCACTCACCGCTCTTCAGCTGATGGATCCAGCGCTTCCGCAGCTCCTCCGTGGGGGAGAAGATGTAGAGGGGCCCTTCGTCATAGACCACCTGCAGGAGCAGGCACCTCAGGGCTCTCAGGGCAGGCACCGGGGGAGCCCAGCCTCGTGGCCACCCCGAGCCAGCCCTGCCGGTGCCTGCTGGCCCCGCACGGTGCTCGCGGGACCGTGACAAAGAGGTTAAAAATAAGCCCCCTCCCCCGAGACTTTCCACTTCCCTTCTCTGACTTTCGGTGTGCAGGGCAGGCAGCTGGGCTGGGGGCTGAGCGTGCAGCCAGCATCCCTCCAGCATCAGCCACGGGGGGCTGAAAGGGGCAGCAGGGCAGAGCTCAGAAGCAGGTTTCCATCCTAAACAGAGCTGGCTGGAGGCTCAGAGGGGCTCACCTGGCTGCCCCATGCCGTGTGGGCAGCAGCAGTGTCTCCAAGCAGTGGGGTGAGTGACACCTGGCACTGGGGGCAGTGATGCCAGGTTTGACCCCAGGCCCCTGTGGGGTTGTCCCCAGCAGGCAGAGTGGACCAGCAAAGAGGGGGCAATGCAAACTCACCTGGAAGGGGTAGGGGAACCGTTCGATGATGGAGATCTGCTCCATGTTGATGTAATCCTCCCCTTTCCTCTGGAAGAGAGAGGCAGAGATGGATGTTGGCATCCTGTTGCTCAGCTGCTGGCATCTCCCCTGGAGCAGGGCCACAGCTTTTGGCACATCCCTGCTCTGCATCAAGCCCATACCCTGGTATGGTATGGGCTATGCCAAGCGGGGCTGTCCCCCACTGCCACCACCCCAGGGACTGTCCCTACTCCCCCAGCGAGGGGACAGGAGACACATGCAGGGCCCTGGGGCCCTCCTCACCGGGACCTGGCGCTCAGGGGGAGGGTTGTTTTCAGGTGCCACTGTCTCCACACAGGTGATCTTCTCAATGTCCACAGAGCCCTTCTTGCTGCCCCGGCGCTGCAAGAGACAGTTCAGATGGTCACCAAGTGGAGACCTGCAGAGACTCAGACTCCTCTCCCTGTCCAACCACCCCTTGTGGGCTAGGTGCTGGCAAGGGACAGCTGGTGACAATGACATGGCACAGCCCCTGTGGCTGCAGACTCACCCCCCGCTCAAAGTCATACTCGTAGTAGGACAGCTTGCTCTCTGTCAGCAGGAACAGCCGCTTCTTGAAGTTGAGGGGAGACGTTTTCTTCTTCTGCTGCGAGCGCTTCAGGAAGATGCTCTCCAGGATGACACTGGCCATGTCCAGCCCCTGCTGTCCCCCCGTGCCGTGCTGGCCGGGTTGCTGTGGGCAGGACAACGCTGACAGGGCGCTTGCTCAGCCCCCAGCACCTGCTGGGCCTCACTCAGGTGCACTCTCCCCCTTGCCCCAAGGGCAGGCAGGGGGGTGCTGGGACCCCCAGAGGTGCAGAGGTGTGAGGGCAGGTCAGCGTGGCTTGTCTGTGCCCTGACCTCCCCTGGCCCCTCTCCCACACCAGGCTGAAGACCAAGGCACTGCCCAGATGGCTCCTGCTCCTGCTGAAGAGGCTCCCAGGATATGTGAGCTGGACAGAGAGCTGGAGAAGGAGGGGAACGGGGTGGGGAGGGAAGCTTGGAGCCCCAGGGAGGAGCTGTGACACCCTGCAGGCGCTCCTCCCCTCCTGCTCTGTGCATGTGAGCCTGTGTGGGCTGTTTCCTCCTGCCCCACCGCAGCCACTCGGGGTGCTGGGGACGTGCTGACTTGGCAGCCTGCAAGGGGTGGTCACGGGAGGCCAATCCCTCAAAAGCCTGAAAAGTTCTGGCCCTGAAAAGTCACAAGGCAGTCCTGCCAAGAGCACGGAGTATCCCCAGAGCCATCCCTTCCCCTGTGTGTCCAGGGAGCCTGCAGGAGTGCAGGGACAGAGCTCAGCCCCCACTTCCTCCCCTGTGAGCAGCACTTGTCAGTGGCCAGGCTTGAAGGGTTGCCTCCAGCCAGCAGGCAGAGGGGTTAAATCCTCCCCAGCCATCAGCAAAGCTCCCCTGAGCCTCTTCAGGGAAGGGCAAGGCAGGGAAGGGCTCACAGAGCCCTGCATCCCACTGCTGCCTGGCCTTTAGGGGCTGGAAATTGCCCTGGCCCATCTCTTGGAGCAGCCTGTGCATCTCCCCCCATCCCTTCATGCTGTACCCAGGAACTGTGACCCCCAGGTGGGCCCAGCACCCCCAGAGCCACGTGGCTGGAGCTGTGGGCTGTGACCAGCACCTGACTGCAGCCTGGGGAGCTGTGTGAGCCCCTGCTGAGCTGTGATCCCCTGGAGCCTGGCTCTGTGTCTCCTGCCTGACCACCTACAGTCCCTGCTTCCCCTTCACCCTCACCCTGTTCCCTTTTTTCCTCCCATAAGCACAGCTTTGGAAAGCAACCTGGGAGAAGCTGGTTTTCTCCCCTGCTCCCCACAGCCCACCTCCTCGGGGGGAGGCTCAGGGGTGGGCCAGAGCTAGAGGTTCAGCCCCCCATTCCCCAGCTGACTATTCCATCCACTCTCCCCAGACAGGAGATGGGCATTGGCTCGCTCACAACAGGGGTCAGGTGGGGAACAAAGATGCCAGGACCCAGTCCCACACACTGTGCTTCTCTCCAGGGCAAGCCCCAGCTTGGGGACAAGGAGCAGAGGTGTCCCCCTGTGTGCTGGCAATGCCCAGACCCTCCCAGCACAGCCCCTGCTAAGGACAAGCTGGATTCCCTCTGCCAGGCTTCCCTCTTCCCTCCTTGTGTCTTTTATGGCTCAGACCTCTCCAGCTTGTTTGGGTGGTCAAAAAAGCCCAACTTAAAAAGTTACTCATCAGAGTCTTTTGGAAAAAGCTGCAGCCTGATGTGCTGATTGAGGCCTCAGGAGGAGGGATCTGGGGTCCCTGCAGGTGGCTGGTGTGGCCCTTGACC
The DNA here is from genome assembly GCA_016584745.2 of Phylloscopus trochilus trochilus. Taxonomy (NCBI): domain Eukaryota; kingdom Metazoa; phylum Chordata; class Aves; order Passeriformes; family Phylloscopidae; genus Phylloscopus; species Phylloscopus trochilus. The sequence goes on from WQNJ02000046.1 coordinate 5,795,641, forward strand.
CCCAGACTGCTGGCAGGGTGGTGGATGAGCCCAGAGGGATCCCAGAACCACCCTGTAGCCCTGTGCCTCATTTTCCCTGCTTATAAAGTGTGGCTGCTGATCCTGCATCCCAGGAGCAGGAGGGCTCCCACTGCCCTCCCTGGCACAGGCACAGGGGCTGAGCAGAGGGGCCCTGGGCTCCAGCCCATCCCAGCTGCAGTGCCAGGCCCCTGGAGCTTTACCTGGAGTCACAGCAGCAGTGGAGTCATGGCCAGCAGTGCCAGGCAGGAGGGACACGTCCTCACCGTGTCCTCTGGATGGAACTGCCAGAGGGGAAAGGACAGTGAGTGCCTCAGAGTTTGTGCCCCGTCCTGGCACAGCCTCCCTGTCCCCAGCACTGCCACCAGACCCTGCCTGTCCTTGGCATGGCAGGTGTCCCACGGGGCTCACCCCCACAGCCACCAGTGCTGTGCTGTGACAGCAGAGTGACGAGTGGGTGGGTGGAAGCATGTCCTGTGTCCCTCCCTCCAGCTAGTGTGACTTCCTGCCATGCTCACACCTCAGCCCAGCGTGCTCTGAGACCACTGGGCCAGCACACACTGCTGGCCTCATGCCACTGGACACTGTCCCACTGTCCCAGGGCCATCCCTCCTCCACAGGAGTGCTCTGGACACTGTGTCCCACCATGGTTCCAGGGCCATCCCTCATCCACAGGCAAGCTCTGGCCACTGGACACTGTCCCACCATGGTCCCAGGGCCATCCCTCCTCCATAAGAAAGCTCTGACACTGCCTGACTCCTGTGAAGGAGCTGAGCCATTGCTGGCTCAGGTGGGGCTGGCAGGGACCTGGCATGCCTGGGACAAGAGGGGAGGGTGACAGAGTGTGAGTGACAAACTTCACAGCCCCCGTGTTTCAGGCTGAGCCCCAGAGGGTGTCAAAATTGATGGGTGAGAGGGACAGAGGGGGAAACCTCCTGCACGGGAGAGAGTGGTGAGCAGAGCCAGAGCTGCACCCAGCAGTGCCCACTGCAAAAAGCGCAGGCGAGGAATGGCCGAATCCACCGGCAGAACCCCAACCCCTGCTTTTGGGCACCCCTGGGTCCCTGGCACCCAGGCACTGCTGCAATTCCCTGCTCCAGCTCAGCCTGCAGGCCCTGGCACCCCCATTCCACCTCTCTGCCCCACTGCACCCCACAGCCCCAGGTGACCATGCCCCCAAGGAGCCCAGCAGAGGTGTGAGGCCACCAGCACGGGCCACATGGAGCTTTCCAGCACCCCGGCTGTCCCACAGCCACTTCAGCAGGGCCCAGGAGCCCAGAGCCCAGCGCTGTTGCCACGCTTCGTGCCTACCATGTTTTGGTTTTGGGAAATTCTGTTCCCAGGCACTCTTTTGGTACACAAGGTCACATATATGTAAACTGTCACATATATGTAAACTACCTTGTTGTGTACAATTTTCCCAGAGGAGGGATTTTCGCGTGATGGTCTCTGGAACTGACCAACGGTTCCCAAAGGTCCCACCTCTAAGGTGGGCACATCTGTAAAAGCATAAAAGTAGCCCGAGAAATAAACCGGTGGCCCTTCCCTGTGAGGGGTCCACTGCAGCCTTCTAAATCACTCCCTGCCTCCATTTATTGTGTCCAACAGCAACACAGCGCTGCCCCACACCACGGCTCCCGGGGGTCTGTACTCACCGAGCCCCGGGGTCCGTACTCACCAGCCCCGGGGGTCCGTACTCACCGAGCCCCGGGGTTCGTACTCACCAGCCCCGGGGGTCCGTACTCACCGAGCCCTGGGCTCCGTACTCACCGAGCCCCGGGGTTCGTACTCACCAGTCCGTACTCACCGAGGCCTGGGGTCCGTACTCACCGAGGCCTGCCGCTGCTGCTCGGGCCAGCCCGGGCCTCACCGCGCCCACCCCGCCGGCCTGGGGTGGCAGCAGGGACGGGGAGGGACGGCAGGGTGCACAGGGAGGAAGGACGGGGGCCGGCCAACCCCCACCCTTTCGGTTCCCCTTTTTTAGTTTTCTGACTCAAAGGCAGCGTTTGTGTTTCCTCCTGCAGACAGCTGCGGGGTCAGCGGGCCACCGCGGCCTGCCCCGGGCTGTGGGCAGTGCCAGGGGTTGGCTCACCACTGACCATCCCTGTGTTGTCCCGAAATGGGTTTTTCACCTCACGTGCATGAGGCTGATCCCCACACAGAGCCGAGGTGTTTGGTTTATTTGCAGTTCTGTGCAGAAAGAGGTCTTGGTGGCGAATTCACAAAGACAGCAGGGTGACTATCAAAACTCTTTGCTGTTTATGCGTTTTAGCAAATGAAAGCATTAATCTTAATTGTACACAGATTAGATCATTCGTTAGTATTCTAGCTTGTAGTGTTAAAGGATTCCCTCGTCTCTTATGTTAATTGGACCACATGCTGAGTCTTTCTCTTGGTTTGGGTCAGTGGTCTGTGAGTTGGTATTGTGATCTCCCTGTGCTGGAATCTCTCTTATCCACTCAGGATAAGATGATTCAACTGTGATTCAGCACAGTTGTTGAGTTAGCTTTGCTAATTACACCCCTGTCTTGAAACTTCTGCCATCTGCTCCTGTGGCCCTAAATTCTGCATTCTCTGTGCCCGCTATCAGTGCTAAGTCCCCTTCTTCCCAAGCCTTGTCAACTTCCACCCAGGTCTGAGATCACTGAAACCTGCCAAACCCTAAACCTCAACAAGGCAACTCTATTGACACATAATTTGTCTTTCAAACACCTGAACGTCACCTGCAGCCGCCAGATCCCACAGTCACACCCGCCTCGGTCACACCCCCAGCCCCAGACCCCCATGACTGCCGCCCTGCTCTCCTCCCACCGCCAGGGGGCGCCGTGCCCCTTGCCCTCCCTGCACGCTCCTCTCTATGGTCCCCAGCTCCCATTCACTTCCGCTTCCGGTAGCGCCTCCTCTCCGGGCCGCCGCCGCCAAGATGGTGAGTGCGGGGGCTGGGCCGGGCTCCATCCGCCGGCATCCGCCCCGGGGCTGCGGCGGGCCGGGCTCCCTCCGCTGCGATGGGTGCGTGCTGGGCGGCCAGACCGGTGCGGGGGCTTCCCCATCCCCAGATGGCAGCGCAGGGCCCGAGGGAAGGGGAAGGGCGGGAGCGAGGCCTTCGGGGCGGGATGTGGCGTATGCGCAGCGGCCGTGACCGGCTTCTCTCCTTCTCCCGCAGGTGAACGTGCCGAAAACCCGCCGGACCTACTGCAAGAAGTGCGGGAAGCACCAGCCGCACAAGGTCACGCAGTACAAGAAGGGGAAGGACTCGCTGTACGCGCAGGGTGAGGACGGGCTCGCTCCGGGGGAGCTGCGTGTGCGGGCCGGGTGTCGTGTGCCCTGCTCGGGGGGTGTAGATCGGGAACATTTGTATAGCTGGGGAGGACAGCCTGACCTAAAGGATGTACTGCTGTGCAATAAAGGGAGCTAAAAATAAAAGACAGAGGGAGAAAGGCTAAGGACGTGTCAACCCAAAGCAGTTTTGGATGGTTGGCGTATAGAAATGTTTAACTAATTAGAAAGCGTGCTCGGGGTGAACCTAGCTGGCTGTGAAAGCACAACTAGAGCCGTGCCTGCTGGCGTGGGCTGTGAGTTTAAAATGTGCTGAGCCTTCAAGTCGAGGTGAAGGAGGGTGAATGCAATGGTAGCTCTGCCGGTAGTGATGTTCCTGGTTCCTGCAGGATTAATGTGGATAATTACTGGGAATTAATTATGCAAATATCACCTGAACAAGACCCTACAAATCTTTCTGGCCCTTTGTGTGCTGGCTTTGAAGATTTACCATGCAGCACCCTTCTCTGCACAGAACTCTGAATAAATCAAGCCCCTTGAGCAGCCTGTGTGTGTGTTGGGGGCACAGTGAGGCAAAGGTTCCACTTTTGGGGGCAGCATAAAAGCTGTGGGCCAAGCAGGAGGCTGCTGCAGGAGGGAGGCACTGCTTCTGCTGGGCTGGGCAGGGGCAGGCTGGGCTCTGCTGGGCTGTAGAAAGTGCCAGTTGGGCTTGTAGCCTCTGCTAGGTTGTTGCCTGACCAGAGGTGTTTCCCCCGCAGGGAAAAGGCGCTACGATCGGAAGCAGAGCGGATATGGGGGCCAGACAAAGCCCATCTTCCGTAAGAAGGTGAGTGAGTGTTGCTCCTCAGGAGCAGGAGACTCCCTGGGCCCAGCTGAGGGAGGATTCCTGAGTGCTCTGCTCTGGCTGTGGTGGGGCAGCTCTGTGCTGGCAGTGCAGTGTCCCCTCCTCGTCACAGAATGAGTTGGGTTGGGTTGGAAGGAACCTTAAAGCTGGTCTTGTTCCATGGGCACGCCACCTTCCACTGTCCCAGGTTGTTCCAAAGCCCATCCAGCCTGGCTTTGGACACCTCTAGGGATGGGGCAGCCACAGCTTCTCAGGGAAACCTGTGCTAGGGCCTCCCCACCCTCACAGGGAAAAATTTATTCCTGCTCTCTGTCAGTGTGAAGCCATTTCCCACTGCCCTGTCGCTCTGTGCTCCTGTAAAAAATCCTTCTCCATCTCCCTTGTAAGCTCCCATCAAATACAAGGCTCATCTCCCTGCTCTCCTGTCTCATGGAGAGGCTCCTTATTTGCAGGGTGACTTGGGCTGTGTTTGCAGAGCAGGTTCTCAGCTTGGATGCTGCAGGGGAGTGAGATCTTTCTGGGAAGGATATTTGCAATGAAAGGAATGTTTCCTTCACTGCCTGCCCAAGGGGAAGGGCTTGGCAAAGGGAAAGGAGCTGTCTGCTTGCTTGGTGTGGTGTTTACAGCAGGGAAGCAAAACCCAGTGGATGGATTTGTTACTTTGTGTGAATTGTTTAGTTATGCTCCTAGAGCTGCTTGGCTTGTTGCTGGGAAGCCCTGGTGTCCTGCTGCAGGTGTACAAGAAGCCTTCCAGCAAAAAGAAAAAAATGAGGCAGCAGGTTTTCAAGCTGACTTTGTGCCAGGCAGTGGGGAGACCTCACAGAAAATGCTTCTGCTAGCAGGGTGCATCAAACAGCTGCACTGCTGGCACTCTTTATCTGCACATTGCAATCCCCACTTCAGTTTTCTCCCAGTCAGCATTGTCTGGATTATTGGCTGAGGTTTTTAGCTGGTGGTTACAGCCCTGTCCAGCTGCTACAGCAGCCTCCCAGCTTTGGATTCTTCCCTCTGCAGTCTTTCAGGTTTCATCCAACTTCTGAGGAGCTGCAGGCCTGCACTGAGCCTGTTGTGTCACTGCTCCTTCCAGAGAAGGTTTGCCAGTTGTGCTGCTTCCAGGTGTTGCATTTGTCCAATTTTCTCCTGGATTTCTCCCGAGCACTGCTGGTTTGTGCTCCCACACTGTAAAAGTGTGAGTTTCTTGCTCTGTTGATTGGAACAGACTTCTCCAGCATGGCTGATCCCTGCAGGACCCAGCCCAGCCCCACTGAATGCTTTTGGCAATGTCCTTTTTGTGAAGATACAGATGCACTTCACTCCTGTACTGATCCTTAACGTGCCTTCCTGTTTTCAGTGGAGGGAGCCTGTGTTTGTAGTCTCTCTCTAGACAAAAATTGAATGTTGAGGAATGCAGGGAACAAGCTCTCCCTGAGGGCAGCAGTTTGTCTGCTTCATTGAAACACCCTGCTCCTCCTCCTCCTCTCCCAGGCCAAGACCACCAAGAAGATTGTGCTGAGGCTGGAGTGTGTGGAGCCCAACTGCAGGTCCAAGAGGATGCTGGCAATTAAGAGGTGCAAGCACTTTGAGCTGGGAGGAGACAAGAAGAGAAAGGTGAGTTTGTTTTCTGTGAGTGGCTGAGAAAGGAGGGGCAATACTCAGTGGTGAATAAACTCACTTTTGTCTCTTGCTTCTTACAGGGCCAGGTGATCCAGTTCTGAGCATCGTCCTACTCATCGTTACGGACCATATTAAAGTAATTAGATTGATCCCTTGCTTTTTTTTTTTTTTTTAATGTGTTTTCTCTTGGGAGTGGGGGCTGTGAGCACATCAGCTCAGCAGGGAGGTGTTGCTTGCAGAGCCATTTAACAGAATAGTTTTTAACCTGGTTTTTTGAAAAATCCCTGCCAATGGCTGGGATCTCTTTACTGTGTCTCCTGTGTAATGGGTGCCAGTGACTTCTCTGCATGAAGGTGGTGGAGGCTCCTTTATGATCTCCCCTGAACAGGCCCTGCACTTGCTTGCAGACCCCTTTTTACAAGCAGCTGTACTGCCCTAAGGAGCAAAGGCCTTGGAGCAGCCACTGAGTTTGGTACCTGCACCATTAGGCAGGTGGCTAATTAGATAATTAGGCAGGTGCCATTAGCTGTGGCAGCTGTGAGGGACAGCTCCATGCTTGTGGTTGCTCATGGCACGTGGTGTAACAGGCCTCAGCTGCCCTCCCCTGGGCCAACTGCTCCTCTTAGCATTTTCCTTGAAGGGAAAAGGCCAAGCACAGCAGTGAAGCTTCAAATGGGCAACAACCAGAGTGTGGTGGATTGTGGGGACAGCCTCCAGGACAGCTTCCCCTTAGAGAGGAACACTCCTGTGAGCAGGAAGTCTGCTGTTAGCAGGTGCTGGGAATGCAATGCAGAGTTCACCCTGAAGGGCAGCTTTCTTATAGTGGAAATGGAGCTGGAGGATGGAGAGATGCTTACTCACATCTTCATGATGATTGAGAGCACTCAGCTCCTGAATTGTAAGGGAATATGTGTTTTTGCTTATTAAATGTTGGCTGATGTGATGGCATTTTCAGCTTTGTGCAGGCAGTGGTGGCTTTGGCATGTGGGGTGGACTTTACAGCTGTATTATGTCACCTCACTGCTGTTTCTAGTAATCCTGACAAATGTAACAAAAACTTACATGACTGGAACAAACTGGCCTGTTTTCTAAACCATGATTTAATTTCAGATACCATGCTGTACTCTTACAAGTAAGAAAAAGCGCAGCCTTTTAAAGGGATTTTAATCAAAGTGCTTAATCACATAAGAACAAATCAAGAAATCCTGATTGTATTGTAGTCAGAAGAGAATATACTTGCACATGGTGATTGCTGAACTGATTATCCATCCCCTGTCTTGGAGAGCCCATGTTATTCAACCTAAAGGCTGCTGCCAGCATTGGGAAGCGAGCATGCCTGGATCTCTGGGAGGCAGGATTCCTGGAGAAAGGGGACTCAGTGGCCATAGGAAGGGTGGAGAGGGAGTTGTCATCCAAAGGGAAGTGACAGCCACTGATGAGAGATTCCTGGAGTGAGGGGAAACCCTCAAAAACTTGGGTCCTAAGGCATGATAGCAGCTGTCAAGAAAGTTGCTAAGACGTGCAGTGGTTAATGTCAGTCCCTGAGTGGTCAGAAGATGAAGGTGCATGTCCATGCTCTGACTGAAGTGTTGGGTTTCCTCAGCAGGGGTGGGAGCAGGTTTTCTTGGACTGTGTGCCCTGGTCTGGAAAAGAGCAAGGTGGCCAAGGTGTGTTTCCCTGCTGTCCCTGAACTGCTCAAGGACAGCTGCCCGTGCATCCCTTGCCTTTCCTTGCTTGGTGGTGGCAGTGGGTGTCAACAGGAGTTGATGCCCTGCAGGAGCCCTTCCAGCCCCTTGGAAGAGGAGTCAGGTGAGAGGCCAGGGAAAGGGGCACTGCTCTGCTGTTCACCCTTTCTCTGTTACCTCTGAATGATGGAGTGATGGCTATTTATCACATTAGGCTGAAAGTTCAGATAATGAATGCCTGAGGAAAAAAAAAAAGGCACCTGCTTGGAAGGAGGAGATGAGCTTCCTGCCACCAGTTCAGACAGAGCCTAAGGCTTAGGAAGAGATTGTCCTTCTGCTGCCTATAGTGGCAGGACTTTGAGCAGCACAGTGCCTGTGGGGTTCACCTCCACGCTCAGGGAGGAGAGCCAGCTGTAAACACCCCAGTCCCTGCTGGCTGGCAGCACCTCTCGGATGGAGCAGGCTGGGTTGCAGGCCAGCCCATTGCCCAGGAAGGTGAGGGAGAAGGTGAAGTTCTGGGGTCCTCCAATCTCCTGGTGGTTCAGCACTGCCACAGCGTAGGCTCGGCCAGACAGGGGCCGCTCCCACAGCTGAAAGTTCTTGTCCTGCCAAGGAGAAAACAAACCCAGGGCTTGGGCTGTGGGAGGCTGAAGTGGTGGTCTGCCTTCATGCCTGTCTGTTCCAGCAGGCTTCAGGAACAAAGGGGCTCACTGGGCTCCTGTTCCCGAATCCTGAGCCTCTCCATCCCTCCTTGTGCCCCACCCTGCAACCCCAGCCCCCTGCTGCTGTACCTTGAGAAGCTGGTATCCCTGCTTGCCCAGGGGATCCTGGTTGATGGCAATCACCTCTTTGTTCTGGAGCAGACACTTGGCCTCAGGGCTGATGTGCCTCAGGTCATTGGACATGAACAGGGGAGCGGCCATAATGGCCCACATGGCCATCTGAGTCACTGACTGGTCCCAGCTCAGCCCAAAGTTTCCAATCACCAGCTATGACAAGCAAACAAAAAGTGCCTGGTAACGCTGCTTGCTGAGGAGAAATGGGGCCACCAGCAGCAGGAAATGACAGGGTGGGACCTCTCTGGAACCTGGCTAGATAGGCTGAGTGCCAGGAGCAGGACCAGCTGGTTGGGAAAAGCAAGGCAGGACTGCATTGTAATTTAGGATGAATCCTTGGTGGAAGTGAAGAAGGCTCTTTTAAGTGGCTAGGCAGTGTTTGAGAGTGCTTTTGGATTCAGATCCTTGCAATGCTGGCACCCAGGGGTTTTCACTCTGGTGGGAGATCAGCACTTGGGAGACTGTCCCCCAGTGCCACACCTGTGTCCTGAGCTGGTACTGCTTGTGGAAGCTGTGTGACACAAAGATGGTGCTTCCTTGGTACTATCCATAGCTGCAGTTCTCTTTCCCCTTCTACCCTGGACCTCCTCATCCAAATCCTGATCCCAGGGTCCCATCAGAGCCCTTCCCCTCAATGTTTCTCCACCAGTTCTCTCCCTTCCCATTCTTAGCCCACAGCTGAGGGAAGGTTTTTTCCCCTGATGCTTCAGGTGGGGTGGGTGTTGCTGTACTTGCCATGTCAGGATCATTCCAGCCCCCTGGCCCAGCTATCTTCACAATGGTGTCCTGGTGAAGTGCTGTCCAGTCTAAGATACTCTTGATGCTGCTCCAGGAGTCATAGACATCATAGAAGTTCCTCCAGTGATTGCAGTACTGTTTGATCTCTGTGTAATTGGGCTGCCAGAACAATGAGTGTGGTTAGACAGAGCACCTGGCTGTACAACAAGAGTTGACAGTAAGGCTAGACTGGACCAAAGGTAGCCTGGGGGAGAACCAGGGTAACAGCTTCCATCACCAGCTATCTGGATGATCCAGTGCATGTTGATTCCCTTGAATGCTTTGTGCCCAGTAACTCCACTCTTGACACCTTCTAGACACCACTACTGCTCCCCTTGGGAGAACACTTGTGACCACCAGCTCTGTTGCAAAATTCCCTCACAATTTTACTGAAGGTGTGACAAGGCCAGTGGAATTAAACTGTAATATCCCAGTAATTATTGCTATTTCTTGGGTTTACACCCTTTGGTGAGTAATGCATTTAATTCCAGTGGGTGGGAATGGCACCATCCTGTCACAGTGGCACGGGGGAAGCCAGCTGTGGGTGGAGGGCAGCGTGTCAGTCACAGACCCTGTCACTGAACAATGTGGAGGATGTCACAAAGCCTCTCTCCTGATCCCCAGAGCTGTCTGCAAGGCTGCAGCACTCAGTGTCCAGGAGGAATAACATTGAGCTATCTGCCAGGCTCTGCTAGCAATGCTTTGCTGCTTGGCCCCTTAGAGAGAGGAAGCAGATGGATGCTGTGGGTTTTTTTGGCAGGCTCCATCTGGGCTGTGCCTTCATGCTGCAGGATCCTGCTGAATCTGTTTCAGCAGAGCAGTGGTTCAGGAATGCTTCAGGGCTCTGGAAGAAAAAGGGTTTTTTTTTCCTCCATTTTACAACCTTGTTCCCTGTCAGAATGGAGAGCAGCAAGTTTCTCAGGATGCTGTTTTGCAATCTTAAATGTTTTTCTCTTCTTCCCACTTGAGGCCCAGGTTAAACCTTGGGAAGGCACTTCTTACCTGCTGCACAGGCCTCAGGTAGAAAGGCCACTCACAGGAGTACACAATGCTCCTTCCAGTCCTGTTCAGGGCCAGAGACATGAGCCTGTAGCCTAAAGGGAGAGGGCAGACAGAGGTTACACAACCTCCTTGGCCACCCAGCAGAACTGTTCCAATGTCACAGGTTCAGGTTTCAGTTCAACTCTTGCAAAATGAAGACTGAACACATTTTTGTGGTTGAGACACCACAGGGAGGACAGGGGAATTTCAAGTCTGCAGCTGGTCACCTGCCTCCCAAGGACAGGAGCTTTGCTTGGGCAGGCTGTCACCCCAAGAGTGCTGTTCCCTTTGTGCACAGAGACAGGGGAAGAGGTTAGAAGCTTCCCTGTATGCCATTTTTCCTCTAGATACCCAGGAAACACAAGTCAGTATCTATCAAGCAGTGCAGCTTTGCTGGGTAATGTAGGAGTATGTTCTCGTGAGGCACTTGCACCATATGGACTGGGCAGGAATGCAAAAGCTCTAGTTTTTCCTGTCCTTGTCCCCAAAAAGCCCTGTTAAGTCCCTTCCAATTGGCAGAGAGGGAATGAAAAGTCTGCTCTCTCCTCTGGAACTGCTTCAGTACAACTGGATTGTATCTGGGTCACACATATGATCCAGCAGGAGCTCTCAGCTCAGCTGTCACTCAGGGTGCTGAGCTGTGCTCCTGTCTGTGGCAGTTGGCATATGCCCCACCATCTGGCTTCGATGGCATTGTCACTTGGGCAGGTTCTCCCTGCCAGGCAGAGACAGGACTTTGTGCAGGACTCCTGCTGCCAAACGTGGTGGTGCTGACTGTGCCAGCAGCCAGAGAGCCCAGTCAAGAGGAAAAAAAAAGCTTTCCAAGTTCAAGTGTTCTTCCCACAAATCTACTTCTGGGGCACTGGGATTTGTGTGTGCTTCCAAAGAGTCTGTGGCCAAGTCCCCTCAGCACAGGGAGCTGCTGAGCTTTCAGCCTTTGTGCAAATAACTCCTGAAATGGTATTTACACTGGTGTGCTTTAAAAGGAAAACCCCAGTAGGATTTTTATGCCATAATTGCCTTCGTTTTTCTCTGTTAAAAGCCCTCCTAACTGCTCCTTCCATGGCTGACACAAGCTGTTCCAGCTTTAGGCTGATTCGTGTTGACAAGGCCCCACCAAAGGGATTGAGGGTTAAGTGTGTGAAACGCTCTGGGCTCTCCAGTACAGGCACTGCAGAAAGGCAAAGGCTGTGCTCAGTTAACAGCTGAGGGAGCAGCCTGCACAGCCTTCCCCAGAGCACACACAGCTGATGGGTCTGTGCTCAGGCTCTGAGCTGAGGAAGCTCCTTTTTCCAAGCTGTCCTTGAAGGAGAGCTCCAGGAGACTGAGCAGGTAAAAACAGCTTAACACAGCAACACTCAACACCTTGGGCTTGAGAACAGAGCCTCAGATTTGCTGTTGTAAGCAAGTCCCTTCCATGGGTATGCTCCAGTCCCTGGAGCCTGATGCTGGGCCCAGAACTGCTGCTGCCTGCAGAACATTCCCACCCTTGGGAATAGCTGCCTTGAGCCCGTGCCTACCTTCTGCCAGCAGCTCCAGTGACTCAGAGTTGCAGCCATCGAACTTGAGCAGGTCCACACCCCAGGAAGCAAATGTCTGGGCATCCAGGTCATAGTGGTTGTAGCTGCCAGGGAAGCCAGCACACGTCTTCTTCCCCACATCGCTGTAGATTCCCAGCTTCAGACCCTTGGAATGGACCTGGTGTGTGCAGACAGAAACAGGCCCTGGGATGGGGCAGCCACAAGGCAGGAGCAAGAGGATTTGGGGCAGCAAGGGAAGCAAAGCCCCGCTGTGGCAGGCAGAGCCTTATCTCAGCAGTGCTGGGGCCATCCCCAGCCGGCCCTCCCGCCCTCCCCTGCCCCCGGGCTGGCTCGCTGGCACTCACGTAGTCGGCCAGCCTGCGGATCCCACTGGGGAACCGCTTGGGGTCGGCCTGCAGCCTGCCCTGCTTGTCCCGCGTCGGGGCCATCCAGCAGTCGTCAATGCAGATGAACTCGTAGCCGGCGTCCCTCCAGCCGTCGGCAGCCATCCTGTCAGCCATCTCCACGAACAGCTGCTCGCTGGCCACGGGCAGGGGCGCGCCACCGGCAAAGCAAGCGGAGAATGATGTTTACCACCGGCACAGCCACGGGGCTGGGCTGGGCGGGCAGGGGACACCGGGGGAGCGCGGGGAAGGCGCGGCGGAGCCGGAGCACCGGGCCCCCAGGGTACCCCGGGCCGGCTGAGCGCTCCCCGGGCCCGCAGGGTACCCGTGCCCCGCGGCGCTACCTGACGCAGCGGCGCGGGTCGGCGGCGCAGTCGGTGGCGCAGAGGAAGCGCTCCCAGTGCAGCCAGCCCATGGGCGGTGTCCGCGCCAGGCCGTTGTCCAGCGCCAGCGCCGCCGCCACCGCGGCCGCCGCCGCCACAACCCAGCGCAGCATCCCCCGCACTGCCGCCATCGCCGCGCCGCGCCGCGGGACTGCCGCGTGATTGACAGCCCGGAGGCCCAATCCTTGGGGAGTCGGTGGGCGGGGCCGACCGTGAAACCAATCGCAGCGCGGAACCGCTCGCTCTCGCCGCCAATCCCGAGCAGCGAGGAGCGCATCGGTCCGCCCCCTCCCGCGGGTCACGTGGGGCGTATCACGTGACGGAGGTGGCCGGGCCCATGGCGGCGGGGCCCGGAGGTGCCGGAGGTGCCGGGGGAGCCGCGCCCGGGGACACCGCCCGTGTGCCCGCCGGCAGCGTGCCCAGCTGGCCCAGAGACCAGCGACACCCTGCCGCTACGGCAAGAGTGTGACCAGCAGGACCGGGGCAGTGGTTGTCCCCCCGTGCTGGGCACTGCTGAGGCCGCACCTCCGGGCCTGTGTCCGGCTCTGGGCCCCTCGGCTCAGGAAGGACCGGGAGCTGCTGGAGCAGTGGAGATGGGGAAGGGTCTGGAGCACAATTCCGTGAGGAGAGGCTGGGGGAGGTGTGGGGGCTCAGCCTGGAGAAAAGGAGGCTCAGGCGTGTCCTTATCACAGTGATAAGTGTCCTTGTCACTGCCCACAGCTCCCTGACAGGAGGGGGCAGCTGGGGGGGCTCAGGCTCTGCTCCCAGGGAACAAGGGACAGCATCAGAGGGCAGGAGCTGTGCCAGGGGAGGTTCGGGTTGCATAGCAGGAGTAATTCCTTCACAGAAAGGGTGATTAGACATGGGAATGGACTGCCCAGCCAAGTGGAGTCACCATCCCTGGAGGTGTTCAAGGACTGGGCATGACAATCAGTGCCGTGGTCTGGTTGGCAAGGTGGTGATTGCTCACCGGTGAGACATCTCAGGGATCTTTCCTGACCTTCGTGGTTCTGTGTGCTCAGCAGTGCCAGGGCTGGGGGCTGCTGGCAGTGCAGGCTGTGCACTGTGTGTGCTCTGTGTCAGCACAGGGGCCTGGGGGAGAGGGGATTGTACCCCGTGGGCTCAGGACTTGGTTTTGGCCCTGGGCTTTCAGCTCTGCCTCAAAAACTCTGTGAGAAGCACCCGAATGAGCCTTCCCCCTGAGCACCTCTGCCTGTGCTCTTCTGTCAGATGCAGCCTGATGCAGAGTGTAGGTTATGGCCAGGCTGTTTGCTGCCTCTCTGCCTGCCTGTGTGGGCTCTGTGGTGTTGTATCCAGCCTGTCCCTGCTTGGGATGCATCCAGATCGTTGCACTCAAAAGATTTTGGTCTCTCTTCAACAAAGTTCAGCCACAAGAGTAAGTCCTGGTCACTGGGCATCACCCCATTTGCAGTTACACCCCATTTGCTGCCCAGTTACAGCTGACTGGCAGTCGAGGTGAGAATCTCTGGAAATGGGCAGTGCTGGTGTCAGCAGGGCCTGGAGAGCTGCAAAGGGCACTGTTGTCTGGGGTTTTTGCTGCTCTCCTCTGTCTCTTCAAGGAGTTTTTCTAAAGTTCTATTTCAGCCTTCTGTGTTTACCTTTTGCAATGGAGTCAGACACCATTTTACATCAACAACTTTTTGTTATGGTAACTATCAATGTTTACATTCTTTTCATAAGGAGGAGGCTGTGGATGGACTGTTGGGTTGCCCAGTGTGGTTGGAGAGGAAGATTTTCTTCCTCCAATCCATGGTCACTGCTGGAATTCTATAAATGTTGGAGTTTGTAAATAAACTGCCTCTTTTCTGCCTTGGACATCTCAGGGTGTGGGTGTCATTCCTTTGTGTCCTGTGTGACAGGGCACCTGCCTGCCAGCCAGCATCTCTGAGGTGAGCCCTGGTGTTGCTCACGACATAAAGAACTCACACCCACACCTTGTGATGTCCAAGGCAGAAAAGAGCCAGTTTATTTACAAACTTCAACATTTATTGAACTCCAGCAGTGACCATGGATTGGAGGAAGAAAATCTTTCCAACCACACTGGGCAACCCAACAGTCCATCCACAGCCTCCTCCTTATGAAAAGAATGCAAACATTTCTAGATTTTACAATAACAAGAAGGTTATTTATACAAAAGTGCATCTGACTCCAAAACACAGAAGGCTAAAACCAAAACTTTTCCAAACTCCTTAAAGGGGACAGAGAAGAATTGCAAAAGCCCCAATAACACCCTGGATTCAATCCCTGTTTTGGCAGGAGTGGCACAGCTGGGAGCAGCACTGGTGGCACGTGTGGCCTGTCAAGGAGACCTGGAGGCTCCCACTGCCAAGGCAGCAGAGGGAAATGGGATGTGAGGAGCCAAATCTCCCCTGTGCCTCTCTCTCCCCCAGGGCTGGAGCAGCCCTGCAGCCCCACTGGAGCTCCTGTGGGCCCCACCGCAGCAGGGCTGTGGCCATCGAGGCATCTCGCTAGGTGTCCTCCCATCCCTGCTGTGCACGTCCAGGGAACAAAAGCTCTTCAGAGCCCGTGGGCTGATAATCACTCCTTGTTTCAGCGCCGGCGTCCTCCCCCTGTCCCCTGGGGAGCTGAAGCGCAGAGGTTGCTCAAAGTCGGACAAAACAAGACGCTCTGAAGGCTGGAAAACCTCCTGGCTTTGTTTTCTCTTGTGCTAAACGACCCTCCAGAGCTGGGCAGTTATCACCCATTCCCAGCGTTTGGGAGTGCTGCAGGGCACTGGAGCCCTGGTTGGTGCCTGAGATGTTTGGGTTTCTCTGAAACTCTTTTCCCAAAGAATTTTCTGTCAACAAGAGACACGTTTTCCTGACTAACCTTTGTTTGCATTCCTTTCCCTGGGAGGGACTTCTTCTTGATGTCCCTCTGGTGTGACCAATGTAATCAAAAAAGTTTGTCTGTGTTTCACCAATCGAATTGTTCTGTATAAAATAATATATATATATATAAAAGACACATCTGTAGTCATGGTTTGTGCCTGTGATGTCTTAATTTCTCTGAAACTCTTTCCCAGGCACTGAACCATGACTACACACATCCCTAAAAAAAAAAAAAAAAAAAAAAGAAGTAATTTTCAGCCTTCTGAAGTCAGAGTCTGTGTCTTTGTAGTGTTCAACAGTGTCAGATCCCTGCTTGTCCCTGTGTTCCAGCACTCCCTCACTGTTGCTTCCTGAGTGTCCTGCCTGTCCCCAGGAGCACCTGGCACCCCCACACCCGCTGGGAGGGGGAGCTGTGTGGGCTGCATGGGCTGGCTGGTGTCCCCAGGGTGGTGCAGCCTGGTCCCCAAGCCCCAAGCTCGTGGTGCAGTGGGGTTTGGCAGGGCCCTGGTGCAGCCTCTCTGAGCAGGTGGAGGTGGCAGGCTGGGGATGCACTGGGACTCCTGCCAGGGGCACAGCTTCTGCAGGGCTGTGCTGAGGGCTGGGCTGCTGGCACAGCACCCTGCACCTTCCCTGTGCCAGAAGGCTCCTGTCCCCATGGGGGCTGTGGTCCTGTGAGGGCCCTGTGCCTGTGGCTGTGCCCAGCAGCACACACTGCCCCAGCTCCTTTGCTTTCCTCTTGTGCCCATTTTCCCACTTTCCCACTGGCCTACTCAGGACTGCCTGGCTGACTTCTGGAGCTCGATATTTTCTTTAAAAGCATTCTGTGCTCAGGCAATGTGCAAAGGTTGCTCAGAGCCCCAGGAGAGCTGTCCCCTGTTCCTGTGGCACTGCCCTGGAGCTGGGGATCAGTGTGGGACAGGCTGTCCTGCAGGCATCACAGGAGGCTTTGCTGAACCTCTGGCAGCTGGAGTTGCCCCACGGGAGCTCCAGGCTGTGGAGGTAACAGAGGTACCAGAGGCCCTGGTGAGGGAGAGGGGGAAGAAGGGAAGGTTTGACACCCTGGTGCTGCCAGGGACAGCAGCAGAGCTCAGTGCCAGCAGGTCAGACCCTGTTGCAACAGGACATGAAATAAAGACATGGAATCTCAGAAGGCTGAGATGACTCCAATGTTTATTCTTGAGCCACTTCCCCTTATACCTGTGTACCAGGGCTGGAATCCTTGGATCACATTGGTCAACTCAGAGGGATATCAAGTAAATTCCCTCTTCTGGGAAAGAATGCAGAAAACCAGGATAGTGTAGAATAACACATCCCTTCTTTACAGAATTGTGCCTGGGAACAGTTCTAGAGAAATCAAAACACTGCAGGCACGAACCATAGCTACAAGACCCTCTGTGGCTGGTGGGATGGGGGCCTGGCTGGCATGGCCCTGCAGTGCCCAGCCAAGAGCACATTTCCTTGGCCCCACACGGGCCCCCCAAGGAGCCCTTGGGGCTGGCAAGGGGTTGTGCTGTCTCCAGTCTGTGTGTGCTGCAGGCAGGAGCTGGGAAGCTGCCAGTGCTGGTGATGCTCATTTTACTGTCTGGGAGTTCCATTAACCTGGTGTTAACTTCATTAACTTCCTTTTAAACCAGCAATTAACTTGGCCCTGGCTGTTGGTGCCGTGCCCACAGCTGCTGTCCGTGGTGACGGCGATGCACTCGCCAGGGCACAGCCTTGGGCAGGGGATGAGAAAGTGATTCCACCCAAAGGCTGGGGGCTTTGCTGGGGGGCTGAGCCACCTGGGCTGGTCCCTGGCCATGCTGGGAGAGGACAGGGTGTAGCCATGGTTCGTGCTGTGATGTTTTGGTTTTCTCTGAAACTCTTTCCCAGAGAGTTTTCTGTCAACAAGAGACACGTTTTCCTCACTGTATCCTGTTTTGCATTCCTTTCCCTAGGAGGGACTTCTTCTTGATGTCCCTCTGACTTGAGCAATGTAGTGAAGAAGTTTGTCTCTCTTCCACCCCTTGGGTGAGCTCTTTGTAAAATAGCATAAAGGGAAGAAATTCCCAGGTAATAAAGATTGATTGGAGTCATTTCAGCTTTCTGACCTCGGAGTCCGTGTCGTTGTTAATCTTAAACAGCGTCAGACAGGGTGCTCAGCACCCCCATCCCCAAGATGTGAGGGACCCTCTGGAGCTTTGTGCTGGAGGGCAGTGGCAGCCCTGCAGATGTGAGGGTGTCCCAGGGGCTCCCAGTTCCAACTGGGCTGCTGGGAGGATCAAGGGCAGGGCCTGAGTCTGCTCCCGACTCTGAAACTGCCCTCAGGGCCACCAGAACCTCAGGTACCTGCAGAGCCACGGGGCAGTGCTGCCCTCATGCCTTTTCAAGTGTGATGCCAGGAAAAAGCTCCTCACCTTGCTGTGAGCAGTGCCTGGGACCTGGGGGAGGTTTGGCTTGGGAGGGATGCGTTGGGTTTTTACGTTTTTCATTTTTTTTTTTTTTTGGGATGTGCTGGTTCCTGGAGCTGAGTGGCTCAAGCTGACTGCAGTGTTCGTCTCCAGACAGACCCTGAGTGCCCAGACGTGGTGTCCTGGTGCTGCCAGGGACAGCAGCAGAGCTCAGTGCCAGCAGGTCAGACCCTGTCGCAACAGGACACGAAATAAGGACACGGACTCGCAGAAGGCTGAGATGACTCCAATCTGTGTTTATTCTCGAGCCACTTCCCCTTATACCTGTGTACCAGGGGTGGAATCCTTGGACCACATTGGTCAGCTCAGAGGGACATCAAGTAAATTCCCTCTTCTGGGAAAGAATGCAGAAAAACAGGATAGTGTAGAATAACCCATCCCTTGCTTACAGAATTGTGCCTGGGAGCAGTTCTAGAGAAATGAGGAGCCCAGGCCTCAGAGACACCGTGCTGCTGTGCAATACCTCACAGCTCTCCCTCCCCTCGGCTGCGTCCTCTCCCGCTTCGGGGTGGGGACAGCAGCACGACCCTGGGGGAGCTTCGTTTGTCCCGTGTAAAGAACAAGCCCAGCAGCAGAGCGGCGTGGGTGCAGCTCGCTCTCTGTGCCCTGGGTGGGGCCGGCCGGGCGATGGGGCTGCGAGGTACCAACAGAGCCGCTCTGTGAGACTTGGCCCGGAGCACAGAGGGAGATTGATGTTTGCTCGGGCGCTCAGCCCTCAGCTGCGGGCTCTGCCCGCCCCTGCACCAGCTGGGGACAAAAGCCCCGGCCCCGGGTGGCACTGCGGGGCTGGCGTAAGCCCCCCAGGACAGCTGGCAGCTCTGTAAGGTTGGCTCCTGCCCAGCCAGCCCGAGCGAAGGGGCCCCGGGGCCGTGCAGGGAGGTTTGTCCTCGGGATGCTGCACACGCTCGGGTGTCTGAGCTCCACCGTGGAGCTGGAGCCTCCCCACCCCGGCTCCACCTCTGCCTCACCGGGGGTCCTGCCGAGCCTGGATGGGTGGAAAGGGGGCTGGGGTGACTGTGGGGTGTAGCCATGGTTGGTGCCTGAGATGTTTTGGTTTCTCTGAAACTCTTTTCCCAGAGAGTTTTCTGCCAGCAAGAGACACGTTTTCCTGACTGTGACCTTTGTTTGCATTCCTTTCCCTAGGAGGGACTTCTCCTTGATGTCCCTCTGGTGTGACCAATGTGATTGAAGAAGTTTGTGTTTCTTCCACCCATTGGGCTGTTCTCTGTAGAAAAACATAAAAGGGAAGAAATTCCCAAAAATAAACAGAGTCATTGTCAGCCTTCTGAGTCAGGGTCTGTGTCGTTGTGATCTTTAACAGCATCAGTGAATGATGAGGGAAGATCTTCCTCCTAAAAATGTGCCAAGCTGAGGGTCAGTGACGCTCCATGGGTAGGAAACAAGGAGAGCACGGAAAGCAGCAGGGTAGGGCTCAAGTCTGCTCACAAGAGTCAGTGGAAGGCTGCATGAACCCTGCTGTGAGGCACCCTGAGGTGCCTGGGATGCCCTGGGGAAGGAGAGCCAGCCTCACCTCATGGTGTACAGGAGGGTGCCGTTGTCCACCAGCCCTGCTTGGTGCCTGAGATGTTTTGGCTTCTCTGAAACTCTTTTCCCAGAGAGTTTTCTGCCAACAAGAGACACGTTTTCCTGACTGTAACCTTTGTTTACATTCCTTTCCCTAGGAGGGACTTCTTCTTGATGTCCCTCTGGCCTGACCAATGTGATTGAAGAAGTTTGTCTTTCTTCCACCCCTTTGGGTGGTTCTTTGTAAAACAGCATAAAGGGAAGAAAATTCCTGGGTAAGAAAGATTGATTGGAGTCATTTCAGCCTTCTGAAAAGTTCAGAGTCCGTGTGGTTGTAATCTTGAACAGTGTCAGTGGGGAGCACCCCACAGAGCTGGGTGGGGAGAGAAAGTGATGAGCTTTGGGCTTGAGGGCTTGCAGGGGGCTCCTGCCCAGCCCTCCTGGCATCTTCCACGGGGGAGGGAAATGTGACAGTCATCAGTGATGTCAGAAAAATCACCCGTGGAGCAGTAGTGATATCAGTATGGGTGTAATGGTGGGCTCCTGTCCCCACGGGGGGTTGTGCCCTTGTCCCCTCCCCACACTGTGAGTGGGAGCTGGTTCTTGGCAGAGACAAATCCCCAGCACACACCACGGAAAATCCCAGAAAGCTTTATTTGCGTAGGAAGACCGATGCTGTTTAAAAACCCCACCGCTGCTGGAGGCTGGCGAGGCCACCCAGGGCCTGTGGCTGCTGCCCAGACACTGGAACCTCCCTGCCTGGCACTGCCTGGGGCTGCTGGGGGAGCCCAGGGTGCCTCCAAATGGGGCCTCCCCAAAAGCAAGTCTGGCCTGGACACAGGGTGGGGCCCCACGGGGAGCCCCACAGCAGGGGAGGCATGCAGAGTGCTGGCAATGGGATGGGGCTGGCTCAGCCTGTCCTTGGGGGTCCCTCAGTCCCCTCATGGGGTGGCCTGGGGCCACTTCTCTGCTTGCCCCATCTGTGAGATGGGTGCATGTGGCTGAGCACTCTGTGGGGCTCAGAGGGGCTCAGAGGGGCTGGGCGATGCTGCTGGTCAGTCCTGCGAGGGAGGGGGTGATGAGTGGTGCCTGAGGAGCCAGGCCAGGGGTCACAGCAGGGGTTTCTGCCTGCCTCTGGTTTCACAAGGCAGTGCTGGCCTCCTGCCCATCTCCCCCTGCCCTGCAGGGTCCGTTCTGCCACGGCAGGTGGGTCACCAGAGCACTCACTGTGCCATGGGGGCACCACAGCCTTCAGGGAAAGGGGAGAATCCTATTCCCATCCTGCCCTGCCCTGGAAGACTCTGGGCTCTCTCCTGCAACCACGGCCCTCCTGGGCTGCAGCCCCCTCCAGGCTGACTGTGGGCAGAGGGAAAGGAGAGCATCACCACACTCCTCTCTGAAGGACTTAAACATCACCTGCTGCTTTTATTTCCTGCAAAGCATGGAGGGTATCCAGGTCTGGAGGGCTGGAAGCCTTGCTGAGCTTGGTCCTGTCAGGGTTCCAGTTGCTCTCCTCCCCAGTGGAGGAGTATTATGGATGAACCTGCCCAGGGGATGCTGCAGCTGGATGCTGGGCTGGGGAATGGGGCAATTTTCACCTCCATCTCCCTTCTGGCACCGTGGTGCTGCAGCATTCTGGGGATGCCACCACTCACCCTGCTCCTCCAAAACGATTGGCCAAGCTTTCCCCACTGCTTTCATCCCTAAAAATCCCCCTTGAAAGGTGGGCTGTGGGCCCCACCCTGCTGCCAAGTGCCATCTCCCCAGTGCCAAGTGACTCCCGTGCCCCCAGTCCAGCAGGACTGAGCTTGCCTGCTGCCTGCCTCAGGGCTGGCACTGCCTTGGAGCAGACAGAGCCTCCTGCCCACTGTCCTTGCCCCAGTCCTGCCTGCAGCCCCTGGGCATCACGGGCAGTTCTGGGCTCTGCAGGGAGGGCAGCACCCCCCACCTGCTGCTTTGCTGTGCACTAGAGCTGGCTGGACAGGCGGCTCTGGGGCCATGGCCAGCACCCTGTGCAGTCCAGGTGCAGGCAGGGGGGCTGCCTGCTCCTTCCTGCAGCCGAGCTCCAGGTCAGAGGAGAGGACTGTGACCTAACCCCTGGCTGCTCGGGGCCCACAGCTCAGGGGTGCAGGCTGGAGAAGCAGCAGCCTCACATGGGAGGTGTGGAGAGGGGGAGGCTATTTTTCTGGAAGGTGATGTTTTCTGGCCACTGGCTGTGCCAAAGTACCCGGGGCTCTCCTGTGGCCCTGGATGCCCAGGGCTTCCCCCCAGCAGCACAGCATTCCTGGGGAGCAGTTCTTTCCCTGTGCCCTGACAGCACATCCCGGGGTACCTGGGGGTGACACCATGCAGGAAGCAGGAGGGGTCCCTCTCTCCAGCTGACCACGGGGACCTGTGATTGTCGATGCCCCCGAGTCCAGTGGGGCAGAGGGGCTGCCACACGTCCAGGCTCTGCCACCGCTCCGGGACAGAGGGAAACGCAGTTCTGGCTGAGCTTGTGGCACCCGGGGTGAGGGGGTCACACCCAGAGGCAGTCCCACTTCTCCAGCCTCAGGGCACCAAGTGGATGTCCTCTGAGCGCAGCACTTTGTAAACCACCCAGTAGAAGATGTTGAAGAGCAGGAAGGTGAAGGGGAAGACGGCTCTGGAGACGGTGTCGATGCGCTTGGCGCGGTCGATGTAGCGCCGGCGGAGGCTCTCCCCTTCCCGCAGCGCCGGGCTGTACACACCGGGACCCTCCCCGGGGCCCTCCTTGGGCTGCAGGCACTGCCCCAGCCCGTAGCCCCGCAGGTAGAAGCGGCTCTCGCGGCTGAGCTCTTCCTCCTGGCCAAGGGAGAGCCCGGTCAAGGCAGGGCACCCGCGGGTGCTGCCCGGCACCCCCCGCACACCCGGCTGTGCTGGGGGACAGACAGTGCCTGTGCCAGCCCCAGAGAGCCCCAGGCTGGAGCAGGGGGCCGGCAGGGAGCCCCGAGCCTTCTCATTCAGGGTGCATCCAAAGGCAAGCCCACCCTGGCAGCCCGACACGCATCCCCGCAGCTTCCTCCCGGCTGCGGGGCTTTGGGAAGCCTGGCTCTGGCAGCCAGAGGGGTGGGGGGTGAGTGAGCTGGTGGGAGCGGGCAGGGTGCGTTCGGTGCAGGGAGCTGAGGTGTGCAGGGCACTGCCGTGGCTGTGCTGTGCTTGCTGTGGGCTGGAAGCTGTGACTGTGACGGTGAATAAACAGCAGGGGACGGGCAGCTCGCTGGGGCGGAGCAGGGCAGGGATGCAGGAACCTGGCTGCTACCACCAGGGTACCCCAGTCCCTCCGAGAACCCAGCCCCTCGTTTCTCCCCACGTCTGCCTGCTGCTTTGCTGTGGCAGAAGGCAGCTCTGGGGCCATGGCCAGCACCCTGTGCAGTCCAGGTGCAGGCAGAGGGGCTGCCTGCTCCTTCCTGCAGCCAAGCTCCAGGCCAGAGGAGAGGGCTGTGTCCTCTCGGAGCAGAGGAGGGAGGCTGAGAGCCGGGCTCCCTGCTGCTCTCTGTGCCCTTGCTCACCCTCTCTCTCCCCTTGCTGGCAGAGGGCTGCAGAGAGGGCATCGTGCCCGTGGAACTGCATGTTCGTGATCAAGGCTGCAAAATTGCCGTGAAGGTCTCTGGCCACGGCCCAGGGCACCGACTGGGTGCCTCAGGGGCTGGCCAGCAGTGCCTGCCCTCCTCCCCAACAGCAGCTGTGCACCGCCAGCCACTGGCCTCATCCCGCTCCTTTAGCCTTGGAGAGGGTTATGTGAGCACAGATTTGATGAGGGACGGGCACGTGCAAGCACAGGCTGCACATCTGGCTTTTTGCTGAGCCCCTGGACTCATTTGGTCTCTGTGGCTCAGCCCCCTGCTGCCTTTGCTGGCGTCTGGCTGTGGTGGGTCCCTCCTTCCAAGGCCTGCTGCAGGTCAGGGCCTCACTTTGTGTCTGGGAGCTGTTTGGGATCCCAAGCACCATCTCTGGCCGGTGCTGCCCTCCAGGACACAGAGGCTGCTTGCTGAGGTCAGCCCCTGCAGGCACTGGGCTGGCACGGGGGCTCTCATGCAGAGCATTTGTACCCTAGCATCTTTATTTAACTCAGCAATCCACAGGCTGAGGAAGATTTTTACAGGGGGAAGAGCAGCAGTGGCTCAGATTGCTGAGGTTAGTTGTCATTTGCAGTACAGTTTTATTTCCCTGCCTCAGGCTGAGTGCCTGCAGCCACTCGGGATGGGGGGAGCTGGGGTGCTCTGTGTGCCCTTGGGACCAGCAGCTACTCCCCCAGCCCGGGGAGCCAGCAGACCCAGCCTGTTCCTGAGCCTGGATTGGGGTGGTCTGTGGGAGGGATTTGCCTTCAGGCTGTGAAACCTGGGCTTGGCTGTCTCAGGAGCTGTGTGTAGGGGGGCTTTGCTCCCATCTCTGACTGAGCAGCACCCCGGGGTGGCTCTGCAGCCTCCACCTCAGGGCAGCTGCACTTGGGTCTGTTCAAAGCCAGCAGATGGTCCTTGGGTTGGACAGAGCCTCTCTCTCCCTGCCCTGGCTGTGTGGGTGTTGATCTGTGAGAGGCAGGGTACAAAGATGCCTCTCCTGGCATCCAAGCGCTGCTGATGGTGTAGAGGAGGTGAGGGTGGCCAGGCCTGATCTCCTCCCTGCTGCTGTGGTTGACCCCCTGCATCTCCCCAACATCCTGGGAGCTCGCCCTGCCCCACACAGCATGCCTGGAGCTGCAAAGTGCCCGTGTGCCCTGGGCTGGAGCCACTGCAGGCAGCTGGCAGTGCCTGCAGGGAGGCAGAGCCCCCAGCCTGCCAGAGGTGTGGGCAGGGCTGGGGGGCTGGGGAGCAGCCCCCAGGAGCACCCTCAGCATCAGGCACCCTCAGCAAAGGTGTGCTTTGCAGAAGGGGAGCCCAAGGCATGGAGTGGGGGTGCCTACAGGGCAATCTGCTCCGTTCCCATCCCTCTCTCGAAACTTCTGAGCCCAGGAACAGGCGGCCACATCCTGCAGGGCAAATAAAAACACTGTGCAATCACCAGCCTGCTTCTTCCACAGGCCCTTGCTGTCTCCTGGGGGCTCCTTTCGGGGAGGGGAGGGTGAGGCTGGCTGGGGAAGCACGGGGGCGCTGCGGCAGGGTCGTGCTTTACCCGGGAGCTGGAGAGCTGCGAGAGCGTCGCGTAGGTGTGCTCGCTGCTGTGCCGGCTGCTCAGCTGCTGCCGCAGGGACTCCAGGCTGGCCGTGCCGCTGCTCAGGCCCTTTTGGCATCCAGCAGTGCGCACCAAACAGAAACAGGACAGCGGGTGGTGACCCAGGGCTCTATCCCGGCCCCCGGGGCAGCGGCTCTGCCTGCCAGGATGGGGATGCTGGGGGAGACAGGGGGGGAAAAAGATCCCCAACAGTGTGCCCTGGCACTGGGGTCTGTCTTCAGCACGTGCCAAAGGGGTTTGGTTGCATGGGACGCTGTGAGCCTGTGTGGGGTGTGTGTGTACTCATGTCTTCCGTGGAGATCTGGTGCCTCACAGAGTGTTTGTGGCAAGAAAATGAGAGCGGGGCAGCCACATGCTTACCCCAAGCCTCTTGCAGGCCTGATGCCTGCGTTGATGGGCTGACAGAGGGGAGGATTATTTCCACGAGGGAGGGATCCTGCCTCTCCAGATCCTGCTGCGCTCCCATCTGCAGCCCAGACCTGTCCCTGGGTGCCACCAGGTCCCTGACGCAGCAGTGAGTCCCTGTCACTGCTGCAGCACAGCAAGGAGCCCAGCTTTGGGGCTGCAGGTAAGGGGAAAGGCTGGATTTCCCCCCATCCTCCCTGTTTATTTTTCTGCACTTTTAGAGGAAGCAGAGCCTAAGGATGTCCCAGCAGGAGAAGGACAGCACCCTAAGCAGGGCCTGAAGCACCCTAAGCAGGGTGCTGCAGCACCCGTGGGTCCCCGGGGTGCCAGAGGAGCCATCTGGGGACACGGAATGCAGCCCTGTTGTATCCCTCTGGGGAAGGTTTATCCCAAAGGAGCCCCAAAGCTGTAACTGTGTGGTGTGACTCTACCTTCCCCTGCTATCTCTGACCAACTGGCTCAGTGCCAGCTATCTGTCCTGGGACAGAGGGTCTACATAAACCCCTGTTCTTCCTTGTTCGTCCTCTTTGCCCCTGGAAACCCTTCAAGAAAAAAGCCTTGGAACACTCCTAGGTAAGGAGCCTCTTTTGGGTCTCTTCCCCTTTCCTGAAGTGATCTTGGCCCAAAGCCCTCCAGAATCTGAGCTAGCAGCCGGGCCTGGAGGGCGGCGGGTGGGGTTACTTCGCAGCCCTGCCCCGGGGGCTGCTGACAAAGTGTCCCTGCAGCCCTGGGGTGTCCCCTGGTGGGGCTGAGGACAGCAGATGCCAGGAGAGAGGGGGGCACTCACCATCCTCTGGCGGCGCTGGCGGCGGCGCAGGCGCATGAACTCCTTGTGCTGGCGCGACACGAAGTTGACGGCGGCGTACTCCAGCAGGGCGGCGAAGACAAAGAGCAGGCACACGGCCATCCAGATGTCAATGGCCTTCACGTAGGACACCTGAGGGGGGGTGAGAGGGGGCTCAGGGACCCGCTGCCCCCCTCCTTGCTCGTCCCCTCCGCCCACTGTCAGCTTCATCCTGCTGCCAAGAAGCGTGGGAGCCCTTCCCAGCCCTTCCCAGCCCGGGCACAGGGGCCAGAGCAGCATCTCCCTGTAGTCATTGCTTGTCATGTTTGGGTTTTTCTCAAGTTCTTTCCCAGGGACCTAAACTAATAAACAAGGTCACACTTTGTAAACTCTCTTGTTTTTCACATTTCTCTCCTAAGGAGGGACTTTGCTTGTTGACCCTTGGTGTGACCAATGGTTCAAAAGATCCCACCTCTTAGGTGGGCACATTGTAAAAAGGTATAAAAATAGCTTCTGAGAATAAACCAGCCCCTTTTCAGAGCATCAGCCTTCTGAATCACGAGTCCATGTCTTTCCTTCGTGTCCAACAGCGACATTTCCCCTCAGCACATGTGGTGCCCCAGCTGATGAGGCTCCAAGGCCAAGGCATTCCCAGGGAAAGGCTGTCCCTGGGGCACTGCAGGTGGAGCCCAGCACTGACCTTGGGCAGGGAGGCCCGGGAGCCGGCGCTCTGCGTGGTCATGGTGAGCACCGTGGTGATGCCCAAGCCCACCCGGGCTGGCGCCGCGTCCATGTTGATCCAGAAGGAGACCCAGGAGAGGATGACGATGAGGAGGCTGGGGATGTACATCTGGATCAGGTAGTAACCCATCTGCCTCTCCAGGTGGAACTTCACCTCGATGCAGGTGAACTTGCCTGCAGGGGAGGACGGCCCCAGTGGGCGAGAGGGACCCCTGGGCCACGGCGAGGGGGTGGCAGCAGGTCCCTGGGGTGCTCACCTGTGTTGTAGTACTTGGTGCAATAGCCCAGGTCCTTCTCGTCCCTGAGGATGAACTGTGGGAGTGTCAAGCCCTCTGCCACCTGCACGGCCTCCTGCTCCTCCAGCCACTCGAAGATGAGGTCGTTCATAGTGTAGCCAACTGGAGGGGATGCAGGGAGCCATGGGATGGGGATGTGGGCCCTGTTCAACCCCACCCTGAACAGCTGCTTTCTCCTGCTTATGTCCCTCAGAAAAAGGGAGCTGCCAGCTTTGGGGATGGCATGGAATGGGAGGGGATGGGATGGGAAGAGGGAAATGAAGCACAGCTTGAACCCCTCGAGGTACTCACAACTCTCCAGCTGCATGGTGCATGTCTGGATGTCCATGGGGAAGTTCTTGAGGTCCATGGGGCAGGACAGGATCAGTGTCAGCCTGGTGGAGGCAGAGGAAAGGAGGGAGTTGTTGCAGCTGGGGCAGTCAGTGGGGGAAAGTTGCCACATGGAAGGCAAGAGGAAAGCTTTGCCTCCCCCCTCAGGCACTGCAGCAGAGGGGAAGGCTCTACCTAATGCTGTAGAGCACGTTTCCATTCTTGAAGATGCGCAGCAGCTTGTTGTCAGTGGTGACCTCGTGGAAATTGGCCCCTTTCTCGTTGGCAAAGAACAGGTCTGGCTTCCAGATGGAGTCGAGCATGGAGGGGTCGAGGTCGAGGGAGTCGTCGGGGTACTCCCGGTAAGCCAGGCGGGGGTCGTTCCACTGCTGCCGCAGGAACACGTTCACCCGGTAGTCCTGGGACAGAGGGCAGCACCTCAGCTCGGAGCACCCCCTGGTGCCCGGGAAGGAGCAGGAGGAGGAAGGGATGGAGGAGGAGGAGGAAGGGATGGAGGAGGAGGAGGAGGAAAGGATGGAGAGGAGGTGGAGGAAGGGATGAAGGAGCAGGAGGAGGAAGGGATGGAGGAGGAGGAGGAAGGGATGGAGGAGGAGGAGGAAGGGATGGAGGAGGAGGTGGAGGAAGGGATGGAGGAGGAGGAGGAGGAAAGGATGGAGGAGAAGGAGGAGGAAGGGATGGAGGAGGAGGAGGAAGAAAGGATGAAGGAGGAGGTGGAGGAAGGGATGGAGGAGGAGGAAGAGGAAAGGATGGAGGAGAAGGAGGAGGAAGGGGCTGCCTCTGCTGAGGCTCAGCCCTGCTGTTGCTGCGTGCCTGCCACTAATAAAACGTGGAGCCGGGGCAGCTCAGGAGCCTCCCCGTGCTGCTGGCAGCCAGGGGAAATTCAAATCCAAGGCCACAGCAGCTGAGAGAAGGAGGAGGAGGAGGAGGAGGTGGAAGACCAGTAACTGCTGCCTGCAGCAGTCAGCACGTGGCTCTGTGGGCCTGTTGATACTACTGAGGCTTTTGCAGAAGCACAAAGAGGAGATTTTTAGCCCTGGGACTTCCTCTGAGGTGTTCCTCATGCACCCAAGGATGTTCAGGATGGCAGGGGGCTACATCCAGCTGTGACCCTTTGTGGGGGGAGTCTTTCTTCCAGCTCAGGCCCAGGGGATGTGACCCACACAGCCAGGCTGACCCACAGTTGGCTGACCCCAGAAAAGCCACAGCCGTGAGCTATGGCTCTGCATGTCCCCACCGTGGTGCCAGGGATGGTCCTGAGAAGGGGTCACAGGAGCCCCTGGAAGCACAGCCAGGGGCACTGGCACCCCCAGCACAGCCTCTGCCAGCCCTGAGGCACTGGCAGAGGAGAGCCCCTCACACCAGCAGAGCCCTCACCATGGTGGTCTCGGTGACGGAGCCGAAGCTGTTGATGAAGATGTTGCAGGTCACGTTGACGGGTGGACCTGGAAAAGAGCGTGGAGCCTCCTCTTGCTGCTGCCTGCCGGGCCACGTGTGCTCCACGGGCACACAGGGAACAGGCTGAGCCCACACAGGGTCCCCTGCCTGCTGGGGACACCCCCAGGGTGTGGGGATGAACCCCAGCACAGCCTGCAGGCACCACAGACCCCAGGGTGTGGGGATGAACCCCAGCACAGCCTGCAGACCCCTGAGGTGTGGGGATGAACCCCAGCACACCCTGCAGACCCCCAGGGTGTGGGGATAAACCCCAGCACACCCTGCAGACCCCTGAGATGTGGGGATGAACCCCAGCACAGCCTGCAGACCCTGGGGTGTGGGGGTGAAACCCAGCACAGCCTGCAGACCCTGGGGTGTGGGGATGAACCCCAGCACAGCCTGCAGACCCCCAGGGTGTGGGGATGAACCCCAGCACAGCCTGCAGACCCCCAGGGTGTGGGGATGAACCCCAGCACACCCTGCAGACCCCCAGGGTGTGGGGATGAACCCCAGCACACCCTGCAGGCTCCCACGCTGTCAGGCAGAGCGAGCACACAGTGCTGGCAGAGCCAGGACTCCGGGGAGGGTGTGGGGACAGAGGGACGTGGGTCACGGTCCTGCCCCAAAGCCCCCTGGTTTGGGCAGCCATGGGCATGGATCTGCCAGGTTTGGGACCCCCACATCTGCCCTCTTACCTTTGAAGTTGGGTCGAATGCGGGCGTCGTACCCTGAGGTCCGTCCCATGAGCTTGTCCAGGAAGTCAGAGGGGGACATGGGCTGGGCTGAGCCTCGGGAAGCAGCTTTGATCTCCTCCCGCCCTGAGACCAGCCTGCGGGGCACAGGAGGCAGGGGAGCCGCTGCTGCCGGCTCTGCAGGCACATTTTGGCAGCTGCCAGGGCAGGTGAGCCCTGTGCTGCATCCTCTCCAGTGCCCACTCAGCGTGTTGGGGGAATCCCTTCCTCCTGCTGCCATCCCGCTGGCTTTTCCCCTCACCTGCAACAGCCTGAGTGCCACATGGCCACATTTTGCCTGTCCTTGGCTCCAGGGCTGTGGTGGGGACAGGGCACAACCAGAGCTGGAGGGAGAAGGAGAACCCTCCTTCTCAGGTTCCACCTACAGCTCCAGCTTGAGGTGCTGAGCAATCAATCCCACACTGCCCATCATGGACTCACAGCCTGGGGGGACACAGCAGGAGTGAGGAGGTGTCCAGAGCCCAGCTGGCTCCTGACACCTTGCCAGAGGCCCAGGAGACGTGGCAGGAGAGGAGCAGCCAAGCCCACCTCCATGGTGGTGAGCTCTCCCACACCAGCGCTCTGAGTGATGATGGAGATTTATTTAAGCTGACTCTGGAGGGGATATTTTTGTGAATGCATCTTCGCCTGCCAGCTCCTCTCCTCCCCGTCAGTCTGGAATGGTAATTTCAAGGAACAACGCGAGAGATGTTCACTCACCACATTGCCAGGCGTGTGGCTGTGATGGAGAGGAATTAGCCAGAGATCTCTGGACACGAGAGGAGCTTTGAGCATGCTGCTGGTGCTGCTGCCTGCTGCCTTGTAACTCCACCAGCTCTATGCCCAGGTGGATCTCACTCCTGCTTGGAGCTACAACCCCATCATTACAAAAAGAGGATGATGCTGGGAACCCTCTGGTCCTTCTTCCTACCTCTTTTCAAGGGGGTGAAACTCATCCTAGAGGGGTTTATGTGCACCCTTACCAGCTGGAAACGGCCACAAGCAAAATGTTCCAGTAAGGAAGGCAGGTTTTCCTTTAACTGGAGAAGGGCAGCACAGAGTACCTGAGATTCCTAAGGCCGGGAGAAATTCCCTGCCAGCTGCACGAACAAGGTGTGGTGCCTTTGGGAGGAGGGCTGCCAGAGGCCAGGCTAACAGGGAGTTAAGTGAGGCTCCTGCCTACCACATAGCTGAGAACCATGTCCTCCTCCTCAGCAGGAGAGGACAGTGAGGTGAGGGCTCTCCCCTGGAGCACGTGGGAGGGAAGGGAGCTCCCTTGGCAGGCAGCTCCTTGAAGAGGCTCAGATAACTGAGCCACAGCAGATCTGCAGCCCCAGTGATGCCCAAACCTGCCTGGGGGGTGCCAAAAATGCCCAGAGTGCAGCCACTTCCCACGGCATCCCTGGCAGGCAGCCCTTGGGGCACAGCCCCTGCCTGCAGCTCCCCACTTGAGCACTGCCTGCCCTGGGCACCGCAGGGCCCTGGAGCTCAGCACCTCTCTGGAGCCAGTGCATGGCAGGGCTGGGAAATGCTGATGTCTCTGCCTGAAAAGGCTGCCCTGAGACAAGCAGTTTGTGCACGTGAAGCAGTTCTGGTTCACCCCTCCCTGCCATAAATGTTGCAAATCCCCCCATGGCTGCTCCATTCGTACTGGCTTCACACCCAGCCCAGGAGTCCTGCAGCCCCCAGCCCCTCCCTTCCTGAGCCACCCCCCATTGCACCCCACCTTGTCCCAGATAACACCCAAGGTGGACAGAGGTGGAAAAGGGGACCTGGGGGCTTTAGATTTTCCACCCAAGTAGGCCAAGAGTTGTCTCTGCACCCATGGGACCTGGGACACCCACCCACTGTCCTGAGTGACCCAGGGTCTGGGTCAGGGACTGTCCTGAGCTCTCCTCTCCCCAAACACCATGAGCCAGGAGAGGATCTGGACATCTCAGGGGTTTTGCAGCCCCAGAGAAGGAGCTGTCTGGGCTCTCACCTGGCTCAGCTCTCCCTTTCCCCCACGGTGGTAAGGCTCTCCCGGGGCCAGGGGAACCCCCACGGGCTGCTGGGGACAGGCAGGGTCTGGCTCTGTGCGGTGGGGCACTGGAAGGGGAAGCTCTGCTGGGTTCCCCGGGGTGCTGGGTCAGGGTGCTGGGGCATGGGGAGCGAGGGCAGATTTGCGGGAGGTCCGGATAGGAGCTGGGAGCGTCCTGTCCGGGGCATCGGGCCCCGGAGGCAGGTCCGGATTGGGGGTCGGGAGAAGGATTCCGGGGCTCGTCCGGGTCTGAAAGGGGATGCCCAGGTCCCGCAGGAGGGTGCTGTCTCCGGGAGGGGGTGATACCCGGGTCCCGGAGGGGAATCGCATCACCCGGGGGATGGGGAGCGGGTGCCGGGGGAGCGGCTGGGAGAGCAGCCCCGCGCAGCCCCGAGCACCCGCGCCGTGCTGCTCACCTGAGCGGGCCGCGCCGGGGCAGGAGGCAGCCGAGGAGGAGGAGGAGGAGGAAGGCGAGGGCACCGGCCCGGAGCGCGCCCATCCCGCCGCAGCCCGCAGCCCCGCCGCCCCGGGCGCACGGGCATGACCCGGCCGGCGGCAGCGGCGGCGTCCCCGCTCCCGCTCCCGCCGCACCGGGGCCGCTGCCGCCGCCGCTGCCGCCGCCCCCCGCCCGCTGCCGCTCCTCATAGTCCGGGCGCCCGCCGCGGGGTGGGCGCCGGCCGGCTGCGGGCCCCGGGAGCCGGGCGGAGCTTCGCCCGCCGCGGCGGGGAGGAGGCGGGCACGGCGGTGTGGGGGCTCCCGGCCCCTTGCCCGCCTCCTCCCCGTCCCCTCGGGGCTCTCAGCCGCCCAGCCCGGGCTGTCCCGGAGCCCGCGTCCCCCGTGGGGGATGCTCGGCTCGGGCAGGGAGCGAGCCCTGCGGGGTTTGGGAGGGTCCGGGGCGAGCCGGGCTCGGGGATGCTCGGGGTGCGGGGATGTGGCAGCGCTGGTGGCTGTGCGAGGGATGCTCGGAGGGCGAGAACCGTGCCGGGATCAGGGGGCGTGCGGGGCTGAGGGTGTGCGGGGCTGAGGGTGTGCGGGGATCGAGGGCTGTGCGGGGATCCAGGGCTGTGCGGGGATCCAGGGCTGTGCGGGGATCGAGGGCTGTGCGGGGATCCAGGGCTGTGCGGGGATCGAGGGCTGTGCAGGGATCCAGGGCTGTGCAGGGATCGAGGGCTGTGCAGGGATCGAGGGCTGTGCGGGGATCCAGGGCTGTGCAGGGATCCAGGGCTGTGCAGGGATCGAGGGCTGTGCGGGGATCCAGGGCTGTGCGGGGATCCAGGGCTGTGCGGGGATCCAGGGCTGTGCAGGGATCCAGGGCTGTGCGGGGATCGAGGGCTGTGCGGGGATCCAGGGCTGTGCAGGGATCGAGGGCTGTGCGGGGATCGAGGGCTGTGCGGGGATCCAGGGCTGTGCAGGGATCCAGGGCTGTGCAGGGATCCAGGGCTGTGCGGGGATCCAGGGCTGTGCAGGGATCCAGGGCTGTGCGGGGATCCAGGGCTGTGCGGGGATCGAGGGCTGTGCAGGGATCCAGGACTGTGCGGGGATCGAGGGCTATGCGGGGATCCAGGGCTGTGCGGGGATCCAGGGCTGTGCAGGGGCTGAGGGATGTCCCGGAGGAGCTGCCCGTCGGATGGAGGGGGAGCGGCTGGGGAAAGCCGGGCTCCAAAACCCTTCTGCCTGGCCTCGGGGCTGCAGCTCAGGTCCCTCCTGCTGGGACCCCTGCGCTTCCCTTCCCCAGAGGCTCAGCGGCTGGACAGGACTGTCCTGGGTGAGCTCCTTGGAGAGCCCAAGATGGACAGTCATGCCTGCGTGATGCGGGAGCTGCCAGCGAGAGGGAAACCAAGGCAGAGGGAGCGGAGCTGCCTGTTAACCAGAGGCAGGGCTGGGATGGGGCTGCTCGGCTGCCCTGAGCCCCCTGAGGCCACCCGGCCAAGCCGCGGAGTCGCCTCTGGTCCAAGGCAATCTGTGATTAATTTGCGAGGAAGCAAACAGTATTTTAAAAAAAGATAAAAGTGCAAGAATAAATGATTCCTGGCAGATATGTCAGTCAGGTTTCTGTTCGCTCCGCTGTGGCTGGCTCATCTCATTTATTTGTATTAATTGCAGCCTGGTAATGGCTGGGAGCCGCTGTACAAAGCCGTTGCTGCGGGGCTCCACAGGGGAGGCTCTCAGCGGAGAAGGGAGGGCACGGTGCCCCCTGTGCCTGCTCTCCCCAGGGCCGCTGAGGGGCTGCACGGGATTTTGGGGGCTCCCCGGTGGATTTGCTGCAGGAGGGCAGCCTGAGCTCGGGCTGGCTGAGCCGGGGCTGCTGCTCCAGCACAGGGCAGAGGGGGCTGGGGGGCGGCAGCCAGCGGGCACCTGGCTCCAGGCATCCTCCTCATCCCCACCCCTCGGCTCTCCCAGCACCAGGAGCTGGGAGAAGTCTCCCCCGATCCCCGCTGCCAATGGTGTTTACGGTGCCGCGGTGCTGGGAGGCGCAAGGCACAGCCTGGAGCCCCGGGGAGCAGAGCTGTGTGACAGCTCCTCTTCCCCACACTGCCCGAGCTAAGCCGAGCTGACACTGCCGGGAGGAGGGGAGCCGCTGCAGCCTCTCTGCTCTCTGGGGAAACTGAGGCACCGGCACGGCCATCAACTGAGGGACCTGAGGATGCTCAGAGCAGCTGTGGGGCCACGGGAGCTCGAGATGAGCAGCTACAAGCCACGAGTGCACAGGCTGTGGTCAGCAGGGAGCTGGGACCGAGCTAGCAAGGCTCTTGGAGAGGCTGCTGGAAGCTCCCTGACGGGCAGCACCGTGGGGGATGCTGCAGCCACAGCCCTCCTGCCCGCCTGGCAGCTCTGCAGGCAGCCGGGAGTGAGGCTGAAAACGAGCTCTGAGAAAATGAAGGCAGCGAGCATCCCACCGGGAGGGAGAGGGCAGCGCTGATTTGCTGCCGCCTGGGTCGGGGGGATGGAGCTGGAGCTGCCCCAGCAGAGCCCCAGCAGTGCCCAGGGGATCCCAGGGTGGCAACTCATCCCGACCAGGGCATTTTGGGGAGTGACAAGAACAGGCTTATCCCCCGTGTCCCTCAGATCAAAGCACGAGGTGGTTTTTTCTGTCAACAGTCAAGATGCCAGCCAGCAGGCAGCTGTCAGCGTTGGGCTCCTGGAGACAGACAGCCACCACCAGGCTGCCCTGTGGCTGCTCTCCCCAGAGGCAGCAAGACTGGGCAGGGGGCAAAGACCACACTCTGATCCAGTGGCTGCCAGCCTGGTGCAGACCCCAGGGGGATCCTCGTGTCCCTGCCCCAAAGCTGTCCCTGTCACCATGCCAGGCTCTGCTAACAGGGGACATGCAGGCAGCAGAGACTGGGTTTGCTCAGGAAGGCAGAAAGGATTTATTTTCTCCCTATATCTTTTTTTCCCTTTCCCTCCACTGTCTCTGAGCTCACATCAAACTGCTTCTTTGAGGCCAGACACTCACCTGCCTCAAATCTGCCTGGCACCAGAGCCTGGAGAAGAGCTGTGCCAATCCACACTGCCTGTACCCCAACCCCTCTGTGCTGCTCAGTCCCACATTGCCACATCTGTAGATTTAATCTCTATGCCACATCTAGAGATTTAATCTGTGTGACACATCTGTAGATTTAATCTGTATGCCACGTCTATAGATTTAATCTGTATGCCACATCTGTAAGATTTAATCTCTATGCCACATCTATAGATTTAATCTGTGTGCCACATCTATAGGTTTAATCTCTATGCCACATCTATAGATTTAATCTGTGTGACACATCTGTAGACTTAATCTGTGTGCCATATCTATAGGTTTAAACTCTATGCCACATCTATAGATTTAATCTCTATGCTACATCTATAGATTCAATCTCTATGCCACATCTATAGGTTTAATCCTGTCTGATAAATGAAACCCTGAAGTGTATTTGCAGACAACACCATTACAAGCTGGGGGTGAGTCATTCAACCCCTTGAAAACAGGGGTTTTGGGCTTTTTTTTCCAGAGAAAAGGTTCAGGTGCTTAAGCTCAGTTTCAGGATCAAGAGCAGCTTTGTGCTCAGAGAAAGGACAGCAGGCAGAGGAGTGCACTTTGCTCTTCAGGTAGGGCCACAAAGTCATCCTGCTGCTCCCCACTCATCCTTGGTCTGGGAGTGAGCACAGATTTGCCTTTGCCATGGAGCCAGGAAGACCTGGAGCACCAGGAGGGACAGAAGCTTCAGGTGTGCACAGGTTTGTGGTGGGCTTTGAGCAAGCTGCTCCAGCACCCCTCCAGCAGGCTTGCAGGGTCACTTGCTCTGGGGAGGGCTTGATGGCAGCTCAGAGGCAGCTCCTGGTTTGGGGGCATTGCTTGCTCTGCATCTTTCAGCCCCAGAGCCAGTGAAGGGCTGGCACATGGGCCAGGACAGGATAACAGCTCTGCAATTCATCAGGCACAGAGGCTCGGGGAGACTGTGCTTGTCATTACAAGGCACCACATCACAGGCCCCTCCATCCTGTCTCCTCATTCTCTCCTGGCTTCCTCCCCCTCTCCTTCCCAGCCAGCCCAGCCAGCTCTGAACGTCCTCCTGTCCCTTTTGTCCCAGGATTGGGATTTTCTTCTGCAGAAACCAAGGTGTGAAACAGAGCTGCTGTGTGCAGAGGGCTCTGCCAGCCAGGCAGCGTGCAAGGGCTGCTGTGCACTTCTCTGGACCAACTGCTTAAATGCTTAATGAGCCCTGGGGAGAAAGCACTCCTTGTGACAGATTCAAGTTCTCTGTTGCCTTCAGTTTAGGGCCCTGTCAGCTCTCCTTTCCCTTTTTCAATCCACTGACCAGTGAAAACAAGGGAGAGCAGGCACAGTCTCATCCCTGTTTCCAAGGGAAGCAGCAGAACAAACAGGAAAACCCCTCGTGCTGGAGAGGGGAGAGAACATCCCCTGCACCCTGGGGGGACACGGAGGCAGACTCCCACAAGGCAAACATTTTGAGGCCTTTAATGGGGTGTGAAATGAATGCTGGAGAAAGCCCATTGCTGTGGGTGGCTGTGCAGTGCTGCCAGCCTGAGGCTCTCCGTGGCTGAGCCCACTTTGGACCCTGCCTTGCCACGTAATGTCCCTGTGCTTCCAGCGTCCTGCTGCTCCCTGCCTTTCCCTGGAGAGGCTGTCTAATGGGCTGTGGGTGCTCTCCTCTCCCAGCAGGAGCAAAAATCATCTCATTGCAAGAAATGGTGGAGGGATCAGTAACTGCAGTGGGGCTTTGGTGGAGGGACTGGAGCCCCACTGGCACCAGAGCCAAAGTGGGCAAGAGAGCCCAAACCTGCCCCCATTGCTTAGCAGGGCAAACAGGCACTGGGTTCAGGGCAGGCTGTCCCTTTCTGTGGCCTGGAAGGTCACAGGGGATATTTGGGGCTGCTCCTAAAGGACCACGGTGTGGGAGGAGGGGACAGGTGGCACTGGGGACCCCGGTGGGGGCTTGGTGCTCATGCAGCAGCACCAGCAGCACCCAGCCGGGCAGGGTGACCCAGAGAGGATCTCAAGGTGAACTGAGACACTGGTCCCAACTCCAGCAAACGTTGCTCTACGGTTTTTGTGGCACTTTTCCAGGGCTAAAAATACCCCTGGTGCCGGTGCTGGGGGTGGGCTCTGCGCGGCGGTGGCTGTGCAGGGACGCTCTGTGCTGCCCGGCCGCCCAAGGGCAGCAGCACCAGCCGGCTGGGGTGGCCCTGCCAGCAGCCGTGGGGCTGTCCCTGCTGCTCCCTGAGCAGCCAGGCGCACAGGTCACCTCCCCTCTCGCTCCAGAGGAGCTGCTCCCTCTCTCCCGGGCTGTGCCAGATGCTGCTGCTCGCCCGCTCGTCAGTCCCCAAAATACTGGGTGGGGGCAGAGCATCTTCGGGGAGAACTCTGAGCTGT
The DNA here is from genome assembly GCA_016584745.2 of Phylloscopus trochilus trochilus. Taxonomy (NCBI): domain Eukaryota; kingdom Metazoa; phylum Chordata; class Aves; order Passeriformes; family Phylloscopidae; genus Phylloscopus; species Phylloscopus trochilus. The sequence continues at coordinate 5,832,674 of WQNJ02000046.1, forward strand.
GTTTCAGCCCGGCACTGGGTGCTTTGCTGGTCCCAGAGGGTCAGCTGGGCTCGTCTGGGAGCTCCTCAGGGGGTGGGATGTTGTAACAGGGCTCATTTTCCTGACAGGCTGCAGTGAGGACTCAGCCCATCACTGCGGTTGTGGGGTGTTGGAGAGGAGAAAGCAGGAGGACCCTGCAGAGATAGTTTATTAGTGAAAGATTCTAAGAGTATGAAACCTACAAAAGAGATGGAATTGAAAGCAAAATTTGAACTGTAAGGTGCTGGGCAGGGAGAGAGTGATTAAACTAGCTGAAAAGACTGGGCTGGGTGATTCAGTGACACCCCTGCCAAGACAAAAGGATGAATAAGGGGTTGGACCTTCTCAGGTATCAGGGAAAAGGTGGTTTTTCAGGTTTTTAGTATGTAGATTAGTATGGTAATATAGTAGTCCCTACAGGCTGTATGTAAATTCTGTAGGTTTTGTATCTTGAAGTGATTGGTTGATGCTCATTAGAATATTCACGATAGAAAGGGTTAAAATGGAATGTAACAGGTAACTCGGTCTCTTGCTCCCCTGGATCCCGGTCCCTTTAGACCTATGGACTCTTCCCCAGTCAGGCTGCCTTCCCACGACCAATAAACCACGTGTCCCAAAGAGCATCCTGCTCTTCAGATCATCTCTCTCATCGGACACCAACAGCGATTTCCAATAGTGGGGCTGCTGCATGTGCTGAGGAAATGTGCCCCCAGAGCCCCCCACAGAGCTGAGGAGGGACATCACTGGGCTGAGAGTTCACTGACCTGTCCCTGTGTGTCCGAGCTGCTGGGGAGCTGGGTTTGGGACACTGGAGTGGGTGGCTGGAGGGGGCAGGGCTGCTGAGCCTCTCTGAGGCTTGGGTGCAGTCTCAGCCTGGCAGGACCCAGCTGGCTCAGCCCCAGCCCACTTCACTGCCCCCCTGGCCGTGGGGAGCAGCTTAGTCCTGCTCCTCTCTGCCCTTCCAAGCAGATCCCTCAGAGCACCCTGGAGCCCCTGAGCACCTTCTCTGCAGGCTGGGAGTTATTTCAGCTGTTGTTCTGAAAGCCATCAAAGAAAAGAGAGCCCAGTGCTTGTTCCTCACAACCACCCCCTCATCAACAGGTGCTTATCCTCATCTAACAGATTTCTGGTATTTTATGGGTTCTCAAGGAACTATTTTGTGCACATCCCACCCACCACATCCAACCAGGTGACTGCCAGCCTGGCCTGAAGACATGGAGTGGATGTTCCCAACTTTCCTTTGTCTGCCCAGGGGCTGCAGGCCTTGTGCCTCCTGGCCCTGGTGGTGCTCTGCTCTGGGTGGGCTCCGTGGGCTGTGTTTGCAGACAGAGCAAGCCAGGAGGGAACTGCAGACAGAGAAGAGGCTGGAGCAATGGCACTGCCTGGTCCTGTGACCTTGGCAAGCCAGCAGGATGAACAGGGAGATTTAATTTAGATAAGTGTCAAGCAAGACTCTTGGGGACAGCAGCAACGCCTGGCACAGATTCCAAAACCCTCAGAGGACACCTCGCGTTCCCCAGGGTGCCGGCCTGACCCCTGCTGTGGGTGCCTCCAGCATTGCCAATGACTCTGGAGAAAATCCACCAGACTTGGACACTGCAAGGCCCCTCAGCCCTAACTCTGCCTTCCACTCTTTGCCCAGCCTGAGCATGGAGGGGAGGAGCTGCTGTGCCAAACCAGTGCTGGGCTGAGGGGTGGCAGTGGGGACAGGGTCAGCGTGGCCCCCCAGCCTCCTCCCCATTTGGGGTACCCAGCTCTGTGCATCCTTGGCCATGGTTGCCATGGTGATGCACATCTCTCCCTGCAGCAGGAGCACTGGGGTTTGATGAGCTCTGTTTGCTGTTTTGGCGTCCCCAGCTCTCCTGCCCTCAGCCCCAGCAGCCTCTGAGCAGGAAGGCAGGAGGAGATGGCCAGGAGCAGACCATGGGGTGGGGCTGGGTGCCATTCCCTGCAGGCTGCCTGCCCCCACCTCACTGGATGGGCCTGGTTTTATTTTGTCTTCAGCTAGAGACCCTCAGGAGGGACAGGTTTGGAAAATGGAACATTACACCCATCAGGTGGCCAATGCAGGGAAGAAGGAAAAAACAAATCAGCCCCTGTGCCCCTGCTGCTGCACCTCAGCATGGCCTCTGTGGTGGAGACGGAGGCTTTATTCAGATGCAAATCCTCCCGCTGCTGCCCAGGTAGAACAGCAGCAGGTCAGGCGGTTCCAGAGGGAACACTGACTGTGCGGAGCTGCCACGGCGGCACCTGCAGGGCTGGCAGGTGTCTCTGTGCCAGGGGAGCCGTGGCTGGCAGGGGACAGCGCGCTGGGCTGGCAGTGTGGCTGCAGAGGGTGGTGCCGTGAGGAGCCGACTGCGATCCCGGCTTCATCCCCATCCCATCTCTGCCCCGCACTGCCGCGGGCTCTGTGCTGTCTGCTCCGGGCTCTGCTGCAAGAGGCATCTCGGCAAAGCATCTCCTCTGTCAGCCCCTGGCCACCCCCGGGGGCTGGGGCTGATTCCCCGTGAGCTGCTGGCACGGGAGGGCTGCGCAGGGACATCACCTCGGGAAGAGAAATGCCTGGAGCCACAAATGGCCCCCAGAACCCGCGTGGTGTCCATGGGCTGTCCCAGCTGGAGCGGGGCACGGGAGGGTTTTATGAGAGCTGCCCGTGTCTGCAGCCCTGGGGAGAGGCAGTGGGTGCCGGGTGAGGAGTGTCTGCACCTCTCACAGCCACCTCCTGCTCCTGCTGCTGGCTCTGCTCTCCAGGAAACGCCACAGCACCGTCTCCGTGGCTCAGGCACAAGGAGCTGTGGCAGTAATGCCACCCTGGGGACTGTCACTGCTGTCCTTTTGCTGCCCAGTGCCCACCTGCTCATCCCTCAGCAGAGCCCTGCTGCAGCTGGCACCTGCTGGGTGTCCTGCCAGCCCGAGGAGAGGGCTCAGAGGGGCTGGGTCAGAGCTTGTCCCCTGGTCCCTGAGAGGGGGACATCATAACCAGGCACTGAACACATCAGCACAGGGGTATTCGGTTTCACCTGTGCTCCAAGGAGTTGAAAAGGATATGAATCAATCACCAGATAAATATGAGAATGCAGCAAGTTCAGTGTTTCTTCCCTCTGTACAGCTAAAACCATTGGGTTACTCTTAGTTTTACTTTAAGAAAAAGAAAAACAATCCACCCCTCATACCAGAGAAAGGTAGAGAGGAAGATTTCTTCTTGTGGAAGAAATAAATTGGCTAGCTTAACTCACTGTGGAACTCATGCAAGGTGGCACTAAGCATTTCAAAAACAAGAGGTTTGCCTCTGTATCCACAATGTGTGTCAAATCTAAAGGCTGCTCCATAATGGACATGAAAGACTGGGGAAGAAGGAAACGTCTGGGGACTGGGGCTGGCATGGGGACAGCCACGAGAAAGATCTTCCTGGGCTCTAGAGGGAATTACAGGGGCAGGCTCTGTCTCTGTGCAGGAATCCAAGGCTGAACTCTGCAGGCACAACCTCCACTGCCCAAGGGCTGTTCTGACTGAGCCAGGAGCTCCCTCAGCATCACTGGCCCTCCTGTGGGCTCTGGGAAGGCGTGGGACAAGTCAACAGCTCCTTGGCTGCTTGGAAGCACCTGGATTCACCTGAGCCTTTTCAAAGTGGGCAGCAAGAACTAAATGGGGACAGCCCAGAGCTGAGCCTGGTGCTGGCATTGCCTGCAGCCTCCCTCTGCAGAGCCCACTGCAGCTTCACAGAGACAGAGCAATCCTGGGCTGTGTTTGCTGTTCTCACTCACCATCCCCTCCAAGGAGGCAGGATGACATTTGTCTTTCCCTTCCAGGATTTTCTGAAAAGTAAATGAGAAGAGTTCAAGAAGACGACCCCACAAATGGCAGAGTGAGAGAGTAATGAACAGCCTGGAAAACACCAGAGTGAGGCATCTGTTTACCCTCCAGTAGAAAGAAAATCAAGGAGAAAGGCAGTGGATGTGAAAGGCAAATCTGCTGGAAAAGGAGCCAGGGGAAAAGAAATCACCTTCCCCACAAACCTGTAATTAATCCCAGGGACTCGTTGCACCAAGTGAGGAGCTTTGTGGGAATTCCTTTTGAAATTAGAAAGCAGACTAAGAAAGCTGTTTGTGCCACCGTGTTGTCCCCAATTTCTGCAGTAAATAACAGGGCTGTTTGGTGGATAAAAGGAGCAGTGAGCAGCCAGGAAGGCTTCCAGTGCCTGGGCTGTCCTCCCATCAGCTGGGCCCTGGATAAGGGCACTGCATGTGCTGCTCACCCTGGGCTCTGCTGCCAGCAGCTGCCTGAGCCCCCCAGGCACACACACAGGGCCAGAACATCTGCACTCACACCTGGGTGAGGGGCACAGCCTGTGAAGGGCGTGGGGACAGCAGTGAGGCTCCTGCATGTGTCACCCCTGGGGTGGCAGGCACGCTGCCCCAAGCATGGCTGGGGTGCTGGTGGTCCCCACTGAGCCCAGGCACGGTGCACAGGCTGGACAAGATCTTCCAGACTTCAAAACTTGGTAGGTTTTAAAAAGTCAGGCTCCTGCAGAGGGGAACATCAGCAAGAGACACCAAAACAGAAGGGCAGGCATCTGCTCAGCTTCCCTGAAGGGTGACTGCGTGGGAGGTGAGCTCATCTCGGTGCCATCCCTGCTGGCCAGCACCTCTTGCTGCCTCTGGGGTCCCACATAAAGTCTGGACAGGCAGGAGGTGAGCGCTGGTGCCAGGTGGAAGGGCTCTATCCCTGGGTTATCTGGGCTTTGCTGCACTGCCTGCAGCCCTGCTTGCCAGGGAGGCTCCTGAGAGCCCCAGAGCATCCCTGGGGGGCTCAGGGTGCAAGGCTGGCACCCTCTGCCCAGCCCTTGTTGAGCCTCACATGGGTTTTCGCCTCTCCTCTCCTGAGCAGCCCCTGCCCTTCCTCTGTCATCCAGCAACGCTGGCCTGTCCGTCTGTCTGTCCTTCAGCACGCCTCCCCCGTCCTCCGAGAGCCTCCACCAGCTTCTTCTATTTTTTTTTATTTATTTTTTTTTCCAATTTAATTTTTATTAGAGCACATCTTGCAGCCTTGCAGCAACCCCAGGAATACGAACAGGACGGCGAGGACAGCCAGGCGCGGGGCCGGCTCCAGAGGGAGTCCTTGGCATCCCGGGAGGAGGCAGCTGGACAGATGCTGCTGGAGCCACCGCAGCCTGCCCCACCGCCACTGCCTCGGGGCCAGCCGGGAAAAAACGAGGAGATTTTGCAGGGCAGGAGAATCCCTTGCTGCTCGGGTTGCCTGGCCGGGGTGGGTGAAGGGGGCAGGGGTGGGTGGGTGAAGAGAGGAGTTAAAATCGGCAGCAGATGACGAGAAATTCATCCTGAGCGGGGAAGCGGGCGGCTAAAAATAGCAGCAAGGATCTCAGCTGTGACAGGAGAGGCCGGGGTTGCTGCTGCTGACGGATGATGTATAATGGATGAGGGCGCTGCCCGTGCCGCTGCTGCTGCCGCCCGGGCGCACCCAGGGCTGTGCCCGCACTCTGGGTGCAGGGAGGGGCTGTGCCCGCACCCTGGGGTGCAGGGAAGAGGGGCTGTGCCCGCACTCTGGGTGCAGGGAGGGGCTGTGCCCGCACTCTGGGGTGCAGGGAGAGGCTGTGCCCGCACTCTGGGGTGCAGGGAGGGGCTGTGCCCGCACCCTGGGGTGCAGGGAAGAGGGGCTGTGCCCGCACCCTGGGGTGCAGAGAGGGGCTGTGCCCTCACCCTGGGGAGCAGGGAAGAGGGGCTGTGCCCGCACCCTGGGGTGCAGGGAAGAGGGGCTGTGCCCGCACCCTGGGGAGCAGGGAGGGGCTGTGCCCGCACCCTGGGGTGCAGGGAAGAGGGGCTGTGCCCGCACCCTGGGGAGCAGGGAGGGGCTGTGCCCGCACCCTGGGGTGCAGGGAAGAGGGGCTGTGCCCGCACCCTGGGGAGCAGTGAAGAGGGGCTGTGCCCGCACCCTGGGGTGCAGGGAAGAGGGGCTGTGCCCGCACCCTGGGGAGCAGGGAAGAGGGGCTGTGCCCGCACCCTGGGTGCAGTGAAGAGGGGCTGCCTGCGCCCTGCAGGCTCAGCACGCAGGGATTTTGGCCGCTGTGCATCTTTGCAAGCCCAGCCCCGTGCCCGGGGGAGCGCAGGAAATGAGGAGTGCAAGGGAGTGCGGCCCCTGTGGGGCTGTAAGCAAGGAAATCAATTAGCGGGGAATACAAATCCCTGCCTGGAAGGGCAGGAAAACCCCTTCTCCCAGCCGGCCTCGCTGCTGCCTCCTGCCTCACGCCGGGGAGGGCTGGGTGGGAAGAGCAGGAGGCTGTGCTGTGCCATCGCAGTGATGGGATGAGGGCGACAGGCTGTGGTGGCTGGGGGTGAGGTGGCTGCACACTGGGACTGGGACAGGGATGGGACAGGGACAGGGACAGGGATGGGACAGGGATGGGGACAGGGACAGGGACAGGGATGGGACAGGGACAGGGATGGGACAGGGACAGGGACAGGGACAGGGATGGGACAGAGACAGGGATGGGACAGGGACAGGGACAGGGACAGGGACAGGGACAGGGACAGGGACAGGGACGGGGACAGGGATGAGACAGGGACAGGGACAGGGACAGGGACAGGGACAGGGACAGGGACAGGGATGGGACAGGGACAGGGATGGGACAGGGATGGGACAGGGATGGGACAGGGACAGGGACAGGGACAGGGATGGGACAGGGACAGGGACAGGGACAGGGACAGGGACAGGGACAGGGATGGGACAGGGACAGGGATGGGACAGGGATGGGACAGGGATGGGACAGGGACAGGGACAGGGACAGGGATGGGACAGGGACAGGGACAGGGATGGGACAGGGACAGGGATGGGACAAGGACAGGGACAGGGACAGGGTGGATGCTTTGCTCCTCTGCCCCACACGCTCCTGCTTGCTTTTCCATCTCACTTGTAAAGCAGTGGAGTGGCATGGACCAACGGTGCCTGTGTGGCTGTCCCTTTGCCACTGATGTCCCTTGCTTGTCCCCCAGCCCCAACCCTGCCTTCCCCATGGCCCAGGGGAACTCTGAGCTGCAGCTGTGAAGAGAAAAACCCACAGAAAAATCCCAGAGATCCCTTTCCCCGTGGGGAGAGTACTTCGAGATGTGTGTGTGCCCACCCCAACTCTTCATTTTGGTGCAGGCACAGCCCTTTGCAGCACCTCAGTGCAGGTTGTGGGTGTCTGGGGAAGGAAAACTCCCTCCAAGCTTTGCCTCTGCCAGCTCCCAGCACACCTGGCAAAGGGGAAAGTGTGGCAGGCCCAGGCTCTGATAATGAGGGCTCCTAGCTAAGCCCTTCATTTCCCCAGGGGGTGGGGGGCGGTTTTTGGATGTAATTGGTCACTGCCCAAGGGTCAGAACAAACTGCAAGGTGATCCAGATTGATTTATAAGCATGTTTATTTTTGCCAGCCTGGCGTGCTCCCCTCCTGGCCGGCAGACAGGGATGCGTCCTCCCTTCCCCAGCTGAGCAGCCAGCAGGGTTTGCTCTGGCAGGGAGCAGCCAGTAAGGAGGACTTGGCTGTGGGCTGGCAGGCTCCCTGCAGCTCCCCTGGGGCCTCATCCAGGCAGGGGCTGAGCTGCAGGGTTGCTCTGAGCGTGCTGGGTTTGCAGCAGGGGCTCTCAGCTGGAATGCAAAGGGAGGGGGATGCAATGAGGGCTTTCCAACCCTCCCATGGCCACAGGTGCCCCCAGGGCCCGGGGATGGGTTTGGGGGGGTGTTGCCTTCCTTTGGGAATGGTCTTTCCCTCAGAACTCCCCAGAGCCTGTAACCAGGTAGTTTAACCCTACCTGTCCCTTATCTCTGACCTGTGGCTCTGTGCCAGCTATCCCACCCCAGACAGGGACCAGATAAAAACCCCTGCTGCTCCTTGTTCTCCCTCTTGGCCTTGGGACCCCTTTGAGAATAAAGCCTTGGAACCCCCTGAGGTAAGGAGCCTCTTTTGGATTTCTTTGCCCTATCCTGAAGTCTACTCCCCCAAAACTCCCCAAAATCTGAGCTGGCATTGCAGCCAGGGGGGCAGAAAGGGGGGTTAGTGCTTCAGGGGGGGCTGTGGGCTGCCCACCCAGCTGCTTGGGGCAGGGTACCCTCCATGCTGCCACAGGAAAGGCAACTCCAAGCACTTTCCTGCACATTCTCTTCTCCCTCAAGCCTCAGAAAGTCCAGGGAGGGGATTTCTCCCTTTCCCTGCTCTGGAGCATCCACAGGACACTGCCTGGAGGTGTTGGGCTGATCCCCACTGCCACTAATGACAGGGCCAAGGGGTTTCCATCCCATCCACCTGCTGACAAAAAGTGCCCAATAGCCAAGAATTTTAAGCCACTCTGTGCAGAAATCACAGTCCCTCAGCTGCTCACCTCAAGCCCAGTGAGGTAAAACTCCCACTTCCCTCCAGAGTGTTCACAAATGGCAGAATCAGCAAGCAGAATTTCAGTAAGCAGAATTCAGCACGGCTGGAATTCCTGTGGAAACCAAAAGAGGGGCTGCTGGTATCTTTTTTCCCCATGTCATGTTTTAGTCTTTCCCCGTGATGTTGCATTTTATGTGTTTTATTTACGGGGGAGACTTTTCATGTAATACTTTTTCCGCCTGGTGGCTGGGGGGTCCCTCTGGGCTTCCCTGGGATGCAGGCAGGGCTCTGCTGGTTCCCAGTGGCTGGAGGGGTTCTGGGTATTTCCACAGGGGTGTTGCAAGTCTGTCACCTTCCTATGGGGCTTTTGAGGAGATCATGGCCAGGTGACATCACTGCCAGGCCACCTCGGGAGGTAAAGGAGTTGCCACAGTGGTGGCAGAGCTCTGATGTCCCCACACCTGGCTGAGGACACCAAGGCAGCCCCTCTGCCATCCTGCCAGGGGGAAACTGAGGCAGGGAGCGGTGCTGTGGGGCCAGCAGCTGTGCCCCACTGACGTGGGCTGCACTTGGCCACCACACAAAGCCCTGGCAGCATTTGAACAGACACCCAAGTGGTGTTTCCCCCTCCAGCCCACCTCTGGGCAAGCCAAGGGGTGGAATTTTTGGCTTGGTGGGGAAGGGGCAGGGTCCCCACAGGGTGGCCCACAGCCCAGAGACTCCCCAGCCCACCAGTGTCCCCGAGCCCAGGGACAGCCAGGCCCTGCCACCTCGCTGCCTGGCACCAAGTGGGGCATTGAGGGACACAGCAGGGCTTTGTCCACCCTGTGCCTGCCGGGAAGGGGCCGGTTGCCCTCTGCAGGCTCCCTTGGCCCTGTGCTGCCTCCACAGCTGCAGGGGCCCAGGGCCACCCATGGCAACTGTGGCACCCAAGGGACCAGGCTGCACCTGCTGCAGCCCTGAAGGGGCCGTGGGGACCCCCGAGTGTCCCCAGCAGAATATCATTGCCCCACGGGGGTCACGGGGCTGGGGAGAGGAGCTGCAAGGTTCCCATCAAAAGGGGGAAGGCTTCCAGTCTGGAGCCCCCAAAGCTGAAAGCAGGTCCCTGGGATGGGGAACCCCTCTTCCTTTGGCACTGCAAGACCCCTCTGCCAGGTGCTGGGAATCGGGGAGGTGACAGGGGGAACACCAGTGCTGTCCCACAGGGCTGGGCTCCCACACTGCCTCAGCGGGCAGCTTGGACAAACACAGCCTGGTGGGCTTGGGGGCTGTCCCCAGAGCCACCAATGAGGGGGGACAACCCCTGCCCCTGCCCCCAGGCCGCTCTCTTACTTGTGCAAAAGCCTTGTTACCCCCAGAGCGCTGAGCACTGCCCAGGCACCCAGGAGCTGGCAGCCAAGGGGTGCTGGGGGGGCCGGGGGAGGGCGGGCCCGCTCCCTTTAAGGGGGGTGGCTGTCACTCAGAGAGCCCTTTTCTTTGCTGGAGAGCCGGCCCCGGGCACCCAGAGGGGGAAATCCAGGGCGTGGGACCGCCTGGCAGGGGAGGGCTCCAGGCACAGCAGCCAAGCAGCAGAGCCAGCGGCCGGGGAGCCTGACCAAGTCCAGCACCATGGGTGAGTATGAGGGCAGGGTGGGGGCCACCTGGGCAGCTGCTGCTGCTCCTTGTCCCACCTGGGGACCTCACCCCAGAGCAGAGCCTGCTGAAACTTTCCCCTGGCACTGCTGAGGGTCCTGGTGACCCCGGTGTGCCCACACTGGCTGAGGGAGGATGCCTTGGCATGGCAGGGATGACCTTTTCTTTCCCAAGGCAGTTTTCTGTCCCTGTGAGCTGGTGTGCTGTCTGTGGGGACAGATGCCATCCTCACAGCCTGTCCCACCTGAGCCCTCACCACACTGGAGAGATGAGAGCTCCTGCCTGGGGCTGCCAGGAGCTGCTGGGTGCAGGCAGGGCACTGAGCCTGGCACAGCTGGTGCTCAGCAGCCTTGGGAAAACGGGGGCACAGCCTTGTGCCTCAGTTTCCCTACTGATACAGCAGAGCTCATACTCACCAGCGTACCCCTGGGGTGCTGGGGCTGCTCTGTTCCTGGGGCTGCCCTGTTCCTGAGGCTGCCCTGTTCCTGGAGGTGCCCTGTTCCTGGGGCTGCTCTGTTCCCAGGGGTGCCTCGTGCTGCTGGCCCCCTGCCTCCTCCCGCTGTCTGCAGCACGCTGTTTGGTGCTGGCAGCAGCGGAGCCTGGGTACAAGGCTCAGGATTGTGTGGCACAAGGGCTCTTTCTCCCCTCCTCTCCCCTCCCCAGGCTTCCCCACTGCAGCTTCCCCAAGCAGAGGGGCTGTGGCAGGGAGCCTGTCGGGCCCTGCTGCATCCCAGGACTTGCAGTCCCCTGGGAACGGAGCTGTTCACTGCCCCAGAGTGGGCACCTCCGTGCCTTCTCCTTCTCAGGTGGCCAAAAATAGAACCAGGAAAGGCAAGTTTGGTGGCTGTGGGTCCCAGAGAGGTTGGGAGCAGCTCTGGCCAGGATGAACAAGGCTCCCCCCTCCCCTGGATCTGCTGCGTCCAAGGCAAACAAGAGGGAGGGGTCCCAGCACTCCCCTATAGCGCTGCCTTTGTTCCCTGTTTGCTCTTGGCATGGGGCAGGCACTGGGGTGGCAGTGCCAGGACAATCCCCCATTGTCCTCGGTGCCACTGCGCAACCTTGCTCCCAGTGGGGAGGGGAGAGCTGGCCAGGACCCCACGGCTTTCTTGTCCTCTTGGGGAGGAGATAAGCCCCGTGGGGTTTGTGGAGGGAACGTGGGTTTGGTGTGGGTGCCTTTTTGGCATTCAAGGCAGGAATTCTGTGCCCAGGTGGGATGTGCCCAGGCAGCCCCTGTGCCCTGGGCAGTGGGTGCCAGAGCCCGTGTCTGGAGGGAGGAGAGCACGTCACACAGCCAGGGGCAGCAGCTTGTCACAGCTTAGCTGGAGCCAAGTGCTGGTGGGAGCAAACCCACCTGGCTGGCTGCCCCCAGAGCAGGCAGGAGAGCAGCTGGCTGGGCATCTCCAAACCTGGCCCACTGGGAAACCCAGCCAACACTCCTGCATGCTCAAGCCCTGACGTGCAGAAGGAGCAGGTGCCCATGGCCTCACTGCTGAAAAAATTCCAGCATTTAGGCACTGCAAGCAGCACTCTGCTGCGTGTCCTTGCTTTCCCTGCCCACACACAGGTCCTGGAGGACTAAACCTATTACACAAGTGCTGTCGTTTGTGGAACTAACACGGCTCCTTCCTGCAAGCACATCTGCCTACATAAAGGGGCGGCTGCAGCCCGAGCTGCCTGAGGGGTGGCAGGCAAGGCACAAGTGCCCAGGGTGCCACCTGGAAGTCCAGAGTGCTGGGGGTGTGTGCTGGCCCAAGCAGGGCCACCTTGCTGGATCCTCCCTGGGGTTTTTCTCTGTGGAGGTGCTGGCTTCCCCTCCATCCTCGATGGCAAAATTAAACTGCAGGCAGCTGGTGTGGCTGGCTGCTGTGGTGGCGGTGGGGAGCCCATTAGCAGCTCGTTTGCCAGGTCCCACTGGCATTATGCTACATCACGCTCTATTTCCATCTGTTTGTCACAGGTCAGCATGGCTGGCTCGCCTCAGCTCCTCACAGCCCCTGTGCCCCACCCTGACACCATCCCTGGGCACCCCTGGGTGGGCTCCTGAGCTGCTCAGAGAGCTCTCAGGGGAGCTGCTGGGTTTGGCTCTACAGCACTGCAACGGGTCATTTCTGGGGTTTTCCTTCAGCCTGTTTCCCTCCTCCTGCCAGGCACCTTTCTCCCACTGCGCTGGTGCTCCTGAGCTGTAGGCTCCAAGCAATCCTTGTCCCGGCTGTCCCGTCCCACCTCACCTCTTTTCTCCACAGGTTTACTCGAGTGCTGTGCCAGGTGTCTCATTGGGGCACCCTTTGCTTCCTTGGTTGCCACTGGCCTGTGCTTCTTTGGGGTGGCACTGTTTTGTGGCTGTGGGCACGAAGCCCTCACAGGCACCGAGCAGCTCATCGAGACCTACTTCTCCAAAAACTACCAGGACTATGAGTTTCTCATGGATGTGTAAGTACCCTGCTGCAGAGCACCCCTCCTTGCACCAGGGCCCCTCACAGCTTCATCCTGCCCTGTGCCAGGCTGGGCTGGCCAGGGCCAGGTTCTGGGCACCAAAGGTTTGCCCGTGGCTCCATGGCAGGGTCCAAGTTGGCCACTCGTTCTCGTTTCACACCAGTTTTTATCTGAGCCTTGCTAAGTGTCCTGGCTAGAGCTGGACCTCTGCACTGGGTAGGTATGGAGGATGTGGAGGACTCGTGGCAGCCTTGCCCAGCACAGCTTTGCCCCATCTTGCTCTCCTTGTGGCTTCACCCTCTGTTGTGGCCCCCTCGGGGCAGCGTGGGGAGGGGAAGTGGCAGCGACCAGGCTGCCACACACAAGGGCTGAGCTCTCCAGCACCTGAGCGTCCCCTGCCCCCTCCTCTCCCCCGCAGCATCCACGGTTTTCAGTACTTCATCTATGGCACAGCTGCCTTCTTCTTCCTCTATGGAGCCCTGCTGCTGGCCGAAGGCTTCTACACCACGGGTGCCGTCCGGCAAATCTTTGGGGACTACAGGACCACCATCTGCGGCAAGGGCCTCAGCGCTACGGTAACTGGGGGCCCGAAAGGGAGGGGAGCGCGAGGCCCCCAGCGAGCCCACTCGTGGCAGGTGGTGTGTCATTGTTTGGGAAAGTGGCTAGGACATCCTGACAAGGTGATCTTAACCGGGGTTTGGCACCCCTTTCGCGCGCCCCAGCGGGTTCACCACGCTCCGTTCTGGCCAGAGGGGCAGGAGGCTGCGGGGTTTTTGGGGTGTCCCAAAGGGAAGCACAGCCCTGCTCTCCTCCCCACAGGCCTGCCGTGTTTCTTGGGGATGGAAGCAGCCCAAATGGTTTGGTAAAACTGCCTCATGTTTAAACACAGGCAGGGAGAATCAGAGGGTCTGGCAGCTCTATGGCACCTGGGTTGTCCACTCCATTGGGTTTGGGAACTACCACAAAGTGCTGGAAAGGGGGAGCAGAGGCACACGGCTGTGGTTCCCTCGGGGGCTGGTTGGGGTGGCACCATGGAGGGAGGGCAGGAGAGCCAGGCTGACACCCCAAGGCAGCTTTTGCAGCTGCCCTCCTGCAGGGACCAAACCCTGCTTGGCCGTGGCCACGGTTACCCCCTGCCCCAAACGTGGCAGCCCTCCTGCTGCTGCCTGTCACCCCCATGCACACACTGCTGGGTGTGAATCTGGGATGGCACTGCTCCTGTGAGCTGCAGGGAGCCCCCAGCTTGGGCTGCTGTCCTGTGCTGCCTGCCTGGGGACATGCTGGGTTTGGCAGGTGCTGCAGAGCTGGGTGCAGGCAGCATGGCAGTCCCCCACCTGCCCCACGCCCTCCCCTGCCTGGGGAACCTCGCGCTCCCCTGTCCGTGTCCTTGGCCACTGGGTGACCACGGCTCTGCCCGCGTTTGTCCTGCCCCTTGCAGTTTGTGGGCATCACCTACGTCCTGACCATCATCTGGCTCCTGGTGTTTGCCTGCTCTGCCGTGCCTGTCTACATCTATTTTAACACCTGGACCACCTGCCAGTCCATTGGCAACCCCACCAAGACCTCGGCCAGCATTGGCACCCTGTGTGCGGATGCCAGGATGTACGGTGAGTGCTGGGTTCGCCCCCCAGGAGCCACAGCTCAGGGCAGAGGAGAGGGGATGGAGGGCAGGGCCCAGGCACGTTGGGTGGGATAAAGCTGAAGAGCCCTGAAATGCTGGGGGTTGTGTGAGGGGTGTCTGCAGGAAGCTGAGCGAGGAAGTCAGGTGTCAGCCATGCCCCGCTCACCTGGCTCCCACATCTCCACAGGTGTCCTGCCCTGGAATGCTTTCCCTGGCAAGGTGTGTGGCTCCAACCTGCTCTCCATCTGCAAGACCAGCGAGGTGAGTAACTCCTGCCACCTCACGTGGGCTCCCCTCAGTGGGACACCTTGGCCCTGGCCTCCCCAGGCAGCACACAGGACCCCCGTGAGCTCACCCTCCTCTTCCCTTGCAGTTCCAGATGACTTTCCACCTCTTCATCGCAGCCTTCGTGGGGGCAGCTGCCACGCTGGTCTCACTGGTGAGTCAGTGCTCCCCCTGCCCAGCCGTTCTTCTCCGCCTGGCAAGGATGTGGGGGAAAAGGACAGCGAAGGTGGTGGGCATGGATGGGACAGAGCCTGTGCTCGTGTCATTTTCTGGCACGTAAGTGCAGATGGTGAACCCAGGCCATAAGGTGGAGGTGGCTGCAGGAGGGGATCTGGAGAGGCTTTAAGAGACTGCCAGGGAGAGGTCCTGCTGCCAGTGCACCGAGTCCCTGCCTTTCCCCAGCTCTCCTCTTGCTTTACCCCAGTGCACCGGCGTCCCGATGGGGCTGTGGGGCTCTGCAGGGCACTGCTCTGTCGGGCTGTGGGGCTGGGGGCTGCCCCCTCACTCGCTCTTTTCCTGCCCACAGGTCACCTTCATCATCGCCACCACCTACAACTTCGCAGTCCTCAGGCTGATGGGCCGAGGCACCAAGTTCTAGCCCGCGTGGTGGAGCCCAGCCAGACCAAACGCCTTTCTTTTGTCTAACCCCGAGGCTTTAACACTGCAGCCACCTGACACCAGGTCTCCTGCCTTAACTCTGCCTTCGCTGATGACTCCCCTCCTCTTCCTCCCTCGCATCCATTGTGCTGAGCGTGACCAGGAAGGAGAGCTTTCCCACCGATGGACGCCTCTTCATGCACTTTTCTCTCGTTGCTCATCCGTAACCGGTTTCGCTCTAGAGCCAAGCCCATCGGAACCAGCCAGAGAAGAGGAGGGACTGATTCCAGTCTCCCAGTGTTGCCCAGGGATGAGCAAAGGCCTTCGAGCTCCTGGGAGGAAGAAATCCGTGTAGGTTGCTCCGTGAGTAGCAGGAGGCTACCTAGAGAGAAAAGGAAGTTGGCCCAGTCCTGGTACCATTGCTAGAGACTCTCCTGGAGCTGTCTGCTGTCACCACCCATGGATGGAGAATAAGAGAAGGATTTTTTTTTTTTTTCCCTTAGCAGAGAAAGATGAGTTTAACCTAAATCACCTGCTGCAGCCACGGCAAAGGGAGTTCAGTGCAAGGATCTTCCCAGTGTGGAGAAGAGAGTGCTGATCCCAATGCTGATAAAGCCCTAACCCAGCTGCCCCTATTAAAGCCTAAAGGAGTTTGGTGTCTCTGTAGACAAGGGGAACTCTTGGCTTTACCCTCCAGGCAGCAGAGAGGCAGCAAATAGGTTTGACTGAGGAGGGGACAGCTCTGCACCAAGCCCTGGGAGCGTAAAGCCAGAGCCATCCCTCCGTAGGCAGGGGATAACCCTCGGGACCGCGTGCCTTGCCTGCCCTGCCAGTGCCCTTCACAATGGTGCTCTTCTCTGGGGTGACGTCTGCTTCTCTAACCCGGAGAGCTCGGCTCGCTTCTGCCCCCTGTCAGATGTAACTGCCCCTCCTTCTGTCCCCCTCGGCCCCTCACTCTTTTTTTTCCTGCAAGTCAGGACAGCTGTCTTGTGCCTGCCGGGGTGGGAGGGACTGGCAGTATCTCGCTTCCAGGTGAAACCCTTGAAGGAATTGAGGAGGGAGGGAAAGGTGGTGGTTTAGGGGGGGTCACAGGGTGCAAACACAGCCTGTCTCTGCAATCCAGATCCTTTCTGGTGCCAGTCGTTTCCCGTGGAGAGGGGTAGGGGGGTGAGGGGTTGGGTGGAGACCTCTCCTCCATCACTGTTCTCCAGCTGGAGGAAAACCCTTTGGCTGGGTGGCATGGGTCCAGCCAGACCTGCAGAAGTGCTGGTTCCAGTCCTCCCTGACAACTGGTGATTTGTTTTGCTCTCCCTGCCTCTCTCCTTAACGCTAATCTTTGTGTTTATTTATTGGAGAAACTACTTTCAGTGGCAGACTGTAGCTCCATCTTGCATGGATTTCTTTTTTTTTTTTTTTTTTCTTTTTCATGTCTGTATTATTGTTATATATATTTTTAAGTGCTGGTTTCAGCAGGGGCAAGGATAAGGAGGCAGATCTGCTGAGCAGTGCATTTGAAGGATCCTTGCTGCCAGGAATGCTGAAATAGGTTGGCCAGGCTACCAACGCACACGGGATGGGGAGGGGGGAGATGCCAGGAGGGGTGGCAGGGCTGGGAGGAACCAGTCAAGATCTGGAAATTCACATCCATGCTATCTCTCTTGGGGGTTTGCTGGGGGTTTTTTTCATGCCCTTTTAACAAAAAATAACCAGGTCCCCCTTCCCACCCTTGTCCCCAGACCCCACACACGCACACACACATACACACACACACACACAAACACACACAAAAAGAGTTAATCAACTGAAAGTGTTTCCTTCCTTTCTGATCTAGAATTTCAACTTGTTAACCAGCAATAAAAAGGAGCAAGTTTTTAGAGACTTATCTTACAAGATGTATTTTATAAAAATTAAAGAAAATCCATTAAAATTAAGAACATTCTGAACAAGGTGTACGTCTGCCTGTCCATTTGTTGTGCTGGCTTTCTCACCTTCCACCCCCAACAAGAAAAAAAAAACGGGGGGAGGCTCTCCAGGGAAAGCAAGGCTGCTGAGGAGAAGGTCTCAGAGGAGCAGCACTTGCTGACCCACGTGTGGGCCAGCAGCCCCTGCAAGGGCTCTGCCCACTCCAGCCACGAGGTTCATAACTCTGACTTTGAAATCATTGTTCCCAGCTCAGGGGGGGAGGCCTTAAAACCTCTTATTTCTCCTCCAGCCACCCTGAGGAAAGCTGGGGTCTTGGAGCAGCTGCTTGCTTGTGTTTGGTGGTGCTGCTGCCCTTTGACACTCGGCCCACGTGCTGCCAGCCTCTGCTGTGTCTCCTCATGTGGCACAACAAAACCACAGCAAAACTAACAGGACAGCTCGAGCCAAGCTGGCTGGCACCAAGGCAGCATGTGTGGGATGAACATGCCCAGAGCCATGCAGGGTGGGCGATTCTCTGGCTTGCAGAGAGCCCTGTGTGGAACGGGATGGTCCTGTTCAGGCACACTGGGCTGTCACAGAGCCCTGCATGGCTCCTTGGTGCCATTTGCTGCAGGATTGTTAACGGTGTGCACAGCATGGGAGGGCATCAGCTGCTGCCTTTCTGCCCCAGAGGACCCTTAGGTGCATCCTTCATACAGCAGCTGCTCAAAAATTACAGATCCAAATGTTGTTTCTCACGGAAATTTCCCCAGGAGCTGTGCTCAGGGGCCTCCAGGGAGTGAGGCCACAGAGGGATGCTCCCAGCCCCACAGGTCTGTCCCAAAATGACAGATTTCAGGCACAGCCACGTGCCCAGGAGCAATGGGTGGGACCTTCACTGCTCTTCCTACATGGGACTCTAGCCCAAATCCCACTCCCTTCTCTCTTGCCTGGCTTCAGCCCCCTCCAAAGAGGCAGCCTGGCCAGGGGAGGTTTAGCTCCTGCACTGCTGCTGCCCCAGCTCAGCGGCACAGCTCGGCCTTGCCCCGGCTGACAGAAACCCCTGGGGCTGCAGCCACAGCATCAATGGGGCCCTTTGTTCCCCGCGTTCCCAGATGCCATCACCCTCCTCTCCCCGCGCTGAAAGGGTCCTGTGTGCGCACAATCAGCCGCTGGGCAGGAGCGAGCTGGGGAAACAAAACACGGTCTCTTTCCCCTGGCAGAGACTGGTGCCCCCCGGCCGGGGTGAGGGCTGGGGACAGCCAGTGCGAGGTGATGTGTGAGAGCAGCCGGCAGGGCCGGCGTGCCGGGCAACTCCCAGGGCCAAAGGACACGTGTAGCCTCCTCAGGTGTGCCCCTGGCCGTGCCCCGCTGTCACCCCACCTGGGGACATGGGACCTGCCCTCACAGCTCCTTTCCTGGGCACCCAGCGCCCTCCAGGAGCTGGCTGAGAAAAGACAGGGAATAAGCTGTGCCTCATCCCGAACGATCCATCTCTGTAACCCGGCCCATCAGGAGAGCTCCAAGCAGGGCACCCAGTGCAATCACCGGTTTTCCCTTATCTAGCGGCTAAAACGCGGCTGCACTTCGCTTTGGATCAGAGAAAGGGACCCTGGAGCAAGTCCCGTGGGCTGGCTTGCTGGCAAAGAAGGCGAGGCGACTCCCATCCCTCCATCCTGTGCCCTGCCGCCCCGAGAGATGGCTCTGTGTGCCATGAGGAGAAGAAAAGAGAGGAGAGGGGATGGCGGCACCCAGGGAATGTTTATGGTGACCACGGGTACCCAACCTTGCGCTCAGGCAGCCCCCAAGGACGAAGGGCCGCCGGGTTGATGCTGCTCCCGGCCGCCTCCGCATCCCCGACCCTCCGGGTGCGCATCCCCGGTCCTGCGGCTCCTCCCCGCGGCCGTCGGATGCAGCGGCGGCTCCTCGGGCAGCGAGGCAAGCGGCGGCAAGCCCCGGTTCGCCCCGGTTGCCCGGTCCCCGGCTGACGGTGAGCGCTGGGGACCCCTCCCCTGATCTTCCGGAACACCCGGAGCCCACCAGCGCACACCAAAAACACCACCAAAGGACTCGCTTCTCACAGCAGGGATTCGGACTCAGGCCTGGAAAGGCTGTGTAGGGTGATGTGCTGGTTCCAGCTAGGACAGTTTTCTCCACAGCGGCTAGCACAGAGCTGTGTTTTGGCTAAGCCGTGCCTGGTAAGCAGCTCTGCCTGCCAGGGCTGTGGCACGGTACTGACACCCACCTGCCCTGCATCTGGTCAAGCACCCAGTGCTTTCTCTCCATCTCTGCACAGTCCAGCTCAGCCAGGGAGATGTCTGAAGATGAGGAGGGAATGGTTAAGTGGAAAGTCACAGAATCATAGGGTGGCCTGGGTTCTAAGGGACCTTAACAATCATCCTGTTCTGACCACCTGCCATGGGCAGGGACAACTCCCACTAGCCCCTCAGAGCTCCATTCTGCCTGGACTTGAACACTTCCAGGGATGGGGCAGCCACAGCTTCCCTGGGCACCCTGTTCCAGGAGTCCTGTACCTGCACGTGGCCATGTGCATCAGCCCCCAGAGGACCCCAGAAGTCACGAGGAAAGAGCTGCTGCACCAGCCATGCAAGCACTGGGGCCAGGGGGTATCTCTGTCCATCTCTGATGGCTTTTGCATGAGCAATCACCACGGCAGGCTTCACAGATCAGCCCAACCTCCTGGTCAAGGGACTCTGACTCACCTGTGGCCTTCAGAGAAGCACTGGTGCAGCTGCCATCACCTCCCACCTGGGCAGTGCAGAGTGCTCCTTAGTCCAGAGAACACACCAGTGCCCCAGTGTCAGAGCTGTCCTCAAGCCCCTCTTTGAAACTGGAGCTTGGAGAAGGGTTCAGAGCTACTAAAGGGACATTTTTAACTTTATTTGCTCTGCTCAACCTCAAATTCACCCAAGAATATGCTGTACCTAGAGATCCCATTAATTTTCTCACAGTTTATTGCCTTGAGGAGCAGCCCCAGAGCTGAGGAGGAGCTGCACTTAGGGAGCACCCCTGGTCACCCAGGGAGCAGCTCTAGGCCATCTGCAGCCACTGGTGCTCCTCAGAGAGTGGCTCTTGAGGAGAATCCAGTTTGCTCAGCCCACCACCAGGCAGTTGCACGGCCTTTCAGGGGCACTACCTGGCCCAGAGCAGCAGAATCCTCAAGAGGGCCATGGGAGAGAAAGATGAATCGGATCAGAACATGCCTCACCCCTCCTCCTCTCCAAACACACTGGGATAACATGCTACAGCATCTGCTCCCCCACAGGAGCAGCTCATTGCTTTCCTTTGGAAGCACTCCTTTGCCCTCCAGGGATGCATCCTCTCCCCAAGCCACGACAAAATCTCCTGAGTCCTCTGCCACAGCTTACAGTGAGAAAGTGGGGGATGAGGGAATGGCCTCACTGTGGCTTCTGCCTCTGCCTGCACTTCCTTACAAACACCTCACACCAGGAGAGTCAGCACTTTCTGGTGCTTTCAGACAGGCCCTTCCTGACGTGAGGCAGCCACACCCAAACCCCTCAATGCTCCCAGGCTGGAGCCACCTCCCACCAGTGCTGGGAGCCTGTGTCTCCAGCTGCCTTTTGAAACGGCTGAAGTAAGATGCTAGAGGACCCCAGATACTTCAGCCCACATTTAAAATGCAGTTTCCAAGGACTTTGAACCCTACACTGCCTCCTGGAATCATGGATAGTGCAAGCAGACCTGGGAGGAAAATAAACTAAAGGCTTCTGCCAAAAGAAACAGCAGGCACAGGCTCTGCAAACACAGAGAAAGTCTCCCAAAATAAGCAGCCACCCTGGCAGGACAGCAAAAAAGAACACTCCCCATATGCTGATTTCCTTCTCAGCATCCTATGGAAATCATGCCTGGTTACAACCCCCTGAAGCCCAAGGAACCAATTCCAAGATCACTGCAAGAAGTCACAGCAAAGTACCGGACTTGCTGCTGAGAGCCCAGGCTGAGAATTTAAGATGTAGTGACAGAAGGAAGCCAGGTGGAATATTTCTGTTCTGAAGCTGTTTCCTGATTCTCTTGAAAAGACAAAACTGGTCACTGGATTCAGCTGTTGAGTTCCAATCCTTCAGCTCCTGCTCCAGGTAGGGACACAAAGGAACATCCCTCTGATCCCTAAGTGACTTCTCTCTGCCAGATGCTGTAACTAATCAGTCCTCAGAGGAGCAAAAGCTGACTTGAACACTGATAAACCAAGAAAGCAGCCACTTCCCAAACTCACTTGAATACATCCATGTTTTATTTGCTTAAATAAAGGTAGAATCTTGGTTTTACAATTCCAGTTCTGTAGCAATAGCAACAACCGCAGCAGCATGAGAGGACACAGGGGAAGGGATGGCTGTTGGCACCCAACTTGCAACAGAACTCAAAATCCTGGTTCCTTTGGGAGTTTGTGCGTTTCATTTAAAATAAATTAAACAACTGAAATATATTATACTCTACCTTTTTTTTAAAAAAAAAAACACCTAAGCCTAATACAATAGGGAGGTTTTAATATAAAACAAGTCAATGATCCAATGTCTGTTAGAAATAAAAGGTGCTGTGTAACACGTGCACGAGGAGGCTCTTGAGCTTTAGCTACCAGCATTGGCAAGCACAGGGTGATGCAAACAGCTGCACATGTGCCTCCTGCACTGTGCCATGCTGAATCTCTGCCCTCTTCCACAGGAGGTGCCAGTCCCCAGGAGATCCACGGGGATGTGGCAGTTTTGCCTGCAGGGAGCTCCCTCAGCAGCCCCCTGGCAGGGCCAGCCAACACAAGGGGGGCTGGAGTCTCTTCTGACCCTGAGCCCCTGTGCAAACCAGCTGCAGGGAATGAGGCTGTTCAGGGATGGAAACTGGAGCCTCAGGTCACAGAGCCTGGGATCTTGAAGGAAATATCAAGCAGTGATATTGAAGTGCTTAATGAAGAAAAATCTAGAGGCCTCAGGAGGTCAGACATAGTTAAATAAACAGTAACAATAACATCCTGTAAAAATCTCTTTCACCTACAGAGGCAGAACCTTCTCCTTAAGGGACCTGTTTTTCCAGAGACTGCAAGAGCTGCCTAGATAGCATTCACTCCCCATGAACACAACTGTTCAGGCCTGTTAGGAAATGAGATCCCCCTAAAGCATTAATACTCCAGTCCCTTCCACACACAGCTGCCCTGCAGAGAAGGGCAAGATCTCCCTGGCTTCCCCCAGAGGAAATGGGGGAGTGCTGATGCTCTGCATGCTCAGAGACTGTGCCACGACGGGGACAAGCTGCCAGCACAGGGCAGAGACCACCCTGCTCTAAAGCACAGCTTAAGGGAGGGTTGCTTGATTAGAGCTACAAAATTCACCATCCAGCAGCTGATCACAGTGGGACTCACAGCCAGCAGCCAGCAGATACGTGCTTGGGGCAGCTCCTGTGGGCAGTCACAGCTTTGGCCAAACGCTTGCACGGGAGGTTGCAGGGCACGAGGTTTGAATGGCAAGGACAGCAGCCAGCAAGCTCATCTCTGCTACACAGCCAGCCTGGGACTAACACCTAGCAGAGGGCAGGAGATGGGAGCAAAGCCTGGCATCCCTTCCAGAAGGTTCCTTGGGCCCCCCCCCCATGCCCATTTTTCAGCCACCTTGAACAGAGGAAGCGGTGCAGCTCTCTCCTCACCGGGCTGAACACAGCAGTCAGTTAACTGAGCAGGCACTGTCACAGGAATTACAGATAAACCATCCTGGATTTCCCATGAGGGATCAAGGGGTAGGATGATGGCATGAGCTAACTGTGCTCAGCAGCACCGTGCCTGACAACAACAGGTGAGTGAGTGGCTCCATGCTGCAGCAGTCAGATGGGAACATCCATGCTGGAGCAACTGAAGCCATGGATCTGCCAGCCAGTGAGGCACAGTGGTGGCTGGTGCCAGACAGAGAGTGGGTTTAACAGCTGACCACGCCTGAGTCCCCCCACCACCTGCACCCCCAGGAGACAGCCCACCCACCTGCCATCTGCTCTGCTAGAGCACATCACCTGAACACAGTGATTACTTGTGACAGAAACCAGCTGAAGTGTCACACTCCAGATCTCCTGAGTAACCCTTTGACACGACCCAGCGAGCGTCCACATTGGTATTTTTCACCCAGGGCTTCAAGGCTGAGCTTCCACAAGAGACAAGGAAACATGATTAAACAACAAGCAGACAGTCTCTCCAAAAAAATAACACAATCACACAAGACAAAGTTAGAGGTGAGGAAAACCAGGCCAGAAATAGGCAGCTATGAAGTAACAATGCTGTCACATTCAAACACTAGCCTATCTCTCCTTCATATGTTGCTTCAGGTCAGAGCTCTAACAATTCTCATCACAATTCAGCCTCAGGACACAATGCACTTGTCCCAAACAACAGACACACATCCCAGCCACTCCAGTATTTGGCTTTCTCACAGTCACATGGGCCAGAGTCTTTACAACAGATTTTGTTCAGTATGCTGAGTGGGATTTCCTTTGGCAGTATGGTCATGAGTGGGTCTAATATTTTTTTTAGTTCAGGACTAAAATACTTCAGTGTCTAGGATGCTCTCAGCTTTGCTCTGCAGGCAGTTCTTGGTACAGAACAAATCCCCATTGTCTTTAGGGAATTTAAAGGACTTTAACTCAGCCCTTCAGACCTGCTAAAACAGGCAGAGATGGAAGCAAGACTACGCTCACATGCTCTGTTAACAGCTCTCTCCTGCAGATACATGCTCTGTGCCTGAAAACTCCAGGCAGAATTCAGATGGTGAGGCTGCAGCTCCCCAGTGAGCAAACCACCTCTTGTCCTCGTGGCCACTCTCCTCAGAGTGCCCCAGGGCTGCCCAGGTGTGTTCCCATCCAGCCGCTGGCTCCAGCGCCGCTCCCAAAGCAGCAGCCACTCTCTCAACAACAGGAAGAGCCTGACTTGGAGCCGGAGTTCAGGTCAATGGTGTGGCCCAGCATGCAGTGCTCCAGCTGCTCCTCCACCGCCAGCACCTGCCTCACGGCTTCCTCAAAGGCCACTGTCACATTGGTGTCATCCTTGGCACTAGTCTCCAGGTAGGGATAGTTCCCGTTCTCCATGCACCAGGCCCGGGCCTCCTCCGTGCTCACCTGTCTCTCCAGTTTGTCTATCTTGTTGCCCAGGACTACGAACGGGAAGTGTTCGGGGTCCTTGACATCAGCGTAATAGATAAACTCCTTCTGCCAGCTGCTGAGGTTCTCAAAGCTCTGCCGGTCATCCACGCTGAAGGTCAGCAGGCAGCAGTCGGCTCCCCGGTAAAAGGGCGTCCGCAGGCTCTTGAACCTCTCCTGGCCCGCGGTGTCCCAGATCTGCAGGGTCACAAAACGCCCGTCCACCTCCAGGTCCCGGTTCAGGAACTCCACCCCGATGGTGTGGAACGCCTGCGAGTCAAACTTGTTGGTGACGTACCGGTTCATGAGGGAGCTCTTCCCAACTCCACCATCTCCCAGGAGAATGACCTTTAGGAGCAAGGACTTCCCACTCATTGCAGCAGGAGGGAGGGCCAGGGTACCAAGGCAATCTGCAGGGTTCAGAAATAGTACAGAACAGCCATTTGACTTGTGGGTTCTGCAGAAAGGCAGGCAGAGAACAGAATACTCGGTATTTCCATCCCCATTTCTGAAGTATTGTATATAGGAGGTGATGTCTCTTTTTAGAGAGATCTTATTAATCTAATCTCTCTTGTTAGAGAGTTTCGAGCTGGGAACTGGACAGACTTTCAGGCACACAAGTCCTCCACTGGGTCCAAAATGAATGCAGTACATGACCCCTTTAAGTGCAAGATAAAAACAACTGTAAAGACTTTAGTATCAGTTACACCACTTTTGTGAAAAGTCTGTATCAGAAAGCTTGTCCAGTTTTTCCATACACATCATCACTACTTAAAACATCTCTCTGAACCTGCATCCTGTGAGGCTGTCACGGAAACAGCAAAATCACCAGGGGTGGCCATCACCAGGCCTCCCTTTCCACTGTACCATCACCAGCTAAATAATTCCTCCTCTCTGACTTGCTCCACTGGAAGGATGTAACAGATCTGCAGGTCCAATATCAATAGGAGCAATTTGTCAAGCCAGCTCTTAATCACCCTGAGGATGCTGACTCACCTTGCCAGCGGAGCTGCGCGTGATCTCCAGGGCTGGGAAGGGGTTTCCCGGGCACAGGGGCCAGCTGCTCTTTGCTGGCAACGCCTGCCACAGCCCAGTTTGCTCAGGCTCAGCTGCAAGTTCACATTACAACAACCCAGACACCACAGGTTCCTTAGTCAGCACCCTCAAGGCCGAGTGCCAATGCATCCTCCCCCTCTCAGGCACACTCTGCAGGCTAAGGTAAAGGCCTGACATGGAATAAGAGGTTTGTCTGGCTGGTGTACTGTACCTGCTCTGTCTCCAGGACTGTCCAGGGAACACTTTCCTCCAGTGTAACAGTCACTAAAAAACAAACATCAGTCACCAAGGTTATCAGAGCCACCTCTGTTGTCTTTCAGTCTGTGATGCTGATCGAGGATGGAAGGACAACAGCAGAGCTCTAGGAACCTGCACGTGCAGTACTGATGGCTGGAGTAACACTGCAAGAACAAAGCACTGAGGAGTTTCCCTTGCCCTGAGTAAAATGGAACAGAGCCCATTTCTGGCCAGGGCAGAGCCAGCACAATGTGCATGTTCTTACCTGAACTCCAGGTAAGAACACAACAAACTAAAGAAGCTCTGACATGAGAGCACAAGCTGTGCACTCTGTGTCTCCCCTCAACCCAGGGGATGGTAATAACTGTGATCTGCTTGTCCTGCCTACTCACACACCCTGGAATTTGATTTGAGGATTGAACATGCACCTGAATCTACTAACCAGGAAAGTGAGCCAGCTGGTAACTGCCTGTATGAAAAGACAGGGAGCTTGCTTACACCTGCTACCAACATTCCTGGGCAGGGTGGGGATGAGAAGTGCTGCTTAGCGATGACATCTCCAACCCATTGAAGCACAAGTGTGTGACACTGCTCAGATCAGCACTCCTACTCCTTCCAGACCAAGTCCTGCTCTTTGCCTTAACCTCGGAGGGCCCTGTTAAACCTTGATTCTGCTCATTTTGCACCCCTTTCAAACAGTGCTTACCACAAAACCAAAAGCAGGAACTTCTGCTTTAAGCGAGTTTCTGTAGTTTCTGCACAAAAGGCTCACAAATTTCACTTCCCTGCACAGAAGCACCTCAAACCAAACACAGCTGAGCTAACCCGATGGGCTATTTGAGGAGCAGTGTGTGACCCAGTAGTTCTAAAGCAAAGACCAAAATGCAAATGTCAGAAGAGACAAGCAGGAACAGCAGCACAGGTCCCCATGACCCATGGCTTTGGGGAAGTCCTGCCCCATAAGCAGGTGAGCTGTTCCCTTCCCAAACCTTCCTGAGGGATGTTTAAGACATGTTTAAGTCATTGTCACCAAAGCCCCTCCTGGCACAGGCCATCAGCCCCAAGCAGAGTTTCTGTTTAGAAATGCTCTGTTAGCAAGTGACTCGTTTTAAAAATGGCTAATAGGTTATGCCGGGCTGCTCCAGAGCCTGCAGGTCAGCGCGCTGCCGGCAGCCGTGACACAGCCTTGACATCGCTGGCCCCGCTGGGAGCTTATTCCGGAGGCTGAACCCCACTGCAGCAGGGCCAACCCGCTCTCGCAGGGCGCCAGCACCTGTGCGCAGGTACCAGCAGCGGGGTGGGCACGCCGGGTCCGACTCCCCCCTGCTCCCCAGGCCCCGGCTCGGCGGAGGCGAGACCCTCCGGCGGGTCCCATCCCGCCCCATGGGAGCGGCCAGGGAGGTGCCCGCAGCCAAGGAGCGGCACCCGCGAGGGGCCCCCTGGGCAGAGGCCGGGGTGAAGGGGCGGCTCTCCAGCCCCATCCCTCCGCGGGTGCCCAGGCCAGGGGCGGCGGCGCCGGGCCCGCCCTTACCTCGCCCTCACCGCCCTCCGGCCGCCGCCGCCGCCGCCCGGCCCGCGGGGCGCAGGTGCCGCTCAGCCCCGCGCCTGCGCCGCGCACGCGCCGCCCGCCGGCCGGCAGGGCCCGCCCCCGGCAGCCGGGACCCGCCCCGCAGCCCCTCACGGTCACCCCACATCACCGTTCGGCATGTCCCCCCTGTGCCTTCTCAGCACCTTCACGGTCCCGCATGTCCCTACTGTGCCTCCTCAGCCCCCTCACTGTCCCGCATGTCCCCGCTGTGCCTCCTCAGCCCCCTCACTGTCCCGCATGTCCCCCCTGTGCCTCCTCAGCCCCTCACTGTCCCCCCTCCGCTCCCCTCAGGGTGCCTCATGTCGCCCTTGTGCCTACTCACCCCCCTCACTGTCCCCCCGCCACACCCCTCACAGTCCCGCATGTCCCCCCTGTGCCTCCTCAGCCCCATCACTGTCTCGCATGTCCCCTCTGTGCCTCCTCAGCCCCATCACTGTCCCGCATGTCCCCCCTGTGCCTCCTCAGTCCCCTCACTGTCCCCCCGCCACTCCCCTCACGGCCCCGCATGTCCCCCCTGTGCCTCCTCAGCCCCCTCACACTCTCCCCTCACAGCCCCACCTGTGCCCCCTCGCTGCCCGCCCTGTCACTCCTCGATATCCCGTCCCCTCAGTGTTACGATTATGGCCAGGAGACGAATCTCCTTTTAAACGCCTTTATTAGGACAGCTTCGGGTGGGGAACCCGAGGGGTCGCGCACACCGCCACTGCTCCCTGGAGCGACCCACACTCAGTGTGCCCCGAAGCCCCTCACTGCCCGCGCTGGCACTCCCCCAAACAGTCCCGCATGTCGTCCCGCAGCCCCTCACAGTATCCCCGTCACTCCCCTCCACACTCCCTGCGTGTCCCCGCAGCCCCACACTGCTCGCAGTCCCGCCTGTGCCCCCTCACAGTCCCCTCTGTCACTCTCCTCACAATCCCCCCATGTCCCCTGCCCGCCGCAGCCCCCTTAATGCCCGTCCCTGTCACTCCCCTCACAGCCCTGCCTGTGCCCCCTCACTGCCTGCCCCTGTCACTCCTCTCATAGTCCCCCTGTCCCCACTTTGTCACTTCAGTGACAGCTGCCTGAAAGAGCAAGACACCCCCACCCTCACAATCGCCCACAGGACCAGGAGCGAGAATGTCTTTAGGGAGGTTTCTGGGGGGAAACCAGCCAATATAAACACTACAGAGAGTTGAAGGGGAAAATTGTGGCAAGGTCATGCCAGTCTTGCCCAGACAGTGAGAGCAGAGGGCGGGGGAAACCAGATCCTCCAAGTGGCTGCAGAGGAGTTTTGGGGAGCAGCAGCCACTTGTGTGTTCCCCTGTGGCTGGCATCATCAACTCTTCCTAACAGTGCTTGGTGCTCACCAAGATACACCTTTGAAACTTGGGGACACATCTCACTGAGGCTGCAATGTGCCTTGGACACCTTCTCCAGAGGGGGAAGAGCAGGGACCCCTGGTATAGACACCCAGGCCTTTTGACCATCTGGATCCTGCATCAGCTCTAGGGTGGAGCGGGTGCCACAAAAGTGCATCAATGCCCTTCTCCCCCCCCGGGAAAGCATGAGGTGGAGGAGGATTTAAATTAAGCCAGGGATTATATTAATACTGGCCTCAGTGATCTGTCAGAAGAGATGGGGAACAAGGGAAGCCTAGTGGGGCGAGGAGGGGGTGGGCAGCACAAGGGCCCAAGGTCGAAGCTGTTGGCAGTAGGGGACCAGTGCAGCCCGGGGAAAACGTGGGAGCTCCAGGGGTGTGCATTTGGGGCACCACTGTACGCAGCAGCACCAGGGCAGAAGCACAGGATCCTGCTGGTACCAGAGGGAGGTGCAGCCTGCACCACCCACTGGGAAATCCCTCCAAACCAGTTCAGATCCCCATGCCAGCTCTGTCAAGACCATGTATTGCTGGCATGAGCCTCTGAGAATGGCACACTTGCCCCTGCCAGCCATTCAATCCTGTTATTTATTGATTAGGGATCTGATTTAGCATGTAAGGGGCAAGCCCTGATCCTGAACAAGAAAGAGCCACCCCGACAGATCCTGCCAAAGCAACAGAGGCATGGTGCTCTGCTGCAGCACTGTGCCATGCTCTGCCTTCCTGCACCACCCCTGTCAGGCCTGGCAGGCACATAATCCTCAGGGGATGCTGCCTGCAGGGTTTAGGGAGGGCAGCACGTCCCTGCAGCTCAGCCAAAGACGCCACATGGCCAGTGACCCCAGCTGACCGTGCTCGTGCTCGAGGGGCCCCCGTGTACCTCCAGGGTAATCCCTGGGTGCTGGCAGCTGGTGGAGTCACTTGCCCACCTGAGCAGGGATGTACCTGGTCTGTTTTGTGTCCCAGTGGCTGTGCAGTCTGGTTGTCTTGCTGAGCTGGACAAGAACCTGTTTGGCACCTGTGGTGGACGCCAGTTACCCACCGAGCTGCTCTAGCACTCCCTTCCTCAGCAGGATAGGGCAGGGAGAAAGTAAGATGGAAAAGCATTTGTGGATCAAGGTAAAGGCAGATTAATAAAGCCAAAGCAAAGTCTGCATGCAGAAGCTAAGGAAAGCAAAGGATTTTTTTTTCTACTTCCCATCAGCAGGTGATGTCCAGCTGCTTTCTGGGAAGTAGGGCTTAAGCACTCAGAGTGGTTGCTCTGAAAGATCATTGCCTTCTTATGTCTCTACAGGAATTATATTGGCAGCCTTCTTGGGATCTCCTCTTAACAGCTCTCTTCCCTCTCACGTCTCATACTTGGGCTTTCTGCTTAAAGCTGGGTTCACATCCCACTGCTTATTGTCCTCCCCTGCTCAGGCAAGAAGAAACAAGAGTACACCCCATGCATCTGGGGCTCACTCTCCCTCTGACCAGGGCAGGAGGGGACTGACTTCTTGGGGTGCTCCTGACAGCCAAGACTGGCTTATAGGGATGAGGGGGGACAGATATTTCATCAGAGTTCTGGAGTCAAGAAGGTGTTTTCTTCACAGCTGGTGTTTTCATATCTGGACAGTACATTGCTGCCAAGCTGCCAGAATGACACTGGGGCCCTCTGAATCACCTTCCTCCACACAGCCTGTGTGCACACAACAACCCTCTGGATATTTGGAGACATCATCTAGATCACTGTAGATGATCTCCAGCACCACTTAATTCCCTCAGGTGTTGGATGCCATCACCTGTGCTAGTCCACTTTCCTGAGTAGCTCACAAGTTCTTCCCTGAACAGATACCTTGTCCTCACACTTGAGAGGAGCTGCCTGCAGAAACTGTAAATTGCTGCAACAAACCTCCAGTTGTTAATTAGCAGCTTCAAACAGCCCATGTAAGTGTGAGCAGGGACCTCATAAGACTGCACAGTAAAACCACCCACATCAGTCCTGGGTAGGGAGAGGGAGATGTGTTCTCTGATCCCCTCCACAAGGCAGCTCCCCCAGCAGAGCAAGGCCATCAGTGCCAGGGCAAAGCACAGAGCCATGGTTTGTACTAACGTGTTCCCAAAGCCCAGAAAGCAGAGAGATAAGAAATTCAGCCAGCAAACACTGTGACCCAACAGGAGCTGCCTACTTTAGTAACTACTCTGACTAAAGCACACTTAGCACAAGTTAAGGAAAGGGCTTATCTGGGCATGACCTTGTGCTGGTGGGAACCCGCTGAGAGCAGCACTGCCCTGGCCCCACGGGCAGGATGGGACCTTGCCTGTGGCTTCTGGGCACCAGGGGGATTTGTCTGGAGATGGGGACACAGCTCAGGAGCCATGTGCTGGCTGAGCAGTACCAGGGCTGCAGAGGCTGCACTGGGGCAGGGACTCTGCAGGGCACAGGGCTCCTTCAGCACGAGAGGTTTTACTCCCCTGGCTCAGCTGCATCCCTCCCCTGGCTCAGCTGCATTCTGGGCGGAGTGGCAAAGGATCGTATTCCCAAACTGACCCCCCAGTTTGTACCCTGCACCCCACCCACTTGTGCCCAGCTGGTACCCTGCACGCTGCTGTGCCCAGCCTGGCCCCAGGTTCCCCATGGGCAGCAGGAGATTCCCCTACACGTTCATCCAGGCAGGTTTGGGGCTGTGATACCACAGGATGTCACCAGCACTGGCAGTGGCGCACACAGAGAGGCTGCAGCACGTGTGCAGCTGCTTGGCTCTCCCTTGCCAGCTCTGGGAGCTAGGGTGAACAACGGGAAGCTGGTGCCAAGGTGAGGAGCCCTGATCCAGCTTCCACCCCCTGCCAGCCTGTGGGCACACAACGCTGCCAGCTCACGCCCCGATTAATTCATCCCACATCCCGTGCTGCAGCTGGGGCTTGGGGCTCTGTCTTTGTTCCAGCGCCGGTGCATGGCTCTGCAGCTGCTTCTCCAAGGCGTGGACCCAGCAGCAGCTCCAGCTGTGGCATCTGCTCTGAAGCATTTTCCAGCACAGGAACCCCCTGAGCAGTCCTGCCACCCCTGGCCTTGGCCACTCCCATGTGCCCTGAGCCTAGAGCTCTGAGCAGGTTGCCAGGTACCCCATCATCCATTTCCCTGCTCAGGAAGGAGCTCCATAGGTGGAGCAAAGCTGGGGAAGACCCTGTCGTTCATCCCCCTCTACTCTACACAGCTCAACCTGCCCTAAGGAAGTGACTGTGCTGTTTTTGCTGGTCTAAGGCAGCAGGGAGGGGGACGTGCCTGAGCTGCAGAGCTGCCTCTCAGACACAACACTGCAGGCAGGGGCTTGTCCCAGCTTCAGTACAGCACACACCACTGCCCTCACCTCCCTGCCCAGCCCCAGCTCTTCCCCAGAACCCCTTGGCTGGTTTTCAGGGACGACAAGGTGGCAGAGCAGGTAGCACCATAGGAGGCAGCACCAGACATAGTTCTGCCCTGCTGTAGGTGCACAGACAGGATGGGCCTTCAGGAGACAGCACAAAACATTGTTGCAACATGCCTGTCTGCTGCCTGTGGCTCCGGAGCTGGTTCCTGGAAAACCACAGAGGAATCTGTCAGGCACTGGCTCAGAGCTGGGCAGAGGGGAGTTCAGCCTGTGCTGCTATGGACTCTGCTCTGGGACCCACAGGAAAGGCACACGGCAGCAGGGAGAGAGGAGGGAGACAGGGTCACATGGTATCCTGGCTGTCACTTGGCAAGGAGAGTACCTGGACAGAGGGACAGAGAGAAGCTGCTCCTGCTGTGGCTCTGCCCTGCCTGAAGGTGATTCTGGGTGGAGTGGCAAAGGATCATATTCCCAAACTGACCCCCCAGTTTGTACCCTGCACCCCACCCACTTGTGCCCAGCTGGTACCCTGCACCCTGCTGTGCCCAGCCTGGCCCCAGGTTCCCCATGGGCAGCAGGAGATTCCCCTACACGTTCATCCAGGCAGGTTTGGGGCTGTGATACCACAGGATGTCACCAGCACTGGCAGTGGGGAACACAGGTTTGGGGACAGCAGTGTCCTGGGAGAGGACATTGATCTCTGCCCTGTCCAGACAGGACACCGTGGACCTTACCCACCGTGGAAAGACTTTGATTTTGCTTTTCTACCCCTCACATCATGAAGGTGATGAGCAGTCTCAGGTACCCCTGGCAAGCTCCTGGCTGCTGTGCCCTGAGTTGGGCGTTGGGCGCATCCCTGCTGCCAACACTGCCACGGGTTTGAGCCCCCACCTTATTTTCCCCTCCACTTCCTAGGATGTCACCCCCCAGCTGTTGCCTGTGGAGAGGAATAAATCATGGAGAGGGGGCTAGGCATTGGGAACAGGGGAACAAAATGGCTTTTCATGCCATAATCCTTTGTAATAAAACACCAGAGGCAAGCAGGATGATAAACAATGTCTCCTGTGTGAGCCAGCTGCTTCCTAAAATAAAGCGCTCCTCTGCTCCATCAGCTGCCCCGGCTGGGGTGCAAGTGCAGACACCGGAGCCGCCTTCCCGCAGGAGCACATGCTGCCGCAGCTCCGGGCACGGCCCCTCGGGCCCGCGGGAATCTGCAGAATGCAGCCGAAGGGGGGGGGCAGAAGTCAGAGCTGAGTTCCGGGCGCTGTCAGCAGGGCTGGGAGCCCCCGCAGGGCTCGGCATCCCCGGCGCCGGCAGCGCCTGTCCGCCGGCCAAGGCACGCAGCCGGGCCGCTGCCACCTGCGCCTCGTCCCGCCGGCAAATGCGGGCACCGCTCCGTGCCTGCCCTCCCGGCTTTGTTCAGAGCCAGGTGCTGGCCGGAGCCCGGCCCCGAGCGGGAAGCTCGGCGTGCTCCCCGGTTCGTCACTACTCACGCTGAGCCCTCCTTGGCAGGGGATGAGTAAGCTGCTGCCGGTAGACCTGACCTCCAGGGCGTTGTTTCAAGAGCAGCAATAAGTTTGGGACTGCTGGGGAAAGTGTTGGGTTGTGCTGAGTGTGTGCAGCCCACAGGGCAGTTTCCCAGTTTCCCAGCACAGGTTTCTAAGAGTTTCTGGCTTGCTGTGTGGGTGCCTTTCTGGGTGCAAAGGGACAGTGGCTTTCCCTCCCCACGGCTATAGGGGCTTTCCAGCACAGTGCTCCTCCCCACCACAGCGTGGGGACAGCTTGTCTGTCCATCCTTCCCATGTCACCAAGTGGCCCCATCACACACAGGTCTCACACACCATGGTGGCCTGCGACCAACTCCTCTGCCAAAGGGCCCACAATGCTTTCATTTCCCCACTATTGCTCCTTCTCTTCTGCCTTCCCCTTACAGCCACATGCTTTGCTCTTCAGCTATCTCCAGATCCTCCCAGCAGAGGTTTCCCCTGGGAGCTTATGCTTGCTGCCCCTTGCTTCCCCCTTCAACATCAGCCACCATGGGGTGGTTTGAGCTCTGTTCTTGGCAATGTGTCTGTGCAGGCAGCAGAGTCCTGGCAGGAAAAGGCCAACCCCACAGAGACAGAGGTGGTGACATGTTTTCCCCAGGGATGCAGGGAACAGGGAGGTGGGGGTGGGCAGGATCCACCCGTGGGGGAGCTGCAGCGTTCACCTGTTTGTGCAGCCTGGCTTCACCTTATTCTTTTTGCTCTGGTGCCAAGCACACACCTGCAAAAGGAGGTTTCTTGCTGCAGTTCAGGTTGAGGTTGGCAATTTCCTGCCATCCAGGAGCTGCCTTAGGCCTTGATCACTGACACCTCTTGGCTCTCACCACTTTCTGCTGTGGTTCTGGGAGCTGCCAGATGGTGAGTGGCAAAGAGAAAACCCTGGCTGCCAGAGTGCAAAAGCCTCCCTTGCCCTGGGAGAGTTGTGGTGCTGCGGGACACGAGGAAGGTGTCACAGATTGGCAGGGAGCTGTGGGGCACAGGGGAGCCCAGGACAGGGCCATGCACAGGCCAGCTCAGGCACCTCCTGCCAGAGATGGGGTTATGATCCTCCACGCCTCTGTGTGTGTGTGTTGGGCCAAATCCTCTCCTGTCTGAGTCAGAGGACATGGAGCAGTGGCGGGGGCAGAGACCCATCCCAGCCACAAGCCCTGATCTGAATTCACCTCGTGCTGCTGATCACCAGGTATTTGCCCAAATTCCTCCTGATGGTGACTCAGCCTTCTCCTCCCCCCTCTGCAGTGAGGCCACAGCTCATTGAGCATGGGAGGAAACCACCCAGAAGCAGCAGGATGGGCCTCAGATGGGAGAGGCACGGATTATATTCTTCTGGCATTGCCAAGAGGGGCTGAGATGAGTAACTCACCTGCTGCCCAGCGAGGGAAGGGTCACAGAGCCCTGCCAGGAAGGCTCAGCTCCGGGATGGCACCCACTGCTGCTCAAGCCACCACATTTCTAAGGGACATCGGTCTGGCAGGTGTCCTGGCCTCCCACACCCCTGGCAGCTGTGGGGCCATGTGTGCCAGGGTGAAAAGGTGAAGGTCTGGGATAGGGAGGGAAAGTGCTGACATAAAAGGCTTTTTGGTAATGGTTCTCCCCTTAGTGGCTCACTCTGCTGGCAGCAGGGACATTTTGGACACTGGTTAGGTAAAATAGGCAACTCTTTACCCTCAGACTCAAGGATAAGGTGTTTGTTTTGGTGTGTAGATAGATCATTTAGACAATGTGCTCTGGTACTTCCTTCTGGCAGGGATGTGGTTGGGAAAAGTGCCTGGACTGCCCTCATTTTAGGTGAACACAGGACATTGGCCATAAAATATACGGAGCTGTGTTTGCTGGGGAGCTGCTCCCAGCTCCAGCTGATGTCCCTGGGACTACCAGCCCCCGGGGTGGCTTCCTTGGGGCACAGACCTGGCTGTGCCAGCACTTAACCCCATGTCTAAATCTGTATTGCTACATGCCTGGGTTGGCTGCAGTGAAAAAGCAACCCAAACCCAGATACATCAACACCTCCACGGCTCTGCAGGATGCATGGGGGTCCCATGGGCTGCTCCCACAGACTCAGGGTCAATGCTGGAGCTTTGCCAGCTCCTGGCATCAGCCACCCTCCCTCGTAGAGCAACCCACAGCCCTGGCCCTGGCTGGCAAACCAACTGGCTCTTTAGGAGTGGGGTGCCCAGCCCTGCTGGCAGGCTCTGCTGCACAGCACAGGGTGAGGGGGAAGCTTTTGTAAGCACAGCAGTACCGGGGAGGGGACACTCCTGCTGTGGCCTTGCAGAGGTCCATGTGACTCAGGGAGAGATAAGTTCCCTGGTGCTTTACCCTGGTGCTTTTCCATGCCTGCAGAGGGGCCCGTTGCAGCACGTAGCAGGGAGGGGCACCGGGGCGGTGTCAGGAGCAGCCAAGGTGCTCTGGGCAGCCACTGGGACCTCCCTCCCCCCAAAAGCAGCACCGAGGAGGGGGGATCAGCACTGCTGCTTCGTGTTTCCATCCCAAAAGCTTCCCAAACTCAGCCTCTGGCTCTCAGGGATGTGGAAAGGGTTCAGGCTGGCTTTATTTACCTGCCTGCCCCTGCTCCATGAGCAAAACCATCCCTGAGCAGGGACACATGGTCACCCTGACAAACCACGCTGGCTGTTGGCACTGGGAAAGGATTCCCACCTCCGGGATAGGATTCTGTCCTGAGGACATCAGGCTGCAGAAGGGGCACAGACACCCTGGCATCCTTCCCAGTGCTCAGCCCAACACAGCAGCAGCCCCAGCTGGGCCCCTGCATTGCTCCCCACTGCTGTCACCCTGTGGAAAACCCCACACGCTGCCCTGACAGCGCACAAACACCAAACTCTTACCTGCAGCTCTTTCAATTCTGCTTTTCAAGGGGTGGAGGCAGTGGCAACCACATAGGCAGTGTTATTTGCAGTCCTTGGCAGGCAGTGTGGGTGGAGGCACCAGGCAGATAGCACCATGTCCAGACAGGCACAACAGCCCCGTGTTTGTCCCCAGCTGACCAGGCTCATTAGGAACACTGACCAAAACTGTTAGCTGGCAAGTTTTGGCTGGTCTGCCCCCACCTCCTGATGTGTTCAGTGACCCTGCAGGCCAGGTGGAGATGACGAAGTCCTGGCAGTAGCCAGGAAGCTTCAGCATAAACCTGGAGGCACTGTCAGAGCTCACCCACACTGTGCTGGTGGCCAACTGCAGGACCAGGGGATCTCCATCAGGGGATCAGCCCAGAGTACCAAGGGATTTACTGCATTCAATCCCATCCTTACGGGGCTGCAAAAACCACCTTCAGTCAAGGGTAGGGGTGGAGGTTGGCTCAAGGGGAACGGAAGGGCAGTGCCATGCAGTGACAGGAGAACTGTGCTCCAAGAACTGGGTGGGCAGAGCTGGCCTGGCCACACCAGCAGGACCCAGGCCAGCACCTCCACTGCCAGCACCTCCAGCCAAGCTGACAAGGCAGCAGCCCAACTCCACGAGGTTTTAGGCAGGGGACACCAAGTTTTCCAAGGCAGGAGGCTCAGCCCTCACATGGGCAGCAAGACCAAGGTCAGCCTCTGCTTTTAGATGCACCAAGAAACCACAATGGTGGTGGGAGCACAGTGGCCACGATCACGCCAGCAGTGCTCTCAGTTCCCCAAGGAACAGATCCCCGAGCAAACACCAAGCTGGATTCACCCTGCAGGAACCATCCCACATCGCCCTCTGAGCAACACTGAACAACCAGCACTGCTGCAGCACCAGGCAGAGACCTCCCCACCCACCAGGGCAAGCCAAGCTGCAGCCAGAACCTTTGTCAGGGAAGAAGCCACGAGCCATAGGGTAGATCATTACAATTTTTTATTTTATAATAAACTTCTCATTTTTCCCCCAAGGAAGACAAAAAACTGTGAGTGAGGCTACAGAACACTGTCAGTGAAGAATATGCAAGACAGACCCAGGCCGGAGGTGAGGCCAGAAAGGTTCCCCACTCCCCCAGGCAGAAGGGGTCCATGCCCAGAAGCCTCCATGGCCCTTGCTCATCTCCCCACTGCATCAGAGCAGGATCAGTGCTGTCACAGGAGGCAGCTGAGCAGCAGAGATGGCATCGAGTCAGGCTACTGATGGACTGAGAGGACCACGCTTTGTCCCCCCACCTGCCAAAGCTGCCAGCAAAGTGGGACAGTGTGTTAGGTGATACAGCTGTTTTCTATACATGTACGTGATGTAAATTTAAAAAAACCCACATGATTCATTTCAAAGCAAAATAATTGAGTAGTTGCTCTTCCTGCCAGGCAATCTCTCTCTAGGAAGACTTCACACATTCCTTCTCCTGCTCAATAGCTGCAAGAGAATAGAGGCCCATTAGTCTCTAGTGCTTTTTTTTTTTTTTTTTGTGGAAGCACGCATTGGAGTAGGTTTTAGAGGATTCCCTCAGGCCCTGGTGGCCAGTTTCATGGTTTTATCCCAAGCGGGGCGGTTTAACAGTCAGGCTAAATGACAAGCCACACGTGTGCATGGCAGCAAATCGGGCACCTGTCCGCAGGAAAGTGATGCCCTGAGGGATCAGTTTGGCGCAACAGCCCTCCCGGAGTGCCCATACCCGCTGCCCCGGGCAGCACACACCCCTGCCCGTGGCTTTCCCCGGGCCAGAGAGCCCTGCCGCCCCAACCCGCCCCTCTGCCCCGGATGCCTGGGCGGTGAGCCCGGCCCCCGGAGCCCTGCCCCGCCGGTGGTGCCTCCCGCCCCGCCCGCCCCCGGCCCCGCACTCACTCTCCTTGGAGGGCAGCGTGTTCTTCTCCTCCGTGTTGGTTTTCTTCAGCTTCTTCTTGTCGAATTTCTCCACCTCCGAGAGGTCTGGTTTGTCGCACATTTTGCCTGCGAGACCCCCGCCGCAGTCAGCCGAGGGATGGGGACGCGAAGACAAAGGCGGCCCCGGCCCCCACCCCCGCCCCCGGCCCCCGCCGCGGACAATAGCGCAGGGCGGGGCGCGCCGCCGCCCCGCGCACCGCGCCGCTCCCCGGGCCCGGGCAGCCGTGCGGGGCGGCCTCCCGGTGCCCGCACAGGCCGGGGGAGCCCTCCCCGCAGCAGGCAGCCATGTCCCCCCGGGACCCGCCGCGCCCGCAGCCCCCGCCCCGGGGCGCCTCGGCGAGTCCCTCCTCGCAGCAGCGCTCCCCCCTCGGCGGCCCAGCCCGTACCTGCGGCGCTGTACGGGGCGATGCGCGGCGGGTACGATGCGCGGTGGCTGCCGGTGCCGGTACCGATAGCGATCTTACTCCTTGCGCGTCCAGGTGAGTCTGGAGCGCGCGCCGCGCGGGGCGGAGCCTTTTATACCCCGGCCGCCGCCCAGCCCGCGCGCCCATTGGCTGCCCGCCCGCCGCGCCCGCCGGGAAGCCCGTGGCCCGCCAGGGGGCGGCCGTTCCCGCCGTGCCGCGCGACGGGGGCGCGAGCGGGACCGAGCGTGAGGGGCGTGAGGGAGACGGGGAGGGAGGAGGGGGAGAGCCAGGGAGGGAGACGGCGAGTGAGGGGGCACCGGGCACGGGGAGACGGGGCACACACCCCCTCACAACACGCACGGACGGGCGTCACACAGCCCCTCACACGCGCGGACACAGCTCCTGCTGCCCCCACATACGGGCGTGGTTCCCGCTGCCGCTCCTGTGCGCACACGCACCTGGCAGCCAGGTGTGAGGGGCAGCAGGCTGGTCCCCATGAGAGCAGATGACTCCAAAGGCACTGTCCCAGCCTCCACCTCCCACCAGAAGCAGGTGCCCCACAGCAACGGAGGCAGCTGTGGCCTGTGTGTGTGTGTGTCCAGGGATGCTCCTAGTGCTGAAGCAGAATTTGAATAAAGCAAGCCTTGGGCTAAACCCAGAACGCTCTTCCCACACCTGTGAGAGATGCTTGGCCACTGCCCTGTCTCCGCTGTCTTTGGCCACAGCGCTTCCTGGCGAGATCTGGTCACTAAAGAAGCGACATGGGTGGATAAGAAGCTGATGATACTCACAGGCTCTTGCTTGGCTGCAGCAAGCCTGGGGAGCAGCCCAAACTGTGCAGAGGGACTGGTGTGCAAGTGGAAGAAACACCTTTGGTGGGAAAAAGCCAAGGGGCAGTGCAGGCAGCCAGTGTGATCCCAGCAGGAAGGACAGGGGCAGTCTGAGGGGGCACTTGTTTGCTGGCCACCAGGATAGAGAGGGGGTAGAGGGCCAGGAGGGTCCTGTAGGTGCTGAAGGGAATGAGGGGAAGGGGAGGAAGCAAAAGGAAAAATATCCTGACTGCTGATGAGGCTTGCCATCAAAAACCTTTCTGCAGAAATCTTGGTGCCATGGTGAACAGGAACCTGTTACAGAGCACCAAGGGGTAGCAGCTGTGCTGCAGCAGCTCTCACCTCCACCTCCTGGCCTGCCAGCCTCTGGGTTTTGCTCAGGGCTTACTGGAGATTTTGCAGAGAAAATCCCCAGCAATCCGGAGGGAACACTTGCTTTGTGTTCTTTAGCAAGACGACTGCCTTCTTGGCAGGAGGCACCGGTGCTATCCAGCGACAGCAGGTCACGGCCGGAGGTGGCCCTTTGCCACAAGCCCCGAGGCACCTTCTCGCTCCAGGCAGAATATGGGCTCTGAATTCAAGAAGCACCAAGAGTTGGCAAATGCTGCAAAGGCAAAGGCCAAGATCTAAGGCCAGGCTGCTCCTCTGAGAGGAGTCTGGATGGCAAAGAGCCTCCCTCCCGTTCCTGTGCCTGGGGGAGGGAGAGGCCACAGGCAAAGCTCCAGGCCAGGCTGCTCCCAGAGCAGCTCTGACTTGGTGGTGCCACCCCCAGCAGGGCCAGATTTGGAGAGTGCCACAGAGCCAGGAGCTGCAAGCCCAGGCAGGGCTGCCTTCGTGAGCATCCTTCAAACCCACCCTGCAGAGCCTGCATCACACAGCCCAGCCCCAGTGAGAAAAGGCTCATCTCTCCTGCACAGCCAGCAAGAACCAAAACATCCATTCAGTTTCAAAATGAACACAGGAAATCCTTTTTGCCTTCATGCAAATAGTCAGACAAGCGCTTTACCATGTGTTTACTCTCTGGCTGTGCTCACCTTCCCCTCAGCTTCCCCCTTTGCTTGCCTGTTTCTCCACATGCTTCTCCTTTGTGGATGCTGCAGTCTGACGTAGCTTTTGTCCCTGGCAGGCAGCGAGTGGGAAAGAACCTGATCCCCACCCTGCCTGTGCACAGCCCCTCACCAGCACCAGCTGCACCCAAAAGCGTGCTCACCATCCTCCAGCCCCTCAGCAGACCAGCTGCACCCGCCACTGGCAAGGCTCAGCCCCTGGGCAATGTGTTGCATCTCCTGATGCTGCAGCAGCACTTTGTAACCCCCGGGTCTTTGTCTGGGCACAAAGCCACCACGGCGGCCACGCAGGCAGGGGAAGAGGAGCTCCCCCTTCCTCAAGCCACACAGGCACCATCACACTCGTACAAACCACGGCCAGAGCAGCTTTAAAGCCAACCCTGTGCACTGCCAGCAGGGGAGAGGTGGGGCTGCTGCTGGGGAGCTGCTAAAACCCATCTCGCACAAAGAACAAGAAAGGAGCTTATATCCCAGCAAGAGCTTTTCCCCCTGACAAATTAGCAAAGCCTCCCGTAACTGCACAACCAGCTTCTTTCTTACGTCTTTTGGCATTTCTGCTTTCAATAATTTATAACAAAAGAGCTGAGACATCAACAGATAGGGAGAAAGCAAAAACAGCCCTGACCTGAAATAGCACAGACTGACTGCCAGCCATTTTAGATGGGTTTTAAATCTCGCACAGAACGAGGCTGTGCCAGGGCTGATACAGCCTCCCCAATAGCCATTTCCAGGAATGCCTTATTCTCCTGTACAGGAAGGAGGCAGTGAGTTTTCTCTGATCAGGTTTATCTCAGCCTCCTGAGCCATCTGCCTGCAGGGCACCACCATGACAGCTGCCAGGCTGAGCCACTCCACAGGGTTATAGCACTTTCCCCTGTTTTCACCCCAGCCTCCTGCCACAACCCTTCACATGCACCAGGGCAGGAGCAGAGAGCCCCGGGAAGGCAGCAGAGTACTGGGGCTGTTGTGTCTTACTGGAGGGCTCCTTCCTCCTGTGGATGTTGCTGCAGTTTACAGAAGGGCTTGCTAACACCGTTTTCCCCTTGCCCAACAGCAGCAAGACAAGGTGCTGCTTTTAGATCACAGAAAACACCAACTCCAGGAGACCTCCTTACATTAGTAAGGCAGGAGGGAGGTGCCAGCAAATTATTTTGAGATGTGTCTCCCTCACTGTGCTTTAAACAGTGGACACATCCTGCTACCTGCAAGGCACATCTGGTAAGCTCAGCTCCCACCCTGGGCATTAGTTTGAGGTACCCAGTCAGGTGAGTGGGGCTGATACAGGACTAATCACTGATGTGTTCCTTGTTCCTGTGAATTAACAGCAGGCAGCAGACAGGCATGAGATGGCCACCAGCACCTCACACCTGCAGCCACACTCCGGCTGTGCCTGTGGCAAAGGGAGCTGCTGGAGCTCTATCCTCACCAAATGTCTGCCTGAGGCTGTGGTCATGTTCAGTTTAGGCCTGGAAGTCTGTCTCTAATGCCAAGGACCTTTCTCTAGACCTGCCATATCATCCTGACTTCATTTATACTTTCCCATTTGCAACACACAATGAGAAAGGGCCAGGGTTTAGTCAGAACAAGTGCTCCTCAGGACATAATCCTACTGTCTCTGATCAGCTTTGTGCAAGACACTTACAAATTCTTCATTTGTACTTGTTAAAATATTCAAGCCTCCCTCACCTGAACATTATGTGAACAAATTGCTCAGATACATAATTGAACAGTACTAGAGAAGCTGCACTACCACCTCTAACAATTAATTAAGTCCAGGAAATCAAACATGGACAAAATAATTGCTCAGTGCTTGGTCCCATGCTTTTCCTTCCATGCAATGTGAGCAGGGCCAAGCTGAACCTTACAGCTGGCCACATGCACAAGGGTTGAGCCAGATGACTTTCCAAGGTCCCTTCCAAATAAAAATTACTCCAGGATCTGCCCTTAAAATGACCCAACTCAGAAGATTCATGTCCCTTAAGATATTTAGAAGCACTTACAGGCAGAGGCCGTGGTTTTTAAATAAAAGTTTAATTCCTTCATCAGGTCTTAACTTTAAACACAAATGCTGCTGAAAATCCTCCCAGCGCTGCTCTGATGTCCTGGCTTTTGGCTCTCAGAGCAGCAGCAGGATGGCAGCAGGGGCTCCCATACAGGAGGTGGGATCACAGACTCTCAGGAGAGCTCAGTGCAGGATGCAAAGCAAAGAAGCAAGAGATGCACAGTTTCCAGACAAACACCAATTCTTATACAAAAAGAAAAGTTCTACACTAATAGAAGTGTTAACGTTGCCACAGGACAGGAGTTCAGGAAGGGAGAGAAGTCTTCAGTAAAAGGCACAACTAAAGAAGTACTTCCCTAGATTTCAACCACATCTTTCAGTTAGTTCCACTTCTACTCCAGCCCCCAGCCTCTCAAAGCCATGCTGGTTACTTTAGAAAGTAATTTCAAGTTCCTTCTTTTCCCTTTTTCCCTTCCTCCAGCTCAAAAACAAATAAAAGAGGAGTGCTTATTAAAAAAAAAAAAAAAAAAGAAACCAACAAAAAACTGAAACAAAACCAGAATAAAACAGTTTGGTCTATAAACCGTAAGAGTTCAAGAGAGACTTAGCAGTTTACCTTACGATTGTCTGGTACATTTTCTAAGTATTCAAGTTTCAGATGACACTTATTACATCCAAGAGCCTCAGCCAGCTCTAGTTTTGGTATTTTTCTTTCAGGCACTGTGTGGCCTGTCAGGTTGATATTAAATCCCTAGTTTTCCCAGAATAATATATCACCAGCCTCTTCAACCCATTGCCATAAACACTCCTGGAAAAGCATCACATCTGCTTCAAGGGTTCCTTCAGGTTTTGCTGTCCTGAACCTGCAGTGCTCCTTGGCTTAAGGTATTTTCAACAAGCAAGGCTTTCAAGGAAAGGCAGACAATGAGCAGGGCAACGTGTCAGTAATTTCCAGGAT
The DNA here is from genome assembly GCA_016584745.2 of Phylloscopus trochilus trochilus. Taxonomy (NCBI): domain Eukaryota; kingdom Metazoa; phylum Chordata; class Aves; order Passeriformes; family Phylloscopidae; genus Phylloscopus; species Phylloscopus trochilus. The sequence goes on from WQNJ02000046.1 coordinate 5,875,847, forward strand.
AACAGGACTGTAACAGGCAATGAATGAGAGGCTGAGCCAGCTGGACACAAAGCTGTTGTGTTTCAGGTCACCCCAGCGTCTGAGCAGGCACTTGCTAGATGCAACAACCCTGCTGCTGTTGGATAAAGAGGCTCTGTTTACTACTGTACTGGTAAAAAAAAGGGTCAGGGGGTTGCACAGCAGGTCAAGGTGCAGCTGCAGTGCATGACAGCAGTCCTCGTCCTCTAGTTAGCTAGCAAGGCTAACAGGAAGCTGTGAATTTGAGAAGCTGGTTTTAGCCTGCACTAGAAATCAAAGCACACAATCACCACAATTTCTCTATGTCTGAGTTTTCAGAAAAGAACACTTGTCCAGGATGCACCTTCCCCACTAAGCTAACACAGCGCTGCACAGACTCTGCTCTCACCCTCACTTTGCTGTGTAGAGCACTAAAAGGGCATTTAATTTCATCAACAATTAAGAGGAATTCAAGTTTGCAAGCTACACTGATCTCCTTTCCTGGGAGGAAGCTGTAGCAGAACCAAATGCTAGGTGTTTCCCAGGGCTTCACCAAGGGTCAAGCTTGGCCAAGACACAAACCTTCCCCACCACTCTCCAAGGGCTCTGTCAGGTACAGAGTGGTAAGACAGCCAGCAGTCTCTTGGGCTCTTGCTGTAGATCCAGATCAACATGTCCTAGGGAGCTCTACTTCCCAAACAATTTAGGGTGTGCATGCCAGATCATCTAACCCTGCCCACGGACAAACCCTCTCCCTCCCCCCCCTCAAAATAATTGTGGCAATTAGCCATGTGTCAGTCCTGCTCTCCACAGACCTGCAGAATGGAGTCAGTGCTACTGATCAGCTCCATGCACAGGGGTGCTGGTGGAGTTGGCTGTTACAGAGATGAGCTTTCCCCCTCCAGCCTCCCAGTGTTGGGAACAGAGCCAGTAAGCCTGACTTAAGCAGGAGCTGTGGAGAACTGCACTGGAACAAGCAGAGTCTTCTACTGAACTTTACAACAAGCTGAACAACTTTTGGTTTTAAAAAAAAAAGCCATACAAGCAGCAGCTGACATCTGTTGTTATAAAGGGACATGGCTGAATAGGTAGGAAACAGATTCCCCATTATGAGTCCTCCTGATGGCCTCTGCGAGGATCATTGAGATGTCAATCACCTGGAAGGGAAGAAAGATGCATCAGCACCACTGAGAAAAAGCATCAAGCCTGAAAGAACGGCTGGCAAGTCAGGGAGAACCAAAAGAATAAACTCATCACCCACATTTCTAACATGCCAGATGCAGACAAATCACTTCTACACAGGATTAGGATTTAATTACATATAAGCCTGAAGATACCCTACAAATATTCTAGTTGGTCTGTCAGAGTTAGTCTACTGTCACCTTGCTTTGCTCAGAGTCCCTGTGCTCAGTCTGTTTACCACAGGACTCTGATTCACTTTGTGCAGAGAAGTTAGGGCAGTCTAAATCAAGATGAAATCACTTCCCCTGAGCCAAGAGGTTTTACCACTGCTGCCAGCAGTCTGAGAGATGAAGCTGCTGTGCTGCAGCTCAACTCCCAGGCGTTGTGCTGGCTCCATCTGGTGGGGTCAGACAGGTACCAGGAGGAAAAGTCGAGTCTCAGCCAAATCCCAGCTCTGAATCCCCACAGCTAAAACATTTCAATATATGTAGTCTAGTAAGAATCACCATATTCATGGTGCATTAAAGAAACCAAGTGAAAACCATATCTAATATTTTTTTTATGTTCTAGATAGCTTGTCTCTGAAGGGGAAAAAAATCAACAAGCTGCAAAGTAAAGCCTGAGACTTGTGACAAATCCTTTAGCTCTGTTTTCCTCAACATCAGTCTGTAAATGTGAGGTATTAAAAGAGAGCCTGGAAAACTGCTCCACTGCAATCTTTGGCTACAGCTGTTTACACAGAAGTTGCCAGTTTATCATTTTGCCCACACCAGCTGCAGTGTGGAGCCTGGAAACAAGGTGAAGCACCAGAAATGTTTTAGATGTTGCAGGAATATCACCCAGAAGTTAGTGCTGAAAGAATTGCAACCCAACAGCAGCTTGCAATCAGCTTATAATATCTTTCCAAAAGCAGCTTAAAATTGACTGCAGCTTCAACCAGTTCAGCTTCCCTTTCACCAGCAGCCCAGTAAGTGGGGAAGCTTCTACACTCACACCACAGGATTGGTTGAATGTGGGTAGTGCCAGAACTTCTCCAAATGCCCATGTCCTAAATATTGGTGGTGTGAAGGCAAGGCCCAACTGGAATTAAATCTGGCAAAGGGCATCAGGAACAACAAGAATGATTTCCTTTTGTTATTGATGCATTTGGAAAAACCTAAGAATAATGTGGGTCTGTTACTAAAGGGAAGGGGGACTCTGGTGACAGAGGATGCAGAGAAGGCAGTCAGTGAGCACCTTCTTTGCATCAGTCTGCACTGACAAGAGGGAGACTGGGGTAAGGGAATATTGGAAGGGAGACTTTTTCCTTAGGAAGGATTGGACACTTGGCCAGACTTGATATCCACAAGTCCACGGGCCCTGATGGGATACAACCATGAGTACTGAGAGAGCTGGCAGACATCACAGCCAGGCACTCATGATCCTCTTTGAAAGGTCCTGGGGATCAGCAGAGGTGCCTGAGGACTGGAAGAAAGCAAATACAACCCAGAATTACTGGCCAGTCAGCCCCACATCAACCCCTGGAGAGGTGACAGAGCACTTTGTTCTGGAGGCCATCTCTCTCCACATGGATGACAAGAACATGGTCAGGAGTAGTCAGCATGGATGCACCAAAGGCAAATCATGCTTGATCACCCTGATCACCTTCTATGAGGAAGCAACTACCTGCACAGGTGAGGGGAAAGCAGTGGATATTGTCAACTTCAGCAAGGCTTCTGACACTGTCAGTCAGGAAAACCTCACAGGCAAACTCAAGAAGTGTACACTGGATGAGTGGATTGAGAACCAGCTGAACAGCAAATTCTGGGGCTCATTATCAACTTTTAGTTTTCATATGGATGGCAAAGGCTGGGCAAAAAGTGACATACACAACAAAGCTGTCAGCACCAACATCAGAAGCTCCTGTCTACCTCTGTTTCAGCACACCACTCCTCCAAAGGGCACACATCCAACCACTTGCCTACATTGTGGCCCCATTAAATCAGACACCTGATCTAGGTAAAACAAGCCCTGAAAAAAAAAAAAATCCTTTAATGAACTGTTTGAGATGAGCTGGAACAGAAGCTGCTTTCTGTCAGTGTAACGTGTCTGTTACCCCACAGCAATGGGGCCAGGAGAACTAGGCAACACTGATGGCAGTGCCAACAGAACCACTGTCAGCACTACACAGTATTGTGGGGTTTTCACCCCCAACAGGTGAACAGACAAGGCTACCACCCCCCAGGAGTGACAGAAAATAGATGCTTACCTGGATTTTAGGGCACTGCTTCATCTTGTCCTCCTGGGGTATTGTGTTTGTGACTACAACTGCCTCAAAACAGGCATTGTTGATCCGGGAAATTGCTGGCCCAGAGAAGATCCCGTGAGTTAAGATGGCATAAACTTTGGTGGCTCCAGCTGACACAAGCCTGCAAGGGGGGAGTAAAGGAGGAGTAATTCTCAGCAAGTATTAAGCTGACATTAGTGCAGGGCACATGGTAAGCATGACAGGAGACAGCACCATGTGCTTAGGAAACAGGCTACCTTTGATTCCCCCTCTCTACTGACTTGGGGAAAAAAATTTTACAAGTACCATGAAATCCACCACAGGGCAAAGCACACACTGAAAAAACCCCATTGTTCTTAGCTCTGGAATATTTGGAACAGATCATACAAACCACCTTCTGTAATTTTTGCTTACACAAGGTAGCAGATATTTAATACTGTGTTAATACTTTAATACTGTATTTAATGCAGCATGAAATACTGCACTAATATTTAATACAGTATTTAACAGTTAACCATGTTGCATATGCTAGCGTTTGTAGTGTAAAAGGCATGAATGATATCAAAATTTGAAAAGCTTATTTCTAGTACAAAATCAGCTGATGTACCAGACAACAATTAGTTCTACCTGGCATGGTCAGTGATGGTCTATTTTCAACACAAGGAGAAAAAGACACTGAGGTCTTCTACCTATTCCCACTGCGAGAACTTAAACTGGATGTTTTCTGATGCTGTTCAAGATCAGAACTACACAGACTCCTGAGGTCAGAAGGCTGAAATGACTCCAAATCTTTATTACTCGGGAATTTCTTCCCTTTATCCTGTTTCACAAAGAACCACCCAAAGGGGTGGAAGAAAGACAAACTTCTTCAACTACATTGGTCAAGTCAGAGGGACATCAAGAAGAAGCCCCTCCTAGGGAAAGGAATGCAAGCAAAGGTTACAGCGAGGAAAACGTGTCTCTTGTTGGCAGAACAGTGCCTGGGAAAGAGTTTCAGAGAACCCAAAACATCACAGCACAAACCATAGCTACAGCTTTCCTTATTTCATATAACATGAATAATCAAGAAACTGCATGAGCCATGTGAAACTTGTCATGCAAATAATCTGCTTAACCCATCACACAGTAAGAGCAGGTTCCTGGGGTTAGGAAGGCAGCAGCCAGCCCCCACTCACTTGTCTGCAGCGTGGCAGATGGTGCCACACGTGTCTGCCATGTCATCCACCAGGATGGCCACTCTGTCCTTGACGTCCCCCACCAGCACCATGCGATCCACCTCGTTGGCCTTCTTGCGCTCCTTGTGGATCAGGGCAAAGTCTACGTTCAACCGATCTGCAATGGAGGTCACTCTGAGGAGAGAGCAGTTCCCACACAACACTTAGCTCCACACAGCAGCTTCCACCAGAGCTCGTTCAATAGCAAGCACACTGCACTAAGAGGAGCTGTCACCACATCTGCTACTGCTCCCAAGCAATTCATAGAAGGCACTCTGCCACCTTAGCTTCCCTTCGAGCAGTTAAACTGCGACCTCTGATCTAATCTCTCCCGGTGACAGCAAAGAGATCTCACCTTTCATCATGACCACTGTAAACTAATTTGCATTTAAGCTGAAAATAAACCTTAACCAGCAAGGTCAGCAAACTTGAAGTGATCCATACACTTGGAAAGTTGTCATCTTTGTAACACTACACTACACTGGCTTAAGTTGTGCTATGACAGGGCTTTACTGTCACTCTTATGAGCACTCAATAATCATGCACACAAGCACTGGCACAGATTGTGCCAGGATTACACATCCAGGAAATTCAAATACCCCACCTCACATTTATGTCCATTAAAGTAACTGCAGAACAACCTTACTAGAGGGATATAAAGTTTATATATTGATACTGATGAATAGTAAAGAGTTAAAAAGCATTAAGAGTGAAAGGAATAAAACACACATGGCCCCAAGACATTCTACACTTGAGGTAAGTAGACTCTTAGCCCCACTGGATCAGACTTACCATTCTGGCTGTCCTACACAAGGCTGTTAAACTAAACTGAAGCATTTGGCTTTGCATGTCTCCAGAAAATACTGCATCAACCATGATCGACACATTTCAGTGTAAGAGGCTTTTGAACAGATCTTTTCATGAGTCAGATTATATCTGGCTGGTTTGGCACTTCATATACTGTGTTATGCAACCAGCTACAGAAATAGCTGAATATATAGAAGGTCTTGCCCAATCCATGGACCACAGCAGAGCTACAGAAGACATCCAGTGACCTTCCAGTGTCTCTTGGCTGCTTGTAACACATCACTTAAAACATTCTGAGGCACGTGAATCAGATCAGCACACACCAACATTTTGGTGTGACAGCCTTGGATTAAAGAATATATCTGTGTCCCTTATACTGTTCATATGTAGCCCTCAGACAGAAGCATCAAGGAACAGCCTAGTTTCTCCTAAAGTGCACCTGAGAACATTCTGAGCTGCCCACAAACTGGCATGTTTGTCTGCAGGGAGATGGGAGATTGTCAGGCTATCAAAATAGAAATGTGCTATGGCATATGCTGCTGCCTTTTGGAAAGGAACCATCTATCTTCCTTGTTCACAGGGAAGATGAAGAGTGGCAGCAGGCTTAAATTACAGCTAGATATTCAAATCCAGGGTAATAAAGTAAGAATATGCCTCAACAGACTAAGTTTAATTCTGCAAAGAAAGCAACCTGGATAAAAATGTATCATTAATCACCAGCAGTAAGCCTGCCTTGGCATAGGGGTATAAGCTACATTATTTCCTCCTTCAATTGACATAAATACTCTTGTACAAATTAGTTTAGTCCAAGGGATGTAGCTGTTGTGCAAATCCTACCTATGCAGCCGTGATTCTAGAAGCTATTTAATCCTTCATATAGCTCAAGAAACCTTCTAAGCATTCCCTAGGAAGAATATCTGACCACTCTCCACCAGCTGTCCCAGACTGACTGACAGAAGGAAAATGCTTTAAAAATAGGGTCACACTGAAGCAGACACAGAAGCAGCATCTCAAGCTACCTGTCTGATAGCTCACCTCTTGGCTCCACCAGCATCTGGTGAAACAATGGTGCAGTTCTTCCACTCTGGAATATTCTCTTTGATCCATTTCAGTACAGCAGGCTCGGCATATAAATTATCAACAGGGATATCAAAAAAACCCTGCAAGGAAGACAACAGGAACAGATGCAGCTGAAAGTCCCATTCCAGAAACAGCTGTAAGAAGCCTTCTAGATCATCAGGCATGCAGTCATCACCTTTCCACAGCTTTCAGCTTTCCTTTATACTTCCCTTGATGTAAGGGCAGTAGTCTTTGGGATACACAGAATAGTAATGTAAGAAGTCTTCAGAGCCAGAAATAGTTCAGCAGCATAAATAACACTTTACATCTGACACCTCCACAAAATGAAACTAGTTCTGTCCTGAGGGCTGCAGAAAGCCTGCAGCAAATGCACTCATTTCCAGAGCAGCTGGCTGCCTGTTTACAGTCAGTCTTTAAAGCTCATTACCCAAACTGTTCAAATCTACAGAACAGGCTTGAGTAACATCTGTCTTTGAACTAATGCAGCTGGTTCTGTACCTTTACAGTGACCCTGCAGACTTCTCCAAATCTCACAGGTCACTAAATGCCAGAAGTTAACCCTGGAGTAACAGGCAGGAGAGTGAGGGGCAGGTACTCCTGAGGAATGCTTCAAGGACAGGGTAACAGACCCTTCTCACCATCATTCCTTCTGTGCTCAGCAGCACAGCAGCCACAGGAGCCAGGCTGAAACCAGCCAGCTGCTGGAGGCACAGATGCACAAATGATCCCACTAAATCTCATCACTGCTGCTGGTGCAAGGTTAGCCCCATGGCACACACCAATTCCAAGCCCTTAAGGAAGAGGGGGACCCCCCTGGGCTCAGTTATTTCATGCTCTGAGAGCCTTCTCAGCTATCTCCCTACAGATTTTTTTTCACCTGAGACAGTATTTCTGGGCAAATCATACTGAAGTGTGACTGACTGCACTTACAACTATTAAAACAGCCAGCCCACTTACTTCACCAGGCAGTAGCTACCTTACCCTTTGCAGCAATACAACAGAGACATCCTTCCCTCTGCCACACCCCTCTCAGTTGCACTGAGTTTGTTTCTTGGTCTTGAGCACTTGCACAAGGTGGAGAGAAACAAAATCAAACTGAGCTGGCAGGCCCTCCTCTCCCTGGCAAATATTCTTGCCAGTTTTCTTACACAGCCCAGGTCAAGACTTTAGTTGCTCTGTGAGATATTTTGTTCATAAGCCAACAAAGCCTATGAATGATTTTCAATTCACTACCATCTTGGGAGAGAACCAAGGCCAGCTTGTGTGGGAGGGTGGCACTGAATGGTACAAGTGGGATTGCCCATCTTCCCAGAGGCAAGCTGGTCAACTGGTCCTGGTCACCTTAACCCACAAATGCAGCTGTGCCAGGACACCTGAGGGAAGAACTAACTGCTCACTTCTCCAAGACAACACACTAAGGATCAGAAAGCTCTGCTCAGAATTTAAAGACACTCTCCATCTCACATTCCTCCAAGCTCTAGTGAAGAATAAACAGTGTCACTGTGTGGCAACAAAGCTGTAGTGATCATTTACACAAGACCCAATATACTCAGTCTGATGAAGAACTATACTTTCATTTACAAATTAACCTGTTACCCCCCCCATCCAATCCCAAATTCCCATGTCTTCATCACTGCAGTATCTCAAAAAAGCAGATGACTGGAAAGCTTGCAAAGCAGTGAGGCCCAGACTGGGAGTGGTTTAAGTGCTTTCCTGATTTTTGCTCCTACCTGAATCTGAGATGCATGCAGGTCCATGGTGATTATATGATCTGCACCTGCCACAGACAGCATGTTTGCAACCAGCTTGGCAGAGATTGGAGCCCGACTCTGGTACAGAAAAAAAAAAAAAGACAGTATAAGACAAGTTCAACTCCTTCATCAAGATGTCAGCCTTCTGCTTCCAGGCAGTGATTCACAAGCAGTTACTAAAAGGAGCACTCATTAACATTGCATCCTTTCATCAGCTAGTGATTAGACTTCAGTATATTTTCAAGAAGAACCAGATCTTTATAAAAAGATCATTTCCCAGTCCAATATCTCGAAGTTTAAGGAAATGAAGAGAGGTTGGATATTCAGAGGAGGCGACAAAACTTCATTTAAATCCTCTCCAGCAGCCAGGACTTTCAAGGTGTGCATTGAACTTCCCTGCAGACACCTTCACCACATCCCTTACCTTGTCCTTTTTGTCCTGCCGGGCATAAGGGAAGCAGGGGATGACAGCTGTGACTCTGCTGGCTGAGGCAATCTTGCAGGCATTTATCATGATGAGGAGCTCCATCAGATTGTCATTGATCTCCCCACAGCCACTCTGCACAATGTAGACATCTTCCCCACGAACACTCTCGCCTATTTCCACGCTGGAAAGAGATGAGGAGAGAATTGTAGCCAAACACAAATGAAAGCAGAGCCATTACCTGTGCCTGCAGAGCAAGCAAGGCACTGCATTCCCAAGGGTCTGTGGGTGACAGTGCCACATCACCAAGGCTGTTGAGCAGGAGCACTGCTGTTTATTTGCTCTGTGGCTATTTTACAGCGCTCACTGATCAGATTTAATGGCCCAGGCAGTAAGGCTAAAAGCACTCAGCTCGTTCTCTTGATCTCAACACAAGCTGAGCATGTAAACACCCCAGAGCAGGCCTTGTTCCCCTGGAATCACAAGCACAGCCACCTCTAAAAGCAGCAGTGTACAAAGCAGCAAGAAGTACGGCCAGACAGAGTGGGGTCAAACTGCTACCAAAGCAACACTGCAGCCAATTATCAGATTGAGAGTCGTAACAGCCATTCAGTGGCTCCAGCAGAGAAGCACTCCAGCGTTTCACTCTGGAAAGGCTTTTGGGGTTAATTTCTTCCTGGATGCAGTGCACACTAATCCCTGCTGATGAAGGGCCTGAACACAAGCCAAAGGTCCTGTTTGCCAGCAGCAAAATGCCAGCTCCAGTGCACGTATGGAGACACCCACACCAGAAAGAGTGGGAAAGAAACCACTTAATTTACAGAGCCCCTCGGGGTAGAGCTCTAATTCTAATATTTCCTTCTCTGACCTTTCTGATCTCTTCTTCAAACTTTTTTGATGACTGTTATCTATTTATAGCCTTACTGCTCAATATCCATCAGCGAGCTGCTGTCATCTTTACTGCCCACTGACTTACAGGATGCATCCATCTCTCATGGAGAGCTTCAGCCAGTGAGAACTCTCTGCTGGGGAAGTGTCTGATTAGCAGCAGTCAGCACACAAGTGTCATCTCCAATATTAGGGTGATTGAAGATATTTATGGTATAAAAAATCCTATGAATTAGTCCGTTGAAACTCTGAAATACTGAGTTGAAATGAATTGAAATCAACTGAAAAACTCTGTTGAAATACTGGGAGTATTACTCTCTTGGGGAAGTTCCTGCTGTCAGTTTATTGGGGTAAATAAGATGTCTTTTAAGTCTTCAGGTCACATTACCTGCTGACATAGGAACCTGCTGGCCAGCCAGCTAGATGGGTAAGAGCAGTTAGTAAAGAACAATGACAACAGTGAGGTAAATCAAACAGAACTGTTTATACCTCCTCTACAACTCTCTGTACTACCTCTGAGGTTCTACAATCAATAACCACGGCAAGAGAAACGTAACGTTGTACGTCACATGTACATCCTGGATTTTTGTGGGGGAAAAAGAATACTGTTTCCAGAAGGAGTGGGTTGGAGCAATCAAGGTTCTTCATGTTATACTCTGTGGTGTATACAGGGTTAGTGTGTTCTTAAGCTTAAGGAGCTCTGAAAAACTTTAAACCTCCCCTTCAGCTTTATGTAGGATGGCAGCAAGATTTTTAAAGCACTGATACATAAAACAAGGCAAACGTTAGGTTTCAAAGCTTGAGGGAAACAGACTGCACGACTGCAAATGCACCGTGGGATGCACGGAGGTGTGAGCCTCTTCTCTTTCCCTAAGAATTCTATCAGTACTTTCTAAGACTCTGAAGCTCCTCAGAGAAGTTTAAAGGTACCAGCTACATGCTAAACGCAAAATTATCAAGCCTCAAGTCGTCCGAGTTCAGTTTTAAGCACGAAAAAGCCTAATGAGTGTAGGGGTAACTCCGAGAGGTGCCGTCCCATCAGCTCGCGGATCTGGGGTCGAGGGGGCAAGGTCCGGGTGGCGAATTCCACCGCTTTAACACTTTCCACAGCGCCCAGGTCACACAAATGCTCCAAGTTCAGGAGCCCCGCGCGGCCCCGGGTGCGGGGGAAGCCCCAAACGCGGCGGTTGAAGCCCGTGTGGGGCCGGCGCCGTGAGGGGGGAGCCGCTGCATGCACGGCCCGGGCCGCACATGGCTCCCGGGGCGCATCGCGGCCCGGCCTCGTCCCGCACCGAGACACGGCTCTGCCCGGGGGGACGTGCGCGATGCACCCGAGGGCTCCGGGGCAGCAGGGTCCCGGGGGATATCTCCGAGTACGGCTCCTCTGCTCCGCAGCCGGGCCCGACCACACGGCCTCCGAACTACAAACCCCATCACCCCCCGCGCGGAGGCCCCGCCATACCCAGGGCCGCAGCGCCGCGCGGCCTGCCGGGAGCTGTAGTGCGGCCGCGCCCCGCCCCGCCTCACCATGTCTCCTGGTTGCTGAACTTCTTGGTGACCACCTTGCCCAGCTCCAGGCCCAGGCGGTCGGCGATCTTCTGGGACAGGTCCTGGTGCGAACTCCCGCTGAAGATCTTGATGTTGGGCATGGCGGCGGCTGCGGCAGCGGCGCCCTTTTTTCCCTCCTCCTCGTCGCTCCGCCACGCAGCGCCCGGGGCTGCCGTGCGGGGACCCGCCCGCCTCCTGCGAGGACGCGGCACGATGGGTGCAGGTCACACCAGTCGCCTCTACGCCGCCATCTTACCCCTTCCCGCCTGCCGCGCCAACCCTTTATAGCCTCTCCGCGCCGAGGACGCGCCCCCACCCTCTTCCCATTGGCTACGCCGCCTCAGGGGGCGGGGCCCCGGCCGCCGGTGCGGCCGTAGTGGGCGTTGCTTGGGACGTTTCCTTCTCCTTGAGGGCGAAGGGATGTGCGCGCGGCTCCCCGCTGGGGGCGGGGCCTAGAGCAGGGAGCACCCTCTGATTGGTCGCCGTGCGGCGGCCTGGGCTGCGATTGGCCAGAGCGGCGGCGGCCGAAGCGCGCGGCCGGGCCCTGCCCCACGTGGCCGCGGCGGGTGCGCCCGCCCCCCCGGCGGCCATGATGGCGCCCACCGCGCCGGGGGGAAGGAGCTGGGCCAAGGCCCCGCTGCCGCCTCACGGCGCCGCGCCCCCCGACCCCCGCCCGCCCCTCACCACCGGACCCACCGCCTGCGGGGCCCCGCGGCGCCGCGCCGCCCGTTACCTCAGCATGCCGGCGTGCCCGCGCCCGTGCGTCCGTCCCCCGCCGCCCTGCGCGGCGCTGCGCTGAGCTGGCGTCACCCCGCGGGCCGCGCGTGAGGCGGTACCGGGTGACACCGGGTGACACCGGGTGGCAGCGGGCCCGCGGCGGCACCGCCGTGCCCCGGGACGGGCCCCTGCCGGCCTTGCCCTGCAGGGCTGGTCTGGGGTTTGGGTCAGGGCTGCACCCCCGTGGGGGCTGTTTGAACAGGCTGGTGGATTCCTGAGGGGCTTTTTACCTTCATAGTCGGGATTTTGTGCCCAATTCCGTACCAAATCATGTATTGATATATATATATATATATATATACACATATATGTGTGCATCATATATAATTATATATGTAACTAACTATAGACTAATTCCAAACCAGTCTTCTGCGAATTTCCAGTTTGCATGTGACTGCATTATGCACATCAATTTATCTTCAGCGAGCGAAATTAAACGTTGTGCTTGAGCGTTTTTAACCTTTAAACCTTATCTGTTAACCTTTAAACCTGGATATCGTTGAATCATAGAATATCCTGGATTGGGAGGGAACCACCAAGTCCGCAGTCCTTAACCCCCCCAATGTGATTTTTATAGTGGTTTATTCTCGTTCTAAATTTCTGACCCACTCTCCAGGTGTTAACAGGCCAATATAGTCCTGTCCTTTTTTTAAGACTTAATTATTTCAAACTGCCTTTCACTACTTCGAATGGTACTCACATTTTAGCTTGTATATTATTATTATAAACCTCTCCAAAATAGAAGGCCCTGTGGTTGGTCACAGAAAACGCAGGAATTGATAATTGCTCACGTTTCTGTGTTTCTGTCAGACACACAACAAGCAGCAGAAGTCCAGAGTAATAATGACACCAAGCCAGTGACTCTTCACTCCCTGTCTGGTCTTCATGTTTTCCACACAAAGTGAAGGAGGAGGACTGACACGTATATATAAACATACAAATAAATATACATATACATTAAAAATAAGCCACAGAGAGCTTCTTCAGAATTTTCATGCAATTGTATAATTCCTACTCCTGTTACCGGAATTTCTGAGAGACAATAAACTTCTGCAGTGAATTCGACATTGATTTGCTTTGAGTCCTTGAGAATTCAACTACAAGAAATCATCCACAGTCAAGGGAGGGGCTGGCCACGTTTTATTTTCTTAAAACTCTCCTGGCCTCAAGTGCTGCTGCCATTATCCCCAGAGACCCATAAATTAATGGCTACAAAAGCATATTTTGAGGAAGTTTTCTGTAACACGTCGTACAGTGTCATTAAATCTGGAATTCATCTGCATTAAAACAGATATCCATTCCCACGCTTTGCACTGATGGAGCTGGAATGTTAATATTGGTAATTTTGATTATCTTCTGCTGTAGCTGCGGCAGTTCTGAGATGCTGTGACTGACAACAAATCCAGGGAATGGGAAAGGAAGAACACAGCCCTTTGCTGCTAATTTGTTGCTAATCATTGCTCATCTTAACAAAGAACAATCATCTTAACAAGCAAAATGAAAATTTCACTGGTGAGTTGCTACTTGATGGTTCAAGTGATGGGATTTGTGGATGATTCCCAAATTTGCAGACACATTCTTGCCCCAAATCCACATCCCTGCAGCCATTCACTGCTGGCTCGGGGCCTTTGGTCTGGGGCACACCTTGGTTTTGAGGTATTTGCTTCACTCTTGTTTTAAATTCCTTTTTTTTTCCTCCCCTGTTCTTGAATACAGAACGTGAGTTTTCTTTGCCCCAACATCCCAGGCTCCTCTCAGTTTATCTGTGAGCCAGGCACCGGGAACCTGAGGCTGGAGGCAGCAGAGGGTGTATTTAAACATGCAAATGATGCCTCTCATTGATGAGCCCTGCCCGGGATTCCCTACACAGGGCTTTGGAAGCAGCTCTCCTCTGAGATTCCTCCTGGCATCACAGAGATGCGATTTGGAGGAGAGAAAAATCCGACTCCCCCCCAAAAAAAATAATTAAATCATTAATCCTGAAACCAGGAACTGCTAACCTCTTATGCGTAAAATCAAAGATTAATTTTTTTTTTCCCCCTTTCTGAGCGGGCGGCCAGGTGTGTTTTCACACCCGCCTGCTTCCCTCGGGATTTCAGTGCCTTTGTAGATCAGCCAGCGCTTTGTTCCTGTGAGGACAAAAGTCCACCTCCGCTAACGACTCACAAAGCTCTCACAACACGATAACCTCAGGGATTTGCTTAAGGAGAAGCTCTTAATGCACCAGAGGCTGAGTTAAACAAAGCCAAAAACTCGCTCAGCCACCAGCTCGTCCACCAGCAGTTTGCTCTGCCATGCAGGGAACGAGGAGGAGCAGCTTTGAAGAGTGAGAGGTTTATCTGGTTCTCGGGATGAAAGGAGAGACCCTGTGGTTGCATCCTTTGAAAACCAAACTCGCACTGCCTTGGCAGTCGGGTTTTCTGTCAAAGGATGCTCAGGGAAATGATCACAGATCATGGAAATGATCACAGGTCGTGAAAGTGCGTGTGAGCGTCTCGGCTCTTGCGCGGACGCCCTTACTCAGAATTAAAGCACCTCCTTGCAGCTGGCTTCGTTCCGAAAGCAAAATACAATGAATTGAATTATTTCCCTTCAATCGAAAGGGTTTTATTTAATTTTCCTGTGGTTTACAGTACGGACAAGCACAAGCTGGCCTGGACAAGCAGAAAGGACAAGCTCATAGCCTGAGGTGCTGTGTTCCATCACGTTCTGTAAATTGTGAATTAAATTACCATCCAAGTAAGGAGAACCTAAAAATACACAATCAGCCAAAAAATCTTTTTTTTACGTACCTGATTCTAAGGAGGTGCAATTAATCAGAAATACCTTTGTGTGTCGCAAGCTGAGAATGAATTTTCCAGGAAGTTTTAAGCAGCACATGAACAGCATCGAATTTCATGGCGATGTCAAGGCAAGCAGCCCTCGTCCCCCTCTCGGCACTTTCCTGCATACAATTGCCACTCAATTACCACCAGCCACTAATCAAGAGCACATTTTCATGCAAAAAGCCTGTAGCTGAGGGTTGTTATTTCTTTCTGTTGCCTTGTGACTTCACTGCCTCACAGCCGGTTCTGTTAATGAATGGCACTTGATGGAAATAACACCGGGCTCTGCCCTTTTGCCTTGGTGGCTGAAAGTAGGAGACGGGAAAAATTGGAGGTTAAAAAAAGGTAAAGGTAGAGTCAGGGTGGGAGGATGGATAGGAAAGTAGAGGCTGAGGGAAAAAAATTATATATATATATATATTTATAAAAAAAGAGAAAAAGGTTGGAAGGCTGAAAAGCGGAGGCTAAAAAGGGGAGGGAGGCTGAAAGCTGGTGCCAAAAAGGGTTGAGAGGCTAGCATGAAGGAGAGGCTGGGGCAGAAGGGGGAAAGTTTAGGAAAGGTGCTCACCCTTAGCATTGTAAATATTACCCGAGTAACACAGGGCGGGACCACACCCACCAGGGAATAGCACACCATTTGTCATGAAAAAGTGAAAATAAATGGTAACAAATGGTATTGTCAAGTCTCCACTGCAACCACTACAGACTTAGAGATCCTGACTGGTTCTTTTGTGTTCCTGATCTTTCCACTCAGGATCTTTACTGTGCCTTTCTAAGGAGCCCAGGTAAAAGCAGGAGGAATGAGCCTTAGGAAGAGGTGAATATTCATTAGATTTAGGAGTAATTCCAAGGCGCTTTTCGAAAGTGGGATTTAGTGAAGCATTTTCAAGCGTCTTGACCTAGTGCATGTTCCCAGCCCGCTCATCTCCTCACCAGCCCTCACCAAACCTTAGAGGGGCAGCACTGGAGTTTCTGCCACTTTGGGCACGGTGTGTTTGCTTTTTAATAACTTCAATAGTCCAGCCAAAGAAACTCCCCTCCATCCTTTCTGTATGTGACAGGTGACACCAAGGGGCACCACCTCAGCCGGCCTGGGAGGTTGTGCAGCAGCTGCAGTGGGACGTGAGGTGTCTGCTCCTGCCCTGACATGGAATGATGTAACAAGACACAAAAACCTTTGGAAAATTTTCCTATCAAGTGTACATACAGACTGTGTTTGTGTGTATTCTGTTTGGGCTGAGGTTGCTGTGTTCCCTGGCAGGCTTCTCCCATGTCCACAGCGAGCTATAGGTGTCCTGCCCAGCCCCACTGTGCCTGCCCACGTCAGGAATTTGTGAGGCATTTGTTGGGATATTTCACACAGGAATCCCGACGCTGTGCTTTAAACGAGGATAACATTTAGACATTACTCACTTCCATTTGCCTGTCAGCCCCCTCAGGCACCATGAAAGCAGCAGTGGGTCCCAGCTATTCAGCTGGCTCTGCTGTTGTATCTGGGGCTCCTGCAAGTCCTGTGTAGTGTTGCCAAGACCTTGGAGAGGATGGAAATCCCGACAGGAGAATGCAACTGCTCCGCCATGGGGATTAGAGTTCAAAGTGCTCTCAACCATGGTGCCCAGTTGTTGTCTCCAGCTGACAATGACCAGCAAAGTCCATGGAGACACAAAGCCTATCTTGGGGCTGCTGCTTGAGAGGCCTGCAGATTTTCCAGCCCCTGCCTTTGACACTTTAACCCCTGGCAGCCAGGTAGTGAGGTTTAACCTCAGCTGCCAGAGCAGCACCACGCAGCTGAACAGATAAAGCAAAAGCTGCACAAGCAAGCAAAGCTAAACAGGGAGTTCATCCACTGCTTCCCACGGCAGGCAGGTGTTCCAGGAAGGCAGGGCTCTACCCTGTGTGACAATAACTTGGGAAGACAAATTCAGAATGTCTTCCCTTCCTCCTTCTCCCCCAGCTTTATATGCTGAGGGTGATGCCACATGGTCTGGGATATCCCTGGGGTCAGCTGTCCTGGTTGTGTCCCCCCAGCTCCTTGTGCCCCCCAGTGCAGAAAAATTGGTTTATCACGCAATATTTTAACTTGCTTTGACTTCCTGGGGCACAGTGGCTTTGACTTGAAGAACTGTTGGTGCTAAATGAGAACCAGGCAGTCTGCAGGGAGATAAACTAAATGGGCAGTGAAACGGGAGCTAAATTTCAGGGAAAAATCCCACTTTTAATTCTCTGTGCTGCGTTTACTGGGATGCATTTTTGTTTGAAATAGCTGTGATTCAGAACCATTAACAAGAACGTTTTACCTGGATCGTTTCCTTTGAGAGTATTTACAAGTCCCCAACAAGCGCAGGGACCGAGAACAGCAACATCATCCTCCGGGGTCTGTAGCAGTCCAGCTCTGCTCACACAGGGACATTTGGCTGCTCCTGGATAACATCCCTGATAACATCCCTGTACAAATAACAACATTCTGACGGTGTGCTTCTCGCCCTCTAGATGGTACTAAGCACCGAGCCTGAAATCGCTGATGAAACTGCCTGCTGTCAGTAATTCTCAGGCTCTGGAGGTTGTTAGAAAACCTCTTGGCTTTTCCATGTTTTTGATCCATTTCCAGCTTTATGAATAGGTGGGTTTTGTCCCGTTCAGTGTCATCGTTAGTTCAGCATGGGAAATGGTGTGATGCAGATTAAAATAACGAGCCTGGAGGCACGGAGAACGTGTGTGTCTCAAGTGCTGCTGCCTTTGCTTTAGACAACACATTCAACCCCCGTACAGAGAATGACCCAGTTCCTACAGGGTTTGTTTTTGTGTTGGATCCTTATTAGACTTGGCTTTTATAATTCCTGGAGGCTTTGGGGTGTGTAGAAGGAACACACATCAATGCTTTCCTCCCTGAGAAAAGGAGAGCAGTTCATGGTGCCAGGCAAAAATGTATACATCAAAATGTGTACGGATATCACCTGTAGGTAGGAAATTGTTTGCCTGGCTCAGAATTATCCCGAGGCCTGGCATTCTGCTTTGCTGGGCTTTCCCCTGCAGACACACCAGAGCAGTCCCACAGGGCAGCAGAGCCATCAGGCCACCGATGGCAGGTCCACATTGTCACCTCTTCCCAGGCAGAAGAGCCAGGGGAAGGCTTGGGTGAAAACACAGGCAGGAGCTGGTCAGTGGGTGCTCACCTGAGAGGGATCAGGGCAGGGGTCTGCTAAATCAAATCATTGCTTTCTCCCCAGCTTTAGGGCAGGAGGGTGTCCCAGCACAGCCACAGTGCCCAGTGCCAAAGGGATGACTGCTGCTGCCTTCCCCCTTCTGCGGGAGAATTAAACCGAAACAGCCACTAACAAAACAAAAGTGACTTTGGCAAGTCAAACAGTTAATTTCAAACCTGTCTGTGAACCCTGCATTTCTACAGCAACAAAAATAAGTTCTGCTTACAAACAGCGTCTTGTACATCTAAGAACAGCCACATTTCCACAAGCTTCTCAAAAAAAGACACAAATGCTAGTTTGGATATTAAGATTAATATATTTAATCTTTCTTGTTTGTAAAACAAGACATAAATTTGTGTATAGATATAACTTATATATATATATATTTATTTATATATACTATATACAGACGATAAAAAAAGTTTCCTCTGTATTAGACTGAGTGATTTATGGAGGAATGATATAGGCATAACGGGGAGCTTTGAAAGAAACTCAGAGTTTCATACTAGGTAATTCCCAGGGAAAAGGAAAACACGTCTCCCTGTCAGCCTTCAGCACTGTAACAGGCCTTGCCCACCGTGGACTGAAGTCCCAATTGGCTCTTCCACTGGATATTTGCTACATGGTTCTTGAAATCAGGAGGCTGTCCCCACAGCAGGATCCTCTGTGCCTTGCTGGCAGCCACTGCCCCGCTCTGGGACAGCCGTGGGCCAGGGGAGCTTATTGCACTCCGAGGATGCGCGTGTTAAAAGCACATTTGTGCGTTTCCATAGCTCCTATGGAAGAACAGGACATTTCAAATGTGCATATTTATCAAAAAACAATGGAGATGGGAAGCCACTGCTCGCACAGAGATCCCTGATCATCCCCAAGGGCTGGGGCGAGCTGGCTGGGCTGGACAAGTGCCCTGACCCCTGTGAGCTCCTGCCCAGCCGGAGGGGTGTGACGGGGACAGGCACCGGGATCCCGGCGGGACGGGAGCTGCTCTGGGTGGCAGGGGGAGGGCAATGCACTGGGACCTTGCATTTCTCTCCTTGCTCTCTTTTGGAGGGTGGGTGGCTGCAGGGAAACACCAGTTAAGGCCGTCTCATTGATTATGTCTACTACTAGACTGGGAGGAGAAGGGGAACCCTGGGGTGGGAAGGAACACAACCAGAAATCATTTTACCAGTCACCTAGAAGTGAAAACAAAAACCCCCAAAACAATAATAAAAAAAAAAAAGCCCAACTCCAAGTAAATAACCACCTTACAGAACTAAATAATGCTTCTTATGGCAGTCAGCCTGGTGAAGACAGAAGAAGAACCCCAACACCCTGGCAAGGAGGACAGCCCCTGCCTGGCTCATGGCCTAAGCTGATCCAGGGCTCCTCTCTGATGGTCACAGTGAAAAGAAATAGGAGAGGCTTTGGGCTGAGCCTTGGGGGGCATGAACCTAACCTCTGGAGAATGATGTGAGAGTGGTCTCCCCTCAGCTGCTAGCCCACCTTCTGGCTTGCTGTGGTCAAAGATCAATCGCCTGGGTTCCTTGCAGGGTCTCTAGCATGGATTCAGCCATCCAGAAGAGGAACACAGAATTGCTTTGGTTGGAAAAGACCACTAAGATTATTGAGTCAAACCATTCCAAGCACTGCCAAGCACACCATGAAACCATGTCCCTAAATGCCACAACTAAATGTCTTTTAAACACCTCCAGGGATGGTGACTCCACCACTTCCCTAGGCAGCCTGTTCCAAAACCTGACCACCATCAGTGAAGAAATCTTTCTTACATCCAATCTAAACCTTCCCCCAGCACAATCTGAACCTTTTTCTCTCATCCTGTCACTTGCTACCTGGGGGAAGAGATTGATCCCCACCTGGCTGCTCCCTCCAAGGAGTTGTGCAGAGCCACAAGGTCCCCCCTGAGCTTCCTTTTCTCCAGGCTGAGCCCCTTTCCCAGCTCCCTCAGCTGCTCCTCATCTGACTTGAGCTGCAGACCCTTCCCCAGCTCTGTTCCCTTCTCTGGACACGCTCCAGCCCCTCAGTGTCTTTCTTATCATGAGGGGCCCAGAGCTGGACACAGGGTTTGGGGAGTGGCCTCACAGTGCCCAGTCAGGGGGACATCACTGTCCTGGGCCTGCTGGCCACACCATGGCTGGGACAGGCCAGGTGCCATTGGCTCCTGCCCACCTGGGCACACCTGGCTCCTGTTCAGCTGCTGTTGAGCAGCACCCCCAGGGCCTTTCCCACCCCTCTGCACTTTCCAGCCCCTCTGCCCCAGCCTGGAGCTGCAGGGGGTTGTTGTGACACAAGGGCAGGACCTGGCTGATCCTCACACCATTGGCCTCAGCCCTGATCCCTCTGCAGAGCCCTCCTGCCCTCCAGCACAACACTCCCACCCAAACTGGTGTCATCTGCAGACTGACTGAGGGTGCCCTGGAAAGACACTAAACAGGAGAGGCCCTAGCACTGAGCCCTGGGGAACACCACTGGTGATGGCCCCACCTGCATTTTACTTCATTCCCCACCACTCTCTGGGGCCCTCCATCCATCCAGTTTCTTCAGGAGAATGCTGAAGAACACAGTGTCAAAGGCTTTACTAAAACCTAGGGAGATAACACCCACAGCCTTTCCTTGACCCACAGAGTCACCCTGTCACAGAAGGAGACCAGGCTGGGCAAGCAGCACCTGCCTTTCCCCTGTGCTGGCCGGGCCTGACCCCCTTGTCCTGCATGTGCCATGGGATGGCACTCGAGATCATCTGCCCCACGACCTTCTCAGCATCGAGGTCAGACTGGCAGGAATCCAGTTCCCTGGATCCTCCTCACTTGCAGGCACTAAGCCCTTGCAGTGCCTGTGCTCAGGACTAGAGCACTGGGGCCTAAGCTGTGGGCGTAGAGCACCCAGCAGGCTGCCCTAGCTCTGTCCCAGGATTATGGCAACCTGCCCATGCTACGACTACTTCCCAAGCCCTAGCACGGCAGGAGGGACTTGCACCCCAGAGATCCCTTCTGCTGCTAGTTATGTTGTGTTTGTGGGCCAGGAAGATCCTGGAGGCAGAAGAGTTGTTTACGTGGCAAGACACTGGTTTGGCTCCAGACTGCCCAAGTGAAGCCAGATCTCAGCTCAGCTCCTGATAGCTCACTGGCCCACCACAAACTTTGACAAAGATCTTTGCATGAGCGTGGCCCAGAACCCCATGGAACCAAACTGGTGTGGAGATGGGGTGCCTGTACCTCCCAAATACTGTCTCAAACAAGCCAGCATGGGAGAACAAGCAGAGAAGCTTGAGCCCCTTGACCAGCTGATTGCACAGCTTCTGACAGGGCACGAATTCACCCTTCAAACCCATCACCAACACAACCAGCCATTCTGCAGAGATCAAAGAGTGTCTTGGCTATCACAAACCCCGGTAAACGTGGGCCTGCAGACATGCAGCCTCACCAGACCTGTGAGATTTGAGAGCATGGCCTGGCTCACACTGGCTCGTTGGTCTTCACAGCTGGCTTTACTTATTGATCAACGTCTTTAGGGAGCGTGTCAGAGTGCTCATGACAGTGGCCACCGTGGCTGACTGGCGGGCGAGCTGCTCCACGGTCTGCTGGTGGCTCAGCATCCTGGCCGTGGACTCCTCGGCAGCCTTCAGGAGGAAGGTGTAGTTTCTCACCACCTCCTCCACCTTGGTCAGCAGCTCTTGGCGCTGGGACTCGGAGCGCACGACGTACACCAGCCTCACAAAGGTCTCGATGAGGCTGCTTAGCACCTGGAAGCTGCTCGTGATGGCGGAGAGCATGTGGGTGGGACTCTTGTCGACGGCGGCCACGCGGCGGCAGGACGCCCGGAACTCCTTGAACTTGAGGGCCAGCTCCTGCTTGTACTCAGCCAGCTGGGAGATGTAGGGTTTGCAGTCCCGGACCTCAGGGCTCAGCACGCACTGCCTCAGGATGGTCAGGAGCTCGTTGGTGTCCAGCTGCACCTGCAGAAACCCGTTGGGAAAGCTGTAGGCGTGGCCTCGAAGGGTGTTGATCTTTGCCAAGCTCCCCTCAAAACTGGAGGTCCTTAAATCTATTTCCTGGGTCTGGCTCTCATTGGGACTGCTGCAGGCTGTTGCGTCCAGAACCTGGAGAGTCCTGCTCATGACTGGGACCATCTGATTGTCCAGCTTCATTCCCGGGAGTATCTGCATGGGGATGGAATAAGACAGCTCATCCTTCTCGCTCCCATCATCTGCAACATCGCATTTTCTGTAGTAGAAGCAGTACCGGATGGAGCAGCACTTCTCATCCTCCATGTCTTCATCCCGCAGCTCAGCAGGACTTGGATACATCTCCTCCTGGACAGAGAACACTGCTGAACCCTTCTGGTTCTTTTTGTCCTGTGCTATCTGGACGTAGGAGGGCTCAGCCACTCCAGAGGCTTCCTGGATTTTGCTCTTCAGAACTGGACAGAGGATGCTGGGCTCAGGCTCTTTCTGGGGGGCTTTCTGCTTGGTCGTGTAGATGTTCTGGTAGACATCAGAGGACAAGGACGTCCTATCAGTCTTATCTATTTCACTGACACTGTAGCGACGCAGGAGCTTCCTGTAGTGGGGTGCACCCGCGCACTCCCCTCGGGAGGTGCAGGTGTTCAAACAGGACGTGCCGTTCTCTGGATCTGACCGGTTGTCCCTGGACTCTAAACTTGTCGATCGTATCCGTTTGCCTTTGGAAGGGCTGCTCATGCTTGTCAGCCTGATGGCTTCTACCTGCTTCTGGTCATCTGCAGCTTTGTCCCTGCCTCTCCTCTCCAGCTCTGGTACCACCAGCTGGTTGGGGGGTGGCCTCATTCCCCGGCAGATCCGCTTGCAGTCACAGCTACGCCGCTGCTCCCTGGACATCCCTGGGACTTTTTGCACAGGGCTGCTCCTCAGCTGGCAGCTGCAGCGCCCAGGGGCAGGTGGGTGCAGATACTCCTGGGATGGGAGGTCACCTTTGCTCTTTGGCTTGAGCAGCTCTTCAAGGAATTCCAGCTCATACTGCTTCACCTTCTGCAGCTGAGCCTGCCGCTCGTCTGTCTCCTTCTTCAGCCGGGTGGGAAATGTTGCAGAGAACAGGTTCCTAAACCTGAAGGGAGCTTTTGGGGCTTTGGGTTTAGCTGGGACATCAGCATCTTGTTGGGCTACCTCCAGGAATTTTTCTGCTTTTTTGGAAGGCACAGTGCTAATCTGCAGGCTCTCGGATCTGGGCATCAGCTGGATTGGCCCTTTGGCCTCCTCACTGGTGCTCCTGAAAGTGCTACCAGGTGATGGAGAGTGCACGTTGCTGCTCTCAGCTTTGAAGATTTTGGCCGAGCTTTCCTGTTGTGTTTTCTGTCCTTGGTTTGAAGGAGCTGTGTGTTTCTGCAAGATGAGGCTTGGGGCTTCCCCCCCTGCCTTCTGAGCTGTCTCTACGCTTGCAGCTTTTCCTGGAGCATCTCTACTCACTTTTTGCTGGTAGCTTTTAGAGGCAAAAGTCTTACTGGACATCATTTCCTCGCCTGCTGAGGCGAGGTGGAAAGCTTCAGCCTGACTGCCAGGAGCTTCCTTAGGACTTGGAGAAACTTCACAGTGCTGCTGTGGAGAGAGTTGCTGCTGCTGCTGACAGTTGCATAATGTCTCTGCAGTGTGTGGACCTCCTTTAAGTGTCAAAGGCTTGCTGCTGGCTAGTGCACAGCTGCTGGTACCATTCATGTTCTGGTCTTCTTTTAAGGCTGATACCACTTGGGGAGCTGAGGCTTTTGCATTTGCCACCTGCTGCAGAGCAGCTGAAACAATGGCTGGAGTTACAATGCTTTTCTGGTCCAGGAGGAGCTTGGAGCTTGGCTGCACCTCTTTGGGCATCTTCTCTTGTAGATCCTGTGCCTGCTCCCTGCTCGGGGCTGCTGTGGCATGCAGAGATACCTCAAAGGCAGCTTTTGTGTGACCTGCACCTTTGCACTCAGAGCTTGTCACTGAAGCCCCCTTGCTCTGCTCACTAAGCTGAGGGGTCAGCCCTGGCTGGGCAGCAGAGGTGCAGCTCTGCTCCCCGTGCTGCTGCTCCTGCTTGCTCTTGCAGTTGGTAAGGCTGGGACTTTGGGTGGAGAAGGCTGTCTTCAGTGAAGGGCTCGGGTCCTGGCGGCTCAGGGGGTAGGGTGAGGTGAGGACAGCCTGGGCAGCACAGCTCTGGATTCGGAAAGGCAGGTCCTTCCTGGCCAGGAGGTTTTCTTTGTTGATGTGCTGGGTGAGGAAGTAGGCTGCGTTCTGATGCTGCTTCATAGCAGAGACCATCTCCGAGACATCGGTCAGCTCTGAGGAGTTCGTTTCGTGGCCAGAGTCCAAGGATGACTCAGGAGTGATGGCAGCCAGGACAATAAGACCTGAGGAGGGACACAAAGAAAACCCCACAACAACCCTCACACCACAGTGCTGTGTGGAGGAGAGGGGAACTCCTTGTGGCAGGAGGGTCCCAGGAATGCAGGGCACATTGGTGGAACTTCTGTGGCTTCGCACAACTAAGAGTTAAGGCTTGTAAGGGAGATCACTTGTCAGCATTGAGCTGGCTTGATAACTCAATTCAGCAAGAGCTTCTGGCCCAGGAAAAAAATCCTGTGAAGCCTTCCATTGTTGGTGGTAGCAGAGCTATAGGGATGTGTCTGGCACAAGAAGGTAAATTGGGCAACAGGTACTCTGCCATAGTGAGTAGGGCAACCAAGGTGGGAAGAGGGACAAAGGACTGTGCTGCCAGCAGGCTGGTCCCAGAGTTACCCATCTGGCAGCAGGTTTGCCTCGTGAAGGGCTCACACACTGCAAAACCTGGGTGGGAACGTGCAGAGAATGATGGCCAAAGGTCCCAGCTGAGTGGGGTCACAGTGGGGAGGAACTCATGCTCACAGTACTGGTTTGCTAGAGACTCGCCCCAGCATCGTGGCATGTGGCAGACATGGGGTAACCAAGAGACTCCTTCAGCCACGGTCAGGGAGAGGAGTCCCACCTCAGCTTCTTAGAAATCTTCTGAGCAGCAACTTGGCTGCTCCTGCTACACCTGCTGCCACAACTTAGTTCTTACTAGAAGCTGCTTCACAGTCACTTACGGGATGGGAGGAGACTAAAGGGAAGGACGTACTGTAGGAAAGAAAGGCTACAGGGTAAAAAGGGAGTCACAGCCACTAAAATACCTGCTGTCTGCTGTGGTGGGGGATGTGGACAATCCTCTGAAGCAGCCAGGGCTTCCAGCGCCTGCAGGGTGGACACCAGGGCATCATCCAGCTCTTGGGCATGGTCTCGGACCGTCCGTGGCTGCACGCTGTCGATCAGAGTGACGGGGATCTCATCGTAGAGGATGCCACAGAGGTGCCGGCCCTGCTCCTGGCCCTGGGCGGCCGCCCGGCGCTTGGGGTCGTCCTCGTCGGAGCTGTTGTCTCGGAAGCCGGGAGGAGGGGCGGCGATGGCGGGGAGCAGGGAGGTCGTCTCGTCCTCTTCCTCGTCGTTCCCAGAAGGAGGGGGGAGCGACGTCAGGTCCACCACGTTGTCGCGAGTGCTGCCAGGCTTGCCCCCCGCGCCCGAGGCCAGCCGGCTCTTGATCTTGGCCTGGCAGGACTCGCAGTAGAAGTGGGAGGCGTCGCCGCGCGGGTGGGTGTCTATGGTGTGTGCCCTGGCCCTGCTGGCCTGCCTCTCCTGCTCCAGGCCGTCCGGGTCGTACTCCTTAGCTGCCCCGTTGTAGCCTTGGCCAGAGCTTTTGGAAGTGGGGTCGGATTTGGTCCTGGGACGAGTTTCCTCAAAAAAAATCAGGTTTTCGTTGATGTCCGTGCCGCTCTCCCTCTCCTTCCTCTGCTCTCGCATGTGCAGGTAGCAGAAGCGGATGAGCTCCGAGTCCGAAGCCCTGGTGGCAGGAGCCCCGGCTGCTCCGGTGACAGTGGCAGAGCCACCCACCAGCCCATTCTCTTTCTTTCCCATGTGCCCTGCCGTGGCAGGCCGGTGGAAGTTGTGTGCGTTGATGTGATCTAAACCAAAACCACAACAGGCACGTTAGCAGCAGCAGCACCCGGATGAAGGGGAAAGCAGCGTGGGGAAGCTCCTGCCCACCCTGGAGAAGCATCTGTCTGCTCTCTGCCCTCCAGCCCTCAGCATGCTGCGCTGCAGTGGGACACCCACCCTCCCTGCAGAGCAGTCAGGCCACCTGGCTTGTCCTTTGGAAAACCTGCTGGGCCTGTCTGCCAGGAACGAGGGTAGAAGAAATGTCCTGCACCACAGAAGGAGTTGGAAGGGACATTTAAAGGACATCTGGTCCAATCCCCCTGCAATAAGCAGGGACACCTTCAACTAGATCAGGTTGCTCAGAGCCATGTCCAACATTCAAGGAAACCTTGAATGTTTCCAGGGATGGGAACCTGTGCCTACACCTCACCACCCTCATCGGGTTTTACCCTTCCTCCTTGTATCTAACCTAAATCTATTCAATTTAAATTTTGTTTCAATTTAAAACCACTGACCCTTGTCCTGTAGCTAAAAGCTCTATTAAAAATTATCCCTGTGGCCTTCCCTTCTCAAGACTAAAACCTCCAACTCTCTCACCTAGGAGGGATGTTCCAGCCCTCTGATCACCTTGGTGGCCACCTCTGGACTTGCTCCAACAGGTTCATGAGGACCCCAGAGCTGGAGGCAGCACTGCAGGTGGGGTCTGACCCGAGTGGAGCAGAGGGGCAGAATCCCCTCCCTCCCCTGCTGCCCCCAGGGCTTTGCTGCAGCCCAGGACACACTTGGCTTTCTGGGCTGTGAGTGCACAGGGCTGGGTCCTGTCCAGCCTCTCATCCCCCAGCATCCCCAAGTCCTTCTCAGCAGGGCTGCTCTCCCTCTGTTCATCCCCCATCCTGGATCAATACTGGGGTTGCCCTGCCCTGGCTGCAGCACCTTGTACTTGGCCTTGTTGAACCTCATGGGATTCCCAAGGGCCACTGCTGGAGCTTGTCCAGGTCCCTCTGGATGCCACTCTGTCCCTCAGGCATTTCAACTGAACGACTCAGCTTGGTATCATCTGCAAACTGCTGAGGGTGCTCTCAGTCCACTGTGTCCTTGATGAAGCCATGAAACAGTCCTGGCCCCAGTACAGGCCCCTGAGCTTGATCCCTCTGCTGGGGGCAGAGCTGGGCAGAGCCAGAGGAGGGCTGGCCAGCACAGCTGGCACTGAGACATGGATGTGGGTGCTGCATCACTGATCACCAGCAGTGTCCAGAGGGCAGCAGGAGCAGCCTAGCTGCTCCAAGGATCTCCAGCCTCAGCCTGCTACAGCTCACATGTTATATGGCAAGGAGGAATTGTTGCCATTTTTGGGTAATGTTGGCCACACCAAGCAGTGTTCGTCAGGAGACTACTAAAAGTGGAGTAATATTGGCTTTTGGGGAGACACCCACTGTGGTTTGGCTGTGTTCAAGTGACAGACACCCCCCCAGCCCCTTGTCCCTCGCTGCCCATGATCCATGTGTTATTTCTATCTGGCTGACAGCTATTGGATCAGGCTGGCTATAACAGAGCCTGTTGCTCTTGCTGTTAAGTATCTCCCAGTGACAGCCTCCCCTTGTGCAGGGAAAGTGGCTGAAATACTGCTTGAATTTCTGGCCAGTGGTCCATCCCTCAGGAGGGACATGTGTCTGCATTGCAGGTTGGATTGTGCAGCTGAGCTGAGAGCGGCTGCCAGGGGATGCAGGTTCTGTCTTACCAAGGATAAATTAAATCAAATAAATCCTAATTAAATTCATTAGCTCGACAAATTGGACAATTTGTCTCCCCAAACACATGTTTGCATTGTACTGTTCATCACCTGCAATGTTAAAATCCCAATAAAAACAAAACCTCTTCCATGCCTGGCCATGGCAGCGCTCGGGGATGACAGATCTGTGAGGGAGCACAAGGCTGCTGGAGCTGGGCACGTGTGGGCTGCAGCAAAAGCTGAGCCAGAGGCTTGCTGGCTGCCCATGCCAAGCCAAGGCCTGCTGATGAGTGGGGCCAAACCCCTAAAATCCAAAATCTGGCTCCTGCATGCTCAGGAAGGAGGAAACTTCCTGACGAGGAGCTGAGAGAGCAACTAAGGGCAACAGAGCTGCTTTTGGCTGCTGATGGCTGATGGTGAGAGTGAGGAGAAGAAGGGACAGGGAGGTGAATCACCTGTGTAGCTCCAGCACGGCACAAGGGAGGGCAAGGCTCTGGCACAGGGCTCCGCAGGGAAATGCAGAGAGCTGGATCTGACTGACAACATTCGGACAGCGTGTGCATTTCTAAAAATGTCTGCTGTTCAGCAGGAGGCTCTAATGGGCCTCAGGGAAGATGGATGTGCTCCTCTTCTAGGTAAAAGCATGGGCCAAGGCTTGATTTTACATTTAAGATTCTGGCACAGTCTGCCTGCAGCCTGGGAAGTCTGGGCTAACTTAATTCATCCCAGTGGGGCTTTCTCCGGCAAGGATGTGCTAATGATCAGCAGTCACTGCTCCCTGTGATCCGCCCAGCTCTGACAGCTCAGCCTGCAGCCCTGTGGAGATCACAACTGTGAGCAGACTGTTCCCCCAATTCAGTCTAAATTCACTCCTTCTGGAGGGTGCCTGAGCAACGGGCTGAGTGCACTGGGTCTGCAAGGAAACTGCTCCACTCCGCTGGTCGCAGAGGTTTTTGTTGCAGCCAGGAGGAGAGGCCAGGCCATCCAGAGAGGGGCTGGCACAGATCCATCACTGTCCTACCCACACTGTGACTCTCACACTCACTCACTCCCACCCCTGCAGAGTTACACTGGTTTCTTGAGGCTGTCTAGAACAGGGCAAGGTCTACAACCCTTTTTGGCAGAGGTTTGGACCATGGGCCTGAAGCAAAACCTCAGGAAAAAAATCCTGCCTATTGTCACAGCAGCTAGAGTGTGGAAAAACACCACTTGCACATGCTGAGACATCCCCTGAGAGGTCAGGAGCTGGGGGTGCTGCCAGCCTCCTTCCAAGCCCTTGGGTATGGGATGCTCTCCACTTCCCTGACTCCCCACATGCCCCATGTGTCCCTGGAGCCCACGTCAGGGTGGCAGAAGCCAGGGAAGGGCCACTCTGAGGACACTTAAACCAATTCAGCTGCAAACACTCTCTGCTCACAGCAAAATGGGATTAAACACATTTCCACAGGGCAACCAGGGCAGAGCACAGTGACAGCTGTCAATTAGAGGCACAGGGGAAGAAAGGAGAGAAAACTGCTTATACTTACACCAAGATCACCTCCCAGGCCTTTTCTGGACTCACTGAGGTTGCTGCAGATGCTCTCCTGATCCCTCTCCTGTGAGGGTGTCCTCCCACATGCGCCAAATCCATGTTCAGGTGCCTTCCTCAAAGGCACCAAGTGCTCTCCCAAGGGCCCTGTTAGCTCTCTGCACTCCTCCCACCTCCCCAAGCCAGCCCCATCTTCAGAAGGGAGTTTTGACAGTGGCAGCTAAACTGAGGACTTGTCACAGCTCTCTGGAGCTGCAGTCTCACTTGGGAGGTCTGGGAGTGACCTTCCAGAGGCATCTGGCTTGGTGTTTTGCCCATCTCCAGCCACTGAACCCATATTTTATATTTCCCTACATGAAATACATTGGATGTGAACACCTGCATGGAGCAGCAGCGTGTAGTTCATGATTGGCTCTTGTTTGAAACCACTCTTGAGAATCATTGCTCTTTTTCACACCTGGGTGGCTCACACCTGCAATCCATCCTCAAGGGACAGCACTGGGGCCTGTTGGGACAGAAGCTCCTGCTGTGTCCAGACCAGCCTTCTGCTCCCTGAAAAGCTGGGACAGCAAAGTTGCCTCTTCCTAATTTAGGGAATCAGCAGAGCAGCCACGCTGGCAGGGCTGCCCGTGAGGCTCAGACCCCCGGGCTGGAGGCAGCAGTGTCCAGAGGCAGCAGGAATGCAGTCCCCTGAGCTCACACACTCAGCTGGGTCTCTGGAGCAGGATGCCAGCCAGGGAATGTGTGCTGCATCCCTGCAGCAGTGCACAGGCTGTTCTGTGAAGGCCCAGCACAGGGCTGGCAGCTTTACAGATCTCCAACAGCACCTCCTGGAGCTGCTCCAGGAGCTGCCACGACAACTTGTGAGTGTTTAGGGCCTGAGCTGATACCACAAGTCATTTTTGGCTGATCCAAATGAGGACCTGTCTCCCTGCTCCTTGCTTTCTGGTTAAAGAGGGAGCCTGCTGGTTCTCAAGGTGAATGGGAGCAGAGGGGAGATGCCAGAGGAAGCCTTCACCTTCCTAATGCTGCAGGGCGCTGAGCGGAGGGAGGGGAGGGAGGCTGGGGAAGGGGCTGGCTCAGAAAGCAGAGGCTGAAACGTACCTGCCTTGATAATCTGAGGTGGGGGTGGCTGGCTGGGGGCCCTGGACAGGATCAGCTTCTTGGAGTCCACCAGGAGACGGCAGTAGCCTGCGATGAGGCAGGCAAAGTTGGTGGCTTCAGGCCACTCCATCAGCAACACCAGCGGCTGGAAGGCAAGAGAGGCAGAGCACATGAGGGCCACTGGCTCAGCTGATGGGGACCAGAGCTGCACAGGGGCTGTGCTGGGCCCTGCACTGGTGGAACTGGTGAGCTGCTGGTGCTCCCAGCACTCCCACAGGAAAAGCCAGCCAGGTGCACAGCTTTGCTCCAGCTCACCCAACAAAGGGCTGTGCACAGGAGAGTGTCTGGCTGCAGCTGTGATTGCTGCTTGCTGACTCCCCCAAGGATGAGGGACCCAGCACAATGCCCTTCTGATCCTTTGTGTCCCTGTCAGTGCTCTGTGCCCACCTGCAAGCACCTGTTCAACCATCAGGGCCCTGGGAGGAGTGCAGGGAGTTTGTTGAGTCCCCAGCTGCCAGGACACCTCCTTCACTGCAGGCACCATGCCTCCCTGCCATAAATTAAGACACCTGCTTCCAGCAAGATGCCGAAGGGGCCAAACCCCATTCCAGGTTACCCCAGCTACCACTCTGAGACTGTGGATCTTATTTAAACATAACCCTTTGGAAAATTAAATTTGTGCTTAGGACCAGATGGCGCCTTCCCTTTTAGGAGAGCATTTATTTGCATGCTAAAATAGATCGTTGCTTTAAAGAGGAATAAAACTCAGACATGATCTGTGTGACACATATAACCTCAGAGCACAACCTAGCAGCAGACAGTGCAACTTCCAGTTCCCAGACTGTCCCAAGGAGGAGATTAGCCAGCCCAGGGAAGCTGTTGGGGTGGGATTCAGTCGTACCCACCCAGTGAGGTCCTGTGCACTGCTGGGGCCAGGCTGGGCAGAGCAGCCTGTGTCAGCACAGCTCACCTGAGAGGTCCATGCTCTGTCTGAGCCCCCAGCACTGCTTAAAACAGACCCATGAGATGGAACAAAATAGACAGTTGACAATGGTTATGGCAAAGGCAGCTCCTGCCCTCACCTACCCCTTGCACAAAGCACCTCTACCTTTGTGCCCAGGTACAGGAGATAGCTGAGCCAGCTGGGCGATGCTGAACTGCTGCTGTCTCAGGCTGCCTGTCCTGGCACACTCAGCCTCTTGCACACTGAGAGCCCTCCAGGACTCAGAAGAACTCGTTTACCACATTCAGGGAACACCAAGGCTGTTTTAAAAAAAACCCACCCCTTAAGCCTACACAGTGTGAAAAGCATTAAAGCTATTTTGGTTTTCTTGTTTTATAACCACAACAGGTTCCTGGTACCCACTGGCCAGTTTTGTGCTCTGCTTAATATTTGCTGCTGCAAGCCACCAAGTCAATTCTGGCAAAGGAAGGCCCACCTTAGGCATGGTGGGCAGAGTGTCAGAGTGTCCAGAGTGTCCTGCTCTGGACAATAAAGTGCAACAAACTTGGGTGTGAAGCCATCAGCCCTGGCCAGAGCTGCATGTGACCCCCAGGCCATGCCAGCCCCTGGCAGGGACAGATTGCTCCCAGGGCCAAGGTAAAGAAGGTATCTCCCTCTTTGGCTGCTGTGCAAGGAGATAAAGGGAAAGAAATAACTTGATGTGCAAGAGAAGCAGCCTGAGAAGTGAATGTTCTCTGCTGAGAGGCTCTGCCCCTGCCTGCCTGACAGGGCTCTTCCTGAATCTTGGAAAATAAACCTGGGATGACACAGATCAAAGGGGAAGTATCAAACCAGAGGGAGAGGAGTGAAGAGATTCTCAACATAGCCCAAAGAAGGCAGGCATGCAGTGGTGAGGGGGTGACACCTCTCAGCCCAGCTCCAGTCTTGACAGAAGTGATGAAAGGAAGCCATGTGCTCTGTGTATGAAGCATCCCTAAAACAAGTGGTTTCTACACAGGGCTGAGCCCTCCAGGGTTTTTCAAGCCATCTGTTGAATGAGGACATATTTGTGCATTTTTCCCTGCTTTGTTCTGCAGGGTTTGGAGTGTCAGCAGCAAGGGAGGGAGCAAATCCCAGTGGGAGGGAGGCAATGGCTGATAAACACCCACTGCTGGGAGATTCAACCAAGAGGCCAAGGTGGGCTGAGAATCCCCTTCCAAAAGGAAAACCAGGGGATAGTTTCCATCGCGTGTGAACCCCACCAAGGCAGAGTGGCACAGGGGTGAGAGCCTTCACTGCCTCCCTGTCAGCACTCACCATGCAGCCCCCAGGGCAGCCCTAGTGCCCCAGCTGGGGATCAGCATCTCTGGGACCAATTTCCATCTTTGCTCAGCCACCTCTGCCTCAGGAGGCTCCCACCCATCCAGAGATGGGACTGGAGGTTCTTGCTGGCAGGAGTCAGTCCTCCTGAGGGTGACAGAACTGAGACACAGCAACCCTGACTGGTGTTTCTCAGACTACAAATGAAATACCAGGGTGCTGAGAGCTCCCTACCAGGTCTGCAAGCAAGTCCAGCCTCCAGAATGGCTTCCAGCAATAAATGCATGGCATGCTGGGGTTAACTCTGGCACTCTGCTCTGAAAAGGAGGAATCTTAAACCTGATTAACATTACAGCTTAGAAAAGATTACTCTGATATCCTGAGAGGGAAGCTGTGTGAGAGTTCTTCAATTGTCAAGTGTTTAAATATTGTTATTAGGGATTAAATCACTTCATGTGCAGCCTGGAGCCGTGCTGTGGACGTGTGATCTCCCCACAGCCTGGGAGCCCACAGTGCCATGGTTCTGTGTCCTGCTCATGGATTATGAGCTCTTTACAAAGACACTGACTGTGAGCAAAGCTGCTGCAGTCAGGCTGTGCATCTCCCTTGGCCTTGGCAGCTTCTCTGAGTTCTGGCACAGGATCTGAGCCTTTCCCACATGGGGCCACAAGACTGAGCCTCTCTCTTCCACTCCACTAGGGAGTTTTGCTGAGATTGCAACAGCTCAGCTGCCTTTTGAGATGTCCACTCTGCTGCCACATCCCCCTGAAAGCGGCCAGCGGATCTGAAAGTGATTTATGGGGTCAGGAGGCAAGGAGACAACATGATTGCAGCAGCCCTGCTCTGCTGGGGAATGATGCCACAAAGAGGAGGCACCAGGGGTGGCAGCTAATGGGGGTGTTATTTTTAGGCACTGGCAGCCTTGCTCACCCTGTTCCATGTGGGCAAGGCTAACGAGGTGCTGTGGAGACAGCCAGGCACGGGCGAGCTGAGCAAATATTGACTTTGGGAACAGGTGCACCAAACGTTTCCAACTCGTGCTGCTGAGGGCTTCAGGTGGCAAATGCAGGGCAGCTTTGCAGGGAGCTGCTCTAAATAAGAACAACCCTGAAGAAGTGCAGCCTTGTAGCCCTGGTTGGTGCCTGAGATGTTTTGGTTTCTCTGAAAATCTTTCCTAGAGAGTCTTCTGTCAACAAGAGACACGTTTTCCTGACTGTGACCTTTGTTTGCATTCCTTTCCCTAGGAGGGGCTTCTTGCTGTCCCTCTGGCCTGACCGATGTGATTGAAGAAATTTGTCTTTCTTTCACCCATTGGGTTGTTCTTTGTAAAATAGCATAAAGGGAAGAAATTCCCAGGTAATAAAGATTGATTGGAGTAATTTCAGCCTTCTGACCTCGGAGTTTGTGTTGTTGTGATCCTGAACAGCATCACAGCCTGCTTTGGGTTTCCTTGCAACACCCATGGATCCTGGCAAATGGGATTCACCTCCTTTCCCTCAGAAATGTCCTGCAAGAGGCACTGAGGGCTCCTGCCTCATGTCAGGACTGGCCTGGTGGGCACAGGGCTGGGGATTACTGTGACACCCCTGAATATCTCCCTGCAGTTTTTTCAACTCGCTGCTCAATCTCAACCAGACCCGACACAAAGGGAAGAGCATGAATCTCTTCAAGTTTTTCTAAACCCTGTGGTGCAGTGGGGCAGAGAGTCCTGTGAGCAGCTGGAAGGCAAGGAGGGATGCAGCAGGGGCAAAAGGCTGTTCTTTTGAGTCCTGCTGCCTGCCCTGGCAGCACTGTGGCCACAAGGTGCAGAACCCTCTTTGCCAGCTGCTAATCAGGAGATGATGTTGATCACTGATGGGGAACAAGTCATCAACCAGGATAACCCCTGGCTGTCCTCTCACCACGCACCTCTGGCCTGTCTGACACCCACCAGCCCATCCTCTCCCTCATCCTCATGGGCACATCCTTGCTGCTGCAGCTCCTCAGTGGCCCCCGGGGCTCTGCTTCCTTGGGAGGGCAAAGCAGAAAGGCCTTGTCTGTGTTTTGTCAGGACAGCAGCACCTTCAGGATGAAAACTCTCAAGTTTTGCACACAAGCAAACTTACTGTGATAATCCTACTCCTCTAAAAACTGGCCAAACATCAGATTGCCAGTGGGATGCCCAGGTAAAGGTTCATCTCTGACCTGTAATGTGCCAAGAAGCAAATTTCCACAAGGATGCTCTTCCTACATCTAAATGTGTAACACCAGCCTGAAATTATCGATGGTTTGATCTTTCATGCCTAAGGGTTTCCTAGATTTTCTAGGCTCATGAGGAAAGAACACCTTTTCATTCAAAGTTTCCTGCTTGGCAACCAGTCTCTTGGTGAAGTAAAACAAAATACATTTATACCAGAGAGAAGAAATGACTTTTACATTAGCTTATTAATGATAAAGTGATTTTTCTATTATTCCTTGCTTTTAAATAAGATCTCAGTGTCCTTCTGGAGGGTATTTTCTTGCTCAGACAAAGGTCTGTAGGAAATTTTCTGGCCAGGGTTATGCTAGATGATTTTAACAGTCCTCATACTGAAATTAATTTATGACCCAATCTATTCCTACTATAACCTCTAGGATTATATGCATTTCCTTTTAATCTCCCCCCCTTTATCATGTACTTTGGGCCTTATGCTGCTTCCTTTAATGCAGTGCAGCAGAAAGATGGGAGATGAATTTACATAATTTATGTTCCTTGGTTTACTTGAGGTGCACTGCCAAGTTTATATTTAATCATACAGGCACCTGGGCCTAACGAGGCAGCAGTCAGTTTTTCACTTCTACACTGACCTTTCCTTCTCTCCCCTTAAGCATTATTAACTCAGCTCTACCAACACCAGGCTGCTTGTGACTAGGACCATGATTTCCCACTTGTTGATCAATGAGGGCACTGCCTTGGTTAGACCTGCAGGTCCCTCCTTCCTTAGAGGGCTGCATTTTTTTTTCCTCTTTAGTTTTTAATGAACAATTCAAATTTGGCTTTGCAGGCTTGGAAACTCATCCTCTCCACACGTTGTCTGCCTCTCATGTTTCTGGCTTGGCTCCTGTCCTGGGTGCCTGCAGGCAGTGCTCTGGGTGCTGCTGGAGCTGGGAAGTGCTTCGTTTTGCATCCCAGTGCTTTGCTTCACATCCCATTCCCTTGCTTCACATCCCTCTGCTTTGCTTCACATCCCATTCCCTTGCTTCACATCCCATTCCCTTGCTGCACATCCCATTTCCTTCCTCCATATCCCATTCCTTGTTTTACATCCCATTCCTGTGCTTCACATCCCATTCCCTGTTTCACATCCCATTCTCTTGCTTCACATCTTATTCCATGTTTCACATCCCATTTCCTTCCTCCATATCCCATTCCTTGTTTTACATCCCATTCACTGTTTCACACCCCATTCCCTGTTTCACATCCCATTCCCTCGTTTCACATCCCACTGCAAGCAGGGATCTGTCTCTGCCCCTCCCACCCAGGTACTCAGCCGCAGGAAATCTCAGTCCCTCCCTCCCTGGCAGTGTTCCAGAGTGGTTTGATACAAATAAAGATTAATTCGGTGTAAGGAGCTGCGGGCCCATTGTCACTCCAAAGCCTCGCCCTTCCTGTAGGAGAAATCTCAGGGGCTCCAGTCAGAGCTTGCAGGAGCAGGGGGGCTGCCAGCCTGGCCTGCCCTGGTGGCTTTGATGGGGCTCCCCACTGCTCCCAGACTGGAGTTTGGCAAATACAGATGGGGCACTGGCCTCAGCAGCACAGCACATCCCTGCCACGCTCAGCTCAGGGCAGCACAGCCAGCCTTGGGGCTGGCTCAGCAGGGAAGGCTCACCCGGGTCATCCTCACACCCCCTGGGAGGGGAAGGGGCTCCTCAGCTCCTTCCATGGAGAGAGGAGAGGAGAGGAGAGGAGAGGAGAGGAGAGGAGAGGAGAGGAGAGGAGAGGAGAGGAGAGGAGAGGAGAGGAGAGGAGAGGAGAGGAGAGGAGAGGAGAGGAGAGGAGAGGAGAGGAGAGGAGAGGAGAGGAGAGGAGAGGAGAGGAGAGGAGAGGAGAGGAGAGGAGAGGAGAGGAGAGGAGAGGAGAGGAGAGGAGAGGAGAGGAGAGGGCTGCACCCCAGCTGTGCAGAGTGTTCTTTTCCTCCATGGCAGGCTGGGAGCACGCCCTGGCGCACCAACACCAGCACCCAGATTCCAGGCACAGCAGCAGCCAGGGACCTTTCTGAGTTATTTTTTCCTTTGTTTTCCTCTCTCCAAAGTCTTGATCTCGGCTTAAGCACCGGCTGGCTGCGGGCCCTGCTGGAGACCGAAGGCAATTTCCCCGATGCCTTTGATGGGGTCGTGCCTGGCCAGCAGCCAGAGCCCGGCAGAGGGACAGGGCACAGCCCGGGACAGCTCCTCTGCTGAGCTGCAGACGCTTGTCCAGGCTCAGGTGATCGAGCTGTCCCCCAAGCTGCCTTCTTTCTTTGGCACTCAGAGTGCTTCAGCAGCCTTTTCCCCAATGTCAGGACTGCTAATAGCAAGAAGACCGGCGGTGTGCAGCTGTGGAAATCAGGAAGGAGGAATGCTCTGCTGGAAAAGGCATTTCAGTCAGAACAAACCCTCAGCTCCTGCAGAGCTGCACAGCCAGGGGAGCCTGGGGGAACAGCCACCTCCCTGTGCCCCATCCAGGCTGCCAGGCTTGTCCAGGTGCCAGGCAGGAGATGCTGACATTGTCCTTCCTGGGGTACTGGCAGGTAGAGGAGGGCTTTGCAGTGCTGCACCAGGGAGGAAGGAAGGTGCATGCCTGGAGCTCGATTCTGAGCTGGCTCAGAAGCATTGGCCACTCTCAAATGCTGGTACCAGCAGGAGGGGGAAGCCCCTGGGAGATGCAGAGCCCCCTAACCTGGCAAGCTGCATTTAATGCATAAAGATCACAGGAGACACCTTGTGCCACCTCCCTGCCCCCAGCAAATAGATGAGCTCCAGGATCAGTGCCCAAACATGAGGAGGAAGAGCTGAGAAGCACCAGCCCCAGCAGAAGGGAGGCTCTGTCAGGTGAGGATGGCCACTGGAACCTGCAACATCACCACCTGCACCACTGCAGTGCAGCTGGGGACGTGTGCTCCTGCCCCCAGCCCCAGGCTGGGAACTTCCTCAGCATTCCCAGGCAAAACTGCTCACTCCCCTCATGACTGCTGAGACAAAACCTGCTCCTGTCCTCCCTGCAGCTCTCACAGACCTTGCAGGGAACAAAAATCCTTGAAGCCAGCAGCAAAAGCCTGGAAGTTTTTGTTCTTTTGTCCCGAGGTTGTGCAGCTCCTCTCTGAGGGGTTCAGCATTTGCCCCCCTCTTGCCACAGTGGCAAAAAGCAAAAGAAGGCAAAGCAGAGGTACCAGCTCTGGGTTTGTATCCCAAATGGGCTGCTTTAAACAGAAATTGAAGCCCAGGATGGAAAAGCTCCAAAACAAACCAATTAACTATCTAGTGAATAATTCATAAGACAAACAGTATTTCTTTTCCGCCCGAAATAAATGCAAATGGTTTATGATCTCCTCAAGCCTGTTTGTTCCCTGAAAATCTCCCCCAGCTCCTTCCTGACAGGTGAGTCTGGGCTGTGGTTGCAGGTCAGCAGCAGATAAGGATGTCTGGACTGTGCTGGCTGCTTTGGTCAGGGTGTTCAGACCTCCCAGCTGAGGGCTGCTCCACGACCTGACCCCTTTTTTTAACCCATCATTTTAACTACACTTAGAAATTCAAGCTGGTCTTTCTGCACAAAACCCCAGACCACCATTGACCATCTGTGTTTCCACAGTAACTCAGCGAGCACCTCCTACAGATTCAGGCTGGGAGCTGCCCCAGCACCAGCCTCCCATGACAGCAGCAGTGCAGGCAGCAGGGTGACACAGCCCAGGGGGACATCCCCTCCTACACTGCACTCCGTGGAGCTCTGACAGGCTCCAAGGGTGACACGGATCTGACAGGTCCCCAGAGCACTCAGGACACGGCTTTGAGCCCTCTAATGGTTTGCAACTCACAGCAGAAACTGATTGATTTGCAACCCAGGGCTTTAGCCAGTGGCACGTTCAGTGCAATAGAATAATTGCAGAGAGCAGATTAGCACTGTGAGGTAATGATCTTTTTGCCTGCTTTTCTTAGCCTGCCTCATCCATCGCTGTCCTGCGTAGGATTAGCATATGCCTCATTTTGGAGCAGACATTCTGGCTTTAAAGCCCAGCCCTTCGGATAATGGCAAAATGAAGACAGATAACAGCAGCCTCTGCCCTGGCACGGTGCTGTTGAGCCTGCTGAGATCCATAAATGGGGTGCTTGCTCCACTCCAGGCGGGCAGAGGGGCTCTTGGTGGCCAGAGGCAGCTGCCTGGAATTTCTGATGGAGATAAAGCCATCGTGCACCCTTCCAAATTTGCCCTAAACCAAGACACACGTGGACGTGCTTGCAGGGAGTATGTGAGCTGGCTTACTCCAGTGAGCTGGCTTTTCTCCAGCTTTTGGGGAGCTGCCTAGCAGGGTCACAGGAGAAAGTCTGCCCCTGCAGCAGGCAAGGGCTGGTGGAGGTACAGAGTGGATTTCTGCAGCGGGGAATGGCTGCTGCAGGATCTGTGGACAAGCTGCGTGGGAATTGCCAGCTAATTCAGAGCAGATGGGTGCCAGCACCACCTGAGCCTCCAGAGCATCTGTCCCTCCTGTGGCCAGTCTGTGCTGGGGGGAACAGTGCTCTCTTCCACACCAGGGAGAGGACAGCAGCACCCCAAGAGCTCCGTGCCATGGAGCAGAGCCAGCGCCGTGCAGCTAGGTGACAATGGGGACAGCCACACATCTAGGTGACAATGGGGACAGCCACGGAGCTAGGTGACAGTGGGGACAGCCATGCAGCTAGGTGACAGTGGGGACAGCCATGCAGCTGGGTGACACTGGGCACAGCCACACGCTGAAGGGGAGGGTAATGGGGGCACCTGGCAAGATACCCAGGGGGTGGCTACTGGGCCAGGGACACACAGTCACCTGTGCTCATGCTGAGCCTGACACCTCCTTCCCATCATTCCCCCTTTATTCAACACTCCTGCCTGGCTTGTGAGCCACGAGCAGTCACAGGGTCATGAGCAGCCAGTTATTAGTGCATTAGCACGGTGATTTTACACACACAGATCCGAGGGGTGTGGGCAGCAGGAGGGGGCAGCAGGGTTCCTCGTGGTGCAGGCAATGTCCCCTGGTTATTCCTGCTCTCTGAGGAGTAAATTGATGGATTCCTGCACAGCCCAGGCAGCTGGAAGGGCTGGGCAAGGAGGGCTTCCACCTGCCCAGGCTGCAGCAGGGGAGCCTGAGGGTTTTGAAGGGTTAGGACAGCACAGCAGGACATCAAGGCTTTAACTGCACAACAACTGACCTCGGTGGGATGTAGAAGGAACATTAAAAATGTTACAGTTGACCAGATACCTGCTGAATTAGGAATGCAAGAAAAGGGCTTTGTCGATGAGGCTGTGGAGGGGAAAGCTGAAGCAGAGGGGATGAGGATTAACACAGCTCTGGCAGAGGCTGCTGGGGTGTTACTGCAGGTTAGCAGAGCTACTGGAGCAGGCACAGCAGCAGCAGGAAAACAGACTTGGAGGGATTAATGAGCCAGGTGGGAGAAAGTGCTAAAATCCAGCAGGACAGGAGGCAGCAGGAGAATGCTAAACAAATCCACCATGATTGCATCTGTGAGCCTCCGAATGACACAGGGCAAGGGAAGGACTGCAGGGAGGGCTGAGGCTTTGAGACCTGGCAGGAGATGGAACACAGAGACAGCTGGCAAAGCAGCTCAGCTTCATCAGCCTTGGGGGGGAAAAGGGAAGAATGCAGGGGCAGGAAAGCTGAGCCACAGCCAAAGGCTCCCAGGGCTTGTGCAGATACACCTGTGCAGCAGCACCTCCATGCCCTAGAGCCCTGGCCCTGCTCTGCCAGTCTGTGCTCCTGAGTAATTAACTCCAAACTCAATCCTAACTCTGTCCTGTTGGAGAGGAGAGGAGAGGAGAGGAGAGGAGAGGAGAGGAGAGGAGAGGAGAGGAGAGGAGAGGAGAGGAGGCTTGGCATTTATCTGTGAGATCTCTGCCTCTCAGCTGTCCTTCCCCAAGGGGCAGGGGAGAGCTGGGTGCAGGGAGGCAGTGACACCGAGGGTGCCCTGGACACACACAGCTGTCTGCCTTTGAGTCTGTCAGGGAGGTGTCCCAGCTTGTTAAAATCCTGAGTAGAGACCAGGGGTAGATCTCCTTAGGATCTTGTGGCTGCTCCACCGGGCACCAAAGAAGTAAATAAAGATCTTATTGTAAAATAAAGATCTTACTGTAGTGCTGACACTTTCCCTGGAGGGTTTGGGACCCAAGAGGGGTGAGGAGGGGTGGCAGGGTCTGACCATGGGGATTGACTGTCAGAACCAGCACTGCACTACACAACAACCAGCAGGAGATGGGTGATGACAGCACATGGGTTCAGGAGGGTGTGCCAAGCTCTGGGGGATGAAGGGGAGGATAATGGGGACACCTGGCAAGATACCCAGAGGGCGGCTACTGGGCCAGGGACACACAGTCACCTGTGCTCATGCTGAGCCTGACACCTCCTTCCCATCATTTCCCCTTTATTCAACACTCCTGCCTGGCTTGACACGTTCCACAAGTGCTACCAATGCATGAAACCTCCCAGTCCCTTCCATTAGCTGCACCCAGGCCAGGTGTGGCCATGCACTGCTCCTCTCCAGCCCTGAGCAGGGGTGAGGTGCTGTCCTGCCTGGCCTGTGTCACCCCCACCTGACCCTGCTTGAACCATTAGGTAGGTGTTTGGGTCATGGCCAGAAGGCCACCATGCCTGCCCTGTGGCCCTCTGCAGCAATCACTGCCTGTATGGCACAAGGAGTCAGACCAGCAGGGCAGGGGAGATGCTGCAAACCCTGGTGTGAAAGGGGTTTTGGAGTCTCTAGGAATCCCCAGGCAGGCTGTCCACCACACAGCTGTGATATGAATCCCCTCCAAGGCTGGCCCCAAACCCCCAACCTCCCCTCCACCCCTCTCTGCCTCCACAGCACCGGTGCCTACCTTGGCGTCCAGGATGCTCGTCTCCACCCGGGCCACGCCCTGGTTCTCCCTGAAGAGCTGGATCTTGCTGACCTTGCTGAACTCTGACAGCACCGTGGTGAGGTTGGTCTTCAGGTCAATGACGTGGCTGATGCCGTGCCGGGGTCCCACCAGCAGGGTGGTGGCTGGCTGCTTCTCATCCTGGTGGACAGACAGACAGACAGACAGACAGGGGTCAACAAACACACCCCAGCGTGGCACAGGCTACACCTGGCTCCCTCCATGGAGCCAAGGCTCAGTGCTGGCTGTAGTCACTGCCTGTCGTGTTTTGGTTTTCTGAAGTTCTTTTCCCAGGGATGAAACTGGTAAACAAGAGCATGTTTGCCTAAACTCTCTTGTTTTTCACATTTCTCTCCTAAGGAGGAACTTTGCTTGTTGACCCTGCATGTGACCAGTGGGTCAAAGGATCCCACCTCTTAGGTGGGCACATTGTAGAAAGGTATAAAAATAGGTTTTGAAAAGAAACTGGCCCCTTTTTAAAACATCAGCCTTCTAAACAAAACTTGTGTCTTTCGTGTCCAACAGCAACAGCTGGCAGCTTGGGCAGGTCCAGGATTGTAGCCCTGGGTTGGTGTCTGAGCTGTTTTGGTTTCTCTTAAACTCTTCTCCCAGAGAGTTTTCTGTCAGCAAGAGACACGTTTTCCTGACTGTAACCTTTGTTTACATTCCTTTCCCTAGGAGGGACTTCTTCTTGATGTCCCTCTGCTCTGACCAACGTGACTGAAGAAATTTGTCTTTCTTCCACCCATTGGGTTGTTCTCTATAGAACAGTATAAAAAAGAAGAAATTACCAAAAATAAACAGAGTCATTGTCAGCCTTCTGAAGTCAAAGTCTGTGTTGTTGTGGTCTTTAACAGCGTCACTGGATGGCTCTTGGAGAGCAGTAGGTAAAGCTGCTGCCATCAACCTGCCTCCCTGAGCCCCTCTGCAGAGCTGGGAGTGGTGTGCAGGATGCCAAGGCTATTTAAAAGTCAAGCTCTGAACTGACTGTCCACATGAAATATTCAGGCTCACTGGTACCACTACACTGAAGTAAGTGTGTTACAAATCTGTCTGATCTGACATTGCCTCTGAGAGAAGGAAGCAAAGGAGGGAGTGAATATATTTCAGAAAAGAAGAAAAGACCAAAGCCTTGACTGGAAATTGGGATGTTTCTTGATCTGCTCTAAAAGGATGCTTCAAGC
The DNA here is from genome assembly GCA_016584745.2 of Phylloscopus trochilus trochilus. Lineage (NCBI taxonomy): Eukaryota > Metazoa > Chordata > Aves > Passeriformes > Phylloscopidae > Phylloscopus > Phylloscopus trochilus. Next base: position 5,918,683 of record WQNJ02000046.1, read on the forward strand.
CAGGCGTGGAGGGGAAGAGGAGCTGGGCAGAGCATTGCAGAAGATAATAAGGGAATACTTTTTACCACTTCAACACAGTTCAACACACAGGCTGGCTCAGAGGCATTGCTTTGGTGTCAGAGATTTAAAAAAAAAATGCTGTCTACTCAGGCAGTGTCAGGAGCAGGCTCTGACTGCTCTGCCATGGCACCAACTGATTTCCTGCAGGCAGCCCTTTGAGCTGTGAGGTGAGGGGCAGAGCAGACCACAGGCTGAACCAAAGAGATGGAACCCAGCAGGCAAAGCAGGGGAAGCCAGGGAAGTGCTGAGACCATGGGTGAGGTAAAGGGAAGGATGGCAGAGAGGGGACACCCACATGGGGACCTCTGGGTGGGAGGCGGAGTGAGAGGGATGAAGGGGTGAGCCAGGCAGTGGGGAGCCTTTGTGGGAGCCTTTCCTCCTGCTGAGGAGGTTTGGGTGAGCAGGGGAGGTGAAGGATTGCTGTGGCACTGATCAGGCTCCAGCACCTGTGACAGAGGCAGCAAGCCCAGCCAGGGCTGTGTGGGACAGCAGGGAATTCAGTGGCCTTTGCCAGGAGTTGCCCTCCTCCAGGATGGATGGCAGGATGTGCTGGGGCACGACTGAGCTACAAACACATGCCTGAAACTACTCCAGCCTCACTGAGCAGGTCATCTTGCTGCCCCACGGGCTGGCAGAGGAGATCCTGACCCTGCAGACCTGAAAGTCCGACCTATGGACAGCAGAGGCTCCAGAGGTGTTGTATTCCTCTGGGGAAATGGTTTTTCCCCAGAAACACTCCCAAAGACTGTAACATTTAGTTTAACCCTACCTGTCCCTTATCTCTGACCTATGGCTCTGTGCCAGCTATCCATCCCAAGACAGAGACCAGATAAAAACCCCTGCTCCTCCTTGTTCTCCCTCTTTGCCCCTGGGACTCCCTTCAGGAATAAAGCCTTGGAACATTCCCCTGAGGTAAGAGCCTCTTTTAGATCTTTCACCCTATCCTTGAAGCATATCCCCCCAAAGCTCCCCAGAAACTGAGCTAGCCCAGCAGCCAGGGGGGTGGGCAGGGGGGTAGCACTTCACACAGGCTTTTCTGGGTGGGCTTGGAGCTCAGCAGGGCAGAGCAAGAGACTGAGGGAAGTGATTTCTGTGGGAGCCACACGTCCCCTGGCTCCCCCCCAGGCCAGAGGCAGGAGCAGGCACCTCCCAGCCCAGCCTGAATTACCGTACCAGTCCCACCGTGTTGAAGAGAACCCCAGCAAAGGTCGGCAGCTCGTTCAGGATCCTCAGGTATTGCAGCTTTGCCTGGGCTGTGGAGACCTGACAAAACACACCACACAGGTGATCACCACCAGCACAGGGGGAAGAGATGCAGGAGGCTGGGGCAGGCTTGGGGGCTCTCAGGCAGGGGTGACAACAGCAAATTGTCAGGCAGCTCTGGGCACGGGCTGTGCTGGCAGCGAGTCTGAGCTGTGGGTGAGGGGGGTCTCCACTCCCCTGCCATCCTGGGCAGCTGTTGGGAGGTGGCTCAGAGCAGAGGCACAGCCAGGAAGGAGCCCCAGTGCTTGATGTATAACCCCCCTGAGATGCACAACCCTCCCTCCCTCCCTGGGGAGCTGTGAAGGCTGCAGGGACCAAGGCAATGGCTCAGCAGCTGCCTCCAGAGCTTTCCAGGCCCAGCAGCAGAGATAACAATGAACTGATGTGTGTCACTTCAGCCAAGCTTCAGCTGATCCCAGCCCTGATCCTCGCTGCACTGCCTGCAACCCAGATCAGCTCTTGAAAGTGGATTCAGGAGAGAGTCTACCTGGCTGTCTGGGATTTATCTCCCATCCCTGGGCAGTTAATAACAAAGCCCCCAAGAAGCTGGGGACAACAGGCTGGGCTGGAGGGCAGTCCCACCCCAGCAGCCCTGAACAGGGGCTGGGTGGGCTGGGCTCACCTTGGAGCCGCCAGGCTGGTGCTGGTGGGCTTTGAGCTGCTGCGAGAGGGATTTCCGGAGGCTCTTCTCCTTGATGAGCTGCAGGAGCGAGGGGGGCAGGAAGGGCTCCAGGCCCCACTCCTTCCTGTGGGGAGGGAAGCCTGCATGAGCTACCAGGTCAGAGACACTGCCAGCGGGCAGAGAGGGATAGAAAGCTGTCCCAGAGCATCCTCCTGCCGTCAGAGGGAGCTGGAGCCACACCAGCACCTTCTTGGTGCCAGCAGCAGCCCCCAGCTCAGGTCCCCAAGGGGATGGGACCCCAGGCTGGTGACACAGCTACCAGCATCAGGCTGGGGAACAGCAGTGCCACGCTCTGCAGCAGACCCCCAGCTCCCACTCACCTTCATGTAAGCTCAGGGGATGCAGGGCAAATTCCCAAACTGCTTTTGGGGTGCTCTGGGGGTGACCCCTCCCTCCTTCCTCCCTGCATAGATGGGCTGGGTGTGGGTTTAGGTTCCCCAGTAGCCACGGGAAGGCTGAGCCAGTGCTGCACAGCTCGGTGACAGGCTGAGATTACACAGCCACATCTCCTTGCCTTGGATGCAGGTGGAAAATCAGCCCAGGGTTCCCATGGAAATGATCCTGGGCTCACAGCAAATGTCCCCAGCCCTGGCTGCTGCATGCAGGTAGGTGGATGTCAGTGTGAGGGGGTCTTACACAGCCCCAAGGGGGGACCAGGGGCTGGCTGTCACTGCTGCCAAGCCCCTGAGCCACTGCCCAGCTCAGGGTGGGGCTCCCAGAGCATCTGATGCTCCGCACCCCAAATCATGGCTGTGACACAGGGACACAGGGAAGGGACAACAAAGGCAGGCTGTGTGGATGCCTGGGGACAGGGAGGAGGACTCACTCCACGTTCTTGAGGGAGACCTTCTGGCTGGGGCGGGTGGCTGAGACAGTGATGTAGATGTGGAGGGCAGCCAGCCCCAGCAGCATCTCTGGCTTGGGCTCCGTGCCGAAGCGCTCTCTGATCACGTCGTTGCGGCTCTGCGGGAGGGAGGAGAGGTGTCCCCACACAGCCATGGGGACAGGGCACTGCCCCCTGAGGGTTGCTGCCACAGGGCACAGCCTTGGCAGAGGTGTGGGCTGTGAGCACCACCAGCTCCCAGTGCCTACCTGGATGTACAGGTACTCGAAAGCTGCGGGGTCCCGGCGCAGCAGCTCCACGGGGTCCTTGGGGAAGAAGCTCACACGGAAGAGGCATCTCATGCCGTGGTAGTGTGTTCTTTGCACAACCTGTGGCAGGAGCAGAGGGGAGCAGTGAGCCCAGGAACCATTGGCTGCAGGGCACTGTAGCCCTGGTTGGTGCCTGTGATGTTTTGGTTTCTCTGAAACTCTTTTCCCAGAGAGTTTTCTGTCAGCAAGAGACACGTTTTCCTGACTGTGACCTTTGTTTACATCCCTTTCCCTAGGAGGGACTTCTTCTTGATGTCCCTCTGGTTTGACCAACGTGATTGAAGAAGTTTGTCTTTGTTTCACCAATTGAGTTGTTCTGTGTAGAACAGCATAAAAGGGAAGAAATTGCCAGAAATAAACAGAGTCATTGCCACCTTCTGAAGTCAAAGTCTGTGTCGTTGTGGTCTTTAACAGTGTCAGGACACAACATGCCCTCTCCTTTCTTCTGGCATGATATTTGAATTCTCACCTCCATGCATCACCTTTCATCCCAGCATTCCTTGGTGTGCCAGCTTTGCCTGGTGCTGTAGGGTTTATGCCACTAATGTTTGCTCCACCATCCCCATTTTATCCCTGGTTCTGTGCAGTGCCAGGGATAAAAGAGCTTGTGGGCTCTCCCAGCCAAGGACGCTCATGAGTGCCTGCAGCTGCCCAGGCTGGAGCACAGAGCAGCTCCATGGTGCTGTCAGTGTGGGATGGATAAAACCCTGACTGTCTCCGTCTCTGGCCACCCTTTTCACCCCTGAGCCTGCAGGACCATGCCAGAGGCCAGGAGAGGCTGTGCCACCCCACAGGACAATCCCAGCCAAACCCCATGCTGAGGGAAGAGGAGGCTCTCTGTGCCCAGCCCCTCACCTGGGCCCTCCCACACCCAGCAGCTTACGTGGGCCAGCGGCTGCTTGTCCTGGAGCAGCAGGAAGCGGTGGCTCTGCTCCGGGCTGGAGTACTCCAGGACCAGGGCAAAGTGCTCGATGTGTCTCAGCGACAGGCGGTCCTGCAATGTCACCATCACGTCCTGCAAACGCCAGGGACAGCCTTGGGTGCGAGGCACTGGCTGCTTCCTGAGGGGGAGCTGGTGAGATACTCTCCTGCCTGCCCCCTGGGGTCCTGTGGCCAGCTCAGTTTCCTTGGAGGAATATCTCAGGGGAACAGGGCAAGAGATTCCAAAAGAGGCTCTCACCCCCTGGGATCAGTCCAAGGCTTTATTCCCAAAGGGTTCCAGGGCAGAGAGAGGGAACAAGGAAGAACAGGACTTTATCTGGTCTCTGCTCAGGAGAGATAGCTGGGCCTGAGCCAATAGGGTCAAGATAGGAAGGAAGGGTCAAACTCCATGGTCACAGGCTTCAGGGGGTTCTGGGGGAAAAACCATTCCCCAGAGGAATGCAACAATCTGGGACCTCACTGAGAGCCCACTCTTCCCTGGCAGCTGGGGCTGTGCAAGGATGAGGCTCAGAGGGTCCACAGGATGGTACCCATGACCTTGCAGGGGGAGGTGACCAGCAGTGACCAGAGCCCCAGCACCTGGGGTAACACCGTGGTGGTGCTGGGGTGGAGCTGGCCCCTGGCAGGGGGACTCGCAGGAGCATCCAGCCTGGCTGGAGGGCAGGCTCACAGCAAGGAGAGAAGTCAGGAGAGGCAGCAAAAGCCCATCCCTGGCAGCTGCAGAGCGTGCTGCCTGGGGAGGCAGACGGGCCATCCATCATGCCAGGGCAGCTTGCAGCCAGCCCCTGTTCGTGCTTGGGAAGCAGGAGAGGGAAAATGGCTCGGGCAGGTGGGAGGGGAGCAGTGCCACGGTGCCCGGGGGGACGGGAGGGGCTCACCTTCACAGTGGTTCGGCCATCGAACGTGAAGGATTTGATCTGCCCGTTCTCCAGGAAAACCTTCAGCACGTTGGGAATGAGGAGAAGAGCTTCTTTCTTCAACATGTCCTGGCATGTGGGGCCGGCAAAGGGGGAGGCGAGGAGGGTGTGGGGCACGGAGAGACGGAGGGAGGGTGGGGACAGAGAGAGAGTGTCAGTGATGGAGCGCTGGTGGCATCCTCTGCTGCTCTGGGCTTTTGTGCTAAGAGGCACATTTCCCCTGAAAACCCGGCATTCTGTTGAGCCATCAAGAAGCACAGAGCTGAGGCAATTCAGAGCTGCCTGACAGACTCAGCTCCCAGCAGCTGCAGTGGGAGCAGAGCATCTTGCTCTGTCCAGCACACCCCGGTGCCCGTGCCTGGCAGCCTGTCCCGCTCCCCAGCTGCTCTCCCAGAGGGGAGGTATGGCTGAGGTGGCTCAGAGCTGATCCCCCTTTCCTGACCCTCACCCCAAGCCTATCCCCCCCCTCAGCCATGCACATCCCCTCTGCAGGAAGTTGGGAGAAGGCTGATTTTATTTGGTGAGAAGCATTTCAATCAGATAATTACCTAATTGATTTTGCTTAAAAATAGAACGTGCTAGAAGCTCTTTACAGGCTGCTTTTTTTTTTTTTTTTTTTTTTTTTTAGTTTTGTTTTGTTGTTAACAAAACCTTTCTGCAATTAAGAGATAAAAGCGCTGGGCTGGAACTCTTCAGCTTCCACAGCCATTCCAGCAGTGCCCTGGTCACCCTGCCCCACATACAGGCACTCCAAAGCTTTTGGGATCAGGCTGGAAACCAGAGAGCTTCATTAGGGCAGGCACTGGCATTGCTTGGATGCCTCCCCTGGGTGCTTAGGGGGACTCAGTTGGTTTCTAAGGCCAGTTTTTGGGGCTCCTTCAGAGGAACAAGGGAGGGACCAGAGAAAGTGACCCAACACACTGACTGTGCCCTGTGGGGCTCCCCAGGCCAGAGAGCTGCTGGGAAGCAGCAGAGCTGGGAGCTCTCTGCTCCCCAGGCAGAGAGCCCAAATCAGGGAAGAGAAGCCCTGTGGCCCCCAACCACCTCCCACCCCATCCATGGCCCTGGGGACACCTGCAGGGGCTGAAGCCCAGAGGGAGGCAGGGCAGCACTTACTGGGTCTGTCTCGCCGACCGACACCTGCTCTGAAAATCGGACTTTGGCCGGGTTGGACCTGAGCTTCGCCTTCTTGGCTGCGCTGATGAAAGCGGATTTGGGAGACTGGAAAGAGAGCACTGAGTAAATCACCTGCCTGCCCCTGGAGCCACGGTGTGGAGAAAGGCAGACACGGGGCCTAGAGGGGCAGACACCTCCTCTGGAGCCACGGTGGTGATGGGGAGCGAGCAGCAAGCCGTGAAATGGGGAGGGTAGGAAGCAAATCCCCTTGGCTGTGGTTACACAGCACTGCAGGCAGGGCCAGAAGGATGAGCAGCAGCCCCTGAAGTCACACCAGCAGCATCAGTGTGGCAGGGAGGCTGCACCCCAGTGAGAAACTCTGCCTGGCATGTCTTGTACAGGCTGAGCTCCAGCAGATGTCAGCCAGGTCTTGCTTGGAAGGCACTGGCACCAGTTGGATGAGAGAGATGAACCCCTTGGATGTGGGTTTGCTGCCCCAGGGAGATGGCAAGAGCCTGGGCATGCCTGCAGGCTGTTCTGGTGGCAGTGCCTGCTCACACTCCAGCACAGAGACAGTGCCACAGAGCTGTGTGTGTCTGATGGTGCCAGCACCAGCTGAGCCGCCTGCCCTGGCTGGCAGCCACCCCAGGCCAGGAGGAAAAAAGCTTTTTTGGAGTGTGGCACACGCCTCCTCTGCTGACAGAGCAGCTCTGGGTGGGGGCATTGCCTTCCTGGAGAGGAGGGGAGCACAGGGGAGCTCTCACACTTCTCTCCTTCCCCAACATCAAAGACCTGGTGAAGCACAAACGGTGCCTCTGGTGTGACAGTTCGCTCTGCCCCAGTGCCACGGGCGCCGAGCCCCAGTGCACCATCGCTGCTGGTGCCAGCAGCACCTCCAGCCCTCCTGCAGCCCGCCCCTCCCAGCTCCCCAGGGGCTCCTGAGTCAGCAGCGACCCCTCCCTGCCACCTCTGGCACGATGGGCTCCTCCACCAGACACACCTATGGGTTTGGGAATGTTTTCCCTCCCTCCCTCCCGGTGACAAGGGTGGGGAGATGGCTGCACGCCCGCTGACCCCAAGGGGCTGTGGCAGCTCTCACACCCAACAGCTTGGAAGAGCCTTGGGGTGGTGGGACAATGGTCCAACAAATCAGTTGAGCTGCCTGAGTGGTCTCCCAGGGTCTCCAGGGACCCTGCCTCAGTCTCCAAAAGGGCTTCTCACCCCTGACCTGGCTCCCCTGGAGCTGGCCAGGGCCCTGCCAGTCTCACCTGGTGGGTGTGCAGGACTGTGAGGATGATGAAGTCCTCGGCCTTCCTGTGACAGAAAGGAGAAATGAAGATGGGTGGGACCTTATGGTGATGGACCTCAAGATGTGCAACTGGCTACTGAGAGCACATCCCACCCTTCCCAGCCCCCTCTGTGGGCTCCTTGGGGTGCTTGAAACATGGCTGTGGACACTTTCCCACTTCTTGGCCAGCTGGGAACGGCTGTGACACTTGCTCCAAGGCGCTCCCCCTGCTCAGGCTGAGAATTCCCCACCCCAGCAGTGACCACTGGTGACGTGGGTGTGCACTGACACCCCAAGGCTTTGATATGGGCACAGCAGCCTGGCGTGAGCCCCTCCCCAGAGGCGATGAGGGACAAGTGTTGTCCTCACCTGACAAGCTCGATGAATCTCTCTCTGGGGGCTTCACTCACATCCTCATCGTTGATGGCCAAGATCTGGTCTCCTGGCAGGAGTTTATCCTCAGAGGGGCCGCCTGCCAGGAGAGAGGGTCAGGCCCAACCCAGGCATCCCGGAGCTGCGGGGTGGAGGGGAAGCAGAAGGGTCCCAAGCATCCCCAAAGCATTTGCCCACGCAGGTGGCTGTGGAGGACAGCCTGCAGGCCCACCAGAGGGGACAGGAGAGGACAGAAGCCGGGGGAGGGGGGTGTCCCAGCGGGGGGGAAAGCGCCGCTGTGTTCTCTGGCACGCTGCAGCCGTGCCCAGGAGCAGCCCCACGCCCTACCTGCCGCCACCGAGCGCACCACCACCGGCCTCTCGCTGCCAGCCACAAAGCCGAATCCGTAGAGGGGGTGGCGCTGGACCGTCACCTGTCGGAGCGTGTCCGAAGGCAGCTGCCCACATTCCATATCATCGCCACCAAGCTCCTCCGGCATCACATGGCTGCGCTGCAAGCACAGGGACAGGCTGCGATGAGCCCGGCAGCACGGCCGGCCCTCGGGGGGGACAGCCCCGCTCCGCCTGCAGCGCTCCCGGAGCTGCCAGCCCCTGCCTGGCACAGCCACAGCCCCCTGTGCCTGTCCCTGCCACAGCACCTGCAGCTCAGGCAGGGGGACTGTAGCCCTGGTTGGTGCCTGAGATGTTTTGGTTCCTCTGAAACTCTTTTCCCAGAGAGTTTTCTGCCAACAAGAGACACGTTTTCCTGACTGTGACCTTTGTTTGCATTCCTTTCCCTAGGAGGGACTTCTTCTTGATGTCCTTCTGGTTTGACCAGTGTGATTGAAGAAGTTTGTCTTTGTTTCACCCATTGGGTTGCTCTCTGTAGAGCAGTATAAAAGGGAAGAAATTCCCAGGTAATAAACAGAGTCATTGTCAGCTTCTGAGTCGGAGTCTGTGTCGTTGTGATCTTTAACAGCATCAGGGGGACATCTATGGAGATGCCACAGGGGTAAATCACACCCAGCACCTCAGTGTCCCATCCCCTGCCCCAGCACTGCACTTCCTCTGATTGGGCATCTGTGTGGGGTAAACTGCTGGTGGTGTGGGTCTGGCCACTCCCTGAGGGTCAGGGGGCACAGCAGCCCTGGCACAGCCAGAGAGCTCTCTCTGCCATTCTGCAGAGCTTTAAGAGCAAACTGATGGGTTGGCTTATTCACGTTGTGTAACACAGCTCAACAATATCAGAGGGAAGTGACAACAACTTCAGCCAGCCTAAAAACCGGGGTTAAGGCAGGCTCAGCTGTGGTACCACAGCCAAATCTCCACCATCAGCCCAGGGACTCCTTGGAGTGGAGATGACCAGGAGATGGGAAGATCCAGCCCAGGGCAAGGTTGTGTCAAAGCTGCCTTTGGCACCCCTGAGCAGTGCCAGCCGTGGCTCCAGGCTGTGAGCCTGCTTTGGGGGAGCAATCCCAGCACCACGGGATGGCCACGGAGCACAGCACAGATGGCAACACGCAGAAAAACAAAGTGGTGAACGTGCTGTTGTTTCTGTGCCGCTCATTGCTTGTTCCTGTCCAGACTATTTAGTCTATTTAAAAGAGATTCTTCCTGGCCTTTTGACAACACACCGATTGCTCCATCTCTTATCAGTTTAGGACTTGATGCATCACCCATCTAACGCTATCTGTCTGCATTTCTGACACCCCCAGCCGCTCCCAGCGCTGCATTTGGCACCGGCTGCAGAGCCGGGAGGGACAGCACGTGGGGCTGGAGGGGACAGGAGCTCCACACCAACTCACAGAGCTTGGGGCTTGAGGACATCGCTGCCAGCAAAGCCAGCCCTCTGCCGAGCCTGATCCCCAGGGAACCACCCCGAATCCTCGAAGGGAGGGTGCCATGCCTGCCTCGGGAGCCAGGGGAGCTCTCAGCACCGGGTGAGCCTGCCCGGGGTCAGGGGTGCAGCGCTGTGAGCTGTGCTCTGCGGTGATGGGATGTCACCACAGCCGGGTGACCCATTCCCAGCGCCCAGCCCGTGGCTTTCCCCTCCCACCTGCACACTGCATGAAGAAAACAGCGAGGCCTGGGGAAGGGAAAGGAACTAGTGAGGAGCAGCAGGGTCTGTGCACCCCCCTGAGCACGGGCAGTGCCGCACCCATCAGCGCTCCCAGCAGGAGCAGAGCCAGCCCCATCACCAGGAGAGTGCAGCTGCAGGGAAGCACAGGCGAGACCATCTCCCCAGCGACTGTCTCTGCGCCGCCTCATTAGCCGCTCTGCTACTCCCATGAGCGTTCAAAAGAACAACAGTAACAACCACCACAAAAAAAAAAAAAAAAAAAAAAAAGAATCACGCGATCCGACCAATTTTCTCAAACAAGCGTTATCCGAGGCCATTGTGTGCGGCTGAAAAGGCGACTGAATGCAGCACTGCGCCTCCGCACGCCTGGCGTGGCCGGAGAGAATGCCAGAGACGGAGCTGGCCGCCACCAGACAGCAGTCACCGAGCTGCTGGCTTCCCAGGGGACACTCACTCCTCCTTTCGTCCCACCCCTGCTGCCCACAGCACTTCCAGCCCCGCCATCCGCAAGCCCCCGCAGCAGATGAACACCAGGATGAGCAGCGGGGCTCCGAGCGCTGGGATGCCTCGGGGATGGGGCTGAGCTGGGTGCGGTGGCTCCGGGGAAACAGAGGCAGGGGTTTGCTCACCCAGTCACAGAGCAAAGTGGATGGCGAGTCCCAGACCAGAGCTGTACCCAGCTGTGTCCCCAGATGTGTCCTCCTGTGTGCAATCGGGGCGTCGGGGTCACCCTCGCTCCTGCCCACGGAACCCCTGGCTGGGTGACCGCCCGGGACCAGGGAGAGCGGCGTCTCCCGCAGCCGAAATTACCATCAGAATTGGCTGGCCGGGAAATCTTTGCAGCTTTAACGGACAAAAGGGAAAGAAAGCACACCTCACTTCAGCCACAGCCAGCCTGCCATCCGGCGTCAAAGGGAAGAGGGGGATAAAGAGGTGGATACTGACAATAAAAACTCCTTTACCGGCCTCTTAAGCTGCTCCTCTCTTGATAAGACCTGGATGCTGCAGAAGCATTACCAGGAAATTAAATAAAAGAGGACGAGCGTCCTCCTAAGCAGGACTTATCCGCTCCTGGAGCAGCAGTAATGTGCTCAGCAGCAGGTACAACATGCCTTCTCCAAGCTGTGGCTCTGAACGTCCTTCCTGCGGCAGCTTTTCCAGTCTCCCAGCTCCCCCATGGGCTTGGGGATTAACGTGTGCTCACCCTGGATCAGAGTGAGAGGTCAGAGAGAACCAGCAGCAGCACTGCGTAAGGTAGCTCTCTCCCTAACAGTGGTAACTGGCTGCACCCCAGGAGCCATTGCTTCCCTGGAGCCTGATTTTTTTGTGTGTGTGTGTTATTTCTTTTAATTTCTGGGCAGAGAGCTGCGCTGGGCTGCAAAGCTTGCAGCCCCGCTCTTGGGGAGCTGAGGATATGAAACAGTTCCTGGAGCTCAGCAGCTCTGGGGCCATCAGCAGCACCCAAACCCAGCCTCACCCCAGGGCCACTGCTTGGGGAACACCTGCCACCAGCTTGGTGGGCACAGAGCAGCTCTGACCCATTCCACTGCAGGGAGGAGATGGCTGTTTATGTCCCTGTCCCCACTCTGCTTGTGTCCTTACCTGCCTGCTGCCCACCCTTAGCCCGAGAGCCTGCTCTGCATCCCCTGCTGTCCTTGGGGAGCACCATGGCACAATGCCACCGAGGCACAAAGTCATTGGAAAACAGCAGAAAGCAAAAGGACTTATCAGGAAAACCCCTCTGTGCCCAGCAGGAGCCCACCACAGACGTGCCCCTGTGGGAGCACCTGGCTCTTCACAGCGATGTGGCTGATGTGGCATGAGGAGATCCCACTGCTGAGGCTGGGACACTCATCTGCTGTGCTCAGAGCTGACACTGATCTGGTCACACTCTGCCACCCAAGGGAAGAGAGACATCAGCTCTGTCCAGTCATTGCCCATCACTGTACCCCCATGGCCAAGGGATGTGCCTTCAGCTCCCTGAGCACCTTCAGACCTCCCTGCCACAGAACAGGGCTGAACACAGAGCCCTCATCCCCCCACAAACAGATAAAGGCAGAACAGGAGTTACTCCAAAAGCTGACACATACATTTTTAATTTCCTACCGCAATAAATCTCTGCTCCCTCTGAGGACTGATTTTCTGCCTTTGCTCTTAATGCTGACTGGCCATCTGCCACCAAAACAAACCAGTACCACCTGCCTGGGAGGAACGATGGTCTCCATCTACCCAGGAGGCTCACACCATTTCCAGCTGCCTTTAAACAAGAGGCACCAGGTGAGAGAACACTGTGCAGCTGAAGAAGGGCTCACAGCTCAGCTCCAGGATGGGGATTGGGCATGGGAAGGTCTTGACCCTCCTGCAGAGGGGCAGTTTGCAGAGGTGGGTGCCAACTCTCCTCTCCCCTTTTCTCTGCTGCTGTGAACGACCCAAGAACAAACAGAGCCCATGGAGTCCTGCCTCTCCTCCTGCAAAACCATGCCTGGCTCCTCCATCTGCCAGGCTGCAGTTGGTGAGCGGCTTGTGAGGCATGTGGGATCCTGAGCACGTGTGGCAGCGGCAGGAAACGCCGGGGAGCGGGCCAAGGAGTGTTTTTATGGGGAGCATATGGCAGCTCCAGCCTCACACCCTGTGGGGCTGCCAGGGCACCTGGGGACCAGCAGTGGGGACAAGAGCAGAGCAGGCAGAGCTGGCTGGCAAGGGAACCACCACGATGTGCATCCCTGCTCCATCAGCCCGGCAGGCACACGGGCACCTGTTGCACTGTGGCAGTCGACATGGACACTGCACTCGAGGTGCTTCATTAGAATCATCAGAAGGCTTCAAGTATCAGCACCTTGATATTCAAAAGTCTCCTGTACCTTTTCTCTGTATCCTCTAAGAGCAGCTCCACACAGCTCTGGCTCTGTCTCTGTTTCAGTTCCAGCTTGCTCTTTCCTGTCCCTGTCCCAGCCACCTAACCCTGTCTGTCCCACATACAGCAGCTCACCTTTTCCGTCCCTTGCACAACCTCCTGTCCCCAGCTCCTCACAGCACAGCCAGCAGACTCCAACTGACTCTTCCCAGCTCACTCACTCTTTATCACACCCATGGCTGTGAGGGCAAGGCTCTTTCTACACTAGGATAATCAACACAGGTAAGAGATCAGGGGGAGACTGCCTTCAGCAGCAGCTCCTTTTGTCTCCCCACAGGAACCTTGGAAGATGCCATTTGGCCCAAGTTTAGGTGTCAGACACCCCCAGCACAGGCAAACAGCTGCTGTGCTTCCAGAGCACTGAGGAGCTGCTCGGTCACAGGGAGCCTGGCAGCCCTGTAATGCTGCCACTGCTTTGGCAGGGTTGAAAAGATGACTGAAGCGAGGAGAGCTGGAGTGAGGGGTGCCAGCCTGGCTGGGACCAACACTGAGGGCAGCAGAGTAGCCCTGGCCTTCATGGGTGAAGTCCTCCATAGACCCAGCCTGGAGAATGCAGCCTGCACAGGGCTCTGCCCACAGCTTTACCCCCCATGCTCCAGCTTGGGTTTGCTGTCAGCGTTGGGAAGCAGTTTGAAACCAGCAGAGCTCCTCTGAGGGGTTGGCTCTGGTGCTGGCTCTGCCCTGAGCTGGCAGGCGAGCCAGGCACGCTGCTGGTACAAAGGTGGGGAGCCAGATGGCACCAGTCTGAGGGCACAGACAGCCCTGGCTGGCAGTGCAGGGACAAGCAGACAGTGAGCAGTGTCCAGCAGAGCTGCTGGAGAAGCTCATGAGCAGCCAAAGGCAGCTGTAAATAACGGAGCAGCCGCCGCAGCCTGGCTCCGGGCAGCAGCTGCAGCTTTCTGCTGCCCAGCCTGCAGCTTCTTAAATGGTCCTGGCATCTCAGCTAGAGATAAACACAGGCAGAGGGGCCAGGAGGCCTCCCAGGAGGGTTGGGGACTAGTTGGAAATCCTGTTGTATCCTGGGGGTGGTAGAGATGGATTTCTTGCCCCCGGCAGGGAGTGGAGCCAGCTCAACAAGGTGCTTGGGGCAAGGGGCGGGGGGCAAAATTATCAAAACAACGATGCCGATTACGAAAAATAGAGTATAGGCATGGCTAGCAAAGACCCTGTGTGTCACCACAACCTCCAGCCACCCTCAGGTCACCAGAAAAACCAGCTTCTGCACAGGAAGAGGCAGTCCTGAAGCCAGCCCTGTGAGACATGGCCAGATGCATCACAGAGAATCTGAAGCTCAGCCTGTATCACACCTTCCACAGGCAAACAGGCACAGACATTGCCTTCCCCAGCTAACACTTGGGATCTCCAGGCTGGAAAGGAGAGCAGGGACCAGGATGGTCCCTGAAAGCAGCCTGACACTGGGCAGGGAGCTGGCACTGCATGAGAACTGGAAGGTACTGTGGAAGGAGGTTTGAGACATGGAAAAGGCAGCACTTTGCCACACAGAAACCAATTAATCCAAATTAATCCCAGGAGATCTGTGCCACAGGATGCTGGGGAGGCTGGAAGTTCAACTGGGTTTGAAAAGCAATTTCCACCTACTAAAGCCAGAGGCCTCCACAGTTCCCATGCTGTGGCTTGCCAGACCCTGGGAGAATTTCCACCAAGAGTTGTCCCATCAATGGGCAGCAGGAGAGGGGAGCTGAGCCCCCCTGGCTGGCAAAGTGCACGTGAATGGGCTGCCCAAGGTGCACCTGAGTGTGGCAGGGATGGGACCCCAGTTGCACGTGCCCAAGTGTGCCAGTGGATGCCTTCAGGAGCCCTCTAGGTCCAGGGCAAGCACCCAGCACCTGCAGGAGTGAGATGATGACAACCTCCAGGTTGTTCACTCACACAGCCTGGCCATGCCTGCACAAATTTGGGACAGGCTGGGCTGCTGTGGAACCTGCACCTGTGCTGCTGTGTCTAAATGCACCCCCCACCCCAAGACAGTGGGTTCCCTCATTGGTGCAAGTTTCCACCCCATTACAAACACCATTCTCCTCCAAATTGTTTTATGCTATTACAAACACCATCCTCCTCCACCAAGTTGTTCAAACCAGGGGCTCCCACTCAGGTAAAAAAATTCTCCTCCAATCTTTCCTATGGTTTTTGGCTGTTTAAGGGATTTTTGCTCTCCCCAGCTGGAGAAGAGGATCAAAGCAAAATCCTTTAGCAGCAGGGTCAGGCTCAGAAGGCTCGTGCTCCTGACTCACCCAGCAGCAGGTAGAGGGCCATGGGGCTGCTGGCAAAGCTGGGCAGAGCTGGAGAGCCTGGGCTGGAGAAGAGGGACTTGAGACAGGCAGGGCTTCCCTTGCAGGGCTCTAACCAATCTGCCTGCAGTGAGAGAGGGTGTGAGGAGGAAAGCCTGTCTCCTCTCCAGTGCATTGAGAACACGCCCTGAGCATGGGCTGCAAAGCCACACCACGGCACAATTTTTTTTAGAGCATCTTTCTTTACATTTGGGGATGCCCAAGCTGCTGGGCACTAATCTGGGGCCTGGGAGAACCTGGTTTCCAGGCCCCTCCTCTGCCACCATCTGCTGTGGTGACCATGGGCATGTTACCTTGCTCCTCTCTTCTGTGGTGCTCCACTGGTGCCAGCAGGCAGGAGCCCCCCCGCTTTGCCCAGCCAGGCAAGACTCAGAGGGATTTTTGTCTTTGTGAGGACTATGGAAATACAATAAGCAGACAGTCAACACTGGGATAAAATGAGATGAACACATAAGAGGATTAATCGGAGATAAGAGGCAATAGAATAAAATTTGCAGCATTTTTCTCCATTATTTGTTTGATGCTCAGCTGCATGATGGGGGCTTGGAGCGATACCAGTTCCCCACCTCAGCCTGGCCACTCTCTGCCTGTCTGCCACTGCTGCAGTTTTAACTCTGTCTTTTATTCACTTTGCTTTCTGGTGGTACTGGAGGCAAACGTGGCCCCGTGGGGAGGAGGGGGACAACACCAGCCCCAGGTGCTCCTGCACCTCTCATGCTGGCACAGGCAGCTTGAACCCCAACTGAGCCTTTCCTGCAGGAGCCCCCAAGTGCACCCAGCATGTCCCCAGAGCCTTGTGTTCCTCAGGGACAGGGTCTGGCTGCTGCAAGGCACGGCAGCTCCTCTCCAGCAGCAGGAGAATGGCTGCCCCCACACCTGCCTGGGCTCCAGGCACCCTAGGCCCACCTTGTTCCAGCAGATTTGCAGGAGGAGAAATTTACTGCCGCATATAAAGTTCAGGGGGGAGTTAAATAAGGAGGGAGATTTACACATCCTTTACATTCCATTAGCGAGCAGGCACAGCCTGCATCCCCTCCCAGGCATCAGGGAGGAAGATTCAGGGAAGCTGTCAGCCCTCCTCTCCCACAGCTGGCAGAGAGGCTTGAAAATCCAATCAAGCACTTTCCTCTGGGCCTTCAGGAATCCCAGGACCTTCGCTGTGGATTTACAGCGAGCAATTTCCTCAGTGGATGACTCGGGCTCCTATCTCCACCCAGCACAGCGCAGAGCAGGGCAGGGAAGGGACCTGGGGTGAGGAATGCCAGAGGAGGCAGGACAGCAGGAGAGATAACACCATCCCCAGCCCGGACGGTGCAGAGGGAGCCTGAGGTGGATTCAAAGCTCACCCAGCAGCTCCAGCAGCCCTGCCCTGCCAGCCCAGCCGGGGTGAGAACTTGGCACACAGAGGTGGCAAACACTGGAGTGTCGCCCTGTTCTTCTAAAGTTTTTCTAAAGTTCTTTCAGCCTTCTGATGTTTTACTTTTTGAGATGGAGTTTCTCACGAACTTTATGTAAGTAATGATTGTTTTGCATTCCTTTCTGGAGGAGGAGAGAATTGATGGACTGTTGGGTTGACAGTGTGGTTGGAGAGGACAATTTCTATCCTCCAATCCAGGTCACTGTTGGAATTCTATAAATGTCTGTAAATAAACTGCCCCTTTTTGTTTGCCTTGGACGCCTCAGCATGAGAGTGTCATTCATTTGTGTCGTACTGTGACACTGGAGCATTTCTGGCAGTACAACACTGGAGAGATGGTCCCCCAAACTGGGACAGAACTGGCCCACAAGCTCGCCTGCGTGGCAGCAGGGAGTGTCCCAACAAGCCCCCAGTACTGTCACCAGCCTTGACAGGATCTGCACGAGAACCTGCTGATGGGAGGTGACAAACACAGCCTCACAGAGTCCCCCTCCACCCCTGCATTTTCTAGGCTCCCTCTGCGTGCTCCGGGGCTTAGTAAAGCTCTTGAGCTGATGCAAGATAAAGGCAAGAACATGAAAAAGAGAAAATGCACAGGAGCAGAGGGGCCTTTGCATGCGACGCTTCCAGCCTGGGGCTCCTGGCCTTGTTAGCAGGGAGGCTTAGTTTGTACCTCTTTATAATCTCTTCATAACCAGCTCCCAGCTCTGCTGCCTGTGCCAGGGGGTGCAGGGTGAGGAGGGGACTCTGCAAACTGCAGGGTCTGTGCCTGCTCATCAGTGCAGTGTGTTTCCCAGGTATGTATATTTAGAGGCACACCTGCCCACGTGGGCTCTGTTTCCAACACGTGGGTGTGCAAACCTTGCAGCCATGAGGCAGCAGCAGCCTGGGAAAACAGCAACTTTTTGTGGACAGCCCTGTGACTCCTCACCCACGGGGGAACCATGAGGTGCTCGCCTGGGGAGATGCTGCAGGAACAGAACCACAGAATGGCCTTCCACAGGGTTGGAAGGGACCTCAATGCTCATCCAGCTCCAACCCCCTTCCACCAGACCAAGCTGCTCAGAGCTCCATCCAACCTGGCCTTGAACACCTCCATGGATGGGGCAGCCACAGCTGCTCTGGGCAGCCCGTATCGCGGCCTCCCCACCCTCACAGGGAAGAATGGTTTCCTAGTTCCTAATCTAAATCTAGATTAGAGATTAGATTGCAAGAGACTTGGGGACACAGAGTTGCCCCTGGCACAGCATGATCTGACTTGCATGCCCCAAAGTCCCCATGAGATGCGCACACACATGGTCCCTCACAGGGCACAGGACACAGGGTCCCTGTGGGAAGCACTGCAGTGGTGTGTTTAATTCTATTTGTTAACTGTTTGTTCATGTTGTTCATTGGTTCATTCCGTGTACCCCCGTTCAAACCCCAGTTGGTTTTTACCCTGGTTGTTTACCCCGTTTCAGTTACCTGTCAATCCTGCACTCCCTGCCCCCAAGGACCTGCCCATCTCCTTGAGGCCTCTCCCTGGTTCTAGAAAGTTCCTAGGAGGGCGTCGAGTGATAGGCCAGGATCTGAGGAAGTCCATCCTCCCCCGCGGGGATTGGCTCCTGGAGCAGTCTATCATTCTGGTAGCCACGCCCCCAGTCTATCCTCATTGGTCCTTTCCCTGATCCCTCCCCTCACTCCTCCCCCTGTTAAAAGGAGCCAGCGTGGGAAAATTCTCGCTCTGCTGAGGCAGACTTCCTGGAGTGAGGTTGTTTTCCCGGAACCCTCAACACTCCTGTGGCAACCCCCCCAACAGAGTCCTCCTTCTTATCCTCACCATCATCACAGATCACACCAAGCAGCTGGGCTGAAAAGAGCCCACCGGATCGGCTCGGTTGGCCAGCCCACTGGGCGGTACCGATTGCCTGACGCTGTCGCCAGGGCTAGCTGGAAGCAGGCAAGGCTCAGACCACGAGGCAAGAGTAGGCACAGCTTCAATGCACACACACAGGGTCCCACCCAGGACAGGCACCTGGGTGCCTGTGGGATGCATGCACAATGCTGTCCCCAGGGCAAAGCCCCAAGGACAACTCTGTGCTGGCCCCCACTGGCACACAGCCCCCCACCCTGCCAGGCCCCTCAGGCAGCACCCAAGGTCACGCTCACCCTGGCTGTGGCAGAAGAAGGGGCTGCCAGCACAGCCCTCTGGTCTCTGGGGTACCAGATGGGAGCAGAGCACCATCAGGAGCAAGATGCTGATTCCCCAGGTGCTGTGGGTGCGCACAGCTTTGCTTTGCCCACATCCCTGCCCTGTGGGGCTGCAGCACGGCACTCAGGTAGTGACAAAACGCCCCAACAGCTTTAGGTTTCTAAACAAGGCCAAATCATTTACAAACATCGGTGTCACGAGTTTGCCAGCCTCAGGCTGGTGCTGGTAGCAGAGTGACCACTGGGCAGCCCTGTGTTCACTCCCAGGAGATGCTGCTGAGGGCACAGCGCACCGAGTGTCATCGCAGCAGAGCTCAGCACTCCTGCTGCAGAGGGATCTGATGATTTTCTGAGTTCCTGCTGTAGTAATGAGCTTAATCAGCCCATGCAAATCAGTTTCCATTTGAAAGCAGCCTTATCTAATGGAACCCACTCAGTATTTGCCTCCTGGAGTTTTCACACAGATCGATCTTCCCCCATTTCAGGTGTGAAAGGCAACTGGGGCAGGGAATGGTTTCACCTTTCCCAGCACTGGACTGCAGCTTGGATCTCAATGGCAATTTCTCAGCTTCATTTCTCACATTCTCATTGTTTCCAGAAACAAAGAGAATTAGGCTCTGAAAACCCCTCTCCTCTGGCAACGGATTATGTCCTTAGATCACTGCAGCTATTCAGAGGAGCATTTGGGTAAGGGAATTTACACCATTTAGCCCTTGGTGTCAGCGGGTTCAGCAGGAGAGCCCCTCCATCACGGCCTGTTTTGAATAAGCAAATCAACCACGCACGGGGAGATTCATTTTGTAAAGTGCAAGCGGAAAAAGCGATGCCAGTTCCCATCCGTTCCTGGCTGACATTTTATTTAACAGGTTATTCATTTGCCCCAGTGTCCTCAGCAGCAGCAATAACTCCTGCAACCTCCCATAACTCACTGCCAGCTCCTTTCCCAGGTGCCTCCTCCTGCTCCCAGAGGTAATTAGCAATTATGAAGGTGTTACACAGCAACCCAACCCATGCTGTTCAATGCCACAGCCCCACTGCTGGCTCCAGGAGCCCGTGAACAGCACCATGCTCTCCAGAACTGAATGATACCCCAAACACACCCCAAACCTCAGGCTTGATCCTTCCAGCCTTCAAGCCTGAGCCCTCTTCAAACCTTTGGGACAGGGGCCCTCTGAACTCCTGAGAGAGCCTGGGTTGGAGCCCAAACTGGCCCATCAGACTGGTCAGTGCTGCACGGACCTTCCCCAGCCCTGTGGACCCCGGATCAGGTGTTTTGGTGCTGGACCCCAAGGTGTGCACAAGGCCACCAGTGAGTGAAACCCCTGGGGACACAGACAGTGAAGTACTACCCCCCTTCCTGCCCCCCTGGCTGCTGTACTAGCTCAGATTTTGGGGAGCTTGGGGGAAGTAGACTTCAAGGATAGGGAAGAAGATCCAAAATTATTTGAGAGTCAGGATTATTCCAAGGCTTTATTCTCGAAGGGGTTCCAGAGGCAAAAGAGGACGAACAAGGAAGAGCATGGGATATCTAGACTCTGTCCCAGGGTAGATAGCTGGCCATGAGCCAATTGGTCCGAGATAGGGGAAAGGTGGGGTCAAACTACATGGTTACAGGCTTTAGGGGGTTCTGGAGAAAAACCATTCCCCAGAGGGATACAACAAGACAGGTCTGCCCCGAGCCCCTGCCCACACCCAGCCCCTTTGCTGCCCATCCTGCTTCTCCTCTGCTCACCTCCAGAGCCCTGCTGTGCTGCTCTGGCTGATCCACCAAGGCTGCACTTGGTGTCTCAGCCCCGGCCAGGGCAGAGAGCAGCTCTCAGAGATTGTGCTCACCACGCTGGCAGACAAGGCTCAGGCAGGACAGATGCTGAGCCTAAATGAGCTTTGCCAAGGGGGAAAAGCCCTCTGGCAGAAGGTAAAGGAAGATGTCTGGAAGGGTGTCTCAGTCCTGCAGAGAAGGGGACAGGGCTGCAAGGAGCTGCCCCTGGAAAGGGAACGTGGCTTGGAGCAGCCAGCTGCTCTGGGAAACCACAACCAGCATGGCTCTCCTCACCAACTGCACTGCACTCCTGTCTTTTTTTTTTTTTTTTTTTTTTCCCTTCCTTTCTTTTTCTCCAATTTATCTTTTTGACACGTTCAATGATGCTTCTGCAGACTGAAAACAATAGAGACAGAGTTTCAGCCAAGGCAATTTCAGAGCTGAATCAAAGCTAAAATAACCTAGACACAGAGCAGCTGAGCAGAGACAGAGAGGGGGGACACAGCAGTGCAGGTGCCCTGTCCCTCTCTGCAGCTCCCACTGCCTGGCTGGCAGAGAGGACAGCCAGTCCCACTCAGGAGCTGTGTGTCTCCATCTCCTGCTTGCCTGCCACCCCTTCCTGGCCCTGGTGGCACCATTTCCCCCCTCCCAGGGATGCCAGTCCTGGCAGCTGCAGCTGAGTGAGTACCTGCTTGCCCAGCACACTGGCTCCGTGCTTTGCATAGCAAGCACCAGTGTTTGCTGTCCTGACCTTACAGCCCTGCAGAGCTTCCAGGCAGAGATTTTAATTCGGTTTTTTTCCCCCCCTACAAGTGCCACCCTGCTGCTGCGTGAAGGAGGTGGGAGGGACGGACGGACGGACGGACAATTGGGGGGAGAGAGGGAGGATGAGCTCATTCTGCCAAGTGAATATTGCAACTGGACCCGTAACAAGGAACAAGACACAATCCTCAGCATGACTCAGCCTGGAAACACATGCTGCTTCCCAGCCCCACTGCCGGGGCTGGAACGTCCCCACTGCTCATCCCACAGGGAAGCAGCCCATGGCTCCCACCCCAGCACTTGCCCCAAATGCATTTCACAGCCAGGACAGGTAAAGCCAGGCAGCTCCTGGTACCTGAACCATGCCAAAAGCAGCCAGGCAAAAAGGGGCTGATGCTGTGCAGGACAAGCTCTGTGTGGCTGACACGCTGCTTGGTCCCACAGACCTCCTGCAAGCAGCTGTCAGAACCTGTCTGGTTCCAGCTCTCTGCCTCCCCAGACACACCGGTAATTCTGCTCCCCTGTGCGTGTGCCACATTTGTTTCTCTCGGAGAGAGGAAGGGTTTCAGCACTGGGAGCCTCAGTGTTCTTGAAGAGCACCCAAAGCAGCAGGCAGAGCAGAGAAATGGGAGGTACAGGATCAAAAGCATCCCCCAGGGCAGGTCCATGGGGGCACCTTGTGCCCCACAGCTCCTGCCAGGGGACAGTGGTCCATCCAGGGCACTATTCACATCCTGGGTGAAGTTCAGCAGGCTGGGAAAGGCAGCATTGTGTCCCTCTGCTCCTGCATTTTGCTTGTGAAATGCCACATCCAGCTCCAGGTTTAACTGTGGGGCTGGGCAGGAGCTGCCTCAAGAGCCTTTTAACTGTGGGGCTGGGCAGGAGCTGCCTCAAGAGCCTTCTCTGTGCCCCCCATGAGCATCCCCCAGGGGTCAATCCCAATCCCAAAGAGCCTGTGCCATGCCCTTGGCTCCCCAGCCAAGGCACTGTGGCAGCCACAGCTTGCCTGGGTGGGTGT
Source organism: Phylloscopus trochilus trochilus (assembly GCA_016584745.2). NCBI lineage: Eukaryota > Metazoa > Chordata > Aves > Passeriformes > Phylloscopidae > Phylloscopus > Phylloscopus trochilus. The sequence goes on from WQNJ02000046.1 coordinate 5,940,923, forward strand.
GAAACCCCTCACTGGAGCTGGCAATGCTCTGCCCATGCCAGAACCTTCTAAGGGAGGTGCTCAGCATCACCTCCTTGGATTAGGGCGATGTTAGACCTCCCCTCCTCTCTGCCCATGCCAGAATCTTCTAAGGGAGGTGCTCGGCATCACCTCCTTGGATTAGGGGGATGTTAGACCTCCCCTCCTCTCTGCCCTCACCCCAGCTGGCTCCTTCTCTCTGAGGGATACATCCCAGTGCCAAGTGACACGGGCCTGATCATCTGAGGACGTGCAAATAACACCAGAGCCCTCCTCCCTCCTCACACAGCGGGGGGAAAGCGTTCCCCTGGCCGCCCGCTCCCAGCGAACGCCGTGGCGTGGCAGCCGGAGTGACAGCTCTGGAGATGACATGTCAGCTCTGGCTGTCCCGGGAGGACGTGTCAAACTGTCACACAGCATTAGCTGCAACACATTCCTGCACAGCACCTTGCAACCCACGCTGCCACGGGGCTGTGGCACCCCTGCTCTGCCACGGCACTGCGAGCCCGGCGTGTGGGAGCGCTGCCTCCGCTCTATCACCTCTCTCTGGGCACTCCCCTGGCCAAGGGCTGCTGTTGTCTGGGTTTTTGCTGTTCTCCTCTGTCTCTTTAAGAAGTTTTTCTAAAGTTCTATTTTAGCCTTCTGTGTTTACCTTTTGCAATGGAGTCAGACACGATTTTACTTAAACAACTTTCTCGTTATTGTAACCATCTGACCATGTTTGTATTCTTCTCATAAGGAGGAGGCTGTGGATGGACTGTTGGGTTGCCCAGTGTGGTTGAAGAGGAAGATTTTCTTCCTCCAATCCATGGTCACTGCTGGAATTCTATAAATGTTGAAGTCTGTAAATAAACTGGCTCTTTTCTACCTTGGACATCTTAGTGTGTGGGTGTCATTTCTTTGTGTCGTGTGGGACAGGGTGCCAGCCACTGCTTTTGTCACCTGGCCTCTTCCATATCTTCTCCTGCAGCAGGACACTCCTGCCCTGCTGCCAGGGGCTTTGCAGACCATGGTAGGCTGATGGCATCAGGCTGAAATGACCACCTGGCTGCCACTAGAGCTCCAGGAGCTGGGACAGGCACAGGGGGAAGGACAGAGATGGAGATGCCATGTTACAGCCCCAGCCCACCTCACAGCCACCTCCAGCCCTCCAGGAGCTACCTGGTGTGGCATGGAGAGCTTGGCACGGGGCAGGACATCTCCTCATGTCCTGTGGGACACAGCCCTGCTCCCCATGGCCATCCCCTCCCTTGCCCTGTGCTGCCAGCCCCGGCCTGTGCCCTCGAGCTGCTGGAGAGTGAAGCACAGATCTGCCTGCAGCACCACTGCCTTCAGTGCCCAGAGACAGCAAAGCAAATCAATTTTGGGGCAGCTTGAACCCTCTGCAGGGCACTGGTAGAGTCTCAGAGAAGCCTCAGAGGAGAGGTGGCCCAGTTAGCAGAGCAGCAGCAGTGGCTCCCTGATCCACCCTGCCTGCTCACAGCACCGCATCCATGTCCAGAGAGCGCCGCAGAGCCAGGACTGGCACTGCTGCTCCCCATCTGCGCCGAAACCGCCGCCCCTGCTCCCCACAGCTGTCACCCTGGCACTTCTGGAGACTGACAGTTCACAGCCTCTGGTGGCAGCACGTCAGATGACTTTGTCCCGAGTCCCAAGGAGCGGCAGAGAGAGCTGAACTTGGCCTCAGAGCTCGCTGCCCCTTCCTCTGCCGGCGCAGATCGATGCTCTGAGGCAGCGCCTGGCTCTGGGCAGCTGGGAGGTCGGGGTTAAGCTGCTTGGGCACCAGCTGCACTGTAAATAACACAAGAGGCAGCTGCAGCTCCTGTAAGATCAGGCCAGGAAAGCCTCTACCTGACAGTTTGGCCAACAGCTCCAAAATCACCTCCCAAGGGTGTGGACAAGGAGCCACCAACCCTCGCTGCCTCCTCGTCAAGTCCCAGGCACAGCTTCCCCCATTTCCTACTTCACTGTTCAGATTAAAACCCTTCTGTTAGCCTATAAAAAAGGTAATCAAAACGATAACAACATCAATCAAATGCTCTCAGCAGATGAGCCAGTTGGTCCTTCATCCCTCCTGGCTGCCAGCAGCTCGTTGTCATGGGTAGGCAGGAGCTGCAAGCTCCATCCTGGGGCCAGGGTGGACATCCACCCATCTGGGAAAGCTGGGAGTGGGAAGGATTTCAGCTCCCACCTTGGGATGCTCTGGCACCGTCCCAGCACTCAGCTTGCTGGCATGGAGCTGCATAGGTGCTGAGGAGGAACGAGAGCTCTTGGACTCCCCCTGCTCAGCCACAAACCCAATTATTCTTGTGGCAATTAACAGGGAGGAGAGACAAAGCCCTCTGACCAGGAGCACCTGCAAATCCTGACGCCAGCGCCAGTGGCAGAGGAAGGAGGAGCAGATCTCCCAGAGCCGTGGCTCTGTGCCAGCCTGTGCACACACTGGGGATGGATCACCCAGCAGCGTCTTGCTAATCATGGGTGGTACCACAAATCTGCAGGACAGAGATGAGCTGCTCCCAAGTCTCTGGTCACCTTTTTACAGCCCCATCAGTCCTGCTGCTGCAGACAGAGTGCTCAGGATATGTTGGAGGCTACAGGCAGTACGAGGCTCAGGGTCTAGGAGCAGTTTCCAAATAATTCCTGGCTCCACTGAGGCAGAGACAGGGTGTTGGTGATGGAGATGTGCTTCCCACTCCCCTCAGAGCTCTGCCCGGGGGCATCACTTACACCCTGTGCAGGATGGGGAGATCAGAGGCTTCTCTGCTCCTTCATGGACAGGCAGGAGCAGGGCTCACACAGGGACTGAGAGACCCACAGGTGTTCCACGTGGCCTTGGCTCTTGGTGACAAGCAGGTGATCCCTGGGAAAGCAGCTGGAGCTTGGGTAACAAGGTGCCACCTGATCAGCAGAGGGGCCTGCAGGAGCTGTGTCGCTCTTGGACATGAAGGAAAGACACGGACCCGTGATTCAGAAGGCTGATGCTCTAAAAAAGGAGCTGGTTTATTCTCAGAACCTATTTTTATACCTTTTTACAACGTGCCCACCTAAGAAGTGGGATCCTTTGAACCATTGGTCATACCAAGGGTCAACAAGCAAAGTCCCTCCTTAGGAGAGAAATGTGAAAAACGAGAGAGTTTACAAAGTGTGACCTTGTTTACCAGTTTAGGTCCCTGGGAAAGAACTTCAGAAAACCCAAACATGACAAGCAGTGACTACAGAGCTGTGCTTAGCACACCTGGTGTTCAAGGCATCTCCACACGGTCCCTCTGTTGGACAGGGGCCAGGGGAATGAGCAAGAGATGAGACACTGTCAGCTCAAAGTTCCCCACGTGCCGCTGGCTGGATGCCAGCACCGTTCCTCCTGACCACACGCCTCAGCCCTGCCTTACCGGTGCTGTAAAACCCACACACGCCAGCATCCCTGCTGACACCTCATTTGCAGGAATATTGCCAGGGGCAGGTAAACACAGGCAAGTCGTTAGCATCAGCATCAGCAGAGAGGATCTAACAGCCGATCTTATCCTGTTCCCTTAAAAAGATCTCCTCTGAAGAGCTGGAACAAAGCAAACACCAGCATCTCCCTCTTACAGAGCCAAGGGATGGGAGCTGAGACTGGAGCATCCAGCTTCTCTCCAAAGCCTGCCTTCCTTCCTGGAGGAACCCACAACTCTAGAGAGGCCCCCACTCCCTGGGGAATGCTCTCTCCCTTCCCCTGGCTCAGGCCTGGCTCCCCTCTGGAACTTGAGGATTCTGACTGAGGAAAGCACCTTTTTGAAGCAAAAATACAAATCAAACCCCATCCTTTCACTGCTGTTACACATCAGTAGGGCACACACTGTGCTCTGCTGGCTGGGATTACACAGACCCCCGTGGGAACCCTCACAGCTCCCAGGGTCTCCTCCCTGTGTCCCCAGCCCAGGCAGCCCCAGGTACCCCCTGCCTTCTCAGAAACACCTCTCTCATCAGTAGGGTTACAGCAGGAACAGACCCAGGGCTGCTCTGCTCAAGTTCTCTGTGCAGCCAGTGAGAAGAGGAGCCTCGTGAGAGCTGCTCAAAGGTGATGCAGCAGCAGCCAGAAGAATCACCAGCTGCTCCATGCACAGAACACAGTTCCCATTAAAGGGGGGGAAAAAAAGCAAAGCACAAAAACCAACAGAGCACTGAAGTGCTTCACAGCATCCTCTGCCTGACCAGAAGCAAGGACCCTCACAAGTGCTCTCTGACAGAGACCCCAAGCCTGGGAGATGCTCCAGGGCAGCCTCCCCTCCTCTCACCACCCACCCTGCTCATGAGAAGGCCTGGAGGGGGCTGCAATGAGAAACCTCCATGGGGTTTGGGGGGTCTGGGGAGTCTCTGAGGAAAAGTGGTGGGTGCAAAGCAGTTTGAAGCCTTCCCTACCCCTGGAAGGAATTGCAGGGGGTCTGCAGGGTGTGGGGCAAACAGTGCTGGCATGTCCCAGCATCCCAGGCTGGATTGTTTGGGAAGAGGGCAGGGAGTCCATCATATCTGAGCCCACACAGCCCACACAGCCAGCCCCAGCTCTGTGGGGACAAGGACCAGGAGAGGAGCCACAAGGGGTTGTTATTTGGGAATTCTGCTAATGGGAGGGTGAATTAAGGGCTTCCCACAGTCCAGCACTGGGACCTGGATTTGGCAGCGCTGTTCCCTTGGGGATTGCAAAGACACCGTAAATTCCCAGGGGATTAAACTTGAAGAGGATCTCCAACTAGCAGGGAGAGAGGAGAGGCCAGCACCACAGGAGGGATGGTAATTACAGAATTACCTGCCAGCCTTTTAGGACGATGAATGACACGAAATTTTATACAGATAAATAGAGGCTCGATACAGCTGGGGCAGGAGCAGCCTCTGCGATCTGGCTGGTGGCAGCACAGAAGCAAGGCTTGGAGGATGGAGCAGGCAAGAGAGGAGCTGGGATTGAACGGCAGAGCCACCCCGGGAGGGGTCCCGGTGCAGGCGACCAGGGATGGGTGCAGAGGAGGAGGCAGGGATGGCTCGGTGAGCAGGGAGATCAGCGCTGCAAGGAGCCCCAGCCCCTGCTTAGCAGTCAGCTCAGGCAGCACCAAGGCTGCCCGGGCGCAGGAACAGGACACGCTGTTTTCCCTCCAGGGCAGGCAGGGATGGTTCAGCCTTTGCACGGCGGGCTGGGCCGCTCCCTGCAGCACCCCGGGACCAGCGGACAGCACACCCGGGCTCTGCAAGGGCAAGGCAGAAGCGCTGAAGAGCAGAATGGCAGCAAACCCGAGAGGCAGCTTGCAAGCCTGCAGAGAGCCGGCTGCCTCTCCTCCGGCCCCGGGGATGGCTGAGCCATCCCCCAGTGCCACTGTCCCCTCAGCACCTGCCACTCGTCACCCACCCCTGGGAGGTGACACCCAGCACCTCACCCACCATTCCAGGGCAGGTGGGGACCCACGTTTTGCCGAGTGGCTGGAGCAGCAGAGGGGATGCTGGACTGCAGCAGACAGACAGACAGACAGACAGCCAGCCCATCTGCTCCTGGCGGCCTGGGCATTTCCCTCGCTGGCTGCCACATCCCAGCCGGCAGCAGCCGCCCTCCTCACGGCCTTCCAGCCTTTGCCAATGCTGGGAAACACCCGGCTTTGCTGCTTTAAACACCCGGCTTTGCTGCTTTAAACACCCGGCTTTGCTGCTTTTGGTTCCCGTGCGGGCTGCCCGCTGTGCAGAGAGCTCCTGCCCCAGGCGGCTGCTCGGCAGGGACGGAGCTCACAGCCTGCCCAGCGCCGGGGTCGGGCTCCGGGCTCCCCATCCCATGGGAGAGACATCTCCTGGGCTCCTTGGAAACGCTGCCGAGTGGGAGCTGCCGCTCCGGGAGTGAGTCACGCTGCCGGGCGGGCGAGGGTGGCTCCCTGGCACGCCAGGCACTGGCTACCACTCGCCCCCCGAGAGCCGCAGTGACAGCGACACGGGGCACAGAGCCAGGGTGTGCCCAGGGAGGGGCACCTCCTGCAGCTGGATGCTGCCCCGCTGGGCTGGGAGTCACTAAAGCACCCCGAGGCCGTTCCCAGAGGCTGCTGCTCCCTGCCACGGCATCAGGGAGAGAAGGAGCGGCCCCGGGAAGGCAGCTCCTGCAGAGGGGGAGACGCTGTGTCCCGCTGCCCTGAGGCATCTCCTCCCTCTTGCATTCCTCTGGGGAATGGTTTTTCCCCCAGAACCCCCTGAAGCCTGTGACCATGGAGTTTGACCCTTCCTTCCTATCTTGACCCTACTGGCTCAGGCCCAGCTATCTCTCCTGAGCAGAGACCAGATAAAGTCCTGTTCTTCCTTGTTCCTTCTCTCTGCCCTGGAACCCTTTGAGAATAAAGCCTTGGACTGATCCCAGGGGGTGAGAGCCTCTTTTGGAATCTTTTACCCTGTTTCCCTGAGATATTCCTCCAAAGCCTCCAAGGAAACTGAGCTGGCCACAGGAGCCCAGGGGGGTGGAGGGGGGATATTTCACCCTCCCAGCTCTGAGACTTTGGGACTAAGGGGAAGCTGAGGCACGGCAGGGGGAGGAATGGACTTGCAGCAGATCACTGTTGGTGCAGAAGCCCAGAGGCAAAAGGCTCTTCTGACCCTGCTCATCCTGGGGGAGGCATCCCCCAAACCACAGGGCAGCAGCCCAGCCATTCCCCTTTGGAAAACCCCTCCCTGCCTGGCCTCAAAGACAGCCTCAAAGCTCCTCAAAACCCGATGGGATGATAAGCACCTCTTCTGAAAGGGAGCAATTACCACAAAATACTGATTATGCAAATACCTTGGTTACCAAAATCATGTTCCCTGAATTCTGAGTAGGAAAGAAAAGAGCCGTGGAGAAAATTTGTTTAGCCAAGAGCTGCATCACATCTATTTAAAGTGCTGAGAGCTGGAGAGGGACCTCCCTGGGCAGAGGGGCTTTAGGAGGCCACCACAGCCTGGTGACCACCACACCAGGGACAGAGATGGTGCATGACATTTCCCTTTCCTCCCAAAACACTCCAGAAACATCCCTGTCGCTCTCCTTGATGAGAAAACCGAGGCACAGAAGCAGAAGGCACTTGGCCAAGGAGACCCAGAGTGCAGAGAAGAGGCTGAGGTGCTGCCAGGAGCAGAGCAGGGTGTCCCACTGCTTCTCAGTGTTGTTGCACTGTGGTGAGACAGGTCAGACTTCCCAGAGCTGGCTTTGTGTGGAGCAGAAGTGTGGAGAGAACAACAGAGAATGGCAGTGGGTGTAAAATGCCTCTGTAGGACACTCAGAATGGGCTGGGAGAGCAGCAGCCACAAGGCTGCTTAGAGCAGGGCTCAAGGGGAACCTGTGAGACTCAGTTCAACAGGCAGGGACTGTCCTGCCACAGCACGTCCTCCCTGGGCTGGGGACAGTGGTGTTCCCCAGGCCTGGCATCACTGGCTGGAGAGGAGCAGGGCTCAGCGTGCCACCCTGCACAGCCCTGCCTGTGCTCTGCTGCTGCTCTGGGCTCCTGCCAGCCTCATCCACTGCCACCATGGGTCAGTTCTGCAGCCCCAGGGCCTCCAGTGTGTAGTCACTCTTTGCCATGTTTGGGTTTTTCTTAAATTCTTTCCCAGGGATTTAAGACGGTAAACAAGGTCACTCTCTGTAAACTCTCTTGTTTTTCACTTTTCCCTCTCCTAAGGAGGGACTTTGCTTGTTGACCCTTGATGTGGCCAATGAGTCCAAGGATCCCACCTCTTAGGTGGGCACATTGTAAAAAGTATAAAAATAGGTTCTGAGAATAAGCCAGCCCTTTTTCGGAGCATCAGCCTTCTGAATCACGAGTCCGTGTCTCATTCATTGTGTCCCACAGCGACACCAGTGGGCTGCAGAGCTGGTGCCAGGGCCACAGGGGTGAGCGTGGCTGCCCCACTGCTGAGAGCACGGCAGGCCACAAGCGTGGTGACATCCTTGGTGGCACCAGAGGACCCTGAGAGCCCATTTCAGCTTTGCAAGCAAGGCAGCTTTGGAAGGATCAGGCACTGACTTGCGAGCTAGCGGGTAACACACACGAGGCAAGGGCCACCAGGTAGCACAGCAGGGCTGGCACCATTCCACACCTGGCCACCACCTTTTCCTCACTGCAAGGTGGGACAAAGAGTGACAGCTGACATGAAACTGCTCTGCCATAACCTGTAGCCCTGGTTCGTGCTGTGATGTTTTGTTTCTCTGAAACTCTTTCCCAGACACTGCTCTGCCAACAAGAGACCCTCCTCTTAGGTGGGCACATTGTAGAAAGGTATAAAAATAGGTTTTGAAAATAAACTGCCCCCTTCTTAAAACATCAGCCTTCTAAACAAAACTTGTGTCTTTCTTTCGTGTCCAACAGCAACAGCTGGCAGCTTGGGCAGGTCCAAGATTGTAGCCCTGGTTGGTGCCTCAGATGTTTTGGTTTCTCTGAAACTCTTTTCCCAGAGAGTTTTCTGTCAACAAGAGACACGTTTTCCTGACTGTGACCTTTGTTTGCATTCCTTTCCCTAGGAGGGACTTCTTCTTGATGTCCCTCTGACTTGACCAACGTAGTTGAAGAAGTTTGTCTTTCTTCCACCCCTTTGGGTGGTTCTTTGTAAAACAGCATAAAGGGAAGAAATTCCCGGGCAATAAAGATTGACTGGAGTCATTTCAGCCTTCTGACCTCAGGAGTCCGTGCCATTGTGATCTTGAACAGCCTCCCTGTGTGGGAACAGCTGCTTCTCACCGTGCTGCTGGAGCCACCAGACCCCTGCATGGGTCTGAGCTGCCAGCACACCACTGTCGCTGTGGGACACAATGAAGGAGACGTGGAGTCATCAAAAGGCTGCTGTGTGGACTCCTCAAAAGGAGGAGCCCCAGGTTTATTTTCCAAACCTCTTTTATACCTTTTACGAATGTGCCCACCTTAGAGGTGGGACCCCTGGAAGCAATTGGTCACTCGCAGAGACTCTCACGCCAAGTCCCTCCTCTGGGAAAGCGTGTGGAAAACAAGAGAGTTTACAGAGAGTGACCTTGTTTACCAGTTTAGGTCCCTGGGAACAGAATTTCCTAAAACCAAAACATGGCAGGCACGAATCGTGGCAACACACCGCCCCTGCCCTCAGCACCCCATCTGCCTGGCAGCGGCCTCTCTCCGTGTCTCACTGACGTTGCACAGGGAGGAAGGACAGCTCAGGATGCAGTAAATGGCAGCAGAGCCAGCCATGAGACGCTCCCCATGGAGCACAGAAGCCATAAGTCAGCGGGAATGCTCCTTGCACGGATGCCAGGCAGATTTATGATGGCACAGGCACTGCTGTGCTGGCCCAGCACCCCCTCCTGTGGCAGAGCCAGCCCCCAGTGCCGCTGTCTCCGTGGGCAGAACCTGCCACTGGTCACCCACCCGTGGGAGGTGACACCCAGCACCTCACCCACTATTCCAGGGCAGGTGGGAACCCACATTTTGCTGGAGCAGCAGGGGATGCTGGACTGCAGCAGACAGACAGACAGACAGACAGCCCATCTGCTCCTGGCAGCCTGACTGTCCCAGCACGTGGGCTCCTGTGCTGCAGGGCAGCCCCCAGTCCTGCAGGATGACCTTGTCCTCCCTCCTGCTGTCACAGCCCCTCTTTGGGCACCTTTCCAGCTCAGCCTGTTTGCAAACAGCCTCGTGCAGCTCTGGCACACATTGGGAGTACCACACATGACCTGGTGGCATCCATCACTTGCCCAGGAGTGGCTCCCCTGGCTGCTGCCCTGGTGGCCACCCTGGGGGCTCTGGCAGCAGGTAAGAGCTCAGCCCAAACCAGAACACAGATGAGCTGCCAAGTCACCCATTTTCCATTGCCAGGGTGAGATGCCTGCCCGAGGACACGGGCTTTGCCCACTTGGACCATGACAGCTGTTGCCTCTTGAAATCCATCCCTGGATTTGAGTGTCCCAATGATACATCCAGCAGTTTATTCCCATGCACAGGGAGAGATGGATCTCACTCCCAGATATCCCCAAGCCCCTGCCTGGCTGCCAGGCAGGTCTTCTCTTCCACAGAAAGCTGTTTGTGGCCTCTGCACTCCTGCAAGGTCAGGGATTGCTCACAACGATGTATGTGTTGGATTTGGTTTTAATCAGCAAGAAACCAGTTCCTCTTTATCTCCCTTGCCATCCTGAGCTCACACTACCTCAGAAGAGACAGAAAGTTAAATTCACAGGCAAGGTAAGAAAAGCCAGATGCCTCCTGCTTGTAGAGCCACAGCAAACAGCCCAGACACTTCACAGCTCCCCTGTGACACCAGTAACCCCACCTGCTACCAGCACAGCTCCTGGCTTCTCTCAGTTAGCTCTAACTCTCTTCCTCCTTCCTCAAATCAAGCATCCTCTGCTCTGCTGGGGGCAAAGGGCTGGCTGGAGGTGCCAGCTCACCCAGCAGGACTAACCTCAGTTCCTACCCACTTCACACTGAACAAGCCTGGCCTCCACTGCTACTATGCTGGGGACCAAGTGACCAGGGGGCAGTGCCTGGTCTCTCCTCCCTCCTGTCCAGCACCCCACAGGCTGCTCCATCACCTTCCCCCCCCACCAAAAATTCCAGCCCTGCTGCTGTGCCAACCCCTGCATCAGCCCAAGGAGCTGCCAAACCATTAAATGGAACCTTAACACAGGCAGGAAGGGTGGCAGATCCACTCATAGCATGGCTGTGAGAGCAGGACACAGCTCCTGCACGCTGCCACTGCGTGGCTTCACACCAGAGGCTGCTTATGGAGGACTCTGCAGACCTCTCAGGTGGCACTGGAGGTCCAGTGGAGCTGTTCCCAGCTGTCTGTCACACCCCAGACATGCTCACTCTGCCAAAGGAAGGGCTTAGCTTTGGGCATCAGAGCTCAAACCCTGCTGAGCCCTGCCATGGTGTCTCTCCTCCCTTGGGCTCTGGTTTCTGAGAGTTCAGAAACTCTTGTCAGGAGCACTGCTGGCCTCTCCCACCAACATCAGCTGGCCACAGGGAAGTGTCCTGGCATTCCTTTCCATGCTTTTGCTGATGGGGGATGAAGGCAGAGATCCTGCTGCCTCCTGCTATGACCACAGAGTTTTCTGCACCTGAACCCCTCAGCTGCCCACACACCTCCCATCTCCCCAGGCCAACAAGTTGCAGCCTGTATTTTCACTACCCTCAGGACAAACAGCTCAGGTATACAGGCAGTGAGATGCCCCCCTCTGCTGTGTCAGAACTTTTCCAGGCACCTTCATGGTCCTCTGAAGATGTTTAGGGATTTTTGCTGCCAGTCCACTTAGGGACACTCACTCACTTAGGGATTCCTCCCAGGCCCTGGCCAGAGGATGGTGCTGCTATCTCTGTTTGCCCCTGGGATGGAAGAAGCTTGCATGGAGCTAGAGAGCAACCAGCCATGGCAGAAACTACCCAGACACTACTCCAAGCCTTCCCCAGAGACTCCTGGGTCCAACCCCAGCAGCTGGGAGGAGGGATGTGACAGCCAAGGCAGATGTGACACTGATGGCAGCTCCTGCTCCATGTCCCACCAGCACCACCTCAGCCTCCCAGGGCTCTGTGCAGCAGCAGCAGGAGGAGGAGCATTTCCAGCTTGCACTTGTCAAGGAATGGAGGGCAAAACCTCCAAGCTGCTCCATGTGTAGGGACAGATTGCTCTGTGCCTGTGCACGCTGCCATCCCACTGATCTCTCCAGCTGAAGGCAGTGCTGGCTGGTAACTCCCAGTACTGACCAGTCCATGTGGGCAAGCCCCCCATCACAGCCCAGGGGGTGCAAGCAACAACAAAGATGATGGGAAGGGGATGGATGGATGGATGGATGGATGGATGGATGGATGGATGCTCAAAGGTGGCTGCTGACCATGGTGGAAGTGGGCACAAGACTCAAGGGAGCACTGAAATATCAGAAATAAAGAGAAGCAGAGCAAGGAAATACGAGCTGAAAGAAGCAGTTAAGCCTCCAGAGAGAAAATGCATGGCAGGGCGTGGATCAAGGCTGGATATCTGTTGTATTCCTCAGGGAAGTGGTCTTTCCCCTCAAAACCCCCCAGAGATTGTAACCCTTGGTCTGACCCTACCTTTCCCTTATCTCTGACCTATGGCATGCTGCCAGCTATCCCATCCCAGACAGAGACCAGATAAAAACCCCTGCTCCTCCATGTTCTTCCTCTTTGCCCCTGGGATCCCCTTTGAGAATAAAGCCTTGGAACACACCCTGAGGTAAGGAGCCTCTTTTGGTCTTTTCCCTATCTTGAAGCCTATCCCCCTAAAGTCCCCCAAAATCTGAGCTAGCATTGCGGCCAAGGGGGGTGGAAAGGGGGGATAAAACTTCAGATATCTGCACAGGGGCCCAGACCCACCTGATCCACCCAGTGCCCTTCTCCCACCTGTCCCCAGATGAGCAGAGCCCTCACCACAGGCTGTGACACAGCTGAGCAATGCTGGGGAATGGAGCTGCTCAGAGAAGGTGCCAAAGCTGGATGGAGGCCCCAGCCACAAGCTCTTTGGGGCAGGGACTACACCTTTGGCCTCCTCTCCATCTGCCTCAGTGTCCAGCTGAAGAGCTGGCAGGACAGCAATGCCCTACATCCCATGGGGATGAGGGGAAGCAGAGCTGTGGCCGTGCCAGGCCTCTCCAGCACACTTGGGGCACGACTGATGGCAGGAGGACATTGGTGACACCACACCAGCTGCCCTTCCCGCCCCTCCTTCAGCGCTGCTCCTTTTCCATAACTCCAATTAATATCACAAACCTCCATCAGGAGCCTTTTCAGACTGGCAGCCTCCGAGTTGCTTGGAAACTGTTTGCTGCAGCGACCGACAGCTGCTGCTGGGAGGGCTCAATGCCAGCCCTTCCACTTCCCAGGGCTGCCACCAAGGAGCCTGGTGGAACAAGCATGCTCCCTTTCCCTGGCATGTGCCAGGAGCTGGAGGAAGCAGGGATGAGCTGGGAGCAGCTTTGACACGCGCCAGGGATGAGAGAGCCTGGAAAGGCTCGAGGGCTGCGACGCTTGGTTTAGGACTTGGAGATCCCAAGGCTCCAAGCTAAAGCTTCAAAACGTTCCCAGCCCGAGGGTGAGGGAGAATTTCCAGAAAAACATACGTGGAGAAACGTGCTCAGCCTCACAAGATTTATCTGGCCAAATCTGGACATCGAATTCAATCATAAAGAAGTGAGAAGGAGGGTTTTGCTTTATGGGCGAAGTATTGGTGTGGGCTTAATGGTGAAGTCACTGAGTCCTCCATAATACTCTATGAATAATCAGGTATCTCTTCCAATTTATAGTCCACCATAAAGTGCTGCTACATTTTTGGAGACAGTACTTTTTTTATGCCATAGCCATGACAAAAAGCATATTTTCCTGCGGGAACGGCGGTGTAAGTATATTTATCCATCGGCCAGAATTCTGTGGTGTGCTCTCCTCTCTAATGGCTGTACAAACACACATCCAGCCCAGATTTACACCCGGATTTTCCATACTTTGCTGGGAAATTTGCATAATATGCGAAAATTTCTATCCGAAATGGAGCAGAGCAGGGAGCCAGCCCGCTGGAATTCAGCACTTCCCCCGTCTTGCACCGCTCGTGTTTCCCCACAGTGACAGAGCTCCGGGGATTCTGGGGCTGCCTTGGGGATCCCACCTTTCAGCTCAGCACTCCCAGGGAGAAGGGAAGCTGGATGAGGACCCCAGGGCCAGCTCAGAGCAGGAATCCCCACGGGAAGGAAGGTGAGGGGAGCAGGTTCTGCCAGTGCTGGTGAAAGGCGCCTCCAACACCATCCCACCTGACAGCTTCCTCCATCGCCCCAGCGAAGCACTGCCTTTTCTTCTTGGAGGAAAAAAAAAAATACCGTGGAATTAGGAGTCTGATTGATATGAATATGTAAAAAACGCCGCTTTATTAATAGCAGCTGCATTATCAGTTTGCTCCCTGCTATTGGCAGGAGATCTGGGACAATATGTGGTTTGAAAACTGAAGAGGAATGCAGCCCGCAAAGGCAGCGGCTGCGAGATCATTTCATCCCTTTTTCCTGTGGAGCCGGCCAGGGTGACACGGATGCATGGCATTGCTCCTCCTGCCTGGCCAGGGGAGCAGGCACCGGGATGGCTTCACAGTGTGAACACACACCCATTGCCATCTGCAAGAGGATTTGCACTCAGTGCCCCCAGCACAGGCAGGAGACGCCCCTCCAAGCCAGGGACTGCCACGGGCAGCTTTAACCTCTGCAAATTGAGGTCATTTGGTGCAGAGCATCATGCAAATCTCCCTGGCATGGGTAATAAACTCCCTTCGCAGTTTGCTTCCCTTAACTCCCCCCATCGCCACCCTGGAGGCTTAAATGAAAACAAGATTACAACGGAGATTGGATTGGACATATATCTGGTGTGCTATTTTAGCTGTAAATTATGCCAGCTTCATAAAACCCCAACTGTTCTTTCCCGAGATCCCTGCGTAGATTGGCTGGCTGAGATCAAGCAGGCAGGCATTGTCTAGAAAAACGCTGAGAGGGTCCAAGCAGGAGCAAGATCTTACAGTGCTGAGTATCCACACACATTGGTATGCGTGGAAACGCAGGCACGACACCCAGGAGCTTCCCGTGCCCGCTGATCAGCTGAGCAGTGACACACACAGAGGTCTAAGGAGCCCCTTACCTGCCAGGCTCGGGTGAGCCGGCCCTACAGATCATCTGTGCTGGTTGAGCTGCCTGTGGGTAACGCTGCTGACACTTCCCTCAGCCTCAGCTAATCCCAGGAGAGGGCAGAGCATGGGGCAGCCTGGCCCAAAGCAAGGCTGGATGCCAGGTATGGGGCCGTGCTCTGTCTCAGGGTGAGCGTGAGCTGGCATGCGTGGCGAGGCCAGCAAGGCTGGCTGCTGTGGCAGCCACGGGGCTCCCAGCCCTGAGCAAGGCTGGGCAACAGGGCTCTGCAGCACCAGTGCAAAACTGCCAGGGCCCCAACTTTGCTACAGCAGAGCCGGCAGGAGGCTTTGCAATTCCTCTCACGAGCATCGCTGCACCTTGGCTGTGCTCCACGACCCTGGAGGACAGAGCAGCCAGGGCTCCCAGCACACTGAGCTGCTCCAGGGGCTGCACAAAAGGAAGGACAGAGCTCTGATGACACTCAGCTCCAGCCCCTGGCCCTCTCCTCACACGAGGGGCTGGCTCCATGCTATGAAGGCATGGGCAGTGTCTTGGCAAACAGGGCCTTGAGCAGCAAACCATGAGCTGGCTGCTGCAAGCACTCTGCCACCTCTGAGGGACAAGAGCCACCCTGAGCTCTGAGGGGTGAAGCCAGTGAAGCCCCACAGCCCCTGGGAGCCCTCCTCCACCTGGAGGGGGACAGCTCGAGAGCAGCAGCACACTTTGCCTTTCCCCAGCAGGCATGGCACCGAGCTGCCTTCCCTGCCACACTCCCATGGCTCCACCTGCTCAGAGCTCAGGCAGGTGCCACCACACTTCCCTCACAGCCTGCACCTGCAGCCCAGAGCTGGACACAAGGCAATGCCCTCCCTGGCAGGATGGGTCTCAGCCACCCTCCTCTCCAGCTACCCCCTCTGGGTGATGCCACAGCAGATTGAATTTTGCACATCTATCCCAAGTCTCCCACATGGAGAATCACTGCAGGGTCAGTGACCTTTGAGGAGACCACACAATTTGTGGGCAGACCTCTGCACATCTTCTCCAAAGGCAGAGTCCAGAAGCCTCCCTGCAAACCAGAAGCAAGCTGGCAGAGCTCCTGCATCACAGTGTTAGGAAGGAAGGGACACACGTTCAAGAGTGGCCAAGGCAGCACAGTAACGCTGTCAAACGTGAGACACCCACAACCAAAGAGCCTGGGGGTGCCTCACCTTGCTCTCCAACGAGAGCTGCACCTGCCTCACATGGACTCACACGTGTGTTCCCACCTGCAACAAACCATCCCTGCGTGTTCCTCTGTGCCGTTCACCACCAGGAGCTGGCACAGGGCTCGCCTCTGTGTGTACGTATCTATTGATACAAAACCAGCCCTCCTGGGCAATCAATAATGCTATTTAAGAGATAAGTCTTAGCTCAACAGCTATTGACTGGCTGTTGAGCCCAGCTCCTGCTTAATTCCAAAGAGAGGGAGGATGACGAGGGAGCTCAGAAGTGTTCCCAACGCCACCAGGCAGCCGTGTGCCCGCTCAGGCTGGGCAGGCAGGGATGGAGGGGTCAGGGGTGGAGGCATGGCAAGGCTGAAGCACAGGGATTTTTCCACAGTGGAGGGTCTGTGCACTCCTAGGGAGGAAAGGCCCATCTGTGAATGCGTGTGAGCGCTCGCAGTACCCAGCAGAAATGAAAAGCAGGCACAGTGTTCCCTCAGTGCAGCTGTGGCTGCAGCAGATTTGAGGCTCCTCTACCCACCCCACACCCAGCCAAGGTGTTCTGATCGTCACTTTGAGTGGCATGAAAGAGCTTCTTGACTGCCAAGTCCTCAAAGGCAGCTCCTGGCCATTATGTCTGTGCTGGCTGTAGAAGTCTCTGCTCTGGTACATGGAGAGCCTCCCCCAGCCCTCTCCTGGGTCTCCATTTTCAGGGAACACAACTCCCACCAGAACAGGTGAGAGCAGAGGATGAGCAGAGCTCACTCAGTCCCACAGAAGGCTGTGAAGCAGCTGCCCCTCTCTTCCCTGTGGAGGGCAGCCAGCCAGAAGGATTAATATCCAGCCAGATCAGAGATTTCCAGCCTTCCAAGAAGCAGGGGGCTGAACACACCCCCAGAAGGAGCCACAGAAGAGGAGTCTATTTTAGGTGGATCAAGTGGAAAACGGTGTGTCCTTCAACAAGCCAGAGGCATCTCCCAGCTCACAGTGCCCAAGGCCACCATTTAGATGAGCTGTGTGACTGGATGGTGCCATTTTCCCTTCCACGTTCCTCAGTGCTTCTCCCTGGCTCTTGTGGATCCATGTCTCTGTCTCCTACTTTCAAAGCTGGAGCAGCCCAACAGCATGGCTACTGTGGAAGGGGAGGAGCACACCCCAAAAATCTCTGCTCTGGCAGGGAGCAAAAGGCCCCATTGTATCAGCTCATCTCCCTCCTCCCACTGCAGCCTCTGAGACATCACCCAGGGATGTCCTGGGAGAGGAGGGTGGCATCAGAAAGCATCTCAGCCCTGGGAGATTTGGGCTGTTTTCTGCCCCATGGCAGGAGAGATGGGAGCAGCTTTGCTGCCCCAATGGTGATGGGGGCACCCATTCTGTGGAAGAGCCTCAGATGATCTGAGCCTTGGTCCAGCCAGGCTAGAGACTCCTCAAGGCAGCACCCAACCTGACCTTTATCTAAACACTTTTTTCACCACAAAACCATGGAGCCTTTGCCCTGGCAAAGGACACAGAACTCATGGGCATGAATCAGGAGAGAGGCTTGCCACTGATTTCAGTGGGAGGGAGGAAGGACCAGTGCTAAGACAAAGCTGAGGACTTGAGGCTTTGTCCTTCAGTGTCAGGGTGCAGCCACCAAGCAAACAATAAAAGCATCTTCCTGCTATGCTGGGGCTGGGATTGGAGGTAAAACCCCAGCTCTGCAGATCCATGGGCAAGTCCCAGAGCTCTGCTCAGCCCCAGCATTGCAGGTCAGCTCCCAGGAGGTGAACATGAAGGTGGCTGGTGCAAACAGCATCTTCTCTCCTGACTTCTTCCCACTCAGGGATTCTTCATGTGCTTTATGCTTTTCAGTTCCAGTTCAAAGCTCAGACTGGCTTGTTCTGAGGCAGAAATAAGCTCCAAGGCTCGCTAGAACCTCGCTGTTGTTAACTGGAAGCATGTGGCTGCCCTCCTGGCTTAGGAAGATTGATGCCAACAGGTCCCTGTCCACCCTAATATGTGTTTGTAGCACCTCTTCCCTTCCCCAACCTTATCTGCAGCCTTGCACCCCTCAGTTTAGAGAGAGGGCCCAGCCTGAGCCCACTTTGGTTGCACTGTTGTGCTCCCCACACCTGCCACTGTGTGTAGAAATAGTGTAGAAACATGGGGGGTGGTAGGGTTTTTAGGGTTTTTTTCTTTTTGTTGCCCTCTGGGTTTTGCTATGACTGTCATTTGGCTTCTGTAACCCAAATCAAATTAGTTAAGCCCTTTTTGTTAAGAACAAAAATGTTTTCCAGCAATGTAGAGATCTTCTCAACGTCTCCCTCTGAAAGAGGACGTGGGTTTGCATCTGCTCCACGGGCCCATCCTTAACAACTGATCCCAGTTCCCTCGAGCTGATCGACCTTCCTGGGCAGCCGAGGGAGCTGCTGGCGGCAGCACCGGCCCCTGGGGACAGCACTGGGGACTTCACACCAGGACAAGCCACAGCAGGGACAGCGCCGGTGCTGAAGCCCTGGGAAGGGGCTGACGTGCTCCAGCTGTGGGATACTGCTGGCTCAGGGCTATCCATGGTCCTGCAGCAACGCTGAAGTTGTGGCTCCCAAGCTGCAGCACAGTGGCTGTTGCCATGCCAATCAAGTGGGCAGCTGGCACCTCGAACTGTCAAACCAGGAGAGCAGCCACGCTGCCAACCCGTGCCAGGGTGTCCCAGGGGGCTGATTCCCCACCCAGGCTCCTGCAGCAGCATCACGGAGCCTGAGGAGCTCAGCTGCTCCCAGCACCAGGCATTGCTCAGTGCAGGCAGCCCCAGAGAAGCCAGAGCACACTCCCCACCACTCCCCAGCCCTGCGCTGTCACAGCACAGCTCCAGCCACGAGCTGTTGATGCACATGAGCAAAGGCTGGTCCCCATTGTCCTGCTGGCTGCGAGGTGACAGCCACGGTGCAAGGAGACAGCAGCATGGCAAGAGAAATGCGAGAGGAAGTTCAGCATCACGGGGGTCCTCAGCCAGCAGCCAGAGAATGGGAGGCTGCAGGCTGAGCCAGAGGCTCTGAGGCACAGGGACAGGGCACTGCCTGGGCAGGAAATGACCACGGGAGGTGCTGGAGCCAAAACCCCCCCAACTTGTTATGAAAAAAAACCCCAGGATGCTGTTTTGTTTGCTGCTCAGGTGCAGTGTGAACTCCTCACTGCAGGACAACATGGATGCCAGCAGCTCATGGATGGGCACAGAGTGCTGCTGAGCCCGGGGAGCGCCCTGCCAGGGTCTGTGCCCACAAGAGAGGCAGTGCCAGCCCTCCCCTGCACTCAGCACCTGCCTCCTCCCAAAGATGGGCCACAGGCTCAGCTTCCCTTGGGCTTGACCCAGAACCACTCTGCCCTCAGGGCAGTCTCATGCCAACAGAGGTTCCCACACACAGCCCAGCCCGCCCTGGTGCAAACCAGCTTTTCTCTGCTCGGCCTTTCCCTTGTGGACGTGGGGAAACTGAGGCACTGAAAGGCTGAAGGTGGCACAGAGCCTGCTGGCTGTCATCAGAGAAGAGAAAGGTGAGAATGTTTTCAAACTGCACTTCCTCAAAAGCAAGCCACGTCTCTCTACCAGTTTTTTTTCTGCTGACAAGAAGGAAAACTCATCCCATCCAAATTGCTCTAAAATAGGAAAATGAGGAAAAAAACCCCAAACCCAAACAAGCCTCAAGCCAGAAGCCAAGTGCATTTGTCTCTGTTCTTTCAGCTCAATCAGCCACACTTCACGATGGCAACTGCCATGATACCAGACTAATAGCGAGAACATTGTCACCCAGGAGGACGCCAAGGTGACCTGCGGGGGAAGTGGTGGAGCTCCCTGCCCCGAGCCCCACTTTCCCTGCTCAGCCTTCCCTGCCCAGGGCCCCAAAGCCATCTCAGGGAGGTGCGGTGCTGAGCTGCACCGATCCCATCCGGATCGCGCCAGCCCCTCCAGCCAGATTCCTCCTCCCGCGCATCACGGCGCGTACCTTCCGCGGATGCACCGGGGCTGCCGAGGCGGCCACGGGGAGACGGGGCAGGGAGGGGGTACCCCATCGCCACCCCGGCACCAGCACAAGGCCACAGTCACACCGAGGGCTGAGCTGCCAGCGGAGGACGAGACAGAGCTCTGCTCCAGCTCCTCCGCGCCAGCGATGGCTCCTGGGCACCCCGCGCCCGGGGAGCCGGGCATCCCTGGTGACACGCCGCGGGAGGAGCGGGGCGGCCGGGCGCCGGGACGCCGGCAGGTGCCGGGGATGGGGCGGCATCTGCCCGGCTCTCGCAGTCCCCTGGGTCCCGCCGGAGCAGCATCCCGGGGCAGCCGGCCAACTCCCCGTGCGGCGCTCGGCACCGACGGGCGTCCCGAGCCCGCAGCACCGCGGCGAGCACCGGCGAGGGCTCACCTGGGCTCCGCCGCCGCCGCTCCTCCTCCTCCCTCAGGAAGCCCCGCGGGCGAGGCGGGCGGCGCGGCGGGCGGGCAGGGCAGGGCTCCCGCAGCCCCCCGCCGCCGCCGCCCCCATGGCCCGCCGCGCTCAGCGCTCGGACGGGGCCCGCCGCCGCTGCTGCCGCCTCCCCGCAGCGCCCGCCCCCGCCATGCCGGCCCGGCCCGCCGCTGCTCCCGCCGCTGCTCCCGCCGCTGCTCCCGCCGCTGCTCCCGCCGCTGCTGCTCCCGTGCCCGCGGCGAGCGCGGTGCGCGGCTCTGCGGGGCGAGGGCGGGCGGCGGCTCGGCGGGGCGGGGCGGGACGCGGGGCGGGCGGAGGCGGGCGGACCCCCCCTGGCCGGGGGGTTGCGGAGCCCTCCCGCCCCCGCCCGGGACCGGCGAGCATCGCCGCCCTGTCCCTGCCGGGTGCGCACGGACGGGCTCTCTCGGCGGGTACCGGAGGGCCGGGATCCCGGCAGCGGTGGCCGCAGGAGCCCCGAGCCCAGCTCCTCACGCCCCGGGCCCAGCCGCAGCATCTCTCCGGTGTTTCCCGCTGGGTGTCACCGCTCCAGCCCCGCGCCGCTGGAGCCGGCCCGGCGGGCGGGCATCGCAAAGCCCCGCACCTCCCGCGCCCCTTCCCGGCAGCCGGGCTCCTTCCCCACCCTGCCCGGGCTCCTTCCCCACCCTGCCCGGGCTCCTTCCCCGGTTTCGGCCTGCCCTGCAAGCCCCTCTGCCCTGCAAGCCCCTCTGCCCTACAAGCCCCTCTGCCCTACAAGCCCCTCTGCCCTACAAGCCCCTCTGCCCTGCAAGCCCCTCTGCCCCGGATGCCGCTTGCCCTGTTGTCATCGGATCCCTAAACATCGTGAAACCCTTCTGCGGTGCTTCCTTAGCTTTTTGGTTAATTACCTTTAGACATTACGTACGATGTGCAAACATTGTCACCTTACTCTTCATCCCCCTTTTTTTTTTCCAAAGGCATGGGATTGTCTGCCTGCCCGTCCATAGGTAACTCCATGGTAACCACCCTCCCCATCTTGGCGGGGAAAAAAAAATAAAAATCAACAAAACCTCTTAAGGAAACTACATTATCAATGCATGAAAGGAGGCTCGTGTGCGTTTCTTACAAATAGATTGAGAAGCAAGGGCTGGGAGGTAGGTTACCATGGAATTGGGGAATTCAAGTGCACTATTAGCTGGCTAACATACTCAAGAAAGAATAATAGATTTGCAAGCCACGAATTCCTCCTTTGAAAATACTCCTGACTCCCATCATATGACTTTCCACATCTTCCCATTCTATTCTTTATCAGCGCTTCAAGCAACTCATTTGCTCTGTGCAGAAGTTGGACTTGGATAGAGTTTCCTGGCTCTAGGCTTTGACAGAAGCTGCAGTCACAATCGCTGCCTCCTATCTCCATGAGCTCAGTGCTCATCCCAGGAGCAGGGCACCCAGCCCCATTGCTAGCTCAGTAACTCCACACTGCTCCTTCTCCAGAGCCTGCAGGGAAATCCTGCCTGGCCCTGGCAACCCCTTGCTCTCCATCTCATCAGTATTTTCCAAAAGCATTTTCTGACATTTCAGTTTTAGGAGAGCTCTTTAGATTTATCTGCTGTAGGGAAGGGCAGATTACGTGAATTTTCCAACATTGTCCGTGGCAGATCCTGATGTAAAGAGATTCATTTTGGTTTGATGTGATGCCCTAATGTCAGAGCTTTTTGCAGCCACAGAAACACAAGAACTAAGTTAAACTAGCTACCATCAAGCACTGACTGCCTTTCTTCCAATGACCTGACACAGTCTTCATTATATGTTCTTATGCTTTTATCATGTCACGCCTTAAACTTGTCTCACCCCAAATCTACATCCTCTCCTGTTTTCCCTGTTGGATACAGCATGCACCTTTTAAGGATGTCTGTTGACATCTATTTGCCTCGCTTTCGTATCTATTTTAAACCTCTTTGCATTTTTTGGCCCTTTACAGACACAGCTATGAACTTCAAAAGACTGTTTCCAGGATGAAGATTGAGAAGATGTAGCAGAGCTCAAATGCTTTTCCAGATTCCAATACCAGAATTTATTCCACAAAATAAAACGCCCCTCTCTCTGCATGCCTGTACATGAAGGCAGCCCCCACAAAACGTAACCTGCTCCTTGCAGAGCCTGAGGATTTGTTTGTTTGTGCCCAACTGCTTACATACACCTGTCAGATTTTCTTTCTTGGTGTTTGGATGCTGGTATAAAGGCTGCTTAAAGGCAGGAGGCAAGTGTCTCTGAGCAGCAGTATCATCTGCGAGAGTTTCACTCTTTCAGCTGCGTTTTTGGCAATGCTTCCTTATTTTTTTCATAGCTTATTTGCCAGACGACTGTTCTGCAGTTGGTGTTGGGTGAGAGTTGGGAAGCAGTGGGAAACTGCAACATGAACAACTTGCTCCCTATCCTGTGCACTTCCAGTGAGGGAAACACCAATTTGCTCCTCTTCCCTGGGCACCCGAGTCGTTCCTTTGTGGTTATATGTTGCCCTCTCCAAACGTTTGAAGACTTCCCACCTGCTGCAGTTAATTCAGAGACAGTCCCCTGGCATCTCCTGATCTCAGCGTGCTGCCAGCACACACCACCCTCCCACGGGTGCCCTGCAGGGATGGGACAGGGACTGCTGGCTTTGCACTGCAGCACCTGCCACCCTTCCACGCTGCTGCTCCCTGCTGGATTAGCCCCTTGGGAATTATAAGAAACGAGCTGCAATGGGGTCTGATGAGAGATTTCCGGAGACCGGGGTGCTCTTAGGACACGTGGTTTATTGGTCGTGGGGACAGGCAACCTGAGCAGCACCGGCTGAAGCGTGGTCAGCAAAAGGAAGGGAAGGGAGCAGCAGAAAGGAGAATCCGAGAGCGAATTTCCTGTTACATTTTATCCCTTTCTATGCTGAATATTCTGGTCAGCACCAACCAACCAGTACAGGATACAAAACCTACAGAATTTACATACAGCCTATGAGAACTACTACGTTACCATACTACTCTACGTACTAAAAACCTGGAAAACCACCTTTTTCCTGCTATATAAAGGCCCAACCCCCTTTTGCATCCCTTTGTCTGGGGAGGAGTACTGCTCAATCACCAGGGTCCTGGTCCTCAGCTAACTTAATCACCATCTTCCTGCTTAGCATCCTATAGCTCAAATCTTGCTTTTAACTCTACCTCTCTTGCAGGTTTTACACTCTTGAATCTTTCACCAATAAATCATCTCTGCAGGGCCTTCCTGCTTCATCCTCCCCAACAGGAATCAGCTGCTTTCACTGCATCCCCACCAGAGACTCCTGCTGTCCTGTGATGGCAGGGTGAGAGCTTCACTGCAGCGCTGGGAGAACCTCAGATGAGGGTCTGCTGGGGCTTTTGACAGCCAGAAAGAGCAGAAGAATGGAGGTGAGACCAAGACAACAGAGGTACACCACAGAGGTCATGGAAAGCAAGAAACAAACTTCCATGGGGCTCTTGTTCTCTGAAGACATGAGCAGTCCTGGCTGCCCCAGTGCTGGAGGCTCAGGTGAAGGAGGATGGCACCAGCACGTGGCAGGGGTATCATGGAGCCAAGAAATGTGCACAGCCACTGATCAAAGCAGAACACCTGCCCTGGTACAACCCTGGCTGCCCCAGGAGCAGCACACAGGGGGGAGCAGATGAATGGAGAAGGTGGGAAGCACATGGGTGTCACTCTGGTGTAAGGGGCACAGATGAAAAAGGGATCTGTGCATAGCTGGGTTTGCTTTCTTCTACAAGGAAAGCTGAGCAGACCCCTCCCACTCCGTCCCTCACTCCAAGTCAGAGGAGTAGGAGAAATCACGACTACCTGATGCCTGCTTGGCAGTTATGAAGAAACAAGGCTGGCAGCTGCCAAGCCAGATCCCTGTCACCTGCTTAGAGCTGCACTGTCACAGGGCAGGACTCCTGCACACACCTCAGGCCCAGCCCTGCCTGCCCCAAGGCTGAAGAGTCCTCAGACTCCAAATCCTATGAGGAGCTTCTTCCCCGGGGCAGAAATGAGCTGCAAAACCTCTCAGTTGGATTTGGGGACCAACATTCAACCCCAACAGTGTCAGGAGCTGCAGGGGGGAGGAAACTCACACCTACTCCCAGCTCAGTGTGAAAGTCAGCCTGTTGTTGGGGTGGTGGTTCAGAGTTCCTCCTGCTGGGTGCTGAGGGAGGGCTGTTGTGGAGTAAACATCCCATTAAGTCAAGAAAAAAAAAACAAAACAACAAAAAAAGAGCTTGCAAAGCCCAGTGGGGTGGGAGGCAAACAGCTCTATCAATGCTTGAGAGTGAGCAGTTTATAGAATCAACAGGCTCACCAGCTGGGAGGAGAGCAGCAGCAGGAGGCAGCAGAGGTGGGAGCAATGGGAAACCTTTGCCTTTTCCAGAGGGTTCATCACCAGTGGGCAGGACAGGCTGGCACCTGCAATTGTTTCAGTGGACATCACAGAATACCCTGAAGGGAAGGGACCCACTAGAATCATGGAAGTCCACCCTGACAGGTGCCAAGGGAGGCCATTCCTCTGTTTTGTCCATTACTTCAGGCTAGATTTTTCTGCCTCACCCTGGGGGCAAGAAAAAGTGTTTCTGTCTTCCAGTCTGTCACTGATTTTCAAGAAATCTGTTGGATATCATCTTTGGGAATCTCAGATTTAAACAGATATTGGGTTTCACTCCAAAGCTGAGGGCAGGCCTGATGCTGTTAAGGATTACAATGACACAGACTCTGACTTCAGTAGCTGACAATGACTTAGTTTATTTCTGGGTTTGTTTTTTTTTTTTTCTTTTATACTATTTTACAAAGAACAACTTAATGAGTAAAAAAAAGACAAACTTCTTCAATCACATTAGTCAAGTTAGAGGCTACACAGCTACACAGGCTGGGAGGGGCAAGCATGCACAGGCACCAAGGGAAGTCAGGCTGAGAGTATGAACCCCCAAAAGCCAGGAACCTCCAAAGCCCTGGGGCAGAATAACTGCACACCTGGGGCTCCAAGCCCAGGGATGCAGCAGCCAGGGAACAGCTACCCTGGACCTGCTGTGGGTGCTGACCCACCCAGAGGTGCCAGCAGGATGAGGCTGCGTGCAGCAGAGGTGATGGATACTGGCTGTCTGCTCTGGCTGCAGCAGCAGAGGAGTGCCAGGGCTGGCTGGGGAGACAGAAGCTCTCCAGATAGAGAGTAGATGTGTCCATCTGCACAGAGCTGCTGGAGCTGCCAGTCATCTCACCCAGCCCCTTCCAAAAGCCAGCAGCGATGGGGAGCGGCGCTGGGAAGCCGAATGCCTTTGCTAATTGGACCTGTTACCATGTTTGTTTGGTTGGTTTGTGTTTTTTGTGGTGGTTTTTTTTTTTTTTTTTGTTTTGTTTTGTTTGTGGTTTTTTTGTTTGTTTGTTTGGGGGGGTTTTTTGTTTTTTTTTGTGGTTTCCCTTCCAGGCTGTGGTGGGAGCCTGGGGGTAGAATCACAAAATGGTTTGGGTTGGAAGGGACCTTAAAAATCATCTTGTTGCAACCTGTGCCAGGGCTTCGCCACCCTCACAGCAGAGAGTTTCTCCCTGATGTCTAACCTAACCCTGCCTTCTTTCAGCCTAAGGCCTTTACCCCTTGTCCAGTCACTTCAGGCCCTTGCCCAAATCCTTCTCCAGCTCTCTTGGAGTCCTTTCAGGCACTGGAAGGGGCTCTAGGGTCTCCTTGGAGCCTTCCCTTCTCCAGGCTGGGTACCCCCATCTCTGTCAGTCTGTCCTCACAGGATTATCTGTGCCCTGCCAGGTGCTCTAAGCCACGCTGGGATCCAGGACCTGGAGGGCAGTGAGTTAAATAATCTTGAAGAGGAAATTCTTTTGCCCATCCCACTCCCCCTGCCAGTGACAGCATTCAGGGGATGAAGGTCATTTCTCCAGCAAAGCTTCCTTCAGGCCAGGTGCACTCCTTGGCCCAGGACAGGCACTGACCTCTGCTCTCCCTCTCCCATGGGGCTTGGATTTTCTACAGGGGTTTCTCCCCTCCTCACTCCTCCTGCTCTCTCTCCCAGCTGTTCAACTAGTGGTAAAACAGGAGCTGCTAGATCTTGAGGAGGGAATAAATAGCTTCAATTCAGCCACAGAAAGGAGATGGAGGCATTTGCTAGAGAGCATCTGAACAGCTTGGGGAGAGCAGGCAGAGCTGGCTCTGGAGGAGCTGTGGTAATTAGGATCTGTGTTTGCACTCACTCTCTCATTCAGCACCAGAGGTTGCCATATGGAGAGCAGCCCTGTCACTCCAACATCACAGAGCCCTACAGCTCACACCCATCTCGTGGGATGCTGCTGCCCCAGCATCTCCCCACAGCTGCCTGCTGGGAGCATCGTGGCAGCCCTGTCCTTGCCTGCTGCCCCCTGGCACAACCCCAGGGCACCTCTGGGACCCTGCTGGGAGCATCCAGGCAGCCCTGTCCTTGCCTGCTGCCCCCTGGCACAACCCCAGGGCACCTCTGGGACCCTGCTGGGAGCATCCAGGCAGCCCTGTCCTTGCCTGCTGCCCCCTGGCACAGCCCCAGGGCACCCCTGGGACCCTGCTGGGAGCATCCAGGCAGCCCTGTCCTTGCCTGCTGCCCCCTGGCACAGCCCCAGGGCACCCCTGGGACCCTGCTGGGAGCATCCAGGCAGCCCTGTCCTTGCCTGCTGCCCCCTGGCACAGCCCCAGGGCACCCCTGGACCCTGCTGGGAGCATCCAGGCAGCCCTGTCCTTGCCTGCTGCCCCCTGGCACAGCCCCAGGGCACCCCTGGGACCCTGCTGGGAGCATCCAGGCAGCCCTGTCCTTGCCTGCTGCCCCCTGGCACAGCCCCAGGGCACCCCTGGGGCTCGGCTGTGCCCCCCTCTGCCCTCTGCACTGCCTCAGGTGCCACAGGAGTGAGGTTGGAGCTGAGTTACCCCGGCTCCACCTGCTCCTCCCTGCAGCACGGCAGGATTGATTCATTCCCCCTCTCCTGCACCCTGTCACTGGCAGAGCCGGCAGTGAAATTACACCTTCTGCTCCACACCCCCGCATCCCTTACTGTCTCCTGGACAAACTCCACTGCCTGGTGTTATTTTTAGCTCCTGGGAACTCTGATCTTTTTCTTAATGGGACACGTGTACTATGAAACGTGCACGGGCAGATCTCTCCAGCTGCAGGCTGGCCTGGGGAGCTGCAGGGCTGTCACCCACCCTCCCAGGCACGGGGAGGGAGCAGTGGCACCCAGCCCGGCCAGCAGGGACCAGGATGGCACTGCTGAGCCCCCCTGGCCCCCTTTACACGGGGTCAGAGCCCCAGCTGTGTCTCCACGCTGCTGCCATGCCCAGCATTTCCCCAGGGTGTCGGTTCCCTGGTGTGGGATCGAGAGGGGTGGGACTGCTCTGCTCCCTCCTGCACGTCCAGCAGGCAGGTGCTGCAGGGACACTGCTTTGGGGTATCAGAAACCCCTTGGGGCATAGCCAGGGTGAAGTGCAACCCCAGCCCAAGGTAAGCTGAGGCCCAGGACCAGGCTGCTCTTTGATGATGCTGATTAACGTCGGCAATAATGCTGATTAACATCAGCAGCCATCATGCTCCTGCAGCACCAGGAGGGCTCTCCCTTCCAGAGACGGAGCAGCAGCTCCTCTTTTCCTGCTCGGGGTAAAGCAGGGATAGAGGAGGGTTTGGGTTTCTTTCTCTGGGCGCTGCTGGAGTGCTCCATCCTGCCTGAGAGCAGAGCACCTCCCTGGAAGCCTCTGGAGCTGAGCCGTGCCAGCGGGACGGGAGAAAGGAATACACAAATCAGCCTATTTTTTGAAGTACCTAAATTAGGAGGTGGGAGTCTAATTTTAGGCACCTGGTGTTGCCCTTCAGAGCGACGAGTTAAGGACTGCGAGTCCTTCAGCCCCTCTCCTGATGCTGCCTTTGTGTCTGGGGCTGGGGCAGGCTCCTGCTGAGCTCAGCTGCCAGCCCGGCCCATTGCAGGGGCGCCGGAGCTGCTCAGACGTGCTGCAGTGGACCAGGGACCCCATCAACCCTAAACAAGCACTTTCCAGCCCGGTTTGCAGCTGAGCCTGGCTGTGACTCAGCAGCAGGGGGAACCGAGGGCTCTGAGCGCCCGGTGCTGACAGCACATTCACTCTGTCGAGCATCTCTCCGGGGCTGAGACAGCTCCAGCTGAGCTGTGCCACGGTGCTGCTGCTGCGGCAGAGCCAGGCACACCTCGTTAATGCTAATGAATTAAGTATCCCAACAGCCAGCGAGGAGAGGGAAGCAGAGCTGCTGCTGTGCTGGGGAGGAAAGCAGCAGGCAGGGATGCTGAAGTGAGGAAGGGAGATAGCAGGAGTAGGGATCTCCACCACCCTCTGCATCCCAGCCAGGGACAGCTGCAGCTCTGGTTCCACACCACCTGTGGCAGGTCAGACCCTTCCCATGTTTTGTGTTCCTCCACGACCCCCTGGAAGCAGATCTGCTGCCCATGACCCAGCAAAATGCCAGACCCCCTGCTGCTGGGGGAGTCCTTCACTTTGTCCCATCCCACAGGACAACCCCAGGGACACCTGTGGTCACCTCAGCACCCCGGACAGCACCAGCAGCTTGATACCATCTCTGGCAGGACGGAAAAGAGAAATGGGGACAGCTGGCAGATTGCTGTTTGACAATTGCCCCTTGGAGGACACCTCCTCTGCAGCTCTGCCAGCCTGCTGCTCTCCTCCAAGACTTCCCAATCATTGTAATAGAGTGAAACCTTATTTACTGCCCTCATCTGGCTTCCTAACGTGGCCATGGGCACACAGCAGGCGTCCTTTCCTCTGAACTAACCAGGCTCTTAATGGCTCTTCTGCCTCAGCACAAATCAACCCCAAATAAAGGTGGGCTCTGGGGGAAGGCTAGGAGGGGGCTCAGGAGCAGAGCTGGGGAAAGGGAGGATCTGGGTGAGGATCTGGCCCCTGAGCAGGGCACAGGGAGCTGGGCAGGGCGGCCACAGGGTTGAAGTGCTGGGAGGTGATGGCAGGTGCATCTGTGAGTTAAATGGTGCAGCTGGCAGCCAGCAGCAGGGGTGGGGAGCTGGGGACACTGCCCCGTGCTGAGCATGCACAGACTCACCACACATGAGGTCATCACTGGCCATTGCTTCAGGGAAGGCTTGGGCACAGCACTGTGCCCATGCCAGGCTCTTGGGAAGCCTTGGGATGTGGGTTGTGTCTCAAGGATGTGCTGGGACAGAGTGGCTCCCTGTGGCTGGGGATGCTGCCTGGGCAGGACCTCAGCACCAGGCAGATGCCAGGAGGGTGGGGAACATGACAGGCAGCACTGCCTGCCCCCAGCAACCAGGACCTTCTCCTGAAATGGGACTGATCAAAGCTTCTTTTTCCAGGAGATGTGGATGGAACTGCAGCAGGGGCAGAGCTGGGGAGTCCCACTCTCCCATCAAGGCTCTGGTCCCTTGTGGGGCCACACTGATGAGATGGAAGAGTGGAGGTGCCAAGAGGCACCTGTGTGTCACCACAGGAGGATGGGGACACGTCCCATTCGGGCAGAAACAATGTGTCTTGCAAGAGCATCTCGAGGCTGCTGATTTCCTCTGAGGATCTTCTTGGACCAAACCTCTGGAGCATTAGAAATGCAAGAACATTTCCCTAATCAGCAGTTCCATCAGCACTGGGGACACCAGCTCCCCATCAGTCCTGTTTGCTGCAGTCTCTCACTTGCCATGCACAAACCAAGGCTCCACCGAGAGTCCCACCAGGAGACACACTCCCCAACAGGAGCCAGGGGAGAAATACCCGTGCAGAGAAACACTCATGCTCCTGTCAGAGGCAGCACCCCTGGCTCAGCTGTTTCTGCACGGGACAGAACTGCTCCAGAGAGGATTAGCAAATGGGTGTTCACAGGGCAGAGACACTCTGTGGTCAGCCCCTCGGGAGGGGACCCCCAGCCCAACCCTGTCTGTCTCTGCTGGGATTATTCATTTGCCAAGGCTCATCCCAGAGGTTTGGGATCTGAGCAGTGGAGCCGTGGGTTGCCATGGTGATGTGAAGCACGGCCACCTCCCTCCTCTGTCCCTGTGGGGTGACAAGACAGTGCCCAGGCAGCAGCTGTCCCCTGGGGCAGGTCTGGGACTGGTTGTGCCTCCTGGGATGCCTCTGGGGTGCATCCCCCATCCTCTGTCCCACCATCAGACACAAGCCAGGGCTCGATGCTGGCCAGCCTTGCTGGAGCTGGGGTGGGGAGGAGATGCTGGGGTGAGCCGTGTGTTTCCCCTCCATTTCCCTTCATTTCATTTCTGTGCTTTTCTCTTCACCTTTCTTGCCCTTCCCAGGCCTGTGGCTGGACCAGCTCCTCTCCCATCAGTGCTGGCAGGAGGAGAGTGGGGTTTGCAGAGCTGTGGAGGGGGCCCAGGATGATGAAATGCTCTGATTCACCAGAGACTGATTTCTCCCTCCAGCCAGCTAACACGGATGGATTCCTCCAGGATTCCCCCTCCTGGGGGGGGGTGTCTTGGTTTGGAAAGACAGGTATCTGCCAGGGAAAGCTGCAGTTTCCCTTAGAATGGAGAATGCAAACCCCTCACCCCCTGCCAAATTATAAATTTGCAATTAAGGGCTTTCAGGCAAAGATTTGGGAATAGGAATAACAGTTCTTTATTGGGAATATTAACAATACAAATGTAGTAGAAAAACAAAACCACCCAACCACACCAGCAAACAAACAAACAACAATTTTGGAGAACCCTGACAGAGTCAGAGCTACAACCTGACACCCTGTTGGTCAGGGTGTTGGAAGCAGTCCCAAAGTGAGTCCTCCTGGAGTGGCAGATGTGGTTCTGGTGGAGCGGAGATGATCCTGTAGAACCAGGGTCCAGTGATGGTGAGAAGGGTCCAGTGGTGGTGAGAAGGGTCCAGTGGTGGTGAGAAGGGTCCAGTGGTGGTGAGAAGGGTCCAGTCTTCCTCCAGAAATTGGGTGGATACCTTCTGTGTTCCTGTGTCTCAGTTTTATCCAGGTAGGAATGGTTGGCTCCCCCCACTGGGTGGAGCATCTCACAATGGGATGATGGAATGTGGATGGTC
This sequence comes from Phylloscopus trochilus trochilus, assembly GCA_016584745.2. Classification (NCBI taxonomy): domain Eukaryota; kingdom Metazoa; phylum Chordata; class Aves; order Passeriformes; family Phylloscopidae; genus Phylloscopus; species Phylloscopus trochilus. The sequence continues at coordinate 5,972,219 of WQNJ02000046.1, forward strand.
TGTTTTGGGGATGTGGCTTTTAGGGGTGTCTTAATGGTCCATTAGCAGAAAATATTCCCCAGGCAGTGAAAGAGATAAGAAACACTGCCCTACCTGGTTTTAGCAGTTGGCCCATTAACAAAAGGCACCCACCCTCCTCCTCCCAGAGTAAAGAAGAACAGTGCTCCAACTGCTTTCAGCAGATGAAACAGAATACACATTTTTGGTTCCATAACCCAAGACAAGGGGAATTTTGGAGCACACCCCTCCTCGTGCGCTCCATAAAGCATAATAAGGCAGGTTCTGCTCCATAAGGCAGGTTCTGGCCAGATGTGATCAGAGGGATGGAGCCCAGCCTTTGCATTTCATGGTGTTCTGGAGGGTGCCCGAGATGTGCAGCTGCCCCGGCAGCGCTGCCCTGACCCCACGGGCTGGAGACGCCCTGGCAAAGCAGCCAGTGCAGATCCTCCTTCCCCCCTCCAGGCTGGGGCAGGGACAGCACACAGCCCGAGGTGCCATCCTCCTCCTCCTCTCCCTGGGCTGCAGTAGCACACAGGTGCACCCTCTGCCCCCGGCAGGGATGAATTATTCAGCGGTGGTCACTCCTCACACGCACCCGAGCGGCCGCCGGGGAGGTCACCCAGGGGGAAATGGGAAAAGCGCAGTGATGGATGCACGGAGCTGCAACAGGACATGAAATAAGGACACGGACTCTCAGAAGGCTGAGATGACTCCAATCTGTGTTTATTCTTAAGCCACTTCCCTTTATACCTTTTTACAAAGAGCCCACCCAAGGGGTGGGATCCTTGGACCACATTTGGTCGCATTAGAGGGACATCAGGTGAATTCCCTCCTCTGGGAAGAATGCAGAAAAACAGGATAGTGTACAATAACAGATCCTTTGTCTACAGGAATTGTCCCTGGGAAAGGAATTTCAGAATATCAAAACATTGCAGGCACGAAACCGTGGCTACACACGGAGCTGGGGCGGATTGCTCCTCTGAGGACAGAGCAGCACCTGCTGCCCAGCCTGGTGTCACCGTGGGGCTGCCTGGGGTGTCACCAGTGCCACCAGGGAGCCCTCCTGCCCAGGCTGTCCTTGCCTTGATTTTGCCCTTCCCCACACTCAGCCTTTCCCCTGTCAGCTGCCCTGTGCTGCCCTGCTTGGGCTGAGCCAGTGGAGCTGTGTCTGCTCCATGTCCTCTCATCCCTGGACCCCCTGTGCTCCCTCCCCTGCCCTGAAAACCCCTCTGAGACCCCATGGCCCTGTGTAAGTGGCCAAGGTGCCACCATGTCGCTGTTGGACACGAAAGAAAGACACGAAGTCTAGATCAGAAGGCTGATGACTCCAAAAGGAGAGCCAATTTATTCTCAAAACCTATTTTTAGATCTTTCTACAATGCACCCACCTTAGAGGTGGGACCCTTGGACCCATTGGTCACATCAAAGGACCATCAAGCAATTCCCTCCTTAAGAAAGGCATGCAGAAAACCAGAATAGTTTACAAAACATGCCCTTGTTTACCAGTTTTGTCCCTGGGAAAAGAATTTCCTGAAATCAAAACACGGCAGGCACGAAACCGTGCAGGCTGCACCACCACCCTGCAGAAGCCCTGCTGTAAAACAGGGCAGAAAAGGGTCTGGGCTCTGCAGCATGCTCCCAGGCTGTGTGAGAAATGCTTGCACAGTTGTTGAAGATTCAATGCAAAGTAGTCACTGAAGGCCAAGGGCTCTTGTAACAAAATAAAAAAAAAAAAAAAGCTTTTCTGAAAGCAAGAGCTGATTCATACTGGCAGAGATGGCCATCTATTTAGGAAAGCTTAAACCCTCAGAAACCACCACTTCTGCTGCGTCTCGCAGGGTTATGAGCTGTGCTGTAACCTGTCCCTTCAGTGAAAATTACACATTTACTGCAGTCTCCCTAGTCTTGGTGTCTAAACAACCATAAATCCACACATGCAGAGAGAGCGTGGTGGGGAAAGCAGACACGACTCAGCCAGGGCTTGACACAGAGCCAGCACCACCCTGCTCTTGAACAGGGAGCAACCAAACCCTCCCCAGGCAAACCAGAGCCTGCCCAGGACCTCCCTTGCTTTAATCTACATTGCAATGAATTAAACATGTTTTAATATCAGAAATGAAAGCTTGAGGATCAGCAGTAATAACTGCTCCACACTCATTTTCCCTAGGAAGCCGGTGTGCACCCAGGGCAAGTGTGATAATTGGAGGCACACAGTGATTTATTTGGAGGGAAGGACCAAAGGCATTCAGATATTGGCACTCCTGGCACGTGTTTATGCCCCAGCTCCCTGCCTGCATCATCAATCCCTCCGTGCTGGAGGGCCTGGGGGTGGAAGAGCTGATGAAGAGCAGGGCTGTGGGTCCGGGGTGTGCAGAGAGCCTCAAGTCTTGGGTGCTCTCTGCCAGTGTGGATCCAAGGGCACCCAGCAGGCTGAAAGAAAGGTCAGAGTGGCCTTTGCCTGTCCCAGGAGGATTTTAGCTGTGCTCCCAGGGGGAGGGTAGGTGTAACCCCAACCCAGGAAAGCCCCTGCACTGAGGCTGGCTCTGGCAGGAGAGGCCCTGGCTCCTTCAAGCACCTCTGGGACAAGGGGTTGTTAGTGTTTTGGGGTTTTCACATTTCTGCCCCTTGCTCAGGCACTTCCAGCACAGGGACCCCCACCCTGGGCTGAGGATGTCACTGTCTGTAGCCCTGCTTGGTGCCTGAGATGTTTGGGTTTCTCTGAAACTTTTCCCAGAGAGTTTTCTGCCAACAAGAGACATGTTTTCCTGACTGTGACCTTTGTTTGCATTCCTTTCCCTAGGAGGGACTTCTCCTTGATGTCCCTCTGGTTTGACCAATGTGAGTGAAGAAGTTTGTCTTTCTTTCACCAATTGAATTGTTCTCTGTAGAACAGTATAAAAGGGAAGAAATTACCAGAAATAAACAGTCATTGCCAGCCTTCTGAAGTAGGAATCTGTGTCATTGTGGTCTTTAACAGCTTCAATTGTCCCCAGCAGCCTCCCCAGCCAGGAGGGGAGCATTTTCCTGGGCCATTTCCCCAGCACAGCAGGGCCAGCAGCAGGCACCTGCCTTTCAGGCATGCCTGTGGTGAGGAAGCCATGGTTACACACGGATATTTCCATTCTCAGCAGTCATTTTTGGAGCTACTTTTAACTTTGTCCTGTCTTTTCACCTTTTTACATAGGAGGTAGCATTTTTTTTTTTCTCTGTGATTTCTTGTGGGTACTTTGAAGGCTGCAGAGGTCTCTTCTTGCTGGGGAAATGAGGCTGCAGGCTTTGCTCCCCAGCCAGCAGTGAGGCTGTGGGGTGGGATAGGTGTTCCTTGGCTGCTGGGGGGGCTTTTTCTGCTGAAAACCTGAAGATTCCCCAGCAGCTGAGTGAGGCTGTGGGCTTGAAAACATAAAGAGGGTGAGGGGATCTTCAGCTGGGCTTGCAAATATCTGGAAGCTTCATGCCAATGCTTCCACAGCTTAGGGGCTGCCCCAGCCCTTGGCAGGCAGAAACTGCATGGGAAAGGCTTTGTAGGTGCCACTGAAGTTTCTCCAGGAGGCACAATCCCGTCTGGATATTTACCCTTGCACTTAGAGGCTTCAAACACTTTTTCTTTACCCCAAGAAATAATCCATGGACACTCAGGCTCTGTGGATCACAAGCAGAAGCCCTTGCCCTGAAGGAATTGGAGGGTTTTGCCTTCTCTTAACACGGGGCAAAGGGGGAGCTCAGTGGCTGCTCAAAGGCTGTGAAAACCCCATTGAATCTGCCTTATAAATGCCTCAGGCTGTGCAGGCTGTCACTGCCCAGGGGCACCAGCACTTCTGCTGGCCCAGTCCCCACCAGCACAAAAACGCTGCTGGTTCTGATTGCCCCAGAATGTTTGTTTGTTCTGCCAGGCCTCAGCCTCCAGAATCACTGGACTGCACAAGGAATGGAAGTTTTAATGTATTCTTCCAGGATTAAATGTTGAGATCTCATAAACACCCACTGAGGCCTGGGGATCTGCACCCAGGAGCAGAGGATGAGAATCCAAGAGCTGGTGTTTGAAAGTGAATTAATCTGGGATTTCGAGTCAATCCTGCTATATTTAAAAGCCTCATTCTTGAGGGAACACTGCCACAAAAGTACTCTGTCCTCAGTGCTGGTGCTGGCACTCGGTGTGACACCCCTGGGGGGGACCAGGGCTGGTGTCCCACTACCAGCAGCAAGGACACAACCTGCTCTAAGCACCAGGGAGTCCAGATCTTCCCAGGGGATGGGGGCTGCAGCTCCCCCTGACATGGCAGTGAAGGACAATAACTTGGCACAATTCCTGCCGAGGGAAAATCACTTCAGGAGTTCCTGGGGAAAAGCACAATTTAGACAAAATGTTCTCAAGTCTCCTAAAGACCCCACAGGGGAAAGGAAGAACAACTCACCCTCCTGAGCTTTGCTGCTGGAGCACCTGAAGCTGGATGGTGTCAGGTCCTAAATTAACTCGAGGAGGTTTTTTTTTTTCCCCTTGCTGGAAGCAGTAGAATCCATAAAGAAGATGCAGAGAAGCCTTACCTTTTGGGCAGTGCCTGCAGAGGTCCCTGTGAAGATGTCCTGGCTGCTGCTCAGAGCAGGGAGATGCTTTCCCTGCCCTCAGAGGATGGAGCTGGGAGAAACCTCCCATGGCTGTCCAGTGGGAGGGACTCAGCTTCTTCCAGATTTTAAAATCCTCATGAATTCCCACTACTCCAGCAGCTGGGGCTTACTTCAGCCACTGGATATCACAAGACTGATGTTTCCAAGGCTGGCAAAGGTGGGTGTAGCCCTGGTTCGTGCTGTGATGTTTTGGTTTCTCTGAAACTCTTTCCCAGGCACTGTTCTGCCAACAAGAGACACGTTTTCCTAACTGTATCCTATGTTTTGCATTCCTTTCCCTAGGAGGGACCTGTTCTTGATGTCCCTCTGACTTGACCAATGTGATTGAAGAAGTTTGTCTTTCTTCCACCCCTTTGGGTGGTTCTTTGTAAAATAGCATAAAGGGAAGAAATTCCCAGGTAATAAAGATTGATTGGAGTCATTTCAGCCTTCTGACCTCGGGAGTCCGTGTCGTTGTTGATCTCAAACAGTGTCAGGTGGGCATAGCTCTCAAATATCCTGCCATTAAATCACAGTCTCCTTCAGCTGGTTGTGGTTGATCCAGGGCACTGGCACTGCTTGGAGCCCAAAGCACAGCCCTGCAGCACCATGGAGAAGGAAGAGGAACACCTATTTTTAGCCACAGAGCATTTGGGGTTTTTTTTCTCTTTTGCAGAGATGGGCTGAAAGCAGTGAGGACAGTCTATGGCATTGAGCTCCCCATCTAACACCTGAAGTGCTTGCCATCAGAATAGAAACTTACCTGAGCTCTGAAGGAAATGGGTGGGGTTGGGGCTGTCTTTCCTGCACTGGGCAGGTGAAGCCCTGGGCTGAGCAGAGCTGGCTGGGGATGGCAGGGAAGAGGCTGGGCTGCTGCACTTGAAGCACCTGCCACATTTGGCTGGGAGCATCTCTCTGTGCCTGTTGACAAGCTAAAATAAATAGAGATGCCTTTTGATGTTGCCTTTGAATTGCTGCTCTCTCTTCCTTCCTGTCCCCAGGGTATTTTATTGGACTTCATAATAAAGCTGGAGAGGGGGGAAGAAGGGGGAAAGTTCTTTGAGTTTATTGTAAATGAGCAGAATTTTATCATCCCACTGCTTCTATTTTAGATTTACCCTGTAATCTTATTTACAAGCTGAATACCAAGTGCTGGAGTAATCAGTAGGTGATCGATAACCAAGAGAGGCTCGAGCTGCAACCATGTAGAGTCCATCTGTTCCCTTGCAGGCAGGTATGGGAGCTGTTTTTTGGGGAGGAAAGGTGCTGCTGGGAGAGCCCAGTGTGGTGCCCTCTCTGCAGATTGAACCAGGGGTCTGACAAGCCCCAGCCCTCCCCCTGTGAGCCACCAGCTTGGCCACAAAGTGAATCCTCAGCACAAGCCACAGTCTGGGGCTGGGATGCAGTCAAACCTTCCCCAGTGGACATCCCCTGCAAGGCAGGCCTTGAGGGAGGGCAGGGGGACCACAACCAGCAGCTCCCTCCTGCTCAGCCCCGTGTGAGCCAGGAGCAATGCTCCCAAAACACAGAGAGGTGCTTCTGCCTGGGCAGGCAGGACCAGCCAGTAGATCCACAGGAAGTTTGGGCTGGAGAACACAGAAGCCCCTGTGTCTTGGTTGTGGAGCCAGAGGTGTGTGTTCTATTTCATTTGTTAAAAGCAGCTGGGGAGATGTTTTTCTTTATCTCTTGTAACTCTGGGGGGGAAGAGGGGAGGATGCCTTCTGATAATGGGCCAGCTGTTAAACCAGGTGGGGCAGTGTTTGTTATCTCTTTCACCACTGGTCCTCCCTCCAGGGGATATTTTCTGCTAATGGGCCATTAAGACACCCCTAAAAGCCACATCCCCAAAGTAGAACATCCACATTCCATCATCCCATTGTGAGATGCTCCACCCAGTGGGGGGAGCCAACCATTCTACCTGGATAAAACTGAGACACAGGAACACCTGAAGGGATCGGGCTTCACCTGATTCCTGGAGGAAGACTGGACCCTTCTCATCACCACTGGACCCTTCTCACCATCACTGGTCCCTTGTTCTACAGGATCATCTCTACTCCACCAGAACCACATCTGCCACTCCAGGAGGACTCACTTTGGGACTGCTCCCAACACCCTGACCAACAGGGTGTCAGGTTATAGCTCTGACTCTGTCAGGGTTTTCCAAAATTGTTGTTTGTTTGTTTGCTGGTTTGGTTGGGTGGTTTTGTTTTTCTACTACATTTGTATTGTTAATATTCCTAGTAAAGAACTGTTATTCCTATTCCCAAATCTTTGCCTGAAAGCCCTTAATTGCAAAATTATAATTTGGCAGGGGGTGAGGGGTTTATATTCCCCATTCTAAGGGAAACTCCAGCTTTCCCTGTCAGATACCTGTCTTTCCAAACCAAGACACCCTGTCTGCTGCTATTTAGCATGACTGCCCTCCCTGGGATGGCTAATCTTATTATTTCTTCCTGCCCTCTCTTTTGCGTTCAGCTTTGTCTTTCATTTACCTGAAGATGCTGGCAACCCCAGTGCACTTTTAATTCAGAGTAAAGAAATATATCTGCAGGGAGGACAGAGAGAGGGCTGGCCATTGTTGTATTCCTCTGGGGAAATGGTTTTTCCCCAGAACCCCCTAAAGCTGTAACCTTTTAGTTTAACCCTACCTGTCCCCTATCTCTGACCAATTGGCTCATGGCCAGCTATCTACCCTGGGACAGAGAGTCTGGATAAACCCCTGCTCTTCCTTGTTCGTTCTCTTTGCCCCTGGCACTCCCTTCAAAAACAAAGCCTTGGAATAATCCCCTGAGGTAAGAGCCTCTTTTGAATCTTTTACCCTATCCCCTGAAGCATATCCCCCCAAAGCTCCCCAGAAACTGAGCTAGCACAGCAGCCCAGGGGGGTGGGCAGGGGGTAGTGCTTCAGACCATCTCTTTGGTACTCTGTAGTCCACACTTGGCAAAAATCAAGTGGCTAAATTCAGATGTTACCTTTCCTGTGACCACCCCGAGCAGAGGGGCCAGGACATGGACACCTGCCCAAGCTGCCTGCCCACTGCCTCCCCCTTGCAGCTCCCACACTGGCTGGGAAAGCTCCTGCTGAGTCCCAGCCTGTTGCTGCCTCACTCTCCTCTCGCTGCCTCCTCCTTACTCAGCAGCGGCATCTCCCCCAGCCCATCCATCACCCCGGATTAGCCATTAGCACAGCCACCCATTGGCGGGGCTGCAGCTCCCGGGGGCTGTGTTAGCATTCCAGCCGCCGCAATGAATGGCCTGACATCGAAACCCTTTTGGATGGCGGGGAGAAGCCAATCGATTATTTCACTGCCCTGCCTGCTGCCAGCACCCAGGCTGGAGCACGCTCCCATCCCTGAAATGGCATTTTGAAACACCGTCAAGAGAGCGGTGCATTTCATTTCCCTCCGTGCCTGGCCAGCGCCAGGAGGGCGTTCTCAGAAACCCCTTGGTGGGACAGGCTGTCCCCTGGTGCTGCCTGGCTGTCCCTGCACCCCCTTCTTGCCTCTTCCTCCCAGGGATGCACGACCCGACTGCCCCACGGCCACCTCCTGCACTGCAGGTAGTCCAGCCTCCCAGAGATGCAGAGGAAAAGGGAGGAATTGTGTGCAAAAAGGAAAAAAAAAAAAAAAAAGCCTTAATTGGAGAATTGGAGTGCCCTGTCTCTCAATTCACCTAAAGCCATCGAGTTCCCAGCAGCAGCAGCAGCAGCAGCAGCATCTCTTGCTCACTTCCCTCATGTACAAATATAGCACAATAATTAGATGAGGGCTCTTTGCCCCTCTCGTTGGCATCTCGTCCTGCTCGTGTGGAGCAGGGTCAGGCAGCCAGCAAGGCACAGCACATGGTGCTGGGCAGAGCATCCTCTGGGCACAGCCCCAGACACTCCTCCCTCCTGGGAAACAGGGGGGACGCTCCCCAGTCACTCCCTGGCTCCGAGGGGACACCACAAGGCTGGGCTTGGCAGTGGGGACAGTGTCCTGGCTGCTGGGTGGGGATCAGGAGGATCCAATGGTGCCACATCTGTTGTCTGGGGTTTTTTTGCCGTTCTCCTTTGTCCCCTTTAAGGAGTTGGGAAGAGTCTTGTTTTTAGCCTTCTGTGTTGTGGAGTCAGATACATTTTTGTATAAACGACTTTCTTGTTATTGTAAAATCTAGAAATGTTCACATTCTTTTCATAAGGAGGAGACTGTGGATGGACTGTTGGGTTGCCCAGTGTGGTTGGAGAGGAAGATTTTCTTCCTCCAATCCATGGTCACTGCTGGAGTTCGATAAATGTTGATTCTGTAAATAAACTGCCTCTTTTCTGCCTTGGACATTGCAAGGTGTGGGTGTGAGTTCTTTATGTCGTGAGTGACACACATCCTGTTCAGAGCTCCATGTCCTCCAAGCACTCTCCCCGGACAGTTGTCCCAAAGCCATGGCCAGTGGGGTGGGATGAGTGGGAAGGACAATTTCCCTGCCAGCTGCCCCAGTTTCTGCAGTGCTGGTGGAGCCAGTGCTGGCTGAAGGAGCTTCTTGCAGCAATTTCTGTTCCTGGTGTAAAGGGAAACAACAGGCTGGGGAATGCTGAGGCTGCTCCCAGTTCCCTTCAGCTTGTGTTAAACTCAAGTCATTTCAGGACAAACCATCCCATCTCCTGGTTTATGACACTCATGTTCAGAAGACTCGAGCCCTTTGGGATCCAGAGCAGGCACTTTGTCCCCTCACTGAGCTCTGCTTCCAGCCCCCATGAAAGAGAAGCAGGACTCATCTCACACAGTCAGGGGACTCTCAGCTGCTCTCTGCTCTGAGCAGTGGCTGTGTGAGCTTTAATGTGACTTTGTACATGTAGAGGACTTTTTCACTCTGTAATGATGATCAAAGCGAAGGAATTGCCCAAACTCAGCTCAGCATCAAGGCAGACAGGCACTGTGGGGCCTGATGTCCTCCTGGATATCACATCCCAACCCAGCTGTAGCAGCAGGGCTGGAGAGAGCATCCCAATCCTCCTGTGAGCAGCAGGATTGCAGGGCTTCTCTCTGTGCAGGTGTGGAGAAGCAGCCTGAATGGAAGGCACCAGCTAAATATAAACTCTGATTTAAAAGATAAGTGATGGTAAGTGGTTTCATTGTTTGGGAGCAAGCACCTCCAAACCATTCACTGGAAAAGACTCAACCAGCCTCAGCAGAGCCAGTAATTAAATGTAACTGTTAGCCCAGAGCAGTTACAGCACAAATAAAGCAAGGAATGAAGATTACACTCCTGTGGTGAGCTGACCTTGGTTGGATGCCAGGTGCCCACCAAGCTGCTCTATCCCTCCCCTCCTCAGCAGGAGAGGGAGTGGGATGAGGAGGGAGGAGAAAATAAGATTAAAACAACACTCGTGGGTCAAGAGGGAGGCAGTTTAATAAAGCAAGAGGCTCACACCAGCACCAGCTGAACAACACAGCAGCCTCCTGAAGGTCTGTGTGCCCAGAGAGGTCATCTCCTGGCCATCCCCACCCGTGGCAGGGCACTGTCCAGCTGCCACCAGCCTGCCTACTGGCACCCCCTTGGGGAGGGGGAGCCTGACCCCCCCACAGACAGGGAGAGCCACAATCCTAATCATGCTCAGCCTAATCAGGTGCTGGAGTGGGCTGCAGTGTTTAAATGGGGTGAACAAAGAGATTTGAGAGGCAAGGAGGCCTCTTGAAGAGGATGAAAGGAGTCTGCAGTGATGGAGAGAAGAGACAGGGCAAGGAAAGGCAAGGAAAGGCAAGGAAAAGGTCTGGCTCTGTGATCCAGTTAGGCACCCACAGCTCAGAGGATGCTGTAACGTGTTCCATGGGCCCAAGGCCTGACACAATAAGAGCACATCCACCTGAGCTCCTTTCAAAGCTGATTTGCCACCCTGTCCACTGGTCAGGAGTCCACCCAGTCCTGAGGTACCCTGGTGAGGAGGGCTGTCCCTTGAAACTCCTCTTCAGAGCATCCAATGCCCTTTATTTGAAAGGCAGCTTTGCCATGGGGGAGCTGCTGGTGCAGGCCAAGGAGCAGCTCCTGGGCTGCAGCAGGTACAAATCCCCAAGGATGTGGGACACCAGCACTCACAAAACTGAGCTCTCCAGGTCTCTGCCAGCCCTCTTCTGCAGCAGGTAGCAGCATTGGGCCGAGGAAACTCAGGTTGTAGCACCTCTCCTGTGGAGGCAGGCTGAGAAAATTTGGATTGTTCAGCCTGGAGAACCTCTTCAATCTGGAGAATACCCTTCTAGCATCTAAAGGAGCTCCAAGAGAGCTGGAGAGGAGCTTTTAACAATTGCATTGAGTGATAGGAAAGGGGGAATGGCTTTAAGCTGATAGAGGGCAGGTTTAGATTAGACATAAGAAAAAATGTTTATAATGAGGGTGAGGCCCTGGTGCGGGCTGCCCAGAGAAGCTGTGGCTGATCCATCCCTGGAAAGTTCAAGGCCAGGTTGGATGGGGCTTGGAGCAAACTGGGATAGTGGAAAGTGTCCCTGCCTGTGGCAGGGGGGTGGAAATAGGTGGTCCTTAAGATCCTGTGCTGGTTTGAAAGCAAAACCAGTGAGACTCCCAAGTCAGAGATACAATTTAATAGGTGAAGAGAGAGAGAAAAAAGTAAAATAAATGGAATAATACAAACTAACACCCTGTTGGTCAAGGTGTTGGAAGCAGTTCAGAAGCAAGTCCTCCTGGAATGGCAGATGTGGTTCTGCTGGAGCAGAGATGATCCTGAGAGAGAAGGGTCCAGTCTTCCTCCAGGAATCCGGTGGAACCAGATAACTTGTGCGCCTACATCTCAGTTTTTATCCAGGTGGGAATGGTTGGCTCCTCCCACGGGGTGGAGCATCTCACAATGGAATATGTCCTGCCCTTAGTGAGCCTTCATGGCCCATCAGCAGAAAAATATCCCCTTGGAGGGAGGATGGGTGGTGACAGAGATAACAAACACTGCCCCACCTGGTTTAACAGCTGGCCCATTATCAGAAGGCATCTGCCCCCCTCCCCCCAGAGTTACAAGAGATAAAGAAAAAACATCTCCCCAACTGCTTTTAACAGATGAAATAGAATACAGACCTTTGGTTCCACAACCCAAGACAGATCCCTTCCAACCCAAACCATTCTTTGATTTAATGCACAAACCTCAAGCTTCCATGAGCCTGTGGAGCTTTGCAACCCAATTCCCTCAGATCTCAGCCATGGTTTGCCTCCTCTCCTTTCTCTGCACTAAAGCTGTATCCTGACATCAGCAAAACTAAGTACCTGTCCAGGAGAGGAAAGCAAGATTGATTTGACTCCAAATGCTGCCAAATGCATAAAGCCAACACACTGGGAAAAATAAGGCAGGCAATTTCATCCTAGTTGCCTTCAGCAACAATGACATTAGGTGTTATTTGATACAAGAGAAGAGCCAATATTTCCAGACTGAAGGGCAATTATTTAAACCTGTGTATTTACAGAGTCTGGAAGCTGTTTAGAGCAGGAGCTGGAAACAACTTCTGGCTCAGGGTTGTGTGGGCCCAACACTCTTCTTGATGGCTTCACTCTAGTCCAGACTTTGCACTTAAAGAAAACTTGGGGCAAAAGCAATGTTATCCCCATTCTTCTCCCCCATCAGCTGGATCAGCACTAAAAGTCAAGTGCCAAAAGTTTTTGCCAAGCCTGTATTTCCAGCTAGGAGCACAGGAAGAACCCTGCTCACCTCACTGGGCACAAGCTCTGGAGCCCCAGCCTAATAATGTAAATGTCAGTGGCTGAACCTCCAGCCAGCCTTTGTCTCTGGCACAGGAATGCATTGCCGGGGCTGGGAAATATTAAATGAGGCGTTGGAGTCGAAAGAACAAAATTACAAATCCAGAGGCTGCTTTCCAGCACCCCCCAGGCTTGGCTCCGGCTGCCTGTGACGTAAACAGGGATGGATTTATGGCAAACCCACCCCAGCAGGGCCACCAGGGCTGCCAGGGGACAGGGGGTGGCTCCTGCACATCCACACCCCTCAGCCTGGGGCAGGGCTGCTGCTGCACTGCCCCTGCTGAATGCCAGGGCCCTGGTGATGGTCAGAGCACCCCCAGCTCCCTCCTGCTTCAAACAGGAGGCTGTCAGGATTCAGAGTTCCCCACAGAGCCCGGGACAGAGCAGGGTGATGGATGGAGGCTTCTCAGGGCCAGGCTACTGCTTTTCTCATAAATCCACTCCATTTTGCCACGGGAACAGCCAGGAAGCCTCAGCAGGAGGCTGCCAGGGGTGCTTGTGAAAAGCCCCAGTCAGTGCCTTGGTGCCTCTGCTGGCACTGAAGCAACTCTGCAAAACTGAGCTTCAAAGACCTGGGATCTGCCAGAAGCGAAATAGAGACATCCCAGAGAGCAGAGAAGGAAACAGGGCAGGTGCAGAGGGGAGAGATGCTGAGATACTGCAGGCGTGGAAATCCAGTTCCTTGCCTAGCTGGAAAAGGCAAGGCTTTGGTGATAACGCTGCTGGGGTGCTGTCTCTCACAGTGGGATGATGCTGCAGGTTGGAGGTGCAGAAAAGCACCCATGGCCATGGAGAGGAAAGGACTGACAGAGCCCCGGGTGTGTAACTGGAAAATGTGGGAATTAACACAGCAAAGAACCTGGGAAATTCAAACCACCAGTGCCACACGATGGGCTGAGTGCATCCTGAGCAGCAAACAGAGCTTTGCACCAGGGAGTTGTGGCACCCAGGGCATTGGGAGCAGCCCTGAGGATCACTCAGCCCCTGAGGGTTCTTTGGAGCTATTTTCACAATTCTCTGCAGTTAATCTGTAGGATGTTTAGCCACTACTGTGCCCCAGTCAGGCTCATCCTTTTCTTTTGGCATCACCTCTCCATTTGTTTGAGGGTGAATTCAGAGTCATGAATCCATCACACATCCATCAGGAGGGAAGGAATCCTGGCACAGCCATGCCAAGTATTCCAGCCTCAAACAGACCAGGAGGGTCTGATGGAGGCAGTGCTCACCAAAGCTGGGTGAGATCTGGCACCCTGTAAAGAAAACCACCTCTCCTTCAGAAGGGGAGGGATGTTTGTTAAGTGGGACTGAGATATGACAGCCACAGCAGGTCCTGCCACCTTCAAACTCCAACCACATCAGCCAGGATCCAAGTGCCAGTGTCTCTATACTGTTAATGAGGCACATGGCAGATAAAGTCCATGTCTGCAAAAAAATATTTAAGACTGTGTGTACCACCTAATCCCCTTACATCTGTGATTAACCATGATCCCTTGATACTTCTGGTGGCTGGGGCAGAGCATTTTACCTGCAGCTGCCACAAAATTGCCATTTCACACCCTCATTCTGACCTCCACTTCCTCTCCACTGGGTCGATAAAACCAATGCAATGAAACTGTGCAGCACAGGGGAGTGTGAGGGAGGGGGGAAAAGGGACAAAAGGATGGGATCAACAGTCACCAAGGGTTGAGGAAGCGCTCTCCCAGCAACCTGAACCCCACAGGGCTCCATAAGAGTTCCCATCAAGGAAAAGTCCATCTGATATTGGCCCCAAGAAACACCAGGACATCAGAGATGGCCCCACCTCGGAGTTCCTTGCCTTGCACCCTGCTGCCTCTTGGAAGGGTGAGACCTGCACCTGCAGATCTCAGGAACTTCTGCTCCCAGAGCTGCATTCTGAAGCTGCTGAATTTCCAAAGCACAGCACACACATCAAGCACAAAGCCCAGGGCTGTCTGTGGCAGTCAGAGCTCTGGGCTGCTGCAGAGCAGAGGCATCACAGCCTGAGCTCTGCTCACAGGAGAAGAGCCTGTGGGTGAAAAGCTCCTTCTGAGATAGGCAGGGCAATTTCCAGTGCACCTGTCACAGCTCTAAAGTGATGCTGCAGGACTTGCATCAACCAGGGCAGCTCCTATGGCTGGAGGGAGGGAAAGATTTGAGGACCCTTTTTAATCACAGTGCACACCGTGAGTCAAGGGCTCTGGACAATTAGATTAGATGATCTCCAGAGGTCCTTTCCTACCCTAACGATTCTGTGATTTGGTGATAGTGGCAGGATATTGGGATAGGAATCAGAAATAAATTCCAAGTAGTTTTTCTGTTTGCCTGGGTGAATTTACCACAAGAACTGGAGAACTTCCCACTGCAGCCCCATCTCAGCCCCTCTGTGTGGACTGTAAGCAGCTCTTGCCACTGTCTCACTGACTATCTATTGCCCCTATTACAGGCTCATGTTGTGGAGCTGCTCCTTTTCAGTTCTGCCAAGCATCTTTTAGGACTGATTCCTTCACTTACAAAACCCTCACAAGTATTTTTTTGTCACTAATTCTTCACACAAAATTACTTCTGCATAAACAGTCCCTGTTCTCTGCTTGCAAGTATTGTTCTTTGACTGGAGGAAAGAAGGTCCCTGCAGCCTTGACACCTCTCCTTGAACTTGAAAGCACCATTTCTGAACAGTGCCAGAATTTCCTCAGTCTAACTAGCTCTGAGTGAGCAAAGCCAGCCCTTCCCTGTGTGGCCAGATGCTGCATTGTGATGCTAGAGAGGAAAGCAAGCAGCTTAGACTGTACTGACAAAAGTCCTAATGGAATAATTAAACTCAAATAATTCAATTAACACCTCAATTGAGTAATTGCATTTGGAGCATGGCTGTAATTGAGCAATATTTGTATTGTCCCAGACATGAGGAGAGGCACAGTTGCCTTTCAGCAGGCAGGAGGAGACAGATGGTGCTAATAAAGGGCAGAAGATGGATGTGAGGTCACCAGATTAAGTGTGCTTCCTTTTTTTGGCTAGAGAAGGAAGTCAAACCACTGTGATCCCGTTGCCTTTAAAAGCCTAAGTAACAGAAATAGAAGAGACTGCAGGACTGCAGGAGTCTGCTTCACCATTAATTACTTTTTATTGAAAGCTCCCAGCCCGCTTGGCATTGCATCAGCAAGAGGGCAGCCGTGTCCCTGCCCACAGAGCCCCTTATCTTAATCGAGCTCAGACAGCAGCAGCAAGTGGTGAGCTGAGACCTGGGGAGGAATGTCTGCTTCCCTTGGCAACCTGAGCGAGCCTGCAGAGCGTCAGGCCAGGAGGCAGCAGACGAGATCTCAGTGAGATAAAGCAGAGACAGGAAAATGAAGCAGCGGGTTCGGGCTGCCTTCACTTGGGCCGGGTGTAGCTGCATCCTGAGATTCCACAGGGCAGAGAGCAGGGAGGGGGCTCAGGGTCGGTGAGGAGGGGGCTCAGGGTCGGTGAGGAGGGCAGGTAAATCCCCACCCATGACAGCCCCACTTGCACTGCAGCCCGGTTCTGAGGAGTGTCCAAAGTGACTGCTCCACTATCCACTACTTTCCCTAAAAAGCAGAAGCATTATTGCAGCAAATGAAAAAGCCACTGCCTCCATTTACCTGTGAGTACGGGGGCTTCAGGTGCTGCATGTGGATCTTTCCTTTGAGGCTCAGGCTGATGATCAAGCCTTGGGGAGCACAGGCATTTGGGCTTTCAAGGATTAGCCTCCAGCCCAACACCAGCTGTAGCTCACAGCTTGCCAATATTTGGAGATGGGGTCTTTCCTGGGAACTCAACTTTATCTTGTCGCCTGAGGTGCTGGGAATGGAAAAATTAACAGCTTGGTTAACCCCTTCCAGTCTGAGAAGTCACTTGCAAGCATGATGTTTATCTCCTCTAGCTACTTTGAGAGCTGGGCTCTTGGCAGCTCTCTTAGAGCACCACAAATCTGCCTCTCTCTTCCTTCCCCAGAGCAATTGCAGGTTTGTGGTATCTTTTTTTTTTTTTTTTTTTTTTTTTTTTTTTCTTATTTCCAACTCTCAGAGCTTTCTAAGCAATTTAAACTTGTTTGGCAGATTTTTTTTTTTTTTTTAAGAAAGAGGCAGCTGATGCTGGTATGCTGTTTGCAGCTCCTCTCCCCTCCCACTCTCAGCAACATCTGAGCTTGGTGGTTAATTACTATGAGACCTCTCTGCCTCTGTCAGTGTTAGCTGGAATGATGGGTTTACACCATGCATGTCAACAAGCATCTCGATGGAAAATAAACCTACTGATGCTCCCAGTGTTGGGGAAACGGGTGTGCTGATTCAGGCATCTCAATCCATGTGTGTGACAGGCACATCCTGCTCTGCAACAGAGCTCTGATCACCGAGGGCTGTGTTGGAGCCTCCTGTGTGCACTGCAGGACAGATCCAGAGGAAACAGGCTTTGGTAACTCAGCTCCTTGCTCTCCTTTGAGAGAGGTTGTTCACACATGCAAAACTGAATCTGTTTACCTCGCCCTAGGCAGGAAAAAGCATGGCCCACTCTCATGTGGGAGAGGGCTGATAACACCCCCTGAAGTTTTAACCCCCCTTTCCGCCCCCCTTGGCCGCAATGCTGGCTCAGATTTTGGGGAGCTTTGGGGGGATAGGCTTCAGGGTAGGGAAAAGAAATCCAAAAGAGGCCCTTACCTCAGGGGGATGTTCCAAGGCTTTATTCCTGAAGGGGATCCCAGGGGCAAAGAGAGAGAATATGAAGGAGCAGGGGGTTTTTATCCAGTCTCTGTCTTGGGAGGGGATACCTGGCCGAGAGCCATAGGTCAGAGATAAGGGACAGGTAGGGTTGGATCAAGGGTTACAACCTCTGGGGGGTTTCCAGGAAAAGACCACTTCCCTGAGGAATACAACAACCCCCAGCTTCTCCTCCAGTGCCTCAGCAGGGCACTTGGCCATGGGCACCTCCATTCCCACACTGCCACTTGGATTTGCAGCAAGGGGAGACAGGAGCAGGGCTGTTCTTCCAGGCAGAGTTGTTCTGCTGCAGACCCGTGGCAGAGCAAGGCACAGAGCTGAGCTGTGGCCCCTTTTCCTTGAAGGCAGACGGCAGTGCAGGTCCGAGAGGGGACGAGCACGTCCTTGTGACGGGAGAGCCGTGTGACGGTGACGAGTCTGCTCTGACTCATAGCCCAGGAGATGCTGTGATATTCCACCACTGGCCTGCTCCATCCACCTGCTCAGAGCACTGAGGCACAGCTTGAGCATTCAAGTCCATATTTGCTGTAGGGCCTCATTTTCCCACCACAAGAGCAATCCCAAGTCGATGGAAGAGCTGACCTTGCTCGTCTTCTGGTTGAGATTTTTGCACACAAACTCGTTCCCAGCTCTTTCAGTGCTTCCTTCAGATGGCTTCAGGCTCTGTGTGCTCTGGTTTTATCGGGTGTTTGGCATCAGCCCCATCTCCAGTTCAGTCCCCTCCAGTGAGTACCAAAACATTCTGCTTCCAGGTAACAAATTCCATGGAAAATATGCCACACTACCCAGGTGGGAATTTTCCCCCCCCCTCTGGTAGGGCATTTAGGCAATTTCCTCTTTCTTTTTTTGATCCATATCAACTTTCTCCTGTTTTTGTCCTGTACCTTGTTCCATTACACATCTTTGTACCAAGGAACACTATATAACAAACCTGTAGAGAAGCAGTATTTTAGCTGGTCCATGATTCTTCCAAGGAGAACAATGTCAACAGAAAGGAATTTAGCTTGACAAATGCTGCCCAGGACCTGCCCTGATCATCCTTATGCTGCACTGCACAGCTTTCATTAACTTAGGAATGAATTCCTGTTGTGTCTCATGGCTTTCTTCAGATGTGATTATGCCAGCTCCCAAGGACATAAACAACTTGATTTAAGCAAGTAGGCTGAGATGCTGCTTGGCTGCGCTTTGGGGAGGGGCAACAACGTTGGGAAACACATTTTATTCAAGAAAACAAAAATACTAGTTCCAAATAGAAGCAGTGGTCCAATTTAAGTAAGCTCACTGAGCATAAACTTGGGAGCTCGTGATGCAAGAGAACAGAAATAGGGTTTTCTATTACTTCAGCCACTCTCTTCATTCAGCATCTGTATCACAGCAAGCAGTTAATCACCTTCAGCTCTCTTTTCCAAGGTTCAAGACAACCTTGCAGAATCTTTGTGAAACTTTTCATCTGAGGGATGCCCTAGCCCTGGTCTGAAGGTTGCACCTGGCTCCAGAATAAGAACAATTCTAATGCCCTCATTTCTCTATTTACTTACTGATCTTAGAGCAAAAGCTTGTGGTATTTATTTTTGTTTATTTTTGTGGGCGGTGGGTTTTTTGTTTTGTTTTTAGTGTTGTGGTTTGTTTGTTTTTTTTTTAAATAAACATGGGCTGCTCTAAATAGGGAAAAGGATGGAGGCAAGCATGCATATGCATGTAGGCCTAAAACGAGATGTGACATGCCCTGTTCCAGGTCAGGGCACAGCAATCTGTCACCCAGGCACTGCACACACTGACTCTGCTTACCCAGAAATAGGTGCTGCAAGGACAACACAGAGATTCAGGCTGTTGGGAGCGTTTGAGAGGTGTCATGAACTCCCAACACCAATTCCCCTTTCATCTGCTGTTGATAAAAGTAATTGCAATGGGCCACCTTAGCCTGACCCCAGAGTCAGCCAAGGTTCCCAGCCCAATATATCTCCCTGACCCAAGCACTCAGGCCCTCTTGGAAACCTCATAGCTATTCCAGGCACAGTCCCCTTCCCACAGCTTCCTCTGGCACAGGACTTTAAGTGCTGGTGACATTCTAACAAAGGTATCTCATCAGCCCTAAGCTCAGGGTGGCTGGCTGCTCTGAACTTCCCTTTCAACACAGTGGCTTTAAAGGAACTTGGATAATATCTTTCTTCTCCCACTCTTGCTTTTGCCCAGTTCATGTCACTCCCTCACTTTCAGCATCTCACTCCATACCCACCATTTAGTTTGCCTTAAATACAGCCCCTGCTCTCCTAGTTTCTCACAGTGCTGCTCCTCACCACTTAACTCCATCCTGGATGGAGTCCTCTGGCTCCCTTGGGATGAGCTCAGGTGAGAAAAGGTACAGCTGACTATCCCAGGTGAAGTCATTCCCTCACTCCCCTCTATATGCTCGCCAGCTTGGCACAGTGCCCCCCAAGAGCAGCTTTGGGGATGTAGCTACAGGAATCTGGGTCAGGAAATCCCATCACCAGGATTCCCGGTCACAGAAACCCCCCAGGGATGGTGAAATGTCATTACCTGTGTCCCTGTGCGGGCTGGAACCCACCCAGAGCTCACCATGTCATTAAACTCAAGTGTTGGTGCCTACATTTGGACAGTTCCTAATCTGCCACTGTTTAGCAAACGTCTGCCTTGCCCACATCACCCGAGGAGTTAACAAAATCAGCTGTGTTCATCTCCATTCCTATCCTGCTTCTTTTTACACAGCTTTCCAACATGACAAGAGTTCTCTAGAAGAGGTGTGTGGCTCTTTTTCTCTCTGCTCAGCAGCTGCAGGAGACAGGTTGCCAAACAGAATCAGAGAATTGTTTCAGTAAATACAACACAGCACTCTTGGCAGTGTTTGCTGGGTTGTGATACTATCAAGTTAAAATGGCATGGTTTAAAAAAAAATATTGATCAGCATCAGAAGTGAGTTTCCAGGCTGCTGGAGACACCCAATTAAAGAGAGATGGTCTCTGAGGATTGTAGGTGGACAGTATCTGCTACCGTTCTGGCAACTTCCTATGATCTTCTCTTCAGAAAAGAGTCTGTGGAGGCAGAGAAAAAAGATGAAAGGAAGGCCTTGAGATGAGAAGGACCCAAATGATCAAAGATTCCTATGGATTGAGAGAAGTACTCCAAAACCAAAGGCAATCCTGTGTTGCCTGTGTCACTGTTGCCCTGGAGTGGATTTCAAAAACTTCTTTAAGCATTCATCTGGGATGTGGGGACACACATCAGGAAGCAGAGAGAAACTTTTCAGGCCTTGGGGAAGGCTGGAATTCTGAAGGATTCTGCCTTCTTCTGAATTGGTTCATTTCTTCATGACCAGATTTCACCGGGGAAGCGTGGCACTGGCTACATTTGAGGCAAGGCCTCAAGAGGCCTCTCGATTCTGTCAACACTCCTCACACAGCCTGCAGCAGCTGCTGCTTTTGTGCCATGCTCCTTCACTATCAATGCCTCCACAGGCTCCAGGTTCTGCCCCTGGTGCTCGTGCTTGTGTCCCCTCCCCACCCACACAGACAGGACACACATCAAGGAAGGACAAAGCTCTTCACCCAGCACGGATGGGAGCGAGGGGAAATGAATCACACACTTCACCCACGCCAGGCACACCCAACAAGGGTCAGAAATGTCAACTGCAACCTGCCAGGAGGCTCTGGTGAGAGATGTCCTAATGTGAGAACAATCAGGGGAGATAAAGCACTTAGGAGAGATCAGAGTACCCTGAACAGAGCACAGAACAAATAAGTGTGAGGGAAAGGGAAAAACAGGGATGCTGTTCACCATCCTCTGATGAATTCATCACAATCTGAAAGTGAGTTCTGCCCGAAGGAGAAAACAGAATGAACAGAGACACAAAGAGAGCAAAGAGAGACACCAAGAGACAAATCATCTCCTATTTGTGAAGATCATAGGAAAAAAATAAACCAGCCCCCAGCATATTCCAGGCACCTTCCCTGGAGCCAGGACCACAGGCAGACAATGACTGTCTGTCTGTGGCAGCAGTTCCTGAGGGAGATCCCAGAGAACAAGGAGGAATCCAAGTGCTGCAGAGCAGAGGGTAAAAGTCTACACCAACAGCAGCAGGTTGAAAAGGAGCTGCTCCAGCATGAGAGAGACAGATCTGTCTGTACACGTAGGTACAGCTTAGTCATTTTAGATAAACTTTGTCTGGAGGGAAGGATATACTGATAAAGCAGTGTTTCACACAGTACAAGAGGTACACAAAGTTTGGGTGCAAACTTTAAACTGAACAGCAGAAAAATGAAGTAGTCTTTTAAGACAAATAGAATGGGTATATGATGATATCAACAGCAGACCTGGAGGAAAATGGCAATGAGAACCTGCAGGTTTAAGGGAAAAATCTAAATTTAAGTGCTTGAACTGTCTCAGGTATTTATATGGAGCAGCTCATCTGGGTTTTCCCTTCCTAAAGCTATAGAATGAGGCAAGTATCTTGGCCCCAGGGCATTAAGTGGACAAAGGGGAATTTGAAGAGAGGTGAAATTCAGAGTCTGAGCTGGGCCATGTATTTTAGCACATCACCACAATTCTGAGAGATGGCAGGAACAAGTCAAAATGGGGTTGGTGTCTCTGCAGCCACAACTGGAGGACAGAACGTGTGAACAAGGCCAGAAGAGAACCTGCAGTTTATCAGGATACCACTGCAAACAAGCCTCTATCTCAGTTCCACATCTACAGTACCCTCTACTTAACTGCAATACATTTAATCAAGCTGCTTCTTAAGGGAACCAAATAAAGCTTGATGATGCTTAATGGCTGGGGCTTAATGGCTGGGTTGTTTAACTGGGCTCATAATTTTGATTAATTAAGATGCTTGCAGGTGTTGGAGTGGCACTTCGGCAAGAGCGTTGATGTTCAGAGGCAAAGGGGGTTCCCCTCCTGGAGGATTCCTGCCAATGCTACTTCAGCAAAGCAAAGCTGCCCTCAAGGCTCTGCAGAAAAATCAACTCTTGTAGCCTCCAGATTTCTGGCAATTTTGACACCCTGTGAGATGTTTTGACCAGTCTCCTCTTGGGAGGAAAAAATCCAAACCCCAAAACTCAAACTTTTGCCTAGGGCAGCCTCTGTGTCCTTGATAGGAAGAAAGTGAGAATGTGAGAGGCTCTCCAGGTGATGATGGTGCTTTCAGGCAGTGGATCTGACCAGCCCAGCAAACTGCCCACCCCCAGAGCAGTGTCCCCACTTTAGAGAAAAGGGCGCTAGAGCTTATCCTGAGGTGGAACACGCAAAGCCTGGTAGCTTTTGAGTTTGTTCTCTGTGCTCCTCTATCCTCACTCTGTGATTTCAGCTTCCCCCCTGCCAGGATATCACCCTTTCCCCATCCAGTGTCACCAACCTGCCATCTCCCCCACCCCAGGGATGACCTACAGGAGGCTGGAGGTGGATGCACAGAGTGAGTGGCCAGCAGGTACAAGAAATCACATTACAACCTCCCCCTTAAGCAGTACAAATTTGTACTTCCCTTTTCTATTCAGCAGCTGGCTTTCTTACAACACATATCTCAGATTTTTGTCTCCTGAATGCTGATAAAATGCCCTCAGGTTAAAACATATTTGGAGATAAATTATGATACAGATACCAGTGTGGCATATGCTCATTTCCATAAGAAACTAAAACACTGGAGAGAGGCACAATGAGCCAGACTCATCACTGTTTTCAGTATCAAACACTGACATTAAATTAAGCAGAACTTGATGATTTAAGGCTTAGTAAATTACTACTGCCAACTATAAAGGCAACACAACCTTGTGGGTAGAGCACTGGAGCTCAGAAGAGTTGTACCCTGCCATGAAGGAACTGAATGAATTTGGACAAATGTTATCTTCACATGTGTATAGATACTGGTCAATGTTCCATTTTTCTTGTAATGAGTACAAGAAATCAGAAAAGAAATCAGGCAGCATATTGTCTAGGGACCACAAAGACAACCTTTTCCCAAGAAACAGCTTGTTTGGCAAGCACAGGAGGGAAAAACTGAGTCAGGAGGAATGATGTCAGCCTTTTCTCATACATCTACATTGTCCTGCTCAACCACAGCTTTGGAAGAAGAGACATTCAGATCTAATTTATGGAAACTTAAGCAGATACCAATTGGAGTACCCCCTGAGTGTTATCAGCATATTTCATAGCTTGTGATGAATCATAACTGAAGTATCTGCTTTCCAGTGCATTAAGGCTAAAGCTGAAGTTGATTAGGATTATTCTGACCCAAGCTATGGTTCACTTTTCAGGGAAGTGGTTGAAATGTCCAGACATCAGCCTAATTTGTCCTGGAGTTATAACACAGTGTATTACAAACATACTGTGACTACACCTTTAAACTCCCTGTCAGTGTCTGCAATTCATCATGGAGTATCCATCCTCTCATTACAGCCTGCCACAAATTTAGCTGCATGAGTGCTGTCTGCAGCCTAGCTGGTCAATTATCTTCCTCTACTTCCACCCCAGAAGAATGCAGGACTCAATTTTGCTCTGAAAGTACTCACACAGGCTTTTGGTTGAGTGTCCCATTAACATGCCAGGGCCTGCTTGTCCTCTCCACTTTGATCATTGAGCAAGTACCTTTGTTTCCTGCAGGACTAACAATGTTAAATGAATATATTTGCCCAGCAGCTACTGAGCTTTCTCTCGGTAACACCTTGGTTACCCATCTCTCAGATTGGACCTGAAGGCCAAAGAACAGTTTTTTGCAGCATTTCAGCCCTTTGAGAGAAGCTTTGTTATGCAAAATTCCTTTTATCTCAACTTTTACGAGGTCTCTCAGAGCATAATATAGGGAAGGCACACTCAAAGATAACTGGAACTGTTCCTTAGAACCTATTATTTTATTAATCAAGAAAGATCAGAAAAATAGGTGGAGGGACAGCAGATGAATAGACAACACTGAACCATAAATTGTCAAAAAAACTGTTCAAAAGAGCTTAGATGTTCAGCAATCCAACTCTAGCTGGTTAACTCATTCTGCCAGTGTAAAGGAGCCTCAGATGTGGATATGGATCCCAAAAGAACTTTGATCTTCTCACCAAGAAATAGGCAAGAGAAGATTCTGAACTGTCCCCAGTCCCAGCACTGGACACCAAGCAAGGGCATCAGCACTTGCAAGTCTTGAAATGGTACCAAAGCACCACTCTTTGTCCAGAGCCTCACTGTGCTACTTCTCAGCCATGAGCACACAAAAGGCTTTCTCTGGCTTACAGAACTGAAATCTCCCACTTTCCAATTCACAGGGTCTGTATCAGACTGAAGGAAGCAGAAAGTTAACCAGAGCAGTGTAAGAGCCAGACAGCTGTTAGAAGCTGTGGGTGCTGTGTTCCTCCTGACTCATTTCCCCAGAGACATTCCCCTGGACTGTTCAAGGGAAACAATCTACTATTTCAGAACAAGCTGGGTTTCCAAAACACTTCAAACTAGAACATTAGTTTTTGCAAACTTTCTCCATCTCTCTATCCATCAGAAAAATTTATGAAATCCAACTTCCTTGATACTCTCAAGGTGACTTCCAAGATCTCCTCTTCAGAGAGGAAACGAGCTCTACCCTCCTTGCTGTTCACAGGGTAGGGGAGGTGCAGCAGCAGCTTCCTGTAAAAGAGGACACAGTGGGTGTCAGTGTCTCAGATCAGGTGAGCAGTTGAGATGTCACTGCAGGTAACTCCAGCAGTTCCTCAGTCAGTATGCCAGGGAATGTTATTCCAATAGATCTCCTGATTGTGACAGGCTGTGGGATTCCTGCAATACCTCATGCACAGCAAGAAATATTTCAATCACTTAAAAGCAGCTTGGCTTAGGAGCAGCCCCAGGACTACAGAGCTGGAAGCAGTTGCTTTGGGTCTTCCTACCCATCCGTGGAAGAACAAAGTTTTTCAGTATGTAGAACTTGACACTTTGATAGTTTCTTTCATACTGAGAAGACTTGCACTTACATTTGTGAAAGCAACACTGGTTCAGGCTGTACCCAAGCAACCATCAGATTTATGGTGAACTTTTTATTTGCCAGGCTTGTGACTAGAGACAGCTGGGTACTGAGATGATAATGGCAGATCTGAGTCACCAAAAAGACAGAATTGCAAAAGGAGAAGGATGCTGAGGTTTTCCTACATCTGCAGCATTGCATTAAGTGGCTTCTTTTACTACTCATAGGTTCAGCAAGTCATTAGCTGAACAATTATTCCTCCCAATTTTCCAGTTTCAAAACTAACATTCCCAAACCTTCTTTGATCCTTGGGTTAAAACCAAGCACAGGGTAACTGACTCTGCCTGGTTTTGGCAGAAAAAAGTGGATTTTCTATATAGTTAGTCTACTGGGGACTTATTTAGGCCCTAATCCATGGCCTGCACCTCGAATTTACCTGCAGAAAGCTATTCACATATAGATCTTCCCACATCCCATTCAGTGCAGCAGGTCAGCCCACAGAGGATTAAGGTTTCTTATGAAAGCAGTCCTTGTGAGGAAGGACTTTGAGCAAAACAGACAAGGGAGTTATCTAGAAATCTCAGGCAGGGGAACAGCACACTGAGGGAGAGATGGAGGAAGACTGAGAAATCCAAGAGTGTATCAGTCAGCAGATTATCTTTGTAGGCTTGAAATAGCCCTATAAAAAAATCACAGGAAATCTCTTTAGGAAACCTTGTAACATTTCCATCTCTGCACCTGTGTTTGGATATGTCCATAATTTGGCTTTCAGCTACTGAAAATTTTTCTGCACTTTTTTTACCATCTTTGGCCATACATATTTCTACAAATTAGTGCTTAGAAATATTACACTAAGTTTTTCAAGACCTTGGGCAGCTTTTTGCCCGATGTTTTGAGCCATTGAAGCCTTGTTGTTTAAGTCAAAATCTGTCCTAAAGCTTTTTACTGGACAGTATCACAGATTCAAAGCCAGCAGATTGTACACCTATGGATGGGCTATGGGTGGTTTCTTCTGTATTTATTTCTCATGAGCAATTAATAGTGCAATCTTCAGCTTTGCTTTCCACACAGACTGCAGTTCAAAGCTTGGCTAAACCCTAATTCAACCAGGATATTAATTGTACTTCTATCAGTTGTGCTACACTTACTTTTTGGGAGTTCGAAGGTCAAGAACCTTGTCCTGGATGTCTAATGTGATGTCTGAGTACTTTGTCTCTGGCAGCTTGATTTTAATCTGAAATGATGGGCAGAGGTAAAGCTGTGATTACATATGTTGCCCTAAAAGCCATAGAAGATCTCATTTTCATGAATATTTCAATGCTGGTATCAAAGAACAACGTTTTGAGTAGGTAATTTGTATCAGAGAAAATACGACAGTGATAATGACTGCTTTCAATAGCTCAGTGATGTGTATTGATATCCTATTCTCTTCCAGATCCTCAGCTGCTAATGTGCTTGACAGGTGTTCCACAGCCAGCAAAAAAGCCTCAGGCTTTGTGTATTGCAGGGACAGTGCTTCTGCTAGAAGGATAACACAGCAGCTCTGCCTGTCCTGGAGCTCAGAAACCAGGGAGGTCTTTGGTTATATAATGATGAGGCAGGATCTGATAGCTGGAACTTTAAAGGCTGTCAGCACTGTAGCATTCTGCTAGCCAACACACCTTGTAAAAGATGCAGGAAGATGAAAAAAAAAATCTCCTTCCCAGCCCCTCTCTTCTCTAAAATTGTGTCCAAGGTGAAACTTCATCTTAGAGCTACGTTTTGTTCCCTTGAAGTCTATATGGGGCATATGCATTTGCACAGGTTCCCTTGAGCATACTTGGTCCTTGAGGAGATACACAAGTTCCTCAGGTTAGCAAATGTAAATGTCATCTACAAATGCTTGGACAACCATGAGAAAATGCTACAGGAGGTCAAAGGCAGCAGTAGAGCTTGGTGTTTACATTCTGTCCCTCAAAAAGATGGGAAGATGGAAAAGGGCAGAGAAAGAGCACAAAGAAGGGATCAGAGCTCCAGGCTCAGCTCACCACTATATCTTCACAGCAGGCAGTGGAGGGGTCTTTCCCAGTCATCCCAAAGAAGACATCCTCTGTTCCCACATGCTGCTTGTATGAAATCTCATACCTGCCAAAGAGAAGTCATTGCCTGCAGCAGGGGCAGGAGACCAGAGTGTGATTCTCAGAGCACTGTAAATCCTCCTCACACTCTGCCTCCTCCTTTGCAGGCTCCCTTCAAGGCTCCAATTCCTCTGCACTGGGTTTCTGTTCAGAGCCATGACTGAGACAGTTGGAAGACAGGTGAATGTCATCCACTCCACCTCCCAAAGCACTCACCATGCTGCCTCTGCTTCCCTAACCAGCCTTTGCAGGATCAGGAAATGCTTCCTAAAGTGGATACAATGCCTATCAACCAGTCAAACACCACAAACTCCTAGGAAATGGATTTGAAAAGGGGGATGTCATGGTTACATGTGTTCTGTTCTGTCCTTTAGCATTTTCTTGCAGCCTAAGCATAACACTCGAAAGCCAGATTGTAGTTGTTTTGCATTCAGCCAACATTTATTTTCTACTCCTTCACATCTACAAAATGTAGGATCACGTATTCCCTTTGCTCTTGATAATTAATGAACGAGGAAATGAAAACTGAATTTGTATTTATAACATATGCTACTCCTACTAAGTTCAGCAAAATTACTGGGGTGGATCACTTGTCTAAGCTATTAGAAAGACTTTCACATCTCCAGTGTTCATCTGCATATGCAATAATTCCTAAGTCAATGACAAATGTGTCTAATAGCTCTGGATGCACCTCTGTAGCCATCTGTTTTCTTTTTAGGACATTTTCTTTGCTTCATTTGATGAACTATTATAAAGGCTTATACTCTCTCTTCATCTCTGCAACATGGGGCACAACTGCTCGAGGCTGGAGAAGCACTGCAGAGGGAAAGGGTCAAAGAATGGCATCAGAAAATCTCCTTTGTGCCCACAACACAAAGAGAGCATGTTCTGTACCTGACAGGTGGCCATTTCAAGGACAACTGTGCATGAGGATGAATTCCAAATCATTTTCAGGAAGGCTGAGTCCCTGTTCAGGTGGGGCTTGGGTCCTGTGTTTAACTGGGAAATTGAAAACTTGATTTTCATGAAAGCTGAGTCCCTGTTCAGGTGGGGTTCAGGTCCTGTGTTTAACTGGGAAATTGAAAACTTCATTTTCAGGAAGGCTGAGTCCCTGTTCAGGTGGGGCTCAGGTCCTGTGTTTAACTGGGAAATTGGACTCCTCATGTCCTGGCTTACAGACAGGGAAAAGTGAAGATTCTGGTGTACAAGGTGCAGCTTCATGGGCTACAGTCCACATGCTCCAGCATTTAATACTTCAGGACACTTCAGAAACAGTGACTGGAAGTGCAAAAGCTGCTTTATGGAGTAACCTTCAGGGCTTCCTGACCTCTACAAACTTCAACTTACATGCCTGATTTCAAGAGTATTTTTTGCTACTGTTTTTCTATAAGCAAGGGAAAAAGGCTTTGGTTTTAAGTTGTGCTTTGACAAACTAAGATTGAATGACAAGATTTAAGAGCTCAAAATTGCCTGCACACAGCTTTTCTTCCTGCAGTACTATTTGTCTCTAAAGAGCTTAAATCTTTGAAATGCAAATATATGTTGGAGTACTTTGTGAATTTATGAGTATGGAAAAATGGCTGCATCTCAATTGCAGCAGGAAAAAGCAGGTATTTCACACAAATGGCATATTTTAAAGTTAATAAATCGTTTTTCTGACCTACTTCCCCTTCTAATCCCACTTTATACACGTAACTGACACTGCACATAAACTTGTGGTGATGGGAAAAACCAACATGACGTTTCTGTTCTGAGATCAGAAGATTTCAAAAGAGGGGTTAAACCCATTCCTCACATGTTGCTTTAGATGCAACTCTGATATCTTTCTTCTTGCACTACACAAGCTTTTCAGTTGGCTGTAGGTGCTGTTTAACTCTCATTTCCATTAATGCTGTGTAAAGCCCACACAGGCAGTCTCAGCTTTCTTACTCTGGCTTTTCTCTAGGGTCCCAGGTATCATCAAATTCAGATCCTGCTGGGACCTCCTCTGTATTCCAAATGGTTTTCTTGTTTTCAGATTTCACTTGAAAAGTACCTGTAAGTGAGGAGAAAAATCACACTGACACATTTTGAAATGTCTCTGTTCCTCAAGGCTTGCTGAAAGCTTAGAGTATTTTTCAAGAATGAAAAAAAAAAAAAGTCATTTCTAAAGCTTAGAAAAGTATTTCTAGGCTTTAGAAAAGTCTTTGCATTAAAAGCATTCTAGGTAATGATTACAGTCTTCTCTACCTCACTATCTTATGAATGAGGATTTGCAGAGGAAGGATGCTTTCCTTTCACTTAAATCTCCTTTACCCAACCTTTATTTCCTGGAAATCCTCCTTTCTGGCATATAACATCTAGCACTTCAAAATCAGTAAAGCATAGAGGGATGAAATACTAATCTTCCAAAAGCCCCTTGACAGATTTTCAGATTTTCAGTGAGCAGAGTCATTCACAAGAGAACCACCTCCTCACATAGAAATCCAGTTCTTCCCATTAATTATTGGGCACAGTCCAGACAAGGTGCTTAAGACACATGACAGTTTATGGGCAGAATAGTATGGTTTACATCTGTCCTGCATGGAAAAATATTCTTTTAGAAAGCTGGTAGATGTGAAACGTGAAGTTTTTTTAGAGTAGAATCTCTGGTTATTGTTGGAATCCCAAGCAAAAATAATCTGTTTGCCACAGTTCCTTTCCTGCAAAACTCACCCTGGCCTTTGTTGGCCTTTCTGAGGGCCCTTAACTAAACTGCTCAATAATGTGACAGCATCAGCTCTAAAAAAAACTTAACTTTGCCAAGTCTTTACCAAAACTGTCTTCCTGTCTTTCCTCAGTACTTGCATGGAGCTTTTGCTGCTCAGTTATGATCCCTGCAGCCCCTGACCAGGCTGTGATCTGAACTGTTACCATCTCCACTGCAGGCTGCTCTTGCATTACCCTTTCTGCTTCTCTTTGCATGTTTTAGAGTTAAGCTTTCAGGAAAGGAATAACTGGACAGTGTAATTATAAGAAATGTCATGCTATGCCCATCCCAAATGTTAGTGAGCACAATTTTATTGCAGTGGTATCTCGTTACAGCTGTCACAGTCTGCTGGCATGAGACTGAATGCCAAAACACACAAATACTCCTCTTACTGGTGGTCTCTTTCTTTACTGGTCCAACACTCCCAGGAGTCATGGCACCAACAGAACAGCGTGGCTGCTAAGAAAGGCAAGAGGATCTTAAATCAATTTTTATAGAGTCAAGCTTGGTTACAACCATAATGTCAGTAAATACAACACATTATCTAAGGTCAAACAAATCCCTGACAGAATTGGAATTGAAAAACCATTATCCCACAGTTTCATGACTGAACTACTGAATATTCTCTTTTCTTCACTCTCACACAGCAGAAAGTGACCTTGACACACTGGGTTTAAGCAGGACTCACAGGAGCCCAGTAGTACAGACAGATGTGCTTTCTGAATTTTGGTTTCCATGGCATTTTGGCAAAATTTCTCTGCTTTGCCTGCCATGAAAATATTACAGGAAACCAAGGGTGCTACATGAAAGCCCCATCACAGCATTTGGACTCCTTTCTACAGTAGAGATCATGAGGGAACAACATTTTCCTCTAATTATGAATCAATTTAGTGCTAATAGGCCAATGTGAGGCATTTCTCTATATATGAAGATTCCTCGGTTCAATAAAAGTGCCTCATATGCACAGAGCATTAAATTAAATCAAAATAAAGATTTCAATTTACCCAGATTGACTCAGACTTAATTGACATCCCTCGTGGCAATTTTCCATTTCTGTCTCTGAAGTGTCATTCATTTTATTAATAAGATGTAAACAAATTCTTTTTAAAAACAGGATGTTTACTGCAGAGATGTACAGCAATAAAGCTGGGTTTAAAAGGCAGGCATTAAACAGCTGGAGGATAGTTGGAGTGTGAAGGACCAAATCTATAACCCACTGAAAGAAAACTTCAAGGGATATGCACCCCTTTTATCCCAAATATTAATTGTATTGCCACTACTGGGCAATACAAAGTCAGCTCTTTGTTGAGAAGTGATTTAGAGGAACACCAAGGAATTTGCCATTTTTCTTATCTGTTTGTGGGTTGGTTTTTTTTGTTGTTATCCATGTCATAATATGATCTGTTCAAAATCCTGAGAGACTCAGCAAAATTTTGAGCCTCCACAAAGGCCTTCTACATTGCTGGCTCCTGTGGAGCTCCTGGCAATATTTCTTCCCAGCACACAGGCAGGCCTAGATAAAAGCAGGTGTTGCATGTTGCAGGAATAATGCATGTTCTCCAAATGCTGTGATTTTCATCTGTGCCTGAGAGGAATTGATATAGAAGAATACATTTGGATCTTTCTCTCATTATTCATTGAGGTTATGCACCTTAGAAAGATTGTTCACCTTTCCCTGCTTTACAACCACCAAAATACCTATTGTACTTCAGTGACCAATTCTTTACAGCTCTTCAATGCCTGACATATACAATTAATACACTAGGTTGCCTCTGGACATTTTGCTCCTTCCTCAGAAGTTTAGCAGCAAGTTTCCCCCCCTCATATCTGGCTGTAATTGCCTTCATCTCCAGCAGAGTTCAGGGAAAAGCAGGGGGAAGTCTGAAGTATCTAAAGCTCTTTCAACTCCATGTTCTCATTTCCTCCAGGCTGAAAAATTAAACCTCTCTCATATGCTGTGCTCACAATGTCTCCTTGTTTTCCTGGGGCATCTTGCTCTTTCCCTCCCTCAAGAGCTTTTACTCTAAAAGTATCCTCAAGCTGTTTCAGTCAGTCCAAACCCTTCTAAGGTTTTCATTCTGTTTTCATTTAGTCTGGAGAAAAGGAGATTTGCTTCTCCTCGATTAACAAGATAAGGTTATGGTACAATATGTAGAAGCAGCAGCAACGGAAAGCTCACCACATCATCATCATCATCATCATCTTCCTCTTCTGGAGCACCACGGAGCAGTCTGGCAAGGCTCTGCAGAGATGAGCCTGAGAACACACTGTCCATGTCGATACCCACTGCTCACCTAGGCAGAAAAAAACAAGTGACAGATGAAGCAGGAACCAAATGTGCTTGGAACAGCCTGTGAAGCACATTTTTTCCTGCTGTGTGTTTGGGAAGGAAAAGTTTAGCCAAGTTCCTGTGTGTGTGTGTGATGACAAAACATGTGAAAAATGGAACATGAAATGGAAGAATGTGCCGAGCTGGATGGGACCCATCAGGATGGGCGAGCCCAGCTCGTGGCCCCGTGCAGGACAGCCCGAGTGCCCCCAAGGGCCCGGGAGCGTTGTGCCAGTGCTCCTTACACTCTGTCAGCCTTGGGGCTGTGACCACTTCCCTGGGGACCCTGTCCCAGTGCCCCACCACCCTCTGAGGGAAAAACCATTCCAGATATCCAACCTAAACATCCCCTGAGAGAACCCGAGCTGCTCCCTCGAGTCCTGCCATCCCGAGGGAATCATACCCAACCTTTTCCCTCGGTGCCCAGACTAGGGACCTTTTGCTCAGCTGCCTTTTGTTGCGAGCACAGCTCAAACCTTACAAGCGACTGGGGCAGACGCCGTGTCGCAAGAAATCGGTCAGAACTCTTTGGAGGTTCTCTGCCCACCCGCCAGCCTTCGGACCGGCCCGGCTCCAGGCGCAGGTGGGGGAGAAGGGAACCGCAGCGACAAACACTTGTCACCGCGTCCCCGCTGTCGGGCGACTCCAACGCCGCACCTGCGGCCCGGTGTCCCCTGTCACACACCTGCGGACCGGTGACCCCTGTCACACACCTGCGGCCCGGTGTCCCCTGTCTCATCCCCAGGCCTGGTGTCCCCTGTCACACCTCTGCGGCCCGGTGACCCCTGTCAGACACCTCTGCGGCCCGGTGTCCCCTGTCAGACACCTCTGCGGCCCGGTGACCCCTGTCACACACCTGCGGCCCGGTGTCCCCTGTCTCATCCCCAGGCCCGGTGTCCCCTGTCACACCTCTGCGGCCCGGTGACCCCTGTCACACACCTGCGGCCCGGTGTCCCCTGTCTCATCCCCAGGCCTGGTGTCCCCTGTCACACCTCTGCGGCCCGGTGACCCCTGTCAGACACCTCTGCGGCCCGGTGACCCCTGTCACACACCTCTGCGGCCTGGTGTCCCCTGTCACACACCTGCGGCCCGGTGTCCCCTGTCACACACCTCTGCGGCCCCGTGTCCCCTGTCACACACCTCTGCGGCCCGGTGACCCCTGTCACACCTCTGTGGCCCGGTGTCCCCTGTCTCACCCCCAGGCCCGGTGTCCCCTGTCTCACCCCCAGGCCCGGTGTCCCCCCTGCCCAGACCCCGCTCTCTCAGCCGCGTCCTCCGTACCCACAGCAACGCGAATACGCCCCGCCCCTCACGCCCCAACAGCCAATCGGAACCGCGGGTCCGCGAGTGGCGGCCGCACTGACCAATGGGTGCCGAGGGCGGGAAGGCGCGGGGGCGCGGCCGGGCGGGGCGCGGTGACGCCATCCCCGCGCGCGGTCGCGCCGCCGCCGCCGCGCCCGCCGGAGCTGGGCTCGCGCCGCCGCCGCCCCGCGCCATGAGCCAGTTCAGCTTCGGGGCGCCCGCGCCCGGCGGAGCCTTCAGCCTGGGCGCGCCCAGAGCCGCCGCCGCCACCACCGCGGCCACCGGCGGCTTCTCCTTCTCCGCGCCCGCCGCCACCTCCAGCGGCTTCAGCTTCGGCAGCGCGGCGCCGGCGGCGGGCGGCGCCCAGCCCGCCGGGCTCTTCTCCTTCAGCAAGCCGGGCACGGCCGCGCAGCCCTCGGGCTTCAGCTTCGGCTCGGCCGGCGCGGCCCCGGCAGCCGCCGCCTTCCCGCTGGGGTGAGAGCCCGGGGCCGGGCGCGGGCAGCGGCAGCCGGGGAGGGCCGGGGGCAGCGCGGGGCCGTCGGGGCCGGGCGGGGGCTCCGCGGGGCTTTCTGGAGCGACCCCTGGGCTTGGGGCCGGGCGCTTCCCAGCGCCCTGCAGCGCTCGCCGCGCTGGGCAATGCTCAGCGAGCCCTGGCAGCTGTCCCGGCTGATGTTTTCGTGGGCAGCTCTTACACGTGTTGGGAAGGGGGTGTTCCACCTTTCCGCTTGCAGCTGGGCTGGACACGCGTGCACAAAGCAATGCGAAAGCTCTGCTGCCGAATGTAAAACGTCTTCTTCTTTCTGGCGTGCATCTGGAGTGCTCAGAATGTTTTCTCGGCAGTTTGGGAGTGATTTGGTGTTAGGGAAAGGCTGTGAGTGGTTCTGGGGTGGTTCTGCACAACTGCTGCTGTCAAAGCTTGCCAGATGGCAGCTGTGGGAAGGGAGCTGAAAACCAGCACGAGCAGGAAAAGCCAGCCTTGTGCAGAGGGAGTGGAAATGGTGAGCTGAGCAGCTCCACGCACGCTGCCATGAAATGTCCTGTGATGCCTGGGTGGGTGGGGGTAATGAAAGGAGAGTCGGTAGGAAGAGCCCTAACGGGGGATGGCAGGTGACAGCAGCGGGAGAGAGTCTGTTGTCGGAATTGGGACACAAGCCTGGCCAGGTGTGCATCTCTGTGAAAGGAGGCTCCTGCTGTCAGCAAATGGTCAGGGAGAAAGGCAGCTGTGTGCTTGAGGGGATGTGTGTCTCCAGCAGATTGGCTTCTCTTCTTTTCTTCCCTAGGACAAACACACCCAAAGTGAACTTTGGAGCCAGCACTGCCACTGCAGCTCCTGGAATCACGGGGGGCTTTTCCTTTGGTGCCCCTGCTGCAACCAGCACGCCCTCGAGTCAGGCAGCAGCCCCGTCTGGCTTCTCCTTTGGCTCTGCTGGCAGCAGCAGCAGCAGCAGCACGGCTCCGTCTGGGACCACAGGAGGCTTCACCTTCTCCAGCAGCACCACGAGCCAGGCGGGAGCAGCCGGGTTCAGCATCGGCACCGCGGCTCCGCAGGCAACGTCCGCAGGGCTGAGCTTTGGCACGGCCCCTGCGGCTGCTGCCAGCACCAGCACGGCCACCCTGGGAGCTGCCACCCCCTCAGCAGCGCCCTTCAGCCTTGGGGGGCAGCCCACAGGTGGGGGAGCAGCCTGGGGGGCAGCTGGAGGCCGGGAGCTTCTGCCATGGGGATGTCTGAGGGTGGAGTGGAGCTCTGCAGCCTCTGCCTCCTGCTGGGGCAGAACGGGGCCGGGGGCTGCAGCCAGAGGGGGTTCTGATGGGCCTGGGCAGCAACTGCTCTTTGGGCTGTAGGAGGAACGTCCAGCTTCTCCTTTTGCTCCTGGTTCCAGGCCTGACCTTTGGGGCGCTGCCTTCAACAGCAGCCAGCAGTACAAGCACGGCAACGCTGACCACAAGTACCAGCCAGGCACCCACCCTGGCCTTTGGAGCCAAGCTTGGAGGTAGGAAGCTGTTCTAGAAAACAGTTCCTCAAGGCTTTGTGAAATGTGCTGTCCTGCTGGCAATATTTGTCTATTGGGAGTAGACAAACACCTTATACTGGGGTGTGGGAAGGGGCCAGGAGTTTGTTCCTGTGAGTTTGCCCTGGCAGTGCTGATCTGTGACAGCCCCTAGAGCCCCTGGGCAGTGTGTCCTGTGCTTCTGATTGTGTCTCACGTGTCACATCCTGTTCTGTGCTTGTTTGGGGAGCACAGGGGAAGGCAGGCACAGTCTTAAAGGGCACATTGTGAAAGACAGGGAGTGCAGGGAGAACAAGAGGAAAAGGAGGTTAAAATGCTTACCCAGGTGTGGCTGGGCAGTTGGTGTCACCCTCCCAGCAGGGTTGTTGTGCAGTGGGTGGGAGCTCAGCGTGCTCTGCTTGTACACACAGAGCTGTTTGTCTCTACAGGCACATCCACAGCTGCCACCACGGCCTCCAGCACCAGCAGCACCTCAGTGCTGGGCTCCACGGGGCCCTCCTTGTTTGCATCTGTGGCAACTTCTTCAGCCCCAGCCTCCTCCAGCAGCACAGGCCTCTCCCGTGAGTCTCTGCAGGCAGCTTTGTCCCTGGGGCACTGAAGGAGCAGCAGGGCTGCTGCTCCCTGGGGCTGCTGCAGCTGCTGCTGCTGCTGCAGGGGGAGGGAGGAGCAGGCTGGGCACAGCTTTTCCAAGGGGCCCTGCATTTTGTGCCTTTGGCAACCTGCTGATGGTGTCTTCTCTTTCCAGTTGGTGCCACTTCCACTGCTTCCACTGGCACAGCCAGCCTGGGCACCCTTGCCTTTGGATTAAAGGTTCCTGGAACAACAGCTGCCACAACAAGCACTGCCACGGGTAGGAACGTGTTGCTGAAAGTCACTGAAGAGAAGGGAGACTGAATTCAGTGCTCTGTAGAGGTGAAAAGGGCCATGTTGGAGTAGCTGCTCAGCAGCTCAGATTTGTAAAGGCCTCAAGTCACTGCAAACAACACAGTTGTTCTCTGATCCTTTTCCATCTCTTTGTGAAAACACCGAAGTTCTCTCATCCACTGCAGAGGTGCAGGGGAGGAACTGGGTGTGCTGGTAGCTCCTGGTTCCAACAGTAAACCCTGAGGATACTGACAAGGCTGTGGGCTGGGGATGTTTTCATTCCCTCCTCGACAAATGTAGCATTTGCTATTGACCCTTCAGAGGGATCTACTGCAGCTCTGCAGCCATGGGCAGTGCAGCCTGGACCTGTTCTCTGTTTGTGATGTACCAGGTGTGTTTGACTTGAATCTCTTCCTGCAGGCACTACTGCTGCTTCTGGCTTCCCTCTGAATCTGAAGCCATTGACTACGACTGGTGCCACTGGAGCTGTGACCTCCACAGCTGCCATCACCACAGCCACCACAGCCAGGTGGGTGTTTTGTTACCATTGACCATTCCCTGCCTGGGCCAGGAGCAGCTGCAGTGCTCCTGCTGGGCTCTGGAGGAGGCAGGGGAAGTGAGTGAGTGAGTGTTGTGGTGTTTCTCTTTCCTGACCTTGTGTCCTGTGCTTCCCCTCCCTCCCTCTCAGTGCCCCCCCAGTGATGACTTATGCCCAGCTGGAGAGTTTGATAAACAAGTGGAGCCTGGAACTGGAAGACCAAGAGAAGCACTTCCTGCATCAAGCTACACAAGTCAATGCCTGGGACCGGATGCTGATTGAGAATGGGGAGAAGGTGAGGTGGCCTCCAGTGGAACCTCTTTCTGCTTGTTTAGGTCCTGAAAGGCCTCTGTGTTACAAATGCAGCAAGCCATCGAGTGGGACTTCCTGCTTGTTATAGAAATAGCTGTGAGCTCCACCTGGGTGCTTTTTAAAATCCTCTTTGTATTCTGGCCTGTAGGCCTTGGAGTTGGAAATCTGATCTGTGACTTTGCTCTGTGATACCAAGCTCTCTTAGGGGGGGTCATTCCAAGCTGAACCTCCCTTATTCCCCCTTTGGTTTGTAAATCTTTATGTGACCATCTCTTGTTTCCAGCTGAACTTGCCTGGTGCTGCTCCCTCCCTCCCTCCCACCTCTCCTCTTTGGAGAGCTGACTTCTTGGTTTCCAAGGTGTAATGAAATGGCTTTTGTTTGCAGATTACTTCGTTACACAGAGAAGTAGAGAAGGTGAAGGTTGATCAGAAGAGGTAGGAGACTGTGAGCACTTGGAATGATTTTATTTCTTCTCTGCATTGTGCTGCCTGCTCGTGTGACAGCTCTTGTGTGCAGTCTGCAACATGAAAGGGAAGCAGCTGCATTTTCTCTTTGCAGACTGGATCAGGAACTGGACTTCATTCTGTCCCAGCAGAAGGAGCTGGAGGACTTGCTGACCCCTCTGGAGGAGTCTGTGAAGGAGCAGAGCGGGACCATCTACCTGCAGCACGCCGACGAGGAGCGGGAGAGGACGTGAGGCCCAAACCTGCTGGGGCTGGGGATGAGCACTGACTGTGCTCACTGCAGGCAGCAGGAGACAGAGCTGGGATGGGTGACAGGGGTAACAATGAGTGGCTGCTGTCAGATATTCAGTCCTGTGTTCTGCAGGGCAAGGTGGATTTTACTCATAGCCCTCTACACTCTGGCTTGTCTGTCTCCACGTGGAGATCAAGGGAGAACAGAGCTTGGCAGTCTCTTCTTGGCGTGATGGAGCCTCTCTGGGTGCTGTTCCCAGGTCTCTGCCAGCCTTGGCTGCAGATGTGGAAGCTCCTTCTGATTGCCCAGAGTTGGTGTGACTCGAGCAGGTCTTCAAAGTTCTCTTCTAACATTCTGATCTTGGTTCCTGTGTGCTCTGCAGCTACAAACTGGCTGAGAACATCGATGCGCAGCTGAAGCGCATGGCCCAAGATCTGAAGGACATCATTGATCACTTGAACACATCAGGAGGCCCAGCAGACACAAGTGACCCGGTAAATGCAAGCTTTTATTTTTATATTGCTGAAGAGGCAAAGCATATTGAAATAGTTCTAACTCTTCATTTGTCCCCATGTGGATACTCCACTCATGCTTTTTCTTTATACTGTTTTTATATCCTCATGAAACACGATCTGAATAACCAGCTCCTTTTGATATCTATTAAATTGATTTTGAAGGTCCTTATGGCTTTACTGAGAAGCTTTTTTTTAGTAAAAATTACCCTTCAGTATTGCAGACTGAGGTTTTCCACCTTCATTTTGTATTTTGCCACCCCCAGCCTAAGGTGATGAATGTTCTGCTGCTTCCTAGATCTAAATTAAAATAAGTCCAAGCCACAGACATATTATCTAAACTGTGCAATTTTCTTGCTGGTGAGGAGAAGCCAAGTAGCAGCATTGCTGCCCACACTTCCCTGGCAAAGTGGCCTCTTCCTTAGGGAAGCTGTGCAAGGAGAAACTTGCTTTTGACTCCTTTTGGTGTTTATGCAGTGTCACAACTGACTTGCACCTTCTCTCTCTGCTCAGCTTCAGCAGATCTGTAAAATTCTGAATGCACACATGGATTCCCTGCAGTGGATTGACCAGAACTCAGGTGAGATTTATCCTGCAGCCTTTTGGGAATGTGAATGGAAAGTGGGAGCACGTGTGTGAGTGTGTGTTTGGTCATCCCTGAAAATCTTGAAGGTGCCTGAGGAATCTCCTCCTCACCTTCAGTGACACTGTCCCTTCTGGGCTTGAATTCTTCTGGTGTACCTGATTAGATCTCTAATGATCTCTACTCATGGCAACTGGCATGTTTTACCAAAAAAACTCTCCTTGAAATACATCAGTGCAAAGCAGAGATCTCGAAACCTTTTTATTCATTCTGTCAAACTAATGTTAAATAGGTCAACTTTTCTGAAAGAGTGTGGGGTTTGCCTGTGGTGCAGGAAAATTGGTGAGGGGAAGTGTGTGTAGAGTGTTATCATCCCCCTCCCTCTGAAAACAGGGAGCCACATCCAGGTAAGATGGAGCAGCCTGCATTGATTTGCAGGTGGGGTGACTGGAGGAATAATGTGGGAATTTCACAGCCTCAATAGCTTGAGATCCCGTGCAGAGCAGGAGGTACACTCAGGACTGAACACCTGACAGTAGAATCATACTAAAACAAGACAGAAGGAAGGAACTTTCCTCCCTGGGAGTGCCTCCTGGTGAGGAATTCTGGAATTCTGTGCCGTTTGAATTTTAACTGCTAGCAGCCACACGGGGGCATGGCAGAATAAAGCAGCTCTCCTCTCAGCAGCCCCAGAGTGCACTGCCTGCCTGCAGTGATGCTCACACCTGGTGTTACTTCTTGTGTGAAAGCAGGCTTGCTGTTCTCCAGGTTGACATAGAATTATTGGCTTAGGTCAGGGTCTAATCAGGTGTTTTCTTTCAGAACACTTATGCTAAGCTCCACATTCCAAACATGCCTTTTTCAGGAAATCTGGTGCAGCTCCTGTGGCACCTGAATTCCTTACAGAATGTGTGTGAAAATAGCTATCATCTGTTTCCTTTAAATTTCCCTAGAAAAGCAGACCCATATTTTCCTCTGCCATTCAATAATGAACGCCAATGCTTTGGGTTGAGTTTTCCTCCTGCTTTGTCCTCTGTCAAATATGAGTGACTGTCAACAAGAAAATACTTTTCTTTCTGCAGACAAAACTGTGCAGGGTTGTGTTGTGGGGTGGCTGTGACATGAACCCCTCGTTT
This sequence comes from Phylloscopus trochilus trochilus, assembly GCA_016584745.2. Lineage (NCBI taxonomy): Eukaryota > Metazoa > Chordata > Aves > Passeriformes > Phylloscopidae > Phylloscopus > Phylloscopus trochilus. The sequence continues at coordinate 6,012,347 of WQNJ02000046.1, forward strand.
CTCCACAGCTGTGCTGCAGAGGAAGGTGGAGGAGGTGACAAAAGTTTGTGAGAGTCGCCGCAAGGAGCAGGAGCGCAGCTTTCGCATCACCTTTGACTGAAACACTGTCGTGTTCAAAGGAAACAGAAAACAGAGGTGTTTGGCAGCTGAGGACTGAAATCGTGACCTGGCTTTGTTTCTTTTCTTACAATAAAATGTATTGTTTGTTCAAAGCCAGCGTTTGTGCTGTTAGACTGGATCTCACCTGCTCCCATCAGAAACCGGATGAAGTTTGTGCAGGGATTGTGTGCTCTTTGTGCTTTAGCTCTGCCTGCAGACTGGTGAGATAACAGAAATGCTGCCTTGGAGGGCTCTGCATGGTTTTGCACGGCCTGGTTTGGTAGTGGGGGTGGCTGCAGGGGTGGCTTCTGTGAGAAGCTGCCAGGAGCTTCCACCTTGTCCAGCAGAGCCAGTCCCTTGTGGCTCCAAAAGACAGACAAGTCCCTGGCCAAGGTTGGGACGATTTGAAATGGTGGTAATGCCTCTGTGACGTAGACTGAAGAAGAAAGAAAACCAAAAACTTGTGGTACGGTTGTAATTTTGGCCAGAGAAGTGCAGGGTGAGAACATGTGGGAAGAACAAGACCAGTGGAGAAGGAGGGAGAGGTGCTGGGGCTGAAATTGCTCTGCAGCCCACGGTGCAGCAGCTGTGCCCCTGGAGCCCATAGAGAAGCAGGGGGAGGCAGAGAAGCACCTGCAGCCCATGGAGGAGCTCCATGCCAGAGCAGGGCATGCCTGAGAGGAGGCTGTGAGCCCTGCTCGGGCTGCAGCAGCTTGCCCTTGAAGGACTCCGTGGCAGTGACCCACACTGCAGCAGTTTGAGGGGGCTGTTGCTCGTCAGAGGCACTCTCATCAGAGAGGTTCACGGAGAACTGTCTCCCGTGGGGGGGACCCCACAGTGCAGCAGGGGAACCATCCTGTCCCTGAGCATGGGGAAAAGCACGGGTGAAGAACTGACCATAAGCCCCATTCCCGTGGAGGCAGAGCTGGGTAAGAGGGACGGGAGGGGGGGGAAGGTGTTTCTAAGGGTTCATTTTATCTCCCGTTATCCTGCTCTGCTTTAGTTAGTAATAAACTTAATCCATTGACCCCGTTTCGCCCGTGCCGGCAACTGATGAGAGATCTCTTCCTGTCCTTATTCTCAACCCCGCATTGAATTTTCTCTCCTGTTTCGCTGTAGAGGGGAGCGAGTGTCTTTTGGGGGGTGCCTGGCAGCTGAGGCCGCGCTAAGAGCAGCAGGCCAGGCTGCGCTCCGGGCCCCGGCCCCGCCGCCGGCCCCGGCCCCGCCGCCGGCCCCGGCCCCGCCGCCGGCCCCGGCCCCGCCGCCGGCCCCGGCCCCGCCGCCGGCCCCGGCCCCGCCGCCGGCCCCGGCCCCGCCGCCGGCCCCGGCCCCTTCCGCTCCTTCCGGGGCGGCTCCCGGCGCAGCGCGGGCGGTGCCGGGGCTTGGAGTGCGGAGCGGCGGAGCGGCGGAGCCATGCGCCGGTGAGCGGGGGATCCGCGGGTGCCCGGGGTCCCCTCACGAGCTCGGCCCCTCCGCCGGTCGCGGCCTGGGCCCGGTGCCACCCTCAGCACCCTTTGCGGGGCGGCGCCGGGCCCGGTCTGGGTCTGGGTCTGGGTCTGGGCTGGGTGGATTTGGGGTCTGTCTGCTCCGGAGCAGGTGACCCCGGAAAGGGAAGAGCGCTGTGGAAATTCACAGTTTCTCTTCAGCGTCACCGTTTCACTTCTTTCTCCCCTGGCTCATTTGAAACCGGCAGTGTCTGTTAGGTGCTAATGCAAGACGATTTTAATCAATAAAAATGATGGCATTTGATTTTAAAGTAAACAAACAACCCCTCCACCAATACAAAAACACCCGAAGACTCCTTGGGGTACTTCAATGTTCTCAATGTAGTCCCAAATCTGTTGGCTTTTCTAGTAATGTTAAAGAGAGCTTTGGTCACGTCGTTTTGGTTCCTTGTTTTTTTTAAATCCCATAAAAACAGCCCAAGAGGTGGAGGAGCTGTAGCAAGGATGTGTTTTGAGCAGTGTTTCCCCTGTTGCCTTACTGGCCATGCCTGTGCTGTGCCCCAGGGTGAACAGCAGCCTGTCCAGTGATGAGCTTCTCCTGGAAGACTTGGAGACAGAAGGAGAAAGGCAGCTGAAGAGCCTCCTTCACCACCAGCTGGACACCACTGTCTCCATCGAGCAGTAAGTCCTGAGCTGCCCCAGGTGTGGTTTGAGGGAGACCAGCCCCTTCCTGTCCCTGTCCCTCAGTGCTGAGCTGTCCGTGCTGTTGTGTTGCTTTGGCTCACAGGTGCAAGTCAAAGCGGAGATGCTTTGCCCCTGCAGCTTTCTACAAACCTTTCGGGGAAGAGGCTGCGGGGGCTTTGACCCTGTCGCAGTTCCAGGCCCTGCAGGAGAGTGACAAAGAGACCTCCTCTCTCCGGGAGCTGGGGCTCTCCGACTCGGAGATTCTGCTCTGGAAGAGCCGGGATTCAGCGGGGAAGGTGGGCACGCTCTGCTCTCGTGGGAGTGGGGTCAGGTTCCTCTAACCCTGTGGCACTCTGGTAGAAAATTCCAGTCCTTTGTAAGCCATTGGCAAAGAATGGCCACTGCTTTTATCCCTTGCCTTTAGCCCAGCACTATCCTACATTTCTTCTGGCCTCTTTCCTTTGGTGGAATGGTCAGTGTTAGAGGGTATGGTGGACACAGGAGTGGGTCCTCTGGAGCACAGCAGGGCATGAGTGTGTTCCTGCCTCTGCCTTGATCTCAAACAAATCATTTCACCTCTTTATACCTGTGTATGAAGGATTTGAATGCCAGAAGAGAAGAAGGAGAAAATATTTAAAGCACCTCAACATCCTCCTTTGAGTATCCTGATGCATCCCTGGATCCCACTGCTGATTTGGGATGGCTCTTTGTAGGAAGTGTTCTCCTTAGGGGCTTGCAGGTGCTGCAGGGGCCCTGGGACAGCCACGTGAAAATAGTGCAGAGCTGTCAGACCCAGTATGTGGTGGCTGTGCCTTGGCTCCTCCCTGGGTGCTCTTCCAGCAGGTTCTTCCCCTTCCCCCACCTTTGCTCTTTTTTTTTTTTTTTTTTCACATTCCAGAGACAAGAGGCTTTTGTGATTGTCTTATGTCAGGTGCACTGGAGTGTCCTGCTCTTAATTTGCCAAACTAGAAAATGCAAAATGGGACTTGGGCTGATCCTTGGCTTCCTCCTGTCTCCTCTTCCTGAGCAATAGCTATGTGCAGGGGCGAGTTGTCTGTGGAAATCAGGGGTTTGCCTCTTTTCAGCTGAAGTCATGACTTGCTTTGGTGTTTAAATGCAAATCCAGACCTGGTGTGGCCTGATTAAAGTTTGGTGTAGAGAGGGGTGGTGTTAATTTAAGAATGAAGATCAGTGTCATCAGTACCAGCTGTTATATTTAGTATGGAATGAATTCTGGGATGTTCAGGAAAAAATGATTTGTATGGAAAACACTACTTCAACAGAGAGAAAAACGGTGACACCAGACTATGTCTTTGACAGGTTCTGAGAGAAGAATATTTAGGGAGAAAGCCAAAGTCAGGTAGTGATGTGCATCTTTGGAGGTGGAGGCCCTGAGTGAAAGATTCCACCATGAGTGATGAGTAATGTCATCGAGACAGAGAGAACTTCAGATTGCCTGGGGAGCTCTTGGCAAAGTACTGAGTGCAGATTTCTGTTATTTTCAGCTGCTAAGTGGCAGCTTTTTTGAAAACAAAGTACAACAAATGATTTCCTGGAATTGCTTTTCCGTATAAACAGCCTTTTGTGCCTCAGGGAAGCTGTGAAATGGTGAATGGAAGAAGCTGTGCAGATGAGGGGCAGAGGTACCATGGGAAGCTCTGTTAGGTTGTGCTCAGTGCAGGGAGAAAGCCTGGTTTCTTGCCCGAGGCAAAGGGATCTGCCACAGTAATTCTCAAACTGAATTTGAGAACAGAAAATCCACCCACAGCCCCGTGAAAGCGTGTTCTCTGTCTTCTGATGGAGGTGGATGGGGGAGCAGAAATGCCCTTTCAGCAGCTGGGGTGTGCCTCTGGGCTTTGTGCAGTGGGGTTTGTTTATCCAGGGATGCTCCTCTCACAGGTGACCTGTGAGGGCTGTGGTTTCTGGAAGCTGGCTCAGTGATGTTTGTTAGGGTTTAGTCCTCAGCATAGACCTCCCTTTGGGGGCCAAGCAGCAGCTGGGGGTTCAATTTTCAGCAAATAAAGTTCTCAGGGTCACAGGCAGAGAGCTTGGTGGAAACTTGAGCTGTAGGTGTGGGGAAAGAACTGTCAGAGGATTTTGCAGTCCTGAAGGTGGCTGTGGTGGCTGTAGCTGTCAGAGGCAGCAGGGATGAAGGGAGACAGGCCAGGGAGAGGGAAGCAGCACAGACAGCTCATGAGAAAGGAGCTGTTTCTCCACTTCCCTCAAGAACTGAGCTCGCTGCACGGTTGTGCTTGTCCTACCCTTGCAGTAACAGGACCTCTTGGTGCCCTGGGGGATGGTTCCTCATTGCACCCACTGCAGGGCTGGGCCATTTGACTCTCTCTCCCTTCCTGAGCCAAGCCGTGCTTGTTTTGCAGGGCTCTGGGCTGGGGGCAGCCCCGGAGGCCACGCAGGAGCGGCTGGATGCCATCCAGGAGAAGCTGGAGGAGCGCCGGCGCATCCTGGCGCTGCCGCAGAGGTTTGCAGGCAGCAAGCAGCTGAGCCGCCGGGAGATGGAGATCGAGAACGCCCTTTTCCAGGGCACGGACCGGCACTCCTTCCTCCGGGCCCTCTACCACCAAGGTGCCCGGGCTCAGGGCTCTTCCTGCCAGGCTGTGTGTGGGAGCCCAGCACATTTCTGTCTGGCCTGCTGTCCCTGAAGACGTGGCTCTGCTTTGGTGCTGTGTGGGAGGAGATATTTTCCGCTCTCACAGTAGCAGACGGAGTTGGTTCTGTGAAGGGTTTAATATAGAGGCTTTTAAAGCCCATTTCTGGAGAGTGTGGATCTCCTTGGTGTGTTGCACATAGTGCAGAGCAGCTCAGGGTGTGGGAGAGGAGCTTTGGCAGAGCCTTGGGGTCTGAGTTACACAAGGTGCCTGTGTGGGACTGGAGATTGTTCCTTCTCTGAGGTAACTGCAGGGGGTGAAGGAAGCAAAAGCACAAAGCAGGCAAGAGGAGGAATGACTTGTTAAAGCCTCATCCTTGAAGTGGAATTGGATCCAGTTGAAGGCTGAGAGATGCTGCTCTCACGTTTGTCCTCATTTCCATTAAAGAGAATTAAAAGAGATCGTTGATCAGTCCATGTCATGGACATTCTTTAAACCCAGGAGATTAATCTGATGTCCTTGAAAGCAAAATGTTTCTATTCCACATACTGGTACAGGGAGGCAGCATGGCCTATCCTGGCCACATTTAGAGGAAGGTGCGTTGAAGGAGTTGCTAGAGAGTGCTGAAATGTTGCTGCAGATAAACAGTTGAGGGCTTCTCTGAAGAAAAGAGCTCTGATGTAGCACGGGTGGAGCTGCTACTCTCTACACGTCCATCCTGAGCTGGGGAACCAGCACTTGGCTGGGCTGCTCTTGTTTTAAACAACCTGCAGGACCAGGGCACAGAGGCTGGAGTGAAACAGGGTTTCTCCTTTCTGTGTCTCTTCTTGCAGTCGGTGTGTTTTCCAGGTTTTAGTGATAGTTACCATGTATTTCTGTTGTGAATTAGATGACACTCAGAAGAGGGGAACAGATGAAAAGGACCCCATGGTTCATCTGGAGAGTGTTTACCAAGAGCTGCTGAGCAAGAAGTGCCCTGAAAAAGTCCAGTCTGCTACAAGTGACCCCTGCTTGTCCCCTTCCCTGACCCCACTGGGGGCTGTGACTGAGGAGTCATCACTTCCAGACCAAGAGAAGCAAGCAGAACAGGCAGCAGGTCCCAGTGTTTCTGCAACAAAGCCCCAGCAGTCCCCTCCCAGGCCTGTGGTTATCAAAGAGCCAGTCGAGTTTGTCCCAGAGGAGGAGATCCTCAAGAACCGTCTCTCAGAGGAAGAGCTCCGGAAAATACCCAGGTTCTCATCCTACCATCCAGGGGAGCCCAGCAAGGTAAGCTGAGATGAACCAGGATCCATCCTTGCTCAGCAGGATGCCCTGAAGCCGTGTCAGTAGGCAAAGGCTGTTGCCTTGAAGTCGATCCTGTAGGCCAAGGGGGAAAGCAGCCTCTGCTCTAGGGGAAAAGGGACCTTGGACTCAGCCTGGCAAAGAGTTGTGCTTGTGAGCACAGCCCTCCCTGGCTCCAGCAGGTCACCTGTCAAGATGTGCTCTGTCTCCTTGGGGCTGGCTGCTGTCACCTTACTCAAACTGTGCCTGTCTGGTAGCTGGAGATTATTGTGTTTATAAATAAACTGAACTGTTTTATAATAATCTGAAACTGTCAGCGCTTGGTGCAGGCAAGCAAGTGATGTCTTGAGTTCAGAGCTGTCTTTCTCTGTACACCCACCTCTCCTCTAGATGCCATCATTAGCATGTGGTTGAGCTAATTGACACCACGGAGCTGTAAAGACTTGGGACCAGGCTGAAAGGTGTCTTTTCTTACCTCACTAATCAGGCAAAGGCTGGCTGACCCTCTGTGTCTGTTACAGGTGCTGTATTTGAAGAACCTGGCCCCCCGAGTGACAGTGAGGGACCTGGTGTCCTTGTTTGCTCGGTTCCAGAAGGAGGACAGCCCACTGATCCAGTTCCGCCTCCTGAGCGGCCGGATGAGGGAGCAGGCCTTCATCACCTTCCCTGGTGAGTTGCTGCCTCTCAGTTCTTCCCTGACACCTCCCAAAGGTGCCACATCCTCCTGCAGGGCACTGTGTGAACAAGCCTGTTCTCCAAGGAGGAGCAGGGGAATTCACTCCCTTCCCTTCCTGTCGTGCCACAGCCCTTTCCCTGGGTTGGAAGGGGATTGACCGGGGCAGAAGTGATGCGCTCTGGGCTGTGCAGTGTTGGTTCAGCACCTCAGTGTGGCTGCAGGATCCCTTCAGTGCACTAGAGCAGGCTGAGTGGCCATCAGATGGGAGCACCCAGAGGAACACCACAGCCTGTGTCCCCATGGCAGCACCTGCTGGGTGCCCTGTGCCCACTGTGCCCTCTGGTTGCAGACACGGCGTCGGCGCAGAGCGCCCTGCAGCTGCTGAACGGCTACAGGCTGCAGGGGAAGCCCCTGGTGATCGCCTTTGGGAAAAGCAGGAAGCATTTGCCAGAGGCTGACTCTGCCAGCCCCAGCTCCTCAGCTGCAGAGAACACTCCTGCCACCTGAGGGATGGAGAAGCAGCAGCCTCGTGGATGTCAGCGAGCTGTGGGAAAGGTGTGCTTGAACTCGGGACAGTGAAGGACTGGTGGGAGCCAACGTGCAGGTCCAGTAAGCTCAGAGTGGGGAAGGGAGAGCTGGGGCCTGGGCTCTTCTCTGTACACTGTTGTGGCAAGGAGAGAGGGAAGAGGCCAGGTAAATAAATGCACTTCCTGTGGTATTTCCTTAGTGTGTGCTTACTGATGTTTATAGTCCACAAGCCTTCTAGAGCTAAGTGTGCTGCACTCTGCTGCTGCAGGACTGTGCCCACACTTCAGTCCTGGGAGCCTCCCAGCTCTGCTGGCTCCCCTGGAGACAGAGACTGCCCTGAGCCCTCCAGAGCAGCATATGTGTATCTCACCAGGCTGCAGGCAGAGCTAAAGCACAGAGACCACACTTCCCCCACAAACTTCAGGCAGTTTCCCAGCTCCTCCTGTCCAACACAACAAAGACTGTCTTTGGAACAAACAACACATTTTATTGCAAGAAAAGAAACAAAGCCAGGTCATGATTTCAGTCCTCAGCTGCCAAACACCTCTGTTCTCTGTGGAGGCTTTCTGTTCATCCTTTGAACACGGCAGTGTTTCAGTCAAAGGTGATGCGAAAGCTGCGCTCCTGCTCCTTGCGGCGACTCTCACAAACTTTTGTCACCTCTTCCACCTTCCTCTGCAGCACAGCTGTGGAGAAACGAGGGGTTCATGTCACAGCCACCCCACAACCGTGCACAGTTTTGCTTGCAGGAGAAAGAAAAAACATTTGAGCAGGGTTTTTTTGGTAAAACATGCCAGTTGCCATGAGTAAGTTCTCATTAGAGGTCTAATCAGGTACACCAGAAGAATTCAAGCCCAGAAGGGACAGTGTCACTGAAGGTGAGGAGGAAGATTCCTCAGGCACCTTCAAGATTTCAGGGATGACCAAACACTCACACACGTGCTCCCACTTTCCTTTCACATTCCCAAAAGGCTGCAGGATAAAACTCACCTGAGTTCTGGTCAATCCACTGCAGGGAATCCATGTGTGCATTCAGAATTTTACAGATCTGCTGAAGCTGAGCAGAGAGAGAAGGTGCAAGTCAGTTGTGACACTGCATAAACACCAAGAGGAGTCAAAAGCAAGTTTCTCCTTGCACAGCTTCCCTAAGGAAGAGGCCACTTTGCCAGGGAAGTGTGGGCAGCAATGCTGCTGCTTTGCTTCTCCTCACCAGCAAGAAAATTGCACAGTTTAGGTGATATATCTGTGGCTTGGACTTATTTTAATTTAGATCTAGGAAGCAGCAGAACATTCATCACCTTAGGCTGGGGGTGGCAAAATACAAAATGAAGGTGGAAAACCTCAGTCTGCAATACTGAAGGGAAATTTTTACTAAAAAAAAACCTGGTGAGTAAAACCATAAAGAGCACCAAGTCAATTTAATATAAATTTAAAAATAAAAGCTTGCATTTACCGGGTCACTGGTGTCTGCTGGGCCTCTCGAAGTGTTCAAGTGCTCAGTGATGTCCTTCAGATCTTGGGCCATGCGCTTCAGCTGCGCATCGATGTTCTCAGCCAGTTTGTAGCTGCAGAGCACACAGGAACCAAGATCAGAATGTTAGAAGAGAACTTTGAAGACCTGCTCGAGTCACACCAACTCTGGGCAATCAGAAGGAGCTTCCACATCTGCAGCCAAGGCTGGCAGAGACCTGGGAGCAGCACCCAGAGAGGCTCCATCACGCCAAGAAGAGACTGCCAAGCTCTGTTCTCCCTTGATCTCCACGTGGAGACAGACAAGCCAGAGTGTAGAGGGCTATGAGTAAAATCCACCTTGCCCTGCAGAACACAGGACTGAATATCTGACAGCAGCCACTCATTGTTACCCCTGTCACCCATCCCAGCTCTGTCTCCTGCTGCCTGCAGTGAGCACAGTCAGTGCTCATCCCCAGCCCCAGCAGGTTTGGGCCTCACGTCCTCTCCCGCTCCTCGTCGGCGTGCTGCAGGTAGATGGTCCCGCTCTGCTCCTTCACAGACTCCTCCAGAGGGGTCAGCAAGTCCTCCAGCTCCTTCTGCTGGGACAGAATGAAGTCCAGTTCCTGATCCAGTCTGCAAAGAGAAAATGCAGCTGCTTCCCTTTCATGTTGCAGACTGCACACAAGAGCTGTCACACAAGCAGGCAGCACAATGCAGAGAAGAAATAAAATCATTCCAAGTGCTCACAGTCTCCTACCTCTTCTGATCAACCTTCACCTTCTCTACTTCTCTGTGTAACGAAGTAATCTGCAAACAAAAGCCATTTCATTACACCTTGGAAACCAAGAAGTCAGCTATCCAAAGAGGAGAGGTGGGAGGGAGGGAGCAGCACCAGGCAAGTTCAGCTGGAAACAAGAGATGGTCACATAAAGATTTACAAACCAAAGGGGGAATAAGGGAGGTTCAGCTTGGAATGACCCCCCTAAGAGAGCTTGGTATCACAGAGCAAAGTCACAGATCAGATTTCCAACTCCAAGGCCTACAGGCCAGAATACAAAGAGGATTTTAAAAAGCACCCAGGTGGAGCTCACAGCTATTTCTATAACAAGCAGGAAGTCCCACTCGATGGCTTGCTGCATTTGTAACACAGAGGCCTTTCAGGACCTAAACAAGCAGAAAGAGGTTCCACTGGAGGCCACCTCACCTTCTCCCCATTCTCAATCAGCATCCGGTCCCAGGCATTGACTTGTGTAGCTTGATGCAGGAAGTGCTTCTCTTGGTCTTCCAGTTCCAGGCTCCACTTGTTTATCAAACTCTCCAGCTGGGCATAAGTCATCACTGGGGGGGCACTGAGAGGGAGGGGAAGCACAGGACACAAGGTCATGAAAGAGAAACACCACAACACTCACTCGCTCACTTCCCCTGCCTCCTCCAGAGCCCAGCAGGAGCACTGCAGCTGCTCCTGGCCCAGGCAGGGAATGCTCAATGGTAACAAAACACCCACCTGGCTGTGGTGGCTGTGGTGATGGCGGCTGTGGAGGTCACAGCTCCAGTGGCACCAGTCGTAGTCAATGGCTTCAGATTCAGAGGGAAGCCAGAAGCAGCAGTAGTGCCTGCAGGAAGAGATTCAAGTCAAACACACCTGGTACATCACAAACAGAGAACAGGGCCAGGCTGCACTGCCCATGGCTGCAGAGCTGCAGTAGATCCCTCTGAAGGGTCAATAGCAAATGCTACATTTGTCAAGGAGGGAATGAAAACATCCCCAGCCCACAGCCTTGTCAGTATCCTCAGGGTTTACTGTTGGAACCAGGAGCTACCAGCACACCCAGTTCCTCCCCTGCACCTCTGCAGTGGATGAGAGAACTTTGGTGTTTTCACAAAGAGATGGAAAAGGGTCAGAGAACAACTGTGTTGGTTGCAGTGACTTGAGGCCTTTACAAATCTGAGCTGCTGAGCAGCTACTCCAACATGGCCCTTTCCACCTCTACAGAGCACTGAATTCAGTCTCCCTTCTCTTCAGTGACTTTCAGCAACATGTTCCTACCCGTGGCAGTGCTTGTTGTGGCAGCTGTTGTTCCAGGAACCTTTAATCCAAAGGCAAGGGTGCCCAGGCTGGCTGTGCCAGTGGAAGCAGTGGAAGTGGCACCAACTGGAAAGAGAAGACACCATCAGCAGGTTGCCAAAGGCACAAAATGCAGGGCCCCTTGGAAAAGCTGTGCCCAGCCTGCTCCTCCCTCCCACTGCAGCAGCAGCAGCTGCAGCAGCCCCAGGGAGCAGCAGCCCTGCTGCTCCTTCAGTGCCCCGGGGACAAAGTTGCCTGCAGAGACTCACGGGAGAGGCCTGTGCTGCTGGAGGAGGCTGGGGCTGAAGAAGTTGCCACAGATGCAAACAAGGAGGGCCCCGTGGAGCCCAGCACTGAGGTGCTGCTGGTGCTGGAGGCCGTGGTGGCAGCTGTGGATGTGCCTGCAGAGACAAACAGCTCTGTGTGTACAAGCAGAGCACGCTGAGCTCCCACCCACTGCACAACAACCCTGCTGGGAGGGTGACACCAACTGCACAGCCACACCTGGGTAAGCATTTTAACCTCCTTTTCCTCTTGTTCTCCCTGCACTCCCTGTCTTTCACAATGTGCCCTTTAAGACTGTGCCTGCCTTCCCCTGTGCTCCCCAAACAAGCACAGAACAGGATGTGACACGTGAGACACAATCAGAAGCACAGGACACACTGCCCAGGGGCTCTAGGGGCTGTCACAGATCAGCACTGCCAGGGCAAACTCACAGGAACAAACTCCTGGCCCCTTCCCACACCCCAGTATAAGGTGTTTGTCTACTCCCAATAGACAAATATTGCCAGCAGGACAGCACATTTCACAAAGCCTTGAGGAACTGTTTTCTAGAACAGCTTCCTACCTCCAAGCTTGGCTCCAAAGGACAGGGTGGGTGCCTGGCTGGTACTTGTGGTCAGCGTTGCCGTGCTTGTACTGCTGGCTGCTGTTGAAGGCAGGGCCCCAAAGGTCAGGCCTGGAACCAGGAGCAAAAGGACAAGCTGGACGTTCCTCCTACAGCCCAAAGAGCAGTTGCTGCCCAGGCCCATCAGAACCCCCTCTGGCTGCAGCCCCCGGCCCCGTTCTGCCCCAGCAGGAGGCAGAGGCTGCAGAGCTCCACTCCACCCTCAGACATCCCCATGGCAGAAGCTCCCGGCCTCCAGCTGCCCCCCAGGCTGCTCCCCCACCTGTGGGCTGCCCCCCAAGGCTGAAGGGCGCTGCTGAGGGGGTGGCAGCTCCCAGGGTGGCCGTGCTGGTGCTGGCAGCAGCCGCAGGGGCCGTGCCAAAGCTCAGCCCTGCGGACGTTGCCTGCGGAGCCGCGGTGCCGATGCTGAACCCGGCTGCTCCCGCCTGGCTCGTGGTGCTGCTGGAGAAGGTGAAGCCTCCTGTGGTCCCAGACGGAGCCGTGCTGCTGCTGCCAGCAGAGCCAAAGGCAAAGCCAGACGGGGCTGCTGCCTGACTCGAGGGCGTGCTGGTTGCAGCAGGGGCACCAAAGGAAAAGCCCCCCGTGATTCCAGGAGCTGCAGTGGCAGTGCTGGCTCCAAAGTTCACTTTGGGTGTATTTGTCCTAGGGAAGAAAAGAAGAGAAGCCAATCTGCTGGAGACACACATCCACTCAAGCACACAGCTGATTTTCTCCCTGACCATTTGCTGACAGCAGGAGCCTCCTTTCACAGAGATGCACACCTGGCCAGGCTTGTGTCCCAATTCCGACAACAGACTCTCTCCCGCTGCTGTCACCTGCCATCCCCCGTTAGGGCTCTTCCTACCGACTCTCCTTTCATTACCCCCACCCACCCAGGCATCACAGGACATTTCATGCGTGGAGCTGCTCAGCTCACCATTTCCACTCCCTCTGCACAAGGCTGGCTTTTCCTGCTCGTGCTGGTTTTCAGCTCCCTTCCCACAGCTGCCATCTGGCAAGCTTTGACAGCAGCAGTTGTGCAGAACCACCCCAGAACCACTCACAGCCTTTCCCTAACGCCAAATCACTCCCAAACCGCCGAGAAAACATTCTGAGCACTCCAGATACGAGCCAGAAAGAAGAAGACGTTTTACATTCGGCAGCAGAGCTTTCGCATTGCTTTGTGCACGCGTGTCCAGCCCAGCTGCAGGCGGAAAGGTGGAACACCCCCTTCCCAACACGTGTAAGAGCTGCCCACGAAAACATCAGCCGGGACAGCTGCCAGGGCTCGCTGAGCATTGCCCAGCGCGGCGAGCGCTGCAGGGCGCTGGGAAGCGCCCGGCCCCAAGCCCAGGGTGGCTCCAGAAAGCCCCGCGGAGCCCCCGCCCGGCCCCGACGGCCCCGCGCTGCCCCCGGCCCTCCCCGGCTGCCGCTGCCCGCGCCCGGCCCCGGGCTCTCACCCCAGCGGGAAGGCGGCGGCTGCCGGGGCCGCGCCGGCCGAGCCGAAGCTGAAGCCCGAGGGCTGCGCGGCCGTGCCCGGCTTGCTGAAGGAGAAGAGCCCGGCGGGCTGGGCGCCGCCCGCCGCCGGCGCCGCGCTGCCGAAGCTGAAGCCGCTGGAGGTGGCGGCGGGCGCGGAGAAGGAGAAGCCGCCGGTGGCCGCGGTGGTGGCGGCGGCGGCTCTGGGCGCGCCCAGGCTGAAGGCTCCGCCGGGCGCGGGCGCCCCGAAGCTGAACTGGCTCATGGCGCGGGGCGGCGGCGGCGCGAGCCCAGCTCCGGCGGGCGCGGCGGCGGCGGCGCGACCGCGCGCGGGGATGGCGTCACCGCGCCCCGCCCGGCCGCGCCCCCGCGCCTTCCCGCCCTCGGTACCCATTGGTCAGTGCGGCCGCCACTCGCGGACCCGCGGTTCCGATTGGCTGTTGGGGCTTGAGGGGCGGGGCGTATTCGCGTTGCTGTGGGTACGGAGGACGCGGCTGAGAGAGCGGGGTCTGGGCAGGGGGAGACCGGGCCTGGGGGTGAGACGGGGGACACCGGGCCTGGGGGTGAGACAGGGGACACCGGGCCGCAGAGGTGTGTGACAGGGGACACCGGGCCGCAGAGGTGTGACAGGGGACACCGGGCCGCAGAGGTGTCTGACAGGGGACACCGGGCCGCAGGTGTGTGTGACAGGGGACACCGGGCCGCAGGTGTGTGACAGGGGACACCGGCGCGCGACAGCCGGTGGATTTTTCCCCTTAAAGCCTATGGGCGCGGGCAGCACGGCCCGCCTCGCGGAGCGCCACCAGGCGGCGCCCGCGGTCCCCGCGCAGAGCCGGCGGCGGGGCAAGAACGGCGGCGGGGCAAGAACGGCGGCGGGGCAAGAACGGCGGCGGGCACGCTCCCGCAGCCCCGTCCGTACCGGGCCGTGGGCACGGGGGAGGCTGCGGCGCTGTCCCCGCGGGGAGCCGGCTGCGGGTGCCGCTGGCGGAGGTGGCGCTCGCGCTGTGGCGCCATTTTGGCCGCGGTGGGCGGAGCTGGTGGGCGCGCGCGGGCAGGAGGGGCTCGGGCGTGCCAGGGAGAGGCGGCCTTTTATTAATTAATATTAATCAATATTAATTAATATTATTAATAAATAACAATATTAATCAATATCGTTAATTAATAATTATATTAATTACAATATAATGATATTGTTATTATATATAACAATAACTGTATTAATTAATATATATGATTATTATATGATAATATTATATTATACATCAATAATATTAATTATTAATTTAATAATTTATTTCATTTATTTGAATTATCAACAAATTATTGATTCATTAATTTAAATTAATAATTTAATTTATTAATTCAATTAATTTGTTAATTTAATCTATTAATTTAAATTAATCTATAAATTTAAATTACATTTTAAATATTTAATTTAAAATATATTTTTAAAATATATAATTTAAATTAAATATCTAAATTACAATAAATTAATTATTATATTATATATTAATAATATATATATTTATATTAATGTAGATTATATAAAATATATATAAATATATGTTTTATATATATGATACATTTTTATATATAGTTATAAATATAAAAAATTAGAACTTTATATATATTTATATATTTATATATTGATATGTTTATATATGAATATATATAATATATAAATACATATTTATATATTATTTATATGTATTTATATATAAAATATAAATATTTTATATTTATATTGATATATTATATATTAATAATATAAAATATTTTTTAAAATATATTATTTAAATCAAATATTTAAATTATAATATATAAATAATATTCTATTAATTAATAAATTAATGATTCAATAATTTATTAAAGTTACTAATAAATTATTAGTTTAATTAATTTATTAAATAACTTAATAATTAAATTAATAATTTATTAAATCAAATTAATAATTTTATTGTTAAATTAGGAACTTTTTTTCAGTGCCTGCTTTCTTTGATCACTGCCTGACCTCTTTTTTCCTGTTTAAAATAACAGCCTTTCATTCCAGAGGAATCTGCCCTTTTAAATTAGCTCACTTCTGGAGAATTGGGTGGGTTTTAGATAGATGTGCTGAACCTGCTAACAGAAAAATAAATTTCTTGTTGTGAACTCCTATCCTGTTTCAGAACAAGAAGCTTTACTTCCTCACCAAAAATTTCGGCTCCAATGCTAAGCAGAAAGAACTTCTAGAGTTTAGACAATTACCTGGATGTTACTGAGGGAGAATTCTTTTCTCTGATTCACAAATTACCGGGTGCAACCAGTTCATATGGCTCGATGGCTTTTAGCTGTTGAAGTTCAGTATTCCATAAAGCCAGATAAGACAGCATTTATCATTAAGCAGAAGGGAAACCAGCTGGCTCTGGAGGCCAAGAAGTACGATTTTATAACCTAGAAACTAGATAATAAAGACACTTTTCAACAGGGAAGGGAGCAATATCCAAGTTAGCAACATTGAGGATGGAGGCCTAAGAATGTGTTGGACAGTTCAGTGCAAACACCTGTGCAGTAGTTGTGGCTGCCACAAAAAAAAAAAAAAAAAAAAAAAAAAAAAAAAAAGATAGTTTTTATTTTTTTATACAAATACAAAAATTGGTATTTTCAACTCCGTCATGCCAGATTTTTACCTTGTGCTTCAGGACACCAACACAAATATCCAGTGGTTCCTAGAGAGAGCTCCTCCCAACACCGTTTCCATGTAACTCCTGACTGTGCTGGTGCCTTCCCATGGGATCTGATCTCCTGCTTGGTTGAATCCTGTTTAGTTTCTAGCTCATCTTTCAAGATTTCAGAGCTGTTGCTGTGACCTGTCTTGACGTTTTCAGATTGTGCTGTTTACTGTGTTCTCAGGTCAGTGTGGCAGGTGGGAACACTTGATATCACAGGTAGCTCCCTTATCTCCCTCCATTCATGGTTTGAAAGTAGCTTTTCTTACCTTCATTCATGCTTGGTGTTTTACTTCTGACATCTCTCCAGCTGATCCTCAAACTACAGGCCTACACCCCAATCATATTGAATTTTCAGTAGAGCTGTTGAGGAGATTGAATCTGTACCAGGATATTGCAATGAGCCAGAGTTTTACTTTAGCACTGTTTAGGATGCCTGCACCAGTTTTTAGGGTTGCATGAAATATGGTTTCTGACGTACAAAATAGCCAATGATCCTGGGAGCATCCATGCTTCTGACCATTCTGGGAAGTTTCATCCCAAAAGCCAATCATCCCTTGAAGCATCTACGCTGGGCGGGTGAAAAGACAGACCTTTATTTTCTTCTCCAGAGCTGCTTCTAAAGCAGGAAATGTCCACACCTCCTTCAGACTTGATCTCAATGTTCTTCACGGCACATATGTGTAATCTTAGCTGCTGCTGCTCCTCCCCTTCTTTTTTTATTTTTTTTATTCATTTAAGTAGCTCTATATGATCTGAACTTTATCCCTAACATACTTGACCTTATTTTTCAGCAGATTATGCACAGACATCCCCAGAGTTTTTCATGGCCCTTGGGCTAGAAGCTGTCTCCTGGTTTATTCCTGCCACCCAGGGAAAGGAGAACATGTTTGAGTGATTGTCATGGTTTAACCCCAGGCAGCAACTCAGCCCCACGCAGCTGCTCACTCCCTCCCCGTCGGTGGGATGGGGGAGAGAACTGGAAAAGTAAAAGTGAGAAAACCCGTGGGCTGAGATAAAGACAGTTTAATGACTAAAGCCAAAGTCGTGTGTGCAAGCAAAGCAAAACAGGGAATTCATCCACTGCCCCCCGTGGCAGGCAGGGCTCCATGACATGGAGCAGGGACTTGGGAAGGCAAACTCAGAATGTCCCCCCTTCCTCCTTCCCCCTCCAGCTTTATGTGCTGAGGGTGATGCCACATGGTCTGGGATATCCCTGTGGTCAGCTGGGGTCAGCTGTCCTGGCTGTGCCCCCCCAGCTCCTCCCTGTGAGGATGAGGAGCAGGAAAGGCCCTGGCTGTGTAATCCCTGCTCAGTGAGAACCCCAACATCCCTGTGCTATCAGCCCTGTAGCCTGCACAGAGCCAAACCCAGCCCCACAGCAGGGGCTTCCCTTCCTGGAAAGGAAATTAAGTCTTCCCAGCCAAGCCCAGCAGGGTGATGTACAGAAAACAGACACTCAGGCATTAGTGAGAGGAATGGGCTTTGCTGAATGAGGAGGTGGTGAGCAAAGGCCAGCTTTGATGCAAGCATCCATCAGCAGAGATCCTTGAGCCTACGGAAGCGTTCCCCAGCCTGTGAACAGTTAGCAGGCTTCATATTCTCACCTCTCCATGTCTGACATCAGCAGCAAGATAAAAATATATGCTCCTTACAGCAATACACGGGGTTTTGGCATTTCTTGAGCTGATTTGTTTTCCCCAGTGTGAGGAAATAACACACAAAGTCGTTCTGGGATGGAGTGTTTCCTAAATGGATCTAGCTTGGCAAACTGCAGCTATTAATTTTCCTTAGATAAGCTGTTATCAGAGTAGCTGAGTTTGAAACCTGGCACTTTCCTTCTGCATTTTTCAAAGCTC
This sequence comes from Phylloscopus trochilus trochilus, assembly GCA_016584745.2. Taxonomy (NCBI): domain Eukaryota; kingdom Metazoa; phylum Chordata; class Aves; order Passeriformes; family Phylloscopidae; genus Phylloscopus; species Phylloscopus trochilus. Next base: position 6,030,112 of record WQNJ02000046.1, read on the forward strand.
TCTCAAAGATGCCTGTGCCAGGAGCTGCTGCCAGAGCAGTTTGGGGGGATTAAGTTGTGTAGTGGAGATAAACACTTATTGGGGTGAGGAGGCCAGAAAGGCATCTTCAGAGATAAAGATATTTGGCAAAGCCTTCTCCTCCCAGAGCTCTCAATGTCCACTGTGCCAGCTCCATGCTGCCTCCCTCTGCTTTGCCAAGATCTTCCATGGAAAAGGGCAGCTGCACTCAGGGACAGCTGAGGGTAAATTTGTCTCCTCACATAGGACTGGGCTGCCTTTAGACTGTGTTTTGCACTGCTTATTCCCCTTTACTCCCCATGAAAATTTTCCTCAGTGCTGAAGTTGGGTGGATTAGCTGCATCTATCTGTGAGCTGTGAGGTAAAACATTCCTGTTTTCAGCTGCAGAATCCCAAGGCAGAAATCAGTCCCTAGGGATGCTGGGCACTCTAGCACAGCAGGGAGAGAGACTCCCTGAGCTTTGAGAAGGTGGCCATAACCCACAGCAAGAATCTTTCTTGTGAGCAGGCCCTGGGGTGTCAGCTAGAGGGACAGGTCTGCCAAGGCAGGTGGAAATTTATTTTGTGTTAGCAGGATCCTGGCAGCTCCCTGGGCTGGGCTATGGGGACTTTGTTCTGGGAGCCACTTCCAGGGGCTTTGCCTTGCAACAGGGAGGTCCTTCCCCTTGCTGAGGACGTCCCTGGACCCCAAGCCTGCTCTCCTTGCCTTGAAAACAAGGAGCTAATTGTTTTTCTCCCTTATATCCCTCCCCTGCCACCTCCCTGGGCAGCACTGAGGTGGAGTGAGCCTTGCCCTGGCCAGCAGCCAGGCCTGGGGTGAGACATCCTGCCAGTTCACAATCTGGAAACATTAAAATAAAGGGTGTTTGGGAAGGGCAGAAGGCTGAGGAAGAGGCATTCAGTCGTGGGAGGATCAGAGGCTCCCAGTGCTCTGTGAGATGTGTGCCTGGCTTCCGTGGCAGCTGGGGAAGAGCCAGAGGCAAAGAGCAGAGCTCTCATTCCTGTACAAGTGCATTGGAATAGTTCAGAGGGCACAGCAGCATCACAGTGGTGGATCCAGGGATAGCTGAGGTCTGCCCTTAGCTCTGCAATGACTGCAGAGTCTCTGGGCTTTTCTATGCCATTAAAAAAAATCTGAAGGCTGAAACTGTGCTCACTGCCTCAGAAGGAAAGGGCTAAAACTTTGGGTAATGAAAATGCATCTGTTGGGGAAATCTTGGGAGCACCTGCCAGGTAGAGCTGGTGCTGTGGGACTTTGCTCCAGTGACCTGAGAAACCTAGAGAGACAGCTTTTCTGGGAAAGCGAGTTCGAGGCAATCATGCTGCTTCTGACGTGAGCTTTGTTCTGCTTCCAGCCTTTTTTAGCAGGCTGGACATCCCAGAAATAGAGGGTGGTGTAAGTTCTGTGAAAAAAAGGCACCTGACTTGAGGAAAGATGAGTTTGCCAGTGTGGAAAAAAAAACTTCATCCAAAGCACATCCTGAAATCCTGAGTAGAGATAAAAGGCAACCCCAAAGCTGGTGAAGCCCCCTTGGTTTCACTGCTTATGGGGTGATTTGTTTCTTCCAGACTCGTGCTGCTTAGCAGAGAGCCTGGAGGGGCTCAGCTGTGCCTGGGGTCTGAGCACCTTCTAGCTATGAACCTTTGTTAGCAGCTGCCAAAATGTTGGTGACAGGATGGCAGGGATTGCTTGGGAGGACTCTCTAGACTTGCTAAGGTGGCTGCAGCTCTGTTTGTCCATGTAAAGGTTTTTGGGATCCTCTGGTCTTCCTCTCTTCTGTCCAGCGTGGTGCTGTGGAACCATCACTTGGCAGTGGAGCTGTTGAGGGTGCAGGAAAATTTATCTACAATTCTCTAAACCAGCTCTCCAAAGCAGATTTGGGCAGATTTTGGAGATGGAGTATGTTTCCCCCAATATTTCTGTAAAAAGAGCTGATGTTTGTACCACTCTAAAAGTGTATCTTGCTCACTGAATTGGTGTGGGTTCTATTAAAAAGCCTTTTTTTTGCTGGTACAGGTTGCATGTACGTGAGCTTTGCTGAGATCACTAACCTGAAGCTCCTGCAGTTGAGATTAGACTCAAATTATTATGGAACAACCTGATTGTGATGTTAATACAACGCCCGGAAGATCAAACCTCCGTGTCCTCTCCACTGGTATCTGGTTTTCTGAGATAAACACCTTTTATAACTCTTCTGGTAGATTTCTGAGCTGTTGTTCAAACAGGAAGGTGCTTTCTAGCAATCTCCTCTGGTGCACCCAAGGCCTCTGTCCCCTGCAGTGTCACGGAGTTCATTCTGCCACGTTTCCCTCATATCTTTCCTTCAAAACTGAAAATCTTTTAAAATGCCTTTGAACAGGTCTCCTCTGGGAGGCTGTGGAAAGCCTCCAGAGTTTGAGCACCACTTTTTCCCCTGATAGAAGGTGTTTCCCAAAGAGGAGCTTGTTTGTCATCTCCATTGCAAGGTCTCCCCCCAGGACCAGAAGTGCCAGGCACCAAGAGCCCGTGTTGTCTGCCCTGACTCCAGCCAGGGCCATCCCCATGGCTCCAGGAGAGCAGGAAGCCTTTGGAGGTAAAATGTGAGTGCAGTTGCCAGCTGAGCACCACAGATGCCCAGAGGTGAATCCACCAGGCTCTTTCCTGGGCTCAGGGGCATGGCTGGGGCAGGGAATGCCTCTCCCATCCCTACCAGTGCGTGGCTTGAGCCCAGCCTGGGTGTGTCTGGGAGCAGCCCCTTTCGGTTGTGGATCCTCTGCTGCTCCTGAAAAGGCTGCAGCAAAGCCATGGGCTATCTTCCATATCAGCCCTGGCTTGCTGAGAGGCCAGGAGGCTCTGACACGGTGTGGGAGGCAGCTGGGAGTGTGCTGTGGCTGGGGAGAGGGTGGAGGAATGTGTTGGTCCTTTCCAAGTGCCTGGGCCCATCAGGAACTTGGCCTGTTTTTCCTTCCCACTCCCATCTCTCCTATCTGTGCAATTCTGGGGGCTGTGGGCAGAGATGGGCCCTCCCAGCACGTGGCTGATACTCCCCAGAGAGCTTGCATGGATTATTTGCTGCTGCTTCGGGTCAGCTGTGCTAGGCAGAGATGAGAAGCAGGTTGGGAATGCCAGAAGGAGCTCTGCCTCTTGCCTGGAGGGCTCCAGAGAGGCAGGAGGGGTGTGATCCTGGTGGGTCTAGGGCAAACCTGTGCCCTTTTTTTCCTGGGCATCCCAGCCCAGTGCTCTGCATGAGAAGAAGCTCTGCTTGCACCTGGGGCAGTGCTTGGTGGCCAAGGGCTGGATGCTGGGGCCTTGGAGATGGGCTGTGTTGTTCCCTCTTTGGAAGGAGAAGTTGTGAATTTCTGCAGGTTTCTGGTGACCAGCTGAGCCCGGGCTGGGGTGTACTGAGTGTTTATAGTGCCTCTATCACTTTTGCTGATAAGGGCGCTTTAGTATTTTATTGCTCCATTCCTTCCATCGAGGCATCACCCAGAGTGAGGAGAGGAGAGGGGAAGGACTCATTTCCTTATGGCAGGGGATTAGTCACTGCAGCCTGGCCCTCCAGTGAGGGCTGCAGGGCTCCCCACTCCACCACAGCTGCCTGAGAGTTGAGGGCTCGAGATGGAGAGAGTTCTGCTCTTCCCACTCCTGTTTTCCTCCTGGCTGCCCATCTTGTCCTGAACTTGGTTCTGCTCCCCTGTGCCCTGCCCTGCAGGGAATCCTGGAGCACCCTGAGCTTTTGCCACTGAGCTGCTGAGGGGCAAGAGGCCATCTGAGGGGCTGGCTCTGTGCTGGCTGGGCTCCATCCCTTCACTCATGTTCACCATCAGCAGAGCTGTCCCCTGGGGCAGTCTGGGCTCCTGTTCTTTCTGTCCCCAGGCTGGGCCACATTCAAACTGCCCTCAAGAACCTGGTTTATCAATAATGAGGAACATGGCTATTGCGTGGTGCAGAGATAAGCATTGCCACCACATCTGTGCACCCAGTGTCCTCCCCTCCCCTTCCCCATCCTCCTTCCCAAGTGGAAAATCTGTGTCAACCTGCCTTGCCCTGTAGCCAGGTTTCACATCTTTGTGTGCACTCACATTGAAGGCCAGGAAAGCTGGAGGGGAGAAACGTTCCCCTCCCTGAACCCACCCACTGCTCAGTGCAGGGGCTCCCCTGAGGCAGGGCTGGTGGCACGGGGGCCTGGGGAAAGGCTGCTCCCTCTTCCAGGGTGATGGGTGTTCCTGTACCCAGCCTGCCTGCCTCTGCCTGTGCCAGCTGCCTTTCTGCTTCTGGGGGAAGCTTCCCTTCTGCTCCTTGAATTAAAGCATTAATAAGCCCAGCACCGATCAAGCTCGGAGCGTTTCAAATGCCCCTTTGTTTAATTAGCACAGCCTCTGCCGGCAGACAGGGGTGGGAGGTGAGGGGCAAGGACCCAGTGCCCAGGAATTCCTCCTCTTTAAGGTGTGACCTTTTGTGCCAAGTATTTGCTCTCCCACTCTCTCCACCAGCTGCCCAGGGAAAAAAAAAAACCAACCCCCCCCCCAAAAAAAAACAACCAAAAAACAAAAACCACAACCAAAAAAAAAAACAAAAAAAACCCCAACAAAACAAAAAAAACCACAACCAAACATTTATGGCCAAAGGACCCTCAGAACTTGCAGCATCTCCTGGGGGGCTGCAGCCAGCAGGTTAAGCCTCTTGCTCACCTCAGGGCAGGAATAAATAACTCAGCTGGTCCAGGGTTGAGGCTGTGCTTTGACCCTTGGCCATGGAAATGGGGTCACTGGCCTTTGCCTTGAGATCCAACCTGGTCCCCTTCAGCAAATGTCACCCTGGAGATGGGTCCTCGTGTGCTCCTTGCTCTCTGAGGAGGGGAGAAAGTGTGACTGATGTTATCAGGAGCGTGCTAACCCCACAGCAAACGTGATTTCACTGCTGCAAGGGTGGTGACGTTTGAGTGGAGAACGTGGTCCCTTCCTCTCCATGACCTAATCTAAATTGCTTTATGGGGAGTCAGCAGGTAGACCAAGGCCTCCTGCTCCCTGGGGGACAGGGAGCCAGGGCAGGGTGGTCTGTGGGTGGCCCTGTGCTGTGGCACAGCAGAGCAGGGGTTCTCTCTCATCTCCATCAGATGGATTAAAGTGTTCCTGCCCCATGATGGGCTGTGGGGCTGGGCTGCCTGCACCTCCTCTCCTGCCATGCCCTGGCAGCATCCCCCAGCCTGTGTGGATGTCATGCTGCTGCTCCTGTGCTGGCTGTAGTCATGCTTTCCAGTGTCTCACTGGTGGTGTTTTTCTCCCAAAACAGACCCCTCAAGGACCTTGGGGCTCAGGACCTGCCTGTGAGGCCTCTCTGCAGCTGAACTGGGCTGCCCAGACTCCACCACAGCCAGGAGCTGCCTCTGGTCCTCGGGACCACGTTTGCCCCAGGGGTGCCAGCGCTCCCTGGGATGGGGATGTGGGAGTGCCAGGGCACCCCACCACCGCCCAGGGACTTGGGTGTGCAATGAATCCCCCTGTGGGCACCCCAGTCTCATCCCACCTGCACTCCTAGAAGGGCTGGGGGGGGCAGAGGGAAGGTGCTGCCTGCTATTATCCCACAGGGAGCTCTGCTTGTCCCTGCTGGCACCCTGGCACCCGCGGTGCGTGGCAACCTCCCCGCGTGGTGCCCAGGGACAAACTGTGCCAGGGAGTGGCCCTCCTCCCCCTCAGCAGTGCTCCCACCTGCCTGGGCTCCCGGGTGACAAAGCCATCGGCTGTGGGCTGGGGGAGGCAGGCCAGAGCAAGGGCCAGGGGCGCCTTTCACCCCTTGGCCCTCTCCACAGCCCCCCTGCCGGCCCCTCCGCGCCAGAGAAAAGCTCAGATACAGTCTGGCTAGAAAGACGTATTTATTGCGACATCGGTTTGCAACCAGCCCTCAGCTCCCCCAGCGGCGACTGCAGACCCACACAGATGCCCTTGACCCTGCTGTGATGCCTCCGTGGCCAGCGGGCCGGTCCCTGGGGCCACAAGCCCACTCCCCTCTCCAAGCAGGTTCACTGGGGCTGCGGGCCGGGGTGCCGCTGTGCCACGGGGGCTGCCTGCGAGCTGGCAGCACGGAGGAAAAAAAGAACAAAGCCAGATTCAGGGTCCTTCATCGATGCAAGCCGCCAGCTGGGATCTCCAAGCAAGTCACAAGGCTCTCAGAATCCCAGGGAGAGAGCGGGGTCAACACCCCCCAAGCACATGAGAGGGCTGAGCACGGGCGATGCCGCCGTCTCCTCTGCTCTTCCCTCCTGCCCGTGGTGCCAGCCCGGACGCCCTGGGGAGCCGGGAGAGCTCTGCCAGCCTGCTTCCCACCTGCAGCCTCTACACGTATCCTGTCAGGTTGTAGGAATTGACTTCACTCTTGCTCTTCTGCGCCTGGCTGCCCGAGGGCCGGGGGCTTTTGCCAGACAGCAGCTGGGGCTGGTAGGCGCTGGAGTAGGCGGCCGTGGTGTCCCGGCCGGGGCAGGAGGCGCAGAGGATGAAGCCACCGATGAGGGAGAGGAGGGAGGAGATGATGCCGAGGTAAAGCGCCTCCCCGAGCTCGAACTTCATGCTGTCGGGGAGCACGGGGTTGCGGAAATCCCGCAGCACCACGTGGATGTTCCACACTAGCGGGATGAAGCACAGCAGCCCCCCGAGGACGAAGGCTGCGCCGCCCGCCACCGCCACCCGGTCCTTGCCTGGCGAGCCCTGGCTGAAGACGGTGCACCTCATGCCCACGACAGAGAGCAGGCAGGCGAGGGAGGAGACGGCGCAGGAGCTCACCATCAGCGCCTGGGCTGCCTGGATGTCGGCGGGCAGGTTGAGCAGGGAGCTGTAGATGTCACACTGGGTGATGCCCGTGCTGTACGTGGCGCACTCCATCCACAGCCCCTTGGTGAAGCTGATGGCTGTCACGATGCTGGAGCCGATGTAGGAGCTGATCTTCCAGCTGGGCAGCAGCGTGGCTGTCAGCGTGCCGATGTAGCCCAGGAAGGCCACGGTGTAGCCCAGCAGCTGGAGCCCCATGGACACCATGGTGGGGGCCGGCTGTCACCTCTGTCACCTACCCAGGGCTCGCAGCTCGTCACCCGGGTCCCTCCCGTGTGCTCACGTTCCCATGGCCCTGCGAGAGGCTCGGCTCGCAGCGCTGCAGCTCCACCCCGCTGCCGGGGGTGCGGGTTTTGTGCGGGGTGGGAGCCGCGGGGAGGTTACCTGCGAGAGTGGAAAGCAATCCCTCCCTGATTAACGATTGACCTAAGCCCGTGGAGGAGTGCCAGGCGCCCTTTCACCTCCGCTATCTCCCCAGCCAGGCTCCAGAGGCAGAGCAGCACTGCCCAGGAAGGACGCCAAAGCCCTCCCCTGCACTGACGCTGCGGGCAGGGATGGAGAACCAGCTGCTGGTGTGGGGAAAGTGCCCTCTGCCTTCCTCAAGGTCCCTTGTCCTCTCTGATGCCTCGAGCTGAGGAAGCCAAAAAGCTATGGCTGCACCATCTTATCTGGGAGCTGCTGGAGGTGACCTCAGGTGGTGAACCCAAAGCTCCTCCGGCTGAGGAAAGGGGATGGCACCTCATCCCCATCTGCATGGGGCTCACCCAAGGCATCTGCAGTCACCCACGACCCACCCCGAGCTGCTGAGGCTCCTTTGGGACAATGGGACACAGCTACCTGAGGCTGAAGCACGGATATTCTGTGACACTGGGGACAAGGATGGAGAGGGACGCCTGTGACAGTTACACCTGCATCCCCAGGAGAGCCTGGAGGCCCACAGAGGGCAGAATTACATCAGGGCTGGGCATCTCCTTTGGGATGCTGCCTGGAAGCGTGCCGGCCAAGCGGGACCTGTCCTGTGGAGGGGTGAGCAGCTTTGGGGTGCAGCTCATGCTGGGTTTTTGCGCCGGCGCCACATCCCGCCCACAGCCCCGCACACAGGCGGGCTGCTTGGCAGAGGTGGTGGAGAGGGTTGGTTTGTTTTCCCTCTGCTTTGTTTAAAAATTCCTCCTTCTGTGGCGCCTTGCGAAACCGGAGCGAGCCCTGGCACGGCGGCCAGTGGCCTCCCTCACCCTGGGAACGCTCCTGCCACCACCCAGGGCCTCCCCTCTGCCCCCTGTCCCCACCTCACTGCCACCTCAAACGCTTGGCACCCAAGTTTCCCAGCTTTCTGTCTCCTGTGCTCTAAGCAGGACCTCCCACACCGGCTCAGTTGCTGGAAAAGAAACGCCTGGGGTGCTCAGGGTGCCGGCAGAAGGGTGAGGGAGGGAGCTCTGTGGTACTTACGGCTGGAGGTGCAGGGTGCCACCCAGGGTGGCTGCGGCCGGGGGTCACCCAGGACTGGGAGCGGCTGCTCAGGGCAGGGTGAGCAGCCAGGGCCCCAGCCCAAGGGATCAGGGGCTGCACTTGTTCAGCTACAGCTTTGCACAATCCACCTGTAAATCTCCGCCTGGATCAGAGGCTTATTGCAGATCAGAATTAAACCCTTTGGGTGTCGGCAAGGACTGGGGAGCTGGGATGCCTCGCTTTGCTGCTTGTCTGTGAATTATCGGGGTATGTTCACCTAAGGGGTTCAGGTTTGAGGCTCGCTGTCATCCTTCTGGACAGCCTTAGTGGCTGGCAGGTGACTGTGTCACCATCCATGTGTCCACTCTGGGCTGTGCTGCCTGTATTGGGGTTCGGGGGGCAGTGAAACACCAGCAGGTTGAGCTCCCCACTCCTCAGAGCCAGCCTGAGCTTTTGGTTTACTCTTCCTGGCCCAGCTTGTCCTCCACGGGGTTTGTTGTTGTAAGACTACTGGCCCAAATGAGGAGCAAATGGGGACGGTAATGAGAGCTGTGCTGGCCCCGTGCCCCCTCCTGCTCACCGGCTGCCACAGATGGAGAGGGGCAGGGAGGGCCTCTGGTGACAAATTGTGCTTGGAGCTGAGCAGGATCTGGCCAGCGTTTGGACAGCAGTGTTTGGATGCTGATAGCAGAGCTACAGCACGGACCATTTGCTATTTTCTTTCCTTGTCCCAAACTGAAACTCTCCCAGGAGCAAGAGGTGACCGGTCTTGCCAGTGGCACTTTTCTTCTGCCAGTGGCACTTCTCTTCAAGTGTTTGGGCATAAACAGTGGGCAGGGATGGGACGAGTGGCCCTGCTGTGGCCAGGGGTCCATCAGCCTTGCACCCTCACATCGAGGAGCTTTTCTGTACTTCCTGGTGTGGTCCACATCTCAAAAACTCAAAGGAGAGGGCAGGGAGCACTGGCAAGTGCATGCTCTCCCATCTGTGGAAATGGGATCTGGCAGCTCCCTGGGGTCATGGGCCATGGATGCCTGAGCAAGATCATTGCCCTGACAGTGCCTGGGGTCCATCCCTGCCACGTGTCTTCCCTCCCTGTCTGCTCTTGAGCCTCTCTCGAGTCATCAGCTGCCTCCTGGTGGCTCTGTGCTTGCCACCAGTGTAGCCCACCGCTGTCCTCACCATGCCCTTTGTGCTGCCCCCATCACACTGTCCCCATGGCATGCCCAACACACAGTCCCATTGCTCTGTCCCAATCCCATACCCATCATGCCGTCCCACCGCTTCCCATCCCTTTCCCATCTCCCCCCCCCGCCTCCCTTATGCAAATAGCTACAGGGAGCACTTAATCATCCTTGTTAATTGTCTCTACCCTCCCCTGTTCCCCCCCGGGGATTTTCTCACAAATGGTGTCCAAATTTTCCCTTTTGTGTTTTGCTTTTCCACCAGAGATCGCAGCCCCTCCGCCCCCAGCCTCCCCCCGGCCCTCTGTTTACACAACTGGGACAAATTTCACACCGCTGTCCCCACAGCCCCAGCCCCTCTCTCCCCTGCCCCAAAGAATTTGCGAGTCACGGCCGAGGCAGAGCTATAAATGTGTCCCCACCAAGGGTCTGCAGAGGCAGAAGGGACAGCATCTCCCGGCACCATGCAAGCTGCTGCCTGTTGCCTGACTGCCCGGGGGCTCCGGGTGCCTGCGGCCAGCGCCTGCCCACCGCTGGGGATGGAGCAAGGGGCAAGGTGCTGGCTGCTGGCGAGGGTGTGGAAGGTGGGATGGGGAAGCTCCGGCTGGCTTTGGGAAGCAGGCTGCGGTGCTGGGGACACCTCTGATCCCAGCGGCCGTGGGTGGGGCAGAGGGTGCTGGCACCCGGGCAGGGCTGGTCGGGAGGGTGAGGCTGTGGTGTGGAGGAACCAGGCAAAGGGGAGCGGGCCGGGGTGAGCGGCTGTGGCGCTGAACATGCTCTCTCTCTCTCCTAGAGCCCTTCCTCTCTGGAGACCGTGGCTGCCCCGAGCCCAGGAGGGACCCGCGACGCGGCGGGAGGAGATGGAGCCTGTGAGTTTGGCGCTCCCCTACTGTGTCTGTCCCCATGCCCGTGAGGTTGGGGTCCCTGCTGGCAGAAAATCAGCCTCTAGCCCCAGAGGCCGTCACCCCACGGGAGAGCCCTTTGTCCCACGGCTGTGCCGTGCCCACCGCGCCTGGAGCATCACCCCGCGCCCCACGCAGCCCCTGGGGCAGGGCCAGGCTGGCCCCTCCGGGGGGGGACACGGCCACAACAGCCCCCCCAAGAGAGGCTGAAAGGGTCTCCTGTTCCCAGGCTGGGCGGGCATTCCTCAGGGGGTTAGTGGGATGCCTGGGCACCGGCTCTTGAGCACGGGGGAGAGATTACACTGGCAAAAAGCCTGTCAGGAGGGTGTGGGGGTAGATGCCAGCTTCCTTGCGGTGCTGTGGGTGCGGGCTGTCGGGGTGGCTCGGGGGCAGGGGAGGGGGCGATGCTGGGTGTGTGGGTCCCGGTGCCAGCCCTGCGGGAGGGGCAGCGGGAGCCCCGGGACCACCCGGCTGTTTCTCCCCAGGCTCGGGCTCCGGCAGCGGAGGGGGACGGCGGTCCCAGCAAAGCGCTGGCGTTCTTCCAGCACCCGGTCAGGTAGGTGCCCCGGCCCCGGGGCCCGGGCGGGCGCGGCGGGCACGGCGGGCGGGGCTGACCCCGGCTCTCCCCACGCAGGCTCCTCTGGCCCAAGTCCAAGGCCTTTGACCACCTGTACAGCGTGGGGGAGAAGCTGCTGGAGAACTTCCCGGTGCAGGCCACCCTCTACTTTTATGACGACTCGGGCAGCGAGGAGGAGGAGGAGGAGGAGGAGGAGGAAGAAGGGGATGATGAAGAGGAGGAGGCGACAGGGGATGTGACCGCGGGACACCCGCGTTGTGCTGGCAACCCCGGCTGCAGCAGGCCGGCGTGAGGCAACAGGCAGGGGAAGGCAGACAGCGCTGCAGCAGCAGGGCCAGACCCGCCCGGGGGGGCAGCACCGGGCCGGAGCCCCGGCCAACTCCCGGAGCCGCCCCTGCGCTCCGCGGGACCACGGCGGAGCTCAGGACTACAACTCCCAGCGGCCACCGCGGCACCGCCCGGCAGCCGCAGCCCTCTCTAATTGGCTGTCGAGCCATCCCGAGCTGGGAGAGGAGCGCGCGGCCCCGCCCCGCATCCCCATTGCAAGAGGAAGGCGGCGCGCGCGGGCCGCGGAGGGGCGCGATTGGCCGAGGGGCGGGAGGGGGCGTGTCGGGGGCGGGGCCTCCCTCCCCTGCCCTTCGGCGGGAGGGAGCGGCTGCGGCGGGCGCGGGGCCGCCATGAGGTACCGGCGGGGAGCGGGGTGCGGCAGCGGGGCCGGGGGGAGCGGAGCGGAGCTGTGGGACCGCGGCTGCGGGGCTGGAGCGGGAAGGAAGGGGCTGGTGCCGCGGAGCGGGGCGCCCTGGGGCTGGCGCGGCGTGTCTGGGCGCGCGGCGAACAGCGGAGCGGCGGAGATGAGGAGGACGTGTCGGTGGGGCGGAGGGTGGGGCTGGAAAGCGCCCGCGCAGGCGGGGGGTGGGCTGGGGGAGCCCGCTGGGGGGGTGACGGGTGATATGGGGGACCCCGTTATGGGGTGACAGGTGAGGAAGGGGACCCTGCTATGGGGTGACAGGTGAGGAAGGGGACCCTCCTATGGGGTGAGCTAGGGAACCCCCCTATGGGGTGACAGGTGAGGAAGGAGACCCCGCTATGGGGTGACAGGTGAGGAAGGGGACCCCGCTATGGGGTGACAGGTGAGGAAGGGGACCCCGCTATGGGGTGACAGGTGAGGAAGGGGACCCCGCTATGGGGTGACAGGTGAGCTGGGAGTCTCTGTTGTGGGGTGGCACTGAAAGCTGAGGGCGGACTGGAAAGCCCCTGCACACCTGTGCAGGTGGGCCGGGGGTCCTTGCTGCAGGGTGACAGATAAGCTGGCGAGGGGGGGTCCCTGCCGTGGGGTGGCTCTGGAAGCTGAGCCCAGTGGGGACAATTTGGAGTTGGGTTTGGGCACAGAGGGGCCGGGCTGGGGGCTGCCAGGGCAGCGTCAGGACCAGCCAGGGAGCAGGGTGGGGTGTGAAGGCTGTTCCTGCCCTCTCAGGCGTAGCCGGTGTAGCCTCTCCTCCTCGCCGTGCACCTTGGCACGGAAAACCCCCAATATTACCGGGCTCCAGCTGAGCTGCTGGCACCGCGGCTACGTGATGCTGGCACAGTCAGCATCCTCCCTGCGCGCCGTGGCGCGTCACCGGGGGCTCTGGATCCCCACCCGAGCCCTACCTGTGCCCCCTCCAGCCTGTCGAGGAGGTGCCACCTCCCAGCAGGGCACCCCCAGGTCCCCCCGGGCTCGGCGGGGCGCTGGCTCCACGCGTGTTTTCCCGGCGCGGTTTCCTCCTTCGGCATCAGTGACGGGGGAGCGGGGGCGGAGATGGGGGGAGCCTGGGGGGGAGACACGAATGTGCGACTGCAGCATCCTCCCCTCCCGCGGCCGCATCCCTCGCGCCTCCTCACGGTTGCCTTAGCAACCTCCTATCGATGGGGTATTTATAGAGGATGGGAAGCCGGAGCAGGGATCCGGAGCGTGGATCGGGAATGGGTGGGCGTCTGCTAGGTCAGCCTCCAGCTCCAAGGCTTCTCTCAGCTTGCGTAGGGGGCAGGAGGGATGCTGCCTCCCTCCCCTTAGCGTCAGCGTGTGCACTGCTCCGGCTCTTCCTGCTCGCTGGAGCCGGGGGGAGGTGGCCAGGAATTTGCAAGTGGAAATAAAAAATACGCGTCTGGGGCGTCTGCCCTTTCTGGTGCTTGGAGGCTCGTGTGCCCCTCCCTGATCGTGGCACTGGGTGCATTGACACAGATACGTGGAAGAAAGTAGAAGAGTGTAAATTAAATTAAAACAGCATTGAATTTGTTGCCTGGTGTGTGATGTGAGAATATCCTTCTTTCTGTGTCTTTGTTCTCCTGTCCGTCAGAGGGGGAGGATGCCTGTAACAAGGAGGGTTTGTGTGGAAGCTGTGGCATGTTCTCTCTGTGCTGTGCTCTCTTTTATCCCGGGCCTTTGGGTCTCTTTGTAAAAACTGATGACAGCAGAAGTGGGTCAGGTGGTCCCTGCTCAGAGCCTGTGGGAGAATTCATGGATCCAGAGGCCTCTCACATCCCCCAGAAGGGCTCAGGGAAGCGGGGTTGGGCTGTGGGGCACTGCAGGCAGCAGACCCCTCCCGTGAGCTGCTGGTGCTCTGCTGCTTTCCCTTGCTCTTGCTTCAACTCCAGACTGAGGTTTGCAACGTGAGCTTCCCAAGCTGTTGGGAAGAAGCTGCTTTCTCTCTCTGGACACAGCTCCAGGCTTGCATGCTCTCTTGTTGCTTTATGGTGTAGGAACCTTGGAGAGCACAGAGCAAACCTGATGTTGGCAGGGAGAGGTGCTCCATTTACTGGAAGGTGGCTGTTGTGAGGTGTGCAGCATCAGCCCTTCTGTGTGCCTGCCTTTTATGTGAAAGGAGAGCTGTGTTTCCAGCCCTGCTGATCCTGGGAACAGCTCTGTGCTGCCCCTGACCTCACTCCAGCACAGCAGATCCAAGTGCTTTTGGAATAACTGGATATCTAAAGCCCTGGGCCTGAGACCAGCGTGTGGTTTGGTCCCTGCTGTTTCTAACCATGCTTGCTCCTTCATCTGCAATAAATCCCTGTAGGAGCTGGGCAGTCCTGTCCCCTCTGTCTCCTGACAGAGTGGTGGCTTTGCCAGAGCAAGTGTCACACGTAGCAATAGCCAGCCCAGGGCAGTCTGATCCGTGGGGCATTGAGCACAGGGAGAAGACAAAGCATGGAAAACAAGCAGATATCCTCTGCTTCTGCAGGGCTTTGTTTAACTTCTGTGGGGTTTTGTTTAGTTTAGTTTTGCTTTTGAAGCACAGAAGGTGCTTGTCCAGCTGGAGAGCTGTTGTCCTGGGTGTGCAGGGAGCTCTGTCACTCCTGCTGCTGCCCTTGGCTTGGCCCAACAACCATATTGTGGGTAGGAGTTGCAGAAGTGAGAACTGGCACGTCTGTGAAGTTGCTCTAAAATAAGATGATTGCTTCACCTGTACCCATCAATCTCCTGTGGAAGGGAAGAGCTCCAGGCTGCTCCCAGCAGTCTCTGACATGCAGGTCATCTCGTCTGCTGGTGAGAAATGGGGTCCATCCTTCATCCAGTTTTTCCCTTCCTGCTTAGCTGCTCTGCAAGGGCTCTACTTCTCCCTGGGGCCTGCCCCATCTCTCTGGGAGCTGAGGCTGCCCTGAGCCCCTCCAGCTCCTCCAGGGAGGTGAAGAGCAGGGAGGCAGCTGGAATCTTTGGCTCTCTGCAGGGGCACTGCTTGGCTGGGATCTGTCGTGGGTCCCCCACTCAGCACCACACTTTCTGTGTGAATCTGATCATGGGTGGTGGAGCTTTGGGCTTTGAAGCTGGGTTGGAAATTTAAGCTGTCAGTGACTCTCCTGCTTTCTTCCCTGCAGGTAGGCAAGAGCCCCCCTTGGCCGAGTGAGGCAGGATGGCATGTAAGTGCTCCCCAGGCAAGACGGCGGTGGCGGTGGTGTTGGAGAAGGGGATGTTTGACAGCCACCTCTCAAGAAAGGGCTGCCTGTGCATTTTGGGGGGGGTGTTACCCTCTGTGGGGAGCAGCTGGCATTGGCTGTTGGCCCTGGGTGAGGTCTGAGGTCCGGCCTGACTTGTGCTTCTCTCTCCCCTCTGCAAGGTGGGAGTCGAGAGGAGGTGCTGAAGGTCTGACCTCTCCGGGACCACCCGGAGGCTGCAGCGTTTTCTGTCTCTGTGTGGTGCTTGCTGTGCAGGAGGGGCCTCCCCAGGGCTCTCTGGGCTGCGTGTCTGTGCTGACATCTCTCATCAACAGTGCTCCTCATGCCCGTGACTGGCACCCTGCCAGTGCCCACCCCAGGGGGCACACTGGGGGCTCTGTGTTCTGTGCAAGCTGCCCAGCTCAGCCCCACCCCGAGCTTGCTGTGGCACAGCCAGAGCAGCCCTGGGCCAGCACTAAAGATGGGCTGAGCCTGGTGAGGCTGCAGAGGGGTGTGTGGTCTGTCCAGAGCTGGGCTCAAGCCTCCCTCCTCGCTCTCCTGGGCAGCCTGCACGGAGGCTCCGTGCCCCGGTGTGATGGGAGCACGAGGAGGACAGCAGTGGTGAAGGGGGAGATGGAGAGATCTGCCTGGGATCTTGGGATTTGCTCGGAGTGTCACCAGAGCCAGCTGTGAAGGTGGAGGCAGTAGCCACGCTGGGGAGGAGGAGGAGGAGGACCCCAGGGATGACAGGTATGCCTTCTTTAATTATCTGTGCTGTGCTGGGTGCGGGAGGGAGCAGAGATCTTCAGGCAGTGTTTTTGAAAGGCTGCTTTAATCCTCAGCTAATGAGGAGGGTGCCCAGCTGCGTCCCTGCCTTCCTCCACTGCTGCCTTTTCTCCTTCCCAGAGCTCAGGTGCTGGCTCACCAGCATTTCCTGGTGGTGGAAGGTGTCCCCCGTGGTGGCAGACTCCCCTGCCAAGCTGTCCCCTTCATGGTGACCCTGATGTGCAGGAGGGGATGTGGTGATGGGCAGGTTCTCCACCACATGCTCCCTGCCACCCCTGGCTGTCCCTCTGTGGGCACAGCCACAGTCCTTCCCCAGAGAAGCAGCCCCAGGGTGTCCCCCCCAAGCAGGACAGCTGAGACATGGGATGGTGTCCACCAGCAGCACCCCAGGAAACCCAGCAGGGATGAGGTGAACCCAGCCCTTGCTCCTGCTGCCCCTGCCTAAAGCTCTGATCTTTCCTGAGCACCGGTTCTCCAGCTGGTGTGGGGAGGCTTGGAGAGGCACAGGGATCAGCACTGAGGCTGCTGGGCATTGGCAGGTCCCCTCAGCCCTGTGGTTTGGGGACAGGACCTGCTTGGCTGTCTGCTCTCCACGTCAGTTGGGGATCCAGCAGAGATGAGAGGCTCATTTCCTGAGGGACAGTGGTTTTCCTGCTCTGCTCCCCAGCCACCTGAGAGCTCTTTGCAGTTTAAAGGGGTGGAAGCAGTGACAGTTTCTGCTCTCCTGCCATTTCTATGTCCCTGAGGGAAATTGCATGTGGGGAAAAGCGCCACACCTCTGTCACAGCATGCTTGCAGTTGGGACAGTGCTTGTGAGACCTGCCTGCCTGTCTGTTTTTATTTCCTACCTTAGTGGCCAGCTCAGCATGGCAAAGCAGGGAAGGGTTCCGGTGACTGCTTTCTGCAGGGATGGAAAACCCTGACAGTGACATCTGCAGCCAAGCTTGTTGCTCTAAGATGTGCTGAGGAAGTCGGAATCCGAGTCTCAGGCTCAAGTGCCAAGGAGGGGAGAGTTTATACCACGGCCTGACCAAGGTGGGAGGC
This sequence comes from Phylloscopus trochilus trochilus, assembly GCA_016584745.2. Lineage (NCBI taxonomy): Eukaryota > Metazoa > Chordata > Aves > Passeriformes > Phylloscopidae > Phylloscopus > Phylloscopus trochilus. Next base: position 6,046,779 of record WQNJ02000046.1, read on the forward strand.
AAAGGAGGTGAGGCCAGACTTCTGCAGCAAAGTACGGGACATTTGCAGAATGAATATTGTCTTTGTAAAATTTCATCTCCTTCTGGAAAGGCTCAAGACAAGGTCAGCCTGCCAGCCTGTTCCCTCTCCAGCCAGTCTAGCCCTCCTCAACTGTGAAAGCCAAGGCAAGCTGATCCCTGCCCTTCTGCAAGATGCCTTCTGTGCCTCTTGAAAATGCTTTTTCGGTTGTCCTTGTAAAAAAAAAAAAATGGTTTGCATAATAAAGTCGATTCTGAGGGAAGATCTGTGACTCACATCATTCATGCTGCTCTTCATTCACACCTCAGTGGTTCAGCCCTCTGCAAACTCTCTCACAGAAGCAAGGCATTAATAAATCACAAGGGGAAAATGCACCTACACAGCACAACAGCAGCTCAGTGCCTCCAAGCCCAGGATGGTGTAGCACAGTAGTAGTTATTTCTTACACCATGACCTGTTGATATTTCTAAATACTGTCACAAATACCTTGCCTTGTTTCAGCAGCAGGGTATATGGAAGGTAAAGCAGAAGGAAACTTGCCTTTCTCCCTGGCAAAAGGCTCCTAAGGAAAGAAGCTGGTGGCTTTTCACTGACTCTTTTGCTTGTGGAGCCAGTATTTTGTTAGCACCGAGCTGGTCAGATGGGAGGTTCTGTCCCCCTGCCTCCTTTGATGCTGCTGCTGTGTGAATGGGTTCACCTTGTTGATCCAGTGGAAGACTGAGCCCGAGGGTGAAGGAGGTAAATAGGTTCCTGTGGATCACCCAGCTGAACTGATTCATCTTCCCAAGGGAAGCAGCAGGATTTTGTGGCTTGGTGGGAAGAGCTGGGACCAGCCTACAGCTGAGTGTGTTGAACTGCCTTGTGGAAACACTCATTCATGGAATGCGTGTTTGGATCCTGGAAGGATCCACCTTCTGTGGAAAGTTTCTGCTCGCTGAGCAAGCAGCTTCTTTGCCTCTTGTGCTGCTGCAGGGCCTGGCAGGTGCTTGCCTCCTGCACCCCATGGAGGTGTCTCCTGCAGGATATGGGGGAGAGGCTTTGATGTCTCTCTTACAGGCAGGAAGGTGCTGTTCCTGCTCAATCTGGCTTCAGGACTGCATGCACTGTGGGAAGATTGGAGGAGTCTCCCAGGCTTTGGGAGCAGAGGAAACTTTGTGAGGCCTCTGCATCAAAACAGAGTGGGGATGAGAATGTGATGCTGCGTGAGGAGAGGTTGCTCAGGCCCCTGACTCATAGCCCCTGTGCTGTCCCTGTGTTCTGGGGATGTTTGCATTTGTCCTGGGCCTGGGAGAAGACAGTGGTTTCTCTGGGGCCTGAGCAGAGTCCTTGATGCCACCAGAGCTTGCATGACCCCTGAGCAGCTGGCAGCAGGGACAGCAGCTTCCAGCAGGCTGTCGTGTTGAACTGTGTGCCCTGAGTCCTTCTCCGTGCTGGCCCTTTGTCCTGGCAGGGCTCTGTGTCCCAGCCCTGTGGGGTCTTGCTCTCTTGGTGGGATCTCCCTTGCCTGGCAGCAAAGGGGCAGAAAGATGAAATCCATCAGGGGCAGAAGGTTGGAAAGAAATATTTTTGCAGCCTTTTGTCTCAGTTGCTCTGTGTGGCTGCAGCTGCTGCTTCTGACATCTCTAGCACCTCAGCCCTGACAGGAAGGCTCCTCGTGCCACATGCCTCTGGGCAGACCCCAAGAGTCCCGTGCCCCTGTGGCTGTCCTACCTGATGGTAGCCCTGGGTTTTTGGTGTTGGGGATGCACGTACTGTCAGGAAGCTGGGTGGGAAAGCTTGGCTGGGCAGAGGCCAGCTACGGGGCTGTCCCTGCTCAGCGTGTCTCTGCCTTGTGTGTTGCAGTGTTCTTGGGGGCCAGGAATGCCCACTCGCTCCTGAAACGCTTTCCCAGAGCCAATGGCTTCCTGGAGGAGATCCGGCAGGGCACCATCGAGCGGGAGTGCATGGAGGAGGTCTGCAGCTATGAGGAGGTCAAGGAGGTGTTTGAGAACAAGGAGAAGACGGTGCGTTTGTCCTGCACTGCATGTGGGAGGGCTCACACCTCAGCAGGCTGCAGACAGGAGGAAAGCACAAGGGGGACAGCCTCTCCTGTTCCCTTTGTCCTCTTCTGGCTGCAGGCAGCATGTTGTGGCCTCATTTCCCAGCATGGTTTTCCCTTCCCAGACAATGACCTCACCTTGCTTTTGCCAGGACACGCTGCCCACAGCTGCAGGTTGAGCTGGCATTCCCATGGCACATGTGGCAAATCTGTGCTGCTGCCCATGATTCTCCAGGCCGGGCTTGGTGTGGAATACATTTTCCCCTGCTTGGTGTGGGGGCTGTTGAGGGAAGTTCCCAGGACCTTTTGTGTTGCTTCCCACAGCGACTCAGGCTGAAGGGGTAGGGGATCCACCAATGCTGCCCCTTTTGTGGGCCTGGGGAGGGCAGTGATTATTGCTGGTGTGTCACAGTCGATATGTGGCAGTCAACACTGACACTGCACTCGAGGTGCTTCATTAGAATCATCAGAAAGCTTCAAGTATCAGCATCTTGTTATTCAAAAGTCTCCTGTACCTTTTCTCTGTATCTCCCATGAGCAGCTCCAGACAGCTCTGGCTCTCCTTCAGTTCTGGCTCCTTCCTGTCCCTGGCACAGCCACCTAACCCTGTCAGCAGATCACCTTTTCTGTCCCTTTGCACAACCTCCTGTCTCTAGCCCTTCACAGCCCAGCCAGCAGACTCCAAGTGACTCTTCCCAGCTCACTCACTCTTTATCACACCCATGGCTGTGAGGGCAAGGCTGTTTCTACCCTAGGATAATCAACACAGGTGTAAGATCAGGGGGGAGACTGCCTTCAGCAGCACCTCCTTTTGTCTCCCCACACTGGTGTGTCCTTCTCCCAGCCGCAGCAGGTGATGGCCGTTTTCTCTGTTCCCACCACAGATGGAGTTTTGGAAAAGCTACACCAGCTCTGTGTACTCTGTCAAGGACCCCGGGCACAGCACGGAGCGCTCCGACGCTATGTACGTGGTGGTGCCCCTCTTGGGAGTGGCTCTCCTCATAGTCATCGCCCTCTTCATCATCTGGAGGTGCCAGCTGCAAAAAGCCACTCGCCACCGCCCTTCCTACGCCCAGAACCGCTACCTGGCCAGCCGGACGGGCCGCAGCCTCCCCAGGGTGATGGTGTACCGGGAGCGGTCGCAGAGCCAAGGGGAGCCCCCCTGCCAGCGGGAGCCCAGCACCCGGGGGGCCGGGGATGGCAGAGCCGGGGGCACCCCGCAGCCGGACGGCAGCCTCTGCCCGCCGGAGCATTCTGTCTCCGTCCTCTCCAGACTGTCCAGCGCTACGCCCCCGCCCTCCTACGAGGAGGTGACGGGCCAGCCGGAGAGCAGCAGCAGCGGCGAGGAGACCAGCGTCTCCTACAATGACCCCCCGCCCAAGTACGAGGAGATCGTGGCCACCGCCCCTGCCGCCGGCAAATAGCGGGGCTGCCTCCCTCCTGCCTCCTCGCACACTCACACTCACCCGGCCACCCTCCCTTCGCCATGCCCGGGGCCACCTTCGGGTGTCCCTGGGGCCCCCCATCTCACCTGTACAATCTGGTGCCATCACACAATAGCCTTACCCTCCTAACCAAAAATAGCTGTCCCCAGGTGGGGTGAGGCAGGGCTGTGGGATGGCTCTGGAGCCAGCCAGCCATCCCCTGCCCCTCACTCCCCACTCACGTAAGTGCTGTAGCAGCCAGAGCAGAGCAGCAGCTTCTTCCTGGCTCAATGTGGGGGTCTCCCCATGGTGCATTTGATTTCCTCACTTCCCCCTCAAACTGACATAACATTTCCCGTGATTAGAGCAGCCTCGCTGCCTCCCTGGGCTGCTGCTCAGCCTCACCCCGTGTCCTCACTGGGCCCTGTTCTACTGCTCAGGGCTCTGATTAGGTGATGGAGATGCAGGATTGGGGTGGCAAACTTTTGTCCATCCCTGCAGTTGGTGGGGCCTGCTCTGTGGGGAGATGGTGCTTCCCCCATGTGGATGTGTTGCCAAGTGGGAGTGGGGAGCCCTGTCCACACTGTGATGCCTGTAGTGATATTTGCTGTGTGGGGATCAGGGAGGAGCAGTCAGGAAGGTGCTCTCTGATCTCTTTGGAAAGGGAGAAAGGGCTCGTGGTGGTCTTGTACCTGAGGTAAGTGATTTTGGAGTAGCAGGGCCTTTTCCTGATGCTCTCTGCTTTCAGTACTGAGCAGCCTCAGGTCTGGCTGCTGCAGAGCTGGCCAAGGGGATGCTCTCTGACCCCCAGCCAAATGTGGTCTCATGGCTTTAAGTGATGGGGATTCAACTCTCCCCTGGAGCGTGGCCTGTCTGGTGTCTGCCCCAGAGCTGAGAGCCTGCAGACAGGCCAAACCTCTCCTCTCCCTGCCCCAAACCTCTCTGCCCTGCCTGGCCCCTCTCTTTGGGGCTCTGTCCTCCAGAGCAGCTAAAGTGGAATGCGAGACCCCGCTCTCCTCCTGACTTTTTGGGTGGGCTGAGTGTTTGGTGTCCAGGGCTGTGGTGTGGGAGTCCTGGCAGGGGCAGGAGCCACAGACCATGCCTTGACAGCTGGGAGCGGGGCCAAGCCCTGCTCTGGTGCTTGTGTTGCCAGGGCAGGACAGAGCCGGAGGCTTTGCTGTGGGATCAGTGTCCCCTCTCCCCTGTAGGGTCCAGGCAACAGGGCTGTCCTTCCCCAGTCATGTCTGATGGATTAGTACGAGGTTTGTGCTCCAACCCCACGCTCCCAGAAGCAGCCCAGAAGCTCCCAGCACTGCCACCAGCCGGTGTTCACCCAGCACCAGCCTGTCCACCAGCACCGAAAGGCTATTGTCCATCCATCCGTGGCCTGCATCCTGCCCGGCCCCAGGGGTGCTCCCGCAGCTGGTGCCCTCAGCCCAGAGCTGAGGCTTGCCCAGCGTGGCTTCTCCTGGGGCAGGACATGCTGGCCCCTCATGTGTCCCCTCCCCAGCCTTAGCAGATCGGGGTTTTGGGGAGATCTGACAGCGAGCGTCAGGGCCAGAGCCCGGAGAGCACCAGAGGAGACACAAGGGTGTGCTCTGCGTCCTCTGTCTTTGATGCTCGGTCATTATCCCTGCAGTTTGTATTCTGTAAAACTTGGTATATTTCTGTGCAAAAAAAAAAAAAAAAAAAAAAAAAAAAGGTATTTATTAAAAAACCCTCACTGTCTGAGTGGCACAGGGTGGCTTTTTCCCACAAAGGGTGTTGTGGGGGACAGTGACACCAATAAGCCCGGCCATGGCTGTGGGACTGTCCCCACTGAGGATGGGAACATCTGGGAATGAACCCTAAACATCAAACTGGAGCCCTGAACTTCCACCTGGGCACGTGGTGGACCCTCTGAGAAACCTGAAGGGTGTCCTGCGAGCCCTCAGCTGTCAGCAGGTGAGATGCAGAAAGGTTTTCTGAGGGTCTTTGAGGGGATTGAGGTGCACAGGTTGTCCTGCCGTCCTCTGCGTGCTCCTAAACCCCTTAGATAATCCCCTTTAAATAGCAAGACTAGGGCAGCGGGGGATTTATTTTAAGTCCTTTCAAACCCAGATTTTATGGTCAGGTCTTGGACACTGTCGGCATTCAGAAGTGTTTAAAACTGCCGTTAATCCCGAGGGGATCATTTCATCGCTGCGGAGGGGCAGAGATTAGCTCCGGCACAGGGCGGCCCCGGGGCTCTGCTGGGCCGGGGTTTGCCCGCAAACCTCCCGGGGATGGGGACACGGGGAGGGCCCCGGGCTCGGTTCTGCCCCTGGAGGGAGCAGTGCCTGTGTTCCAGCACAGCTGAGCCGGGCTGGGGACAGCCGGGCTCCCGGGGGATGAGTCGCAGCGTTAATTACCGGCGGCGGCTTCAAGCGAGGAGGGACCGGCTGGACACGGGGCAGGGCTGGACACGGGGCTGGGCTGGATACGGGGCAGGGCTGGACACGGGGCTGGGCTGGACACGGGGAAGGGCTGGACACGGGGAAGGGCTGGACACCGGGGAAGGGCTGGACACCGGGGGAAGGGCTGGACACCGGGGAAGGGCTGGACACCGGGGGAAGGGCTGGACACGGGGCAGGGCTGGACACCGGGGCAGGGCTGGACACCGGGGAAGGGCTGGACACCGGGGGCAGGGCTGGACACCGGGGCAGGGCTGGACACCGGGACAGGGCTGGACACCGGGGAAGGGCTGGACAACGGGGCAGGGCTGGATACCGGGGAAGGGCTGGACACCGGGGGCAGGGCTGGACACCGGGGCAGGGCTGGATACCGGGGAAGGGCTGGATACCGGGGAAGGGCTGGACACGGGGCAGGGCTGGATACCGGGGAAGGGCTGGACACGGGGGAAGGGCTGGACACGGGGAAGGGCTGGACACCGGGGAAGGGCTGGACACCGGGGCAGGGCTGGACACGGGGAAGGGCTGGACACCGGAGCAGGGCTGGACACCGGGGGCAGGGCTGGATACCGGGGAAGGGCTGGACACGGGGGCAGGGCTGGACACCGGGGGGGTCGGGCTCATTATCGGGGGGGCGGGCTGGATGTCGGTGGGCCGGGCTAATTACCGAGGGGCCGGGCTCATTACCGGGGAGGGCGGCTAATTACCGAGGGGGGCCGGGCTAATTGCCGGGGGGCCGGGCTCATTCCCGGGGGCCGGGCTCATTCCCGGGGGCCGGGCCGCCCCTGTCCCGGCACCGCCCCGTCCCGGCGGCGGGCGCGGCTGTTTACAGCCGGCCGGGTGGCGTCGGTCGGCCAAGGAAAGTAAGTGTCCCTCCCCCTCCGCGCAGTGTCCCCCTTGTCCCTTGGCACGGCCGCGCCGGGGCTCTGCTGTCCCCCGGGACAGGGCCGGGATGTCCCCGCCGGGAGGATGTGGGACCCCCCCTGTGCCCTCCCCGAGCCGGGTGAGGAGCCTCTTTTCCCTCCCCGTGCCCCTCCTGTGCCGGGACAAGGCGCTTCCCGGAGCCGGAGGGCAGAGCTGGGAAGCTGGGAGCAAACCCACGGCTCCCTCCAGCTGCCCACCCCGGCAGGAGAACGGGGCGTGCTGGGCCAGGCTGCTCCCGCCTGCCTTCTTTGGGCTGTCCTGGGCTGGAAAGAGTGAGGGAGGTTGTAGAGTTTCCCTCCCCAGGGCAGGTTTTCCTAGCTTGCAGGACTTAAACCCAGTCCGGCTTAGTGAGCCGGAAATTCCCTGTCACTGCAGATCCCAGGAGAAGTGCCAAAGCAGAGGCTGAGCCTCTCCGGGCGAGTGGGGGGTGCTTGGCAAGAGCTCGAAAAAGCCCTAAAGAAAGTTACAGGAGGAAATCCAGCCACTTAAGCATTTTGTTCTTACGAGTTTTGACAGCTGATTTTTTTTTTTTTTTTGCCTTTCTTAATAGCTTAGTCTCAGAGCCTCCCTCCCTCCCAGCCCTCTGTTCCATGGGAGCTGCAGTGGTTTCACAGGTGATTAGAAAAGGAACAGATTTGCCCTCTCCAGATTTGCTGTTGTTAACACGTGCTGCTTTCCCGGGGAACAGGCTGGGAGTGCAGCACGGGCTGTTCACTCCTTGGAAGCACCAAAAACGTGGAGGAGAAACCTGCTGGTCTCCTGGTGGCTGTTTACAGGTTTCTCCTGTAGGACTGACACATCCCAGTAATTCCTGCTGTGTTTCCCAGTAGGGAGTGCCTGCAATAATCCTCTTTCTTTGGGTTTTTGGGAGGAGCAGGAGTGTGTGTTGTGAAACCCGTGGGTTGGGCTGGGCAGGGTGCTGGGGATGCTGTGGGTCCCCAGCAGTGCAGGACAGAGCCAGTGCAGGGACAGGGCTGCAGCGTCCTCAAGGCTGAAATCCCTGTGTAATTCAAAGGATTTTAATGACAGAGGAGAAGGAGGGAGCAGCAGCAGGTGAGCCATCACTGGCAGTGCTGGTTGTGGCAGGTGCAGAGCTGGTTCTGCCACCCTCCTGCACCTGGCAGCTGCGGGGGACAGGTCCCGTGGTCCTCCCACAGGGATTTCCTTCTGCTCCTCTACCCTGGGTGAAATCCTAAAGGGTTCCAGAGGGCTGGGGAAGGTGAAGTGCCCCGAGGAGCAGCAGTAAGGGGGGTGGTGGGCAGCCCTGGCTGCTGCTGGCCCCTCTTAGGGTGGAGATATTTTTTTGCTAGAAGCAAAGAAGGAGCTTTTTGGGCATGGTGAGATCAAAAGGTGCCAGCAAGGAGGGTGCAGGGGTGCTGTGCATGCATGTTTGGAGTGCCTGGGCAGTGCTGGGATTAGGCTGGGGTCTTCCAGCCTCAGCACCTCCTGCTTGTTGGGATTTTCTCCTCAGCTGCAGCTTTTTGGGAAAGAACCAGGAAGGTGACTTTTGGGGCTCCTCTCCTGAAAGTGTACATTGATTGCCCTCTGGTTGTCTGGCTCAGTGAAAGCCTTGGGGCCCCAGAGCACTTCTCAACACCCTGGGACTTGGCAAAAGGGAAACTGAGGCAGGGGGCCGTTGTGTGCCCTGAGAGCTGCAGAGTCCCAGGTGGGGTCTGTGCCCCCTGTCCTGCTCCTGCTGTCAGCTGCTCCCAGGAGCAGTGAGAGCTGGGGCTGTGTCCCTCCTTGGTGCTGGAAGAAAGCTGAGTTGGAGGCTCTGCTCCACGCTGAGGAAGGGGCTGTGTGGTTTTTCTTCCCCTCTAGGAGGGTGGTTCAGCATCTGGCAGCTCTGCTCAGGGCAAAGTCCATCCTTGGCTGGATGTGGGTCACCCCAGGAGTGCTGGATCAAGGAGGGAACAGGGTATGGCCCTGGGGATGCTGCAGTGAATGTGTGTGTGGAGCAAAACTGAGCACCAAAGCCTTTCCTGTGGTAACCTGGAAGCCCATCACCAAAAAAGTGTGTTTTGCTTTTAGAAAACCTCATTTTTTCCTCCAAGGCGTATATGAACACAAAAAATGTGATCCCAGCACTGCAAAAAACGTTACTTCTGGATGGAAAATAATTTTTTTCACTAGTTTTTAGGGTACACTGAAGAGTGTGCTGAGGCCTTTCCTTGCTCTCAGTTGAGGCAGTGGGTGCTGAGCTCATCCATGGCTCCCAGGACACCTCCAGCCTTGTCCCTGCCAGCTGGGCACTGGGACATCCCTTCCTCTCAGACAACTCCTGCAGTGCCTGTCTATGGGTTGTTTCTGCCTATTCCTGCCTGTCACACAGGACACAAAGAAATGACACCCACACACTGAGATGTCCAAGGCAGAAAAGAGGCAGTTTATTTACAAACTTCAACATTTATTGAATTCAAGCAGTGACCATGGATTGGAGGAAGAAAATCTTCCTCTTCAATCACACTGGGCAACCCAAGAGTCCCTCCACAGTCTCCTCCTTATGAGAGGAATGTAAATGTGGTTAGATGGTTACAATAACAAGAGAAGTTGTTTATGTAAAAATCTGTCTTGGTTTGGAAAGACAGGTATCTGCCAGGGAAAGCTGGAGTTTCCCTTAGAATGGAGAATGCAAACCCCTCACCCCCTGCCAAATTATAATTTTGCAATTAAGGGCTTTCAGGCAAAGATTTGGGAATAGGAATAACAGTTCTTTACTAGGAATATTAACAATACAAATGTAGTAAAAAACAAAACCACCCAACCAAACCAGCAAACAAACAATTTTGGAGAACCCTGACAGAGTCAGAGCTCCAACCTGACACTCTGTTGGTCAGGGTGTTGGGAGCAGTCCCAAAATGAGTCCTCCTGGAGTGGCAGAGGTGGTTCTGTTGAATAGAGATGATCCTGTAGAGCCAGGGTCCAGTGATGGTGAGAAGGGTCCAGTGATGGTGAGAAGGGTCCAGTGATGGTGAGAAGGGTCCAGTCTTCCTCCAGAAATCGGGTGAAGCTGGATGGCTTTCTGTTCCTGTGTCTCAGTTTTATCCAGGTAGGAATGGTTGGCTCCCCCCACTGGGTGGAGCATCTCACAGTAGGATGATGGAATGTGGATGTTCTACTTTGTTGATGTACTGCTTTGGAGAGGAGAACAGCTTGGGGAGTCTTAATGGCCCATTGTGAAAAGAGATAACAAACACTGCCCCACCTGGTTTATCAGCTCGCCCATTATCAGAAGGTGTCTGCCCCCCCCCCCCCCCAGAGTTACAAGAGATAAAGAAAAACATCTCCCCAACTGCTTTCAGCAGATGAAATAGAACACACATTTTTGTTTCCCAAGACAAAATTGTACCAGACTCTATTGCAAAAGGTAAACACAGAAGGTTAAAATAAAACTTTAGAAAAACTTCTTAAAGAGACAGAGAACAGCAAAAACCCAGACAACACCTGCCTGTTCTGTATTTTAGCTGTCACACAGCGCGTTGTGCTGTCTCTGTGCAGGTGCCTGTTCTCACTTTTGGAATTGCTGCTCCTGTTGCCACTGTGCAGCTTTTTTTCCCCTCTGTGTGACACCCCAGGACATCTGAGGACACCTGCAAGGATGTGGCCGCTCTGGGGGCTGGACCTGAACCGGGCCCGCTGTGACCTGCTCTTCACAGAAGCCATCAACCAAAGGATGCAGGTTCCCAACAGGCTGAAGGTGGCAGAGAGCTGCAGCCCTGGGGACAGGAAGACAGCGACAGAGGATGTCCCTGCCTCCTTTCAGATGCACATCCCTGACAGGATTTCTCTGGCAGGTAAAGCCCTGGGTTGTCTTTTGGGGTGGCTGAAGGTCGGTGGGGCACGGGAACATTGTCTTGGTTTGGAAAGACAGGTATCTGCCAGGGAAAGGTGGAGCTTCCCTTGGAATGGAGAATGCAAACCTCCTCCCTCCAAATTATTATAATTCTGAAATTAAGGGGCTTGCAGGCAAAGACATGGGAACAGGAATAACAGTTCTTTACTAGGGATATTAAAAATACAAACATAGTAGTACAAAAAAAAAAACAACAAAAAAAACCAAAAACAAAACAAAACAAAAAAAACCGCAAGCAAGCAAACAAAAATCCTAGAAACACTGACAGAGTCAGAACACAGCCTGACACCCTGTTGGTCAGGGTGTTGGCAGCAGTCCAGTTAAATCCTCCTGCAGTGCCAGATGTGGCTCTGTTGGAGCAGAGATGACCCTGTAGCAGGGTGCAGTTTCCCTCTGAAGGAAGGAAGTCCGTCTGGCACTGAACACAGACTTGGCTCTCCACGTGGGTGCATCTCTCTTCCCTCTCCTGGGGCCGTTCAGCTTGGCTTAATTCTTCCCTCTCTCCTTTCTCTAGAGATATCAGACACCAGTTTGAGGCCAGTGCTGTTGACCCAGCCGAGGAAGGTCCCTTCTGTTGTGGTGCACGTGTCCCCAGGCCCCTCTGGGGATGTCCCCTTCCTGCCCTCGGGCAGCAGAGCCAGCGCCCAGCGCCGCAAGCGACCGGTACCACGGGCAGGGCTGGGCTGGGGAACGGGACTGTGGGCCTGGTGTTTCTGAGTCTGAGGGCTTTCAGCCTGCCAGCAGCTGCTAGCTTTTCCCAAGGAAACATTTCTCAAGTGCGCTGGTTTGAAAGCAAAACCAGTGAGACTCCCAAGTCAGAGATACAATTTAATAGAAGAGAGGAAAAAAAAGCTAAAATAAAATAAAGGGAATAATACAACCTGACACCCTGTTGGTCAGGGTGTTTGAAGCAGTCCAGAAGTCCTCCTGGAGTGGCAGATGTGGTTCTGTTGGAGCAGAGATGATCCTGAGAGAGAAGGGTCCAGTGATGGTGAGAAGGGTCCAGTCTTCCTCCAGGAATCTGGTGGAACCAGATATCTTCTGCTCCTGCATCTCATTTTTTATCTAGGTGGGAATGGTTGGCTCCTCCCACTGGGTGGAGCATCTCCCAATGGAATATGTCATGCCCTTAGTGAGCCTTCATGGTATCAGCAGAAGATATCCCCCTGGAGGGAGGACGGGTGGTGGAAGAGATAAGAAACTCTGCCCCACCTGGTTTGAACAACTGGGTCATTATCAGAAGGCATCTGCCCCCTTCCCCCCCAGAGTTACAAGAGATAAAGAAAAAACATCTCCCCAGCTGCTTTTAACAGATGAAATAGAATACACTTTTTTGGTTCTATAACCCAAGAAATCGAGGAAGCTTCTTCTCAAAACAATCTTGGTAAATAGCTGTCCTTTCTCCAAACAATCTTTCCCCAGGTGGTGTTTTGCTGTTTCTCTAGTTTAAATAATGGGATTAGAGAGGTGTCCTTCCTATTCACCAATCGTGTTAAGTCTGTATCAGAACACCTTATAAAAGGCAGTAAGAATTAGACAATAAAGCCTTTTCTCTATGCTCTTTGCCTTCTGAAATATTCAGAGTCTTTAATTTTTCTTCCGTGTCCAACAGCGACACAGGAGTGATCCCAAATTTGGGGTTCTCCAGATGGCTGTTACCACCCCAAGCCAGGATTCTTCATCTGGGAGGCCCTAGGAGTGAGGGGGCAGGGATGGTGGGATCTCTTTCTGACCCAGAACCTGTGCACAGCTGGGCTGGGACCTTGATTCATGAGCCACATCTTCTGCTGCATTTTGTGGGCAGGGGGTAGGCTAAGGTAGGTGCAGCCCCACCACTGGCTGCTGTGCTGCTTTTTAAGTAGCTTTTTCAGCACTTTTTCAGCCTGTTTTTCTTCTTGATGAGGTATGAAGCAGAGCTGGTTCATCACAGCAGTGTAAAGGCTTCTGGGGTCAGAGCCAAAAGCAGATTTTAACCTTGTGTGAGACTCTTTCAGAGAGAGGTCCCAGGCATGGGCAGGCAAAGCCTTGGTTTGGCTGCTGCAGCTGCTGTTCTGCCTCCTCAAGTGCTTTAACCTCCCTGAACTTGGAGAGCTGATCCTGGATGGGTTAGGCTCAGGGTTTTTGATCTGGCTAGAGTTCAGATCAGCAGGCTCATGCTGGGGACCCTCTGTCTGCCCTCAGCATGTCTGCCCACCTGCACCAGCCTCAGCTCACCAGGCTGTGGCTCCTGTAGTGCTCCCAGCACTGAGAGAGTGCTGATGGGCCCTGCAGGGCACCAGCCTGGGCTCAGCTCTGTGCTAACCTGGTTCTGTTTGCTCCCCACAGAGCCACCACAGCAGCCGCTCACGCAGGGACAGGACCCCGAGTGACAGTGCCCAGCTGGCCTTGCACAGCCCAGGACAGCACCACCAGGGGTGAGCTGGGGCCCAGAGTCACCCAGGGCGGGTGGGGAGCAGCATCTCCTCTCACTGGGATGTTTTGGAGCTCTCTGGTGTCCTGAGAGAGGTGTGGGGGATCCAAATCAGAGCCTGGCATCCCTGCTCATCCATGAGAGGAACGTGGCCTTTGGTGCCAGAGATGTTTGTACTGGGCAGCTTTGAAGGCAGCTGTGTTGTTCCCCAGCCTCTGCTCCAGAGTCTCTGCAGTGAGGAAATTGTCTCTGAGCTAATCCTGGAGCAGGGACTGCTGTCCCATTTGAAGTCCAGAGCTGTCCTGGGTGGCAGGAGAGCAGCATGGCACACAGCCATGCTTGGTTTGGAGGAATCAGCTGGCTGCCTGAGTCTGGGGGCTGCTGGAGAGGGTTCTCCCAGCTGATGCCATCGGGGTCTGGATGCCAGAGGCATTGCCCAGAGGTGCTTGGAGCTGCTGGAGGGATGAGGGGCAGTGCCTAATGCCAGGCTGTGCCCTGCTGTGCGAGACCAGGGAGTAACAGGCGTGATTCTCTGTGCACCCAGGCCAGACTCGTGTCCCCTGCCCGCTCCCAGTGCCCCTCTCCCCCTCCTCACCGAGGCAGGCAGGATCTACTCCATGCAGAACATCTTCCAGACCATGTACCTCCTGGGCCAGGTGCTCTTCCACCGTGTGCAGGACTCTCTGCGAGACCCAGCCCCATCCAGGTGACTTTGGCTTGTGCTGAGCCAGCTCTCTGTCACTCTGCCAGGACTGGCCTGTGCCTTGCTGAGGCATGAGCCAGGCAGGAGCTCTGTAAGCTGTGGGCTGCAGGATGGCCCTGCATGGCTGCCTGGGACTTTCTTCCTCCCCTGTCCTGTCTGCCAGCTCTGGGTGCCAGGCCTTGGTGCACCTCACTAACCCAGCCAGGCTTGAGCCTGCAGCTCAGCTTAACACCCGTGCCCTGGGCACCCTGAGTGACCCAGTGCTGCTGTGACACTGCTGGGGCTTTGCTGCTGAGCAAGGCTCATTATTCTCTGTGCTTTCACAGCTTCTTGGAGAGGGGTGTGTGAAGGGAGTCAAAACCCAGAGCAGATGGCCTGACCCAGGTGCTGTCCCTGGGACAGCCTCTCCTGCAGGCTCCCAGCACCTTTGGCTGTGTCTTGGTCACTCTTAATTCACCTTTCCATGCACTCAGCCTGCAGCCAGGGGTGTGGTGTCCCTTTGTGCTCCCTGGGGCAGGTGTGCAGTGGCCTCAATCCCTCCAGATGTGCTGGAGGAGCCATCTCCACCAGCCTTGTCTGTGCCACTGCAGTAAAGTCTCTTTGTTCAAAGACACCCTTGCAGCCTTAAGGTGTCCCCACTGCTCCAAGGCTGCTGAGCACCTGGAGGAACATCTAAATCCTTCTCATTCTCCTTGAGCAAAGCCTCCAGGCAGAAAGGGAGGAGAAGCAGCAGCATCCATCATCACATCCATCACCAGTGGCACATCCTGCCTTCCCTCCCCAGCTGGCTGCTGCTTGCTGATGATCCAAAGTGATGTCTCTGCTCTTGAAAACCATAGGCTGAGGCTGTCTTCAAACATCATTTTAATTTCTTAATGACCAAGAGATCTCATTAGTGGCTACAAGAGGCTTTCTCCCTCCTCCCTCCAGCAGTGGAGGACATTCAGGCCATGGTAGCCTGCAGAGCTGCTGTAGTGCAGTGGGGCCTCTCCCCAGGTCTTGATCTCCCTCTGAAACCAGCCACCCTCAAACACCTCTTCTTGGTGCTTTACATCCCTTCAGATGCAGACAGCCCTTCAATATGACAGCCCTGTGCAACAATAAAACAAACAAAAGGACTGTGCTGACTTGTTTGTCCTGAAGTTTTAGTAAAGTCTGGTCTCAGGCAGAGATTGGAGTATCTGGCTGACAGTGACCTCTTGAAGGGTATGAGTCACCAGCAGGCAATTTCTGGTCTCTCCTTTAAAGGGTGTTCACCTGCATCAACGGGGATTTTGAGTCAAAAGCTGCAGGATGTGTCCTTTTTTCATGGCTCTCTGCTGGGGAAAATTGCATTTTCTTTCTGTTGTGACTGTCATTTTACACTGCAGCTGCCTTTTGTGCAGGTATTATCTCAGAAATGGGAGTTTCAGATGGGGATTCAGTGAATCTCCACATGCTCTTCTGGCTTGTCTTCAGTGAGATCAGCATCATGTTGCAAACAGGGATAAACACCCTCTCCTCCCCGGGGTCTCCAGGGAGTGGGGTTAGGTGCTTGTTAACCCCTGCAGGATCAGTGAATGCCTGTGTGAATTATTGGTGTGCACAGGGGAGTTTTGGTTATAGAAGAGCTGATTTTGGGCTAGCCTGCAATGACTATTTGTATTTTTTTCACTGTGGGTCTGCTTTATGTTGTGACTCAGTGGTGAGGACCCTGCAGTGAGGCTGTGCCTCCAGGCACTGCCCTGGAGATCAGTGGTCTGTGCTGCCTCTGCCAGTGAAGCAGCTCAGTCCAGTAGAGGTCCCTGTGTTTCCAGGGAGGGAAGAAAGCGATGAACTCTTGGGTTGCTTGTTTATGCTTCGAATTGCAGGTAAAATTTGCTACAAGAGCAAAAAACTGATAGCTCTCTCCAGCTGATGGCAGCTCCCTCACTTGCTGGTGTGAATGGGATCAGCCCTCCATTTCAGCATTGGTCCTGTGGTACCTACTTACAAAGATGTTTCATCAGTGAATCTGAGACACCAATTTTGAAGACTAAAAAACTAAGGTTATATTGCTGATTTAGCTGGGAAAAATAAGCTTTGCTGAAATCAGGAGGATGGTTAAGAGAGACCAGATTTTAGATCAGCTATCCCCGATCTAATAACTCATTGCCTGTCAAGTTTCTGTTTGTGTAAGCTGGGCTTGTAAGGAAAAACAAGGAAATCGATCAATAGATCCCAAAAACACAAGGTGATTGTAAATTCTCTATCTCCAGAAACAGGCCTGGGAACAGGAAAACTACAGGTTTTACCAAAGAGTCATTTGTCACTATGCATCGAAAGGTTGAAAGTTTAGAACGAGGAAGACCAGTTTTACTTCCTCCTTTTGGTGACCACTCCCCACATAAGACCCCTGACCCATTTCAAAGAACAAACTACGCATGCTTAATAGCTTTTTTGTCAATTAGCATACGAAGCAGAGAAGAGGGGGTGACAGGGGTATGAATATGCATTTGTATTTTGTGTATTCAACACTTTTGTGGATAACAGGCTTTGTAATTACCTGTGATCTCTGCAGTGTGTATTGGGGAGCTATCCCACTGCAGCTGCCAATAAACATACACTTTCTAACTTAACTGTTAGAGAGTTTTTTGTCCGTCACAGTTGGGTATCGGTATTAGATATTTTCATATATTAATATTAATATTCATATTTTTAATAAATCAAATCCCTGGGACTGCAGAGAGTGGATGCTTAGCAGATCTCTTTTCTCTCTATTGCACCTCTAAGGAAATACAAGCATGAGTTTCCTGCTGCCTGCCTTGGCATGTGCTGCCTGTCTGTGCTGCTCGCTCTGGGGTGCCCATGTGGGGTTCAGCAGAGATGAGTGGATGCTGTGTTTTGCCTTCTCCTGGTGCAGCACAGCCTGGGGATGTGCTCCCTGCCTGGCTCAGCTGCACCCCACCAGCAGTGCTTGCCCACCTGCATCTCTGCTTTCCTTTGCCAGCTCCCAGGAGCCCATCCCAGCTGCAGAGAGCGCCTCGGAGGAGGCCGGGGTGCCGGAGGTGGCAGCCATGAGGAGGCAGGTGAGATGGGGCTGATGTTTCCTGGGAGAGCCACAGGGGGTGGGCGAGGAGGCTCCAGGGGGAATTTGCTCAGTCCTGGTGGGTTGGTGCTGTCAGACTGGTCCAGCCTTAAGGAGAAGCAGGAGAGGACTTAGCTGTGTGTTGATCCATCGAGCTCCTACCCCGAGGGGCTGCAGGACACAGCCAGACCCCTCTGGCAGCAGTGAGAGGGGCTCAGATGCTCTCTGGTGGGAAGAGTCTTTCCCTGAAGCGCCTGCTGCAGACCTGGGGTGCTGCTGCCACTCCTCCCACACAAAGGTAGGTGCTGCTTTAGAAAAGGAGGACCTGAGGGAGGCAGCAGCTCCCATCTTCCCGTGCCTTGCTGTGCCCTGCCCCTGGGGTGCTGACAGTGCCTTCCCTTGCAGCTGGCGAGGATCTCGGGGAGGCTGCGGGTGCTGGAGGAGCAGAGCCACGCCTGGAGGCAGAAGGAGGCCCTGGTGTACTCTGTGATGATCTCTGCTTGCCTCATCAACACCTGGCTCTGGCTTAGAAGATGATGGCCCGTGCCCGACCTCCCCTGCTCACCCTGGCAGGGTGGGTGAGGGCAGGGAGAGGAGCATTTCTCATGCACTTGCCAGCTGTGAAACTCCTTCTTCGTGACTAGGACTGCTTTTTGCACTGTGGGCCCTCAAGAATCTGTGTCCTTCAGGCCTCGATGCCAAGGAAGGTGTGAGAAGGTGCTGTGAGGAGCTGAGGTCTCCTGAGAACTGTGGTGGCTGACACAGGAGGTGTCTGTTCTGTGCAGTTGCCAGAGGAGATGCAACCCTGAGGTGTTGGGTGTTTGTGGTGATGCCTTGGGAAGGCTGAGCTGGAGCAGAGACTGGGCAGAGCTGGAGAATAGAGTAGGGATTTATTAAAAGGTCTTTAAGGGTACACCTTGGGCAGGACAAGAGCCTGGCCAGGGCTGCACCCAAGGTGGATCCAAAAGGGTCACAAAATGGACAAATGGTCACCAGTTCTCACACTTTGATCAGTTTTGGTCCATTTGCATATTGGGGTTTAATTGTCCAATTACAGCTGCAGGTTATGAGGTCCCATCCTTCTTGTTCCTCCCTCCAGCCACCCTTGTTTGTGGTTTTGGGCCTGAAAACTTGTACCAGCTGTCCTTGGTGTGCAGCAGGAACAGGATTTGTTTTGTGTCCCTGCTCTGTGCAGAGCTGAGTGAACCTGAATGTGAGCTCAGAGCTGCACCCCTGGGCAGCACAGAACCTGAAAAACATGAAACCTAAGGCATCATTTGACATGAAGTTCTGTTACAGTCACAGCCTGTGGGGGGCCTGGTCCCCTGGGCACATCCCACCGTGGAGATCTCAGCTCTGACCCCATAAAAGTTCTCAGCTGACTGCTGTGGTCTATTCCTCATCTTCTGTAGAATGAGTGTTCCTAAAATTCTTTTCCTTTTTCCTTTTTCCTTTTTCCTTTTTCCTTTTTCCTTTTTCCTTTTTCCTTTTTCCTTTTTCCTTTTTCCTTTTTCCTTTTTCCTTTTTCCTTTTTCCTTTTTCCTTTTTCCTTTTCCTTCTGCAACTGCTGTTTGATGCAGGTGGCCCTGCCAGCTCTCCTGTGCCACAGCCCCTCCTCCAGGAGTGGAGCTGGAGGGGCCAGGAGCCCCCATCCCTGCAGCCCCAGCAGGTTTGCAGATGTTCAGATCCAAAGTGACTGTAAGAAACATCTGGGCTTATCCAGGGCCTCAGTTCTTTCCCAGAGAGATTGACATGGGAAACCTCCCCATGGTGACTCTCTGGGTGATGAAACCTCACATGAAAAGCTTCAGCACCAAACAGGTCAGGGGAAATAGACATTTACTGGGCTCCCCGTGGCACAGGGGAGTGGAGGAGTGTCTCTCCCAGGTCTTGCTGCCAAGCTGCAACTTCAGTGAAGGTGCAAGAACATGGGTGAGGGAAATTCCCAGATGCTCTTTAGCTGTAGACAAGCTCAGTTTAGCAGCTTTTCTGTTTTGTTTCCTTCTCCAGAGTTTCGGAACACCTGATTCTGAGGTGACTTTGAGGTGTTTTTGGTGGTTCATCCAGCACATCTGCTGGAGCTGTTGCACGTAGGCCCTGGGGGCAGGTTTTGGCAAGGCTTAACAGGACCTCTGTGTGTCACCTATACCTAATTATAGCTGGATCTACATGTCATCCAGATGTCCCAGTAGCTTATTTGCAGACATCAGTGCTGGGATGTTTTCTGCTTGACACCGCGTCAGGCGCCCGTGACTGCAAATCTGGCAGCTGGGCAGTGATTAATAAATAACTGTCCCAGAGTAATTGCAGCTCTGTGGCTGATGGCTGAGCTGAGGACAGCGCTGGGGTTTATTGCAGATGAGAGGCAGGGTGATGTGGTGGGCTTGGTGTGCTGTGCTGTGGCAGGGGGGGTGTGCAGGACAGGGGGCTCCTGGGGTTTGTGGCTGGGGGATGTGGTCAGGGTCACCAGAGGACCTTACACAGCTGTTCTGTACCAGGGGCTGGGGTAATGTTGCAGAGGATGAAGCAGGAAGCCCCTGCAGAGAGGATTTATTAAAGATTCTAAGAGTATGAAACCTATAAGAGGAATAGAATTGAAAGCAAGATTTGAACTGTAGAATGTTAAGCAGGGAGACGGTGATTGAATTAACTAAGTCAATAGCCAAAGCTCCGAGACTGAGCAATCCCCCTCCCCAAACAAAAGGGGGTTGGACCTTCTCAGGTAGCAGGGAAAAGGTGGTTTTTCAGGTTTTTAGTATGTAGATTAGTATGGTAATATAGTAGTCCCTACAGGCTGTATGTAAATTCTGTAGGTTTTGTATCTTGAGGTGATTGGGTGATGCTCATTAGAATATTCACGACAGAAAGGGTTCAAATGGAATGTAACAGGTAACTCGGGCTCTTGCTCCCCGGATCCCGGTCCCTTTAGACCTATGGACTCTTCCCCAGTCAGGCTGCCTTCCCACGACCAATAAACCACGTGTCCCAAAGAGTATCCTGCTCTTCAGATCATCTCTCTCATCGGACACCAACAGCACGTTCCCAATCGGGTAAATTGTCTGGTTTCTCTCCTCTGAGAGGTGTTCATGTGTTTTGGAGGAACCTTGTGTTTGGGGTTTATTTTAAGCTGCGTTTTAGGGTGAGAAGGGATGGCTTTGGGAGGGCACAACACCTTCAAGGTGTGGCTTGAAGGGGTTTGGAGGAGAGGTGGCCAAACTGGACGTGTTCCCATGGGCTAGTCACTGGCAGGTTGTGGAAGATGCAATATGACTTCCATGTAAGGCATAAATTCTGGTGTAAATCTGGAAACACCGACCACAAAATGTGTATTTTAATAAACCTTGTGTGTTCTGGACATGTTCCCATGGACTAGTTACTGGCAGGTTGTGGAAGATATGACTTCTATGTAAGGCATAAATTCTGATGTAAATCTGGAAACACTGACCACAAAACGTGTATTTTAATAAACTCTGTGTGTTCTGGACATGTTTCTTTTCTGTGGAGTCTGATCCTGGTGTCCCAGTGAGTGGGAACAGGTGAGGTTTATTCCCTTGGCAGCAGGACTGTGACCTGCTCCTGGGTGTCTCAGCCCCAGCTGTCCTGGCTGAGAGGAAATTTCGAGTAGCAAAGCTTGTGGTTAATGCTGCCCCTGGTGGGAGTGTGATGCTTTTATTTCCATTTTTCTCTTCTTTTCCTCTTCCTCCCGGCTGCTTTGTCCCCAGGCAGCCCACGTGGCAGGGCTGGGTGTCCCCAGGGGCCACTGCCACCACGATGTGCACGGCAAATAAAGTGTTTTGTGCACCATGGTGCTCGAGG
Organism: Phylloscopus trochilus trochilus; assembly: GCA_016584745.2. Taxonomy (NCBI): domain Eukaryota; kingdom Metazoa; phylum Chordata; class Aves; order Passeriformes; family Phylloscopidae; genus Phylloscopus; species Phylloscopus trochilus. The sequence continues at coordinate 6,067,440 of WQNJ02000046.1, forward strand.
GAGCAGCTCCTGGGCTTCCCATGTTCCTTTTGGAGGCAGCTGCAGGCAGGGAGCAAAAAGAGAGTTGGAAAAGGGGCACGTTGCTGCCAGTGCTCCAGGTGAGCTGTCACCTGGAGTCTGGGATGTGGGGACAAGAGCAGGGTGACACCCTGTGCTGCTGGGTGCCCACCCAGGAACCACAGCCCCAGCCAAGGCTGAGAAATTCTGTTTTTTTTTTCTTTTCCTTTGGACTGGCTGCTGCCTGGCTGCTTAATGAGATCAGAACAAGTGGAGTTTAAGGCTTTGAAGGGGAAAGGGGAAGGTAAACCTTTGATAGCAAAGATAAAAGAGACTCCCGGTGCTGGTGCTCTCAGATCAGCCCTGCACAAGGTGCAAAACTCCGTGTGCCCCTCAGGGATGGATCCAGCCTCAGCCCCTGCAAGTGGTCACATCCTGGAGGGAGAGGATAAAAACTGACCTCCTCCTTACTGCCTTGGGGATGCAGAGTTTTTGCTGACTGGGTATTAGAACGACTTCCTGAGCAAAAGAAGAGGGCAGAAATTGGTGAAAGGTGCATGTCATCATCACCTTCAAGCTCTGCAGCTCTCTTTGATGGCACTCCAGAGCAGCACTTTTAGTCCCCTGCTCTGCCAGCAGGAGAAGAGGTGAGTGGATGTGAGGGTGTTAAAATGTGTCTGCTTTTTCCAGTTTTCCATCCTAGCAGGAGCTGTGGCACTGCCTCTGAAGCAGGGAAATAATCACCATCTTTGCTTTTCCCCATGGAAAGGGGCTGGGAGGAGAGTGGGGGCAGAAGCCTGGGGAGCAATCCAGGTGCATCCCCTGGTGTGGCAGGTCCTGAGCCCATCTGGGGGTGCTGGCTGTGCACAGTGACCCTTCACCAAGGGGACTCAGGGGTCACTGTGTAGCCCTGGTTGGTGCCTGAGATGTTTTAGTTTCTCTGAAACTCTTTTCCCAGAGAGTTTTCTGCCAACAAGAGACACATTTTCCTGACTGTGACCTTTGTTTGCATTCCTTTTCCTAGGAGGGACTTCTTCTTGATGTCCCTCTGGCCTGACCAATGTGATTGAAGAAGTTTGTCTTTCTTCCACCCATTGAGTTGTTCTCTGTAGAACAGTATTGTAGTTATGGTTCATGCCTGTGATGTTTTGGTTTTTTCTAAAACTCTTTTTCAGGTACTGTTCTGTTAACAAGAGACATGTTTTTTTTAATTTTTTTTTTTTTTTTTTTTTTTTAATTCAGAAGGCTGAAATGACTCCAATCAACCTTTATTACCTGGGAATTTCTTCCCTTTATGCTATTTTTCAAAGAGCTCACCCAAGGGGTGAAACAAAGACAAACTCTTTACTACATTGGTCAAGTCAGAGGGACATCAAGCAGAGGTCCCTGCTAGGGAAAGGAATGCAAACATAGGATACAGTGAGGAAAACGTGTCTCTTGTTGACAGAACAGTGCCTGGGAGAGAGTTTCAGAGAAACCAAAACATCACAGGCACGAACCATGACTACACAGTATAAAAGGGAAGAAATTCCTGGAAATAAAGGGAGTCATTGTCAGCTTTCTGAAGTCTAAGTCCGTGTCATTGCGATCCTTAACAGCGTCAGTCACTGCACACAGAGCTGCCCAGGGTGGCTGTCATCTCCAGCTGGGCGCTGCCCTGGAGCTCTCTGGGGTCCCTGCAGCCCCCAGCAGGAGGTGAGGGCCGGGGGCAGAAGGCAACACGGGGAAACGCAGCATCCCCGAGCAGCACATTCCCCTCCTCCCCTTCCATCCCCAGACACGGCTGGCTGCTGTCAGCTCCTCTGGAGAGCGCCTTGCAGCACCCAGGGCGGTGACAGACACCGGGCTGTGTGTGCGCTGTCCCCGCCGGAGCGCTCCGCAGGCAGCCCGGGAAGCTGCTGGGGCAGGGATGCTCCCCTGCCAGCCCTGCCGGCCCGCCTGAGGCTGCTGCACAGCCTTCAAAGGCTTCGGGGGACGCCGGGGCTCGTAAGTGGACTCTTGGTGGTGGCTTCTGGGCAGTGGCAGCGCTGGCCCCGGGAGGTGCGGGCAGGGCAAGGCAGGGTTGGGGTGGGAAAGGCAAGGGGGGCGTCCCGGGAGGGGAAGGAAAGGAAAGGAAAGGAAAGGGTGGGGAGGCAAGGAAGGGGTAGAAAAGGCAAGGCAAGGGAGGAGAGAAAAGGCCAGGCAAGGCAAGGGGGGGTGGAAGAGGCAAGGAAGGGTAGAAAAGAAAAGGAAAGGCAAGGCAAGGGAGGGATGAGGGAGGCAGGGAAGGGAAGGGAAGGGAAGGGAAGGGAAGGGAAGGGAAGGGAAGGGAAGGGAAGGGAAGGGAAGGGAAGGGAAGGAAAGGAAAGGAAAGGAAAGGAAAGGAAAGGAAAGGAAAGGAAAGGAAAGGAAAGGAAAGGAAAGGAAAGGAAAGGAAAGGAAAGGAAAGGAAAGGAAAGGGTGGGGGAGGCAAGGAAGGAGTAGAAAAGGCAAGGCAAGGCAAGGGAGGACTAGGGGAGGCAAGGGGGAGTGTCGCTGTAGGACACGAAAGAAGGACATGGACTTGTGATCAGAAGGCAGATGACTCTAATTTTGGGTTTATTCTCTAAGCACTCGTCTTTATACCTTTTTACAATGAGCCCATCTAAGAGGTGGGATCCTTGGACCCATTGGTCACATAAAAGGGCCATCAAGCAAATTTCTTCTTCTGGGAAAGAATGTAGAAAAATATGATAGTTTACAATAACATGCTCTTGTTTACCACAAGTGTCCCTGGGAGAGAATTTTCCGAAACCAAAACATGGCAGGCACAAACCGTGACTACAGGGGAGGGGTAGAAAAGGGCAGGCAAGGCAAGGGAGGGATGAGGGAGGCAAGGAAGGGTGGAAAAAGCAGAGCAAGGCAAGGGAAGGGCAGGCAGGGCAGGGCAGTGGAAGTCAAGGAGAAGGAAAGGCAAAGGGGAGGCAGGCAAAACCAGGGAAGAGAAAGAGAGCAGGGCGTTCCTCTGGCAATGGATGAGGAGCCTGAACAAGGAGGAGAGCATCTTTCCTGGCCCCAAGCAGCTGTGGGATCTCTTGGAGAGAACAAAATGCCCTGCAGGACCCCCCCTGCCCTGCAGCTCCAGCCGTGGCTGCTGCTGGGAAACACGGGCCCACACCGTGGTACCTGACGCTCCCTCCCAGGCTGTGCTGGATTTCTGTGTTCAAACCCTGTGGTGTGTCCTGCAGGGGTTTTCTCAGGGGTTTTTTTTCAGGGGTTGTGTGGCTGTTCTGTGCTCTTTGCAGGTCCCTGGGGTAGGGTGTGTGCCAGTGGTCTCCTGACACTGAGGATGAGGAGCAATGGTCTGCACAGCTCCCCGGTCAGCCACCAGCCCAAGGGGGACACCGAGGGCCCAGGGCTCAGCACCAGCAGGTCAGGCTGCTCCCTGCTTTGCCTGGGGCAGGGGAGGGAAAGGCCTGGCATGGGCAGGGCTGTGATGCCCAGCCTCTGCTGCCAGCTTCCTCCAGCGTGCCTGGCAGTGCCCTGGGGGCACAGCGTGGATGTGACCCCCCCCCTTTTTGCCCACTGCAGGACCTGCTCAGCCCAGGATGACCCCACCTCAGAGCTGCAGAGAGGAGCCAGCCTGGCTGGGGGGGAGCAGAGGGCTGACCACGCTTTCCGAGGCCAGGGAGCCTTGGCCAGGTGGGTGTGTGTGTGCCACTGGCATGGCCCTGACCCTGGGGCCTTCAGTGGGGTCAGGACCCCCTCTGCTGCATGGAATTCATGGGGTGCAGGGATGAGCAGCTGTGAGTGCTGCTCATGGTGCCCATGGAGAGGGTTTTGGTCGGGGATGGCTTCACCCCCATGGGGCTCAGAGGCTCCTTTCCCTGCAGGCAGCCTCCCCCTGCCTCAGTCACCCCCAGATTCCTCATATTCCTGGGGGAATTACTGCGGGACCGGGGTAGAAGCTGTGGAACTCTGTCAGGGTGGTCCCTATTGCTTGGATATTTTTGGTCCCACATCTTCACTAAAAGGGGTAAAAAGGGAATTCTAGTGCTCCAGAGGGAACTGTGAGAAGTTTTCTTCTCAGCTGTAGCTCCCCTGATGACTCCGAAGCTTTTGCTTTGTCCTGGCTCTGTTAACAACTCCTGGGTCTGCCTCTCTCCCCTGTCCAGGATAGCCTGGCTGGTGCTGGTGCTCAGGGACTGGGCCAACAAGAGCCTGCACGAGGAGCAGCAGAGGCCAGACCCTTTCCTGGAGCGTTTTCAAGGCCCCGAGCCCCTGACAGTGGCTGCAGGTGCTGCCGACGACCTCGAGGATGAGGAGGCTGAGAAGTTACACAGAAAGTAGGGTCCCTTCCCTGTGGTGCCAGCTGCCCTTGGCTGGGTGCTGTGTGTGGAGCCTGGGGGCTCCCAGTGGGGATGGGAAAGAGGGAGATGGGATGGGGTGGTGGGAAGAGCCCCTCCTGCCCTCTCCAGCCCTTGTCTGGCAGCCATCTGGGCTCTGCTGGGCTCTTCTGCTGCCACCCAGGACCTGGTGGTGTGTCCCTGTGGAAAAGACCTGGCCTGTCCCTCAGCCATGGGGTCTTCTGCCTCCTGGTCCATGCCCTGGTGGGAAACACATCAGAGCTCCCCAGTCCCACAGCAGGGTTGTTCATGGAGCCAGCCTGGCTCTGCAGTGAGATGCACCTGCACCCTGTGCATACGAGGGGCTGGACATGAGCCAAGGGATGCAGAACTCCACCCAGCAACCACTGCAGCCCAGCCAGGGGCCACAAAGCTGTGGGATTTGCCTGTCTCATTCACCATCTGCAGGATGAAGGGAGTGTGTTTGCTGCCTGTGCCCCCACAAAGAGCAGCTTTCTGAAAAGGCTCTTTCAAATCCAGCCCTTTCATCTCCTTAGCTCACACACCTGGTGAGAAGCAATAACCTGGCTTTTCTTCTGCTGGCTAATTAGAGGGCAAAGCTCACAGACTACTCTGGACCCTAGCATTGTACATGGTAATTAAAACACCAAGAAATAATTGTTTTCTGTAGGAGAGGAATAATCTGAGCTTTGTATCTGGGTCTTTACTAGTAATGGGAGAAAATACTGTTCTGCCCTGTGAGGTTAAGGGGAGCTGGTTGATGGCTAGGAGGAGCTGAAGTGTTCTGTGAAAGGGTTCTGGGGATACACTGGGAACTTCTGGGGTTTTCTAGGACCTCAGCTCCACAGGTAAGAGGAGCCCCAAGTCTGGTAATCCCACATGTGAGCTGCTGCCCATGGCTGTGGCAGGCTCCACAGCTCCAGGCCTGAGTGCAAAGCCTTTGGGAAGGGGCAGATGATTATTCCCTCTTCCTGGCTTAACCCAGAGCCCTGTTTTTCCAGACCTGGCCCTGCTGTCAGTGTAATATCAGTGATTCTGCCACCTGTCACGGCAGCACTGGTGATTTAAAGCTGAAATTACCAACATCATTAACAGCATTGTTGAGGTTATTGGTGGCTGTGTGCGCCACAGCTCTCTGGGCTGGCTGCAGGAGAGCCAGAGCTTCCCCTGTGGCAGTGCTGGATCTCCTGGGGGAGCAGAGTCCCTTTCTCAAGAAACAAAATGTTCAAGTTGCACTTTTTGGTTAAAAACAAGCCCTTTTAATGGGGAGGCTGGACCCCCACTTGTCTGTGAGCACACAGAGGGTAAACGTGAGGGGCTGGGGCTGGCTTTGTGCCCAGTGCCAGTCCCCACACTCAGGCACTGCCTGCACTCCAGGGAAAGGAGACTTCCAGGCAGGGCTTCTGCCTTTGAAGTTGTCAGAAGTAATGGGGTGGGCACGGGGAATGGGTTTGGCAAGGGGTTGTGATTTTTTCCTATCACTGGAGGGAGTTTTGTGTGTTCAAAAGCTGGGAGGGAGAGAGAGAGTGTTTTGCCCCACCAGGCTGCAGCAGCTATAAGCCTATCAGCCCAGCCACAGAGTTTCTCTTCCCCAGCTTCTCCAGTGAATCTGGCAGCTGGAGCACACACTTCTTATCTCAGAGTCCCAAGACGAGCAGGATCAAACACTTGGGAGCAGTTCAAAGGCTGGAGCCCGGGCTGTGCAGACTGCAGGAGGCACAGGAGGCAGCCCTGCCATGCCAGCTGCCCCCAGGGCTGCTGCTCTGGGCCTTGGGCAGCCCCTCCTGGTGCTGCCACTGATCTGCAGCACACTTTCCTTCCTGCTGCAATTAATCTTCTCTTCAGATCTGCCTGGCACCGGCCCCTGCTTCACCTGGGGGAAGCAATGTCATGCCACGTCACAAGGACTTTTCTGATCACCCTCCTCCATCCTTCTGTTCCTGGCTGTGCCACTGGGGTGCTCTGTCATGTGGGCCACCTGCTTTGCCTTAGCATCCCACAGTTCCCTCTTCTGCTGCAGTCTTGGCTCAGTTTTAGGGATAAAGGAACTCCCAGAGTGCTGGGATCCGGCCCTGCTGGGGTTGGTTTTGGCTCACAGACTGGCACCCAGGCTGCAGCTCTGCTCGAGGCAGTGCAGGGCATGGGGTGAAGGAGGTGGCTCAGGTGGTTCCCTCCAACCCTGTTTTCCTCATACACTGCCAGCTCTGGCTCTTCTCTCTGCTTCCAGGAGGAAATGGCTGTTCTTTGTGGTGGACCCTGCGGGGGACTGCTATTACCACTGGCTGGCTGTGATTGCAGCTCCTGTCCTCTACAACTGGTGCTTGCTCATAGCCAGGTGAGCTGGGAGGTTGCAGGGTTCCTGCCCCCTCTGACCCTCCTGATCAAACTGGATCAACCAGGATCCAGCTGGCACCGCTGGGGCTGGTGGCACTGAAAGGAAAGAGACCTTCCACTGTCACTGAATTCTGGCCCAGCTGGGAAGGGCCATGGTTTTGGTGTCATTTGGGAGGTGGTTTCAAGGTATTTCTTTACCTTTGATGGAGGTAAGGCAGATTTTTGAAGGGAGGGCAGATTTTTTCCAAGCAGGGAGTTTTAATTCCTAGAAGAGGGGTGCCCAGTGGCCAAGCTCTGTTGCAGAGCTGGATGCCTCAGGATCAGCCTGCGTTCAGCTGTAATAATTAGAGAAGATGTGAGGATTTGTGGCCTCACACAAATCTGTTTGATGACCTTCCTCCAGGGCCTGCTTCGCTGACCTGCAGAAGACCTATTTTGTGCTGTGGCTGGCGTTAGATTACATCTCAGATGCTCTCTACCTCGGGGACACAGTGATCCGCCTGCACACAGGTGAGCAGGGGCAGCATCCTGGCTTTCCTTTAATCCCTTAAAAGTGGAGATGAGCTGCAAGGGACAGGCCTAATCCACAGTTCCATTAGAAGGAGGGTTTTGCCTACCTTGGCGTTCACCAGTATGAAGCAGTCTCCAGAGGAAGAATCTAATTAGAGGATCTGAGAAGTGGAGCAAGTTTCAGTATGAAAGATTAATCACGCCGGCTTTCAACTTCACCTTTGAATAATTGTACAAAATTACCTGCATTACTGTTAGTATTCGGGCACAGTTGAAGGTCTGTACCTCTGATTTTTGCATCAGTTCAGCTAATGAATTATCTGCATGGAAAAACGGTAGAATTTAATGTTCTCAGAAGGCAGCACTTGGCTGTACGTTGGCTGTCAGAACTGCAATAATTCATGATCTGGAGGGTGGAAACCTTTATGTTCCTTTTTCTTTGTGGCAACAGACTAAATCCCTGGGTTATATATTTGGCTTTTACCAGATGAAGGCCTTGCTTGATAACAGAGTAGAGCAGGAACTGGTGATATTTGGGCGACCCTGTGTATTTATGCACACCAATCCATGGCATACCACAGACTATTGCTCAGGTGCTCACAAAACCTGTGGGAAAGTCAAACTTAAACCAAGACAATCCCAAATCCAAAACAGTTTAAGTCAAATTTAAACCAAGACGATCCAAAAGTCATTCGCTTCTCTTTAGGATTCTTGGAGCAGGGCCTCCTGGTTAAGGACCCGAAGAAGTTACGGGATAACTACATCCACACGCTGCAGTTCAAGCTGGACGTTCTCTCCATGCTGCCCACGGACCTGGCCTATTTCTGGCTGGGGCTGCACTGCCCCCAGCTGCGCTTCAACCGCCTGCTGCGCTTCTCCCGCATGTTCGAGTTCTTCGACAGGACCGAGACCAGGACCAGCCACCCCAACCTCTTCCGCATCGCCAACCTGGTTCTTTACATCCTGGTCATCATCCACTGGAACGCCTGCATTTACTATGCCATCTCCAAGGCCATAGGCTTTGGGGAGGACAGCTGGGTCTACCCCAACGTCACGGACCCCGCGTACGGCTGTCTGACCCGGGAGTACGTCTACTGCCTTTACTGGTCCACGCTGACCCTGACCACCATCGGGGAGACCCCTCCCCCTGTGAGGGATGAAGAGTACCTCTTCGTCATCTTCGATTTCCTCATCGGCGTCCTCATCTTCGCCACCATCGTGGGGAACGTGGGCTCCATGATCTCCAACATGAACGCCACCAGGGCGGAGTTCCAGGCCAGGATCGATGCCGTCAAACACTACATGCAGTTCCGCAAGGTCAGCAAGGACCTGGAAACCAAAGTCATCAAGTGGTTCGACTACCTGTGGACCAACAAGAAGGCCGTGGACGAACGGGAGGTCCTCAAGAACCTCCCTGATAAGTTAAGGGCGGAGATTGCCATCAACGTTCACCTGGAGACCCTGAAGAAGGTGAGGATTTTCCAGAACTGCGAGGCGGGGCTGCTGGTGGAGCTGGTGCTGAAGCTTCGCCCCCAGGTGTTCAGCCCGGGGGATTACGTCTGCCGGAAGGGGGACATCGGGAAGGAGATGTACATCATCAAGGAGGGCAAGCTGGCCGTGGTGGCGGACGATGGGGTGACGCAGTACGCTCTGCTCACCGCGGGGGGCTGCTTCGGGGAGATCAGCATCCTCAACATCAAAGGGAGCAAAATGGGCAACAGGCGCACGGCCAACATCCGCAGCTTGGGCTACTCTGACCTCTTCTGCCTGTCAAAGGAAGATCTGATGGAAGCAATCACAGAGTACCCCGACGCCAAGAGGATCTTGGAGGAGCGTGGCCGGGAGATCCTAATTAAGGAAGGGCTGCTGGATGAGTCAGCTGCAGAGGAAAGCGCAGAAGGGAAGAGCATAGAGGAGAGGCTGGACAGGGTGGCCTCGAGCCTGGACACGCTGCAGACCCGCTTTGGCCGCCTCCTGACTGAGTACAACGATGCCCAGATGCAGCTCAAGCAACGCATCACTGCTCTGGAGTCCAAGATGAGGCAGGAGAAGCTGGAGGATTTCTTCTCTGACAGCTCAGACAGTCTGTTTGAGGATGAGGAGGAAGCTTCACCTGATGGGATGCAGTGAGGGGGAGCAGAGTCAGCTGGATGACGTCTGACCTTGTGCTGAGGCAGTGTTTGCTGTTTCACCAGGCACACCCTGTGGCTGCCTTGCCAGGGCCTTTTCTCAAGTCCTTAGCACTGCTGCTGGCACTGCCTTGCTGGCAGTCCCTGAGGTGGCTCCAAACCAGGGGATTGTCCTGGCTCCTCCTCTGACCTGTCACTTTTTTTTCATTGCCTTTTGGGTTCAGCCTTCATAACTCACTTCAGGTAATCAGTCCTCAGTGAGTGTCTGCAAACACTGCCCAGTCTGCACCCAGAAACTCTTTACCCACAAGATCCCCAAGCTCAGCTAAGACAGGCCAAACTGTGCCTCTGACATCTGCAAATGCAGAGGCTTGTCTGGGTCACTGTCACTGCCCTGGTCACCACCCTTGCCGAGGCTGGGCACTGAGCTGGCAGGGCCTGCAGCTGCTGCCTCCCTCCTGCCTCTCTCTTCTGTTACTTGGTGCTGTCAGGGGGCACCTGGTGCAGGTGTTTTGGTGCCCTGAGCACTGCCCCTGCCTGGGGACAGCGTTCCCAAGCCCTCCTGCTGTGGAGCAGTGTGATTCCCACCGGGGCTGTGTGTGTCTTGGATGACAAGAGCAACGCAGAGGTGCAGTGCTGGCAGAGCAGGAGTCAGACAGAGAGTGTCTGTCTCCTCTATCTAACAACAGCCAGATGTGCCAGCAGAGATTTGACTGAAATGACATGATTTTAAGGAACAAAGCCACGGTGGGACCCAACTGTGCCCGTATTTGCTTTGCTGTGGGTAGCTCAGGGAGAGCGCAGAACACATTTATTTTCTTAGGCAGGGGGTTTTCTTGTACTCAGCGGGAGTTTTGGGGCTTTGCAGGCTGCAGAGGCCCCTGCCTTCTGGAGGAGAGATGAGTGGCAGAGCCACAGGGACACGTGTGAGGGTGGAAACGTGGCAGCACCGCCAGTGCCAGCAGAGCTCTGCCAGGCTGTGCTGCAGCCCTGGGGGCTCCATGGTGTGAGCAGCTGGGTGGAGAAGGGGACAGTGCAGGAACAGCCCCCAAAGCCCTGCAGGCAGCAGCAGCACCAGTGCAAGCAGCAGTGTCACCCTGGCAGGTACAGGGCAGGGGCTGGAGGAGGACACCTCATTTCTTGGGTCTGGGCCTGTGAGCCCACTTGCACCCATGGGGTGGGCTTGGGCTGCTTTCCAAGCAGGGGAATATTTGGTGGAGAAGGGAATTCATGTTCCAGGTCAAATTGAGCCAAGAGTTTGGCTTAAACAATGGGAGGATGCATGGGGAAATATCAACCCAGAAGGGTTCATAGTGGCAAACTGAGGGTATTTCCTTTGTTCTTTCTTTCTTTCCCTCCAATCTAAAACTGCCTCTCTGCATTTCATATGAACGTTGTCCATTTACAAATAATGGCCTTGCTTTGTGGGACTGTGGGGGTAGGAATGTTACATTACCAAAATTAGAAGTTGAGGTAAGAATAAAAGTTTCTTTCTTTCTCATCTCTGAGTTAAACTGTAGCTCTTCTTCGTGGTTTTTTTTTTATTTTTTTCTTCTTTTTTTTTCTTTTTTTTCCCCCCTTTTATGATCAAGATGCTCTTGGCTGCAGTCGACATAGTTGCAGTTCTGTTACTCCTTACAATGCCCCGAGCCGCTGCTCTCAGATTCCCCCTTTCCCGTTCCCCGCACCTCCCGTTCTGTCCCCGCTCCCCAGCCCGGCGCTGCGGGGCGGCTGCGGCTGCGGCGGGCGGGCAGCAGAGGGCGCTGTGGCCCGCGGAACCGCCGCGGCCCCGGCCGGAGCGAGCGGGAGAGAGACCGAGAGCGTGTGTGACATTGTGACATCCCTGTGCGGGACCCTGAGTGTGTGTGACATTGTGACATCCCCGTGCGGGACCGAGAGTGTGTGTGACATTGTGACATCCCTGTGCGGGACCCTGAGTGTGTGTGACATTGTGACATCCCCGTGCGGGACCCTGTGTGTGTGACATCCCCGTGCGGGACCGAGAGTGTGTGTGACACCCCCGTGCGGGACCCTGTGTGTGTGTGACATCCCCGTGCGAGACCGAGAGTGTGTGTGACATTGTGACATCCCCGTGCGGGACCCTGTGTGTGTGACATCCCTGTGCGGGACCGAGAGCGTGTGTGACATCCCCGCGCGGGACCGAGCGTGTGTGACATCCCCGTGCGGGACCCTGAGTGTGTGACATCCCCGCGCGGGACCCTGTGTGTGTGACATCCCCGTGCGGGACCCTGTGTGTGTGACATCCCCGCGCGGGACCGAGAGCGTGTGTGACATCCCCGCGCGGGACCGAGCGTGTGTGACATCCCCGTGCGGGACCCTGAGTGTGTGACATCCCCGTGCGGGACCGAGTGTGTGTGTGACATCCCCGTGCTGGACCCTGAGTGTGTGTGACATCCCCGTGCGGGAGAGAGACCGAGAGCGTGTGTGACATCCCCGCGCGGGACCCTCTGTGCCACATCCCCGTGCGGGAGATGGACCCTGAGTGCGATATCCCCGTGCAGGACCCTGAGTGTGACATCCCCAGGCGGGACAGGGACCCTCAGTGTGACATCCCCAGGCGGGACAGAGACCCTCAGTGCGACATCCCCGGGCGGGCGAGGGCACCCTGTGCGGGACACTCTGCGGGACTGTCCTTGCGGACGGGGCGCTCCATGCTGCCGAGGGGACCGTCTGTGCGGGACCCTCCTTGCCAGCGGGTGGGACCCTGCGTGAGGGCGGGGGGACCCTCGGTGCGGGACCCTCGGTGCGAGACCCTCGGTGCGAGACCCTCGGTGCGGGACCCTCGGTGCGGGACCCTCCTTACGAGCGGGCGGGACCCTCGGTGCGGGCTCGCAGCCCATCGGCGCGGAGAGCCAAGCCTTTGGCAAAGCCACCAGTGTTTCCCGATGGTGTTTCCCGATGTCCCTTCCACCGCCCGCCGCTCCGCCGCTGCTCCCCGACCCGCAGAGGCAGCGCGGTGGGCTCTGCCTCACCTGTGCCGGCTCCTGCCCTGCTGGCGGCTGAGGGAGGTCTGCCTCGCTCCCGGGGGTGGGGAGGAAAAAAAAAAAAACCACAACAATCAAGCCCCCTCCCTCCGCCAGGTTTAATCCGAGATAATAATGCACTCGGGAAATTTTAAGCCTTCAGACAAACGACCCCAGGGGATGGCTTTGTGAATTCAGAGCAGATCCCGCTTGTTTCCTCGAGGCGGCAAGCCAGGAAATCACGGATTGATGAACCGCTTGACGGGCCTGCTAATGAAATTAGCAGCAGCTCCGTGATTTTTTTTTTTTTTGATTTTTTTTTTTTCAGCGAGCAGGACAGGCAGATGTTGGAGGGAAGCTCACAATGGCACAGCTGCACTCGCAGGCTGCCTGAATTCCCGGCAGAGAGGACACGGGGCTCGGCAGATCCAGCTTTGGCTGCTGCCCATTTTACAGGTGGTTTCCCTGAGGCTCTCCTGGAGATGAGGAGCAGAGAGCTTCAAAGGCATGCAGGAGGAAAACCCCAGTGTGAGGGTCTGCTCAGCGCCCTGCAGAGACGTGCCCATGTGCCACAGTGCACTGAGCTGCCTTGCCCATACATTATTGATAATTTCCTTCTTTTAGCTCTCTCCAAAAATAGCTCCTTGTTGTACAGGGGGTTTTCTCAGCTGCGTGCTGTGGATGGGAGACATCAGATACGGAGCAAATATATTGATTTTTGGGAAAGGTCATGCCAGGGGGAAACATGTTCTTCACCAGGCAGCCACCCATCGGAGCAGGGAAGGCCCCTGACATCTGCAGCAGATGTCTTCTGCTATCAAAGAGGCATCTTCAGAGCTGGCCTGCCTGTAACAGAGCTGCAGGAAAAGGCCTGGGGTGCTCAGGTGAGTCAACCATAACTGCATGGTGCCATCCTGGGCTTCCCTCCCCTGTGAGCATCGCTTCCAGGAATGAAATGATCGTCACTGCGTGATACCCAGAAAAAGCTCTCATCGACCTCTGGGGAGTCCAAGTACCCATTTCACAGCTGGGGAAAATGGAGAGAGCCTGCCAGGACACAACAGTGATAACTGCTGCCTCCCAGCTGCCTGCTTTTTGTTTTTCTTAAGGTGTTCATGAAGAGGCCATTTTGGTGCCAGTGAGTGAACCCCCAAAATAACCTCTGCTTAGGCTGTGGCCAGCAGGGCTGCAGCACAGGAGACTGTAGCCCTGGTTCATGCCTGAGATGTTTTGGTTTCTCTGAAACTCTTTTCCCAGAGAGTTTTCTGCCAACAAGAGACACGTTTTCCTAACTGTGACCTTTGTTTACATTCCTTTCCCTAGGAGGGACTTCTTGATGTCCCTCTGGTTTGACCAATGTGATTGAAGAAGTTTGTCTTTCTTTCACCCATTGGACTGTTCTCTGTAGAGCAGAATAGAAGGGAAGAAATTCCCAGGTAATAAACAGAGTCATTTTCAGCCCTCTGAGTCAAAGTCTGTGTCCTTGTGATCTTTAGCAGCATCAGGAGAATATCTGGCTTTGCCATTCTCCAGAGCTCAGTTAGGTCAGCAAGCTGCAAAGGAGGTTTGTGTGAGTTTGGAGCAGTGGACTTAGGGATTGCAGGGAGGGTCTGGCTCTGAGCCCAGAGTCTGGCAGGAAGCCTGAAGCACAGCAGGCTCCACCTGGTGAGAAGGTCTGTGTGCCAGGGGAATGGTGTGCAGTGCAGGGGCAAGCCCCAATCTTGCTCTGCTGTCCTGACCACACTGTGTCACTCCTAGGGGCAGGCTGGACCCAAATCGGTTGAAAATCAGGAAAGTTTGGAGGCAACTTCAAACCCTCCAGCATGGGCCTCTTTTAGAGCTCCCTAGACAGCTTTTCTTCCCTCAGCTCCTGCCTCCTCTGCACCCAGGGGAACAGGACTGCTGCTGCTGCTGCTGCTGCTGCTGGTGCTGCTGTCCCAGGAGTGAGGCACTGAATGCAGAGGGCTCTGCAAGCGAGATTCCACCCGTTCTCAAGGGGCTGGCATGTGGAGGTGGTGTAGAAGGTCACCAGCCTCCCATGCAGCTCTTCCCTGGAGGGGGAAATATCTTGCTCAGGCTCCTTTGCATTCAGGAGCTCTGAAATCAAAGCACTGCCTGCTTCTCCTGTGGGTAGGAGTGAGGTGCCAAAGGAAAGGCTCTGCACTCAGGATGTCCTCATGGCCCAGGGGTGATGCTGGGTGAGCCATGTCCTGGGGCTGCCCTTGTGATGTTGTTAAAGACCACAACGACACAGACTCTGACTTCAGAAGGCTGACAATGACTCTGTTTATTTCTGGTTATTTCTTCCCTTTTATGCTGTTCTACAGAGAACAACCCAATGGGTGAAAGAAAGACAAACTTCTTCAATCATATTGGTCAGAGCAGAGGGACATCAAGAAGAAGTCCCTCCTAGGGAAAGGAATGCAAACAAAGGTCACAGTCAGGAAAACGTGTCTCTTGTTGGCAGAAAACTCTCTGGGAAAAGAGTTTCAGAGAAACCAAAACATCACAGGCACCAACCAGGGCTACATCCTTGGGAAGTGGCTGGAGAAGGCAGGAGCCACAGCCAGAGCACTGATAGTGCTGGGCAATCTGTGTTATCTCTGCAGCCCCTGGTGAGTGTTGGAGGATCTTTCTGAGGTGTGGTCTCCCCCTTTGGAGGGCCAGGCTGGTGCTGAGTGCCCAGCATGTGCCAGTTTTGTCCTGTGCAGCCAAAGCCCTCCATCACCCCATCCTCCTGTGGGGTCTCAGTGTGGTGTGGGGACTGTCACCACCCCCACCAGCACATCTCCCAGCCACGGGCAGCAGAGCCAAAGTGGATGGAGGCTGCACCCCTCTTGTGGGTGGCAGGAGGCTGCAGACCTGCAGGTGCAGGCCAGCCTGTCTGTGAGCTCCTGTGCTGGCTGCTGGCTCTGTCCTCTCCTCTCCTTCTCTCCTGTTCAAAATTACCAGGATGCTGCCTCCTTCTAGGGTAAACAAGCAGAAGTACCTGTTCCTTCCTGAATCCAAGCATCTGTTGCCATGACAGCAGCTCAGGGTGATGGGTGAGCGGGAGGTGAAGCCATCTCAACCACCTCCCTTGGAGGGATGGAATGGAAGAGCCTGGGATGCCTTCCCAACAGCCCTTCTGCCCCTGACCCACCAGTCTGGGGCTTCTGAGGGTGAGGGCTGCCTTGCCCCATCGTGGGGCTCTCCCTGGTGCTCTCCTCAGCACCTGCATGTTCCTGAATGTTGCCTTTTGGTCTTGGCCACATGTCACATTACATCTTCTGGACTGGGGAGTGGAGGGGAAGTACAGGAGAGGATTTAGGTTTATCCTTCTTGGAGCCAGATAAAGTCTGTCACAGAGAGTGAATCGCTCTGCCTGCTTGCCTGGGTGGATTACCTGCAGCTGTAGCAGGGTCTTTGATCTCCTCCAGCGCTGTGATCCCCAGGTGTGGGGTGGCATGGGGACAGGGCTGCTGTGACGTGGCCACTGGCCCTCTCTGTGTCTGGCTGTGCTCTGGGAAGAGCTGCCTGGGTGCTTGGCAAGGCAGGGTGGTCTGCAATGGCTTGGGTGGAATGCAGGAGAGGAAGCAGAGCAGAAGGGGCCTGAGCTGTGCCTGCAGTCCCCACAGGGCTCAGAGATAACACCACAGGCAGAGGATGGAGATCCCCCCAGGCTCCATGCCCACGGTGTGGGTGCAAACCTTGCTGAGGAGGCTGCCAGGGCAGTTTTAAAAATGAGAAGGTTCTTTGTTACTTCTCTGAGAAGCTTTTGGAGCCATTCAGAGCAGAAGTCCTGCAGGTTCCTCTTTGCTTTTAAGTCCTTGGATGGGGATGATGCACTTGGGGACTCAGCTCCCTTGGTACTCCAGGCCATGGTGGCATCTGCTTGCTGTGTAAGGTGAGAAGGACAAGGAGCAAGGTCCCAGTCAGAGTTTCTGGCTCTTTTATGATCCCATGAGGACAGCTGTCAGCAGCTGTGCAGCACAGAGGGACGGGGAGACAATGGGATGGGTAATGAAGAGCAAGAAGAGAGTGACAGTTTCTTACCTCCTGAGTGCCTGTGGATGCTTCTGAGTCTGTTCCCAGCTCTGGTACAGCACTGTCTGGGTGCTCCTCACTTGGCTGGTCTCTTGAGATGCAAAGCTTTTACCCTTGTGGGAAGTGAGGATTCAGCAGCCAGACCCACACTGGCCAGGCTTAGGCACCCCCAGCTCCTGTCTTGTCATGAGCATCTTCCTCTTCATAGAACTGTAGAATGAATGGCCTGGGCTGACCTTAAAGATGATCTTGTTCCAACCCTGCTGCTGTACACAGGGACACCTCCCCCCAGACCAGATTGCTCAGAGCTCCACCAGCCTGGACTCCAGCACTTCCAGGGATGGGGCAGCCACAACTTCACTGCTGCCAGTGCCTCACCACCCTCGCAGAAAAAAAAAATTCTTGCTAATAGCTAATCTAAACCTACTCTCAGTTTGAATCCATTCCCATCAACTGCCTGCTAAGAGACACCTGAGACCCTGCTGGTGGCCCCCATCCTTCTCACTCCCATTCCCACAGGAGTGGCAGGCATAGGTGGGTTTAAAACCCATCTTTGTGCCATGGTGTGCAGAGCAGGGGAGCTGGAACCTGTCTGGGTTTTCTGGCCCCGGGCACCCTGCACGTACCTGAGCCACAGAGACAAACATCCCCCGTGTGCTGCTCTGCTGATGTGAAGGTCAGAGGGTTCTGCAAGCAGTGACCTTTGAGAGCCTGGCTGCAGAAGCACATCCTGGCTGTGTTTTCCTCCCCCATTTCTGGGTGGCTGTCTGCCTGCTGTCAGCCAGCCTTAAAAACACACGGGGCATGTCAAAGGAGGATTCACACCGAGCTGAGGGAAGGGGAACCTTGGAGATTTCTCTGGCAAAGAAAAGACCCAGTGTCTTAGGGCCTTGTGGGAGAGGGTTGTTAGAGCAGAGGAGTGTGAGAACCAGGGAGGATGGTGATGGGAGATCTCTGGAGTCAAGGCTGCTCTTGGAGCAGGGGTTTATTGCACAGGGCCTGGGTGAAGGGGCCCTGCTGAGAGCTGCCAGCTGCAGCTCAGAGCAGAGAGAGAGAAAGAGAGAAGAGCAAGAGCAAGAGAGCAAAGTAAGAGAGGAGCTGAAGAGCAGTAAGAGCAGTAAGAGAGCGAAATTCCTGTTACAATACATTAAATCTTCTCCTACACTGAACATTCTAACTGACACCAACCAAACAATATACAAATCCTACAGCATTTACACACAGCCTATAAGAATCATTACATTACCATGCTGTGTTATATTTTAAACCCTAAAAACGACTCTTTGGACCCCTCCTGCCAGGCTGGTAGGGTCTGCTCTGAGCCTTGCACTCTTGGTGAGGAGAAGGGCATTGTTTAATCAAAAGGGGATTTACCTTCAGCCAGCCACACTGTTGTTCTTCAGTTGTCCAGTAACTTTAGACCTCGAAACTTGCTTTCAATTCTATTTCACTTACAGGTTTCATATTCTCAAAACCTAAGCAGTCAGATTTTTAAGGCTTTCCTTTTTCATCTTCCCCAACAGAGGAGTCTTCTCCATGTGGGAAATCACAGGGAGCAAGGATGCACTTGCCTGCAGCCCTGCAGTCTTGCTGTCCCCTGTTCCATTCCAGGCTCCTTCCCCTCCCTGGCTTGGTCTGGGTGGCTTTGAATGCCACACAAATCAATACTTTTAATTAGCTGCCATCCCTCATTTCTGCATTATTGCTTGGATAAGCAAATTAAAAGTGAGCATGCCGTGGTGAGCTGTTACCTTGGGTGGGCTGTGAGCACAGGCTGTCTCTTGTCCCTGGGAGCCCAGAGGTGCTGCCAGTCACTGGGACAGGGGCTGGGAGGAGTGGCAAGGGAGGGCATGCAGAGGAGATGGAGAAATGCCTGGCTCATTTGGGCTGCTGGGGGAAGCTGGGTGAAGTCTCTGCTTGGGATGAGGGACCTGGGGCTAACCAGCTCTGTGCTGGTTGGCCAATCTCCTCTGTATCTTCATGCTGGGAGAACCCTTTGGACTGAGAAGGTAAAGCTGTCATGGGCACACAGAAGGGCTTTTCCAGGGCTGGGCAGCCCCACACTGGAGCAGAATTTTGGGGGCTGACAGGCTTGTGCCAGTCTTCAGGATGGCAGCTGTCACATCTGTCCCCAAGAGCAGCCTGGGGGAGGCTGCAGGAAATGAAGCAGGCAGGGATGGACCCAGCACCAGGCTGGTGTGGGGCTGAGCTTTTCCTTGCAGTCAGAAATCCTGAATTCACCCCCTCCTGGGAGGCAGGGCAGGACACAGATGTGTTATCCCAGCTGAGGGGTGTCCTCTTTTTACCAAAAAGCCAAATAACACCGTCTCCTGCCCAGCTCAAAACTTATTGTTTGTCCAATTAAAAGTTTTAACAACATAACCAAAAGTGCAATGAACAGCTGTTGTTATTATTAGTCCAGTTAAAATGCTGCTAACACCGACAGCCTATTGATTGTGCAATCAATACCTAACAAATGCCAGCAGCAGGGCTGCAGCTGGGGCTGCTGTGCAAGTCAGAGCCAGGATTTCCCCTGTGCCCCTGGCACTGGGCTCCCCCAGGTATTTGGGGTCCAGAAGGGGCAAGAAGCCATCACCCTTCTCACCTCTTTGCCATTCATTCACCATGGGGGTTTCTTCTCCCCCTTGGAACCCACTTGGGATGGGTTTTATGTATTTTTCAATGGACTCTGTGCCCATCTCACTCCTCACTGGTCTGCAAGCTCATGTGGCATCTGACTTGACTAAATCTGCTCCCTGGCAGCTCCTGTCCCCTGCTCCTGTCCCCCCTGAGGGGAATTCTGCTCAGCTCACAAGTTTGCATTGCCACCCCTGAGATGGGGGGGGTCCCACTCATCATCTCTGCCCACATCTGCAGGACTCAGGCTCATGGTTTTATTCTGGGGCCTTAGGGGGTTCACCCCACCTCAGCTTTTAAATAATTTATTTATGTCAAATGATTTTTTAACAACTTTGTGGTGCTGAACTCCGCAGGTGAGATCATTGTCCCTCCTGCCTGGTCTCTGGCCCCCAGGTCCAGGTTGCTGTGCTGAGGTATCCCAAAGCCACCCCTCACACCCCCAGTGAAACAAACCTGGGCTCCTGCCTGCCTTCCAGCACCTCCACAAAAGGAAGTGGGAATGACTCCCCTCGATGCTGTGTGCTGACACAACTCCTCCTGGAGCTGATGCTGTCACCTGCACGGTGTTTGGTCACCCAGCTGCAGACCCTGCTTGGGTGCTGCCCTCCAGGAGAACTGGCAGGAGCAGAACAAGTCTCTTGTGGGGTTTTCTTCACCATTCTCAGGGCTGGAGGAAGACCCCAGAGCCTGTGACCAGCACCTCCTGCCAGCTCTGCAGCCAGCAGGTGACACAGAGACACCTCCTGCTCCAGACAAGGCTTTGCCATCTCCTGTTGCACTCTGTTCACCTGGGACACAGGGAGTCTGACTCCTCTTCAGGCTGCTGTGATCCCTGTGGATCTCACCTTCATCTGGATGCTCCCAAATTTGGGGCAGTTCTGTACCCTCTTACCTGAAGTCTGCCTTGAGCTTTCCTGCTGCAGCTACCTGCCTTTCCCTGGCTGTAACCTGGGCTGTAAGGCTTCTCCTGTGCCAAGTCCTGCCTCGTGCTGCTGCTCTCTGGTTTCTGACAGTGTGCTAGCCTTGAAGGGAAAGCTCCATTAGGGGAATTAAAAAATGTTGAATGTAAAGCCTTGAATGTAGCTGGGAGGCAAAACGTGGTCTGACAGATCCTCTGGCTTGTCAGAGCCTCTGACTGATGGGCGCCAGTGGGCTGCTGTCTGCAAGAATGACCTTTAGGGAAAGACAAATTGAGACAAAATGTCTCACAAAAGAAAAAAAAAAAATAAAAATAAACAACCAAAGCAGCAGTTTATGGAAATCATTCTGCTGCAAAGCAATGGCAAAGGTTCCCTGTAAGCTGGCCTTGGCTTGATTGCTTTCTGTCAGGCACAGAGAGCTTGTGCTTCCAGGGGGAGCTCAGAGTGACAGAGATGTTTGCATGGAGGCTGTTACTGCTTTTCCCTTCTCCAGCCTTACCACTGCTCCACCCTGTAACTCCTGGAGAGTTCAGGATCTGGGGATTCCCTGGGATTCTCTGAGGCCTCAGTCTCATTCAGAGAGGTCTCTCAGCTGGTTTCTCCAGGTGGTTCCACACTCTGTGTGTGTGTCCCTGCTTAGCTCTGCCTGGAGGGTGTCACACAAAGGAATGACACCCACAGGCTGAGATGTCCAAGGCAGAAAAGAGGCAGTTTATTTACAGACTTCAACATTTATAGAATTCCAGCAGTGACCACGGATTGGAGGAAGAAAATCTTCCTCTTCAACCACACTGAGCAACCCAACAGTCCATCCACAGTCTCCTCCTTATGAGAAGAATGCAAACATGGTTAGATGGTTACAATGACAAGAAAAGTTGATGTAAAATTGTGTCTGACTCCATTGCAAAAGGTAAACACAGAATGCTAAAATAGAACTTTAGAAAAACTTCTTAGAGAGACAGAGAACAGCAAAAACCCAGACAACAGGAGGGCAGGGTGCTTTATAGTTCCAAAGCATCCTTAGGAAAGCTGGGTTTCCCTTTGTGAGGGTCTCAGCCCTGCCAAGCCCTGGGGAGAGGTGTCTGGACAGCCTGGGCATCCATCAGCTTAAACCCTCTGAAAAGTGGCTGTCTGCTGAGTAGGGAGGGACTTTCTTTCCCTGCTCTGAGACAGAAAATCCTTCTCCTTCACCTCGTTCTGCTTGCCACAGCATGGCACACATTAAGGATAATGAGTTAACCAGCCAGGGTAAGCCACAGGGCTTTGTTCTCGGCCTCTCTTTCCCCCAGTTCACCTTTCCAGACATGAAAGGTGAAAACAAAACCAGAGCAGCTCTGAGGTCACACCTTCATCCTCCCCCTTTTCTCAGTCCTTTTTTTCCCCCTCCATTCATCCTCCTTGTTTCCTTGTTCCTTGCTCTGCCCTGATCCCAGCACCGAGCACTGGAGCCACTGACACCGACGCCCTTATCCCCAAGGGTATGGCTGGTGTTTGGGATTCAGAGGCAGCTTCAGGACAGAGCTCTGACTAATCTCCTCAGATAAGGTGTGTCACAGCAGGAGCTGCAGGGCAGAAGCTCTGACACCACAGCTCCCGTGCCTGGTTTATATTTAACTCCCTCCCAGGGGCGGTGGAGGGGATGCTCCAGTCCTGCCCAAGGGGGCTGCAGCTCTGCCTGCCAGACTGCTCCAGTGCTTACCCAGGTCTGTAGCCATGGTTTGTGCTGTGATGTTTTGGTTTCTCTGAAACTTTTTTTTCCCCAGAGAGTTTTCTGTCAACAAGAGACACGTTTTCCTAACCCTATCCTGTGTTTTGCATTCCTTTCCCTACGAGGGACCTTTTCTCGATGTCCCTCTGGCTTGACCAATGTGATTGAAGAGGTTTGTCTTTCTTCCACCCCTTTGGGTGGGCTCTTTGTAAAACAGCATAAAGGGAAGAAATTCCCAGGGAATAAAGATTGATTTAGAATCATTTCAGCCTTCTGAAGTTCAGAGTCTGTGTCGTTGTTAATCTTAAACAGCGTCACAGGCCAACCTCCCCTTGAATGCCAGACAGAACAGGCACACCAGCAACACCAGCCACTGTCTGATATCATCAGCATTCAGAGGAGATTTGAACCCTTCAAAAACTGGTGGGGTGAGACCCAAAGAGCTGGGTGAAGGGTTGGGAGAAAATTTCCCCAGGTGCCATTTCCTCACCATAGGTACCATTGTTAAAGTAACCCCAGAAACACAGAGTTAGTGTGTGATAGCCCTGAATCCATGTGCTTGCTTTCCAGAGGAAGGTAAAAATCCATGAATTCCTCACCTTATTGACCCACAAAACAAACTGGATGCCAGCCACAGTAGCCTTAGTTATAGGGCCCATGTTTAGGTAAGGGCCAGCAAATGGCAGAAATACAGCCATGACCACGTGCCACCCAAACCAGGGAAAGCTGGACCACATGGTTCTGGCCAGTGGGCTTTGTGAAAAACGACGTTTCACCTTTTTATATTAATTTATAAGTTTAATAAATAGAAAATAGAATAAAAATAGACAATAAGGAGACAAAAGAAGATAGCTTCTCAGCTGAGGGTGCAAAGCAACACACAGCCCATTCCAAATTCTTTGGTATTTAAAAGTCTTGGTGTTACATATTTAAATAAGCTAATGCAGGATTCAAATATTCATTTTGGTTTCAAGACCCCCCCAAGCATACAGGTTATCTGTGGGACTCCAGCAGTCTAGAAGTTTATTGTAAATCTGTCTTCCAAATATTCAAACTCTCAAAGGCTTTATTGTCCCTTATCAGAAATCTTTAGTTCAGGAATTCCAGACGTCCCTTCTGTCTTCTATCTGGTTGAGGAGTTAAAAAAAAAACCCAACCCATCTCTACTTCGTTACAATCTGAAAATACACCTCCATTACATTTTTAAATTCCACAAACAAAAGAAAATACAGTACAACCTTCTTACACTATATGTACAACATTCATCTCAATATTTGCAAAAAGCCAGCTCTAAAATGTGCATTTATAACAGGCTTTTATCTACTGCACAAGAATTGTTATTCCTTTCTCCCAAATGCCCTCGTCTCCCAGCTGGCTGGGCACTGCAGGCTGCTGTCACAGTTGGTATGTGGCAGTCAACACAGACACTGCACTTGAGGTGCTTCCTTAGAATCATCAGGAGGCTTCAAGTATCAGCACCTTGATATTCAAAAGTCTCCCACACCTTTTCTCTGTAGCCTTCTAAGAGCAGCTCCACACAGCTCTGGCTCCCTTTCTGCTTCAGTTCTGGCTCACTCCATCCTCTCCCTGGCACAGCCACCTAACCCTGTCTGTCCTATGTACAGCAGCTCACCTTTTCTGTCCCTTTGCACAACCTCCTGTCCCTAGGTCTTCACAAACAGACTCTTCCCAGCTCACTCACTCTTTATCACGCCCATGGCTGTGAGGGCAAGGCTGTTTCTACCCTAGGATAATCAACACAGGTAAGATATCAGGGGGAGACTGCCTTTAGCAGCATCTCCTTTTGTCTCCCCACAGGCTGCCCAGCAGCTCCCAGCCTCGTGTCCCTCCTCAGCAGGGAAGGGGAAGTGAGGGAAGAAGGGGGCTGAAAGGAGCTGCACATTGTCAGGCAGGACATTGCCCCGCAGTAAATGGAGTGGCAGGCAGGAATAAGCACAAAAGAATGAGATGGAGAGAGAGGAGTGAGGGATCAATAAACTGAGCCTAAAGATAGCAAGAGAGATGCACTGAGGGCTGTTTGACAGAGAAACAGATGCTGCAGCCACAAAGATCCTCGAATAAGAGAAGCAGCAAGTGGGAGAAGGGTGGTTCTAAGAGCACTTCACTGCTGGGCCAGGATTAGCTCACACAAGAAGTTTTAATGCTTCTCTTTTTCCTCTCCTTGCTTTAAACCCCCTGGGTGGTGGGATGGGAGCAGCTCCACTCATGCCAGGGGGTTCAGGCCTCCGTGGCTGAGTCAGTTCATTGCATGTTTTGGAATAATTCTTTCTCAGGCACCACAACAGCCAGGGAAAGGCTGCTTGGAGCAATTTCATGGAGCCAGGCTGCAAAATTGCTGCTCCTACAGTCTCTTGATCAAATGTATGTGCTCTGTGCTCAGGTATTGGAGTTAAATCAGCTGTAATTGAGACCAGCCTTTCCCTGGACACTGCCACTGTCATCTTTAAGGAGGGGCAGTTTTGGAAAAGGAAAAAGGTGTAAACCAAGCAGCATTGGGGTGCTGAGGTACAGAGTGTCCTGGAGGACCCAGCCTGACAGAGGCAAGTTAATGGGAGAGGATTTTGGTAGGGTAAGGAGTAACAGGGTCCAGGTGTTGACCCCTGGCAGCTTGACTTGTTGCACCAGGCCTGGATTTGGTTTGTTTTTCACCTGTCTGACACCAGTGAGTTTGTCAGAGTCCCTGTGGTGTCCTGTAAGACCTGTCCTTATGGGATCCTGCTCCCCAGGTTTCCAGCTCTCTCCCTAAGCTCTCTCTGCTGAGAGAAAAAACCTCATACTCTGGAATTGCTTTACTTCTTAAGGGCTGGTCTGAGCAATGAGCAAAAGACTCCAGCAGCTTCATAGCAGCTGTTGATTTCCTCTTGTTTTATTAATTAGGCAAGCTACTCCCCACCTCCCTCCTCCTCTGCAGGCATTTGATTAAAACCTGTGAAGCCACTCCAGGCCCAGGAATTCACCCCTTCTCCTCATGGTCCTGGGAGGCCCAGGCAGAGTGGGCATCTCCCTGTGGGCTCAGGCTCCCTGCAGCCCAGCTGGCATCTCTGAAAATCAAGGAGGGCTTGGAGGGGTTCACCCTCTGTAGCCCTGGTTGGTGCCTGAGATGTTTTGGTTTCTCTGAAACTCTTTTCTCAGAGAGTTTTCTGTCAACAAGAGACACGTTTTCCTAACTGTGACCTTTGTTTGCATTCCTTTCCCTAGGAGGGACTTCTTCTTGATGTCCCTCTGCTCTGACCAATGTGATTGAAGAGGTTTGTCTTTCTTCCACCCTTTGGGTGGTTCTCTGTAAAACAGTATAAAGGGAAAAAATTCCCGGGTAATAAAAATTTAGAGTCATTGTCAACCTTCTGAAAGGAATGCAGAGCCTGAGGGCAGGGATTTGCCCGAGGATGGCTCAGGTACCACCCCCAGCAAGGAGCAAGAGCAGGGGATGGGAAGAGCTGCAAGGGGGGATGAGCCTGCGCTCCCTGGGAAGTGCCTCCCTCCCCTGCCACCTCCAGTTTACCCCAGCACAGCCCTTCCCGAGGGGAGTGTCCATGCCCAGGGCACTTTGTTGGACAGGCTGGCGGTGCTCAGCGTGCAGGAGCTGTTTCTCAGCCCCCATGCATATTTAATGCCCCAGTGCTGAGCAGGGCTGCAGCCCTGTTTGCTGACAGGAGAGCTGGGGAGCTCTGCCCCGGCCCTTAACGGCCCTGCATTAATTATGACAGGATAAATAATTCACAGGGCTAATAACAAAGCCTTGTTTTTAATGGGTATGGAAATCTCAGCTTGCTCCTAGAAGCAGGGGTGAGAAAGCAATGTCTGGCTCTGCTTGTGAGCCAAGAGGAGAGCAGAGCACAGGGGTGTGCTGAGGCTGCTGTGCTGGTGATATTTTGGGGGGATCTGCACCCCTTGCTGGCCTGTGCACAGCCCAGGGACGTGAGGGCTATTGCCAGCACCTCCCAAGTGTGTGTGGAAAGCCTGAGGGAGGAGAGGATGAAGCATCAGCTGCTGCTCATGTTGAGGAGCAGTTTGGCAGTCAGCTTCTGCCCCAGTGCCCCCTGAACACCCTGCTCAGGCTGGGGCTGAACATCTCTTCCTCTCCTCCATAACGCTGCTCCTGCTTCCCCTCCCTGCTCCCACTTGGTGCCAAAGCTTGGCTAATCCTGCAGGAAGGCTGAGCAACTTCCCTTCCCTTCCCTTCCCTTCCCTTCCCTTCCCTTCCCTTCCCTTCCCTTCCCTTCCCTTCCCTTCCCTTCCCTTCCCCTTCCCCTTCCCCTTCCCCTTCCCCTTCCCCTTCCCCTTCCCCTTCCCCTTCCCCTTCCCCAGCTCTGCAAGGCCATTGATCCCACAGGAATCCTCCTCTGGGAGAGGCATCTCCTGCTTGGCCCCTGCCTGGATCTCCTCTGCCTGCCCTTCAGGCCGTCCCTTCCTCCCTCCCCTCTCCCCATAACTCGCTCTTTCACTCCCTCAGACATAAATATGGATGTTTTTCTGTGCCACTGCCATCCCTCAGCTCAAACAGCTTTCCCCCTCCTCCCTGCTGCTTGGCCTCCAGGTGTGTTTATAGAGGAAAGAAAATCACACCACTGCCAGTTTGCTTTATCAAGGCTGGGCGAGCTCTGTTCCTCCACAAGGCTTCTATACCAGGTGTCCTCCCTTCACAGCTCATTCAGGTGCCCTTCTCTGCTCCTCCTGAATGTGCAGAGCCCTTTGATGAGTGACCCCAGGCAAATCATTTTACTTTTCTTGCCTTGGCTTCCCTACCTATAGAGAGACAACAGTGCCCCATCCTGTGGCATGGGGTGAGTTAGGTGCTACAGGAGGGACAGGAGGTTTCTCCTTCCCAGCCCAGTTCCTTGATGTGGGCTCATTCCAGTGTTCTGTGCATTTCCATCTCAACAGGAACATCACCAGCAGGGATATGGGACCACCAGTCCTGCCCCAGACCACTGCAGGCAGCTCAGAACAGCTGAGCAGCCCAAAGGAGCATCCAGAGTGGGCTGGATGGTGATGACCCACCCACACATCCCCAAACATGTCCTGACAGGAGCCTGAAACCAGGGGGAAAAGTCATGACAAAATTGTTTTCCAGTGAAAACAACAGCAGCTGGGGGCTTGTGTGGTGCCACCATCTGTTGAGGCTGGAGGGGGTTCCTGAGTGTCTAAGAAGACTTTTAGACCCCACAGACATTTCTTCTCCTCAGGTGTTCTGTCACACTCAGAGTTTATCAAAGCTTTCCTGGACTCACTGACTTAGATAATTTTCTTCCTTGGCCCTTCCCCGTGGGTGAGCACGTGCTGGGCAGTGGAAGCAGCTGCTCCTAACCCCAAGCTCCTGAGCCTGAGCCCTGTGCTCCTCATCCCCCTCCCAGTGGGCTCCAAGCTGTCCCAGGCTGGCTGCTGGGCTCTGCAGCTCCATCTGCTCCTCCTGGCCCCAGAGCAGCTCCAAAGCCACCAGCACGAGGTCACAAGTGAGACCCTGGGATGGGTCACCAGCCTGCCCTGCAGGGAGATCTGCTGGCACCTTCCCTCCAGCCTCATTCTTCCTGTTCCAGGGCTCACTTTTGGCTGGGTTTGGGTCCTCCCACTCCCCACATGTTCCTGCTTTGGTCACCATCTCCCAGGGAGCACCAGCACTAAGACCAGAGAGGGGAACCGACTTTAATCCCTTTGCCTTTTTCGTCCAAGACATTTGCCACGTTAGCCTGGGAGGATAAACCCAGTGTGTCCCAGCCCTTTTCCCTCTGTGTCTGTGCTGCTGGATCATCCTTTCCTCCTGCTCCTGCCTTGCAGACCCATCCACTGAGACGGCACAAGGAGCAGAGTGCATCCAAAAATGGATAAATCAACACCCTCAGACTGCTCCCATCCAAGACAAGAGACATTTCAGAGGAGCCCAGGACAGCCTCCAGCAGTGGCTCTGTTGACACAGGAGAATGCAGCAGATTTCAGGTGGCTGTTTCAAGAAAGGAGTGCAGCAGAGCTCAGAAGTGCTTATGTCTGATGAGTGGATGTTTACACAGGGGAATAGCACACTCACCTTGCTGTTAGAGCACTAAACAAATGTTTGCCCAGGTAAGTGCAGATCCCAAGCTCAGGTTTCACGTTGGGTGTGTAGCTGTGGAGCACACACACAGGGAGGCACTGTCTGAGCAAGTATTGCAGGTTAATTGTCCTGCTCTGGATGTCTGGGAGCAAAGCAGCACCTTGAGAGCTGCTCCCAGTCTCTCCCTGGGCACCTGCAGTGCCAACAGAGCAGGGTGAGGCTCTGGGCCTGGCCAGCTGCATTCACAACCAAAGCTGGGCTGGGAAGGCAGGACTTAAAGTCATTTCTCTAGAGTTAAAACCATAGAGTGCACACTGGTGAATAGCTGCTTTTGATACTCTCATTAGACAAATTTTCCTTCCCTCTCTTATGACTGTTCAAGATCACAGCTCAAACTCCAACTCAAAGGCTGACAGTGACTCTGTTTATTACCTGGGAAATTCTTCCCTTCTATGCTGTTCTACAGAGAACAACCCAATGGGTGAAACAAAGACAAACTTCTTCAATCACATTGGTCAGGCCAGAGGGATATCAAGAAGAAGTCCCTCCTAGGGAAAGGAATGCAAACAAAGGTTACAGTTAGGAAAACGTGTCTCTTGTTGACAGAAAACTCTGGGAAAAGAGTTTCAGAGAAACCAAAACATCTCAGGCACCAACCAGGGCTACACTCTTACTCTTGTTCCAAGAGGACTTGGTGAAGAAAAGCCCTGATGGATTTCCTCTCCATTACTGTTCAATCAAATAAAAGCATTTTCACACCACCAAATTCCCATGTGATTTTCCCAAGCCTTTGGAGAATGTTTTTGGGCCAGCACCTGGATTTAATCACTGTTGTTCTGTGGGAATGTGGCAGCCTGGTCCTCTTGGCTTTCAGCACTGGTCAGACATGGTCACAGGTGCTCTGATGGTTAAAAAAAGATGCATCCCTGTCTTCCCTAGCTCTGCTACATATTGCTGTTCAGCTCCTGCTCTTGCCAAGGCAGGGAGCAGCTCTGGTGTTTGAGAGCTTCTCCCATGGCACTGTGGAGGGAGAAAAGAGGAAGAGACTGGAAAGTGGGGTGGGCTGGTGGAGTGTGGGGTAAGGACAGGACCCACAGCAGTGGGGATGTGTCCTGGGGAGATGCTCCACTGCTGAGGAAAGGGCTCATGCTGGGAGTGCTGTGGCAGGGTGGGCAGATCCCCCAGTTCACAGTTTGAATTTCAGAGCAAGCATTTCTGGAGATCAGGCGTTAGGAAACGCTGTTCCCTGTGAGGGTGAGGAGGTGTAGGATAGGATGCATCTGTGTGCAAACTCTGAGGTAAGAAATGCTGACTTAGAAATGCTGTGGAACAGGACAGACGTTGTTGAGAGAGAAATGGAACCGGAAACAAGTTTCAAATAATGGCCTTGCAAATAAGACAAGATACTTTGGAGGAATAGAACTAAGAAAGGTGCATTGTAGCAGGACAAGAGAGGTAATTTTAGATGATTCAAGACATTTGCCACGTTAGCCTGGGAGGATAAACCCAGTGTGTCCCAGCCCTTTTCCCTCTGTGTCTGTGCTGCTGGATCATCCTTTCCTCCTGCTCCTGCCTTGCAGACCCATCCACTGAGACGGAACAAGGAGCAGAGTGCATCCAAAAATGGATAAATCAACACCCTCAGACTGCTCCCATCCAAGACAAGAGACATTTCAGAGGAGCCCAGGACAGCCTCCAGCACTGGCTCTGTTGACACAGGAGAATGCAGCAGATTTCAGGTAGAAAGTGGCTGTTTCATGAGAGGAGTGCAGCAATCTTAGATGATTGGCTTTAGGGCATTAACAGCTTTGTGTGGCAAAAGCTGACAGGCCAAGAAATTCTTATAATGGATTGTAATTAGGAAATAGTTTGACTTCTGATTGTGATGGCGTGAATTGTAACATCTGATTTGTCTCACCCTTCACAGGAGGCTCAAAATGGAATAAAAGTCTTAAAACCCTTCTCAGTTGCTCCATCTCTGGGTCAGAAAAGGGATAATCCAACAGAGAGGCCCTGGCACAGGGTGCCCAGAGAAGCTGTGGCTGCCCAGCCCTGGAAGTGTCCAAGGACAGGTTGGACATGGCTTGAAGCAGCCTGGGACAGTGGAAGGTGTCCCTGCCCATGGCAGGGGGTGAA
Source organism: Phylloscopus trochilus trochilus (assembly GCA_016584745.2). Classification (NCBI taxonomy): domain Eukaryota; kingdom Metazoa; phylum Chordata; class Aves; order Passeriformes; family Phylloscopidae; genus Phylloscopus; species Phylloscopus trochilus. Next base: position 6,097,198 of record WQNJ02000046.1, read on the forward strand.
ATGAGATGATCTTCAAGGCCCCTTCCAACCCAAACCCAAAAGAATTCTGGGATTCTGTGGTTTTAGGCTGCTAACAGGAAAGGAATCAGCTCTTTTCTGTCGTGGGAGATGACAGGAACAAAAGGTACCCAGCAGCTCCCTGAGAGCTGGCTGCTGTCACAGGGCATCCCCTTGGACCTAAATGTGGCAATCACTGAGGTTCTTTGGGAAGCAGCACCTTCCAGGGGCTGAGAGCCTGGCTGCACCCTGCCAGAAGCCTCTCTCCCTCATGGCAGTGCCTGGGAGGCGTGTGGGCAGCCGGGTCAGTGTGTGTGTGGGTTTTTTGTTGCAGCACACATTGGTAACTGTGGGGATCAGCCTCGTGCCAGACGGCTCTGAGGAGGGCTGCTGCTGTGCTTCCTGTGCTGGAGCCTGTGGGCTGGTGAGGAGGAGGCAAACCAAAATATTTATACCACAAAATGTGCACTTTTTTTTTCTTTTTTTTTTTTTTGAGCCGAAGCTTGGGCAGCATCCCAGCCCGTCCATATGGGCTCGTCGACTTTGCTTACCTGATTTCCTTCTCTCTTGGGGACAGATGATGATGAGGCTGCTTGGTTGCAGAGGGGGAGGCAGGCAGCTCCCATGGCCTCCATCTGTGGGTACAGAGGGTTCAGTGGCTGTGGCTGCTCTTGCCATGTCCCCTGTGCCCCCTTGTCCCTGGCTGGAGCCTTCCTGGCCCATGGGAGGTGGCAGTGACCCATCTCCCAGGCTCAGGGAGAGCCCCCTGGGTTTGCTGTGTTCACATTCCCCAAGCCCTTGCTGTGAGAGCTCAACCCACTGGGCATATCTGCTGCTCTGTGAGCTGTGCAGGGACCTGAGGGCTGGGCTGGAGAGCAGGGCAGGTGTGGAGAGCAGGCAGAGCAGTGTGTGTGTGCCCCCAGCACGGGCTCTGAGCAGTGGCACCGGGCACAGAGGTGTTGTACACCTGGGGCTGGGAAGGGAAGCACCTTCTCACCTCTGGGATGCTGCTGTGTGTAGCCCTGGTTGGTGCCTGAGATGTTTTGGTTTCTCTGAAACTCTTTTCCCAGAGAGTTTTCTGTCAACAAGAGACACGTTTTCCTAACTGTGACCTTTGTTTGCATTCCTTTCCCTAGGAGGGGCTTCTTCTTGATGTCCCTCTGGTCTGACCAATGTGATTGAAGAAGTTTGTCTTTGTTTCACCTATTGGGTTGCTCTTTGTAGAACGGTATAAAAGGGAAGAAATTGCCAGAAATAAACAGAGTCATTGTCAGCCTTTGAGTTGGAGTCTGTGTCGTTGTGGTCTTTATCAGCTGTGTCCTCTCTCCCGTGGCTGGGACAAGGGGCCCTGCAGCAGCTGGGCTGGAAGTGCAGTGTCATTGACAAAAGCTGTGGGAGGATGGGTGTGTGGCTCTGCTGGGCTGTGCCACGGGCAGGGCCAGCCCCTGGGACCTGAGCCTTTCCGTGCATCCTGCACCTGGGCTGCAGCAGGCTGGCAGCACCCTGGCCTGACGCTGTGAAAGACTACAACGACACAGACTCTGACTCAGAAAGTTGACAATGACTTTGTTTATTTTTGGGAATTTCTTCTTTTTTATGTTATTTTACAGAGAACAGCTCAATTGGTGAAAGAAAGACAAACTTCTTCAATCACATTGGTCAGAGCAGAGGGACATCAAGGAGAAGTCCCTCCTAGGGAAAGGAATGCAAACAAAGGTCACAGTTAGGAAAACGTGTCTCTTGTTGGCAGAAAACTCTCTGGGAAAAGAGTTTCAGAGAAACCAAAACATCTCAGACACCAACCAGGACTACAGCTCAGCCCTGGGAGCAGGGGCAGGAGCCAATCCCCTTTCCATGGAGCAGCCACCAGCACTGGGGGCCCATTTTGTGATTACGCTGTGGAACCCTGGCGTTCAATCTTCCAGCCTGTCCCTGTGCTGGTCCCTCTCATCCCCTCTCTGACAAGATTTAGGATGGTCACGGGTAACTGGCTCTCATTATGGCTGTGCTCATCAATCCTTCTGTTATCCCCTTTCTGCCGGGCTGCTGCTGTCCCCCACGCGGTGGCCACTCCAGCTCCAGCCCTGTGTGATGTCCCCTTCTCCCCTCATCCCCTGGCCCCTGCACATCCCTGCTGCCCCCAATTCCACTGTTGTGCCCCTGGTATCCCATCCCTCCTGTTTCTCCTGCAGCAGGGTGCAGCTCCCAGTGCTGGCTGGACAATTCCCCCTCTCATCACTCTCGTGGTTTCCATCGCTCCCCCAGCTTTGCTCCCGACATCCAAAGCTGAGGAATTCCCTGGTCCCACAGCTCCCATCCTGCCAGGGCTGCTCAGCCAGGCAGGGCATGATTTCAGCCCCTGGTCACGCCTTGGGGTTTTGAATGACATCTGTTACTTTTATTTTAATTCCCAGCTCACTTTTGACATGTTTTTGGCTCTGGCTGCCCAGCGGTATTGATCAGGCTTTTTATGGAGTGAGTGTTCTGTCTGCCTTTAGTTCTCATGCAAGACACATTCCCGTGGTAGAAGAGGTGTGCAATTAACACAAACTGGGAAAGGAAAGGAAAGGAAAGGAAAGGAAAGGAAAGGAAAGGAAAGGAAAGGAAAGGAAAGGAAAGGAAAGGAAAGGAAAGGAAAGGAAAGGAAAGGAAGAAGAAAAAAGAAAAGAAAAGAAAAGAAAAGAAAAGAAAAGAAAAGAAAAGAAAAGAAAAGAAAAGAAAAGAAAAGAAAAGAAAAGAAAAGAAAAGAAAAGAAAAGGAGAGAGAAAGAGAGAGAGAAAAGGAGAGAAAGAAAGAAAGAAAGAAAGAAAGAAAGAAAGAGAAAGAGAAAGAGAAAGGAAAGGAGAGGAAAGGAAAGGAAAGGAAGAAGAAAAGAAAAGAAAAAAGAAAAAAGAAAAGAAAAGAAAAGAAAAGAAAAGAAAAGAAAAGAAAAGAAAAGAAAAGAAAAGAAAAGGAGAAAGAAAGAGAAAAAGAGAGAGAGAAAAGGAGAGAAAGAAAGAAAGAAAGAGAAAGAGAAAGGCAAAAAGAAAAGAAAAAAGAAAAGAAAAGAAAAGAAAAGAAAAGAAAAGAAAAGAAAAGAAAAGAAAAGAAAAGAAAAGAAAAGAAAAGAAAGGAGCCTCCACATAAAACCAGACCTCATGTCCTGCTCCTGTAATTGCCTGTGAGCAGAGATAGCAAATAAAAATTCTTCAAGGCTTCTTATTTCATTTTTCAGAGCACGGCTTTCTGCAGACCTCTGGCCCGAAACACAGGCTGATAAAGGTTTCTTTGGGGTATACAGAGAGGACCACAATGGCTTCATCATCCCTTGAGAGCATGGTAACCCCAGTCCTTTCTTTTCTCAAGGAAGGGAGTAGGATGGATTAGTGCTGGGAGTTTTACTGCCACGGGCACTGGCTGTGTGCAGAGAACATGACAGATCTGTGCAGGGGAAGGCTGGTTTCAGTTCCTGGGCCTTGGCAATTAAAGGCAGCAGCAAAACCCCTGCAGCCCTTCCAGGCCCCTCCATGTGCTCCTCCATCCATGGACTGGCCAGATGTAAAAGAGGGTGTGAAGGAGGCACTGAAGGGGCAGGACTGAAAGACATCACTGTAGAAAACTCCAGAAAATGCCCAGAGCTTTATGAAAGCAGCCAGGGGTGGACTGGCACTGGCTGCTCCCTGTAGAGCACAGCAGGGCCCTGGAGCTCAGGGGTCACTGCTGGAGCAGCTGAGGTGAGACAGCCACAAAGAGAATGGTTTCAAAGCCCAGTAGGGGAAATGCAGATTCCTACAGCCAATCCTTTGGGATACTGCCCTGGGAGTGAGCCCAGCCCTGGCAGAAAGGATGGGTGCCCAAAATGCAACTGAGGAGGAGCCTGTGAAGGCTCCTGAGCATCAGATTTGGTGTCTCCAGGTGAGGAAATCCCCAGGAGCTGCTGTGGGGCAGACCTCCCTCCCTCCCTGGATGGGAAACAGAGTCTCATCCACCGGGCTCACAGCCACTCCTGCCCAAATATTTGCATTTGGGGTGTGGGCACCTGCCAGCCAAATTCGGCTTGGCCTGAGCAGCTCTCTGTGGTGGCCAAACAGCCCCAGGAGCTGGAGCTGGCTCACCATCTGTCTGAGCTGGTGGCAGGGCTGTGCTGCCAGCACCGAAGGGAGCTGAGCTTTGTGCCTGCAACACAGGGTGGAAGAGGGCTGTGTCCCCCCAGGCAGCTGTGCCAGGCCAGGGGACAACAGGGACACCCTGTGTGTGTCCCCAGGCAGCAGGGACACCCTGTGTGTGTCCCCAGGCAGCTGTGCCAGGCCATGGAGCAGCAGGGACACCCTGTGTGTGTCCCCAGGCAGCAGGGACACCCTGTGTGTGTCCCCAGGCAGGTGTGCCAGGCCAGGGACAGCAGGGACACCCTGTGTGTGTCCCCCAGGCAGCTGTGCCAGGCCTTGGGCAGCAGGGACACCCTGTTTGTCCCCCCCCAGGCAGCTGTGCCAGGCCAGGGGACAGCAGGGACACCCTGTGCCACCAGCTTTAGCCCAGGCAGAGAGGCAGCAGCCCCTGGCAGAGCTGCTGGCCCCGGCCATGGGACAGCAGGGGGCTGGGGGGATGCCAGGCTGGACATGGAGAGCAGTCCTGCATTCCAGTTTGGAAGGAAAGCACTGAGCCCAGGCCAGTTTTCCAGCCCATTTGGTTTCTCTGTGGCTTGATGGGGACATTGGATGGCAGGCATCAAGTGCTAAGCTTGGACATCTGATGCCTGTGTGGAGAGGCTGGTGATGAGCAGCTCTCAGGCACGGACACAGGATTTGGTGTTTTGTGTGGGCTTGGCAGATAAAATGATGGCAGATAATTGAAGATTATCAGCCAGTCCTCACCTTCAGTGGGCTTCCAAGAATATTACAGGTCTGTGTAGGGGAAGACTGGTTTCTCACCAAAACAGAAACCTCTCACTTAGACATGGTGCACCCTCCCTCCCAGCCTTCCTCTGCTCTGCTTGCTTAGCAGGGACACTCTTCAGGAAAGCCTGAAGCACAAGTTTTGACCCTCTCCAGTAATTTCTTGTCTGTCTTGAACTCAGCAGCTCCTTAGCAAGACCAAGGAGAAAAAAAAAAAAAAAAAAAAAACAACAACAAAAAAAAAAAAAAAAAAAAAAAAAAAAAAAAAAACCCACAAAAAAACCAAAACCCAAGGGTCAATTTGAAGTGGAAGAAATGAATGAAAAGGCGGCTGGGCCCAGCAATATTAATAAAAAATATAAATATTTAGGCCATTAAATATGAAAGCAGCCAGGGATGACCATTAGCAGACCTGACTGTGGCTGTGGAGAGGAGTTTCCCTGCAGGACAAACAGGGCCACTGCTCCCTGCAGGAGGTCGTGGTCCAGTCCTTCCCCAGCCCTGGGCTTGAGACAGAATTTGATTTGTGGGCTGCAGCAGCCAGGGAATAAAAAGCTTCTGCAGCCAGGCTGTGCCTTGCTGAGCTCCAGGTGGGCCATTCCCTGTGGCTGCACATCCCCAGGGTGCTGGGGAGCATCCCAGGGAGCAGAGCAAGGACTCTGCTCAGCCCCAGGACCTGCCTGCTCCCAGCAATTGCACTTTAAACAAGGTATGTTTTTCCCCTACACTTGCTTGTTCATTGACTAGATTTCAAATAAGATCACCACAGGTCTTAAGCAGAGTTTCCTAAATTAATCTCCTGAACATAATCATCAGAGAAAGCCTTGTTTCTGCAAGGCTGTACCTTACCCTCGTTAGGAGGTGAGTGGCAGCAGCTGTCACCGAATAATCGTTCTCATTAACTCATCTTTGTACCTTGCCTTTGCCTGATGAAACCCTCTCTCCAAAACACAGCCTTGAGGGCTGCTCAAAAACAAAGCAGACAAACAGGGAGAGACAAAGCCAGGGAAGCTGGAAACTCATCCACCTCCTCCTCCCATCGAGAGAATTTAGAGGGAGAATATGCCCCAGCTCCTGTTCCCTGCTGGGCCTGGGGGGAGGGACTGTGCCAGCTGCACCAGCCCCTGGGGCATGGCCCAGGTATTTCCCATCCCTTCCTCCTTCCCCCTGCTGCCAGTGACTCCAGCAGGGACCTCATCACCACTGCCCCTGCACTGGCCTGGCTTCCAGCCCCTGGTGAAAAGCTGCCTGCATCACCTGGGTGAGGCTGTTTAAGATTAACAACGACACAGACTCTGAGGTCAGAAGGCTGAAATTACTCCAATCAATTATTTATTCCCTGGGAATTTCTTCCCTTTATGCTGTTTTACAAAGAACCCACCCAAAGGGGTGGAAGAAAGACAAACTTCTTCAACTACATTGGTCAAGTCAGAGGAACATCAAGAAGAAGTCCCTCCTAGGGAAAGGAATGCAAACAAAGGTTACAGCTAGGAAAACGTGTCTCTTGTTGGCAGAACAGTGCCTGGGAAAGAGTCTCAGAGAAACCAAAACATCACAGCACGAACCATGGCTACACCTGGGGTTGCTTTCTCATAAATCTAATGTGAGATTCATTTGCAGGCTATGCTGTCCTGTGATGATTTTTGCAGTCCCAGGACCCCAAGCCAGGACACCCTCAGACTCTGCTCCCAGCTGTGGGTCAGCAGGTCAGGGCTGTAGCCTTGTCTCTGGTACTGGTTTCAGTGGCATCAGTGATGTGGGATCCCAAGGTTCCTTCTGCAGAGACCATGCTTAGAGATGCCACCAAGTGAGCAACCAGGAGAAAATAACTTCAACTCAAGGGTTTTGGGCTCAGATCTCAAAGATATTTCCTGGATCCAGGTTTTTAGCATACTCCATGTGGCACTGGGGTCTGTCATGCAGCTGGGACCTCTCCCTGCCCCTGTGCCTCCACTTCAGAAGAGCCTTTCTTTGCCTCCTGCCATCCCCAAACCCTGAGGTCCTCCAAGCCCAGTGAGCAAAGGAGGGAATTGCATTGATGCCTTAAAGAACCTAGAAATGAAACAACACACTTTCAAGGTATGATTGGTACAGGAGGTAATATAAAGGTTGGTCTTTATTGGAGGCCTCCAGGGGCAGAGATGGAAAATGTCCACAATGTGCCCACCCCCCTGCCACGGGGTGAATACAATTTTATAACAAATTAGAGCAAATCATTGTTATTAATTACAGCAAATTAACATAATTGATCAAAATCACTAATTAACAGCACAAGTGGTGATGCAATTCTCTCCCCCCACCAGTTCAAGCCCCTTCTAAATCCTCCCCCCCTCAGATGGGACTAAACTTTGTTGGTGAAAATGTGTCTCCAAGAGCTATTCTTCATCCTTGGTTCCCAGACAGAACCAAGGCAGGATAGGGGCTCTGGAATGTGTTTTGTCTTTCTGCTTAGGAAAAAGGTAGGGAAAAGTACTGGGAAAACTAGCCACAGGTACAACAGTGGGCTACAGAGCTGCAAATGTATGTGTAAAGAATACAGAGAGGATATAAAAGATAAGAGGCAAAAAAAAATCATTCAGCACCAGCATGTGGTCCACATTCATCTCTGCCCCAAACCAGAGAAATACTCAAAAAAGCAGCTGCAGAGAGAGACCAGGGCAGGCAGGAGGAGTCCTTCCCCTGAGGAAGGCTCCAGGGCTCCAGGCAGGGAAGGTGAGCAAGTGATGAAGGAGATGTGGTCATAAGAGAGGATGGAGAGAGCAGAGGGCTCAGGGTGCTGGACCCTGTGGGGAACAGCACTGGGACAGCAGCTGGGAGGTGCTGGTGGCTGCCCCTCTCTGCCAGTCCTCAGCTCTTCAGAGAAACAAGATTCCTGGGAGCCCTTGATGACCTGGAGAGCTCTCTGCCTCCTTTGCACAGCATTTCTCCAGGACGCTGACCAGTTGTGACTTTTATTTGACCAATGGTCTGGTGCTGACGAGCAGCATACGGCCGGGGCTGGAGCAGCAGCAGGAGCCATCGATTATCCCTAATTGCCTGCAACAGCTGAAGCTGACCTCCAGAGAACACAGCCATGAATCTTCACACCATGCAGTGAGTGCCCTGTGGATTTACTTTCTAAAGCTCCACCAACCCTCTGCTGCTGTTGCAAGAGAAGAAGAAGAAGAAGAAGGGCCAGAAGGATCTGCTGTGCAAAGTCCTGGTTTACAGGAGTCTCCCAGCCACACCTGGCCTTTCAGGCAGGTTTTCCCTTGCAAGGTGTTCACAGCTGATGGATAAGAGGGAGAGCAGACAGATGGACGTGGAACAGCAATGTTTCCTGTAGCTGCCTCTGGAGAAAGTAAATCTTCTCTGTTAGACCAGGAACATCATTAAAGAGTGCTATAGGAACCTAGTTTGTGTTTTTGTTATTGGTTTTTTTTTGGTGGTGTTGAGGTCTTTATAACTCAGCTTGGGTGAAGGTAGAACAGCTTCCAAAAAGGCATGAGAAGCTGAAGAGGAAGATCTGGGTTGTTAAGGGGAAAGTGCCCTACGAACCTTGCAGTGCTCCATCACTGAGGCAGCAGGGACCAGCTGAGCTGGAAGCAAATGCCACTTCCAGAGTGACCTGAGGGATCCCAAAGCTCTTGCTGCCCTTGAAGCAGGGTGCTGTGCTCCTGCCAGGACAGAGGGAGGTGGCTCATCATCTGCCTTTCCCTGCCTCACCCTCAGTGTGGCTGGAGTGCTGCCCATCACTCCCATCACTGTGGCTCTGGGGCTGTATGGAGAGGGATGAGGAATCAGATCTGTAGGGTCTTTCTCTGTGCTTTCCACTGCTGCAGTGCCACTAGTCACCAAGCACATGTTGCTGATCTGGGAGGATTCCTCTCAGATGCTTGGTCACACTGAATCAGCAAGGCTGTGTTGATAAGCACCCACTGCAGGCTGGCCCCTCCTGCAGACTCTTGCTTGTGCTCAGCACCAGCTGAGAACCCAGACACAAATTAAAAAGAGAAGGAAAACCCCACCAAATGAAAAAAAAGCTGTGCTACCTGAGAGCAGCTCTGTGAGTATCAGCCAGTTTCTTCGTGGGCAAAGCCAGAAGCCCAGCCAGGGTTGGTTTGACTGGTTCAGCAGCTCCAGAGAAGAGCCAGGGTGTTTGTTTGTGTCACTTAGAACCTGGGAGAGGCATCTCACAGGGCTGCCAGGGCCAGGACAGCGGGTGACAGGAGGGGACAGTGTCTTGGTAGGGGACAAACCAGCATCCTAGCTGCAGCTTGAGCAGGACAGTCCCTCTGGGAGCTGTGTGTGCAAGTGGCTCCCTCACTGCTGCACTGCTGTGTCTTGATGTCCATCTCTCCTCTGCTCTGTAGCCCTGCTTGGTGCCTGCTTGCTGAAACTCTTTCCCCAGAGAGTTTTCTGTCAACAAGAGACACGTTTTCCTGACTGTAACCTTTGTTTACATTCCTTTCCCTAGGAGGGACTTGTTCTTGATGTCCCTCTGCTCTGACCAATGTGATTGAAGAAGTTTGTCTTTCTTTCACCCATTGAGTTGTTCTCTATAGAAAAGCATAAAAGGGAAGAAATTGCCAAAAATAAACAGTCAACAACCTTCTGAAGTCAGAGTCTGTGTCACTGTAGTCTTTAACAGCATCACTGCTCTTTCTTGGGGCAGCAGCAGACCCCATGGAATGAGAGAGAGCAGCTCTGGCTGTGTCAGTGCACTGACAAAAAACATCTCCTGAGGAGGGGAGGCAAGGCTCCCAGGGCACTGCTGGCTTTGCTCCTGGGCAGAGCCAGCTCCTGCCTGGCAGCTCCATCGTTTGCCAGCTGCAGAGGGCTGGGGAAGGGAGAGGAGATGCAGAGTGACAGGTCCACCCTCTGGGTGGCATCTGCAGAAAAAAAAGGCCACCACAGGCAAGGCAAGGAAACCTTGGGGTGACCTGCAGTGCTGGAGGGCTCTTCTTGTGGCAGGAGGTCACCTCCCCAGCCTCTCTCAGCTTGGGCTGCCCCACAGGTTGCCTCAAGACACGTGTGGAAATGTTAGGGGGTGATTTTATTGGCCACTGAAGCGGTGTTTCATCTGATGTGCCCTGTGGAGGTGCCTGCTCACTCCTGCATGCCCAGGGTGCCTGTTCCCACTGCAGCTCAGCAGGGCCCAAAGCTGCCCTGTTTTCCATGGTCTCTGCTGCAGCAGCCTCGCTGCTGGGCTGCCTTCCTGCCCCTCCTGAGCTCACCCTCCTCCCTGACTCAGCACCCCTCACAGCCCTGCCCATCCTGAGCCAGGCTGGTGTAGCTCAGCACGGGCAGGATCTGCAGGATCCAAGGGCTAAATCCTCCCTGGCTTTTGGAATCCAGCTCCAGAGCCCTTTCCCACCATCCCTGCAGTGCTGCACAGTGAGTGGTGCACAGAGGATGATCACAATCCCCTTTGAGATGAAGGGACTGTCACCCTCAAAAGGCCTGTCCAAGTCTTGGGTTCTTCTGCAAACTACCCCATTCCAGAAGTTTCTGCAGTGGCTGCTGCTTATGGGTTTTGTTTTTTGTATTTTTTTGTTTGTTTGTTTTGGTTGCTGGGTTTTTTTGTGTTTTTTTTGTGGGTTTTTTTATTTTTTTTTTTTTCCCACGGGTTTATACAGACTTCCTATTATAAAAATAAATTCAGCTGGGGGCTTCTGGGCTACATCCTTCAAGTGGTTGTTATTTTACTTCTTCCACCTGGGATTTCTGGAAGAATGCAGTATTTAGCACACATTTAAAATACAAGGAAGTGCAGGAAACATTGCAACCTTTTCCAACTCTGTTTCATTAACCTCTTTGCTCTCTGAAAGACTGGCAGCCTCATAAGAGAGCAGATTTTTCCAATACAGGGTCCTGTTGTCATGCCTGTCAGGAAGCCCTGCCAAAATTCAGAGGCTGACTGCTTTTACGTTTAATGGCTTAAATATATTTTTATTTATACAAATATTTTTATAAAAAAATTTAAAACTTATATTTTTATCAATATTGGTGGGCCCAGCCACCTTTTCATTCATTTCTTTCACTTCCAATTGACCCTTGGGGTTGTTTTTTTTCTCCTTGATCTTGCTAAGGAGCTGTTGAGTTCAAGACAGACAAGAAACCACTGGAGAGGGTCAAAACTTGTGCTGCAGGCTTTCCTGAAGAGTGTCCCTGCTAAGCAAGCAGAGCAGAGCAGAGGAAGGCTGGAGGGGAGGGTGCAGCATGTCTAAGTGAGAGGTTTGTGTTTTGGTGGGGATGGAAACCCACTGAAGGTGAGGACTGATTGATAATCTTCAATTATCTGCCATCTTTTTATCTGCCAAACCCATATAAAACACCAAACACAGCAGCCTTGGCTGAAACCATTGGTCCTGGAAGCAATTATTAATCCTTAATCACCTGCAGCATGCCATGAGCCTCAAAACTGCTTCCATTCTTGGAGGGGGCTGAGCCAGCCCCAGGCTGTGCCCTGATGGATTTGGGAAGACTGGGCCTCACAGAGGAGTTAAAAGGGAAACATTGATGTGCTGGTTTGAAAGCAAAACCAGTGAGACTTCAAGTCAGAGATACAATTTAATAGGAGAGGAGGAAAAAAAGGTAAAATAAAATAAATGGAATAATACGACCTAACACCCTGTTGGTTAAGGTGGTGGTAGCAGCCCAGTTAAGTCCTCCTGGAGTGGCAGATGTGGTTCTGTTGGAGCAGAGATGATCCTGTAGAAAAGGGTCCATTGATGGTGAGAAGGGTCCAGTCTTCCTCCAGGAATCTGGTGGAACCAGATATCCTGTGCTCTTGCATCTCAGTTTTTATCCAGTTGGGAATGGTTGGCTCCCCCCACTGCGTGGAGCATCTCCCAATGGAATATGTCATGCCCTTAGTGAGCCTTCATGGCCCATTAGCAGAAAATATCCCCCTGGAGAGAGGATGGGTGGTGAAAGAGATAAGGAACACTGCCCCACCTGGTTTGAACAGCTGGCTCATTATCAGAAGGCATCTGCCCCCCTCCTCCCAGAGTTACAAGAGATAAAGAAAAACATCTCCCCAACTGCTTTTAACAGATGAAATAGAATACACATCTTTGGTTCCATAACCCAAGACAATTGATAACCCAAACTATTCTGGGGAGCAGCAAAACGGGTGCAGCCACTCCCTCCCCGTGCTGTGAGTTGGCAAGGGGTGGGGTGGGGGGTGATGCCCAGGCTCTGAGCTCACTCTGGGCTGGGAAAGTGCAAAGTTTGGCTTCCCCTGCTCGTGCCCACTGCTCTGCTCCTCACACATGTGGGATGGCTCTGCTGCTGCCTCTCCCAGGGGTTCACCCACACACAGCTTGGCACGTACTCTCCGAGACAGAGGGGAGGGTGGAGGAGCAGGGGGAGGTGAGAGGAGGGGAGGTTGAGAAGTTTTCCAATTCGGAAAATTATTCCAAACCTAAAAAAAAAAAAAAAAAATGGAAAGCTAAAATTCCCCCACTGGGAAACCCCTTGGAGGATATCAGAAAAACGAGGCTGAGTAGTTTTCTTTGGATCCAGTGGAATTTAACACAGATTTGTCATCTAGCTGTCAAACCCACTAGAAATGTCTCACTCTCTATTAATAGTTTCATAGATTTTAGAGATTTTCCAGCTCAAAAGACCATTCTGTTCATCTCTTCTTGCATAAAATTTGCTATTCCTGTATTAAGCCCTTCCGCCCTGGTCAAACATAAGCTTATCTTTCCAAAAGATCTCCACTGAGATTTCAACACTCTCCAGGCACAGAGAATTCATCCTCTACCTGGTGAATTCTTGCAGAGGCTAATTGCTCCCACAATTAACCATGTCTCTCTCTGAACACATCCAGCCTTCCAGCCTCTGCCTTTGATCCTGCAGGGGTTCAGTTGGGTTAAAGAGCTCTTAATCATCAGGTTCACCCTCCAGGGACTCGTTCAGCTCAGCAGCTCTTAGTCTGTGGCCTGCTGACCTGTGGGACTTCCCTCAAGGTTGCAGCAAGGAACCTGGGAGTGTCAGGAGGCTTCAATCAATTGTGCACGGGTCACAACCAGAAAAAACAGCAGAGGAAAGAGCTGGAGCTGTTGATTGCTGGGTGTTTGGAGAACGAAAAGTGGGCTGCAGTGGTTGCAGTGTGTGCACCCATGTGTGGGAAGGTGTGGGAGCGTCGGGGAGCTGCAGGAGGAGGTGATGCAGGGCTGGGGGGCTCCTCCTTGCTGTTTTCCAGAGAACAAGATGCAGAGAGCTGTGCCAGAGCTCATAACTAAGGGGCAATAAAACCTTCCCTCTGCTGCCACGGCTTCTCCAGGGGGCTTGTTACAGCTGCATCCCAGGAAGCTGATTTAGAGGTGTTATTGGGACTGGGATGTTTTTATGAGGCGCTGCTTTCACACACACACCTCACTGCCTGGGAAGCCCAAGCTGCCTTAATTAAAGTCCTGGAGGGACCCAGCTACAGTCACTGGGCTAACCAACACCCATGATGTTACAAATGCGAATAAAATGAACAACAAATTTAAAATTTAGCAGCAGTTTTAATAAAAATTGAACATAAAATTGCAAAAAGTTGGCAATAATTATTTAAATTCGGTTTAAGGTTCTGATAAGGCAGAAACAAAACCGATTGGGGTATGGGGAGGGCTTCTCACCCCACCTCACCTATAAAACAAAACAATTCAGATTACACTTCTATACTATCTGCTAATGCATATTCATCAATGTTTCCTGTAAGTCTCCTCCTATTTTCCAATTTTAAAAATCTACATCACCATACTTCACTTCACTTGTTGCCAGGGGATCTTCTTCTTCTTTTGGTGGTCTCACCAAAAGAAGGCTCACAGTCTTCCTTGTTGTCCTTTAAAAAACCTCTCTTATTACATGTGCATATTAAACTTGTATTATGTAGGCGAATACCAAGTTTGAACATTAAGGCAATAAATCTCATATAATTCACAATTTTTCCTAGAGTTCCCCCAACTCTCTCCATCTTACAGATAAATTTAGCTAGTCTTATCTAAATTTCCCCCTGTATCTCATGAACATCTGCAGGAGGATGCAGGAGGATGCAGGAGGATGCAGGAGGATGCCCTCCCTCTCCTTTTTGGCACTACCTTTATTACTATTTTATTCTTTTAAAATATTGATTATTGTTTCAATTTTATCAGCATGGATCATTTACCACAATGACCCAGCTCCCACAGTGGGATTGGTGCTGGTCTGGGAGCCCCTGTGTGCCCAGCTCTGCCCTGAGGGGCCCAAGGGCAGGGCTGGTGCCTGTGGAGGGGAAGAGAATTCTGCACGTTTGTAGTGCAGAATTATTTTTCAGGCCCCATCTTCTCCAAGGCCCTGGAGCACTGAGCTGGTTCTCCCTGGGGATAATCTGTCAGGAGACAAATCTCTCTCCTGCACCGGCCTGCCTTGCACAGCAATTGTCCTTGGAGAATAAATGGTTTGGATGGATGACTCCAAGCAAAAGTGAGGCCCAAGAGTAAATGAATTCAGCTATGGGCTGGAGTGGAGCTGCTCAGCCTTTTGGTTTGATGTAGCAGCTGTATTTCCTCCAGATTAAAACATTTTCCACTCTCGGCCATACCTCTACCTGTTCTGCCAGAAATCTGAGCATGGCCTGTAATTAATACATGTTAACTAAATCTAACTAAATCTAACTAAATTGAATTAAATTTCTTGAGACAAGCAGCCCGGGCAGACATGGCCCATGAGCAGCTGGTGACAGAAATCTGTGTTTTCCAAAAGGAGAAGCAAACCTAATCTGTCCTTTCTGATGGAGGACTTCACAAATTGCACCATTTCCAAATGCTCTTTAGTCATTAACCCTAATTACCGGTTCTAAGTACACAAAATTCACATTTGCAACTGGGAGAGCAGGAAATTTTCGATTTTTAAATAAATACACAGATATGCCAATTTTACCAGCTCTTCTTCTCCCCACTGAAAGCCGTGTGATCTGAAAGGCACAAAGTCCAAGAGGGCTTGGTGTGTGTGGCACGATGGCTTCTATCTGTCAAGCAGGTGTGAGCTGCAGAGCTTGGCTTCAGTAATGAAGCATCTCCTTAGGGTTTATTAGGTGTGGGAGTCCAGGGCATTCCTTTGGATACCCTGGACAAACAGAAACCTGTACAGGGGGGTTTAAAACCTGTACAGGGGGGTCTGGGATTTGTACAGGGGGGTTGTAGACCCTGGCATGGGCCCCAGACAGGCAAGAGCCTCGACTGCAGTCCATGGGAAAAGCTACCAACACTAAGAGAGGAATTGCAAGCCCTCAAAGGTAATAAAAAGTAGTAACATTTTCACATTTGGGGTTCTAGAATAGGAATGACCAGAGACAAGATGGAGGATTCTGGGCAGTGCCTTGGGGTCTTCTCCTTCTTCTTCATCTCCACCTTGTGCAGTGATGATGGCACCAAGCAGCTTTAGAGGGATTGGGTTGGAGTAGAAGACGCCTGTTTAGGGTATAGATATTGGTTTGTAATTGTAAATAATGTACATGCAATTATCTGTATAAAAGATGATGAGCCTTGGTCAGGGGGCAGTCATCACCTGTTGCCCCCAGGTGCTGTCCAGACCTTGGCAGAGCTCAGAGAAAAAGAATTGTGATAAGATAAAATAAATAAGAGAAACAACCTTGAAAACGAACATCTGAAGACTCCTCGTTGTTTCTGCAGTCAGCTCGGAGCTTTCTGGAGGACAAAGGGCAGAGACCACCCTGGTCTGGGGTGAGCAGAGACCCCGAGAATTAGGAGCAGGTTGGAGGTGATGTGATAATGGTCTGGAAGTGCCTGCATCCAGGGGCAGCTTCAGAGAGGCTCTTTAATCTCTCAGGCAAGAGCAGCATGAGAGTTAGCCAGGATAAAAAGGCCAAGGGTGAGGCACCCAGCGTGGGTTCAATTACCCAGGGGAGCAGCTCCCCAAGGGTGCTGTGTGCTGCTTTCAGCCAGGCTGATTTGGGAGGAGTGACGCAGAGGCAGGGCTGGGATCCTGCAGGGAGCCCCAGGAAGCACACGACACAAAGAAATGACACCCACATGCTGAGATGTCTAAGGCAGAAAAGAGGCATTTATTTACAAACTTCAGCATTTATAGAATTCCAGCAGTGACCATGGATTGGGGGAAGAAAATCTTCCTCTTCAACCACACTGAGCAACCCAACAGTCCATCCACAGTCTCCTCCTTATGAGAAGAATGCAAACATGGTTAGATGGTTACAATGACAAGAAAAGTTGTTTAAGTAAAATCTGTCTGACTCCATTGCAAAAGGTAAACACAGAAGGCTGAAATAGAACTTGAGAAAAACTTCTTAGAGAGACAGAGAACAGCAAAAAGCCAGACAACACCCCAGGAAGCAGCTGCGGGTGCTTGCCCCCACTGAGCCACCAGGGCAGAGCAGCGTTCATCCCAGTGCTCATCTGGGAGCTCATCTCCATCCCCAGCCTTCCAGGTGGCACTGGCACGCTGGATATTTGCCCCAGGGTTCTGGACAATGTCTTTATTTTCAGCTCACCGGGTGATGTGTGGTTCACACAGCGGCTCCTGGGAATTTATGATAGCCTGGGAAGAGCTGGTGAGTCAGGAGGCAGGCAGTCATTAATTCCCAGTAATGCCTCAGACTGAGTTCATTACTGTTATCAGAAGATGAAATGATGTGAAAAGTAGATTTATTTATTTTTCTGAGGCTGATGCAGTTTGCTTTTGGAAGGCACTGTGCTCTGGGGAAAAGCAGCGCCGGTGCCTTGGCAAGAGAGGAGCCTGAATCCTCTTGCAGCAGTTTGTTCAACCCAGAAATGTTTGCTGTGTGTTTGAAACAAGAGGTTGCATCAAGGTCACTCCACTGAGACTCAGCATTGCCATCCCTTTGAAAGGAGAGCTCTTGCTCTCCCTGTCCTCAGAGATCTTTTTTTTTGCTCCCCTCCTCATGGAAAGGGCAGGGCTCGACAGCTCTGGCAGGAGGGATAAAAGGTTTTCAGAATGGGCACTCTTACAAAGTGTCCTGCTGTAAAGAACTGCTATAAAGAAACTGAATCTGTTCCAGGAAGTCTCTCTTTCTCACACACTCCCTCCAGGTCCAGCCCTTGCCTCTGCTTTGATGCCAGGAGGGGACTTTGTGGCCGCAGAGGTGATTCAGGTCTGTTCTTCCAGCACCAGACCCTCAGGGCGCCGAGGAGGAAATGGTGAACTAATCCATTTGAAAATCTTTTAGCAGCTTACATTAACATTAATCTGGCAGTTGCCATAAAACCTTCAGGAGCTGTCCTTGCTGACTGCTTCCCTTCTCTTTTTTAACCTCACAGGGAGGATGCAGGGACGGTGAGACCAGCGCTGTGTCCCACTGCCCTCCCAACCCAAGCAGGGCTGGCAGCTCAGTTTAACCCCTCTGCTCCCTGTGCTGTCCCACTGGGCTCAGGAAGTCAACCTTGGGTCAGATTTCATTACATTCCAGCAACCTAAGAGTATGTCATGGTCACCCCGGGGAAGATGAAAAAGGAAAGATTTATAAACCTGACTGCTTAGGTTTTGAGAATATGAAGCCTGTAAGTGAAATAGAATTGAAAGCAAGTTTTGATGTCTAAAGTTACTGGACAGCTGAAAAACAACAGTGTGGCTGGCTGAAG
This sequence comes from Phylloscopus trochilus trochilus, assembly GCA_016584745.2. Classification (NCBI taxonomy): domain Eukaryota; kingdom Metazoa; phylum Chordata; class Aves; order Passeriformes; family Phylloscopidae; genus Phylloscopus; species Phylloscopus trochilus. The sequence goes on from WQNJ02000046.1 coordinate 6,114,659, forward strand.
GTAAATCCCCTTTTGATTAAACAATGCCCTTCTCCTCACCAAGAGTGCAAGGCTCAGAGCAGACCCTACCAGCCTGGCAGGAGGGGTCCAAAGAGTCGTTTTTAGGGTTTAAAATATAACACAATGTGGTAATGTAATGATTCTTATAGGCTGTGTGTAGATGCTGTAGGATTTGTATGTTGTACTGGATTGGTTGGTGTCAGTTAGAATGTTCAGTGTAGGAGAAGATTTAATGGATTGTAACAGGAACTTTGCTCTCTTACTGCTCTTACTGCTCTTACTTCTCTTCAGCTCCACTCTTACTTCACTCTCTTGCTCTTGCTCTCTTCTTCTCCCTCTCAGGCCTGCTCCAAGCTGCAGCTGGCAGCTCTCAGCAGGGCCCCTTCACCCAGGCCCTGTGCAATAAACCCCTGCTCCAAAACCAGCTTTGACTCCAGAGATCTCCCATCACCATCCTCCCCTGCTCCTACAGATTGGTGCCCAATTGTGTTTCATTTCCTGATCAGTGCTCTGCTGATGCCACAAGCAGCCTGGGATGGACTGAACTCAGGGTAGCAGTGCTGTTGCTCTTATGGTGACAGGGGCCCTGGATTAATTCAAACCCTGCCAGCACTGAAGGAGACACAAAAGCACCCATCCACGCTGCAGGCTGAGCAAATAAAGAAACTGATTGCTGGAAAGTTTTATGGGGATAATAAACACCACCATAATGAATGGCCATGAATATTTCATGTTGGGTGTAGTGCTGATAGGATGTGCCACGGAGGAGCGATGGGGTTTTTCCACATTTGGATGCAAATGGGGAATGTGTTCTATATTTTGCAGGTTTCTCCCCAGACACGTTGTGTTTTCTGAAAATCAGATTGACTGGGAGCGTTTGATATGAGGAACAACTTCAGGGCTCTGGTTGGAGTCAAAGAAAAGCACAGGCAGTATCAGAGGATTGTCGGTGCTGAAGATGAAAAAAAGCCCACGCAGATCAAGCAGCCCCTAAACGTCGGGGGAAGGGAGGTGGGAGTTACCAAAGGCAAATCACACTCTGTGCTATCCTTGGAGCTGGGAGCTGAGCTCCCCACCCAGAAACAGCAGCCCCTCTGGGCTGGGGGCAGCACAGCCCCTGGGAGAGGAGATCAGCCTGAGGGGCCAGGTTCTCCTTCCTCACTCCCTGCTTGGGGCCAGAGGTCTGAGCTTTCCAGGGGCAAAGAATCCCCTTTCTGGAGGGGACCAGGGAGGGTTGGAGCTCCACCTGAACTTGCATAGGAGGGTTGTTTGTTGTTTTTTTTAATAGAACCTTTTGTTCAAAGGCATGGACAGATACCTGGACAGATGCCTCCAGCTGATGAGGCTCCTCTGCAGGGACACTGAGCCCACAGGGACCTGCTGTGCCAGCCCCACACTTTGTCCCACAGCCAGAGGAAACTGGGTTTCTTGGGGTTTGTTTCCTGCTCTCTGCTGGCACATGCTTCTCTGCCTGAGCAGGTCCAGGGCACAGAGCTGGCACTGGCTAGCCAAACATCTGTGTGCCATCACACACAGGAAAGTGCTGGCAGCTGCCACGGCCAAGCACCAGCCTGTGCCTGCATGAGACAGCACTGGGAGCACTGATAACCCCCTGTACTCTAACTGCATCTCCCTCAGCCTTTGCTGACACACCCTGGCCTGCTGCTCTCCACAAGCATCTTTCATACTTGTTCTGCCTCCCTCTCTTGTAATGAATTCTGTCATGTCCCCAGACATCTGTTGGAATGCAGTGCACGTTGCATATTCACAGGTTTGGATGGTGCAGGGACGGTTTCTAACAAGCCACCTGCCTCCTGTCCTGTTTGGCACAGGTGGCAGAGCCAGGGTGTGAAAGGAGAGGTGGGACTAGAGGAAAGCAGCCTTTGCAGGTGCCTGGCTGGGCAGAGGAACAGGTATGGAGCTGGAGGAGACAGCCTGCAGGCTCAGATCCATCAGCCATGGGATAAACTCGGCTGTTTTCACCCCATTGCTGCAGCTCTCTGCTTCTGTTTTCCCATGCCCGAGGCAGAGTGAGGAGCACATCCATACTCCTGTGAGAAACACTGCTGAGGGGGACCTGCACCTCAAAACAAACCCAACAAATTACCAGCTACTGCCCCTTCCAGAGCTGGTGTGTCACTCAGCATGGGCTGGGAGCCATCCCTCCTCACACCTGTGTCCTTCTGGGGACATCAGTCCAGACCAGCAGGGACTATCTCTCCTGTCTGCTTGTGAACCCAGAGTGTTCCCTTTGGATTCCTCACTTTGTTCCTCCTCCTGGTGCAGCTGAGCTGGTGGCACCAGTGGCACTCGCCCTGGTTCCTTGTTCCCAGAGTGGTTGCTCTGTTTTTGCCCTCTGTGCTGCATTGCTGGGCTGGATGACCAGAGCCTCATTACTTCCAGGCTTTTCAAGGGCTTGTCCAAATTTCCTGACCCCTGCAACCACGATCAGCCCCAAGCACTCTGCTTAGGACTCAGAATCCACACACAGATGGGGAAGCTGCTCTGCAGAGCTCTGTTTTCACCAACACACTGAGGAATAAACAGGCCACAGCCCCCAGATGTGTTTGACCAGCTGGCATCTCAGAGAGGCTCAGAGAGGTGGGCCCATCAAATGGAAAGTGCCTTTCCAAAACATTAAAAAAAAGGAAAAAAAATATAGGAAAAAATGCCCTTGTTTTAAAGTCTGCACCTGAGTGATGCTGTGAGCTAATTTTTCCCAAAATGGGTGTTGTCAGTTGATGAAAACTCTTCCACAAAGATGTTAAGCTCACTTTCTGGATCAGAAGTATTTCCTCTTGGAGAGTGCTGATGAGATTGTGCCTTGATCAGCCAAAGTGGGGCTGATTTGAATGTGCTTTACTACAAAGCAGTCATTCCATTTCTCCTTAGGATTCAAACAAACATTTCCTCCATATTTCAGCTGTGCTGAACTGGCTTTGCAAGGATCCCTCCAGGCATTTGCTTAGGAACTGGTGAAATTACCCTGCCTAATGGCCTCCAGAAGTTGAGTTACCCAAGCATAAACGGTGCCACGGAGATCCCAGGAGCTGTGTGAAGCAAATGGCACATTGGCTTCCCTGTCACTCTCAAGGTAGCAGCTGAAGCATAAACTGGGGATGGAAAAAAGAGCTGATTACACTCACACACACACCCCTTGTTGTTTTGTTTTGGGCTCTTTCTGTCCAATAATTCGACACTGCTTCTCCTGGAAGGTGCGTGGATGGGAGAAGCAGTGCTTGCCCGTTTGTTCCATCTGCTCTGTTGCCACCTCGGGGCAGGAGGGCTGGGGCTGCCTTCAGCAAGTGCCATCCTGAGTGACCAAGGGCAGTGGGCAGGGACCTGCAGTGTGTGCAAGCGTGGAGACCCTCCTGGCACCTCTTTGACTGCAGCACAAGAGCCTCAGGCTCCCTGCTTGCTGCAGAACAGGAGCAGGAATCAGCACGGCAGCCAGGAAGGATGAATCCCACTTCACTGCTCTGGGAGGTGTTTCCTTCTTGTGAAAATGGGTGGGATTGAACCCACAGATACTGCCTGTCGCTGTGGGACACGATCAATGAGACACGGACTCGTGGTTCAGAAGGCTGAAGCTCCGAAAAGGGGCTGGTTTATTCTCAGAAACTATTTTTATACCTTTTTACAATGTGCCCACCTAAGAGGTGGGATCCCTGGACCCATTGGCCACACCAAGGGTCAACAAGCAAAGTCCCTCCTCAGAAGAGGGAAAAGTGAAAAACAGAGAGTGACCTTGTTTACTGCTTCGATCCCTGGGAAAGAGTTTAAGAAAAATGCAAACATGAGAAACAGTGACTACAACTGCCCACATGAATGCCTGCCTTTGGAGTCCTCACTTTGTTCCTCCTTGTGGTGCTGCTGAGCTGGTGGCACCGGTGGCACTCGCCCTGGTTCCTTGTTCCCAGAGTTGATGCTGTTAAAGACTACAACCAGACTTTGACTCAGAAGGCTGACAATGACTCTGTTTATTTCCAGGAATTTCTTCCCTTTTATGCTGTTCTACAGAGAGCAACCCAATGGGTGGAAGAAAGACAAACTTCTTCAATCACATTGGTCAAGTCAGAGGGACATCCAGAAGAAGTCCCTCCTAGGGAAAGGAATGTAAACAAAGGTCACAGTTAGGAAAACGTGTCTCTTGTTAACAGAAAGCTCTCTGGGAAAAGAGTTTCAGAGAAACCAAAACATCTCAGGCACCAACCAGGGCTACACAGAGTGGTTACTCTGTTTTTGCCCTCTGTGCTGCATTGCTGGGCTGGGTGACCCAGAGCCTCCTTACTTCCAGGCTTTTCAAGGGCTTGTCCCACTATCCTGACCCCTGCAACGACGATCAGTGTCCAGCAACTGAAGAGAGGGGGTTTCCCTGGTTTGCATCATGAAGCCAATTTTATTGAACACACTGCTGCTTTATACACCTTCCAGGCATAAGCTAAAACAACCACAACCATATCCAGGTCTCTTAGGAACATTTCTTAACTCTGGGCTAGCACAGACTTGCACAGAGCCTGTACTGTACACACACAGACACCCTGCTCTCTCCTTCCTTCAGGGTCTTGCCTTGGCTTCCCAGGGCTTCTGGCCCTCTAGCACATTTACATCTGTGATGAGTTCAGCAGTAGAGTCCTGCCTTTTAGCTGCATTCCCACAGTGTTGCATTGCACTGAGTAGTTTTGCCATATTTGCACTGGGTGTTTTGGGTTATATATATATAAACCCACACAGAATGTTGTACAGCACTGCCTTTCCCAGGAAGCCCTGTGCCCCCCTCACCTGACACCCCCTGTGCCTCACCTGCCCTGGGTCAGCCCCCACTGACCCCTCACCTGACACCCCCTGTGCCTCACCTGCCCTGGGTCAGCCCCCACTGACCCCTCACCTGACACCCCCTGTGCCTCACCTGCCCTGGGTCAGCCCCCACTGACCCCTCACCTCCCCCTCCCCTTCCCAAAGGACACAAAACTGTCACAATAGGACACGAAATAAGGACACAGACTCGTTCTCAGAAGGCTGAAGATGACTCCAATCTGTACTCATTGCTCGAGACACTTCCCTTTATACTGTTTTACAAAGAACCCACCCAAGGGGTGGAAGAAAGACAAACTCCTTGGACCACATTGGTCGAGTCAGAGGGACATCAAACAAGGTCCCTGCTAGGGAGAGGAATGCAGAAAACCAGGATAGTTTTAGAAAAACACATCCCTTGTGGAGAGGATTGTGCCTGGGAAAATGTTTTAGAGAAATCAAAACATTGCAGGCACGAACCATGACTACACAAAACCACTCCCAGCCACCTGCTCGGCCTCTCACTCTTCTCAGGACTCCAAGGTGCAGGTCCTGCATTAAACTGTGGGACTGTTCCTGAGGCTAAGAGCTCCTTTTGTCTTGGTCCTGGCCTCAGTTTCCTCTCTGAGGATTCAGTGCCAGCCTGGCAGGGCACTCAGGGCTGTGGGAACTGAGGCACCACAGATGAGTCCCAGCCCCCCTGGTCAGGACTCAGCACTGCACTGGCAGTGTCTGCCTGTGACTCGGAGCTGCCTTGGGGCTGGGTGTGCTCGGGTTTCCTCTGCCAAGGTTGAGTTTAGCTGCCATGAAGTGCAGGGATGATGTCAGTGGGCAACGTCAGGGCTCTCAGGAGAGGAGGTGTGTGTCAGCCTCACTGCTGGGAGCTTTCACTGTCACACTGACAGTTACCTGGCAGATCACAGATCTGGCACGTGCTGTCACACACGTGAAGGAGCAAGCGTGCTGAAGTGTCATTAGAGCAAGGTCTGGCTGGCTGGGGGCTCCATCACCAAACATCTGTATCTTGCTGCTGCATTGGGTTACTCAAATCACCCTGAGTTATTGCAGATCTCTCAGATTTACCCTCCATCTGGTTACTGTGGCCAGCTGTAAAATCTCACGTTTTTCATTTGTCCTGTGCTGGGCACTAATGAAGCTCTTCTCTTCTCTTCTCTTCTCTTCTCTTCTCTTCTCTTCTCTTCTCTTCTCTTCTCTTCTCTTCTCTTCTCTTCTCTTCTCTTCTCTTCTCTCCTCTCCTCTCCTCTCCTCTCCTCTCCTCTCCTCTCCTCTCCTCTCCTCTCCTCTCCTCTCCTCTCCTCTCCTCTCCTCTCCTCTCCTCTCCTCTCCTCTCCTCTCCTCTCCTCTCCTCTCCTCTCCTCTCCTCTCCTCATTTTAAGATAAAATAATTCCCAGGCACCACCAGTGTGGAACCTTGTGGAGCTGCATCCATTTCCCCTGGCCCCTTCCTCTCCCTCATCCCATTTCTGCTGCTTTCCTTGCAGTTTATGTGCTGGTAAATCACATTCAAGCCCCTGCTTTGCCCTGCACGTAAGCAGTGGTGTGATCCTGTGTGTGGAATAAATGTGTGTGATGAGAATGCCTTTAGCCAAGCACACCCTGTGTCCCCCCAGCCTTGAGACCACTCAGCTCATGGGTTTATTATTTATCCTGGTGAGCTGTCCCCAAAGCTGAGAACCTGGCTTCATGCGTGTCCCTGAATTACTGCACCAGAGCCGTGAAAGGAGCCGAGTTTTCAGCACTGACTGATATGAATAGGTCTGCCTGCAGCTAAAAATAGAAAGCACGGGGCAGGCTTCCAGGCAGAGCTGTAGTAAATCCTAATACAAGGTGGCTGGGCAGCAGTTCCCGTGGCAAAGCTTCCTCCCAGGCAGCGGGGAAGGCTGTGGCGTGTGCTCAAGCCAACATTGAACAGCAGAGTTTCCTTGCGGGAACCGACGTGTGAGCTGCAAAGAGCAACACTGACTTTCAAGGCTTCCTTTTCCCTCGTGTGGGGGTGCCCAGCTCTGCAGGAAGCAGCTCCTTGGCTCTGTGCCTCAGTTTCCCTCTGCAGGGGATTCTGGCTGCTGCAGGAGATGCGTTTTAGCTGCAGGGTTTTAGCTGCAGGGTTTTAGCTGCAGGGTTTTCTGGCTCTCTCTGCAGCACCAGGGCAGATGTGCAGCCCCCAGCCCTGTGAGCCTGTTCTGCACACCTTGTGCTCGTATTCCTCCTCCTGCACTCAAGTGCTGGCTCATTCCCCTGCTCTCCAGGCCAGCAGGAAGATGCACACTCTCAGCTCTGCCGCCCGGGTGCTGCTCCCTGGCCTTGCTGGCAATCAAATCTTTCCTTCCTCGCAGGGCCGTGGCTTTTGGAACTCTGTACAATCTCCCTCATCACGGGAAGTTATTTCTCTGTTCATTAGGGTTCATCTGCTGTGAAAATCTGCCCCCCCAGAGTCCTGGTGCCATCACTCATGACAACGGCTCATCACAGCCGCGCTGCCTCAGTGAGCGGCTCATTGTCCCCGCGCCGGAGCATATGGTCTCCTGCCTTCCTGCAGCCCCACACACGGCCTTCTCCGTGAGGAGCAGCTGTGGAGAGGCTCAGCCGAGCTCCCGAGGGCCGGCCGAGTGTAAACAGCCGTAAGGAAGAGCACTCGGCCCTGCGTGGCAAGAGGAGGCAGCGGCAGCGCAGGGCCGGCTCTCCGGAGCATCGCCCGCGAGCAGCGGTGCAGAAACGCCGCTGCGGTGGAGGGCAGCAGGGCAGGGCTCAGGGAGGGCTCGGCTCCTGCCGGGCTCAGCTGTGTTTGTAGGAAATGAAAGGGCTGCCACCGTTTTGTCCCGGGCAGAGCAGTGCTCCTGCATCCACCCGAGTGACCCCGTGGGGCAGTGTCGCTGTTGGACACGAAGGAAAGACACGGACTCGTGATTTCAGAAGGCTGATGCCCTAAAAAAGGGGCTGGTTTATTCTCAGAAGCTATTTTTATACCTTTTTACAATGTGCCCACCTAAGAGGTGGGATCTTTTGAACCATTGGTCATACCAAGGGTCAACAAGCAAAGTCCCTCTTTAGGAGAGAAATGTGAAAAACAAGAGAGTTTACAAAGTGTGACCTTGTTTATTAGTTTAGGTCCCTGGGAAAGAACTTGAGAAAAACCCAAACATGACAAGCAGTGACTACAGGGCAGGGCTTGGCTGCTCAGGGGCTGGAGGCACCTTTTGGGGTGGGGGATCTCTTGGGGCTGCTGCACTGACCACAGAGGGACCCACAGGGCCGGGACCTTCACCTGCAGAGGTGCTGAGCTGTTCCAGGGGGTGAGAAATCCACACTGGAGAGGGAAAAGTTTGGGATGGGGCTGTGCGAGGCTCTTGGAGATCCTGGATCCTTCCATCTGGAATAGCATGAATGGGGCTTTGGGAACAGGCACCCATCCCTGGAAACCTGGGCCCCACAGAGGTTGAACAGATCAAATCCTGGATTTGCAGGGCCATTCCTGGTGTTGGGATGGGGGATAAGGCTGTGGGATGCAGGAACATCCCCTCCCATCACCATGGATCCTTCTGGATGCAGGAACATCCCCTCCTGTCCTCCAGGATCCCTCTGGATGCAGGAACATCCCCTCCTGTCCCCCAGGATCCCTCTGGATGCAGGAACATCCCCCTCCCATCACTCTGGATCCCTCTGGATGCAGGAACATCCCCTCCTGTCCCCCCAGGATCCCTCTGGATGCAGGAACCTCCCCTCCCATCCCCAAGGATCTCTCTGGAGAGATCCCCAGGGAGCCCCATCCCCCTGGATAAAATATTCCAGGGCAGCTTCAGGATGAGCCAGGCTGGGACCTGCCCCATTCCTGTGGAATTCACAGAGAGGCCTGGAGAGGTTTTCCGTGTCCCATCATTTATTCACCATTCCTAAAAACACCCGGGACAATGCCGGGACACCGGGATGGTGCCAGAGGGGGGTGTGGGAATGTGGGAGTGACATTATGGATGCTGCAGGGGACAGCAGGACCTGACACGAGGATTTCCACCAGGAATTCGGGCTAGGTCAGAGCTTGGCTCATCCCCTGCAAGTGACCGCAGTCATCCCAAACCCATCCCACAGAGGGAAGAGGGAGGTAAATGCTGCAGCCCCGTTTCCCGGTAAAAAAAAAAAAAAAAACTTCATCAGGAATAAATCTCGAGGCCAAAATCCCTTCCAGCTCTCCCATTCCTATGGATGAGGAGTGGGAATTCTCCGGGAATGCCCTGGCCGGGCTACGCCACCCCCCTGAGTGTCCCCAGTCCCTCCCGCAGCTGCTCAGGGCCATTGTCACCTTCCCGTGCCAACCAGCGTCGGTGCCAATCAGCGTAATTAACACCCGCAGGCTAATTATCTCTGGGTTCCGCCTGCCGGTCCCTGACCGGCTCTGCCCCTCTGCTTTCCATGCAAATGAACTCGTTATGGTGCCCTCATTAGCCAGGCGCAATTCCAGGGAAATCGGGCACGGGAGGATCGGCACATCCCCAGTTCTGAATGCACCGCCTGGGTTTTGGGGAATTCCCGGGAAGATCGGGAGGAAACGTCCGGGAGAGCCTCGCTGGCTCCGGCTCAGGGAGCGAGGGGGACACGGGTGACATTGATGCCACGGCAGGCGAGCAGGACGTGGGACAAACGGGACAATTCCCGGCTGCTGGGGGAGGGAATCACCCTCAAGGAGGGATGTGCTCAGCCGGATCCCGTTATCCCGAGTGGGATCCCCAGCCGGATCCCGTTATCGCGAGTGGGATCCCCAGCCGGATCCCGTTATCCCGAGTGGGATCCCCAGCCGGATCCCCTTATCCCGGCGGGGGAAAGCCCCCGGGATGCTCGCATAAAAAGCTCCCGAGCAGCCCCTTTTCCATGCGCTGCTTTTCCTGGGGTCAGGATGGGCTTTGGGAGCCGCTTTGGGTTTGTTCTGCTCTGCTGGATGTTGGCTTCGGCCGCATCCTCTGATCCCTGGGGTTTTCCCCCGAGGAATTCCGGGACGTGGCGGCTGCGGGGTGACTCCTCTCGGGGCCGTGTCCCCTCCGTGTCGCAGCCCTGGGCGCGGGTGGATCTGTCGCAGCTGCGGGCGCTGTCCCCGCGCCCCGCGGTGGCCGTGCGCTGCCAGGAGGGGCAGCTGGCGCTCACCGTGCGCAGGGACCTCTTTGGCACCGGGCGCCCGGTGCGGGCAGCGGAGCTGAGCCTGGGCACGGCCTCCTGCCCGCCGCTGTCCCCGAACCCCGCCCAGGCCTTTGTCACCTTCGTGGCCGCGCTGCACGAGTGTGGCAGCACCCTGCAGGTGAGCGGCACCGGGGCCGGGTGGCCGCGGGGTGAAGGTGCCACCCCAGAAGTGCCCTGGGGTGGGTTTGGGGTGAGGAGTGCCCTGTGCAGGGATGGATTTTGGGGTGTATAGGATATTCTGGATGAGGCACACGCTCAGCAATCCCAGATTTTATGGGATCACAGGTCCTGAGGGGCCGTGCCCAAGTCTTGCAGGCTCTGTGAGCTCCTTTAAGCCGGTGCCTTGTTGGGCTGGCGGCACAAAGCTCCGTGGTGTCCTGTCGGATCGGGGATATGTCCTCTGTGTCCCGGCACAGTCCCTGCTGGTGCTGAGTTCATTTTCCTGATTTTTTTTTCCCTCTCCTAAATCCTCCTTCCAGGTGACCCCGGACTCCCTGATCTACAGGACCACCCTGTTCTACAGACCCACCCATTCTGGCAACCCCCTTATCGTGAGGGCCACCCCGGCCGAGGTCCCCATTGAGTGTCACTACCCCAGGTGAGCGGTAGGGGCTGTCCCCGTCCTGCCACGGCCCTGCGGTGCCGGTGCCACCCCGGACACCTCCCACTGCTTCCCTTTAGGAGGAGCAACGTGAGCAGCGGTGCCGTGCACCCCACCTGGGCCCCGTTCCGCTCCACGGTGGCGGCAGAGGAGCGGCTCCGGTTCTCCCTGCGCCTCATGGACGGTGAGTGCAGCCCTGGTGGCCTCGTGTCCCTCAGCTCCCCGTTCCTGGTGGCTCCTGGGGACATCCCGGGAGCCCCGATGAAGCCAAATCCACCCCACGGGTTGTTGGCGCGCGTTTAAGAGATCCCAAAGCGACCCCATTCCCTGGGATCTGCATTCCAGACGAGTGGAGCAAGGAGAGGCTCTCCAACGGCTTCCAGCTTGGGGACAGCCTCCGCTTCCAGGCCGATGTCACCTCGGAGGGCCACGTTCCCCTGCGGCTCTTCGTGGATCAGTGCGTGGCCACCGCCAGCCCCGACCGCCGCTCGTCCCCCCGCTACGCCTTCATCGACCTGGGCGGGTAAGGCCGGGCCCCGGGGCTGCCTGCAGAAATCCCGGGTTCCTGAGGGGAATCCCGAGTGACTCCCGGCCCTTCTGCAGGTGCCTGGTGGACAGCAGGGCAGAGGACACCGGCTCAGCCTTCGTGTCCCCGCGGCCCCGGCCGGAGTCGCTGCGGTTCCTGGTGGACGCCTTCAAATTCGCTGGAGACGTCGGGAATTTGGTGAGGTGTTGTTTCTTTCTCGGTGGAGAAAAAAACAAACAAACAAAAAAACCAAAACAAAACCAAAACAAAAAAAACCCCAAAAAACCCCAAAACAAACAAAAAAAAAAAGAAAACCAAAAAAAACCACAAAAAAAACCAACAAAAAACCCCCCAAAAACCCAAAACAAAAAAAACCCCAACCAACAAACAAACAGAAAACAAGAACCAAAAAAACCCACAAAAAAACCAACAAAAAAACCCCCAAAAAACAAAAAACCAACAAAAAACAAACAAAAAAAAAACCGCACTAAAAAATCTCCAAGATTAACGAGTTTTCCTTGATTTTCCCCTGCCAGCTCTACATCAGCTGCCACCTGCGGGTGTCCCCGGCGGCTCAAGCCCCGAATCCCTGGAACAAGGCGTGTTCCTTCAGCAAAGCCAGCGGCCTGTGAGTGTCCCTGCTGCGGGGAGGGGAGGGGACCCGCCTGCGGCAGGGGGGTCACAGGTGACTCTCTGTTCCAGGTGGGCACCCTTGGAGGGCACTGCGGCCATCTGCAGCTGCTGTGACACCGGCAGCTGTCCCTCTCCTGGAGGAGATTCCCGGGAATTCCGCGCTCCGGCCGCACGGATGGGCAGGCGTGTGAGGAGGGACGGCCCCGGCCAGGGAGGTGTGTCCCAAAGGTGTCTCCAGGGCCCCTCGGGTTTTGGCAGAGTTTAAGGACAATCCCAGCTCCTCTCTGGTGTCCTTAGGGAAGGGATTTTTTTAAGGAAAGAGGGGAATTTTGTGGGTGGGGAGGTCCTGGCACTGTTGTTCATCCCTGGAAGTGTCTCAAGCGAGGCTGGAGCAACCTGGGATAGTGGGAGGTGTCCCTGCCCATGGCACTGGATGGGCTTTGAGGTCCCTTCCGTCCCAAACCATTCCATGATTCTGTCCCAACTGTGTCCTTGTGTCTAAAACCACTGGAATTCTGCTCTTCCAGTGTCCATCTTCCTGTAATTCCTAAATTCCAGCCCAAGTAGGAATTCCCTCTTCTGGGTACTCATTCCCATCTTTTTCCAGGTGAGCCCTCAGGGCCAACTGAGGCCGATGTCTCTGTGGGACCCCTGCTAATCCTGGAGCCAGCTCAGGGATTAATGAGCCCCTCTGGAAGTCCGGGATCAGCTGGGAGCACCCCCCAAGGTAAGGGGGGACATGGTGGGGTCTTTGTGGGCTTGATCCCACTGTGAATTCCCAGTGATTTCACAAAGGGACCTTCTGGAACAATCCCCCACAGCCGCCCTGCCTGGCTCTTTCCCAAGGGTTGGCTGGAGGCTGGGAAGCCAATAAATGAGTGTTTGAGTGGGTTTTGTCCTTCCAGGTGCTGCTGGTGGAATTCCCGTGGTGATCCAGGGGCTCCTGCTGACAGCAGCCACTCTGCTGAGCCTGACTGCCCTGGGAATGCTCCTGGCAATGTGCAGGAAAAGGCTCTGTCCTCCTGGAATGTCCCAGTGATCCAAATCCCAATAAAGAGAAGCATTTCTGTCACCTCCTGGTGTTCTCTGTGGGGAGGGAGGGGCCCCGGGCAGTTTTGGATGGGAATCAATCCTCAGGGAAAAGGGGTGGGAATGGGGATGTGGAGCTTCTGCCACTGGGAAGGTTTCTAAACCTTCCGGCACTTGAATTCCCAAATTCCCAGGTGGATTTTCCAAAGGTTGTATCCATTGAAAGGAATCCTAAACAAGCAAGGTGTGGCTCCTATTTTAGGGAATTAGTGTTCTGGGGTTCCAAATGATTTCCTGATTCCAGAATTCCTGTTTTCCCTTCCTTATCCAGTGGGATGCAGGAATTATGCTCCACAATCCCTTGGAGGATGCATACACGGGCAGCTGGAATTCTGGGATTTTGGTTGGCTTTAGTGCTGAGTTTGGCTTCTCTACAGGGGAAAACTGGGCAAACCTTGGGAATGGGAAAGGGCTGGCTGGGAATGGATTCCATTGTTTTTATGGGATGTGAGAGCTCTGGGATGAGCACAACAATGGGGTTGCATTCCTTGGGCCATGGTTGGAGCTGGGATCTAGCTGAGCATCATCATTCCTGGGATGATCCCATACCTGGGACCCTGTTCCAGGGCAGCTGTAGCTGCTGTGGGCTCTGGGACATGTGGGGGAAGGAAAGAGCTGCCTTATTTGGGTTGGGTGCCCTCCACACCTCTGTTCTCCTGTTCCTCTGGTTTGTTTTTGTCTCCAGAGAGCTTCTGGGGCCACCCTGGGTTGCTGCTGTCCCAGTGCAAAGAGAAGCTTGGCTGGGTAAGCACAAAACCCTCCTGTCATTTGGTGGTGTGCTCATGGTCCATCCTCTGAGGCTGTCTCTGCTGCCTGCAGGTGGAAGGTAGGACTGAAATCTGCTGATTAGAACTCCATAAATTAACCACCAGCTCAGATCCACCCTGGCTCTCCTGTGAAAAAATGGGCACAGGCAGTAGGGTGGCAGATTCAATTACTGGTGTGGAATAAGATCTTCTCCAAGCTTTTTTGAGGAGTGAGTGTTCAAAAATTGGTGTAATTGGAGTAAAGATAGAGGAATGGTTAAACTGCATGGGGGGGAAAACTGTAAAATGGGAAAGAGAAGAGAACAATATGCAAGATGTTGTAAATGTGTTTGGAAGCAGCGTGTCATTATAAAGAATACAAAGGAAAGGAAATGAGAATGTTACAAGATGAGTTTGAACAAAGGGAGTGACAAAAAGAGCTGTTATCTCTGTGACTAGAACAATTGCAGAAACAACTGGGGATGGGGGAAGGAAAAAGGAGTAGAGGACACACTAGAATTTGTGATCTATTAGGGCCCATAAAGATCCATTAGTTAGTTGCATCCCCCGAAGTTTGGGATGGAGATATATGGAAGGACCCTGACTGGGAATTTAGGGATGAGAGTGAATTAGGTGAATTGGTGTTTAAGGTGGCCCCTCTTACTAAAATTGAAGTGTCCCTTGGGCTCCCAAGGGGGTAAACAAAGAAATACTAGTGGAACTGTTCTATGGGACCCTCTTCAACTGGATAATTTGTAAGGAAAATATGGCCCAGAAGCCTGGCAAGAGTGGAACTGGGAGTTTGTGGTGTGTCTCTCTGATGAGGGGAGATCATATGAAACCCAGGGTGAAGCAGAGGTGGCTTTTGGGGACCCAAGGATGTTTTTAACAAGGGAACCAGATTCTAACAATGACTCACATTCCAACACACCTGAACAGCTGTACTGTGCAAGGGAATAGACCCTCAGGAATGAGACAGATCACTGCTATCCCTAAATATTCATTAAGCAACTTTTTACCCTATCTCAGCTCCCACAGACCCCCTAGGCCTTGAAGGTGGAGCCCCTGCTCTTTTGAAACTCTCTCCCATTATGAAAACAGACCAACTAAAAGGACAGCAGTGGAGCTCAACATCACATGAATGTTGGGTGGGTACACAGAGCCACTCACTAGGTGAGGTAACCAGTTTGGAGTCTCTTCCCCTGAGACTTGTTCTATTTCCCTTTCCAGGACCCACACTGGGTTATTCCAAAATCCCAAAACCCAGCCATTTAACCCAGATGTAGTTTATCCATCAACAAGCCTGATGCATGGGGTGAAAACCCCCCAGGTTTTTTATTTGTACAAATCAATGTGGTGATGGTTGTAATCATGTTTAAGCCTGAGTGTGTTGCAGTGACAATCACTAAAAAGCAAGCTGTAACTTAAAATTTAGGAATCCCACCCATTAATGTGGATTTAGCAGAGGGAAATGTAAGCACCATAAGGGGCAGATAACCCCCTAAAAGTGAAGTGGAAATTTATTTGCTTGGTTTTCAACGTGGTTCCTTTGATATAGATCTAACCAGGCTGGTAGCTGTTCCGTGAATGTTACAGCAGAGGAACACATGGAAAGAGAAATAGTATCAGACAATATTAATCTATTTATCTTGGAGATATAGTTTAATTTAAACTAGGATTTCTTATCTGAGCACAGCAAAAATTACCTTAACCCCCACAATTTATCCTACAACCTGTCGGAGTCTAACCCCACAGATTTGTGAAATTGAGCCCAATGGTATTAAAAAGACAGGCCAGCAACAAGTGATCCTTAATCCACTTTGGAGCCTCAGGCCTGTGGAACTGTCGGGGCAGGTTAATATCCCTGCACTTAAACCTCCCTGCTTATCATCCCTAAATACATCTGTACAGGGCTGCTCCCAGGGTGAGCCCTCACTGCTCCAGAACAAGCCAGCAGAGGTGTGACTGGCATCCCAGGAACAGGATTTAGGAGTATTAAATAAACAGCACAGATGCTGAAGTTTTGGCAAATAGATTAAGCTTGGCAACAAGTGATTTGTGTGAGCAGGAACACCCGTTAAAATCTTCTTTGCTGGCATTAGGAGCTAGTCAATGGCTTTTGGCTGATATATTGTCTAAATGGCAAAGAATTAAGGAAAGGACCCCCAGCTAATTGTAAATGCACTTGGCATCACCCAGAATAATGTTTCCATAGCTCTCAGCTGTACCCAAGCTCAGCTGCAGGTGCAATAAGGGAAGGTGATGAGGGCACCTTACCCACTGAGTTTCAAAAGGTAATTTGGCTAAGTAATTTCAACTCAAAAAGTATTTCAAAAATACTTATTTTAATTCCAGAAATATTTCTGATCTTGGTGCTATCTACTAAGCTTCACTTATGACCCTACCAGCAGTAGGGCCACAGCTTTTTCTCTTAACTCTATGCGATATTTAGTGGTTGGACTTGATTATTTTAGAGATGTCTTCTAACCCAAATTATTGTATAAACCCAGTCATTGCATCAGGCTTGAATCAGCCTGGAACTGTGCTCTGTTAGAACCTGGAGTAGTGGTCCAGAAAAATGGGAACAAATGGGAAACTGTCACTGCTGCCACATGTGCTGTGCAGAAACAACAGGGATTTATTTGTCAGTGTAATACTGGCAAGACCCAAGACATTTGCCTTGACACTGAACAAAATGTTTGTCATTTTGAAATGCATCCCAGAGAGACCTCCGAGACTATGCTTGGGTGTGTTGGGAATGGATGTGTTTGCATGAGAGCCCTTTGTGATTCTCTGTTTATAGAGAACATGCACAGCCCCTTAAATATCAGTAATTTTATTAAAATCTGCATTAGCTATGCAGTCACAACCCACTGTGTCACAGCGAGAGTGAAGTAAGATGGAAGACATCCCTGGTGAGAAAATCTGCTCAGGTGGTCACCAGCAGCCACTGGGGCTATGAGCTGGATGTTCCACCTGATTGTAATCTTGTTAATAATTGTAGTTTTGTGTTCATTGTTATGCCTTTGTTTGTATGTCAAATTACCGCTTATGCCAAAGTATAATAGCTGTGAGTGGATGTGTGGGTATTAAGGGATCAGCAAATCTGACATATTATCTTATTTACCAGCCCATTACCCTCTCAGTAAATTAACTTCTAGCTCAGATCTGCCTGAATGATCCCTGACTCTTCTCCTGCAACACGGTGGGGGGGGTGACATTCATTGAGTTGAAGGTGCACTGTGTGATTTTGAGTCATCTTTTCTCCTGTTCTGCTCCATTTTCCCCTCCCTCACTGGGAATCTCCATCCTCTGTTGGTTCATCTCACTTTCCAGCTTGTCACGAGTGGGATGGGGTGGATTTGTGTTCAGTGGCTTTGGAGTCAGTGTTTGCTCACATCCAGCTGAGAGGGGGACACTGAGAGTTTTCCAACACCAAATCAGTTCAGGAATTGGAATTATACTCATTTTACCTGGTGCCTTCTATGTCTGGAATAGGGGGAGTACAAGGAATGGGTTGTGAGGTGGAGCCACTTCCAGATGTGCTGGAGGTAGAGATGCTGTGGTTATTGTGGCTTGCAGCTGGGTTAGGACAGGTGCTGGCAAGTGCAGAGCCAAAAAAGAACCCAGAACCCACCTGGGTATGCTGCAGGAGGTGCTGCATCTGTAATGTGTTTGTATCCAAACTTCCAGGAACTCTTTACAGAAGAGCAGCCCTGATCCCATAAAAGCTAATGGCCCTTAAGCCCCTCAGTCCTTCTGGCTTCTGCCTGGGTTGGAAGTTCCAAGAAGAGCTGCCATTCTGGGGCTTAGGAGTGGCATCTGAGGGATGGTCATGAGGCATTTAGGGAGAAAACCAGGCTTTAAACAGCTGCAAAGACAGCCAAGGGCTGGGAGCTGAGTCCTGCTGCCTGTGTGTGTGCAGATCAGCATTGGATTAGACACTGGCCTGGCTTGTTTGCCTCTCTGATGGTACCAGATGACTCCTTGGCCCACTGCATCATCTGGAGAAAAACAGCTGAACAAATGGAGATATGCAGGTGATCTGCAGTTCAGGGACTTGTTCTCTGTCTTGTGGGCTTTGGCTCATTTTGTTTTGTTTCTCACTGCTGAGCTCTGAGAGGATTTGGATGTTTGACTCTCCGCAGCCTGCTGGCCTTGGCAGGGAGGTTTTAGCTTCTCAGCACTGAATAAGGTAACTGTGAGAGCGTGAATGCTTCAGCCAGCTCGGACAGGAGCTGATTTATTACTCAGTAGAGCCATTGAGGAGCTGGAAATGGGATGTGATTTGTACTCAGGGCCAGTGCTGGCTTGCTGGGATGAATTCTGTTCAAACCATCACCTGTGAGTACATCCACTGGGGTTCCCACTGCTGCTCCCTCCATTTCCTTCTCCCTGCCCACACAGGATTAGCCAGCCCAGATATAATCTCTTCATCCCTACTGAACTGCTGAGAAATCCTGTGCCAGCTGTTTTTGAGAGGGGAAAAAAAAAACCAACAAACCAAACAAAACCACCACCAAAAAACCCCCCAGCTCTTTTCTAATTTACAAAACTTAGAGAGGGGGGGAGGGAGGAAATGTGGGGTGTGGAGGAACCGGGGAGAATAATTGGGCAATTCCCAGCATCCTCGATGGCAGCTCTTAAGCAATTACGGGGACTCAGCAGCACCCTTATCACAGCACGTTCTGGGAGATTAAGCGTCTGCTCAGCTGGCAATTAGAGCCGGGGAAATGGGAAGCTGCCACTTAGCTCTGACTTTGTAGCGGCTGTTTGCACTTCTCCCAGCCGGGCCCCAGGCACTGCGGGGAGGGCTGTGAGGATCCGTGGGGAGGATTAAGCGTGAGCTGCCTTCCCCGTGCTGCGAGGGAGGCTCGTGGACAGGCTGGAAGGGAATAAAGGCTCTGCTCTGTGTTCTTTCATAGTTTTGCTGTCAAACAGCAGAGCATAAGCTGCTCCCTGGTCCCGTGTGTCATCCTGTTCTGACTTTCCCTCCATCTTATTTTGCAGCTTTGGGGAAGTTTGCTTGCTGAGTCCATCTGTGAACGCACCAGTGCTGTGTGTTGATGTGCCAGCTTCGTTTGCACGGGGAAAATGCTGAGCTGGGAGAGAGATTCGTCTCTGCCTGGGCCAGGGACCTCCTGTGGGATCCTGGTCAGGTCAGCAGGGTGCATTTTTTGGTGTCTTTGCTGCAATGAGCCTTCGTACTTCTTGTGCTGTGGTGCATCACAGGGCTTGAATGATAAAATATCCTTTAGCTTCAGCTGCTTTGGTGACTGTGGTGCTTTGTGCAGACACACTGGCCCAACTGGGAGGGTGGCAAGCCCTCATCTCTGGCCCCCACAGAGCTATGTGAGGTTTAGTGCTGCACCAGGACAGTACAGGGAGCTAGCCCAGCTCCTCTGTTGGGGCCCCCACAGAGCTATGTGAGGTTTAGTGCTGCACCAGGACAGTACAGGGAGCTAGCCCAGCTCCTCTGTTGGGGCCCCTACAGAGCTCTGTGGGGTTTAGTGCTGCACCAGCACAGTACAGGGGTGCTTGCCCAGCTCCTCTGTTGGGGTTTGGAGTCTGAAATAATGACGAGATAAGGAAAGGATTGGGTTGGGGAGGCAAAGACAGGTCCCTTCTGGTCCCTTCAGCCCTGTTTGCATCCCCCAGGCACCAGAGGCTCGGCAGGGCCCAGGCTGATGGGTCTGTGCTGAGGGCTGAGCAGCCACCCCTGTCCTGCCGGGCAGGTCCCCTGCTCCTGGGGACAGCCACCTGCTTTCCCATGGCTTTAACCCTGCTGCTGTGAGGGGCTGTGGCAGCTGCCTGGCCACGGGAATGCCGTGAAGCCGCAGATGAAGTGGGTGCCACCAGGTGCCTCTCTGCCGCGGGCTCACGCTTCGGAATTAATTTCGGGATTTTTATTTATTTTTTTTTTTCCTCCTTTGCCGATTTATCTCTCGAGTTTTCTAGGCCAGCTGTCCTCCTTTATCATCCTCACGCTACCTATTTATCTCGCCTGTCCCCTCTCCTCCTCCCTGTCCGTGGCTGAGCTTTTCCTGCCCGCCAGCAAAAAAAAAAACAAGCCACGGTGGCGGAGTGTGACAGCTCCCGCCGGAGCCGCCTGATCGCGACAGCTCCCGCTGGAGCCGCCTGATCGCGACAGCCGCGGCCGAGTCAGCAGCGCCGGGCCCCGCGGGCTGTGCCCGCACGGAGCGGCTGAAGGAGCCGCAGCACCTCGGACAGCGCCGTGCTCAGGACAGCTCCTCCTGCCCGGGATGGAGTCGGCACAAACCGGACAGGGACGCTGGGAGACTTTCTTCTGAGCCTTTATTGCCGCGTCGGCCTCATGGTAGGTTGAGGCAATGGGAAAGATGGTAACAGCTCATGTCTTGCCAGCAGCAGCCGAAGGTTTCTTTCTTACTGGGTGTGGGGAGACAAAAGGAGATGCTGCTGAGGGCAGTCTCCCCTCTGATATCTTACAGCTGTGTTGATTATCCTAGGGTAGAAACAGCCTTGCCCTCACAGCCATGGGGGTGATAAAGAGTGAGTGAGCTGGGAAGGAGTCAGAGTCTGCTGGCTGTGCTGTGAGGAGCTGGGGACAGGAGGTTGTGCAAAAGGACAGAAAAGGTGAGCTGCTGTACATAGGACAGACAGGATTAAGTGGCTGAGCCAGGGAGAGGATGGAGCGAGCCAGAACTGAAGCAGAAAGGGAGCCAGAGCTGTCTGGAGCTGCTCTTAGAGGATACAGGGAAAAGGTATAGGAGACTTTTTGAATAACAAGATGCTGATACTTGAAGGCTTCTGATGATTCTAATGAAGCACCTTGAGTGCAGTGTCTATGTTGACTGCTGCATATCAACTGTGCCAACAGGGCATTTAAAAAACTTTCCAGCCAATAGCATGTTGCTAAAGCTCACAGACAATTGTTCTGGCCACTCACTAAGAGCACACACACACACCTGCTTCAGACAATGCTTGCTTGAATGCCTTCTATCAACAATACACAATAGTCCATGATTAAGCTTAAAACCACCTACTGTCTTGCTGAGCCTGTTTTTCTGCAGTCTCAAGGTCTCTCCTAGCCAAACCTAAAACTCAAACTATTGTTTCATGTCCTTGCTTGCTGTGCTGTTGTAACTTTTCCTACTTTCAAGCTTTGCAGCTTCAGCCAGTTCTAAGTTCTCTGCTCTCTCTGTTTCTGGGGCCTGCTTTCCCAGCTTTCTGCAAGCCTCTTTACCTTCAGCATTTCCCACAGTCCCCACCCCTGCTCCTCTGACAACCCCAGGGGCAGAGCCAGGGCAGTGCTGGCCCAACAGCCACTGCAGAGCATCCTGCCTGAAACTCCCTGGTTGTGCTCGCTGTGCCTCTGTGTGTGGCCGTGGTGGTGATGGGATGACCTGTTTGCTCCAAACATTAATAATAATGAAAATAAAATCTACAGTAATAACTGCAGTTTTGTCTTCTGTTCTTGGTGTTGTCTGTTCAGAGAGAGGGGTGGGAGGGAGGAGAGGAAAGTCCTGGCCAAGAGTGGCTGTG
Organism: Phylloscopus trochilus trochilus; assembly: GCA_016584745.2. NCBI lineage: Eukaryota > Metazoa > Chordata > Aves > Passeriformes > Phylloscopidae > Phylloscopus > Phylloscopus trochilus. Next base: position 6,135,753 of record WQNJ02000046.1, read on the forward strand.
GGTACAAGGCAGAACCCAGGGGTTGATAGATGGTCAACCAACAGCAACAACAACAAAAAACCCCCAAACCACCAAAAAGATCCCAAAAACAACAACCAAACCCTCCCCCCCAAAAAAAAATCCACCCCTAAACAAATCAAACAAAAACTCACCAAAACCCCAAAAAGCCAAACCAACCAACCAACACATCCCCACAAAAGCCCAACAACAATAAAACTAAACCCAGCTAATAATAATAATGACCCCTCCCAACCAAAAAGTCAGTCTCTTGTATCTGCAGGTATTATAAACACACCCTTTGCAGCAGCCTGCTTTAACCCTTGCTTCCCCTTCTTCTGCCCTCCAGCCTCTGTGCCCAGCCATGAACAAACCAGATGGAGCCTTCAGTCAGAGGATGACAATGGGAGTAGGTGTAGGAAACCCTGCACCAAAATAGCCTGTGGATAATTTTATTCCCTCTTATCCCACATGCCAACTCTACCCCACAGCAGAGCTCTCATCTGAAATCAGACATGCTGAGCAGAAATAGCCTGATGCTTCAGAGATGTGCCTTCAGAGCCTGGAGAGAAACTAACCCTTCGTTGCCCACAGCTGTAGGACACAGATGTGCCTCAGCCTGGCCTTTCCCAGATCTGTGTTGTGCCTGTTTTAGAGCTTCTGGGGAGCCCCAGGCTTGCATGTGTACTGTGTGCCAAGACATGCAGGATGCCAGGGAAGGGCCAGAGGGCTGATGTAGGTGAGATGTTGTAGCACAGCTCAGTTACAAGCTCCAGGCCTCTGGGGCAGGGCTGTGCAGAGCCACAGCTCTGCCTCCAGATGTGCAGAGCATCACCAACCCCTCTGGGAAGGGGAGAGGGAAGGAAATTGAGATTGAACTGTACTTTCCCAGTCACACTGCCAACTTCTCCATCATTCTGGCGCTGTCACACCGTGTCACGATCCTCCTGACAGGCTCTCGGAGTAAAGACAAGGAAAAACAAGCAGTCGAATTTCTTTTAACTTCTGGAAGCAACAGGAAGGTGGCAGAGCCTTTGATGCCTTGTTCAGCTTAGCAGGCAGAGATGTTCCAAATGGCTCTGACTCAGCACAGCTGGAGAGCTTGATCAGCCACATGTGGAGTGTTCAGCGAGGCCCTCAATGGAGAGCACAAAGGGCTGTGGGCACTGTCCCACCTGCTTGGAGACTCAGAGAGGTACAGGAGGGTATCAGCGTGAATCCCACTGGAAAAAAAAAATGAACAAAAGCTGTTTGGCAAAGGCCCTACTTGGTGGTTTAAAAATGTGGATGCCTGCCTTGGATGGGCAGGGAGGGTGTGGGAAACTCCTGAAGCATTTGGAGATATGAATTGTCCATCAGGAGAGGTCAGTCCAAGGCAAAAAAGGTCTGGAGGGGAAGGCGACCTTGTTCTGCTGTGATTAAATCTGCAGGGCTGGTAGCAGTAGAGAACAGGGTAATTGTGCTTCAACCCCCCAAAATAGAAGTGAATTTGGGGTCTGGAGGAAGAGAGAAAGAGATCTGGAAAGGGATTTTTGGGAAGAAATAACCTTAAGCTGAAGGAGGGTAGATTTAGATCAGATATTGGGAAGGAATTCTTCCCTGTAAAGGTGGGGAGGCCCTGGCACAGATTCCCAGAGGAGCTGTGTCTGCCCCTGGATCCCTGGAAGTGTCCAAGGCCAGGCTGGATGGGACTTGGAGCAACCTGGGATGGTGGGAGGTGTCCCTGCCCATGGCACAAATGGTCTTTAAGGTTCCTTCCAACCCAAACCATTCTGTGATTCCCTAAATCCTCAAGTCAGGCTGTGCAAATGCAGTGAACCATTCTGGTGGGCAAATTATTCAGTGTTCCTGTGGGGCCTGATCTTATCTGGGATGTTACACGGACAAAAGCTCAGGAGAAAAATATCAATGGGAAGTGCCTCATGCAATGCAGAAAGCAGGACCTGCATCTTTTTGTTGATGGAAAAAGGTGCCTCCATCTCTGTCCTCAGGGCCTAATTCCATCTCCAGAAAACAGGCTGAGTGCACTAATGAAGACATTATTTTTTCAGGACCCTTGCAGGGGTCAGGACCCTGTTATTTTTAAGACAACCAAACTTTCAGAGAGAGAGAGCAAATTTTATATCAGCAAGGAGAGAGGCTGTGGGTGACTGCACTGTTTGATGCTGTTGTGCTGGGCTCGGGGCTGAAAGGGGCTGGTAACCTCGAGCAGGATTAGAGGCAACATGGCAAGGAAAACCCTGAATTTGGATTAAAGATGTTTAAAAGTCTCTTGTATCAGCAAGCTCTTTTCTCCGGGAGAGATTAGGAGTGCAGCTTCTCTCGACAGTTCTGTTAATCTGGTCTCCATGGAAACAGGATGATGTTAGTGGTGACACACTCCCCTAAATGGCTTCTCAGCAGCTGTGTTAAGGGGGGACACTGGCTTTGGTTTGTCACCCACATCTGGTTAGTTTGTCCCCTGTCAGTCCCTGCCAGCTGCTGCTGGGGGATTTTTTTTGGTTTTGTGCTGGTGGGACCTGCACCAGTGCCCCCCACGCTGCAGAGATTTTGCTGGAGAATTCACAGGCTCAAGCCTCCCCACTGAGCCCAACCAGCCCAGAGAAAGCCACAGGCATTCACACAGTCGTGGTTTTGTTGGTGCCCCTGAACGGGACAGCCTGTGGCTGCTTTGCAAACATCTCCCACCCTCCTGCACTGCCCGGGGTGACCGAGTGACCTCCTGCTTGTGACACCAGGAAGTCTCTGGGGTCTGCTGCAGTGACCACTCTGGGACCCATACATGGACCAGGCATTGAGCAGGAAGTTGGGGAATTTGCCGTGTCTCAAAGCAAGCCCAGCCTTGCAGTGAACACTGAGGCAGAGCTGGTGCAGCTTCGCTCTGTGCCTGACTGTGCAGGGGGACAGGAGAAAAGCCTGTCCCAGGGATTTGCCTCAAAATGCAGCCTGGATGTGCTGATGTGGCCATCCAGGCTGGGGGTGAAACGGTGGGTGGCTTGTAAACGTTCCCTGCATCTTTCTAAATCCCTTTTCATCCTGAGTCACACGCAGGAGAGCGTGGGTGAGTGCGAGTAGGCAGAGGGAGAGGGGTGGTGGGGCTGCATGAATTTGGATATGCACATCAGCTATCAAACACGGTGCAGAATTGCTGTGAAAGCAATGAAAAAAAGATAAATTTCGTGTCACAGTCTTCAGATGATGAGCTACTGCTGTTACTTGCTTTCTGTGTTAGTGGAGTTAAAGTGGGACTTGCTTGTTGAGATTAGCAAGGAGTCTTCTGCATCTCTTCTCTTCTCTTCCTGACTCTTCCCTCTTTCTCTCCCCACTACTCCACAGTTGCATTTCCCAGTGGATCTCAGCCAGGTGTGTGGGACTGCTGCTGCCTCTAGTCCTTTCAGAGCAGTCATGGGTTTGGCTAAAGAAAGCTGAAAGAACGAAAACAAAATGTAGCTGACCTTTATGTCTGCCTGACTCCAGCTCATGCTTCAAAAACATTTTATGCCATCAGCCAATTCCACTCAGAGCTGGAACTGTGTACTTAAAAACATCATGAAACTGAAGAGTTGAGGGAGAGACTTTGTTAGTGGTCCTGTTGGCCTCACTGTGAGCTCAGCCCTAAATCTGACCTGAGGGATTTTCATCCCAGAAACTCCCCAGCAATCCCAGCTTCCCTGGCAGAGCAGCTCACTGGCTTTCCTGGGGCCACCTTGAACTGTACCAGAGCAAGTCCCTGGGTGTTCCCTGTAAATCCCATTGCTTTTTCAGCCTGTGTGACAGTTTTCACAGAAAACAAGTCTAGTCCAAACAGCCATTTCGGATTTAATCTATGAATGATGACTTGAAGTAAAAACCAACTACATCAGCCCAGTGAAACTAGCACCAGGAAGCCTGTGGAAATGCTGGTCTGGCTGTGAGTGACTGCACACCTGCCCAGGGGCCCTTTCCCAGCTAGAGAGCCCTGTGGAGGGGCCCTGCAGCCTCCTGTATCATTTAAAGAGTCATTCTGTTCCAGAAAGCAGGCAGCAGCTCCCGTGTGGGCCATACCTCAGCAGTCATAACTCGTCCCAGTTTATAAATGAGATGCTTTTCCTGGACTGCCAGGTCCCAGTGACATCTACAAGGCAAGCTGTGATCTCTGTGGCCTGTGAATCATCTCTGATAATGGAGATCCTGCTGCCTGACTCCTACTTTTGTCAGCTGTACAACACCAGAGTTCGTCGATGCACCCAGAGCTCCCTGGCACTGTGGCAAAGGAAATGATTTCCTCCCTCTGGAGCAGAGCCCTGGTGGACATCACCTGGTAGGGATGCTCTAAGGGACAGAACAAGGTGGTACTGTTCACCTTTGCTTTCCCTGAGAGGTATTCCTACCTCCCTGACCCAGCCTGGGGAAGATTCAGCCTTTTCCTTCCTCTCACCTCACATTCATGCCTTTTCCTTGCACCAAGGCCATATTAAGACTGAATTTTCCTCTCTCTTGCCCTTGGAACTGTTCAATGCCTGGCTCATGTGCAGTAGCCTGCAGCAATAAGGGAAAAACTTTGGGTCTCAGCATCTACTTCTGCTTCTCCCTCTGGAGCATCAGCATCCTGGCCTCCATCCCTGGAATCACTTCAGAGCCCAGATAAATCTGCTCTCTGCACCAGTGTCCTCTTTACTGTGGTCACAGGAGTGTTGCCCTTTGTCAAAGTGAGGGTGGCCTCAAACCCCCTGGGAATTAGTAATGGGCATGAGCTACACCTCAGAGGGTGAGAGCCTTTGCTGGGAGCAGCACTCAGGGGATGATGCTGGAGGCTCTGGCTGGTGGGTGAAGTGTCTTGGGTGCTCTGCCTGCCTCCACTCCACCCGTCTGGCACAGCTGACAGGGTGCTGTTTCCTCGCTCTGCATCTCCTTTGCAGCCAGGATAACAACACCTTGTGGGGGTGAGGGTGGATGTTCCCTGGCATTTGTCATCGGCTCGCCTGCAAGCACCCTGGGGAGGCCTATAAATAAGTGAGGGGCTGTGATTCAGCAGCCACTGGAGGAGAAGCAGCTGCCACCGTGTCCATTTCATGATCACTTCAAAAGCCTCGAGTTTTTATTTGATTTGTGGTGGGGTTTTGTTTTTTTTTTTCATTAAATTTGCAGGAGCCCCCTCCACAAGTGGAGCAGGGGAAGGCGACCTGCTGTGCCTCTGGGAGGGTGGGAGGGATGGAGTGGAGGGAACCACGCAGCCCCAGGCTCCACCACAGCCCCCTCCCTCCTGAGGGATGTGCACCTGCTTTTGTGTTTGTGTTCTGATGGGTTTTCCTGATGCCTGTTATTGCTGGGCAGAGAGAGGCAGTAAAAGAAACCGTTCAGGCCAGGCTTGTGGAGAGGCAAGCAGGTGTCTGGCTGTGTTATCAAGGTAGCAAAGCTTTTTGCATCTCAGGGATGGGACTAATAGGAGACTGAGGGATCAGAGCAAAAAGCACAACTGTGTTCACCTGGAGGCTCTGAGCAGCAAAACTGCAGCTTGGATTTAGGTTCAGGCTGCTGAGCACAGCTTTACTCATTTAATTAACCCAGTGCTTTGGGACTTTATTGGCAGTTGTGGTTTTGTAGGGCTGTGTGGGGCTGGGACATGCTGGGGTGAAGGTCCTTTCCTGTGTTGTGTATGAACTTCTGGATGAAACTAGACAACTGAAGCAGCTCTGTTTTCTGCAGGATTTCTGTGCTCTACTCTCTGCTAAAATTGCCTTGATGAAGGCCCTGGCTTTGTCTCTGTTTGGGAGGGAGGGTGTTTGTCTGTCCCTCGTGTCAGGGTGAGTTAAAATGTGCTGAGCAGGGTTGTCCATTTCCACACTGATGTTTTGTGGGAAGGAGAATCAGTTGGCCCACAGGGTGGTGAACAGTAAGGTGAGCACGCCTGCCCAAGGAGATCCTACTGACTCCATGTGGACCCAGCAGCACTGAGCTCCACTGCTGGCTCAAAGCCACCTGAACATCAATTCCGTGATGTCTCTGCAGCCTGGAGAGTGACAACCCCCTCTGTGCCCTGGCTGTGATTGTGGAAACAGCCACAGAGGCACCCCAGGCTTCTTCTGAAGCACAGCCAGGGTAGAGGGAAGATCCCTCAGCCAGGTCACCCTGCAGCTCTCCTGTTTCTAATGAAGCCTCATTCCTGATGGCCACTCAGCCCCTTCTGCTTTCAAGTCAACAAATTACATTAAAAAAAAAAAAAAAAGAAAAGTAAAAAGCAAAGAGGAGGAGAAAAAGACAGAATGATATATTTTTGTTCACTCTCCCTCTCCTTCTTCATTCCTTTGAGCCATTTTTAACCCAAGCTAATTCAGCTGGAAATATTAATAACCCTATAAGGACGCCACCTCCTTGTAATGAAGTGTAAAGGTCACTTCTGCTCAAATCACACAACTCTTTCATTTTGTTCTCTGCAAGGAACAGCTCCTCTCTTTAATTATTCAGTTTGCTTTTATACTGCAGCCGCTGCTCTCTTGTCTCTAATCCCTGATACTTCCCCATTATGCAAGTCCCCAGGAGGCTGGGGGATGTCACCTGCTGGGTCACCACCAGGGCCTGCAGGCTGTGAGCAGCAGTTGGGGTCTGCCTGGTGGGGGGAAGAAGAGGCTGGATGTGGAGAAGAAGAGCTGACCCTTGGGTTTCAGTGTGGTTTCTTTGATGGTGTGGGTTGGCTGGTGTTTCTTCAGGGTGTGGGCATTGTTGATTTTTGGTTGAGTTGAATCCTCGTGCATGAGGTGCTGATGCTGACCTGAAACAGAGGCTGGACAGAACTAGAGAATAAAATAGTTATTTATTAAAAGACTTCCAGGACCCACCCTGGGCATTACAGGAACCTGACCAAGGCTGCACCAAGGGTGGGTTGGGAATGGCCACACAAAATGGCTCCCTGATCACGAGATTTTATATTTTTATAAGTTTTGGTCCATTTGCATACTGGGGTTTAATTGTCCAATGACAGCTGCATGTTGTGAGGTCCCATCCTTCTTGTTCCTCCCTTCAGTCCACCCTTGTTTGTGCTTTTTGGGCTGAAAGTTGTCCTTGGTCCTCAGCAGGAAAAGATTTGTTTTGTCTCCTTGTTCTGTGAAGAGAGCTCACTAGCACTTAATATGAGGCTCAGAACATCCTTAGGCATCACAGAATCTGAAACTATGAAAGCTGAAATCTAAGGCATCAGTGCCAGTTGATGAGATGGAGAGGAGAGGGGCTGGAGGGGAGTTGGGGCATTCCTGTCCTCCTGATTTACCTGGTGGGTGGATGGAGGTGGGAGGCCGTGGGCTGGGAAGTGACCTCTGTGTGGTCACTCCTCACTGAGGAAGGCAATTGCTTGTGAAACCCTGAGATGAAGCAAAACCTCTCAGATCAGTGCAATGTCCTCCATTCTCAGATGTCTCTTGGGCCATGATGCCCACAGCCAGGGAGGAATCACAGCATCCTGCTGCAGATGTGAGCACTGCTGGGACAGCCCATGGAAGTCACCAGCACGGAAATGGGCAATGGATTTGGGGAAAGCTGTTCTCTGGGGATGAATTTGGGGTCACATGGAAGTTCTCCCTGGGACAGATGCCCAAGAGAGGGCTGAGGAACAGGGCCCTGTAGGACCATGCTGGTCAGCCTGGAAAAGGGAAGGCTCAAGGGAGACTAAAGGGGCTCCAAAAGAGCTTGAGAGGGAATTTGGACAAGGAGTTTTAATGATAGGACAAGGAGCAATGGCTTTAATTTGACAGAGGGCAGGTTTATATTAGATTTTAGGAAGAAATCCTTCCCTGTGAGGGTGGTGAGGCCCTGGCAGGGGTTGTCCAGAGAAGCTGTGGCTGCCCCATCTCGGGAAGTATCCAAGGCCAGATTGGATGGGGCTTGGAGCAACCTGGTCTGATGAAAAATGTCCCTGCCCATGCCAGAGGAGTTGGACTGGATCATCTTTAAGGTCCTTCCCAACTCAAATCATTCTGTCATTCTACGATTTAAGTGGCTGAGGTGATTATTGCACTAATTATTACTGTAGCATCCTAAATAATTAATAACCATAATTAATTGTCTGGACCCAAGAGAGCAGAAATAACTTTTGTGGTGGCTGTAACCCTTCCCTCCCTCAAGCACTGCTCACTCCAGAACCTCTCTGCAGTGTTTTATCTCCCTGAATGTTTAAATGACTTGAGCAATTTGGGGTTTCCTCTGCTTCCCCATGGGACTCCTCACTCTCTGCTCTAATTAACACCACAGCAGCTGTTAATGCCCACAAACAAACACTGGTCCTCAGTAGCTGCAGCGAGTTAAGGTTTATATAATCATGTGAAGATTTGAGAGCTGAAAAGCCTTTCTCTGTGCACTGCATTAATCATTTAAAAGGAGCCTGACTGATGATTTTTGCATGTGTGTGGTGGTTGTTTTCCCTTTTTTTCCCCTGTGGAGTCCAGCTGTTGCTGGCTATACGTGGTGTGCTCAGCACCAACCAAACCAGTGCCAAAGCCACAATGGCTTCTGAAAACTCCTGCTCACGTTCAGCTGGTGATTCATTCATGCAGGGCACAGGCTGTGCTGGTAGTGAAGAAACATATCTGGCCCTCTGATGAGGATGTGGAGAGGTTTTGCTTGTTAATGGTAAGATGTGTTCCGTGGTAGAAGAATTCTCACACTGAAAGGACAGAACTGACAGGGCCATTTCCAAATTATAGCTGGCAAATGAAGCACAGAGACATGGGGAGTCAAGAGCATAGCACTGAGCAGCTCTTTGGCCAAGCATGGAGACATCCTTTTCCAAGCTTTGCCAGTGCCAGGGGTTTTCCCTCTCATTGCCCCTCTTGGACATGTTTTGGGAGCAATGGCATCATGGTTAAATCAAGCTACCAGTTTAAGCTTTGAAGCTGTTTTGTCTGATGTTGCCTGAACACTGGGCAGCCACCCCTCCCACAACTGACACCAGAAGGACAGTGCTGTCCCCAATTTTTGTACCAGCATCACCCCCTCTCCCTTCCCTTCTGTGACCACTCCAGTGGATCATTAGCAGCAGTGCAATATGCAGGAGCACAGACCAGGCTGGGGCACAGTTTGCTCTGTGCAGCCACAATTGCAGCTGGGTTCCAGCTGACAGGCTTATGTGACCTCATATCTGTAAAACCTGATCTTAAACATTCATTCGAAAACCTCACATGGACATAAAACCCAGAGTTCAGAAGCTGCCACTTTTCAGACACAGGAGAGGGAAAAAATAGTTGTGAGGTTTTAGGTTAAAATGCAGAAACACTGGGGTGTGGTTTTGCAGATGTGATTTCCATGCTGCCACCATCAGTGGCAGGGACAGTTCAGCACCTCTACTGCCACCATCCTCCTTCCAAGCCCCTAAGCGTGGCTCAAAGTAATGAGATTTAAGGATGTGAAAAAGTCCTGGAAGAGCTAAGGAAAGATAATCAGGGCTAGTGTGTTGACAGTGAGAGGAAGAGGCTGAAAGTGGCAGGGGGCTATGGACTGGGTGGTTGAAATGTCACTTTCCAGAGCCAACATTAAGGCAAATGAAGTCTTCTGGCTGAAGATGTGGCTGTTTTAATAATGCAGACATTGGCATTAGAAAGAAGAGCTGAGACAAGGGGACTAGCTCAGGTCTTTAAGTAGCAATGCTGTGGGTGATTGCTGTCCCAGACCTGTTTATTGGAAAGCATGTCTGCAGACACCAGCAGGGATTCATCTGGCCCCAGCCAAAGGCACTCCAACGAAGGAAAAAAAACAATAAAAAATTCCAGCTTTTTCTCCTGGCCTTCCTTAATCCCCCAGGTGGCTGGTGCAGCGCTGTCCTGCCCTGTGCTGGATGGTCTGTGCTGCACAGGGACAGCCCTCACCTGGGTGCAAGCACGGAGCTCTGGCTTGGCTGGCTGTAACCCGGGGAACAGATGGCACCGCCTGACAAATGCACCCATTCCCGCACTTCCCTGCTCCTTTCCGCTGCAAATTGGGGCCTTAAAAAGGATTGATGCTGCTAACAACAACCTCATCGAGGAGGACTTTTGGAGGGATTAATGGCTAGTCGCTGGGGAAAGGTTTAATGGTCCGGAGAGATCAGCAGTCTCAAGCCAGTTTATCCATCAGCTGGGGCTAAGGCCATTACCACTTAAAGGCTCAGCCTGGGGGGGAAGAGGAGGGGAGGGGTGGCAGTGATCCATCTCTGCAGAGAAACAAGCCACAGGGAGCGAGGAGATCCCTGGAACCCAGTACACAAACTCACTGGTCTTCATTTGGTGTGGACTAGCAAGGAAATGCACCGAGAAAAGGGACTGATGGCCTTGCTTCATTTCATCCTGATGCACTGCAGCCCATCTCATGCTGCTGTGGCTGCAGCAGCAGCTCTGGACAAGCCCATGGGCTTCCAGCCAGCTATGTCTCTAGCCGTGGCTACTACAAACCCCTGGATCCTGTGCTGTGGCCTGGGCAGTTGAGGACTACTGTTGTGAGAGGAAATTTATTTCTAACACCTTGTTCAGAGATCATTTTTCTGCCCTGGAGCATGAAAACTGAGATTCTTATTATTTTTATCACAGCAAGTCAAAGTGCAGAAGCTATTCTTACTCATATAAATGTCTAATCCTACTCTGATTCCTTCTGAGCTGTTGCATTTGCTTTGATTACTTTTTCCAGCCATAGCTAAAATAAAATTTGCAGTATAATAATCTGCCTGCACTATAAGCAGTCCCTGAGATGAGGAGATGAGGGTGCTGCCAGGGACCCTCTCCCATTTCAGGGTGCAGGAAAAGCTTGGCTGTGTCCTGGCTGCCCTGGATTGTATGGAGGAAGTGCAAAGTGTCTCAGTCTATTTATTTCCTCTTCACTTGAGACCCCTTAGGGGTCATCTGTGGAAGGATGTCTGGATGCAGCGTTGGTATAATGTCATTTCCTGGGGCCAGTGTGGGACAGCAGTAGGATTTCTGCTGAAGGAGACCTGCTCCCAGGTACTGGAGGTTTCTGGAGCAGTTTTCAATTGCCTCCATGCAGTGGGACTGTGTAGGGCCAGGCCTGGGTCTGGGAAATGTTACAGCAAGCTGCTATGGGGTCAGGAGGCTTTTTAATTGCTTGAAAGTGAGGTCCTTGTGCTTTATCCTCACAGAGGCTGTTTTGGGCCACCAACAAAGAATCTGATCTTCTGAGGAGAGCTCTGGCTTTGCTCTAGAATCTGACCACAGTGAGAAGTTGTTTCTGTTCCGATACATTTTTAGGTGGCCGAAAATCTATATTATTTTTGGATTTTTTTTTTTTAATTTCTTTTTTATTTTCCCCTCCATCAAAGTCATGAACTACTTGTGAGGTCAGGTGGCTTACCTGCATTCATCAGCTGCCTTTTGGAGTAAAACCTCTTCTAAAGTCACATCCTGCTTTTCTTCCTTCTTCCTGCAAACTCATGTATCAGCCAAATGAATTTCTGCTCCCTTGGGACACTGCTCCTGGAGAGCCTGGACCTCTGGCTGGCCCAAGATGGTAAAAGCCAGCATGGTCCATATACTCCAGAGCTCCAGCACTCCAGGTCTCTCCTCCTGACTTGGCATTTTCAAGGGTCAGCCAGACAAACCAACCACCCTGGAGAAGAGCTGGGCCAATCAGCAGGTGGGAGCTGCCACTGCAGGAGGTACTTGGTGTGAAAAACCATTTTTGTGTCTGTATGTGGCTTAGGGAACAGACAGGGTGAGCAGCCTCCTGTCTCTTTGGGTGGTTTTTGCACACCACCTAATAGAGATTTTCCAGTCTGCAAGGGCAGTAGCCTCAGTGTGAGGAGTCACAGAGCAGAAGGGAGCTGGCTGACACCAGGGATGAGCTGAGCTCGTGGCATTCCCTTTCCAGAGTGCCAAGCCAAGACCTCACTGCTTTTCATCCCTCTTTTCACAAGAGGGATGGTGTAATATGGACTCAGTTTTCTGCACTTTTGGATTCCAGGAGTTCCAAACTAGATATTTCTGTTGCTTTAGCTGATGGAAGATGGGGATGGTTTCAACCTGCCAAGTTTTCCCCCAATATACACAGATACACTGGTAGTGAATTTGAATTCAGGTCCTAAACCCTGTAGGAATGTTGGCCACCTATAGGTCCACATGGAATGGTGACCCTATAACCCCTAAGCCCACAACATTTATAAATGGCTTATCTGAAGTCTCTGTGGCAGGCATTTCAGTCCCTTCAGCCACGGAGAAGTGGGTTACTTTGTGAATATCAATGCAGATCAAATAAAACATATCTCAAGGACAAATGTATTTGTTCTGAAAATTTGGCCAGAGAAATCAGAAATGGTTCTTTAAAATACAGCAGCCTAGAGCAAATTTTTATCTTCCTTTTTGAGCAGTGAAAGTTGATGATCAAGCTATAATTTGAAATATGTGGTAGGATACAGCAAAACCAATGCCACTGAAGCTACCTTGCAATTTGAACACACGGATCTGAAGATTTGACAAAAATATTTTCTTTGTTCTACAGACATGAGACCATTTTCCTTCCTTTTATGTGTAGCATCCCTGGATTGTTTGGCACTGATCACAGCTGCTCTGGTGTTGTCTTTGATGAATCCATTTGTTTGGTTTATTATTTTTTTTTTTGTTGGTTTGCTGTTCCTTTTTTTTTGAGGATGGTGGGTGGGTAAGATCTTATTGGGCATGATGGGAAAGGGACAGTTGATTTATGCCATGGATTTGGCATAACTGGGCCATCAATTTCAGCAGAGCAGGTACAAGGTGTCTGAAGTAGAGAGGCACAAAGATCCAGTTGCTGCTTTCTTCCTTTTCTTATGTGAAATGAAAGAAAAAAAAAAAATAAAAGCAGGAATAGGTGCCTCCTGGTTCCAGGCTTCATGGAGCAATCCTGGGGCTCTCAGCAATACTGCAGAGGGAGAGGGGAAGGAGGGAAGGTGATGACTCACGAGAAGTTTCCCTGTCTGTTATGATTTTGCTTCGTCGTTTTGTGTTCTCTGGATGACTTAGGGAGAGACGCTTTTCCCTCATCTCTAATTTGCTGCCAGATGAATATATTGAGTAGCAGGATATTGAGAAGTCATGGGAAACTAATGAGAAATGCCTGAATGAGCTCAGCGTGTTCCTCCACTCGGCTTTAATATCCCAGTGGTGCCGGGCAGAGGGGGTACAGGGGCTGTGCAGCTCCTTTTGCTTTTTTGCTTTAGTGCCAAAATGGGACAAGGAGTAATGGCTTTAAACTAAAAGATGGTAAGTTCAGACTAGACACCAGCACAATTTGTATTTTTATAATGAGAGTGGTGAAATCCTGGCACAGGTTGCTGAGGTAGAAGCCCCATCTCTGAGAACATCCAAGGTCAGGTTCTGAGGCTCTGAGCAACCTGATCTAGATGAAAATTTCCCTGCTCATTGCAGGGAGGTTGGACTAGATTGAACTTAAAGATTCCTCCTAACCCAAACTATTCTTCAATTCAATGTTTCTAGCTGTTTGGCCAATGTGTGGTCTTACTCAGAAACTCAGTCACCTAGAATGGTTATTGTACCTGTTATTTTGAGGTGTGACAGTTCTGGCTGACTAAAAATCCTTACTACAGCTTTTCCTTCTCACACCTTGTCCTGATTTCCTTCCCTGAGCTCCTGATCTGTGTTGGATGCTGGGGTGGGGGGGCCTGGCTATGACAGAAGGGCTGGTTGGTGAAGGATGCTCCTCATGGGGTGTCCTCATGCCAAAGATCACAGCAGATACTGAGCATTTTCAAGATGCTGGCTGCAAACTCTCAGGCAGGGATTCCCTGTCTTTCTGGCCCGGTGAGTTTCTGCTGCTATATATAATCTTGAAGCTTTCTGGGAGTTTCTGTGGCTGAACTGTGAGGAGACTGTAGGCCCTTTCTGCCTTAAAATGTGTTTCAGATCTGCCTGAACCTGGTCCAGCAGCCAATATGGCAAAGGACTTTTTCCTTTGTGATGGGCACAGCTGAGAGCATGGCTGCCTGGACTGCATGATCTTGAAAAAACAGATTGCAGTGTGAAGGACTGAATTGCTGCCAGGGGTATTTTTTGACCTGACCTAAAGTTATTTCTCCAGAACGGGTGATGTATAGCAGGAAACTGGTACTCCAGTCCCAGATGGGCAGCTTTGCCTTCAGCTCTGAGTCAGGTAGTGTTTTACCCTGAGGAGGTGAAAATACCCAGAGAAGCAGAATAATGTGAGGGAGACATCTGTGTTTCACCACACATTTGGCAAGGGGAGGTGGCAGCAAAAGTTCCTGAGGAGGTTTGTCAGGGTCAGTAACACTCCAGAGATGCAAATCAGCCCAATGGCAGCCTGGCAATGACTCAACCTTTCCCTCCAGCCTGTTTTTGCTCATGTGTGTGATACAGGCGGCTGCAAAGATGGGTTTCATTTCTACAGACTTATCACCTTCCCTGGGCCTTTCATGCAGCAGGATGATGAAAGGCAGGAACCTTATGGCAGCTGAATAAAATTCATACCCCAGCAGCTGTGAAAATGTCCCTGCCTTGCTTTTCCAGGGAGTCCAGGAGAGCATGGTGACACCCACGGCTGCCACCTCCTGTCCACAGTGGCTGCTTTCTCTTGGGGCTCTTCAGACATCCATGGCATGTGCATCATCCCAAAACCTCACCCTGGGGCACACGCCCTGTGGTTTTCACACCACGACCAGCTTGTGTTGATAAGATGGCTCTGTGCCACTTGAGCCCAGCAAAGGGTGGTGTGAGCCCAGCAGAGGGGCTGCAGAGCCATCCAGCAGCCAGGGTAGGGCCCTGCCCTCAGAGGTGGCTCTGCCATCTGATTCCAACACTGTCAGCCCTGACACGTGCTATCCTGTGCCTTGTGAAGGAGGCAGTCAAGAGCCTTGAGTTCTCTCAGATAAATGGCTCAGCTCAGAGCGCTGTGGCTTGATGTTCCTGAAGCTGCTAATCCTAATTAACAGGCTTGTTCTGAGTCCCTTTTATACCACTCCAGCAGCCCAAGTGGGCTTAAAAGTGAATGGAAATTACCCCATGGAGCGTTCTCCCTGGAGATGTTGCTATGCCGACCTGCTCAGAGCAACTACTGAGGCCCCTGAGCTCTCCTCCATCCTGCATTGTTCTTACTGTCACAGAGGCTCAGATGGTGCCAGAAGGGTGGGACAGACAGGGCCCAGACTCTATTATTTACTTTTTCTGGAAGATGTGGGTAGAAGGGGGAAAAAACCAAGTAGAGACAGGTAAAACCGTGTCAAGCATCAGCAACAACAACCAACCAACCTGAAAGACCTGAGAATCCTTCTGACAAAAGACTGAGTCAATTTTCTTGTGCACAATCCTTTAAAAAAATAGAAAAATAAAAGAAATCAATTTTTTTTTTTTTTATTGCAGGCAATCGGGCATTTCCACTGGGTACCTGAGTTTCCTCACCCACTCTGATGGGAGCACTGGGAGGCAAGGTGTGTTCTACCCCAGAGTGAGTCCTTCTGAGAGAAAACTGAGTCAATTTTCTCATGCACAATTCTTCAAAAAATAGAAAAAAAAATCAATTTTTTTTCCTTTTTTTTTTTTTTTTAATTGCAGGCAATCGGGCATTTCCCCTGGGTACCTGGGTTTCCTCACCCACTCTGATGGGAGCACTGGGAGGCAAGGTGTGTTCTACCCCAGAGAGAGTCCTTCTGAGAGAAAACTGAGTCAAGTTTCTCATGCACAATCCTTTAAAAAATAGAAAAATAAAAGCATTTTTTTTTTTTTTTATTGCAGGCAATCGGGCATTTCCCCTGAGTACCTGGGTTTCCTCACCCACTCTGATGGGAGGCAAGGTGTGCTCTACCCCAGCCCTTCACAGCCCCTCCAGGGGCTGCCAGAGGCTGTGTGGTGCTGTTGGCTGATGGAGACATTTCTCCACGAGGGGAGGCAGCTCCCATCCCATGCAGGCAGGAGTGTTTGTGTCTCCCTCTTTGGAACATTTTTGGCTGCTCTCGCTCCCCTCAAACTCAATCTTCCCAAGGCCTACAAATCTGCAGCACTAAGAGGAAGACAAATTATAATGAATGTGTATTAGGGAATATAAAAAGTAACGACTTAATATATCTTTCTCTTCTCCCCTTCCCTCCCCCTTCATGACCTCATGTTTTTAACATTTTTGGGAACTGCTAGATCTTGGAGGGGTACAGAGTGTGCCAGGGAGAGGTGGAGGTGCTTTGTTTGTGGGCTGGGGCCTCTGCCCCAGGGCACTCAGAAAGCAGCACCTTCCCTCCCTGTGCCTCAGGGACAGATAACAACGCCTCCACTGGCACTCAAAAGTGGGGCAAGAGAGGGGGATAAAATGATTGAAGGGGGATAAAATGATTGAAACGTTAAAGTGCCACAGGCGTGGCTGTGTAGGCCCGGGGTGGCTCTTGAGCGAGGCCTTCTCCAGAGCTGGGCTTGTCCTGGGGGTTATGATTGCTCCAAAAGTTGAATGGGGATATAGAAAGGCTGAAATAAAGTCCACCAGACATTCCTGCCAAACCCCCTCCCCTCCAAGACACTTGGGGAAACATCAGTTATTTTATTTACAGTGGCAACAGACTGAGGGGAACAAGCAAGGCCTTCTCCTGCTTTACAGAGGGTGACTTGAAATGGCTGAGGCTGCTCCTGAGCAGTGCTGACTTGAAGCAACTTCTGCCCTTCTTAAAGAAAAGCAACAAACCCCAAAATGTCCACCACCCATCCAAAATATCAGGGACATTTTCCCCTGCTTTCCAACAAGACCGTTTTCTCTGGGGAAATAAATAAATTAACCAGCTCCAGTAACCCCATCAGGAGGGGGACAGGGGACAGTTTTTACCCTTTTTAAAAGGTGGAGACAGACAATGGTGAGGATGGGCAGTGTATAATGTTGTTTATTATGTATAATAAGAAGCATCCAGAAATCTCAGTTAAGGACCAAGCCCAGAGTGCCAGCCCCTGTACAAACACACAGTAACAGAATCCCTGTCCTGAAGAGCATACAGGCTAAAAATGGTTCCTTATGTGGCATAATTTGGAGGGGAAGAATAGGAATTGGAGGCAGAGAAATAAAAAATCAACCTTTTTCCTGATTTCCTTTTATATTCCAAACTGAGTCCACAAGACATTATGCTGAGATCATAATTTCCAGTTGCCATCATTAGATACTAGGATAGCAGAGTGATAGAATCATTTAGGTTGGAAAAGACCTTTTATGATCATTGTGTCTGAATGTAAATCTAACACTGCCAAGAGCTCCATTAAACCATCTCCCCAAGTGCCACATCTCCACATCTTTTAAACACCTCCAAGGATGGTGACTCCACCACTTCCCTGGGCAGCCTCTTCCACAGCCTCACCACCCTTCCAAGAAAGAAATTTTCCCCAATATCCAACCTAAACCTGCCCTGGCACAACTAGAGCATATTTTCTCTTATCCTGTTTCTTGTTATCTGGGAGAAGAGATCGACCCACCCCTCATCACACCCTCCTATCAGGGAGTTATAGAGAGCAATAAGGTCTCCCCTGAGCCTCCTTTTCTCCAGGCTGAGCACCCCCAGCTCCCTCAGCTTCCCCTCATCAGGCTTGTACTCCAGACACCCCCCCCACAGCTCTGTTCCAAAACTGACCCCAGGAGCTGAGGTGTGGCCTCAGCAGTACCCAGCACAGAGGAACAGGTCACTACCCAGGTCCTGCTGGCCTGGGATGTGTTTGTCTTCACCATGGCAGGGGGATGTGCAGGGGTGAGAATGTGACTTGCTGGTCCCTGGGAAGGGGAGGCAGGAGTGCCCACTGGGCTGATGATGCTGTCAGCACAAAGCTCCTCCACCAAATTCCTGGGAAGGGGGGAATGTTGAAACCTCCACGAGAGGAGGAGGCAGCACAGCCACCCAGGTGTTTGAAGAACCCAAGTGCTTTGCAGCAGCCCTGGTGCCTCTGTCCTCTCTGCCCAGAGCAGCAGAGCTCAGCCCCACACCATTTCTGTGTCTAATGCCAGCCTAGGAGGGCGCAGAGGGGCTTGACTGCCAGGGCCATGCTGAGCAGGGCAGCTCACAGCTACTGGGTGTCTCTGTGCCCTGAGTTCCCTCTTAATAGCTGGAAAACCATTTTACAAGGAAACTGGAGCCTTGCAAAGTAATTCCAAAAGAATGGCAGATTTTTCTTTTTGAATTTTCTTAGCTTTTTTTTTTTTTTTTTTTTTTTTTTTTGAGATACTATAGAAAATTAAAAACATGATTGAATTTGTGCATGCCTTTATTTATTGTGCTGTGGATGATGGGCACAGATTTCCCTAAGCCAAAAAGCCCCCTCCCTCCTCCTTCCCCAGCCTTAGTAATCAGCTTCCTTGTGCTCCAGCCCACGCTAGACTATTTTCCTCTGTCAAATCCTCCATCATTGGTTAAATTACCTAGGTGTGTGTTGGCTTTATCTTTTTTTGGTGAAATCTTTCAAGTCTACTTTGTCCGAGTCCTTGTCATCCTCTTAGGCTTTTGTATACCCTGTTTCTCTCCTGGCTGATTTTGTAAAAGGTCTAATTTCTACAATTTCTATTTTGTAAAAGGTCTAATTTCAACAAGTTGCTGCTCTCAGGGCTGAAGTCTTTTTTCCAGTGCCACGATAATCACATGTGTTCAACCAAGAGCTTCGAAGCTCCAGCAGATTGCAGCCGTTAGGGCTCCATTGCACAGGGTTGTTCATTTTCCCCTCCCACCCTCCCTTCTCTCAGCTGCTCCCCTTCCACATTTTGCTCCCTGTGTTCAGCGCAGCCTCCACTGCCTGCACACCTTTCAAGCCACCATCCTGTTGGGGAGATATCTGGCACAGACCCCGGTTTGCCACCGGGGCGTCCGCTCCCACACACCCCCCGACAGCTGCCTTCCCAAATGTGAGGACGCGCTTCACTCGGAGCCGGTCGTGTGAGCCAGTTTTAATCTAGGATGCTCTTTCCTTTTGGCTCCCCACAGAGATCACAGGACCCTGGTTAATCCAGCTCCCTGTCGCTGTAGGGCTGAGTCATAGGAGGTTTTTCTGTTGCTACATCTAATAACGCTTTGCTGCTGGGAGCAGAACATCAACCAGCTTGGCTGGGAGTCGGCACTGTCACCCAGCAGCTTCCCTTGTCTGCAAGTTGTTTTGATTCTTTTCTTAGACTTCTCCCTCTCTGTGTCTTTCTCTGTAAAACATTAATTTCCTCTAATTAGAGCTTCCTTAACAATTCTTTTTTTCCCCCCCTCTCCTCAGTTAATTTCCTCTAATTAGAACCTCCTTAATAATTCTTTTGCTAAATCAATTTCCTCAGTTAGAACCGCCCGCCACAATTTCTTTCCTCCCTTTCAAGAGCTGTCGGAGTAGCTAAGCAAATTATGCTTCTGAGTAACCTTTATCTCTTACTTGGTATTTTAAAAGAACTGTAACAGGTTAGACAGGCACAATTTCCCCTTTCAGAGCTCTGCTGGTCTGACCCCATTAGGTTATACTTAGCTGAGTGTTGTACTATTGTATACTTAATAAGATGCTCTAGCTGTTCATCTGGAACCCAGGTAAGGCTGCATTTGTGAATGAATTAAACATGACACTTCATTATTCAGATCAGATTTAACAGTGTCAAAATCCGTCTTTAAATCCAGATCAAATTGCTCTCCAAGAATATGTAAAAAAACTCCTGCCCCTGTTAGCTGTCCTGTGAGCCAGCCTTTCCTAACTTTTCCTCTGCAGCCATGCCGGCTTTCTTCTCCTGACAAGCCTTTTAAGTTCTAATTTTTATTTTTTTTTTCTAAAACATGCCGGTTTTAAAAAAAGATCTCTTCTGTTTCTAATTTACACAGTAAGTAACTATTAACGGCCCACTGCTTTTCACGATCATGCTGTGGGCCACATCAGCAGCTGGTGTAAATGGGGAGGCAGCCAGTTGACACATTATAGACCTTGGGCCTGAGTTTCCTCTTCTCTATTGTGCAGTTTCTCCCCAGCTGAAACAGTGTTAGGCATTTCTCCATCTCTTTTAAGATGGGACCATCTCACTATGTTTGTCCTTCTTAAAATCCATCAAGGACAGCTCACTCTATTTCCTGATTTTATGAGGAAACAGGCCAAGTGATGATGGCAACTGGAAGGGGTCATCCAGTTAGAGCAAAAACTCTTGTTTTACGCAATTATGAAAGAAATGAAGAAGGGAACACATCTGAGCAGCAGGAATGCACTGGTAGCTGTGTGTTCCCTTTCCTACACCCCTTCCTCAGGTTGACACCGACTACCCAGCACAGATCTGGTGGCATCAGCGAGTGTCACTGCGTGGGGCAGCACTGCCCCTCTGTGATTCACAGCCCATGTGACACAGGCCAGAGAAAACTACCTCACAACAGGCTCAGGAGGCTTCCTCTGGCCTTTCTCACAGGGACTTCCTCTCTCTTTTGGCTATGCCCAACTGCAGAGCCTGCTCCGAGTCCTGGTCACCCTGCAGAAATGTCACCGTGGGCCCTGAAGAGCCTGCTCCAGTAAGGCAGGTGGGCCCCTTGCAGCTTGTGAAGTGCTTTTCATCATCGTCTGATGGGAATCAGCAGTGCCTCGGTGGGTGGGTGTCCTGGAGTGATCCGTGAGGAATGCTTCATAGATACTCTGCGGGGAGCTGGGGGAGGCTTGCAGCAACTCTGTCCTCGTCAGTGCCACCATCAGATGTCTGGGCAAGCCCAAAAGGTTTTAGCCAAGCACAGCTACTGTGGGAAGGCTGCGCTGCTTTTCCTTTTCCACATTATTTCCTTCTGACCTTTCTGAGCTTCTACCACCCCACAAAGTCTGTTCTGGTGGAAGTGGTGCCGAAGTCGTAAGATGTATTTTATTTCCTTTGCAGTCTTAATAACTATGCAGAAAACTCCATTTGCCATCACTTCCCTTGAAATTTCGGAGTAGGACTGGATGGAAAAATGAAATGCATTACGGTTTTTGTTTTTGACAAAATCCCTAATGCTTGAGATGGGAATAGGATCTTTCTGGGTAATCTTACAGGGAGTACAGTGCTGGTGGTGTTGGAGAGAGGGTTGTCTGGGGAAGGGTAGATTTTCTAAAAAGATATGTTAGAAGGCTAAAAAAAAGCTGTTTGGTTCTTCTCAGAAGAGATGAGAGAGCAGGAAGAGGGAATCACCAGGTGGGGTTGTTCAGACTGACAGCTGACTACAACAGGAGAGATGCTGTTCTCTACGCTCCTTGAGAAGCCCCTCTTGCTGGTGCCCAGTCCACCCCAGCTGAGGACAAAGAAGGGCTAGAGATAGAGATAGGCAATCCAGTAGACGATGTTGAAGAGCAGGAAGGCGGTGGGGAAGAAGACGCGGGAGTAGGAGTCCAGGCGGGATATGTGGATGCGGACCCTGCCCTCCCGCCACATCCCCGTCTGACAGTCCTCGATGCAGCAGAAGAACCTCTCGCATTCCTTCCCCTCCAGGCACGGGGAGCCGGGGTCGTCATCCTCATCCTCCTCCATCTCCGGGGGCCAGTGCATGATGTGGTTGATGTTGATGGTGGTGAAGGTTGGCATCACCTGTGCACCGGCAGGTGGCTGTGAGGGGGAGAGGTAGGCAGGTCAAAGGGGAGGAAAAGGCAGCAAAACGTGTTCTGGACACCAACCCCCGCCCAACTGACAACAGATCAGATCATCATGGGTGCAGTTCAATGGAGAGGGATGACTGATCATCCCCAGTCTCTGCACCTGGTTGTGAATCACCAGGTTTGAGTGCTGAGGGAGCTGGTAGCTCCCTGCATGACTGTGAGTGTTCTTCCTGGCACCCCAGGGCACAGCGCTACTCAGCAAAGGTCTGATTGCACTGATTCCCCATCTGTGCCAATAACAGTCACTGCAGAAACACGACCTGTTCGATCTGTTCTGGCCTCTTCCCTCATCTCCCTGAGCTCAGCTGTCTCTGAAGACACAGCACACAGTCCAGATGTGTCTGCTGCTTGTTGCCAGTTACTGGATAAAAGCTGGGGAAAGGCTGTGTGCCTCTTGGCCCATGATGAACCTCATGGAAGAGCTCTGTCCACCCTGGGACATGAGGGTGGGGGGATATGTGGGATGTGCTGGGAAATGAGCCTGGCCCAGAAGAGATATCTCTTTTTCTGTTTCAGTTCTGTTCAGACACCTCTTTCAGTTCATGTGTCAGAAGTACCTGACATAAGCTCGAGCAGATCTCATGATAGAGGATGAGGATGAAGAGAATGATGACCACCAGGGGTTCACTATCTCCACACTCAGGAGGTCTTCTGATGGAAGACCACAAAAAAAAAAAAAAAGTCAGTTTCTGCATCTCTGTGACCTAAGATACCTCTGTAATCCGGAGATCAAACTGATACACGTGTCTGAAAGTGGCATTTACATTCAGTCATGTGAGTCATTCTAAACTGTTCTGATAAGCTCTCCAGCAATTCTGGAGAGACCACAGGGTGCCTGGCTCTGACAAGTGCTTCCTTGTTTTAAGGGAGCCTCAGCTGCTTTTTCTGGTTGTATCTCACCTCTCAGACCCAGAAGACAGCGTGGTGTGTGGATGAACTCGGTATGGGTCAGGCACTAAACCACATCAGCAGTTTCCAGCACAGGCTCAGGAAGGATGTTTTTAAACAGCTTGGGGTTGTGACAGCACCCACCTCTGCTGGCCCCTGTGACCTACCAGCCGGGCTTTCCTGTGGCTGTGCTCCAGAGGTTTCTTGTTCCCCACCAGGTAGTTGAGCGTGGCGTACTCCATGAGAGCGGCGAAGACGAAGATGAAGCACACAGAGACAAAGAGGTCCATGGCTGTGATGTAGGAGACACGGGGGAGGTGCTTGCGGGAGATGGTGCTCAGGGTGGTCATGGTGAGCACAGTCGTGATACCTAAGAGAGAAAACAGCTGGCTTAGGTACTGACAAGGAGCACTTCTGTCTTCTTTCTACACCCCTCTAAACAACTCCATTTTCCCTCTGCTCTGGTTGTCTGGTCCCATTTTTGCTCTGCTCAGCCAGACTCTGGTCTTGAGGAAGCCTCTGACAGTGCTCTGTGAAAAAGAATGATGTTCAAAACTCAGGTATCACACAGACCATCAGAGTGGACTGCTAAACGAGCTGGAAACTCAGATTCTGCATGAGGCTGGGTTGCTCATGCAGGGCTTGCCCTCACCTCCTATTCTCCATGCGCCTCAGCACAGCTTCTAGAAGGATCTGTTCCATGATCTTCCCAGGCACAGAGGGGAGCTGACAGTCTGTGGTTCCTGAGGTCCTCCTTTCTACCCTCTGAAAAAAAACGGGAGCAATATTTCCCCTTTTCTGCCATGGTTTTTCAAGTATTATTCAGAGTGGCTTGGAAACCACATCAGCCATGCTCTGGGATGTGTCTTGTCAGGTCCCATAGACTTATGGATGTTCAGGTTCCTCAGGTGGTCTCAAAGCTGATCTTCTCTTGCAGTGAGAGGGACTTTGCTGCTCCAGTCCCTGCCTTGCAGTCCATCCACTGTGGAACGTGGGCAGAAAGGCTGCCAGTGAAGACTGAGGCAAAAAGGCACCTCAGCCTCCTTCTCATCCATTTTTACCAGTTTGCCAGTTGTATTCAACTTGCTTTGTCCTTCCCTTTCTGGCTGACAAACCTGGAGAAGCCCCTGTTAGTATCCTCTGCATCCCTAACCCTGTCCCTACACAACTGGGCAGTGTCCCTGTACTCCTCCCAGGATACCTGTCCCTGCTTCCACTGCCTGTGCATTTCCTTCTCACCCTTAATCTGACCAGAAGCTCTTGACACATCCATGCTGGTCTCTTGCTCTTCCTTTCCTGATTTCTTACACCTGGGCATTGAGAGCCCTTGTGCTCTTTGGAAAATCTCCTGAAAAATCTGCCAGTGCTGCTCTGCTCCCTGGTCATCAGGCTGCCCTGTAGCAGATAACAATCACAAGGTTCCCTTTACTTCTTTGGTCTGATTCCTACCCACAAATTTTCAATCTGCTCCTGGCTGTTCTTCAGAGACAGCTCTTCACAATCTATCCATTCCTTGATGCAGAGGGCAAGTGCGTAGGAGGTGATAAGGAATTTCTTTTGACATGAGTGGGGCTTGGAATTGTTTTTGCAGAAGCAGCAATGCTCACGTTTCTGCTTCCAGAGATGAAGTGTCAGGAGCCAGCAAAGGATCAGCTACAGGCATTGGTACTGTGATCTCATCCACTGATTTTCAGGATGTGGGGAAGAAGCAGTAACTCCACCTGTTTCTCCTTCTCCAGCATCCACCTAAATCTATCTGTCACCCTTTCCTGAGGTCACCTCAGTGGCTCTGGGGATGAGCATGGCAAAAGATTTTCATGTTTTCCTGCCGTACTTGCATCAGCAGATGTGATGTGACTTCCCATATTTCTGAAGTGCCAGTGGAACTGGTCCAGTTTACATCTCCCTAATGTAGGCTGGCAGGCTCGAAATGTGCTGGGGATCATTTGTATTAAGTACAACAGGGGCTGTGGAGAGAATACATTATTCTTCATGAGCTGTAGTCCCTTCCCATAGAGAGGGGCCCCTCTCCTGGTGAAACCTGCCTTTGTTTTTTGAGACAGTCACTAGAGCCTTGCACATTTTCCTCTTGCTGTTCATTCCTTTACCAGCGACAGACTATGGCACACCCTCACCTTCATTGGAAATGACACCCTCTTCCTCCTCCTCTCTCCACCAGCACCAGACTAATTAATTTTGAGAGGGAGGTGGGGAGACATGGCCATCATGGATGGGCTCTGAATAGCTGATGGCCCCTCCTCTCCTCTCCATCCCCACAGAGACCTGCAGGCAGGGCTGGGAATGCTACCTCCAATTAAAGGCAAAGTCAGCGGGGCTGATAGGAAGGACAGCCCTGGGAATCACAGCTTGCTGCAAAATGCAGATACAGCCAAAGCGTATTAAAGACTCGGGAAGATCTCCCCAGCACCTATCAGAGCAGCACTCAATCAACAGAAGCGTTTCTCCTGCCTCAAGGAGCCACTGCAGTTTGCTGGGAAAATCTAAACAATAGGCAGAGCTGTTGTCACTCTCTGGGTCCTGTGGGGTGACTGACAGAAGAAGGTTATACCTACAGGGCTTCCAGCTCCTGCCACAGCCTGGGGCTCTGTGGAGGCAGCCAAGCAACTCTGCCCATTAACCCTACAACCTTCCTGCCAGCAGCCCTACACAGAAGCCTTGAAAAGTTGTGAGGAAACGTGGAAAATGTGCATGGGACATTGTGCATAGGGCAGCACTGCAATGCCACGGCTCAGCCCCTGCCTCTCCCTTCTGGTGCATGAGAATATCCCATTGCCAGCTTGGAAAAGGTTGTGCTTGGGTTTTAGATGAAGCCATCAGAGTGAGGTGCTCTCCTGAGATAATCCAGCAGCCCAAGCCAGCATAGCTGGAGATTTGTTTGAGCTGTGGAGTGTTACACACAGGAAGCTGAAGGAATGGAATATTCTCTGGTAAGCTCAAAACTGCTAGAAAATGGCAAAGTGCTTCAAGAGATTTTTGTAGACCCACACTGCCAGTCTGCTTGCCTGGCAGAGTTTGACAAGCATCACACATGCATCATCCTGTCTCTTACCCAGCGATGTCCTGGCTGGTGTAGAGTCTCTCTTGATCCAGAAGGAAACCCAGGAAAGAACCACAGTCAGGATGCAGGGAATGTAGGTCTGAATGGCAAAGTAACCCATACGTCTGCTTAGGTCAAAAGAAACTGTCATCACCATGTACTCCCCTAGGAGAAAGCAACAGAGACATTGGAATCGTAACATGGGGCTTCCTAAAGCAGAAAATTTGGCAAAGTTTCAGAATTTGGAGTTTCTGATGAGGTTTTCTTGTTGTTTTAAGTGCCAGTCCATCTGGTTTTGTAGCTGCCCAGATTGTTAACTTCACATGGCTGGCTGAGCAGGTTTGGTGACTCACTGGTTTTGTGGCTAGCGGATTCTGTGCCTACCTGGCTGGCTCTGTAGCTGTCCTGCTTGATGTCTTTGTGACTAATTTAAGAGCTGACTTTGTGGCTGCCCAACTGGCTGTTTGCCTGGCTGTCCATATGGCCACCAGGCAGCATTCACACTGGCCTGACTAGGAACACTGAAAAGCACAGAGTTTGGAAAAGTTTCAGGGAAGGAACTGCAGACAGCATTTATCTTCAGCTGATGGCTGCAAGAGTTTCTTTTCAATAGAAGCTCTTTGGCTGTAACAGGCTGCATGGCCTGGCTTGCTAACGAACTACCTGAGCTGTGACAAAGGAGGTGTCCTTCAATCACTTCCACTGAGAGTCTGGTTCTGCCTCTGGAAAAGGCATGTGGTGCTGTACATCCTAATTGCTCATTTGGCAACTTACAGTGGTGCTTCTTTCTTTTTTCAGGGGCCCATGGTGAGTATTGGAAGAAAGCCACCTGACAGCTCTGGGGTTAAGGTGGAGCTTGCAAGCAATTACCAAAAAAAGAGAGAATTACAAACATCAGAGGGCCACTGGTGCATTCAAGACACTTTCACTTCTTGTCCCAGTTTCTGCCTTTCTACCCTGGCTGCCACTGTTGAGAGCAGCAGCTTTCTGCAGAGTGGGAGAAGCACTGCTCCTTGCTGTTTCAGAGGGCTTAAAAGTATGAGCTCACCCCACCTTCAGGAATCCAGAGGCTTTCCTCAGTTGTCTGTGGGAAGGAAAGGGGATGTGAGCTATTATGAGGAGGAGGAGGAGCTGAAGGGCTTCCATTATTTAGTTTCTTCACACATGCAGCCTTGTCCCTGTCTCTTAAAGCACAGTTCAACAGCCTGACACAAGGTTACAGAAGGAAAGATCGAGACCTGCAAGTTCTGATTTCTCCAACCCCGTTCCAACCATAAGCATCACCCAGAGATTACACAGCGTGCACACACTGCAACAAGAGGGGATTTAAGTTCCCTCTCCTCTCCCTCCTGACCCTTCAGTTAGGGATAGCTTCATTCACATCAGCATTGTCACCTCACAGTTCACAGATCTCAGTGATTCTGCCTCTCCTTGCTCCATCTTCCCCTCACCCTTCATCCCTATCACTTCTGCTCCCTCCAGCCAAGGTCCATCCCTTCATTTTCAGTTTTTTTCTCTGACCACGGTGTTGTGACCTTCCTTCCCCACTCCTTGGCCTCCCACCAGGTCTCCAGCACAGCAGTGCTCCCGTGGGCTGCCTCCCCTTGCCTCACCTGCCCCAGTCCTGAGGATTTCCGAGGTGTTCCTCAGCCCCGTGAAGTCGAACTGGTAGAGTCTCCAGGTGCGCTGGTCAGAGACCTCGATGGAGTAGCGTCTCCAGCGATAGACAATCTCCTCCCGAGGGTATCCATCTGGGAAAATCCAGCCAATGTCAGTGGGAGAGTGTGCCATGCAGCCCCACCTTGGCCACCAGCCTGACTGCAGAAGCACTGGCATCTCACCAGAGCTGTTCTGCAGACATGAACCCTTCAGGCAGGGGTTTCTGGTGCCCTGTGTTTAGATTCCCTGAGGCACTCCCACATGGAATGGGAGTAGGGGCTGCATCTCCCCTCATGGGCTGCTTCAGATCCTGAGGATGGGAAAGGCACTGCCAGAAACGAAGCACTGCCAGAAACAGAGCCTTTCTGAGGACTGCACTGCTGGGAGTGAGACGTGGGTTGCCCCAAGAGGACTCTGCTTGTTTGAGGAAGAACTTCTTAGAGGGTGGCAGAGCAATGGAAGAGTGTTCCCAGGGAGGTTGTGGGGTCTCCCTGCCATGATTCTGAAGTCAAAACTCTGGATTCAAAAGCCCACCTGGCTGCACTCCTGTGTAACCTGATCTAGGTGACTCTGCCTGTCAGTGGGACTGTTACAGATGATCTCCAAAGGCCCCTTCCAGCCCTGTTCTGTGATTCTGTGACTCCACCAGCCTGAAATCTTTAAGGGTTTTAGCTCCCTGGGGCAGCTGGCACCTCATGAGGGCCATCCCAGGCATGAGTAAATGGGAATAACAAAGCTGCCAGCATGGTTCTGGCTGCTCTGTGTGCTCCCTGTATCTCTTGCCCTGGGAGCTGATCTACGGAAAAGAAGGGGTGCACTCTCCACGGAGAAGAAAACCTGGCCCTGCAGGCTGCAGCACAGCTTCTCCTGCCTCTGGTTTTCTTGATAAAGAAACAAGCCTGCTGAAAAGCAGGGACATAGGAGAAAGTCCCTAGGAGGAGGATGGAGTAAGAGCTTGGCAGCTAACTAACAGTGTGCTTCTAATTACCAAGCGTGTATAGCATGCACCATTAATTAGCAAAGAATGAGGGTGGTGGGAGATGAAGGGATGAGATTTCCTCAGCATGCTGCCTCCTTCTGAAGCCCCTCAGAGCTCTGAGCTGCATCTCTTTAGTGGCAGGGGAGGCAGGAGAACCCAAGCTCAGATGATTAAATCAGATTTCCCACCCACGCATGAGGACAGGGATCTCTTGGTACAGAAAGGCTCCCTGCAAAATTACAAGAGGAGATGTGATAACATCAGAAACCCTCTCTGCTGAAGAGTCTGGATGAGCAGTGACTGAGAGGGGAGGTCTGAGTAACCCTCCTTTGGAGCAGAACATTTCCAGACCTCACTCAGAGAGTGGGAGAAGGGGAAGATGCAAGGCAGGACAGGTACCATTTATCCACCTGAGTACATTCCTGTTCTGTCTGGAGTGACCAGAAGATCAGTGAAATAATCTTCTCCAACCACCCACCCAAGTTAAGGAGAAGCTCAGAGATGTTGTGAATCTGACCCTGATGACCTCTGCCAGCTCAGGAGTGGGAGGATGCTTCAGGCCATGAAGGGTAATGGCTCAGGAAGGGTGCCACAGAAATTAGGTGAAAAAAATGTAGCTAAAAGGGAGGATGGTTTCCCCAGGACAGTATTATTCCACTGAGGTTTCTCTGTTCACCTTCTAACACTATCTTTAAAATATGTATACTCACAACTGGAAAAAACCAAAGGGCAGGAGTGAGTGTCCATTGGGAAATTCTGCAGCTGGAGCAGACATTCAGCCTCAATTGTCAGCCTGAGACACGGAGAGAGAGAAAGAGATTTTGAGCTGGTGAAGTTGGTTTGATTCCAACACCTAAATGTGACAGAGGCATTCTCACTTCCTTGAGAACTAATTTGCTGAAGATCAGTCTGTTTGCAGGAACATTCCAACCAAAAATACATGTTTGGATATTTTCAAGGTGAGGAAAAACATCTAAGTTTCACCTTCAAAAAGCCCTTCTGTTTACTCAACTTTTCAGATTTGTTTTTGGAAGTGAGAAGTTATGGGAGCAAAGAGCCAAATGTTTTTTAACAGAACAAAACAGCTGGACTGACCAAGACAACACTTTAAAGGATTTTAGTTTAGGGAAGCACTTGACCATCTCTTTGTTCCCTGCCCTCCGCAGAGGACGTACCTGAGAGTGTAGAGCACTTTTCCGTCATTCCAGATGCGGAGGAGCTGGTTTGGAGTGGTTATCCAGTGGGAATCAGCCCGTTTGGAGTTCCTGAAGAAGGTGTCGGGGATCCAGATGCGGCTCACCATGTTGGTGTTCAGCGTCAGCGCCTTCAGGGTGCTGTTGAACCGCAGGCGCCGGTCGTACCACGTCTGAGCAAAGAAGATGTCAATGGTGTATTCCTGGGAAAGACAAGGAGGAGTGGGGTGTTCTGAGAGGGATTCAGGCCAAGCAGAGCGTGCTGCTCTACTCTGCAGGCAGTCACAGCCAGAACATTTATTTTCCCAGTCTAGGAGCAGGTGTTGGTGACCACTGACACCTTTCCAGGCTCACCATTAACTCGTGGCCAGGACATCCGTGGCACACTTGGGAAGAGCCAAAGGCTCTTTGTTTACTGGTGGGCTGAGCCTGGCCCTTGCCTGGAAAACCAGGACCACACTTGTCACACATGATACAAAGAAATGACACCCACATGCTGAAATGTCCAAAGCAGAAAAGAGGCAGTTTATTTACAACTTCAACATTTATTGAATTCCAGTAGTGACCACGGATTGGAGGAAGAAAATCTTCCTCTTCAACCACACTGGGCAACCCAACAGTCCATCCACAGTCTCGTCTTTATGAGAAGAATGCAAACATGGTTAGATGGTTACAATAACAAGAAAGGTTGTTTGTGTAAAATTGTATCTGACTCCATTGCAAAAGGTAAATACAGAAGGCTAAAATAAAACTTTAGAAAAACTTCTTAAAGAGACAGAGGAGAACAGCAAAAACCCAGACAACATAGACTAACAAGACCTTGGGCTTCCTCTTGGCAGACAGCTCAATACTCCTTTTAAGCACAGGCATGAAGGGGCAGTGTGGACGTTGGCTGAGTCCAGCCTTAAGTTCAGCTACACCTTTCAATCACAGGCAGGCAAAGCTGCTCACCAGCTTAAGAGAAAGCAAGCAGGCAGGTCTTTCTGTTATTTATTGGGGTACAGCCCAGCCCTGTTCCACACATCTAATTTGTACATAGAGCAATAGTAGTGCTGTGCATAATTCTAGTGACAATCCACCCCTTGCTACAGGACTTACACTGCAAAGGGTTCATATGAAAACTCAGAGCACTCTGGGGCAGATACCCCTTGCTGGAGATTAGAAAAGAAAGCTGGGGCTGCCAGCTCTGGGTGCAACCAGTTAAAAATCCTGAGCCTTTCGCTGAGAGAAAAGAGATTTTCCACCATAATAAGGACCTACAGCTTTGGTAAGAGAGTGTGTCCTAGCTCATGGATAACTGGCAGTTCTGGGAGGCAGCTCCTGCCTGGATTGGACTGGCAGTAGCCCACACCGTTAGCCCACCACTCTGCTGCTCGCTGCTGCAAGTCAATTTGCTGCTGAGAAGGTGCTAATTAATGCCACGCAGGAACAAGTCTGGCACTCAGCAGCTGTCTGAACCAGACCCCAGATCCAGTTCCACCAGCGCCTGCTCCAGTCAGCCGCCTGCTCCCGATAGCTGCTGACGTGACCTTTGGTCCCTCTCACTCCTGTTGAACCCGCATGACCCCCACTGCCTCCCTCTCTTTTGTGTGCAGAGATGAAGAAAGCCTGACTTTGCCATCCCTCCCTCTCATTCTCCTCCTCCCTGTATTGATTTATCTCGGTGGAATTTTTATGACTGCAGCACATCCTCCCTGCGCTGCCCTCGCTGCCGGCTCGGAGCGGGCTCCTCCAGCCGTGCTGCTAAAATACCGCAGCCCTGCCTCGGACAGCTTGTCCTGCCGGGGGCGGGCAGGGCAGGGCAGGGCAGGGCAGAGCACGGGCAGGGCATGGGCCCCACTTCATCTTCCTCGCCCCTGCTCCCCTGGCAGCCAGCAGAGAGGAGTGATGGGTCCCCAGCACGTCCCCTGCATAGGAATGAGGTGGTGAGGGAAGAGCTTTGTGATGCTTCACCCTGGTTAGACACGGGGATGAGCAAAGGTGACAGGGACAGGGTCCTAGTGGATGGCTGAGTGGGGAGAACGGGGACGGGTGCAGCACGTTCAGAGGGGTGGCTTTGCCTCTACAGTTCACTCAAAGCAGATGTGAGCAGACACAGAGGGCTAAGGAGAGCAGCAGCCCTCACAGCCAAGTGCACAGCCATGGCCATTGCCCGGAGCCAGGGGGTTGGGAGAGCCCATCCCAGCACCTGAATGTGCTGGGTCACACTGAGTACTGCTTAGATATGGGGTATGTGGTGATGGAGACGTGTAAAAATGTGAAATAAAAGTAGTGCTGGCGCAGTGTTGGGGCCAAAATAGCACAATATTTGACATATTCTCCCCCATCACTGCACACCCCGTTTGAGTTCATATGAGTTTATATAGCTCCTCCTAAGTAATATCTCTGGTGTAGGAGAAAGCAACCAAAAATGCAGTAATAAATTCATGTTAGATGTCACTATCAGTGTTTAACTCCCAACTGGAGTCACTGGTGACATCTCACTTCTGGGCTGGCTGCTCACTTATGTCCTGCTGTAAAGTTCAGCATTCAAGTCTGGGATAATCAATAAAAATAAACTCTGGAAGAGTGGAGGGTCAGCTGTCCCAGGGGCTTAGCATTTGTTGTCAAGCCCAGATCTTCAGGAGGGATCAGCATTAAAGAGCTCCTCTTGTGCCATTCATAGCCAGCCTTTGCAAAAGGTGTGGTGCACAAGTCATTCAGCTCCTCTGAAAAATCTGAGCTGTTATTGTCACTGTCCTGTGGTTTGATCTAATTTCAGTGGCTATTATTAGCACAGCTATTCACGAGGCAGAACTTAGTAGCTGAGCTGGCTCCCTTGCCTCTCTGTAGGGAGCCCATTGGGAAATTTTGGCATTTACAAATGTATTTTCTTTCAGAATTATCTGAGGCAAGATTTATACAAAAGTGCTCTGGCCTTTGGGAAGACTTTTACCCTTCCCACTTCCTCCCCCACGCTGCTGAGTGAGTGAGCAGCTGTGTGGCTGAGCTGCCAACTGGGGTTAAACCACCACAGCTCCTGAAGAATTCAGCACCTGTTCCCATCAGGAATCCCCACTCTGATGCTGAGGAACCTTGCATGGCTGGGGTTCTGCACTGCTCAGCTCTGGGATGCTGCTCAAACCCTTCCCTGGGCATTAGTGAGATCCCACTTAGCTGTAGGCATCTGCCAAGGTGACTGAAACAGCAAGAGTTTGACCATGGGTTTCCTACAGCCCTTAGAAGGGGGTAGAGACTTCTGGAGGGAGATCTCCATATGAAACAGTCTAGATTGTCTTTTGGAAATACCTCTTACCCTTCCTGACCTTGGAGGAGTCCACTGATCAAAGCTGAGTAGCTGGAGTTTGGCAAGATGAGCTCAGCTCAGTCCTAAAAATCAGGGCGCAGTTTCTCCATCTCTTGCCCCCCTGTAGTTTTCCCCTGCCCCTGACACTCAGCCATCAGAAAGAGACTCCTCAGTGCCTCGATTTCCCCGTGTGGAGAAGGGTTATTGTAAAATACGCCTCCACCATTCCTGCACCATCTGCTGTGCAGCACATGGAGGCTGTTAGCTGCTCTGTGAAAGCACAGGCATTTTTAGTGTTTTTAACAGAAGGAGCTAACGAAGTAAGGAGGAATTGCTTTAACAGTTTGGCCACACCATTTGGATCACACGTGGGGTGGCACACACATGTTGGCATGCATGCAACATTACGTCAAATTTCAGCCACGAACTAATAAATCAAACCCCCCCCAAGGCAAGCCCCCAGGGCTGCCCACCCTGAATGCTGTCACCTGAGTTCATCCCGAGCTGAGGGATGCCCTGCAGCCTTGCCTCTGCTGCCTGAGTGTGCTCGTGTCCAACCCAGCCTTTCAGCACGTCCCTGCTGGCCCTGTCACCACCTGGCACTGCAGCACGTCCCTGATCAGCCCTGGCTCTCTGTTGTATTCCTCTGGGGAAATGGTTTTTCCTCAGAGACCCCCTAAAGCTGTAACCTCTTAGTTTAACCCTACCTGTCCCCTATCTCTGACCAATTGGCTCATGGCCAGCTATCTACCCTGGGACAGAGAGTCTGGATAAACCCCTGCTCTTCCTTGTTCGTTCTCTTTGCCCCTGGGACTCCCTTCAAGAATAAAGCCTTGGAACTTTCCCCTGAGGTAGGAGCCTCTTTCACCCTATCCTTGAAGCATATCCCCCCAAAGCTCCCCAGAAACTGAGCCAGCACAGCAGCCAGGGGGGTGGGCAGGGGGGTAGTGCTTCAGCTCTCCTCATGTGGGCAGCACAGATGCTGGTGGAAACACAGCTCCAGAGGATGGCATAACCTGAGGGCATTTAATGGAAAGAGTGGTGTTGGGAGAGCACCAATCTGTGAGAAATAAAAGGATGGGGAGCTAACAGGGGTGTTCCATGCTGGAAGAAAAAAATCACAACAAAAAGATTTTATTGCGCTCTCAAACCCTTCCACTTTTCAAAAGCTACGAGTGTGAAAAGTCATTCCTAAGAAAACCCCAAACATTTTCAATCCAAAAGAAAAGAGACTTGTTCAGAAGTCAGCCTGTCCCCAGCACAGGAGAGCTGGGAGCTGGCCTTGTGTGCTACCCTGCTGCCTGCTCCTGGGGTTATCTCTGCTGCTCTGCCCTCACAGATATCTCCAGCCCATATCTCCAGTCAGATTTGACCCTGGGAACTCTGCTCTGGACCAGGTTCCACCCTGGCTTCAGAGCAAATACAATTTAGGGCTACTGAGTTTCAGAACAACAGCCTAAACTCACAGGGTTTGCATGACAAGATTTGAAGTGAGCTGTGTGTGTTTTCAGGTTACCTTACACACCAAATAAACACAGCTGGGCTCTCCCAAAGCATCCTTTTCAAATGGCTTTTATCAAGTTTGTGTGTTCACCTCTCAAGGGTGCAATGAGTGGGACCCAGAGGGGCTGGGGCCCTGTGGTTCCTCTGTTCCATCTCTGAGATTTTTTTGTGTCAAGAGCTCAGCTTTCAGCCAAATGCCAAAGTGAGGAGCAAAGCCATGAGATGAACATGTCTTTATCCTAAATTAGGATAAAATTAAGGATTTAAATGTGGTTTTTGCAACTTCACTTGTATTCAACAGCAACAAGAAAAACCTCTGAACAGAGGGCCCAGAGACCTGGAAGTGCCTTCCTCAATTTTCCTCTGCTGGATAGATAGTTTAGTCTCTTCCAACTCAGAATACTCTGTGAAAAATCCTAAATAACAGTGGGGCTGAGAGACTAATATCCTAGACAGCTGCTTTCTAGCTTTCATTCTTCTGGTATTTGTTTTTACTCATAGAGCTCCCTTCCCTCTTCACCTCCAAGCAAATCCCTCACTGCAGTCCAATAAAGCAGGCTGCTTTCCTGGGAAGCAGGGACAGCATTTCAGCTGCTCTGACGTGAATGTGAGGTGTCCATGCTGCCAATCACACAGCCAAGCACAGCAAATATTACAGGCAAACTCTTAGGGATGCTGCAATTCAGGAAATCCTCAGAACTTCTTTCTTGGAGGAGACCCAGGGATGGGGTGTTTTTCTTTCAAGGGCTGGGAGGACACTTTGTGCAGGTCAAGGCAAGCCAGGAAGCCTTTCCTTCAGTCTCCCTCTTCTGCAAAACAGGGTCCCCCCTTCAGACAGAGCTGTGCTCAGCATGTCCACACCCCCACAGCCCTGCCCAGGTGAACATTTTCCTCTCCAGGACGCCCCACACACCCTCCCAGCCTGCAAACATCTCAGACAAATCCTGGCCTGCACCACACATCCCTCTCCACATCCCAGGGAACACATTCAACAATATTAAAGAGTCTGGAGATGCCTTCAAGACTAAATAAATAACCTGAACAAAATAAGTGTATTTTTAGAATAATCCTGACATCTGAATGCACCACTCCTTGTCCCCACTGCTGGTGGGCAGCAACGTGCTTCTAAGCATGACATGTGTGTAGCCCTGGTTAGTGCCTGAGATGTTTTGGTTTCTCTGAAACTCTTTTCCCAGAGAGTTTTCTGTCAACAAGAGACACGTTTTCCTGACTGTGACCTTTGTTTGCATTCCTTTCCCTAGGAGGGACTTCTTCTTGATGTCCCTCTGGCCTGACCAATGTGAGTGAAGAAGTTTGTCTTTGTTTCACCAATTGAGCTGTTCTCTGTAGAACAGTATAAAAGAGAAGAAATTGCCAAAAATAAACAAAGTCAATTGTCAACCTTCTAAAGTCAAGATCTGTGTCGTTGTGGTGTTTAACAGCATCACGTGTGCGAGCAGTCTCTGAGGGCAGGCACAGAGGGGACAGGTACCCACAGCAGAGGGGACAGGTACCAACAGCACGTGCTGTGCCCGACACAAACCACTTCAGGGCAGGGCCAGGCTTCTCCCAGCTCTCCCATTAGTAGTGTGGGACACCTCATTTGTGGCCACCTCCGTGTCCCTGCTCTGGGCAAGATCTGCCTCCCCAACACAAAGACCAAAAGAATGCGAGCACAAGTTTAATTCCACTTCCAAGGTTCTTTTCCCTCCAAATCAGACCCCAGAGAGATTTCTGGACATGATGCTGGAGTGACTAGGGGAGCTCTCAAGGACAGCAGGAGCAGAGCTGTGATGGTCTGTGTTTTCAAGGTGACACACTGAACTTCCCATCTGTTTCACTTCTGCAGCAACACCGGCAGCGCTGTCCTTGCCTGAATGTCTTTCGCCTCTGTCCAGGGAATCTCAGCTGAAACAGAGTTCTTTTTATAATACAAACGTGCTATTAAAAACCATCTCCATGCCCTGTGCTCGTGCGAGGAGCTGTCAAACAAGTCATGCTATAAATGCTGCTCTGTTGATTGCAAGCTCCCCCAGTCACAGCTTGCTCACCCCTGGAGCCAGCAGATGGGAACTGGACAGGGCTTTCAAAACTGGGCTGCCTTCTGACATCCCTCTCTGCCTGTTCCCCCACACCTCTGCTCCTTCCTGCTGTCATGCATGTGCAGGTGGAGACATCTAAAAGGCAGCTTTTACACACTCCTGAAAGCCAACCACCCCAAATGCTTCCTTCAGAGATGTTCCCTTGCACCATCTCCTCCTGCCCTGCAGTGATGTTATCTCCTCCCATGCAGCCCCAGGGTGCCTGTTCCTCTTTCCATGGAGCCTCTCCCTGTGAGCCCAAGACCTACACGTGTGTGTTTTAGCATCTGTTAACAGCCATTACCCAGAGGACCCAGGAAAGTCCTTGAGGCGAGACATGACATCAGCCAGACTCTGCTTTGCAGAAGCACCAGTCTGACTGCACTGTCCCTGATGAGGTTAGCACTGAAAAGGCAGAGATGTGGACACGGGATGCTCTATGCAGATGGGGCAGGATTGATTTAAGGGCAAGGTACTGAGCATTTCACTGAAATATTATGCAAAGCACCTCAGGGAAGGAGCCACCTCCTTTTAACTTGATTTTTTTTCCCTCCACTCTCAGGACAGGAGATGCCCTGGGTGCAAAGTCATGTGGAAGCACCTTCTGATGCAAACAAAGA
Organism: Phylloscopus trochilus trochilus; assembly: GCA_016584745.2. Lineage (NCBI taxonomy): Eukaryota > Metazoa > Chordata > Aves > Passeriformes > Phylloscopidae > Phylloscopus > Phylloscopus trochilus. The sequence goes on from WQNJ02000046.1 coordinate 6,172,532, forward strand.
TGCAGCCCAGTTTCCACAGTCTCTGGAAAATACCTGGGCAGAGCAAAGCCAGGTTTGTCCAAAGTCATGGCTTCATGTCACACCTCACTGCTAAATGCTTAACTGCTCCCTACAATGTTTGGGATTAAAGGAGGAAGGAGAAGGAAGGAGAAAGCAGGTGGAGAAAGAGAAGAGGTGAGGATGGAAACACACAGGATAATTGGAGAAGAATATTTTGCGCTTCAGGCAGGTGTTCTGGTTCATTTGTCCTTCTGGCTCATGGGGTGCTTGAAGAGACAAGAGGAAATTTCCTTGGGAAGGGCTGGAAGACAAAGCTTCTCGCTGCATACGATTAACTGCCCGGCATCGCTCCCCCAGAACAGCTTGACAAGATTCAGAGGAGAAGCTGGAATTTCTTTAATTGCATTTGCCATTCCCTGCCACCCACTGTGACTAAAATGAAACACTGGGGTGGGCAGTCCAACACTGCCCAGGACTGGGGAAGCAGCTGCTGCAGCCCTGCTCCCTGGGAACCACTCACTACTGACAAGCACTGAGCTCTGCCAATCCACCTTTGCTGGCAGCACCTTGAGAAGGTGGAGGATCCAGCAGAGCCCAGAGCTGGGTCTGAGAAAGTCCAGTGCACCCAAGTCTCTGGGATGCCACCCATGGTATGGAAATACCTGCATTGGCCAGGAGAAAAAAAACCACCTGTGTAAATCCCTCAAGGGATTTGATTTTCACCCTCCAGGTAAAAAAATAAGAACATTCAGAACATCTGAGAAAGTTCTGGTTTCACAAAAGGGGAGCAGTTTGTGCCCTCTGCAGAGATCCTCACTCCTGACCCTGTTCTCTCCTGGCCTCGGATGAAGAAGGAGATGGGAACAGTGTACTCTGCTTCACCAGCTCTTTCAAGGAAATCTGTTTCATGTTGTCTCTCATTCCCTCTTGCTGTGCTTACCACCTCTCTCTTCCTGTCCTGCCAGTTCCTTGATACTCCTTCTCTCTGCCTCATTTTGTTTTCCTCTTCGCAGTTCTTTTCAAGCCACCACACAATCACAGCCCAGCCCTAATGAGATTTCAAGGGAGCACCAGGCTGTGGAAAGCAGCTGGGAGAAGCTAATCAGGTTACAGAAAAAGAACAATTTCTCTCTGCCCCTCTTGTTGGGTACTGGGAGGGCAAAGCAGCTGGAGTGCAGTTGCAGAAGGGTCACCAGGCCAGCTGATTCTCCTCTCCGTGCAGACATCCACACTTCAGGCCAAGTGGGGAGGTCATTTGGCAGCCAGGTCAGCACCCCTGGGCAAGCAGGACCTGCTGAGCTCTGCTCCTGGGGGCTGCTCACTCCCCATGGCACCTGGTGGGTGCAAACAGCTCTCCTCAGAAACCAGGGATTGATATTCACAGACTTTTTTTTCCAGCTCCCAACTGTTTTGTACAGTCTCTGCCTACTGTAGATGCCTCCTTTGACCACCACTTGACCACCTTCCCCACCTCCCCTCAATGACTTTAGAACATCTTTGGGAAGTGGTGAAAATGATAAAGGTTCTGTTTTCTACACAGTGGTGTAAGAAATATTCTGGCAGATCTTGGACATCCCAGAATCACATACACAGAAAGAAAGCAAAAAATTTGGGACCTCTGGCTTAGTCCAAAGTTCCCAAGAGCTGGGCAGCACATCTTTAACTGCTCCTTACCAAATTCCAGCACCTGGGCTTGGCTTTGGCTTTTTGTGAGAGCAGCAATACCGAGGTGTTTTCATCCCTCCTCCTGCTGATCCAGAGAGAGGAACCAGGGCCTGTTGTGCCTTCTCACAAGGTGAGAAACTAAAGCTGCAGTCCCTGGACATGCCAGAGCATGGAAGGAAATGGTTCATCTTGAATGTTACAGGTCTCTCTGCCTTCAGCTTTTCTTTTCAAGAACCAAATCAAGATCACCCAGTTATCATCTTGACTTCACCCCTATGGCTGTAGGAGCAACCAACCCAACCTCCTGAAGTTCTCCCCACTCCTCTGCCCTGCTGCTCTGCTTCCTCTCCTCGCCTTTACAACACTGCTGAGGTGGCTTTGGGTGTCTGTGGAGGAGAATGACAGACTAAAGGGCCACAGTCTGGTGTGGGAGGCATCACAGGTGGTATACGTGGAGGGAGAGAGAAGCTGATTGAGGGGAACTGTCAGAAACAAAGCTCCCAACATTTGGAGAATCCCTGCTCTGACCTCTCCTGTTCCCCAGCCACATGGAGACAAGGTGTTCCCCCGCCCACGCTCCCAAGTGTTTTGGTTCACACCTCCCACGGGCATCTGCCTGGGGGGAGCCTTTACCACCACCTGCAATTCCCCTGTTGAGCAAAGCTGATCAGATGGTTGGAGCCATTCCTGGCCAACTGCAGGTCAGGGAACAAACACACAAATCCTCACCACCAAGCTCTCTGGGCTCAGAGATGGACACACAGGGCTGATGCCAGGGTCCCCAGCCATCATACCCCGTTACTCCCCCACCCACAGTGCCCCAGGCAGCCAGCATGATCCCTCTGGGGCTCTGAAAAGCTGGCAGCTGGGAGCTGGTGGGGCAGTCAGCAGTGCTGGTGTGGAATGGCTGCAATGTCCACCTACCCACTCACTGACTGATGCTTTGAGTTTTGATGTTCTTCAGGTTCTGTGCTGCCCAGGGGTGCAGCTCTGAGCTCACATTCAGGGTCACTCAGCTCTGCACAGAGCAGGGACACAAAACAAATCCTGTCCCTGCTGCACACCAAGGACAACTTTCAGCCCAAAAGCACAAACAAGGGTGGCTGGAGGGAGGAACAAGAAGGATGGGACCTCATCACCTGCAGCTGGAATTGGACAATTAAACCCAAATATGCAAATGGACCAAAACTTATCAAAGTGTGAGACCTGGTGACCCTTTGTCCAATTTGTGCCCATTTTGTGCCCATTTTGGGTCCATTTTGTGACCATTTTGGATCCACCTTGGGTGTAGCCCTGGCCAGGCTCTTGTCCTGCCCAAGGTGGTATCTTAGAGGCCTTTCAATAAATATCTGCTTTATTCTCTGGCTCTGTCCAGTCTCTGTTCCAGCTCAGCCAGTTCCCAAGGCATCAGTTTCTAGCTACCCAGGTGGGACAAGGAGGCATCAGACCATAAGACCACATCTCCTAGGACAGGCAGTGTGTGGAGACATGGAGGAGATGTGAGCAGAAGCAAAACCTCAGGAAGGCTCCCTCTGGCTTCTCACTTCCAATTCGTACCACGGGCAATTAAACCCTTCCTGTGCATGGAGATGAGATGCAATAATCGGAATATTCTGCCTTTAGCACTGAGGCATGAAGAGGTCCTGGAAGCATATTGATTGTGGTCACCCACAACCACTGAATTCTGAGAAATGGTCTCCATTTTGTGACACATTTATAGCAGGCAGATTTCACAACAGCCTTTTAAGGGAAATGGTAGGATGGCTTCATCTGGGAATGCAGGAAATAAATAGAACTGATTTCTACTGGAAAAAAAAGAAAGAAGTTTTGCTCAAAATAAATTAAAATTGTCAAACCCTAAAATGAATTACCTCAACCTTATAATTTCATTCAAAAAAGTTCTTTTTCTTCAGTAAGCTAACAAAATATTTCCTTTTACCCTTATCTAGTTGATGCACTTCACTTTGACGTTTATTTCCAAATACTCATTTTCTTGCTTTACTTATGCAGGACAGAATTTATCACCATATGAAGAGCAAATCAAAACAATCTGATGAAACTAGATGTAAATGTTTTGATTGTCCCTGAACCCATTTCTCCTCGGAAATGCTGAAGAATTCTGGCTATTTGTCCCAAGTGGGAGGAGAGAATGAGCCTCTCTCTCCTATGATGCTGCTGTTTGTCCTAGACCAGAAACCTTGGCCTCAAACCCTGCCCTCTGACCAGCTCTTTGACTTGGTTCTCACACACCTGAAATACTCCATCCTCTCCTGCAGAGACATCTAAAGCCTTCAGTTCAGATAAATCAACTCTGCCATAAAAATAATTCAGCCCACCGAGTGACAGCTATTGGTACAGCTCAGAGTCCATACATCTTTCAAATTTGACACAGCAGCGCTCTCCCTTTGACTTGGAGGAATCAATGTAATGAGGGTCAGAGCACAGCTCAGTGCCTGGCTCACACACAGGCCTCCTGCCCTGTCCATCAGCACAGCCCGGGGATCTGCAGGGCAGCTCCTTCAGGGGATTGTGGTGGAACCAGCCCTGCTTTGCGTCCCCACCCTGCAGCAATGCAGCCTCTGGGTCACAGCAAAACCTCTTTTAACGCCCTCTTTTATTCTTCCCTTTTATGCTGTTCTACAGAGAACAACCCAATGGGTGAAACAAAGACAAATTTCTTCAATCACATTGGTCAGAGCAGAGGGACATCAAGAAGAAGTCCCTCCTAGGGAAAGGAATGTAAATAAAGGTCACAGTTAGGAAAACATGTCTCTTGTTGGCAGAAAACTCTCTGGGAAAAGAGTTTCAGAGAAACCAAAACAGCTCAGGCACCAACCAGAGCTACACCCTGCCAAACTGAGTGCCAGCAGCCGGCACAGATGTCCCTCCAGCCTGGGCCACACCCAGTGAGGAGCATCCCCTGGTCACTGGGAAAGTCTCACTGCTGCCCTTTAACGAGCAGGAAGCTGGCAGAAACCTCTGGAAAAGGGGGTCCAGGTGCAGCTGCTGTGACCCCAGACTGCAGGAAAGGTTTTCTGTGCTTCAGGGTGAGGAATGGATGCTCTCAGGTCAGGTAGAGCCAGCACAGCAGCTCCTTGGGCAGCACCCACTGGGAGCATCCTTCCCGGACTGCCTGCAAAGGTTCAGGGTGAACAAATCCCTCCTGCATTCGGCCCAGCTGAAGAAATGCGAGTTTCCTCCAAAAGGCTGGCACAAAATGAATGAGGGATTGAGTCATTCCTGCCGGCAGAAGGGCGGAAATGGGATCCGTGAAGGAATTTACGAGAGCCGATTACTTCATTATGGATGTTGATTTATCCCGCGCTGCCCGAGGGCCAGAGGCTGCCCGAACTGTGAGCACCTGTGTGCCAGGACTGATGCTGCAGTTTAAGAAACCTTTAAGTACAGCCACATTCCCCATTTAGCACCAGGCTGCGACCACAGATGTTAATTAACTTTAGGGCTTTGCTCTCCAGAAATGTCTCCCAGGAAAAGCACTTCCCCTGCCCCCAGGAGGCTGCTGTCCAGATTTTCATGTTTTATTTAGCTCCAAATTTCAGATGCAAACCTCCAGCTTTTCACTCGTCTTCCCTGATAACAGACTCCTTGAGTTTTCTGCACAGCCTGTAAATAAAATACCAACATGGATGTCACACAGAAAATATCTGGAGGGGATTAGTGTATGTTCTGGATAATAAAAGGAGCTGGCTGAATTATTCATAGTGAATAAATCAGCTCTTTTCCGTTTTGGAGGCAAACTTTGACAATTCCAGAAGCTCTTGGGATGTGTTTAGGATGGGAGCAACTTATTTATTTCGTTAGACCTTTTGTTGCAGCCCATGGTTTGTCCCACACGTGGTTGGTGTCATTCCTCAGTGGCCTGGGAGGGGGTGGTTTCATAAGGAAAGACAAACTTTTGATGAGGAGATGTCATAAATGCACATTTTAGAGTTGGCTTTTGGCAAATATTGACATGAATGTCATACCTATAGCGTAAGAAGGTTGTACTGTATTTCCTTTCATTTGTGGAATTTAAAAATGTAATGAAGGTATATTTCCTAATTGTAACAAAGTAGAGATGGGGGCTGTGGTTTTTTTTGTAACCTCTAACTAGACAGAAGCCAGGAGAGTCCCCTGGCACTCCTGTGAAAGATAAAGAACAATGAACCTTTATGGCCAAGAAAGATTTATGACTTCTACCTGACACCCAGAGCCAAGAACAGATAAAGAAGCTACAATACTTGAGGACCCTTAAAACTGATAAGCCAAACAGATGTTTAAATATGCATTAGTCTCTTTTTGAATATGTAACACCAAGACTTTCAAATACCAAGAAATCTGGAATAGGGGGTGTGTTGCTTTGCACCCTCAGCTGAGAGCTAGCTTATTCTGTCTCCTTAATTGTCTATTTTTATTCTGTTTTATTTTATTTTTATTAAACTTATAAATGAATATAAACAGGTGAAACATCATTTTTTTCACGGGAGAGCTGCTGCCCTTCCTGTACCTGACCTCAGTGCTGTGTGGACACCGGCAGGAGGGACAGTGACTGCTCCTGAGCACCAAGGAATCAGGAGATGTGAGCACTCCCCAAGCACATGAGGATCTGTGAAGACGTAATAAATGCAGCACCGGCTCCCAGCCGTCGCTCAGGAATGGAAAATAACAGCCAGAAAAAGCACTGGGGCTGTCAGGGAACAGTACCCACTCCCCAACACCTTACATTTCCGTGGTGCACATCATCACTGGGGACCAAAACCCAGCCTAGCCCATGAGTGTGTCCTCAGCAGATCTGTGCTGGTGCCCAGCTCCCTCTGCACGCCGGGCAGGCCGAGGGGAGCCTGCAATCCCTGGCAGAGCACTGCAGCCTGCTTCAGGCATTGCAATCCACCCTAAAGTGGGTGCATCTGGGCTGTTGCCTCCCAGACAGATGATTTGTGAAGGATTTCTAAGTCCTTTCAGTTGAGAAGTGCTGTGCAACCGCTGGAACCTATTATTATCAGGAAAAGGAGGGGGGAGGTAGCAGATTTCCTTTACCTATAGGCTTATCTTGTGCTCCAGAGGAACACAGCCCAGCATTTTAAACAGCGTGCCATTTTCAATTCATTTCCTTCCTACTTATTCCAAAGCAGCCAAAGCTAAGTATAATCAAGACTTAAGTGTTCCTCGGAGCCAGACAATTATTACTGGTCTCGGTTTCCCCGTCTTTTAGGGGAGAAAGGATGGAATTAAGCCAAGCCTTGCAGCGGGACACTCACCCCGGGCTGTCACACCAGCAGCCTTCCAACACTTTTTTTGGGATGTGAGATGTGCTTCCCCAGCCTCCAGCCGGCCCGGGGCTCTCCACAAGGGTGGCTTAGCTCCTGTAGAGCCCTGCTGCCCTCTCGGGGGTCTCTGTTCCTGCTGCTGGGGCAGCCCAGCCCTTCGCAAGCAGCTGCTGCCTCGCCGCGCTCTCTGATAAAGCAGCACCGGCGGGTTTCGCTGCCGGAGCCGCGATCCAGCAGCTCAGCCACTGAGTTCAGAGCAGCAATCCTTGGGAAAGGGCTCTGCAGACACCCACTGCCTCCCTGCCCCGCTCAGCCGTCTCCCCGCGGGCAAAGATGAAGTGCCCGAGGTCCCCAAGCTCTCTCTCTGTCACGTCAGCCCCCCTCCCTAAGCTCTCCTCCTTGTCAGCTTTAACTTTGAAAGCCAAGCCTCCCTCCCTGCCTCCTCGGGATTTACATGAAAGGAGTCAGTGGGGAGTTCTCTTCATTCATGCTGGGCTTATACTTCTAAATTATAAAGTGTGTCAAATGAGGATTTAATTTATATTTAACAAGACAATGTTTGTGAATTAATTATTCATCAGCTGATAACGAATAAACATTTCCCTCTCCCCTCCCTCCCTCCCCCCCCCCCTTTTTTTTTTTCCACAGTGTTTCCACAAAGGCAGATCTATTAAATGCTTTCTGCAGTACTCCAGATGTGGGAAAATATGTTCTTCACCCTCAATTTCCTGAGTGTGTTGCATGGTAACTAATGTAGCCAAGCAGAGCATTATGAGTTTAATAGCATGCAGCATCTCCTTCCTAGAGAGGCAAAGGGGGGGAATGGCCAACACTTGTATTTGGACATATCACCCTCTTCAGGTTCCAGCCCCCCACGCACAGGCAGAGATAAGAAAACAATTTGCTGTAACAATGGAGATAGGAGCTCAGAGACCCTGCTGGAAATCACAGGCGCTCCTGAGACAGCAGAACCTGGCCCCTGGTGAAGGATGGAGGCCAATTTTACTCTTCCCATCTTTCTAATCATGAAGTAGTGAGATTGAGGTGGTGTACAACACCAGCAGAAGAGCTGTCGTTCTGTTTTGCTACAAAATTTGGCACACAAGGGCATCTCCTCACACACAGCAAAGAGAGGAGTCCTCAGCACCCAAACTAGCCCTTACTGCAGTGCCTCTGATCCCAGACACCTGAAGCAGGTAACCAAGGCAGGTCCTGGATGTTTGAAATGTCTCCATTCACCTTTGCCAGGAGGCTACCACAGTGTCTGGAGCATGTTCAGTGTCTTTGGCTCCTCGAGCCTCACGCCTGATTTTGTGTAAGAAAGGAAGAAAAGGACATTCAGCTCTGGCCTCTGGGAGGAATCTGAGAAGCTCTGGGCAAGACTTGATCCATCCCCGAGCTCAGAACAGAAGCACTCCTCCCCCTCTCAGCCATACTCTCCCTCATGGGCACATCAGGGACATCTTCAGGGCTGAAAGACACTCAGCCCCAAGAGCTGGCACCCGTTTTACTTCTACAGCATCATTTCCTGAGAGTTAAGCATCCCTAAAGGAAGGTGATCCAGAGCTCTAGGTGCCCTTGACACCAGTTAAATCTATCATCTATAGCAATAAAGCCATTACAAAACAAAACCGGGAGCAAATCCCTCCAGCAAACAACCAGTCAGAGAAAAATTCGAACCCAAAGTCTCCTCCCTCGCCCCACGCTGCCACAGCCCTCCCTGGCACCTCTTCCCACAAACATGCTTGGAGAATGAAGGTGGGTCTTTGCATCAGGATGAGCTTCTGATAATCCAGGGACACCTCAACACTGTGTTAATGAGAATCTAATTGGGCATCCAGCTCCCCTCCACAGCCTGGAGAGCTGCAGCACTATGTGTGATAACTCATTTGGCTCCAGGGGCTGCTGGCCACTGCTCAGCAGCAGCCAGAGCTCTGGAGGGGCTCATGGCCCAGTGCATCCTTCCCCTGATGGGGTAAACACAGCTTCCCATCACCCTGGGAAGTGCCAAGTGCTCCAATCCCACCCAAAGATTCGTGGGGCTGGGGAGGAAATCCCAGTCCACGCAGTGACCGGAGTCTTTACTCCACTGATGGTCCTGATGGCCTCACTTTTCCCCCTGTCCCTCTTCTTCCCATCTTCTGGCTCTGTTTCTGGTCACTGCCACATTTTCCTTGGAGAGGACAGAGGGTCCTTTCCCCAGGGAAGACAGAATAAAATCTGCTCAGCCACCTAAACAGGAGACAAGACTGCCATTCAGCTGTACAAAAGGTATCAGGAAATCACTTTACATTTCTTCCCGCTCCAAACCTGCCCAGCTTCTGCTGACTCCTGAATGTTAATGTTATTTATGACAAGTGATTGATGAGGGAGACGCAGAATTCACGCCCAGCACGGGGCATTTTCAAATCACCTATTCATTTTTAAGGACCGGAATCAGTTTTGTATCCTGACATGATTTATCATTTGGAGGCTGGGCAGTGGCTGTGCAGGGCCAGCTTCCAACCCCTGAAGCACAGCACCAGCAGGATGAAGGCAGCAGTGAGTCATTAACCCTTTGAGGGTGAGCAGGGGATCACAGGAGACCAGATTGCTGAAGTTGGAGCCTTCAACTTCATCAGGCCATCCTGTAGCCTCCAGCTGCAGATTCACAGTGGCCCAAGCTAACAGCCACAGTAAAGCTGCTGTCTCTCTTACAAGCAGAACTTGGTTTTTTTGTCTTCTGCACAGCCTATGTGAGAGAGAAATATTTACATAAGGCGCTGTCATGGCAATGCACCTAAAAGAGATCAATGGGACATTTCCCCTCCAGTGGACCTTCCAGCCCACACAAGCCTCTCTGTCTGTGGCAGAGGGAAATGTCACCATGGGCTCAAGAGAGATCTAGCTCTGAGACAAATTCGAGCTCCCTTCCCTTGGCAATGTGCATTTCCTCAGGTTGTGTATGGGAGAAAGGCAAGATGAGGCACGTGGGCTGGGCCTGGCAGCTGGGAGAGGGCAGAGCTGCTCAGGTTGGGAGAAGCTGCATCGACAGGGACAGGGTGGGAATGACATGTCCCCAGCAAAGACCATCTATCACACGTTTGATGCCAGCCTGCCAGGGGCTGGCACGACCCACAGGATGACTTAATTCACTGCATCAGCATGGAAAAGCAAACAAACACAAAACAACTGGGTGGAGGCAGCCAAGTCTAGAGGTGACACTGTGGCAGCTTTGTCACTGCCCTTTCCTCTTTCTTCAGGAGACCAGGTAGCAGGATGCAGCCTCTCCCTTGAGCAGGGGAAGTAGACAGGGTGCAGATAGCAGAAATCTGAGCTTCTGAGACCTGGGTCTAGCTGCCTTCAGTACCTTTAATATCACCTCAGTCTCATGGTTTCAAAGTTCAAGGGCATCACAGGTACAAGCTTAAGAAGTTGCCTAAGGAAACAAGGAAGGAGAGATATCCCTATAGAGTCTGCCTGGGGTGTCATACAGAGATTGTCTCAAGATCACAGGTGACTGCTGGGACCCTGCAGGGACCCTTGGACTGGCAGCACCAAGGCACTTCAGAGGGACAGCACAGCCAGTTGTGATTGATACAACAAAACCCCTTGGAATTGTCCACACTGAGCAATTTCCTCCCTGCCCGAGCAGGGAATTGTGCCATTCCCACAAACAGCAATCCCTTCCTCGGGAGGGAAGGCTGCAGATGGGTGGATCAGCCCCGTGGCAGCAGTTTCCCCAGCAGATCCTGGCCTTTCCAAGTGCCAGCTGCCCCAGGGGTCCCGTGCACTTATGGAGCCCCATTTCAGGAAGAGAAAAAGCTTCTGCTGACTCCTAGAAAGAGCTAAACCCATGGGCTGAGCTCTCCCACATGATTTCCTGGGCTCTAGTAAGGGCTGAGTTCACACAACAGCTTTTCCCCCTTGGTGGGGGTGGCTGTTGTCACTGCCTGGCATCTTGTCTTCCCAAAAATACCAGAGATACGGGATGTGCTTGAAGCTCCTGTACCTGCAGCCATTTATGGCCCAGCAGATCCCAAATCCTGAAAGCCTGGGATGGATGGACGTAGGTTCTCACATCCCCATCACCATGGCATAAGCTGTGTTTCTTAGGAAACCAGCCTAGCAGCAGTATCCCCGTTTAGGAAGAGAAGAGATGAACTCTGGATGCAGAACTGGATTTTAGAAACCACTCTCTGCTGCTACCACCTGCATGGCTCTGCAGTGCTCCCGTGACAGAGAGGGCAGGAAAAGGGCTGGGGAAAGGTGATGGAAACGGCTGAGAGTGAAAGAGAAGGATGAGGACGTGCCCCGGGTTTTGTGTGGGTTCCTAGGCACACCCCCGTGCAGTGCGAAGCAGGCAGAGCAGGCAGCTGTAACCTGACCCTGGTGCTCTGCCTGCAGGCACAGCGGTGCCCGGAGGGAGGGGGAGCACGCCCAGCCCCTGCACTGCTGCTCCCGTGTCGCTTTGGCTCCACTGCCACACACCCCCCCGGGCTGGAGGGGCGTTGCAGTGCACTGAGTAGTTTTGTCATATTTGCACTGGGTGTTTTGGGTTATATATATATAAACCCACACAGAATGTTGTACAGCACTGCCTTTCCCAGGAACCCCTGTGCCCCCCTCACCTGACACCCCCTGTGCCTCACCTGCCCTGGGTCAGCCCCCACTGACCCCTCACCTGACACCCCCTGTGCCTCACCTGCCCTGGGTCAGCCCCCACTGACCCCTCACCTGACACCCCCTGTGCCTCACCTGCCCTGGGTCAGCCCCCACTGACCCCTCACCTGACACCCCCTGTGCCTCACCTGCCCTGGGTCAGCCCCCACTGACCCCTCACCTCCCCCTCCCCTTCCCAAAGGACACAAAACTCTCACAATAGGACACAAAATAAGGGCACAGACTCGTTCTCAGAAGGCTGAAGATGACTCCAGTCTGTACTCATTGCTCGAGACACTTCCCTTTATACTGTTTTACAAAGAACCCACCCAAGGGGTGGAAGAAAGACAAACTCCTTGGACCACATTGGTTGAGTCAGAGGGACATCAAACAAGGTCCCTGCTAGAGAAAGCAATGCAGAAAAACAGGATAGTTTTAGAAAAACACATCCCTTGTTGAGAGGATTGTGCCTGGGAAAATGTTTTAGAGAAATCAAAACATTGCAGGCACAAACCACGACTACACAAAACCACTCCCAGCCACCTGCCCGGCCTCTCACTCTGGTCAGGACTCCAAGGTGCAGGTCCTGCATTAAACTGTGGGACTGTTCCTGAGGCTAAGAGCTCCTTTTGTCTTTTGTCTTTGTCCTGGCCTCAGTTTCCCCTCTGAGGGTTCAGTGCCAGCCTGGCAGGGCACTCAGGGCTGTGAGGCAGAGGGGCTGTGCTGGCAGCCAGGGGTGACACCCACACAGCTCGGGCTGTGGCTTTTCTCCTCCAGACCGGCCACACTGGAACAACACAAGGAAATTTTGAGCCTGGAGGCTGACCCTGCTGGGCCTCCTGATGGTGGCCTGGTGGTGCCAGCCAGTGCCCAGCTGGTGGCTGGTGAGCAGGAGCTGCCTGGGGGCAGGTCCTCGGTGGTGGCCGGCCAGAAGGGCTGCTCCAAAATGCTCCTCGGAGTGGAACTGGTACTACAGCTACTGTACCATCCCTCCGTCCCCAGAGGAGTTTGTTCCTTGGAAATTTTGTACTTTGGAAACTAAAAATAACTTGCCCATACTGGGATTTTTTTTTTTTTTCTCACCAATTTAATGGGCTGGTTTTGCTCCTGCTCTGTTTTGCATTGAGAGAAAAAAGAAAAGCCAAACTGTCCTGGCTGCACCTTGCTTTTGTCCCCTCCACCCCACTTGCCCAGTGGACTGGAAAATTCTTTCAAAGCCTGACATCAGTCAGGCTTGTACCTTGCTAGAAAAGGGGGAAAAGATGACTTTGTGGGCAAAATAATGATAAATAATGGAAGTTTCCTGTGAAAATTAAATAGTCAACAGTTGCTCTCTGGATCAAAGAGTATCTCTGTTAAGTGTTTTCACAGCTCTTGGTACAGCTGGGTCCTGCTGGGTCCTGAGCCATGAGGAGAAATCATCACAGTCCTTGTGGCAGCTCTCTGAGGTGCTACATTATGAAGAAGAAACATTGGACCAGAGGTCCCCCCTGCCTTCCCCTTGCTCAGCACCACAGGCCAGGCCTGGGCACCCAAGTGTCACACTGCCATGGAAACCCTCTCCAGGTACCTCAGTCCTCCTGGAACACACTGCCCTGGTCCCACCTTGCCCTAAGTATCCTGCTGCTCACACTCTTCCCAGGGAGGAGAGGGCAAAGCCACCAGGCAGAGGGGCAGAAGAAACCAAAGGGCAGCATCACCCCACTCCTGAGCCCTCAGGCATGGGGGGGTTGCTGAGCTCACCCAGAGCACTTGAGGACCTTGCTCCTGCCCAGGGATGCTCCCAGCAGGTCAGAGCACTCTCACCACGGGAAAGGAAACCTCCTCTCATGGCAGCACCACCTTCACAGCACACCTAGCCAGCATGACAGGAGCTGCCCTGCCACAGGGAGGGGACAGGGTGGCCCTGGGGCCAGGCCAGCACTCACCATCTGGATGACAGACACCGGCCCGATGCTGTTGACGTAGATATCCACATCAATGAACGTGGGCTTGACTGGAAAGAGAAGAGAACAGGCACCATCAGCTGGGGCCAGGGGCATTTGCAGAGGGATGAAGACAAGGGGAACTTCTGGCATGAGCGTGGCTCTATGGCAACAAAAATCCCAGCTACAGCAGGCACCAAAGCATGGAAAACACAAGTGGTGGCCAGGCCCCAGCCTCAGGGGACACTTACTGCCAATGTCAGGCCTCAGCTTGTTGTCATAGTTCTTGAGCAGCGAGTTGAGGATCTGTGTGGCATCAGTCTCCTGTGCCTTGGGGGTGAGGACCCAGGTTTTGTTGATGCTGAGGTAATCGTAATCGTATTCCTCTGTGCTCTCACACCTGGAGAGGGGAGACAAAAAGCAGAGACGTGGCTGTGGCAGCTCTCTGGCACTCCCTGGGAGCAGAGGCACAGCTGTGTTTCAGAGATACCACAGGAGAAGGATGCAGTGCAGCTCAAAGGCAGAGCACGAGGAGCTCAGGGATCTCCTCTCAGCCACACTGCTAAGAAGACACAACTCACCCGGCACCTTTGCTCACTTCAGGGTCACCATGCAGGGGCCTTGCCACCAGTGGGAAAGATTAGCATGGAGTGCTCCACCTCCTCCTTAGCTCCCTTTGGAGACACACTGCTCATCCCTGAGGTGTGGGAGCCAGCCCTGCTTTCCCTGCCTCCCTGCTCATCCCACCCGGCAGCTCCTGCTGCCAGAGCTGCCTGCTAACCTCAGATACCTCCACTATCCCGCCTGCTGCTGACACCTGAAGCAGGCTTCCTCTGAGGAAACAGACAGTGACAAAACTGTTTTTGGGGAGCAAGACATTTGCAGTAAATGCGTTTCAGAGAAAAGAGGCCCTAACGTGCCACGCGGGCATTGTGCACGTCTGACGTGCCAGGCACCCGGCCATCTGCCCTGCACAGATCCCTGGAAATTAAAGCCTTATGCAAACTCCTCTGCCTCCAGGCCAAGACCTGCCACAACCCATTCCCTGCGCTCACCAGCCCTTCCTCCCCAGCCTGTGGTGTGAGCTCCCATTTAAAGGTGTCCCATCTTCCCAGTCTCCGAGTTCCAAAGCCAGGCAAGGGAAGCTCCTATCCATCCTCCTTTGGACACGATCCACTCAGCAACAGCTTTCCCTCGCCGCCTTTCAAATCTGCCCTCTCTAAACCCTTTCTCACTCCTCCCCTTTTCCTAAAGGAGTTTTCCTAAACCGTCTAATTAGATTAGGTCCACATGGTCACCCGGGAGAGATTCTAACCACCTGCCGCTGCTCCGGGCAGCTCATTCACAAGGCTGTCCCCGGAATGACACGGCCATATGCGAGAGGGGATGCTCCCACTGCCGGCACAGCCCCTTCCACGTCTGCCCTGTCAGCGTGTCACCTGCTCCAGCCACACCGAGGGTCCCGCAGCGGGAGCTGCCACCGCGCTGACACCTCCCGGCTGCTGGAGCCTCGCAGCTCCGAGGTGCCAATGGGGATCCACACCGGGGAGGCACACACTCGGGGAAGGGGGCGAAAAAAAAGCATTAAATCGACACGTTGCGGCCGATTTATCAGAGGCTCCTCTTTTCAAAACCCCAGATAAAGTCGGGCTTTCACAATGGCTTGCGAACTCTGAGCATCTCCGCAGCTCTCGGGCGCCGGGACGTGTCCCCCGCCAAGGGCCGGGCTGCGCGCAGCTGGCTGCCTGCCGCCGCGCATTAGCTCTTGGTACATCAGCTCATTGTTTCCTGTCTGATTGCGCTGCACTTTCTAACCGTGCTTAAGGAGTGTTAAAGCAGCGCTGTCAGGATGCGCTTCCCCATCCCAGAGCAGTGCTCTCGCCGGGCTCCGGCTGCGGCGTTGCCTCCGAAAGGCGGGCGAGGAGAGAGAGCTCTGCAGCGAGGCAGCAGCTGCGGGAGGCACGGGGGACAACCGGGAGCCCATCCCAGGGTGGCACAGCCGTGAAATCGGGGGTTGGCCCCGCTCCTGGCAGAAACAAAGAGGGAGATGTGCCCGCAGCTCAGCTCGGGGCAAGGGAAAGCAATCCCGACTGCTTTCCCCGGCTGCCAGAGCTTTGGGTGATGGAGGCTGCCTCTGGCAAAGTGGGAAGAGCTACACGGAAACGTTCTCTCCGTGTTCCCTTTGACCTTACTTGAAGTCACCTGCCAGCACTGAACTCTGCCCATCCCCCTGCCCTGCCAAAAATCCTGGTCCTCTGAGGAACTGCAAGGCTACAGCAGAGCCTGAAACATCCCTTTGGGGGCTGAGCAAACCCCGGCTGAGTTCACCCTGCTCTCAGTCTCCTGTTTTCCCCCCATTTAGTGTCACTGATTAACACCCCAAGGCTTGTGGTAGCATTTCCAGGGAGTCACATCCCTATTACAGATTCAGGGACACTACCAAAAATATGCTTTTTGCTAATGCAGCTAATCCCAGTCGACTAAACCATACTAAGCCATCTTAGCATAAGCAAGCCAGCTTTTGCTGGGGAGAAAACACACTTTTTCTGACTGCCTGTGCACACACAGACACACACACACCAGCCCTTGCTGGTCAAGGGTGTAACTCTCTGCAAGCCACTGCCTCCTCCCCAAGTCTCCTTTCTTGGTGGCCCCACTTCAAAGTGAGAAGGGAAGAGCCCAAGATCTGTTGCAGAAGGAGAGGTGTGAAGGTGACATGTGCATCCCCCCTCCAGCTGCTGATGGAAATGTCACAGTGCAGACCTGCGGAGATCCCCACCGTGCTGTGAGCACTCGCTGGCCTGGCAGCTCCATCTCCAGGCACACAGCGACTGGCTTGGTGACAGGAGACAGCCAGCTCTCATATGTCTCTGTGCAGCCAGGGGGAAAGGCAGAGCTGTGTTTCCTCACCTCTGCGCGTTGAGATATCAGCACACCCTCCTCAGAGCGGGGCCATGGGGCTGGGACACAGCCACAGCGTGGGCAGGGCAGAACTGGGGGGCATTGCAAGGAAATCCCTGGTCCTGACAGAGGAGCTGGGGCCATGGCAGCTCCCACTGCTGCCCCGAGCAGGAGGCTGGCACGGCAGGGAGGTGTCCTTTCGGATGTGCTCACATGTATGGATGAGGTTGGACAATTCTCCCTGGGCAGCCCGTGGCATTAGAGCAGGACAGAGCCGTGCCTGGCCTCCCTAATCCCCTTGTACTCCAGCAGACACCTGTTTGGCTGAGCCTTCCAAGCTCCACTGCTGGGGAAAGTCACCTGAAGAGCTGGTGGCCGGCTGCCTCCCCCAGTGCCCAAGCTGTCTGACAAGGTGTTCCCTTGGCAGGAGGAGGAGAAGAGCAACACGTGCCACGAGCCCTTGGAGACACTGCTGCTCCTTGCCTGGCATGCACACCCACTATTATTTATGAGCTGGTGGTGGCCCTGAGGCAGGAACCTCCCAGCACAGATGCAGATCCCGGGGCTGTATCCAGCCCTGCTGCAAACACAGCTGAAAGCCTTCCCTGCTCCCAAGGAAAAGAGAGCAGCAAAATGCAAGAACAACATTCCCCTCGCTTGAAAAACGCTGTGGTCAATTCTAATTACCACATGCTAATGTGTCCTTCTAGTCACCCATCCCAATGCCTCCTAGGGCTGTGGGCACAGGGGTGTTGAGGCAGATGGCTCTGAATTAAAAGCAGGCAGAGGATTTAAGGACAGGGGGCTCTAACTGCCCCCTCCCCATTTCACATCTCTTCCTACCTCTGACAACACACTCCACGAAGCCCCAGTGGTCCAACCTGCACAGTTTTTAAACACCTGCCAAGCCCTGGTGTGATGCTGTGCAGGGATCCTGCCTGCAGGGCTCAGAGTTGGCTGCCCTGGTCCTGGCCGAGGCAGTGCCCTGGGAAACGCTGGTGAATGAGCCTCTGTGCTGGGGGGATCATCTGGGGAGTGCTGAATCACCTGGCCAAAAGCATCCAGCACCAGGGGAAGGGTCTTGCTGCTTGCACCACGAGAAGATTCTCTGTTGATGTGAACAGAGCTCCTCACCCCAGCACCTACCGTGAGGAATAGGGAAGAGGAGATTCACCCTCCACAACTGCACCCAGCAAAAACGCAGTGAATGCAGAGCAAGACCCTGATATAACTTGCTCTTTTTCCCCTCTCGCAGGATTCCTCTCCCACTCCATCATGCCCACCCCCCCTCAACCTCCACGGCCACTGCTCCTGGCAAAGCAGGGCTCAGGGTAGATGCAGACCTGAGGCACTGGGCAGAAGAGAGGCCGGGACAGCTACAGGGTGAATATTCCTGCTCAAGGGTATGTGAACACACGACTTAATTGCTCCTCCGTGTGATCTTGCAGCTTAGAACTCACCCTCCCGAAACGCAGGGCTCGTTGCAATGCACTGCAGGGGACGGTGGAGCACAGGAACCGGGACCACCAGGGATCCATCCCCCTCTCAGCCCTCCAGTGCCCCCTGGCACCTGCATGGATCTCCTCCCGGGAGGTTTTGTGTCAGGGCACGGCATGGATCTCCCCGAGTGTTTTGTGTCAGGGCACGAGCAGAGGGGCAGCTCTTGCTCCTCGACCCCGGGAAGCCCAAGCCAGGCAGGAACACGGCAGGGATGGACTCTGTGCCCACCCCGGGGTCGGGAAGCATCGGCAGGGCAGACCATTAGTAGCAGGATTCATGCTCCCCGTCCCTGACTGCATCTGTAATGGGATTTGATCGGCTTTAAGGCGGCTTATTCTGCCAATTAGCTTCAGCCAGTAAAATCCCTCTTCCCCCAAGCCCTGGGGGTAACAATCTGCTGACAACATGTTCTTTCCCCATCTAGCCATTAAACTCATCAGCGGGGCTAGGAATTGTTAAATAAATAAATAAATAAATAAATAAAATAAAAAAAAAAAAAAAAAGGAAAAAGAAACTTGAAACCCCCTTTTGCGTGGGCCCTTTCATCGCTGTTTACAGAAAAGCGCTACGAACGGCTGGCCCTGGGAAAAGCACTGCCACCTGCCCGCCCCTGCCTCCGCTCGCTGGGGGCACCGCGCTGGCACCGGGCTCCCCCCGGCACCCGGAGCCCCGACCCGCGCCCAACCTGTGGAGCGGGGCAGGAACCAGCGCTGCCCCCCCTCTGCCGGGCTGCACACCCTGCGGGGGCTCCGCGGGATGCGAGCTCCTTCCCACCCAGCCCGACCCCACGTGGAAATGCCCCGGTGAGGGATGGAGCTCCGCGGAGGTGCCGAGCTGCCCTCTGCTCCTGCTCCGGGCACGCCGAGAAGGGGCTCGACCCCCGGCAGGATCAGCCAGCCAGCCGGCGGGGTGACGGCAGGATGGAGAACGGGATGTCCTCTGGGTGCAGGGGGAGCCCGGGGTGCAGAGGACGTGCAGGCACTCGGTGCTGCCGCGACGGGACCCGCTGCAAGGAGCAGCTGGGGGGCACGGAGCTGCCCAAACCCCCGCTGGAGCCGGCGTGGCGAGCGTGGGGAGAGGCGCTGCGACCCCAACCCCTTCCCCTCCCACCGCCCCGACGGGTAAACTGAGGCAGGGAGGGGCGTGGGATGGGAGGTGGGGGGGACTACTCACCTGGCTCGCAGGACCAGCCCGAGGGCCAGGCAGAGCAGCAGCACCGTCCCGGGCATCTCTGCGAGGCGAGCGGCGGCCCCGGGGGGGCGGCGGCGGCCGTGCTCCCGCCCGGCGGGGCTCAGCGCGGGGCCGGGCCGGGGGCGGCTCCGGGGCCCCCCCGCTGCCCGCTGCGCCGCGCTCCGGCCCCGCCGCCGCCCGCTCGGCCCCGCGCTCCGCGCCGCCGGCCACGCACCGCAAAGTTGGGCATCTCTTCTCCGGTCCGCGGCGGGGAGGGGCTGGCAGCGGCTCCTACCTCCCCGCGCAGGGGCCGGCCTCCCCCGCACCCCCGGGGCTGAGCGCCGGCGGGGGGGGCGCGCCGAGAGGCACCCGCGCATCTGCCGGAGCCGCGCTGCCGGGGAGCGAGCATCGTCAGCTGGTGCCAGGAGCTCTCGCTCCCCCTCTGCGTAACAAGGCGTTTGATTTCTCTTAATACTCGCCTCTTTTTTTTTTTTTTTTTTCTTTTCTTTTTTTTTTTTTCCTCCCTTCCCGTGCACAACAGTTGGGGTGTTCGTCTAAAAAAAGAAAGAGTGGGTAATTATTGCTAAATTACGCAAGGCGTCAGGGCCCGCCGGGCTGAGCTGCCAGCGAGATGCAGCGGGGAGAGGGTCCTTTCCCCACCTGTTGGGGCTGCTGTCCCGCACAAACAGCCGGGAGGGGGTGTGGGGAGGAGCTGTGGGACAGCCGGGGGCCGCGGGTGGGCTGCGGGCTCCCAGCCTGTCGCTCTTTGCCTTCAGGGTTTGCCAAGCTGCGTTTCTTCACATCCGCCCGGCAAAGAGCAGGAACAGATTCCTTCCCGGGGGGGCTTTGGGTGACAGCTGCTCGGAACAAGCTTTGTTAGAGCTACACGAGGTGCCAATAAGTGCCCCTTGTTGTTCAGCCCCAGGCTGAGGTGCAGGAGCTGCTCCCCAGAGAGGCCCGGTCCTGCATCTCCCGGAGCTCTGGGCATTCTGATGGCAAACCCAGCTCCTCTGGACCGGAGTGCCACCATCCCTTTCACTGAGAGCTGTCTCTCTCCTCTCACTCCTGGGCCTGTCACAGCCTTCCCCACCCCAGCAGGGGCAAATCACTGCTCTGCTCTCCCTCTGCAGCGTTCTGGTGCTGCTGCCTGGTTTGCTCCGGGCAGGGAAATTCCCCTTCCCCAGGCACACCCAGTGCCTCCCACAGCCAGGACCAGCCTCGGGGGCGCTGGGGATGCCACAGCAGCACAGGCAGGCGGTAACAGCAGCACACATGGGTGGTTTTTCGAGGCTCTCTCCCTTGCTGATGGCTGCAATGATCACCTTAATGCCAGCAGCTTCAGACATCAGGGCTCTGATTTCCCTGGAACCAAGCAGCTTCGGATGATGTTGCCTTTACTTCATGCAAAGAAGCCAGCTCTGGATGGCAGAGTTTACAGGAAGCACATGTCAAAAGAGTAAATAATGAATATCAAAGCAGCAGGGGAGGTGGGAAGAGCTCTTTAAGCTTCAAAGCAAGCCACTGGATCGTTGCAGGAGTTCTTCAGGGATCCAGATGAAGCTGAAGTTGGGAAAGGTGCAAGAAGAGCTGCAGGGAAGATGTAGCTGTCAAGGATTCTGGCCATGAGCAGACCACAGAAAATCCAGGGGTTCATGTATGTGCTTTCAGCTCCCCCTCAAGACGCAGGATGTGAAGTGGTATGTGGGGAAACTCACAGGACTGATTCCTCTTGACTGCCCCGTTCTGCTGCTTGGGAGCTGAGAGATCTGGGGAGGGCTGTGCTGGGAGCAGTGGAGATGGGCTGGGAAGTGTTAGGGAATCACAGCCCCTCCTGATGCTGTTTTGGAGACGCCTTCCAGGCAGTTTTATGCACCAGGAGCTTCCAAGCAGTTCTCCTCTCTGGTCTTCTTCATTTACAGGGGTTTCATTTCATAGCTGGTGCTGAGTCTTTCCCTGGGACCAAGGATAACAACGAAGCCTGTTGATGGTGTTGGAGAGCAAGGGCACTGCTTTTCAAGCAAACACCTTATTTATCAGCAGCACCAGCTCAGCTGGCGACAAACCCATTTCAAATTCACGGTGAGTGGTTCTGACCAGGAAAACCACCCTCAGTCCAAATGCTGAGAAGGACAAAATGTCCTGCTCTAATGTTTTGGGAGGGAGCAGGCCCTGTTTTCCACTTTGAAGAGACATTTGTTTTGAGGTCTACTGTCATGAGATTCGAAACTTAAACAGGAGATGCAATGTTTTATTCAAGATGTTTTTTATCCCTTCTGGTATTTCAGTTTAACCGGCGAACTAATAAAACCTATTATTTACAGAGTCCTCATGAGCCCATGGCCTGGGGGGCCAAGCTGCCACAGCAAATGAGGGTTTGGTTGTGCAGCCCTCACTGCAGGATTTAGCTCTGGGAGACAAGGAGACAATTCCAGCCCTGGCCCAAGGATCCCAAACCTTGCAAGGATGGCAAGGATCTCGGAGGGATGAGCCTGGGCACATCTGCAGCCCTTTCCAATCCCCTCTGTGCTCTCTCAGAACCCCTTCTTGGGGTGTGTACTGCCTGCTCCTGCTCTGGGGGTGTGCTTGGGGCTCAGGCTGGAGCAGCAGGGGAAGGAAGGAGGCAAAGCTCTGCCTCCTCTTGCCTGTGCAAAGGGCTGGTCACTGCTTGCCTCAGGAGACTGCTCTTCTTTCGGGCTACATCAAGGGACAAGTGGGGAAAAGTGTAATCCCGAGGTGTTCAGAAGCTCATTTCTGAGAGAGCTCAGGCTCTTGGCATTTGCAGGAGCTCCCTCAGACAGATATCTCTCCCTCAAGGGTGGAGGAGCACCTGCAGCAGGACTGGAGGACCCCAGGCAGACCCCACGGGGCTCTGCAGGAAGAGGTCAGGTTTGAGAGCACTGCTGGCAGAGCTGGGCACTCCAGGACAAGGAGCTGCCAGGGCACTCAGAGGCAGCAGTGCCAGGGCCATGCAGCAGACTGCTCTGAAGGGCTGCATGGAGGTGAACTCACCTTCCCCTCCTCCCTCACTCTGCACGTCATTCGGCTGAGGACAGAGCACAGTTAAAGCCGCTGTCCTTGGTGCTCCCTGTCCTCCTGGCAGTGAACTGGTCCTGGAGCTGTCTCCGAGCCAGAGCATCCCCCGGGAGCAGCAGAGGGTCAGGCCAGGCCCTCTCCCATGGCCAGGGCCCTGTGTTCTGGCTCAGGGCAGGGGCTGCTCACTCTCCTGCACTCTGACACACCTGGAAGCACAGCTGAGGAGAAGCTGCTTACAGGGCCCCTCTGCAAAACTTGGAGGATGAAAAACCCTGCATAAGGCTCGATCCTGTTCTCTGACTTGGGGCATGTCCTGTGCTGTAGAAACATTTGTTTACTCCACCAGGGCATTTGCTCAACATAACCCAGGTTTTGTCTTTTTCAGGCTCACCAGGCACAGCAGCAGATGCTGTATCTGGGCTCACATGACATCAATAACAGCTTCAGCTGGGCTCTGCCTCCCCACCTTTATGGACAGCAATGATAGATGAAGCAGACAGGACACAGTTTGGTTTTTTAGGTGCTGGAGTGAACTTGCAGTGCTGACAGATTAAAAAAAAAATGTGCTTGGAGCCTGAACAAATGTGACGTGAATATTTTCCAAGGAGAGTGAAGGGTGTGGGAGGACAGCCCAGGCCGTAGCAGGAGCTGGTGCAAGCTGTCCCGGGGGTGACGAGAGCATTGACGGGAGCGAGAACTTTACCTTCATCCTCTGCCAGGCCTGAAGGAGCCCCTACCTTCCTTCCATTGCAGGCAGCCCCTCTTCAGAATTAGTTTCTTAGCAGAAAGAGATCACCCCGTGCTAGGTGATCTGATCCTGTGTGTCAGAAGAGCTCTTGCTGTCACCCTGGGGATGGGAAAGGTGCCATTTCCTGTGCTTTTATGGCTCTGAAAAACCCTCCCCAACCCAGGGCTTAACAGTGTTACAGTTCTCCCAGGGACTGAAATGCAAAAAGAGAAAATGTACACGGGAAAGGTTGGGAAGGGGAAGAGAACTGGCAGCATTTTGACAGAAAACAGGGGGAAATCTCAGCAAACTGAGCACCGGGTGCTTCAGTACTTTTTTCAAGTGGAATTTGCAGCCATGCCATCCATACAGCTGATGTGATACGTCCAGCACAGGACCATGAGCTGGTAGTTTAGACCCCAGAATAACTCCCATCCTTATTTTAAATACTGTGCAACTGCTGACACAAACTTTGGGCACATGCAGCTGCAGGAACAGGAACAGCTGCTTCTCTTCACTGCAGAGACGTGGCTGCTTCTGGATGGAGGTGCACTGCTCCTTGTCACCCCATGCCACAGGGCTTCAGGGAAGGGGAAAAGCAGCCAGGAAGGTCATGGGTCCAACAAAAACTGTCATTGGGATACCAACTGTGCTCAGCACAGTGATTCCTGCCAGGGCTGCTCAACAGCTGGGAAACACTTGGGGCTCTCCAGAGGCCAGGCTGGGATTCAGAGCAGAGCCAACACGTGGAAGGTGGTGCTGAACATCCAAACCCCGTGGCCAGCAGTGACTCTGCCTGGCCCTTCCCCTGAGGGCACAGCCGAGGCCACACCAGCACCTGCCTGACCCCGAAGGATTTAAGGAAAGGAGAGAGGGAGGCACAGTTGCCTTTTATTGTGAACACCTGCAGGCATTTCTGCCCAGGGGCACGGGGACTTCAATGCCTTCTCTCCAGCCGGGCTCAGGGATGTTCATACCCCGGTAAATAATGGGAACTGCTCATCTGTGTCCGAGCGTGGATGTTCAATTACAGCCTCCCCTCTCCCGCCGCCGGTCCCGGCCCCGCGCTCCGCTGGCAGTTTGACATTTTGTCAGCCTGGGGATAATGCAGGACTGTTGACAAGTGGAGAGAACGGGGAAAGGAGCTTTCCTCCCCGAGCTGAGGCAGAGCAGAGTCCATCCTGCTGCAGGTGCTGCCTGATCCGGGGTCCCAGGAGCTGCTGTGTGCTGCTTGTGATGGGGATGGCTCTGAAGCTCTGTGACGGCTGCCTGCAGCTAGGCCCGGGTTTTTCACGCCTCTTTCCTTCTTGGGAGCTCTTAGACATTTTCCAGGCCTCTTTAATTTCCTCCTGCACGAAGCTCCAGCGTCTCCTGTGCAAGAGAGGGAAATGCCTTTCTCTCTCAAATGCCTGAAGTCGAGGGACACATTTTGGAGGGGCTGTTGTTTGTTGTTTGTTGTTTTTTGAGGGAGGCCGTGCTTGGGACCGTGGTACCCCAACACCAAGAGCTCAGCAGGGAGGTGACCAGCTGAGGACAGGCTTGGCAGACCCAGAGGCACTTTGCCCAGCCAGAGTGTGGCCTGCCCAGCACACCCAGCTCGGGGCAGGGGCAGTGCCTGCTCCTTCCCTGGAGCAGCTTGGCAGATCCTCTTGCACGCCTGCCCCAAAGCACCACTCACACAGGGAGAAGGGAGCATGTGCTGCGCTGCTCTTCTCCACTCCCAGGTGGGGGAATCAACAACACTGCTTCTCCTTCATGTCCTCTTGGCCCAGGTGGGACACAGCAGCACAACTGGACCCCACAGCAGCCCTGAGAGCCCCTCATGGTCCTGCCATCAGGGTGTTATCCCTGGGCAGAGCTGCTCCCCAGGCCAGACCCCACCCTGGACTGCTGCTGTCTGTCCCTTGCTGCTGCTGCTGCCCTTTGCACCCTTTCCCCCAGCGCTGCATCCTGCTGCTCCTCAGTCCACGCTCGCAGGAGCTGGTGGAGAAATGCCAGCGCTGCTCTGCTGCTCAGCTCCAGGATCCCCCGTGAAACACTGACCTAGATCAACCCTGTGCTGCACAGGGCTGTGCTGCTGTGGCTGCTGGGCACGGCCAGCCTCACCCAGGTACCCCCGCCCCGGGATTTTCCTTCCCAACCCAAAGTGTGGAAACCCAGACCCCATCCCCCCAGACTCAGTGCTGCCGTGTCCAGCACCCACCTCCCCTCTCCTCTCTGGTTCCCCCCTCCATCCCAACCAGCCCCTCTGCTGGCAGCAATCAGTGGCAGCTGAAGTGCAGAGAAGCAGACAGGGTGAGCTGCCCTGCAGCTCCTGAGCTCCCAGAGCCATCGGAGCAGAAATGCCTGCACACAGAGCCTCTCCAAGAGAGGGATGCTGGCACTAGGATCTGGCAATTGCCAGCACATCAGAGAAGGAGAGATCGTCTCCTAATGCTCTCTAAGCTCCAATCTTAATCTTGTTCATTGCTGTTAAGTCTCGGAGAAATCGGGCCGATGCGTTGAAAGGAGGCAAAATAAAAAGATTCAAGAGGAGGCTGAAGTCTCTTCAGTTTTCTGAAGAGAAATAATCTTCAAAGGTTCCCACGAGCCTATGCTCCCCAGCCTGGAAAAGCAGAACAGATAAACACTGAGCCTTGCTGGAGTTGTTTTGCAGTCTGGTATTTTCTAGGAGGAGATAGAAATGTTAAGGCTGGAATATCAGAGAGCAGTTATGGGATCTCAGCACTCAGGGCCTGACCCCTTCGCTGGGGTCTGCTCTGCCTGGCAGGCTCAGCCCCCCAGGGCAGAGGCTGGCTCCCATTTCCCCGTGGGGGTGAGGGCCAGGCAGAGCAGAAGCACAGGAGGGGCTGGATGCTTTTTCCTGGGTGAGACCCTCCAGGTGGGGCTGCAGCCCCTTCCCACTGCCCCAGCTGCACAGGTGAGCCAGTCAGGTGGGAACAGAGCAAAGAAACCACCTGTACTGGGGGGGTGAAGTGAGTTACCTCGGGCTGGTGCCTCTGCCTGGGTCCCATCATCAGGGCAAGGAGCCAGGGCAGAACAGCCCCAGCTTCCTGCCACCCTGCCTGGGGCTGCCACCCCTCTGCATCCCACTGCCTCCCCATGCCAGCACCCCCCCATCCCCAAACAAGGGACGTCCCTGGAGGGGTTTCCCCTCCCCTTATATGCTCCCCCAAGGCCTGGGAGGTTCCTACAGTGGGAACTGCTTTCAGACTCTGCACTTGTCACTGCTGGCTGAGCTGCTGAATCCCTTCCTCCAAACTCACTTTTAGCCTCCCTGACAGCCCGAGGCAACACGTGCTGCCATTGAAAAAGGCCCTGCTGTGAAAGGTGATGCCTTTTCACCTTGCAAAAACTGCTTGTGCTCGGAGGAGACCAAGGATCATCCGTGGCATTTCTCCCAGTGCAGAAAATGGGGCTCACACCCCTCTGCCCTACCACACACTGCAGAGGGACATGCCCAGCCCTGGGGGTTTGCACTGCAGGGATGGAGATGAGCTGAGGCAGATGCTGTCTGTGCAAGCAGGGTGGGGTCTAAGGAAGGTGCTGCAGGCTGGGGGACAGTCTGTCAGTCTGTCTGCAGGCTGCTGGCCAGAGCCTGTGGCAGGGAGGCAGAGTGCTGACTCCCCAGGCAGCAGCACTGCCAGCTCCAGCCTTTGCAGCAAATTTTGCCTTTGTCATTGCCCATGTGCCTGGTGGACAGGGGACTCCTGTCTTCCACGAGGGTGTTAGAAAATGCCTTTCAACTGCAGTAAAATTCACCCTCCTCTCTCCCCTCCACCTTCCCCCCCCACCAAAAAAAAAAAAGAGTAAGCCATAATTACACCCACGCAGCTCTCCACACTGCCTCACCCCCCTCTCAGAAAGGCACCCGCATCTACAGAGTGGATATGTTGATTAAAAGTCCCCCAAAACGAATAGATCAAGAGAAATCTTCCATACCCCTGCAGCAAGGGTGAAGTGCTTTTTAATTAAGGACAAAGACATGCAAATGTCCTGAATCATCACAAGCAAATAGCAAAATAGCACCTGTCAGAATATTAAAAAACAAGCACTCAGCGTTCCCTTGTGATCAGCTTGAAGGAGGCCTTGAGTTTAAAAAAAAAAAAAAAAAAGAAAATATTCCACCGAGGGTTGAAAAACGTAATAGACTGGGAGTGAGCAAAGAATGTGGCTCAAAAAAAAAAATCCAAATGGGGATGACTTGATGGTGGTTCTGGCTGGTGAATGTGTTAGGGTGAACGACAGGAGGGTCTGGTCCATCCCCAGCCCCATTAGAGCCTGGGAGGCTGGGATGAGTGACACAGGGCACCAGCCAAGCCCCTCTTCTCCCAGGTGCCAGCTCCTTGCCAGCACCCTGCAAAATCCGTAATTGTGAGCACTCAAATAACCCCAGTCAGCTGGGCAAGCACAGCAGTGATGCACTCTGAAGTGTTTGCTGGAGGAGCAGCCTCAGGGTCTGCTCCACCCGCCCCTGTCAGCCCTGCCCGTGCTGAAGGAGGGGGATTTCAGCCTCTGTGGGTAATGAAGGTGACAGGCTGCTGCATCCCCCAGCCCTGTGACAGCACCCCATGTTCTCCTCGCCTGCATTTCTTGGTGTGGCAGCCCAGGAACGTGCAGGAAGAGCCCTGGATGTGCCCAGAACCTTTATTGTTGGGCTTGATTACAGGGGGGAACTGGCTGGAAGGGGTGCCTGAGTGCCAGGGCTGCTGGGGAGAGCAGGCAGGTGCTCTCAGGCTGATCAGGGCAGGATATTTTTTCCTGGAGTGGGGTTAAACAGGGAGGTTTGAGGAATTCTTGTGCATTTTGGGTGTTTTTATTGCTGTCATCTCCAGCTTTTACCTAACCCCAGGTGTGCTCAGGTTAAAAACCCCAGCTGTGGAAGGACGAGGTGCTCTGAGCTATCGCTGTAGGACACGAAATCAGGACACAGAAGGCTGAGATGACTCCAAATCTGTGTTTATTCTCAATATACCTGCCTTTATACCTTTTCACAACGAACCCACCCAAGGGGTGGGATCCTTGGACCACATTGGTCACATCAGAGGGACACGGAGCAAAGTCCCTCCATGAGGTATTCCTCATGGATCTAGGATCATCCGTGGGCAGTAGATCCCACCCATCAGAATTCATGCAGGAGCACCCTGCCCATCTTCACACAGCAGCACCCCAATCCCAGCTGCTGGAAACTGGTCTGCCAGCCTGCACTTGGAGGAGGGATGGCTCCTTGGGGCAGCACCATTGACAGTCCTATTCACTCCCTTGCCTTAAATTCCAAGAAACTTGTGGTTACAAATGAGAACTCTTTATTACCAGTCCCACAGCCCCCAGAACTGCCAGTCCCAGAGTTTTTAAAGCCAAAACAGTAGGAATACAGAATAGTGTACAATAACTTATCCCTTGTTTACCAGGATTGCCCTTAGGAAAGGAAGGAATTTCAGAAACTCAAAACATTTCAGGCACGAACCGTGGCTACACTGAGCAGCACCCCACACCAGCAGCCTCCCCTCTGCCTGGCTGCACCCCAGAGCAGTGGCCTTGGGTGACACAGCAGTGACACAGCTGAGGCCACCGCTGTCCCCAGGGCTGTCCCAGAGCCAGCGGGGAGGAGGAGCGGGGAAGGCAATGAAAGGAAGGAGTTGTTGGGAAGGACAGCCAGAGCCAGCACAGCCCAGCAGCAGCGACAAAGGGCTGTGAAGGGAAGGCAGAGAGAGAGGGAAATGCCTGGAATAATAAGTGACGGACGGATGCCTTTGAAGGGGACTCGGATATCTCGGGTCTCCCGCCTGACCTACTTAAAACCGTAATCTGATGGAGGAGCAACCCCCCAGCTCTAAATATAAACTTGTCTCCTCTGGATTTAAATTCCTTCCCTCTGCCACCCAGGGCTGGGGCCGTGGTTGGCAGCTGGAGGCAGGGTGTCAATGCCAGAGGTGCTGGGCACCTTTTCTGGCGAGGGGAGAAAACCCGGAGGGATGGCGCTGGCACTGCTTGTCCGAGTTGGGAGCAGCAGCAGAACTGCCCGTGGGGGATTGGCAGGAGGCACAACCAAAAAAAAAAAAAGCTAGAACCCCCCCCCCCAAAACCAAACAAAAAACAAAACCAAAAAACAAACAAACAAACAAACAAACAAAAAACCCAACAACCCCCCCCAAAAAACAACAAAAGAAACCAACCCAAAAAAACCCCACCCCCAAACAAACAAACAAAAAAACCCCCAAAAAACCCCCCAAACCAAACCAACCAACCAACCAACCAACAAAACAAAACAAAACAAACCCAAAACCAACCCCCCCCAAAAAAACTAAAAACCAAAACCAAACAAACAAACAAAAAACCACAAAAAACCCACAAAAAACCCCACAAACAAAACAAACAAAAAACCCCAACAACAACAACAACAACAAAAAAACCACCCAAAAAAACCCCAAACAAAAAAAAAACCCCCGCAAAAAAAACCACAAAACCCACAAACAAACAAACAAACAAAAAACCCCCCACCAAAACAAAACAAAACCAAACTCCCCCAAAAACCAAAACCAAAACCAAAACAACCCACACAAACAAACCCCTGCACATCAGGAGCCAGAAGTCAGGGGACCTTCATTAGCTTCTTGTATACACATGATTTGTGAGCAAAGATTTTTCATTTCAAATCAACCACAGCTCTGGTGCACAGCGGAGTCCCCGGGGCATCACATTAATTGGCAAATATAGGCAGGATTTGGCAATTAGTTTAAATGAGAAGAAAAACAAACGAAACCACAGTCCGAGCAAAACCAGCTGCAATAAAAGCACTTTTTTTTTCCCCCCCTACCTGTTCTGAAATAAAATGTTCTGCTTAAGAATGCCGAAATGTTTCACTGATCCATGTTCTGAATTAAATGTTTCAAGTTTTTCCACTTGGGCACACCATTGTTCGTATAAAACCCGACTTTCTTTAAATAAAAGAATAGGGAAAGAACCACTGTTTTGGTTTGAACAACATACTGAAATGACAAGACGAATTTTTTTCATTTTTCCTCTTTCACTGGAAAGCCATATTAAAAAAAAACCCAACAAAAATAAAAAAATTATTCAATATGAACCAAACTTAATCCATTCCTCACTTTGCTCCAAAGCCATTTTCCTGTCTGCAGTGTGCATTGCAGGACACACCTGGGGCTCCTGGGGCTCCAGGTCTTCCTATTGCCATGTGGGGAGCAAGGTGGGCTTGGTGGGAGCTCCCAGCAGATCAGAGCAAGATTCAAGCTCATTTTATCAAGGGCTTTTGTCAAGTCCTCAAGGCTCCCTAAGGACATAAAATTTCCAGCTCATAGACTCTGGGACTGAATTAGGAACCTTCACATGCTTTATTCAACTTCCTTGCTAAACGGCAAAAATGTATGTGGGATTAGGAAAGAAAAACAAATTAAAACCAAAGTCATTACCGAAAGCCAGCCAGTCTCTCAGTACCCCCATCAGAAGGAAATGAGTTTTCTCCCTTTGTGGAGATAGGCCCCGTTAATTTTCTTGGCAGGATCTCCCATGTAAAAGCAAGAAGGCAAATGTTTACTTCGACTTCTCAACAGTGTTTGTGAACCCTGGGGGGGCTAAAAAATAAAACTAAAAAAAGAGAGAGAGAGAGAGAGAAAGAGATATTCTCCTAATCTGCAATGCTCTACACGTTAATTTTTGCAAAGCTCAGATTTAGGGTCAAATTCAACCTGACAGAGTCCCCTTGAAGTAGGAGGAGGGGCAGGAGATAATATTGGGTGAAGAGAAGAGAAAGATGAAACGGGCAAAGTGGATTTTTTTTTTTTTTAAATTTTTTTTTTTTTTTAATTTAGCTTGCAGGGAGATACTAAGCCCAATAATCAGACAAGAAAGGCAACGAGCAGCTATCAAAGCAGCAGCCGTTTTAAGAGCCGGGCTCATCTGAAAGAAAGCCACTGTCGGCTCTTTTGCGAGAACTGCCGCCTTAAACAGCTGTCCCAATTAGAGCCAGCCGGAAATTTCCCCAGAAACCCACGGCTCTGTCAGGGGATAATTCGCTGAGTCTGGAATGCTCCGAGCTGGCTGAACTTTTGTTGAATGGGGGGGGAAAAAAAAAAAAAAAAAAAAAAAAAAAAGCAGGGTTCCAACTGGGTCCGGTGCTCAGCTGCCAGGTTTGTGCTCCCAGCGGCGGCGCTGATGGAAAAGTCAATTTTGCTGAGCAGCTGCAGGCACCAGGAAAGCGCCTGGTTGCCATAAAATTTGTGTTTGGGGTTGGGTTGGAGTTGTGGAAGAGGGGGGGAGTTTAAAAAAAAAAAAAGATAGAAAGGCAACTGAGTTCCTTGTAGATTTGAGCTCGAGCCAGGCGAGTTTGCTCATGCCATGATCCCATATGCCTGACCTGCTTTAGGATCTTGGCGGCTGGATCTGAGAGGGGAAGAAATAAATCAGCCCCAGAGTGCTGTGGAGAGGCCAGTGCTGGGAGTGACAGTGCTTGTGACATCCCTCTGCCAGGGGACACAGCTCATGGCTATGCCCAGCGAGGGCACTGGGGCTCCTGGGGTCTCTCCTTCCCTGGCAGGAACATCCTGCTGCCACTTTTCTCTTGGCTTCATCTTGGTTTTATTTTTCATTTATGGTGCAAGCAGCAGCTACAGTTACTTGGGGTTTTTTTTTTTTCAGCTACGCCTTTGAAAAACTGATGTGTTGCCACTGGATGCATCATCAGATTTTTTCTTTTTTTTTTTCTTTTTTCAGCTGTTTCACTGCATCGGAAACTTATTAAAAGAAAGAAAAATTCAACAAGACTTAGTCTAGGAGAGTTTGTGCAACACTTCTCGTGGAGAGAATTTAGCTACCCATAGTTAAATTGTGTTAAAAAAGAAGAAGTTACCAGGCAGGACAACAACCCAGGCTCCCCTCAGCCACCTTCCAAGGGGCTGTGAGGCTCCAAGGAAGCTGCCAAGACCAAAGGAGTCCCTGAATCAAGCTGGATCTGTGTTTGCAGGGGGGGAAAAAAAACCCCTGTTAATGCTCTGTGTGACTCCTGACCAGCAGGGAAAAGCCTTTCTGTGAGTGGTGATGAATAATTACTAATGATAATTAACCTACAACAACAGTGGCACTCAGAAACTAGAGCAAAGGCACACATCCCATCATGTGCAGCTCTGAATGAAAACAGAGCCTCTGCCCCAGAGGGATTTCTTTTTAAAAATGCCTAGAAATGATGAGTGACATAACTGGAGCTTTTCCTCTTTGGAGCTCTCCCCAGGGCGGGCGCAGAGCCCTGTGCAGGTACCACTCTCCCTTCCCAGGCTGCTGCCTGTGGCTGCTGGAGGGGCTCTGCTGCTTCACCAGGCACCTCCCAGGGCATTCTTGGGGTTTCCTGTGCTCCAAGCCTGCCCAAAACCTGCTGCTCCATCCCCAGTCCCATCTGGAGCCCATCCCATCTCCCTGCACTACCTGGAGTGCTGGCACTCAGCTCTGCAGAGAAGCAGGGGCATGGGGCTGGAGCTTGAAATCAGCCCCCTTTGGGCCCCTCAAGTGATGCTAAGGGCCCTCTGGAGCTAGGGGAGGAAAGGGAAAAAAAAAAAAAAGAAAAAAAAAAGCATCTGCCACATTCTTCATTTCATCCTGCAAGCTGTGAGATCCCACCCCTCTCACTGCCTATCCCTGCTGACAGCCCTGCTTCCTACAGAGCAAATGGGCTTGAAACTCCGTGATCAAAGTCATTTGCATTGACTCCCATGGCCTGGTTTTCCTGCCTGGATTCTTGTCCCTGGAGCTGCTCTGCCCCTCTGGAGCAGGAGCACTGGTTTTTTGCTGCCTCGTTGGGGTTTTGCTGTTGTCCCTGTTCCCTCCCCAGAGGAAGGAAACCTGCTGCTGGTGCTGGGTGTCAGCGTTCACCTGCAGCTCCAGCAGCACCTGCACTCAGAGCCTCGCTCTGCCCCGCTCTCCTGGCTGGGGTGGATGCTTCCCCACACAATTTCCCAGCCCGTTTCTCCTGGGAGAAGGTTTTCTCCCTCCTCTCTGCTCCCCCCCAGGTGACACCGCTGCTCTCAGCAGCCATTGTCCTCCTCAGAAAATTTCCTTCCCAAGAAAATAAGGCAGGAGCTCTGCACAGTAACAGCCCGTTTTAGAAGAGGCCACGCAGGTAAAGCCAGGTTCCTGCTGTGCCTCTTTTCCCATCTTCCCAGAGGAGATGCTGAGGAAAGGGGCAGGTGCAGGGACACTTCCTCCCTTTCCAGAACCCTCCATGTTTCACTCAGCTCTCCTGAGCTACCCTTGTCCTCTCTGTTTGCTTTCCAGGCTCTCACTCCCCCCCATCCCTTGGCAGGGCTGGGATTTGCTTCCCACGGCAGCTCAGGATGGAGAAGTGGAGCCACCTGTCCCACCAGGCAGGGCTGGCTCAGCAGCCCCTGCTCCTGCTCCCCTTGGAGCACCTCAGGCAAAGAGCTCAGCCCCACTGGGCTGTGCCATGGAGCCAGTTGTCCCAGTGGTGGCAGCTGGTGTCCCCAGCCCAGGCCCTCCCCACAGGGCTGCCTCTGCTCTTGATGCCTTAGATTTCAGCTTTCATATGTTCAGATTCTGTGACACCTAAGGATGTAGCCTCAAAAGGTGTAGCCTTTTGAGCCTCATATTTAAGTGCTAGTGAGCTCTCTTCACAGAACAAGGAGGCAAACCAAATCCTTTCCTGCTGAGGACTAAGGACAACTTTCAGCCCAAAAAGCACAAACAAAGGTGGACTGAAGGGAGGAACAAGAAGGATGGGACCTCACAACCTGCAGCTGTCATTGGACAATTAAACCCCAATATGCAAATGAACCAAAACTTATAAAAATGTAAAATCTCGTGATCAGGGAGCCATTTTGTGTGGCCATTCCCAATCCACCCTGGATGCAGCCTTAGTCAGGCTCCTGCAATGCCCAGCATGGGTCCTGGAAGTCTTTCAATAAATATCTATTTTATTCCCCAGCTCTGTCCAGCCTCTGTTTCAGGTCAGCCTTCCTAAGGCATCACTCTCTGTCCTGCTCCTTGAAGGACTGGAGCAGCTTCTTGCACTCTGGGAGAAAAGGAGGTCTCCATGGCAGCTAGCACGACAGGAAAGACTGTGCAAGAAACTTGATTTTTTTTTTTTTTCCCCTCTCACAGAAAAAGCTTCTATTTTTGACAAAAGGCCTTTTTGAGGTATGAAACCTCTTATGAAACTTCTCCCACATCAGTGCTTTACATAAACTATTTTGCTGTAGTTGTGTTATTCATTGCACACATTTTACACCAGCGTGAACCAGTTTTCCTCCAGAGAGCGGGAGGGAGAGCCTGGCTGTGGGGCAGGGCACCTCCTCCAAGCCATGCCCACCACAAACAGCATTTCTGCCTGCTGTGACTCCTCCAGAGGAGGCAGGCAGAGGAGAAGAGGGTGTCACAGCAGGAACCACAACTTCAGCCGTGTGCTAACGAGCGGAGCAGAGCGTTAATGAGCCAGGAGCATCCCACAGGTGCACCCCAGTCACAGCCTCTGCCAAGGTGAGAGGCACTGACATGGTCCCAAAGAGCCTCCTAAGGATTTACAGGGGGAAGAGTCCATTCACTGCACTGGTCTCACAGAGAGTTATTTTATTTTCCTCTGAGCCTGAGATGTCAGGGCTGAGAGCAGACAGCTTGTTTCTCGGCGAGCGTGCAGTGACAGGTCAGGGGAAGGAGCGAAAATGCCACCTTTGAGGGGAATTAGATCATTAAAATGTCACAGTAGTATCTTGGGAAGCCAACTGGAGATTCCAGCTACAGTTTCTTGTTCCCTCTGCTAGGAAAAATAAATAACACCTGCCAAGGCAGAGCAGGCCTTGGTTTTACAGAGATTACTATTTTTTGAGTCACCATTGTTTCACACCACTCTGCCAGCAAGAAAGTAATGATCTCATTTTACATTGACACCAAGCCTGATTTTTGGGGAGGTAAAAGCTTTTCTCCAAACCTGGGCTAAAGAACAAACAGAGTGCTCTGGGAGCAGCAGCACAGAAGGGAAACCTATGGACCACTCAGCCTCCCAGCACATCCAATAAACATTAAATTAATGACAGCGACTTGACTCTGTGGGTTTTTCTCTTCTCCCTCTCCATGCTGCTATTTCTTGCCATCCAGGTGCCCTGGAGATTTCCAGCCTCTCATCCCACCCTGAGAAGCAGCATTTTCCATTGAGAGATGTCGTGGTCTGGGGCTGTTTGCAGCTCTGAACTGTCTTGATTGGAGCCTGCGGGGGATTTCTCAGTGCTCAGCTCCCCAGCCGTGTAATGGAAGGAATAATCCTTATCTCCAGCATGTGCCCTCAGCACCAAGGAACTCTGCACTGCTCTCAGCAGCCATTGTCCTCCTCAGAAAATTTCCTTCCCAAGAAAATAAGGCAGGAGCTCTGCACAGTAACAGCCCGTTTTAGAAGAGGCCACGCAGGTAAAGCCAGGTTCCTGCTGTGCCTCTTTTCCCATCTTCCCAGAGGAGATGCTGAGGAAAGGGGCAGGTGCAGGGACACTTCCTCCCTTTCCAGAACCTTCCATGTTTCACTCAGCTCTCCTGAGCTACCCTTGTCCTCTCTGTTTGCTTTCCAGGCTCTCACTCCCCCCCATCCCTTGGCAGGGCTGGGATTTGCTTCCCACGGCAGCTCAGGATGGAGAAGTGGAGCCAAGAAAGCCTTTGCTGTCAGGTTCCCTTATCTGGGCAGCCAGTCACAGGGCAGCTGATGGCAGCAGCCACCACCACCACCACCATTCCTGGCTTTCTGCACTTCTCTCCTTCCTCTCCTGAGGACCTGCTGCATCGCCAGCCAACCCTCCCCAAACCTCAGAGCCCTCCAGCCCTGGAAGGAGCGACCCCTCAGCTCTCCCCCTGCACTGTGCCTCGGTGCCTAATTGTCCTGATAGCTTCTCAACCCCCTTAATTCATCCCCTGCCACCATTCAGGTCTTTGTTCCAGGGGAATAAAGCAGAGCAAGGACGGCGAGAGCAGCAGGCACCGAGGGGTGGGTGACAGCTTCTCCTGCCCGAGCACACAGGGAAAATCAAAGCTGCGTGGGCTTCTGTTTGTCAACACCAGGCTGGTCCAGGAGAGATAATAACCACAAATGCACGGGGCTGGGGTGCACAGGATGAGGAGGGAGCAGCTATTGTGGCTGCCTGAATGGCTGCTGGCAGAGCAAAGCCTTTTGTCCACTGATTTTTATTTTTTTTTCCTCCTCGCACATTTTCTTTACCGGTCATCCTTTGTGTTCTCTCCCCTCTCTCTCTCTCTCCAACATCAAATTACTGTGTTTGGAGGATATTTCCAGAACTTCAGGCAAGGCCAGGAAAATGCAATTCCAAGCAAGGGTTTTGCTGACCTGAGGCCCCACTTCTAAAGGGGACGTGAACCCTGCACTGGGCTCTGACTGTGTTTGTTGAATTCTCCCTGGCAGATTTTTAGCTCTTTGCTTGATACTTTTGATGAGCCATTTTTCAGCCTGTCAGGCACAAACGAACCATAGGGTTCATCTGCCTCCAAAGTGATCTCTGTGCCACAGGGTGAGCCAGCCAAGCCCCAGCCAGACCTTTGCTGTCTCGGATCAGATGATGGGACGATTCTTTAATCAGCAGAATCGCAGATGGCAAATAAATGAAAAGCTTCCCCCCCAAAAAAACCCCCAAATTAATATTTATTTATGCTAAAATTCACTGCCCCTTTTGTTTACAGCATATTCATGCATCAGGAGGGTTGTGATTGTTTTGGTTTTCCCTGACCAGCTCTAGTCTTCAGCACAGGAAATCAGCTAGGAAGATTTGGAGTCATGCCACACCAGCAGGTTCAAGGCAGGGAGACACCTGAGAACCAGAATATATTCACAACTGGGGCTTTGATTCTCTAATCTTCCCAGCCCTCACATGCAGGGGAGAGAGGGATTGTTTAACTTTGAAACTCCAAAATGGCCTCGGTGTCCACAAAGGTTTTAGAGAGAGCTTGCAACACAGCAGGAGCCGGGGATTAAGCTCTAAATCCATGTTTTGTCCCTGAAAAGCTGTGCTGATCGCTAATAAAGTGAACTCTGCTCTCAAAAAATATTTATCTACATCTTCAGAACCCCCTGCACGGGAGTTGGGCATGACTGGCAGGCAGCAGTTGGGAGCAGGACAATGGAAGTCCTTCAGCTCGAGCTTGGAGAGCCCCAGCTGAGCAGAGCAAGGGCAAAGAGGGGGGAAAAGCCTCACCAGAACTGTTCCAGCAGCAGCAGCAGCCCCAGCAGAGCAGGGGAGCTGGGTCAGTGTAGTCACTGCTTGTCATGTTTGGGTTTTTCTCAAGTTCTTTCCCAGGGACCTAAACTGGTAAACAAGGTCACACTTTGTAAACTCTCTTGTTTTTCACATTTCTCTCCTAAGGAGGGACTTTGCTTGTTGACCCTTGGTGTGACCAATGGTTCAAAGGATCCCACCTCTTAGGTGGGCACATTGTAAAAAGGTATAAAAATAGCTTCTGAGAATAAACCAGCCCCTTTTTGGAGCATCAGCCTTCTGAAATCACGAGTCCGTGTCTTTCCTTCGTGTCCAACAGCAACAGGTCAGGGCAGAGGGACAGCACCTCCAGGCACTGCCACTGCCCTGTGTAGCTCTCATCTGTCCCCCAGTTACAGAAACCTCGCTCTGTCCTGTGGCAATTCCCTTTCAGCAGGAACCTACAAGACACAGAACTGCCCAAACGCAGCTCTGAGCTCCTGCAGCTCTCTCCAGGAGCTGAGGAAGCCCTTGAGGTTGTGTCTCTGCAGCCTCTTAGGGCCAGGGTGAGTGAGCTCTGGGGCCACACTCAGCTCCTGCCATGGGGTTTGGGCTGGGATGCCACTGTGCAGAGCCCTTGGTTTCCCCCTGTCCCAAGCACAGGAGGAGACACAGCACTTCAGGGGAATATACAAATTATGCTGAAGAGGGTTTGGACAAGGGCTGGGACCCAGATCCTGGTAACAGCAATGCACCAGGTTCTCCTTTCACACAAACAGCTGCACTCACAGACCCTGGATGCCCCCTTGGAGAACATTCAAGGGGCTGCAGAATCAAAGGCTCCAACACCACAGCGTTGGCTGGATCCAGGTGCCAAATGCTGAGTGCTGCCTTTCGTGGGATGCCTTCGGGTCTGGGCTGAGTTTCACTTCATTTCATTTCAAGGAAATCAGCTCTGTGCAGCTTTCCCTGATTTTACACAGCCTCTCCAAACTGGGAACCTTTCTCCAAAAGCCCAGGGCTTCCTAGCTGGAAATATCCCCACCCTGAGCCCCGGCTCAGAGTGACTTGTATCCAGAGGGGATCATCATTCCCCTTTGATTTCCAGAGAAGCCACAAGCACTCAGAATCACAGCTCCACACAGGCATGTTGATACCCAGCTCTGAATGAATATCTCAGCTCCCAGAGTGTTTTGACTAATATAGTACACATTGACCCAAATTTTGGGAGCAGAGAGGCTCATTGATTCAGACTAGGTAAGAACACAGCACCCTCGTGGGGGATGCATTTGAAATTAATTAGAAATTGCTCCCGTCAGAGCTGCTTCTGTCCCTCTTCATTACCTCCCCCAGCACAAAAGTTGTTTTACTGGACCAGCCCTGAGAGCCACTGGAATTTTTTCTCCTCACAGGGAAAGGATCCCTTCTCTCCAGGGCTGGGTTTTGGGGAACAAAGCAGCATTAGCACATTCTGCTTGTGTTCAACTCCCATTATTTTGTAGAGTGCTTCATGAAACCTCAATTTTTTTTTTTTCCTGAGAATATTTTCTGCAACTGAATTCCCCTCCATTTTCTTCAGGCAATAAATGAATTTTTTGTTTACAAAGTACTTCAGCGGGGCTTGAAATTCCATTTATGGAAAATGGGGCCTCAGACGTCCGAGGCATTTGAAACCACGCTGAAATATGGCAATTTCAGGCACTTACCTGTCTCCTTCCTGCAAGCCTCCAAATCAAAAGTTTCCATGACGACGAAGCCCACTCTCAGTCCTGCAGGATGAATTGGTTTTCTGTGACGTCATTATTAGCCAGGACCCGAAAAAAATTACGCAAATGAGGCCCCCAGAGAGCAGGGATGCAAAAAGCCCAAACGAGCAGCACAGCAATCACTCTCTGTTTTGGTTTGGAAAGACAGGTATCTGCCAGGGAAAGCTGGAGTTTCCCTTAGAATGGGGAATGTAAACCCCTCACCCCCTGCCAAATTATAATTTTGCAATTAAGGGCTTTCAGGCAGAGATTTGGGAATAGGAATAACAGTTCTTTACTAGGAATATTAACAATACAAATGTAGTAGAAAAACAAAACCACCCAACCAAACCAGCAAACAAACAAAAACAATTTTGGAGAACCCTGACAGAGTCAGAGCTACAACCTGACACCCTGTTGGTCAGGGTGTTGGAAGCAGTCCCAAAGTGAGTCCTCCTGGAGTGGCAGAGGTGGTTCTGGTGAAGTGGAGATGATCTTGTAGAACAAGGGTCCAGTGATGGTGAGAAGGGTCCAGTCTTCCTCCAGGAATCAGATGAAGCCAGATCCCTGGTGTTCCTGTGTCTCAGTTTTATCCAGGTAGGAATGGTTGGCTCCCCACACTGGGTGGAGCATCTCACAATGGAATATGACATGCCCTTAGTGAGCCTTCATGGCCCATTAGCAGAGAATATCCCCCTGGAGGGAGGATGGGTGGTGACAGAGATAACAAACACTGCCCCAGCTGGTTTATCAGCTGGCCCATTATCAAAAGGCACCTGCCCCCCTCCCCCCAGAGTTACAAGAGCTAAAGAAAAACATCTCCCCAGCTGCTTTTGACAAATGAAATAGAACACACACCCCTGGCTCCACAACCCAAGACACTCTCTAAACTTAGCAAGGGGAGGACAACATCAACTGACTCCCGCAGCAAGAATTCTGTAAAAACCACCAAAGGTGTTGACCTCCTCTCCCCGTCCCTTGGAGAAGACCTGGGCTTGATTCCCACCCTGAATTCTCCACTCAGTTGCCTGCTCATCCCAGCAGAGAGGCACTGGTGTTCCCAGTGGGATGCTGACCCCCAGCAGGATCCCAGGAAGTTGGTTTGCACCACACTGCCTGCATGGCAACCCCAAAGGGAGAGGAGTGGCTGCAGTGGGTGAAATGCAATGTAACTATCTCTTTTTGTCTCCTTAATTGTCTATTTTTATTCTATTTTATTTTATATTTATTAAACTTATAAAGGAACATAAAAAGGTGAAACGTCGCTTTTCACAATGACCAAGGTCAGGTGAACCCAAGCCTCTCCCCAGAGTGAGGATGTGAGTGAGGTTCCCCAGTCCCAGCTGACTGACTGCTCACCCCGTGCTCTGGCAGCAGCTGCTCTCCAGAGGAGGGAGGAGGAGCCACTCAGCAGTGAGTGGTTAGAGATGGTTATCCAAGCATAATAAATCCTCCTCATCCATCCTGTCTCACCACCCCTCCTGACTGATGCTGGGTGTAAGGAGGCAGTGAGAAGGCAAAGGCCAGTTTAACAGGCAAACTGGGGGTTACAGGCAGCCACAGATGTTGAAAAATTCACTACAGCAAAGAGAAATCATAGGAGGAGCCCAGGCAGCTTCCCATGGATGCTGGGAGATGGGCTGGTGAGTTATGAGCATTTCCAGCACAGGTCTGGGCTGATAGATGGCTGAGCTGGGATCAGACCACGGACTTATTGCTCCCAGGCTTCTTGGGCAAGTGCACAGCCTGAGCATGCTGAGAAAATTGTGTGTTGACTTCAGAAGAGTTCTCTATATTATACTGATTTCTGTATCTTTTTAACAATCCAGATCACTGCCTGGTTTGTTGTTTTCTGGTTGGGGTTTTTTTGTTTTTTTTTTTTGTGTGTTGTTGTTTCTGGGGTTTGGGCTTTGTTGTTGTTGTTGTTTTTTGTTTTGTGGGGTTTTTTGGTTTTGTTTGTTTGTTTGTTGGGTTTTTGTTTGTTTGTTTTGGTGGGTTTTTTTGGTGGTTTTTTTTTTTTTTTTTTGGATAAGCTCAGCAGTACTGTTTTGTTTCTTATTCTTCCCAAAATCCCAAGAAGCACCTTTCTCCTTTCAAGCAAGTTGCCACTTTGCTGGGAGCTGGAAGCCTCCTGACTGCCTCATGAACAGACTTACCCTAGAGCAGCTCCCAGCTCTAAGCCTGAAGTTTACAGCACCACATCCCAAGGAGAGTTTATAGACTGGAAAGTTTGGCTTCCTTCCCCCAGCTGTGCTGTCTGTGTAATAAACAAAATACTGCTTTTTTCCTACCAGCCTGTCCTCCCCTGTGTCCTTGGGCTATCCCTGCTGCACTCCTGCTTCTCTCAAACCACTGCTGCCACTGCCTCCCCTGCTATTTGTGGGGCATCCTAAAGTGCTTTCCTAAAGTACCTAATGCTCAGCCAGCTCCTGCACCTCTCCCTTTTGGAAGAAAACCCCCCAGGGGCTGTTCTTCAGAGAGATTTTCTCTCTTCCTGCCAGATGTGGCGGTGATGGGGGTGGCACAGCCCCACTGGCTCAGGGTCCCTGCTGTTCCCAGGCTGGCTGGCTCCCCTGTGCCACCTGAGTGTCCTGTCAGCCAAATCCCCACTGCAGGACACCCTCTGTAGCCCTGGGGGCAGGTGTAGGGGAGGCCTGAGTCCCACCTGGACGCTTCCCCTGCAGCAGGGACCACAGCAGCACACGGGGTGAGCACCAGCTTTGCTGGGTCCCAGGAGGAGACCTAAGGAGCTCTCCACTCCTTTTCCCTGGGGTCAAAGCAGGGCTGGAGCAGCTCCTGCTTACCCTGAAGTGCTGCCCATGGGAAATTCCTTGTGGCTGTGGGGTGTGTGGGGCTTTTGCTGTGGTTGACACCCACCCCCAGCACTGCAGGCTCATCACCCAGTCCCCTGCACAGCCCAGCGCCCACTGGGGCTCAGGGGAGGAGGATGAGGGGACATCTCCATCCCTGTGAGGGACATGGAGGATCCATGGAGGGAGCTGAGCACACCTGTGCCCCCTTGCTGCTCTGGCTGCTGCTCACAGAATCACAGAATCACCAGGTTGGAAGACACCTCCAACAACATCCAGTCCAACCCAGCCCTGACACCTCAACTAACCCATGGCACCCAGTGCCACATCCAGGCTTTTTAAACACATCCAGGGATGGAGACTCCACCACCTCCCTGGGCAGGCCATTCCAGTGCTTTATCACCCTTTCTGTAAAAAACTTTTTCCTGATATCCAACCTGTATTTCCCTTGGCACAGCTTGAGACTGTGTTCTCTTGTTCTGTCAGTGCTGCCTGGAGAAGGAGACCAACCCCAGCTGACCACAACCACCCTTCAGGGGGTTGTAGAGAGTGACAAGGTCACCCCTGAGTCTCCTTTTCTCCAGGCTGAACAACCCCAGCTCCCTCAGCCCTTCCTCACAGGGTTTGTGTTCCAAGCCCCTCACCAGCCTCGCTGCCTCCTCTGGATGTGATTGAGCATCTCAATGTCCATCCTGAGCTGAGGGGCCAGAGCTGGACACTGCACTCAATGTCCATCCTGGGACACCCAGAGCTGGACACTGCACTCAATGTCCATCCTGAGCTGAGGGGCCAGAGCTGGACACTGCACTCAATGTCCATCCTGAGCTGAGGGGCCAGAGCTGGACACTGCACTCAGTGTCCATCCTAAACTGAGGGGCCAGAGCTGGGATTTTTTGATCATACCACCCTGAATGATGCCTTTATGGGGCTACCTAAAAACAGAGGCCAGACAAAATTAAAGGAATGAAAAGCAGTTCTGTTTATTGAAGGGCCTTCAGGTACATTTGGGGCAGACAAAACCCCCCAGGGGCTGCACCCAAAAATGGAACAACAGTTCACAGGTTTTCACTTTTATCAGCTTGATCCATTTGCATATTGGGGCTTTATCTTCCAATTACAGTTTCAGGTAGTGAAATCATTCACCCCAAGTTTGCTGCCCCCAACTCACTTTTGTTTCCATCTCTGGGGGCCTGAGGCAGTGAGGTGTCCTTGGTTCCCAGGCCTGCAGAGGAATTGTTGTGTCTGAGCAAAGCAGAGAAGCAGCAGCTGACACTGTGTGTGGAGTTTGGAGTTATGCACTAAAGCACTGCAGGGTTACAAATATATGAGAAATAGAAAAGCTAAAATCCTAAGGCATCACAAATGTGTGAGGGCTGGCTGGCTTTGGAGAACTCACCCCACCTCACGAGGAGTTGGTTTGCAGAAGGTATTTCTGAAACAGCAATGCTTTGAAGGCAGAACAAAAGCACTGTGTGTCAGAGGGGACCCTTTCCCTCACGGGGCTGTGGGGCTGAGCCATCCCCACTGGCCAGGTTAGAGCCTGGCACAGGGGAGGGATTACCTGCTCCCCAGGTCCTGGCACCTCAGGAGCCACACGTCAGCAGCTCTGCCCTGCCCTCACCCCGAGCACTTCTGTGTTATGAGCACCTAATAATAAAACCCAGCTATTGCATTCCTGAGACACCTGTCAGGCTGAGCACTAAGTGCTGGGGTAATAAATACTTGTTCAGCTCTGCCTCTTCTCTGCCAATTCTCCTGGCTCTGTCTGTTTTCATTACTATTTCTTTTCTGTGGACACTGCAATTACGCTCTGTTCCTCTTCAGGGTCCTTGTTCTAGGTTCAAATAGAGAAGTGATAATGCAAGGAAGCATTTCACATCGTTGTTTATTTTTGCCTTCTGAGTCAGGAAGATCTTTTCAGGCTGAGACCAACCCTGTACAATCTTGATTAGGGAAGGACTCAGGCAGGAGGGGCTGGCAGGGTGGCAGGGAAAGGGGATGAAAACTTCAGATTCGAGTTTTTATGGTTTCAGAGAGTGGTGGGCTGCTCTTGCCAAGGCCACAAGCCCTGCTCCTTCCTCAGGAAGACGTAAGTATGCAGCCTGTACTGCTCAGACCCATGATAACTCTCCATCTGCCACAGCAGCTGTGAGCCCCAGCTCTCCCAAGCCTCCTCTGTCATCCGAATCTCGGAGGAAGAGGGAGGATTCAGCTGAATGCAGCAAATTCAAATGCCTAACTTTTTCTTTTTTCTTTTTTTTTGTCCAAGGTTGCAATATGTTTGGAGATATTGTCCCTCCAGCAAGTCCCTGGTGCTGCATGCAGATGGTGCTCAGGGAATCCGGGGAAGGCGGAGGGCGTTTCGTTCCCTCTCCAGGCGTGGAAAGCAACTGATGCTGTCACTGGAGTTATTTTCTTCTCCTGCTGCTTCCCAGAGATAGCTGGGGGGGAGGGGGAAGTCCTCGTTGAGTATGTTGGGTTTGGCTAAATCATCAACATTTTGACTCAAGGTGCAGCAAAGTGTCCAGGGAAAACACTGGAAGTCTCAAGCTGGATGCAAGAGGATGAACCTCAGCGTTTCTTGCAGGTGATTTGTCCTCTGCTTTTGCATTCGCAGAGATTGACTTCATTTCAGATCTTTCTACACGGGGAGAAAAATCCTTCTTTCTTTCCATTAGTTGCTAAATATCTCATGGCTCCAAGGAGATGCAGTGGAGTGTCCA
The DNA here is from genome assembly GCA_016584745.2 of Phylloscopus trochilus trochilus. Taxonomy (NCBI): domain Eukaryota; kingdom Metazoa; phylum Chordata; class Aves; order Passeriformes; family Phylloscopidae; genus Phylloscopus; species Phylloscopus trochilus. Next base: position 6,216,843 of record WQNJ02000046.1, read on the forward strand.
AAGGAAGCCCCCACACCTTGAACTTCCCCCTCAGCAGAGCACACGCTGAGCGTGTCACCCTGCCTGGGGGACACGGCATGGCCAGCCATGTCGCTGTGGGACACAATGAATGGAGACAGGGAGTGGTAGAAGGCTGCTGGACCCCTCGTGAGGAGGAGCCACAGGTTTATTTTCCAAGCTTCTTTTATACTTTTTACAAATGTGCCCACCTTAGAGGTGGGAGACCCCTGGGAACTATTGGTCACTCACAGAGACCACCACGCCAAGTCTCTCCTCTGGGAACGCATGTGGAAAACAGGATAGTTTACAATGTGTGACCTTGTTTACCAGTTTCAGTCCCTGGGAACAGAATTCCCTAAAACCAAAACACGGCAGGCACGAATCGTGGCAACACAGCCATATGTGAGTCCAATGTCCACAGGGATAATATCCAATATCCACCCCAATCAAAACTCCCTGCAGGAAAGGTGTCTGAACCATGGTCATTTTGGGGTTGGAAGGGACTTTAAAGCTCATCCAGTGCCACCCCCTGCCCTGGGCAGGGACACCTCCCACTGTCCCAGGCTGCTCCCAGCTCCATCCAGCCTGGCTTTGGGCACTTTCCCAGCTGCTCTGGGAAACCTGTGCCAGGGCCTCACCACCCTCCCAGGGAAGAACTCCTTCCCAATATCCCATCTGACCCTGCCCTCTGGCAGTTTACATCCTGGCCAAATCTCTTCCTCTTGTCCCTAGAGGAGCAGGAAGTTTGAGTCATGTTGCAGACAGAGAAAAGCCCCAAAGCTCCCTGTGACAGCAGTGTCTGAGCATGGGTCACCCACCGTGAGGGCAAAGCACCCCTCAGACTCCTCTGCCACCACTCACATCACCACCACCCTGTCTTTGAGCTGCTCCCCAGACTCCCCAGCCAGTCTGACAGGACAAACCTTGAACTGGAAGTGAAAATGTTCTAAACGTGACACAATGGCCAGCAGAAAATATCCTCAAGCTCTTTTAATTCCCCCCAGAATGTCCTTTTTTAATGGGTGGCTTTTTTGCTTGTCAGTGGGACAAACTCCCCAAAATGGGCAGGAGGTCCAAAGCCCAGAGGATTCAGCTTTGAGGCAGTGACCTAGGGAGAATAACCTGTGACAAAAAAAAGACATATTTTTTTTAAAATATGAATTTTTATTTGTTTTGATCGGAGTTCGAGAGAGTGGGTAGAGTGGAAAAGCAGAGTGATTTAATTCAGTGAAGAGGTCTAGTCCCACCTTGTGTGCTACATCAGGAGGTTAGCAGGTGTCACAAGAGTCCTCCTCCTCCTCACTCAGCTTACTGATCTTACTCATGTACTCCTTGCTTCTGATGTTTTCTAATCTCTCCTCAGAACTTCACTGTAAATTTTTGAGGCATTTTTTCTGTTGCTTTAACTTATTGAAAAAGCTAAAAGCTGAAAAAAATGGCAGGACTAAAAATCCTGCCAATTAGAATGGGCCTTTTTTTTTTTTCTTTTTTTTTTCCAGCAAAGGTTGAAAAATACAATTCAAAAATACAAACAGGCATTGAACATTGCACCAAAAAGCTTTTGAAACACAGAAAGAAAAATCTCAGAAAGAAAGAGGAGAGAGAGAGAGAGAAATACAGAGAATAAAGGTCACAGTTTCCATGAGAAATCCCTTAAGAAAGTGGCTACCAGCTAGTCAATAGTGAAAATAAAGTCAACAAAAAAAATTTAAAAATGCAATTTTTTTTTCCTAGTTGTTACTTATTTACAGCTGTAATAACAGGATTGTCATGCATTAAACTGCTGCCAGCTAGATCCTTTCTCCTAGTGGTGTGAAGAGAGTCTCACAAGATGGGAAACAAAGGATGGGGCGCAGACAGGACCTGGGGCAGTGATGGTGCTCTCTGATTTGCTGGGTGTGCTCTTTTTCCAGGCTGGGCTGCCCTGGCACGCTGCTAGTGCCACTCTCTGGGCCCAAAGGAGCAGCTGGTGGCCTGACCTTCAGGCAGGACATTTGCCTGCAGCTGTCCCCAGCTCGGCTGACAGTGACAATCCAGCTGGGGACGGGATGCTCGAGGACACCTGGCTGGGTTGGGGGGGACCTGGTGACAGCAGAGAGGAGCCCTTCCCTCCAAATGCAGCCTGGCAGAGTGGCAGTGAGTCAGGTTTCACAGCCCTGCCCCTGCTTTCTGTGGTTGCAGAGCTGGAATCATTCGATGCACAATTCAATGAAAGCCCAGCAGGTTTGCTGGGTGCCTTGCAGGAGGACAGGAGGCACCAACAGACTCTTCAGGGGAGACAGAGTGCAGCTCACAGTGCCACACCAGCCAATGGCCTGACCAAGCTGACACCGAGGAGAGGAGCCAAGAGCCTTCAAGGACTGTGGGAGCAAACCTGAAACCTGCCTCGAGCAGCAAACACCAACCCAGGCTTCCCTCTCTCGGCAGATGGGACTGCTGAAGGTTTGGACAGCAGGGATCTGCACCCTGGGGAACAGGGCAGGGAGGAACAGGGCAGAGGAACAGGGCAGGGAGAAACAGGGTAAGGAGGAATAGGACTGAGGAACAGGGCAGAGGAACAGGGCAGAGGACCAGGGCAGGGAAGAATAGGACAGTGAGGAACAAGGCAGAGATGAACAGGACTGAGGAACAGGGCAGGGAGGAACAAAACTGAGGAATAGGACTGAGGAACAGGGCAGAGGAACAGGGCAGGGAGAAACAGGGCAGAGGGACAGGGCAGAGGAATAGGGCAGAGGACCAGGGCAGGGAGGAATAGGACAGTGAGGAACAAGGCAGAGATGAACAGGACTGAGGAACAGGACTGAGGAAAAGGGCAGGGAGGGATGGGAGAGTGAAGAACAGGACAGGGAGGAATAGGACTGAGGAACAGGGCAGAAGAACAGGGCAGGGAGGGATGGGAAAGTGAGGAACAGGACAGAATAGCCAGAACATATTTTCTCTTAGAGCTTCATGAGCAAAAACCAGCATCACCCCAGTCGTAGTGAAGGGTGACAGGCCCAGTACTGGGACAAACCCAGGACTGTGCAAAGCTGCAGGTTCCTCTGGTGGGAGGCAGGCACAGCCCCCAGGACCGGTGACATTGTTCATTCACTGCCTGAATGCTTCTCCTGAGGCAGGGGAGAGGCAGGGGAGGATGCTGGGTGCCTCTGCCAGGGGCTGCTCACCACAGGCCACCCAGCATCTGTGTGTGATCCTGCTTGTGCTGGGACCAGGACAGCAGCAGCAGCTCCTGCTGACACCTCCCACAGCGAGCACACATTGGGACACCTCCCACAGTGAGCACACATCCCTGCATCCCTCCTGGGCCAGCAGCCAGTGCCAGCACTCCCCTGAGCTGGGCAGGAGAGGCTGAGGTGTTCCTCTGGCCAGGGACAGCTGGGGGGGATCCCACCAGGTTTTTGTGCTTTCTCCTGAAGCAGAGTGAGGGTGGAGACCTCACCCTGCACATTCCCTGGCTGTGCAGTGAGGTGAGGATCAATTGCTGGTAGCACTCAGCTGTTAAAAAGCTGCCTCAGGAACATCCCTGTGTCCAGAGCAGGACAAGGGCTGTGCTGGAGCAGCTGTGACACTGGGGATTAAACTTTCCTGACAGACATTGGGCAGCAGTGAGCTTGCTCTGTGGGACAAGGCTGCACTGAGCCCCCAGAGTGGGGACAGGCTCTTCTCCCTTGCTCCCTTTATCCCCTGTGCCTCCCAAAGTCCAGTAGAGAGGGTTTTCACCTCACTCTGGAAGACTCAGCAAAGAGAACGAGAGGGAAGTGAAATAATTAAGAGTGGCCATTCCATCTTGCAAAGACAAAGAGGTGTTTGACGTTTAGGTGTAAGGAGTTTGAGAGCACAAATATACACAGGCACGCATGGATGTATATAAAAATATGTAAAAACCTTTGGCTGATGGAACAGTAACAAGGTCAAACAGTAAATATTTATACCTGGAAGCCATCAATCTCATCTGTGCTGTGGCCTCTTGCCAAAACTACCTTCAGAAGTAGTTTAGCTTGATATGGAGAGGCTTGGTGAGTTGGTTGGATAAAATGGTTTTTTTTCTTCCTGCTTTAATATTAATAGAGCATTTGTGTTTCCATCAATGTGTCCTTTGCCCTGGTTGAGCCCTCCCCAACCTCAGCAGGAGTTCTCTGCACTCTGCAAAATCCACACAGGTGCCTGTCTGATCGGGTGGGCTGAGGTGTGGCCCCAGGGAGGGATAAAATTTGGGGAAAGGGCCTGGAGTGGGGGCTGGCCTGACACTGCGTGCTGTGACAGCCCCACCCCAGCTCTCCACCACTGCCAGGATCAGGAACGTGGGAGGGGGGCACCAGCACACCCCTGACAAACCCTTCCCAAGGGAAAGCTGCTGGGAGAGCACCCTCTGTGCTGCAGAACTCTCCTGGATCCCCTGGGAGAGGCAGCAGCCCTGGGTTTCTGAAGGTCTCAGAGAGCTCCTCAGCAGAACAGAGGCTCTTCCTAGGAGAGGTGCCCTGCAGGAGGAGAAACCCTTTCCTGGGCTGTGATGGGATCCTCCCCAGGGGACAGCTGAAAGGAACCCAAGACATGGACAGAAGAAACCAAGGATGAGAAATGGATGCACCTGGTGTCCATAGGATGGGCTAGCAGGGACAGGCTGGGGACAACCTTGGGAACAGCAAGCCTGGGGTCTGCTGGCACAGGGATGTCCTGCAGCAAACAAAGCAGGAGCCTGCCAGTGTCACTGAGCTGGCAGGGATCAGGACAGGGGGCACCGTGCTGGCTGTGCTGCAGGCAGCTTTGCTTAGGCTGAACTGGGGGCACAAAGCAGAGCAGGGAAGCTCTGTCTGGAGCATCACAGCCCTGCTGGCTGATGTTTGAGAAGCTTTCAGAATGTTCTGTGTGGGTAACTTCTGTATTGAGTGTCACAGCCCTGCTGGGTGATGTTTGAGAAGCTTTCAGGATGTTCTGTGTGGGTAACTTCTATCTGGAGCATCACAGCCCTGCTGGGTGGTGTTTGAGAAGTTTTCAGGATGTTCTATGAGGGTAACTTCTGTATTAAGTTTTACAGCCCTGCTGGGTGGTGTTTGAGAAGCTTTCAGAATGTTCTGTGAGGGTAACTTCATCAGCCCTTAGGAGAAGAGGTGGCACTGAGGGCCCACCTCTGCCCCAGCCCTCTCCTGTCACCCCACAGGGATGTTCTCAGTGCTGACACCAATGTGGAGCTCTCAGGGACCACGTGCTGCTGTCCCTGCCTGCGGAGGGACCCCGGAGGAGCTGTCCCTGCCTGCCCAGGCTGAGCTCTCTCTCTGCTGCCCATGTGCAGTTTCAGAAGAGGGAAGGGGTGAGCTACCAGTGCCAAAATGACATTTCCAGCAGGAGTGCAGCTGCAGGCTGGGACTGCACTGTGTGCTCCCCAGGAGATGCCAGCTGCAAGACAAGGCTGCAGACCCACAGATCACTCTGATCACTCTCAAAGACTTCCAGTTCCTGCCTGGGAGGTTCTCATCAAGTCAGGCAAGCTTGGGCCTTGCCAGAAGAAAAGAAATGCTGGAGTCTTGAGGTTCACAGTGCCCACTCTCTGCACAACAGTGGATTGATTAGGTTATCAATGCTCATCTACAGATCAATTTCTGTACAGATCAGCTGTAAAAATGGAACCCTTCTGTGCTATCACAGCAAGCCTAAAACTCCAGTAATTGGTGCTAGATTAGCTCTGGCCTGGCAAGCACTTAGAAGAAGCCCCCATCAGCAGCCTCGTGTTAACTGGAAAGGAAAAGTCCTAATTTGAGTCACTGACAGTTTTATAAAAAAAGAACATTATCTTCCCTGTGATGTCTGCTGGCAGGAGATGTTAAACCACTTATTTATAACTATCTTCCCCAAATGCTTCCCCGCTTGGAAGCCAAACTAGAAATCCTGTTTGGTTTGTTGTCTTTAACCAAAGGATGCTGGTATTTCTGCTTCCAGCTGGCAGAAAGACTCCGAGCCCATGCCAGGCTTTGGTTGGGAATAGACTTGGCTTTCGAGGCGTGCTCGCACAGGCAGAGGAAGGCAGCCTTGATCAGGCAGCGTTTTTGGAACAGCCAGCAGATGGGAGTCAGGGGCAAGCCAGAGCAGTGGGCAGCGTCCTGGGGAGGGGCAAGAGGGGAGGACTGTGGGGAGGGACAGGCAGGAGTTCGCCCTGTTCAGCCAGAGTGATTGGATCACTGCAGGAAGGGAGGGAGGAGGCTCGGGAGCTGCCCCAGTGCTGTGTCCAGCCCCTCTCCTGAGCATCACCCTCACAGCACTGAGCCCACCCAGCCTGGGTAGGCAGCAAAGGCAGCCCCAGGGTGCTTGGGCTGCTGAGAAGCTGATGGTAAAGACCTGATGATTTCTGGAGAGCTCTACAAAGCAGGCACTGACAGACAGCGACGTGGCTCTTGGGGTAAATGGGATTTTGGGGAATTCCCAGGCTGGCAGAGGAAACCAGCAGGGCCAGCTAAGTCAGCTAAGTCACCGGGTGCAGTATTTAAACCTGCTGTAATTCCATTAGTAAACACAACATACTCTTTGTGACCATTTTATTGTGTTGGTTTTGCTTGCTGTGGGGTTTCTGCTCCATCCACTTAGGCCTGAGTATTATAGTGGCATGAATGTTTTATGAGACACTCTTCATCGAGCTCGTTTAAGAAAATGTTTCCAAAACAGACAGCTGGAGCCCTTCCCACTGGAGAGCCCAGGGAGCAGAGGGGTGGCAGGAAGGGAACTCACTGCTGGAGGGAACGTGGGGCTGCCTCAGGGGCTTGGGGACACGTCATGGGGCAGCTGGGATGTCACAGTGGGGTGGCTGCAGCAGCAGCAGGAGGCCCAACAGGCAGAACCAGGTGCCAAAGAAGCCAGGATGTCCTCCCTGCCCAGCAGAAGGGCAGGATGGAGATGGTGCTCCCTCCCCTCTGCTCCTCCACCCCGATGCTGCAGCAGAGGGGGAGAGCTCCTGGGTCTCCCCACCCACCAGGGAGCCCTTGGGGATGAAAGGCACTGTAGAAATGACGTGGTTTGGGGTGCAGATGCTGTGAGAGAGGATGAGGACAGAGCTGGTTTCCTTAGCAGCAGCTTGGGGGGGGGGTCTGGTTCCTCCTTCCCGATGTTGCCAGCCAACGTGGATGTGCTTGTGGACTCAACACCCTGGGACTGGGCTAAACATCTCCAAACTCCTCTCCAAAAACCCCAGCTGTGGGCAGGGGGAGTGACTGCACCTCTGCTGAGCCAGTGAGATTGGTGAGGGACAGGCAGGACACGCACCAGTGCCACCCATGCTGCAGGACAAAGGGCCCTGGGCTTCCCTGCTCCATCCTGACACCCCCAGGGATATTCCAGGTGGGGCAAATCCTGTGCCTGGTGTTCAGCCCTGCTCCTGCACGGGCAGAGGGAAGCTTAGCCTGGCACAGCAGCTCAAAGCAACGCTGAAGGCATCACGCAGGGGTGCTGGGGCCTTGGTTTGGCTGCATGAGCCCAAAACGTGCTGGGGGCAGCTCTGGGGGCAGCCAGGGGGTCAGAGGGAAGCCTAAGGAAGAGGGGGTGCACCCCTCTGTGGCAGCAGGAGTGTGCTAGCCCAAGGAATCATCAGGCACAGGATGTCCCTCCTGGCAGGGGGACAGTGTGCCCACAGATCCAGGGATGGATGGCTTGGAGGTCACCACTTTGTGCTGCTGGGAGAGGGACAAACACTGGTTGGGGTCCACTGTGGTGGCCAGGAAGGGAGAAATAGCCTGTCTCCAAGGCACTGGAGGGCTTTCCTTGGAAGAGTGTGCAGTGTTAGACTGGGTCTTGCCTCAGCTGCCTTGTGGGATGGCACCTGGCTCACGTGGCTCTGTGGGACAGCAGTGTCACCCTGCTCCTCCCAAGAGCTCCTTCTGCTGTTCTCCCCTGGTGCTGAGGATGCAGAAGTTCACCAGGGGCAGGGAGAGGCTTGGGGACCACCTGTCCCCCACCCCCTGTGGCAGGTCCCACAGGGAACATCCTGCCCTGGAGCAGGGAGGAACCATGAGCTGGACTTCCCCAGGCTGTGCTCCTCCCCATCAGCTCATCCCAGAGGAGGGAGCTTCCCTGCCTGAATCCACGTGTGAGCACTGAGATACAAGTGAGGGCTGCTGAGCAGCCAGAGGAGGATGGAGGGGGAAGCTGGAAGAAGGGGCTGGGGCAGAGAGGATCTGCTAAGAAGGAAAAGTGGATGGGGCCATAAGAGAAAGTTCTGGAGCATCCATCTGAACAGGAACTCTGTGGTGTCCAGTGCTCAGGCTGAGTGTGTGCAGCCTCACAGCTGCCATCTCCTCCAAGGCTTTGTGAAGCTCCTGTCTGAACTTCCTGACTGACTCTGAGGAAAACGATTTCTCTGGCAGGAGCCACACTTCCTGCTGACATGAACTGCCCCAAGAGTGCAGGATGCCAGCCAGGCAGGACCTTTCTTGTCCAGAGAGACAAAACCAGCTGGGTTTGGTGAAAAGAGAGAGGAAGAAGACCTGCAATGCCTACAAGACGCTGCCAGCCCTGCCATGGCTCTGGGGGCCACAGCAGTGGTAGGTTTGCCCCAGCAGGCACTGGCCCATGCCAGGCTGCTCCCTTGTCCCTGCAGGTGACCAGCTCAGGTGCAGGACCCAGCACAAAGTGCCAGGCACTGAGGAGGAGCCTGGCTGAGTGACTGACACAGCCTGCAGCCCAGGTGTCCAGGAGCATCCCCCTTGCTAGGGCAGCCCATCACAGAGCAGGAGGAGCCCCAGAGCAGCAGCCCCTGGGGACAGCATGAAATGGCAGAGGCATGAAGACCATGGGGACCACAGGAGGTGGCAGAGGGGAGGTGGCAGCACAGGGTGACTCGGCCAGATGGGTGACAGCAGACTTAAGATGTTAGAGGCACAACTTGTTATGATCCCTTATTTTCGTTTTGTTTTGTCTTTTTTTTTTTTTTGTTTGTTTGTTTTAAGCTTTCATCATCAAAGTAAAGGAAAATCAAAGTATATATGGGACGAACTTAAAATCACAGTTCCGTTTACATTATAAAAGAGTGACATAATAATAATGATAATAATAATAATAATAATAATAATAATAATATCAAAGGAACAATCATAATCAAACGAAAGAAGAAAAGAAGAACGCCCTGGAGGATTCCTGCTGGGGTGATGCTGACTGATGGGAGGTTTGTGGGGCCGGTTCTATTGTTTGGGGATCATTCCCTTGATAGCTGACTCCCGGTTCACATAGGTGGCCCAGTAGACCAAGTTGAAAATGGCAAAGAGCACTGGGAAGACGATGCGGGACATCTTGTCTACCTTGCTGACGCTGTTGTAGGTCTTCTTGCTCTCGGGGAGCTTCTCCTCCAGGCGGGGCACCTTGGGGGGCACGCTGGTGGCCGTGGCAGTGACAGCAGCACTCTTGGAGATGGTGGGCAGGCCGGGCTCCTTGGCCATGTTCAGGGCGTAGGTGGTGCCCACGATGTTGTAGGTGTTGTTGGTTTTCTTCGCCAGCGCCACCGGCTCCTTTTTCTGGGGGGAGGCGGAAAGGGGAAAACGAAACAAAAACAAAAAAAAAAACAGAAACAAACAGACAGAGGTGAAGCGGCAGAGAACGGCACGGGGAACGCTCTGTCCTCTGAGGTTACCTGCTGGTCCGGGTGAGGAGGTGGAGAAAAGGTGTGAGGAGCGGGAGGGGTTGTCCCTTGTGAAAGAAGAATGGCAAAAAAGGGAATGACACCCCCTGTGCAGTCATCTTTGGGGAGGAACTGGATGTTCTGGGGGTCTCAGAGGAACTCTGTCCTCTGAGTTTACCTGCTGGTCCGGGTGAGGAGGTGGAGAAAAGGTGTGAGGAGCGGGAGGGGTTGTCCCTTGTGAAAGAAGAATGGCAAAAAAGGGAATGACACCCCCTGTGCAGTCATCCTTGTGGAGGAACTGGATTTTCTGCTTGGCTGGCTGCTGCCTGCGTCAGGTGAGAGGAGGGCACAGCACACAGGATTACAGCTTGATTGTACTCTTTTGGTGGCAAAAAGCCATATGGAGAATGTTATGGGCACTGCAGTGTTTTTTGCACCGTATTTGAATGCCCTGAGCTCCTCGCAGGAGCACCTTACAGTTTAACACAACGATGTTCTCATTGCTTCTGGAACCCTTTAGAGCACCTCACGACCCACCCAGGCAAGATACAGAATGGATGGAAGGCATTTGCACCAACCAGGATCCCTGGAATTGCTCAGCACAGCACTGCAGGGCAGTGGGAAGCCTTTCCTCCTGCCTTCATACCTAAGGGATGCTGAAAATCATGGGAGGTGAGGGAATCCCTCCCACAGGGCTCTGGGGGACAGCATACGTGCTGCAGTGAGGACAAAATGCAGAGAGAGTGGCAAGAGAGGCTCTTGTGTGTCAGATGTGATGAGCTGAAGGATGAGGGTGAATGCTGGAGACGGAGAGTTGAGGTGTTCACGAGGATGGGTGGGCAGGAAGAGGCACCTAGGGGGTGTTGCCACCACTCTGGGGGTCTTCCTGCTGCTGCCAGGGACCTGAGCCCAGCTGCACTGTGTTGTACAAAGAAACCCAAGCCTAGAAGGAGAAGGTCACTGAATGGAATCTGCACTCAGGTACCCCCTGGGTGCCCCCTGCTACACCAAGAGCCAGCACCAGAGACAGTGGTGCCTGGTGGTGGGACTCTGGTCTGTAAACTCAGAACAAGGTGTGCCTTTGGATGGCTTTTTTTTCTGTTCAAAAGCAACAGAAACACAAGGTAAGGCTCATCCAGGGCTGCTGGGCATGGTTGTGCATGTTCCTATGAGGGAAGCACTGCAGGAGGAGGGAGTGCAGCCTGCAGGATCCGTCCCTGTCCTCACACTGCCCTGGGAAGGGCCAGGTCTGCCCAGCCTCTGCTCTGCAGAGACAGTCCCAGGGCTTTGGCTGTCAGTGCTGTGCTTCCATTTTAAATGTATCTACAGTCACCATGGATATTCCTGGTTACCTTAGGAAATGAATTTTCCACAGTGATTTTCAGAGGGACACTAAAAGCAGACTTCTGTGCAATCTGTAAACCCCTCTCCAATAACACCACAGCCAGGCAGCCTTGTAATAATGCCAGCAATTACAGAAATTAGTTTGTTAGGAGGAGGTCTAGATGTCTTCAGACTCCAGACCAGACTAAACAGCTGTTTGGACCATATTCATAGTATTTTATGGCCTTTAACAATTAACTGAGTCTGATTCTGCAGTCATTAGAGCCATGTTAAGGCGTTCCCTCTGCACAGCAGATGAACTTCTCCTGCTAAAGTACTGACAAAAGGCAAGTAAAGGGCTAAAGATGTTTCACCTGTTAAAACACTTAAATATGCTTAAGTATGATGCCTTATTAACACAGCTACAAGAGGCAATAAAATAATTAATAATCAGTAATGAAATGAAAACCAGATTGCTGTTCGCAGAACGTGATCGGCAGGGCACAGTGATCATCTTAGCATTAATCAGCCATGTTATTCATTAGAAGAATAAGATGAATACAGTGACCTTTTCAACCTGGACAGCTTTCCTGTCCCAGAGTTTGGGAAGTGGATCCATATGAAGACAGCTGAAGCAGAGTTAAAGCCAGGCAAATCTGGCTGCTGGGGGTGGTGACACTTCCAATAGCGTGATCCAGAGATCCCAAGCATTCATCTGGGCTTCCCTGGCCCTCAGACCAGGCTGGTCAGGTAGAGCAGAGGCTTGGGAACCTTCAGCCAGGGCCTTTTCCCAGCTGCCCGTGGAACCCTCACCCTGCTCCGAGCTGGGAGCACCCAGGACACCCACACTGCCCACACCAAGGCATGCCCGTGCCCTCCATAGGTTCTGCCCCTGAGACGTCAGAAGAAATGGCTCAGCCTGTTTGCTGGGCTCTACTTCATAAATAAATGTTTCAGGCAAGGCTTTTGACAATCAAACAAAGCAAATTGTGCTTGTTGCCATCAGCTGCTAAGCAGCCCCCAGCTCTCACCCTGCACCTTCAGCTGTGAGGGATTCCTCACCCTCCTGGCACAGAAGGGAAGAGTGGATAAACAGGAGGAACCCCCACATTTGCTTGGGAAGCTTGTCCTGTTTAAATCATTTATTTTGCAAAGCAGTTCCTGCACTTATGGCCCTACTGAGGCACTGAGACTGAACTGCTGCACAAGGATGTCCCTGTGCTGCTCTCCTGAGGGAAAAGCTGTAGAGCCTGGTGTAGAGAGAAATCTGTTCCCTAGATAGTGCAGTCTGACAAGTTCTTCAACAACACACACACACACTGCAGAATAATAGTATTTTTGCTAAATATTCTTGTCCTTGAGCCTCTCTGCTGAGGAACTAACAACTGAACATCTAAATTATGGGAACTACTGCATCTGTTTGTGATTTGCTTGAGGTTTAGCTCTCTGTACCTGCTCCTTGGCAGGAGAAAATTCGGATTGGAAGCACTATGCCTCTGACAGGCAACTCTGAAAGTCACCAGTATCTGCAGATCTTGGGAAATCCAAGCATTTGCCACTTGTCATTCTAGAGGAAAGTCACTTCAAGGACCCCCAAGCAGCTCCAGTCCCTGACACACCTGTATCCCATAACTCAGAGCCCACCAAATGCAGTTGCTGTTGAGGCAAAGGGATCACTCCTTCCCCACACCAAGCCCAAATTCCTCCTGCAGTGTGCCAGGGACTTGATCATTCAGATGACCCCAATGATCTCATGCTCCCTGGATCACCAGACAAAGAGGCTGGATGGTTGGATGGATTTAAATGATCAGCCCAACACACCACAGAGTGATGAGAGAAAGAGGGTGAAATGCTGCTGAAGGGTGATTCATGGGCTGTACTGAAGGTGCTGAGGACACAAATCACTTGCAGTGTTATCACAGAATCCATTAGGCTGGAAAAGACCCCTGAGACCCTCATGGGATTCATGGAGATTGCAAGTGCAAGGAGCAAAGGACATATGGGCAGCAAGGGAAAGTCCCAGCAAAAACATATTGACCATGGTGAGGCAGACAAAAAAGAGGAGGGTCTGAACCATCCTGAGCCCTGAAGACTTCAGCCTGGTTGAAAATGGTGGCCTGTCAAGCTTGGTCCTAGTTCCTCTAGGATTGTAACAAAGATGCCAGAAATGGAAAGAAACAAAGGAAAAAGAAAAATGATTCCCAAGGGAGCTGGATCAAAGGGCAAACTTGAGAAGTGCTGAGGAGTGGGTTGCACAAAAAGCCAGGCTTTACCCAGCCAGTAGAAGAGGCATCTCATGCATGTTTATCTTAGTAAAAAGCACATTAAAAGCCTGGACCTAACCTCACCATGCACTGAAGAGCTATTGTCTTATGACAAAACTAAAGATCCAGGATTATTGCTCCATCCAAAGCATGTTCTGTTCCCATGTGTCTGACTGCAGGCACCTGTACTGGTTTTGCTGCTTCTTGGCACCCAGAATTTCAGGGCAAGGTCCTTCAGGCACAGATACAGAGCTAGATCAGGTTTTATGCACAGACAAGGCACTGCAGGCAGAAGTGGGTTTAAGTGTCTTCCACAAATCCAAAGCGTCTTCCATCCTGAGGAACAGACAACATTTCTTGTGGTAAACTCACTGGTAAATGTCATCCTTGCAGCTCCCAGCAGCAAAGTCACCTCTGCTTGTTCTCTCTTTGGATCCTCCCTGTCACAGACACTCAAGAAATGACCTTTTGTTGGCTCCAGGTGTGGCCATTCTTGTGGCTGGGATGGTGGATGGATCCCTCTGTCCAGACACAGCCCCTTCTGTCCTGCAGTGGATCCTTTTCCAAAGCATTTTGAGGATGCTGGAGATTGGGAGGTTTGCTGGCTACTGAACTCACCCACCTTTCAATCTCTGTGGCCTCTCACTCATCTCACACCTCTCTGCCATCTCACACCTTCCTCCTGATGATGTTTTATTTTTTAAAAATCACCTTTCCTTTCCTAAAAAGTTTCCTCTTTGGACCCAAATACCTCTCTCCAATTTGATCTGCACCCCTGGGCTGGTTGCAGCCACTTTACCATGCAAAAAGAAAACAAACTTTTAATCTACAATTAGCAGTTACTGATGGCAGGCTGGAAAAGCTTGGAAAACCTTTGGGTCCAAGAAACATTAGTCAAACCTTATCAAAGGGAGTTTTTAGTGGCCTCTGTGGTGTTATCTGCCTGTTTTTCATTGGGGAACTGCAGAGTGTGTGCAGAGCAGCTCCCAGCTAGAACCAGCTGTGGCTACAGCCAGAACAACATCATGATTTTATGATGCAGAGACCAGCAATTCACCAAGATCAGCCCAGCATTTCAGGCTCTACCTGAAAAAACCCCAGGTGTTCACATCTAAACCAATGGTTTGGCTGAGGAGGAGAAAAAAAAAAAGAATGAACACACTGAGGGTGTCTGTCAGCAACCAGCAGCTTTTCCACAGTAAAAAATTTAGTGATTTTGGCCAATTGGGATGGGAAGCATTGCTGCTGCCTACAGCAATTTTTTTTCAGGTTCAGGCAATCAAACCTGTAGTGAGGATCCTTGCCATCACGCCAATACAGAACATTACTTTTGGCTGGGGAGAAGGATCTCCAGGGACCAGGGCTCAGCCTGGCCACTGGCAGTTCTACTCTTGATACAGACACCTTAAAATGCCAAAGTTATTCTTCTGCCCCTCCTTCCTTTTGTGGCCCCAACCACCTGGCTCGTCAGTTGTTTCAAGAAGAGGTGATTGAAGGCAGAGACTGAGCCAATGAGGCACCTCCCTCCATTGCATAGCAAATTCACTGCTTGGAAATACTCATTGGAATAAAGATGAAAAGCAAATATGTTGACACATCGCATGCCTAAGCTCCCTGAAAGCCCATCACTCTTCAGGGAGCTCTCTGAGCTGCAGAGACTGGGAGTGAGTTTGCTTCTTCAGTAAAGATCAGAGAGAGCTTGAAAAAGCATCCACAAATTTGGAGCCCTTCCTGATTCTCCAGGCTGATTCCAATTGCAGTGAAGTCACGGAGAGCTCCCCCCCTCCTCTGAAACATCCCTGGTCCTGCTTTGTTTTCTTGTTTGATTATCATGTGCAGGAACATTCTGTGTGCTCTTACCCTATTGTTTCAGCACTGTTAGTCTTGCAGTGCTGGGTCAGTGAATAAATTGAGGAGCATGCTGCTCCTAAGATAAACTGCAGCTTTGGAGCCTTTCCTGCTTTTTCCACCCAGTTCACATAATTGCCCAAGGCTGTGTGAATCCTGACTTTGTGCTGATTTGCCCATCCCTGGAAGGGACACCACGGCTTTGAGGACCTGTCCTGACTCTTCACTCATGCCAGTGACTCAGGAAAGGCTTCTCTCATCTCTAGAGGCCAGGTTAGCATCACTGTTCATGGTGGAAGGGGAAGGCCATCCCCTGACCCCCTCTGGACGCTTTCTGCCATGAGTCTGCTGCCCAGACCACAGCTGCAAAAGCAAACAGATAGACAGAGTCCAAGAAAGACAAGAGAGAGGCATCCAACACCCAGTGATGGCTCCGTTCACCTTCTTTGACCTCCACACCAGAGAGATGACTGGCTGCTGTCTTCCCAAAAGTTGCTGCAATTCTGTCAGGTGTTTAACATACAGCCCCACAACAATTTCCAACAGCACATTAAAATGCAAAGGAGAAAAAAATATAAAGGCTCCAGAACCAAGAACAAGGACAAAGCTGATTTCCAAATTGATTCAATAAATATAAACAAGGAGCAGCATGCTACAGTAAGCGATTTCTCTGCGCAGCCAAGATTAAATCAGTTCAGAGGGAGGGGGGCACGAGCAGGGGTAGCAGAGCCTGTCAGGATGAAGCTGCCAAAGAGGCTGATCCCCAGTGGGGAGGGAAAACGTGGGTGATGCCAGGCATTAATCTGCTGCCAGTTGGCAGTTTGGGTTTGCTGGCTCCCCAGCCACCCTCAGCGCCCAGGCTCACAGAGCAGCAGCTGTGGGCAGAGGTACCAGTGACCGAGCTGGCCAGGGGGACACAGCTCACTACTGGGTGTCCTGGGGCATCTTTGGGTTGTTTTGGCATGCTAGCAACAAGGAATGGGGTTGGAAGGCTGGGTTGGGAGGGCTGGGTTTGGGAGGGTTGGGTTGGGGTTGGGGTTTGGGTTGGAAGGAAAAGGAAGGAGACACAAGACCACCAGCAGAGCAAACCCGAAGCATGGATGCGCCCATGTTCCCTCTGGCAAACGGCCCTACAGAGGACAGAGGGAAGTGCCAGCAGGCATGCCTGGGAGCGTCCCTCCAGCTAAGCACACCGACCAGCCCCAGGCCATTCCTCCCCAGCCCTCAAGAACCGCTGCAGTCAGGACCTGGGCTGGGAAGGCAGTGAGTAACATCCAGCCTCCCGAGTGCTGCGGGGCTGCACGTTACCCACTGCTGCGCCGGGCACAGCTCCCTCGTGCGGCGTTTCTTCCCCACCCCCTCCCCTCCAGCCTTGGCTGACCTTCATCTCCTGGGCCTCCAGCACCTTCTTGCCATCCCAGGCCCAGCTGCGCTTGGTGAAGTAGTTGACGGTGGCGAACTCGATCAGCGCAGAAAACACAAAGGCATAACAGACGGCTATGAACCAGTCCATGGCCGTCGCGTACGCCACCTTGGGTAAGGAGTTTCTGGCGCTGATGCTTAGAGTGGTCATGGTGAGCACCGTGGTGACACCTGTGGGGGCACGGCAGGACCAGGGTCAGGGTGAGGTCGTGCACTCCTACCCGCTGCTCCCCAACCAGCTGCCACTCTGTCTTGGGTTGCAGTAGTGCAAGATGTAACCGAAAGTTTCTGTTCTATTCCCAGCTGTTGGAACCGCCTGGGGAGGTGTTTTTTCTCTTCTATGACCCATTCCTCAGAACTCTGAGGGGATCTTCTGTTCATGGGCCAGCTGTTAAACCAGCTGGAGCAGTGTTCTTTATCCCTTCCAGGACCCACCCTCTCTCCAGGGGGTATCTGCTGTCCATGGGCAGCTGTTAAACCAGCTGGGGCAGTGTTCTTTATCCCTTCCAGGACCCACCCTCCCTCCAGGGGGTATCTGCTGTCCATGGGCAGCTGTTAAACCAGCTGGGGGAGGGTTCTTTATCCCTGCCAGGACCCATCCTCCCTCCAGGGGTATCTGCTGTTCATGGGCCATCCAGGCTCACAGCAGGGCTGATACAATTCCATCAGCCCATGGGGAGAGGCTCCACCCAGGGGAGGAGCCCAGCATTCCCAGCTGGATCAAAGCTGGGATTCAGAGCAGCAGGGCAGCCTGTGTGCACTGCATTCCCAGAGGGAGCCAGACCCATCTCAGCACCCCTGGAGCTTCAGAGGGAAACTGCACCCTGCTACAGGATCATCTCTGCTCCAACAGAACCACATCTGCCACTCCAGGAGGACTTGACTGGACTGCTCCCAGCACCCTGACCAACAGGGTGTCAGGCTGTGTTCTGCCTCTGTCAGTGTTTTCTTTTTTTTGTTTGTTTGCTTTTTTTGTACTACTACATTTTTATTTTTAATATCCCTAGTAAAGAACTGTTATTCCTGTTCCCATATCTTTGCCCGAAAGCCCCTTAATTTCAAAATTATAATAATTTGGAGGGAGGGGGTTTGCATTCTCCATTCCAAGGGAAGCTCTGGATTTCCTGAGCAGACACCTCTTTCCAAACCAAGGCACACTCCCTTCATGTAAAAGGAGCCACCTCCTGAGCCAGTGTAATTAAAGGAATCTTACCCAGAACTAGACCTCAGTGCAACTCATGGGGCAACAGAACAGGCCAGGCTGGCAGGTTGATAGAACCATAAAATCACAGGATGTCCTGGGCTGGAAAGGACCTTGGAGACCATCTGGTTGTACCCCTGCCACAAGCAGGGGCACCTTTCACTATCCTAGTTTGCTCCAAGTTCCCTCCAGCCTGGCCTCGAACACATCCAGGGATGGGGCAGCCACAGCTGCTCTGGGCAACAGTTTGTCCAACCCCTGCTCAAATCAGAGCCAGCTTCAGGTAGCTCAGGGAATTATTCTGGTGCAGTTTCGAGTACAGTCAATGGCAAACATCTTCATTAGGATGAGGTTAACCTTCCCCAAACCCCAGTGACTAGACCTCTGCTCTCCACAAGAGTCCTAGCTCACAGGGAGGCACCTGCACAGCATTCCTCATCCGTTGGCAGGGTGAGGTGCACGGTGCTACTACACCCAGCTCAAGTGGAATATGTCATGGAGAAGCCTCCAGCTGCTTTTGCAGCAAAATAAAAATAATAAAACAACAGTGAAAAGAACAGCTAGATGGTGGTGAACGTCAGAAACTGGCCACTCATCCAACACAGATCTCTCAGGGTTTCAGAAATAGTGTCCTGTGACCTGCATGGATGGACACCTGGGATCCTGGGTCCTGCTGTCAGCAGCCCAAGCTGCCAGAATAAATGTCAGAATGATTTATCTTAAACAAATGATCTGTTGCAAAATGTCTTTTAAAGCTTTTTGCATTAAAGCAAGCAACCATTACCATCCATTTTCCCCAATAATGTGCTTTTCAATTAAAAATGCATTAAAAACATTATAAAAATATTGACTAATTTTCAGTCCCCTTAAGCCATACTCCTGGTAATTTAAGAGTTTCAATTCAATATCGTTGACAATACCTTCTGAGGGGCAGAAGAAAAAAAAAAAAAGGAACAAACAATTGGAGTTCTCATTATTTTCTTAATAGGAAAGCAAGGCAATTTGGGAGCAAAGACATTTGTCACACAGGTAGGTTTTAATTTTTCAGTCAGCTCTTGCCTGCTCGACCTGAGCTGCTGCTTGAGGAAAGTTATTTCACTGCAATTCTCAGGATAACAGAGGAGGGAATCACATATGATAGCACACATCCCCTCTCTGCTTGGGGACCTTTGTCCAATATCCTCTCTGTTAAGTGGAATCTGCTGGGCAGTGTTACTTCCAGGATATACAACCCTGCAGCATCACACCTGCCCTGGGAGCGTGCTTGTGTAGATCCTGAACTAAAGGTCTTGACAGGAAAGCACAAAGCAATTCTGTTATTAAATGCCTGTAAAAGCTATTAATATATGTGCAGTGCCAGCCTGGCACTTTGCTTCGGTGAGAGGATCTGAAAGCAGCTGAAGGAAATAAAAACACTTTATTCACCGTGCAGTTATGCTGCCTCAGCCCAGGAACTTGTTATGTGGAGCTGTGACCAGGGGCACATTAGCAATTTCAAAGGTAGGGCTTTCAATGCCTCCCCGTGTACCTATGCTCTGCTCAGCTCTAAAGCCAGCACAGATAAGCAGACACAGCCAAATGCATATAATTAGATGATCAATACCCTGATTACTGTTAATATTTATGGCTCCTAGCAGAGACATGGCCAGGAGTGTTTTTGCAGCGATTTGAGGGGGGAGCAGGCTGACTGAGAAGACACTGAAAAGCTGTCCTGGGGAATGGCCAGCAGCTCAGAAATGCTGCTCAGGACCTGGCAAAGACCAGCTCTGCTGCTCAGTGCAGAAATGCTCAGTGCATTTCCCTCCCTGTTTCCCCGAGGGGATGCCCTGTGCTCCCAGACTCACCAAAAACCGTGCGGGCAGGCACGGACTCCCTGTTGAGCCAGAAGGAGACCTGGGACAGGATGACAGTCATGATGCAGGGCAGGTAGGTCTGGATCACAAAGTACCCGATCTTCCTCTTGAGGTGGAAGTGCGTGGTCATGACGACGTATTCCCCTGCAGAGACAGCCAGGCAGGGAGGCTGAGCCACGGAAGGAGCTTCCCAGCCCAGGGCCAGCTGACAGCTCCAGGGACCTGCCCTGAGCGAAATTCCCAGTTTTCCAGTGGGGTTTGGGTGGGATGGAAGGGTGCAGGGGTGCAGCAGGCACTCACTCTTGTCTGGGTTTTTTTGCCGTTCTCCTTTGTCCCCTTTAAGGAGTTTGGCAAAGTCTTGTTTTTAGCCTTTTGTGTTTTGGAGGCAGATACATTTTTGTGTATACAACTTTCTTGTTATTGTAAAATCTAGAAATGTTTACATTCTTTTCGTAAGGAGGAGACTGTTGAGGGACGGTTGGGTTGCCCAGTGTGGTTGGAGAGGAAGATTTTCTTCCTCCAATCCATGGTCACTGCTGGAATTCTATAAATGTTGATTCTGTCAATAAACTGCCGCTTTTCTGCCTCGGACATCGCAAGGTGTGGGTGTGAGTTCTTCATGTCATGAGCAACACTCACAGCTGCTGTGCCATGCCAGCTGTGTGCCCCAGCACAGCCCAGGGGGCTTTCACATCACATCTGTCCCTTCAAAACACTTCCCTGAGTTTTCTTTAATTCGATACAAAACGGGCCTGGGACAAAGGCAAAATCAATAACTGGGTAATAAAGTCCTTTGCTGTTTTGCCTGAGGCACAAGGAGTCCTGGGGAGGTCTCTGCTGACCCTGTTCCCATCCCAGGGAGCCACGCTGTGGGGAAGATCCTTAAGCCTGGAGACACCCTAACAGTGCTTTAATAGGATTTCAGGACACAGGATTTTATTTTCTCTGACAATCCTGAGAACACCCCACCTTCCCTCACTGTAACCATCTCAAAACTCAAGGCAAGTTGTGCTGTTGAAGGTCTCACCTGTGAACTGAAGAGGCAGCTGTCCCTATTTCCCCTCAACATCCTATTCCTCCCGCCAAAGCTTGGGGTATTTTGTTGGATTACTGGGACTTTATGTTGTGAGCGTGGCTCTGCTAAATCATTACACACAGGAGCCTTTAGCAGCTTTCTTACCACTCCAGGTTATTCATCTGTACATTTTACTACAACTTAAGCAGAGAGATGGGCCAGATATTATGACATTTAGTTCCCTGGGCTCCCCACGTTTCCCCAAGGGAGGTGAAATGAGTTGTTACAGACAGACAGTATTAAAATCAAGTGCACCAGAGAGGAAATATCCTCAAATGAGAGAACTACTGGTGCATACAGAGAGGAAAAAACAAAAGGAAAAATAAAAGAAATATGAGAGACACACATGAGATAACAGAAGCTATCAGTACCTGGATTCAGAGGGAAGGGAGGAGCAGCAGATGGGAGAGAAAGATGATTAATATTGGTCATTAATCAGAGGAAACATTTGTTTGGGATAATCTTCTATTAGTTGTGGTAATATTTGTGCAAGCAGATGCAGTGAAAATCACACTGAACATTATGTTGCCTTCGCCTCCCCTGCCTGCAGTGCTTTCCTGAGGGGTTGGAAAGGAATCCAAGACAAATGAACCCACAGCACCACAAACCAGCTGGACAACGCAGGGCAAATTTTCCACACAGCAGATCATTTTGAGATGCTTGAGATCAGTTCTCCTAAAGACTGTGGGCAATAAGGCTCTTTCAGTGGAAACCACTGAAAAAAAACCAAACTCTTTGCTGCCTCTTGGTGACTGCTGAAGATGTCACCAGCCGTGTTCTCCTGGCTTAGGAGGTGCTGTGGTCCTGCACTGCCTCTGTAATTATTCCAAATGGTGGCATTCCAAGCCCATGAGTCCACCTGATCCCAGGAGGGGCTCAGCCCACGCCCTGGTCCCACAAATACCTGTGCTGGATCGAACCATCTCTGTCCCAACCACATGGCCCAGCAGGTCATACTGGTTCAGGCGGGATCCACCCTTGGCCACTTCCACAGATTTATCCTTCCCCAGGGTCCAGGTGTAGATCACCTCTGTCTTCGTGTAGGCATCTGCAGAGGAGGGAGAAGAACGAGCTCTGTGCTTCTGCCCGACCTAAAATACACCAAAATTAGCCTGTAGCCAAATTAATCTTTGCTGTGCATCTCTCAGAGCCACATGGCTGAGCACAGCCAAGCATGGCCAGAGACCAAGGCAGATCAACAACTGTTAAATCAAATGAGCAGGAGCGAGCTGGGGTTTTTGGAAGGGAAGCTGGAGAGGGGCAGGGCTCTGTCACACAGAGACAGGCTGTCCCTGTGACGTGCTGACTCTGCAAGGGCTGGCTCCAAGCAGGGACAACACAGGAAGGCATCCAGGCCAGCAGGATGCTGGGGCAGCAGGACAGCCCCAGCCCTGCCATGCCAGGGACAGGGAAAGTCCTGCTGGCAGCAGCTGGCAGCAAAAGCTGAATGCAAATGGGGCTAAATTTTCGGTTAAAAAGTTGCAAGTCTTTACCCCTCACTCGAAAGCAAACCCCTCCAAGGCTCTCAGATTTGCAGGTGGTGTCCTCTCACACCTAAATGCTTTTTCTCTGTGTTTGTGACCGAGCCCCTGCTCTGTCCCCACAGCCAGTCCCCCCTCTCAAGAGTGCTCTTGGTTTTTCCAGCCCTGTGGTTATCCAAAAATTGAGTCTCTCCAGACTCTGCCAGGAGCTGCTTCTCCCCATAATGCCCACAATGCCTGTACCAGCTTTGCACCAGCTCTTTAAACAAGAACCAAGTTCACTACACTAAGCCTTCAGTTCATTTTTACCCACTACCTTCTCCTGGTGAAGACCCAAAGGAATTCTTTGGCTGGGGTCAGGTCAAGCAATGTGTCAGGCCTACTGGATGAACATCTCAGTTCCTGCTTTGTGGAAGACTGTGACCTGAGAAAACCACATTTCTGTGACCTTTCTAAACCATCCGCCGTTATCCCTGCACTGTGGGTTTTGGCAAACCTGCCCAGTGCTGAGCAGGGGCTGTGCAGAGCATTGGGAGTGGTGCTGATCAGCAGCCAATGCTCCTCAGCAGGCCAGAGTGCTGCCTGAGCACTTCTGAGGCAGGCTGGCACCTCTCACCCCATGTGCAACACTCTGCTTCTCCAGCCCCTCCTTCCAGCCCTCCACATGCTCCTGGAGCCCTCCACCCTCCTTCAGAGCTCTGTACAGCTCTGCCCCTGCTCTTCCACCTGATGGGCAGCACCTCCTGCTCTGCAGCCACAGCCCAGCCACTGCCACTGTCAGCCTGCAAAAGGAACCTGCCCACAGCCCCACTGCCATCATTCCTGAGAATTCAGCTGTCTGTGTCTCTGGTGCTCTGGGGCAGAGGGGTTTCTGATGTCACACAGGCATGGCATGGATGCTTGGAGCATGTTTAAACGCCAGGCAGCTGCTTGGGTTCTGCCCAAGGCCTCGTTTGCAATGCAAAATCCAATCCAAACGGGGACAGCTCGTGGACATTGAGAGGAGCTGGTAAATTCAGCAACGTCTCCTGCTCCACCAGTGTCAGGCAGCTGCTGTACAAATGTCCTGGGCTGGCTGAGGAAGGGCTCTCTGCAGCACACATCCACCTCCCAGGGAGCAGGGGGAGAGGCAAAGCCAGGGGTGGTGCAGGTGGGCAGCTGAAGCTCTCTGGAATGCCTGATGCCCTGAACTGCCCTACAAATTCTCTGCCTTGCCCCCCTGGTGGCCCAGGGACAGGAGGCCGGTGCTGAGCCACTTGTGGGGATCAGCAGAAAATGGCCTGTGAGGCAAACCCAGCATCCTCTGAGCAGCATGGGTCTGGCACTGGCTTTGTCCTTCTAATTGCAAATCTGACCCACTTTAGGCTTCTTGAAAACGAGCAGCTTCCAGCTGTCAATGGCTTTGTAGTGAAAACACTGGTTTAATCCCACTCCAGCACAGGAGAGGTGAGCTCGGGTGCTGTGTGGGTGCTTTAGAAAAAGTCACATTAATGTTAACCAGGGGCAGCTTTCTGAGCTCCTTGTCTCAAAACTCTCATCATTCAGAGGTCAAATCAGTTAAAAAAAAAAAAATAACCCCCAAGGGTGTTCCAGCAGAAATACACACATTAATCTCTTTTCCTCACCAACAGACATTATAAGCAATTAGACGTGGAGTAATCTGCCTTCCTGCAAGTCTTGGAATAATCCCAGAGTTTAGGCCTGAGGTATGAGATTTGATATCCCTCCTCACAAGGTCAATTAACATTAATAATTCATCCTTCTCTGAGGCTTGCTATTTTACTGGCCTCGGTGATGTCTTGTGGCAATGAGTTCTACATTTAATTAGGTGCTGCCTAAGAAATAGCTTTATTTTAGTGTTTCTGCATAATCCTCTTTCATGGGTACAGTTTGTCATGAGGCAGAAGTGCAGATGCACACGATAAATATGATTTCCTCTCCTGCCAGTCAAACTTTCCAACTTTGTCCTCAGTTAGCTCCCAAGTGGTTACAGGAGGGAAGTGCCAGGTTGGGAAGGTTGGGGTTTCTCTGGGGGTTACTGGTGTGGGCTCATTCTTTAGCTGGAGGTGGGAAACTCTCTCATCTAACACAAATACAGACTAAAAGTGGTGCTCAGCTGGTTGGACCTGGGAAAGACTCCAGGCAGAGCCAGACTAGGATGTTTCTTTTCACATCATGGCGAACCAGGGTCTTGGGGTTTGGCTCCCACTCACTTGAAGCACAAAACCAAATTATATTCTTGCATATTCTGTGGGGAGCCCAAGCAGCTGAGCAGCTGCAAGTCTGGGAGGCTGGGAGCAGCTTTGAACCCACCAGCAGCCTGCAAATCTTCTCTAAACCAGGACCCTTGGCTGCTGGGACTGAGATTCCAAACCTTTCACGTGAGAGCAACCTGCCTGACAGACTGGAGAGGGGCAAGGGGTTTGTAAGCTCCACTGGAGGCAGAGAAACCAGGTATTCCATAGACTGGCAGGATGGGCCACCACTGCTGCCCCAAATCTGTCTTTCCAGCATCCCCTTGTGATGAAGGAAAAGCACAACTCAGATTTATAATCACAGAATCACTAATGTTAGAAAAGGCCTCTAAGATTATCAAGCCCAGCCACTAACCCAGCACTGCCAAGCCCATGTCTACAAGTGCCCAGACTACACAGTTTTTGAACACTTTGAAGGATGGAGACTCCACCACTTCCCTCAGCTGCCTGTTCCAATGCTTGACCAACTGGCACAGCGAAGAAATTTTTCCTAATATCCAAACTAAACACCCCTTGGCACAACCTGAGGGCATTTCCTCTCATCCTGTCCTTTTTTACCTGGGAGAAGAGGCTGATTCCAACCTGGCTACTTTCTAAATAAATCCACAGCAAAACAATGGGTGTCTAACCCAGCCTGTAAGCCTGAATTGAGCACAGACTCACTCAGTGATGGCAGGAATTGCATGCATGAGACACCAGAAAAAAAAAAAAATTGGTCACAATATCATTAGGAAAAATGAATATTACTGTTCCTAACACACCGTGTGACACCAGCCACAGGAGGGACTGCTCTTCAGCTCTGTGCCACCTCCTTGCAGAGGCTGCTGGGGGTACTTACAGCTCCCAAATTTCAGGGGGCAGGCGTGCACGTCCATTGGGAAGTCCTCCAGGTGCATGGGGCACTCGGCGTGGATGGTCAGCCTGCAGGACAAAGCACAGGGCTGTTGTATCCCCACAGCCAAATGGGTGTTTCCCATACTGGGGAGGAGAGTTTCAGTTTACCTCTGAACTTTTAACCCAGAACTTTCTCTGTTTCCCTCACTGGGGTTGGCCCAGAGCCAGCACAGGGGCACAGATTGGATCTTTGAGATGTTTTTCAAAGCCTGGAGCTGTTTCTGTTGGGCACTTTGCCCAAAAAGCCCTCCTTGATAATTGCGTGTTTAAGAACGAGCACAAAGCCCCTCTGTGCTTTTTGGGGTGTCTTAGCCAGGTGTAAAGGGGCTTCCCTGCATTTGTGCACAGCTTCTGTTTTGTTTTACATTATTTGTTATTTTCTCTTTAGTTAGAACCTTCTGCTTTTCAAAGCACGCCTGATCAGCCATCTCACAATTATTATTAAGCCCTTCTGAGAAGTGCTGGACACCCTCAGAGACTGATAACACCTTCCTGGGGCTCATTACAGGCTGTCCTCAGGCAGGATTGTACCACAGGGGCTGCTCAGGGCCAGCCCTGGCCCTTCTGCCACAGCCTCCTGCAGCCACCAGCAGTGTGAGAGCTGCTCCAGGTGCTCACCAGCCTTGGGGGGGTCTGGGCAGAAGGACCAGTCTTGGGTTGTGGAGCCAGGGGTGTGTATTCTATTTTCAGTTGTTAAAAGCAGCTGGGGAGATGTTTTTCTTTATCTCTGGGAGGGAGAAGGGTGGATGCCTTCTGATAATGGGCCAAGCTGTTCAAACCAAGTAGGGCAGTGTTTGTTATCTCTTTCACCTCCCAGGGAACATTTTCTGCTAATGGACCATTAAGACACCCCTAAAAGCACACATCCCCAAAATAGACTATCCACATTCCATCATCCCATTGTGAGATGCTCCACCCAGTGAGGGGAGCCAACCATTCCTACCTGGATAAAACTGAGACACAGGAACACCAGGGATCTGGCTTCACCTGATTCCTGGAGGAAGACTGGACCCTTCTCACCATCACTGGACCCTTGTTCTACAGGATCATCTCTGCCCCACCAGAACCACATCTGCCACTCCAGGAGGACTCACTTCTGGACTGCTTCCAACCCCCTGACCAACAGGGTGTCAGGTTGTAGCTCTGACTCTGTCAGGGTTCTCCAAAATTGTTTGTTTGTTTGCTGGTTTGGTTGAGTGGTTTTGTTTTTCTACTACATTTGCATTGTTAATATTCCTAGTAAAGAACTGTTATTCCTATTCCCAAATCTTTGCCTGAAAGCCCTTAATTACAAAATTATAATTTGGTGGGGGTGAGGGGTTTACATTCTCCATTCTAAGGGAAACTCCAGCTTTCCCTGGCTGATACCTGTCTTTCCAAACCAAGACAGGCCCCCAGCTGTGGAGAGGACAGAAGGACACACATCTGGCAGCCTTTTGCACGGTGTAAGCTCAACCCTATTGTCAGAGTTCACCTCCACCCACTCAGGGCAAAGGGAAAATCTGCCAGAGCCCAGGACTGGTGTTTGCTGACCTGCTGTGAGCAGAGCCCCTGGGGCCAGGGGACACTGAAACAGGAGACTGGAAACTAGGGGATATTAATGTTAGGAATTAGAAGATATTTACTAGGAATAGGCATTCAGAGGGTGGGTATTGCTTAGTCCTTGCTGCTCTCTGTACTGTACTGGTTGCCTAAATGGGGGGAAGAGACAGGGCTGTGTGTGAGAACAATAAAGAGGGATGCAAGGATGTCTGACAAGGGGAAGGATGTTTACCAAAAGAGAGGACAAGAATACAAGCCCACCAGAGACACTGAGATAACGAGGCTGCTCAGGCCCCAAGACCAGACAAGACTGATCTCATAGCTTGGGCTATGAACACCTCATGGAGCACGCTGGAGAGCAGAGGGGAAGGGCTCCAGGGGCTCCCAGGACCTGGTGGTCTGCAGGGAGCTGAGGGCTGACAGGCTGCTCCAAGCCCAGCCCCACGAAGCCACCAGGACACAGCAGCCCCCGTCCCTGTGGGACACCTCATCCCACCTGCCCTGGCTCCTCCCTGGCTGGCAGCACTGCGGAGGATGCCGGAGAACATCCTGCCAGATGAAAGACTGGAACATCCTGGGGCTGCCTGGGGGCGTGCAGGACAACCTGTGCCTTCCAAATCCCCCAAATCCCCGTAGGATACCTTGTCAGGAAGCAGCTTTGTGAGGGAGGCACAGCCACAAAAGAGTGCTGCAGAATATGAGGCCAGGCACAAAAGGATCCATTATAAAGGGCTCTAAAAAAGGGAGCTCGTGTTCCTTCCTGGAGCACTGCAAAGCGTGCAGGGAGAGGGAGCCAGGAGAGACAGCTTTCCCAGGATGTTGTCTGGGTTTTTGCTGTTCTCTGTCTCTCTAAGAAGTTTTTCTCAAGTTCTATTTCAGCCTTCTGTGTTCACCTTTTGCAATGGAGTCAGACACGATTTTACTTAAACAACTTTCTTGTTATTGTAACCATCTGACCATGTTTGTATTCTTCTCATAAGGAGGAGGCTGTGGATGGACTGTTGGGTTGCCCAGTGTGGTTGAAGAGGAAGATTTTCTTCCTCCAATCCATGGTCACTGCTGGAATTCTATAAATGTTGAAGTTTGTAAATAAACTGCCTCTTTTCTGCCTCAGACATCTCAGTGTGTGGGTGTCATTTCTTTGTGTGGTGTGTGACACCAGGAGATGTCTAAAACAATCTTCTCTGAAGGAATCATTTGTAGAAAAATGGAAAATAAAAAAAGGACTCACTTCTGATGGCTCAGCAAAACAGCAAACAAACCATGGCAGGAGCAACATGTGGGTGCAAAGGGCAGCTGCACAGGCTGAAGGTGGCCTGTGCAAAACTCAGGTGGAGAAGCTTCTATTGAGATATTTTCCTTCGGCTAGAAAAATGTTCAGCTAAGTTATTCTTCACAGAAAACACGGAGACTTAGTCAAATGCAAAATAAGCCCTGAAAAAATAAAGGCTTTGGACTTTGTTTGCTAAAAGCAAAGAATAAAAAAATTTTTAAAGGAAATAAAATAAAAATAAAGGTTATTTCTTTTAGGTGGACAAACATCAAATGCTTCTATAAAAAAAAGAAGAAAAGAGGACTTTTTAAAAAAAAATGCTAAAAATTTTTAAAAAAATTTAAAAAAATTTGAATTTTTAAAACATTTAGCATAATAAAATTCAGTGGACACAAACAAATCCTTCACAAACTGTTGTATATATACCCCTGTGGAGGAAGCAAAGCAGAATGGCTGTGAGGTGGCAGGGCTGGCACAGCTGCAGGGACAGTGGCTGCATGTGGCAGTGGTGCTGTGAGAGGGGACACCCAGACACAGGGCAGACCCTGAACAGGAACCTTCCCATCACAGATTTTTTTTTTTAGGTTGGAAGAGACCTTCAAGATCATCCACTCCAACCCATGCTCTAACACCTCAACCAAACCATGGCACCCAGTGCCACATCCAGTCTTTTGTTAAACACATCCAGGGATGGTGACTCCACCACTTCCCTGGGCAGGTCATTCCAATACTTTATCACTTTTTCTGTAAAAACCTTTTTCCTGATATCCAACCTGTATTTCCCCTAATGCAGCTTAAGACTGTGTCCTCTCCTTCTGTCAGTTGCTGCCTGGAGAAAGAGACCAACCCCCAGCTGACTGCAAGCACCCTTCAGGGAGTTGTAGAGAGTGATAAGGTCACTGCTGAGTCTCCTTTTCTCCAGGCTGAACAACCCCAGCTCCCTCAGCCCTTCCTCACAGGGTTTGTGTTCCAAGCCCCTCACCAGCCTCGTTGCCCTCCTCTGGACGTGTTTGAGCATCTCAATGTCCATCCTAAACTGAGGGGCCCAAAACTGGACACAATACTCAAGGTGTGGCCTCACCAGTGCTGAGTACAGGGGAAGAATGACCTCCCTGCTCCTGCTGGCCACACCATCACCTGTCAGTTCTGCTCTGCCAGGCCAGGAAAGGAACCCTGGGGGTTCAGACCCACATCCAGCCTCACCTGCAGCTCCCAGAGGGTTTAGGAAAGCTGGCAGCCCCACGAGAGAGAACAGAGGAGTTAAATGAAGAAGCAGGGAAGGAGAGTTGCCATAACTTTGGTGGGGCAGGGCTGGGTGGCCCAAGTTCTCTGGAGCCCCTGCAGCACTCAGAGCAGGGCAAAACCCCCCAGTTTTTCAAGCCTTTGGGGACATCTGGCAATGCAGTGCAGCAGAGACCAAGGAGCTGCCCTGCAGTGAGTGTGGCAGTCCTTTCTGAATCCCTGTCCATGGAAACACCATGTCCTGGGATAACCTGACAAGGAGGGGATGCTGACTGTCCTGCTTGCTTCACCTCTGCCCCCAGGCTGGCTCTCTCAGCCAAGCCAAGAACCACTGTGTGCCCAAAGCAATTTCTTGCAGACAAAGCACTCTCTCTGACCTGATGATCTCTTCTTCATCACTGCACTGAATGCACCTGTTTGACATGAAAGAGAAGAAGAAGGAGGCCCCTGACCTTTAGACTTCAGTCAAGACTCACTGAAGACTGACAGTGATTTTGACAAGCCTACAAGCACAGTGTTGTAATTATTTTCTCCTGGACACTCAAAGGCCACCTTGAACAAATTGCTCATTTGCTCTGATGCCTCTCTTTTCCAGGATGGATTTCAAGAAGGAGGTATAAAAACCTGGCAGCTTGGTGTGGGCTTGACTGCCTTGCTCTTCCTGTTCTGTTTCTTTTGTGATGTTCTCTTCAGCCAGCTCAAAACCCACTTGGGGAGCTCATGGCTGGCAAGCTTGTCAAGCATATTCTCACAGATCTTAGTCTTCTGTTCTTTCTGTGTCTTTTCCAACTGCAATGGACTTTTTGCTTCTCATTTTGTCACTGTCACTTGTGGCAGGGAAATGTTGAGGCATTTCCCCTGTCTCCCTCAGCAGCCCACACCAGAATTTTCCTTTTTACCTTCCTGGGTTTTTTTCACCTGCTTCACTCATTGCTTTATTATTTCAAAAGGCTCTTAGCTGGGAGTTCCCAAAGCTGGCTTTTCCAAAGGACCTCATCTCTGACCAGTGCCCTCCTTCTGATGCACCCTGAACTCACCCCCAAAAAACCCAGAGAAGCCTTGTCCACCCACTGTATTGTCTGCAAGTGTTGGCTGTGATCACCAGGCACTCTGAAGGAGGCTGAATGACCCAAGGACTGCAGATTGTGGGTCTGGTGGGTTTAGGACATTCAGGAAGAGCCTCAGAGTGGAGCAGGACAGCAGCAGGTTGGCCTTGGCCAAACCCTCCTGCCCTCTCCAGGCTGTGGCCAACATGAGCACGTGTTGTTAAGGGAAGGAGACAACTTCAGGTAGATGCTGGATGACTCCCTCCATGCTTGGGAGTGCAGCAGTTGCATTTTAAATCCAAAGCCTGTTTTACCAGCTGAGCCAGCAAGCAATAAAACAATAAATCCATCAACAAACCACCGAAAAAACAACCTAATCTACTGCTTCTCCAGCTACAACTGAAGGAGTTTTCAAGTCTCTTGAAATGAAATTTTTAAAAAAAAACCAAAAAAGGATAAATCACATCATTCCAGCCAGATGAGTCTGGTTCAGCAGCCTCAGCCAGCCACAGGTCAGCAGGCCCACAGGTAACACATGAAATGTCAAAATGTCAAACCACAAGGAATGTCTCTCCCTTCCCAGGCAATTACCACAGCCTCTGCAGCATTTGGATTAAAGTGCCTTTTTTTTTTTTTTTGCAGAAATTCTCCTCTGTGCCCCTCATCCTGTGCAAGGGAGCTGATGGCCAGAGAGCCACTGCGTTTTGCTTCGTTGCTCTGATGGACTATTCACATCCAGGAGGTCTGAGACATCCTTAGAAAGCCTAAAGAGCAGGTAAAAAATAACCAAGCTGCCAGAAATCACATCAGCCAGCAGCTGTAGCCTTTGGCTAATCTGTCCCAGGCGCCTGCAGTAACTTCTGCAGAACTGCCTTGAAGCCAAACCCCAAACTCCTCATGTTTTCCCTTCGCTTCGGGCACGGAAAGTGGAACAGCCAGGACAGAAACCGTGGGTTTAAAGTCACGGGAAGTCCTTTGAACTGCGCCAACACAATGGCAAGAGGCGTGAATCAGGCTAAACGTCCCTCTGCCAGGGCTGAGGGGATAACAAACCTCTGCACCGCGTTCTCATGGTTACCGGGAGCTTAGCGAAGCCTTTGATGTGTCATTAGAGCCCCTGTCGTTACCTGCGTGCAGCTGCAGGATGAGCCAGGCTCTCAGCCCAATTTCTGGGACGCAAATGTAATAATCCCTGGGTGTGCGAGTGCTACAGAAACACGACAGCACCCCGGCTTTGTTTATGCCGGGGATGCTGCCGGAGTTTTTGTCCTGATTTCTTCTCCAGGAGGTTCATTAATAACCACAGCCGGGCCCAGCAGTGTTTACGGTTTAGGCTGTGGGAGAATCTAGGTTAGGTTTAATTGCCGGGGTTTGAGCTTGAAAGCCAAATTGCTTCTAGGATCCTCTTGCTGGATCTGGAAGCACTGATTTCACTTTCCATCCTCCCCCAGCCCCTGGAGATTTCAGCTCATGATGGCAGAAACGCAGTGAGATAAGGTGTTCTCTGAAGATTTCTCCCTCCTGGGACAGTTTCCTTAAAAAAAAGTCTTGCTGCACAAAGCCGAGCCTGGAAAACAGATCATTTTTGTCTCTGGATCTGCTCCGGCAGGGAAAAGTTGGAGCAAATCTCATCTTGTTGCCTGCTGGTGTTTTTATCAGCCAGCCAAGCTCTGCTCTGCTCTGCTCAGATCCCTGGGTGATGTTTTCTGGGATCAGCCCTGGTGTGGGACACAGACAAAGAGCTGCCAGCCCACAGAGCCCAGCAGAGCTGCTGCTGGGCTGCCCCTGCACAGAGGCTGCACCTCCATCCTGCTGCAAAGCCCTGGAGTGTAGCCACGGTTTGGTGCCTGCAAATGTTTCGATTCTCGGAAAATTCTTTTCCCAGGGAAAACTGGTGCTAAACAAGAGCACGTTGTTATAAACTATCCTGTTTGTTACATTCCATTCCCAAAGGAGGGACTCTGATGACCCTTTGATGTGACCAATGGGTCCAAGGATCCCACCTCTTAGGTGGGCCCATTGTAAAAGGGTATAAAAACAGGTTTTGGGAATAAACCGGCCCCTCTTGGAGTCATCAGCCTTCTGAATCATGACTTTGTGTCTTTCTTTCGTGTCCAACAACGACACTGGAGCCATCACAGCTTTCCTGGGGGGCTAAAGAACCCCAGCCAGAAAAAACACCCAAAGCCTTTGCTGAGGGAGAGACACTGCCCAGCTCTGTGATTTGAAAAGGCAGCGTGGCAGGCCCCAAGCCCTGAGCAGGGCACAGCAGGCAGAGGAGCTGGGGGGGATCCCACAGCCCCTGCAGGTCTGCACAGCTCCACACAGCCCTGTGCCCTGGGCTCAGCTTTCCCTCCTGCTCTGCCTCTGCCTCACCTGGGGCTTTGCAGCCCTTCCTCCCAAGGCCTGCCCCTTGTCTGCAGCAGCACAGGCTCCTGAGGCAGTCTGAGGTCGTGCAGTGAATGTGTCAGCCTGACAGGTAAAGAAAACATCCTCCAAGTGCCTAACTTGAGCACATATTGTCTGGGAGCCACTCTGACAATAACCACAAAGCCTCAACACGCCGTTCTGACAGGCCCTGTTAAGAGCAGAAGAGCTTTTTAAAGCCTTGATTCACAAAGATGAATGCCATCAGCACAAGCATTAAACTTTCACTATTTTTATATTCTTCAAGGCTGGGAAGAACCAGAACATTATCTGTGTGCCCCACACAATCTGAGCCAGAGAGTGCATCCAGAGATGGTTGCAGCAGCTGAGCTTTTGTCTCCTCCTTATGTAAATCCGTGCACAATTCCCAGGTTGTTGCACTCAGGTCTGACACCAGAGTTTAGAGACCGTAGCTGGGCTTTTGAGAACTGCTTGGATGGTGTAGGAGCTCCACAAAAAGAGACTGCAGAGGCAGGGCTACATAATCAAACTGCACTCCCCGTGCCCTCTGAGGCAGGGAAGATGCAGAGGGATCAGTGATCCTGGGGGGTAGAGAAATGCAGCTCAGTGCAGGGGTCACAAAGGTTGTTCTGTGGCCCAGGTGCCAAGGGCTGTCAGTGGTCAGGGGTGTGCACTGTGACCCTGCACTGATCCATGAGGAGAACGGAGGAAAGCTCTGGATGCTCAGCTACAGCCGCTGTGCAGCTCCTGGGAGCTCAGGTCAGTGATAAAGAGGCTCTCTCCAGGAGCTATAAATATTGTCACACAGGTGTAATTTTTGCTGGATGCATGTGCCAGGCGTGCTGTTCCACCAGAGCAAGTTCATCTATAACTGTAAGCCTTGACTAAGAGAAGTTGGCTTTCCCAGCAGGATAAATAGCAAGAGACGTGCCTCTAATTGCACATCAGCAGAGCTGATCCCTCAAGGATCTTGGCTGCTACCAGGGAAAGGAGCAGCATATTCCCAGGGGTCAAACTGCATGGCCAGGTACCAACTGAGACTGAGCCTGCAAGGGATCACCTGGGCAGTGCTGCCAGGCCACTGGAAAGCTGGTGGAAGCCCAAACTCCCTCCCCAGACAGCAGGGCACCCCTGGGTGTTTGCACTTGGCTGGATGTCAGCTGGGTGGGTTTGGCTTCAAGGTCCTGCTCCTTCCTTTAGGAAGGACACAGATGCACATCCCTGGGTGTGGGGGAGGACAGCAAATGCATCCCTTGGACAGAAAACAAGAGACTCCCTCCAGCCCTTCCCCAGGAGGAGGTTTCAAAGCTGCTAACAAGGGAGGGTGGTACCACCATCCTCCTTTGACAGGAGAATTGAGGTGGGAGTGCCTTGGAAAGGCAGAGCCAGGTAGGATGTGGTAGCTGAGCCTGAGGCTTGGTCCTGGCCCTGCAGTCTGTGCCTTTGCATCTCCCTTTCTGACAGCCCACTCAGAAGAGACCCTGGTGGTCCTGAGCAGCACCAAGAGGAAGAAAGGGAATCATCAGATGCTCCAGGACAGACATCCCATCCTGGATGTGTTTAACTGCAATCCCAGAGGAGTCCTGCTTTGTCCCAGCACGCTGTGGCCATCTGGTCAGCTCTAACCACATGGCCAGCTCCAGGATGTGCTGCCCAGAGCCCCTCATGGGCTGGGTAAAGAAAAGATCTCTGTGCACAAGAGCTCCTGGCTCTGTGCAATTCAAAAGATGACAAAAGGTCTCATAACCAACCCTCAGCCTCTAAGTGGGCTCTTCACCTCTGACAAAGCCTTAGGGATGTATTTAAGAGGGACAGGAGCACAAGTAAGAGGAGGTCCTTCATTCCCCAATTCTTCAGCAGACAGCTAAACTGAAGGATGGTTTGAGTTTATTTTAAAAAATCCCAAGACTCTCTTTTCTTCCAGAAGCTTATTCCCAAGAGTCTCGTGATGCTGCTGCCATCCTGGCACCTGCCCAGCCCTGAATGGAAAAATAAATCCAATACTTTCTTAGTCACACAAAACTTGCTGAAGCTAATGGCTGTTTGCTGAATAAAGAAGTAGTGAAATGATTTAAAAGCTCTGAAATTGAGTCTTTTTTTTTTTTTCTGTCTTATGCCAGCAGCTCCTGTAATACTTTACAGTCAGACAATGATACAAAGTGTGGGGAGTGTGAGTTGTTCTACTTGCAGGTCAGAGAGCTGGGAGCAGAACAGAGCCCTTAAGTCAAGTTGGGCTTTTCCCTTCATTTACCCCATCTGCCTTAATGTGAGATCACTGATGTGTGGAGACCTAAACCCCCAGGGCACTGGCAGGATTAGCTCATATTTGAGAACTGCTGCACAAAAGCAAGGCATTGTTTATCAATGTAGGCTGTAAAACTTGCTGACACCGTGTGGATTCACAGCCAGTTTAACTATGAAGGGATGAAATCCTGCCTGCTCCTCAGAAACAGAGGTGAAAGTGCAGCATCTCAGCACACAGACTCCACCATGAAGCCTGCTGTTAGCTAGGATTGGATTGGAGATGGGGACAGAGAAAATAATTTTTTTAAAATAAAGATTTACACCTTGCCAAAACCAACTCAATACCTTTCTTGTGCATTTATCAGCAGCTTGTTGTTTCATTTACAACCTATGGCTCCTGCAACCCTGGCTTCTCCAAATCACAGTTTTTAATTAGCTGTTTGTTGGGGTTTTTTTTTTTTCCCTAATGATGTGCATCTATCACATAAATTTGGATTTTTATTATTCCACAAAGTGGGAAAAAAACAACCCCATTGTTGTCACAAGCAAGCTTGGTCTCATTAGATGCGTGAAATGGTTCTGCTCTAACATGCTGAACAAATTTAGATCTGTTCTCAAGCTGCTGGAGAATAACAAATCCTCCCAGCCTAATGTTCCCATTCCAACATTGCATACCTGATTCACATCCCATCGAAGGCCAGGAAGAAAATTAAGCCAGGTGGCACATCATCCTCACAAACTATAGATCCCAACCCTTCTGCCTTGGCACACAAAAGCAAAAAATTCAATGTGAATTGTAGCCCTGCTTGGTGCCTGAGATGTTTTGGGTTCTCTGAAACTCTTTTCCCAGAGAGTTTTCTGCCAACAAGAGACACGTTTTCCTAACTGTAACCTTTGTTTGCATTCCTTTCCCTAGGAGGGACTTCTTCTTGATGTCCCTCTGGTGTGACCAATGTGATTGAAGAAGTTTGTCTTTGTTTCACCCATTGGGCTGTTCTCTGGAGAACAGCATAAAAGGGAAAAAACTCCCAAAAATAAACAGAGTCATTGTCACCCTTCTGAGTCAGGGTCTGTGTCGTTGTGATCTTTAACAGCATCAGTGAATGATGAGGGAAGATCTACCTGCTAAAAATGTGCCAAGCTGAGGGTCAGTGACGCTCCATGGGTAGGAAACAAGGAGAGCATGGAAAGCAGCAGGGTAGGGCTCAAGTCTGCTCACAAGAGTCAGTGGAAGGCTGCATGAACCCTGCTGTGAGGCACCCTGAGGTGCCTGGGATGCCCTGGAAGGAGAGCCAGCCTCACCTCATGGTGTACAGGAGGGTGCCGTTGTCCACCAGGCGCAGCAGCTTGTTGGGGGTGGTCATGTTGTGGGCAACTGATTTCTTCCCGTTGTGGAAGAAAGTGTCGGGTGTCCAGATCTTGCTGGCCAGCAGGTTGTTCAGGGGAAGGATTTTCATGGGACCATCAAACTTCAGCCTCTCGTCTCTCCAGGACTGCCGGAAAAAGACGTCAATGGTGTATTCCTTTGGGGAGAGGGGAGAGAAGAAGAATAAGTTGTATTTTACTCACCTCAAGAGGTGGTGTTTTCAGTCGTGGAGCACACCTTGGGAGACACGAAGTGTGGTGCAACAAGCACAGCAGTGCAGGAGAGATGGGATCCAGCACATTTTGGATAAATGACTTACCTGTGGTGTCAAAGTGTGTGTGTCAGTGTTTCTGAGCACTGCAGAGAAGCTGCAGCACAGCCTACGGTGGCCAGAGCTGGGGTGGCCCTGCTGCACCACCACCTCTGTCCAGACCTTTCAGGGGAGGAAGGCCATTGTGTGCAGCTGCACGGGTATTTTAGAAGGCAAAAATAAAGATCCTGGAGATGGAATCTGGCCAGGATGTTGGTAATTTTATCCCTGGTCATAAAAACAAAGGAAAAAAAAAAAGAAAGAAGAAATAAACTTGCGTGACATTATCTTAATGCTATTTTGTTCTTCAGGCCACCTTTACAAGATCATTGAATTGAAGATTTCACAGACTTGCTCTACAAGATCCTGTGACTTTATTTTGTCTTCTTTTTCTTGTTTTATTTCCCTTCTCTCTCTTTTTTTTTTTTTTTTTTTTTTTTTTTTTTTTTTTTTTTTTTTTTTTCCTCTTTCTGCCAGTGTAGAGACCCATTTCCTAGGTCAAATTCCAGCTGGGGCAGTTAGAAGTCACCTCTTTGAAACCCTGCAACATCTCCTCACTCAATGAGTGAATGCAGATTCAGAAACCACTTTTAGAGACAGGGGGCTCTTTGGGAAACCTATCTGTCCCAACTATTCTGCCCTCCCCCTGTGCCTGCAGACTCGTAGTCTTTATTTATACATCCCTGGAGGCTGCAGGACCAACAAAACTAAATCATTGTGAGTGATT
Organism: Phylloscopus trochilus trochilus; assembly: GCA_016584745.2. Taxonomy (NCBI): domain Eukaryota; kingdom Metazoa; phylum Chordata; class Aves; order Passeriformes; family Phylloscopidae; genus Phylloscopus; species Phylloscopus trochilus. The sequence continues at coordinate 6,254,189 of WQNJ02000046.1, forward strand.
TCTTTCCTGCAGCACTTCTCAGCAGCGCTCAAAAACTGCTGTGCATCACTTTCCTATAGGACAGGGAAATTCCTACAGGTTTTGCAGCAGATGGCAGCTAAATGGAGGCATCTCAGTAAATAAATCCATCCCTGCTCCCTGGCCATGGAGACACCCCTGCTCAAGTATGAACCTTCTGGATCTGGGCTGGGGAAGGAAAGAGAAATTCTACATTCTCATGTGCTCTGCCCATCACAAGGTGTTTTGCCCCTTCATGGAAGGGATCCCTGATTCATTATTTCTTGGGATAAACCCAAAGAAATGAGCCTGTGTGCAGTCCCGGGAGGGTTGGGAAAAGTCCTTATCAGAAGAGCTCTCTCATTCCCTGTTCCCATTTTAAAAAGTGCCAGACAAAGAAGCAAAACAATTTTAATGACTTCCAAGGCCCTGCTTATCTTCTTTAATGCTTGGGAATCATTCCTGAAGAAAAGAGAAATTATGATCAGAATCTTCCCCTCTTTGTCATGCTTCTTTCCATAAAAGCATTATTCCCAACTCACCCCTTCCCAAGGAGCACACTCACTTCTGTGTTACGCTTTTCTCTGCCTACAGAAGTGACTGAGAACATCAAGACCGGCTCTGCTCTTAGAATCCATCCATGAAACAAAACAAAAAAATCCCCTCTAATTTTTGTTTTCCTTCCTATGATTTCCCTGGGACTGAGGCGGAGTTGCAAAGAGCTCAGTCCCGGAGACCGGGGCGCGCATCAGCTCCGCTCGGGCTCTGCTCTCCAAACCCCAACAGAGATTCGGAGCACCTCAGTGAAAAGGTCTCCACCTCCTCCTCCTCCTCGTCCTCCTTCACGCCTGGTGAGCAGCTCCCCACGGCAGCTTTCCCTGCCTCTCCCTCTTCCACCACCGCAGTTGCAGGCGCTGCCAGCGCCGGGATGCTCCGGAGCCGCCCGGCAGGGCACGGAGGAGCGGCTGCGGGAGGGGAGGGGATGGAGCGCAGCACCAGGCAGATGCCAGCGGCGAAAGAGGGATTTCCCCGCTGCCGAGATGAAAGGGAAGCCCCAGAGCAGGCTCTCCCCACGCTTCCCGAGGAGATGGGGTTCCTCTCCCTCGCTTGCAGCAGCGGAGCTAAAACACATTCGCCATGCATTTGTAAAATACACGGAGCGAAAGCACGCGGAGGGGAAATAATTTATTATTCCTTAAATGTCTCCCTAATTTTAAATTCATTTTGTCAAATCACATTGCAGAGAATACCTTCCTCTTTTCAATACCTCATATTTTTTTTTTTCTTCACAGTTCATTATACACACTCCCTTAATCAAATATGCTCCACCTTGGAAGTAATTATCAGATACTCCCCAAGGGCTACGATTGCTGAATATATTATGGGTCTCTGCTGCGGTAGGAAAGCAGGAGAGAGAGAGGGAGAACTCAGATGAGGTTCATAATCTTGATTACACTGACATCAACTTAACTTCTTACCCTGGAGGGAGTGGTCTTTCCAAAGCAACACGGGTTTGAGTGATGGAGTGAGCAACTCCATGAAACACAGAGATTTTCTTCTGCCCTGTCTCCTCTGCTTGCCAGCACAGGATTGCTGTGGGACAGCTGAAGAGACTTTTTTTCAGGCCGTGCCAGCCCAGAAAATTCAACCCTTGCAGCTCTGAAGGGGCTGTGAGAGCCACAGGACACTGCTGCAGCCTGGCCTTGCCAGTGACAACCTCCTCCCTCCCCAAAATGAGCTCCTGCCGTGGCACGGGCTGCCCACCACTGGCCTGGGCTATGCCAGCACCAGGTCACCTCAGGGGTTGGACATGCAGGATGTGCCTGGTCCTGACTGCACAGCTGCCCCTCACGTGGCACCCTGGAACTCCTGAGCAACCACCCACAGCCAGCCCTCCTCTGGGTGCGTGTGGAATACGAGCTGCAAGAAATGCTGTTGAGAAACCTCACTATTAATTATGCTCCACAGTCCTGTTTTAATTAGAAGACAAACTGTTGTGGGAATACAAGCCTAAATTCAGACCTCAGGCCTTTTCATTACGAATTTTCCCTGAACATGTCAAAACAGTGCAATCAGTCCATGCTTTTTCTGTTTTCTTTTTTGCCTCCCCTCTGGTTCAGGCACTAAGGATGGTCTGATGGTGAACCATTCTCTGTGACACTGCCACCAAACCAGACAAGATTCTGCCATCCTCCCCTCTTCCCAAGGAGCACCTTCATTCCTCCAGCAACCAACTGGTTCCCAAAAGCCCGAGCACACCAGGGAAACAGCTCCTGTCTACCCCTGGAACTGAGATAACCACCAGCTCTTATCTGGAAAGGAAAATCCCAGTTTTTCCCCCAGTTGTCCTGGGATTAGGGAGGGTGGGACACACCCCCAGCAGCTGAGGAGAAGCCACCCCTCCCTGTGAGATGACCTACCATGTCTGTGTCCGAGACGGGGCCGAAACTCGTCACGTAAATGTCTGTCTTGACTTCAGTTACACTGTCTGGGACAAAAAGGAAAAAAAAAAAAAGAAAAAGGAAAAAAAAAGGCAATTAGAGAGCTGAATTTCCTTGTGCAGGCAAGGGTTTGAGGTTTGTTACATGGTGTTTATTCCTGCTCTGCTGAACCCTCAGCGCCGTGCTCTGTGCCCCAAACAAGGGCTGATTTTATCACTGGTAATTGGGCACATTCATCTCCAGTGCAGCTCTGCTGCTTCCCACGCTTACACTGAGGACAAATCTGTCCCACACGGCCAGACAATGCATATTTACAGAATCTGTGTGGCTGCATGATCCATACCCTGGTACAGATCCACATGTTTTCAATACAGAGGTAAGCCCTGGATGCTTTGAAACTCCTTTTTAATCTGAAATCCCTTTGTATCTCCCAGCCAGATAAACAGCCTAGCAATGTTCCAGCAGTTTTAGGGAACCCTGGGTTTGTTACAGCTCCAGGCTTATCTGTATGTAAAAAAGAATCAATATTCTGATTGCCTTTTATTGCCATCGTGCTTGTGTTGTATTCCTCTGGGGGATGGTTTTCCCCCAGAACCCCCTGAAGCCTGTGACCACGTAGTTTGACCCTTCCTTCCTATATTGACCCTATTGGCTCAGGTCCAGTTATCTTTCCTGAGCCAGAGACCAGATAAAGTCCTGTTCTTCCTTGTTCCCTCTCTCTGCCCTGGAACCCTTGGAGAATAAAGCCTTGGACTGATCCCAGGGGGTGAGAGCCTCTTTTGGAATCTTTTACCCTGTTTCCCTGAGATATTCCTCCAAAGCCTGCAAGGAAACTGAGCTGGCCACAGGAGCCTGGGGGGTGGGCAGGGGAGTATCTCAGGCTTGCTGTTCTCCTCAGTGCCTCACTCTTACAGAGCTGCTGCTCACCCCCATCCCATGCTGCCCCTGCATGCCGGGTGGAGATTCCCTCAGGGATGCTGAGCAGCAGCTCCCCTGCCCCTGCAAAGCCACAGAGCCCCAGTGCCTGCCCAGGTGCTAAAACCAGGGGCAATTTTAACCACGTGCCTTCAGGTAAGCTGGGGTGCTGAACACAGCCACCAGCAGGTGCACACAGAGCTCTCCTTGCTGACTTCCTTGGGTTTTGGCGTGTTTCCTAATTGACACCTCTGCTGCCACCCCACTTTGCAGGGAAATCAGGGCACAGTGATTTCCCAGATTTACAGTCCTATGCTCTGCCCACTGGGTTGTGCTCAAAACATGATGGATGAGCTGCCTTGAGTTCAGCACTCAGTCCCCATAAATCCTCCCCACTTTAGGGATAGATCATGCTGTTGTGTGGTGCTAGCTGGCTCAGAGCTGCTCTCCTAATGAAAGAACCAATTTAAAGCTGCAAAGCAGAGTTCATGTTTTATGCACAGTGCCCAATTCTGGCCACGGCAGCAGCCTTGCAAGTAGCCTGGATGGCCCATTGTTTAATTTAGTTGTGGAAATCCTTCTGTCCCCTGGGAGTTACTCTGCAGTACTGTGAAGCTTAGGTTTGTGCTTCAAAGTTTTACATCCCGAAATAAGATAATGCATTCTGGCAGGGTCTTCTCCTTAATGGCTAAAATATACCTATACATGTCTTTAGTTATTATGGCTGAGGAGCTTTTGATGCAGCCCGTGGCTGATATTATTGTGCTGTATAAGTAACCCCCTGATCCTGCCTCGGTGCCATAAAAAGAAGGTTAAAGAGGAAATCTGTATGCGGTACACTTTGTGAAACACCCAGAAGTCTCCACCAAACGAGCCCCCCTCCTTCAGTCAGGCTGAAACACTCTGGGTGTTCTCAGTCTCCCTCCAAACAAGTCCCCAGATGAGGCACACAGCAGAGAACATTTAGTGATGCGAGGCTCTTTCCGCTACCCCATGCGGCGAGAGAAAGCTCATTATGTCTTGGAGCAAACACAAAACTCTCCCTCCCCTCCCCTCTCCTCCCCTCCCTGGCATTCATTCTGCAGCCATGGACAGCAGATCAGGAGCTGTGGCCACCCATGGCCAGGGAAGACGGTTCCTGGGAGGTGCAGGATGAGCTTGTTCCCTGCACCAGAGGGACAGGGGGCACGGAAGGGTCTGTGCTTTCTGAGCACAGGGGAAGGGATTCAAGAAGTCAGGAGAAGACAAAAAGGCAGAATTAGTTTTGGACACCTTTTGATATGATCCTGCAATCCTAAAATGAGCCTTTACGTCCTCATCATGCTGTAACCTGGCTGTCAGAGAGCTCCAGAGACCCCTTCCTGACCCTTCAATCTCCTGGTAAATCCAATCAAAGATAATGGCATTAGGAAACTTCAATAATCTATTAATAACTTATTAATATTAATAACTAATTACAACCCCTGTCTGAAGAGAATCCCCCATTTCCAGACTGCAGATTTACCCCCACAGCAAGGCCGTGCAGCACCCAGAGAAGGGACAAGCTGGGGCTTCGCCGCTGGCTCAGTGCTGTCCCTCAGCACTGAGAAAAATGAGCTTCCTGCACCTCTCATGGCAAAAGGCAGGCTGAACCCTCCCTGTTAATATGTGCTCCTAAGGGCAGGATTTGGCTGGGATCCGGAGGGATTTCTGAAATTAAATCATTGCTACGCAGGCAGGGATTTCAGCAGAGCTGGGAAATCCAGAGATAAGTAAAACACCAGCAGAACAGAGCAAGCTCCAGCCTCAGAGATTCGCTTCCTCTGTGATCCCCCAGCCCAAGAGCATCTGCATTTCTCCCAGCTGTGAGACTGTGAGACCTCCACCTGCAGAGAAATCAGGAGCTGCCCCAGCAGCCTGCCCTCTCCTTACCCTCACACTGATCCACCCAGAGCCTGAATGAGATGAAACCGTGTCTGCTTTTTCAGCAAGAGAAAGCTGAGAAAAGCATCTCCTGCCTCTGCGTAGAGACAAGGCAGGGAAATTCCTTTTTTCTGCTCAGGCCATAGACGTGCTCACACTGTAGCTTGGCTGTCTTGCCCAGTTCCTCCCAAAGATTTAACAATTAAGGACCATACAGGGGGGTAGGCACTTTCCCTAGAACAGCTGCAGAACACAAAATGACATTTTTCATTTCCTAGCAGCATCTTTCCCTGTAATTCAATTTTTTTTTTTTACAGGCACGAGTCGAGCTTTCAAGGCTGCTGGGGGTGGCAGGTGGATACTGCCAGTCCAGTTTATAACCAAGGAAACAAAAATGCAAGGACTGGGTTCAGGTAGGAAGCTGGAGCACAGCAAGGACCAGAGCCCAGGCCTGGCTGCCCTAAGGATTGGCACAGCACTGACCAAGGGCTGCTCCAACCCTTCCAGCCATCCCACCAAGCTGCTGCACCAGGAAAGCAAAAGAAGACCCAGGAGCCAACAACAAACTGGAGGAGCTTTTCAGGTTCAGTATTTGAACTGAATTTAGAGATCCAAGTGGCCTGCTACGTTCCCAAGTCATTTGTTTGAGGATGATTCCCTTGCCCCGGGGGCTTTGCCCGTTTACAAGGTTATTCCCAAGCTCCAGCACAGTGTTTCCAGGAACATTTTGGAGCAGGTGTGAGAGCAGAGCAAGGTGCTGGTGCCGGTCAGCCAGGGCTGCCCCTTCCCCCTGCCAGGCCCTTGCTCCCAGCTGCAGAAACCCCCCACAGCTGGCCAGATCTGCAATGCAAATGGCAAACAAAAACAACCCTTCCCACGGTGTTACCATGGCACTTCCCACACCTGCCTGCTTTTCCACAGCTACCCCTCTCCTCCAGGCATCTGGCTGTTTCTGTACCACCACAGTTCCCCCTGGCAGCCCTGAGGGGAGGGCCAGGTCCAGCCCCACGCCGGCAGGGTCTGTCACTTCCCTGGCTGTGCACAGGGTGTAAAGCAGCAGCAGCTGGCTCTCAGGTGCTTCAGGCTTTCCATTTCCCCCTCCGAGCCCTCCTCATCTTCCCGGCCCTGGCCCGAGGCAGACACCCCCCCCTTTCTCCTGCAATCCCCCCTTTAAGTGCTGGTGGCTCCCCGGGCCCGGGAGGAGAGAGCTATTATTGACAAAATGACGGAGTGCTATTTTTACTTGCTGCTTGGAAGCCCCGGCAGCAGGAGCTGGAACACGAATTACACCGCCTGGCCGCCTCCCCGCTCCCCGGCCGCAGAGCTACGAGCGGTCCTGGGCGGGGGGCACAGAGGGGCCCGGGCAGGCTCCTGTTAAACCTCCCCCTGCACCCATCGGGGGCTGTTTGCTCAGGAATCGCACCGGGAGAGCCCGGCTCGGCCGGCGGTGCGGCTGCTGCGGAGCTTTGGGGCCGCGCTGGGCGGGGGGTCCCGGGGGCTGTGCCTGCATCCAGGATGCTGTGTCTGCATCCAGCCGGGATGCTGTGCCTGTATCCGGGATGCTGTGCCTGCAGGGGGATGCTGTGCCTTCATCCCGTGGGATGCTGTGGCTGCATCCAGCCGGGATGCTGTGGCTGCATCCAGCCGGGATGCTGTGCCTTCATCCAGGATGCTGTGCCTGCATCCAGTGGGATGCTGTGCCTGCATCCAGCCGGGATGCTGTGCCTGCATCCAGTGGGATGCTGTGCCTGCATCCAGTGGGATGCTGTGCCTGCATCCAGCCGGGATGCTGTGCCTGTATCCGGCCGGGATGCTGTGGCTGCATCCAGCCGGGATGCTGTGCCTGCAGCCGGGCGCTGGGGGCTCCCGAGTGATGCGTGCTGTGAGAAACAGAGGCGAAGCCGCTGCGGCTCCGTGCAGGGGATTCCTGGATGCTGCGCTGACGTCAGGGAGGCTGCACAGCCCCGGCGCGGAGGAACGGGATGAACCGGGGGATGGGGAGCTCCTCCAGGCAGCTCCAGGGCTGTGCGGGGACCTGAGGGAGCTCAGAGGTGACAAAACCGTCTGTATTGGTGCTCCTGTGCCGGGTGGCGTGGCTGGGAACAGAGGGATTCAGGATTTTCTGCACCCAGGGGTACAAACCCTTAATCCACTCCTGTCAGCTCCTGGAGGGAGATGTTTCTGCTCTGGACTCCAATATCCCATCTCCAGCTGTGGTCACAGCCTAAGAAGGGCAGTAGCAAGCTGAGAGTGCCCCTTAACGCCCTCCTAGACAACCCCATTTATCCTCAGCCCAAGAATTTCTGAGGTGCCCTTACTCAGCATCCCCTCAAAGACACAAAACCCTTGGGGAAGGATTCCCAGCAGCCTGTGCTGAGAGGAATGGCACCATGAAGAAAGCAGCGTGGCTCTCTTCCACGTCACACAGCCCAAAGTGACACTCAAACCCACCAGGGTGGTGTTTTCCAGCTAATTCAGCATTTCTGGGAAGGGAAACACAAGAAGTCAGCTGGTACTACTGACTTCCAGCTCATACCTTCCCCCAACTCCTTGCTATAGTAATTAATAACCAGCAGAAGGTAATTTTTGCAGCTGCACACAGAAGCTCTTTGTGTGTTTCATTCTTTGCCTTCTCAGCCTCCCACTGGGGGGGGATTTAAATTTTCCTTCCACTTTTAGCCTCTGGAACAACAGAGGTTCCCATGACCTTTGCTACAAGCTCCACCAGCTGAGCTGAACCCCAGCCCTGGGCAGCCCTTCCCTTCAGAGGTGTCACTCTACAGCCCCAGCCAGAAACTTCACCCTCAGGTCCCTCCTTGTACCCCTGGTTGGTGCCTGAGATGTTTTGGTTTCTCTGAAACTCTTTTCCCAGAGAGTTTTCTGTCAACAAGAGACACGTTTTCCTGACTGTGACCTTTGTTTGCATTCCTTTCCCTAGGAGGGACTTCTTCTTGATGTCCCTCTGCTCTGACCAATGTGATTGGAGAAGTTTGTCTTTCTTCCATCCCTCAGGTTGTTCTCTGTAGAACAGCATAAAAGGGAAGAAATTCCCAATAATAAACAGAGTCATTGTCAGCCCTCTGAGTTGGAGTCTGTGTCACTGTGGTCTTTAACAGCCTCACCTCCTCTCCCTCTGGCAACTTCAGCCCCATCACACCAGGGCTGCCTTTCCCTGAGGTTTTTCAGGTGGCCTGTTAGCCTCTGGTGCTGCCTTGTTTAGGAAAGTGGGAGCTGAATGGTGCCTCCTTGCAGGGTGAGAGGCACTGAAGAAGGGAGGGACATCTCTGGGTGGTGGCACGTGGCACCTCCTCTGTGAGCTGGCATTTGGGAATGCAGGGCAGTGCTGGGAGAGGACAGGGAGGCACAGGCAGAGGGGTCAGTGCCCAAGAGGAGAGGGTGACCTCTCTCCACAACCTGAAGCTGCAGAAATGGAGACATCTACATCACCAGGCACACATCAGAAAGCCCTGATGTGGCCTTCACTGCTGCTCTCCTGCTGTGGGGGCACCAAGACCCCCCCACATGCATCAGAGTTGCTTTTCTTGCAATTTTTTTTTCTTTTATGAGGGAGCTCAGAAATAGCAGCAGAGAAGGAAACATTTCAGTGAACATCACTGCAGTGCTGTTCATGCCTCCTGGGCTTGTCCAGCCCAGCCAGGGGATAAAGCTGACTCCAAGGACATGGACAGAGCTCCTGGCACACAAAAGGCCACAAAGCAGCCTGAGCTATTGCTAATGTCACAACCACAAAGTTCCCTGCTGTGCATGGAGTGCTCCCACATCAGGTATCTGGGAGCAGAGGCTCTGCTGGGGTCAGGAGGGAAAGGCTGGGGAACAGAGGTGGCAAAAAACCACGAGAATCTCCTGGCATTCCCTCCAGCCACTGGGAAAGGGAGAGCAGAGCTGGAGAGCAGAGGTGCAGGCAGGGTTCAGCACAAGCCCTTCTCTCTCCTCAGCTGGGTATGACTTGGGGATCTCAGACAACACAGACAGAGGTCATGAGCAACCTCTTCAAACTCCCAGTCCCAAAGTAAAAATTCCTCTTTTCAGACATTGCCTGGCTGTTGCAGCACCCCAGGAACCTTGAATATGAAATTACTTGCTCAGAAGTGAAAGCCAAGTCTCTCCTATCACAGACATTCACCCCTGAGTCTGGCAGCTCAGCCTGGGCACCTTTCCCAAAAGTGGACAGCAGTGTGTACATGTTCTTCTCCTGAGGAGAAGCAGCAAGAACATACACAGGATGTCTCGGTCCTCTCAGTGCCAAATGGCAGCCAGCAGGGCCAGGAGTGTCACCAGGGGGCTGGCAGGTGGCCCAGCCCTTCAGAGGCCAGACAGAGCTAGCAGCAACATCAGCTCTGAGTCCCTGAACTACCTGAAACACCCACACATCTCCAGGACCCCTCACTTGGGCAGAAACCTCACAGCACAGCCCAGACCCCGCTGGCCCCACAGGCAACCCCACAGGTAGTTCTGCCCACCCAGACCTCACCACCTCTGATGGCACCTGCCTCTCCCTAGAGAGCAGAGATGAGGGTGAGCAGGGTGCAGGGATGCAGGCTGGTGACCCGGGACAGCGTGGTTAGAGAGGACAGGACACTCATCTACCGCAAAGTTGGGGTCAGCCAAGGACAGAGCACTGGGAAATCTGTGCTCTGCAGAATAAACCACACAGTAAGGGAAGAAACAATATAAATGTCTGAAACAAATGTCTTATCTCAGCAAAAGCAGGGGTGAGTAAGAGCCTGCAGGGGATTGCCAACAAGACCTTTGGGTTGGATCCTTATCTAGCTCTGCCATGTCACCAAGGATTTGTCTCACGCAGTTCTGCCCGGCTCTTCGCTTGGTTCCAGAGGAACTGGGTCTGTGTAACAGCTCTGACACCCTCAGCGATGCTTCCAGTGACTTCTGCAGGGTTATGATCAAAAGGACATCACATTTAGATGGGGAGCAAGGCTATCAGCTGCTCGCCAGGAAAGCATCAGGCCCGCTTCCCCAATCCTGGGGTGCTGAGGCTTTTCTCCACCCACTGCTGCTGCTCCCATCCCCTGGCACTGCCAGCATTTGCTGTACAGCCAGTTCCCAAGTTGCTGCTCTGCGAGCCATGGTGATTAATTACTACCTTCTCTCTGGTGTGATGGCACATCAGTGTCTACAATTGCGTGTCCTCCAGCCAGACTGGAGAGAAATCATCCGATCTGTAAACACAGCTAGGCATGTGGTGTCACTTCCAGCTGTGCTTCTTTCCTTTCTCCCCTCAACCTGGATATTTCAGGGAGAACGAGGAGTTCAAAGGAATTTCAGGGGCTGTCTGAAGAGACAGCCAACAACGGAGCCGCTCACACGTGATGGGAGAGATCAGCATGGTCTGCAATTACATGTGCTCGATTCTCCAGCACAGATGAAGTGAGATGATGCCTGTCAGAGCCTCAGAAAGACAGCCTGCCCTGGCTCCCTCTCTTAGCAGGGCCACGGAGAGCTGAGGCAGGGAACAGATTTATTCCCTGTCTCACACCACATGCTGCAGATGCAGAGTTCTCACATGGCTGCAGCCAATGTCCTCTGCAGGAAGGAGCTGCAGGACCATGAAGTGACCCAGTTACCACTGGAGGATGGCTTGTCTGGGGTTTATGGCACACTCCCAGGCATAGATGGATGTCTAACTCCTGGGCACAAACTCCTTGGATTGCGTAGGGAAGATCAGCTTGGTTTTTGGAAGAGAAATCCCTCAGCAGCCTGCAAATGTGCTGTAGGTGTGCTCGTGGCTCCGACCCAGGTCTGAGCTCTCTCTACACCCACACAACTCCATAACCAAGGGAGCTGGGATCAATGCACAAGCACTGAAAGCAGAGCACTCAGACACACCTTGTTCCTCAGCACAGTGCTGAGAGGCTCAGGGGGTGTCTGCTGGTCCCTTTGGGGTGAGTAACTGCACTCCCTCCCCAGCACCTCCGTGGGGGTAACAGCACAGGGAGCCCAGGTTTCTGCTCTGACCTGGCTGCACTGCTCCTTTGTCTGAGCACAGGCTGGGTGAGGGGACTCCAGGCATACCTGCCAGGCTGGGAATGTCCAGGTGTTGCTGTGGAAGGTGCTACAGGGATTTCACAGCCTCCCATGCTGGTGAAAGGCCTTTTCTCACACTAGTCAAGAGTGTGGAGTGCAGGTTACAGCTCTATCCAGCAAAGCAGCCCAGGAGAGATGCTGCTTTACCAGCAGAGGAGCCAACAAACCCTGCTTCCCACAGACCAGCTTTTCCTCCCTGTTTTTGTGATGCCTAACACCAGTTGATCCCACCCAGTTACCTCTCTCGGCTCTGGGTCTTTTTCCACTCAGCTTCATAATTCCACAAATCTTGAAGGGACTCCAAATCTGGGAGTTATCTACCTTTCCTGTCAGGCTTTGCTCAGCTCAGCCAGCGGGCTCTGAGGCTTATGGAAGACAAAAGGCAGCAAGATGGGTGTGATAAGCCTTACACCACTAGAAGCCCTGGCTCAAAACCTACCACGAGGCTGCACAGAATGTGATTTAATTTAGCTCACCCCCCATTTATCCACATGCACACACATTCTTGTCAGCACGTGAGGACACACATCCAGGGGTTAGGCTCAGGGTGTGGTGCAAGTCAGTGACAAACATCCAGCCCAGCAGGGACAGAAGAAAAGAGTCAGGAACAGAGACTGCTGGAGGGTGTGCAGCCATGGAGGCTTTATACACACCCCTCATCCTCACACATGCAGACTACAAACAGAGCCTACAAATTAGCCTTGTGCTATTTTTGCCACAGACAGAACTAAGACAGAATGAACAAAGCTACTGTCGTTACTATTTTAAGGACTCAGGACACCCTCAGATGCCAGGAAGACAGAGGAGGAATATGTATGTATGAGCATGCTTTTAGAGGTTCTGCAGTGCTCCCAGACCCTGTGGTAATGGAAGGGAGATGCCACACAGACATGTTTGTTATATATTATAAATACAATGGGGAAACGTGTGAATGTAAATTAGCATGCATAATTGAACATGCTCAGTATTAAAGCCTGGCCTTGATGGCTAAGCCAGAGGCACTTGGGAAAGGGAATCCCTGCTGGTCCCTGTGGACAGGGGAAGAGCAGTCAGGCAACGCCGTGGTGCCAGCTGGTACATCCAGCTGTGCCCTAAGGAAACCAGAGCCAGGAGAATTCTGCTGCAGGAGCAATAATGTGAGTAGTTGTAATATGTATTTCTGCAGTCTGTTCTTCAAAGAGCCTCAAATAATGAATAGGGAAAGAAGAAATTAATATAGCAGTTAAGGAAGTAAGTTAAGGACCCTTTTTATAGGAGTTTACTGATTATACAGCTTGTTTTTCCTGCTATTCAGTATGCAGATGTGAACCCATACTGTCTGGACCTGACCTACAAATGCATCTTGGCACATAGTAGAATAGTCTTCTTTTAATTTAGAATTTTAATTTATAGTTTTTGCTGGGACAAAACCAGCATTGGAATCTTTTGGGGAAGTCCACATTTATATTATCCAGTGGCAGTCAATGGCTCTATTATGTGTTCATAATATATAATAGTATCTGTTATATATATATATAACATATATATATATTATACATATAATATATAATAGTAATGTGAGGGCAAAAATGCCAGTCTGCTACCCCAGCACTGGGCAAGCCCAGCCCATGTTACCTGCAAACCAGCTGTGTTCTGGTTTGGGCCTGCCCTGGTGACCTTACTCAGTTAATTCTCCCCCTCAGGAACAGTGTTCTTGCTCACCATGCCAAAGGATCTCGGTGAACAGAACCCTCAGGGCAAGATTGCAGCAGGTTCAGTTCCTCAGTGCTGGGGCTGAGGTTTGCAAACACAGGAGAGATGAGGCACCAAAACAAAGCATTGCTGTATCCCTCCACACAGGAACAAGCCAGCTGGGAAAACCACTTATTAGACCAGGCTTATCCATGACCTACATGAACTCTCTGTGCCTCTGAAGCTTCCTCCTCAGGCAGACTGGCCCTGGCAGGTTTTTTGCTTACTCCCTTTCCTAAAAACACTCAGCCTTTTATTAACTCATTCTTCAGCAAGTCTTTCTTTAACAGAAATCACCACCCCCCAACAGGCCACACTTGCTTTGAGAGGAGCTGCAAAATCTTCAGATCAGTGCCAGTAACATCCTTGGTGTTTGTAAAGCAATTACTGAGCTCTGCAATTCATCAGGCAGATCCCCAGGAAAAAGAGATAAGCACGAAGGTGCAATACAAAACTGCTGCTGCCAACCTGATAATCATTGACAGGCAGCAGAGAAAACAGCTGGGAAGACTGGAAAGCCAGGAAGCCAACAGGAGAATGCAAGACAAATCAGAGAATCACTAAGGCTGGAAAAGACCTCTGAGATCAAGTCCAACCATCAGCCCAGCACCACGACCATGCCCACCACTAAGCCATCTCCTCAAGTGCCACATCCACCTGCTTTTTGGACACTTCCAGGAATGGTGGCTCCACCACTTCACTGGGCAGCCTGTTCCAGGCTTTGCCAACCCTTTAAGTAAAGAACTTTTCCCTAATATCCAACCTGAACCTCTTCTGGCTCAACCTGAGACCATTTCCTCTCATCCTGGTTGCCTGGGAGAAGAGACTGATCCCCCCCTGGCTGCTCCCTCCTGTCAGGGAGCTCTAGAGAGCAATAAGGTCTCCCCTGAGTGTCCTTTTCTCCAGGCTGAGCCCCCTCAGCCACTCCTGGTGCTCCAGACCCTTCCCCAGCTCCATCCCCTTCCCTGGACATGCTCCAGCCCCCTCAATCTCCCTCTCATCATGAGGGGCCCCAAACCAAACAGTCTCACACAAACCAAACCAGACACACACTGCACTAAATTTATGTCATTGCAGAGGGAGAAGGCAAAAAAAGAGACGTCCCAGTGAGGTGCAGGAGGTTTGCAGGCTGAGCTCTGAGCTCCAGCCCCACCACTGCTGCCCTGCCCCGTGGCTCTGAGCAGGCACTGAAGGCAGCTCTGCTGTGCCTCAGTTTCCCCATCTGCCTTTTCAGCCCTGCTGCTGCCTGCCCGTGCCTCTGGCTGTGTCTCATTCCAGGCTGCTCTGCAGGCTGAGCAATGCCAGAACACATGATGGGCTGCAGCGGGCAAAAAAATGGAAATTAAAAAAAAAAATAGAAGAAAGTGACTCCTGGGGGTTGCTGTACAGCTCGGGGGAAAGGCCCATTTAATTTTCAAGCCTGTCCCTCGAGGCCAGCTCCAGGTACTGAGACAAGATACAAGAGTACCATAGCAGGGAGCAAAGCTGTAATTTGCACTCTGGTTCCCTTATCCATTAGCTCCTGGCTGGCGTTTCCTTCAGCAGAGAACTCAATCAGCTCCTCAGACAGTGTGCCTCTGGTGATGCTGCTGGCATCCTTCACCTCCACTCCCAGGGCACTGCAGGCTGCAGTTTTCCTTTCTTTATGCACCCCAACGTGGTCTCTGCACCGAGCTGTCTGTCCCCCTGTCATGCACGGGTCACTGGGCTGCCTGGCCAGTGCTTATTTATTCCAGCAATGCCAATACAGTGTGCAAATAAACTTATTTAATTCACACTGGTCAATTTAGCCTTTCCCCTGGGCTCACCCTGTGCCATACACTGAGAAAGGCACTGGGAAAAGGAAAAAAAAAAAAGCGAATGCACTGGAAAACAAAGGGAAGAATTACACTTGACTGCCAGGTGCAAATAACTCCTCCTGGCTTCGCTGCCCCTGACTTGCATGGAAAAACAAAGAGTCTCCAAAGCACAAGATAAAGCCCCAAGCACTCAGTGGGCTCCTCCAGGACAGCCCCTCTCACCTGCCTTCCTCTGCTTCCCAGGAAAAATCCCTGGCTGCCAAATGGGGCCAGCAAACTCTGGCAGCAGTGGATTCGTGCCCACGTGGCGAGATGGGCTTGGTTCTGCATTCAGGCTGTTGTTTCATCCCCAGCTGAGCAAAAACAATTTCAGAGGAAATTCCATTTTGGCTCTACAATCTCCCCCTCCCCAGCACTGTTCAGACACCAGGGTTGCCTGTCCCAAGGACAGGAAGGCTTTTTTATCACAGTTACTCAGAGAAATTCAGCAACTGATTCGGAATTGTCAGTCCTGCCCACTACATGAATTATGAGAGGCTGCATGGTACTCTGATACTCCCATCAGAGACAGGCAGAGGGCAGATGCCTCCAGATGTATGTAATTTTTAATTTCCTTTGCCGGGGAAAAATGTTTTCTTGTTTTAGTGATGTATGTTCAAAGCGTTCCAGTTCCCATGGCAACTCTCTGCTTCCACTGGAGATGTCATTTTTCATGCCATCCCTTCAGAATTCGACATCTCCTCGCAGAAGTTTTGAAGAAATGTCTCACTTAAATATATATTTATTAGAGACAGTGCCCGAGAGTGTGTTTTATTGACACGTTTCTTAGGTGACTCAGCCTACAGAGGAGAAAGCTGTCTCCAGAAATATGCTGCCTGCCAATCTGCCTTTCCTCAGCTTCTGTTTTCAAGCACAACTCTCCCTCTCTTTTTCTGCCATGCAGTTATTTGCCAGCACCTGCTCCCTTTTATTTCTTTCCTAATTCCTTTTTGTTCCCATCATTCTTGTCCATGCCCAGCATCTGCTCCCCCCCAGTTGTTTTTGTTTTTTTTTTTTTTCCCTTAATTCCTTTCTGTTCCCATCTCTCTTGTCCATGCCCAGCTCCCCAGCAAAGCAAGCAGAGCAGGGGAGCACCCACCCTGTGCCCAAAGAGTCTGTGCCCATTCCCTGCTGCACATTTGCATGTGGAGAAAACCCCAAAGCACTGCAGAGCAGAGGCTGCACCAGCCTCTCCACGCTGGAGGTGCAGCAGCAGGAGCACCTGCAGCTCCCTGCCCCTGGATGCTCCCCCTCCCTGTGCTGTCTGGCTGGAGCTCTTTGGGTGCCCTGTGCCCCTTGGGAAGGGCTGAGGCCACCCAAGTACCCATCCAAGTGCCCATCCAAGTGCCCATCCAAGTGCCCATCCTGCTGCCCAGTGCAGGGCCCTGGGCACGGGGCTGCCCTCCTGCCTGGGGGAAGGGTTGGTGCCCCCAGTTGAAGCACTACCACCCCTTTCCACCCCCCTGGCCGCTATGCTAGCTCAGATTTTGGGGAGCTTTGGAGGAGTAAACTTCAAGGAGAGATCCAAAAGAGGCTCCTTAACCTCAGGGGGATGTTCCAAGGCTTTATTCTTGAAGGAGTCCCAGGGCAAAGAGAAAGAACATGGAGGAGCAGGGGTTTTTATCTGGTCTCTGTCTGGGGTGGGATAGCTGGCAGAGAGCCATAGGCTAGAGATAAGGGGGAGGTAGGGTTGGACTAAAGGTTACAGTCTTTGAGGGGGGTTTTGAGGGAAGATCATTCCCAGAGGAATACAACACCCGGGGTTGTTTATCTGGTGCCACTTGAGCAGCAGTTCCAGTGGCTCAGGGTGCTGTGGTGCCTCTCTGTGCCCTGCAGGTGTGGGATGCTGAGATGGAGCCACGTCCCTGCCCAACCCCAGCCTTCCCTGCCCAATCCCAGCCTTCCCTGTCCCACCAAGGCAGGCTGCCTGCCCCAAACCACCACCCCCCAAACCCCTGCATGTCACTGTGGGACACAAAGAAGGAGACGTGGACTCATCAGAAGGCTGTGTGGACTCCTGAGGAGGAGCCGTCAGGTTTATTGTCCAAACCTATTTTATACCTTTCACAAAACACCCACCTCAAAGGTGGGACCCCTGGAATCATTGGTCACCTGCAGAGACCACCATGCCAAGTCCCTCCCATGGGAAAGCGTGTGGAAAAACATCTTAAGTTTACAAATAGCATGAGCTTGCCCAGGAATTCTGTCCTGGGAGCAGAACTCCCAAAAACCAAAACATGACAGGCACAAACCCTGGCAACCCCTGCCCCCCTGGCTCTGCAAACCCCTGCAGAGAACTGGAGATGTCACATTCCCCCCACAGCAACTTCCAGAGTGTTTTCCACAAGACCCCAGCCGAGTTTCTATTCCAGGCTGCAAGGAGCCCCCCGCTCTGCTGCCCCCCAGGATAGGGGAGCCCCCAGGCCCTGCAGGGCTGCTCAGGTCCCCTCACTGAGCAGGATCCCATCCCAGGAACCCTCACTTGTCCCACCACCAGCATCTCCTGGCAGCTCCTCGGAAAGAGGCGGCGGCGGCAGCGCCGCGAGGATCCCGGCGGGAAACCGCGCTGGAGATCCTTAATAGAGCTGTAACGTTACAGCTCCAAATTGCCTTCCTCCAGGAGGCAAATCCGAGCGAGGAAATTGGTAGGAGCTGAGCAGATCTGGAGGCTGATGGAGCTAATCCCAGGCATGTTTAAATGCAAAGGCCCAGGGAGCCTCGCTCAAAGCCGGCGCGAGCGCAGGGGCTCGCTGCTGGGTTTAATTCTCAGGTGCAGCCAGCCCCCAGGGCTGGGGGAAGCAGGGGAATCAGGGCACTGGGAGCAGACAGCACACGCCAGCTTCAAGGTCAGGATCTCAGCCAAACCACCAGCCAAAGAGCAGCTCCTGTTCACCCCATTTTAAAAACCACATGGATAAACATTTGTAGCCCTGGTTGGTGCCTGAGATGTTTTGGTTTCTCTGAAACTCTTTTCCCAGAGAGTTTTCTGCCAACAAGAGACACGTTTTCCTCACTGTGACCTTTGTTTACATTCCTTTCCCTAGGAGGGACGACTTCTTGATGTCCCTCTGGCCTGACCAATGTGATTGAAGAAGTTTGTCTTTCTTTCACCCATTAAGTCGTCCTCTAGAATAGTATAAAAAGAAAAAAATAACCAAAAATAAACACAGTCGTTGTCAGCCTTCTGAGTCAGAGTCTGTATCGTTGTGATCTTTAACAGCATCAAACATTGCTGTGGTCCCTTGGAGGAGTTTAGAAACATTTCCTTAGCTCAGCCTGGAGCAGGGACACACAGGCTCAGGGGACACTTCTTGCTGACTCCAGACTTCCCATTAATTGTCCCGTCCCACCAGCCATTAATCAAACGTCTTCCACTTGCATTTTTATTGAAAATCAATTTAATAAAGTAGGTGGGAGTCCACACGCTTCCATAACATCAGATAAATATTCATGGGCGCTTACACTGCTTTAGCTAAATGAGTTTTTTAAATTTAACTGGTGCAATTTCCTTGTTCCTTAATATATGTCTTGGCTTGCCCTTGCTCAGGAACAGAGACGAGGTGGGACTGGCTCACGCAGAGGCACACCAAGGAAAACTCCTGTGCTCTGGAGGCAGCACCTTTGGGCAAGGATTATGTCATCAGTAATTGGAAATACCAGTGCTGGGGTCAGCGTCACCCGGGGCAAATCCCCAGAGCTGAGCTGGAATTCCAAAGGGCCACTTGGAGTTGAAAACTCATTTTCCACCACTGAGAGCATGGCCCCCGTTTTTACCTCAGCGGGTGTGCCCTTTGATTTCCACTTTTCCCTGCCTGTTTAAGCAGCCATTGTGCTCCAGCAGCCAAAGCTAATGAAAATCCTTGGAAAATGCACCCCCCTGATGCTTACTGAAGGAGGTTAAAAGGCTTCCAGCTACCAAAACACACCACGCACCAGGGAAAGAACAGAAACACACCCACTCAGGATCTGAGAGTCCTTGGAGAAGGGATGAGCACCACGAGCAGCACCACTGAGACAATCCCCACCTGCAGCCCTGGGGAGGGCAGGTTAACCCCAAGCAAAGGCTCCTTGCTGCAGCCCTCCTTCCCAAAGGCAGTTGTCAGAGCCAGATGGAAGCAAGGAGAAGCCTGACACATCGATCAAATTTAGGAGACAGGCAGGACTCAGACAGTCCCTATCAATGAGAGGTTGTTTTTACAGCCTCTAACAGCTCTTTGTTAACTGGAGCAGCCAGGAGCTGCAGCTCCCAAAAAGCAGCAATGCAGGGCAATTCAGCCACTGCCGGGATTCTTGTCATGTTATCCCGGTGATACCCTTTCTCTTGAAAGGCAGTGCTTTAGAAACCCATCACGCCATCACTTTGCCTTTGTTATTAACGCAAACTGACTTGTTTTCATCCTTACAGCCCCGACCTAATTCCCCGTGCACACGCTCCCCCCCCAACAGCAGCTCAGAGCCCCGGACAGGATTTGCTTTTCTCTTGTGCTGGGATGACATGAAGGTTGTGACTGGCCCTGCAGACAGGCAGAGAGAGCCTGAGCCCAGGGACAGGGCATGGAGAGCCCTCCCTGCCCTGAGGGTCACATCTTCTGTGCTCCAGCTCCAGGGTGTGGGTGGTGTGAAGAAAAAACAGGGATCCAGGAGGTGCCACCATCACCGCTTTCCCTCCATCCCCAGCAGCTACAGAAGCAGCAGAGGTGGGCAAGCCTGGCTTTGTGATGTCACCCGGGCTCAGTTCCTCCCGAAACACAGCAGGGCCAGTTCTCCTGCCAGCCTCCCAGAGCACTGATTCCCCTGATTTCCCTGCTATTAAGGGAGAGATCAGCCTCGCTGGAGACAAACTGCCTGTCAGCAAACAGCACTAAATACAGGGTATCATACTCCACAGATGGTGGCATGCTTTTAGTGTTCTCTCTCTTGGATGCAGGTCACACCACTAATGTCATCTCCAAACACCGAAATCCTACATGTGAAAAGGTAAAGCTTAATTGCCTTGAACAGCAACTCTTGTATTGACTCCAACATAAGGCCCATAAATATTAATACAGCTATATTTAGCCCCTTTCAATTATACATACAAAATTGAACATCTTTCTGGGAACAAATCAGTCCGGATAGGGCTTGGATTTCTCTCCTTTTCCCTTTTTAATGGATTCTGCATCGAAGTAATAATAATTCCAATAAAGCCAAAGCTTTAAAAAAACCCAAAACAACAAAACCAGTGGATGGAGGCAAAGTCTTAAAGATATTTTTCTGGCTCAACCAACTCACCGGGCAGATGTTCAGAGGCACTTGCACATTCCTAACCCCAGACCTGCCTCACTGCCTTGGGTTGTGGAACCAAAAATGTGTATTCTACTTCATTTGCTGAAAGCAATTGGAGAATTGTTCTCCTTTACTCTGGGAGGAGGGGGGCAGGTGCCTTCTGATAATGGGCCAAGCTGTTCAAACCAGGTAGGGCAGTGTTTGTTATCTCTTTTACTGCCGGGGAATATTTTCTGCTGATGGACCATTAAGACACCCCTAAAAGCCACATCCCCAAAATAGATCCACATTCCATCATCCCATTGTGAGATGCTCCACTTAGTGTGGGGTGCCAACCATTCCTACCTGGATAAAACTGAGACACAGGAACAAGAAAGGATCCAGCTTCACCTGATTCCTGGAGGAAGACTGGACCCTTCTCACCACCACTGGACCCTTGTTCTACAGGATCATCTCTGTTCCACCAGAACCACATCTGCCACTCCAGGAGGACTCACTTTGGGACTGCTTCCAACCCCCTGACCAACAGGGTGTCAGGTTGGAGCTCTGACTCTGTCAGGGTTCTCCAAAATTGTTGTTTGTTTGCTGGTTTGGTTGGGTGGTTTTGTTTTCTACTACATTTGTATTGTTAATATTCCCAGTAAAGAGCTGTTATTCCTATTCCCAAAATCTTTGCCTGAAAGCCCTTGATTGCAAAATTATAATTTGGCAGGGGGTGAGGGGTTTGCATTCTCCATTCTAAGGGAAACTCCAGCTTTCCCTGGCAGATACCTGTCTTTCCAAACCAAGACACCCACCTGGCTCCCATTTATTTGTTGACTCAGTTCCTTGGCTGGAGGGCAGGAAATGGGCCCCACTGAAGGGGGGACACACAGGGGAGCTGCTGGGACAGGGATGCTCGAGGGAGGTCCCACCCAAGCATGGCCATGCCCACACAAAGCCTTCTGCAGTTAAAGACCTTCTCCTTTGTATAAAAATCACATCCACTTTACTGATTTGCAAATTAATTACACATCGCTTCCCTTGCCAAAGTGGACTTAATGGTATTGACATTACATGACAAAGAGGAGCTATCAGAAAGCTTCTCTCATAACCACGGCTAGGTTGATCAGGGAAGAAGAAAGGAGATTTCATGCTTTTGTTCTTTAACCCTTCCTCATAAAAGCAGACAAGGCCCTTTTCTAGAGAAAGTTGTTTTCAGATTCTCAGGAGAGACCAGGTGCACCTCTCCAAAGGGAAGAGCTCTCATCTCTCATGCACAAAAGCCTGCAGTTCAACTCCCACACAGACCCCTGACAGAAAACACAACCTGGAGGGAAAATAAAACCCAACAGAGTTTGCACCTTTGTTTTTTGCAGGGCAGTGGGCACAGCTGGCTAAAGTGACATCCACATGATGAGATAAGAACTCAGATGAGTAAGCACAAATGCAGGACAGCAAAACCCCCCCTGATCTGGCCTGTATGGAGACAAAATTTCCTCAGCAAGAGCTCTGAAGGATGCAGGAAGCCCCGTGCAGAGCCTCTGGCACCTTACACAGCCAATGGCTGTGCTTTGGGGGGTTTGTTATGGTCCCCAGACCCTTTCCTCTGCAAAGTTTCTGGTATCATAGCTGACCCTTCCAAACCAGAGCTGTCTGAAATGGCTTTTGCAATGTCCAAACAGCCTCTTGGCTTTTCAGACACAATTTATTTCGCTCCAGTCATGAGTTGTTCCATCCACTGACTCAGCCTGAACCTTGTCATCAATAGGATTTTCCAGTAGGTTGGGAGAGGGGAGAAAAAAAAAAAAGAAAGAAATCATATGCTTCTTCCATGCCTGTTGTTCTCAACACTTTGGTTCGAATGATATCCTTCCAGAAGGTAAAAGAGAACGGGGTGTCCTTTCCTCACAATGCAAATTGCAGATTAAAATCCCTCTCCAGGCTATGCTCTGTGCCTGTAATTGTCAGTACTCCACAAGAACTCCTTTTTTTTTTCCTTTTTTTTTTCTTTTTTTTTTTTCTTTTTTTTTAATAAACATTAGCTGCACTTCCTTCAGAGGTAAATTTTTTAAATTAAGTTACAAGTTAATAGACAAAGAAATATTACAGGAAACTCCTGCCCTACCAGGTGAGAGTTTTGCCATTTACTGCAACAGGGTATTTCCCTCTGACTTTTAATAGTCTTTGCTTAAGGGACCCTGCACAGTTTGGCCTCACAGCCCTCCCCAAAGCCCCAGGCATCTTCCACCCTCACAAACACTCCAGTATTTTTATTTAATCAAACAATAACCTTTAAATGAATGGAAGGGCATTAAGAAGCTAACAGGTCTGAATCAGCAGCATTAATCCCCCCTCCACAGGGGGCTCAGATAGATGTGATTTGATTGCTTCTTCCAGATGGATCAGGGCTGAAACTCAACCACCAACACAATCAATGATTTTGCCTCATCAGACATAAACAGTACCTCTGTATTACTACACGAACTGCTGCAAACATTTTATCCTCTAGCTCAACAAATAAAATAGCTGCTGTTTCCTCAGTATTTGACCAGTTGTTTCACCACCAGCTTCCCAGAACAAACCAATTAAGGCTGTTTTTCAACTCTGCAACATCCAATACAAAACCCTTATTTCTCAATCCATATCAAAGCCGCATTATAAATCCTTTACATGGGACTGAACGAATGGAAATTCTAATGAAGGAGAAGCTGCCATAGTCCAACAGATCAATAAAGACATCCTCACAAGCAGTTTATAGCCATCTATAACATCATCTACTAATGTTCTTAAACCCATCTAACACATGTTCAACATGCTGAAACATCAGCTCTCGCCTTCCAGAGTCATTACAAACAAACACCATCCTCCCGTCTCTGACACATCCACAGCTCCCCCTCGGGCAGGGATCAGCTGCCCAGCGTTCACACTGCTTCACTGCAGGTGTCTGAGCCAGCCCTGCAGCTCTGAGATGTGACTCCAGTGCATGTCACTGGGGCAAAAATCCCCTCCAGATGGTTTCCCTTTCCTAGAAAAATTTCTTGTCCCCCCGTGGGGAAGATCTTCTTGCCTGCACACGTGGGTGCAGGGCAGGGTCAGCAGCTCCTGGCTGCAAACACACAGCCAGGGAAGGCACCAGCTAGAAAAAGGCACCCACAGGAGCAGGAGAAACACCTTGCCCTGTAGCCCTGGTTGGTGCCTGAGATGTTTTGGTTTCTCTGAAACTCTTTTCCCAGAGAGTTTGCTGCCAACAAGAGACACGTTTTCCTAACTGTGACCTTTGTTTGCATTCCTTTCCCTAGGAGGGACTTCTTCTTGATGTCCCTCTGGTGTGACCAATGTGATTGAAGAAGTTTGTCTCTCTTCCACCCATTGGGTTGCTCTCTGTAGAACAGTATAAAAAAGAAGAAATTGCCAAAAATAAACAGAGTCAATGTCAACCTTCTGAGTCAGGGTCTGTGTTGTTGTGATCTTTAACAGCATCAGTGAATGATGAGGGAAGGTCTACCTCCTAAAAATGTGCCAAGCTGAGGGTCAGTGACGCTCCATGGGTAGGAAACAAGGAGAGCACGGAAAGCAGCAGGGTAGGGCTCAAGTCTGCTCACAAGAGTCAGTGGAAGGCTGCATGAACCCTGCTGTGAGGCACCCTGAGGTGCCTGGGATGCCCTGGAAGGAGAGCCAGCCTCACCTCATGGTGTACAGGAGGGTGCCGTTGTCCACCAGCCCTGGTTGGTGCCTGAGATGTTTTGGTTTCTCTGAAACTCTTTTTCCAGAGAGTTTTCTGTCAGCAAGAGACACGTTTTCCTCACTGTAACCTTTGTTTACATTCCTTTCCCTAGGAGGGACTTCTTCTTGATGTCCCTCTGGTCTGACCAATGTGATTGAAGAAATTTGTCTTTTTTTTTCACCAAGTGGGTTTTGTTCTTTGTAGAACAGTATAAAAGGGAAGAAATTACAGGAAATAAAAGGAGTCATTGTCAGCCTTCCGAGTTTAGTCTGTGTCTGTTGTCTGTGTCTGCTGTGGTCTTTAACAGCATCATTGCCCTTCTCACAAACCACAGCCCCACAGCCTGGGGGGGCTTGGCTGGGCTGCTCTGGAGAGCCCAGAAGCCTGCACAGCAAAGACAGCTGCTGAGGGACTTTGGCCACATGACTGCCCTTTCAGAGGGCACAGCCCCGGCGTGGTGACCCACTCACAGCTCTGCAGTGCCACTGCCAGCTCCCAGCTGCCCCCAAAGCACCGGTGCTGACCCAAAGCCAGGTGTTTCACACCAAAAGCAGCAATCCATCTCCATTCACAACGGGCTCCCAACCCCTCCCGAGTGCCTCTGACATCCCCCAAGCTTTGATACAGGCTTGTTGCCCTCAGCACTTTCATCACTTATTTAAGAGAAGACTTCCACCCTTAGGCACAGCTGTCAGGGCCGTGCTCCTCGCCTGCCTCCTGATGTGTTTGCACACAGAGCTCTGCACCAGGGGTTTGAACAGCAGCACCACCGGGAATCCTGTGCCAGGAGGGGAGCACCAGGGCTCTGCAAACCCGCAGCAAAGCTGCCTTGGGAGAGCTGCCCCCGGCGGGGAGACAGCCTTTCTTTAATTTGTACACAGATCTTGACTTCAGAGGTTTGACGAGACAGAGCAGGGTCCCCGTTGCCCAGAAAGGTAAACAGAAGGAAACGCTGTTCAGGCAATGCCTCAGCTTCAGATTAAAACTCATCAAGGAAGCTCAGACAAAGAGAAAAATCTGAGATAAGACACGGATTTTGTCTTCTTTTTTTTTTTTTTTTTTTTTTTTTTTTTTTTTTTTTTTTTTCTTCTCTAAGAAAGGATCAAATTCCTCCCTGGTGTAATCAATACAGAGCATGAAGTCAGATCAGAGAGAGGAGATGTGAAGTTGGGAGAAGTGGAACATTTAGGACAGAAAAACAGATTAAACACAGACCTGAAACCCTGGAAATCGTAATAAATCACAGAGGACAACTCTGTTTGTCATCTCATGTTTCTGTCACACAAACAATAGGTCTAGATAATGTTTATGAGGCAGCTTCATCCCACACAGGTGAAAAACCTATCCACAAGTGAAAAGGACAATTTCAACATTTCTTCCAGATCTTAGGAAATAAAAGTTCCTAAAACTTCAATCTGCACAATTTAATGATTTTTACCACTGTTACAGGTTAATTTCACTGCAAAGAGATTTCTTCTTGGATCCTGCCAGGCAGATAAGGCCTTGCTGTTTCATTTTGAAGAGTGCTGCACTTTCAAGAGAAGGCAGTTCTGTAATTTAATTATTCTGGCTATTTTAGCCCCTCTGCCTTAATGCTCCCACAGTAACAGACAAGCCCTTACCTGCAGGAGGTCAGGCCAATGACAGATGCACTGAGGTGTCGCACACCAAGCATCTCCTGGGAAGGTCTCAACCTCAAGAGAGCCACTTTGAACCCAAATCCAAAAACCTCTGGCCATCAGCCCTTGAATTAGTGAAACACAGGTGGCCAGGCAGGGATACAGATGTTCCTCAGGAGCCATCCTGCCAAACTGCACCATCATTAAAAGAGCAGGAGGAAACATTTGCACCGCAGAAAGAGGAAACGGGAGAAACTCCAACCGAGGTGCGCTCTGCTGACAAAACAATCATGGAAATACAGCAGCAGGATGGATGTTCACAGGTGACTGTGGATCAAAACCATTGGCAAGGCAGAGCTGACACAGCAGGGATAGACAAAAGGCACCACAGGTCCAGGTGGGGTGGGCACCCCTGATCTGAGTCCTGTGGTGAGCAGCAGCCCCTGGCTGCAGCAAGTCCAACGTGGGCTGGGAGGTGCTGACACCAAAGAACAGCACAGTGGAGAGCAGGAAGAGGAGCCTGGGTTGCTTTCACCCTCTGGATATACCCAGCTGGGAGGGTGAAAACTGGGACCCCTCTCTGCCTGGATGGGATCACCCCAGGGATAAGGAATGGGTGCCATGCCCTGTCCCCAAGGAATGGAACCCAAGGGGTGAGGGGCCTTGCTCTGCCTGGGGGTGTAGCCCTGGTTGGTGCCTGAGGTGTTTTGGTTTCTCTGAAACTCTTTTCCCAGAGAGTTTTCTGTCAACAAGAGACACGTTTTCCTGACTGTGACCTTTGTTTACATTCCTTTCCCTAGGAGGGACTTCTTCTTGATGTCCCTCTGCTCTGACCAATGTGATTGAAGAAATTTGTTTCCACCCCTTGGGTTGTTCTTTGTAAAATAGTATAAAGGGACGAAATTCTTGGGTAATAAACGGAGTCATTGTCAGCCTGCTGTGTCAGAGTCTGTGTCCTTGTGGTCTTTAACAGCATCATGGGGGACTGTGCTGCTTTAATCCAGATTCCTGTCTGTGCTGGTCCTGCTACACCCCGTGGACACTTCAGGAGGCTCCCAAACCTCAGCTGTCCAGAAGCCCCTGGTGCAGGGCTGGCCTGGCAGGATGCTCAGCAGCCACCACCCCCTCAGCAGGGTTGAGCTGTTCAGGGACTCCAGAGCTGCTGTAGAAGCTTCAAGGAAATACCAGGAGTTACCTTGCCAGCCATGCTGCACCCAGGAGGGAGAACACTGATCGATCCCAGCCTGGCTGCTTAACATGGTACAAATTGCTTTTTAATTGCACTTGGAGAAAACTGGCTTATCTGCGATGTTTACAACTCATCTTTTTAGAAAACTGAGCAGCCTATTCTCTTCTGCTCTTCCTTGGGGCAAAATCTTTCCCTCCTGGCATGCCCTGGAAAAGCCCAGCAGTTTTCTGGAATGCTTCCCAACCACTCAATAGAGAGATTTTGTCCAGCACTGCTCCAGATGCCCTCTGGGTTCCTCACCTTTACCCCAAATCTACCTCAGGCACAGCTCTGGCCCTGTGGAACAGCCAGTGAGTGCCTGGCTGAGCTGGAAGAAGCTCCTGCCTTGCTTTGCAAGCAGCTGTGGAAAGGTCCCACATGCCTCCTCCTCGAGCAGTAAGCTGCTCCCTGATAGCCCTACATTGCCAAAGCAGATTTAAAGCATTCTCAAGGCTGTAAGGAAGGAAAAGCCTGGAAATGTCCCCTCCTGCCCCTTCCCTGGTGCTCCCAGCATGGCTGTGTTTCAGTTGCAGCACAAGGGGCCCAAATGTCATCCATCAGGAAACCAGAGAGAGGAGGTACAGCTGTCCAGGGAGCACCACTGACCCTCAAACCTCCCCACCACTGCATTCTCCCTCATGGTCACTGTGCTGGACATCACACTGGCCCTGTAAGGACTGCAAGGACACACAGGGGAGCTTTGGGCATCTGTCATTCACAAAGAATCACCTGTGCTCCCTTCCTCTGCATCCCACTCCTGGAGCATCTCTTCTTTTTGGACACAGAACATCTCTACCCTTGGTCAGCCAGTTCCACCTCCTTCTCCTGGCCACATCTCTCTCCTGCAAGCTCCAGGTAAGCTCCTGGAGGCTCTGCAGGGAGCCCCAGCAAGGAGAACCTGAGGGCTACAGGCAGACCCTTCCCTCTGCAGCCCTTCCAGGCTGGGCAGAGGATCTGTGTGACCTCATGGCTCCAGAGCAGGAGCAGAGGCTGTGCTGCCCACAGAAGCTCTCTGGGGACATTTTCTGATCCTGCAAGGTTGGCCATGACAACAGATGTCTCCATTCCCTCGGGGTCCATCGCTGCTCCTCCTCTGACTCAATCACCAATCTGCCCCGTGCTCTCCCAGGGGAAACACAGGTTTTTTTCTGCTGACAGCTCCTCCTCTCCTCCCCCACTCTGAGCCCTAGAAGGTGTTCTGTTTATGCAGCTACCCCTTCCCTGAGCCCAGACTGTCTTTCAGTGGTCATGATGCCAAAGAAAAGACCCAACTCTGTTCCTAAAAGGAATCCAGCCCTGGCTCAGCTGGCAGCGACAGGGAGAAACCTCCTGCCAGGCACTGTGACACAAATGGTGGTGTCCCCAGTGCTACAGGGTGCCACTGAAGAAGAAGGGGTCTGACAGCCACCTTCCCCTGCCTTTCCTCTTCCAAGTCAGCCTGGACTGAGCTGACAAATCTCCCCCTTGCCTCAGGACAGCACAGACTCCTGGCTGTGCTGGATGTCTCCTGTCTGGGGCAGGAGCAGCAGCCAGGCCCCTCACCTGGGGCTGGCTCTGCAGCAGCAGGCACTCCTGAGCAGCCTCAGCACGGGCTCGCCTCAGCTCGTGCCTGCAGCATCCTGGTGGGAAGAGGAGCTCTGGCATGGCAGCTATTAGAGTGGGTGGCAGCAGATGGTGCAAGCAGAGGGGATAAGAAAATAAATACAAAGAGGCTATCTTGAGGGGAGAAGTCACCACATTAACACTCTGTTGCTTACACAGTGTCTTCTCCCCAAGTCTAAACAAACACTGCTCGGTTCCTGGCGTGCAGGGAGCCGAAGGAGGGGACAGGGCTGAGCACACACAGCACTGCAGAGCCCTGAGAGGTGCTGCAGCCCCAAACCCTGCTCAGCCCTCCGTGTCCCAAATGTCTGCAGGGGCATCTCAGCCAGAAGAGGAAAACCAGCCAGGCAAGGAGCCTGCATGTCCTGCTCCACACAGCTTACACACAGTTTGGGGAACTCCATCCTGCCACCAGCCTGGGTGTGGACACGAGATCACCACATCTGCCCCTTCCATGGGCTGCAGGGTGTGGAGGCTCTGGCCTGACACCTTCAGAAAAGCAATGGAATGTAACCACGGTTTGTGCCTGCCAGGTTTTGGTTTCTGGAAATTCTGTTCCCAGGACAGAACTGCTAAGCAAGGCCATGCTAGTTGTAAGCTAAGATGTTTTTCCACAGGCTTTCCCATGGGAGGGACTTCATGTGATGGCCTCTACAAGTGACCAATGGTTCCAGGAGTCCCCACCTCTAAGGTGGGTGCTTTGTGGAAAGGTATAAAATAGGTTTGGACAATAAACCGTGGGCTCCCTCCTGGGAAGTCCAGCAGCCTTCTGAAAGGAGCAGTCTCCTCCTTTGTGTCCAACAGCGACAATGGAAGAAATTCCCAAGGGGAATGGGGAGACTACAGGGACTGCCCAGAGCTGTCTTACAGGAAAACCAATGTTCCTTGTCCATTGCCCAGCCCCAGTGCAGCACAGCTGCTCACCTGGAGCAAGGCAATGGCTTTCCCAGCCCTCACACAGCCTTGGACAGCAGCAGCCCATCTCTTGCTGACTGCCACCCCAGGCTCTTCCATTAACCCCAAACTCTGGAGTCTGCAGCAGGACCATTTCTGCCCCTCTGGCCACCAGCAGCAGTGGGAGAGGTCTTTCCCTCTAATTCTCCTCCTGAGAGGCTTCAGCCTTGAGAGAAACAACTAAAAGTGGGGAGAGCCAGCCTCACCAGGCTGCTCCATACACAGAGGACAACTCACTGCCAGTCAAGGGCCCCCAAAACCTGCAGCCCTCACCATGCCCTCCCATCTGGGTCTGCCAGAGTTCCCCTCAGCAGGGGAACACAGAGGTGAGAGCAGCCTTTAAACACTCACGGGCTGGCTCAGGCAAGGGCAATTTATTATGTTAAACAC
Source organism: Phylloscopus trochilus trochilus (assembly GCA_016584745.2). Lineage (NCBI taxonomy): Eukaryota > Metazoa > Chordata > Aves > Passeriformes > Phylloscopidae > Phylloscopus > Phylloscopus trochilus. The sequence goes on from WQNJ02000046.1 coordinate 6,283,840, forward strand.
GTTATTAAAGGATCTAAAAGCAACAGAGCAAAGATGTTCCAAGCAAGGTTTGAACTTCCCCAGCAAGGGGCTCCTGGGACTCCTCTTGTTAATCCTTAGCAGGGGCTTGTCTGCAGCTGAGCCTGCAGTGAGCAGAAATGCCCCCTCAGCCCCCGTGCCGAGCTCGTTCCAGTTAAATCAATACAGCCATCGGGGAGACTGGAGGAAGCAAAGCTATTAGTGGGACCACAGTTAATTCTGGGGGAAAGAAACAAGCAACAAAAGCAATAAAACTGACTGATTGCTCATGCAGACGCTGTAACCCTCTCCTGCCCGGGCCCAGCAGGGGTGAGGATGCTCGCTGGAAAAGCTCTTCCTTCCCCAGGTGGTGTGGGGAAGCTGCAAGGGCAGCTGCAGGGCAGAGGGCTGTGCCACAGGGCTTGGGAGGAGGCAAGGCTGCTCTGGGGAAGGAAAGGGACATTCCAGGAGATCCCATCAGCATCTGAGAGCTCAGGAAAGCAGCTCTTGGCAGCAGGACCTTCAGAAAATGGGACAGCACTCGGTGGCTCCAGCTCTGGGTGGAAATCAGGGTCCAGCAGCAGAGCTTTGCTGAGCAGGAGAGCTCAGAGCAGGGCAGGGACAGCCCCTTGGCAGTCCCAGGGACACACAGCTGTCAGCACCTGAGAGGGGCCACCTCTGCCACAGCAACAAGGCCCCAGGAATCCTGCCAGGCCCACACCTCTCTAATCTCACATCTGTCTTCCCCACACACCTCCCCACTCCTTCTGCCCCCTGAGATCATGCTGACTGGAGCTGTAGGCATGAGGTGGGAAGGTTTTTCTTTCTGCAGCACCTCAGAGAAGTGTAGGAGCTTGCAGAGGAGCTCTGCAGCAGCAGCAGTGGTGGCAGCAGTGTGGGATGCAGCTCAGGAGGCAGCAGGGCCTGGGTGAGTGCCCGGTGCCCAGAGCAGCACGGGGGGAGAGCTTGCCAGGTGACAGCTGCATAGGAAATAACTGAGGAGATGTGGAGATAGAGGCTCTGTAGCAAAGCAGGCTGACTAAAAAGCAACACCAACATGAGCTGGAGGCTCTGCAAACTGGTGGTATGGAGCCAGAGAATTGTTCAGGCTGGAAAAGGCCATGGAGTCCAGCTGTGCACCCAGCACCACCACCATGTTCAGCACTAAGCCCTGTCCTCAAGGGGCACACCAGCACTTTCAAGGATGGTGGCTCTACCATTCCCCAGAGAGCCTTTTCCAGTGCTTTACAACCCTTTCTGTGGGAAGTTTTTTTCTTTACATCTAATCTAAACCTCCCCTGGTGCAACTTGAGGCCATTTCCTCTTGTCCTGTCATTTGCTACCTTGGAGAACAGACTGACCCACAGCTGGCTACAACTTTCTTTCAGGGAGCTGTAGAAAGTGAGAATGTCCCCCTTTTCTCCAGGCTGAGCTCCCCCAGCTGCTCCTCATCAGATTTGTGCTCCAGACCTTTCCTCTGGACATGCTCCAGCCCCTCAGTGCCTTCCTTGCTGAATGTATCAGAATTTCTGAAAGCGTGATGCCTCTAAAATCACAGAACAGGTTCATCCACAGCTGCCCTCTCCACAGGCCTGTCCTTGCACTGTCACAGGCCACCACAGTACCCTGAAACCTGCACCTCCCAGCCCACCAGGTACCCAACAGCCAAACAGACCCAAAGTGGGGAAGGAGCCACAAACTGAGGCTGCCACCGAGCAGCCTCCCCTCCTGACAGCAGCAGAGTGATTGGAAAGTCATCAGTGCTGCCTTGTCCTTGCCAGAGCCACAGAGCTGCAGGAATGTCTTGGGTTATGGAACCAAAAATGTGTGTTCTATTTCATCTGTTAAAAGCAGCTGGGGAGATGTTTACCTTTATCTCTTGTAACTCTGGGAGGAGGAAGGCGGGTGCTTTCTGATAATGGGCCAGCTGTTAAACCAGGTGGGGCAGTGTTTGTTATCTCTGTCACCACCCATCGTCCCTCCAGGGGATATCTTCTGCTAATGGGACATTAAGGCTCACCAAGGGCATGACACATTCCATTGTGAGATGCTCCACCCAGGGGGAGGAGCCAACCATTCCTACCTGGATAAAAACTGAGACACAGGAACACAAAGATATCTGGCTCCACGGAATTCCTGGAGCAAGACTGGACCCCTCTCACCATCTCTGGACCCTTCTCACCATCACTGGACCCTGGTTCTACAGGATCATCTCTACTCCACCAGAACCACATCTGCCACTCCAGGAGGACTCACTTTGGGACTGCTTCCAACACCCTGACCAACAGGGTGTCAGGTTGTAGCTCTGACTCTGTCAGGGTTCTCCAAAACTGTTGTTTGTTTGTTTGCTGGTTTGGTTGGGTGGTTTTGTTTTCTACTACATTTGTATTGTTAATATTCCCAGTAAAGAACTGTTGTTCCTATTCCCAAGTCTTTGCCTGAAAACCCTTGATTGCAAAAATTACAATTTGGCAGGGGTGAGGGGTTTACATTCTCCATTCCAAGGGAAACTCCAGTTTTCCCTGGCAGATACCTGTCTTTCCAAACCAAGACAAGGAAGCACCTCACTGACCTCCGAGCCCAGGCCTCAGGCGGTTGTCGTATCCGTCCAGGAGCCTGTCCAGGATGCGGGTGAAGATGGTGATGTTGTCCTTGCTGTCATCCACCACGTCTGAGACGTGCTTCTGAGAGAGCCTGCCACGCAGGGAGGGGGGAAAACCAGGGGAGAGACACGTTAGAAGGGAGCCCTGCAGCCTGCATGCCCCGAGCAGCTCCAGGGAGGGAGGGGAGGTTGGTTCCTGCCCCAGCCTGGAGTGCAGGATGGGGACTCAGCTTTTGATAAAATCATGTGTTGGCTGGACTCAGCTTTTGATAAAATCATGTGTTGGCTGGACTCAGCTTTTGATAAAATCATGTGTTGGCTGGACTCAGCTTTTGATAAAATCATATGTTGGCTGGACTCAGCTTTTGATAAAATCATGTGTTGGCTGGACTCAGCTTTTGATAAAATCATATGTTGGCTGGACCCAGCTTTTGATAAAGTCATGCACTTGCAGGACCCAGCTTTTGATAAAGTCATGTGTTTGCAGGATTCAGCACAGGGCATTTCTGATCACCTCCCCTCTGTCCTCACAGATCTCCCCACTGTCCCCTCCTTATCTTTCCCTGCTCAGAGCCACCAGCACTACAGTGGAGCAGTTTAAGAGCCCTATTTTTACAGAGTGCTGCCCCAGCATCCCTTGCCTGCCTCTAAAAACAAGCATTTTCTGAGCAGAGGCTGTGGGGAGCTCAATTATTCAAGTGCCACTACCATGTCATGTGTTTGCAGGGCATCATATCAAAGTCATGTGTCTGCAGGACTCAGCACAGGGCATTTCTGATCACCTCCCCTCTGTCCTCACAGGTCTCCCCAGTGTCCCCTCCCCACCTTTCCCTGCTCAGAGCCAGCAGCACCAATGGGAGTGGTTCAGGAGCCCCATTTTCACAGGGAGCTGCCCCAGCATCCCTTGCCTGCCCCTAAAACTGGGCATTTTCTGAGCAGAGGCTGTGGGGATGCTCAGTTATTCAAGTGCCACTATCTCCTTACAGGCAGCAGGGAAGAAGTGACACCAGTTATTTGCCAGATTGAGCCATTTCAAAGATCTCTGCCCCAGGGAAGAGGGGAGACAGAAAAGCAGAATTCAGTAGACAGGCTTAAACCCTCATCATTAAAACACTTAGTGAACCACCCCTGCAGTTTGCTGAACTTTCCCTGTTTATAAAAACAATTGAATCTCCACATTCCCATCTCTGCTCAACACAAGAAGCCTGGAAGCCCCCAAACAAGACGATTTCCCCAGAACAGATTCTGCCCCAGGTGGAATAAAACAAGGAGTAAATTCCTCTAAAAAAAAAAAGCACATCTCGCTGAACAAAACCTTCAGTGCAGCTCTGCAAACACAAGGGGCTCAAGTAATACATTTGCATTTTGTGTCTCCCTTTCAATCAACAAGGAAAGGAGATTGCCAGTCCTTCTGGAACCACCTGCCTCTAAAAGAGATTTCAGATGACAACAGAGCAGCAGTGCTGGGGCTTCAAGCACAGCTTTCCCCAGCAGAAATAGCTGTTAGGACCGAAACAAATGGAAAGGCAGAAGATTAAGTAACAGAAAACAAAAAGGAAAAAAAATCTATAGAGATGAAGAGTTTTCAAGGAAGATGGAAGAGAAAATAAGAGAGAGACAAATGAGGCAAAAAAAATTTAAAAAAGAAGATTAAGAAGCACAAAGAGGCAGTGAGATGGCTGAGGAAGCCCAGCCAGGCAGGGGACAAAAGGCTGCTGAAGCAGAGGGATGCTCAGCAGCAGCTACAGGAGCCCCTCAGGGACAGGGAAGCCCTGACTGGCAAATTGGCACTAAATGGAGAGGTGAAAAACTGGGGAGCACTGGCCAGAGGAGGGCCACGAATGCCTCAGTCCAGAGGACATGCAATTCATGGTTACAGCTACCAAGGACAGCACCTATGACCATCAGAAGTGTCATCCTGGGGGAAGGAAAGCCCCTAAATTGTCACTTTCTAGCACTTCTGCCCCTTTCCTTCCCGCCCCAGCCTAATGTCCTTTGAGGTGTGGCAGCCACTGGTTTCAGCATGCATCATGGAGAAATTGAGGGGGGAAAAAACCCAACAAACCAATAAAAAACTACAGAAAAGGGAATATTATTTGAGGAGCTCAAAGCTTAATCCTGCTGCATCCCATCTGGTCAGACTGGTTACCCCTGACACTGCCAGTGCACCTGTAAATACACTGGGAAGGGTCAGTAAGGTGACAGGTACCAGAGCTGGCCTGGAGCTCTCCATCAAAGTGTTCACCCAACAGAAAACCCAGATTCTGTAAGGTAAAAGGAGAGCAAGGAGCATTTCCTAGCAAAAGAGGAAAAATTGAGAGCAGGGCATGGGTGCTTTTAGAGTCAGGCTGAATCAATACTATTTAGAATGCTGCAGTTAATAGAAATATTCCATTTTGGGCAATTCTGACATTAATTTTCATTGGCTTCATTGACCAAACACTCTGGGAAATTGCATTTCAAGTGCCTGAGGTCCACTTCTCCAGGGGCACATCCCACCTCTCACAGGACCACTTGGCCTCTGTTTTTTAGCAAAGCAACACCTGGAGGAGTGGTCAAGCCAGGAAGCTGAGCCTCCAGAAACACAAGGAGGGTAACACAGGGCTGGAATTCCAGCTCCCACAAGGTGAGGCATGGCTGGGGTAACACCTGAGCCAGCCCTAATGCAACCTGCCAGATTCAAACCCTGACATTACAAACTGCATCACAGCCTCCAAGATTTCCAGCTGAATGCAAATGCTGGTTTTGGCTTTTTATCTGGACTGGAACTCCCTGCAGGTAAGAAGAGTTTGTGAGAAATTTAACAAATGCCTGCAGTAATTAGTGGGGTTTCAATTGTACCAGCTTTCAATAGATGTCATGGTTAAAAGCAATCTGTCCCAGTCTCTGCTGATGAGTATATAACCATCTATAACTTATGAATAGCTAGCATGCTCATGAAAAAGCTCATTCATTAATGTTTTATAAGCTATCTTTAAAAATTACCCATAATGTAAAGAGCGAGAGGAGGGATTTTTGTGAAGGAACTCCTGGCGGAGGCTCAGCGGTGATGGGGAAAAATGAGTTTACAAATTTCAAAGCTGTTTTACTTAGCCTGACATTTGAGGGTTTGACTTCCATGTGAGCAGTGTGGGATTCACTCGGGAGCTGCTGGGGGAAGGAAGAGCAGCGTAGGCAGGACAAGGGAAGGTGGAAGCAGGGGAGAGCCAGCAGCACCTGGTTTGGGCTAATAATTCCCTTCCCAGGAAAGCTCTGGGCTGCCTCACCTCACCTTAACATAAAGCTAAAGCTGCCCTTTAGCAAGGCATAAAGGAGCTGCAAGGAGATGTGCGGGATCAAGGTTTTGAAATAATTAAAATCCTTTAGGCAGGAAGGACGGAGGTTTACAGCAAATTTAATTAGGGTAGGCTTGAGGAAAAGTCATTACCTTGCCACCTGTGCACAGGCTCCCTGGGGAGCTGGGCCACATCAGCACAGGGGTGCCCTCACACACAGTTTAGGAAGCAAATCCTCCTGGGGACCAATCTTGTGAGCAATCCCTGCGTGGTGGGTGGCGAGGGAGCAGCGGCTCCGGTGAGTCCGTGATGGGGAGGGAGAGGCAGCAGTGAGGAGGGCAGAGCTGCATGGGGACAACCCCCAGACCACTGTGGGGAGGGGCTGAGAGCCCAGTGCCCAGGCTTGAGTGTGCCTGTGCAGGAGGGCAGGGTCAAGCCAAGCTGCAAAGTCAAACCCAAGCAGAACGTGCAGGACGGGGCGGGAGGGGCAGCACCCACATCTTCTCATGCATGAAGATCCTTAATCCCTCCTGGACTTCTAACTCAGCAGACAGCATTTCAGTGTCCATACCTGGCACTCTAAAGGCTTTTCTGAATGTTTTATAGAATTCATGTATTATTTGCATTTCTCTCCCTCTGTGCAGAGCTCCTCCCTCCCCACAGCTGGAAGCATCTCTGCCTTCCTTCCTCGAAGGGCTCCCCGAGCTCACCCAGCAAAGGCTCTGGCAGGATGCAGTCATGGACTAACAAGCTTTCAGCTCCTCCAGACAGCTCCCAGAGGCTGGGAAGGTGAGGCTGGCAGCAGCACTCTCCTTGCCAGGACAGCCAGAGCCTGCACACTGAGGCACAGGAGAGCAGCAAGCCCAGCCAGGGCTGGCAGAGAACCCCGGTGCTGCAGCGGGTCAGGTGTGCTGCCCGTGGGTCACTACACCATTAACAGCCAAACAGAGGAGGCAGATTGATTTTCTGTTCTTTAAAATAGCATTAAAATATCAGATGGGGTGGGGGGATTCTCTCTCCCGGGTTAAAACTCAGGCAAGCAGAGTCCTTGCCCAGAATGAATTGTGCAGAGGCCAAATCTGAAAATAGGTTCTGTTGCAAAAAACGCTGACAACTGATCTCAGTGACAGCACCTCAAATAATGCCAGTGTCAGCCACGCCAGGGACTGAACAGCCCTGGGTGAAAGGCACGGGGATGGGGACAAGGGGAGGGTCAAACACAGCAGAGACACTTCAGTGCTTTGCCCTGGGCTGCTTTTACTGACCCTGGGATATTTCAGCTCAGTAAGAGGACTGCAGCCTTGGCCCACAGCTCAGCACTCACCACCTTACCCAGCATCAGCAGGGAGAGCCAGGACCAGGACCAGGATTCCAAGGCTGAGGAGGGAGAGGGGCCCCATGCCCGGGAGCCTCGGTGCCATGGTGTCAGTGTGCAGCCACTGCAAAACGAGCCTCCAACACCTGCCAGGGAGGGACAGAGGGGAATGAGAGGAGAGAAAACGGGTTTTAGTTACTAGGGAGGAGCAAACAGTAGCATTTTTCATGTTGGGCAACGGTCAGTATTTCTGGGGTCCTGTATTTGAAGTCTCAGGAAACCCTCAGGAGCCAAAGGAAGAGACATCTCAGGAAACCCTGTGACTGAGGTAGCAGAGGTGCCAGGTGAGCTGGGGGCAGGCTGTGACCGAGGCTGCAGGAAGGGATGGCTGGAAGAAAAGCCAGTGTGTGGTTACTTTGGCTGCTGAAGCAGCTGGAGCACTGCTGGCCCTGAGGAAGCTGCATCAGGGGTCGGAGCCAAGCAGGTACACACATTAAAACCCTCACCCCCACCCTCACAGCAGATCCTGCAGCTCCCCAGCTGCTTCAGCAGCAAGTGCACAGCTCACTTGCCAAAGTAACCACACACTGGCTCTTCTTCCACCCATCCCTTCCTGCAGCCTCGGTCACAGCCTGTCCCCAGCTCACCTGGCACCTCTGCTGCCTCGGTGACATCCACACAGCAGAGCCACTTGTGAAGTCTCAAGACCCATTTTTTTTTTTTTTTTCTCCCCAACATCTTTTTCTAGACAGTTAAACTCCCATTTAATTCTGGTAATGACACTGCCAGGAATTATTATTAAGTTTGACCACCGAGGCCCAAGGTGGTGGGAGCGCTCGCCGATACCACACTTAGCGTGCTCAGAGTTTTCATTAATGCTCAGTTTTACTTTTATTGTGATGTTATTGCACATTTAACTGCCTTCCCCTTTTATGGATCTCATTATGTTGATGCACCTTGGAGCAGCACTGCCAGGCAACAGCCTGGATAAATCCAGCTTCGTCGTGACATCTCCCCCTCGCAACGCTCTCCCTGTCCCCACACACAGGGGATTTCAGCACCAGGCACAGCCAGCCCCACTCTGAGCCCTCAGAGCCAGCAGGGAAGGCTCCAGTCGAGATCAGAGCAGGCAGAAAGCAGGGCAAGATGCTGGTGCCAGCCAAATGTGACCTCTGGATTTCTGCACTCAACGCTGCAGAGCCTCAGGCAGCTCCCTCCTCCAGCACTGAGGGAGGTGCTGGCTGCAAGGCCAGACCCCAGCACCCGGCTGGCAATTCTCAGCCAGCTGAGGCTGCCCCAGGATGAAGGGGGCAGGGGAACTCTCTGAGTGCTGCCAAGGAGCAGGGGCTTCTCCGCAGGGATGTGGGAGAGGAGAGCTCCCAGCAGAAATCTCATGCAGAGGGGCTCAGCCAAGCAGGATGGAGGCACCTGGAGATCACAGATGTCCTCAGTGTGCACCTGGCTGCCCCTGCAAGAGAAGAGGCACAGGGCCAGGCTGTGTGTTTTATCACATCTCTGCATTTAGCTGGTCTCCCCCACAGCAGTGTGGCACTCCAGTCTCCCTGGAGCCTGATCCTTGTTTTGTAGCTCTGGGAGCACAGGAGCTGCCAGGCAGGCAGAAGGTAAGAGCCAGACACCACCAAGTCCTTACCACCCACCTTTTGTTCTGGCAAGATCCTCACTAACAGCAGGCACAGAGGGGGGAGAAAAAAAAAATACAAAAACCAACCCAGCACTTGGCCCTGGTTACCTTTACCTTCCTCCCCACCAGTCACTTAAAATCCTTGCAGAAATTAATGCAGGGATTAATTTCAGCACAGTGTGCTCAGGCTGCATTAATCAGGATTCCACCTGAACGCCCCCCAGGAAAGCTCATCCTGACACCAAAGGAGGTGCAGGAGCCTCTGGCATGGACACACCCGCGGCTGTGGGGAGAAAAGCTCTGATTTGGGATGGCTCCCCTGCCTCTCCCCACCTTCCAGCTGAGAAGGGACACACACACAGTCTCGGGAAATTCAAGTATTTGCCGATGGAGCACAAATTAGCTGGCTGAACATCTGTTCTGTGGGAAATTCCAGCATTTCGGGGAGACTCGTTCCAAATCGCGGCAAGGACAGATAAAATGTTGATTTTTTTTTTTTTTTTTTTCTTACAAGGCAAATTCAGAACTTCTTCAATGAGCAGCTTCTCAACAGATTTCCTTTCAACTTTTCCCTTTCATTTCAACTTCCATATTATACAATAGTATTTCATTGATTTTTTTTTCTTAAGGCAATTTCAAAAACAAACAAAAAAAGTATTAAAAAAAATAAAAGAATCATTGCTGTCTATCCCCTCCCCTCCCCAAAACACCACTGAAAATTTTCACTGAAATCAACATTTTCCCATTCAGCTGCTGATTCCAAAAAATGCTTTGTTTGGGCAGAATTTGCACAGCCAGCAGCCTTTGACCAGGGATCCCCACACAAATGAGGACACTTTGGGTTTGCAGCCTCCTGGCTCTGCAGGAACTGTTGTGGCTGCTGTGGAACGTTTGGGACCATCTTTATCAGATTTGGTGGAACCATGGGTGGGGCAGATGATGCACCAGCAGTGGAAAATGAAGCTAAAAAAAAAAAATCAGTGCCAGAAAATGGGAAAATGGAGGAAGGAGGTAATTCAGAGGGTCAGGAGCAGTGACAAAATCCAGAACACCTTCCCTGTGGGTGTGTCCTGTCTGTGCCAAGAAGCTCTTAACTGCATTTTCACCAAACCTTGTTCATCGAGTTTTCCTTCAACATTACACAGAGATGAAGGGCAATTTTCTACTTTGGCTAGCTCTGATGAGGAAGATGTTAGCCAAGGACAACAGGGGGTGCTTGAATTAAGTCAAACTTGTGCTTAAGTCTCATTTTAAGCATCAGAACCAGCTCAACATACCTGCACTGGGAGCAAAGTCTGTTTTCACTACTTGCCAAAGTAGACATTTTGCCAGTTTGTTCACACTGAGAGTGTCCCCAAAATGGGGGTTTGCTATGGGTTTATGGGCTTGGGAAGGACAACACAGCACAGAAAACAGCTTGGCACTGCTCCCTACCACTTTCCTTTGGCTCCTGCATTGTATTTTTCTTGGGAAGCTGGATAGAAGAGGCTGCAGGGCGTTTTCCTCATTCTTTGGCTACTGAATTCACCCTTGGAGATGGATTGAGCAGCAGACCCAGTCCTGCTCCTCAGCCTGCTGCCCAGCAGGAAACATTTTGGAAATACAAGGGGGCTTTTGCAGAGGAGGAGACTTTCCTATTCAGACAGTTTAGGGGATCACCCAAAGCTCCCCACAGCCAAGTCCTGGTGTGGTTCCCGTGGCACAGCAGCCCTCAGCACCACTTCTCCCCTTCCCTGGGGCTCTTGCAAGCCCAGGCACACACACAAGAACCCAACTGGTGCTTGTTATAAATGCACATTTTGGAGTTGGCTTTTCGCAAATGTTGAAATGAGTGTTATACCTATAATGTAAAAAGGTTGTACTGTGTTTTATTTGTGGAATTTAAAAATGTAATGAGGGTGTATTTCCTAATTGTAACGAAGTAGAGATGGGGTTTGTGGGTTTTTTGTAACCTCTAACTAGATAGAAGACAGAAGGGACATCTGGAATTCCTGAACTAAAGATTTCTGATAAGAAACAATTGAGCCTTTGTGGGTTTGATTCTTCAGAAGACAGATTTACATCATCCCCCAAACTGCGTGGAGTCTTACAGATAAACTGTATACTTAAGGGGGGGTCTTGAAACCATAATGAATATTTGAATCATGCATTAGCTTATTTAAATATGTAACACCAAGACTTTTAAATACCAAGTAATTTGGAATGGGCTGTGTGTTGCTTTGCACCCTCAGCTGAGAAGCTACCTTCATTTGTCTCCTTATTGTCTATTTTTCTATTTTATTTTAATTAAACTTATAGATTAATATAAAAAGGCGAAACGTCATTTTTCACATGCTTTAGAAGCCCAACAGCTACTGGCCACACAACCTCCCTAAAATATATATATATAAATAAATCAGTTTGTAAAATATCTCTCAAGGTTTCAACAGCCCAGGAGCTGAGCCCTTCAGAATCCAGCACACAAGAGTAGCTCTTGGAGAGGACGCTGATGGCAGAGCAGGGGAAGGGGTCCCTCGGTGCCCAGGGAAGGGATGGGAACACCCACGAGAATGCTTCAGGAAAAGCAGCACTGGAGCTCCTCCAGCCCGCGCTGGGGCTGTCCCCGTGCAAGGCTATTCAGCTGTCACTTCCCACTCAGGAAAGCTCTGAATCAGCCAACGCCTTGATCTGAATACCTACAGGGATCCCTGATCCTCAGGAAGGGGAGGGAGGATGCAGGCAACGTGCATTTAACTGCACGTAACCAAGCGAGGGTTTAGGAATGTTAATTGGCTGTTAACAGCCTCAAAGAAGAAGAAAAAAAACCCAAAATCTCTTACTAGGACTCGCTGAAGGGAAAACTGCACAGTGTCCATGAAGAAAAAAGTGCAGAATGCCAACATGTCCGAGCTCAGAAAAGAGTGGCACGACTTTTTAGACTGAGCCCCTCTTCCAAATAAGTTAAAGAACATCTCCCCGGAGCTCCTGGTTCTCCTCTGTGTCTGTGCAAGATGGAGTCTGGAGGGATGGTGTGTGTTCAGAGCAGCCCTGCACTTCTTCCTTCCTCCATCTGTCCATTGCTCACTCCTTAATGGCACAGTTAGCAAATGCACTCAGCACTAATTGTGCAGTTGCTGGTAACCTCCACAGCTGAATCCAATGCAGATTTTCTGAGGAGCCCTGCTGACACTCTGCAGCTGGAATCCGGCGATACTTGAAGTTCACAGCACATGGAATTTGGCAGGTGTGTTTATAACCACACACCTAAGGGCTTCACAAACATCCCCACTCCTCTCCAAGACAATCTGTCCAATCTCCAGAGCATCACAGCACAACGACACTCCAGGGAAATAACAGCCTTCCTGTTGGACGTGCTGTGAACAAGGAATTGGAAAACCAACCTTCCTTCCTTCCTTCCTTCCTTCCTCTCATAGCAGTGATGTGCTCCAGCCCCTGCTCCCACTGAAATGGGTTTGGGAACCAAAAAAAAAAACAAAGCTGGAACCTTCCAAATCAGCAAGGTACCCTAGTAGCTATGCCAATATTGGGTATTTCCTGACTTGGCACACTGAGCCTGATCTTCCCAGAAATCCTTCTTCTAGAAACCATTAAATATTCTGAAGTGCCTTCCTAGGAAAGAGTGATTAGCACAGGCTTACTGTGGCAAGGGAGAGACACAGGACTCTGGAGGTGGAGACTGAAAGGTAAAGCTTGCAAAGGAACCTGAGAGAATGGCCAGAGAGGGGGATACTGCAAGCACCAGGAAAGGAATGAAGGCAGAAGAGGCCCATAAAGCCACCTGGGCACATTTGTGAGAGTCACCTGAGTGGTGTCTCACCTGAATTACTGCCTCCTGGGAAGATGCACAGGTGGGGGAACCACCTGATTCACTCAGCAATAGTCTCACCATGCAGACAGCATTCAGAAACCAGCCCAGAGACACATTTGCCCCAGCACTGCACCCAGAGAGAGGCTGTGCACCTGTGGTGTGATGGTGTCATCCCCACCTGCCCTGCATGGACACCAAGGGGATCAGCTGGACACCCCCACCAGCTGGAGGGGGGCAGAGCACTGACAGCCCACACTCAGTGAGGAGCTGATGCTGGGAGCCAGCTGGAAATCAGACTGAGAAGAAGAGGCAGGCTCAGCCCAAAAGCCCAGACCAAAGCACTTCTGTGCAGGAAGAAGAGGGTGATGCAGACCCTGGTGGTGTCAAGCACCATCTGCCCACCTGCACGGCCAAGCACCGTGCCATGGGTGACCTCACAACACCTGCATATTTACCCCCAAATTCACGAGCACTTGCACAGCACAAGAAGCTCATTAAAGCCCTTCCTCGTTGCACTGGAGCCGCTCCAAAACAGGTCCCAGGCAGCAGGAGAGGTCCTTCAACACCCCTCAAGGATTGCAGAATCATCCAGCCTGCACGGGCTGGGCTCTGTCCAGCTGTCCCTGACCCTCTGTGAGCACACCAGGCTTCTGGTGACCACTGCTGTGCCTCTTCACTGCTTCTTTGAACAAAGCTCCAAGCTCTCTCCGCAGAGACAGCAGCCAGCGAGTGCTCAGTGCAGCAGCAATAAACACACAGGCGAGGCACACGCTGCCCTGTGTCCCCGCCGGGGAGGGTTTTCTTCAGTTCTCAATCACTCCAGCTGAAAACGAGGGTCCCTCGGAACAAAAACATCTTTTCATTTGAGGGCAGGGGCGGCAATCAGCAGCCACAGTTCATCTGGAAGCCCGGAAAGGGCTGAGTAAGGCGCTGTGGTGTTTCACCAGACCCTTAGCTCGCATCCCTTGGCTTCCCAGGTTGTTTGCATCCCTTTGTTCTGAAATGAGCTCGCTGGGACGCCCGTGTGCGCAGGCACAGACACCCCGCTCAGCAGCCCAGCCCTGCCAGCTCCCAGCTCTGCCTGCACCAGGCAGCACAAGGCCAGGCTTTGGCAGCCTGGGTCCAGCCCGGTGCTCTGCTTCCATCACCTGAGGTCGCCCGGATTTCTCCAGCTTGCCTCTAGTTCAGCGCTGTCTGGTGCCCTACAGATGCTGCTGAAGGCCAGAAGCTGTTACAGCGTTTCAGAGAAATCAGAGGCCAACAAACAGGCAGCAGCACCTCCATCCAGCTGAATCCAACTTGCTGTTTGCCACCTGCTTAGAGAAACAGCCCTGGCTTGCACCAAGGAGCGTGTGGCAAAGGAACCTCACAGTCCTCGACTCCTGAGCGTGGAAATGTTTGTGCTCACCTGCCCGGGAGGCACACACTGCCTCATCCCTGCAAACGCACTGCACAGGCTATAAACAACCTTCCCGTGAATCTGCCACACACAGAAGGTACGAGGCACATGTGATGGTTATCAAATGTGTTGTCTGCAGCTCTGCAAGGGAGCCAGCAGAAGAAGACACTCGGAAGCAGAGGCACCAGGCAAAGAAATTAAAGGTTTAGATCAACCTAGATGTAAATCTTGGGAGCAAGCCTTAAAGTGGATTTCTTCTGGAAGTTGTTCTGCTGGTAACGAAGAAATAAGGTCCGTGTCCAACTCCCAGCCCAGCTTTAATTTTCCAAAATGAGAAGCCGCTTGACAGTTTTTCCTCATCAAAACAAAATTAATCCAAGTATTGCATCTCTCTACTCAAAAACACATCCAGAGGGACTGTAGAGTGATTCACACCCACAACTGCTATGGGAAACCGTTTGCACTCATAGTGTAACAAGCCAACACTGATTCACCCACATAATTACAGGCAGACACTGATTCACAGCTACTGCAACTGCAGACAGACTGACTCACAATCAAAGCAACTGCAGACAGACCCAGGCTCACAATCACAACTGGAAATACAACCGTGCTGACAAGATGCACAGTTCTGTGTGTCTGCAATTCCAGGCACACCCCGACCTCTGGAAAACCGGCCAGCAGCGCACACGCTGCGCACCGAGCCCCGCGGATTTTCACTGGCGCTTCTGACCTTCACCCCCAGAGCCATCGTTTCCCTGGCTGGTGGAACAGTCCCCACACCTCAGCAGCCCCCACAGGACTGTCAGAGCCTGGCCCCAGGGGCAGATTGAGACACACAGTGCACATGGGTACGGTGCAAGGCATCCCTGTGCAGCCACTCTGATGCCACACACGGCTGCGCTGCCTCCGTGCTTCCAGAACAGGAGTAAATGCAAGCCAAGTATAATACATTTAGCCCATGGGCAGAGGAGATGGCAAAAGACTCACCACTGGGCAAAAGCCTGAAAAGCTGGATTATTTACTACACTCTCTGGCTGGGTATGTAATTATGTCAGTGTTCAGCCTGGGTATTGTGCTACTTTTTGTAAACAGTTGGCAGGAATACTCTGACTGAGATGAGGGGCTGGGCTCTGTCTCCAGTGTTGAGAGAAGCAGGCTGAAGAGGACATGGTCTACTTAGAGAAAAAGAAAACTGAGGTGAAAGAACACATTAAGCAGGAAAAGGGCGAAGGAGAAGCTGAGAGTGAAGTGGGACAGGTGGCAGTCTACAGACAAAGGGAGAGGAAAGGAGAAAGAACAGAAGGAGAAAAGCTCCATGATGCAGACTTGCGATGAGAAGCTCCAGAGCGAGGAAAAGCAGCAGTCCCCCCGTGCCGAGGGTGTCTGGCAGCAGTGCAGACAATGCATCTGTGCCTCCCCATGCACCGGGCTGGGCTGCACGCTGAGAACCAGGGGGGGATTCCAGGGGAAAGGACACAGCAGCCTCGGGGCCAGCGTGTGCCGAGGGCCCAGGTGCAGCCGCAATCCCTCCGGCTGCTCGGAGCTCTCAGAAAGGAGCAGCAGGGTCAGGCTCCAGCATTCCTGCCTCTGTGCACTGCGGGGCACCACGGGCACAGGCTGAAGGGCAGGCTGGCCAAACTCCACCAAAACAGCCTCACCACAAAGCCCCTCCAGATCCTGCATCCTCCAGGGCGAGGAGAAAGTTAAGGGACAGGCTAGAGAAAGGAAGAAGGCTTGCCTGAACCACAAGTAGCATCTCCTAGTTGTGGGCTGGTCGTGCCTCAGCACCTGCTGTTTTTCTTTGCGCTCCCCAGAAGGGCACTAAGGGGATGGGAGAGGTGAGGGAGCAAGCCTGCTCTGCTGTTGCCATCAGAAGGAGTCGGGTGAGCAGCCACTGGGAGCTGCTCCTGCCAGCCCACGGCAGCGGGAATCTCACCAGAGGGTCCTGGTTCTCTGTTTCTGTCTGGGGACGCTGCTGCATTAGCAGCCAGTCAGCAGCAGATTCGAGGGAGACACTACAGATGCAACTGGCCAGGGAAATGAACTATTTGTTCAATTGTACTTCTCTTGTCCAGGCGAGAACCATTCTGGCAGAAGGCAGAGCGAGGAACAATGGATAAGTGTTGCAGTGGGGACTGTCTGCCACTTAATTGCATTAGGCTATTCCTTTTTAATGATCCATATCTCAGCCCCAGTAACTCCGGGAGAAGGAGAAAAGACCTCGAACTCTTTTCCCCCTCTCCCCTCACAGCAGAGCCTCAGAAACTGCAGCCCCCAAAACTCCTTTCCCTCCCCAGCCCAACACACCATCTGTGCCCATTAGGCCTGGCTGCAGGAATTCAGGGGGAAATTTGACTTTGCTTTACTACACCCTTCTCCCCGCTCAGCCCTCCCACTGCATTCCCCGTCCAGCTCCAGCCAGGGGGGCTCAGCATTGTCCTCCTCCCGACATTTCTCCCCGCAGCCGCTCTCGCCGTTCTCCAGCCGGCAGTGCGGGCCGGGCGGGCTGGATGCCGGGCGGGGAGCACCGGGGGCACGGCTCCGCTCCGGACCGACACCGCGCGGGAGTTGCCGCGGGAGCAAAGGATGCTCCCAACCCGCGGCCGAGCCTCCGCTTCCCTCCGAGCCCCGCCTATCGTCCGCCGACCCCCAGACAATACCCGGGGGCCGGCGCAGCCCCCGGCAGCCCCATCCCATCCCATCCCATCACATCCCATCCCCGGCCCGGCTCCGCGCTGCCCCCCGCGCCCACCCCCGCCGGAGGGAGCCCCGGGGGAGCGGGGACGCGCCCGCCCGCACTCACCGGAGCGCCGGCTGCCCCGGCGGGGGGCTCGGGGGGCGGCCGGGGCTCCGCAGCGCTGCGCAGGGCTCCGCGCCCCAGCCCGCCGTGCCGCCCGGCCGGGGCTGCCAGTGCCGCCTGCGCGCTGCTCCGGCCGCGGCGAGCCAGGCAGACAGCGAGGGAGGGAGGGGAGCAGCATCCCCCCGCCTTCCTCCTCCTCCTCCTCCTCCTCCTTCTCCCCGCGCCCCGGAGGAGGGTTTACCCACCCGCTTTGTGCCGAGCCGCCCGCCCCGCAGCGTAGGCGGCGGGGATGGGTCGCTGTGGCTGCCCCGGTTTTGGGGCCACCTCCCCGAGCGATGGATGCTCCGGGGTCCTCCGCCCAGCCCCGGCCTCAGAGCACCGCCATCCTTTCGGCGCAGGAGGATGAGCAGAGCAGGGCTGGCTGCTCCCTACCTGTTGAAGGGGGGAGCTCCTGGAGGCGCTGATGCTCCGGCGAGGAGGTGGGGCAGCACCCCAAGCTGTCTGGCCTGGCCGAATCCCTGGTCTCCCGCCGGGGCAGGGAAGTTTGGCCCACAACTTGGGGTTGCCGAGGTTTATATCGCAACGAAACGATAGGCAGAGCGGAACAAACGCGGGGAAGGGGAGAGGAGGAAGAGAGGTTAAAATGCAGCAAGGAGTAGGGCAGCGAAGGCAAGGGCAGAAGCGGCGTGGAATTGCAGGGATCCCAGAGGAAGGGCTGGCCAGAGCCGGCTGGGCTCGGGGCGGTTTTGCAGAGCCACACGGCAGCTGGGAAGGCGAGAGCTGACAGTAAGGCACACTCAAAATATATTGTCCCTGCAGAGCTCTCCGTTACACGCGCACCGCAAGGCTCAGCCGCAGTTGACTCCAAGGCTCAGGACCAGCCCTCCACCGCTGAGGGTGCGGGGTGAGCCCACGGAGCTCCACTGCAGGCATTGCTCACCAGCCCAGAGCCCCTCCAGAGCACGCCCTTGGTTCTGAATACTTAAAATAACACGGAAACATACTTCAGGACAAGGGCCCTCAAGGCATGGGTGATTAAATCCAATTTAACTGTCAGTTCTCTGCATCGAGGTATCGAGAAAATGACCCAGTTCTTGCTTCCAGGAGAAAGTTAGGGGCAATCACGGTTCTACCTCATCCCTGCAGACCACAGCCATCCTGACTTTGCTGAGATAGGAGTATTTATCATGACATTCCTGGACAGCAGGAAGAGAACCTCATCTCTTTCAAAGCCAATTTTCCTCTCCGTGTGATATGAGGATGGTCTTTCCTAATCCATGTATCCAGAGGTATCTGTAAGCAGCAGGTTAAATGCCAGTAGAGTTCTGCTTTCCTCTGCTGGGCAGGGTCCAAGAGGACCTCACAAGATCTGAAGACCAACACCTCATACAAAAACCAGTCACTGCCCCCACAATCAAATCTGCCACGTTTTAGGCCAGAGTAGGAAACAAATGTTACTGCAACCCTTGGCTCACTTACAGAACTCTGAACCACCTCAAACCCCAATCAAGATGAGTTTTTCCAGCCCTCAACATCACATCCAACCCCGGACAATGGAGATTAAATACTCGCAGGACAATTTTGCAGCAGCAGCAAGACCTCCAAGTTGTTATTTTCTGTCCTCTGAGAAATATTTTGCCTAAAACTTTAGATACTTCGTGTGGACAGCCAACATTTTATTGTCCTTAGACTGTTCACACATGAATGACAGAACCCAGAACATGGTGTAGGGCTGTTGCCACTTAAAAAAAAAAAAAAAGTCTGTTTCTGCATTGAATTCCTCCTGCCATAATACACAGCGTCACTCAAGAAGACAGCTGTGTGTGCACGCCGGCAGAGGAGCTTTTTGCTGGTCTCCAAAACTAGGACAAATCATAGGATCACAGGAAAACTCATACTGGAGGAGATTTCAGGACATCAGCAGCTAATCCAGTGTCCCACTCAGGGCACGGTCAGCTAAGGAAGAGCCCTGCGAGCAGCACAGTCTGGCCAAAGTTCTCCACACAGAATTCCTGCTTACATCCACGTCTTCTGTTTCCTCATTTATATGCTTGTGAACAAAAGAGTGCTGGCAAGGGAACAGGGGAGAGCCCAGAGGGAGTCCTAAGGCACAGCCATTCCCTTAGCTAAAAGCCCCAAGGGTCTGGCCCAGCATCTTCCCACGGGGAGGTGGTGCTCCACTGGAGAATACTCCAGCATGACCATGCCCAGACAGGGGACCTGGCTACTCAAGGACATTGATGGCTTTGAGGCTGAGAGCAGAAATTGTCCCAATACTTGTTCTTCCTCTTCTCCAAACTGATTCAGCTGCTGGCATGAGCTGCCTTGGATAGGAGAAGAGGCATGAAACAGAATCAGCGAGACAGGCATAGCCGGAGACAGAAGTGACTCAGGATTTTAAATGGTATTGAAGAACACTCCAAGATTTACACATTTGAGTACTGCTAACCACAGTCAGAGGCAATGAAAACCACGCTTCTCCTCAGGCCTGTTCTTCCACGAGCAACAGCCATACACACCTCCCCAGGAGCAACATCTTTCACTCTGCCCTGAGATGCCTTCACCAAACGCTGCCTCCCCTGCTCAGAGGTCTCTGACACTGCCTGAACAAGGCTTGGGCGTGATGCCCTTTACTGAGAGAGCTTTTCCAAGAATCTAAGAAATCCAGTTGAATCACTCCCCTTGTAGCCACAGCACGCGCCAGGTTCTCACAAAGGTGGGGAAGAGACTAATTGGAGTCAGCCAGAAAAGAAAGCACCACGTGAACAGTGAGCTGCTAAGAGCAGAGCAAGAGGTGCAGCACCAAAAAAGGCACACCTCCCAGATTAGGAGGTCTGTGGATATGCACTTTGTGACCCTTTCTGCCCCTCCAGATGTGCTGAACCCTGCCATAATCAGCTTGTGCAAATCCTCGGCAGAGCAGGCACCTGTACACCACAGCAAGGTCTGCTTCCAGCTGCCAACCCATTCATCAAAATATCCACCAGTCAAAGCCCTCCTGGAGTAGAGAGGCTGTGCCAGAGATCCCAAAAATCTTCCTGCCCCTCGTGGTTTGCTGACCCCACCTGTTAGCCCTGCAGAGACATCAAGGGAGGCTGTGGAAATCTTCCTTTATCCCAGCCAGTGCCAAAAACCAACTGAGCCACGAGGGAAGGGAGTGCTCCCACCATCTGCACAGTGCATGATGATGGAATTAAAGACATAAGGGCTGTCCAGCAGTGGCACAGGAGGGGTTTGGGCAACAGGGATGCTGTCAGGATGGAAGGAAGAGGCTCTGGAGGAAGCAGGCATTAGGTAGCTAAAGAAGTCCAATTTTAGACAACCTTTTCTCTGGGGGGTATGGGTAGTGTTATCAATATCTCGTGGTAATTGTCTTGATCTCTGCTCTAGTCAAAGGAAAGGTAACCCTCCATTAAGAGTATCAGTCTCTGTGGATACATTCATCAATTTAAGAGATGTAAAAACATCTTGTGGAACCTGTAAGCAATTATCTTTTAATGCATCTCTCCATCATAAGGCTTTTAATTTCTTTTTTAAACTATCTAACCTCAGGGACTCTGCCTTTACCTGCTGGAACACCTCCTTGAACTCTGGCACAGTCCAGGAGCTCATGGCTTTGAAGCAAAACCTTTCTTATGGTGATCAAGGTTAAAATGTGGCTGTCACTGTATTATTGAAGAGTAATCTCTCAAAATGGAAGTACAGCAGCCTGGGAATACCTTGCTAATAATTAGCAAAGCCTTTCCCTCCCATCAACCTGCTCAACAAGCCAGAATAAAAGCCTGCTTGCTTTTAGGTCCATGCTGCAATGCCCTTAAACAGAAAGGAATTGCAGATTTGAGCCCTTCAACAGCAAAGCAGGAGAGTCCATTCTGCAGGTGCAGGTTGGAGCAAGAGCTGAGGTGGTGCCTTAACTTTCAGCTCTCATGTTTTCCAGGTTCTGTGCTGCCCAGGGGTGCAGCTCTGAGCTCACATTCAGGGTCACTCAGCTCTGCACAGAGCAGGGACACAAAACAAATCCTGTTCCTGCTGCACACCAAGGACAACTTTCAGCCCCAAAGCACAAACAAGGGTGGCTGGAGGGAGGAACAAGAAGGATGGGACCTCACACCCTGCAGCTGGAATTGGACAATTAAACCCCAAGATGCAAATGGATCAAAACTGATCCAAGTGTGATAGACTGTTTGTCTATTTTGTGACCATTTTGTGACCATTCTTAGTCCACCTTGGGTGCAGCCCTGGCCAGGCTCTTGTCCTGCCCAAGGTGTACCCTTAAGGCCTTTTAATAAATCCCTACTCTATTCTCCAGCTCTGCCCAGTTTCTGTTCCAGCTCAGCCTTCCCAAGGCATCACAGGGATGTGCAGCAAACCTCCAGGACACACAGCTCTTGGGGGCAAACCCAGGCCACCCCCATTCTCCCCACCCTACAGCCCAAGGCAGCATCCAAGGGAGCTGGCTGCAGTTCTGCTGCAGGGCAGGGCTGAGCCAGGGCACAGCTGACCTTCCCCAGCCCTGAGAGGCAGGAGGGTGTTATAAATGCACATTTTGGAGTTGGCTTTTTGCATATAGCAAGATGATTGCTTTATGTATAACATGGGAAGGTTGTCCTGTGTGTTCTTTTATCAATAGAATTTGAAAAATGTGATAAATGAATATTCTTAGATTGTAACAAAGCAGAGATGGGGGTTGTTTGTTTGTTTGTTTTGGGGTTTTTTTGTAACTCCTCAACTAGATAAAAGACAGAAGGGACGTCTGGAATTCCTGAACTAAAGATTTCTGATGAAGAACAACTGAGCCTTTTGAGGGTCTGAATCTTCGGAAGACAGATTTACAACATCCCCCAGACTGCGTGGAGTCCCACAGATAAACTGTATACTTAAGGGGGGTCTCGAAACCAAAATGAATATTTGAATCATACATTAGCTTATTTAAATATGTAACACAGAAGTCCTTAAAACAAAGGATCTGAAAAGAGGTGCTGATCTTGCTGGTATCAGCACCTCGGCCGAAAAAAGCTTTGGTTTTTTTGTTTTTGTTTTTGTTTGTTTGTTTGTTTGTTTGTTTGTCTCCTAATTGTCTATTTTATTTTCTTTTTATTAAACTTATACATTTTACATAAAAGAGAATCGTGTTTTTCACAAGGGCATGGTGCTGGGAGGGACATGTCCCAGCAACCCCTCCCACAGGGGCACTGGGAGGCACAGAGAGCTGCTCCAAGGACAGAGGAGCATCAGCACAGGGAGGGCACTGCAGTTACAAATGTCCTGCTGGGGTTCAGGCAGCTGGTCTGTGGAGAAAACAGGACCCAGCGCTGGGCACAGCAGAGTCCTCCATGCCAGTCCTGTCTGAGGGGGTCCCTGCGAGCTGACATCCACTTCAGAGCCCTCTCCTGCTGCCAGGGAAAGCAGCTGGCCTGCAGACAGGTGGCCAGAACAAAGAGACTCTGCCTTTCCCTGAAAGCTGCTGGTCACTCTCCGCCAAGGAGCACCATGGTGATGTCCTGCTTCCCAAAGAGCTGGGACAGGAGGGCCCTTTTCTCCCGTCCCCCTTCTACTCTTAAAGCACCCAGGGACAGCTCGACAGCCTTGCACACCAAATGTTGTATCCCTCTGGGGATGGTTTACCCCAAAAGGAGCCCCAAAGCTGTAACTGTGTGATGTGACTCTACCTTCCCCCCCATCTCTGACCAAATGGCTCAGTGCCAGCTATCTGTCCTCGGACAGAGGGTCTACATAAACCCATGTTCTTCCTTGTTCGTCCTCTTTGCCCCTGGAAACCCTTCAAGAATAAAGCCTTGGAACAATCCCAGGTAAGGAGCCTCTTTTGGGTCTCTTCCCCTTTCCTGTTGTGATCCTAGCCCAAAGCCCTCCAGAATCTGAGCTAGCAGTCAGGGGCCGGGAGAGAGCGGAGAGCAGAGATTTAAAACAACCAAACTCCTGTCCCGCCCTCCTGGTGTCACCTTCTCCCTCTCCATCCCCACCTGGCAGCTGCCCCTTCTCCCCACCCGCCCGCTCTTTGCAACCGGAGCAGCGTCAGAGCCGGCTGCTGCCGGTGCTTTATTAGCCCATCTCCATGGCAACTCGCCTCCAGCTCCACTCGGAGAGACCCCCGGCTCCTCTCTGCCATAAATCAGCCACCCGCCTTCATCCTTGGTGGGGCGCGGGGTCAGGGCTCGCCCGGGGTGCGGCTGTCCCAGCTGCCAGCCGGGGCTGTGCTCTGCCGGCCGTGCCACCACACTGGCACCCCTCGAGCAAAGCCCAACATCCATCCAAGGAGGCAGCACCTGCCACCACGCTGGCACCCCTCGAGCAAAGCCCAACATCCATCCAAAGAGGCAGCACCTGCCACCACGCTGGCACCCCTCGAGCAAAGCCCAACATCCATCCAAGGAGGCAGCACCTGCCACCACGCTGGCACCCCTCGAGCAGAGCCCAACATCCATCCAAAGAGGCAGCACCTGCCACCACGCTGGGCACCCCTCGAGCAGAGCCCAACATCCATCCAAGGAGGCAGCACCCAACAGCTGCTGGTTTGGAGCCACCCACGCAATCCAGCCCGGAGCTGGAGCTCTGCTGCCTTTGGGCAGGGAGAACCCCCACAGGAGCACTGGGCTGAGGGAGAAAGGCACCACCTCCTTCCCCTTGGGAAGGCAGCTGCTGCCCTTCCATGTGCATGGTGAAGCCCTCAAAGCCTGCCCTGACACCTGAAATGCTGTGCTCTCCCTGGTGTCCCAAAACAGCTCAAGAGCACCACTCAGAGCAGGTGGCTGCAACCTGCTGGTCCCCACAGGGACAGGCTTTCTCCACACACTTGTTCCTCACGGGAAGGGGCTACAGGATGTGCTCCCTTCACCCTGGCTACAGGACATGCTCCTTTCACCCTCTCAAGCCCACGGCAAAACCTGTTCTTGCTGCTGAAACTCCCCCTCTAAACCCCAGAAAATGGAGAGAGCTTTTGCTTTGTATCCCACGTGTTATGCAGATTGTCACTTCACCCATGAATTCCAAGCACCTGATGATGCTGGGACTAAATCCTGGCAAGACAAAGACAAAGGTGGCTCCTGCCACCAGAAGTTCAGGCAACTGAGGAAGCAGCCTGGCAAAGTAAGTGAGAAAAATTATCATTTTCAGCAGCTGTTGGGGCACTGCAGGGCTGTGCTGGTGGGAAGGTGATGGGCACAGCCATCCAGTGGCTCACCTGAGGTCCCTCACAACCCACAACCAAACATGCACTAGTGGAAAAGATATTTTTTTTCTCACCTTTCCACATTCCCTGAGAGGAACTGATTGATATATCCACTGCTATATAACCCTGAGGGGTGCCTGCAGTGTTTTTACACAAGACCACCACCTTTGTTGCCTTAATGAGGGTTCCAGTGTATCTGAGGGTTTACCTATAGCTTAGACGTGCCTGTTGTTTGGGTTTTCACTGTTTTCTTTTGTTTCTATAAAAAGTTTTTATAAAGTTCTATTTCAGCCTTCTGTGTTTACCTTTGGCAATAAAGTCAGACACAATTTTACACAAACAACTTTTCTTGTTATTGTAACCATCTAACCATGTTTGTATTCTTCTCATAAGGAGGAGGCTGTGGATGGACTGTTGGGTTGCCCAGTGTGGTTGAAGAGGAAGATTTTCTTCCTCCAATCCATGGTCACTGCTGGAATTCGATTGACGCTGTTCAAGATTAACAACAACACGGACTCCAAACTTTTCAGAAGGCTGAAACTACTCCAATCAATCTTTATTACCTGGGAACTTCTTCCCTTTATACTGTTTTACAAAGAACCCATCCAAGGGGGTGGAAGAAAGACAAACTTCTTCGACTACATTGGTTAAGTCAGAGGGACATCAAGAGAAGGTCCCTCCTAGGGAAAGGAATGCAAACACAGGATACAGTTAGGAAAATGTGTCTCTTGTTGGCAGAACATTGTCTGGGAAAGAGATTCAGAGAAACCAAAATATCACAGCACGAACCATGACTACATTTTATAAATGTTGAAGTCTGTAAATAAACTTCCTTTTTTTACCTCAGACACCCCAGTGTGTGTAATTGCCATTTCTTTGTGTCGAATTACGACACATGCCCAAGGAAACCCAGCAATGACCATCAGGGTGGCTGCAAATCTTCATTTCACACAGATGGTCAACATGCATACCCAGACAACACCTCACAGAGCTAAAAATCCCTTCCTGTGAGGCACTGCAGAGCTCAAGGGCTGTGTCGAGGCAGATCCTGGAATCTCGTTTCTATGACAAAACATGTCATCCAAATCTCCAGAAGCCAGGTCCAACTACATGGAGAAGTACCAGAGCTCTTTTAGCAGGGGGAGCTGTCTGGAAATTCAAAAGCTACGTGCTGGCAGTGGAACAAATTCATAAAAGCTAATGGGCCTGAAAGAGACTGTGTTTGTCCTGCAGTCCCTTGGCAAGAGCAAAAATAAACCTGGAGAGAAAGACCTGTTCACATACTCCCTGTTTTCTGTTCTGCAGCTACAACAGCAGCATCAGTTCAAAAATCCCCCTGTGGAGTCATAATGTTTTCGATGCCTCAGCATTTCTATTTCTAATGTTGCACATGCTTGTCAACTCTAAATATTCTTAAACAATTTAGATACCTAACACTTAAATCAAGTGTTTTTACGAAGGCTGGCTTTGAGAGTCCCTGTTTGTGCTTGGTTTTATTTCTGATCCAGGGTCATCCTGAGTTTTTCTCTGCGCCCACAAAGCTGTGAACTCAATTTTTATTCAGAAGGAATGGAGTGGCACGGAGCCAAAACCTAGAACTTGAAGCAGGGCCAGATATGAGGAGGTTCACACTAAAAATTGCTGGGGTTGACAACGCCAGCTGAAGCGTTTGGAAAATGCCCTCTGTTCATGTTTCATGCAAAATGTGATACCAGGTCTTCGCTCCAAATGCTCTCCTCAGCTTTCTTTGGCAGCTCAGAGGAGACCCTGGTCTCATCACAGCTTGATGAGCTGAGCTCAGTTTACATCAGCATCCTTCTGGCACGAAGAGGCTGCTGAGCTTTGGGTGCAAAGGCCATTAGGAGAATAAATCCCCAGGGAGGAGTGAGCTCTGGTGCACTCAGGACCCACCACACGTGGGCTCTGAGCGTGTTTCTCTCCAAACTGCCACCTCAGGATCCTCCCCATGGAGCAGGAGAGTCACCCGTTGTCTTGGGTTATGGAACCAAAAATGTGTATTCTATTTCATTTGCTGAAAGCAGTTGGAGAATTGTTCTTTACTCTGGGAGGAGGTGGGTGGATGCCTTCTGATAATGGGCCAACTTTTAAAACTTGGTAGGGCAGTGTTTCTTATCTCTGTCACCACCAGTCCTCCAGGGGGATATTTTCTGCTAATGGACCATTAACACATCACCAAAATAGACCATCCACATTCCATCATCCCATTGTGAGATGCTCCACTCAGTGGGGGGAGCCAACCATTCCTACCTGGATAAAACTGAGACACAGGAACACCAGGGATCTGGCTTCACCTGATTCCTGGAGGAAGACTGGACCCTTCTCACCACCACTGGACCCTTCTCACCATCACTGGACCCTTGTTCTACAGGATCATCTCCACTCCACCAGAACCCCATCTGCCACTCCAGGAGGACTCACTTTGGGACTGCTCTCAACCCCCTGACCAACAGGGTGTCAGGTTGTAGCTCTGACTCTGTCAGGGTTTTCCAAAATTGCTGTTTGTTTGCTGGTTTGGTTGGGTGGTTTTGTTTTCTACTCCATTTGTATTGTTAATATTCCTAGTAAAGAACTGTTACTCCTATTCCCAAATCTTTGCCTGAAAGCCCTTAATTGCAAAAATCATAATTTGGAGAGTGTGAGGGGTTTACATTCCACATTCTAAGGGAAACTCCAGCTTTGCCTGTCAGATACCAGCAGCATGGTTGTGGACAGAGCCTGTCAGCAGCAGAGCAGAAGATTCCCAAAGACCTCAGTTGAACCTGCTCTTTTAACAAGAGCTCAAAATGTCACCACACTGCCTGTGCCCTGGTCCTGGGAGGATTCAGATGTTGTCACGTTTGGTGAAGTTTACAGGCAGCAGGGGGAGGCTGAGGCAATGCCTCACAGCCAGTGGGTTTTATCAGATCTAATTAGCTGAAAAAAACCCAGCAGAGACCCAGGTGATAAGAGCTCTGCGTGATATTAAGGTGGCTGCACGGGCCAGGCCACTCCACACCCTGGCTTCTGGAGCCACCCTCGTGGAAGCTGAGGCTGACCCAGCAGCCCAGGGGTTCATGGAAGGAGGAACTGCTTGATGCCTGGAACAGCTGCCTGAGACAGAGGCTAGACAGAGTTAAAATAACAAAGTGGGTGTTCATTAAAGGCCTTTAACAGGTACACCTTGGGCAGTCAGAAGCCTGGCAGAGGCTACACCCAAGGTGGATGATGGTCACGAGGTTTTTGGGCAGATATAAGTTTGGTCTATTTGCATATCAGAGGTTAATTGTCCAATTACAGCTTCAGGTAATGAAGTCACATCCCCCCAGTTGGCTCCCCACAATTTACTTTTGTTGATGCTTTTTGGGGCCTGAGGCTGTGATGGTGACCTTGGTTCCCAGGCCTGGCAGGATTGTTTGGTCTGAGCAAACTGAAGAGAGCTGCTGACACTCTGTGTGGGGTTCAGAGCTTTGCACCAATGCAGTACAGGACCTGAAAAACAGAAAAGCTAAAAACTTAAGGCATCATTCTCAGAAATGGTCTGTGTGTTAACCTTGTCCTGGCAGAAAGGCACAAAAAAGGAGCAGCTCAGAGCCCCAGGAGTGTCCTGTTATGCCCACAGCTCCTCATGCTGCACCATCTGCACAGCTGGTGCCAGGGCTGGGACTGGCTTAGCCACCAGTCCTGCTCCTGGCCTTCCCTGACTTCCCCAAGACTGGTGGAGACCCTCACTCTCTGGAACACCCCAGTCACAGGCATTAGATGCCCCAGCACTGTGCTGGAGGTTTGTGCACAAACAGGGCACTGTGAGATGTTCCTCGAGCCTTTACTGCCACATCAGCCTCATGACAGGGCTTGAGACAACTGAAAGATGGCAACAGCTCACATCTGCCAGCAGCAGCCAAAGGTCTCTTTGTTACAGGGCATTTTAAAGGTTTTCCAGCCAATAGCATGTTGCTGAAGCTCACAGACAATTGTTCTGGCCACTCACTAAGAGCACACACACACCTGCTTCAGACAATGCTTGTATGCTTTCTATTAACAATACACAATAGTCCATTATCAAGCTTAAAACCTTCTACTATCTTGCTGAGCATATTTTTCTTCAGTCTTGAGGTCTATCCTAGCCAAACCTAAAACTTAAACTATTGTTCCATGTCCTTGCTTGCTGTATCATTTTATCTTCTCCTACCTTCAAGTTTTGCAGTTGCAGCTAACCCCAGGTTCTCTGCTCTCTCTGTTTCTGGGGCCTGCTTTCACAGCTGTCTGAAAGCCTCTTTACCTTCAGCATTTCCCCCACAGCACCAGTTTGCTGCCAGAACTGGGCCCAGCAGCGAGGCAGGCACAAGGCTGTGGGTCCCAGGGCGGGCAGCTGGAACTCCTCCCTGGCACAGCTCTTTGGAGGATCCAGCTGGAGCTGTGACTATGAAATGCACAGCTGATGGTCAGCGCTCTGCCAGGGCCTGCCTGCTTCAGGAGGGGGAGCTTGGTGCAAGCAGGGTGTTGGAATTCCTGGCTCTTCCCTGCTTTGAGGTCAGGGCGAATAAAACTCAGGAGACGTTGGTTTTGAAGTCTCACTCTGAAATTTATTTATTTATCTATTACAAACTCATGAGATGTGAGCTCTCTCTGACAAGTGAGCTAAAATGGTGTCTATTCAAGGCTATTTAAGTCCCAACTATCCAATAAACAGCTGACATCTATGTTATTTATGCTTCTGATCCAATTATGATCGCCCCAAACCCGCAGTGCAGGCACCTTTCACCCAGTTACAGAAAACCACCCAGATTCCTGAAGAAGAAGGAAGAGGAAGGCACAAAAAGACAACAAATCCACACCCAAAGTTCTCCACCTTGGCTCCCACATATCACCATACACTAAAATCCCAAATCTCAGTTTTTCACCCTGTGAGATCACACAGCACCACTCAAACTCCACACCCACAACCCCCGTGCCATCACTCAATCTCAAAGCCTGTTCCCAAGCCTCAAGTCAAACGAGGTGCTTATCTGATGAGGGGCAGCACCCCTCAGCTCAGCAAGCCTCAGAAATCTCCAGCCTGCAGGGTTCCAAGAGCAGGGCACAGGCACACAGCCAGGGGGGTTGTGCATTTGGGGACAGGATGGCTCATGGCAGAGCACAGCAGCTCTGCACGGGGACAGGCAGATGTGCTGCTGCTCTCAGTGCCTGCCAAAGGCACGTGGAGCCTCTGGAAATGCAGTCTGCCTCAGCCAAGCAGGAAAACACAGACCCAGGGACACTCAAAATGAGAAATGAGATGCTCTGTGTTCCCCCAGACCAGCAATACTCACAACAGGCCAAGCTGTGTGATCCAGAAGTGCCCTGGGCAGCAGGAAGCCCTGAAGCTGGTTGGGCTGTGTGGTTTCACTCCACCTCCCAAAGCCCACCAGCATTCAATGCTGGGGAATTTAGACCAGCAGCTTTCCCTTTGCCTTCTCCCTCCCACACCAGCTGAACACAGTTTGAGCAAGACAGCATTGGTCAAAAGCTACCAAAGAGTCAGGTCAGTTGTTTCCTTCAGGTGAGGTGCTGGGCTATTCTGGTGACTCCACAGCCAGAATCAGCTGGGGTCCTGGCTCTGGGTGAGCCCCAGTGCTGGCAGAATTCACCTGCAGGGCTGAACTTGGGCCCAGCAGTGTGGACAGCACCAAGCTGCAGCATCTGAGCACCAAACTTTGCAGGATTGACCAGAGTGAGCTTTACTTTGCTCCAGCTGATGGGAGGGGAGAGGATAATAATGGCCAGGATCCCTTCTGCTTCCCCCAGTCCAGCCAGCCCCACCATTAGGTAGGAGGGCTCCTCCTGTCTGGGAGCCAATGCACACATCACCCTCTTGATTTGTAATTAGTGGAATAAGAATGCTCAGTCAGCTGGGAAATCTGCCTGAGTAAATGACATCCTCAAGTGCTTTCTAATCCGAGGAAGGCAGCCTCTCACTTCACTGAGCTAATGGGCTGCAGTGGGGGGCACCAAAATTCCTCCCGTGGACCCACATGCACCCAGGAACACTCCCTTAGCTAATTCTCCATGCCAGCAGCCCCAGCTGGTCACCTGGGAGTAGCTGCTGGGTCCTGCCAAGAGTTTGTGTCAGTAATTAATCTGCCTCAGCCTCGCAGCACTTGCTGCCTCCTCAAGGCATAAACTGCTTAGGGAATGGTCCAGGCAGGAAGGGCTCCTGGGTCAGGGAGTGTGGGAGCTACAGAAAGCCCAGAGGCAGGTTCAAGGGCAGCTGCAGTGCTGCTTCTGTGGGGCAGGACTTGAGAAGTGAAAGAACAGAGGTTATGAGCCAAGGCAGGAGCTGCACAGCACCTGGCAAGCCACTCACTGGAATATCAACTAAAACAACCCTCTGCCTCTTCTCTTTTAAATTCAGACGCACGGGGGAATCCATCAAGGTAATTTATGGTGTGCAGCTCCTGAAATGCCAATCAGAGGAAGCCCAGAGTAACAAGTGTGTTAAAAGGGACCTCATTGATCACTACAGCCACAAACACGGGCTTAATTCCTTCAATCCCCGGTTAATCAGGCTACTTTGTTACTTTTCTTGCACAAAAGAGCAGTGGGCAGCATTAGGCATTGGCTCTGCAACCCCCAGAAAGCTTCCCTGGGCTGGAGGAGGCGGTGGAGGTGGCGTTTGGTGATGTGGAACATCTCAAAGGTCCTCAGAGGGCCCCAGGCAGAGCTTGTCAGTAGGACAGGGCTGGGTTTTTTTTTTTTTATCCCCTCTTCCGTAAGTGGAAATTTCTCTGCATGCGAGCCACCAAGATTTTGATGAAAACCTGACAATTAGCAGATGCAGAGATGGTAATTAGGGGAAGGCAGAGAGAAAAGAAAGAGCTCTGCTCAGTTCCAGGAGCCCACAGTCCCATTCCGCCGAGGGAGCAGGCTCACGTGTTCTGCCAGGAGCAGCAGCAGGGACCTTGCTCTGAGGATTTGCAAATCTGGATCCATCCAACGTGTCAGGAGCTGTGGCAGGAAAAGAACCACTCCAGCAGCTTCTCTTTCCACCTTCTGTTTAGCAACACACGCTGGGTTTCCCTAGGTCTGATGTCTTTTTTGCTCTTTATTTGCCCAGGAAGCCCCTCTGACCTTTTTTGCATGGACTGATGTGCTGCTGCATCGCTGTGAGCTGTGACATCCTGGCAAAGCTGGAAAGGGTTGAGATAGCAGGAGGTAATGCACAGATCAGGACTAGATCTGGTCTTATTAAATGTAATAATTACTGATCTGGAAGAGGGAATAAGCAGCACATTAATTAAGTATGAAGAGGATCTGAAACAGAGGAGCTGCCAACAACAAAATTGAAAAAAATTATATAAAGAGGAGGGGAAAGGAAAAAAAAAAATCAAGTGGGAAGAAAGCAGAACCTGTGAGAAGAAAAGACTGAAGAGAAGCTATGGGGGAAGGAGGAGGTTTGGCTCTATTTCACCCCAACAGCCCCAGAAATCCTTTGCTTATTTCTACCTTTTCCCACAAAACCAAAGCAGCCCCCAGGCAGAAAAGGCTCTAGCAGACCACTGGAGGAAGAGAAGCCCTCCCACGTTTTTTAACTTCAACACTATTAGGAAGGAATGGTGGAACCTTAGTCCCCAGATGAGAAAGCTTTTACCAAAGGGCCATTTTGTCAACCTGCAAAGATGCATCCAAATTCAAGCTTTTCCCTGCAGGGCATGGCAATAAAGTTCAGCAAGGCAGCCCTGCATTCAGCCCAGCGCAACAGAACTGCAACATTTTTACCCCTTCCTATTTTTTTGAGGGTGTAAGGGGTTTAGTAAAGCAGTCTCCAGATGCCAAAGAAGCCAGGGAGGGGCATGCTACAGGAAGGAATTCATTGAGCAGCAGGGTAACCTGATGAAGCTTCGACTTCTCCAGGACTCAGAAAGTCCAGGTGATCACCCTCAGACAGGCACGGACTCACGCTCCTCAATCAAACTGCAAAACAAAAGGGCAAACTCCCTCCCCCTGCCCTGACAGTGGCAGCATTTTCAGCTTCCCTCTGGCTGCCTTAAAGCAGCTCCACATTATGCACTCCGGTGCAGAACACTCTGTTGAGGATTAGATCTACATCCAGAGGTGATGTTTCAGCTGGCCTGCCCTGGGATTGCCAGTAGAATGACATCACCACTAATTAATCAGCCTCTGTACAGACATTTCTCAAATCCCCTGGATTCAAAGCACGGCAATTAGTCACATATTCCAGCAGGAGCTGCCACCTTCCCTTTCCCTTTCCCTTGCTCTCCCATCTCTCTGACATCCCTGCGCTGTGGCTGTGTTGCCGAGCCAACCCCGAGCATCGATCCACCAGGAGAGTGATCACATGGCATTGCCTGAAGTCCACATCATTATCCCTGATGGAGTGTTGGCCAACATCACTATTAACAGGAGCAGAAGTGCCAGGGACAAAGGAACATGTATTTCCCGTCCTGCTGCAGGGAGCTGGGCTCCACTCAGCCCTGAACCAACCTGAGTGCTGTCTCAATAGGACACGAAATAAGGACACGGATGTTTCCTGTTTCAGAAGGCTGAAGATGACTCCAGTCTGTACTCATTGCTGGAGACACTTCCCTTTATACTGTTTTACAAAGAACCCACCCAAGGGGTGGAAGAAAGACACACTCCTTGGACCACATTGGTCAAGTCAGAGGGACATCAAACAAGGTCCCTGCTAGAGAAAGGGATGCAGAAAAACAGGATACTGTTAGAAAAACATATCCCTTGTTGACAGAACTGTGCCTGGGAATAGTTTTAGAGAAATCAAAACATTGCAGGCACGAACCATAACTACAGAGTGCCCTCCAAAAAGCACACGCTGAACACCCACAGTGGGAATGAATCTGGTTTGGGTGGGATACACTCAGTGTCCAGGTCTGGTATGTAGCCCTGGTTGGTGCCTGAGATGTTTGGGTTTCTCTGAAACTCTTCCCAGAGAGTTTGCTGCCAACAAGAGACACGTTTTCCTGACTGTGACCTTTGTTTGCATTCCTTTCCCTAGGAGGGACTTCTTCTTGATATCCCTGTGGCCTGACCAATGTGATTGAAGAAGTTTGTCTTTGTTTCATCAATTGGATTATTCTCTGTAGAACAGCATAAAAGGGAAGAAATTGCCAGAAATAAATGGAGTCATTGTCAGCCTTCTGAAGTCAAACTCTGTGTCGTTGTCGGTCTTTAACAGCGTCAGTGGTAGGTCCTGAGTGCAGAGCTCACTCCTCCCTTAGGGTTTATCCTCCAGCACCTTCGTGCCAGGAGGCTGCTGCTGTTTGGTGGCAGCTGTAAACTGAGCTCAGCTTCTCCAGCTGTGATGGGAGCAAGGTCTCCTTGGAGTTGGCAAAGAAAGCTGAGGAAGGTGTTCGGAGGGGTGGGAAGACCTGGAATAATTGAAAAGGACAAGGAGTTCAGAGGATGACAGCTCTATGTGTGAGCACAGGGATTTTGGGATTGGTGGGGGAGGTAGGAACAGCTCATGACGCTGTTGAACACCACAATGACACAGACTCAGACTTCAGAAGGCTGACAATGACTCTGTTTATTTCCAGGAATTTCTTCCCTTTTATACTGCTCTACAGAGAACAACTCAATGAGTGAAAGAAAGACAAACTTCTTCAATCACATTGGCCAAACTAGAGGGACATCGAGAAGAAGTCCCTCCTAGGGAAAGGAATGTAAACAAAGTTACAATTAGGAAAACGTGTCTCTTGTTGGCAGTAAACTCTCTGGGAAAAGAGATTCAGAAAAAAACAAAACATCTCAGGCACCAACCAGGGCTACAGGGTGGGAAGACCTGGAATAATTGAAAAGGACAAGAAGGAGTTCAGAGGATGACAGCTCTATGTGTGAGCACTGGGATTTTGGGATTGGTGGGGGAGGTAGCAGCAGCTCAGACAAGGCCACACTGGCCAAATGCTGGGCTGAAAACACAGGACTTTGGGTCATAAAGAGCAGCCAGAGCACGTGGGGAGGGGACCAGAGCCCACAAACACTGCGATGGCCACAAGTGTCTGCTGCCAACAGCCTGTGAAGCCTCTCCAGAAGCAACACCCACGAGGTCAGAGAGTCAAGCACTGCAATCAGGAGTGCCAGGATTCAGAGCAGCCCCGGCGCCCTCACACACACACAGAGAAGAGCAGCAAATTACCAGAGTGTTTAATTACAGAATCCTGTTACCTCGCCACAGCACCTCCAGCTCTTCCAGCCAGCCAGATGTGTCTGTCCCAGATGGAATTAGCACAATGCAGGAGCAGCAGTTCCTGTTTACAGGGAGCTGCTATTTGTAGCTGATAATGAGGGACAAACAGCAGCCAGCCATGCAGGGAGACAGAGGATGCTCCTCTTGTGAGGGCACACTGTGGGAGCAGGTGCTGCCTCTGGCTCTTACAGAAGGATTTGATCCCAATTGCCACAGGGAGCCACTTGCTTTGGTTCCCAGAGGTTTAAGAGACATCCTGGGTCTGACTTACAGGTGTGCCAGGCACCTCTTACTCTTAGTCAGGGGCAGCTGCCCTGCAGAGAACCCTCTGAGGTTAAGGATCCCAAAATCACGACCCCAGAGATCTCCAGCTTGACAGCCAAAAAGCATCCAGCGCTCTCCTGCTTGAAGTTCTGCATGTCAATTCTCACAAATTTATAAGGAGGCTAAAAATAACCTGCCTTCCAGTAGTGATGGTGTGAAATTAAATTCATTACCATGTGTGAAGCACTCTAATACAATAGTGATGAGTACTACCGAGCAGAGGAGCAGATTGCACAATAGGCAAGAGGAAAAAAAAAAAACCAAAAAAAACCAAACCCTAAAAGCCACGTAGAATGCAAGTGCTCAGAGAGGCAGAGGTGCTGGAGAGAAGAGCAGTGGGGGTCACATAATTGGGCTGTGCTGATGCATATGCACAGCGAGGGGTGGGGTGAGGTAAGAGGGGCAGATTCAGTTTTCATCTCCCTGAACTTCAGGCTTCAGTGCTGAAAGGTTTCAGTAACGTCAGGATGCAGAGCAGAGGGAAGCTTGGCAAAGAGCAGAAGGTTAAAAATTAAAAAAAAAAACCACAAAACCAAAACAAACAACCCCAAACCCTAAATAAAAACAAAACAACACAAAAAACCCCCAAAAAACCACACACACACAAAAAACAAAAACAAAAACAAAACAAACAAAAACAAAACCAAAAAATCCCCAACCAACCCCCCCAAAAAAACCACTCCAAAAAAACCCAACAAAA
Source organism: Phylloscopus trochilus trochilus (assembly GCA_016584745.2). NCBI lineage: Eukaryota > Metazoa > Chordata > Aves > Passeriformes > Phylloscopidae > Phylloscopus > Phylloscopus trochilus. The sequence continues at coordinate 6,319,092 of WQNJ02000046.1, forward strand.
ACAAAACCCCAGGAACAACAAAAAGCACCACAGAAAAACAAAAGCAAAAAAAACCAAACAGGAACCCAAGCACTCATCAGAAAAAAAAAAAACCAAACAACTTTTAGGCCAAAAAAGACTAATAAAATCAAGGCAGAGAATACCAGGGTTGCAAAATGCTCAGCTGCTGACAGGAAAGCACAACTTCTTGAAAAGGCTGGTCTAAGAGCCAGTACACTTCATTTACTCTGGAACTCTTGACTATAAAAAGAAAAGATATTCAGAGTGTCGAGGTCAGGGGAGAGGAACAGTGGGCAAATGAAAAGGTGGAAAGGCACGCGTACGAAAGCAGGGCTGACATCCCAAAAGTTCTGTGAAAGCAGAACTCCAGGCATCCTAAAAGCCATGGAAAGCACACCCAGGGAGATCTGCTAACCCCTCCTGCCACTGCCACACCGCTGAGCTCTCACCAGGGGCTCTGGGGAGGCATTTGCAGCCATCTGATGCCTTTGCCTGGCTGGGGTTTCGCAGCTGCGGCTTGAGCCTGGCAGAGCAGCAGCCAGCTGTCCTTGGCCTCCAGCCCACAGCAAACACATCTGGAACAGCTGGGGATGGCCAACTGCTGTTGGATTCATCATGTGGATGCAATATCCTGCGTCCCACGTGACCTTTTTTTGGTGGGGAGTGAGGAGCAGCCAGGCTTGTGGTCACCTGGGCAGCGTTTGGGTGGCCTCTGCTCTGGACATGGCTTTGTGCCTGGCAGCCCATGTGTCCTGGGTTGTGGAGCCAGGGGTGTGTATTCTGTTTCATCTGCTGAAAGCAGCTGGGGAGATGTTTTTCTTTATCTCTTGTGACTCTGGGGGAGAGGGGCGGGTGCCTTCTGATAATGGGCCAGCTGTTAAACCAGGTGGGGCAGTGTTTGTTATCTCTGTCACCACTGTCCTCCCTCCAGGGGAATATTTTCTGCTAATGGACCATTAAGACACCCCTAAAAGCCACATCCCCAAAATAGAACATCCACATTCCATCATCCCATTGTGAGATGCTCCACCCAGTGTGGGGAGCCAACCATTCCTACCTGGATAAAACTGAGACACAGGAACACCAGGGATCTGGCTTCACCCAATTCCTGGAGGAAGACTGGACCCTTCTCACCATCACTGGACCCTTGTTCCACAGGATCATCTCTACTCCACCAGAACCACCTCTGCCACTCCAGGAGGACTCACTTTGGAACTGCTTCCAACACCCTGACCAACAGGGTGTCAGGCTGTAGCTCTGACTCTGTCAGGGTTCTCCAAAATTGTTGTTTGTTTGCTGGTTTGGTTGGGTGGTTTTGTTTTTCTACTACATTTGTATTGTTAATATTCCTAGTAAAGAACTGTTATTCCTGTTCCCAAATCTTTGCCTGAAAGCCGTTAATTGCAAAATTATAATTTGGAGGGGGTGAGTGGTTTACATTCTCCATTCTAATGGAAACTCCAGCTTTCCCTGGCAGATACCTGTCTTTCCAAACCAAGACACCAGGGAGCACAGCAAAGGCTCCCTGGGCTACTTGCAGCCCTTGGCTTCCTCAGGGAATTTAGTCCTTCCCACCTGAGGCTCCTGCAGGCAGATTTCTTTCCATCCCAATCATCCTCAGGCAGTTTGGTTCGATTGTCTATGCCCCATCTTCAGGGCACCTTGCCCCAGACACTCTTGTTTTCCAGTATTTTGTCTCCTGTTCCACTGGATTTTTTTATCTTTATATTTATCCTCTAAAAAAAAAAAACCACAAAAAACCGAAAAAACCAACCATTTTTACTTTAAAAATGTAAAATGAAACTTTTGAAAAAACTGCATTTTTCTTCTTTAGGGTCTTACGTATCCACTTAAAGCTCTCTACAGCCAGACCAGCAACAAAAAAAGATGAATTTTTTTTCAGAGCAAACAGAACAATCTCTTTCAGCTTTTTCCTTCTTTTTATCCTTCTATTTTCACCCCAGTGACAAAGAAGTCAGAATATCTGAGCAAGTAGTTACTGCCTTAGTCCCTTTCTTCACTCCCATTTTACCAGCCTGAAAAGCAACGAGGGGTTTTCACCACTTTGAGGGAGGTGGAAAAGCCTAAAAGCCTGGTAAGTCTTTGCATTAGAAGGTTTAAAAAATAAACCAGAAAAAAAAAAAAAAAAAAAGCTTTGTCAAGTGGAAATGGATGAGAAACCACCCATCTGAACCAGGTTCAACTCTTGTGCTAAGACATGCCTCTTGAAAAAAAAAGGAAAAAAACCCAAAAAACCAAGAAGAGGAGGGTTTAGTATTTGCTGCTTTTTCGAAGCTGGGCTGATAATAGCAACCAGTCTGCAGAGTGAAGAAGCTGCAAAGCTCAGAGCCTCGGGAGCCAGGCAGTGCTGAGCACTAACTGAGGCAGAACAAGGACCAGTCCCAGCCCTGGCTGTGAGGATGGGTCTGAGGAACCCCCTAAATCCATGAGAGGTGTTTTACAGTGGCATTGCACACCTGGGAAGGCACACTCAGGTGCTGGGAGCTGCCAGCCTGCCCCAGGCCTTGCTGCTGGAACATCTTTTGGTGAGACCTGACCTGCAGAACTGCCCTCAGCTCTGTGATCCCAGCATAGGAAGGACCTGGAGCTGCTGGAACCAGTCCAGAGGAGGCACCACCTCCTCTGGAAGATCAGAGGGATGGAGCAGCTCTGCTGGGAGGAAAAGCTGGGATAATTGGGATTGTTCAGCCTGGAGAAGAGAAGCGTGAAGAGAGGGTGACCTCACTGTGGCCTTCCAGTACCTGGAGGAGCCAACAAGAAACATGGAGAGGGACAACTGACAAGGGATGGACTGAGGGGACAAGGGAGGATGGATTTAAACTGACAGAGAGCAGGTGTAGATTGGAAATTAGGGAAAAAATTCTTTATTGTGAGGGTGGTGAGGCACCAGAACAGGTTGCCCAAAGAAGCTGTGGATGCCCCATCCCTGCAAGTGTTCAAGGTTGCACGAGGCTTGGAGCAACCTGGTCTAGTGGAAGGTGTCCCTGCCCACAGCAGGAGGTTGGAATGAGAGGATCTTTAAGGTCCCTGCCAAACCAGGCCACTCCATGGCTCTGTGAGGAGAACAGCTACACCTTTTCCTGCATTGCCAAGAGAAGTGAAACCACACCTGGGAAGGTGTTGGGCTGTGCAGGGCAGGACCTCTCTGCTCTGGCCCTGATTGTCAGCACAACACCCTGTGTCAGGAGGCCTAGGAAGAGGCATCCTTGAGAGGGAGCTTGCAGAGGGATTCCCTCAGCCATTCACACCCTGAGAGCCTTGGCAAGGCTCGCTCTGGAAGCTGCAGCGATACAGATGCTGTGCAAGCTCCCTCTGGGCCTTTTAGGCAGTGCCTGACTCAAATGGAAATCAATGCAAGCCTGGAGTCAGCTGCTCCAGGAGAGAAAAATCTCAGTGCAGTGCCCAGGCCAGGCCAGCCCTGAGCCCAGGGTGCTGTCCCTGGCACTTGCTGCTGTCCCAGAGGAGCAGCCACAGCCAGACTGGGCTGGCCCCAACAGGCAGTGCCAGCACATGGCTCTGGCCAGGCCCAGCACCCCATGGGGAACAAGTGGGGACACATTGGGATCCAAGTCTAACTGCTGGCCCCACACAGGACACCCCAAGAGTCACCCCATGAGCTCCAGAGCATTTTCCAAACACTTATTGAGCTCTGCCGGGCTGCTGCTGTGAGCACTGCCCTGGGGAGCCTGTCCCAGTGCCCCACCACCCTCTGGGGGAAGAACCTGTCCCTGACATGCCACTGAACCTCCCCTGACACGGCTTCAGCCATTCCCTCGGCTCCTGGCATGGGTCACCAGAGAGCAGAGGTTGGTGCTGTCCCTGGGAGGAAGCTGTAGGCTCCCCAGCTCTGTCCTTCCCGAGGCTGAACACACCAAGGGATTGAGCAGCTCCAGACCCTTCGCCATCCCTGCAGCCTCCTTTGGATGCTTCTTACCCTGTGACACCCAAACCCGCCCCAGCACTCGGGGTGAGAGCGGAGCGGGACAATCCCGTCCGTGTCCTGGCACAGGACAGGGCTGGGCTGTCCGTGCGGGGCTGGCTGTCCCCTGTGTCCCCTGTGTCCCCTGTGTCCCCCAGCACAGGGCAGTCCCTGTCTCAGGGCTGGCTGTCCCCTCTGTCCCCCGTGTCCCTGTCTCAGGGCTGGCTGTCCCCTCTGCCCCCTCTGTCCCCCGTGTCCCTGTCGGGGCTGGCTGCCCCCTCTGTCCCCTCTGATCCCCGTGTCCCTGTCGGGGCTGGCTGTCCCCTCTGTCCCCTCTGTCCCCCGTGTCCCTGTCTCAGGGCTGGCTGTCCCCTGTGTCCCCCGTGTCCCTGTCGGGGCTGGCTGTCCCCCGTGTCCCCCGTGTCCCTGTCTCAGGGCTGGCTGTCCCCTCTGTCCCCTCTGTCCCCCGTGTCCCTGTCAGGGCTGGCTGTCCCCTCTGTCCCCCGTGTCCCTGTCTCAGGGCTGGCTGTCCCCTCTGTCCCCTGTGTCCCCCGTGTCCCTGTCTCAGGGCTGGCTGTCCCCTCTGTCCCACGTGTCCCTGTCGGGGCTGGCTGTCCCCTCTGTCCCCTGTGTCCCCCGTGTCCCTGTCGGGGCTGGCTGTCCCCTCTGTCCCCTGTGTCCCCCGTGTCCCTGTCGGGGCTGGCTGTCCCCTCTGTCCCCCTGTCAGGGCTGGCTGTCCCCTGTGTCCCCCGTGTCCCTGTCTCAGGGCTGGCTGCCCCTCTGTCCCTGTCTCAGGGCTGGCTGTCCCCTCTGTCCCCTGTGTCCCTCGTGTCCCTGTCAGGGCTGGCTGTCCCCTCTGTCCCACGTGTCCCTGTCGGGGCTGGCTGTCCCCTCTGTCCCCTGTGTCCCTGTCTCAGGGCTGGCTGTCCCCTCTGTCCCACGTGTCCCTGTCTCAGGGCTGGCTGTCCCCTCTGTCCCCTGTGTCCCTGTCTCAGGGCTGGCTGTCCCCTCTGTCCCCTCTGTCCCCCGTGTCCCCGCTCGTTCCGCGGGGTCTGGCGCCCCCTGCCCGCCGCGGGGGGAGCGGCAGCGGCCCAGTCCCGCCGCAGATCGCTCCGGATCCATCGGCTGGGCCGGGAAAAAAACCCCCGAGATTCCCGAGGGCAGCCTCTGAGGGGCCACCACCTTCATCCTCTGAGGGGTCACCACCTTCATCCTCTGAGGGGTCACCCCCTTGTCCGCCAGACCACGGCACCCAGTGCCGCGTCCAGCCTTTGTTTAAACACCTCAGGGACCGGGGCTCCAGCACCTCCCTGGGCAGCCCATTCCCATGTCTAATCACCCTTTCTGTGAAGGAATTACTCCTGCTATGCAACCCGAACCTCCCCTGGCACAGCTCGTGCCCTCTGATGCTGTCCCTTGTTCCCTGGGAGCAGAGCCTGAGCCCCCCCGGCTGCCCCCTCCTGTCAGGGAGCTGTGGGCAGTGACAAGGACACTTATCACTGTGATAAGGACACGCCTGAGCCTCCTTTTCTCCAGGCTGAGCCCCCACACCTCCCCCAGCCTCTCCTCACGGAATTGTGCTCCAGACCCTTCCCCATCTCCACTGCTCCAGCAGCTCCCGGCCCTTCCTGAGCCGAGGGGCCCAGAGCCGGACACAGGGCCGGAGGTGCGGCCTCAGCAGTGCCCAGCACGGGGGGACAACCACTGCCCTGGTCACTCTATTTGTGCTGCAAGCCAGGTGCCACAGGCTTTCTTGGCTTACCTGGGCACAGCTGGCTCGTGTTCACCCCCTGTCTGCACCCCCAGGCCCTTTTCTTCTGGGCCACTTCCCAACCACTCGGCCCCAAGCCTGTAGCACTGCACGAGGGTTTTGTTTTTTGGGACAGTCCCCTCACAGCCCACTGACAACGGCTTGCCCTGAGACAGGGACACGGGGACACAGGGGACAGAGGGGACAGCCAGCCCTGAGACAGGGACAAGGGGGACAGAGGGGAAAGCCAGCCCCGACAGGGACTGCCCTGTGCTGGGGGACACAGGGGACACAGGTTACACCCAGCAACAGTAACCTGGGTGTGCAAAACCACATATTTACACGTATTTGTACCTGCAGAGAGGTGATGGAGCAGCAGGCAGGGAGCTCCCTGGTTCCTGAGGGAGGAGACTGATCTCAGGGCCCCCCTCCAGACTCCAGCAGAGACAAATCTCCAACCAGATGGACACAGAGCAGCTCCCCTCACTCCCCTCCTTTTACACAGCACTTCTGGCAGAGCCCAGAGCTCCCAGAGTGTCTTTGCAAGGCTCACTTGCTGATGTGAAAAGCTGTAGAACAATAGCAGTGTCACCTGCAGACACGTGCCACAGCTGTTCAGGTCATCCAGAGCACTCCTGGCGAGTGGGCATGCCCACAGGAGACCTCTGCCTTCCCTTCCCAGATGAACTCCCATTTAAACTGAAGCTTATTCAAGCATTTGCATCCCAGTGATGCATGAAAGTGTCCCTCTGCAGGTAAAGTGACCGTAAGATGGCATTTTCGTGTATCTGGGATTTATTTTTTTCCCCAAGCTGAGCTATGGATAGTTCCTTCTTCAAGTTGTTGCTTTCCAGCAGATTTAGAGCTACAAGCTCTGCTGCTCCAGCCTGCCAACCTCCCCCAGCAAGGTGAGGAGCAAAGGCAGGGGGCTAAACCCCACCTGCAGCTCTGCACAAGTCCTCTGCCCACACCACTGCCCTAGCTGGACACCTGGCGTGTGTCACAGTTCCAGGGCACACAGCAAGGGACACAGAGAGCCCCTGACATCAGGAAATGCCCCCTCCTGCAGCTCAGCTCAGCCCCAGCCCTCTGTGAGCACTGCTTGAGGTTTCATTTCCCAGCTTGGCTCTGGAGGAGCTGCTCCACCACAGACCAGCATCCTCACCCCACCACAGACCAGCATCCTCACCCCACCACAGACCAGCACCCTCACCCCACCACAGACCAACACCCTCACTCCACCACAGACCAGCATCCTCACCCCACCACAGACCAACACCCTCACTCCATCACAGACCAGCATCCTCACCCCACCACAGACCAACACCCTCACTCCTCCACAGACCAACATCCTCACTCCTCCACAGACCAACACCCTCACTCCTCCACAGACCAACATCCTCACCCCACCACAGACCAACACCCTCACTCCTCCACAGACCAGCATCCTCACTCCATCACAGACCAACATCCTCACTCCTCCACAGACCAACACCCTCACTCCACCACAGACCAGCATCCTCACTCCACCACAGACCAGCATCCTCACTCCACCACAGACCAACACCCTCACTCCACCACAGACCAGCATCCTCACTCCACCACAGACCAGCATCCTCACTCCACCACAGAGCAGCATCCTCACTCCACCACAGAGCAGCATCCTCACTCCACCACAGACCAGCATCCTCACTCCACCACAGACCAGCATCCTCACTCCACCACAGACCAGCATCCTCACTCCATCACAGACCAACACCCTCAGCCCATCCCTGCCTCTGCACTCCCTCCCTGCTATGAAACCCCCCAGCCAGGCAGGGCTGGGTCAGGCTCAGCAAGGGGCAGCTCCACACTCCCATCTCAGCAGCACCAGCCACAGAAACCCCTGTCACTGGCTTTATTTGGGAGGGACAGAGAAGTTCCATTTCCCTGCACCTGTGCTAATAACCCCACAGAAAGCTGGCAGCACCTCACCTCTGACCCTGCCACTGCTGAAGGACAGGCTCCCTCCCAGAAAAGCTTCATCCCTGCAGCTCCCAGCCAGGTCTAGGGACCCTGCACCAAGCTTGGGCTACCACAGACACCCCCTGGGCTGGCTGCAAGGGGCTCCTTGCTCTCCTCAGCCCCACCCTGCCCCAGGGGCAGCAGGGCTGGTGCCCTGGGGTCAGCCTCCTGCCCTCAGGGCCATCCCCACACCCTCTCTGGTCCCACCCTTTTGTTTGCACCTCTTTTGATCCACAGAGGCTCAGGCCCTGCCCCAGCCATACCCTGCTGTAAGCTCTGCAGAGGCCCCATAAAACTGTGGGGTTTGCTTCTCTTCCCTGCTAGAACTCCTTGGCCACTCAAAGCTTTTGGGTTGAAAAGCCTTGGTTTCATCTCCAGAAGGAAGATCATTTTTTTTTAAGGACTGTTTAGACAAAGTGTGACATAACAGGGTATCTATTTCTTGAACAGAGCTGTTTCCCTGCATTTGTTTGAAGTGTGACCTGATTATTCTTGCAATTGTATTTTTAATGCTCATCAGGTATCCTTGGAGAAAATGGAGAGTCACTTTTTTTAGATCATGCATAAGTAATCAGACAAACAAAATATAGCTCACCTGCCCCGTTCTTCCCCTCCACAGCAAACAGCACATCCTTAACCATTGCTCCAGGGAAAGCAACAGCTATTCAGATGGGACAGAGCACCAGTTTCTGACCTGCCCTGGGCACTTCTGGTGCCATCTGTCCTCACTGTAGGGACAAATGCTCCCCTCACACTGGAATAAACAAGAGTAAGCTGTTCCTCTGCTGATAACCTGCACACAGTGCCTCCCTCCAGTATTGCTCTCGTGTATTTCTTAGCTGTTCTCATAACAGAGTTAATCTAGATCTTTAAGGTGGCAGGTTCAGCTCCGTGGGTGCTTTTAGCCCTGTTTTACATAGTTTAATAATCCTTGCCTGGACCAGAGAGGGGCAGGGAGCACCACCCGTGGTTGGCACTTTGCAGCTGTGACTTTGCCACCAAGGTGCTGCTGAGAGGAGAGGAGCCCTCCCTCGGCAGGTGATGCAGCAGCAGCAGCTCAGCACGGCTGTGCCTGGGTCAGCCCCTCCCTCGGGCAGTTGCTGACAAAACCTCAGCCAGCCCAGCCCAGTACAGACCTGGGACATCTGCTCCCACCAGTGAGCACGCCCCAAACCCCTCTGGCCCGAGGCTTGGCGTGTGTCACAGTTCCAGGGCACACAGCAAGGGACACAGAGAGCCCCTGACATCAGGAAATGCCCCCTCCTGCAGCTCAGCTCAGCCCCAGCCCTCTATAAGCACTGCTTGAGGTTTCATTTCCCAGCTTGGCTCTGGAGGAGCTGCTCCACCACAGACCAGCATCCTCACCCCACCACAGACCAGCATCCTCACCCCACCACAGATCAACACCCTCACCCCACCACAGACCAACACCCTCACCCCACCACAGACCAGCATCCTCACTCCACCACAGACCAACACCCTCACTCCACCACAGACCAACATCCTCACTCCTCCACAGACCAGCATCCTCACTCCACCACAGACCAGCATCCTCACTCCTCCACAGACCAGCATCCTCACTCCTCCACAGACCAGCATCCTCAGCCCATCCCTGCCTCAGTGCTCCCTCCCTGCTATGAAACCCCCCAGCCAGGCAGGGCTGTGTTGTATTCCTCTGGGGAATGGTTTTTCCCCCAGAACCCCCTGAAGCCTGTGACCATGTAGTTTGACCCTTCCTTCCTATCTTGACCCTATTGGCTCAGGCCCAGCTATCTCTCCTGAGCCAGAGACCAGATAAAGTCCTGTTCTTCCTTGTTCCTTCTCTCTGCCCTGGAACCCTTTGAGAATAAAGCCTTGGACTGATCCCAGGGGCTGAGAGCCTCTTTTGGAATCTCTTGCCCTGTTCCCCTGAGATATTCCTCCAAAGCCCCTCAAGGAAACTGAGCTGGCCAGAGAAAGCCCAGGAGGGTGGGCAGGGGAGTATTTCAGGGCTGGGTCAGGCTCAGCAAGGGGCAGCTCCACACTCCCACCTCAGCAGCACCAGCCACAGAACCCCCTCCAGACCCAGGCTAGAGGCAGAAAGTTTGAGCTCCTGCAGAGTGCTGCCATCAGCAGAAACCATGGACACAGGCAGCCTGTGCACCTCATCAATCATCAGGAGGGGGCAGAGAACTAGTCACCATCTCATCAGTTAATTACAACTGTTAATCATATTTTCATTAACCTGGAATGAAGCTGCCAGCATTGCCCCTCTTTTCACCCCGTGCCCCACGTCCCATTTCTCAGAGAGGAGTTCTCCTCCAGGCAGGACACGCTGCTCTGTCCTTCACAACACACATCTGGCCAGCAATTCCCACACCCTGTTCCCTCTTTTCCACATCTCCACCCCTTCCTAGGCCTCAGCAGGCACCCACGCTGCCTTTGCCATGCAGGACATGGGTTTAGTCCCCTCATACTCTCCCAAACCTGCTCAGGATGGGTTCCTCAGGCCCTGCAGGGTCTGTGCCCTTGCTGCCACATTGAGCATGTTGCTACAACAACATGCCCCATTTCCCCCTGTTTTTTAAGACAACCTGGTCTGTAAGCCTGCTCCTGTGAAGCGTTTTTAGTTCTCCATGTAAACAGAGCTGGTGATGCCAGATCTTCCAGGAGGGGCAGGAAAACCTTGACCTGCAGGGCAGAAGGTCACACTGCTCAGTGCCCCAGGGACAGCTCTGCTCCTGCTCCTCCATCAGCTTCCACTCCTGGCTCTCCGTGAGGAGAAAGGGTGTTGATTGGAGTTAATTGAAGACTTTGGATGCGACACCTTCCCCCAGGGCAGGGAGAAATAGTGAGCAGTGTGACATTTGAGGTCCCCTTTGCCTCTGCTGTCACAGCACTGTGCCTCAGCCCTGCCTGAGGGGACAGCTCACCTCTGGGGTGAGGCAGGGAGTCAGCACTCCCAGGCCTTATCTGTTCTCCTTTCCTGCTCCAGCACCCAGCTCCAGTGTAGCCCTGGTTGGTGCCTGAGATGTTTTGGTTTCTCTGAAACTCTTTTCCCAGAGAGTTTTCTGCCAACAAGAGACACGTTTTCCTGACTGTAACCTTTGTTTGCGTTCCTTTCCCTAGAAGGGACTTCTTCTTTATGTCCCTCTGCTCTGGCCGATGTGATTGAAGAAGTTTGCCTTTGTTTCACCAATTGACCTGTTCTCTGTAAAACAGGATAAAAGGGAAGAAATTGCCAGAAATAAACAGAGTCATTGTCAGCCTTCTGAAGTCAAAGTCTGTGTCATTGTGGTCTTTAACAGCATCACTCCAGGCCTCCTAGAGATCCCCTTTCCCAGGCTGAGGCATCACACCCCTGATGTCTCTGTGTTCTTGGGAAAGCAGCCCCTGAGCAGAGCCACCCCCAGGCTGCCAGGCTCAGGGCACCAGATCCGTGGAGCAGCATTTACCAGAGGCTGGGGAGAGGGAGGACAGGAGAGCAGTCACAGATCTTGGCCCTTCCTGCTCACCTTGCTCTGGTCCAGCCTTGGCCAGTTAAGGTCACTCCCTTTCTGGGCTAGGTGGCCTGAGAGTGGTGACCACCCTGGTCCAAGGCAAGCCCTGCAAGGGGCAGGACAGCACTTGTTCAGCCTCCAGAGCTGTCCCAGACTCCTCAGGTGGGGAAGTTGCACCTCTCCCTCCATCTGCTTCATCTCTTCATCCCCTCCTGACGTTCCAGAGTGGATTCAGCTCTGCCTGCAGCACTCTTGCAGGTCTGGGAGGATGTCAGGAAGCCAGCCAGGGAAGGGAGGAGAGCCAGGACCAGAGGCTTCAGCCTCTGCAGTTGCTTCTGTCTCCCTCTCCTCTCTCCCCCACCCTCCAGAAATGCTAAGCAGCCTGTGAAGGTGTTAATGGGGAATGGATCACCCCTGCCACAATTGTGATGCACCGTGGCACCCAGGACAGAAATGAGATATAAAGCATGTACTTAACTCTCCCAGTGTGAAAAGTGCTGGGTTAAATATAACCCAGGCTGGCTGGCTGGCTCCAGGAGGCACAGCTGATCTCTTCATTTGATGGCAGAGTGCTTGCTTTGCCAAACAGCCCTCAATCCCCACGGAGCCAGCAATTCCCCTCGTGCTAAATGTGGATTTACATTGCCAGGTAGGACAGAGGTGCATAAATTGCCTTCTTTATGTGTATATATATATATATATATATTTCCTTGCAAAGTGTCACAACCCAACCTCTCACCAGCAAGCCCTGCTGTTGTGTTTTGTCCAATTAGGCAAAAGCCACACTGCTTTCTGCAGGTGCAGAGCAGAATGAAGGAGGTGCAGTGAGGGCTCAGGAAATTTTCTGCACCTCCCTGGCAGCCTCAGGGCAGCACAAAGCAAACAAGACACAGGATTGTTACTTCTTAGGGCCTGTGGCAGCCTTGAGAATTAGCACCTGCCTTCCACTAAGACTTTTAGCCATGTTTTCCTCTCCCTTTTGTGACCTGTTGGGCCCCAGACACAGTTCTGGAGTGATGATAAGCTGCATTTTTAATACACCATGCCCCCTGACAGCATGGGCTGCTTGGCATTCACCCCGGGCCTTCCATGGGATCATTTGTAATCCCCTGGACTGGAGGGACAACTCTGGACATCCTCACCAGCTCCCAGAAAGGCCAAATGAACCCTCCCAGGAGCTGCTCTCCCAGCTCAGCAGCTCCCACAGCTTGTGCCATGGTAGGACACTGCAGGTGCTCACACCATCAAAAAAGAGGCTGAAAATGCAAAGCCCTCTAAATTCAAGATAAAGCTGGGTCAGTCTGACCGTGGGGGAGGAGAGGGGGAAAAAGGTGAGAAACAAGGCTTGCTTGGAGGATGGAGAAACAACTTCTCTGCCAGAAGTGACCTCCAGAGTTTGAAGTTAGCCAGGGGAAAAAGTCACAAACCCTGCACTTTCAGTGGCAGAGGCAATTAAGGACTGCATTGCCTTCTACTTCATTCCATGCCTCTCTGTATAGGATCTTCTGTTTACAGGAGATCTGTAAATCAAAATACAACCCTTCTAATAAGCTGGCCTTGCCAGACACCTCCTCTGCTTTCATCCAGCTGAAGTTACTGGGCTCATCAAGAGAGAATTGTCAGCCAACTGAAACTTCAGGATACCCCTGATAGGAAAAAAAACCAACCAAACAAAAAAACCCTTATTCAAATTATCCCTTCTGGCCTCAAACTCCAAGAGCTCCAACCTTCTTTGAACCCTTATCAAAAGTGAAGCCATTTCTTGTACCAGCCAACAGCAACTCAGGAACACACCACTCACCTTAAAAAAGTCAGCATTAATATTTACTAAGTGAAGGCAGGCTGCAGAGCAGCTCTTATCTGTGCTGTTTAATTGTGCCAGCGTTAAGAGCAGCCCAATAAAGGCATGTCAGCAAGGCTTCTTTTTTTAAAGAGGGTGCCAAGGGATCTTGTTGTAAGTGAAGATCTTGGAGAAAAAGCGAGGAGATTCATTGCATTAAGTGCAGGGTGTGAAAGTGGGTTAGACAGAACTGCTCTCCCTGGGGGGCTGGCTCTGCCACTCACCTGGGGAGAAGGATCTGTCAGAGGAAAGCCAAGCAACCCTCAGTGCTGCCCAATGGATTTAGGATCGTGGCCCTTTGCCCAGTTTACCTCCTCAGCAGGGAGCCCTGGGTGGCCCCCTCTGTCCATTGTCACAGCCCAGTGAGGACATTCCACAACAAAAAGCTGCTGCTGTCAGGGAAGCTTTCCCATCTGACCCTTCAGATGCCACTCCTGGGGTCACATCTGCACCTCCACTGTCACTGCAGAGACCCAGCTCCCCTGTTTGACTCCCCACACTCCCACACAACATTTTCTCACTGGCTGCACTCCAGGTTTCCCACAGCAGAGTCTCTCTCAGGCATCTGGTTCCTTCATTTCAGTAGTGGCACAGCAACACAACAGCTCAAGGCAGCGAGGGGCCCCAGCAAAGCAACCCCTGGGCTTGTCAGCCCTGGCAGTCTGTGTTCCTCACACACCCTTCACCTTCCTCTTGGCCCAGTGGGGATATTTGTCCTGGGGTCTCCTCTGGGTGGTTGCCACTCTCCCCACACCTCATGGCACCACAGCCCCAGCATCACCTGCCCTCCAGCTGATCCAGGTCATGGGCTGGAGAAACCCCCAAGGGCAGCTTCCAGTACATCCCAGCCTGTCCTGGGTTGTGGAGCCAGGGGTGTGTATTCTACTTCATTTGTTAAAAGCAGCTGGGGAGATGTTTTTTCTTTATCTCTTGTAACTCTGGGGGGAGGGAGTCAGATGCCTTCTGATAATGGGCCATTAACACCTCCCCAGGCTGTACCCTCCCCAAAGCAGGACATCCACATTCCATCCTCCCATTGTGAGATGCATCACATCCCCCCTGGCAGTGGGGGGAGCCAACCATTCCTACCTGGATAAAACTGAGACACAGGAACACAAAAGCTGCTAGCTTCACCCCATTCCTGGGAGGAAGACTGGACCCTTCTCATCATCACTGGACCCCTTTCACCACCACTGGACTCGTTTTCTACAGAATCATCTCCACTTCACCAGAACCACATCTGCCACTCCAGGAGGACTCACTTTGGGACTGCTTCCAACACCCTGACCAACAGGGTGTCAGGTTGGAGCTCTGACTCTGTCAGGGTTCTCCAAAATTGTTGTTTGTTTGTTTGCTGGTTTGGTTGGGTGGTTTTGTTTTCTACTATATTTGTATCGTAAATATTCCTAGTAAGGAACTGTTATTCCTATTCCCAAATCTTTGCCTGAAAGCCCTTAATTGCAAAATTATAATTTGGAGAGGGTGAGTGGTTTACATTCTCCATTCCAAGGGAAACTCCAGCCTTCCCTGGCAGACACCTGTCTTTCCAAACCAAGACACAGCCCATGTGGAGGGCAGGGCCACGCAGGGATTCCCCAGCTTTCCTATGCCCGTGGTGTTTTTAGATCCCCTCATTTCACGGCCCAGCAATGAGGCACAGAGCAGGGCAGGGCTGGCAGCAGCATCCCAGAGCCTGCAGGCTCGCTGCTGGGAGAACTGGGAGGCAACAGAGGCTGATGAGCCTTGTTTCTGCAGGCTGGAAGGAGAGCTTTGAAGATGCAGGCAACAAAGGGGAAAGTTTCGACTCACCTGAAGCGTTTTGCTAAAAATAGCTGCTCCTCCCCCGTCAGAGGCTGGCATTGGGCTGCTGCTGTAGTATTTTACAGGGGAGGATATAACACACAGCTTCCTCCTCTTACCTCACTGGATCTCTGAGCAGCAGCTGCAGCACATGCACGCACACGTTACAGTGTGCACACACACATGTTACAGTGTGCACACACACAGAGTACAGCATGCACACACCCTGCAGTGTGCACACACACATTTACAGTGTGCACACACACCTACAGTGTGCACACACACCCTTACAGTGTGCACACACACACCTACAGTGTGCACACACACATTTACAGTGTGCACACACACAGAGTACAGCGTGCACACACATGTTACAGTGTGCACACACATGTTACAGTGTGCACACACACACCCCTACAGCGTGCACACACATGTTACAGCATGCACACACATGTTACAGTGTGCACACACACCTACAGCGTGCACACACACATTTACAGTGTGCACACACACCCCTACAGCGTGCACACACACAGAGTACAGCGTGCACACACATTTACAGTGTGCACACACACACCCCTACAGCGTGCACACACATGTTACAGCATGCACACACATGTTACAGTGTGCACACACACCTACAACGTGCACACACCCTGCAGCGTGCACACACACATTTACAGTGTGCACACACACCCTGAAGTGTGCACACTCATGTTACAGTGTGCACACACACCTCAAAGTGTGCACACACACCCTGCAGCATGCACACACACATTTACAGTGCACACACACAGAACAGCGTGCATACACGTTACAGTGTGCACACACACCCTCCAGCATGCACACACACACCTCACAGCATGCACACACATTTCAGTGCACACACAGCTCACAGTGTGCACACACACACATTTACAGTGTGCACACACACACCCTGCAGTGCATACACACACCCTGCAGCGTGCACACACATGTTACAGCGTGCACACACAGAGAACAGCGTACACACACACGGAGTACTGTGTGCACACACACATTTACAGTGCACACACACAGAACAGCGGGCACACATACATTTACAGCGTGCACACACACCCTGCAGCCTGCACACACACATTTACAGCATGCACACACAGCTTGCAGTGTGCACACACACACCTCACAGCGTGCACACACACACACCCCACAGTGTGCACACACACACACCTCACAGTGTGCACACACACCTTTACAGCGTGCACACACACCCTGCAGCATGCACACACACACACCTACAGTGTGCACAGCACCCTGGTAACCAGGCTGCTCTCAAGGCTCATCAGGTACCAGGCCCAGCTCAAAAAGCAAAATAAACCCAACACATTTGCTATGGGGCAGTGATTGCTCACGTCCCCTTGAGGCTTTGCAGGGGAATCACAAAACTCAGCACCTCGCTGCAGAAGGGAGAAGGCTACAACAAGAGGCAGAAGCAAGAAACAATCCTTAATTACAGCAAAGAATGAAAAAAAAAAAAAAAAAAAAGCCCAAACCAAAAAAACCACAACAGGCTCTGCAGTGCCTTAGACCCATCTCTGAGAGCATCTGGTTGCACTGCTGGCACTCAGTCCCTCACCACAGTGCAGAGACCTGTGCCCCACAGCTCTGCTGCCAGGATTAACCCAGCCCGGCCTGTGAGAGCTCCCAGAGAAGCACAGCACCTATCAATCAGTAAATATGCTGACTGTGATCTGCAGGTGATTAATTGCAGATGATTTTACTGCAGTCTGTGGGGTGGACACAGAGGCTCCCCCCAGTATCACAGGTTGGAGGCTGGCACCTTCCTGTGGCTGGAGAGGAGATGGATGCTGGCAGCAGTGCCAAGGTTGCTGCTCCCAGCCCCAGATTTTGTTCCTTCTCAGGCTGGGAGTGCCTTGGGTGAACACAGCACTTCGCCAAGATATTTAGTGCTTAGAATAATTCCTCAGCAAACACCTCACCTGGAGAGCAGAGCCTTCCTCTCTCATGCTCTGGTTTTGAAAGAAGATGTTTTTGCAGGAGGGTTTTTAAAGTCATCCAGCCTGCTACAGATCACCAGTGGGAGATGTTGTTTGGGCTAATGCTCAACTACATCTCTCAGGGCAAAGGCCAGAGAGAAATACTGCAGGAGAGCGGAGAGGGAGGGAGAGGAATTCCCTGAGCAGAAATTATTTTGAGCACAGAAAGCTGCAGAGCAGCGTGGAGCAAGGCAGAAAAAAAAAAATCCAAGAGAGAGAGGTGGTGGTGCTGGGGGGACACAAAAGAACAGGGGAGAGAGGGAGCTCTGAGGATTCCTCTGTGGGAGGAGGAGGTGGGATGGTGCTCAGGGGGGCTGTGTGTGTGTGGAGGGGGGGATCCCTGTCCCTGGCTGGGCTCAGCAGAGCTGCTCCCTGCGAAGGGATTCCCTGTGCCGCCCGCGATTGGTGCTGGCACAGTGACGAGCTGCTGGAGCGGATCCCTCTTCCCTGCACATCCACCGGGGCTGGAGGGAAAACAGCGGCCCCATCCCCCTGGGCTCCCCTCCCCAGGGATGGGGGATTCCCCCCGCTGCCATCAGCACTCACACAGAAACACAGAACCTCTCTGCAGGGAAACCCAGGGGTTTGTGCCCCTCGGCAAGGCTCGGGGGGGAAAGGGGGCTGTGCCAGCAGAGCGCCGAGGAGGGGATTCAAAAATTCAGTTCCGAGTGAGAGCCAGTGTGAAAAATGACATTTCACCTTTTTATATTAATTGATACGTTTAATATAAAGAAAATAAAATAGAATAAAAATAGACAATAAGGAGACAAAAGAAGGTGGCTTCGCAGCTGAGGGTGCAAAGCAACACACAGCCCATTCCAAATTACTTGGTATTTAAAAGTCGTGGTGTTAAATATTTAAATAAGCTAATGCATGCTTCAAATATTCATTTTGGTTTCAAGACCCCCCTAAGCATACAGGTTATCTGTGGGATTCCACGCAGTCTAGATGTTTGTTGTAAATCTGTCTTTCGAAGATTCAAACTCTCAAAGGCTTAATTGTTCTTTATCAGAAATCTTTAGTTCAGGGATTCCAGACGTCCCTTCTGACTTCTATCTAGTTGAGGAGTTAAAAAAAAAAAACCAACCCATCTCTACTTTGTTACAATCTGAAAATATATCTTCATTACATTTTTAAATTCCACAAACAAAAGTAAACACAGTACAACCTTCTTACATTATATGTATAACATTCATTTCAATATTTGCGAACAGCCAGCTCCAAAATGTGCATTTATAACAGCCAATACATCAGCTGCTGTGACTGAGACCCCCCTGAGCCACGGGAGGGTCCTGTCTGTCCCCACAGATGGAGACACCCTGACACCAGCCTGTCTTGTAGAGCAGTCGTGCCCCTGCAAGTGAGGCAGCCCAGGAGATGTGGGAGCTGGGCTCTGCCCAAGCCCTTCTGCCTTCCCAGCCTCCTGGCAAAAGGACACAAGTGTCTCCTCACCTATTCAGATCATGCTCAACCACGTCTGAGTGCAAAGCATGAGAGCCTAAACGCTGTCTGGAATTGGAGGTGTGTTTTGGTGACACAGAACACTGCTCTGACATGGACCTCCCTGGTGACCTCAGGACACTGCCCTCCTCCTGTCCCTCCTGCCAAGGGAAAGGTCACCTTCACTCTTACCTCCAGGAGGGATTAGGAGCAGAAACTGGCTCATGCTCTGCCCAACTGGGAGGTATCACAATGGAAATTGCACTGCAGGGGACTCAAGTGGGACCTGCTTTCCAGAAGCACCTCTGCTCCCTGCCCTCCTCCTTGGGTAGCAGCAGCAGGAGGATCCACAGAGAAGCACCCCTCTCTGTGCTGGGGAAGATCCAGGTGGACATCCCACCCCCCCAGGCAGGTGGGGCCTGGTGATGCACTCAGGGCTCTTGCACAGCTGTGACATCCCAGGAAAAGCTCCTCCTGGGGCGCGGGTGTGCTGCTGGTTGAGCATTTCCAGATGCCACAGGTGACTCCTCCCAAGAACCACCTCTCCCTCAGGCTGGTGGTTTGGGGAGGAGCAGCACACAAAGCCCTGGTGTGAGGCTCACAGAGCCATTGCAGAGCTGGATGCTGCAGGAGGGGAACCTCGGGGAGCCCCTGCAGGAGACCCAAGACACAGCCTGCAGCAGCCTGCAGCCTGGGCCAGGGAGAAGCCAGAACCACATTGGAACGTCCCCTTGGCATCACAGCCAGGCAAAAAGCAGCAGGATGTTCACCCTGGCATTAGCCAGGCCCGTGTGGCACTCTGTGGTTGTCACACTGTCCCAAACTCTGTGCAGGAGGGTAACTAACACCTGCCTGCCTGCTCTGCTGGGGGACAAACTCCTTTGGGTTGGGAGGTCACCCCTGGAGTGGGAACGGGGACTTCTGCAGCTGCCATTTGTGCAGGGAGTCCTGATCTCATCTCCAGCATCCCAGAGATCCCCTGTGGAAGCAGTGGAGGTTTTGGCTATGCCAAAAAAATCTGCTTTTTTAACCCCTCTGCCTCCTCACTCCTCTTTGCTCCCTAAGGGAATACTCTGGGTGAGTTCTGATGGTGAAGAAGAATTACTTAATGCTTGAAAAGCCCCTGACCTTAAACCATTTTAAAAATTATAAAAAAGGTAAGTCAGAGTTGCCCTCTCCATCCCGCAGTGGGGAGGGTAAAGAAGTCCAGAGTGTCGATGAGAAATGTGGGATTTTCAGCACAGAGTCTGTCTTGGGTTGTGGAGCCAGGGGTGTGTATTCTATTTCATTTGTTAAAAGCAGCTGGGGAGATGTTTTTCTTTATCTCTTGTGACTCAAGGGGGGAAGGGGGCAGGTGCCTTCTGATAATGGGCCAGCTGTTAAACCAGCTGGGGCAGTGTTTGTTATCTCTTTCACCACTGTCCTCCCTCCAGGGGAATATTTTCTGCTGATGGACCATTAAGACACCCCTAAAAGCCACATCCCCAAAGTAGAACATCCACATTCCATCATCCCATTGTGAGATGCTCCACCCAGTGTGGGGAGCAAACCATTCCTACCTGGATAAAACTGAGACACAGGAACACCAGGGATCTGGCTTCACCTGATTCCTGGAGGAAGACTGGACCCTTCTCACCACCACTGGAGCCTTGTTCTACAGGATCATCTCTGCTCCACCAGAACCACCTCTGCCACTCCAGGAGGACTCACTTTGGGACTGCTTCCAACACCCTGACCAACAGGGTGTCAGGTTGTAGCTCTGACTCTGTCAGGGTTCTCCAAAATTGTTTGTTTGTTTGTTTGCTGATTTGGTTGGCTGGTTTTGTTTTCTACTACATTTGTAAGAACTGTTATTCCTATTCCCAAATGTTTGCCTGAAAGCCCTTAATTGCAAAATTATAATTTGGCAGGGGGTGAGGGGTTTCCATTCTCCATTCTAAGGGAAACTCCAGCTTTCCCTGGCAGATACCTGTCTTTCCAAACCAAGACAGAGTCTGAGCCTCCTGCTGGAACCCCGTATCCCTCTCCATCGCCTGCCTCTGCCTGCACATGGAGAGATACTGGCAGAGATGGGGGACTGTCAGGAAAAAAAAAAAGTGCTCCAACCCTCTCTGCCCCTCTCCCTGGCAGCCGGGGTACAGATGATGCCGTTCTTCTCCCACCACAATCACGTCGTTATTCAACTTGGCAGCACAAGGTGGAGTGAGTGAGTGAGTGAGTGAGGGAGGGAGGGAGCCAAGGAGAGAGGGAGCGTGTGTGCGAGGCTGGCATTTTTAAAACCCATCAAACATCTCTCTGCGTCGCCGACTGCAAACTCCTGCCCCTGCTCCAGCATCCTGTGTTGCCATGCCAACAGAGCCTGCCAGCCCCTGTGTCCTGAGGGGCCACTCCTCCATCCTGGGGGCCACGGGGCTCCTGCCGGGGGGATGTGCCTGTGCCTGGCCGGTTCTGACTCCTCACAAGTGCCTTCTTTGGGAATTTCCCCCCCCAGAACTGCCGGTGCTGGCAGGTGATTTACCTCTCTTCGGCGCTTTTAAGATGCCATCACCAGTGCTTGACTTAATCAGGACATCCTGGCACGAAAAGCAGCCTCCTCCTGACCCCTGCACTTCGGCTCTGAATTAGACATAATAAAGCAAAAGAGCTTTTCCAGTTCCCTTGGAACCTCCAGAATTGTGGGTGTAAACGTGAGTGGCACCACCAGGAGACAACAGCCCCCCTCAGGGTGTTGGCTGACTCTGAGGACAGGGGAACAGTGGATTTGCTGACACTGACACCAGTGTGACAACGTGGGGATGAGGCAGGGGGATTGTGCTGGGAGAGAAGGCAGAAACACATCAACCAGCACCTACTTGAGCCTGGGAAAACAGGAATCCCCTCGGATCAGGGCTGTCCTGTGCTGTGTGCAGGGCTCACAGTGTGAGGGGAGGTCGGGCTGGATCTCCAGGGCTCTCTTAGCACCAGTGTTTCTGTGATTGATGTCTGGGCATCACCGATCTGTTGGAAGAATTAAAATGGCAGTCTGGGGAACAGCTTCACCCCCAGGAGCAGGAATGGTGGCCTGGGAAGCAGGCTCAGGAGCTCTTCCTTCTGCTGGGTGAGTGCTGCCTAAGGCACCTTAGGTGCAGGTTCCCTGGGGACACTGGGACCCTGCCTTTGCCCCTGGCCTTGCCTCTGCAGCCTGTCCCTCATGGTTTTGTCTACAAAGTGCTTTGTCCTCTCCAACCATGGAGGAAAAGCCTCCCTTGCTCTGGGGAACAGAGACTGGAGCAAGGGAAGAGCAGAAATACAGGTCAGCCCATTTCAGTGAGGGTGCTGGTGTGCTGTGTCCTCCTTTACAGAGGACCCAAGACGATGCTGAGGCCTGAACTGAGCTTGTGCTCTGGGGTTTTTAGGCTTGTGTCTTGGTTTGGAAAGACAGGTGTCTGCCAGGGAAAGCTGGAGTTTCCCTTAGAATGGAGAATGCAAACCCCTCGCCCCCTGCCAAATTATAATTTTGCAATTAAGGGCTTTCAGGCAAAGATTTGGGAATAGGAATAACAGTTCTTTACTAGGAATATTAACAATACAAATGTGGTAGAAAAACAAAACCACCCAACCAAACCAGCAAACAAACAAACAAACAATTTTGGAGAACCCTGACAGAGTCAGAGCTACAACCTGACACCCTGTTGGTCAGGGTGTTGGGAGCAGTCCCAAAGTGAGTCCTCCTGGAGTGGCAGAGGTGGTTCTGGTGGAGTAGAGATGATCCTGTAGAACAAGGGTCCAGTGATGGTGAGAAGGGTCCAGTGATGGTGAGAAGGGTCCAGTGATGGTGAGAAGGGTCCAGTCTTCCTCCAGGAATCAGGTGAAGCCGGATGCCTTTGTGTTCCTGTGTCTCAGTTTTATCCAGGTAGGAATGGTTGGCTCCCCCCACTGGGTGGAGCATCTCACAATAGGATAATGGAATGTGGATGTTCTACTTTGGTGATGTACTGCTTTGGAGAGGAGAACAGCTTGGGGAATCTTAATGGCCCATTGTGAAAAGAGATAAGAAACTCTGCCCCACCTGGTTTATCAGCTGGCCCATTATCAGAAGGCACCCACCCCCCTCCCCCCAGAGTTACAAGAGATAAAGAAAAGCATCTCCCCAGCTGCTTTTAACAAATGAAATAGAATACACATTTTGGTTCCATAACTCAAGACAGCTTGGCAGTTCACTTCCCTTGGGACCCCAGGGAGGGCAGCAGGGGGAGATTTGCTTTTATCCCGTTAAAGAAACAAACAAAAAAATGCCCCACTGATACCTGCAAAGCCCACTGTGAGTAGCTGCTGGCCGTGGAACATCACAAACAGCCAAATGTGTAACCCAGCTCCTGGTGTGATTCTGGGGGCCACACAGCATCCTTGTTCTCTGGGGTGCTTACCCAGGCCAACCTCCCCTTGAATGCCAGACAGAACAGGTACACCAGCAACACCAGCTACTGTCTGATATCATCAGCATTCAGAGGAGATTTGAACCCTTCAAAAACTGGTGGGGTGAGACCCAAAGAGCTGGGTGAAGGGTTGGGAGAAAATTTCCCCCGGTGCCATTTCCTCACCATAGGTACCATTGTTAAAGAAACCCCAGAAACACAGAGTTAGAGTGTGATAGCCCTGAATCCATGTGCTTGCCTTCCAGAGGAAGTTAAAAATCCATGAATTCCTCACCTTATTGACCCACAAAACAAACTGGATGCCGTGCCTGCGTTTCAGCCCAGCCCCTGCTCGCCTCCTACAGCCTTTGGGGATGCAGATGAGGGCCACAAACACCAAAGCAAGCAAAGAAAAAGGCAGTGTTTCCATCAGCTGGGAGTTTAGGCTTTGCTGGGTCCCAGCCCAGCCCAGAGGTGCCAGCTCATACCTGCAAGCCCCTGCCTGCATACCTGTTATAAATGCACATTTTGGAGTTGGCTGTTCGCAAATATTGAAATGAATGTTATACATATAATGTAAGAAGGTTGTACTGTATTTTCTTTTGTTTGTGGAATTTAAAAATGTAATGGAGGTATATTTTCAGATGGTAACAAAGTAGTAGTGTTTTTTTTTAACTCCTCAACTAAATAGAAGACAGAAGGGACATCTGGAATTCCTGAACTAAAGATTTCTGATAAGGGACAATTAAGCCTTTGAGAGGGTCTAAATCTTTGGAAGACAGATTTACAACATACTTTTAGACTTCGTGGAGTCTCACAGATAACCTGTATGCTTAGGGGAGGTCATGAAACCAAAATGAATATTTGACTCATACATTAGCTTATTTAAATATGTAACAGCAAGACTTTTAAATACCAAGGAATTTAGAATGGGTGGTGTGTTGCTTTGCACCCTCAGCTGAGAAGCGATCTCCTTTTGTCTCCTTATTGTCTATTTTTATTCTATTTTCTTTTTATTAAACTTATAAATTAATATAAAAAGGTGAAACGTCGTTTTTCACAACACCCCACAGGAAAGCTGGGCACTGGGTCCATTCCTGCTTTCCCTTCCTGAAGGAAGCTGCCTTCCCCTCCTGGAGGAGGGAGGTTTGCACTGAGCAGCTTTGCAGGATGCTTTGCACTTCTCCTTCCCGTTGCTTTGTTCTCTCGCCTCCCTGCTGTTTCCTTGGAAAAGTTAATTTCCCCTATGGACTTTCTTTAGATGGAAACATTCCCCCCTCAGTGGATTTGGTGAGCACAGAAAGCATCAGTTTCGAGCCTGAATGGAAACAATTAGAAGCACCTTGTGGTGAGGAAGAAATGGGCACGAACTGAGAAATCTTGCACCCCTGTATCCATGCCTGGGGTCGCTCTGTGTATGAGATTTCTTACATTGTTTTCTTCCTCTCTATCTCTTCTGCTCTTTGTCTCCCTCTCTTTCTCTGTCTGTCTCCAAACAGCTTAAGGTGAAAGAAACTGAGATTAGATGTGGCCTGGATTTATGGCAACAGCTTCCCAAAAATCTGTTTTCCAGCTTCAACTCACTCCCTACTACCTTCTGCAGCAGCTGGCACCGGCAAAGAGCAAATGTAACATGTTACTCAAGTGTTATGTCTCTTGATGCACTCACTTTAGGGTGGTGCTAGCTGCAGCAGGAGGTGTTGGGCGGTGGAAAATCAGATGTTTCAGCTATTGCTTCAATTATAGATAGCTCTGCCTGGGAAAAGAGTTCTCTGGCCGAGAAAAGGGACAGCAGCCTGCCACGGGGATGGCTTGGGAGGGGATTCGCAGGGAACAGGCTGTAACCCTCCTCTGTCCAGATTTTGGAGTATTACTGACGCTGTGAAAGATCACCAGGACACAGACTCCAACTCAGAAGGTGACAATGACTGTTTATTTCTGGGAATTTCTTCCCTTTTATCCTGTTTTACAGAGAACAGGTCAATTGGTGAAACAAAGACAAACTTCTTCAATCACATTGGTCAGAGCAGAGGGACATCAAGAAGAAGTCCCTCCTAGGGAAAGGAATGTAAACAAAGGTCACAGTCAGGAAAACGTGTCTCTTGCTGACAGAAAACTCTCTGGGAAAAGAGTTTCAGAGAACCCAAAACATCTCAGGCACCAACCAGGGCTACATATTACCCTTGAGAAAACAAAACAACAAAATAAGACAAAAAAGGTGATTTTCCTTGTGAAGCTGAGGGCAGCCCTGGTCAGCAGTGCAGCTGACACTGAGTCAGGGTGACCAGTGCCCGTCCTGGGCTGCAGCTGCTCCACCCTGCCAGGAGCACCAGCTCCCAGGAGTGCTGCCTCCCCTGCTGCTCTCAGGTGCTCTGCTGAGCCTTAATTTTTAAAGGGAGAGCAAGAGGATTAATTTTCTCGGAAAAGGCAGTACAAAGTGGAGATGTTCTGCGGAGAGGGAATGATAATTTTATTTTTTTTTCCCCCTCCATACCCATGATAGGAAATTGTAATAGGCTTTGTTCTGATGAGTGTTACAGTACTTATCTGGGTAAATTTAGTATTGCCTCCTATTATAAATGACAAGAAAGGTACAGCTGAAAACAAAACTTTATCCTGACATTTCAGAAGCAGCTGTACTTAGATAAAGTATTTGTGCTCATCTGTTCAAATGGGGATAAATTATCAGCTGGGTTTGGAATTTCCTGCTGGGTCAAAGCACTGTTTGTAGTCAGGCTGGGTGGAAAAACCACCAAAATGGAATGTACTGAGGTAAAAGTTTGAATTATTAAGAGTCTGGAGCTGAGAACAGGGAAAGCACATCCCATCACTACTGCTGCCTCACCATGTGAGTGTGAACAAAATACCTTGTTTTATGTGTCCCAGAGGAAACCTGGATGGATTCCTCCTCCTGAGGACGCTGTGGGAGGATGTGAGGAGGCTAAAACGTCAAAAGGGGAAGGCAGAGGGTGCTCAAAGGGATGGGGATGGCGTTTTTCACAATGTGCTCTGTGCAGGGCAGTGCTGGTGTCAGGGGAGGGGTGTGGAGGGCTGAGCTCAGCCTCCATCCTGACTGAGTGATGAAAACGGGCTGAAATGTGAGCAGAGAGAGCTGGGGAAACCTCACGTGTGGGACAAAACAGAACTTCAATAAATTTCTTCAGAGGTTCTGGCAGGGGGTCCCCTCTGCCTGGATGAAAATGCAAGGACAGAGGTACGAGGAGATCTGTGGCTTAGAGAGGGATTTTGAAGACCAAAAGAATTTGTATGGATGGAAACCACTTGCTTTCCCTGTCATTTGCCCTGTTCTCCTTCCTTTCTTTCTTCCTTTCTTCCTTTCTTCCTTCCTTTCTTCCTTTCTTCCTTTCTTCCTTTTCCTCTTCTTTCTTCTTTCTTCTTTCTTCTTTCTTCTTTCTTCTTTCTTCTTTCTTCTTTCTTCTTTCTTCTTTCTTCTTTCTTCTTTCTTCTTTCTTCTTTCTTCTTTCTCTTCCCTTCTTTCTCTCTCTCTCTGTTTCTCTGTTTCTCTTTTTCCTCTCTCTCTTCCTTCCTTCCTTCCTTCCTTCCTTCCTTCCTTCCTTCCTTCCTTCCTTCCTTCCTTCCTTCCTTCCTCCCTTTTCTTTTTTTCTTTCTCTCTCTCTCTTGCCCTCTTTCCCTCTCTGTCTCCAAACAGCTCAAGGTGGAGGAAATTTGGATCAGCCTCCCAATCTGTGCTGACCATGCCTGACCCCTTAGCCCCAGTGCCCCTCAAAAGAGTTGAACTGGGAGTGGAACCCTCCCAGGGGTTTCTCTCTGAGCTGGTGCCATTCCCAGAGTGGCCTTGTGTGGGTGAAAACTGCTCAGAACAGCTCCCTCAGCCCCAGTCAGTGTGATCAGCTCCAAAGCTTGGCTGAGGTGGTGAGGGCAGCAGAACTACTCTGGCTGTCCCTCAGAGGTGAAGAATCACCACAGGTGCTCAAAGGAAAAGTGCATTTTCCTGCAGTTCTTTTGCCAAAGCTGGGACACACCTGAGCAAAGACAGCAGCTGTCCCTGGGTGGTGACAGCCAGGAGCCTTTGCAGCTCCTTGAGTGGCCAGATGTCTCCTCTGGGCTCTCCTTTCCCCTTCCCCTCCCTGACTTCTCTCTTTCTCCCTACCCTCAGTTAAGACTTTTACCTCCCTCTTGGTTCTTCTCACGTTCTTGTGACCATGTCCTCACTCCAAGTGCCTCTCCCCCTTCCTCTGCTCCCTGCACATGCACAGGCAGCCACCGTGGCTGGAGCTGCTGCTCCCCAGCCTGGAGAGGACCTGCCCTGTGCTCCATCACTCTCGGCCTGTTGCCAGGCAACGCAGCCTCACATGGATTTCACTCCCAAGCTCCCAAACAAACTGCAGATAGAGGGGATTTTTCTCCTGCTTTTCTAGAGAGGGACCTCACCTGCCTCACTGGCAGGTCTGAGGGGTCTCCAGTGGTCACTGCTGGCTGCTGGCTTTGCTGCAGCTCCTGGCTTTGCCTCCCCATCTGCCAGCTTGGCACCTGGGAAAGTCAGACTGAGTTTTGTTGGAAGGAAGAGGCTCCCTCCTGGCACAGCCCCACTTGGAGTGGTGGGAAACCCTGGTCTGATCCTTCCCCAGAGAGTTGTTGAACAGCTGTCCCACCCTTGGACTGCACAGGGCTGTGGAGCTACACAGGGTTGTAGCACTGGTTGGTGCCTGAGATGTTTTGGTTTCTCTGAAACTCTTTTCCCAGGGAGTTTTCTGCCAACAAGAGACACGTTTTCCTGACTGTAACCTTTGTTTACATTCCTTTCCCTAGGAGGGACTTCTTCTTGATGTCCCTCTGGTTTGACCAATGTGATTGAAGAAGTTTGTCTTTCTTTCACCAATTGAGTTGTTCTGTGTAGAACAGCATAAAAGGGAAGAAATTCCCAGAAATAAACGGAGTCATTGTCAGCCTTTTGAGTCGGAGTCTGTGTTGCTGGGGTCTTTAACAGCATCACAGGAGCTTTGCTTTCACAACTCCAGACGCTGAAATGGCTCCAGAAGTTGAGGCAGGGCCCGAGATTGCCTGTTGTCAGCGGGCTGATGGAGTGTCAGATCCATCTCGGGAGCAAGACACGCGTCTCACTGCCTCCCAACCCGTAAGGCACAAATCGCCTTCCGTGACAGCCATATAACACCCCTGAGAGCTAATTTTGGCACAATTATCACCCTTTCCAGGTCACAGAAGTCACTCAGCACTCAGCCACCTGTTTAGAGCTGTCAGCCAAAGCCTCCTGCAGCCGCTGCAGTGGTTACTCACCACGGAAAGGCACACATGAGTTACCCCACGTGAAATGCTGAGCCAAGGAGGAGCACAGGTCGTGTTCCCAGTGGGAATGGGTTGCAAATGCTCTGTCCCAGGCAGGAGGGGTGCTAGAGGAAGGGAGCACACCTCCCCCAAAGCAGGATATGCCTTCAGAAAGCACATTTTGGGTCTGTCCTCCTGCACTTCCACACTAAAAGCTGGACTCGGGAGTGTCTCCATCACAGAAAGAAGCCTGCTAGTTGGCTTAGGCGGCTGGTCAAAAGTGAGAGAGACCAAATTAGGGAAGTCAGAGACCTCCAAGCTGGGAATGGGGCACCCCTGATGCAATTCCACATGAAAGAATGACACGCACTCACTGAGATGTGCAAGGCAAAAAAAGGGGCAGTTTATTCACAGACTGTTGTCTGGGTTTTTTGCTGTTCTCCTCTGTTTCTTTAAGGAGTTTTCTAAAGTTTCATTTTTAGCCTTCTGTGTTTGCCTTTTGCAATGGAGTCAGACATGATTTTACATCAACTTTTCTTGTCATTGTAACCATCTAACCATGTTTGCATTCTTCTCATAAGGAGGAGGCTGTGGATGGACTGTTGGGTTGCCCAGTGTGGTTGAAGAGGAAGATTTTCTTCCTCCAATCCATGGTCACTGCTGAAATTCTATAAATGTTGAAGTTTGTAAATAAACTGGCTCTTTTCTGCCTTGGACATCCCAGTGTGTGGGTGTCATTCCTTTGTGTCCTGTGTGACAACAAACCTCGACATTCATAGAACTCCAGCAGTGACCATGGATTGGAGGAAGAAAATCTTCCTCTTCAACCACACTGTCACCCCAACAGTCCATCAATTCTCTCCTCCTCCAGAAAGGGACGCAAAACAATCATTGTTTACATGAAAAGTGGGTGAGAAACTCCATTGCAAAAATGCAAACATGAGAAGCTGAAACAGAACTTTAGAAAAACAGAGAAGAACAGGACGACAGACCCCCATGGGTAAGGAGGTCTTGATCTGCTCCAGGGAAGCAACAGAGCAGAGCAGCTCCCTGGCATGATGTGACACTGGGAAGGTGTAGACTGACAGCTCTAGGGATCCTCTTGCACCCTGTATTGGGAACTTTCAGGCTGCAGTAGCTCTCTGAAATGCCTGTGCACCAATGCACACGGCATGGGGGATAACCTGAGGATTTAGAGATCTCTGTGTGCTCACAGAGCCATAATCTCATCACAGTTACAGGTCATGGGGAACAGCAGAGGGACTTGAGGCCCTGGAGAAAAGCCAAGTCACTGCAGGGCTCAAAAAGGGCACGAAGGAGGACCCAGGGAGCTACAGGCCAGTCAGCCTCAGCTCCATCCCTGGAAAGGTTATGGAACAGCTCATCCTGAATGTCATCTCCACGCATGTGGAGGAAAAGAAGGTCACCAGTAGTAGTCAACATGGGTTCAGCAAGGGGAAATCATGCTCGGCCAGCCTGATGGGCTTCAGGGATAGAATGACAGCCTGGGTAGGTGAGGGGAGAGCAGGGGCTCCTGTCTGCCCTGACTTTAGCAGAGCTCCTGACAACCGTCCCAGAACATCCTCTCAGGAAGGGTGGGGAGGGTGAGGAGTTGAGATTGGGCAGTGGGTTGAGAACTGGCTGAGTGGCAGAGCTCAGAGGGTTCTGGGGGTGGCACAGAGTCCAGCTGGAGGCCTGTAACTGGTGCTGCTCCCCAGAGGTCACTGCTGGCCCCAGTCCTGCTCCGCTTAATTCAGCCATGATCTGGAGGAAGGAGCATTGCCTCTGGAGGACACACCACGAGCTTTGTCACGGGACAAACACAGAGGAGGACTGTAGGAGACCTGGGCTTGACCCCCTGAGGCTGAGTGGAGTGCAGGTGTCCCCAGGGACCCTCTCTTGTCACCTCTGCTGCGTCCCCTCGGCGCAGGTGGTGGAAGCTGCAGGGCTTTGGCAGAGGCAGGTGGCACCTGCTCTGGGAACACACTGTCCCTGTGCCAGCAGGGACCAGCAGCTGGGCTTCTCAGCTCCTCCTTCCTCCTGGGTGCTGGGGCCACCAAAACCAGGAGTCACAACTGCCTGAGCAGTTGCTGGAGCTGTCAGCCCCACCAGCCCAAGGGGGCTGTGACTTGTGGTCTTTCCTTGCCAGCACCTGAGGGTGTTTGGATGGCACTGTGGGGGATGATGGAGCCTTTGTCCTGCAGGACAGCTTGAGGGAAACCTTTCCTGCAGGAACCTGGCTCTGGGCTTGCAAAGGCTCTTTGGCTTGGTGAGCTCAGTCCTGGATGCAGCTGCAGCAGGAGGCAGAGTCTGTGTTCTAGAGCGGGTGGGAAAACTCCCCTTTGCCTCAGCTTGTCTCTATTCCCACCTCATGAGGTGCACTTCGTTTACTTTCAGGTTGTTTTCTACCTTCTGCATGGAAATGCCAGCTGTGAGACTCTATTTTCCCCTTTTCTGCAGGTCTTCCATTAAATTTCTGGTTTTATAGAAGTTCTTTTGCTTTCTCAGCTCTTGTCCTTTTTCTGCTTTAGAAGAACAACTATCTTCTTCTGGGAATTGCTGGCTGGACAGGAGAGGCAGCTCTCCAGCTGGCTGGGAGAGGGGATGAGGGAGATTTTTCACCTTGATGGCAAGCCCTTGGGAAAAGCAGCACTTGGGGCTTGGAGTCAGCAGTGGCCCCTGGAGAAGAAGGGAGGCCAGGGTGTGGAGCTTTCAGCAGAGCAGTGAGTAAGAGCAGAGTGAAAATGAGTGATTTAATAGTGGGGGGCAGCAAATGGCCACAAACACCATGCTCTGTAGCCTCTGCAGGGTGATTCCAGCCACAGCAGGGCTTGGGAAGCCCTTGGGAAAAGCAGCACTTGGAGCCTGGAGTCAGCAGTGGCCCCTGGAGAAGAAGGGAGGCCAGGGTGTGGAGCTTTCAGCAGAGCAGCGAGTAAGAGCAGAGTGAAAATGAGTGATTTAATAGTGGGGGGGCGGCAAATGGCCACAAACACAACACTCCATGGCCTCTGCAGGGTGATTCCAGCCACAGCAGGGCACCTCCAGCAGCCTCTCACAGAGGTTTGCGGGGTCAGAACGTGAACTTCAGAAAAAGCCACCCCTGGGCCCTCCCTGGAGAGCAGACAGCCCCCAGCAGGGGAGGGATGCACAGTTTTTGGGGCTCCAGGATGCCCATCTCCTGGAGGGCAAGGCACAAACCCCTCAGTGAGCTTGGTGACGTCCTACTCTGCACCAGCCTTCATGAGACCCAGCAGGGATGGGTGACTAACTCCAGAGCAGCCCTTCCCTCCAGAATGTGGCTCCAGGTAGGTTATCCAGGAGCACACAGCAGCTCCTTTGGATGCATTCCCTGCCAGGCTTTCCAAAGTTTCCCGTCGTGGCTGAGTGGTCAGATAATTCATGTGACACGGTCTCTGCTCCCGACTGGGTGAACTTGCAAGCACAAATGTCACCATTTGTGAGCATAATTTTTCCTCTTCATGTATGCCTCTGACATTTGCTTTTCACTTACCTTTCCTGCCAGTAACGTGCAATCATAGCTGGTGGGAGGGAGCAAAGGGGCCAGAAGAGGAAAGGGACCAGGCAGGGCTTAATGGGGCCTCTGGTGCCCGGAGGCAAAAGCTTCTCATCTCCCCAAGAGCTCCTCCCTGGTGCCCAGCAGCTTAAATCAGAATAAATGCTTCTGAAAGTCACCGCTGCCAGGAGCTCTGTGTGCTGGCAGCAACAGAGGAGGTAAGTGCTGTACCTGTACAGCAGCCAGCACCTGGTGGCACCTGGTGAACATTTCTGGAAGTTCAGGCTCCCTTTTCCCCCACAAACTCCATTGTATGCATAACAGCATCCTTCAGGGAGAGCTGAGCATCCCTCCTGAGCTGGGCTTCCCCAGCCTGGGGGAGTTTCCAGACCCACCAGAGCCTCCAGATCTCCCCCAGGGCCCCAGGAGGAGGCCACCAGGCCACTGGGCTCCGTGGCACGGAGACATTCTGAAAAAAATCACCTTATTTTTCATCTCTGTGGCTGCAGGAGGAAGCTCAGCAGCCAGAACCTGGTGTACCTGTACAGCAACCAGCACCTGGTGGCACCCTGGGCACATGGGGACATCCTGCAGGACCAGACCTGCTGGGCTGCTTCCTCTTCTGTTGCTGTTGGACACGAAGGAAAGACATGGACTCGTGAATTTAGAAGGCTGATGCTCTAAAAAGGGGCTGGTTTATTCTCAGAAGCTATTTTTATACCTTTTTACAATGTGCCCACTTAAGAGGTGGGATCTGTTGAACCATTGGTCATACCAAGGGTCAACAAGCAAAGTCCTTCTTTAGGAGAGAAATGTGAAAAACAAGAGAGTTTACAAAGTGTGACCTTGTTTACCAGTTTAGGTCCCTGGGAAAGAACTTGAGAAAAACCCAGACATGACAAGCAGTGACTACACTCTTCTTCAACAGAATTGTGGAGAAACCCTACAGCTTTGGCCCACATCCCATGGACCCCCACCCCAGCCACAGTAATCAGGGAGCCACAAGCTCCTGGGGCTGTTGACAAAGCATGAGTTGCTTGTGAGCTGGGGCATGGGGAAGCCCAGGAACACCCTGAGGGCACAGAGCATTGGGAGCCAGGCAGACAGGCTCACTCTGGGCTACAGTGCAGTGAAATGTCACCAGCCAGGTGTCCTGGGGAGGTCCCTGTGGGAGATCTGCAGTGAAAGCCCACTGGCAGCACGGCCCTGACTCCAGAGGGGCAGGCACATTCACTGGCATTCATGTGACAAGTGCCACTTACCTGCTTTGGTCTTTGAGAAGGCAGTGGAGATCACTGCTCTGAGCTTCATTTGCATTAGTCTGGACTAAGCAGGGGTGGTCTGGGCACTAAACCAAGCAGAGAACCTTTCCCACCAAGCCTCAGCAGTGAGTGAGAAGATCTTTTCCCTTCCCGTTCCAGCACAGCCTCGTTGCAGATGTTAAACCTTGCCCAAGCCTTCCTGTTCCCCACAAGCCCCCCACCTTCACTGCCCCCAGGAGCTCCCTGCAGTGACACCAGGCCAGCACAGCACTCCACTCAGCTTTCCCTTGGTTTGATGGCTCTGCATTGCAACAGCCCAGCCTGGCCTGCCAGGGGGGAGCTCTTCAGAAGGGTCGCTCCCCACCACGCTTTTTGGGAGAAGGAGATTGGGAGCACAGGATCTGTGGTATGCCTCTGATGAGGAAACCATGTAGGGCCAAGCCAAGCATGAGGGGAAGGAGCATTAGGAACCCCAGAGACAAGGATTCTCCCAGCCTGGGCTAGGCAGAGCTCCCTGCAGGGAAGGGAGGATGCCCAGTGGCCACTGGACATTGCCCTCTGCCCCCTCAGAGGCATTTTGGACCCAGTCCTGCCCAGCTGCAGTGACACACGTGCTCTGCCCCTTGTCCCAGAGGGAAACCATCTCCACACAGGTGTAAACCAGGACCTACCTGCTCGGAGGGGCTGCTCTGAGCTGCCAGGCAGGGGCAGAGGAGATCCCATCCAAGGTGGTGAGAGCTCAGATGTTTCCTCCTTGAGCCACCACTTCTGCTCTGCATTCAAAGTGCTGCTGAATCTCTTCTTTTTCCTAAGGAAAAAAAAAAAAAATCCTTCCTGGTAGTACATGACTGCATGCCTGATTCCTTAATTATATTACTTTTTTAAGACAAAGATCAGAGGCTGGTGCACAGGAGACTGTGGTGATTCCAGTGGCTGTTACCATTCCAGCAGGCAAAGCCCCAGCACCAGGAGCTGATCTGGAGCAGCATTTCTGGAAGTTCAGGCTCCCTTTTCCCCCATAAACTCCATTGTATGCATAACAGCATCCTTCAGGGAGAGCTGAGCATCCCTCCTGAGCTGGGCTTCCCCAGCCTGGGGGAGTTTCCAGACCCACCAGAACCTCCAGATCTCCCCCAGGGCCCCAAGAGGAGGCCACCAGGCCACTGGGCTCTGTGGCACGGAGACATTCTGAATAAATCACCTTATTTTTCATCTCTGTGGCTGCAGGAGGAAGCTCAGCCTGTGCTGATGACAGTGTTTCAGGCAAGCACAGCACCCATCAGCGTTCACAGCTGAGCCACTCTTGCCCAGCACAGCCCCTTGCTTGCCAAAATGCCATCACCTTTCCCATCATTTTCCCCGCGCCCACCTCCCCAGGGGGGGGAAAAAAACAAACCCAAAAATCCACCTCAGCAAAAATGCTCATCCCTCCCCTCTGCAAGCCAGCAGGGGTTAATGCTGTCAGCCATGACGTCAGGATCCCAATTCGTCCGGAGAGTCCCCCTCCCCAAGCACAAACTCCCTTCTCTCCTCCCCTCCTCTTGTGACTTTGCAATGAGCAGCAAAACTCCACGGGAGCTGCGGCAACAGCGCTAGGGAGACATCCAGCCCTCCCTGCCAGAGCAGCGCTCTCCGCAGACAGGGATTTATTTATTTTCTACACAT
Organism: Phylloscopus trochilus trochilus; assembly: GCA_016584745.2. Lineage (NCBI taxonomy): Eukaryota > Metazoa > Chordata > Aves > Passeriformes > Phylloscopidae > Phylloscopus > Phylloscopus trochilus. The sequence goes on from WQNJ02000046.1 coordinate 6,353,481, forward strand.
GCATTTATGTATTTTTTATTATTATTATTTTATTTACCGGGCTGCATTTGCTTCTCCTTTTTTTTTAATTTTTTTTTTTCCTTTTTAGCCTTTTCACCAAAGCCCCGAACCTCCCGAGTGATGAGATTTCCCTGAAATAAAACAACCGCGCAGCGGGGCTGGGCGGCTTCTCCCCTTCCCCTGTCGAAAGAAAAATAAAGAGGAAAGGGGGAGCGAAGAGGTAAAATTCAGAATAAAATCATATTGCTGGAAAACTCACACGTCCTCCCTCCCTCCCTGCCTCCCTCCCTCTCACACACACACACACACACACACACACACGCTCTTTCTCCTCCTCCTCCTCTCTGAAGGTGGGTAGCAGGAGCCATGCAACATCTGCAGAACCGGATGGCAAAAGAGCAGGAGGAAAAATAATCCAAGTGGAGTGCTCAGGGGACACTGAGTTGGGGTTTTTTTCTTTTTTTTTTTTCTTTTTCCTTTTTTTTTTTTTTTTTTTTTTTTTTTGGTAATTTTTTTTCCCTTCTTCTTCTTCTGCCGCGTACCTGTGAGATTCGATTTCACATTTTGCTGAGCCCATTTTGGGGCATTTTATTTTTCTTTCTCCTGGGATTTTCTCCATTGCCAGAGGATGTCTCTTGTTGAGAGGATGCTGAAAGGAAGAAGAAACGAATTCTTTGACTGGCACTGAAGGAGTGGGGGGGTATTTTTCCCCCTCATTTTTTAGTTGGTTTGTTTGGTTTTTTTTTTTTCATTATTCTTTTTCTCTAGGAAATCATTAACTGGGGGGGGGGTTGGTTTCTTTTTTCCCTCCCCCCCTTTTTTTTGGAGGGGGATTTCAGAAGATCCATCTTTCTTTCCCCTCCCCTCCAAAGATTTTTTTTTCCCATCCTTCGTCTTTGTGGAAATGTGGACATTTCAGGCAGACAGATTGAGTGGATTTGTCTCTGCTTTAGCAGCTCTTTGTCTCGCCTGCTGTGCGCAAAGGTAAGGATTGCGATCCCAGGCTGCAGGGACAGGGCGGCTGGCACCGGGCTTGTTTGTCTTGTTTGGGGTTTTCTCCATCGAGCTGCATGTGGGAAAGGGGAGGGGAAGGGGGGTTTCTTTCCCCAAATCGCTTCCCCTGCCGTCTGCTATTGTTATTCCCCAGCCCGTGCCGTTCTAGGGGGAGGAGGGATGCTCATACAGGAGACGCGGAGCAGACTCTGCGGACGGAGCCCACCTCGCAGAGCGTGTCTGCGCGTCCCCCATCCCCATCCCCATCCCCAAATAGCCAAACGAAAGGCTTTGCCGGGGAACATGGTGCCCGCAGGAGCCCGGCAGCTGCGCTACGCACCCGGCACAGCCTGCCTTGGCCGTGCCTGAGCCTGCACACGCAGCCACGCTGGCAGCCCAGCGAGCTGCGCTGTGCCACAGCCGCGGCTCTGCGGAGCTCCGGGGGCGATGCCCACGGCCGTGCCTCCGCGCAGCCCCCTCCTCCGTGGGTGCCATCCATCCGGATCCGTCCCTGGCGTGCGCGCAGCCATCCCCGTGTGTCACTGGGCTCCACACCTCCGGAGGCAGCTGCCTTCACCTGCCCGCCCTGCCTGGCCGAGGGGCTGAGCTCAGCATCCCCCGCACGCCCGGGGCTGCAGCCGCTGCTGGGGCGCGCCCGGAGCGCTCCGCAGCCAGCCCGGCTCAGGTGTGCGGGGTACGTGGGGCACACGGAGCACACGGGGCACACGGGGCACACGGGGCACACACCTGTTTGCTCGCTCACCCGCTGCTCTCACACGCGGCAACGGCGCTGCCTGATGCTCCCCTCCCTCCCTGCGCACACCTGCGGGCAGGTGCGTCCGTCCCTGCGCGGGCGGGGGGAGCTGGGGGCATCTCCCTGCTCGGGGAGCAGCGCAGCGCGCTCCCGACGCACACACGCAGGTCCTTGCAGGGCCGTGGGTGCCCACATTTGTGTTCCCCACACATACGGGTCCTTGCAGGGCTGTGGATGTCCAGATTTGTGTTCCCATAGTTATAAACATGCACACACACACAGGTCCTTGCAGGGCTATGGGTGCCCACATTTGTGTTCCCATAAACAGGCACACACAGAGGTCCTTGCAGGGCTGGGGGTGCCCAAATTGTGTTCCCACAGTTATAAACACACACACACACACACACACACACAGGTCCTTGCAAGGCTGTGGATGTCCAGATTTGTGTTCCCACAGTTATAAACAGGCACACACACAGGTCCTTGCAGGGCTGTGGGAGCCCACATTTGTGTTCCCATAAAGAGACACACATACAGGTCCTTGCAGGGCTATGAGTGCCCAGATTTGTGTTCCCACAGTTATAAACAGGCACACACACAGGTCCTTGCAGGGCTATGAGTGCCCACATTTGTGTTCCCATAGTTATAAACACACACACAGGTCCTTGCAGGGCTATGAGTGCCCACATTTGTGTTCCCACAGTTATAAACAGGCACACACACAGGTCCTTGCAGGGCTATGAGTGCCCAGATTTGTGTTCCCACAGTTATAAACAGGCACACACACAGGCACGTGCCCACCTTGCCCACAGCAGACATGCGTGGTCCCGCTGTGTGGGGACTCACACACACACACACACACACACACACACACAAACACACACACAGAGACAGCTCAGGAGGCACTGCCCAAGCACACCTGTGCCACGCAAACCCCACAGCCCCCCCTCCCTTTGCTCACACCTGTGCCCTTGCACGTGTGTCTGTAGGGCCAGCGCTGATTCCCACCCCGAGCCTGCGCCTGTGTCTGTGCACAGCTCGGGAGGCAAAACACCCTCCATGTGCACCAGCTACTCCCACACAGCCCAGCCAGCAGCACGGGCTGCTGGTGTGGAGATGATGTTTGGCTGCAAGTGTGCGTGGAGCTGCAGAGCACATGCCCAGTGACACAGAATCAGGGGCACGGCGCTCCGGAATCCGGAGCACGGGCTGGCTGAGCGCGCTCCCCGAGCGGATGCAGACCCACATTTGCCAGGAATAGCACTGCCATGCAGCTGCTCGCCCACAGCTGGGCAAAGGCATGACTTGCCTCCTCGCTGGGAAAGGGATGTGGCTTTTTGGATCAGAGGGAGCACTGGGAGGCAAAAGACCTTGTCCTTAATCGTGATGGTTTGTTCCCTCACTAGGCCAACTTGTAGCTGGTGAGGGAGGAGAGAGTCCCCGTGGCCCTCTTCCCACTCTGCCCCTTTCTGCAGGGCCCCTGACACATTTTTTACTGCCTCTACCTCGATTTCCCTGTTTACATTAATGAGGTAAACACTGATTCCTGAGTTTATGCCAAACAGAGGTGCCTAAATCCCCTGAGAAATGCACAGTGTCCGTATTATGAATGTGGAAATCTGTGTACCTAGGAATGGCTGTCTAGAGATGAACAAATGCTGGTGTGCACACTCCCAATCCCCGGTGACAGGACTGTGTTTTGCATGCTGCAAAACCTCACACACCTGCAGAGAGAGCCACAGATGCAAGTGGAGCTGGCAAGCCCGGACAGGGTGCTGTGGAAGTGCCCACCTGTGCACCCCTCTCTGGCCTCTTCACAGCGATCAAAGCCGTGCACAGCAGAGCTGTGCCCCTCTCAGGAGCACCCTCAGGAGTGGAGCTCAGAGCCCTTCCCCTGCCAGCACATTGGCTGTCCATGCAGCAGAGCTGGCTGCTGCCTCACATTTACACACCCCTGTCCTGCTGAGGAATCCCTGCACGCGCAGAACCTGCACACCCAGAGCCCTCAGAGCTGCCCAGGCTCCCAGGTGGTCCTGTGGGCTTCTACCCACACCCCCAGGGAGAGTCTGGGCACCAGGGAACCCACAAATGCCTGCTTCTGTGTTCCCCAGAAACTGTATCTGCAGCCTTGCACCTCAGCACAGCCCAGCAGAGCAAGGTCTGCACCCACTGTCACCTCCAGCCACCTCCAGTCCCCTCCAGCCACCTCCAGCCACCTCCAGTCCCCTCCAGTCCCTTCCAGTCACCTGCAGCCACCTGCAGCCACCTGCAGCCACCTCCAGCCACCTCCAGTCCCCTCCAGTCCCCTCCAGCCACCTCCAGTCCCCTCCAGTCCCCTCCAGTCCCCTGCAGCCCCCTGCAGCCCGTGGCTGGGATGTGGTCACACACATGCACACACACCTGTGCATGTTCTGGAGCTGCACCCAGCGCTCTCCCGTGTCTGTGTGCACAGCCAGGGAGTCCCCACAGGCTCCGTGCAGCCAGGAGAGCACAGCCAGAGAGTGTCTGTCTGTCTGTCTGTCTGTCTGTGCGGACACACGGCCACGCCAGCGGCAGCCCCGGTGTCCAGCCGGGCGCGGGGCTGGCAGGCAGAGGCAGTGCCGTGGTGCGGCTTTCCAGGTTGGCTGGGGTGGCTGTGGGAGGCGGTGTTGACAGGCAGACATGCTGTTGTGGTGGGTGACTGCAAAGAGCAGCAGTTGTCACCGGCAGGGTCTCTATTCTCATGCAAAGCAGGGGACGAGGGTGGCACAGAGGCACAGAACCTGATCTACCCCGCAGCGCTGAGCAGGTCCAGTATTTTTAGCATCCCCTGCTTTCTGGTTTCCCACCTTCAGTTTTGGATTGGCCCTCGGGCTGATTTTAGAAGGAGCTCCCTCCTTGCTGTCGGGGCTGTGTTGGTGTTAGGGAGGACATCTGCCCCCTCTGTGTGCAGGTTAAAGGGCTGGGAGGGAAAGGATTGCTGCTCTGGCACACAGAGGGGAAGATGGACTCTCCTTCCCTGTCTCTGCCTCTTGATCTGCGTTGCTAAGAAGTCACAGTGATGCTGAGTGACAGAAACTGAATTTCTGCACGGCAAAGCTCAGCCCTACGCTGAGGCCATAGGGGGAAAAGCAGCATTGTTTTCTCCTTTGCTTCAATCACCTGAGGGGAAGCCGCGGGAGCAGTGAGAAGCAGAGGGTGTGTGACACTGCTGGGGGCCACTTGTGTGGTGGGGACCTTGGGACATGCCAGGTCTGTGCTGGGTGATGTAAGAGCTGGAGCCAGAGCCCAGCCTGGCCGAGGAGGGGCAGTGAGACCTGCAAGAGAGAGGCTGCAGCTGCCCCACACACAGCCTGGGGGGCAGAAAGGACAACTTCTGTCAGGGCCCCCCCTCTCTGGGCAGGGCACAGGGAAGCACCCTGGGTGTGTGGTTCATTTAGGGGGGCAGCAGCAGGACGTGGGGTGCTTGCACCAGAGGGATACCACAGGACAGAGCTTGCGGTGCCCTGGAGGCAGGGCGAGCTGTGAAGAGGAGCCAAAACACTGCTGAGGCTTCTGAGCACCTCCCAGGATGGCTTAGGGACCCTGTGGGGCTTGTGGGCAGGTGGGAAGCTGTGCCAAGGACAGAAAACACGAGTGAGAGAGAAAACACGAGTGAAGGAGAAAACAGAGAGGCTCTGCCCATGGCTGAGGTGTTCTGGTGCCCTGGCTTGTGAAGGATGCTGAGGGACCTGGCCAGGACCTCTGGTGCCACACGGGATGACGAGATCTCTCTTCTTTTGTCTTTCAGCCCCTCCACTGGAAATATTTCTGTGGTGAAAGAGATTGTGGACAAACTGCTGAAGGGCTATGACGTCCGCCTCAGGCCTGACTTTGGAGGTACGGTGAGGGTTGGCTGTGGGCAGAGGGGCAGGGATGGGCAGAGGGACAGGGATGGCCAGTGGAACAGGGATGGTCTGCAGGGCAGGGATGAGCAGTGGAGCAGGGATGGCCAGAGAGGCAGGGATGGCCAGTGGAACAAGGATGGCCAGAGAGGCAGGGATGGCCAGTGGAGCAAGGGTGGCCAGTGGAACAGGGATGGCCAGTGGAGCAAGGGTGGCCAGTGGAACAGGGATGGCCAGTGGAGCAGGGATGGCCAGTGGAGCAAGGATGGCCAGTGGAACAGGGATGGCCAGTGAGGCAGGGATGGCCAGTGAGGCAGGGATGGCCAGAGAGGCAGGGATGGCCAAAGAGGCAGGGATGGCCAGTGGAACAGGGATGGCCAGTGAGGCAGGGATGGCCAGTGGAACAGGGATGGCCTGCAGGGCAGGGATGGCCAGTGGAACAGAGACGGCCAGGAATGGCCAGCAGGGCAGGGGCTGTTCCGTGTCTGTGCTGGCCCCTCAGCCACTCCCAGCACACACAGACCGCAGGGAGTGCTCCCCTCAGGCATCTCCAACCCCAGCCCTCACGTCCTCATGGCCTCCTCCCTCACATTTCTTTCACCCCTCCTGCTTTTCCTTGTCCTCTCGCTGGCTCCTCTCCTTCCACCATCACCCATCTTTGCAGACAGCTGTGTTGCCCATGGTGTGATGTTTCTGGGGATATTTTGCCACAACAGAGACACTCAGCTTTTCCTCTGCTCTGAGCTTTCCTCCATCACAGACAACACAAGTTGTCCCTCCTCCATTTCTGCTCCCAATGCCAGATATTTTGGCTCTTGTCCCTGCAGAGGGTCGAGGTGATTGCTGGTGGGGCTGTTGGTTGTCCTGCAAAGTTGCTCCCTCAGCAACAGTGAGGCATAAAATGTTCCCTGGGGAGCTGGGGGCCTGATTGCCATTCAGCAGGAGGTGCAGGCATTTTCAGTTCCCCCCTTGAGTCCTGTGAGCAAACAGGAGAATCACAAGGGCCTGGTGGAGGTGAAATTTGGAAAATCTTTGGGCACTGTAGTGTTCCCAGGTCAAGTTGAGGTCCATTTCTTGGAGAGGAGCAGGCACTGGAAAAGCACAGGGAGGGGGATTTGAGGAGTTCTGAACTCAACCTGCCAAGCTTGGCTGTTTGAAGTCTTTTCTGGGTGATTTCCTATTTCTTCCTCATGAGGAGGTGCCTGGGGCTGGGGGATGCTCAGCCCACAGCAGGACAGCCACACGTCAGGGTGTCCCTCTCCACATGACTGATGGGAAACAGGCTCATGCCTGTGCTCTCAGGGGGCAGAGAGGCCAGGGACAATTATTTGAGGGTTCAAGGAGGCAGTTTTCTCCCAATAGGGCTGATCCATAGTTCCCAGAAGCTGGGAGTGGAGGAACATCCTCACTGATTTCATCAGGGTTTGAGGGCACCCCAGGGTGCCTTGAAACCTCTGGTTTCCCTGCACCTCACCCAGACCTGCCCCATGCCCTGACCACCCCGTACCCTCCAGCAGACACCCTCTTCCATCCCCACAAACACCATCCCCACTGCCCTCACCTCCTTGTTCTTCCCTGTGGTGGAGCAGGGGCTTTCAGGTGGCAGCACTGCTGGAGCCTGGCCTCAGGGAGGGCTCTGGGCTGGGGGAGATGATGCCCATCCCTCCGTAGGGCTGAGGAGCATCTGAGAGGTCAGCCAGAGAGGCTCTGGATGCAGCACTCTGCAGGCAAACAGGGCTTCCAGACCTTCCCTCTCCCCTTTGGACGTGGGATATGGCTGGATATGGCTGGCTTTGATGTACAGGCTCTGCCCAGCACACATGAAATGTCCCTGTGCCCTGGTCAGCCCTGATCAGGGAGATTGGTGCAGTCACATTTTCTGAGGGGTGAGAGCCGTGAGCTGACACAAAACTGGGAGAGAAGCAGGGTGCAAAGCCACGGTGGGGATTGTGACACGGTAAAGCAGGAGCTGAGAGTCACGGAGCACAGGCACCCACGGGCTGGGGCTCCAGCAGCTTCTGATTCCTGAGTCCAGGTCCCCAGGGCATCCAGGACAGGGCCCAGCCCTCCCTTCAGTGCAGGGCTCTGCTGACCCTGTGCTGCTGGGGCTGGGCGAGTCAGGCACTGCATCCTCCCGGGCTGCAGGATGGATGGGGCTGGGCAGCCACGGCGTTTGATTTGATTTTACTCTGAACTTCCACAGTGCAAGCTGAATTTCTCTCCAGTCAAGCAAAAAAAAATAGAATTATGACCATAGCCCCCTTCCCTGTAATCACCTCAGTGTCGCCCCTCACCCTTTCTTGTCCTTCCTGTTGCTCATGAGAGCAAGCTCCTGGTGGGGAGCACCTTGGTGCTCATGGTGCAGGGGTGCCCAAACTATCAGTATCCCTGGCTCCCTCCCCCAAGGACAAGCTCTATCCAGGCAAAATTCCTGCAGCATTTCCAGCTGGGCTGACACGAGAGTCTGGAAGCTGGAGATGGTTGGTGTTACAAGGCCAGGGGAAAGGGGTGGGAGTTTCCTTGTACCACTGCTGTACCCAGAGCTCACCAGCTCTCTGGGGTTTTGGATCAGACCTGGTTTGAGGTGACATCCAGTGGGATCATGCCAGGAGGTATCTAACCCTGTGTGGCTCCCAGTCCATCCATCCATGCAGTCTGGCTGTGGAGAGGGTGAAGTTCTCCCCAGTCAGTTGTGGAGCTGGCACAGCCACAGCACCCAGAGGAACAGCACCAAGTTGTGTCAGGGGAGGCTCAGATTGGGTGTTAGGAAAAGGTTCTTTCCCCAGAGGGTGATTGGAACCCAGAATAGGCTCCCCAGGGCTGCCAGAGCTCCAGGAGTGTTTGTACAAAGCTCTCAGGCACAGGCTGGGGTTGTTGGGGTGTCCTGGATGGTCCCTGTGGGTCCCTTCCTGCTCCAGATGTTCTGTGATTCTACGGAAAAGGCACGGTTTGGGCAAAGCCCTGGGAGCTGTGTGTGTGCAGCCCTGCTGCCTCCCAGGGACGTGTGGGACTGGACTGAGCTCCAGTTCCAGCATCCTGAGGACTGGGCTGCTCTCCAGGACTGCCCTGTGCTCCACCTGGACTGTCCTGCCACCCCTCCTCTGCCTTCCAGCCGGGCAAAAGGGGTGTGAGCCCTCTCTGCAGGGGGAGGCAATCCCACCACCAGTTAGGGTGAGCTGGGAACGGCCAAGGTGGCACCTCAGAGGGGTGGCAGGTCCTGCTGGGAGCCCTGTGCCCTAAAGGAACATCATGGAACTGTCTCAGAGCTGGCCAAGGGTGACCAGAGGGTCTGGCTGGACAGGCAGTGGAGAGGGGCTGGAGCAAAGCGGCTGCCGCTCAGCTGCCCGTGAAGCAGGGTGAGCTGTGCCTCTGAAGCCACAGCCTTCGGCTCCCTGTGGCTCAAGGAGGAGGCACTGGGGGCAGGAAGGTCACAGCAGCCAGGGCTGGGTTCCCTGGAGGTGTGGGCACAGCAAGGTCCTTCCCAGACAGATTCCCACGTGAGAAATGCAACCCACAAACGCAGTGAACCAGTCTGGCTTCCTTTCCTTCCCTGCTCCCTCCTGCCTGCTTCCCCCATGTTTTCCTCCTGCAGCAGAGCTGTTTCCTTCCTTCCTGCCATCCACATCAGTCACCCTGCCCTGTCCCCACCCTCTCAGCCTGGTGGGCAGTGTCCCACCTCCCCGACCTGGGCTGTCTCCTCCATTCCCTCCTGCCTGTAGAGCAGGAGGAGCTGGGATCCTTTGGATGCCAAGGCATCTGGAAGAACCTGTTCCCATGTACCACTTGCCACGGCGAGGCAGCTCTTGCCCCTCACAGCCTCACAGAGAGCCCCAAGGCTGATCCCAGCACCCCCACCCTGCCCAGGATGTGGTGCTTCCACAGCTCCAAACACAACTCACAGCTCCCCAGCCCTCTTTTTTTATATTATTTTTTTTTAAAAAAGAGAAAGAGAACTCCGCCTAATGCCAAAAGGAGGACAGGCCTGCTGGGGATTGCAGTTCACTTTTTAATTTTGAGATGCCTCGTTAGCTCTGGGCCGAGCTGAGTGGCTGAGAAGCATCAGCCACTTGCTCTCCTGCCTCTCCCCCAGCCCTTGGAAAGCCATTAGGCCGAGGAGCAGCTCGGCTCTGTGAGGGCCACGTGCCCACCTGGGGAGCTGGGGTGAGTGGGGGGACACCCAGAGAGAAAGCTGGGGCCCTGTGGAGATGATGGAAAAATCTGGGAGCAACCCCACCAGAAAGCCACCCTGGTGAGGTGGGAGCAGCCTGAGGGACTGTCCCCAAGCCCTGGAGTGTCACACCAGGCTGGAGAGATGTGGGACAGTGCCAGGGTGGGACGGGCAGGGACCACGGGGCTGCTACAGGAGAGGGCCTGGGACTGAGGGGGCAGGAGGGGTCATGGCAAACAAATCTGAAGGGTCTGGCCATGTTGCATTCCTTTGGGAATGGTCTTTCCCTCAGAACTCCCCAGAGCCTGTAACCAGGTAGTTTAACCCTACCTGTCCCTTATCTCTGACCCGTGGCTCTGTGCCAGATATCCCATCCCAGACAGGGACCAGATAAAAACCCCTGCTCCTCCTTGTTCTCCCTCTTTGCCCCGGGATTCCCTTCGAGAATAAAGCCTTGGAATTATTCCCTTGAGGTTAAGGAGCCTCTTTTGGATCTCTTTTCCCTATCCTTGAAGCATAGACCCCCAAAGCTCCCCAGAATCTGCTAGTGGGGTGGGAAAGGGGGGTAGTACTTCATGGCCAGGGCTGTGGAAGGGACCTGGAGCAGCCTTCAGGAGGGATGTGCAGGGAGGAGCAAGATGCAGCCAGGCCACCCAGAAGGAGATCTTGGACCAGCAACGAGGCAGAGAGAGGGTTTTGGGCTTTGGGACAGCACAGGGACATCAGATCACAGGTGGGTGGGTGCCATCCAGCTGTCCCTGAGGGATAGACGGTCTGGGGGGTGATTTGTAAGCACACTAATTACACCAGGAGGCAAGCAGGATGTTCAGGACTGGGTAAGCAGGGGATGCTGCAGATAATGTTTGGGAATCATTGCAGAGCCATGGGCAGGGAGCTTTCAGAGCAGCACCCTGGCTCTTGTAAGTGCTCTTAGGCACTCACTCTCAGAACCATTAGCTCCATAGGAGAAAAAAAGAAGGGAAGGGAAAAAAAAAAAGGAAAAGAAAGCAAACTAAGATCATATTGCCCCAGGGTAGAGGAGGCAATGAAGGAATGGCAGGAAGATCCCACTTGAGCTCAGTGACTCAGCTGCTCTCTGTTGGTGCAACGTTTCCAGCCCAAAACTTTACAAGAGCTCCAAGCAGATGGCTCTTTGTGGTTTTCCAGCATCATCTGCAGGTCTTGGTAGCCAAAAGCAAGGTGAGGGCACTCTCTGCTCCTCCCTGCCAGCCCTCCTGGAGTGCAGGGCTCCTGCTGTTTCTCCTGGGGGGTCTGCAAGGGTCTGGAAGTGGCTGCTGAAAACAGAAGGACCGTGGGGCCCTTGGGACTGCACAGCAAATCCTGGCTTTTCATGCCTGTGGATCCAGCAGCTTTCCCTGCCCCCTTTTTTAATTCAAACTTCCCTGAAGAAAATGAGCATTTCAGGGGCCTTGGGTTGAAATGAGCCTGTGTCCTGCTCCTGGTCTGCTTTGTGCCATGGATGAGGCTTCCCAGCTCTGGTCCCCCTCATTTGGGATATCCCAACCCCTCTTTGCAGCAACAGCTTGGCCTTCCTCCTTCCTGCCCCTGCCCCTCCTGCTCTCCTCTGCTCTCTGCTCCATCACACCTCCTCCCTCCTGGGCACCCAGCCCTGCTCCCATCTCCTGCTCATTCCAAATTCAGTGGAGCTGGGGGTGAAATCCTCAGCCTTTCCCTGTGTAGCAGCATCACTCGAGAGGCAGAATTGTAAAAATAAATGATTGCTGATGCATAAAGTGTTGCAGTGAAGCATTGTCAGTGGTTCAGGGCTCCAAAACCGGCGGGGCTGGGCGGCTGTGCTGGCTGGCACCGAGGCAGCAGGGGCAGGGGGGTTTGTGTTATTTCCCTGTGTGCCTGGGAAGCAGCTTCTCTTGGAGTTCCTGTGCTGGGAGGAATGGGAATTTGGTTTCTTGCATGGTCAAGGCTGGTGGTACTGTGAAAGCCTTCCCAAAAACATCCCTGTTTTCCACTGCACCTCGGGTGGTTTTTTTTTTCCAGGCAGCTAGCTTCCTTTGGGTTTTTGAAGGGGAGCAGGGTGGGGGAAATTTTAGGAAAAATGATTCAGAAATTTCTGAGAAGAAGCCAAAACGTGTCTGTGCTGGGTTTCTTTTCCTGTCCTAAAACGTTGGGGGATGAAACCGGCGGCACCTACTGCAGGGCTGGCCCCTGTGCATGTGGGGCAGGCGGGTCCCCGGGGCCAGCAGGGACCTGGATGGCACAAGGGCTGTGTCCCCACTGCCTCTGGTGCTGGGACAGCACCTCAGAGCAGTGATGCAGCTGCAGGAGGAGCAGGGTGTGGGGCTGGAAGAGTGCAGTGGGTGCTGGTCCTGTGCTGACTGTCTGGGGGGCCACAGGAGATGCTCACCTGCCTTTCTAGGCTTCAGTTCTCAGCTCTCCCCTCCTCTTCTGTGGCAAAAAATGTTTAAATCTCAGAGCAGCCAGATTCAATTTTTGCTTTTTCTTCTAAGAGGCCTTGAGCCAGCCCTTTTGGGGCAGGGGATTGGGATTTAGCAGGAAGGCTCTGGTCCCATCAGGGACAGCTCCTTCCCTGCCTGCAGCAGGACTTGCCCAGAGTTGGGCACGGGGTGAAGCTGAAGTGCTGCACTCCACAGAGCCTGACTGCACCAGGAAATGTCACCCTGCTGTCCCCACACCGTGGCTGGGCAGAAGAGCAGCTCTGGCTTTGAAAGCAGAGGGGTAATTATGGATCAGGCTGGGGAAAGGAGTTAATTGAGGCGGGAGGGACAGAAGCCACCAGGAAAGTCTGTAAACCCCCGTGTCACTCAAGGCCAAAGCAAAGGTGGACACCTACTGGGACTGTCAGTAGTCCCTCTTTCCTTCCTGAAGAAAGAGCATCAAGAAAAGGCCATTCTTGGTCAGTAAGGCTGGCTGCAGCTGTGCAGCCCTCACTTCCTCCCCAGTTTATGTGACTTCTGGCTCCAGACCATGGGTCACATCCTCTCTAGGGCTAATCCAGAAGGAGGATGACAACCTCCTGCTGTTGTGTCTTACTTCATTAACTGAAGTGGCAGGAAATGAAAGGATCCCGTCCTTCTTGGGACATATGTGGATGTTAACACATTGCCACATGATGGAATTTCTATTTTTTTCACTTTGCTCTTTTTATACGAAGTACATGCTGCCAAAAGGACTTGGAGGCTGTAAAGTCAGACACACAAAGCTTCAGGAAAAGCCAGAATTGGGGTTTCTCCAGGGATCTATATTTGGTTCCCTTGTGAGGGTGCATCAGGAGGCAAGGTCCAAGGGTTGCTTCCTCCTGAGCAGCCCTACAGGGCACACCAAGATGCCATTTGCACATGGGGCTGGTTTGCCTCATTCCCTTCACTCCAGAGGGGGACAGGCAGTGGGGACAGCTGAGGTGGCCACAGCAGGTGATTAGGGTGGACTGAGGTGACTGTCTGATGCAAAGCCTGGCACTGAGCACCCAAAGTCCATCCTGGACTTGTGCTTTCCTGGCTGTTTCGTGCCCAGAGCTGCTCTGCACACAGCATCAGCTGTTTCTGTGACTGCTGTCAAGCACACCAGGACAGCAGGAGCGTGTTCACACCTCTCCCCCAAGAGGCTGAAGGTGTCCCCTGCTGAGGGGTGCCCAGTGAAGGTGTGATTTTCCAGGGTGCTCAGCAGCACTGGAGCCAGCCACTGCCTGTTTGGAGCACAGCTCCTCCTGATTTCAGCCACAGCTGGGAGCACTCAGCCCCAGTGCCCCCAGAGACACACACAGAGCTCACCAAAACCCCTGAGCTGCAGGTGGCTCGGGCAGGACAGAGCACACAGCAGCCCTGTGACACATCCAGTCCTGAAGAACAAGGCTCAGCCACAAAAAACCATCTTCCCTTTCCTGTGGGCTTCCCCCTTGCTCACTGCAGGGCAGGCAGGGACCCCGCTGTCAGCTCTGCCCTCCTGCAAATCCATCCTCTATCAATCAAGGAAAAGGAATGAGCAAGGATGCTGGGGACAGCTTAATTAAGAACTGGCTCCATAACACCCATTCAGCAGTGGGCATCCTTCCACCTAACCTCCATCCATTTTGTTTTCCTCACCATTTTCCTCTTGAGGGCAATAATATTTTAGGATATTAGATCAGGCCCTTCCTCCAGTGTGACAGAGCTTGTGAACCTCTTGCTGCACGTTGAACACCCTTGTGCACTCATGTGTGGCCACCCTTACTACCCTCCTCCTGAGACAGGAATCCCTGGCACAGAGCAGTGGAGGCAGTTTTGGGGGAAGACAGCAATGGGGATGAGTTCCCCCAAGCCTCAGCCCAAAACTGGCCTTGGGTTTCTGAGCAAGCTTTGTGCCTGCCACAGAGCTCTGCCTGCTCTTCAGGGTTTGGTGTCCAGAGGGGAATTTGGAGTTTTGCTGTCGTCCATTCCAGTGTACTTCCACTGGAACTGGAGGAGATGTTGATTCTCATGCTGATGCCCAAGCCTGTGTGGGATAAATACATCTGGTTGCTTTTCTCCTTCCTTTTCCCCCTTGCCTGGTACAGCCTCTCTCTGCAGCTCTGCTCAGGCCCTGACACAGCTGCTTTCCCAGTCCATGGCAGGGCACTGGACCCCTCAGAGATCTCTCTTAAAACCAAGATGTCATCATCATTTCAACTAAGCTTTTATTCCAGGAATTTTGCCTCCACCCTTAGTCACAGATTTTTTTACATCAAGAGGCAATGCATTTGAGTTACTGATGAGCAGAACAATTCCAACACTTCTTAATTAATTAACTGACTAAAAGCAGAATGTTGTTCATAGCCAGTCTGGAGGATGTTTGCCACATCACCTGGACCCATGTTCCTCCCTGACAAACATCTACGTAACACTCACCATTTCTGAGATTACTCCTGCCAGTAAACTTGCCTTCAAGGGACTGCCACTGAAAGCAAAATGTGAAAGGAGTGTAAAATCCATTAGTAGAAGTCCTTTTGATTACTCAAAATGTATTCCCACCGCCCTGGAGCTGTTCATCAGAGCAGCTTTACATACCTGCATTGTTCATCTCCTAAGACTCCCAGTATCCCAGTTAGGCAGAGAAGTGCTTTTAATCCGTGTAAGATGAAATAAGAAAAGCCAAGGAAGGGGCTGTAGTTTTAATGCTGTGTGAAAGAGACTCTGTGTGTGCACGTCACTTTTCTCACCTATGTCTGGTTCAAAGGAAAAGAGTTGGAGGCTGCTACAGTGTCAGGCTGGCTGGATGCAAGAGGGTTTTTTGGTGGCACTGGCAGTGTTTGGTCTGTAAAAACCCATTCTTGCACAGAGCCCTTGCTGCAGGTTTTTATGTCTTGATATTTCATGTGCAATATCATGAACTTGCTAAAGCGTGACCAGAAACGTGGACAAGACAAAGGATGTGTTTAAGGAAGGCACAAGGGCTTTCAGAGGAATTCACATCTCTTGTGTGGGAAAGGACAAGGTTGGATGGTGCAGCCCAATAGCACAGGCTTAACAGGTCAGTTAAAGAGGTTTTCTGGAGATCCAGGGCTTGATCCTGTCTGTCCCCATGAGATGGAAGGAGGCAGAGCTCCTCTCCTTCCCCACTGGGATGTGGGAGCACCTCTGCTTGCTTTGAGCAGAGCAGGAATTTCAGCCTGGCTTGGGAAGCACTGATCACACCATTCCTACAGGCTGGTTTTCTGATTGTGGCATTTATCCCTGGTTCTGTGTCATGGCTAAAAACTCTTTTTTCCCCCCCCCTCCCCTTCCTGTTTCTCCTGTTCTTTGCAGTCCTGCAGGAATAGTGCTGTTAAATAATTGTGCTTGTGACAGGGGCGAGCCTCAGTTCAACCCACTGTGTCCAGAATTCCCCTCCCTAGACCTCAGGACCTCTTAGTTCAGCTCTGGGATGGCTCCGAGTGTAGTTCTAGAGAAGAGAGACTCTGTGAAATTACATCTTGTTGTTCCATATTTATTCTCCCTCAGTGGTTTCCATGTCAAACTTGCTCAGTTTACCAGTCAAAACAAGATATTTCTACCTGCCAGCTCTGCCAGCTCAGCCTGGGCTCTGGAAATCAAGCTGTGCTCTCTCTGCCCTGGACATCATCACTCGCCAGAAAGGATTCTCAAACCAGGGCTGAGCGGGATGTGATGTTGTAATTTCATTTGTTCTCGGGTGGCACGAGGGGCTCTGTGTGACAGGCATCAGCAAGGCTCCTGTGCTGTGCAAATATTGCCTAACAAATCTTCCCCACCACCTGGGGGAGGATGGGCCACCCCTGGGGCCACCTCACACCTTGGGGACATCCAAAGGGGGAAGATTTTTGGGGGTGATGACGAAAAACCCACAGCAGCACCAGGAATGGCAGCAGGAAGTTCTGCTTCTTGATACTCTCTTTATTTGTGAGAAGAGACCTAAGCACCTCCTGAGCTCTGGGCCATTGCTTGGTCATCACCTTGTGACCTTTCCCTTCAGCTGTGGGGTCCTGTGGAATCCCCACGGGGAACAGGCAGGTGGGCCCACTTCTTGCTGCAGAGGAATGTCATGGTGTAGCCATGGGAAAGGCTCCTAATTAATTCATCTTGCTCACAAATAGTTCCCCTTCTGATGGATGAATTTCGCAGAATTTCTAGGTTGGAAGAGACCTTCAAGATCATCCAGTCCAACCCATGATCTAACACCTCAACCAGACCATGGCACTGAGTGCCACATCCAGGCTTTTTTTAAACACACCCAGGGATGGTGACTCTGCCACCTCCCTGGGCAGGCCATTCCAATGCTTTATCACTCTTTCTGTGAAAAACTTTTTCCTAATATCCAACTTATACTTCCATTGACACAGCTTGAGACTGTGTCCTCTGAAGCAGAAGGGCTTTCCTCAGCACCCCTTCCGAGAAAACCTGAAATTCTGTAAATTTGGTCACTGGCAAAGTGGTTTAAAAAACCACTACATGTGGCAGAAAATATATTTACTGTGTATGACAATGTCATAGGGTAGGAAAGCTGGGCAGGGTGTCCTGTGCTGCTTTCAGCTTCCACTCTTGGGCTCCTGCAGGGAATGCCCCAGGGGCTGTCAGCACAAAGGGACACCAGAGCCTTCCTGTCCCCGTGGGAGGCTCCACTCTGAGCCTGCAGAGCCATCCCAGCCACCAACAGACATGGTGGGCTTTGGTGGGCATGTCCCAGCCCCAGAGCAGGGGAGGAAACAGGGGGACTGCCTTGGTTCCTGGGACACTCTGTCACCCTGTGCTGGCCTTTGGGACAGTCAGCTGGGCTGGGACAACATCAAAGTGCCCCTCCCTCTCCCACAGCTCTGTGCTGCAGAGCCAGGATGGGTTTTCTGGCCAGCAGATCTTTCCAAACACATCCCCTCATCGACCTGGAGGACAAGGCAGTTCCAAGTTAGTTACAAGAGCTCCAAGCAGATGGCTCTTTGTGGTTTTCCAGGATCATCTGCAGGTCTTGGTGGCCAAAAGCAAGGTGAGGGCACTCTCTGCTCCTCCCTGCCAGCCCTCCTGGAGTGCAGGGCTCCTGCTGTTTCTCCTGGGGGGTCTGCAAGGGTCTGGAAATGCCTGCTGAAAACAGAATGACCGTGGGGCCCTTGGGACTGCACAGCAAATCCTGGGGTTTCATGCCTGTGGATCCAGCAGCTTTCCCTGCCCCCTTTTTAAATTCAAACTTCCCTGAAGAAAATGAGCACTTCAGGGGCCTTAGGTTGAAATGAGCCTGTGTCCTGCTCCTGGTCTGCTTTGTGCCATGGATGAGGCTTCCCAGCTCTGGTCCCCCTCATTTGGGATATCCCAACCCCTCTTTGCAGCAACAGCTTGGCCTTCCTCCTTCCTGCCCCTGCCCCTCCTGCTCTCCTCTGCTCTCTGCTCCATCACACCTCCTCCCTCCTGGGCTGGAGCACATCCCCTCAGTACCTGGAGCACTCCTCTCTTCTCTGAGAGATTCCTGCTCCCTTTAAGGAGCTTGGTGCTGGTGAGCCCACAGCAGGTGATGTCTCCAGGCTGGGGGAACCTGGTGCCAGGGGAAAAGCCACATCCAAGGGCTGCACTGGGCAGTTCAGTGGGTGATGCATAAAAAAAAGGGAGTGCCCATGGCAGTGGCAAAGCTCTGGGTGTAAGACCAGTGTCGCTGTGGGACACAATGAATGAGACACGGACTCGTGATTTAGGAGGCTGATGCTTTGAAAAAGGGGCTGGTTTATTCTCAGAACTTATTTTTATACTTTTTACAATGTGCCCACCTAAGAGGTGGGATCCTTGGACTCATTGGCCACATCAAAGGTCAACAAGCAAAGTCCCTCCTTAGGAGAGGGAAAAGTGAAAAACAAGAGAGTTTACAGAGAGTGACTTTGTTTACCGTCTCAAATCCCTGGGAAAAAAATTTAAGAAAAATCTAAACATGGCAAACAGTGACTACAGACCAGAAGCTGTCAGGCCAGGAGAGGAGGCCACCCAGGTCACAGATGTCACCTGGAGAAGGCCTGCAGGAAAGCCCACTCTCCTGGCCTCTGGAGAAGGATCTCAGCTTGGCAGGAAATTTTTGGAAGTGAGGGAGAGGGTAGGCTATGAGCTGAAATCTTCTTCTTATCCTCCTTTCACAGCAAAAATAGAACATTTATCACAAGTTCCCCTACATGTTTTTCTTCCCTATTGCACACTAGCTCCTTGCTAGTATTTGAAGCTCCAGAAAAAAAGAAATTGATGAGTACTCAAGTTAATAATGTGTGCTTATTGTGTTGATGAATTGCTGGAGATGAATATATATGTAAAAGCTCTGCAAGATTCACTCATCCATGCATCCTGAGTGAAAGCAATTATTTTGGTGAGCAAATGGGGCTTCGTTTTATGTCTTAATAAAGAGGTTCTGGGCTAAAAGGCAACTTTTAGCCCAGATATTATTGCAAATCAAGTCTCACTGAAATAATGGAAGTACCAGTGCAGGGGCAATCTTTCAAAAGTGAACATCTCAGAGTCCTTTTTCCTACTAAACTCCTGCAATTCTTGGTTGCCACTGAATTTGGTAGGGTCTTTCCTGTCTTCAGGCTGGAAAGGGCAGGGCCACCTGAACAGAGCACATCCAAGAGCCTCAGAAACTGAGGGATGAAAACCTGTCACCCCATGCGTGGCATTTGGGAAGGGGGAGGCTTTTTTTTTATGTGTGTGCTTTGTTTCTCGTGATTCCTAACTGAGATATGGATTTAATGTGAATGGAATGACATTCTCAGGCCTGACTCACTCCATCTTTTCAATACTTTTTATTTTAAAAATAAATTGTAAATAAATAAATCTTCCCTGTAAATTGTCCTGACTGGCCCTGAGCAGAAAGCTTGGGCATGGTGCACGTTTAGCACCAGGTCCCAACCTGGCCAAGTTTTTCCTTTTGGTTTTTTTTCCCCACAGGCTGGGGATGTCCAACTGGATCCAATCCAGGAGTTGCATCCTTTAAAGACAAGAGTCTGTAAACAGTGATGAGGAGGTGTGACTAACTCATAAAAAAAACCCTGAAAACAGGGAGGAAAAAAAGAGAAAACACCTTGTTGTTGTCACTTTGATAAAAATGACAAGTCCAGGTATTTTGTTGTTGTTACAAACACTTCTAAGACAGAGAAACGGATTTGGTGTCAACAGAGGAGCTTGTGTTAACCCATTTAAATTAATTTGGCTCAGCTCATTTGCAGCTAAGGGGATTAGGTGGCCCAGGATTTGGTGACATGTGAGAGTGTTTTCCCAGACAGGTCATTTCCTGCAGGCCAGGGCTGCAGTTGCTTTGGGGGAGGACATCTCCACTGCCCACAAGAGAGAGTGGAGAAAACATTCCTCGTTTCACTGTCTCACTGCCAGGACAGCCCCAGCACTGCAAAGCTGGGTCAGAACCTTTGTGCCCTGAGTGGGCAGGTGAGGAGTGAGACATCCCAGTGGGCAACCTGGGAGAAGCTTCCCCAGCTGCCAGGCAGGGAGAACTGCTGAATGACCTCACCTGCGGGAGTTCTGGCAACCCGACCTGAGGGGTGGAGTGTCCTGTGGAGGGAGGGAGTGGCTGTGATGCCTGGGGAAGGCTGACCTGGAACAGAGACTGGGCAGAGCTGGAGAATAAAGCAGGTATTTGTTGAAAGGCCTTTAGGATCCACCTTGGGCAGGACAAGAGCCTGGCCAGGGCTGCACCCAAGGTGGACCCAAAATGGGCACAAAATGGACAAAGGGTCACCAGCTCTCACACTTTGATCAGTTTGGGTCCATTTGCATATTTGGGGTTTAATTGTCCCATTCCAGCTCCAGGCTGTGAGGTCCCATCCTTCTTGTTCCTCCCTCCAGCCACCCCTGTTTGTGCTGTTGGGCTGAAAGTTGTCCTTGGTGTGCAGCAGGAACAGGATTTGTTTTGTGTCCCTGCTGTGTGCAGAGCTGAGTGACCCTGAATGTGAGCTCAGAGCTGCACCCCTGGGCAGCACAGAACCTGAAATACATGAAAACTAAAACTCAAGGCATCAGCAGGATGGGATGGGATGGGATGGGATGGGATGGGATGGGATGGGATGGGATGGGATGGGATGGGATGGGATGGGATGGGATGGGATGGGATGGGATGGGATGGGATGGGGTGGGATGGGATGGCTGTCCCACACATAGCAGCACCACCTCTGCCATTGGGGGTGGTTTGGCTGTGAAGATGAGGGTGGTGCTGTGGTTTTCCAAGTGTTTTGCTGCACTCCTACCTCCTGGCTCTGCAAGGAATGTTGTGATGCTGGGAGAGGGATCCCAGTGCTTGGGATTCAGCTCTAAACCTGCTTTAGAACCTGTGTGCCCCTGTGGACCTTGTAGCACCAGGACTGGTATAGAAATTGAGCATTGGCATTGTTAAGGGTGTTTTTGAGGCTGTGATGAGTCCTGGGGGTTGGTCTGCTCAGAGACTGACCTGGGGAGCTGGAGATGGGGCAGCTGCCTGTGGTGAGTGTGTTCTGGTACATGGTTAAACACCCTGCTTACTTTTGCACTCAGGAGTTCAAAACATTTCCTGTCTGTGTGCAATCCTTTCTGAAGAGCTGCCCCCTTCGAGAGCAGGTGCTGTTCTGGGAAAGGAGGAGCAGGAGGGTGCCAAAGGCTTCTGAGCTGCCCCAGCTGGAGGAGCAGTGTAGCCACGGTTTCATGCCTGCCGTGTTTTGGTTTCAGGAAATTCTGTTCCCAGGAACAGAACTTGTAAACAAGGTCATGTTATTATAAACTAAGATGTTTTTCTACATGTTTTCACAAAGGAGGGACTTTGCTTGATGGTCTCTTCAAGTGGCCAATGGGTCAAGAAGTCCCCACCTCTAAGGTGGGCGCATTTGTAGAAAGGTATAAAATGGGTTTGGAAAATAAACCGGCAGCTCCTCCTGTGAGGAGTCACAGCCTTCTGAACCAGACTTGCATCATCCCTTTGTGTCCAACAGCCCCAGAGCAGAGGCTCTGGCAGTGCCCTGGCTGGCTCTGGGAGATGGGGCAAACACAAGCCCTGAGGGCCTGAGTAAAAGCAAAAGTCCTGGACTACTCCTGAGTCCAGCAGAGCTTCCCAGGCAGGCAGAGCTGTGCCCCAGGCTGCTCTGGCAGGGCCCCTGGAGAGATGCAGTTGCCTGCCAGGATCCTGACAGAGGTAGGAGGGAAGTCTTCTCAGGTGGAGCGGTGTGGGGGTGGCTGATCAGCGTGGGCACAACGCTTCACGCTGCTGCTGCTGGGGAGAAGAAGCCTGGCTTGTGTTGCTCTGCTGTCAGTCTACAACAGGCACTTGCTTGGCAAAGCCCCCCTGTCCTCCTGCTACTACTCGTGGTGGAGGAGAGCTGGAGGGACCTGGGATGCTCAGTGTCTCTGCTTTCCTGGGATTTGCTGGGTGCAAACACAGGGAAGCGTGGTGTTCTGCTGTGCCAGCTCTGCAGAGGGGGATCCAACAGGGGAGCACCAAGCCTGTGCCCTGCAGGCTGCAAAGCCTCAGGGCTGGCCTCTGTGGGTGCCCTGGGGGCACAGGGAGGGCAGGTGACCCATCCTCCAGGAGGCTGGAGCACTGCCTTCCTCTCCCAAGGGTCAGGTCTGGATCCACCTTCTGCAGTGTCCCAACAAAGAATCCAGTGGCAGTGACATCCCTGCAAAGCAAGCTGGCTTCTGTCTCAGCTGGGCACTGCCAGCTCTGAGGGAGGGATGGGAGCTGGCACTCACCCCTCTTGGTAAAGCTGCTCTTAAGGAGTTGATTGCTTGGACCCACTGGTCAGTGCCAGGTTGATGATGGTCAGTTCTGGTGAGGTGGTGCAGTTGTGTGTCTCTAATTTAGAGCTTGACAAACCTGAGAGCTTATTTTCCCCTTGCTTCGCTGTGACCTTACCAAATGTGCATCACCTGGGCAAGAGATTCACAAGCAGAAGCTGTTGGAAGACTGTGTCCATCACTGAGGATGAAACAGCTTTGAAAATCTATCTCCTGAATATTGACCTAGGCCTCTTCCAAGAACAGAAGATGTTCTGAGTAGTCAGTAACTTTTTTTTTTTTTTTTTTTTTTTTTTTTAATGCTGAGAGCCCTGTGTGTGTGTGTGTGTGCAGGTGCTCTGCTGGACTGGGTCCACTGGCAGCCCAGATGCTGTCAGGCTTGGTGTCTACTCTCTTGTTCCACTTTTAAGCCTGTACATTTGAGACCTTGTTTTTATTCAGCTTGGGTAGCTGTCTACCAACATCTTTTAAAATCAACCTTGATTTAGCTTCCTCTGTAATCCTTCAATCCCTCTGGGACAACCCTTACCCTGTTTTTGCAGCCAGCTGATTGTTCTCTCTCACTTCCAAATTTCCATGGGATATTTGCAATATCCCACTCTAATACCTACTAATCCATTAAAAATACCCATGAGATAGATTAGGTGATCCACTGTGCCTCACAGGCTGTGCTCCTTAACTCCCTGCCTCCCCTGGAGCAGTCACAGAAGGGGTGTCACATCTGCCCTGGGGAAGCACTGTTCCTCCAGCAGGATCCCTCAGCACTGCCTCAGGAGCAGGCACAGTTTGCTGGAGAAAATGTTCTGTGACTGTTCAGATCCACAGGGAGACTTCATGTGACAACAGGCTGGGGCTGTGGCTGCTGCTATCCAGGTTATCCTGTGTGTTGGCAAAGAGCATCTCAGGGAGCAGTGCTGGCAGGAGCAGAGGTCAGCTCTGCCTGCTCTGTGGCTCCTGGTTCCTCACTGAACATGAGCCTCATTGCTTGTACCACCTTCAGGTTTGGATATTCCAAAAGTCTGTCCAAAAGTTTGTGCTGTGGTTGTGCCCTTCCTCAGATGTTCCATTCTGCCTTTGTGCTGTCCTTGACAGCTCCATC
This sequence comes from Phylloscopus trochilus trochilus, assembly GCA_016584745.2. Lineage (NCBI taxonomy): Eukaryota > Metazoa > Chordata > Aves > Passeriformes > Phylloscopidae > Phylloscopus > Phylloscopus trochilus. The sequence goes on from WQNJ02000046.1 coordinate 6,376,558, forward strand.
CTGGTGAGAGCTTCCTGCAACCTGCCATTTTCCTTGGCAAGTATTCCCCTTTCTTAAATAAATATTTCAGGTTTAGTTGTCTGACTGGATGAGGTGACAATGCCAGGATGTCAGGAGAGGAGAATGCCACAGACTGGAAATGCTCATTATCCTCCTTGCACAGGGTGCTGCTGTGCCTGGTGTGGTGTGGATGGATGGAAACCACACCAGGGTTAGGTAAAATCTCATTCTGTGCATGGGCTCAGTGCTGTGAAAAGGGCAAAGCACTCCCTAAAGGAGTATGGGGGAACGTAGGAAACCTGTCATAGCCAAGAAACTGTTTTCTGCCAGACCTCCTTGGAGAGCAGCTGCAATCTCCATGGGAACCAGTGGTGGTAGATATCCTTCCTGCCCCTGCAGAACCATGAATCCATGGGGAAAGGGCAGGCATTGACATCCCCAGACACCCTGGAGGCCAGGGCCCTGTCTTTGAGATCCAAAATCCCACTGGGAGATTCCTCAGCAGTGACAAATCCCTCATAAAACCTGTTCCCCCCCGCCAGGGAAAAAGCCAATGCCAGATTTGCTGACTTGCCTTGAGACCATCTCTCCTTCTGGTAATGTATAACAATGCCCAAAAATGTAAAGCCATGGAGGGCTTTGCCCTTTTAAATCCAAGGGATTCCATGGGGTGACCTTCTGGGAGTAGAGGGAGAGCTTCAACATCAGCCTCTGAATGTGTTTAATGTTTCTGGCTGGGGTGCTAAACCTGGAAAAAGGAATGCACAGCACTGGCTGTGGGTGGGGGAGAGATCATGGAAATAAGAGTGAAAAAAAAGAACAAACCAAATGGGAAAAGGACTGGAAAGTGTTAAATGGATGTTTAAACCTGGATTTTATTGGAAAAGTTTGAGCAGGTTCTTAAGGGGCCCTGCTGAACTCAGTGCTTCTAGATGTCACTGCAAATCAGAGATGCTTGATGAAAGTGGCTCCCAGAACATTTCTGCTTTCATGATACGTGGTCAACTTCTCTTGTTCCTCAAGCAACATTAACACCAAACTGGGCTTGTGCTTGATGCTGTACATAAGCTAAAATAAAAGGAAAGGAGCAGGAAAAGCAGCGTGGGGAAATTTCTTTGTGATTTGGCTTCTGTCGCCTGCTGGGCTGGCATCTTCTAGACGTTCTCTCAGTGCTGTAGCAGAGCCTCAGCCCTGAGATCTGTAAGCACTGCTCTTATGCAGACAGCAATTTGTGAGCTCCTCTTGCAATCTCCCTGTGTGCTGAAAAGCCAGGAGCGTTTCCATTCTGCCTGCACTGGAGTGTAGTAAATCTGAGTGTCCTGACAGCAGGCTGGCCTCTGAGTTATCTTTTGGGTGGTTTCAAAAAAAAAAAAAAAAAAAAAAAAAAAACCTCCAGCGCAAGGACTAATTAGTCCATCAGCCAAAAAATGATTCAAGGCTATCTGCTTTGGGAGGGCCAGAGGGAGATTTACGAGGAGGACGGATGTTTTCATCCTGGCAGCAGCTCCTCAGCCAGCGAGGAGCCCAGTGCTGGATGTGCCGCCTCCTGCACCTCCAGTTACCTGGGAGCTCTTGGCTCCCACCTGAGCAGGCCTTGTGTAACCAAGCCATGGCTGCACAGAGCTGTGACGTGGGCCCTGGGTCTGAGCTGTAAACACAGAGCCAGGCTGCCCCGAGGTTCAGTGCTGGGAACAAAGCAGAGGCGGCGGCCTGGGCAAGACATTTCTCTGCAGCAGGAAGGAGCAGAACGCCCCTGCCTCGCTCAGGAGCTGTGGAGTGAAGGCTGAAAGGGGGCAGTCCTGGCAGTGGAATGGCAGCCTGAGTGCTGGTGGTGCCTGTGGGTGACTGAGATTGTGAAGTACTACCCCCCCTTCCCGCCCCACTGGCTGCTATGCTAGCTCAGATTTTGGGGAGCTTTGGGGGGATATGCTTCAAGGATAGGGAAAAGATCCAAAAGAGGCTCCTTAACCTCAAGGGAATGTCCCAAGGCTTTATTCTCAAAGGGGTCCCAGGGCAAAGAGGGAGAACATGGAGGAGCAGGGGTTTTTATCCAGTCTCTGTCTCAGGGTGGGATAGCTGGTGCAGAGCCATAGGTCAGAGATAAGGGGAAGGTGGGGTTGAACTACCTGGGTACAGGCTCTGGGGGGTTCTGGGGAGAAACCACTTCCCTGAGGAATACAAGAAGATTGCCCCGGGTGCTGGTCCTGTTGGGTGGGGGGTCACTGGAAAGGCAAGAGAGGCACTGTGGTGCCAGGGTCCTTCATCAGCAGACCTTGCCCTGTTCCTGCCTGCCTGCACCACCCTGTCTGTGCAGAAACACTTCCACCAGACAGTGCAGGGCAACCTTGTCTGGGACTGGCTCTTTTGGGGCTGCCCTTCAGCTTCTGGGGGGTTTGGAGCGAGGAGCAGGGTTTTTTGCAGGGGTGGAATCTCATGCCTGTGGGTATTTACCATTGCAGGCTAAGGCACAGACCTCTTCCATGTGTAGGTTTAGTAACTGAAGCCTCTAATTTTTCTCTGGTTGGCTTTGTTTACTCAGCAGAAGACCTAAAAGCAGCTTCCGTGCTGCTGCAGGGATCTCAGAGACTGGTGATGCCACAGGCAGGGTGCAAGCAGGGAATGCTGAGGCTCATGCACAAAGCTGTCTTGAATAATTTCTCCTCTTGTCCAGAGGAGACAGGGCTGTGCTCCCTCCTGCTGCACGCGTGATGCACTCCAGTGGCAGCAGCTCAGCTGCCCCTTTGCCATCTCCAGCCTCCTGCACAGCTCCCAGGGTGGGTGCAGCGGGTCTGGAGCTGTTTCTGTGGTTTTAGCAGGGCTCTGTACAGGGGAGGTTGCTTTTCCTTTTGTCTGTACGAGTGCCTCGCTGCTTCAGTGGCTGGTTTGTGGATGCCAGGCTTTAAAATAGAGATGTAGACAAATTGGCAAAAGGCCAGAGGAGAGCAGCACTAATTGTCAGAGCTTTAGAAAACATGACCTCTGAGGAGAGGTTGAAGAAATCAGGTGCATTTAATCTAGACAAGGCAGTATGGGCTGGGGGAGGGAGGGGGATGCCATGGTTTCTCAGAACATAAAAGCTGTTGTTAAGGAAGGATGATTGATTTATTCTTTCACTGTCGTGGAAGGTGGGGGGGAATGATGAGACCAAACTACATTTAAACTGCAGAGAAGATTTGGTTTGGATATCTAGGAAAACAGATAGCTTTCACTTCAGTGTATTTCACTTCAGTGCAGTGAAATGTGGGAAGGAATTGTTCAGGGGAGCTGTGAAATTTCTGACACCCTGTTAATGCCTTTGTTCCTGTAGTTCAGACTAAAGGGTAATTTTCAGGCTGATCCCTGTCCCTCAGCAACTGCAAGCCTTGGCTCTGCCAGCAGTGCCAAGTCCACGTGGTCAGGAATGCAGGAACCAGGAACCTTGAAGCGCTGGCTGGAGTTCATAAAAATGATGTGGCTTTGGTGGGCCATAAATGGAGCTCTGTCCACCTGCCCACAGGTCTGGAGTCCTTTTGGCTGTGTCTGTGCTGCAGTTGGAGATCTGAAGGCAGAGGAACCCAAGCTTGCTCTGGTGTTAACTTCCTTGGGTAGGAGTGAAGAGGGGACATTCTGGACCTTAGCTCAGGGCAGATGCCTGAGTCATCACCCCCCTGTTCCACTGAATTTTGTGCTTTTGCCTTCAGTGAGCTCTGCAGGCTCAGCACCGAGCTGAGTTCTGGGAGAGATGTCCCAGTCCAGGCTGCCACCACCTCTGGCTGGAGTGCAGGCACACACAGGCTTGGAAGCACAACCTTTCCTCTCCACTTGTGCAGAGTTATTTCTGTGAGCAACGTGACTCCAGGTGCTGGGGGTTGATGCATTACAAAATAAAATATGAAAGTAATAACTGGTTACTGGGAAAATACTGCAGATTAGCACAACTTGTTCTCTGCCTTGACTGTGTTTGTATTTGACAAGTATCACTTTCAGAAAAAGAACAGGTTTTATTATAACTTGTTTGTCTGCTTCCCTTCCAACTTCCTGAGTGCATTATTCTCAGGCATCAAACTACTTTCAGGACAAAATGTTGGTGAACTCTGCAGTGGTGGTGAGGAGCAGGGATGTGTGAGGGTGCCATTCACTGGTAGAAGTGGCAGAATTTCTCACACTCCCTCACTCGTGATCTTGCCTACAAATCCTTTCCAGGCAGAAGCTTTTTCTTTAAGGGGAGAAAGTCTAGATCTTTGTACCCACTGGCAGGGCACAGATAAAAGGATGGCCCTTTAATACCAGGTTTACTTCTTTTGCCCTGCCTTGGATCCACAAATGCAGAGTTCTGTCTCTTCTGGACAGATCTACAGATGACGTTATCCCATATTTGAAATACCCTACTTTTGTATCCCTCTTGCCTGAAGCTATTAACATTGGCAGAATTGATGTCCTTTGTTTATTTTTCTGTACTACTTAAAGTCTGAATGTTGGGCACCAGCTGGCCTGGTTTTCCATTGGGCTGCACTGAGAGTCAGGACATATTTTTTTTGTGTTGGCTGTGTCCATGCTCCTGAATCCCTGTCCTGAGCAGGCTGGGAGCCAGCCCTCACAACGGGGCTGGGGGAGGTGAAATGGCTTCCCTGGCACCAAGGTAAAGTAGGTGCAGCAAAGGCAGGACTTGCATTGAGATACTCCCCCTCCCACCCCTGGGCTCCTGTGGCCAGCTCAGTTTCCTTGGAAGCTTTGGAGGAATATCTCAGGGAAACAGGGTAAAAGATCCCAAAAGAGGCTCTCACCCCCTAGGATCAGTCCAAGGCTTTATTCTCAAAGGGTTCCAGGGCAGAGAGAGGGAAGAAACAGTGTCACAATAGGACACGAAAGAAGGACACAGACTCGTGATCAGAAGGCTGAAGATGACTCCAATCTGTCTTTATTGCTCGAGACTTCTTCCCTTTATACTATTTTACAAAAAACCCACCCAAGGGGTGGAAAAAAGACAAACTCCTTGGACCACATTGGTCAAGTCAGATGGAGAGCAAGAGAAGTCTCTCCTAGGGAAAGGAATGCAGAAAACAGGATAATGTTAGAAAAACATGTCCTTTGTTGACAGAACAGTACCTGGGAAAGTATTTCAGAAAAATCAAAACATCCCAGGCACAAACCATGACAACAAAACAGGACTTTATCTGGTCTTCTGCTCAGGAGAGATAACTGGCCCTGAGCCAGTAGGGTCAAGATAGGAAGGAAGGGTCAAACTCCATGGTCACAGGCTTCAGGGGGTCTCTAGGGGAAAAACCATTCCCCAGAGGAATACAACATTGCATTTCTTTGTTTGTAGGACAGTCACACACAGAAGCCCATGGGTTGCACACCCCAGGGCTGGCAGGTGGGCAGTGGAGATCCCAAATTCTATCCCAGGTTCTCTGATAGATGGGATGTGGAGGAGCTGGCAGTGGCAAGAGTGCCTGCTGACTCTGCAGGGAGCTGATCCCTCCATCCCAGAGCTGCTCCTGGAGCTGGGAGTGGGGAGGTCTGGAGCTCTGACACTGAGTCACTGCATCCCCCCGGGCACTCGGATACCACGGTGATGAGCACAGCACAAATGTCTGGATGGATTGGATGGACTGGATGGGCTCTGGGTTTGACAAATATTTGTGTGTCCCCACTGCCAGTGCTCCCCTGCTCTAACCACCCAGCCTGCTGCTTTCAGGGGGAGAAAGAGCCCTGAAAGGTTGGTGCTGGGGAAGGAGGGGATGCCCAGCCACAGGGACATGAGCTGGTGGGGGCAGGCTGGAAGCCAAACAGGCAGTGGGGCACTCTTGAAGGGAACAGCACTGCATGGCAGAAAGGCTCTGGAATGGGAATCTGGCTGCTCCCAGGCTCTGCTGCAGCCCAGTGCCTGGCCCTGACTCTCCTCCTGTAACTAATTAGCCTGCAAGATCCTCAGGGCAGCGCTGACTTCCTCCTCCTGCTATGGCTTCTATCAAAAGGCCCTGATTTCAGGGCAAAAAAAAAAAGTAAAAAAAAAAAAAAAAAAAAAAAGAAGACAAACTATCAAAGTGAGACTTCCTTAAAAGCTTTGCTGTGCCAGTGTCAGCCTCTGGCACAAAGAGGCTGCAGGAGAATCGTGTCTCCCTGGTGTGACTGTTGGTTATTTTCCCACCTGGCTCCCTTGTGAAGGATTGAAGGATGAAGGTAGAAGCACTCAGATGTGTCTGTGAGGGGATCTTCAGAGGTTCCACGAGGTCTCCTGAGCACCCCTGCCTCGGGCACCCTGTCAGCCAGCCCGGGGTGCTGGAGCCTGCACTGCCTCTTTAAGGAGATTTGCATAGCAGGGCCTAATTACAGTGGTTGATTCTGATGTTTTCAGTGTTGTTCATATTCCATTAAAGGATAATGCTGCTTAATTTGCAGCAGAGGGTCTCGGTGAACAGCACACCCAATCACAAGGCACCCCTAATGACACTGCTTCCCTACTTCTGGTAACACATAATTAAAAAATCACTTCATTTCCAGTTGTGTGGTTCTCCCCTCTCCCCCAATCTCCTAATTACTTTCTAAGCCATTTCGTGATTATCTGTAAATATTTCAGCACTTAGATCTACTAATGAGTGCATGGAAGAGTTAATACCTTGAGTGGCACCACTGCTTGCCTTCCCCTTTCTAGTGATGCCTTGCAGGGGATCCCTTTGCACCTTGCAGGTGTGAGGAGAGGGGCTTTTCTTGGGGTGGGATTGGGTTTGTGCTCTCCTTCGGGGCTGTGGGCCTGAGCAGGGGAGGGGGAACATGCAAAAACCCCATCTCCATCTCCAGGAGGGGTTTGGTAGTGGGTGTGTACCTCGCTGTAAATTGTTTTAAGTGGCTTTTGGACCCCACTGCAGGGACTGTCCTGTTCTCTAACCCCAGCTCTGCCCTGAAAAGCCACCGTACAAATGCTGCTTTTTCACTTCATGGATCCCTTTCCTCTGCTTGTCTGCTGCCCTGGGTGTTAAAACTCACTTGGGATTTTCAGACTTGAGTACTCAAAGCCCACAGAGTGATGGAGGAGTGAGCTGGAGCACATTTCCTGCCCGTGGGCTTGGGTGCTGTGTTCTTTGTGTGGTCAACCAGGACCACCTCATGTGAGCCCACTCAGAGCCTGCTGATGGTCTCTGAAGGGATTATTTGGAATAACCAGAGATAATTGTGTTACTAGGGGGTAATGAACTTCCAAGAATTAAAAAAAAAAAAAAAAAAAAATCATCAAGCTTAGGCTGCACTGCTCCTTGGGGTGAATCTGTTAAGTCTGGGAGTGAGAGAAATCTAATCACTTGAGCACATTCAATGCTGTGATACTCAGGGAACATGGGGCTGCTTAAAATCAAATCCATGCAGTTGTTATACTGCAGATAAGAAAGGAGGACTTGAATATGGTCCTAACCCAGCCTATTTGTGTTTCAGGTAACCCTGTCACAGTGGGAATGAGCATTCACATCTCCAGCATTGACCAGATCTCTGAAGTCAACATGGTGAGTTTGGAAAGAAAGAGAAGAAGAACAAAAAGAAAGAAATGGGAAAAACAAACAAACAAAAACAACCAACCAAAACAAACCCACAGCAAACTCCCTCCCCAAACAAACAAAACCCAAAACCCACTATAAACTGTTCTTCTACTTTCTGGCTGAGGTTTACTCCCAAGGCAATGGCTCCTTGGATCTCTGCTGGCACCTCTGGAGCTTGTGGCATCTCATCCAGAGCAGATTCTTATCCCTTCTGTGCTGGTCGCACAGACACCTCCCCAAGTCAGAAAAGCTTATGCCTTAAAGAAGTAGATGTGGGTTGTATTTTTTGGTTGATACAAAGGTGGCTTTATGGTCAGTCTGTCCCTGCCAAGTTAAAACCAGTGAGTTTTCATTTGCTGGTGGTAATTCAACATTTCCTTGGAGATCTGTGCTGGAAAGAGAGGCATCTAATGGAAATCTGCTTTTGGGTGGCATTGATAGAATGGAGCTTTTCACACCACTCTGAAAAACAACTACAAAACATTTTCTGCTCAGGTAGCAATGGTTTGGGGTGAAATCTGTGAAATTTGTTGATTACTTTGGTCATGGTTTAGGTTCACACCCAGGACTGTGCCTCAGAAGCCCTGAGCAGCCAGCAGAGGACAGAGATTGTGCTGTGATTGCCTAAACTTGCCTTTCTCCCTCCTGTGCAGAGGCTTTTCCTCCAGACTCTGCTCCTTTCCCAGAGGCTGAGTGCAGTGGGAGGCTGGTGGGAGCTTCCTGACAGTTCCTGTCCAGCTCCTCACCTGTGCAGGACAATCCTGGGCCAGTCCAGAGCTCTTGCAGTTCAAGTCAATTAAAATCTTGTCCTCCCACTGCTCCTGTCCCATTTCTCTGTCTCTGGCCTCCCCTGCCCTGTTTCCCTGGCCCACCAGCTCTCCTGCTGCTCTGTGGAGGACAGGAGGGGAGGTGGCACAACCTGACCAGTTGGTTTTATTCCCAAACTGCCTGAGAAGCCTGAATACGTGCTGGAATGACCCAGGGGGGAGAGCCAGCCACGAACCTTGATGTTTCCTATGAGAAAGTTTCTTTTGCTGCCTCTCTGCTGCCATCCCAGCATCACCTGAATCCTCTGCATGACCTCAGTCCAGTGACAGTGACAGTGACACTGGGCACTGTGTGTGGCCCTGGATTTGGGTACAGAGGCACTGGGCAGCCATGCCTGAGTTTAGGCTCAGTTTAGCAGGGCCAGATGGCCTCACCTAGTTCCATCTGTCTTGCCTGTCAGGCCACAGCTCAACTTTGGGTCATCTCCTCCCCCAGGCTCAGCTTGGGCCTGGATGTTCTGGGAGGCTGGACCAAGTGTCACCCCCCTGCTAGAGCCAGAATGGACAATTTGGGGTCTGGGCTTGAGGCTGAAGACCAAGATTGGCACAAACATAACTGGGAGGGGCTGAGGGGGTTGGTTCTCAGCTTCCCTGCAGCAGCTGCCCCTGTGAGCCTGAGCAGGTCTGTCCCAGCACAGGAAGGACAGGAGTGAGTCCAGAGGAGGCTCCAGGATGATCAGAAGGATGGAGCAGCTCTGCTGGGAGAGCTGGGGTTGCTCAACCTGGAGAAAAAGCCAGCTTAGGGGTGGCCTTCCAGTACCTGAAGGCAGCCCACAAGAAAGGTGGAGAGAAACTTTGTGCAAGTGCCTGGAGTGACAGGACAAGGAGGAATGGATTCAGACTAAGAGAGCAGGTTCAGATTGGATCCTAGGAAAAAATCCTTCCCTGTAAGGGAGGTGAGGCCCTGGCACAGGGTGCCCAGAGCAGCTGTGGCTGCCCCTGGATCCCTGGCAGTGCCCAAGGCCAGGCTGGATGGAGCTCTGAGCAGCCTGGGGCAGTGGGAGGTGTCCCTGCCCATGGCAGGGGGCTGGAACAAGATGTCCTTTAAGGTCCTTTGCAATCCAAACCCTTCTGTGAAGGCAGCTGAGCCCTGCAGGGGCTGATGCAGGATGAACCTGCTGCTGGAGAGGTCCAGCAGCTGTGGCCAGGCATGCAGTAGCCATTGGCCCAGCAGCACTTCCCAGCCTTGCCATGGAAATGTGGTGCTCTCCCCTCTCCAGCGAGCCCCTGCTTCCCTCTGGCACAGAACTGGGGGAGAAACAGCAACACCAATCCCTCTGTGATCCACAGATCTCCTGGCACAGCCCTTCAGCTGCTCTGGATCCTGCAGAACCTGAGCAGCTCAGGGATGGACACTGATGCTGGTGGGATGGCTGTGGTCAGGCTGGGCACCACTGTCCATGCCACACCCCTGTGGATGTGAAGGAATGTCACTTCTGGGCTTTTGATGATCCCTCCTGACTCTATTTGATGAGAATAATCTCCTGCCCATCCTTCCTTCATAGACTGGGGCAGGGGGAAGGAGTGTGGAAAGGTTTGGGGGTGGAAGATGAGGTGGCTGTAGGTGAGAATTTATTTGGGATCAAGATCTCCGAGCATCATGGTGAGGCAGCGCCAAAAAAAAGGGGTTAAAAACCAGAATCATCTCAAAGAACAAACATTTAGGGAGCAGAAGGGTTCTCATGTGATGTAAGTTTCCAGGCTGAAGGGATTTTATGTGCATCATTCTTCTGTGTGACAGATGCCCCGGGGAAAGGGCTGTGTTGTACCCCGGCTCTGGACATGGATACTGGCAAGAAAAACAAGGCATTTTTTTTTGGCATCCTGTGTGCTTGGGAAAGGAACTGTGCAATGAATAAATTAAAGGCACACAAGTGAAGCTGGGTCGTCATGGCGACCAAATAGCTTCTATTGTTCCACGAGGAGTGTTATTACTTACTGCCCCTTGTAGGATAATTAATTAATCCTCAGACATCGTTTTGGGAACAATGGTGCTGGGACTGGGCAGGCTGAGGAGAGCCCCCAGCTCTCCCAGGCCTTTCCCTGGGACTCCTGGCGCCTGCTGGTGAGGAGCAAGTGCTGTCACTGACCAGGCATTGCATCCCTCCAAAAGCTGCTTTCCGTGGGAGCCCAGCTGGCTGTGGTGCTGTGGAGCTCCATCCACCAGCACTCCTTGCCCTGACTCCCATGGGGCCCGTGTTCCCAACATGACATTCCTGTCATGTTGGTGACATTCCTGTCATGTTGGTGACATTCCTGTCCTGGAGGCCACGGGGCTCTCTGGAAAGGCAGCACAGTGGTGTCCTGGTGCTGGGTGTTCCCAGACACTCGTGACACACAGAATGCTTTGCAGCTGCCTGCTGATGCCACGTGTGTCCTGACACCCAAGCTAATGCACCTCCAGCTCCCTGTGGGCCATTCCCAGATCCTGGTTCATGCAGGGCATTCACAGGTACAGTGGCAACCCTCTCCCAGTGATGAGAGACCAAAACTGCAGCTCTTTATTTTATTATTTTACTTTACTTTATTTTTTTTTAAATATGTGTTCACAGGGACAGTGGCAACCCTCTCTCAGCGATGAGAGACCAAAACTGCAGCCTTTTATATTTTATTTTATTTTATTTTATTTTATTTTATTTTATTTATTTTTTATTTTTTTTATTTTGTTTTATTTTATATTTTATTTTATTTTATTTTATTTTGTTTTATTTTATTTTATTTATTTTTTTATTTTTATTTTTATTTTTATTTTTATTTTTATTTTTATTTTTATTTTTATTTTTATTTTTATTTTTATTTTTTTATTTTATTTATTTTATTTTTATTTTTATTTTGTTTTATTTTATATTTTATTTTATTTTATTTGTGTTCACAGGGTACAATGGCAACCCTCTCCCAGCAATGAGAGACCAAAACTGCAGCCTTTTATTTTAAAAAAGTGTCACCCCCTGGGTCAGGGCAGCTGCTGCCTGTGTGTGGTCAGCTGTATTTCCAAGCTCACTTTCCACAGTGATGCTGCCTTGCTGTGTACCCCCCTGAGCATGGCTGAGCAAGGCTGAGCTGCAGCCTCTGTTCCTGTCAGTGATTAGAAGGATTATTTGCTGCGCCAGGATCAGTGACATCAATTGAAATGTCTGGGGAAGGATGCCAGGGGCCAGGCCAAATAGGTATTGGGGGGAGCTCATTTGAGTGGCAGACCCTCTGGGAAGTGCTGATCCATGAAGATGAAAGGCCTCCCTGGAGCCTTTTCATCTCCTGTACAGATTTGCAAGCTGGGGATTTGAAGGCAGGCTGAGAGGAGGAATGTCTTCACGCTGCTGCTGAGCAGCTCAGGTGACCCATGAAGGACAGGAGGATGGTGTCTCCTGGACAGCTCACCCAGCCCATCCCCTTCGAGGTGACCTGGGACTCAGCTGCAGTGAGCAGGGTGATGCCTGGAATGGCTGCTTTGAACAGGCTAGACAGAGTTAAAATAACAAAGTGGGTGCTCATTAAAGGCCTTTAACAGGTACACCTTGGGCAGTCAGAAGCCTGGCAGAGGCTACACCCAAGGTGGATGATGGTCACGAGGTTTTTGGGCAGTTCTAAGTTTGGTCTATTTGCATATCAGAGGTTAATTGTCCAATTACAGCTTCAGGTAATGAAGTCACATCCCCCCAGTTGGCTCCCCACAATTTACTTTTGTTGATGCTTTTTGGGGCCTGAGGTTGTGATGGTGACCTTGGTTCCCAGGCCTGGCAGGATTGTTTGGTCTGAGCAACCTGAAGAGAGCTACTGACACTCTGTGTGGGGTTCAGAGCTTTGCACCAATGCAGTACAGGACCTGAAAAACAGAAAAGCTAAAAACTTAAGGCATCAAGGGAACAACCTGCAGGTGTTTGTAGACTCTGGTTGGTGTGCAGTGGCACTGGGGCAGTGACACATTCGGGTCTCTTGGTGTGGTACCAGCTCACTGAGGAGTCCAGCAGCATTTCTGAGCTGGGGAATGAGGAGCTCTGGCAGTGTGGAGCTCGTGTCACACTCAGCTGGAGCAGCCTGTGGGTGTCTGTCCCTGTGCTTTGTGCCCTGCATGCTGCCCAGTCACTCACCTTAAGGGTCTGGCTCTGTCTGTGGGACACAATGAAGGGAGATGCAGAGTAGTGATTCTAGAAGGCTGCTGGGCTCCTGAGGAGGAGCCGCAGGTTTATTTTCCAAACTTCTTTTATACTTTTTACAAATGTGCCCACCTTAGAGGTGGGACCCCTGGAACCATTGGTCACTCGCAGAGACCACCATGCAAAGTCTCTCCTCTGGGAAAGCGTGTGGAAAAACAGGATAGTTTACAGAGAGTGACCTTGTTTACCAGTTTTGGTCCCTGGGAACAGAATTTCCTAAAACCAAAACATGGCAGGCACGAATCGTGGCAACATGGCTCAGCCAGCTTGCCCTGCTGGAGCAGTTCTGATGGTGTCCAGTACCAAGAGCTGCAAGTCTTCCCCCAGTGCTGGATGTCCTTTCATCCAGCTGAGGACTGGCCTGCTCAGGGTGTGCTGTATATTCCTGCATGGTGGGACTAGACAAGGACTAATCCTTCCAATGTAGCCTTTTCCCTCTCTAGGCAATCTCTGGGGACGTATTTTTTCTAGCACCAGACAATTCAGACTCCCTTGAAGCATTAATGAACTATTTCAATAAGGAAAACTACCAGAAGTTTTGTATGCATTTGAAATAAGAGGAGGTTATCCTTCATAACGCTTCAATTTTCCTGCCCTGTGATCTGTGCAGTCCTAAACCTGCTCCCTCCTGTGTCTGCACACCGTAGACAGCTCGGAGCATCCAGCCATTATAGTCATGATTTCTTTGTGGCTCCTATAATTTATTCATCCCAAGATGCTCTCCTACATCTGCAATAACATCATTTCAGTTTGTTATAGCACCGGCTTTAAAGTTTTATAAACCTGGTGACAAGTTGAAAAGTTACAAGAGGATCGTTGCAGAGGGCTAGCGTAGGAAACAAGGCTTCCAGATAAAAATGTTTGCAGGAGCAGGGGTGTGAAAGGCAGGGTGCCTGTGGGACTGCCAGTTCCTTTTGCTGGGGGGACAGTCTGCAGTGGGGAGGGGTTAGGGGTCGGGGCAGGGTGCTTGGCAAAGCTGGCCTTGGTGTTTTGCTGCAGGGAATCACAGAATGGTCTGGGCTGGAAGGGATTTAAAGCTCATCTCCTTCCTAACCAGGACACCTTCTGTAGTCGTGGTTGGTGCCTGTGATGTTTTGATTTCTCTGAAACTCTTTCCCAGGCACTGTTCTGTCAACAAGGGACATGTTTTTCTAACAGTATCCTGGTTTTTGCATTCCTTTCCCTAGGAGGGACTTCTCTTGATGTCCCTCTGACTTGACCAATGTGATCCAAGAAGTTTGTCTTTCTTCCACCCCTTGGGTGGGTTCTTTGTAAAACAGTATAAAGGGAAGAAGTCTCAGGCAATAAGGACAGATTGGAGTCATCTTCAGCCTTCTGATCACTAGTCCATATCCTTCTTCCGTGTCCTATTGCGACATCCAAAAAACAGGATACTGTTAGAAAAACACATCCCTTGTTGATAGAACAGTGCCTGGGAAAGTGTTTCAGAGAAACCAAAACATCCCAGGCACGAACCACGACTACAACCTTCCACTACCCCGGGTTGTTCCACAAGCCCCATCCAACCTGTCCTTGGACACTGCCAGGGATCCAGGGGCAGCCACAGCTGCTCTGGGCAACCTCTCCCCAGTGGCTCAGCTGCTTCCCAGCCCTGTGCCCCTGCTGCCAGGCTGTGCCCTGTTGGAGTGGCTGCTGTGGTGCTGGCACGCTGCGCTGGATCCCTGGGAGGTGACGGCAGGAAGCATCGTGGCTGTTATTTCCCAACTTCTCCAAGCTTGCTTGAAAAACAAGCTGTCTGCTTTGGCAGATTTCCCTGTTCAAGAGGGACGTAAAGCATGTCTCAAGGCAGCCATGAGCTGCAAGGGTTTTCAATTAGCTTTTTAACCCAAAAGGAGGTGGGGCAGGTTTTGTGTAAGAGCGTTCTTGACCAGGACAGTTCATCCTACAACCTCTTACATCATCATCAGTGGGGCATCACTCCTCTCACTGCATCAAATTTTCCATCTTTTGGGCATGCTTGAAGCAGACTTTGTGATGGAATCTGTCCTGAGCAGGCTTTGCAGTTCTGCTTTCACTGGAATATATGGACACCTGCAATGCTGGACAAACCCGGCTTTGCTGCAGTGTGCCCTTGAAAATGATTTTCCATTGGTGTAGGTGCCTTGAGCTTTAGAAAAACCCCGAGTTTTTAAAGAAGAAATTTTACTATTACACTGTGCCTTTTAGTACCACCTACTCTCTTCAAATGTATCAATGCTTTCCTTAATCTTAATTGAAAATGTTCTGTTTTGTTGCTGTCTCTTTTCAATGGAGAAATGACATGCAGATACTGCTCAGTTGCTATGTCCTTGGGTATCCAAATGTTTTTTTTTTAAAAAGCGAAAGGTTAAAGCATTTAAATCCTACAGTCAGAGTTTTCTGGAGCTGTATGCTGTGAGATACAAGTGTGACATAACACTCCAGTGCTGCAAACGTTTCTCTGTAGCCTTGGGTATCCCCAGCCCCGTGACACTGTGGTATCTAAACTCTGTGTCTGTGGATCCATTACATCTTGGTATTCAAGGCTGCTGAATATTTAGGAGTGCCAAAACATGGGAAAACTAGGAGGCAGCCTCGGTGCTGAGCTGCAGATGGTGCCCTGCCGTGGTGCTGCAGGGGACACAGTCCTGCTGGAGGCTCCTGGGATGGAAGTGATGAGGGTAGCAGAGGGGGCAGTGGGGCCTTGGTGGTGGAGAAGGATTCAGTGGGGATTCAGGAAAAATTTCTTCACTGAACGAGCGGTTAGGAATTTGAACAGGCTCCCCAGGGAAGTGGTAAAGCCACCACCCCTGGCAGGGCTCAACAACCCAGCAGACCTGGCAGTTTGTGGTGTGGTTTAGTGGCCATGGGGGTAATTTGGTCAAAGGTTGGACCTGATGACCTTGGAGGTCTTTTCCAACCTTAATGATTCTCTGAGTCTTGATCTGCCCATGGTAAGGATGGCAGAGCTCTGACCTGGGGTGAGCTATCCCTACAGGCATGGGCAGGTGGGGGTTAGGGGCCTTTTTTTTTATACACAAAGGGCTTCTGTGTGCTGTGATCTAAACCAGGGTATTGCAACAAACAGCTGCGATGAAAGGTCTCCCCAGGGCTGGCTGGGGGCTGTGCCTTCCTCTGCTGGTGGTGCCTCAGCACAGCTGGGCTCACACAGCTCCTCAGCTCCTGGTGTGTGGGGCTGCACAGGACAGCTGGGAAACCAAACTCTGCTGGTTCTGTGCACCTGGAACAGCATTTTCCTGAAGGGGAGCCTTACCAGGGGAGGCAAAAGTCCACACTCTGCCATCAGTCCCACAGCCACCCTGGGGACCTGCTGGCTTTGCTTCCCCAGCAGTAGAAATGGGAGGCACACGACCACCAGGCTGGCTGAGGCAAAGCAACAGCACACTGATGCTTTTTTCCTGCTGCCAGAGGGGTGTTTGGAGGGATAAAAGATGGCTTTTATCTTTTTATCAGGGTGGAGAGTTGGTGTTGTTAAAGATTACAACGATACAGACCTCGACTCAGAAGGCTGACAATGACTTTGTTTATTTTTGTGGGTTTTTTTGGGGGGGAGTTTTTGGTTGGGTTTTTTTGTTGTTGTTTTGTGGTTGTTTTTTTTTTTTTGGGGGGGTTTTTTTGGTGGTTTTTTGTTGTTTTGTTTTTGGCTTTTTTTACTATTTTACAGAAAACAACTTAATGGGTGAAAGAAAGATAATTTTTTTTAAATTACATTGGTTAAGTTAGAGGGACATCGAGAGGAAGTCCCTCTTAGGGAAAGGAATGTAAATATAGGTTACAGTTAGGAAAATGGTGGGTTTTTTGGGAAAGAGTTTCAGAAAAACCAAAACATCTCAGGTAGAAACTAGAACTACAGAGAGTAACCTCCAAACAACTCTGGGCTTGGCAGCTTTGAGATGCTCTTGTTTGCATGCAGGAGGCACAACTGCCTGCTCTGTGTCTGGAGAGAGGGTGAGAGCAGAAATCCACTGAGCTGCAGAAACACCTTTGCAAAGCTGATGTCAGGGACCCACCTCACGTGCCATCATTAGATTTGTGGTCAGGATTTTTTTTATTATTTTTTTTTTTAATCCTTGCAGCAGCAATATCCTGTGAGTGCTGAGGCTTAGGGTGACTTTCACCAGCAGTGACACTGCCTAAGATGTCAAGGATCAGATGTGGACACCTGCTCACATCACACAGTGCTCTTCTTTAACAGAATTCCCACTGCTTGTGCTGAAACATCCCTTGGACCGAGGTGGTGTGTGAGGACAAGGAAAGCTTCTGGCCTCAGGGGTGCTCTGCAGGGTGGTGGTGGGGGGATTGGATGCCCAAGTTTAAGCAAGGAGTGGTCCCCTGCCTGCCTGACAGATGGGGATGGGTCTTCCAAAGAGGGTTGCTTAAAATAGTCAAGAATAAAGTGAACTTGTGCTGAAGTGCTCCCCATTCACTGCTTCTGAAATCAGTTGCAGAGAGATTGTCCCGGCTTAAAAGCTAGAAAATAGGTCAGTGTGACTCATATGTCAATATTTACTGCATTTATGGCAACTTGTAGAAGGCAAAAATCTCGCCTGCCTTCCATAATACTTCACAAGTTATCCCATTCCCATGACAAAACTCTCCCCGTGCCCTTGCTCCTGGTGTTGCTTCCACTGCAGTGACAGCCCAGTAAATTCACTACTACTTAGAGTCCAGTTGCTAAGTAACAAGCCAAAGATCACCATGCAGTCTCTCTCCAATTGCCGTGGCCAGCTGGAAGCTGGATCTGCACAAAGCCCCAGGAATTCCTGTGGAGACAGAGGGCTCAGGGACTCGCTGCCTTTGGGCCAGGGAGGCATCTGCCTGGTGGAGCAGCAGTCCTGCCACCAGAGCCTGAGGCTCTCCTCCTGTGAGGGGACAGCTCCATTGCTTCCCCAAAAAGGGCTCCCCTCTGCTCGTGCTGATGGGCTGTGACTTTTTCAACATTGATGATGACCTTGAATGAATATTTTTGTTGGCCAAATGGCATGATTTGGCCCTAAGCAGGAGGTGAACTGTGAGAACCTTGCTGGAGCAAGATCTCAGCTGAGGAAAGGCTGGACTGCTGGTCAAGGGAATGATTCTCTCTCGTGCCCCTGAAGCTTTCTATTCTACTCTGCTTGTTTCTGCCTGGGCATCTTCCAGCAGATACTCACCTGATATCTTTAATGGAAGAGTTTGCAGAATGCTCTTGCCCTGCATAATGGGGAGTTCTGGGTTATGGGGGGGCTGTGGGGTGAACTGGCCCATTCCCAGCCCAGACTCTGGGGTTGGCAGCATGGATAAAACACGGTGGCAACGCTTGTCAGGAGTGATCCCCCAGTGTGAACCTTTCCCTGGTGCTGCTGTCCCTGAGGAGCAGAGTCCCTGAGGAGCAGCTCTGCCAGCCCTCCAGTACAAGCTCAAGCCTGGGGAGAGCTGAGTCAGCCCTGCCCCAGTGCTCAGAGTTCCCCTGTTTGGCTCATCAGGCAGTTTCCCAAACGGGGCCATTTGGGTGCACTCCCAGCAAAGGCCAAGTGTTGCATTGCACTGAGTAGTTTTGTCACATTTGCACTGGGGTGTTTTGGGTTATATATATATAAACCCACACAGAATGTTGTACAGCACTGCCTTTCCCAGGAGCCCCTGTGCCCCCCTCACCTGACACCCCCTGTGCCTCACCTGCCCTGGGTCAGCCCCCACTGACCCCTCACCTGACACCCCCTGTGCCTCACCTGCCCTGGGTCAGCCCCCACTGACCCCTCACCTGACACCCCCTGTGCCTCACCTGCCCTGGGTCAGCCCCCACTGACCCCTCACCTGACACCCCCTGTGCCTCACCTGCCCTGGGTCAGCCCCCACTGACCCCTCACCTCCCCCTCCCCTTCCCAAAGGACACAAAACTGTCACAATAGGACACAAAATAAGGACACAGACTCGTTCTCAGAAGGCTGAAGATGACTCCAATCTGTGCTCATTGCTCAAGACACTTCCCTTTATACTGTTTTACAAAGAACCCACCCAAGGGGTGGAAGAAAGACAAACTCCTTGGACCACATTGGTCGAGTCAGAGGGACATCAAACAAGGTCCCTCCTAGGGAGAGGAATGCAGAAAAACAGGATACTGTTAGAAAAACACATCCCTTGTTGAGAGGATTGTGCCTGGGAAAGTGTTTTAGAGAAATCAAAACGTTGCAGGCACGAACCATGACTACACAAAACCACTCCCAGCCACCTGCTCGGCCTCTCACTCTGGTCAGGACTCCAAGGTGCAGGTCCTGCATTAAACTGTGGGACTGTTCCTGAGGCTAAGAGCTCCTTTTGTCTTTTGTCTTTGTCCTGGCCTCAGTTTTCCCTCTGAGGATTCAGTGCCAGCCTGGCAGGGCACTCAGGGCTGTGGGAACCCAGGCAGCCAAGTTCACTGTGCACTTGGGAGGTGACTGCACCCCACGCCAGGAGAGGAGTCGTGCTGGGGAGGAGGAGAGGCTGTGGCTGGATGGTTTGCAGCGTGCTTTCAGCTGAGCAGGGCTATGCATTGCAGTGCTCCATCTGTTCCTCCATCAGCCGAGTTATCTTTAGCTCTGAACATGTCAGTGTTGTATGGTGCTGCTATGAACCACTTCAGCTTGCACCCCAGCATTCCTGTAGTAGTTAGAATTCCTACTGCAGAAAGCTGCCTGGGATAATTCCCCATTCCCCTCCTTCCCCCCCCCCCCCCCATGCTTAAATTTTTATTCATGTTTTTACACGGGCAAAACTCCCCCAGCCTATATATATTTTATATATATATATATACATGTATTAAAAAGCTGGCTGTATTTGAGAGCAATGTTCCAAACTGCCACCTGTTTCAATAGCAATGTTGCAGCACTGGAGAGGATTACTGCAGAATGCTAAAGTAGCTTCTCCCCCCCACCCCCCCAAGTGAAAGCTTCATCTGATTTGATTGAAAACCAAATCAGACCTTGAGACTCTGACCTTCTGACATCCTGTCATATATACATTTAAAGCACCCAGCAACAGAGAATGTATTTTGTGCAAGAGTGCCAGTGCCTCGATATAGAACCTAAATCCAAATACGAGTGCTTGCGTGTCGTGCTGCTATTTGAATATGTAAATAAACGGGGCTATAAATAGCTCTATATGTTATGTACATGTTAAGTGAAGGTGGCAGATCCGACAGCTGAATGGCTCTGCTGTTTCTGAATGCTGGGAGAGGCTCCCTGCACGCTCCCCACATCTCTCGTGTTTGCTCCCACCCCTCTCAGCCTCTCTGCTATCACATTTTTCAGGCCTCTGGAGAAGATCATGTGTGGGGACAGGAGCTGTTAATATTCTGAGTCTGTGCTGAGTTGCTAGGCTACAGAGAAAAAGGAACATTCAAGGAAAAGGGATGGTAGAAGGAAGAGGGTCTGCGGAGCTGTTTGGAGATCCAGAGAGGTCCTCTAGTCAGATGAAGGGATGGCTTTGGAGAGGGACAGCATGCCTGTGGGATGAACTGTGGGCAGTCCCTGCTGCCCTGGCACAAACAGAATCTCAGGCCAGCTCCACTCAGGAAAAAATGGCAGAGGAGGGAGTAAAAGGCAAGATCCACTGGTCCCTCCCACGTCCCTGCTTGCCAGGTGTGCACAGCTGGCCTCCTGCTGCTGGTTCCAGCGTGTGCTGGGTGGCCAGGCTGAGCATCCCATCTCACACATCCCTGCCTGCATTTTCAAGGGTGTGCTGAGCTCCCACCTGAGGCTCTGGTGAGGAGGGAAGCAAACCCAAACCCTGCATGGTGTTCACAGGTTGGATCTCATCTCCTTTTCCCTCTGCAGCACCCTGGTAGCCCAGTGTCTCCTGGACCTTCAGTGTGTCTGCAGGGGAAGGCAGCCTGTGCCTTCTGTGTCCCCAACCCCTCCTTTGATGCTTTCCTAGGTCACTGATACACAAAGCATTGACCCCCCAATCTATCAAGGTAGCTAGGATTGCAGGGGACTTGAGGTTCTACAACATAGAAGCTCCTCTCTGAGCCTTGTTATCCCAAGTCCCAGCTGTTTGCCCCAAAAAGGAGTGTCAGGTATTCAGTTGTACCAGCTGTGAGCCATCAGACCTTTCAGGTTCTGTGTGTTCCACTCTCCTGGAGGGATGGGTTTGCCCTATGCTTCTCTCTGTATCAGATCCCTCAGAGAAAAAAAAAAAAAAATTAAACAGTGCATTTGGGTATTTTTATTATCTGGATACTTTATTTACTGAGCTGACGTGGGCTCCCTGCCAGCTCTGCAAATAGAGCTCCTTGGCTCCAGGACTGTTGGTCCTGGTGCTGCAGCGAGCACTCACTCAGCGTGGACAGGGACTGCAGCTTGTTCTCCCCATCCAGTTGGCTGTGAAGTCAAAGTCTGCTTTGCTTGTGGACCTCCTCAGCCTGCTGAAACCTCTTTTTTTTCTTCTTTTTTTTTTTATCCTCCATGCATCCTGTAATAAGCTTGACTTGTTCAGCAGAATCAGGAGTGTTTGGTACAGCTGCAGTGTGAATGCTGTTCTCAGTGTTACCAGCACCCACCCATCAGGTCTGTGATCCTGCAGTCAGGGTTGGGATGGATGAGGTGGGGGAGGGCCAGCGTGGTCCTCATGGTGGGCACTGCTGCTGGGCTCAGCCTGGGCTGGTTCCCTTGGCTGGAGCCTGGAATGACCACGGCAGACTAACCCATGGGTGGAGGAGGAGGTATCCACCATCCATCCCTCCATCATGATTGCTCCTTCCAGTAACCCTGAGAGCAGAAATCCTTTCCTAGAGCAGATCTGTTGACACCCCTGCCCTTCCTTGCTGTCCCAGCCTGCCTGGGCAGTGCTCTGGCAGCAGGAGCCCAGCTGTGCACACCTGGCAAGCAGGGACGTGGGAGGGACCAGTGGATCTTGTCTTTTACTCCCTCCTCTGCCATTTTTTTCTGGGTGGAGCTGGCCTGAGATTCAGCTGATGAAGCTGACTGCTTGCCCTTTCCTCTCAGAGCATTCCCTCCCACTGGGCTTGTCACCTGAGGGGCCACAGAGAGAGCCCATCCCTCCAGGAGAGTGCAACACACAGAACCTGAAAGGTCTGAGGGCTCACAGCTGGTACAGCTGAACACCTGACACTCCTTTTTGGGGCAAACAGCTGGGATAACAAGGCTCAGAGAGGAGCTTCTGTGTTGCAGAACCTCAAGTCCCCTGCAATCCAGGTGCAGGAAGTCACCCCAGATACAGAACTGCATCTCTGGGTGCAGGAGGCTGAGGGTTTGCAGGTGAAGTGGTTTGCACCCCCTTTGCTGGTTCCTGTTGGAAAGCAGGCCTTGTTGTTCCAGCCCCAGGGCTGTCACCCTCTGTGCTGAGCCCAGGCCTGACCTAACTGAACCCCCCCTGCCAGAAACATGTTCTGCTCTTCACCATCCACTTCCTCCTTCCTACAAAGTGATCAAACTTCGCTTTCTACAGGGAACAAACACCAGTCTAAGTTTTTGGCCCAGGCAATCTGTGCCAGCCTAGCTGAGGTGATGGCTTCACCCAGGAGGTGCTAGCTGTCTTAAATGATTTAAAGGATTTGTTTGCCTCTGGCTAACTCCTGGGAAATGACAGCTTTCTGGCAATTCTCAGAACCTGAAACAGGAAACCTTCCTTCCCTAAGTTAAAACCATGTCTTCAAAGCCCTGTGTGCCTTGATATTGTTGCAGAGTCTCGTGGTTTCAGTTCTCAGAGCTGGAAACACCACATTTTGTTTTGCCATGTAAAGTAATAATATTGCTGTGTTTATAACATGAATTCCTATCTCTGCAGCCCCAAACTGCACTGGAGGTCTTGACAGCATGGGGAATTACAGGCTCTAATTTTTTTTTTCCTCAGGGAGGAAAAAATAATTTCTGTGTTTACACACTTAGCACTTGCCCAGAGATGTGGGGGAAAGGTTTAGGAAGCATCACTCATCTTTCAGCATCAACTTTCTCTTGGCATAATCCAGTTTTCTTCCTCCGTCCTTCTGAGAGCTTCAGAAACTGGTATCTTCACTAGTCACTGTTCAAACCTCTCACTCAGATTTAATTTACTCTAATAGGCTGGTTGTTGCATGTTTAATTAAATACCAAGTAATTATTAAAAGCATTTTTGAGCTTCCATGGCTGTGTATCAGATATGCCAATATCTGTGTACAGCAGGACACTGGCAGCACAGGCTGGAAGGAGGAGAGGAGAGGAGAGGAGAGGAGAGGAGAGGAGAGGAGAGGAGAGGAGAGGAGAGGAGAGGAGAGGAGAGGAGAGGAGAGGAGAGGAGAGGAGAGGAGAGGAGAGGAGAGGAGAGGAATTCAGGCACCAGCACTGTGGAAGGCAGTGGGGTAGAGTGAAGCAGAGAGCCCCTTGTAACATGGGAAGGCTGGGCAGAGCAACACAGATGAAACCAGTGTGGTCAACATACGTTCTCCATTTGTTCTCCCTAAAATGGCAGGTTATGTGCAGTTCCACACAGTTTACAATCACAGACATTCTCTCATTGGCATTCAGCATGAAGAAAAATGCAGACAGACTTGTTTATTTTAGTCTTAAGGTGGCTAGCATGTTCACACTATAACTACACCAATTAACACCCAGAGGCACCACTGTCCTGTGCCCCACACCTTAACACAATTTCTAACTGCGCCACAGGCTTTGCAACTCCACACAAGCCTGAACCTGAGACCCAGTCTGGGGTATCTCAAACCTCATTCCAAAAGCACATCTTGTCCACATTCTCTAAGAAATTCTGCTCCAGTAGAGGGCTGGATTAGTGCAGGTCAACAGCAGCAGGTGAAGATGGCCTTGGAAAGCACCAGGGCTTTCTCTGGTGGGTCAGCATAATCTCTTTTAAATCACCAAGCACTCCAGACCAAAAAGCATCTTGTAATAAAAGCAAGTTCTTGGATTCCCTTTCCCAGCTCTTCAATGCCTGGTATCATTCTCCTCTGGGACTCTACAGGGACAGGGCATTAATACCTGTGTGTCCCACACCGTGGGCATGGGTGGCCTTGTGCATGCCTGGGGAGAGGTTAAGAGAGGTTACAAAAGGGGCTAAGTTCAGATTTTGCCTTGAGCAAATATGGTAAGGGAGAGAAGGGACTCAGGAAGGCTTGGAGTAGCCATTTGGAGACATCTGATGCTCCAGCAAAACATAAATGTGAGTCCCCTACCAGTTCCCAGCCCACCTAGGATTAGAAGATTGTGTAACAGCATCCCTTTCTGCCCCCAAAATGGCCACATTCATGTGCTGCCTTTCCCAAGCGTTATGTATGGCCTTGCTCCTTTGCCCTGAGGTGGGTGTCTGGCCAAAGTGTGCCCTTCTGTGCTGCTTTGCCATGGCAAGCTATAGGAAACAGAAATGTGTCCCCGTTGAGTGGCCACCCTCTGGAAAAGGCAATTTCTCAAGTTGTGGTGGGTTTTGAGAGCAATCTAGCTGGTGGTGCAGGGACAGGACAGTTGGGGGCAGAAAGGGCTCTGGGTTTGGCCAGGCTGCTGGCACCAGGGGGACAGAGAGAGGAGACAGCCCAGCAGGACTGGTGTGCATCAGCTCAGGGGTGCAAAGTGCCTGGCGTTGTTTCCAAAGCGCTTGCCTGAGGCAGATGTGCTGCAGGTGGTGATTTGGTTTGGGGACTGCTGCTGCCTGTAACTCTGGGCAGGGCTGGTGCTTTGCCTGTGCTCACAGAGCAGGTGATGCTCGTCCCTGTGCCCACCAGTTCTGGCTCTTCCCTCCTGACCTCTGCTTCCAGCAGGACTGGGGCTGCCCAGCAGGTGACACGTGGTGCTGCCTCCTGCTCAGACAGGGCACTGAGGTCCGGGCTCAGGGCTCTGAAGGCCTTGTCACAGCAGATCCCTTTGGCTCAGGACCCAGCTATGTCCTTTAGCTGGCATCTGCAGGGCCAGCACCATTCCAGGTGCTGCAGGGACAGGGCCAGGCAGGAGAGAAATAGGGCAACAAAGCCACACTTTCCCTGCACGCCCTGAGCTGTTGAGGATATTTGCCGACACCTGTCCCAGTTTCTGGTCATGCATTCAGCAATTAAACACATGCAAATTACTACAAAAGTAGATCAGATTAGTGAGGGGAACAGATCCATGCAAAGTATTTCTCAGGTCTTGAAGAAAATGAGTTCAAGAGCACACAGACCTGCAGCACAGAAGGGCATAGAGTATATCCCAGAAGCCAAACCTTCCTTGCCCTGCTGGAAGAGTGCTCCTCCTGGTTCCCAAGTCAGTGCTGACATCTGGCTATTCAAAAAGCAGGAAGGTGGAAAAAGATTGTGTCTTTCCTGCCTGCTAGGCTGAAGTGTAGGGAGAAGGGCAGTATCTGAAATATTTGTCACTTTATGTATAACAGCTGTCAGGCAGAACTTCAGACTTGTAAGCTGGGCACTGGCACTTGCACCAAAAGAGAAATTAAAAGCAACATTTTGGCAGGATGCTGTCCCCATGAAAAGTACAGTAAGTACAAAAGCTGCTGCTCCTGCCTCAAGCAAAGGTGAGAGTCTGGACTGACTGTGCTACCTCTGGGCTGGAAAGGTGCTGGCAGGTATTTACTTATGGCAGGTTAACTGGTGCACATTGAGGTCTGGGACGCCTTGATTTATCTGTTTGGAGAGGGACAATCCCCTCTTTGATCAGCTGGATGGGGAAAGGCTGTGGCTGTTGTGCTCATTCCCTCCTGTATATTCCTGTATATTCCTGTGCATTTCACACCGTTCCAATTCCTTGCAGCTGACTGCAGGCAGATCCTGTCTTCTCCCCTTCAAAACAATTCCTCTTATTTCTCCTATCCCCTCCTTCAAATGAAACATACTTGAGGACTGTTTTGTCCTTTAATTTCTTTCCCAAGAATGACGGGAACAGGAGCTGGTGTTTAATCATCAAAGAAGTTGAAGCCAGCAAACTGTTCATTAGTCTCTGGCAGTGGCAGCTTGGTTTTTACTAAGTCAGATGTTCCATTTTTCTCCCTCTTTCTGGAGCATCTTGGCTTTCCTAATGTTCTTTTGTGATCTTGGACAAGGAGACCATATGTCATTTGCTTATATAGGGAAGGACTTTTATTTGGTTGCTTCTCCAAAAAGGAGGTTCTTTATCAAAGTCAGGAGCAAAGAAGTCAAGTGGTACAGCCAGAGCTAGAGGTGAGTTGCAAAAGCTCCTTTATCCCTCATGCCCAGAGTCCTCAGCAGCAGAAGAGCAGTGCACTCTCTCTCCCCTGCAGAAAAGTTATTGTTCCCAGCACCTTACAAGTGCTTGGGGAAACAGCCTCCAGCAGCAGCCTGGAGCAGTCACCTTCCCTTTCAAAGCCCCACTGAAAGGTATCCAACTCATTTGTCATCCACAAAAAATGGCCAGGCACAGGCAATATCTGTGTTGCCAGAATTGCTGTACTCTGAGCAAATATTTGACCTCTCCACGCACATTATTCTTTCAATTTCTGGTGCTGGTGCCTGCGCCTAGTGGAGCCCCTAATGAGCCTGCACACTTCTGCCTCTGCACTAGTTCAGTGCTGAGGGTTCTCTAGGTCACAGCACAAAGGAAAATGATCTGACCCAGCCTGCCCATGACGTGTGTCTCTTAGGAGCTGTGCTGGGGATTTAGGGAGCAGCTGCCTGGGAGTTCTGTTCAAATATGGAAGCAGTTGGAAGATGGAGCCCTGCAGCAGCAGGCTCAGCATCCTGGAGCTATTCTTTCCTGTGAGCTCCTTTCCGTAACAATTTGAATTCATTTTCCATATTAATGCTCAGACCTTCCAAAATACTCTTATGCTCCTGACTTCATGCTTTTGTAACATCTAATTGCACAGGCTCTGTGGAAAGTCATTTCCATTGCCTTGCCTTCAGTCTATTCTTGTGCAACAAGCCGTTGCTGATCGTCAGACTCTGCCAGAGCCCTGCTCTCTGCTTAACCCCTGCAACAGCTCTCCCTGCCTTGCTCCCTCCTGCCTCCATCAGAGCCTCTCAACTACTTTGGAGAGTGTTTGTGTTATTTGAGCTCTGATGAGTAACTCTGAAGTGTCTGAAAGGAGGTGGGACGCTGTGAGCCTGAGAGGACAAGGTTGTGGTTGTTTACTGGCTTAATACAAGCACTACAGGGAGTTGGGAAAGAGAAAACCTGATTGGTACCTGTTTAAAGTGGAGTGCATACAGTGAGGAACTCAGCTGTGGAACTCACGGCCACAGGATTGCAGATGCCAAAGGTTGAACAGTCTGAGAAATGAGATAAGCTCTCATAAGAGAAATGGAGTATCTTCAGTTGAGAAGGTACCAGCTCTGAGTGAGGAGATCCTTAGGTCCAAATAGCTGCAGAATCAGAATCACAACAAAGACCCCTTTTGACTTATATTCCCCCCTGCCATTCTCTTTGCTGTTACTGATGACAGGCTGTGACTGTGTATAAAGACTTCTGGTAGGAGACAGTACACCTGTGTCTCCAAAACCAGCACAGACACATCTGAACTCCACTTGGGTTCAGAGCACGTTTGTGTCCTGCCTGCTGACATGGAACTGCAGGAGAAGAGGGGCTCCCTAATTTTGTATCCCTCCTCTCACTGCAGTGACAGAAAGGGACACGATGCCCTATGGTGCCTTAACTGCCCCTGCCCCCCCTTGCTGTTCTGTGATCCTCAGAGAAGGAAGTTCAGGTTCCCAGTCTGAGCTGGCTCCCCAAAGTGCTGTGGCCCTTGGTGGTCTGGGCACATCCCTGCACACCATGGCTGGCCCACAACCAACTCTCCTGTGTCCTCACTGGGTTCTGGTGGGTTCAGGTAATACCTGCTGCCTCCAAGCTTCAGCTGCCTCCTGCCCTCCAGCCTGTCACTGCTTCAGCAGCACCCAGCCCGTGCTCCCCTGGGCAGGAGTGGCTCCTCTCCTGTCTCAGTCCCCTCCCCTGGATTCACCAGTCCCCCCAAACCCTGCCTTCCTCTGCACAAGTCTGTTTATTCTTGTGCTCACAGATCTGAGCACAGATCTGTGCTCAGATCTGGCCTCTTAGCCTGGGACACTTCTCCAAGGGGCAGCTTTGGTGTTGTGTGGGTTCATTTCTGCTCCCAGGCTGCACAGAGCCAGCACCAGTGGGGAGAGGTTCAGGGCCAGTCCAGGTTTGCTTCCCAAAGAGCATTTCACTCCCAAAAGGGGTTCTGTGAGGTGGAGGAGTGCAGAGGAGAAGCAGCTTACAGGATAGATGTTAATAAAGGATTTTGGAAAATGATCCAGTGGAAATTCCTTCTTGAATTCATACCTATAGTGCCAGCTTATTTCCCTTCTTGCTGTGACTCAGCTGCTGTTCCCTCAGACTTCTCTGCCCTGTCCTCTGAGAGTCTGGGGAATCCCTGTGCATGCTTGGCTGCGTTTGTTGCCTCTGGGGTTCTGCAGGAAATACCTTCCTCCATTCATGCCCCTGCCCTGTCAGCATTCCAGCCGCTCACAGCATGCACCACCTTGGGTTTTGGGGTCTCAGCTGAGCTTCAGCACAGGCTGTAATTATCAGTACCCTCTAGGATGGAGATGGAATTCAGCATTCCTGTCCTCAGCAGCTGGGAGGGCATGTCACTGTTGGACATGAAAGAAAGACACAAGTGTTGTCAGAAGGCTGATGCTCCAAAAAAAGGGGCTGGTTTATTCTCAGCACCTATTTTTATACCTTTTTACAATGTGCCCACCTAAGAGGTGGCATCTTTTGACCATTGGCCACACCAAGGGTCAACAAGCAAAGCCCCTCCTTAGGAGAGAAACGTGAAAAACAAGAGAGTTCAGAAAACATGCCCTTGTTTACCAGTTTTCATCCTTGGGAAAGAACTTCAGAAAACCCAAACATGACAGGCAGTGACTACAAGGGCACCCCACCATCCCAACACGTGGGGGCTCCCCAGGTCATCTCCTCTTCCTTTTTTGAGTCCCTTCAGGTGCACTCTGCTCACAGGGCACTGAGTGCTCCCTGCACCACCACCAGTGTCTGCCAGCTCTCCCCTCTGCCTTGCGAGCCTGACGCAGCAGGAGCGGGGAGAGAGAAGGGACGCCTTTGGAAAAACTTTGGGAAACTTGGGAGCAGGGGACAGACAGGGCTGGGGCTGGCTCAGCAGAGCACAGCCAGCCAGGCATGTGCAGAGATCCCTCAGCCACGGCCTGGCTCAGCAGCTCCCCAGCTTTCCAGCAGGCTCAGGTGCCACCCTATAACTGATTACGGCGCTTAGGAACGAGGCAGGGAGTGCATCAGTGAAGGCTGCGTGGTGCTCTTGCAAGCAAGAGACCACTCCTTTATTTTCTGACTCCTTTTGTACATTTTACAAGTTGCCCACCCCAGAGGTGGGACCCTTGGGAACCACTGGTCATTTTCCAGAGACCATCACCGAAGCCCCTCCTCTGGGAACAGATGTGGGAGCTTCAGTAGTTTACTGAACATGACCTTGTGCATCAACACTGTGCCTGGGAATAGAATTTCCCAAAACCAAAACAAGCAGGCACGGGCATGGCAACACCACCCCAGCTCCAGAGGGGCCGGAGGGGAGTTGTGATGCCCAGAGCCATCCCACACACGGCTGGGATGGGAGGGCAGCTCAGGGATGCTGCTGCAGGGAGTTAAAGGGCTGGGAGCAGTGCTGTGTAGCCACGATTCGTGCCTGCCATGTTTTGGTTTTAGGAAATTCTGTTCCCAGGACAGAACTGGGAAAAACAAGGTCATCCTATCTGTAAACAAAGATGTTTTTCCACACGCTTTCCCAGAGGTGGGACTTCCTGTGATGGTCTCTTCAAGTGACCAATGGTTCCAGGGGTCCCACCTCTAAGGTGGGCACATTTGTAAAAGGTATAAAATAGGTTTGGAAAATAAACCTGATGGCTCCTCCTGTGAGGAGCTCACAGCCTTCTGATGAGTCCACGTCTCCTTCATTGTGTCTCACAGTGACAGTGCTGGAGCTGGGAGCTGCTGGGTTGGGATCCTTTGGGGGGGACACCAAAGTCCCCCTTTGGGCTTTGGGGACAAACCGAGGGATCTGGCCGCTGCTGGGCTGGCAGGGATGGAGGAGAGGCTGGTTTTGAAACACACAAGCCCTTTTAGCAAAGGGGCACGTGCTTTTTAGGTCAGCCAGCCTCAGCAGGGCTGAAGCAGCTTCCCCCTGGCCAGAGCTGTTGATTCTGGTGTTTCAGGCTCCCACAGTGGGATGCTGGGCAGGGCAGGGGCAGCCTGACATGACCAGTTGAGCTCTGGTAGCAAAGCCCAGCTGGACAGAGTTTGCAGGTATCTTTGCAAAGCTTGCTTTTCCTTGGGATGGAAGAAGGGAGAACAAGGAGAGGCATGCAATTTCTGCACAATTATCCACCCTTCAAAAGCCCCCTTTGCCTTGTCCCAGCCTTAGTTTTGGCTTTTTGTTTGTTTGTTTTGTTGTGGTTTTTTGTTTGGTTGTTTTTTTTTTGTTTTGGTTTGGGTTTTTTGTTTGTTTGTTTGTGTGTTTTGGGGTTTTTTTGTGTTTTTTTTTTTTTTTTTTTTTTTTGGTTTTTTTTGTTTTGTTTTTTTTTTTGGTTTTTTTTGTTTGGGTTGGGGTTTTTTTGGTTGTTTTGGGGGTTTTTTTGGTTGTTTTGGGGGTTTTTTTGTTGTTGTTTTTGGTTTTGTTTTTGGTTTTGGCTTGGTTTGGTTTGGGTTTTTTTGGTTTTGTTGGGTTTTTTTGGTTTTGGGGTTTTTTTTGTTGTTTTGTTTTGTTTTGTTTTGTTTTGTTTTGTTTTGTTTTGTTTTGTTTTGTTTTGTTTTGTTTTTTTAAGGTCATGCTGAACACTTTCCAAAGTGCAGTGCAACCTTCAGGAAATTTCTGATGAGGAGTGGCATCTCCCTTCTTCCAGCCTCGTCTCTCCTCCCCCAGCAGGCACCAGATGAAGCAGGAGGTTGCACAGGGTGGCCTGGCACACCTCTGCCCCTTCCAGTGCAGGTCCTGCCTTCCATCCCAGCACAGATTAACCTGGCAGGGCGAGCTGGGAGCTCCCCACAACGCTCTCCCATCCTTGCCCCAGCTGTGATGGCCATGGCCAGACTCTGGCCCTGCCTGGGCATTTTATGGTCCTCCACATGTCTTTGTGGAGGACCATAAACCTAAACAGTGGGATCCATCATTTGGAAGCATTTTTGTTGCTGCTGGAGCTGCCCTGGAGCAGGGTGGAGGGGCTCCAGGCTGCCAGTTTGGGAAGGCAGATTTTCCTGCACCTCCTGTTTGCTCCTCCAGCAGCACCAGTGGAGAACTCTGGTGTGTTGTGCAGAGGGAAAACCCCTCACCTACCCCTTGAACAGGCAGCAGGGAGATGCAGCTGTTGTCCCACCAAAGGGCCTCAGTGGTGAGGAGGAAGGAGGAGCTGGAGGGTGTCCCACACTACACAAAGAAATGACACCCACACGCTGAGATGTCCAAGGCAGAATAGAGCCAGTTTATTTACAAACGTCAACATTTATAGAATTCCAGCAGTGACCATGGATTGGAGGAAGAAAATCTTCCTCTTCAACCACACTGGGCAACCCAACAGTCCATCCACAGTCTCCTCCTTATGAGAAGAATGCAAACATGGTTAGATGGTTACAATAACGAGAAAGTTGTTCATGTAAAATCGTGTCTGGCTCCATTGCAAAAGGTAAACACAGAAGGCTAAAATAAAACTTTAGAAAAACTTCTTAAAGAGACAGAGGAGAACAGCAAAAACCCAGACAACAGAGGGGTGTGTGGGCTCCAGGTGTGTTTGAACTCAAAGTTCTTCACTGAACCCGGTGAGCTGGCCAACTTGCTGTCAGCTGATGAATCTGGGAAACCCAGCTTGTGTAATATCTGTGGCATCAGCAGGCTTGTGAGTGTCATGGATTAGTGGGAGGTTTGGGAAAGCCTCATATTAGCCCAGTGACAGATAAAACCCCACAACAAAGGCGTCGTCATCCAAGACTTGGAGGAAAATCGGGCTCATTGCTTCTGATTCCTGAACCCATGAACTCCTGCATGCCTTGGCTCCATCTGGCCATTCTGCTGCTGCAGAACAATGTCACCCTTGGCCACTGCTGCATGTGCCTCTGAAAGGAAGGCTGTGATTAAGATCTCAGCAGCTCTGGAGCCGGGCCAGGGTGTGATGTTAGGGTGGCACATGGGTACTTCCTATCTGCCTGCCCAGGAAATGGGGGATGAAGGGGAAGGCAAGCTCACTGCTTCCCCTCCTGGGTTCTGCCCCTCTCACTGTAGGGGCCCTGTCAGTGCTGCCTCCAGCCCCAGCCTGGGCCTGCCCTATTCCTCTTCCCCACAGCTTGGTTCTCTGCCCATCCCATATCAGTGGCACCTGTCCTTCCAGGCAGGGCTGACCACTGCGAGGTAGACACCTGCCCTGCTCTTCCTTCTGCCCAGAAATCCTGCCTGCTGTTCAACAATGTGATGAGAGCAGCAGAACAAGAAGTGGAGCACAGGAATCAGCAGAGAGAGAGAGGCTGAGGGAAACCCGAGGCACTGCATGAACCATGGTTATCAAGTGCTTACCCCCATGATGCTGCCCAGAGAAATCTGTTGTGCCAAGAAACCCAGGAAGGTTGGAGAACAGAGCTCAGCCCTGGGCTGGGCTGGCTGTCCTTCCCTAGGAAGGTCTCTGCACCTGAAGAACGTCATCTAGCTGATGGCTAGGGTGTAGGCTTTTCTTTCTGCACCCCCCTGAGTTGGTTCCCATCAGCCCTGGGATTACAGAGGATGTGTTAGAAAGGGGGCATTGTTCACTCTGTAAGCACATTGCCCTTTTTGTCTTCTGGGGATCAGTGCCACCTCTTGCCTGCTGCTGCTTGGAGGCTGGCAGGAGGCTGCAGTGACAGCAGGGTGGCCTGGTTAGGGTGAGGTGTTGCAGGGCTCTGTCAAGAATTAGGGAAATGCAGGTCAGTGAAGGAGCCTGCCAAGATCTGTGGGGTGGAGTTCTCAAAGGGGGAATGGAAAGGATGCCTCTGGAGCCAGGTGTCCTGAGACACTCCCCCACTGTCCCCTGGGCTCCTGTGGCCAGCTCAGTTTCCTTGAGGGGCTTTGGAGGAATATCTCAGGGAAACAGGGTAAAAGATTCCAAAAGAGGCTCTCACCCCCTGGGATCAGTCCAAGGCTTTATTCTCCAAGGGTTCCAGGTGAGAAAGAGCAAGAGCAAGGAAGAACAAGACTTTATCTGGTCTCTGCTCAGGAGAGATAACTGGACCTGAGCCAGTAGGGTCAAGATAGGAAGGAAGGGTCAAACTCCATGGTCACAGGCTTCAGGGGGTTCTGGGGGAAAAACCATTCCCCAGAGGAATACAACAGTGTCCCACAGGCAGGGGATGAGTCTGTTACCAACAGAGGTAAGAGGCTTCAGGACTGAGTGCTCTGCTCCTCTGTGCCCATCACCCTGGGAGGGATTCTGGGGACAGCACCTTCCTTTGCAGGGTCCTGACCAGAATGAGAATGTTTGTACCTCGGAGAGATGGTCTGTGAGGCTTCTGAGGCAGGAGTTTACAGGCCTTTAAAAAGCAGATCAAAACAGTTCCTTGGCCAGGAAGCTGTCACTGTGCCTTTGTTCTTTTCATGACAGCACAGAAAGTGACAGATATAGCTCTGTGTCTGGTGTACACTGCAGATTTACTCCCTGACCTTTCGGATGTGCATGTGGGTCTGGGGTTCTGAATCATAGTTAGGTACCCAGAAGCTGGCATTATCCACGATGTGGGATTATTTGAGCTTGTTTTCAGAGGTGTTAATCAAACCTGGCTTTGAATGAAGTCTGTGGGAGAAGACAGGCAGGCAGATGCTCAGCCCAGATGTTGGTGCATGAGCAAGCTCCTCACCAGCCCCTCGCTTGCACAGAGCTGGGATTTGCAGGGCAGAAAGGCTCATCCTGCAAATCCTTGTGGTCAAAAGGATTCCTGTGGCACTGTAGGGACTGCTTGGGAAGAGACAGCGTGGCTGTGATCCCACCTGTTCTAGATCATCTGCAAAAATGCTTCTTATTTAAGGACTTGGGGGGAAATCTGACTTCAGTAAGGTCACTGTCAACAGGACTTGTGCCCACTTCCTTATCAACATCCTTTTCTTTTAATGCTGTCTGGTTTACCCCAGAAATCTTGTCTCCCAGCCTATTTAAGACCTGTTGTGAGAATGCTTCCTGAGAACGTTTCCTGTCGCTGGTGTGTACAAGACTCCTTCCTATACTGCTTGTTTACCTGAGAGGAAGAAACTGTTCTCTCCTGTGGCACCACACTGTGCCTCTGGACAGGCTGATCCAAGGCTCTGGATGTGCCCAGCAAAGGGTTTGTTTTCTGCAGAGCTACAGCCACCAAACAGCTCATGCTCCCTTCCATAATGTTCTTGTGTTAGCACCAGATTCAAGTGTCAGCTTTTCTCTGTTGGACAGGAGGGGAGCAGGAGATATGTATGGCATTGTGCTGGCTGGGGATGGTTTGGGAATCACAGAATTATTTAGGCTGGAAAAGACCTCCAAGACTGACTTCCACCTGTGACTGACCCCTGCTTTGTCAGCCAGACCACGGCACCAAGTGCCATGTCCAGCTGTTCCTTGGACACCTCCAGGGATGGGGACTCCCTGGACACTCCACTCTGATGTTTAACAACCCTTCCCATGAAGAAATTCCTCCTGATGGTCGAATTTATGGGGAATTTTTCAGGGAACTGCCCCTTTGCCAGTGGCTCATGCTCCACTGACAACAGATTTCCTCCCCATATGTCCCTCCCTGAGAACCACGATGAACTCCCAGCTTAGCTCCTATAACGAGGCAAGTGCTGAGAGCTTGTCATGGCTGGCCTGGCTCAACCTTGAAACCTTGGCCTCGAGGTGAGGCTCTCCCTGTGCCCTTTGGAACAGCCTCAGCTTCTGCTGAAAACAAAATTGGCTTTTACCAACTGCGTGGTAACGAGCAGTGCCTGGACATGAGTGGATGGCATTTATGTGACCTTTGTGTGAGGGAATTGGGAGAACAGCCCTGGAAGTCTTTGCTGGGTAGCCACTGCTGGACGACCCCCTTTGGTGCTCCCGTGGCCTGAACTGCTGCTGGTGGTGCAGACAAGCTCTCAGCAGGAGTGGGATGCAGTTTTGCTGGATTGGAGTCATGTAATGGCGTTTTGTCCCCTGTAAAACTCAGGCTGGCTCCCATTTTCACAGAACAAATCACAGCATGCACCCCTCCAAAAGAAAAAAAAAACAAAAAAACCCGAAAAAAACCCCAAAAAACAAAACCAAACCAAACCAAAACAAAAAAACCAACAACAACAACAAAAACAAACAAACAAACAAACAAACAAACAAACAAAAAAAAAAAAAAAAAAAAAAAAAAAAAAACCCAAACCCAAATGTAGCCACGGTTCGTGCCTGCAAGGTTTAGATTTTCAGAAATTCCTTTCCCAGGCACAATCTTGTAAACAAAGGATATGTTATTGTACACCAACCTTGTTTTTCTCATTCCTTCTCAAAGGAGGGATTTTGCTTGGTGTCCCTCTAATGCGACCAATGTGGTCCAAGGATTCCACCCCTTGGGTGGGTTCGTTGTGAAAAGGTATAAAGACAGGTGTATTGAGAATAAACACAGATTTGGAGTCATCTCAGCCTTCTGAGAGTCTTTGTCCTGATTTCGTGTCCTCCAGCGACACCCAAATAACCAAACAAATAACCAACAAACAAACAAAAGTGTTGGAGTGGAGGGTGTGGGCCCAAAGAAATTTGGGTGCCAAGGAATTTGCAGAGGTGTTGGCAGTGGCAGTGGTGACGGGATGGAGCCGCAGTGTCCCCAGGCTGACGTGTGCCCGTTTCTCTCCCAGGATTACACCATCACCATGTACTTCCAGCAGAGCTGGCGGGACAAACGCCTGGCCTACAACGACCTCCCTCTCAACCTGACCCTGGACAACAGGGTGGCTGACCAGCTGTGGCTGCCTGACACCTACTTCCTGAACGACAAGAAGTCCTTTCTGCACGGGGTGACCGTGAAGAACCGCATGATTCGGCTCCACCCCGACGGGACCGTCCTGTACGGCCTGAGGTGAGTCCTGCTGTCAAAAACCTCATTGAAACTTCTCCCATTTCCACAGATACTCTGGTAAAGGCACGGACCCAAAAGATACTCAAGTGCTGCACGGTTTTGTGCCTCTGTTCTTTTCTCCAAGCTGGAAATGGCAGCTCCTTTCAGGCCTCCAACATTTCCTGTGCTGCTATAGATGGATGTTGGAGAGGGGAATAGTCTGCTCTGGGCGTTTCAGGTCACTGTCATTCACGTTGCATAACACTTCCATTAGAAACACTCATTTTCCGTTGCTTATAATTTTCTGCAAGTTTGGGCTATGGAGATGAGCCATTGTTACCTTGTGTTATCCAAGGTGAAATTTCTGTAGCCTTTTAGTCAAACCACTTCAGTCACTCTTTGCGTTCGAGATAGGTTTGTGTACGATTAAAGAAAATGTTTCTTTACTAGAACAATTCTGAATATTGAGGCATGAAAATTGATATCTGGCAGGAGAATGGTCCTCAGTGAGGATACTTTTTGTGGTGTCTGGAACAAATTGACAAAAGCAAGCCCAAGGCTTTTGAAATTGCTGTGCTTGTGTGAAGTGGAGGGAGAAAAAGTTGGTTTTACCCTGTTATCTGGGTACATGAGGGGCACAGGGTAGGTAATGAAGTGGAGAGGCAGAAAACTAAAAGTTAAATTTGCAGCTCTGATGAAGTTTGGACTTCATCTGCAGTAGATGAAGTCCAGGAAGTGATTTTTCCAACCCTGTATTTGTTCACCTTATTCCTAGTATTTGTTTGTTTGTTTGTTTGTTTTTGTTGTTGCTGTTGGGTTTGTTTGGTGAGGGTTTTTTATTTTTGTGGGTTTTTTTTTTTCTTTTCAATTACCAAAATTCACAGCTGGCTCTTCTGACCTGCCTCCCCAAATATTTGTGATAGCATCTCTGGGCTTATGTCCCAGTGCAGCAAAGGGGGAGGAAAGACCTCTCATCTCCAGAGAGGGCACACCCACCCTTCCCATTGACAGGATCAGCTCTTGTGCTGTGCTCTGTGGCAAAGTGTGACTTGTGGGATTATTTTACACCTCTCTGAGTGGCAGGGCTGTTCTGGGGAGGGGAGGGCTGGGTGCTGGCGTGGCAAAGCAGGAGGCTGCCCAGAACATCATCCTGCCAGAGGTGGCTGTGCCCTGTGCTCTCCCTGCAGCAGAACCCTGGGAAGCCAAAGGAGCAGCAGCCACTGGTGGTGCTGAGGGACAGCCTGGGGTCCCTGGGGTCCTGTCTCTGCTGATTTTTTCCTTTCAATTTATGGATGCCTTCTGCTCCAGGCCCAGAGACCACAAAAGGTGCAACAAACCCAGCTTGGTGAGCCTGTCCCTGTTGTGCCTCTCCCTTCCCAGGACAGGAACATCCATCTCTCTCCCTCGGGCCACTGATGTGTTTTTTTGGCCAAAACTGCCAGAGAGCCCAGAGCTGGCTCCACTGACCCACCAGAAAAAAACTGCAGCAGTCCCACAGCTGACTCCCCCAGATTTTCTCATTGCATTAAAAGAGGAGTGAAGGCCAGGCAAGAAGGTGTTTTCACTTGGGGGCAGGTAGGAGTATAAATTCAGGAAGGAGGGGGCAAAGAGTGCTGCTGAGCTCAGGCTGCTCTTTGCTGCTGATCAGCCCACCTGAGCACAGAGCTGCCTCCCCCAGGCTGGTGGGCAATCTCTGCACACACCTGCACAGCACAAGTACGAGTGCTGGTGTATTTTTATCAGCTGCCATTTAGTCAGCTCCAAGAAGGAGCAGCGTGAAGGCAGCAGCAGGGGTGACAGGCAGTGGAGGTCCTTGGAGGGTCTGCACTCCAGCTGGCTGGGGCTGGGACACTGTGCCAGCCCTTCCCCTCCTCTCCCATTCCAGCTCCCTGGAATGACCTGTGCAAATAGGAGAGAAGAGGAAAATTGCAGCCAGGCCAAATGAAAGAAAATGACAGCTGTTTGCCCACTATTTCCAGGGCCTCAGTCAGAGCCGCCTGCGTTGGTTTTACTTTTGGCTGGTTTTCCTGGAAGCTGCTCCCTTGCCCCTGGAGAAAATGGCAATTGCAAAAGTGAAGCTCTGAGCAATGGCAGCTCCTGCTCCCCAGCTGTACCTCAGGTCAGGGTGAAAGCTGAAAGCACTGGGGGTACAAGCCAGGTGCCCTGAATGCTTGAAGTCCCTCTGGCGTTGCTCTCAGTGGTAGGAAAAGGATTTCTTTAGGGCTGCTTTCTATACTGACTCCTGGACCTGCTATTTTGCTGAAAACAGCAGTACTAGGTCCAGTTTTTTTCCAGGTGGAGATAACGGTGATCCTACTCAAAAATACACAGCAGGTGTAAGCAAGCAAGGAAACAGCCCTTGGATACTCACCTGTGCTCCCCTCCTGTCTGTAAATGTGCAGCCAGGCCTGCCCTGCCAGCAGGGAGGGGAGTGCAGGTCCAGCCTGTCTTCTGAAGCCTGCTCTTGTCTTGCATTTCGTGGAGGAATTTATGAGATGGAGTCGCCCTGGTGGCAGAGGGCCAAAGGAGGCAATCCCTGTTTCTTTTCCTTTGCTTGCCTGTTTTCCCCCCAGCCAGATCCCACAGCCCTGCTCCTCTCCCGCCACCTTCTCCCCAGTCGCTTCCCCCTCCTCTGGGCTGATCCTGGAGCAAAGTGACTCAATCATGCTATTTGTGGCACAACAGGCTTTTTTTATTTTTTTTTTTTTTCCAGCAGGCTCTGATGTCAGAGAGCAGGGAAGGATGACATCCTGGCAGGCCTCTGCCTTCAGCAAGTGTTCCAGGGACCAGCAGGTCCAGGCTCAGTCCCTGCACCAGACCCCAGGGTCCAAGTTAAGGCACACCCAAGTCATGAGTAGTTTCTGACTTCTGTGAGAACAGGACCAGGCTCCAGATAACTTGTTTGCACGAGGAAATGAAGCCCTGTAATCCCCTGTGAAAGCTGGGTGTCAGAAAAGCATATTCTTCTTGTTTTTTGGTGGAATTAGCAAATTAATGGTTGAAGGGAGTGCAGCACAGCTCCATCTCAGAGAAGCGCTCGATACAAAAGCTTACTCCAAAATTAATTCCCACCGGGCTCAGATTAAAAGCTGGTTGCCAGGTCTCCAACAAAAGGAATGAATAAACAGCAGCAGTGATGCTGGGATGCAGGACTGGTGTTCCCTACCCCCTTCCCCAACCAGTTGGCAGATGGCACAAATCCCAGAAGGCCAAACAGAGCCCGGAGCCAGCCCAGAGGGCACTCCCAGCCCTGCAAGCTGGGATGGGAGGATGCAGGAGGTGTCACCTGGCAGGGGGGGGGCTGAACTCACCTGGCCCCTGAACACCTTGCTGAGGCACAGGAGGGATGTTCACCCACGGCGTGGAACAGGGGAGTGCTGAAATGATGATGTGGAAATTCCGTGACAGAAAGGGGAGCCTTGAAGGTGCTGCCCACAAAGACAAAGCTGCTGGGTGGTGGAGAGAGGTGGATAAAACCTCCCTTTTTTTCCTAAAGCTGGGTAGTACTGGGCTGAATTTAATATGTTTTTCCACCTAATGGATTTTTTCTTTTCTTTTCTTTTGGTCAGAAATTGCATCGGTTCCATCAAATTTTAATCAAAAAAACTAGGGAGGTGTTTTTGGTTTTTTTTTTCATTTAAGAAAAACCATGTCAGAGAATGTTGATGTTTCACTTAGGTCAATATTTCCCTCACTCTTTCAAGCTGCTTTACAACCACTATTGACGTTTGAACTAACAGAATTACCAAGGCTTTCTCTGGACCTCCAGACACTGTCTGGAGCCCTGCCCCAATATTCAATAAGCTTTACACTATCACACTTCCAAGCTGTACACTGGGCTGGGATTTTTCTCTCCTTCCCCAGACCATGCAGCATCCATTTGGTAGTGAAACAAGTCGACACTTGTCAAGTGCTGATGTCACCAGCATTTTGCTGCCTTGTTTTCAGAGACCCAAAAATAGCAAACGACTTGTAACAATGCTGAAATTCTCGTGGGGTAATTGGGGAATCGTATTTGAAACCGGCTTTAAAAAAACATCCTTCAGGGAAATCTTGAAGCCATTTGGTTTCATTCCAATTAAGAGGCAGCAAAACAGGGCAAAACAGGTGATTGGAGGCTGCATCCCTGGGCTGGTGGGGGATTTGGGGTGTTGGGAGCAGCGTGGACAATGCCTGGCTGGCCAGGAGCCCAGGCAGTGTGAACTGAGCAACTGGAGGACTGCGGAGGGATTTGGTGGTGGAGGCTGAACCCTGTGTGGAGGGAAGGAGGGATCTCCTCCTGCCGAGCTGGGGGTGGTGGTGGGGAACGTGTGTGAGAGGTGGGGGGGTTTTTATTCCTGGCCCTGCTGATGTAAGGAGGTGTGTTTGAGGGATGAGTCAGTTCGGGAGCACGCAGAGGTGCCAAGGCACCGTGGGGCTCCAGGGAAGGAGCCCAGGAGCCCAGGGAATGCTCTCCTGAGGAGGCAGAACCCTCTCACCAGTGTAAAAAAATCCCTTGAAGCAAGAAGGGAGAAAACTGCCATGCTTCAAACACCTCGGAGTGTGCGGGTTTGAGCAGAGAGGTGCTGGGTGGATCTGCTCTGGCAGCACTTTGTTTCTGCTCCCCAGTCAGCTGCTCCTGGGGCACACCAGCCCTCATTGCTGACCCACATGGGGGCCAGTCCTTGCTGCTGGGCAGGGACATCCCTTCTGGCTCCCCTGGCATTGTGGAGCAGCACAGGGTGATGTCAAACATCCCCCCTGATGGCCCACCCAGCCTTGGGGACACTGCCAGAGCCCCCCGTGCCACCCCAGAGCCTGCCCTGCCTGCTCCCCACGGCTGGGGCTCCTCCTGGGGGTTCTGCATAGCCCAACCTGCCCCCTGAGCAGGACATAGCCCTGGCAGTGTTGCATTCCCCAGGTCCCAGCCTGGGGTTTTTTTAGCTCTCCAGCCGATAAAAAGGTTTCTTCTGCTCCTGTCTCACTTGGAGCTGCTGTCTGCAGCCACGTCCTTGTTTTCTCCATGGGTGTTCGTTGATTTTCTGCAGAGGATCTGGCCTGATGGGTTAAGACAGGAGTTTTTAACACTGAGGAGTTTTTTTCTGTACTGAGACCACTGAGCAATTTTCTTCTCCCATCTCACAGGCCAGCAGGGAAGAAATCCACTATTTTTGCTTCCCTTTCCCTCCCTGAGAGAGGTTTCTCTGGAAATGTGAGAGATGATTCAGGCTCTACGCTGTCTCTGGGAGCTCTGCCTGCTCCCTCTGCAGGTTAGGCAAAGGCAGCAGAAATCTCCCCTGTGGCAGCTGGGGGGGCAAAAAGTCGGATTCATATCCATCCATCCACCCCCTTGGAGCTGGTCCTGAAGCCTTGTCCTGCTCCCACCCCCGGGTCTGCCTCGGGCCAGCTCCTTAGCACAGAGATGTGGAGGGTGGGGAAGAGTTCATGAGGTGGGTGAGGGGAAAATCAGTGTTTAATTAAGAGCTCAGCTCCCCAGTTGAGGTTAAGGATAGATCCTCTCCTGCATTTTTGTCTCCTAGGGTTGGGATGATGGATTTAGCAGGAAACACTTGAAGGAAGTTTAGTAATATGAAATTTCTCAATAATCTTAGAAGCCGTGGAAGGAACTGGGGCTTACTAAAACAGGGCAAGGCAGCAAAGCCAGAGCTGCTCCTCCATCCTTAATGTTGCAAGGACAAAGGCAAGCACCATCCTGGCTGGAATTGCTGCCTGTGCTACATCTCCTATGACTCTGAGCTGTTTATTAGCAGAAACAGAGGTCAGGGAGCATCCACTTCTTCCTGAGAGAGCTGGTGTGCCCTGAACCCCCAGCTCACCCTGGCAGCACCTCTTTGTCCTCCTGCATATCCTGTCCCAGCCAACACCCTTAGGTCTGTCCCTGGGCTTTGCCTGTTCTTTGCCACCTCCCACAGGTTTAAGTTCTGCTGTTTTATTAATGCAACTTGTGCCAGCCTGATGCTCCTGAAGGGACTCTGTTAAGTGCAGGTCACTGATATCTGAAACAACTCAGATAAGGTAAGAAAAGAACCTTTTTAAAGGTGTCCCACCACCCTCCTGTTTCCCAGTTCAGCTGGCAGCTGGCCAAATGCACGGTGCATTTGGGATGGAATGAAGGGGCAGAAAAACAAAACCTTGCAGTCAAGGCAGCTCAACTTTGCACTCTCCCAGGGTGGAAAAATGGTTGGTTAAGACGAGTGGTACCCTGAGTACCAGTTCAGAAAAGCTTCCTCTCGCTCTCCCATCTGAGTGCAGTGCACACTGTTATTTATCAAAGGATGCCTATGCAAGCACAGATGCTTTTGAAAACAGAGTGACCTTAGCAGGACTGTGCCAAGGCTTGTGGAGTCAGTTTTAGGCAAACAGACACAAGGGGAAAATATTCCATATCCTTGCCTCGCTCTTGGTTCAGTCATGACCTCCAGGAGTTTGCAAAGATCAGACTGTGTTAAAAGAATGGCAAAATTCACCCCGGGTTTATAAATCCCTCCAGGCCCCTGGAAGTTTGTGCTTACTGCCAGGCAGAAGGTGACATTTGCCAGCATGTTTTTATGACTGACTTTGAGAACGTACAGAATCAGAACTCGGGCTTGGTTTTATTCCCATGTTTAGCAAAACAGTAATCTTGCCTCTCTTTTCTACTCTTAGTCACCAGAATTCCCGTAGGAGTCTGACTTGCCCCATGGGGCGAGCCTGAATAAGTCCTGCAGAACCTGAGCTTCCATCCCTTCTCCTTGTTGCTGCAAACTGCTGGGAGCTTTGGGAGTCTGCATCCCAAGGGGACGGGAGCATCTTCAGCTTCTCGGGAGATCTGGAATCCAGAGAGTTGCAGCCAGCAACTTAAATGTTTGTCTTTGGCTGTGAGAGTGTTTGTGTTAGTCCCTGCGTGATGGCACTTCATCCATGACTGGGAGATGGGGGCAGGTGCTAGCT
The DNA here is from genome assembly GCA_016584745.2 of Phylloscopus trochilus trochilus. Classification (NCBI taxonomy): domain Eukaryota; kingdom Metazoa; phylum Chordata; class Aves; order Passeriformes; family Phylloscopidae; genus Phylloscopus; species Phylloscopus trochilus. The sequence continues at coordinate 6,418,926 of WQNJ02000046.1, forward strand.
GGCTGTGTCTCCCCTGGATTTAGAAAGGCAGTGGTGGTGGGGGCTGTGCTGTTCCCCTCCTGTCCTCAGCCATACTGAGTTTTAGTCAGTGTCCTTTCCAAGCCAAAGGTGTTGGGGAATGTTCCTGGACACTGAACATTAGTTCAGTGTTTCCTTGCGTTCCTCTGTGTCCATAAGCTGGGGCATTCCCCAGTTAGAGCCCAGCAGAGACTGGTGACCATTCCCAACGGGCTTTCTGCATGCAGCCAGACCCTTTTCTGTGGGCTAGAAACTGAAGTGTAGACCAAGGCTGTTCCATGCCAGTTTCCTCAGAAACCAGCACCAGGCATTTTTCATTTGCTGGGATAGACTCAGTCATGACGTAGAAGTCTATTTTGTGAGGATGAGCTTAGGGGAAAGCCCACCACTCACTTCAGGAATGCTCCAAAGGTAATGTCCTTATCCTCTTACCCACTCAAGCCTCCTTAGAAAGCCTGGACTTGCTCCTTTTGCAACCAGGCCACATTTTGGGGAAGTAATCTTTTACCCCTGACACTTGTGGCCGGTGAGCTCGGTTCTCCCAGCATGCTGGAGATGATGCAGAGGATGAATGGGTGGCTGAGGGCTTCCAGAGCCTGCAGCAGAGGGAGATGTGGCTGGGGCAGCTGAAGGTGGCCAGCACCAGGGTAAGGAGGAGGTGGAAGGGAGACCCTGGAGCGCAGCAGGAGCTCGGAGCTCTATGCTGCTCCATGCCTGTGCACTTATATAATCACTCTAAATAAGACAGAAGAAACCATTAATAAATAAACAGTGATGAGGAGGATCAGAGGGGGGGATGAAATGGCTGGTGGTGTTCATGTCAGAGAACTGAAATATTTGTGGAGAACTGATGGTTTGCAGCAACCTGAGCGTTCCCTTTTGAGCTGCAGCTGTGGTGGGGCCGTGCTCTGCTGCTGCCAGGCTCGGTGCAGAGCAGCAGTCGTGCTTGCACCACCCTCCCCATGCCAGCATCTGCTTTGGCCATACAGGCTTCAAGAGGGCAGAGCTTTCCTCATTGTAGCAATCAGACACCCAGAACTAGCCCTGTGTGACTTGGAGGTCGATGGATGTTTTTCTAGAGGTGGTCTCTACCCCTCCTGGGGATGAGGGCACTCTCCAGAGTGAGGTATCCATGTTGCTTTGGCTTCTGCTTGATCCACTCGATGCTGGCAGAGGAGGGGATTTCCATCAGCCTGCCCGAGCTGCTCAACATCTCACCCATCTCCCTTTTTTCTTCCTTTATTTTTTGTGAGATGCGTGGCGCTTCCTCCACAGCCCAGTCTCCCCCCAGATGAGCTGTGCTTGCCTGCCAGCTGTGCACTGGAGTAGCAGGGCAGTGAGGCCTTGGCTGCTTTGATGGCACATCTGCCTGCAGACCTCAGGAGGAACAATTAGGGGCAAGGGCATGAATGCTTGGGGTTTGTTTGGTTTTTTTTTGTGGGGAAGGAGCTGCAGAGGTGGTGAATGTGAGGGGCTGGCCCAGGGGCCTGTGGGGTGGGCAGGGATTGAGGGGGATGCAGGTGGTGGTGGCCAGGCTGGGCGCGGAAGGCGCCGGACGCTTCATTGAGCGCGCGGCGCGGGAGAGCCGCTCCCCTCCACGGGCAGCGTCTCTGTGAATCGCCGTCAAGGCAGATGAAATTTCACACCACACAAATTTCTGAATTTAAAAGGGGAGGGAGGTGGGTAGAGAAGCGGGAGGGGAGGAGGGGGAGGGAGAAGATGCGGGCTGGCCGGGCGCCAGCGCCTCATGCTAACGCCACGGGGAAGGTGGCATCCTTCCCTGGCGTTCCCTCTGCTCCCCGCGCTCCCTGCTCCCTTTCACTCTGCTTGCGTCTTCTGGAGGCAGTGTGCTCTGTCTAGAGCTGTTTACAGGATGATGGTTTGTTCCCTGTCTCCTCATCTCCCTGCTCACTGAGGGAGTATCCGCTCCTCTGCTTTCCCTCTTTTAACCTCTGCTCCTCCTCCGGCTCTTCCTCTCCAGGCTGCTTTACCCCGTGCAGCCCCTGATCATCCTCCTCTCTTCCCTGTTGGTCTGTCCTGTCCTCTCTGCTCTCCCTTCTGTCATCTGCACTCCTGCCTTCCCTGTCTGTGCCCATGCCATCAGCTCTCCTCATTTTTCCACCTCTTGCTTTCTTTCCACCTTGATTTTCTCTTAACCCTGCTGAGACAGGAGCTCCTCAGTGTCAATCCCTCCCTCCACCCCCCTATCCTGTCCTCCCCAGGCAGCCTCCCGTGTGCCAAGCAAACCCATCTCTTCATACAACAGCTCAGAGTGTATCAAGGTGATACATTCATACCCATGAAAGAATGAGGCAAAGGTTGGTGCTGTGGCCTTCTGGACCAGAGGCAGCACATGCTGTGACCCCAAAAGGTCACTGGTGTGACTGTGTTTTGCTCATGCTCCCCTTTGACTGTGAGAGGTGCATGAAGCCTCTCAGCCCTCCAGGAGTCCCACCTGCCCTTGGTACACAGCCACCAGAGGAGCTGGAGAAAGCTCTCCTTGGCCCCTCTAGGAGCAGGTGAATGTTGAGTCTTCAAGCAAGGTCTGTCACAGGGAAGTTGGTGTCCAGGATGCTTCACAAGATCTGAAGTCTAAAGAATTAAACACCTCCATCCTCTCTGGGAAATGCCCTGGGTTGGTTTGTCAGGGTTTAGGAAGCCCAGAGGCAGGACCTGGACCTGGTGCCCCAGCTGCCTCTTGAATCTTGTTCCACTTCAGACCCCTACACCTGCAGTGCTGGTGTCCCTGGGCTGGCCAGACACGCAGGTGAAACACCCTGGACGGGCAGGTGGCTACAGCCTGGCACAGCTGTGGATGGCTGTGCCACCTCTGCTCAAAAACCACCACAAAACCTGGCATGGTTCCAATTTTACCTGCCCAAGCAGCTTCACATGGCCAGATCACCCAGAAGTTTGGGATCTGCATCTAACTGGGGTGTCTCTGGAGGATGCTGAGCTACACAGAGAGGATATACCTGCCGTTTCTGGAAAGAAAGAAATTATCTGGCTTTCTGAGGACAAATGTCCTCCTAATCTTGTTTTTCTCCTTTCTGTCCTACCTGTCCCTTCCTTTTGAATCAACAGGGCTGAATTCTGCCCTGATGTAAATCTCTGCTGATACAAATTGGTGTGATCTTGCAAAAATCATCGGAGTGGCTGTGGATTTATGCCAGCTGCCAGCGTGAGCAGGGTTTGGTGCATGGAGTGTGGTAGCCATATCTCACTGTGTCACGCTCTGCATTTCCAACCAGCACTGCAGGTGATAAGCAAATCCTGGCGAGAGAGGGTCTCCCTCTCCGAGCAGAGCAGGCAGGAGCCTGGCTGTCCTTTCTGCAGCCAACCCAGCCAGCCAGGCTGCCATTCCGGGGTGGACACCACGCTAAGGTTGTTTAGCCCGCGGGGGGGCTCCACAAATGGGGTGGAAAATTTTCATTTAATACCAATTTTTTTTTTAATTTTTTTTTTTTTTTTTGCATCTGGCACTTTAGGGGGAAGCAGGGAAGCGCATTTGTGGCAGAGATTCCCCAGGGGTGCAGTATAATCCGGAGAGTGGATGCTGTGTGTGTGTGTGTGTGTGTGTGTGTGCGATGACTCATCCCCGTGCACCGCTCCTTTGCACGCTGGGCTCCACACCTCCCCACCTTGGGCTGCCCTGCCAAGGTCACAGCTCCCCCTCTCATTTTTTCCCCATCACCACCACCACCACGGTGCCCAGTTATCCCAGTTGCAGCAGGATTAGGAAGGGTGTTCCCAGCTGCCCTGCTGGAACCACCCAACTGGGAGAGCAATCCACGGCAAAGCAGCCACGGTGGTAATTTTTTTTTTTTTTTTTAAGTGGTTCCTGTCCTGTTGTCCTTCTCCCCCTCAGAGCTCTCTCCTCCACCCCAAATGCGTTACAGATAAAAGGGTTAAGAGCTCGCCTGGGCCCCCTGCTCGGAGAGAGGGCAGTTGCAGTGTTGTATCTAGACCCAGTGAGGATATATATAAATTCCCTTCGTCTCTTCGGATCTATTTATAGCACGGCAGGCAGTGGCAAAGGCTCTCCTCAAGGCTTCATCTCCTACAAACAGACTTCACAGACAGCAGAGAAGATAAATTTAGCACACGAGATTTCTTAAAGAGCCAGCAGCTCTGCGGGGCTGCCAGCCTGCCCTGCCACAGCCCCTGCCCCGACACCCCCACTGGGGCAGCCCTCTCCCACCTTCTTCTGTCCTCCCACCTTCTTCCCCCCTCCTCCCCATTTCCAATTTTTTGTCCAGCTTCACCCAAACTCTCCCCCTTTCTGGTCTCTTTTTCTACCATTGATGTTTTTTGCCTTTTTTTTTTTTTTCCTTCTCTTTCACAGGCTCGCCATCTCATCCTCCCTGCTTTCTTGTTTTTGTTGTTTTTTTTTTCTTTTTTTTCCTTCTCTTTTCTCTCTCCCAGGCCACAGGGCTCAGAAGATAAAGCTCTCTAGTTAACAGTTCACTGGTTATGCCTACATAGTAAAAAACGTGTAGCTTGATTAATGCCTTCCAGATGGTTAATTGAAAAAATAGGGGGAGAATGCAGCAATCTCTCCCCCCTCTCCAGCACTCTGCACACATCCATCGCTGCACGGGAAGAAGACTGCATTAAAGGGTGAGGGGACCAATAGATTTGAGAAACAGAGGCAGCCTGCTAACTCCAGGGCGGTGTTGCCATGCTGGGGAGTTAACTCTGCCCCTGCCTCTCATCTCTCCCACCCCAAAATCCCACATCCCAGAGATGTAGGGTATTCCTTTCCCGTACAAGGTGTAACGCACCCAGACCCTCCTGGCATCCTCAGCTGAACCTCAGCACGGGCACCGCGCTGCTCTGTGCCCTCCCCACGCTCCGAAGCAGCACCCAGCCTCATCCTCTCCCCGTATTTATTTTTTTTTTGGGGGGGATGCACACACGCCCCCCACATGCATCCCCCAAAATGTGTGCCTTTGGTGACCACGCCGTCCTTTGCTGCACGGATGCCTCCGTCAGCGGGGCCGTGGGGCTCTGGGCTCTGCCGGAGGGCTCTGGGTTTTTGGGGTTTGGCAGCGCCGAGGTGGATAAAGAGGGAGGGGCACAGGGATGAGGGGCTGTAATTAGGGGGTTTGGGGCAACTCATGAGGAAAAGGGGGGGGGTGATGATGTGGTCAGCAATAGGTCAGTGCTGGGTGATGGAATCAGTCCATCCTCAGCCTCACGGACACGTGCCCGCTGTCTCCCTGTTCCATGCTGGCAGCCTCTCCTCTCCTCTTCCTCCCCCCGCCCCCCAAAGCCGGAGCTGTGCCTGCTCCCCGGGTTCTTTGTCTCTCTCCAGGGAGAGACAGAGCAGGAGCAGCTCCCTCCCCACCCCACAGAGATGCTGCCTTGCTGACGTGAGTCACGGAGGGTTTGTGCCGTGCCATTGGGGGTGAGCCGCATCAGCCCCCCGCCCTGTACACCTCCCACCCCGGAGCTCCCTGGTTTCCAGGGAAACAGCGGCCCCAAATGCTGCCTGACTTACACTTCTGCCTTTCATTTCTCCTTTTTATTTTTTTTTTTTTTTTAAGAAAAAAGCAGACACAACAGATTTTTTTTAAAATTTTTTTTTTTCTCTCTCTCTCTCTCTCTTCTCCTTTCAGGATCACCACCACGGCCGCCTGCATGATGGACCTGCGGAGGTACCCGCTGGACCAGCAGAACTGCACGCTGGAGATCGAGAGCTGTGCGTATGCCTCGGGCACATCCCCTGCCACACGGTGCCACCTGATGCCACCTGATGCCACCCGCCCCGGCCACAGCTCCTGGGGATGCCTCCCAGGGGTGCTGCAGCACCAGGCTCCCTCGCCCATGGGGGAAATTCCCAGGAAAACGGAGCTCTAGCAGCAGGCTGGGGATTCAAATCAGTCCCGGGAGGGTGGTGGAAGCCTCCCTTGGCCTTGAGGAAGCCCTGGGGAGCTGTCCTTGCTCACGGCTGGCTCCGCTCCGTGTGGGAGGTGGCACCAAGCCCTCACCCCCGCCTGGATGTTCCCTGGGCTCGCCTGGAAATCCTCTTCCAGCTGTGCTGACAGAGGAGGTCCGGCTCTCCTTGATAAGGATGCGCTGCAGTGGCCCTCCAGGGCTGGCCCGGAGCAGCAGAGCTCCCGGCAGTGATGCAGGCTCGGGGGCGATTATTGTCACCTCTGGGGTGGTTATTGTCACCTCTGGGGTGGTTATTGTCACCTCTGGGGTGATTATTGTCCCCTCTGGGGTGATTATTGTCCCCTGGGGGTGGTTACTGTCCCTTCGGGGGTGGTTATTGTCACCTCTGGGGTGATTATTGTCACCTCGGGGGTGGTTGTTGTCACCTCTGGGGTGATTATTGTCACCTTGGGGGTGGTTATTGTCACCTTTGAGGTAGTTACTGTCCCCTCGGGGGTGGTTACTGTCCCCTCAGGGGTGGTTATTGTCCCCTTGGGGGTGATTATTGTCACCTCTGGGGTGATTATTGTCACCTCTGGGGTGGTTATTGTCACCTCTGGGGTGGGTATTGACCCCTCGGGGGTGATTATTGTCACCTCGGGGGTGGTTATTGTCACCTCGGGGGTGATTATTGTCACCTCGGGGGTGGTTACTGTCCCCTCGGGGGTGGTTACTGTCCCCTCAGGGGTGGTTATTGTCCCCTTGGGGGTGGTTATTGTCCCCTCGGGGGTGGTTATTGTCACCTCGGGGGTCATTATTGTCCCCTCAGGGGTGATTATTGTCCCCTTGGGGGTGGTTATTGTCACCTCGGGGGTGATTATTTGGGGATTGCTCCCTGCAGCAGGGAGCTCCCGCAGCACCCATGGGTGGGAGCTGCTGTCCCCATCCCGCCGTGCACACTGCAGCCTGCAGGGTCAGGGGATGGAAAAGGAGCTCCTGCTGCAGACACCAGTGCCAGGATGTCGTTTCTGCCACTCCTCAGCAGTTTGGGAACCAAGTTTACAGTAGAACCAAGGAAACAGAAGGCAGGGAATTACCCACAGTTCCCCGTGTTGCGATTTTGTTCTTAATGGGTCATGTCAAGCCAATTTGTTCATCAAAGCTACATTTCCTCACAGTATTCCTGAGACCCAGGCCGAGATGAAGAGATCCGATTGTTCCCTTCCTCAGAGCTTTTGTCTTTCACACACTTGCACATTCGCAATCTGCAGGGCTCCATTTTCTTTGCTTCCACACCACTCTGGAATATCAGCCCTTTTAGGGCTGGATTACAAAACCAAGGTTTTTTTTAAAGAACAAAACCGACCCACACCTCAGAGAAAAAGCCCTTTTCTGATGTGGGGTGCTGGGTTTGGGAAGCAGCAGAAGGCAGATGGGGTCCCCTGCCCCACAGCAGCTTTGGGATTTTACCTGTAGGAGATAAGCACTGCCTGTTGATCCCATTCCTCCCAAAAATAACCCTCACCACGTATACCCCTGCCTATCTGTGTGCCAGGATCCAACAAAAGCCTGATGAGGCAGGCTGCAAACAGGCTGCTAATCTGACATTTTAAGACGTCACATCAATACTTTTCGATATTTCAGATGGAAATGACTTGTCTTTGTGAAAGTTCGTTTACTTTTTAGAAGTAAAATGGAAATTTGGTTTTCTCTTTAAAGCTGGAAATCAAAGCGAAGCATTTATTTTTAGACCAAGCAACCTTTCCCTTTAGAAACACTTTTAAAAAATGGCTTCATGAAAAACATGCTCGATTTCACATTGCATAATGCCGTAATAAAAAAAAAATATATATAAAAATACAAAAAATTGGTACCCAACACCAGCAGGTCATAGAACAAATGGAACAGAGGAACAGAGCTAGTTAACTGTGAGAGCTCCTAAAATTAGTTACCGTAATTTGACATTTTCATTGCTGATCAGGAAGTAAATTTGAAGTCACTGCTGTTAAATTTGTGGATGATGAAGATAGCAGCGTGCGGGGCTTTGCTGGCTGCGCATTTGAATCCCTCCCAGTCGGAATCCATCCGGGAGGGCTTCGAAGGCAGCCAAGTGCAGAGCTCTGTGCCCCTGTGCAGGGCTGCAGGGCCATCCCCAGGGGCCTGGAGCTGCATGGGGAGGTGAGGAAGGGGTGGCAGCCCCGGGTACCACGGCTGGAGGTTCCGTGGCTCTGAGGGAGCGGGCTGGAGCCAGCCCTGTTATATAAACCAGGGGAGCTGTGAGTCACAGCTCGGAATTGATTGGCCTCTGAACGTGTCGCTGAGGTGGGGGAATGGGCTCTGTCTGCCTTTGGGTTCCAAAATTTAGGGAGGAAGCTGAGAAATTCGGAAGAGGTTGAGGAAAAGATAAGCTAAGAAGTGGTTCAAGGGCTGGAGCAGATGTTGTGCAGTGAGAAACCTCAGTAGCTCAGCCTGGTTTGTTTACTGCAGAGGAGGTGGAGAGGTGAATTGTTTACAGGCTGGGTTCACCTCTGCAGAGGGGGAACGCTGTGGGGAAAGGGGCTCGGGAACCTCCTGGAGAAATTCGGAACAACCACGGGAGCCTGAGAGTCTGAGCCAGATGAACTCAGATGTGAAATGGTACACGATGTTTCTGAGCTGGGAGGGTGCTGGAGCTGCTGGAGTCAGCCCCCGGGAGGAGTGGGGGGGACCTGGATGTTTCCTGCTGGTTCCAGCCCTGGGGCTGAGTGATGCAAACACCAGGTCCTGTGTGCACAGAGCTGGCGTGTGAGGAGGATAAGCAAGGCTCCTGAAACCCTGTGGGCTGGGAGGTGTGAGGGTTTTCCACTCCGGGAGCAGCCAGCTGGGAGGGGAGGTGGAGCCCTGGCTGAGCTGATTTCCATCAGGAGCAGATGTGGCATGGCATTTGGAAGATTGGGTTTGTGTTTTAGCACCCATGAATAAGCGCAGTAATGACTGAGAGTGCAGGATGTGGGCTCGGAGACTGCACAGTCATCAAATAATTCTGTTTGGGAGGACACCTCGGGGTGTCTCTAGGCCAGCCTGCAGCTCAAAGCAGGGTCAGCTGTGAAATCAGACCAGACTGCTGAGCCCTTTGTCCAGTCAGCAGCTTCAGGATGACACTGTCCTCAAAGGTTCAGCTCTGATCTGAGGTAACCCTTAGCCCTCAGAGCAGGATTTCTCCTCGGTGGTACATTCAACAGCTCCTCCTGACCCCAGGTATGCCCTGGTGCTGGGTGTGGTGGCATCTCCTGAGTGGCTGTGAGCCTGTGCTGTGGGGGTGGGTGTCTGAGGCAGGCTGCTGTGCTGCAGTGCAGGTGCTGAACACGAGCTCTCTGTGGCACAGGTGAGGCTCACGCTCCCAAGGCAGCCTTGCCCCAAGCTGTACCAAAGCCTGGCCACACCTTACTGCTCCCACAAAGCTTTATTGGGAATCTGAGGCCACCCTTGTGCAGCAACAGCCTTCAATGAACAGGCTCCACAACACACAAGCACTGTTGGTTTTCAAGTTGTGATGGATCCTTGCCACAGGGACAGGGCAGGGGCTGTGAACATGGCACTGGTGGGTGAGGGCTTTCATGGTTTCATGCCCTGGGTCTCATTCCACGTGTGTCCAGAGTACTTGGGAGTCTATTTCCAGCCCTGTCTGGCACATATAGTTTGGGGTTAAAACAAGGAGTTGCACCCTTTGCTGAGTTAACAAACCCATTACCCTGAAATGTAAGGGATGAATAATTGAGTCTGATTCCTTTTCCTCTCTTCTCTCATTACTGTGCTCCTCTCAGCCAGCACTTGGTAAAAGCAGCCCCCAGCCTCAGAGACTCTGTTCACTTCTTGGATCTAGTTTTGACTGAGAGTACTTAGAAAAGGGAGGCGCTCTGATCTTCAAACTTCCTTTCAACTGCTGCTGTAGATCTTCTTCTTCTCTCTGGGAATTTTTAATACTGAGCTGCCCTGTTTACCCAGTCCCACCAGTCTGTACTGTGTGGTCTCCCCCTCCTGGCAAAAGGAGGCAGCTTTTAAAGAGCAAAATGCTGTGTTTGCTGCATTTGACAGAGGCTTCTGGTGCAGGAGTCCCTGTCATGTCAGCCATGGAGATTACATAGTGCAAGTCAAGGCTGGATGGGCCACACCTCACCTTTTCCTCCTGAATTCCAGCCAGAAGTGGGAGTTCTGGCCAATTTCTCCTCTTCTCCTGGGGACTGTATTGCCAAGCTCAGCTGAAGAAGGAAAGTACATCATCAGGGAGAGAGGCTAGGCTTGGTGTGGGCTTTCATTTGGGTCCTTTTCCAGATCACCTGAGTGCAAATGGAGGTGTCATCTGGTCCAGCCTGTCAGCTTAGCTCTCCCTGTCTGCTCCTTCCTCCCTGCAGATGGTTACACGGTGGATGACATTGTCTTCTTCTGGCAAGGGAATGACTCTGCTGTCACGGGGATGGAGGTGCTGGAGCTGCCCCAGTTCACCATCATCGAGCAGAGGCTGGTCAGCAGGGAAGTGGTCTTCACCACTGGTGAGTCTCTGGTGAAGGGATGCATGGAATGGGCAAACCTGCTGCTGACCAATTGGTTTCAATCCCTCTGATTCAGATGCTGGAAATACTAACTTAGGATCTAGGCTTCAACTTGGGGTTCCTCTAAAAAAAAAAACAAAAGGTGTCTTCTGCACCCACCAACTTTGTTTTGGGTTTTTTGGGGTTGTTTTTGGGTTCTTTCTGCTTCTCTTCAAAGACTTTCAGGATCATTTTCCCCACTGCAATTGTTCCCATTTCTTAGTCAAAATAATGACTGAACTCAGAACCTCTTGAGGAGGTTCTCAGCCTTCATCTGATTTTTATGTGGTTTACATCTGGGTCTCAGAGCTAAAGTAGGTGCAATAGTAAGGAGAAATTATATCCATTGAGAAGCAAGTGGGCTATGAAATGATGCAAACCCATCTGTACATGGCAATAAAACGGTTTGGAGAGAATACCTGGGATTCAGATGCTGCCAGCTGAAAAGTTGGAGGGGGCTGGATTTTGGTTGCTGGTCTGAGGTGGAGTTCACTGCCAAAACAGCACAGCACACATCTGTCAAAAAGAAAAGACTGATGAAATAATTGTGTTCAAGCCATACAGGTGGCACACAGTGGTGAGAGAACAATTCCTCCTTCTTCCCAGCTCACATCCATGGTAGTTTAAAACTGCTGTTTTCTCATTCCTTTAGCTGCCAGCCAGGATTACACCCATGTTTCAGGCTCCTGTGTTGCCTGAGGGACAGAGGTGGGGAGGAGGAATGACTTGGACTTTGTTTCACAGCAATGAAAGAGGCACTGCTTTGTCCCTGTCAAAATTAGCCTGCTCCAGTGGAAGGACTGTAAAAAGTACTTATTGTCCTCACTATCCTCATTAGGTTTGCTAAAAGATTAGGAGGAAGTTGCAACAACTTGAAAATAATAAAAAAGAGACCTTCAGATTAACTAACAGTCCTCTATTTGCATATGAATTTGCCCAGTCTGACCATAACCCATTTTTAGAACAGCATGGGAAAAATATGATTCAGATCTTCATTGCTGTTTGGAGGCAGAGCTGGCACACGAAACACTGGAAAATCGTCTTGTGGCACCCAAATATAGGGTTAAAGTCTCCTGTGTAAGCCTCCATCATATTGGCTGGCACCATAATAGCAATTCCAGCACTGAGCAGCCATTCTCCCATGATGGCTGGTATAATAATGTGACTTATGTAGAGTTTCCTTTCTTCTTAATACTCTGGGACTACTGAGCAGGTTCTGAAGAGACCAATTGCAAAAACTGGCCAGTCTGCAAAAGCAGCTGCAGACAACAGGAGATTTCTCGTTATTCCTGCCTCTTGAGAACTTTTTCCGAGGAAAATTTCAATTCCTAACCAAAGATTTTAGCACAAATTCAGCTTTGTCCTGCTCTCAAATCACACCCTCCTTTAATGTCTCCTTGGCAGGTTCATATCTGCGCTTATCCCTGAGTTTCCGGATTAAGAGGAACATTGGTTACTTCATCCTGCAGACCTACATGCCATCCATCCTCATCACCATCCTGTCCTGGGTCTCCTTCTGGATCAATTACGATGCTTCTGCTGCACGAGTGGCACTGGGTATGGGCTTTTCATTGTATTTTGGAGGTGTTTTCTTGAGGGAGATCAGCTGTAACAAAGAAAATCCCTTTACTTCACGAGGTAGCAATTAAATCTGTCAAAGCTGTCATTCCAAATGGACATAATTTTTTTTTTCTGAGAAAAAAAATTAAAATTTTCAGTCAGAAGAGTTCATTTTTGGGAGGGTTTGTTTGTTTGTTTATTAGTACTTCCCAAACCGGAATCTGTTTTATTTGAATCAGTACAAGTCCTACTAAAATTTTTCTGAGTGTAAGTTTAAACTCTCTGAACAAAAGTATAGATGGTCACTGATTCTCAGGGATGTGGGACTGACATGCCATGAGTTCCTTTGCTCTGGTTTGCACTGATTTTCTGAAGAAGAGAAATCTGGGCACCTCTTTGTCAACAGGTGTGCCAGGTTGGGTGATTATTGCTGAGGCTGGATGGCCAAAAAGTTGTATGGGAATGGTTAAAAGATGAAAGAAATAAAGGATGGGGCATTACACATTTTTTTCTGATAGCTCAGGCCCCATACAGACACTCTCTGCAGGTGAAAACCTTCATGGCCAAGGCAAATGTGGGACAGCAGTTGAAGTCCAAGTTCTTCTCTGGCACATGCTCCCCTAAATAGGAATGTTTTCCTCTAAGAGGGGAAAAAAAAACCCGAGGTCTTTTAAGCAACAGAAGGGAAGTGGGGGTGGATGGCAGATGAGGGATTTGAAGGAGGAACAGGAGAAAGAGGGGATGGCTGGCATATGAGAATGGGGCTGTGTGACACGAGGGAAAGTTCAGAGGCAACAGGAGAGGTAAGGAGGGAGCAGGGTTGGATCTGTGAGTGGGACAAGGCTCAGAGAGGCAATGCAGCTCAGGTGGAGGCTGGGTCCTACAGCAAAGCCTGGGGGCTTCCAGTAGCTCTAGGAGGAAGAGTTTGAGAAGACTCAGAGGAGGGGTGGGTTGTACAAAGGTATAAAAGAGGTGATTTGGCTTTGCCTGTTCCGAGAGGCTGGAGCAGGGAGACAGGGAGGGAAAAAGAGGAACTTGGTAAATTAAAGGGTAAGTTGTATTGACAGGAGTGTAATCAGAGAGAAGAGAAAAAGAGACCATGACAGACATGGTGAAAGCACAAGCAGAAGGGTGGAGGTGAAATGCACAGCTGTTGAATTTCTGCTGACATCTGGACTCAAAGGAGAAGACAGAAGAAAAACAATGTAGATCAGAACTGCAACTGCTCTCTCTAAACTATTCCTGACAGTTCCCGACCTAACTAATCCATAAAAAGCTCCAAAAAAAGAAACTCTGCAGCCTCCTCTGGTCACTTTATCTCCAGATTCACCTGCTTGCACAGTCAAAGAGCTCCCCTTTGCCTCTGCCCTGAGTCTCCATTGCAATTTGTCCCCTTCTTAATGGAGACATGCAGAACATTCTATCCTCCCTTTCTTTGCCTCAGATCTCTGTATATTTAGACAACTGCCTAAATATAGACCATATTGTGTGTATATAAATATATCTCCCTTCTGTTTACCCAACTGAAGGCTAATAGTTCTTTCAGTCTTTTATCAGGAATGACACCGAAGGCACAGTGAGGGTGAAGGGGAAACAGGACAGGCAGAGGTGCAGGGTGCACAGAGAGCCATCCATCCCTTGTAGAGGTGGGGCTGAAACCACAGCAGCACATTAAGGTCATGGAGATTATTAGAGCTGTCAATGGAGAGAGGAGGAGGAGGAAAAAGGGAGAAAAGAAAATCAGCAAGGTAGTAAGAGCAGCTAGGGAAGCAGAGGAAGACTAGGTTGAAGAGGAAGAGTTACCACCCCCAAAACAAGTATGAAGGCCAGTTGCCATCTTTTTGGAGCTGGCAGAAGACAGTCAGAGGCAGGTCTGAGGCCACTCTGACAGTCCAGAGAAGGGAAGAGTCTGAGAAGAAGCTGAAGAAGAGGACTGAAGCTGTGAGAGTAATCATAGTGAATCAGGCTTTTGGAACTGAGTAGATGGGGACAAAAGCGTTCACAAAATGCTTATTTGAGATGCAAGAAATGTGAGGAGGCCTAAAAAGGAGAGTGTGAGAGAACCATGGGAGGAATGTGTACAAGTGATAATTGATGTAATGAATGGTAAAGCTGGTGAGAGGAAGGTGGGAACTGATGGGGTCAAGGACAGAAGCCTACGAGGCAGGCAAAAAAAAGACAGTGCCATGAAGAGGAAATCTCTTCACTGTTTCTCCAGTTCATGGCTTTGGAAAGACACAGCAGCTTATAAACTCATGCCAAGGATGCTGAGGCATTCAGTAGCACACAGTGAAGCCTGATGAGCTCATGAAGGAGAAAAAAGGGAGGAGAAGAGGGTAGAAAGAGCAAAACTGAACGTTTCCTACCACACTGAGAGAAAGAGGGAAGATCAGGGGGACTTAAAGAAACAGGATCCAGAGGATGGTGCTGATGATACTCAGCTTTGACACTTTCTCCAACTGTTTGCTGCTGGTTCCTTTTCTGCAGCAATTTGTAGTGGGCATGTGGGCTTAGAATAATGACAGCTTCCTTCCCAACTGCACGGCTCCCACCCCTCCTGAGGCTGTCCAGCTGGAAGGGGGGATGTGGGAGCTGTGAGTGGCATTCCAGGAGACCATCCCACGGCAGTAATGGAGCCCCTGCCCCTCTCCCTCGCAGGGGTCACCACGGTGCTTACCATGACCACCATCAACACCCACCTGCGGGAGACTCTCCCCAAGATCCCCTACGTCAAGGCTATCGATGTTTATCTCATGGGCTGCTTCGTCTTCGTGTTCCTGGCACTCCTGGAGTATGCTTTTGTCAACTACATCTTCTTCGGGCGGGGGCCCCGGCAGCAGAAGAAGCAGAGCGAGCGCATCAGCAAGGCCAACAACGAGCGCCACCGCTACGAGGAGAAGAGGGTGAGAGAGCAGGTTTGTCCTCTCCTTTCCTTGTGGCAGGAGAATTCAGGCTCTCCACTGGGTGAGCTGCAGAGCAGCCTTTGTGCTCATGGCCAGAGATGAGCCCCAGTTTCCCTTGTCTGGTGATCACTGGGAATTTTTCCTCCTTGTCTCAGCAGAACCCTCCTCTTGTGTGGGGCAGGTGTAGCCACAAGTCCCTCCGTGGCTTTTGGGCCTCCTGTGTTGGCAGAACCTCACTTCCCCCTCTAAAAATTTGCTGCAAGCACAGGTGGCTGCTCCTCCCACCCCAACAGCAGTGGACAGCCCTCAAATGCAGCAGGTTCAGAGCTCACACATGACCCCATCAGGGGTATTGTCACCAATCTCTGGGGAAGAAAGGAAATTCTCCAACACCATCTTTTAAGTATTAACAAGTCAGGCATTACTTTATTCTGGCAGGATGTGCAGTGGAAATCATCCCAACCACACGTGATTCTTTACCAGAGTTTTCACATACTTATATATTTAAAAAAACCAAAGGAATTCTCATTCATTGGTTCTGCACTACACAATTCTTAGTATTTGATCTTCTATTGGTTATTGGTCCCTTCACCTTCAATGCTATTTTTGGTCCTCATTTTTTGGCTCTCTTATCAATCTTTCCTAGACTGGGAACCTGCCAGGGGTTTAATATCTGTTAATGTGTCTCTATCTCCTGTGTGTCTTTTGGCTACTCACAACCTGTGGATGTTAAACTCTCGGAATCTAGGAATCTTCTTTTTGTTGATGGAGGCATCACCCAGTGAGACTCAAACCCTCAGTAAAAGAGTCTTTCAAAGAGAAACCTCGATTTCCCTCCCCTTTGGCAAAGGCGAACCAACCCATGACTAAAGTTGATGCCTAGGGGGGGCTGGCCTGAAACAGAGACTGGGCAGAGCTAGATAATAAAGCAGATATTTATTGAAAGGCCTCTAGGATCCACCTTGGGCAGAACAAGAGCCTGGCCAGGGCTACACCCAAGGTGGACCCAAAATGGTCACAAAATGGCTGACCAGTCACGAGACCTTACATTTTTATAAGTTTTTGTCCATTTGCATATTGGGGTTTAATGTCCAATTACAGCTTCAGGTCCCATCCTTCTATTTCCGCCCTTCAGTCCACCACTGTTTATGCTGTTGGGCTGAAAGTTGTCCTTGGTCTCCAGCAGGAAAAGGATTTGTTTTGTCTCTCTGTGAAGAGAGCTGAGTGACACTGAATGTGAGGCTCAGAGCTGCACCCCTGGGCAGCACAGAATCTGAAAAACACGAAAGCTAAAACTTAAGCCATCAAAGTTACTTTAAAAAATTCATCAATTATATCATTCCCAACAGTACCATTGCCCAGAAATCTGTCCAGAATCACCCCTGGCAGTGCACAGAACACCCCAGTACCTCCGTGTCTGTGTTCCCTCCCCCGTTCCAGGTCGACCCTTACGGTAACATCCTCCTCAGCACGCTGGAGATGAACAACGAGCTGCTGGCCACGGACATGATGAGCAGCGTGGGCGACTCTCGAAACTCTGTCATGTCCTTCGAAGGCTCGGCCATCCAGTTCCGCAAGCCGCTGGCCTCTCGGGATGGCTTCGGCCACCACCCCACCCTGGACCGCCACGTCCCGCTGAGCCACCACGCCGCCGCCGCCCGCAACCGCGCCAACTGCCGCCTGCGCCGGCGGTCCTCCAAGCTGAAGCTCAAAATCCCAGACCTGACGGACGTCAGCACCATTGACAAGTGGTCACGGATCATTTTTCCGATCACTTTTGGATTCTTCAATCTTGTTTACTGGTTGTACTATGTGAATTGATGCCTGCGGCCCTCCCGGGAGAGATCATAGGGACAGACACTCAGACAATGACAACACAGGAGTGTTGGCGGTCTTTTGGGTTTGGGTTTTACTCTTTACTATCATTGTCATTTATTCCTATGGTTCATTAGATTTATTCTAAGCTTACTCTTTCTCTTTTCAGCACATGTAGAACCACGGAGTGTTGGGGTGGGGTAAAGGGAGAGAAAGGTACGGGAGGGGGTTTGGTTTCAGGGAGGGATGTGTTTGTCTTGATTTTGGTTTCCTGCTGAAGGACTTAAACCATTGTAAAAAAAAAAAAATTCAACAAAACCAACAAAAACCAAAAAAAAAAAAGAAAGAAAAAAAGAAAAAAAAAAGACAGAAAAAAAGAGAAAAAAAAACACACAAAAAAACTCCAAAACCAAGAAAAGTTTAAAAAAAAAAAAAAGAGGGGGGAGATTTAAAGAAGTTGAGTCAAAAACTGGTGGGGGTGATAGGTTATCTTTGGCTGTGCTCACTAATGCTCTATCCTCACTTCCATTTCACTACTGAATTTCATCTTTCACTTTTCAGTCTTATTATATATTTTTTAATCTTTCTTCCGTCACTGCTCTTAACCCCTTCATGTTTATTCTTTCATGGATTCATGAGAGGATGGGGTTTCATTCTCACGCTATGAGATTTTTCTTTTCTTTTTCTCTCTCTCTCTCTCCCTCTCTCTTGCTTACAAGCCTAAAAGAATCTTTTAAACCAACAAATAAAAAAAGAATATTTATTTTGGAAGAGCTGGGAAGGGAGGGGAGGACGAGGCAATTATTTGGGAGGGAAGGGGCAACGTGGGGTTTATGGGAGGGGGGGTAGGAGGGAACTTATCAAAACCAAGGCACATTTGCAAGATGCCTTTTTCCACCTTCAGGAGTTTGCAAGCTGATTTTCCTGTGTGAATGTGCGTGTGTGGAGCATCTGTGTGTGTGTGTGTGAGTGTGTGAGTGTGTGTGGGCACCTGTGTCCATGGATGTGTGTGTGCAAGCATGTTTTCTGGGGAGGGGGGCTGGGGAGGGGGGTTTTGTAATAATATCTTTTGTAGAAAGAGAACACAGATGACATTTAACTGGCAGTGTGTTTTGGGCGGGGAGGGAATAGCAGGGGTTTGTTTGCTCATTGCAGCTTCACCAGGTTGGAGGTGGGGGTCCCAGCTCCAGAGGCAGAGCTGGGGAGGCAGAGTGTGCAAATTGGCACTTGCTGAGGGAAGAGAGGGATTTGGGGATCAGCAACAGGGCAGTGCTGCTGTTCACTGCTGGCATCTGATCTCGAGGAGACAAAGCTGATTCAGCCCTCAAAGGAGGCGTTGTTCCTAGTTATTCCCATCCTGCATCTCCCTTACTGAGTCTGGAGAGAAAAGCAGTTGCAGGAGTCTAAAAATTTAACCCTTCCCCCCTCTCCCTTTTCCTTGTGCCAGACAAGGGATCCACACTCCAGCCCTCTGAGTGACCATAGCCTGCATCGTGGTGCAGGAAAGGCTGGGTGTCCTTTAACTTGGTTATGTTTCAGGATGAAAAAAAGTAGGGAAATGATAATGATCCCCTTTCCCAAGAAGTTCAGGAGGGAATGGTGGGCTGGCAGCCTCTGATCTGTGCTGCTCCTACCAGGCCTTGCTTTAGGCCTGTTAAGATATAGAGAGTGCAGAGAAAAGCACCCTGTGCCCTTCCTTCAGCAGATGATGAAGCTGAGGATGAGGTAGAGTTCCATGGAGCATCATCCTGCTGGAAGATGATGGTCTCCAAAGGCTGGGCAGGGTGAAGGTTGCAGTGAAAATGCTGAGCTTGGTGCTTGTGGAAGCCCCTGAGTCTCCAGCAGCTTCCATCCATGGGCATTCCTGAGGAAGCTGCAGCAGGGGAACTTGGCCTTGGACAGCAAGGTCAGACTTTTCCAAAGGAGCCAGTGACTTTCAGGAAAATCACTGAATTATTGGCCACTTTGGCAATCACTGATGATTGATGATCTCCCTTATAATATTAATAAAAGCCATGAAAATGTTAAATTCACAAGTGCAAAACTTTAACCCTAGGGTCATTCTGCCATTCCTGGAGTAATGATGAGAACCTTGTCCTTACCTGATAGAGTTTCTTCCTATCAGACCCACAGACACCCACATTGCCCTTTATCCAACCAACCTTTTATTTTCCTACTAGCATTCTCCTCCCTTTTCCTTGATTCCCGTTGCCTGGGAGAGCAGAGTGATCCTCTGAGACCAGGGAAACTCCTGTTTCTCAGATGACC
The DNA here is from genome assembly GCA_016584745.2 of Phylloscopus trochilus trochilus. Classification (NCBI taxonomy): domain Eukaryota; kingdom Metazoa; phylum Chordata; class Aves; order Passeriformes; family Phylloscopidae; genus Phylloscopus; species Phylloscopus trochilus. The sequence goes on from WQNJ02000046.1 coordinate 6,437,938, forward strand.
CTGATGCACATCTTTCATTCACTAATTTATGTCTGTACAGTACTATGAAAATGTGAATCACTACAGGCCTGACCCACTAACACTGAAGTCAAGGAAAGTTTTGCCTGGACTTGGCTGAAGCAGGATCAGGCCTCATCAGAGTAATTATTGTTATTTTTATACCAGTAACGTGTCTTATGCAGAATCTGAAGCATAAGAGTAGAGCATCCCCCCTTCCCCACGTGTCTGTCCCCCTCTCTCATGTTCATGCATGCACACGTTTGGTCCAGGCCTCCCTGGACTCACCAAGGTTTTAGCACAGTTGTTAAATCAGACTCAGATTCTCCCCTGCCCTGCAGAACAGCCTCCTGCTGCTGGTTTCCCCATCCATGAGCAATGCTGTTGGGGATGGGTTTTCCCCAAATTGCTGCAGTTCATGGTCTGTGTATGGGTCTGTACAGGAGTAAGAGTCTGGATGGTGGCTGGAGGATCAGGTAGTTCTGCCTGCCTGATATGCAGGAATTTAAATGGCCAGTGGAGAAAGTTAAGCTTTCTAGTGTGATTCTCTTCAGAAATACCTTTTTAATGCTTTAATGGAAGTCATGAAGCTGTGTTTTATGATAGCATAATGTCAGTGGGTATGAGCATGCCATGGCTGCAGTTCTCACATGGACACTGCCTACCAGCAGGTCCAGTTTTCAAGGGGAGTCTAACCAGGTGATTGATGATTAAATAAACTATCTAAAAATGTACCCTTTATAGATGTGATTGCAATGTAAAGGGTGGTCAGAAAAATAAAAGTGGGGAGGAAAAGAGGCAGTGATAAGAAGCCTAGTAAGACTGGAGGGAAAACAAATGGCTGCATGGTAAGAAATTCTGAAACTGAGGGAGATGACTCAGGAACTCCAGCAATCTGATAGCTGTAGTAAAAGCCTGACAAATGTGGGCCATGAGTTAGGCACCTGAGAGCTCTCTGAGCTGGCCCCAAAGGCTGGCAGGGGCAGCAGCACACAGATGATGCAAACCCCACTGATGCTCTTTGCTTCTCAGGTGCTGAGCCCCACACGGGGCAGGGTCCTGAGCAACCAGTGCCCTGCAGGTACAGCCTGAGAAACTGGAGATCAGGCATGGGAAGGCTGTGTTTAATATTTGAGGCTTCAATCCAGGATTGAGCCCAGTGACAATCCAAAAGCTTTCCAGGGAAAAAAAGCACTGCTTAGCAGAGTTCTTCACCTGCTGGGACTGGGAGCCAGACTCCTGTGCTGTGGCCTCTGTTCTCTGTTGGCTGGGTTCTCTTTCTTGTCAGGAGTCATCCTAGTTTCTCTCTTTGAATGTTTCTAACTTGGTATTACCAGGTCAGTGTTACTCACAGAGTCGGTCCATCCAGACTCCTGGACTTCTGGGTCCAACACAATGATCTTTGCCAAAGAGTGTGTGGTCAGGACTGCTCACAGTTCAGGAGCTGCCTTACACTTTCTGATGATGGGGCAGAGTGCTGGAGAACAACAGTGGCCTGGGAGTGGGATGAGGGATAGGAAATGTGAGGGAAGGATGCTCTCCTCTCAAAGTGAGGTGGCACCTTGGTGTCCCCCCTCCACAGCTGTCTGTGTCCACCCCTAAAGAAAGCAACCAACCCCTGTCTTGTTTCAAGGTCCAGCGATCCAGAAAGGACATAGTGAAGGAAAAACAAGGCATTTTACTGATACTCAAGGCTCAGAGGTTTCAAGCCATCACAAGCATGAGTGTTACCAGAAGGGTGGAGGGGATTTCCATGCTGCATCTCGCGTGCCCACTGCTGCCCTCCTCTTCTTCAGAAAGGGGAAAGGGGGAGGAAAGGGTTTGTCAGTGCTTTTCCGAAGTGGAGCTGCTTCTGGCTTCTGCTGCAGTGGTGCAGAAGTCAATGCTCAGGGCTTGGTTTGCTGGCAGCTTGGGGCAGGATTGCTGCTTGCTGGGTTGTGCTTTTTAGCATTTGAATGAGGGGCGTTCTGGGCTGCCTGAGGGAGCCTGGCTGGGGGAGAATGTTTTGCACCTTTTCCACGTGTAACAGCCTAGGGAAGGCATGTGGAAGAGGAGAAGGAGGAGCAGAAATAGAAATGAAATCTCTCTCAGGACATACACGGACAACACAACTCTATTGCTTCATTTTCTGATACTGTATAGTGCTGTCACTCAGGGACCTTTAGTGACTGGGACCTTGGGACTGTAATTCTGCCTGTCCCCTTCCTATCCCTCTTCGCCTTGAGTATTGAGAAATGAAAAGACAAGGAGAGGAAGTGCAGAAGAGGGAAACGAGCCCTGCTAGCAAACCCCTGCTATTCCACGGGTGACAGAAGAGCTTTGGTGGTTGCTAGGGTAAAAGGAAGATGTAAACCTTTAAATTCATGTCTTCGAGCATAAACCAGCCAGTAGTGTATATAGGATAAGTTCACAGTGCATGAAACAAACAGGACTGTAGGTTTTAACTGGCATCCAACTTTCTTGCATGCACATCTGACACCACGCCAGCAGCTTATGTCTTGCAAATAAGTAGGGAACCTGCCAAGGCTTGGCACTTCCTCTGTCCAATGGACAGCACATCCACTTCCCAGAAACAGAGCCAGGAAGGGAACTGGTCTGGCCGGTCTGTTTGACCAGATCTGCTCCAGAGGGTCTGGCAGCAAGAGATAAGGGGTGGGGAAGGGAGCTGGTTTTGTTTTCTTTATTGTGGGGAGGAGGAAGGGGTTTAAATCCCTGAGCTGTTTTCAGACAGAAGAGAAGCCTCTGGAGCTGCAGACCAAAGGACAGTGGCTTTAGGGAAGGTGGTTACCAGAATCCTGATGGAGAGGATGGGTTTAGGAAAAGGTGGTTGGTGGGAGAGAGCTGTAACTCCAGAAGCAGAGCAAATAGGAGAGAGCTTTTGAAAATATATGTGCAATACAACAGGTTTGCAGGGACTGGAGCACTGGGAACATCCCTGAGTCAGACAGGCTGGGTACAGCTGCAGGCAGCACTCCAGGAAGCCCAGCCATGGCAGCAGTCCCTGGTGGGCAGAGCCTGTCCTCTCTGGGGGACAGGGAGGTCAGGAACAGGGAAAAGAGGGAGACTCAGGTTGCAAGGCCATCAGCAGAGCTCAGTCCCTGGGGACAGGGACAATCAGTTGCATCCAGACAAAGTTGCAGGAGCTGGGCTGAGATGTGCAGGGGAGTGGCCACTGTGCCAGGCTGGGGCACGGCTGAGCCCTGCCCTGGTGTCAGACCAGAGACAACGAGGCAAGAAACGTCCTGCTGGTTACCAAATGCTTTCTTGGAGAGGAGACTGGGCTTGCCAAGCAGGGTGGGATGTCTTTACAGTAGATGTGAAAGTTGGGATGGGGGCATGGCTTGGGTGAGAGATGTGAAACCAATGTGTTGGAAGAAGGACCTAACGCAGATGCTGGGAGGGAGGGAGGGAGGGTGGAAGGGTGGGAGGGAGGGGAGCAGAGACTGGGGAAGAGAAGATGTATATAGTGTTGGGTTTTATTTTTCATTTCCTTTTGTTCCTTTTTTTTTTTTTTTTTAAGAAAAAAAAAGTTGTTTGATTTCTAATGTCTTGATGTAAACCAAATAAAAACGGTTCTGTACATTCAGAAGTAAAGAACAGCTGAAAGGTGACAAGTATAATAAAGAAGCACTGACTTTCAGGCTACTATAACCATTTCCCCAGAGTTTTCCCACAGGACTGGAGGGCAGAGCTGTGCCTGTGCCTGCACAGAGGTGCTGGGATGGTGACCTTGGGGCTGGCTCCCTGATCCACCTCCGCGCGCAGCACGGGAGAGGTGGGCAGTAGAGGTGGAAGTGATGGTATGTAAGTGACTTTTCAGTGTTTGATCCCACCACCCCCGAGGCCAGCAGGAAGAGGCTGTGTGCTAAATCCCAATCTCTTGGGCACGGGGTCTCTTCCCAGAGCCAGCCTGCATCATGCCTTACTGTAGTTCGATGTGTAGAGGGGAGGATGGTGTCAGCTGTCACGTGGATAAATGGGGAAATGCAGAAGAAGTGAAGGCAGTGGGTGCCTGGACTGGCTTTGAGAAGCTTTTGATGATGATCTGGCTTCCTCCCTGTGTCTCAGTCTGGGGTGACAAGGGCTAGGATGTGCCCAGGTGCTCAGAAGATGTACAAAGCAAGGCCTCCATGTGAAAAGATTTCTCTTAAGGCCCTTTGCAATTCAGTATAACCTTACCCGTGGATTCATGACTGACTGTGAAGGATGAATATGGAAGAGAATGTAAACAGGGACCTTGTGTTAAGCTTGCCTGCTAGAGTGGCCACTGTCCTTGCAGAGATAAATTCTTCAGCACAAGTGAAAAAGTCAGAAGTACAAATGAGTGGGCTCAAGTGCAGGACAGTGTTTGAATGTGAACTGAGGCTCACATGGTTTCCATGCTAGCAGAAATGAGTGATGGGGAATTCCAAGGATGATGGTGCTGGTGGGTTTGAGACATACAGGTAACCAACCCTCCGTGTTACAATCCCAGGCAAAAAGCAGGATGAGAAATTGCCTGTCTTGTGTTTGGTGCTTCGGAAAAGCAGAGGACAGTCTTGCCTCCACGGGCAAAAGTGTGGCTCCTCCTACAAAAGTGTGGCAGTGGGGCCAGTAAGTGTCCTGTTGTTTGTGTTATTACAGCAAGACTGAAAGGAAAAAAAAAACAAAGCAAACCAACGCTTTATGTGGAAGGCAGACCTAAGGGGAGTCTCAATCCTCTTAGGAAGGGCCATTCTTCAGCAGAAAGGCTGGAGTGCATCAGTGTGGGGCAGCCCCAGAGCCCCCCAGCAGCCCTTTCTGCTGCTGACCAGGCCACCAGGACTGGTGGGGAGCCAAGGGCAGGTGCTCTGCTGAGACAATACAATGGGGAGCTGTGTGAGCACGAGCTCTGCACACACTGTGCCACCAAGTGCAGTCCCTTGCTCCCAGAATCCGGGAGTGTCAGCACAGAGCTCTGCAGACAATGGACCCACAGCATCCCAAAGCTCCCCTCCCCAGCTGTGTGCCGTGGGCTGTCTGCTCCCTCCTAAGATAGGCAGAACTGGCCAGTGCCAGGGGCAGAAAGCACTCACTCAATAATACTGAATATGTGTGTGACAAAGTGAGGAGAGCAGACGTGATAGACCCATTTATGATCCAGGGATGCACATTTTATCATTTGCACAGGCTGAGCTTGGCATTTATGCTGGCAGACTTTTTCCCCAGAAAGGATGAAGCAGTATAGCGGTGAGTAATGTTATTTTTTTTTGAAGGGGATGATAATTTCTCTTCCAGTTATGTGTTATAACAGTGGATCTGTGTTGGTTCTCCTTCTGTGCAGCCTAATGACTCTCAGTGCTCTGATGTGGGGAAGCACCAGAGTTAATTGTCTTACTTAACTAGATGCTGGGTCCGTGTTTTTTTTGGGAACCTTGCTGGGTGTCTGATGGACAATGTCCAGGCATGGAGGCCAAAGATCTTTTCCTTGGCTTTCCCAGCCCTCTGGACATGCCTTGACCACCGTGTGCTTTGCTGGGTGTGCCATCACATGGCTCATGGTGCCCTGGTGCTGATGACTCTGGCAGGGAGGGTTTGGAGACCCACGGGCTGGGAGAAGCCAGGCCAGCAAGGAAGGAAACTGTGCTTACTTTTGTTGTGATGCTGATGGCCCTTGGGGACTCAGCCAAGGGCAGTGGCTGTGTTTCCAGCACCAGGAGCAGCCTGTCTCAGGTCAGCAGAGGCTTTTCTCTCTGTGGCTGCTCTCTGGCCTGCAGAGAAGGGAGCTGGCACTGCCTCTGCACTGACAGATGCTCTGCTCCACGCTGGGATGAACTTGCTCCTCTTGACTCTGGCCTTAAGGGACTCCCCTCGTTTCCCCTGTAGGGGATGGTGCATTGGGCTGGGCTTTTCTCCCTCACCACCATCCCCTGGCTGTGCTGGAGCAGCACCAAGCTCTGCCAAGGCTCCCAGCGAGACCAGAGGGTCTCAGTGCAGGGGCAAGCAGGTAACTCCTGGTGCACAACACCATGGCATGTCAGCTGGGAGCCCAAGGACGAGGTGCACCTTGTGGGAGAGCTGGTGCTGGCACAGCTGGTGATGCTTCAACTTCTTTCCCCAGAAACAGTGATCCCACAGAACCTGAAATCTGGGGATCACTGTGCTACCTGCCTCAGGGACAGCTGGGGACCCATGGTGGCTGCTTTGAACAGGGATAGGTCTTCTGCTAGTGCAGCTTTCAGGCTTTTGTTAGAGATCTTGTCACCCTTGTGGCCCTTGACTTTTGAGGCAGAGAGAAGGAAGATGTGTCCCAGAGCCTCTCACAAGCAGAGACTGGGCACAAATCCCCGAGTTTCAGCCCCTGCCAGGGTTAGCAAGGGAATTGGAAACCTTTCCCTCTCCCATTTCACTTGCACTGAGGCAAGAAAGGGGTGGGCAAAGCAGAGATTAAACCCACACAGTCCCAGCTCAGCAAAGCCCCACGTCTCGCTCAAGTCTGAGCACAGGAGCAGACCTGACAACTGCACATCCCCTTGAAATCCTGCCTGGATCTGACAGCTTCACTGGGCTGGGGCCAATGTGCTTGGCAGGCTGAAAGGGAAGATTCTGAGTGAGCAAACCCCTAGAAAGATTCAGCAGTTGTCACAGAGAAGGGTTTCTAATATCTGGGAGGATGAGTAGCTAGGTGCTGGAGGAGAAAATGGAAAAACTGAGGATAAAGGAAAGCCTCAGGAGTCACCCAGAAATATCCCAACCTCTGGCAAATACACCTGGCCCTGGTGGCAGGGCTGTGGTCGGGTCTGTGGGGTGGGTTGTTCTGCCTTTATTTTATTTTCTTTTCCTGCTGCCTGGCATGTCATAACCACATCCCCCTCCAAAAGAGAGCCCGGCTGCTGGGGGGCAAACACCCTTTTACAGTGTGATCACTACAGGGATGTTGCATCAAAAACAAGGCTGGGGCATCCTTTCCCAGGGAAAATCTGTTCCAATTCTGGCTCATCCTTTCAAGCTGCACCCATCCATCTCCCTCCCAAAGATGAAGAAGCTGTGGAGTCTTCTCTGGCTGGGGACAATTGATGTGGCCTGAAATCCAAACAGCTGAACAGCAGTGACAAGAGGACAGGAAGATCAATGTCAGTGTCAATGTGTGCTTTCAAAGGGGACTGCTGTGAACCATCTTAACATACTCTGAGTGGCTGCGTTGCATCCTGTACAGCGTTATTAAAAAACAAAAAAAACAAACAAAAAAAAAAAGAAAGAAAAAAGGAAAAAAAAAGGAAAAAAAAAACCAACCCAGAACAAACCACTCATTTTTATGATCTTTAATTTGCATTTTCTGCATGAAATGAGACCTTGATCCTTGTCTTTTTTCACATAAGCGGATTCTGCTTTAACTAATGTAAAAAAGAAAAAAAAAAGGAAAAAAAAGGAAAGAAAAAATAATGTTTCTAGCAAAGTGATTTAGATGTAGACATTTTTGTAAAAAAAAAAAAAAAAGAAAACAGCAAAAAAAAAGGGAAAAACACCAACAAAGAAATAAAATAAAATGACCTAAAGAGCCATCTTTGTCTACTCTAGAGGTGGGAAGGCGTGACTGGTGGGTGGCACTTTCTGCTGTGTCCATGGGATCCCATGGCAGCCAGAAGGGCTCTGGGAAGGACGTGGTCACCAGTTGCTGCCAGGTGCTTTCAAAAACTGTCTCCTTCACCTTCTTTTAGAGACAGTGGGTAGGAGGGCAGGGGGAAGGGTGGGGAGGGGGCAAGGAGAGCTGCCTTGATTTTATTTTGGGGTTTTGTTTGGGGTGTTTCCATTCCTGTAGTGACAGTTTTTGAAAGATGATGATGAACAAAAGCGTAAAAAAAAACCAACCAAACTTGAAAATAGTTTACAATTTTGTACAAACATGATAAATACTAAAAGCAAATGTTTTTAAAAATGGTCCATACCAGTGCCAAAATAATGTAATGTGTACATTAATTTATTCTCTTGCTCTTTTTTTTTTTTTTTTTTTTTTAAAGGTGTTAAAACACACACACAAAAAAATTTCTTTTTTAACAAATGCTGTATGTGGACATAAATGTACTTGAACACTCTTGGTTATTAACTGGTTAGGAATCTTTCTTGGGCTTTTGGTTTTGCGCTTTTTTTTCCTACCCAGAACAAAAGTAACACTTATAAAATACAGCCTTTGAAGGTGAAACAATCAACTCCTTCTCTGCTGGTTTGAATGTTCTCCATGTTTCCATTGTCGAGGCACTGTCTTTAGGCCAAGCCTGTACCTTGTCATAGAGAGGACTCAAATTTACCCTGAGCTTTAAACACAGCTGTGTTAATGACACCTGAAAGGTGTGTCCAAGGGACTTTGCTAAGACTTAAGCAAAGTTTTCTGCATTTCCAAGTGTCCTGCTGGCTTGAACCAAGAGCTGGGATGTGCTCAAGCTCCATGTCACTGCCTAGCACAGACAGGAAAATCAGAATAAACTCCCAGTCTTGTTTTTCCACCAGAAGGTGAGTGACTTACCCTAAATCTGAGGGACAAAGACCAGAAATCCATCATTTTCGAGGGTTCTTCAGTCCTATTTCCAAAAGCAAGTGAAATATTCAAGCCCTTATAGGCTTTGCCATGCTGAACAAAAGGGGAACCTGACAGGACCGCTTTCGGAAATGACTGATGCACTTCCAGCAAGATATGGAGGTATTTAATGACCAGACTTAAGCTCTCAAATTTATTTTTGAAAGTTTAAAAGGCCATCTAGAGGTCTTTGGATGTTGAAGTCAGGCTGCCTGTCCAGCCAGGGGCGTGGGGGACTCTGCTGAGCTGAAGTGCCACCCATGGAGGGACTGTGGGTGTTGCAGCAGCCCTCTTGTTAGAGGGTAAAAATGAGCCAAGGCACAGACTTCTTGTTCACCACAGCATGAGAAGGGTCCTGGTTTATTCCTCTTTACAGCTCAGCCATCCTGACTCCCATCATTCACTGACTCTGGCTGCAGCAGAGTGGGTTTCCCTTGCAGCCTCTGACTGCTGGTTATTGCCTGCTAAACTATAACTGCAGGGGATTAGTGTGCGGCCTCTGACTGCAGGTTTGTACCCAGCTGGACTGTGGCTGCAGAGATTGGTGTGCAGACTGTGACTGCAGGCATTGGTGTGCAGACTGTGACTGCAGGCTTTAACCCAGCTAGACTGTGGCTGCAGGGGATTAGTATGCAGCCTGTGACTGCAGGTTTGTACCCAGCTAGACTGTGACTGCAGGGATTGGTGTGCAGCCTGTGGCTGCAGGGATTGGTATGCAGACTGTGACTGCAGGCTTGTACCCAGCTAGACTGTGGCTGCAGGTTCCAACAACAGGCTCTGACTGCAGACCCAGCCTAACCTGACAGCAGTGATTCTCTCTCCCCAGGATCCTTCTTCTTCATGATCCTCAAGGTCCCTATTCCTCAAGGTCCCTATTCCTTCATGATTCCCCTCCCCAGCAGCTCACCCCTTCCCTTTTCCCATCCTTGTCTTTATTGGCTACAGCTGTGACTCATCAGAGCCAGGCTGTATTGGGCAATTAACACAGCTATTACTGATCAAGAGTGAGGTCACCTTTATTCCCTTCTACATGTGGGGACATGGGGGTTGCTGGCAGGGGTGGGTTGTGGTCAGTGATGATGGCAGTAAAAGGAGGGAGCTGCCCTTGAATCCCCGCTTCCCTGGGGTGCAAAGTGCTGTCACCAGCCCAAAATCCATTCCCCACCCAGGCTCTCTTCTCCAGCTTGGTCTGCTCCACACCTCTGTGTCTCTGCACTGGGAGCAGAAATGTAAGCATTAGAAATACAAACCAAACCATTACAGGGATGTGCTGGTGAGATGCTGGGAGTCTGTTTGCTGGGATGGGGCCATCCTTGCACCCTCGAGGCAGAGAGGTGCTGCCTCCCCCACACTCAGGCAGGAAAACAGGAATATTTACAGGGCCTGATGTGCTCTAGCTGGGCATCCCAGTGTCCAGAGCCCTTCCCAGATGGGACCTACTGCCAGTGGGATCAGTGTGGCTGCTGGATGGAAAGTCAGGGACAAAAATAATGCTAGGAACTGCATTCAGCACCCAGCATGTGAAATCCAGTCCTGGTTCCCCTCCCCAGCACTGGCTGAAGTCACCACCCACTCAGCAAAACAAACTGATATTTCACAGGTAATGGGGACGAAGGTTTCTCTCTTTTTTCTTTTTTGTATTTTGTTTTTGTCTTTATTTTCTTTCACTGAAGTCTATATATAACACAAAACCATTTTCTTCTTTTCTTCAAATGTGCCAATTCAGCTTTTCTCTGTTCTCACTAACCATTAGGACAGTTCTTGTCTCGAAAAGCCCCGAAGCCCTGCTGAGCTCAGAGGCTGCAGCTGCAGCCCCAGCAGTGGGGAAGCCCTGGGAGCATCACTGCCCTCTCTTCTTGCCTCTTTCTTCCCTGTAAAACTTCAGCTTTAAGCAAATGTGGGATCAGCAGGAAGCACTGGCTCCATGTTCGCTTAAAGGTGAAGGTATTTGAAACCTGATGTGGGAGTTGGACATCTGGTCCTCAGTCTTGTGTGTCCAAACTCTTGAGGGTCTCATCCTCCCCAAAAGCATAGATGAAAGCTAAAGAGACTGTGCTCACCAACAGAAACAGCAAAAGGCAATTATTAACGGTCATTAATGGTGCTAGGAAACTTATTGAAGATTCAAACAGTGATAGAGCTCCACATTTTCACAAGCTCTTAAGTGATTAAAGCATCCAAGTTCCTCTGGCTTTTCAATGGTTTGGGCATTCAAGTTGCACAATGATAATATCCAAAGTGACGTGCAGAGTTTGTAAAAACATTAAAGCATATTCAGAGTAGTTTATCCTGGAAATTCTCTTGAGGCTTGAACGAACACTTTGTATAACACCATGGAAGAATGCCAGTCCAAACTCTCCTAACTCCATTTGCAGGAAATCCCACTGCAGATCAACCTCCAAAAGTTTGGAAGGGAGCAGCAAGGCAGAGTTTAGTGCATTGCTCTGCCAGCTACCATGCATTAAAGCAAATATAAGGCCTCTTCAATATGGGAGAAACTAGAGGGTCTAAAAAGAAAGGAAAAGTTATTTGGAAATTTCAGAGTGATATCTTTAATGCATGAGAAATCTTCGATGTCAAAAAGATTTCATTTTTTGTTGGTATGTCTTTGGAGCATTTTGTCTTCAAGAATAAATTATGTTTTTATCTGTATCAACACCATTTTCATTGTCTAATTTCAGGCAGGCAAGGGCAGAAGAATGGAAATTCAGAAAGAGACAAATAGAGAGCAGAGATGATACTAAACCTTAAATGAAATAAAGTCTGTTATTTCAAAGCAGCTGAAGAGCATTTCATTTGAATCACCGCAACTTGACATTTTTTTAGTTTTTTGACAAAATGCAGATTTTGAAGGGAAAAAAACCCAAAGGAACAGCAAACGTTATCCAGTCAGTTGTCTTGTGAAGTGTCATCTGACAGACTCTGTGTCAGATGTGCTGCAAAGTCCTTGCAAGCCACTCTCAGCCTGGAGAACAGAAATTGCCAACTCGACCCAGCTGCAGCCCCAGTGCCTGGTTTGGGGGATCCAGCCTGGGCATCCTGTGCTGGCAGCTGGGTTTGGATCCTGCAGCTTTCCCCCAGACAATAGATTTCTCCAAAGGAGGGTGGTGCTGAAGCAGCTGCCTCCACTGGGCACTGTGTCAACAGTTTAAATATTAACATTTCCACATGCTCCTGCCACCCGGGGGAAATGCAGGATCAGCCAGAGGATTTCCCCTCCAATCCCACTCGTGGGTTTTTTCTCCCCCCAAACAGAGCTGTGCAGTCAGAAACAGCCTGGAGAGAGCCCACATTGCCTTCCAAAAGCCAGCTCTGATATTCCAATTCTCACACCAAAGGGCTGTGTGGGAGGACAAGGCTTTTCCAGGGCTCCAGGGTCTGCTTGGGCAGGCAGCTCCAAACACACTCAGCATCCCAGAGCGTGCCTGCTGAAGAGAGGAAGGCTCCTTCTCCATCACACTGAAGAACTAATACCTCCAAAATGTGGCCAAAATCCCCCCAAACCCTGCTTCATACAAAGCTGATATGCTCAGGGACGAACAACTCAGCAGGAGATATTGCTGACAGGGTCTGCACCAGCCCTGGAAAATGGGCTTGCTTAAGTCTTGACACCACACTGAGCACAGTGAAGGAGTCTGGCCTTGCAACGATGAAGGCACAAATTACAATAGTAAAGTCTGTAGCTGGAAAAAGAGTCTCTGGAGAAGTTCCTGGTTAAAAATGTGATTTGTGTCAGTGGTTTTGTATAGTCATCTCAGCTCTAAGATCAAAACTTCACCTCTGTAGCCTATATGTGAAATGTTACTCTCATTTGTGTGTTGTGTATTTACAGGGCAGTTCCTAGACCAGGATTTAGAAGAGCTCCCTAAAGCTCGTTACACCTTGTCAAGGAAGGGTCTGACTTCAGCCAGGACCCTACACTCTGTGGAAAAAAAGATCCACCCATCCCTTTTCCCTGTCCTTGCACTTGTGGGACAACAGAAGGGTTCATCTGCAGCAGTCTCTGAGGTGAGAGGTGTCAGCTAAACACACAACAACAACTGGAAAAAGCACGCCACTGAAACGTGAAGCACCAGCAGACAAGGCAGGACGCGAGACTCCTCTTCACCCACCAGGTCCAAACTCTGCGCTGCACAAGCCCTGAGGGAAGAGCTCTGTGCCTGCAGAAAAGCCCAGCATGTTGGTGGTGCCATCCAGAGCTGGGAGCTTGGAAAGGGCCCAGGTGCCTGATCCCACGGGGCAGAGCCGTCCTCACCCGCCCACGGGCTCCCGCTGTGCTCGCTCTCAGCCGTGGGCCCGGGGGAAGGATGAGCACATCCTCAGCTGGATTCCTCTCCCCGTTGCCATGGGGAGGGGATGCACCCTCCCCGGCTGTGCAGCGCCAGCTGCTGCTGGGCACGGCCGAATTCTGAGTTTCGAGGCTGTGCTGCAGGTGGAGTTTGTTCTCAGGGCAGGGCAGGAGGTCAGCGCTGTGCCAGGGCAGGAACTGCTGTGGCACCTCGGCTCTACACCTGGACACCACCCTGGGCTGGCAAAGACATCCTGATGCTGTTCAAGATCACAGTGACACAGATTCCAACTCAAAAGGCTGACACTGACTGTGTTTATTTCTGGCAATTTCTTCTCTTTTATGCTTTTCTACAGAGAACAGCTCAATCGGTGAAACAAAGACAAACTTCTTCAATCACATTGGTCAGGCCAGAGGGACATCAAGAAGAAGTCCCTCCTAGGGAAAGGAATGTAAACAAAGGTCACAGTCAGGAAAACGTGTCTCTTGTTGGCAGAAAACTCTCTGGGAAAAGAGTTTCAGAGAACCCAAAACATCTCAGGCATACACCAGGGCTACATCATCCCTCACCTGGTGTGCACCTGCTTAACACTGCTTCTTCTGCTTAACACTGGGGGATATACAAATGCTATTATTATTTCATATTTTTATTCCTTTTCCCAAGGCAAAGTCTTAATTTTATTCTTTTATTTCCTAAACTTTGAGCAAAATCCGTTCTGCCATTTTGAAGTCAGATGGGTGAAAACGAGCCAACTTTAAATCAGAGTTGCCAACTGGTTTAATTTAATTTGGTGAATTAATCATGAGCCTAGTTCTAAGTCCTTCTTCAAAAAAAAAAAATAAAAACAACCCACAACAACATGTTCTTAGATTCATGGGAATATATCCAGGGCTGTGTTTGCATTTAAAAACAAAAAGTAAGTTCCTGTCACGGAGACAAACTCTCATAAATGCAACGGCTGGAGCCTGCTACCAGAAGATAAATTAAAAGAATCTGTCATTAAATGATTATTACTGAGGTTTCAAGTCAAAAACAAGATTTTGGAGAAGCAGAAAGGCAAATAACTCATGATTACCGAGTATTTGTGTCTAACAGTTTTCTGTACCCAGTCCAAAACCTCCCGAGGTTCCTTTCCCTGCAACACAAGTGTCCACCCCCAGATCCCCACAGGAGAACAGAGCTGTCTCCTCTTGAACTCTCTCACTACAGCACTTCTGACCAGCTTTGCTGGGCAAAGGGAAAAGTGTGATTAATGCAGTGTAAGCAAGGGTGGCACAGAAGTACAGGGCTGCTCACTTTTACGTTTTTGCTGGATGAAGTTTCCACCTGGCTTCACGTTACGAAACGGCGAAGATGAGTCACGTTCCTGGAGCACGTGAGTGCCTCAGGACAGGCATGAACAGAGCAGGAGTGACCACCCAAGGATGGCATAAACAGAAAAGAGAAATGTAGAGCTCAGGTCTGCAGATCCCCTGGTGCAGATCCCCTTCCACTGGAGCAGAATCAGAGCATTTGTGGTCTTGGTGGGGAAGGCACCCAGATTCCTGCAGGAAGAAAGAGTTTGCTCCTGCTCTGGTTCAGAAAGAGGAGACAGGATTGACCTTGCAATGAGACAACATTATTTACAGCCCAAATGGAGTAGTGGCAAGCACTGGATTCCTTGGAGAAGGTATCTGCTGGGCAAATTAGGGAGAAACTCCCACAAAGACAATGTGAGTGCTGTGCTGGCAGAAGCTGTTGTGCACCTTAGGTCACCCTAATTGCATGAAAAGGATGTCCCCAGGCGGGTGTCAGGAAGGATAATGGATTTAAACTTTAAACTTTAGGAAATCCTTCGCTGTGAGGGGGGTGAGGCCCTGGCACAGGGTGCCCAGAGAAGCTGTGGCTGCCCCTGGACCCCTGGAAGTGTCCAAGGACAGGTTGGACAGGGCTTGGAGCAATCTGGGATAGTGGAAGGTGTCCCTGCCCAGGGCAGGGGGTGGAACAAGATGATCCCTCCCAACATAAACCATCCTGGGATTCTGTGATCAAAGAGGATGTTTCACCACCACCTCACCTCCCTACACATTTGCACACACATTGGCCTACTTGCCACTACACAAAGTTCCCAGCTCATGTTGAAGTGCAGGAATAGTGAAAAGCATCCTGACAGACCCCAGAGGTGAGTGGACTGTGTCTTACAGAAGAGGATTAGGAAAATTAGATCAGCACTTCATCACCATTCCTTACGGCAAGGAGGGGATTGATGTGCAGACAGGCAAAAGGAAGATGGAATTCTCACCACTGAGGGAGTCTTTTGCAATTTCCCCTCAAACCTGTGCTTGGTACATTTTCTTAAAGAAGGTCATTCACAAGAAAATCCCCTTCCATATGCAGCTCCCTCCAGAGCTTAGATGTTCTTGTATGGCTTATAAATCATAGAGGCAGCTGTTCCCATCAGCATTTTTCTTCTCTCTTGAAGCACTAACAGCCCCAGCAGCTGCTGAGTCTGAAGGTAATTTCACAAATTAACCTGAGAGCAGCCCACAGTCCCAGGACAGCAACCCCACCTGCTCCATGCATCTTCCTGAGAGGGACAGAGCCTGCAGCCTCAGCACTTCTGTAAGCTTTCCAGGAGGATGGGAAAGTCTTAGGAGAGGGAAACCTCAGCTGGATAAGTGTTCCAGCCAGAAGGCAAACAGAGCAGACAGGATGGATGCATTGTACAAAGGCAAAGTACAGAGCAGAAATAAAAATGAGAGGGGGAAAAGGCTCCTAAGAGCATGGATGGAATGAAGGACGTGCAGAGTTATCAGCTACACTTAGAAAATAAATAAATAGGAGCTGGAAGAACTTTGTACCAGAGGCTGCCAACCAGGCCACAGGAGCCAGAGTCCCTGGTAGGTTGAACACTTTTGCTTTGCTTAATGTTCTGTCAATTTTTTCAATACCACAGTGTACTCACACCCCAAATTTGCCTATGGAGATTTGTCTTTGCTCTTTTGTTGTCCCTGGGGTGTGAAAGCTTCTTGTGAACTCAGGCCCAGCTCATTCCTGTGCTGCTCAGGTGAGGTAAACGTGCTCGGTGGTACCCAGAACTTCAGAGTTCAGCTTTGCACAGGGTAATATGGAAACTGGTGAGCTCTGTTGCCTTCTTGCTCAGGAGCTGGTGGAAAATGGAACTTTGTTAAATGCCCTGCACAACTCCTGCAGGCACCGCAGCTGGGGGGCCAGGGCCTGGAATGGCAGGCAAAGGCATTTGCTAATGGAGATGAATGAATGGTGAGCTCCAGTAATGGATTTGGGTGTCTGTCCCTAGAAATCCATTGCCTACACTGGGGTTTCTATTTCCCCTTTCAGGCTGATTAATTAAATGATTTATTGCTGTAAATACAGAGCAAGAGAAGGGGACTGGAACAGAGTGGGCTCCCTTCAGTGGCCAGAGGATGCCTGATTTCCTCACCCCAGCTGTGCCCAGGGGACTTCTGTCCTCCTGCTTGATCAGCAGCTGAGGGATCAATATTGCAAAGGGTCTGGGTGCCAGCTGTCTGTAGATAGCAGCTCTTTTTTGGGGACCTTGGCAGAGAGGCTTGAGGAGCTGTCCCCTGGCCGTGGTGACTTTGTAGTGCAATAGTGAAAGCGTGACTGCATGAGCTGTGCTGGTCTGGCTCCAGCTGCTAAAATCTGAGCAGGAAATGGGCCCTTTTCCTCAGCACCCTGGTCCCTCACTGCACGTGGCAGGGAGAAGGGGGAGAGCTGTGCAGGTGCTCTCCTTTCCTCTTCCATCAGCAAGTTCCTTTGGCCAGTGCCTTTTCCTTCAGGTGCACGGGGCTGTCTCATGATGTTCCCAGAGCTGAGGAATTTCCCAGAACACTGCCAAAATGGCCCCAAAGGCAGTCAGTGGAACAGCAGAGGGGGTATGGAGTCTGTCTGTCTCCCACCATCTCCCAGTCCTTTCCAGTGGGTCAAACCCACTCCCTACTTGCTGCTGGAGAACTTGCTCTGGGGATGCAGCCCCTGCCTGCTGTGGCCATTCTGTCACTCATGGAAACCATGGAAATGGGAGGGGTGGAGCAGCCTGATGTGCCCTTCCTACTCCAGAGATGTGGGACCTGCTGCTTCCAACCCCTTGGGGCAGAGGAGGGAGCTGAGTGTGACTAACTCTGCTGGGATCAGGATTTTTCCTTCTGCCCCAGTTCTGTGCGACTCTTTAGTTTCTTCATTTCTTTTCTTCCTATGGGGCTAAAAAAAGAATTAAGCCTTCTGTATGAAATATCTGATTCAGTGTAAATCCATACACTCCTCATCTCCATACACTCCTCATCTCCCACCCTTCTGTGAGAGTTGCTTCTTCACTTCCACTAACAAAAAATAGAGTGTTTGCGTGAGCACAGCCCTACTTACAGGAGGAAATGAAAGTTCAGCACTGCCCACAGTTTGGGGCTTTGATATCCTTGAACACACTGTCCTAAAGCAAAAGAGTTCCAGCTGTCCCACATCCAGAAATGGGATGTGTTTGAAGTGTGTGTCCCACTGCCAGGCCTATTCCTGAGGGTGTTGAGCATCTTCAGGAGGGGAAGTGGCAGACCCGAGGTGACATTGGGCATCCCTTGTCCTCCTGAGGGGCAAGGAGCAGGAATCTGCTTCTCCCTCAGCTGCAGCACCGGACAGGGATGTGTGCCAGGGGAGAGCACAGCCCTCACATCCACTTGTACTTTTGCTTCTGAGAATTGCTCCTTGGTGAGGAGCACTTTGATTAAAGGAACTCATTTACAAAGCAACAACAAGCAAAGAAAACCCTTGTGTGAGCTCTCTACAACAGCCACAGCACCTCGCTGCTTCTAAGCTCTCAAGACCAACTTGACATTTCATTGCAGCTCCTGTGCGGAAGCAGCAGGGACACAATGGGCACCAGGGAGGGCACCAAACCCTCTCCCCTCTGCCTCCCCCAGCAGCCAGCTCCTCCTGTGCAGGCTCATCATCACCCCAAAGCAAACTTTTGGGGTCCCAGACGTTCTGCCCCTCAGATTCCACCTCGGGAGGAGTTTCTTGTGTAACGTCACACCAGGCTTACACCTCCTGCCTGCTTCTCTGCTGTTTCATTTAATAAATGTGTTCCAGGGCTGGTGTCTTGGTTTGGAAAGATAGGTATCTGCTAGGAAAAACTGGGGTTTCCCTTAGAATGGAGAATGTAAACCCCTCACCCCTGCCAAATTATAATTTTGCAATTAAGGGCTTTCAGGCAAAGATTTGGGAATAGGAATAACAGCTCTTTACTAGGAATATTAACAATACAAATGTAGTAGAAAACAAAACCACCCAACCAAACCAGCAAACAAATAAACAACAATTTTGGAGAACCCTGACAGAGTCAGAGCTCCAACCTGACACCCTGTTGGTCAGGGGGTTGGAAGCAGTCCAAAAGTGAGTCCTCCTGGAGTGGCAGAGGTGGTTCTGGTGGAGTAGAGATGATCCTGTAGAACAAGGGTCCAGTGGTGGTGAGAAGGGTCCAGTGGTGGTGAGAAGGGTCCAGTGATGGTGAGATGAAGTCCAGTCTTCCTCACAGACATCAGGTGAAGCTGGATGCCTTTGTGTTCCTGTGTCTCAGTTTTTATCCAGGTAGGAATTGTTGGCTCCCCCCACTGGGTGGAGCATCTCACACTGGGATGATGGAATGTGGATGTTCTACTTTGGGGATGTGGCTTTTAGGGGTGTCTTAATGGTCCATTAGCAGAGAATATCCCCCTGGAGGGAGGACAGGTGATGACAGAGATAACAAACACTGCCCCAGCTGGTTTGAGCAGTTGGCCCATTATCAGAAGGCACCTGCCCCCTCCCCCTGGAGTTACAAGAGATAAAGAAAAAAAAAACATCTCCCCAACTGCTTTTAACATAACAGATGGAATAGAATACACACCCCTGGCTCCACAACCCAAGACAGCTGGCCTCACACAGTTTTCATGGCTCTTTTTCTTCCCAGTGCCTGTCCCAGCTTTCTCAGTTAGGGCCTTCACAAAGAACTGCCAGTCTCACGATTAGAGGTTCACACCTTGATCCTGTTTTTATACCTGGTGTCCCCTGGCAGCTGGTTGGCCAGGGAAGTTGTGGGTGCCACATCCCTGGGAGTGCTCACAGCCAGGTTGGATGGGGCTCTGAGCAATCTGATCTGGTGAAAGAGGCACTGTTTGTTTCTACAGGGGTTTAAAGGTGGAACTGTGTTGTGCAGGGGGTGGGAAGAGTGGACTGACCACCTCAGAAGATCTAACACTGTGTCCACACTGAATACTGGAAAGAGAAGCCTCTTCTGGGAACAGCTGGAGAATCTCCTCTCTTGGTGTGTGTAGCCCCACACACCTGGACCTGGAGCTCAGTCCCCAGGAAGTTTGATTTTGTGGTTTTTTGTGGTTTGGGTCTGTTGCGCTCCAAGCTGAGGCTCTGCAGTGTGTCCTGCTTTTCACAGAGGATTGAGAGCTCTTCTTGGGTCCATGTTTCTCCTTTAATTTGCTCCTAATTAATTTTCACAGTAAGGGGATGGGAGGCAGAATTGCAACAGAAGAAGTTCTATTAGAGGAAAGGAAAAGATTTCCACAGCAAAGGCAGTCAGCCAGCAAATCACAGGCCCAGGTCAGCAGTGGGATCTCTCTAATTGGAGACACTCATTATTTGACAAAATGGACCTGAAGACCTAAGTTAACTGCAAAGATGGTCAGAGCTTCAGTGTTGGGGATGCCCCTGGCACCCAAGGACGTGCTCCAGACCAGGGACAACAGCTCAGATGTGCAGACATGGCTCTGGAATAGGATTCAGTGAAGCAAACTGATTGGGGTGGAGGAGAGTGAAAATCAAGCACACTCTTTACCAGTGGGGCTGTGTCCAGAGGCCAGGAATTAAACCAGAAACACACACAGGCGTTGGGATGGGGAGTTATTTAATCAGCTGGAATTAGCTGAGGGGTTTGTCACTTCAGCTTTTTGTGTTTGGACTGATTACAATTAAAATGCAAAGTTCTGACTGCTTAAGTGCCCCGTGCTAATTGGGGGATCAGTGGGCTGTCTTTTCCCTTTCTCTTCCAATTTCTTTTATGGCTTTGTTTCCAGCACAGAAGGTGTGGCAATCCCAGGGATTTGAAATGAAGGGAGAGAGGTGGGAAACACCAAATAAAAACCTGTGTGGGCAATTCCTCCAAAGCTGGAGAGGGAGGGAAGCAGGGGTTTTTCCTGCAGAGGGAACAAACCTTTGCAAAGGGATGTGATAATCCTGCTTTCCTCTCCTCTGGTTACTTTTGGTCTAACAGCTTTGGGGATTTATTGAATGAGATGACTGGTCAAGAGTTTGCTTGTTTTTGCAGCTTGTTTTTGCGAGGTGAAAGAATTGGCACTCAGAGCAGCCCTTTTCTTCACCAGTGGGTGCTTTTCCAGGGAGAGGCCCCATTTTTGGAGAGGGCAGCTGAAGGACTGAGCTGTGCAGAGAGGCACAGCAGCCTTCCCCACAGCCCCATCCCAGCAACTGCATGGTTTGCAGCCCTCAGACAGCAGCAATTATCACACCCACATAGCTGCCCCCATCAGCAGGATGCTTCTTGTGCCTGGAAAGGGAAAATCCCACTTGGATCTCTTGAGTGAACACTGAAAGGGAACAATCTGAGGCCTCCAACACGCAGAACATCAGAATGGAGATTTCTTCATGCACAAATGGTGTTTGGAGAACAGTCTTGGAAGTGGTGGTGGGGCCAGGCTGCAATTCCAGCTAGAGTATTCCTGCTCCTGGTGCCAGCTCTGCTCTGTCAGCAGCCAGCAGGGAGCAGCTCAGTGGTGGGGTCAGGATTCAGGGGCAAGGAGGCAACAGCACCACAAAAAGAAAAGCATCGACTGCCACAATGAGCAAACGCTGCTGTTCCCACCCAAAATTTACACCGTCAGCTCTGCCTCACAGAGAGCTGTGGTCAGCAGTGATGGGCAGCTGGGCAGAATCACTCCCATCTGCTGAAATCATCTTGTAAGCAGCTGAATGTTCCTTGTGCTAGTGCCTACCCCAGGCTGTTTACAAGGTGATGTGTTGCCCCTTCCTTTTTGATGGAGAGCTCAGGCCCAGAGCACAGCTGAAATCCATCCAGGTGATGCCAGCAGGGAGCAGAGCTGGCTAAAAACCTGGATAATCCTGCCAGAGGGGTTTGCAGAGCACAGGGAGGAGCAGACAAGTGCGAGTCAGAGGAGTAGAGAGTCACAGGAGGGCAAAAAGGCCTGGAAAGCCCTTCCTGAGGGAGGTGTTGAAGCACAGCATGAGAACTTTACAATCAGAAATGGTAAAGCAGGTATGTTTTATCCTAGCTGGGACACACAGGGGTGTCAAAGCAAGCTCCAGGTTTAAACACACATTGATCCCATCTGGGATCACATCTGGGGACCAGGGATGGTTCTGGAAGGGTTGAGAGGAGGTGAACCACTCCCCAGTGTTGCATCTGATCATCTTTTTTTGGCCAGGGTTGGGATTAAATGCTTAAGACATATTTTTTGTTCGGACTCAGATGTTTTTTAATTCTTCTCTATGTTACAGTCTCACAAACTGTGAGTTCTACAGCACTTCCAGCTAACAAAGTAAAAAAATGTTGCTGTATCTCTCCCTCTCCAAGGCCTTTTAAGGATAAACTGTTCAATTAAGCAATGAGTAAATTATTTTTACTTTTACCCCGATGACCAACCACCTGTGGCCTGCAATGTGGGCTTTTCTACACAATTACAAAACACCACCCAGACCCAGGGAGAAGAAGGTGAAAAAGAAGGACTGGCCTAAGCCCTAAAACCTCCATTTTGTTTTATATACATTACTGTATTCTAAACCCTTAAACTCTAAGTTTTGCACCCTGTGATATCACACACTTCTATTCAAACCACACATCCACAATCCCAGTGCTGTCACTCAATTTTGGGAGCCTTCTCCACGGCCTCAGGTGGAATGCAGGGTTTGCTTGGGGGGGTCAGTGCCTGTGAGCACAGGAAATCTGAAATTCTCAGTGCCCAGGGTTCCCAGCGATGCAGAGGAGAGCGAGTGAAGGCTGAGCTGCCTCCACCACAGCCAGGGCCTGCAGGAGGCTCTAATGAACCTTCTCATGCCCAGCCAAGCACATCAGCAGAGCAGCCCCATCCCTGGGGAAGGGGAGGAGGGGTCCCAGGGGCTCTGCCACACAGCACCCCGTGATGCAGCTCCTGCTCTCGCTCCAGTGGTCTCCAGAGATGGGCAGCTATGTGTGAAATGTGTTCAACTTTTTGGTTTTTTTTTCATGAATTCACAAGATTTACCGCCAGGGAGAGGGGAAGGAGAAAGGAAAATAGCTTCTGATCCTAGTGGGGAGTGCAGGGATGTGGAGTTGAGGAGGGAAAGGAGAGAGGGGGCGGTTGAGGAAGCCTGTGGGTGCTGGAGCAGAGTACTGGGAATGCACTGCCTGTTGTTGGGATGGTTTATCCTCACCCACTGCCTGTGCTTTTCCCAGTTCCCCCACAGGCAGAGCTTCCCTCACATGTGGGATACAGGAGCTCATCCCCCCAGATCCTGAGCCCAGAGGGGGCTGTGGCAGGGGGTGGCTCTGTGTGTGAGGCTCCCCTGGGAGAGCACAAGGACCATTCCCAGAACCAGGACCAGGGGTGTCTCTCCCCATTCCCCCTCCTTGGCTGGTCTCTGTCTGTCAGCACAGCCCATGTGAGCTGGGGACAGTAGTGGCTGTCCATGATGCCTTAGGATTTTAGCTTTTCTATTTCTCATATATTTGTAACCCTGCAGTGCTTTAGTGTATAAACTCCACACACAGTGTCAGCTGCTGCTTCCCCGCTTTGCTCAGACACAACAATTCCTCTCCAGGCCTGGGAACCAAGGACACCTCACTGCCTCAGGCCCCCAGAGATGGAAACAAAAGTGAGTTGGGGGCAGCAAACTTGGGGTAAATTACTTCATTACCTGAAACTGTAATTGGAAGATAAAGCCCCAATATGCAAATGGACCAAACAAAATCAAGCCAGACATCTAGTTATTGCAAATATGCACATTTTTCAAGACTTTACAAGACTGCAGAAAGTAGAGTGATTTTGGTCAGAAATTTATTGCTCTGGAGGGGAAGCTATGGGGCTGAATCTCAAACTAGTGAGAGGGTGCCTTAACACTTGTCCTTTTGTAAGAAACACCATTTCACAGAGTAATTGTGAGCAGCCAGACTGCTGGTGAGAACATCCCACTGGTGACACACACTTATTACCCTAGTGTTGGTCAAAAAATATTTGGTGGCCAAATGTTCCTTTAGAGCTTCTCCAAAAGTGAAACTCTGAAAGGGAATCCAGTGATTTGGGATGAGAACCTGTGAACTGTTGTTCCATTTTTGGCTGTAGCCCCTGGGGGGTTTTGTCTGCCCTGAATGTACCTGAAGGCCCTTCAATAAACAGAACTGCTTTTTATTCCCTTAATTTTGTCTGGCCTCTGTTTTTAGGTAGCCCTGAAAAGGCATCATCCATGTACCTGGTACTGAACCCAGCCCCAGCTCTCCCCTTGCTGCTGCTGCTCAGCAGACCCTGATTCAGGCTTGGGGGCAGGCTGGGTGAGGCCTGAGGCTTGGGGAGCTACACAAGCTTCCCAAAGAGCTGGGAATCTGGCTTGGAACAAGAGTGTGCTGGTTTGAAAGAAAAACCAGTGAGACTCCCAGTCAGAGATACAATTTAATAGGAGAAGAGAGGAAAAAAAAAAAGGTAAAATAAAATAAATGGAACAATACAACCTGACACCCTGTTGGTCAGGGTGTTGGAAGCAGTCTAAAAGTGAGTCCTCCTGGAGTGGCAGATGTGGTTCTGTTGGAGCAGAGATGATCCTGAGAGAAAAGGTTCCAGTGATGGTGAGAAGGGTCCAGTCTTCCTCCAGGAATCCCTGGAACCAGATCCCCCATGTTTCTGCATCTCAGTTTTTATCCAGGTAGGAATGGTTGCCTCCTCCCACTGGGTGGAGCATCTCCCAATGGGATGATGGAATGTGTCCTGCCCTTAGTGAGCCTTAATGGTCCATTAGCAGAGAATATCTCCCTGGAGGGAGAAGGGATGATGAAAGAGATAAGAAACACTGCACCAACTGGTTTATCAGCTGGCCCGTTATCAAAAGGCACCTGCCCCCCTCCCCCCAGAGTTACAAGAGATAAAGAACATCTCCCCAACTGCTTTTAACAAATGAAATAGAATACCCTATTTTGGTTCCATAACCCAGTCTGATATCTGAGTCCTTGAAGCACGTTTCCCTCACTGAGAGGCCCAAAAAGCCACCTCCTGTGCTGCTGAAGCTGTGAGCTGAGCTGCAGGGCTGGTCCCCAGGTGCTCCTGGGCACAGCTGCCCTGTCACACAGCAGTTTGAGCAGCAGTTCCCACACTGGGGTGGGTGTCTCAGCTGGAGGTTCCCTGGCCTGGCTGCCTTTGGGGGTGCAGATGTGTTTGGGGTGTGGCTGCCAAAAAGGCTGTGGGAGGAACTGGAGCAAGGAAGCACATTCAGTGTGGTGTGGGGGAGAGATTGCCATACACACAGCTCTCACTTTCCTGTAGGCTCCAGAGCAGGAGGGAGGTATTTAATGGAAATGTGCTTGGACTGGCAGGGAAGGAATTTTTTGGGTTAACATCTCAATTCAACGTGCTGTAAAATGAAGTGTTGCTGAGGCAAACTCTAAACTAAAGGGCCTGAGGGTTTCCAACCTGTCTTCCTGAAGGAAAACTCAGAAGCAGAGAGAAGCAAACCATGCTTGCCTACGAGCCCTGGATTTTTATTTTTCCCCACTTCAAGCACTCAAATGGAAGCACAGAAGGAAAGGTTAGCAGTATTATCAGCTCACCTGCTTGAAAACAGCTGTGAGTGACAAGGGGACTTTCCAGAAGCCACAGGAAGAGTAGGGACCAAACCCAGTGCTAGGATCACCCCAGGTTCTGTGGGAGTTCTGTGGGTATAAAGTGGGAAGGCAGAGGATAGAGCTGGGATGAGGAGGAGACACTGGGGGCACTGTCATGGTCCAGAGCAATGTACAGCTGGAGTGTTCACCTGAATGTGCCCAAGCTCTGGAGCACCAAGCACCTCAATGTGCTTGTAAGGGCAAACCTGATGTGCCAGCTCCTAAAGGCCAGTCTGGTAAGATCCCAGCTTGCACAAAAGCAGAGAAAATTGCATTCAGGGATGACACTTTTTGTGAAGTAGGAAAGATCATTTATGGCTGTTTTCCTTAGGGAGGGGAGGAGAAGAGAGAGGGAGGCACTGGCCCCAAAAAGAAGGTGCAACTGGAGCTCAGAGACTCAGACTCAGATGCACAGCAGGCTGATGAGTCTTCTGTCTTCTCCTTGTGTAGCTCCTTACCCCAAAAATAATTAGGGCAGAGGGATGGGGTTTGTTGCAGCGCATTTCCCACACCCAAGCAAGTGTTTCTATGTAAGGAAAAGAGTTTTGGTTTACTTCTGAACTGAAAAGGAGAAGGGACTGGAATCTTCCGTGAGAGTCACACTGTGATGGCTCAGTGCCAGGACAGGAGCACCTGTTGGAGCTTTTAGCTGCTCCTCAGAAATGTTTCTGTTGGGCAGCAAGCCAAAAGCCCTCCTGAAACATTAATTTCTTAAGAAGGAGCATGGAGGTGCTCAGGGCTTTTGGGGGTGTCTTAGCCAGGTGTAAGGGCTTCCCTGCACCTGCACAAGGCTTCATTTGTTATTTTCTCATTAATTAAAACTTTTTGCTTTACAGAACACAACCAAAAGACATGCCATTATTTTAATCCATTTCTGAGAAGTGCTGGACATCCTCAGAGACTGATACACCTTCATGAGGCTCACTACATGCTGGCCTCATGCAAGGCTGGATCAGGGTTGGTCTCTTTTCTCTCACTGCTGTCCAGTGAAGCCTTCAAACTGAGCCACCAGCACCGGCTTGTGCTTGGAAGGAATTCGGGAGCGCCCCCGGGAGCCACAGAGTTGTGAGGCCTTGGACTCTGCTGTTCCTGGCTCCGAGGAGTTTCTGCAGCCAGGGGGGTGAAAGAGCTGCTCAAAGCAAAGGCTCGTGCTCTTGTTCTGCCCACAAAGGCGTTGGAATGGCAGCAGAATTCCGAGCGGAGCTGAGACCAGCTCTGCTATTTCCATCCCTCCAGGTCTCCCTGGCCTCGGCATCGGTGTCAGAGGCAGCCCAGGCAGGAAAGATCCAGGGAAGGGCTCTGGAAACTGGCAGGGGAGGGTGGCAGTGCCATAGGAGGATGGCAGTGCCATAGGAGGATGGCAGTGCCAGGGGAGGATGGCAGTGTCAGGGGAAGGTGGCAGTGCCATAGGAGGGTGGCAGTGCCAGGGGAGGATGGCAGTGTCAGGGGAAGGTGGCAGTGCCAGGGGAAGGTGGCAGTGCCATAGGAGGGTGGCAGTGCCAGGGGAGGATGGCAGTGTCAGGGGAAGGTGGCAGTGCCAGGGGAAGGTGGCAGTGCCATAGGAGGGTGGCAGTGCCAGGGGAGGATGGCAGTGTCAGGGGAAGGTGGCAGTGCCAGGGGAAGGTGGCAGTGCCATAGGAGGGTGGCAGTGCCACAGGAGGGTGGCAGTGCCAGGGGAGGATGGCAGTGCCAGGGGAAGGTGGCAGTGCCATAGGAGGGTGGCAGTGCCATAGGAGGGTGGTAGTGCCAGGGGAAGGTGGCAGTGCCATAGGAGGGTGGCAGTGCCACAGGAGGGTGGCAGTGCCAGGGGAGGGTGGCAGTGCCATAGGAGGGTGACAGTGCCACAGGAGGGTGGCAGTGCCTCGGGAGGATGGCAGTGCCAGAGGTGGATGGCAGTGCCACAGGAGGGTGGCAGTGCCATAGGAGGGTGGCAGTGCCAGAGGTGGATGGCAGTGTCAGGGGAGAGTGGCAGTGCCACGGGGCAGGACAGCTCTGCCACTGCTCCTTGGCTCTGTTCCCCTGGACATCGAGGCCTCCCCAGCACGGCACAAACCATGGGCAGGACGTTTCCTCCTGCAGGAACAAATCCCAGACCCACAGAGGCCCTGATAAATAACTCAATAAGGCTCCGTGCTCCGCTCCCAGATGCCGCTGCGGAAATCCAGAATAAGTTCAGTGGATGAATTCCAAATGGACCAGTGTCAGGGAGAGACGGATTTAGCCTGAATGGCAGAGCAGGGAAATGAGATGCTTTTTGCTCAGTGCATTGAAGCATGAACATAATTTCCCTTGTGAAGTTTTCCAGCGATCCTCTGGAATGTAACAAAAGGGAGCTGTGGCTCCTCAGCATCGTTCCTTTCTTTAGCTGCCCTGTGCTTGTTGTCCCAGCAGCTGCAGCCCCTGTGTGTCTGAGGGCCAGAGGAGCACATCTGTGGGATTGTTTGAGCCCAGCGTGTCCCAGGTGGGCTCTCTGACATCAAGGATGCCTGTCACAGAGCAGGGAGCAGCAAGCTGGGAGACCTACCCTGACCCACTCCCTTCTGTCCAAATCTGAACCCCATCTCTGGGGCTACTGGAGCAAAAATCTCCTCTTTGCCATGAATTAGGGCAAAGCTCCCCTTGATCTTTACATGAAGCACATGAAAATTGTGAGAAAGATTAGGTACTGTGGTTTTTCTTCTTCAGCTTTTTTTTCCCCTTTTAATGTACTACATTCTGCTTCCAAGTTGATTTTTTTTTTTTTGAGCTCAATTATATTTTCCCTCGTCCACCCCGAAGGTTGTACAAAAGAATAAACAAATAGCCCTAAATGAAAGCCTGCAAGCAACACAAAACAAAAGCAAAAAAGCAAAACAGTGTCTTTGTAACCAAATTGATGTCAGCATCTGTGGAAATGAAATATTTAGCCCAGGATTCGGTGCTTATCCTCCTGGTGTCAGCTCTAATCCGAGCTGCCACTTCAGAAAAGGAGCAAACAAACAAAAAAAACGCACCAAAACAAAAAATAAAAATAGCCCAACCTTTTCCCTTATGGTACCTGTTTCAAAGCTGTAAATCTGGAGCTGGGGGTTCATCACAGTGAGTTTCTGTGCACAGATTGTTGGGGGGAACTCGCTGTGTCCCAGCTCAGTTGCAGCATCTCCTCCCTTCCCTCCCTGCCCCAGCTCCCTCTCCATGTGCTCATCCCCATCCCAAGTGCCAGTGCTTCTCAGTTTGGCTGGTTTCCCAAGATTTGGGTGGTTCAGAGTCCTTTGCCTTCTGAAAAGCCCAAAGCCAGATGCAGGAACACACGGAGTCTTCAGATGTTCAGTTTTCAAAGTTGTTCAGGTTGTTTATTATTTCTTATCTTTTCTTTTCTCTCTGTGCCCAGCCAAGATCTGTGCAGCTCGGGCATCAGGCGAGGACTCCTCCTCCTATGGAGGCTCATCACCTCTTACACCAATTATTATGTATCCTTTATTTACAATTACACACCAATATCTACAGTCTGTACTAAACAGGTCATTTCCACTCTGACCCAATCTCTCTAAAGCTGTTTTGTGCCACCGTCACAGCAGAAGATGGAGAAGAAGAAGAAGAAGAAGAAGAAGAAGAAGAAGAAGAAGAAGAAGAAGAAGAAGAAGAAGACGACCCCAGGGCATTGCCCAGAATCCTCCACCTTGTCCCCATTCACCTATTCTAAAAACCCAAATGTGACAAACTACACAATTCTCTTTCACACTTTTGTGGCTTGTAACTCCTCCCTCAGTGTTGGAATTCTTTCCCATGGACTAAAGTGAAAGCCAGTGCCTTCCTGGGCTCTGTGCCAGGGTCTGCAACCCCCCTGTACAGATCCCAGACCCCCCTGTACAGGTTTCAAGCCTTGGTGTTCAGGTCTCTGACCGTCCAGGGTATCCAAAGGAATGCCCTGGACTCCCAAAGTGCTGACAGCACCCCAGAGGGACACCAGCAGCTCTGGGGGCACTGAGGTTTTGAAATTATTTTTGTTATTTTCTCTTGCTGCTGCTGCAGCGCTCTCTGCTCTGCTGGGCACTTGTGCCTCTCTAAACCCATGCCAAGCTCCAGGCCAGGTGTCCTTAACACAATAATCCACCTTGCAAAAACTCTTTAAACTGACCTTTAAACAACCCCTGAGGAGATTCTGTTTGGGGATTTGGGGTTGGTTTATTTCTGGAAGCAGGAACAACAAGAATTCTAATAATAATATTTTTAGCCTTGAAGACCCCAGGAGCACCAACAAATCCAAAAATATTCCTGAAAAGCAAGACAGCAGGGGTCTGCTTTAACCATAAATGCCACAAAAATAGTAACCCCAGGAGAAGCTTGGAGTTTTTTTTCAGTGCTGAAAGCAAATACTTTTCCAGCCAAAATAGAAGTTGATGTAACAGATTTGACCTTTCTTGCTGTCAGCTGTCAACTCAGCACCACCACCATATTCACCATGGCCTCAAGTGCCACATCCACGTATTTTCTGTACACTTCCAAGGGTAGTGACTCCACTACTGCCCTGGGCACCTTGCTGCAATGCTTTACAACCCTTTCAGTTAAAGAATTTTCCTTAATAGCCAACCTAAACCTGCCCTGGAACAACTTGAGGCCATTTCCTCTTACGCTGTCATTTGCTCCCTGGGAGAAGAGACTGACACCTCCCTCCCTGCAACCTCCTTTCAGGGAGTTCTAGAGAGTAATAATGTGCTTTTCCTCCAGCTGAGGGTGTTGCAGTGATTATTTATGTTTCAGGGACTGGTCTTTCCCTTGTCTCCAGACTCCTTACCTGGAGTCTGGTCTGGGGTCTTTGTAGCCCTGCTTGGTGCCTGAGATGTTTTGGTTTCTCTGAAACTCTTTTCCCAGAGAGTTTTCTGTCAACAAGAGACACGTTTTCCTAACTGTGACCTTTGTTTACATTCCTTTCCCTAGGAGGGACTTCTTCTTGATGTCCCTCTGACTTGACCAATGTGATTGAAGAAGTTTGTCTTTCTTTCACCAATTGAATTGTTCTCTGTAGAACAGTATAAAAGGGAAGAAATTACCAAAAATAAATGGAGTCATTGTCAGCCTCCTGAAGTCAAAGTCTGTGTCGTTGTGATCTTTAACAGCATCAGGTCTTCACCTCAGTCCAAGCAGGCCAATTGTCCCCACCTCAGGAGAGTCCAGGACTCCTGGAGGGCTGCCAGCTGTCCCCTTGTCCCTTTGCAGGATGTTGAAGCTGGGAGCTGCTTTCACTGACCACAGCGATGTTCTCGGAGCAGAGCAGCCTGCATGTGTTTAAAGCAGCAAAATTAAGCTCCCCGCAGCCCCCATCCCCAGCCAAAAATGAAAAGTTCAGCAAGGTTGGAGGGGAGCTGGCCCAGCTGGGTGCCCTGCCTGCCTTCAGCAGAGCCAGGAGCTGGCTGTCTCTCAAGGAGTTTCCTCCTCAGCCTGCCAGCCTTGTCCCTCAGGGATGGGGAAGGAAGGGGAGCAGGGGATGAGGGGAGCACTGGCAGCAGCCAGTCAATCTTGTTCAATCTCTTTTTCCATAAATTTATGTCCATTTGTAGCTCAAAATACATTCAGATGATCAACAGCAAAACAAAACACAAAATTTAGCAGGGCAAAGTTTCAGCAGCTCAAATGTTCTTCTTTGGTCCGTTTCAGGACTTATTTTTCCAGTTGAAATTTTCTTCCTCTTTTGGTCTGAAAAAAAAGATGCATGTGAAACATGGAAACCACACCTGAACTGGAAAAAATTCTTCCCTCTGCTTTTGAATGGCTCCTTTCCCAGGCTGCCAGCCACCCACCCAGCTCTTTGCAAAGTCCCTTTGGGCACGAGCAGTCTGCCAGCAGCTCATTCCTGCATTCCCAGCCCTGCAAAACGCTCTGCTGTTCCCACCAAGGCCTGATCTCACAGTGGGAAGCCCCAAGAAGCTCCTTTCTGATAAGGCACTGCTGGCTGGAGGGCAGGAAGGCTCTGCAGAGGGATCTGGACAAGCTGGTTCTATGGGCTGAGGCCAGTGGTGTGAGGATCAGCCAGGTCCTGCCCTTGGGTCACAACAACCCCCTGCAGCTCCAGGCTGGGGCAGAGGGGCTGGAAAGTGCAGAGGGGTGGGAAAGGCCCTGGGGGTGCTGCTCAACAGCAGCTGAACAGGAGCCAGGTGTGCCCAGGTGGGCAGGAGCCAATGGCACCTGGTCTGTCCCAGCCATGGTGTGGCCAGCAGGACCAGGACAGTGATGTCCCCCTGACTGGGCACTGTGAGGCCACTCCTCCAGGTCAGCTTGGGGTAAGAAAGGCACTGAGGGGCTGGAACATCCCTTTAGCCACTCAGCAGAGCACAACCAGGGAAAGCTCCTGGAGTGCTTCCCCTGAGTCTGAAAGGAAAAAGATTCAATCAATCAGGACCTGTGTCCCGTGTCCTGCCGACCAAGGAGTGTGAAGCAGAGACACAGAGCAGCCCTTCCCTGTCCTGGGGCTGGCTGTGAAGGCCTGTGACTGCCAATGCTGTCCCTTAGGAGCAGAAGGAGGTGCTTTAGATGCTGAGAGTTGGCACAAGGGGTGCACCAGAAGAGGCTTTGTGCAGGTGTCTGTCTTGGCTGGAACTCTGTGTTACATAAAAGTGATGCAGTTTTCTGTGCAGACAAAGCCTTGAAAGGGCAGATGAGAGATGCAGGGAGAGCACCAGGCACAGGAAGGGCAGGAGGGTTGGGATCTCTGATTCAGCCTTTGTCACTCTGGGAATTTCAGCAGCTGCAGAAGCTCCTGAATCTGTGACTTACAACTCCCCACAGCCACTACAATAGAACAGCACATTTTCTGCAGCTACAGCTGGGAGCTGAGCCCTGGACAGCCCTCTCTAATCCCATCCTCAGGTGCTCCTTCCAATCCTCCTTGAGGAAAGCAAATAATTTTCTCACCCCCTGCTTTCCTTACAGAGCAGAAGGTGAAGCCCACCTTAGACTGAGCACTGATCCAACTGGACACCAGGAAGGCAGTCCTGGATAAGCTGTCCCTGTATTTCTGCCTCCTGCAGACAGCTGATTAGCAGGGGTGTGGAAGATTTTGGGTCAGATGAAACAGCTGAAAGGGGAACTGTCCCAGTTTAGGGCAAATTTGGGAGGAAACCTCCAAAGGGGTTCCTCTGGAAAAGCACACCCAAACGGCCCCTCCCTCCTGCCAGTCTGGGAAGAAACTTCCTCAGAGAAAAGTGGAAAAAACTCTTTATTTAACAAACAAGATGCCCACAAGCACAAAGAATGAAATAATATGAAACAATAAAACCTCTGGCCGCTCTGCAGAGAGATGGCAAACTGAGGCAGGCCTTGCCCTGGGTGTAGCTCAGCTCACTCATCTCTCACCAGCCCCACTCCCTCCGGAGCTCCAGGCCTCATTGCTCCTCTGGGTTTTTCAGTCCAGAGAAGATTTAAACAGTCCCAAGAGAAAAGGAAATAAAATAATCCAAGGAACTTCTCTGCCTCAGCCAGCTAAAACTAACTGTCCTGGTTTAGGACAAATTTGAGAGGGAATCTCCAAAGGGGTTCCTCTGGAAAAGCACACCCAAACGGCCCTTCCCCCCAGCCGGTTCAGGAAGAAACTTCCTCAGAGAAAAGTGGAAAAAACTCTTTATTTAACAAACAAGATGCCCACAAGCACAAAGAATGAATAATATGAAACAATAAAACCTCTGTCCGCTCTGCAGAGAGATGGCAAACTGAGGCAGGCCTTGCCCTGGGTGCAGCTCAGCTCACTCAGTCTCTCACCAGCCCCACTCCCTCCGCAGCTCCAGGCCCCGCAGGCCGCAGGTGCCAGCCCTCGCTGCTCCTCTGGGTTTGTCACTCCAGAGCAGATTTAAACAGTCCCAAGGAAAAGGAAAACAACATCCCAGGAAACTTCTCTGCCTCAGCCAGCTAAAACTAACCAAGAGCACAGGAGATCTCTGTCCCAGTGCTGTCCGTGCCTCAGACCAACGCCGCAGCCAGGCCGTGTGGGAGTCAGGCAGTTTTCTCAAAACAAACTGCACAAACTGCTGCTTCTTTCTCCACCTTCGCTCCCAGAACCATTTTAAAGGTACAGAACTGAATGTACAGCACAACCAGAGCAGACAACTGGGAATACAAGCATCATAAAGTCACCCTAGGACAGGAGCAAGGCACCTGCACATGGCTCCACCTGAACCTGGGCTTGCAGCTTATTCACATGAACAGTGCCAGTGTGGGTGCCCTCAGTTTGGGTTAAGAAGTATTCATTTTGGAGTTATAAGGGTTAATGGTGATGTTTTCCTCAGATTAATTCAACAAAGGGAATTATGGCATCCTTCTGGTATTTGCCTGTGTCTAAAGAAATGCAGGGTTAAAAAGCCTGGGTTTAAATCACTTGTTGATTTTTTTTAGGGGAGGGCATTGGTTTAATTATTTTGGTTTAGAAAACAAGATCTTCAGCCTCTTGGATGCTCCTGTGAAAAAGCTACTCTTTGCCTAGTTACTTCCCTAGAATTATGCTGGTTCACTCCACTGGGAATATAGGAAAAAAGAACAGGAAACTACCAAGAGAAGTAGCCTAGACCAAATCAAACCATTATCTACTCAAACTCCTCCAGAATTTATGAACCTATTTTTATTATTTGCATTTGTATTATTGATATTGTTTATATGAATGCACTTGTCTTGCTGGGCAAGGGTGGGGAGACCCTGGGCCCTGGCACAGGGTGCTCAGAGCAGCTGTGGCTGCCCCTGGATCCTGGAAGTGCCCAAGGCCAGGTTGGATGGGGCTTGGAGCATCCTGGGACAGTGGGAGGTGTCCCTGCCCACGGCAGGGGGGTTGAACAAGGTCTTTTCCAGCCCAAAACTTTCTGTGATTGTCTGGTTCTCTGAAGTCAGCCCAAAACAGCAGAGGGGTGCCCAAGCTGTGCTGGGAAGCTGCAGTGTGATCCTCCCCTGGTCTCCCCAGCTGGTCTGCAACCCCCAGAGAACACCATCAGCAAGGTCCAGGGGTCTTTTTGGATCCTGGCTTCAGCACTGACCAAACCTCACAACCTCAGACAGACATCCATGACCATATTAAGCAGTGGGCATGTGAAGACAGCAAGTCAATTCAGTTGTATTACAGCTGAGGTGGATTTAGATCTCTACAAAGTCTGGCACTTGCTCCTATTTTTCACCCAAAGTGTTCTCTTCAATCTTAAAAATGGCTTTGATATGTGCTGAGTACCAGAGAGGCTGTGATCAATTTGTTAGAATGAGTTTATTAAAGAAGAGAGTGCTCAGGAGAAGAAATTGGGAACATGGCACCTGTAATTATCTCTGTCAATTGAGATGGATTCTGAAAACCTGAGCTCCCCCTCTCCAGCTTTGCTGCAGCTCTGATCTATCACACACACACTGCAGCTCTGAACTGTGCTGGCTGATCTGCTCTTCTTCCCTGAGCACTGGGAGATTCCCTCCTCTCCCCTCCTCACCATGCCAGATATATAAAAAAACCCAAATATGCCAAATTGATGAAAATTTTCCTTTTTCGAGTTGACCCAACCTACGTGCAAGTTTGTGTCTAATTCCACCAACAGCTTCAGCCAAATGTATGCAGGACTTGTTCTGTCATCAAGCTGAAATGTTTTGAAATGGCTTTTTTTAAACTTTCAACACTGAAGCAAACTTTGTTTAGCCTAACATTAAAAAACCAGAGTAGATGATAAAGGATATTTTTTCTTTTCCTGATGAAGGAACCACTTAGGACCGACTTAGTTTTGCCAAAGTGGTTGACCCAAATTCCCTCAGCCACTCACATGAAAAATAGTCTGTTCAGCCAGCTGTAATTCACACCTCTCTGCTGGTTTCCCACCTGCTGCCCTGGCTTTCCTCCTGCAAGGTCTGTTGCCTCCTTTCCCCACCCAGTTTGGTGCCAGCCCCCAATAAATCCCCCCTTGTTTTGTGGCACAGCCCCTTCTCTCCAGGCTGTTCCTCTATGGAGGGCCATTTAGCTGTTTGGCATAATTCCCTTATTATCCAGCACCACAAATGTCTGTACAGACCGTGGGGATGAACAATGGAGGCTAATAATGCACAATTAATTCACAATAAGTGTGTGTTACAAAGTCAGCAGCAGGAGTGGCACCAGCACAGGGGAATTGCCCGTCCCCCTCTGGGGCTCCTGAGGAGGGGTTTGATGTGAGCTGGGCACTGTGAGCTCAGGTGCCTCCCACATCCACCAGGGAGGCTCTGGGGGGAGCAGAGACCCTGTCCCTGTGATGCTGTTAAAGACCACAACGACACAGACTCCGACTTCAGAAGGCTGGCAGTGACTCTGTTTATTTCTGGCAATTTCTTCCCTTTTATGCTGTTCTACAGAGAACAGCTCAATTGGTGAAAGAAAGACAAACTTCTTCAATCACATTGGTCAGGCCAGAGGGACATCAAGAAGAAGTCCCTCCTAGGGAAAGGAATGCAAACAAAGGTTACAGTCAGGAAAACGTGTCTCTTGTTGGCAGAAAACTCTCTGGAAAAAGAGTTTCAGAAAAACCAAAACATCACAGGCACCAACCAGGGCTACACCCCTGTGCTCCCAGAGCAGAGGGAAGGGCTGGGAAGAGCAGAGACAGGAGCTGAATTACCCCCACATGGCACTGTGTGAAACTGGGCAGGGGATCAACTCCTCCCCTACCTCCTCCTCCTCCTCCTCCCCAACCCAGGACAGGACATCAGATCAGCACCAGCTGTTCCCAAACTCCTGCTGCTGCCAGGGAAGGCCCTGGGCAGAGCCTCATCCCTCCTGCCTAATCGCATTTGTTCCCCGTGTCCCCATCAGTCAGGCTGGCACTCACACACGACAGCTTTGATCTTCCCAGCCCTGCTGTGGGAAGCCTGGCAGGGCCAGGGCTGCCTGCTGGGGACCATTAAAGCCCACTTGTTACTGTACCTGCTGGCTGAGGCTCTTTGCACCGAGTCCAAGAGGCGGGATTAGCCTTGGACGTGAGCAGGAGTGGGTCCCCACAGCCCCCAGTGCCTGTGCTGCCATCCAGGGAGCACCCACGCCTCCTCCACCTCCTCTCTCTTCCACTGAGCATCATTAGCAAAGCCACAGATGGACTCTGGCTGGGGCCTGCCAAAAGGAGGTGATGGGAAAGGAGAATCCAGAATAAAGCCACTTCATCTTCCTGAGTGCTGCTGGCCGTCCCCAGTGAACAGTTCCTGCCCATGGAAACAGGGGGAATGTCCCTCTGTAGGTCACAGGCTCTGCTGGTGTGGTGGGCCTGGCCCCCAGGGGTGTCCAGCAGAGCCCTACTGTGCTCCCTGACCAGCAGGCAGAGCACTGCTCTGTCCCAGGTGGACTCCAGGCATGGCTGAGACCCTGATTCCGTGCTCACCTGTGACAATGAGAGATGCAATACAACACAGATTCTGAGTTAGAGCCTGTAAAGGAACTTGGCCAGGCTCTGACCTCAGCCACAGGCACAGGAGAACCCAGCACCACCAGCTTCTGAAAGCAGCAGTCAGATTCTGTGCCCCACATCTTGGAAAACCCTGTGCCCACTCCGTTTCCACTGCTGCAGCCAGAACTTACAAGGGTCAGGAACAGGAACAGGTCAGGAAGCCAAGAACAGCTTGAAATATCCCCACAACAGCAGTGCAAGTGCTGAGCAACAAGACAGAGCTGAGTTATTCAGCAGCTTCTCTGCTCTTGACTTTCCCTGACCCTGCTTTTCACATGTCCCCATTTCCAGTTTGGCTGATTCCAAAGCTCACATGTCACTGCAATGCTGCTGCTCTCCATTGCTGCTCCTTCTGCTCCTCCCTCCCCTTTGGCCCCACACTCCTTCCCCTGTCATCACTGACAGCAGAGCACCAGCTGTCAGCCAAACCCTTAATGAAGGGGAAAAAGGTTTAAATTGCTCCAAGAGGGACTCTTCTGAAGATGGGCTGAAAGAAAGGGCGTTTCTTAAACCAGGTCTTCAAACCAGGGAGCCCTTGCATGATGCAAAGGGAGAAAGCAAAAGAATTTCCCTGTAAGAGGGACCTGAACCCAGCTGGGGATCCCACACCTTTCCTGTGCCAAGCTGCAAGCCCCAGAGATGCTCCCACTCTCCCAGAGCTGGCAGTGCCATAAGCACAGCGTGTCCCACCCTTCCCTGTGAGTCAGGACTCACAGCACAGCCCCACCATGGCCAACTGCTCCTTTCCCAACCTTGGCACAGTTCCTGCCTCAACGTGACATGGGACAGCACCAGCACACGACAGGTCAGCTTTCCATTCTGAGCAATTCAAGGCATTTAAGCTGCAACAAACACAGGAAGAGTTCATGGCTCTGCACCACGTGAGCACGTGGTAAAATTGCAGAAATGTGTTTGACAAATCCATCGAGTTACATCAGCAGAGAGCCTGGTGTTTCTGGATCTCTCCATGCGTGCTGTGCAAAGGAGTAGGAGTTTGCCAGAGGCTTTCACCAGAGCTGAGCTGCACCTTGGAAATGCAGCTCTCCACAAGATCATCATCTGCTCTCAGCCAAGCACAGGAGTTGGGGTGTAGCCCTGGTTGGTGCCTGAGATGTTTTGGTTTCTCTGAAACTCTTTTCCCAGAGAGTTTTCTGCCAACAAGAGACACGTTTTCCTGACTGTGACCTTTGTTTGCATTCCTTTCCCTAGGAGGGACTTCTTCTTGATGTCCCTCTGGTTTGACCAATGTGATTGAAGAAGTTTGTCTTTCTTCCACCCATTGGGTTGTTCTCTGTAAAATAGTATAAAAAGGGAGGAATTCCCAGAAATAAACGGAGTCATTGTCAGCCCTCTGAGTCAGAGTCTGTGTCATTGTGATCTTTAACAGCCTCACGAGGGATCTCCATCCTTCTGAAGGGCTGTGCAAGGCTGAGTAGAAGCTGTGGTTCATTGTATTCCCCTCCTGCAAAGGTGACTTACTCCTTTAATTCCTAGAAGTGCCTGCTGCAAACTACCAACAGCCTTGGCTGTTTGTCCAGTGACAGCCTGAGCACGGGGGCAGGTTCTTCTCCTTGCACCCTCCCTTTCCCATCTTGTCTACCTGGGGAATCTAGCAGGAGAGGAAAGCCAAGGGAAGGCAAACCAAGCTGGGAACAGTGACCACCACAGTGGCAGCACTACCCTGAGCAGCCAGGGGGCAATCTCACCGCATCGAAAAAGGTGAGCCCGTGTCACCATCAGGAAAAGGAAGATGTTGCCAGTTAAGTCAGGAGTAGTTGAGGACAAAGCTAGAAACCATGTCAGAGCTGAAGTGTAGCTCTTAAACTGATGGCTGACATGGAGGGGTCCCAGATGAGGCTGATCCAGGCAACTAAAGCCTATTAACGAACACAGAGGAATGAAAAAAAAGCCCTTTCATTTCCCTTTCTGGTATAGTACATGTCATTTTTCCTTTGTCAGGCTGTCTGATCATCACACACATTAGTTGTCCTCCCAAGAGAGATAAAATGCTACAAAAAAAAAAAAAAAAAAAAAAGACACAGCACCAAGGGAAAAGCAAGGATGCTGACAGTGCTCCAGGTGAAAAAACGACGTAGGTATTTGGGTGAAGCAAGTCCCACTCTCACCCACAAAGCACTCCAGGAACCACTCAGTAAGAGAAAGACTTGGAGAAAATCTGGGAGTGAGGAGAACTGAGGTGTCAGGGTCAGCCCTGAGCCAGAGCATGACTCTTATGCCAAGGAAGAAAGGGGCCAAAGGCACCAGTGGTCACCTGGCTGCCCCCATGGCACTGATCCCCTCTGCAGGGGGGTTAGGGCAGCACAGCCCTGCAGTTCCTGCAGCACTTTCCTTGCTGTGCCAGAGAAATGAAACACTGTTCAAAGGGTGACAGGCTGGCATCCAAGGACAGCCAGCTCTGCAAAGGGCTGCCTGGGGAGAGGGAGGATTCCTTCAGACAGCTGGGCTGCTGCAGCACAGGCAGCCTGGCCTGATACAGGAACCTCAGAGTTTATCTTTCAGCTTCCAGGATAAAGTCAGGAGCTGTTCCAAGCAAATATTGAGGAAAAGAGCAGCCTAATTTATGGAGCTGAGTGTGAGGGTGTGAAGGCCTGACTGGGCATAAAATTAAGCCTCAGTGTTTGCTGCTTCTCCTCCCTGCCAGGTGTTCAAATCTCTGCTTGGACAAAACTGGTTGTGCTGCCTGTCCTGAACTGGCCTGACTGGAAATTCTCCACTGGAGTCTTCCCTGGAGTCACTGTAATCCAGGGTGTGTGGGAGTTATGCTGCTCACTTAGAGAAGAAGCCTGTGGCCATCTGGCCACGGAGGCTAGAAGGGCACATTTTAATGGGAAGTGTATGCAGGAGGAGGGTCAGGATCAGAACATCTCGATGCCCTTGACAAGAAAATACCTTAGTTCTCCTCAAGCAGGGCATTGCATGTGGTTCCCTTGCTTGAATCACTTGGGTATCACATTGGATTATATTATACCCACCACTGAATCTACCAATCCATCTGTTAATGCTGAAGAATTCCCAGAATGTGAACATGTCTTTGAGTGTTTATTTAAAGTATTTGGCCTTGCTAAAAACTCCATATGATGGCTGTGGAAATGAGGAGTGTTGCCCTCGGTGCAGCTGTGCTGCTGTTTGTGGAGGGATGTGTGATTTTTCTGAGCTGCAGAATCGCAGATTGGGTGGGGGAAATGGAGGGTGGATTGCTCCTTAAGGATAGGATGGCAGAGAGCTTTGGTACCTCACAAATTAGGAGCTGTTGTTGCGAGGACTGTATTCCAGACCCTACATGATTTTAATCCTGGGAGAAAGCAGCAGGAGGAGCTTTGGTTTACATTACCTGCAGATCACAGAATAATCACAGAATAGTCATTAAAGCTGGAAAAGGTCTTTAAGATCAAGTCCAGCTCGGCACCACCACCGTGCTCACCACTAAACCATGGCCCCAAGTGCCACATCCACACGTCCTTTGAACACTTCCAGGGATGGTGAGTCCACCACTTCACTGTTCTGATGTTTGACAGCCCTTTCCACCACAAAATTTTTCCTAATATTCAATCCAGTCCTCCCCTGACATAACTTGAGGCCATTTTCTCCATCCCACAACACTTTGTAGAGGAGCATCAAGTCCTGTAGTGCCACTACATGAACAATACTTTCTAAACAGGCAGTAACTTCTCCCTGATTTCCTGAAATCTTCAATTTGGAGGGGTAAAGGAGGGCGTATTTGATTGATTGCTTACCCTCCATTCCCATGGAGTGCCTTATCTCAGAAGAATTGGTGTTCACACACAACAGAGGTGCTCATCACCAGCCCAGCTCAGCCAGCCCTGCCTGCCACAGCTGAATGGGGCACAGCCCAGCAGGAGAGGGCTGGGGTGGGAGGAGGATTTTAGGCTGGTGGTGAAGCTGAGGGAGAAGTTTTTTATTGTATGCTTTGAGGGGTGCTGTGTGGTGTTACTGGTTAGAGGTTGGGTAAAAACAGGAGATTTGGTGTGAAGGGTCTGGAGATGTGGATCTGCTGCTGAAGGTTTGCCTGAGACTTTGGTGAGGAAGAGGAGGAGCAAGAAAAATCAGGTAAGAAAAGCCAAAATAACAAGGGCCTTCTGAAACGGGAAAGTTTGGCTGTATCTTAGGTCTGGAGCTCCGAGGTTGGGATGGTTTGATTTTCCCCTCTGGTGTTCAGGATGTGCTGCTGAGGGGACACTGGGGGGACACAGGGCAGCACAGTTAGTGATGCTGTAGTGGTTTCACGTTTGCCTACCTCTGCTGGCCAGATCTAGTGTAGTGCTTTAAATGTCTTTTTCTGCTGTGAGATAGGATTAAGGGAAAAAAAAGCAGGCAGGCCCAACCTACAGGTGAACAGATGGATTTATTAACACACACTGAAGGAAGAAAATAAGAATCAAAATGAAACTTCCAAAACACTCTCCCTCACCCACAAACTGTTCACTTTCCCACAAACAGACAAACAAACAAACAAAGAACAAACTGTTCACTTTCCCACAAAGAAACAAAACCTGTGACTTTCAGTCACTTTCACCATTTAGAAGTCATCTTTCATCTGTTCTTTAGGGGAGGAGTCTCTCTTAGTTTACCATGGAATTTCCCCCACTGACAACTGTTGGGGAAGATGAAAAAGGAAAGCCTTATAAATCTGACTGCTTAGGTTTTGAGAATATGAAACCTGTAAGTGAAATAGAATTGAAAGCAAGTTTCAAGGTCTAAAGTTACTGGACAACTGAAGAACAACAGTGTGGCTGGCTGAAGGTAAATCCCCTTTTGATTAAACAATGCCCTTCTCACCAAGAGTGCAAGGCTCAGAGCAGACCCTACCAGCCTGGCAGGAGGGGTCCAAAGAGTCGTTTTTAGGGTTTAAAATACAACACAGCGTGGTAATGTAATGATTCTTATAGGCTGCGTGTAAATGCTGTAGGATTTGTATGTTGTACTGGATTGGTTGGTGTCAGTTAGAATGTTCAGTGTAGGAGAAGATTTAATGGATTGTAACGGGAACTTCGCTCTCTTACTGCTCTTACTGCTCTTCAGCTCCTCTCTCTTGCTCTTGTTCTTCTCTCTCTCTCTCTCCCGGCTCTGCTCTGAGCTGCAGCTGGCACCTCCCAGCAGGGCCCCTTCACCCAGGCCCTGTGCAATAAACCCCTGCTCCAAAACCAGCCTTGACTCCAGAGATCTCCCATCACCATCCTCCCCAGTTCCCACAACAACCTAGAGCAGAAGTCCAGCAGGGCAGATGGCAGCGGGTTTGCTGCATGCCTGGCTGCAGCCTTTGACCCGGCAGGTTTTTGAGCTCTGCAGAGGAAGGTCAGGCTCAGAGCTGTGTCCTGCACCCTCCCAAGTCGTGCTGCAGCCTTGTGTGCCCACACTGCCTCTTTCCTCAGAGGAAAAATTGGATTCCCAAGGCTGTGTGGGGCCAGAAGTGGGAGAGCTGCCTGACTTGTGCTGTGTTCATGGAGCACCAGCCCTGCCCAAGCCTGACCTGGCAGTGCCTGTGGA
Source organism: Phylloscopus trochilus trochilus (assembly GCA_016584745.2). Lineage (NCBI taxonomy): Eukaryota > Metazoa > Chordata > Aves > Passeriformes > Phylloscopidae > Phylloscopus > Phylloscopus trochilus. Next base: position 6,479,551 of record WQNJ02000046.1, read on the forward strand.
GCTCTTTTCCCTCCCACAGAGTGATCTCTGCTGCTGTTTGATTTGTCTGATGCTGTTGACAGTTAATGATTGTTACAATTTTAGTTAAAAAAAAAAGAAGTTATTTACCAATTTTCTTCCCCGTGGAGCTGAAAATAATAGCAAAATCAATCTAAACTACCTAACACTAAGAAAACAAATAGATTATCCAGATGACCAAATTAAGCTGCTCACAGAACTCATGGTGGTTGTGCTCAGCTGCAGCTCTGGGACTCCAAAATAATTATTGCCAGCAGCCAAATGTGTGAGGGGTTAGGTCTTTGTGGAGGGAGAGTTGGGTTTTCAGTGGGGGGCTGTGAGAAGGGAAGTGCAAACACCCCACAGAATAGAGAACACAAAGGTAACTGCTGGTGTCCCATAGGTTTGATAACATTGGGTATTGGCTTTTCCTTCCTGCTCAAAAGAAGCACACAGAAAACAGCAGTGATGAGAACCTGCATTTCACCTTGGAGAGAAGCAAAGCAAATTCAGTTTGTGAATCAGGTGAAGGAGTTTGTGAATGTGGAGAGTCTCTTTTCTCTGGCTGTATGGAGCAGTAAACCAAGAAAAAACCAAGAAAAAACAGAAAAAACACAGAAACCAAGAAAAAAACCCAGCATCCTTTAGGAAGGAAAGGTGAGGAAAAGCATCAGAGTTGTTGTGGTGCTGGTGGTGGGTTGTTTATCTTGTTTGTGTTGGGGTTTTTTTGGTTTTTTGTTTGTTTCTTTTTGTGTGGTTTTCGTTTGTTTGGTTTTGTTTGTTTTGTTGCTTGGTTGGGTTTTGTTTGTTTGGTTGGTTTTGTTTTGTTTTTGTTTTGTTTTTGTTTTGGTTTGGTTTGGTTTTGGTTTTGTTTTTTGTTGTTTTGTTTTGGTTTTTTTTGCTGGCTGTGTTCCTGGTTGTAGCCATGACACAGGGTGCTGAGAGGATTTTCCTAAACATTTCTGCCTTTAAGGAGGTATTTTTGGTTTATGGTGTTAAAAACCCAGCTGAGATGCAACAGGAGGTTGCATGCAGCATGGTGGGCAGTGGAGTAGCAGGAGAGAGGATCCTAATCCCAGGAAAAACGTTCCCTTTTCTTTGGAGAGTGACATATCTGGCATAGCTGTGGTATTGGACTGTCAGCTCTGCAGGAAGGCTCCTGAAAAGGGAGAAGCAAAGGAAAAGAGAAGGGAGGAGAGGGGCAACACAAATGTTCTGAGCAGAGAGCTGCAGACAGAGCAAGAAGCAAGGGTGCAGTCCCAAGGGGACCATTTGTGCTGAGCCTGGGGACAGGAGTTCTGTAGATGTCAACAGACAAAATCCAGCAGCACAGAGTGTACTTTCCTACCCAAAACACAGCAGCAATCAGCATTTTGACTTCAATTTGCTCAGGGCTTTTTTTGGTGGTTTTGTTTGTTTGTTTGGGGTTTTTGATTTTTTGGGTGGGTTTTTTGTTTGTTTGTTTTTGTTTGTTTGGGGTTTTTGTGATTTTTTTTTGTGGGTTTTTGGTGGGGTTGTTTGTTTGTTTGTTTTTTGTTTGTTTGTTTTGGTTTTTTGTTTTTTTTTTGTTTGTTTGTTTTTTGGTTTTTGTTTTTTGGTTTTTTTTTTTGTTGTTGTTGTTGTTGTTGTTTTTTGGTCAGTGGGGTTTTTTTGGGTTTTTTGGTTGGGTTTTTTTTTGATGTTTGTTTTTGGTTTGTTTTTTCTTTACCTTTACAAATTCTTGCATGACTTTAGGTGAGGTGGTACCCCGTGCTCAGTTCAGGCTCAGAGCCAGGTCCCCGTGCCCAGGAAATGCTGGGTGCCCATCTCTGCTCTGCACAGCAGCAGCCCCAAACCGGGAGCAGCTTTGCCAGATGTGCAGGCACAGCCTCCTGGCTCGATGGCCTGTCCAGATGTTGGCTGCCTCTGCACTGCTTGTGATGCAGCTGGCTGGAAGCCCATCCCATCCTGGGGAATGCTCATTTTTTTCTGAGCAGTTTGAGACCCCCTGTCAGCCTTAACCCAGCCATCGAGCTGGAAAACCAGCTGGGATTGAAGGTGGGAAGAGCTGCTGGTCCCATTGCACACCTGGGATCACTGCAGGACACTGACACCACAGGTGATTGTGGTCAGAGTAGGAGGCTGAAGTTGCCTTCAAGGAAAAAATGCAGGGAAAGCTGCACAAGCTGAAATATGCAGGCTTTCTTTGCTCACCAACAATTACTCCTAAGCTTACCAAACTTTTTCCTCCAGTGAAAACTAAGACACATCTCTCCTTTCATTGGGGCTCTGTCTAAATCTAATGTGGTTCCACCTATGCTAAATTTGGCTTTTTATTACCCATGTCCTTTATTTAAAAATAAAGAAATACCTAAATTTAGTAACATCAGTGATTTCTTTGTCTGCTTGAGGAACTGATGCAAATTTGCTGATAAACTTCAGCTGAGAAAAGAAAAAGTTGAAAGACTTCCCTTGGGAAACAGCAGATGGGAACACCTGGACACTTTAGTGTGAAGTGGCTCTCTTTTATTATTTTTTACATCAGCTTTTCTTTTTAAGTTGTTAAGAAGCTCAGAGAAAAATTGAGTTATCAGGCAGGAATACTACCCTGAGTGAGTGCTGATATTGCAAATTACTCATCCTGATAATGGAAAGCTGCCCAGCTTTCTCCCTTTGTGATGAATGCAGGTGTCTCCTGCTTTTAATTTTTCCAGACTTCACAGTGGAGAGAAAACTGCTTTTGGAAATCATCTGCCTTGTGACAACGAGGCTCCTGTAGTGTGAGGCTGGGTTTAAGGTTATTCTGTGTAATTAAGTGGAGCAAGAGGGGCTTCTGCAAGTGGTGCTGCTTCCTAAAATGTGGAGTGCACTTAAAGCAGGATTAACCAACAAGCTGATTTAGGGGATGGAGTTAGACAATGCCATCTTCCCAAATCTGGCTTTGCATATGGAAAAGGAGCTTGAGGAAGAAGGGGCTGAGGGCAGACCTGCTGCCTCAACACCATCCCTCCCCTGCTGTCCCAGCCTCACCTGGAGGGAGAGCACAAGGCTTGACTGGGGGGGCATCTGTGATCCTGTGATAAAAGGAAAAACGTCTCTTTATCCATAACTCAGATTATAATTCCAGGAGGCTAGAAGGAAGCAGTGCTTGGAAATTAAAATGAGATTTAAAGGAGCAGTTAAGGGTTCTGCCACTGAACAGAGCAACGCCGATGATCTGTCTGGGAAAAAAAAAATCAGATTTCACCTGAAGGGAGTGACCTGGAAATAAATTATTGCCTGTCCCTTAGCCAAACTTCCCCACCACGGGGTGTCATTGAGTGGAGCGTGAGGTAACCCTGGCTGGAGCTGGGGAGGGCTCAGCTGGGCAATGAAACCTTCTGGGCAGAGCCTTGGGAGCCTCTGAGGTGGCTTTAGTTCCAGACCATGGAAATCTCAGCTCTGAGTAGACCAGCCCTCATCGGTACAATTTTGCCTCCTGAAAATGCACACAGAATCTTTTATTAAAAACCCTGCAGATGAGTTAACAGCTGGGAGAAGCTGGAATATGATTAATGTCTCGTGAATTAGCCCTGGAGGTACTTTATGGAAATAAGATTTACAACACTATTACACGCAGTCCTGAATGTGCTTTACATTTTTAAAGGAGGGGAATGAATGTTTCTCCCTGCTCTGCTCCCTTCTCCCTTGGGCCCTTGCTGAGGTACAGGAAGATGATCCCAGCTGATCTGGGATGGGAGAGTTTGGTGCTCAGGGAAGTATTGGACTGTGCAGTTAATTGAATGATCTTACTGGCCCCAGTGCTTTATCAAGCAAGGAACCAAAATGTGTCCTGACACGTAGGATGCAATTACAAGTCATTAACGGAGAAATTAGGGATGCCAGGATGGAAAGAAGGGCTCTATCAGGCTGCTTTGTCCATCCCCTCTTCCAAAGCAGCATTGCTTCTGACAGCACATGCTTGGCTGCTTCTGGAATAGTTTAGCTCCTGACACCTTTGGAGTGCTGTGGTGGTTCGAGCAGTCCCATTTATTCCAGGGTTTTAAATGTTCTGCCTAAGACTCTCCTTCCAGACCACACAGGCCTTGCTAGAGGGAGATGGCAATCTCTGTGGAAGAGGCAGGAGTGAAGGCCCTGCCTGGCCATGTGAGGAGATGCTCTGTGGAGAGGAAAGGTGACTGTCCCCTCGTGGGAGCCCTCTGCAGCTGGCACCAGGTTACCCTGGCTTTGCCTCACTGCAAGAAATGCTATTAATGGTCCTGTTTGGCCACAGAGAAACTTTCCCATTCCTTATGTCTCTCACAGAAGTCTTTTCCAACCGTAACTATTCCATTATCAACCCAGCACCATCCAATATTCACCTCTAAATCACATCCTCAAGCGCCACAGCCACACCTTTTCTGGACACTCTCAGGGATGGTGACTCCTCCACTGCCCTGAGCAGCCTATTCCAATGTTGCCATGGAGGGATTTTTCCTAATGCCTCATCTAAATAGCACCTTGCATCTGAGGAGAGGCTGAGCTCCTGGAGCTGTGTGACCACCTCATGCAACACGGAAGGGAGGAAGGAAGGGAGGAAGGGAAGAAGGAAGGAAGGAAGGAAGGAAGGAAGGAAGGAAGGAAGGAAGGAAGGAAGGAAGGAAGGAAGGAACTCTCCTCACCAGAACTGACCACACGAGATGGGGCTGAACTAATCTGGGTAACAATAATTAACCTGGTGGAAAGATGATCTTTGGGGGAAGATCAGATGGCTGCATCCATTTGGCTGGCTCTGCTAAAGCACTGGTTTTAGTGAGGACTAGATGATGAAAGAAGAGCTGTGAGCTGGCTTTCAGCTCATGCTGGTTTTAATTCACCCCAAATCCAGTATGTTTCCATGAGTACCTGGTGTTTTTAAAAGCCCTGTTTAGGAGCAGACTGTTTTGCTAGAACACCCTTGCTATCCATAGGCATCCCTAAGCTTGGCAGTGAGCCTTTCTGCTGAAACCCAGGCTATCCCAGGTGATCCTAAACCCCAAAATGATGCCAGTCAGACCTGCCTCGTTGTCTGATATGATGTCTGCTGCAGACAAGCTCAGGGAGACAATTATTCTCTGATTTACTGAATATTTTTCAGAAGGTTTGAGCAATCTGAGATAAATTTGGATCAGGAAGTGAAGATGGCTTATCTCCCCTTTACCCTAGAGGCAGTGGAGGAGTGTGATATCTGATCCACAGGCAAGGTTGTCATGAAAAAGTTGGAAGGGCCTTAGTTTCCCATAGAAAAGGGAAAATGTGTCACAAAGGGCTTCTGGCTGCTAAAATTCCAAATGGATCAGGATTTCTCCCAGATGCAAGCTGCCACCAGTTGGAAGCCTGGCTGCCCTTGCAGGGCCAGAAGGGAAACTAAAGGACTAATGTGACACAAAGCTATTCTGAGACATGTCCAGGAAAAAAAACTTGTTTTTCTCTCTGAACTGCTCTCAGGGAAGCGCAGCTCTGTTGGGAGCAGGGTGTAGAGCATGGATGGCTCCTGGGAAGGTGGATGCCTGCAAGGATGTGGAGCAGAGATGCCTAAAGCTCCAGTGTGGCTCACAGCCAGGGCCCTGAGGGGACTGTACCTCGGGCTGGCTGTGCCAAGCAGCCATCAGGTGCCACTGTGAAATGGGCTTTTCTGGCACGGCTGGAGAGGCCAGCTGCTGCTGGGTGCTGTGGTCACATCGTGTCATTCTGCTGGGCTTTCAAGGGGCCAGTGCCTTCAATGCCTTAGGATTTTAGCTTTTCTCTTTCTCATATATTTGTAACCCTGCAGTGCTTTAGTGTACAAACTCCACACACAGTGTCAGCTGCTGCTTCCCCGCTTTGCTCAGACACAACAATTCCTCTGCAGGCCTGGGAACCAAGGACACCTCACTGCCTCAGGCCCCCAGAGATGGAAACAAAAGTGAGTTGGGGGCAGCAAACTTGGAGTGAATGACTTCATTACCTGGAGCTGTAATTGGAAGATAAAGCCCCAATATGCAAATGGACCAAACTGATAAAAGTGTGAAAACCCGTGACCATTTTTGGCTGTAGCCCCTGGGGGGCTTTTTCTGCCCTGAATGTACCTGAAGGCCCTTCAATAAACAGAACTGCTTTTCATTCCCTTAATTTTGTCTGGCCTCTGTTTTTAGGTAGCCCCAAAAGGCATCACCTTTCTTCTGGTCTCACAGGCTGTGGCGTGGAGCTGGGAAAGTGCTGCGGCTACACTTGGCAGCGATGCTAAAGCCAAGCCTCTCTTAACCCTTATTTTGGTTTTTATTCCCATCTAGTGGCAGGCCTTGGGAAGTGAACGTTGAAATCAAAGCGAACGCTGCCCCTAAGGTTGCATTATGTAATCTCATGGCCCCTTGCTCTCCCTTTAATGCTTTGCCCCCACCAGTTTTGTCTTTCAGTTGGGATTATATTTCAAATTAGTTGGTGCCTTCCCACAAATGCAGCCCTGAATCTCCATGTGAAAATGTATTTGTTTCACAACCCAAGTCTCCCTCAGTGTTTCACTCTCCTGCACAGCGTAGCTCCAAGGCAGCAAAATCCTGGCAGTGACAGCAGTTGCACAGGGCACAGGAATGTTCCTTCTTTGTCCCTCCAGAAGGCTTTGTGCTGGTTTGAGTGAAAAGCACTGGATCTGCCTTAAAGAAAGCCAGTGATGGAGTGTAACAGATAACTAACTGTACTGAACTTCATTTTTAACTCGATTGCCAATCCGGGTAGGTATCTAAGCATCTCTGAGGTGCAAGTCTCTGTTTTCCTAAGACTAGTTAAACCCCAAAAGAAACCCTTTGGGATTAAAATAGAGCTGTCCTCAAATACCAGATGCCTTTGGACAGATCACCTGCAGGCTTGCTATGCTGTCACTAACATCAAGTTCATAAATCTTTAATCTGAAATTGAAATCTTCCAAGAATCCCTATCTGAAACAACATGAAAGTCACCAGGCAAGAGACCTGAACTTCTACCACAGAGATTAATGATCCTAGAGTTGTACTTTTCTAAACTCTGCATGATCTTCTGTGGGTCTCTGCAGTTCTCTTGGAGAAATTATTCAAGGCAGAGGGGCTGTGTTCCTGCTGCTTGTCCTCCAGGAATGGAAAAGACTGGTTATGAGACTATTCTCAAAATAATTATAAACCCATTCTTTCATGGTTTGGGATCAAAGACTGGCTATCATGATTGTAGATACTATTTGGGGGGTCCTGCATGTCCTGCATGTCCTTTTCATGCAAAGGACATTCTGGGGCTGAACACTCTTCTCCTGTGGCTGACTCAGTTGTCCACCAAAAAAAAAGTGCTGATTGGTGCAATGCAGTTTGATTTATCTGTTAGAGGGTTTTGTTGGTGGTTAATACCTTCAGGACAAGTAGCTGCAGGTAACTGAGGTGGCTGGGCCATAACTAGGCTCTTACAAAAGACTTCCAGGTAAAGGAGACAGTTATGGCAACCTCGATGAATAAAAATAGGAAGGAAGGAAGGAAGGAAGGAAGGAAGGAAGGAAGGAAGGAAGGAAGGAAGGAAGGAAGGAAGGAAGGAAGGAAGGAAGGAAGGAAGGAAGGAAGGAAGGAAGGAAGGAAGGAAGGAAGGAAGGATGAGGGAATATGATCAGATAGTGAAAGATGCAATCTTGCTGCTAAAGATGCAGTGGCAGAATAGTAAATCTATCCTCAACCAGAGATACAAAAAGGCGAAGTTTCCAACTCAAAACAGGAAAAAAAAGAAACTGGAAATTATCTCAGCTGTTGACAAACTGCTTTTAACAGAAAATAAAAATCCTGTCTGAGATACCAGCCCCTTCTGCCTGTGACCTTTGCTGTTCCTTGTGCTGCAGCACAGCTCTGTTGCTCTGTGCTGAAGGGATGTGTGTGCCATGTGCAGGAGTTTTCCCATGGGCTGTATCAAGGTTTGCTCCTTGGCTCCATTTTTTTTTCCGTGTTTCTGTCATGCTCCACTTGGCTCAGGGTTGCCGGGGTGTAATGAATGATCTGGGATTGCATAACTGGGATTTCAGGGAAAGGGAGGAGATGAATGAAGTGGTGGCTGAGGCTGCAGCGGAGCAGGGGGGTGGCAGAGTCCTGGCACATCTGTTCAAGGAGAGGAATTCAGTAAAGGAAATGGAGGAAGCTTTCTGTCCTGTATCATTTGAGATGTATAAGGCAGACTGTGCTCCCTAAAGAAGCAGTCTCCCTGCTTCCCAAAACTCACCCTTTATTGTTTTCTTTCTGAGTATTTAAGCACAGCTGCCCTCTGTGAACTGGGGAAACAGGAGGAATTGAATGGAGATATGAAAATAGGGTGTTTCACTGTTGGTTTGGAGGGGAGATGTTTTTGTCACATTTCACTCCTCCCCTAAAGTTTTGGTCTTTCTCTTTCCCGGGATCTGACACTGCAAAGCAAAGTTTTATCAAATGCCAGAGCAGTGGGTGCTCCCTGGGTGATTCCCTCCTGAAGGAATGGATGCATGTGAGTTGTGTCATTGCACATTCCTGCTTTGTGGTAAACAACCAGGAACAAAGGGCAGCAAATGTTTCTGGGTTAAATGTCCATTTCCAGTGGAATCATAGCTGCATTCGTGTTGCTGTTTGGACTCTGTGATGTTTCTGCTTCTCTGGCTGTGGCAGAGGTGCTCAATGCTTTGACTGAAGAGCTGTTAGAGCTGAGATGGGTTTTGGTGTGCCTGGGATGAATAATGACCATTGCTCTGACAATTGGAACAGCTTCAGAAGCTCCCAGAGGGGTTTAGGAGAGAGGGGAGAGAAGTCTGGATTCACCCTGCTGGGTCCCCACCAGTTTTCAGCTTGTGCTTGGGGAGCTGCAGGCACCCACACGTGGGCAGGCTCTGGTTCCCTGCGTCACCTCTAATGTGTGTTCAGATGTCCCCACATAAAATTTTCACCAAAGCTGCATTCAGAGTCCATTTGTAGAAGATAATTCCTTCAGCCACTGCAGGGAGAGATGACTTGAGCTCTGCAAGTTGAGCACAAGTCCCTCTGTCTGTCCTGTCCCCCCCTTCTCAACCTTTGACTTTTTTAGGTCAAACGAAGTCTTTTATCTGCTTGGTGCCTTAAAGTCTTCCATGATGATAGATACAAAATACCTTGAAAAAGCTTTCCTGCATGACAATAAAGCATTGCACATTTTCATCCCATTTTCGTGCCTCTCATCCTGCCATAAGGTTAAGGTAATAAATACCCTGTGGGAGATCTTGGCTCTCTCCTAATGATCTTTAACTCCTCGAAAAGATTTTGTGAACCTTAGCCCACATTAACTGCTTGCCTCTATTTATGGCTCAGCAACCACGAGCAAGTTATAGCTGATAGATGAGGCAAAAGCTAAAAAGGGAAGTTTTCTGACATCACAACAGATTTATAAAAAGTCCTGTGCAGCTATTCTGGGAGCTCAGCTGCCAGGTTGGCACTACATGGGGTGTCACTGTGGCTCGACAAGCAGCCGTAACAGCACGTGGAGGATTCAGACAAGCAGCTTTCAGTTCTGTCTCCGCTTTTCCTGCAAGAAAACACACCTGAAAATTGGAAAGAAGCAAAGTCCAGCCAAATGCCTGTGATGAAGGAGGTCATGCCTGGCAGGCTTTGCAGTTTCGTGCTGGCGCACACACCGCAGCTTGAGGCAACTTCTCCATCACGGAATTACTCAGGTTGGAGAAGGCTTCTGAGATCAGCTAGTCTGGCCATCAACCACCATGTCCTCAAGTGCCACATCCACATGGGTTTTGAACATTTCCAGAGGTAGTGACTTCACCATTTCTCTGGGCAGCCTGTGCCAGTGCTTTGCAACCCTTTCCATGAAGAATCTTTTCCTGATCTCCACATCTGATCCACATCCTGGCCTCGCAGGGCAGTGCTGGTCAATGGTAGGGATGCACAAAGGATCATAACAAAACTGTGGCCACCACTTTTTTGGTTCCTTTGGCAGCAGGACTGGACAAATGGGTCCGTTGGAGGCTGTCTCGTGTCTCTGGGCTGGTTCTGGAGATTTGGGTTTGGCACAGAGAGCCTCACCTCATGCACACTTGAGTGGAAAATGCCACTCTGGCACCACCAGTGACCAGTGGCAGCAGTGACAGATTACAATGTGGTGGGCAGAGAAAAAAAATAAAAATAAAAATGCAGAATTGGCTTTTAAAAATGAGGCATGAATAATGATCACCGAGCTCCTCTTCCAACAGCTCGCGTGCTACAAACACGACGATGAGAAAAACATCTCCCTGCTGCCCAGTGCTGAGCAGAAATGAGGCATTTCAGGGCTTGCAGGAGCTTCAGATGCTCACAGTTTGCTGGTTATTCTAATGTTTTGCCTTGCCTGACCTATCTCCTCAGGGCAGCAATAAAAATAACCAGCTTCAGTCCACTACTTGGCTGCTAATTGTCCACTTGTAGCTCTCAGTCCCAGCTGGGCCTGCTCCTGCCCAAAGGCAGTTGTGTTCAGTAAAAGTGGCTGTTCCCATTTGCAGCAGCTTCACAATAGGAGCAGGTGGCTGCCATTTTCCATGCAAGAAAGCTCTTTGGAGAGAAGGAGAAGGGGCAAATGAGGAGAGGAAAAGAAAAAAAAAAAAATCCAAACAAAAACAAACAATGCAAAGCATCGGAGAGAGGAAAAGCCTCTCCACCTCTGTGGTTAAAATGGACAGAGACCAGGAGTGTGCAGAAATTAAAAAAAGAAGCAATATTTCAGGGCAGAGGAGGGAGAAGGGAAATGCTGCTTCTGTCATTTCTCTGCTAACCACTGCATCCAGGGCAGCTCTCCCTGTTTTCCACCTCGATCAGTATGCAGCATCCAAGTATTTCCCAGCGAAGATGCAGCCTGCTCTACAGCTAATTTTAGCCTCCTGATTATGACTTCCTTCGGTGAGCTACCTTGCCTTGACAGCTTACAAGTAGTATGTATTTTCCCTGGGGTGCTGCAGACCAGAGGTGGAAACCTGCAGCGAAGCACAAAGAGAGGAAATGGCAAGAAATCACTTCACGGCTGCGAGCTTCAGAGCTCTGCTCCCCTGAACAGGTGAAAAAGGGAACTTCTGAAGTGCCTGTCTCACCCTCTCACTGCTCACAGGCGTCACCTGCAACGGGGACAGCACAGAGCTTGTCTCTGAGAAGAAACAATGGAGGAGAAGTGCCACAGAAGCTGCTTGTTCAACAGCACCGCTTAGCAGAAGCCAGGTTTTTTGTATCAAAGGGAATTCTGCTATTTTTGAATTGTTTATTCATGCAGAAAGGTTGACAATGAAGCCTTTGAATATTTTTTTTTCCTGCCTTGTGACAACTTGGGGGGGAACCTATCAGTCTCTCAAAGGGCTTTATATTACTGCACTCAATCCCAGTGTCTGTTTTGCTGCACCATTCAGCATCACCAAAATCTCATCTCCCTGCCCACATCATGTACACACAGCATGAGCAGAGGGGAGGCAGTGGCTGGGCACTCACTGCTGACCTCCTTTCCACCACAAACGTCTTGGAGCCACCCAGTAAGACTGACAGGAGCAGTCTGGAGGCAAGGAGAAGGATCTGGTTGTTCACAGAGTGGCTGAACTGGAGATCTTCCTGCAAAGGGACATCAGGGGTAGCCAAAGTTTATATGGGATCCAGGGGGAAAGTGTAGCCCTGGTTGGTGCCTGAGGTGTTTTGGTTTCTCTGAAACTCTTTTCCCAGAGAGTTTTCTGCCAGCAAGAGACACGTTTTCCTAACTGTGACCTTTGTTTACATTTCTTTCCCTAGGAGGGACTTCTTCTTGATGTCCCTCTGCTCTGACCAATGTGATTGAAGAAGTTTGTCTTTGTTTCACCCATTGGGTTGTTCTCTGTAGAACAGCATAAAAGGGAAGAAAATCCCGTAAATAAACAGAGTCATTGTCAGCCCTCTGAGTCGGAGTCTGTGTCCTTGTGGTCTTTAACAGCGTCAGGAAAGGGTCAGTGTGTGAAAGAAATCCCTGAAGTGCTGCTAGAGACAGAGAGATTGCATCTGCTCAGAGTCCCAGGAGCTGAAAGGGTTCTGAGGTGTTAGAGACAATCAGTATCTCAGTTTTGTCTCGCTCTTTACCTTCCTTGCCTTTGCTTTCAGCTTCTGTTAGAAGTGACACAGGAACTGATGGGCAGGCACGTGACTCATGATCTCTCAAACTCAGAATTTTATGCCCTCCTCCATTTTTTTTTTATTCCATATAAGCTTTTTTTCATTGTAAAAACTATTTCTATTTGGAAAATGAAAAGCAAATTCTTGTAAAGTTCTGTATGTTAAACTGTACGTTAGAGCATTAGTAACTGTTTTGCATTCATCTTTTAGGCTAAAATGTCAGGTTTGCATGTTGAGATTGTTCTGTATTTTCACAAGATGTTCTGCCCTCAGGCATACATCATTTCTGAAGCACAATCATCTTTAGCTCATGAATTTCCCAGAACAATGTTTAACAATGTGAAAAACTGTCCTGGGTGCAGGTAAGGCTTTAATGAATTGTAAGAGCTTGTTATTCTGATGCCCAGACCATCTCATTCCAAAATAACTCCAAGAAGAGAATTTTTCAGAGGAGTCTGGACTGGGAGGCTCAGTGCTCAGACTGTCATAGGAAGGATTTCTCTCTTTAGTTATGAATATCTTGTGACTCTGGTAGCCTGAGGCTACAGAGGCTTCCCCATCCTCAAAGGGCTGAATCTGTGGCTGATGTTTGGATGTTGCTGCTGTGGATTTCACCTGGAAAAGGTGCTCCAGATTTTTCATTGTCTCTGGACAGAGGTGCTCGAACCCCAGAGAGCTGCAGCCTGCTCCTTGTTTCTGAGGAAGAATTGGCTGGGGTGAGCATTGGGGGCTACGATTCCAAACTTGGATGTGCACTGAGCAAACGAGGGTCTCTGTGCAAACCCCTCCATGGAGAGGATTGCTTTGCCAGGAGTCCAAAAAATTCATGGAGAAGTCAGAAAGTGGCTGGAGAACACACGAAACAGTGGGAAAAGAGGTTGGAAACAAGTTCTGGGGTCTAAGGGCTCTCTAAACCACAGAAGGTGAGTTTGTAATTATTGGTGCAGATTCATCTGGAGATACCCAGGCAGTGAGTTCCTCCTTTACTGCTTCACTTGGGATGAGGAAAGGATGGATTTTACCTTGCTTGGATTGGTTGCAGGGGTGAGCCTGGGTCATGCCTTGATAAAGATCCTCTTCACTTGCAGAGCATCAGCGCTGGGCTGAGCTGTGAAATCCCTCAGGAACGAGGTTTCTCTGTGCTGGCAGCCAGAGCACAAGCACAGGGCAGTGCCAGCCCCTCCAGACCTTCCCTTCTCAGTGAATCTGGAGCAGATTGATGTGTGACAGGTTGGGACAGCACAGCAGGCAGGCCTGGCAATGCCACCTCTGGAGAGCTGGAGAGCCTGATGAAATTAACTCAGAAGCATTTCTGCCATTCTGGCCATGCCCAGCCGCTGTTTGCTTACACAGCAGGCAAAGAAGTGTTTTGGTTTATTAGGTTTTTCTCTTTTATTTCTTTTCTTTCCCAGCTGAGATCTGCTGAAGTCAGTGACAAGTTCCCATCCTTCAAAAAAATTCAGTATAACTTGGAAACAATGAGACTGGGGGATCAACAGTGATTGTATTAATATTTGCCTGGCAGATTAGCTCTGAGGAGCTGATAATTCAAGAGCTCTTTGTTCACCACGGTTTAGTGCCCATGGATTCTCTCTCTGGAAGTATCTTGCTGCAGCATTTCTGTCTTTTGAGGTCAGTGCAACGAGCTGTGTGGGTGTTTTTAGACATGAATCACATGCAAAGGCTGATTCTCTTTTTCTTTTCTACTTCTTTTTTCCCCCCTGACATACTAGGCAGCTTTAAAAAAAAAAAGGCAAAAAGAGAAAAAACAGCCTTCCAAATTCCCAGACTTCTTTTTCAGCTGAACAACAACGTGAAGTTTTATACCCATTAATTGCTCTCTCTCGTTCACTGAGGGCCTGTGCATCACAATTGCAGCATGGTTTCTGCAGACCTGTCCTGTAGGGCAGGTGGGAGCCCTGTGGGGACCTGGTTTTGTGGCTCTGCAGGTGTTGCTCAGCCTCCCCAGCTCTGTGGGCAGCAGAGTGAGGTGTTCCTAAAGCCAGGTGTGGGCAGGAGCAGCAAGGAAAAGAGGAGACGAGGAAAATCTTAGGAAGAAGGAAAGGTCAGCAGCAGAGGGCACATGGGAATGGTTTGTTGAGGTTTTTGGACACACCTGGCTTGTACTTTTGGCACTGAGCTCAGCGAGTCCAGAGCAAAAGTGAGCTTTGGTTCCCTGTGCCACTTGAATCGACATCCTCTGGAAGGAAGGGAATTGTCAGGAATGGCAGTGCCCTGAGAAACACCCTCCTGCTTTTTCTTGCTCTCAACTCCCCAGCGTGTGCCTTACCAACGCTGCTGAGGCTCAGTAACAATTTCTTTTGGAACATTGCTCCCCATGAGGGGCTCAGGAGTCTCTGGAAGGGTTATCTTTGGTCCAGGGTATTTTCTCTGATAAAAACCACTGCTGAGTGACTGCTCAGGGAGCAGGGGAGAGGCACACACCCTTCTGTGTTTGACTTTGGAGCAGACACCCATCTGTTGAGTGGCTTTGGGGACAAGAGCACGCCCTGAGGCAGCTGTGCCTCTTGGAAAGAGCAGGTTTGCTCTCCTATTTTTATCATCCTCTCTGAGGATGTGCTGTTTGATCTGTGTCTCTTCCCTATTGACGAGCTGTCAGTCTCAGGGCTGGGAGCAATGCTTGGATAAACCTCCACTGTCATATTAGCTGCTTTTACTGCTGATAACCTTGGGCTGCCTTCAAAATCCATGTCACAAAGTGTAATGCAGCAGCACAAGGCACCAGATGTGCTGTTGCAGGGCCAGGGCTTCTCTTGGCCATGAGAGAGGCAGGTATTCAGCAGCAAAGCAGGAACTGAGGCCAGCTGGGGTGAGAGGTGAGGAAATTGCAGGGGTGTGTGTCTGCTTGGCTTCCCATTAGAGTCCATGGGCATTTTGGGGACACGGTGATGCCTTAGGATTTTAGCTTTTCTATTTCTCATGTATTTGTAACCCTGCAGTGCTTTAGTGTATAAACTCCACACACAGTGTCAGCTGCTGCTTCCCTGCTTTGGTCAGACAAAACAATTCCTCTGCAGGCCTGGGAGCCAAGGACACCTCACTGCCTCAGACCCCCAGAGATGGAAACAAAAGTGAGTTGGGGGCAGCAAACTTGGGGTGAATGACTTCATTACCTGAAACTGTAATTGGAAGATAAAGCCCCAATATGCAAATGGACCAAACAAAATCAAGCCAGACATCTAGTTATTGCAAATATGCACATTTTTCAAGACCTTACAAGACTGCATAAAGTAGAGTGATTTTGGTCAGAAATTTATTGCTATGGAGGGGAAGCTGTGGGGCTGAATCTCAAACTGGTGAGAGGGTGCCTTAACACTTGTCCTTTTGTCAGAAACACCATTTCACAGAGTAATTGTGAGCAGCCAGACTGCTGGTGAGAACATCCCACTGGTGACACACACTTATTACCCTAGTGTTGGTCAAAAAATATTTGATGGCCAAATGTTCCTTTAGAGCTTCTCCAAAAGTGAAACTCTGAAAGGGAACCCAGTGATTTGGGATGAGAACCTGTGACCTGTTTTTCCATTTTTGAGTGTAGCCCCTGGGGGGCTTTGTCTGCCCTGAATGTACCTGAAGGCCCTTCAATAAACAGAACTGCTTTTTATTCCCTTAATTTTGTCTGGCCTCTGTTTTTAGGTAGCCCCAAAAGGCATCAACAGGGAGGAAAGGTGGCATTGAGACTGACAGGATACAAAAGTTATCTGGAGTGATTTCTCTGATGGTTGTACCTTTGATGCCTTTTTCCACCTAGAAATGAAAAAAACACACGCTTTTGAGATAATATAGGAGGTGATATAGAAATGGATATTCATTGAAGGCTTCCAGGGGCAGTTATGGAAAAATATCCAATAAAGTCCACCCCCATGGGGATGAATACAGTTCAATAGCATGTCAATTTAGCATAGTTGACAAAAATCACCAATTAGGAGGACAAGTGGTGATGCAATTCCCCCCCAGGTCCGTTCTCTGGACACCCCTTGCTTTGTACTCCTTGTACTTTGTTTATGAAAATGTTTCTTGAGGAGCTGTTTTCAACCTCAGTACCCAGGGAGAAGCAAGATAGGATAGGGGCCCTTGGAATATGCTTTGTCTTTCTGCCTAGGGAAAGGGCATGGAAAATGACTGGGGAAATGAGCCACTAATACAATAGCCTACAAATGTATGTGTAAAGAATGGAGAGGAGAGGAGAGGAGAGGAGAGGAGAGGAGAGGAGAGGAGAGGAGAGGAGAGGAGAGGAGAGGAGAGGAGAGGAGAGGAGAGGAGAGGAGAGGAGAGGAGAGGAGAGGAGAGGAGAGGAGAGGAGAGGAGAGGAGAGGAGAGGGAAGGGAAGGGAAGGGAAGGGAAGGGAAGGGAAGGGAAGGGAAGGGAAGGGAAGGGAAGGGAAGGGAAGGGAAGGGAAGGGAAGGGAAGGGAAGGGAAGGGAAGGGGAAAAGAGAAAAGAGAGAAGAGAAGAGAAGAGAAGAGAAGAGAAGAGAAGAGAAGAGAAGAGAAGAGAAGAGAAGAGAAGAGAAGAGAAGAGAAGAGAAGAGAAGAGAAGAGAAGAGAAGAGAAGAGACCACCAAGTAAAAACCAAAATGGCATCACCTTCTGCCCTCCCAAATGAGAATGGGCTCAATTTCCACAGAGCAGTGGAGGAGCCCTAGTTGCCTTTAGCCGAGCCTGTGGCACTGCCCTGGCCTGCTCTGAGCAGCTGAAGCACAAAGTGCTTTGTGGGGTGCTGTGGGGCAGAGCCCAGAGGGACCCCTTAGCTCTGCTCTGTGTCCCTCAGCAAGCCACAGGAGGGGATGATCATCTCTCACCTTGGGTAACTGAATTACTGGTGGCTCCACAAGGATGCTGATGGTGGGCAAGAGCACTGGGGTTTTTTGCCTCGGGGGCCTGAACTTCAGCACGGACATTTTAAGGTTTTGACTTTATTTCAAGTCAATACAGCATTTGGGATTTTATAGTGGGCACAATAATTCTAGGAATGGAAAACAAGGTGCTTGAAATATAGCTCTCATCAGGCATCAAATCCTCGTTTGAAAGGTAGGAATCTTTGTGCAAGTAACTTTCTTAGAGGAGCACTGTTGAACATCATTCTGATACTATATATAGCTTTTAAATTAAGTGTTCTCTGAAATCTTCATTTGCTGAGTGCTCTGAGCCCTTTGTCTACATCACAGTGGAGCAAGTGGTCTGCCAAGAGCTCTGGGATGTGTGGATTGATGTCTGTGCAATGCTGGGCAGAGGCTCTGGAGCTGCAGTGCCCTTGGAGTCAAGTGTTTGGCTGCTTTTAAGCTCAGTCATGGTCTGCAACCTCTCTGTCCTTCACCTTCTGGAGTGGAGAAGTTATGAAGCAGCTTTTAGTGCTTGAATGTGTAAACACTTAAATGTCTGGGCTTAGAAACTCATGGTTTGGGGTGTGCTTTGGAGGATCATGTCTCCTGTTCTGAGGAGACAGAGATTGTCAGGAAAATGGATCTATCCCGAAATGTCCTGGAGGTGGGATGACAGGTATGGGGAGGATGTGAATCATCTTTATACCTTGCAGTTGTGGCTGCCAGGCAGGGGAATGAGCTCTCCCAGACAGCTCTGCAGTGACTGTTGTGCTCTCAGAGTGGCTCTGTGTCTGCACTGAGGGTGGCAGAGGGTTGGGAATAAGGTGAAAGCCTCGAGCTGTGAAGGGATACCCAGAACCATGGAATGTGCTGAGTTGGAGGGGACCCATCAGGATCATTGGGTCCAACCCCTCATCCTGCACAGGACACCCCAAGAAGACACAGCCAGATGTGAATCACTGAGCAGCTGCTGGGATGTTCTGCTCCACGCCCTGCAGGGCACTGTCAGCAGCACAGCTTTGTCAGAAAAAAAATTAAAAGAAGGCACAAATGAAACAGGCACATTTCTTCAAGTGTAGGTGATGCCTTGGGAAGGCTGAGCTGGAACAGAGACTGGGCAGAGGTGGAGAATAAAGAAATGCCTTTAAGGGTACACCTTGGGCAGGACAAGAGCCTGGCCAGGGCTACACCCAAGGTGGACCCAAAATGGTCACAAAATGGCTGACTGGTCATGAGGTCTCACACTTTGATCAGTTTGGGTCCATTTGCATATTGGAGTTTAATTGTCCAATTCCAGCTCCAGGCTGTGAGGTCCCATCCTTCCTGTTCCTCCCTCCAGCCACCCTTGTTTGTGCTGTTGGGCTGAAAGTTGTCCTTGGTGTGCAGCAGGAGCAGGATTTGTTTTGTGTCCCTGCTCTGTGCAGAGCTGAGTGACCCTGAGTGTGAGCTCAGAGCTGCACCCCTGGGCAGCACAGAACCTGAAATACATGAAAGATAAAACTGAAGGCATCATAGGGGACAATGTCATGAGCTCCCTGTGGGTTTTACCTCGTGGTTTTAGGGTATAACCTGGGCTCAGAGCTGCACCCCACTGAGTACCAGCTGTCCTGTCATGCTGGGTCATTGCTGAAGGAAAGGAGGTGGCTCTGAGGTTTTTCACTGTTTCTCTTTTCTAACAGGAAAGTGTCAGGGTAGGGAAAAACATGAAGAGGCCATTTCTGGATACCTTCTAACATAAAAAAAGAACTACTTCAGCTGCCATTGAGCCACGAGGTATAAATGCTTTCCTTTCTTAGGCTGTACCTCAGTTCTGACCCGGTGAAGGAAGCTGTTGATAGCATCCAGCTCAAGTGTTCAGTGCTGCAGGCTGGCTGGGCACTGCCAGGGAGACACTGGGGGGCTTTCTGTAGGACTGTCCTGTGCCCTGAGTGCAAATTCACACTGCAAGGTGCAGCATCACACACAACACAAAGAAACAACACCCACACATTGAGATGTCCAAGGCAGAAAAGAGGCAGTTTATTTACAAACCACAACATTTATCCTCCTTTTGCCGAGGACCCCAGAGCTGGACAGAGGCTGGGGTGGCTGAAAACAGCACCTGCTTTTCTCCACCAGCACCTGGAGGCTGTCTGTGCCCTGCACCCCAGACTCTGTGGGGACAAAGCTCCCAACTCCTCCACCCCAAGCTCAGAGGTCCTTTCCTGTATTCCTCTGTGCTGGCGAGCAGAGGGAGCTGCCCAAGCCCTGTAAATCCCTTTTCCAGCTGGAGGACTGAGGCGAGGGAGGGAGCTGGCAGCCAAACGCTGGTTAGCAGCCCTTGAGTTCATCGAGCTGTCACTGCTGAGGGGAGCGATCCCTGCCCCGCACGGGGGGAAAACACAGCCCAGCATCCCTCTGGCAGCCACACGATGGCAGGAGAACCAAGGAGCACGGCACAGCTTCTGAAAATCCCTGCTGCAAGCGGGGGAAAAGCGCCAGGCGCCCGTCTCTGGATGTGCTGCCTCTTCCATGGGCTAACACAGACCCCAGCAGGAATTCAGCCAGGAATGTAGGAGCAGGTTCCTGCTCTGGGTGTTTTAGAGCAGGTTCCAAACTGAGCTGGGTGTTCCAGGAGCAGGTTCCAAACTGAGCTGGGTGAGGAGGAGGTTCCACCCCTAGCTGGGTGTTTTAGAGCAGGTTCCACAAGGGGCTGGGTGTTTTAGGATCAGCTAAATTTAGCATAATGGACAAAAATTAGGGAATTGTTTTAGGGGCAGGTTCCACCCTGAGCTGGGTGTTTCAGAGAAGGTTCCACACTGACCTGGGTATTTTAGAGCAGGTTCCACACCCAGCTGGGTGTGTTAGAGTGGGTGGTTGGCTGGCCCAGAGGCAGCTGAGGGGTTTTGTCCCTGCCAGCTCCTCTGTGGCTGCTCCACAGGGAGGTCACAGCTTCATCTCCCTTGCAGGAGGTCCCACATCACACGGCCTAAATGGCACCCCTGGGACCTCCTCACAGCCCAGGGCACACCAGGGCCTGATGAGAGAATTCCAGCATTTCAAACCACGAAGCAGCTGTAAATTCTGCAGCACAGGGCTCTGAGCCACCTGCCAGAATGGGACCTGCTTTGTGCAGGCAGTGGGAGAGGTGACATCCAGATCTGCAGTTTGAAAAATCAAAGCAGGAGAGGGCTCACATGCATTTCCTAGACAAATTGTAGCAATCCCATCAGTGCTTCTTCTGTAGCACCCTGAACACCAGTGGCAGCTGAGAGCATTACCTGAGCTCTAGCCTGGAAAAATCTGGATATGGGAGTGAATTAAAGCATTACATACAGGTAGTTACTGCCAGCTCCCAAAGCATCCAGTTCAGTGAGGAACCTGCTCTAAAACACCCAGCTCAATGTGGAATCTGCTCCTAAAACCCCCAGCTCAGGGTGGAACCTGCACCTAAAACACCCAGCTCAGTTTGGAACCTGCTCCTAAAACCCCCAGCTCCATGTGGAACCTGTTCTAAAACTCCCAGCTTTGTGTGGAAGCTGCTCTAAAACCCCCAGCTCCATGTGGAACCTGCTCTAAAACACCCAGCTCCATGTGGAACCTGCTCTAAAACACCCAGCTCCATGTGGGACCTGCTCCTAAAACACCCACCTCGGGGTGGACCCTGCTCTAAAACCCCCAGCTCAGGGTGGAACCTGTTCCTAAAACACCCAGCTCAGTGTGGAACCTGCTCTAAAACCGCCAGCTCCATGTGGAACCTGCTCTAAAACACCCAGCTCAATGTGGAAACTGCTCCTAAAACCCCCAGTTCCATGTGGAACCTGTTCTAAAACACCCAACTTTGTGTGGAAGCTGCTCTAAAATACCCAGCTCGGGGTGGACCCTGCTCTAAAACCCCCAGCTCAGTTTGGAAGCTGCTCTAAAACACCCAGCTCGGGGTGGACCCTGCTCTAAAACCCCCAGCTCAGTGTGGAAGCTGCTCTAAAACACCCAGCTCGGGGTGGACCCTGCTCTAAAACACCCAGCTCAGTGTGGAAGCTGCTCTAAAACACCCAGCTCGGGGTGGACCCTGCTCTAAAACCCCCAGCTCGGTTCGGTACCGCTCCCAAAGCTCGCTGTGACCCCGCAGCAGGCAGCAGTCCCTGTCCCCAGTCCCTGTCCCCAGTCCCTGTCCCCAGCTGTACCCCAGCTCCGGGCACAAGTGCCTCCCCTCCGCGGGGTACAGCCCGCACTGTTGGCTCCTTCCCGCGGGAGCGACAAAGCCCATCCAGCTCGCAGCTGGGAGCAATAAAGGCAGGATTAGCCGTGGGCATTGGACACCTAGAGCCTCTCGCTGAGCCAAGCGAGAAGGGTAACTCGAGGCATTTGTGCTCTGAAAAGCCCGGAGGTTTGGCAAAGGCGGCCACTCACTCAGCTGTGCAGCCTCCTGTAAACTGAAATGCCCTCTTAATGCTGCTGAAAAGAGAAAATAATGATTGTGCTGGAGAATAAATAAAAACCGAGGCTAAACATGAGATCATTGTGCTGACATTAGCAATTATCACCCCAAACACCTCTGCAGACACTCAGCACGGGGGGAAAGGATGTCTCTGATAGCAGAAACCTTTAGCTGACTTTCTTAGGTGTGGGGTGGAGTAATTTCTTTAGTTGAATCACTTCCTAGATAACAAACAACCAAAAAAAAAATAGTAGCAGAAATTTGTGTTCCTTTGGTGAGGGACAGGCAATTCACATGTGAAGCTTACCAAGAGAAAGCACAGGGCATTTCATTCAAATAGATCAAGCTGATTTTTTTAACACTTTCCCAACTTTTGCAGAAGTTTAGGTTCTGCAAGATGGGCAGCATTAGGATCGTCTTGTCTGACCTCCTGAATAAACACTTTTCCCAGAGTTGAACAAATCTCATCTTGGAGACATATTCCAAGCAAGGATACTTTATGAGCCCACCCAAGCAAGACTTTTCAGTGTACAATCCTCTTATTATTAAGAAATCACACCTTCACTGGAGGTAGGAAATCCCTGCTTGAAGCTGGGCTATGTGTGTTTATAAACTCCTTTCCAGACCTCCTGATTTATATGTAACTAACTCAACAGTCATGCTACCTGTCTACTGTTTTTTTTTTTAATAAACTAAAAAAAAAAAAAAAAAAAAAAAAGCAGTTTCTTAAATTTAATCTTAAGGATTTTCTTTTTCTTTAAACTCTCTGAAGATGCTCAACATCTTACTACAAAAATCTACAGCTGGCCCACTGCAGGACTGAAGCTGCTGCTTTGCCTTTCCATCACCCACATCACGTTTGTTCCCTCAGATCACACAGGCTCCAGCACTGTGGGTCTTCTACATCATAAAGAAAAAGACACTCAAAGCAAAGTTATGAAGAGAAATGGACATTTTTTGCCACTGAGGAAGAAGGGGAGAAGAAATTGTGTGTGAGAAGAGAGCAAGCAACACTTCTGAGTGTGAAGAGATTGTTTGTGCTGCTGGTGCTGTTCATGTTCATCCCCCTGGTGCTGAGCCATTTGTAGGGTCTCCCCAGTATTAATTAAGAACAAACTAAGCAATAAATTATGCCCTCAGTCAATCACATCTGGAGAAATCCCAGCATGTACTCACTTATAAAAAGTGACCTACCTGGGCCAGAAAATGGAAGTGAAGCTGAGAAGTCTCAACATTTGAAAATAATTAATTTTCAAATCAGACCCAAAACAGGCCTTACCCACCCTTCAGGACTGAAATTGCTGGAGACCAGCGGGGCAGTACTTTGTGTGTGTCCTTTTCAAGCAAGCACTTTTCATGAAGTAACTTTTTTTTAGACAAAGAACTTTTCACAGGAGGATGAGAGGATCTGCCTGATGAAATATTGGCTCTCCCAATTCATATTAGATTCTCAAGCATCATTCAACAGCTCTGAATTGACTAATGGCCATCACAGCAAATGGATTTCCACCTTAATCTTTAGTTCTTGTCTGAATGATATTAATACACATTGTTTATCACTAATGAGCTCTAGAATATGATGTTAACAGAAGCAATTAAGGCCCAGAATAACTGTCTGCAACACTGTGCTGGAGCTGAATGCAGGGGTAATGAATCACTTCCCTAGCTCAGCTCCACTTTCCTCACTGCAAATCCTACATCAGATCTTACTGAGCTCATCTTAGTGCCCAGGCTGTGCCTTTATTTTTAACTTGTGTGCTTATGTAAAAAAGAAGTAGATAGGTCTTTTGAAGATCCAGCCTTGTGGGTTTTATTTATTGTTGAGTGATAGCAGCTGCCTCTAAACAGAGGTGTCATGTTTACATTATTCCTGTACCTGTAGGTTTAAACTTTTCAGGTGTTTAAGTCTGGGAGGGCAAAGCTTGATTCAGAGCACTGTGTAGCCAGGACTGCCAGGCCCTGCCTTCTTGTGAAGATAATCCCAACAAAGTGGTCAGAAACATCAAGGAGGTTTTTGCCTGCTCAAGGCAAGAGTGTCTCAAAAACCTTTGTTGGACTGCTGCCTTCAGGGAAACATTTACATGTCACTGGTGGCCACATGTCCTGCTTTGGGACAAAATTGGAAGGGAATTTCCAAAGGGATTGATGTTGTTAAAGACTATAACGACACAGACTTCGACTTTAGAAGGCTGATAATGATTTTGTTTATTTTCAGTAATTTTTTATACTATTTTATAGAGAACAACTTAACTGGTGAAAGAAAGACAAACTTCTTCAATCACATTGGTCAGAGCAGAGGGACAGCAAGAAGAAGTCCCTCCTAGGGAAAGGAATGCAAACAAAGGTTACAGTTAGGAAAACGTGTCTCTTGCTGACAGAAAACTTTTTGGGAAAAGAGTTTTAGAAAACTAAAACATCTCAGGCAGAAACCAGGGCTACAAGAGATGATTGCCTAAAGGGCAAAATTCAGCATCTCTTCCCCCCACCTCTTCCGTAGATAAACTTCCTATGAGAAAAGTGGGAAAAAACTGTTTATTTAACAAACCAAGTACTCACAAACATGGAAAAAAGAATAATATTAAACAATGGAGCCTCTCACTGTTCTGAAGAGATGGCAGATTCAGAGAGAGAGCCCTTTTCGTGGCTGTTTCTTGGCTCACTGAGTGTCTCTCAGTGCCTCCGGTGCTGGAATGCTGTGTCCTGGGCCACAGGTGTGAGCTCCCGGGGTTTTTCTGGGTTTTCAGTTCAGAGCAGGGTTGATCAGTTCCAGGAAAAGAAAAGCCACAGTCTGGGGAACTTCTCTGCCTCAGCTAGCTAGAAAAGACTAATTAAAGCAAAGCAGAGCTCTCTCCTGCTCTCCACTGCAGACAACACGCACCCAGAGAAAATCAAAGCTCTTATCTCTGTTTTTGAATACAGCGGCAAAAAAAATTCCAGCGCTTTTCCTCCTCACCTTCCCTTCATTCCCAGATCTAGTTTTAAAGGCACAAAACTTATTTCTGGGCTAAACAGACAAATGGGGATACAATTCAGCATCATAAAGTCACCCCAGGGCACCACAACAATTTAAAAGCTGAGGTCCAGAGGAAAGGCGAAGTATGATGCTACCCAGCTAAGTTTTATTTTGCAACTGCCCTGTCCCAGCGCAGGCTGAACACACCTGTCTCTAATGAATTATATAAAACACTGAATCTTTGAGGGGTTTTAGAGCCAACCCAGTCCTGAAAAGGAAACAAAAGCTGCAACTTGACAGCAACAAGGTGCTGTCAAGAGGTGAGGATGAGAATTGCTGTAAGCCTCCAATACAAGACTCGATCCTACACTTGAAGCTGGAGCTAAGTTTCTATTGACATCAGTAGGAACCCATTGTAAATAAAGCTCAGCTGGGATCAACTCAGCTTCTCTGTGTTCCGATAAACTGAAGAATACACTCATCTGGTCTTGAAGGAGAATTAAGAAAACCAGAATTATCAGGCAATGGGATCATTTGTTCTCACACTGTAAGAAATTGTTGAAACAAGTCAACACCAGCCATGTATTTTGGCAGGAGGCTCAAAATCTGCCTGAAGCTGCTCTGTCAGTCCAAACTGAGAAAATGTCAACAGCAATGAAACCATGTCTGGTCAGACACTCAGCTCCTTGCTTCACTGCAACAGAGCATCCTACATCTGGGATATTTTCCTTAAATAAGCTCAAAGCAAACAATTTTGTCTGTAGACTCACCTGGACTATGCTGCACTGCAGTTTTCTCTCAGCCCCACTCAGGCTGGTGTTTATAAAACACCCAAATGAAATGAAAGTTCAAATGTAGCTGTTCAGGCAGCAGTGGAACACTCTTAACAGCTGCAGGTGAACCAGATGATATTTGCCTGTCTTCACCTACAGATGTTATCACCACTCCTGCAAGCAGGCTCTGCACGTGGTCATTTTTGATCTCTGGCTGGTGCTTAGTACCAAATTAGTCAGCAGTTCCTCTTTTTTTCTTACTTTTAAGGAGTTATCTATCTAAGGACCAACATCAAAGCAGCAGGAGCATCATTTCATTGTGCTGGCTTGAATTGCAGTGTCAGTTTAATTTGCAGCCGCTGAAGCAGAACCTCACCAAGTGCAGAGGAAATACTTGAGCAATTAGCCTGCACTCAGGCACACCACAGAGCCCTGGGATGTCCTCAGCACCCAGCCAAACCTGCTGAGGGTCCAGCTCTGGAACACAGAAGGGAAAGGGAGACTCCCTGGGACACCCTAGAACAAAATAATCTGGGAAGGAGCTTTAAGAAGTCAAGCTTGTGCTGTTATTTATTTGGTTGCTTGCTTATTTTTGATATATGTAAAGGGAAATTGAAAGCAGCTTATTTCGTGTAAATTTTAACATCAGTAAAGGCAAGGGTGTTAAGCAAATTTAGAGTTGCAGTTCTTCTTGAGAAGACAGTGTGTTTCCAGTGGAAGAGATTAGAAGTCATGTGCTCTAAAGACTTGGGAAAACGAAGCAGTAACAGCCATTTGCACACCTCTTGTAGCAGCATGTGAGGGATGAGCTCCCTCTTCTCCATGTTCAGCCTCCTTGTGCAGTTCCCTGTCACACCATGGCTTGCCTCTGGATTCTCCAAACCTGACCCAATCCTGCAGATCTAAAGGGGGACAGGGCAAGGTAGAACATGGCATTTTCACAGCTCAGACATGGATAGCAGCAGCAGAACCAGTATCACCTTTATCACGGTGCCTCAGCAGCTCTTCTGTGTCATCCATGTTCCTGCTGTCACTGATTTAAGGCAGGAATTTCCTCCTGTACAAGCACACAGACACATCCTTGTCTCCCAAAATTTATAGCTCCTGTCAACAAGGAAAGAAGAGAAAAACCTTCACTCCATTGCACTGGAGGCCAGCTGAGACACCAAGTGACAAAGCAGGATGCAGAAAACCTGGGATGCTGTTCTAGGCCAGACCTTCACTGCCCAAGAGCAAGTGAGCAGTCAGCTCCTCTCAGGGCCACCAGGACTGGACAGCTGGGTGCCCACTTGCCCTTGTACCAGACAGACACAGGTAATTCAGAACAGACAGGTCCCCAAGGCTTGTTTGCCCATGAAGAGTTTGAGCTCCTTCCCAGCTCCCTGGGCAGGAGCAGCTGCTGCCTCTGTACTTCCTGACCCCTCAGAAACGCTGCCATCCATCTCAACACCCACTTTTCCAGATGCCAGCAGCCAAGCACCAAATCCCCCTCTCTGCTGGGCAGCCAGGTTTGCCAAGGGGGATGGAAGAGGCCAATCTGCAGCAGGAACACCCCCAAAGGAGCCAAGGCCCTGATACCTTAAGTTTTAGCTTTCATGTTTTCAGATTCTGTGCTGCTTAGGTGTAGTTCTGAGCCTCATAGTAAGTGCTGGTAAGCTCTCTTCACAGAGTGGGTAGCCAAAACAAATCTTTTTCCTGCTGAAGACCAAGGGCAACTTTCAGGCCCAAAAGCACAAACAACGGTGGCTGAAGAGAGAAAAGAGTTTTATCTTTCATGTATTTCAGGTTCTGTGCTGCCCAGGGGTGCAGCTCTGAGCTCACATTCAGGGTCACTCAGCTCTGCACAGAGCAGGGACACAAAACAAATCCTGCTCCTGCTGCACACCAAGGACAACTTTCAGCCCAACAGCACAAACAAGGGTGGCTGAAGGGAGGAACAAGAAGGATGGGACCTCACAGCCTGGAGCTGGAATTGGACTGTAGCCCTGGTTCGTACCTGTGATGTTTTGGTTTCTCTGAAACTCTTTTCCCAGAGAGTTTTCTGTCAACAAGAGACACGTTTTCCTAACTGTGACCTTTGTTTGCATTCCTTTCCCTAGGAGGGACTTCTTCTTGATGTCCCTCTGACTTGACCAATGTGATTGAAGAAGTTTGTCTTTTTTCCACCCGTTTGGTTGTTCTTTGTAAAACAGTATAAAGGGAAGAAATTCCCAGGTAATAAACGGAGTCATTGTAGCCTTCTGAGTCAGAGTCTGTGTCATTGTAATCTTGAACAGCATCATCGGACAATTAAACCCCAATATGCAAATGGACCAAAACTTATAAAAATGTAAGATCCCGTGACCAGCTGTCCATTTTGTGACCATTTTGGGTCCATTTTATGTCCATTTTGTGACCATTTTGTGACCATTTTGGGTCCACCTCGGGTGCGGCCCTGACCAGGCCCTGTCCCGCCCCAGGTGGATCCTGGAGGCCTTTGGATAAATACCGACTTTATTCTCCAACCATGCCCAGCCTGTTCCAGGTCAGCCTGCCCAAGGCAGCAGCCCGGGTAGCCGTGGGCTGCCCCGATCCCCCCGGCCCATCTGCCTGGCCGGCCGGGCCCAGCCCTTTGTGGGGCCGTTCCCAGGGCGGCCATGGGTGCTGTGTGAGGCACCTGCGGGCCGCACAATGGGCCCTGGGTGCTCGGGGGAGAGACAGATTGATGTATTGTGTGTGGGGGAGGAGGGCTGTCACTGGAATCCATGTGAACCCAGGCTTTCGGGGCAGGGGAGATTGACAGCTTTTGTAGGGCACAGCTCTCTTTCAAAGCTCTGCTTTATAGACAGTAGGTTAGGGGGGGGGGGGCCCGGGGCTTTCACTCCCATAATTCGAACAGGGCAATCATCAGCATTGAGAATCTCTTCCCTCTCTCTCTCTCTCTTTCTCTCTCTCTCTTTCTCTCTCTCTCTTTTTTTTTTTTTTTTTTTCTTTTCCACCCCCTAGTTATGCATTAAATGATTTCAGTGGAGGAATGTGCAGCATTAATTAGAATTGGTTAGCAGATACCGAGGGGAAAAGTTTCTTCACAACAACTAAAGGAGGTGTCAGTGCCACAAAGGCGGTTTTGTTTTCGCTCTCCCCCACATTATCAGTGCAATATGTAAGGTAGCGATTCTTTTCATTTAAATTAAGTGGAAAGCTACTAAATCTTGTTTTATTCTCCAAAAAAAAAAAAAAAAAAAGGTCCTTAACACTTATCTTTTTAACTTCTTTTATTTTGCAAAGTTAGTGTTTACTTTTGCTTTCAGTTCTCCCCATTAATCGGCCTGCAAAGATGTGTATCCAGTTTTGTGTATCATTTAGCTCTCACAATTATAAGCCAGCACAACTAATATATAAGGATTGTCTCCTGATTAAAGCAACAACTTCACCATTTAAAATAAAAGGCGCTCGTCTAGAAGGACACATTGAAATTCAGAAGTGTGGCTGGCTGTTCTCTGCAGGGATTTCCTCGTTTCTTTCAACTTTTTAAATAGAAGTTAAGCTAAAAGATGGGCTTGAGCATATAAAGTAAGAGCTTAGAAGCAACGCTCATTAATACATCTATGTACTCTTTTTATTTCATTCCTTTAAAACTTTTCCCATCGACAACACGCAAACAAATGTTAGCCCTGATAGTCTTTCAATATTTTCTTCCATCAAAAGTACTCAACTTGTTTAGAGAAAAATCGTTAGAAAAATAAAAGCTAAAAAAAAAAAAATCCTTACAAAAGACACAGTTCTAAGTGCTACACCACGGGGTCATATCACATTCCTTGTTTTCTCTTAAGGGTTTAAAAATTACCAAATTATTACCACCATAAAGCAGCATCTCTTAAGACGTGTAAAGCCAACTGCTGTTTCTAGAAGTGAATTACCAAGGCTCCGTGCCACCAGGAGTCCCTTCCCACAAATTCCTCGGCAATGTAGAGATATTTACACTTTGCCCACTGCACCAGCATCAGCTTCTTGGGTTCTTTTTAGCAGGAAAAGTGTCATTTCTGCTTGTTCCCCTGAGGGAGAGCTGGAAGTGCAGCCCCAGGCAGGGCTGGCAGGAAGAGCAGGTATTCCCAGAGAGGAACTGGTCCTTCTCCTGCAGGGCAGACCCCAGACCCTCATTTCTTGTCTGACACATCCAGGCACTCTGTCCCATGCGTTATACAGCCAAAAAACACAGCTTAGAAAATAAGCTTTGCTATTCGGTATCTAGATCTTAAAAAGCTTGATTATATCCCCACCTTACTGATAATTCAGGAGCTGCCAGTGGGAGACATGATGTTAGAGCTTTTTTTAAACACAGCTCAGCATTGCCACAGCAGCTTTTAAGAGCTGGGTGAGGATGAGCAGCACGGAGCCTGTGCAGAGAAAGAGAGGAGCACTTTCTACTGAGAGCAAGGTGCAGTTTCCTAAATAGAAATTTAGCAATACAAACCACCAGCTAAATATTTCACCCTCTGGCTGGAGGCTTTTTCCCCCACCATGAACAAGCTTACTAAAGTTCTGACATTGCCTTGCAAGAGAGAAAAAAAAAAAAAAATCCATTGGGTGTGAAGAGTTATTTTCCACGGTGCAAAGGGAGGGGGAGGAACAGGGTCTCTTCCCTTCCACCATCCCAAAACAGCTTCGGCAGGTGGGCTGTGAGCCCTGGACGCCCTACCAGCCACAATTCATTAATTAATTAATCAACCGGGTGCCTCTGTGCGGGCAGCCACAGAGCTTGCCCTTCTCCGGGGAGCCGAGCTGGCTGCTCGGGCGGCTTTGGGGTCAGGCGAGGCAGCGCGGAGCTCGCCCAGCATCCTTCCCTTCCCCTTCCCCTGGAACACAGCCCCGGCTCCTTCCAGAGACCCAAAGCCTCTGCACGGCTTTTTCCCTGGCCAAGTTTTCCCGTGTCTCCTTCACCCTGGCCGCTCAAGGGCCGGCTCCTCTTTTTTTTCTATTTTATTTTTCCGTCCCCGCCGCCCGGAGCGCAGCACCTCTCCCAGAGTTATGCATCCCTCATGCATGTAAATGAGAGGGGTCCAATTACACGCGAGGGAGAAAGGGTTTAATGAATCGTGAAAAAGCAAGGGTTGCTTAGAAAAAGCTTCCATCCCAGCGCCTCCTCATCCCCCCGCTTGGAAACGTGCGTTCCTCAGTTTGGAGAGGGCTGAGAGAATGCGGAGGGGTGAATGGCAGAAGCCCCCAGCTGAATGAATGCGACGTTTGTTTGTGTTTATTCCAGCCTGCACTTGGAACCTGGGCCGGGCGCTGTTAAAGGGAAATAGCAGAGCACAGGAGTTGCTCTTCTCTGCCCAGCATAAACAAACGCAGCGCATGATTGCAGAAAACTCCGTGTTCGAGCTCTCCCACATGCAGACATTTCTCTTCCTGCTCTCCTTTCCTCTCTGTGTTTTCTGATGTGAGTTCAAAGGGCAGAAAACAGAAGCAAATTGTTATTTATGAGGTGCTGTACGACACGGCCACAGGTTACATAGCCCAGGCTCTGTGACCAACTCCCACACCTGTCTGACACTGAAACTGGTTGGTTATCCCAGCCTGTCCCTGTTGAATGACACCTGGACAGCTCAGGATACAATGAACAGCTAAAGACAAACCACTCCAAAGCAATATTATTAATGCCAAGTATGATTTCATTATGGTTACATTAAGAACAGGCATGAAGGCAAATTGATTTGTAAATATTGTGAGGCTCTTCAGAGGTCTTTCCCTTCTGTTGTTCATAATTTTTTTCTTCTTTATCAGGATTAATTATTAGTCACTAATTGTTGCTAAAATTATTTCATTATCTTAGATGATGGTGTTAAAAAATCCCCAGTGCCCCAGTACCCAGGCTCTGTGACTGAAATGGGTTGGTTATCACAGCCTGTCCCTGTTGCATGTGAACTGGACAGCTTAGGATGCAATGAACGGCTAAAGGCAAACCACTCCAAAGCAATATTATTATTAATTAAGTATTATTTCATTATGGTTACACTAAGAACAGACAGGAAAGCAAATTGGTTTGTAAATATTGTGAGGCTCTTCAGAGGTCTTTTCCTTCTATTGTTCTTTTTTTTTTTCTTCTTCTTCTTTATCAGGATTAATTATTAGGCACTAATTATTGCTGAAATTATTTCAATATCTTAGATGATGATGGTGTTAAAAAATCCCCAGTGCCCCAGTACCCAGGCTCTGTGACCAACTCCCACACCTGTCTGACACTGAAATTGGTTGGTTATCACAGCCTGTCCCTGTTGCATGTGAACAGGACAGCTCAGGATGCAATGAACAGCTAAAGGCAAACCACTCCAAAGCAATATTATTAATTAAGTATATTATTATTAATCAAGTATTATTTCATTATGGTTACACTAAGAACAGACAGGAAGACAAATTGATTTGTAAATATTGTGAGACTCTTCAGAGGTCTTTCCCTTCTGTTGTTCGTATTTTTTTTTTTTCTTCTTTATCAGGATTAATTATTAGTCACTAACTGTTGCTAAAATTATTTCAGTAATTTCAGATGATGGTATTAAAAAATCCCCAGTGCCCTCAGTG
Organism: Phylloscopus trochilus trochilus; assembly: GCA_016584745.2. Taxonomy (NCBI): domain Eukaryota; kingdom Metazoa; phylum Chordata; class Aves; order Passeriformes; family Phylloscopidae; genus Phylloscopus; species Phylloscopus trochilus. The sequence continues at coordinate 6,511,167 of WQNJ02000046.1, forward strand.
GGAATTGCACAGCATTGAGCTGTGAAAAGGAAAAGAAACAGACATCAACACTTGAGTTTGAGGATGGCCTCCCTTCTCCATATCAGTGAGGGAATCACAAGTACAGAGCATTTCTAAATGCTCCCATCAAACTCTGGCAGAACTTGTTAAAATTTGTCCTCAAACTTCTTTATTTGGGCACAGAAACACCTGTGAAATTGCACATGGAAGTGGTTTCTCATTAAGGTGGGATGCAGCTGGGAAGAAGAGTGGCTTCCACAACAGCAGCAGCAGGACAGCTCCATGTGTGCACAAATTTCCACAGGATCATGAGTAACTTATGCCCCAAGCTTGCCCCAGTTTTACTGACTTCAGCTAGAGCCCTGCAGGCAAAATGCATAACTTTTTGCAGTTATAAATTAATATTTCTCATTAGAAGCATGTGGAATATAAAGAGAGACCTGCTCCATTGAAGTACTACCCCCCTGCCCACCCCCCTGGCTGTTATGCTAGCTCAGATTTCGAGAAGCTTTGGGGGAGTAAAACTTTAAGGATAGGGAGAAAGATTCAAAAGAGGCTCCTACCTCAGGGGGATGTTCCAAGGCTTTATTCTTGAAAGGGTCCCAAAGGCAAAAGAGGATGAACAAGGAAGAGCAGGGGTTTATCCAGACTCTCTGTCCCAGGGTAGATAGCTGACCATGAGCCAATTGGTCAGAAATAGGGAAAGGTAGGGTTAAACTAAGAAAGTTACAGCTTCAAGGGTCTCTGGGGATACAACACTGCATTCGTGTTGCACATTCTTAGTCCCGAATTATTGTTAAAACAAGAAAAGAATGTTGGAATTCCCTGGTCTGACTGAAAATGAATGAAGATTTATAGGAAGTCAGAAAAACTAAATTGCTACTTCTGAACATAACAAAGTAAATTTTTTCAGTCTATACAATAGTTTCATCCAAAGATGGTTCAGAAAGTATCTTGAAGAATAGATATGTTACAGAGAAAATTTTCATATAAATCACACGCCCTTTAAATTTGGCCAACAGATTGGCTCAGTCATGTAAATCAAACCTTGTTCAGAAAATAACATTTAGAGAAGCACAGAGGGGGGAAAAAAACAACATCTGAGTTAAAGAACAACATCTTATACAACGGAGTGAAGGGAAAGCCACATTCTGGAGCTCATAATTCTCATACATTTCATCGTGGAAGTTGGATAAACAAAGAGCTTTCAGCTACAAATGTCACCACCAGGCAGCTGACAGGCTATTAACACATTCTCATGAAGGACCAAACACTGCTTGGGTTGAAGGATATTTTTCTGAGATTTATTTTCCAGTTAGCATTTTAAGTTATTTAAGGGTGGTGCCTTCTTCACACCACTTTTGGCTTTTCTTTTTTTGTAATGCAGTGCAGAAGAACGATTCTTTATTGGAGTGTAAAAGAGAAATACCAGAATAAAACATCAAGCCACTCATGAGGTATCTTTTTTCATATTTAACTTAAAAAACCAGGAATAGTTAAAAGCACAAAGCCACTTTAAATCTCCATTCCTATATCAATGGGACACACCACTACCCAAAGGACCATTCTCTGCATCCAATCTTAAACCTGGAAGTTTTCTTTCCCCTCAGTTTCCTCTGTGTGACTGCTCCTCTGGGTGCTTTCACCACATTATTTTTCCTCCCCTGCCCATCTGCATGGCAGATATTTGAGGTGGTGGATATTCAGTGATATTTGGGTTGGGACACCATTCATGGATCAGCAATTCCAATTCCACCCCCTGGTGGAACTTCTTTAAGGTCTCACCTCAGTAGCAGGAGACAGGAGGAGAGCCACGGGGCCAAGTTCTTTGTGCTGAAGTGCACATGAACATTTTGCACACTCCCAGACTCCCTATCCCAGCCTTTTCTGCCCCATTTATGTGCTAATTCAGTGGTAAGGACATGCACACCTTGCCTTGCTCTTCAAACCTCCTGTTTTTTTCTACTCTTGGCTGCTGCCACCAAGGGCACAGGTGAGCCCAAGGAGGATGGCACAAGGAACAGACACCAACCAGGGAAATAGCAAAGCTCTGCCTGTCTTGATCCAGCAGCTCTGGCACGTCTGCCTTCAAGATTTAACTGCAGGCAAGTTATGTTTTCATTAATCAGTTCTGATTTTCACAAGCCAAGATCTGACTGTCTGCACAAAAGCCTTTGCTTTTCTTTCAACAGAAAACATACTAAAATACACTTTCAAGTGGCTGCAGATTTTTTTTTTAAATGGGGAAACATTAGGTAATTAAGGAAATCATGCACCATGCCATGTGGAGGCCTCCTAACAAATACAACTTTGGTGGCCATGACCCTGGCCAGAGGAAGAAGGCTGTGATGTCACCTCATCCCCAAGTCCCAGTTTCACGGATAGTATCTCTGAAAGGAATTGTCTAAAGGAGATTGTTCCTTATGAAAAGTTCACATGATGGAGTCTGAAGGGCTTGTTTCACTTGAAGCCCAGCAGGACAGAGCTGTTTGGAAAGAAGCATTCAGTGTGTTCTGTTTTGCTGAAAGCTGTCACAGTGAACAAGTACTTAGCAAACAGCATGAACAAGGATATGAACTAGAAAACTAGCAGGGCCCTGACAACATTGTAATAGTGGGCTCGTCTGTTCAGAGCCTCTGCAGTGATGCATGGGGGCAGGAGAAGGGGAACAGGAGCACTGGACTCCTGTATTTTTCATTCTTTTTATAAAGGTGACAGTACATATCCTTGCTCCCAACTCGTTTGTGTTCCCGTGGTCACTCCTGGCAGAGGTGGGAGGGAGCAGCCTCCTGGCCAGGAGGGCAGAGGCACAGCACATCCCAAGGGGGGAGCTGCCTGATTAACTGAAATCCAGCCACTTCTCTTCCTCTTGTCCTGCTCTGTGATATCCTCACCGTTGTTACGATGCCTGAGCTGCCACTCCTTGCATGTCTAACCCATGTTTAGCAGTGAGTAAAAGCTGCCTGAATCCCAGTCCACAGCTGGGAGAGGATCTGCCATCCCACACCTTTGAGGAGAGGCCACTTTCACTCCTAGTGAGTCGATAACACCACAGAGGTATAAACTAGCACCCATTAAAGACTCCCTCTCCCTCCACCCTACCAGAATATTGGAGGCAGCACAACATTAAGAGACATCAAATGAGTAGGGGATAAGAATAAGACACACAAAATACTCCTTTGGTTTTTACATAGTGCATCCAGGTCCTTGTTTCTCTAGCAAGCCCCAAAACCACAGTAACCACACCTTTCCACCACTGCTCTGGCAGTTGCCCAGCTCAGGCCAAGCAGAATTTCAAAAGCTGTGGGAAATAGTTTTTATTTACCACTTCTAACAGGTTGTGCATTTTCCTAAATAGAGAAAATCCCTAACTGATGTCCTTTGCTGCAGAGGACTAACTCTGCATTCTCCAGATAATCTTCTACTAAGCAACTTGCACAAAATCCCTTTTTCCTCATTCCCTTTGCAAGGACAGAAGACTTGGAATATTTAAGTGCCCAGCACAGCATCCACCTCTTGGCTTATAAGACCTCCACTGGAAAGAACTTTTCTAGCCTAGAGGAAATCCTGATTTTAGCAGGGCCTGGGATATCTTCCTGGAAATGTCACTCATTCCCTTCATGGCTGAAAACCTCCTCTAATGGTCTGTGGAAAGAGCAGAGGTGAAGGAAGGAAGGAGGAATGAAGAGGCACCAGCTCCTACACTGAGGTGGATCAGAGGCACTGCTGCACTCCTGACTCTCTGCCTGCCTGCACTTCCTTCCTCCCTTCATGGCCAGGAGCAGAGTTATTTCTTCTGCCTGTAAATTTGGGTCTTAGTTTATAAGGCAAATATACATTGCTTTTAAAAGGTTCTAAACACAATTTTGCCTTGCCTCCTGCCTCCAGGCAGCCCATTTGGTATCTGAGGAGTATCTGTCCTTAGTCTGAGGCTTCTAAAGCTTTTAGCATTAAAGACAGGAATGGTTTTTTGTAATCCACAGTGTTTCTGGGCGAGTTCTCCACTAAATCCCTCCACAACACTGATAAATATCCAGCTTCAGGATGAGCTGTGTTCCAGGGAAATCCAGAGCTGTGACCACCAAAGTGACAAGCTTTGTCTGGATCTGAGGAACAGGTTTTATCACTTTTATGATAATTCAAATGTATTGTTCTCTAGTTCACATGTAAACTGGGTATCAGGTGATCTCAGACTCAAAATACCTCGTGGGATTGAATTTACTTCAAAGATAGGCAAAGCTACTCTCTCCCTCTAATAACCACATCCCTCAGATCCTGGGAATTCTATTACAAGTTTCTTATCACTATGAGGATAACAGTTTTTTCAGCAAAGGAAGTGTCTTGTAAGGAGACCAATTATGATAAGGCTTTTCTTCCACTGATTTTTTTTCAGCTGCTCCCTGAACCAGATAGCATGTTTTCATGAGGAAAAAAAAATTATTTCCCCCTCTTTTTCTCTGCTTTTTCCATCCCAAATCTCCTTTCATGCAAAGTGCAGAAGTTTGGAAGAGAAAGGATTAACTAGGCTTTGTCAAAAATACCAGCATTTTTTATTATACAGGGACCTGTATCATAAACATTTTTAACAAGACAGCTTGGATTAGCCAGGAAAATTTGGTGTGCAGCAAGAAAACATTTACCACATCACCACATCACCACAGGACTGAGAGTGAGCAGCCATGCAGAGGTGATGTCCAGGTAGAAACAGGGACACTTGCAGCTGGCATTGCTGTCTTCAGAAGGTGCCATCACTAATCCTGGACAGAGGGACAGGGATGTGATTCTATGCCCTCTACCTCTATAAAATGTCCACTGTCACTTTTATGACTTACACCTCTGCCTTTTGTCTCTAAATTTGCACATCAGCCTTGCCTCACCTCTGCCGCTCCTTGCAGCACCTGGAGCTCCACAATCAGGGTGGCAGAGACAGGACCTGCTGCTAAACCTGTCACTGCCTCACCTGCAGCAGGGCTTTTTTGTCCTTGGATAGCAAGGGGAAAAGCCATGCTTTCTCCCCCTTCCCACAGATATCCCACATTCCTGGTCTTTAGGCTGTTCCATTCCCAGGCTAGCCTATCTTTAACCCGTGAGCTGTTTGAAACTGTAAAACACAGAGCCCCTTTCATGCAGGGAGGGATGTGTTCCTGCCAGACCCCAGTGTTCTAGGGAATTTGCCAGATCCCTCAATAATCTGATCCTCTGCCTTTTGGCTCCAGTGCTCAGAGCTGGCTCTTTGGTCTGAGTTCTCCCAGGACAGGATCTCCATCCCCTCCTGCATCGTGCTTTCCCCACTGCCTGGTAACCGTGTGGAGGCTCCAGCCCAGTTCAGCATTCCCTTCCCAGCAGAGCAGCCTGAGGGAGCAGCAGCTCCAGAAAACACTGGCAGATGCAGGAATGGAGGATTTCTAATTGCACTGCCCCCTTTAAGCTTTCTGGTGCAATAAATGTGCTGGGTTTGATTCCTGCAGCACAAAGCACAGGGCTTGATAGGGCTGCAGGAATCCAGCAGAGTGCCAGGAACAAGGAGAGGGAAAGTGATGTAAAAGATGGTCCAAACAGGGCCTGGAAAGAGACCAGTGACAGCTGAGCTGCTTCACTCTCTGTGCTGAGTCCCCAAATACTGTTAGGGACACTCTCCCCTGGCTGGGGAACTCAGCTGTGCACGCCAGGCCAATGATAAGAGATGGCCCCCACCCTCCGGGGCTGCCAACTCATCACTGTGCACATGCTGAGGGAAAAGCCCGTGCCAGCAAGCCTGCAGCAGTGCCAGCCTGAGAAAAAAGGGAGGTGTCACCCTGTGTCACTGTTCTGTCATCAGCCAGAGCCGGGGCTGCAGGATGTTCCTGCTCCAGACAGAGCCCGTCTGACTTCCCTCCCGAGCTCTTGCTCCCTTCTCCTACCCAAAATGAACAGACCTTGGCAGAAAAGGAATGCAATTTTAAAAGTTCTGAGTTAATCAAATGCTTTAAAAACACAGTGCCTGTGGTACAATGGAGCAACTTTGTGCTGGGTGTCAGGCCATTCACTGCAGCAAGCTCACACCAGAGATGAATTTGCTCTGGTGCCTTTGTCAATAAAATTCTCGATTAAAAGAGACCCTATATAGAGCTGGTCCCAGAGGTAATTGCTAGTTAATCAGCCAATTAAATGACCCAGCGAGTAGGAAAAGGGGAAGGGGGAGGAAGGGGGGAAACAAATCACTCAAGGTAGGGTAGAACGTAATTCTTTGGGAGCTAATGTTAGAAACCTTTTCGAAGAGACTGCAGCCTACCTTGACTCACTCCCTTTCTTCTTTCCTTGTTCTCCTCTTCCCAATTTGTAATTGTTGGTTCCCCTAATTGGCTGATTAACTACTTATTACAGACAGACCTGGAGGTATGTGGGATCCCCTGAGCCACGCTGATTGCATCAAGGGAAGCAAGGCTGAATGCAGCAGAGCATCTCTGGGCTGGCTTTTCCCTACCCAGCCCGATGGCTTCCAGTCAAGCAGCATTTCATTTAGAGAAGAACCTTTTCTAAACGAGTCTCTCTTTTATTTATATAATACTACTGTTATAAATGAAATGAATCATTTAGGTAATTTGTGTCAAATGTTACAGTTAATAATTATAAATATGTAGGGGCTATTAAGCAAACTGCAGAAATGGTAAATATGTAGAAGATATTAAGCAATAGCTGTAAGTTGCAGAAACTGCAGAAACAGAAAAGTTTAAAAAAGCCTGGCCTTGGTGCAGGATAATAAAATGTAACTTTGTACCATAAGACATGAAGAAAGAGAAAAAAACCCGAAAAATATGGTGAAACCATGGAGAGCACAGTGGAAGGTTCCCAGGGATGTGCTGAGAGGAAGAGGAGAGACTTCATCCACCGACCACCATGAGAGGGCAGAAGACCCCAGACTCCCGAAATTAGAAAACTCAACCATGACCAAATGTGGAAAAACATGAACTGAAAAGGGACCAAGGAGTGTGTGTAAACCAAAAATGGGAATAAAAATGGGAAATTGTGGGGAAAACTTCTGAAAGCTGTGCCTGGAGCACAAGCTGAGACTTGTGCTCTCCGGCTTTCCCAGCGCGCTGCTTGTTTCAGCTTCTCACCTTAATAAAGTTTATCTAATTGGCAATCAATTATTGGGTCCTTTATATTTATCACTACTAAGAAAGGGCTTATTCTTTTTAATGCTCTGTTATGCAAACAGAATGAATTTTAGCAGCAAAGTTTGTACACCCCAAACCAGCCTATTTCCCGTTCACGGCTCCACCAGCAGCACTCTCAGGATATTTTAATGGATGACCCCTTACAGCTGCCTGATGGTACAATAATAAGTAATGACAGTAGAATTAACCTCTGTTTTCCTTTTGATAGTGTCACCAGGCTGCTGGCTACCAGCAGCAGTGCTGGGAGATGAGTCCTAAAGGTGAAAAGGGCAAGCTGAGAGAGTTCCCCTCGTTTCCACTGCTTGGCTTTCTGTGGGGGAAGAGAGCAGAGCTCACCCTTGCATTTGTTGGCTTCACAGGAGATTTATGGTAGGTCAGAGGGGAGGTACCAGCGAGCTCTGGGACATCCTGAAACCACATGGCCGAGGAGGAGCCCAGAGTTGCTCCCTGAAGCTTCAAAGAGGAGTTTTTGCTGTAGTTCAGCATAAAGGAAATCTTCCAGCGCTGCTTTAACACACCTTGAGCAGCAGAGTGAGGCAGAGGTGGAGCTGGCACATGTACAACTGTGACATCAGGGCACCAAGGGTCTGACCTCTCCCAAACAATACCTGTCAGTGCACACAGGCAGGTTGTTTTCTAAAGCTGGTGGATTGTTTTGGTCTCTCACCCTCCTCTCTAGATAATAAATAATATTCTTTTTTCTCTCCTCATTTCTTGAGCTGCAGAGCAGCAACTTCTCCAGGGAGATGGGCAGGGAATGGAGCTCTCCTGACACAGCCTCTATTGCATAGACCTCTTCTTCAAATTCCACTTTTTCTCCTTCACCTTCAGAAGGGAGTTTGGGATTTTAATTTTGTTTAGAATTTGTGATTATTTAGTCCTCCTACCCCTCATTTCTCCCTCAGCAAAAGGGCAGGCTGAAGCCGGGCAGCCCATCCTCAACTGCATGTAAATCACAATCTGATTAGGCAGTGATATATTCATCTCTAGCTCCTGTATAAAAGTTATTCAAGTATTTTGACAAAATAAGTGCTGTTTACTTTATACATTTTCTGCTAATTCTAAAGATTTCTGCAAACCTAAAGGATCTCATGGAATTTACAGGCTTGTGGCTTTGCTATTGAAAGTATAAAAGCATGCTAAATTAAGTTGATTTGCCTGTGAAAGAAACACGTCCATTATTCATGTCAGGGCCCTGTCACATCAAATTGAGGGAGTGAAGAAAACCCTTTTTTATCAACGTTTAGAAGCAAGGGAAAAACCGACCATTCAGGAACTGAATTTCAATTGGGGGAAAGTCAGCCTGAAAGCAAGGTTAAAAAAAAAAAAAAAAAGAGCTGGGGACATGTCTAATGCTGGAAATCAGCAAAGGGTGGGTTGATTTGACTTTGGCTGGGATCTTTTCAAACAGAAAGCCAGGACGAAACTCAAAGTAGCAAGTAGAACACACAGTCTCGATGTCTCTCATGTGTAAACTTGTCACAAGTAGTTAAGCTAATTCAGATTTAAAACTTTTCAGACCCTGTTCTTCTTGGGTGCTTCGAAATAATGATAAAAATTGTTAAATAAAGCATTGTGTTTGGGCTCAGCTAATTTATCCACTGGCTATTACATGATTTAATTCTTATTAGCAGACAGCATTGGAGGGGGTTTAAAGCTTGATGAGCTGACAGAAATTGAAAAAAAAGGGTTGAGTTAGATGTGGTTTTTCTTCAGCTGGGGGCTGAGAGGATCAAAAATAGTCAGGATTGTTTCCTGCCTGCTGTAAGAGATACAGATATAGATAGATATAGATATAATATATAACTTAATGTAGCTAGAAAACCTCCCAGTTTATATTATCTACTCTGTGGCAGGTGCAGACAAAATAAATGGCATCTGCCATCTTTTAAATTATAACATTGGTTTGCTTGACTGAAATTATAACATTGATTTGCAGTCTCCTAAGCTACCCCAATGTACACAGAGCGAAATGAGAAACTGTGAAGGGGAATGTTGGACATGGAAATTCTTCTCGTGGCCTGACAATAATTTCTCGTGTGTCCTGCTCATTTAACAAGCAAAAAGCTTACGGTTCCCTCTGCCTACAGTTGGTTTTTATAAGCTTAAAACAGCAAGTTCAGTGGCATTTCACAGCCTTCTGCTTCAAGCCCAGTCAGTTAGTCTGGATACTTTAAGATATTCTTTAAAAGCATCGTGGTTTTCATGTCACTGACAATTACTGTACTGTGCAAAGGGTAACTCAGCCACTTAAATCACATTTCTGGGTACCAGGCCTGTACCTCATTTCTGCATGAGATTTGTTTCCCTACCTTTTTTGTTTTTGCCCAGCCCCAGAGCCTGGGGGTTAACATGTTTTCTGCTTTTTAAAGCCCTTCTGTGAAAGACACTTTGCCACCTCATCCAGGCTCTCTCTCCAGCTTCCCAACTTCAAAGTCTCAAGCTGGGAAAGCAAATCTTAAGTCCCAAACGCTGGACTCTATAGGACCCTCCACTAAAGTTAAGTTCTTGTCTTTAATTGAAAATTGCAGCCAGTGTAAATAGGAGTTAGTTTGCAGCAAGCTGGTCACAAAGGGAATTACCTCGTGGAGTGGCTACACTGGGGTAAACAGAGGGGATAAAAAAAGGGGAAGAAAAAGAGGGAGGAAAAAAGCCAGGAGTAAAAGAGAGAGGCATTGTGCTGTGGAGGTAGCATCAAGACAAGGATTAATGGCTGGAGGAATTGTATTTTCCGTGCTTTCAGCAACGTTACAATCTCCCAAAAGTAAGTGTCACTAATAAGTGGGCCAGTAAAGAGAGGTCAGGGCATTAAGGGAAATGAAAAAATCAGGCTCTGAAAATACCAGGAGCCTTTTATTCAGTAAAAACCAAGCAAAGTGGTGCTGATCTGTTTATTTTAGTACTTGCATTTGGGTCAGCTAGTGAAGTTTATTATTTCAGAGAGTTGACAGGCAATAGGAAGCGATACACACATACCCCAAATGCCATTTTCTGCCAGCTGATCTTACTTCCATGTGCCCACAGTTTATTTATTTCACAGTGAAACTCATTTCACTGTCGATGTATTACACAGATCTGAGAGTGAAATCCTCCAGCTGTGCTGGAGGGGTGCCAGGGGCTGGCAGGGCAGAGCCAGGGCAGGATCCCTTTCCATTCTCAAACCTCTGCTGCCCTGGGGTTGTGGTGTTGGGACAGGCTCACCAAGCATCCTCAGAGCTCTGCAGCCACTCAAGAAGACACAGCAGGAGAAAGTGAGGGGAGCCCTGTGGCCTTCTCCTTTCTCCCACTCCCAGGAGCAGGGGGGAGTTGGCATTTTTGGCTTCTTGGGCCCCCTGCCCTGCCTCAGTGGATCTCCCCTTTCAGTGAATCTCCTTTTCCAGCTTTAGCAGCTCAGCTGCATCATGGAACAGCACCCTGACACTCACTGATTTCAGGCTCAGTTTAGGTCCTTTCCCAACTCCCTGAATCAGCCTGGATTTGTCTCTTGGTCCCCTCAGTGACAGAATTCTTCCTCCTTTTTCCAGCGTCCTGGACTTTTCCATACAGCCCTAAGCACAGACTGTACACTGTGCTTCTGCCAGTCCATTGAGCTGCTGGGACACATTTTTGCATTAAAATTATTACTATTTAAATGATTGTTTAAGCAAACGTGCTGACCTCTATTCTGTGCTGAATAGCTCACTTATGCCAGGTCACATCGCTCCATAAGAGCAGAAGCAGCTGGAACCTGGATATCCTGAAAAGCAACAGGATGGATGTTACCAGGCAAAAAAGACTTTCCACTGCTATCAGTGCACCTACTGCTGGTTTTGTTTGGATTTGTGTTTTTTTAATTCCTAGCTCAGCATATTCAAAAATGCAGGTTTGAATGGAAGCCAGTGGAGCCAGAGTCTAAAAATCTCATAGAAATATAATTGAGTCTGTTCATGCATAATGCAGAATTACAGCAGACTGTGATGGGATTCAGAAAAATATACTCCACCATGGTTTTTTCATGTTACATAACCTATTTTAAATAAAATATAGAATTTGTGAGTTTAAGAGCACTGCTGACACAAAACAGAATCCTGCCATTAGAGAGCAGGGAATTGCATTTGTTTCCACTCACTTTTCAGTGGCTTACAGGTTGCATTAATTAAAAACTCTCTCAGAAGTTCCTGCAGTGTGAACCCATTGGTTCTGCACCTGTGAGAAACAGAACTGATTAAAAATCCAGAATGTATCTTAACTGTCCAAATAAACTAACTTAAAATTGGCATTTATTCTGAGAGTTCAAGAAATTACTCACTTAGCCAAGAATTCATAAAGTCCTCTTTCAGCTTCTCCTCTTCCACTTGAACATTTGCATACTCTTCAGATTCTTGGTTTTAATTGAATTTTCCTTTTTTTTTTTTTTTTTAACTGTCATGGGAAATAATTTAATTGTCCATGGTGTGAGACACTCCCTGTGTGTACACAAAACCAAACTCCATGCCTTTTAAACTGGGATCTAAATGAAGCCAGAGGGAAAAAAAAAAAAAAAAAAAAAAAAAAAAAAAAAAAAAAAAACCAAAAAACCTTTAGCTTGAGCTATTGCCCATTATTATTCTGCTTACAGTACACACTTGGGAAGTTTTCCTGTTCATAACTCACTGTCTGCAGAGCACTGCACCTCTCAAAGATATGCAAGTTCATTCCAGCGTTTATCTGCTCTTTTCTCCTCAGGAGTTCAACTGTTTTTCCGCCTGATGGTTTGAATGAATTGGAGATTTTGAACTCATCCATCAGATTTGGAAATGATCCCTGAATTGATGAGGGTGTTTAACAGTTAATTGAACATTTCTGTTGTGAACTTTCGTGGTTTCAAAGTGCAAAAATGCCTCACCCAGGGACGTGGGCAAAGAAAAGAGGATCCAAGACGCGTCTTTGCCCCACAAATATTTTCATCCCCTAGAGTGCAGCAGACTTTTAAATAGCAGGGGCACCACAAGAAAACAGTGACCTGAAAAGAACTTTCACAGGACCTGAGAGCTCCCATGTTCTGCTACAGGAGATAACTCAACATTTTTCCAAAAAGACACATAAAACATACATTTGTCAGCCAACAAGGCTTTCCAAAGGGACCTGATGATGCCTGTAAGTATTTAGCTGGTTTTTAATCTCACTGTAATCTTTGTACACTGTAATCTTTGATAATTCACACCTGTAATCAAGGGGGAAAAAACGAACCTGGATTTTTTTTCTCATGCCTTGACAGTCGTGAAGAAAAAAAACTTCCAGACTTTCTGCTCCATTATGGTACTTCAGCTAAAGGGAAATTACTGCTCCCCATTCTAAAATTCCACCAGATTGCTCACTTGTAGCTCACTTTTCTCCTTTTCAGGGAGGTTTGTACAATTCTTTTAGAACATGGCTTGAATTTCTTCACTGTGGCCTTGTGGAAGGTGTCCCTGCCCTTGGCAGGGGGCTGGAATGAGATGATCCTTAAGGTCCCTTCCCACCCAAACCATCCTGTGGTTTGTCCTATGGCAAAGGTGTCACTGCTGCCTGTCACCCCAGCAGCACCTCGGTTGATGCTGTTAAAGACCACAAGGACACAGACTCCCACTCAGAAGGTGACAATGACTCTGTTTATTTCAGGGAATTTCTTCCCTTTTATGCTGTTCTACAGAGAACAGCTCAATGGGTGGAAGAAAGACAAACTTCTTCAGTCACATTGGTCAGAGCAGAGGGACATCAAGAAGAAGTCCCTCCTAGGGAAAGGAATGTAAACAAAGGTCACAGTCAGGAAAACGTGTCTCTTGTTGGCAGAAAACTCTCTGGGAGTTTCAGAGAAACCAAAACATCTCAGGTACCAACCAGGGCTACATTGGTGACGTGTCCCAAATGCTGGAACACCTCCACCAAACCCTTCACAAGGACCTTGGGAAGACTCTTCCTGCCCCTTGCAGCCCTTGGTGCTTTTCCACTGCAGGGCTGCTTGCTCTGCTCCACTGACCAGCCTAATTCCCTCATTCCTCTGCACCAGCTCCCTTTATTTAGGGGCTTTCTTCTTCCAGCACCAGGATCATTCCTCCGTGCTGGATGGCTAATTAACTCTCCTCCCAGGTTTCCAGGCTCCTGTGGTGTGAGAGGGCTCAGCCCTGCAGCTCTGGCTAAGCAGTCACATCCCCCAGCCCCCTGAGGTGGAGGTCTGGCCTCAATTTCTCTTGGAAGATTTCAAAACAAAACCGGTTCTTTCTGAACTGTATTTCTGTCCCACAGTGGAAAAGTGCTGAACACGGATTTTATACTTCCAGGGATGACAATATTTTTTTTTTTTTTAGCATAAATTCTAATTCAGAACAAGGTTTGCTCAGTGCCAGCTGGGTAAAAGGCACTTGCCCCGAGTCACATCCCTCTCTCCATTTGGTTTTCCTGTTCCTCCTGTGCCTGTCCCACAACAGCACAGGCAAGTGTGCAGTTCTGTGATGAGCCAAGCTGGGAAATTGCTCCAGCTGAAAGAGGATCATTTCCTTGTCTTAAAAATGCCAATTTTAAGTTAAGTTATTTGGATAGTTAGGATATATCCTGGATTTTTAATCAGTTCTGTTTCTCACAGGTGCATCCAATGGGTTCACACTGTAGGAACTTCTGAAAGAGTTTTTTAATGAATGCAACCTGTAAGCCAGTGAAAAGCGAGTGGAAACAAACGCAATTCCCTGCTCTCTAATGGCAGGATTCAGTTTTGTGCCAGCAGTGCTCTTAAACTTTTCAGCCAGCCGCGGCTGATGATGTGCTCTGCAAGCACGGCAGCCGGGGGAGAGCTGGAAATCAGCAGCAGGGGCGTGGGGCTGCTTTTCCACAAGAACCAGCCCTGAATCCCAGCAGAGGAGATGCCTCCTAGGGACCAGGGACAGCCGGGCATCCTCGGAGGGAGCCACACCCATCACGGGTTTAATGTGCTCGCAGAGCCCACAGACAGCAGGTACAGCAGCTACAGCAGGTACAGCAGGTACAGCAGGTACAGCAGCTACAGCAGCTACAGCAGCTACAGCAGGTACAGCAGGTACAGCAGGTACAGCAGATACAGCAGCTACAGCAGGTACAGCAGGTACAGCAGCTACAGCAGGTACTGCAGGTACAGCAGATACAGCAGGTACAGCAGGTACAGCAGATACAGCAGGTACAGCAGGTACAGCAGGTACAGCAGGTACAGCAGCTACAGCAGCTACAGCAGCTACAGCAGGTACAGCAGGTACAGCAGCTACAGCAGATACAGCAGGTACAGCAGCTACAGCAGCTACAGCAGGTACAGCAGGTACTGCAGGTACAGCAGATACAGCAGGTACAGCAGGTACAGCAGATACAGCAGCTACAGCAGATACAGCAGGTACAGCAGGTACAGCAGCTACAGCAGATACAGCAGATACAGCAGGTACAGCAGCTACAGCAGGTACAGCAGATACAGCAGGTACAGCAGATACAGCAGCTACAGCAGATACAGCAGGTACAGCAGCTACAGCAGATACAGCAGGTACAGCAGCTACAGCAGCTACAGCAGGTACAGCAGGTACAGCAGGCACAGCAGGCACAGCAGGTACAGCAGGTACAGCAGCTACAGCAGGTACAGCAGGTACAGCAGCTACAGCAGATACAGCAGCTACAGCAGGTACAGCAGGTACAGCAGGTACAGCAGCTACAGCAGGTACAGCAGGTACAGCAGATACAGCAGGTACAGCAGCTACAGCAGGTACAGCAGCTACAGCAGCTACAGTAGGTATAGCAGGTACAGCAGCTACAGCAGCTACAGCAGGTACAGCAGATACAGCAGATACAGCAGGTACAGCAGGTACAGCAGCTACAGCAGGTACAGCAGGTACAGCAGGTACAGCAGATACAGCAGGTACAGCAGGTACAGCAGCTACAGTAGGTACAGCAGGTACAGCAGGTACAGCAGGTACAGCAGATACAGCAGGTACAGCAGGTACAGCAGATACAGCAGATACAGCAGGTACAACAGGTACAGCAGGTACAACAGGTACAGCAGGTACAGCAGATAGAGCAGGTACAGCAGGTACAGCAGGTACAGCAGATACAGCAGATACAGCAGGTACAGCAGCTACAGCAGATACAGCAGGTACATCACAGGAGCGCCGCTGGCGAGCTGGAACTCATCCACATGCAGAGCAAACTCCCCATCCCTGCCCTTCCATGAGGAGATGGAGAAATGGGAATTGATATCCCGGGGCAAGGCACACACAGGGGTGCAGAACCCCTCCCCAGAGGAAACACAGCCCCGGGAAAAAATGCAAATCCACTCAGTGCGGCGTATGCCTGCTTTTGCTCGGGATGGACAGCGCCCGAGTGATTTCCAGTTCATCCCCAGTGGCAAGGGACCCAAACAGGCCTGGAGGGATCAGGTTCTGGGGTGCAGCGATTTTCTGTGCCTTTGAAACACAACCGCTGTTTTTACCGCCCTGCAGCCAGCTCTGTGCGGTTACCTGCCTTTCTCCCTATGTGTCAGGCACGCTATAAAGCTCATTAAAGCGTTAATTTCCCCATTTTGCCCGTTTTCCAGCCTTTCTCCTCTCCCCGGGCCGCCCATGGGCCGGGACCTCCTGTGCCCTCTGCTGCTCGAGAGGAGGGAATGCAGTCCCTGTCCCTGATCCTGTCACTGCTCCTGTCCCTGCTCCTGTCACTGCTCCTGTCCCCGATCCTGCTCTCCTGTCCCCAATCCTGTCCTCGATCCTGCTCTCCTGTCCCCGATCCTGTCACTGCTCCTGTCCCCGCTCCTGTCCTCGACCCTGCTCTCCTGTCCCCGATCCTGTCACTGCTCCTGTCCCCGATCCTGCTCTCCTGTCCCCAGTCCTGTCCCCGATCCTGTCCCCGATCCTGCTCTCCTGTCCCCGCTCCTGTCCCCGATCCTGTCCCCGATCCTGCTCTCCTGTCCCCGATCCTGCTCTCCTGTCCCCGATCCTGTCACTGATCTTGTCCCCGATCCTGCTCTCCTGTCCCCAATCCTGTCCTGTGCTCCTGTCACTGCTCCTTGTCTCCTGCTCCCGTCCCTGCTCCCGTCTCGGCTCTTCCCCCTGCCACCGCTCCTGTCCCCGACCCTGCCCCTGTCCCTGCTCCTGTCCCTGCCCCTTCCATTCCCTGCTATCCCATCTTTCCGTGCCTCTGCTTCTCCACAGAAATATTCGAGGGGCTATTCCTCCAGGATTTTATAAAATCACTACAATTTCCATCTCACATCAGGCACAGACAAGTCCAGAGGAGGTCACCGAGGGATGGAGCAGCTCTTGAGCAAGGAAAGGCTGAGAGAACTGGGATTGTTCAGCCTGGAAAAGGAAAGGCTTTGGAGTGACCTCATTGTGGCCTTCCAGTGCCTGAAATGAAGCCTGCAAGAAGGAAGGAGAGGGACTTTTTAGAAGAGCATGGAGTAACAAATGGGAGTGGATTTAGAGTAAAAGAGAGAAGGTTTAGAGTAGATGTTAGGAGGAAGTTCTTCCCTGTGAGGGAGGTGAGGCCCTGGCACAGGGTGCCCAGAGCAGCTGTGGCTGCTCCTGGATCCCTGGCAGTGCCCAAGGTCAGGCTGGACCGGGCTTGGAGCAGCCTGGGACAGTGGGAGGTGTCCCTACCCATGGCAGGGCTGGAGTGTGATGGGTTTTAAGGTCCCTTCCAGCCCAAACCATTCCACGATTCCCTAAGTCCCTGGTTTGACACAAGCATCACAGAGAGCTTTACCCTAACCCAGACTATTGGCTAAACAGAAATTATCCATGGGGAAAGGAACTTTTTTAACTACATTGTTGTGGAAACCTCTGGGAATCGCAGCTCCAGCAGGGTGAGGAGAAGCACTTTGGAAAGTCTGTGCCTGTGGGAGTCCAGGGCATTCCTTTGGAAACCCTGGATGAACAGAGACCTGTACAGGGGGGTTTAAAACCTGTACAGGGGGATCTGGGATTTGTACAGGGGGTTGCAGACCCTGGCATAGGCCCCAGACAGGCAAGGGCCTCCATTACAGTCCATGGGAAAAGCTGCCAACATTAAGAGAGGAATTGCAAGCCCTCAAAGGTAAAAGAAAGTATTCATATTTTCACATTAGGGGTTTTAGAAGAGGGATGACCAGAGACAAGATGGAGGATTCTGGGCAGTGCCTTGGGGTCTTCTCCTTCTTCTTCGTCTCCATCTTGTGCAGTGGTGATGACATGAAATAGATGTAGAGGGATTGGGTCAGAGTAGAAAACACCTGTTTAGTGCAGAGTGTAGATATTGGTTTGTAATTGTAAATAATGTACATGCAATTATCTGTATATAAGATGATGAGCCTTGGGCAGGCGGGCAGTCATCACCTGTTGCCCCCAGGTGCTGTCCAGACCTTGGCAGAGCTCAGAGAAAAAGAATGGTGATAAGATAAAACAAACAAGAAGAACAACCTTGAAAACGAACATCTGAAGACTCCTCATTGTTTCTGCAGTGTCCGGAGGACAAAGGGCAGAGACCACCCTGATCTGGGCAAGCAGAGACCCCGAGATGTGCCCAGTTCAGTGTGAGTGACCAGTGCACCCAGGCTGGCCCTTGCTGCCCTCATGCCCACGTTCCATTCCTGGCAACTCCTCAGAGCTGTGAGTTGCTCTCATCACTCCAGGCCTCCAAATCAGAGTTTTGTCTCCTGTAGCACCGACAGCAAAGACTGCGAGGGAGCCCTAAGGAAGGAGCAAAGGCAGAGAGGGCAAAACCCTCAGATGGAAGAGGGAGAAAGGGAAGGAGGCTGGGAGGGAGTTTCTAATCAGTGACAGGCCAGCAAAGTGTTTCACCCCAGCTTGTAATGAAACAAAAACAAAAAGCCACAATTCCTCTCCATTTACAGTTTCACAAATAATGGCAAACAGGTAAAGTCCAAGATGATGTTTCACTTATGGCACTGGCAGGATTGACATTCAAATATAATCCATCCCAGCACGAGAGCAGCCTAAAATTAACCATTTCAAGGGCTATTTATAGAAATCATAAATTTGTATTCCTTTTTTTTTTTTTTTGCAATTTCTTATTTGAAGTACCAATGTGCTTTTTGGTCACAGGACCCTGCTTCTCTTTGAAGTTGTGAATTACATTTTTTTTTTTAAATCTCCATATTACAGAAGCACAAGGTTCTTGGGATTCCATAAGCCAGTTAACTCCTTCAAATTAACAGTATTCTTCCCCAAATTAAAATTCAGTCCTTTATACTGCATTTGATCTGGATACAATTTGTCAGTTGGTGATACCAAAATGCTCATAATAAGAAAACCAGTGCAATAATTACAATGATACTGTCACATTCAGACTGAGGGAGATTAGATGCTTTTAACTCCAGCAGGATTTCTGCCACCAGGTCTGGAGCTGTGCGGGGAGAGCACAGAAGAAAATTTCACAAATAATGACAAACAGGTAAAATCCAAGGTGATCTTTCATTTGACATTCAAATATAACAAATCCCAGCATGAGACCAGCCTAAAATTCACCCTTTCAATGTCTGGTTATAGAAATTGTAATGTTTTTGTACTTTTTTGTTTGTTTGTTTTTTGTGGGGGGGGTTTTGGTGGATTTTTTTTGTGGGGTTTTTCTGGTTTTTTGGTTTTTTTGGTTGGTTGGTTGGTTGGTTGGTTGGTTGGTTGGTTGTTTTTTTCATTTGTTTGTTTTGTTTTAGTTTGGTTTTTTCTGGGTTTTTGGGTTTTTTGGTTTGGTTTGGGTTTGGTGGGGTTTTTTTGTTTGTTGGTTTGGTTTTTTTTGTTTTGGGGGGTTTTGTTTGTTTGTGTGGTTTGATTTGGTTTTTTTTAATTTTTATGCTGCTGCTGGCTGGTTATGAGGCAGTGGGTGTGGGAATAAAGAATTCCTGCACACATCCAGCAGCTCCCTCCTAAGGCTGCAAATACTGGTCCAACCCCAGGGTTTTACCAGGCGGCTAAAGGTGCTGATTACAGCACAGAACACTTCAGACACCCTTGAGATTCGTATCCTGGCAAGGCAGGAGGTGCTGAGGGCAGGAAGGGCAGATTTTGGGGTGAAGCCCTGCCCTGTGGGGGCTGGCGATGATGCAAAAGCCGTGAGCGCCTTTCCAGGTGAGCCCCAACAGGTACCCTGCACCTTCCTGCACTGCCAAACATTCACAGAGCTGCCTGTCCTCGGTCTGTGGGGCAGATCTGGGCATCGCCCAGCGTGACCCCGGGGGAGGCAGCCCCGAGGCAATGGTATGTTCAGCTCTGCTGGATCTCCATAGAGGGGGCCTGGAATGCGCGGGGAACAATGCCCAGGGCTGCGCAGAGCAAAGGATGAAGGGCAGCAGAGTTTGATAACCACATTAAAGCACTACCAACATCTGTTCCAGCCAAAGACAACACTATCTCCAGGAATTAACCTCCTGAACCACTTAATCATTAACCTCAGCAGAGGGAAAGTTGGACAACAAGAGCCTATTTGTCAGCAGCCCCTCGGAGAGATGCAGCCAGCAATATTTTACTGAGAACAGCGTGAGAAGGGCTTGCCCAGCTTTATAAATTTTAAACACAGAATATATTTGTGTGGGAAACAAGGAGACAATGGGTGTAAATAAACAGATGATCCTACCTTGAAGCCTTCATCCATTCATCCCGTTTAAAGTGGCTTGAACTGTTTTGTCCTGCATTGTGTAGCAGCATTTCCTCCAAGCAGGCAGAGAGAGATGCTTCAGTTCTCACTCAAAAATATTCCTGGCCACGGAAAGAATTACAAATGGATGGGGATGTCACGATTTTAAACTTGCACCCATGTCCCAAAGTAATGGGTGTAAATAAACAGATGATCCTACCTTGAAGCCTTCGTCCATTCATCCCGTTTAAAGTGGCCTGAACTGTTTTCTCCTGCATTGTGTAGCAGCATTTCCTCTAAGCAAGCAGAGAGAGATGCTTCAGTTCTCACTCAAAAATATTCCTGGCCACGGAAAGAATTACAAATGGACGGGGATGTCACGATTTTAAACTTGCACCCATGTCCCAAAGTAATGGGTGTAAATAAACAGATGATCCTACCTTGAAGCCTTCATCCATTCATCCTGTTTGAAGTGGCTTGAACTGTTTTGTCCTGGATTGTGTAGCAGCATTTCCTCTAAGCAAGCAGAGAGAGATGATTTAGTTCTCACTCAGAAATATTCCTGGCCATGGAAAGAATTACAAATGGACGGGGATGTCACGATTTTAAACTTGCACCCATGTCCCAAAGTTCCCCAATAAAAAAGCAAATCAGGGGTTATTGCTTTGCAAGAAGAAGCTGGGCTAGAGAAGTAAAGTGGTTTTGTTTAATAATTATTTGTTTACATAGGCTGTTTCCCATGTGAGGTCACCCATTCAGTCATTCTGCTGTCACACAGCCAAATGCCTTCCCTTCCACACAGTGACAGTGGCTAGAGATTTTTTTTTATTTCTTCTGGGTTTGATCTTGCTTTCCAAAGGAGGAAAGGATTTGATCCCTTCAAACTTCAGGGCTCCAAATTTGTGGCAGAGCTGCACTGTGATGCCCTGACAGCTCATTTCTCTGGAGCTCAGGTAATCATTTACCCAGGGGGTGTAAAACGCTGCCACATAAGAATGATGCTGTTTAACACCCACTCTGCAGCAGCCCCGGTGGCCACACAAGGTGTGCATAATCAGGGCCCAGATGTCAGCTTAGATATTGCCACAGTTGGAGGGGGCAGAAAGAAGAAAGAAAACAACAAAAAGAAAAGTTTGGGAAGAGGACTGACTGAAAGGCTGCAAACAGAACCTGCTCCAGTCCAGGAGCTGTGTAATAAAAAAATTTGGGTTATGCCAGAAATGTCCCAAGGTCTCCACCTGAAAATACCACATTCAACTAAAATATATTTTCCAGGCTATTCCCTGCTGCCCACATGTTAGGCTCCTGCCTGTTCCTACTTAAACTTCTCTAGTTAAAAGAGAATTAGGATGTCACTGGTGGGAGGAAAAGGGATGGTTTCACACCAAGGAGGAGGAAGGAAGATCTCAGCCACTCTTTTTTTCTGGGTTACTTTTCTGTTGGTCAGCAAGCTGAGTGGACTCAGTACAGAGCCTCACGTGTGCCAAAGCCAGGGCCAGGGCAGCATCACACAACCAGGGACTGAGATTCTCCCTTTCACACAGCAGCAAGACCTTAAATCAGCTGAAATCACAGTGTCTAGCTTGGCCTTTATTCATTTCATCACAAAACAGGTTGGTGACTTGAACAAAAAGGAAAAATAATGGTTCGTTTTTCAACAAATGGTACAATATTTACGCCCTTGGTACAAAAATCATCATTGGATGGACAAAGAAACTGAATTATCCACACAGACGAGGGTTCAGACTGGACAAAGTGTGGATTTTAACTGGTCTGGAGGCACCAGCTCTGTGTGTCCTCCCTTACCTGTGTGCATGTCAGACATGAGGCAGAGACACTACAGCCCAACACTAATATTAACACTAATAACTACATGTTATTTTAGCCACGAATTATGCCTGACCTTAATGCTTGCAGTGTGATTAGTGGTGTGCTGACAAAAATTTTAAAAAAGGATCATAACAATTACCCATTTTTTAATCACTAAAAGGAAAACAGCATTATCCCCCCTCCAAAGATGGTCACGTTTGCCAACAGGCTGGAAAGATGCTCCTCTGGTCAAGGCATCCTGAAGAAATGCTCCTCAGACAATTAATTTCTCCAGCAGGATGATCCATCATAGTCTGCACTCCCCACAAATTGATTTCTTGAGGTTTATCATGGTAATTTCATCCTGGCTGCTGTCTCCTGCTGCTCTTCACAGGCTGAGCTGCACCACTGGCTTTTAAACTACTGTTTGTGGAAAAAACTAAATTGGAGCAGCAGACAAGGCCCTCTCCTTTCACTTGGGTCGCCGAGCTCATTAACGTGGATAATTAATTGGAACTTTGCAGCCCTCCCTTTGTACAACAAGCAGGGGTGCCCCCTCACCTGAGCTCTCTTGCACAGGCACCTGCTGCTCATAATTAAGATCCATTGCCCGAATTTGCATATCCTGATTTCTATCACTCAGCTCCCGGAGACAAAGGACAGCATTTACTGCAGGGAAATAGCAGCTGAAATGAAATGCTGCTCCTGGGCAGCTGCTTCTGCCAAAGGGCCCTGACAGCAGCCACCAGAGTGTTTCTATTTAAAACCGAGATGTTTGGGTTGGATGTAAAGAACAGCACGTGGTGGTTTCCCCCTCGGGGGGATAATAGGCTTTTCCTTAGATGACAAGTGTCAGAAGATGCCATAAACTTCAGGGCAGGCTTTGTTTAAGGCTCACAGAGCTCAGCAGTGAACTTGAGGTGTCTCCCCTTCCCTGCCCTCCTGCCTGGGCTGGTCAAGGGTGTGCACCTGGCCTGGGGAGAGCAGACAGCTCACAAACTGTCTGGGGTTGCAATGTAAGATGCAACCAGCAGTGTGCATTCTATTGCCAGCTGTGAAACCAGCTGGGGCAGTGTTCTTTATCCCTGCCAGGACCCATCCTCCCTCCAGGGGGTATCTGCTGCTCATGGGCCATCCAGGCTCACTGCAGGGCTGATACAATTCCATCAGCCCATGGGGAGAGGCTCTACCCAGGGGAAGGAGCCCAGCATTCCCAGCTGGATCAGAGCTGGGATTCAGAGCAGCAGGGCAGCCTGTGTGCTCTGCATTCCCAGAGGGAGCCAGACCCATCTCAGCACCACTGGAGCTTCAGAGGGAAACTGCACCCTGCTACAGGATCATCTCTGCTCCAACAGAACCACATCTGGCACTGCAGGAGGACTTGACTGGGCTGCTCCCAGCACCCTGACCAACAGGGTGTCAGGCTGTGTTCTGACTCTGTCAGTGTTTTTTGTACTACTACATTTTTATTTTTA
This sequence comes from Phylloscopus trochilus trochilus, assembly GCA_016584745.2. Classification (NCBI taxonomy): domain Eukaryota; kingdom Metazoa; phylum Chordata; class Aves; order Passeriformes; family Phylloscopidae; genus Phylloscopus; species Phylloscopus trochilus. Next base: position 6,534,175 of record WQNJ02000046.1, read on the forward strand.
ATATCCCTAGTAAAGAACTGATATTCCTGTTCCCATATCTTTTTCTGCAAGGCTCTTAATTTCAAAATTATAATAATTCAGAGGGAGGAGGTTTACATTCTCCATTCCAAGGGAAGCTCCAGCTTTCCCTGGCAGACACCTGCCTTTCCCAACCAAGATACAGAGACCATGACTGGGAGGGGGGTCATGATGCCCCTGCTTTGCTCCTTGGCTGATGCTCAAGAAGAAAAATGGACTTTCATTCTCGTTTCACTGCTTGCTCTGTGCTTTACTCACATTTTTAGATGAGCTAATTTAGAAACTGAAGGCTGCTCTCTCCAAACCCTCTGAGTTTTGCCCAGCAAAATGAGGTGGCATTCAAGACAGAGAGTCTTGACAGTCTCTGAGGCTGCCTCTGAGATTCTTTCCATGTGCCCCTTTTAGAAGCATCTTTCCTTTCACTTTTTCCTTAATAAAATGAAAAAAAAACCCCACTCACTATATGTAAGATGCATTTTTCTACTTCTTAAACTTCAAAACAGGGAACATTTCTGTTATTGGATCTGGGTTGATAAGGCAGATACACCTGAGGGCTGATCCAGCTTGGAAGTTCCTCTTGTCAAGGGTGAAAGCAAATTTGCAGTCTGTGGCATCTGTAGAGAGAAGCTACACAGTGAGTAAAATTATCTAACAGCAAACTAAACTCCTGACTGTACCTGAAAATAATAAGGTGATGGGTAATGGGCTGCTTAGATTTAAGAGAAAACAGGAAACAAATTAATTTATGGTGGAATTAACCGCTACTAAACTTTATTTTAAAAAAAAATTAAGGCACTTCAGAACTAGACGTGCAAATGGTCCATAATTCCTTATCTGTGACACAACTTCAGAGTACATCCCTGGGAGTACCTGTTCAGCAGCCTGTGGCAAATGAGAAAGACAAAGAAAAACATCGCCCTGGGAGTCATTAATTGAATTAATTAACCTAGTGACATTGTCATAGGAAGAATTTATCTGGCAACCAGCAGGAGCAGATCTCCCATCATTTCACCGTGGCTAACAGATTAACACTCACAGGAGCCCCTGGCAGCTGGCTGTGCACGTTGCAAATTATCAGAAATTAATTAGCCAAATGCTGTGCACCCATGTGGATATTTTTGGGTTTAAGTAAAGATTATGAAGCCAATAGCTCATCTGATGATTTATTGAGAGGAAACATCTTTGTTTGAACAAATAGGTTGCAGCATGGCTTTCTAATGGGAAAAAGAGGGGGGGGGAAAAAAAGGAGGGGAAACTTACAGAGAAACCATAGTTACAAAAGCCAAACACTTGTAAACAGGAATTAAACAAGCCCCTCTGAAAAAAGGGATATATACAAATTAATTCAGAAAGGTCTATCAGTTTTTTGAGACTAGAAATAATTCTTTTTGCGTACTTTACGGAATAATTAACTTTCCTTCTTCAATCTATTGAGCTGGGATTCAAATATTCAGAAGTACTTCTGCAAGGCACCTTTGTTCATCCAGATGTTAATGGCTGTATCACACATGAAAAACAGATTTTTTAAGGAAACTGGGAGAGCAAAATGAAATTTAACTGTAATTTTTTCTGCAGCCCCTTGTCAGAGTAACATGCAACATAACCAAAGCACGTTGAAAAGACTCTTTTTGATACTACAGTGCTTCTTAGGAGTAGCCAAGGACTTGTCTAAAGTAAAGTCTTAATCTCTGTGTGATTTAACCAAAATTAAAACAGATTCATTCTCACACATCAGTTTCAACTGTCCCCATCAAAAACTCTGTTACTTCCACCATATAGTGTTTTGTTTGATTTTTATTTAAGTGGACTTGGAAAACTCCAGGAAGAAGTTTTTAAACCTGCAAAATCGACCCTTAATCATTGGCTGAGAAGTGCAATGTACTTATATTTAAGAACCTCAATAATCCATGTTTTTGGAAGAGTGGGATGATGCTTTCATGTATTTCAGGTTCTGTGCTGCCCAGGGGTGCAGCTCTGAGCTCACATTCAGGGTCACTCAGCTCTGCACAGAGCAGGGACACAAAACAAATCCTGTTCCTGCTGCACACCAAGGACAACTTTCAGCCCAACAGCACAAACAAGGGTGGCTGGAGGGAGGAACAAGAAGGATGGGACCTCACAGCCTAGAGCTGGAATTGGACAATTAAACCCCAATGTGCAAATGGACCAAAACTGATCAAAGTGTGAGAGCTGGTGACCCTTTGTCCATTTTGTGACCATTTTGGGTCCATTTTGTGCCCATTTTGGGTCCACCTTGGGTGCAGCCCTGGCCAGGCTCCTGTCCTGCCCAAGGTGTATCCTGGAGGCCTTTCAATAAATCCCTACTTTATTCTCCAGCTCTGCCCAGTCTCTGTTCCATGTCAGCCTTCCCAAGGAACCAGGGGTTTACAGAATACAAACAGTAACAAACTCAGCCCAAGAGTGCAGAGATTCACCTGGATATGGTGTTGCTGTGAGGGGAAAAGGGCAGCAGGGGGAAAAGAAAAGGAGAACAGAAGGATTAGAGTGGAAGAGGTCTGGAAACACAGAGGGGATGCTGCTGACGCTCAGTCCTGAGGCTCTGGGAAGGCGATCCCAGGTTTGAAATAATATCTTGTGAGTGACTCCAGGGGAAACACCAGTGCCCAGGTCATCATTCCAGGCTAATGTGGTGCTCTGTTCCTGGGAGCTGCAGGCTCACAGGCTCAGGTTTCCAGTCCCCTGGGGGAGAGGAGGCTGAGGGGGCCTTGCTGAGGACAAGGCAGCCCTGGGAGCAGGGAAGGGGCAGCAGATGTGGATGTGGAGCTGTCCAAACACATCCAGGGCAGGGCAAGGGGAAGGGTGAGTGATGCTCTCCCTGCTCTCAGTGAGAGCAAAATTAACCCAAACCTACAGATCACCAGTCCCACCTGGGCCAGGTTACCTCCCACACCAAGCTCCCAGTCACAGCTGTGGAATCCTGGAATTGCTCAGGTTGGAAAAGACTTCTGAGATCCCCCAGTCCAACCATCAGCCCAGCACCGTGCTCACCACTAAACCACATCCACACCTTCTCTGAACACTTCCAGGGATGGTGACACCACTGAACTCCCTGTTCAATGCTTGACCACCCTTGCCACAAAGAAATTTTTCCTAATTTTCAACTTAAACCTCCACTGGTACAACTTTGAGACCGTTTCCTCCTGTCACTCATTACCAATGAGAAGAGGCTGACACTCACAGGCACCACTCAACACACTCATTTATGCCTGGCTGGATATAAAAACTCCTCTGTATAGGAAACTGGAGCTTCCCAGTGCCACATTGTGCTTGGGAACAACGCCTCCAGCACAGAAACACCTCTAGAGCAGAATGCTCCGTGCCAATACCTACCCAAAATGAGGGATGTTCTGCCAATTTTGCCTATTCCTGGTTTGCCCAGCTCCCTGGCATTTTACAGAAAACGTGCAGGAGCCCTGCCTGGAAAACAGGTCACACCTAGAAACCCGAAGCTCTCAGACACCAACAGCTTCCAGTGCAGCTAAAGCAGCTTTAAAAGCCTGTTATTTCCTCCTGTATTCCCATGCCTCTGCTCGGGGATGCACGGGCACTTGTTAACATGTGTGCTGTTCTAATTTTAAACAGCTGCTTCTCCTCCTGTGCTTGGCAGGAGTCTTAGGGGATAAAGACTGCAGAAGTAAAACAAAAGGCAGCTTCTTGAAAGCTGATACCTCAGTTTCCTGCTTCTCGAGAAGCCACTTTATCACAGCATGGATCTCTGGCTGTTACATGGCACAAAACACCAACTCAAGGACTAACAATTAAACTCCTAAATCCACATTCATGCAACAACAACAAAAAAAAGCAAACTACTTCTTTTTTTTTTTCTCTTTTTTTTTTTTTTTTCTGAATGTTGATTTCTCTTTGCCTGGCTGTAGAAACCTGAATTTTATACCATTCTATGTATATATACATTACATCTTTATATTTTCCTGCATATAAGTTGTTCCCTGCTTAACTCCACTGAGAAAGAATGGGAAAAGGCTACAAAGAATAAGATGGCTAAATAGAAAAACGTGGAGAAGTCAATTATGGGATAATTTTCTTAGGACCTGAACATTCTTCTGCTATTTTTTTACTATTACATTTTACCTTGTTTGAATTCTCACACAGATCTCTTTCAATCATTTCTCCTACAGGATTGTCATAATGTCCAAACTACATATATAAATCAATTTTTAAATAAAGCCATAAATAATTAAAAACAAAATTCAAAAACAGCATTGCAAAACCAAGCTGCAGCTGAACTCTTCTTTGCATAAACTTGTTGGACATCTCTAATTCTATAGCACTCCAAGGAAAGTGCAAACTTCCCTACTCTAAGCAGGTGTATCAGGATTTACAAGGGAGCTTTTTTTGGCTTGTGTGTGTGGATGCTCAGGCAAAGCAGCAGTGGAAGGAGGCTGAGCTTCATCCTGGGAATAACTTTGGGATCCCTGTGAAAATTTTGTGTCTCACATCCTGAGCATGGCACTGAGGCAGAAGTAAAGAGAACAACTCAGTTGTGTTGTCTGGGTTTTTGCTGTTCTCCTCTGTCCCTTTAAGGAGTTTACTAAAGTCTTATTTTTAGCCTTCTGTGTTTACCTTTTGTAATGGAGTCAGATACAATTTTACATAAACAACTTTCTTATTATTATAAAATCTGACCATGTTTGCATTCTTCTCATAAGGAGGAGACTGTGGATGGACTGTTGGGTTGCCCAGTGTGGTTGAAGAGGAAGATTTTCTTCCTCCAATCCATGGTCACTGCTGGAATTCTATAAATGCTGAAGTTTGTAAATAAGCTGCCTCTTTTCTGCCTTGGACATCCCAGTGTGTGGGTGTCACTTCTTTGTGTCGTGTGTGACACAGTTGCAAGAAGAGTCTTTCTCTTTGGGGGTGAAACCCAGGAGTTTGTGATTTTCAGCATTTTTTTGCCAGAACTGTACATTCCAACAGCAGAAATCTCCAGCACATGTGATGTAAAGTTACACAGGTGTGTGATTTCTTTTGTGGCTCCTGTCTGAAGCCCTCCTGTGTGCAATGTTTGTTCCGACAGCACAAACGGATCCTTGCTGTCCCTTCAGCCCCTCACACCCAGACAGAAATAATCCTTCCAAGGGCTTCCCTCGTCAAAACACTGCCAGAAACACTTTCTGCCCACGTTTTACTGTGCCCACACGATGGTAGTGTGTGGTTTTTCTACACCAGGAAACCTTTAAATGTGTTTTCCCTCCCCCTGCCCATTACCAGACACACCGCGTAAAGCAGCAGCTTTGGCCAGAAATTTTCAGGGAAAAAAAAAATAAATCTGGGTTTTGTTCTGCTGCACTTTCCTGGGTGACTTGTCACGTCAAATAGTGTCAGTCACATCTGAGGGGGTGATGTGACTGCCGGACATGAGGCTCCCCTGAGTGACTGCTGCCAGATGAGCCACCCGCTGGGAAACTCCCAACAATGCACTTCCCAAAAAATGCTTAACCCTTCCTGCTCAGGGCCAGCTGCACCCTCATGTGCCACCACAGGGTCACCACCCACTCCAAGGGGGGAAAAAGAAAGCGGCATTGGTGATAAGTATAAAAGGACCCAATAATTGATTGCTAATAAGATAAACTTTATTAAGGCGAGAAGCTGAAACAAGCAGCGCGCTGGGAAAGCCGGAGAGCACAAGTCTCAGCTCGTGCTCCAGGCACAGCTTTCAGAAGTTTTCCCCACAATTTCCCATTTTTATAACTTTTTGGTTTACACACACCCCCTTGGTCCTTCCCCAGTTTATGTTTTTCCACATTTGGTCATGATTGAGTTTTCCAATTTCGGGAGTCTGGGGTCCTCTGCCCTCTCATGGTGGTCGGTGGGTGAAGTCTCTCCTCTTCCTCACAGCACATCCCTGGGAACCTTCCACTGTGGTCACCATGGTTTCACCATATTTTTCAGGGTTTTTTCTCTTTCTTCGTGTCTTATGGTACAAAGTTACATTACATTATCCTGCACCAAGGCCAGGCTTTTTTAAACTTTTCTGTTTCTGCAGTCTCTGCAACTTACAGTTGTTGCTTAATATCTTCTACATATTTACAATTTCTGCAGTTTGCTTAATAGCCCCTACATATTTATAATTATTAACTGCAACATTTGACACAAATTACCTAAATCGTTCATTTCATTTATAACAATTGAATTTCTAGAAATGAGTGTTTGACTTGGTATTAAGGCAGCAGACAGCAGCTTAGCACCCCTTATAAAAAACGATTTTCAGTAAATTCTTCATTTTTCTATAAATCTAGAACATTTTGCTTGAAATCCCCATGGAACAGATAGAGCAGGTTTTTTATTTGTATCATTTATCCAGTTTTCCATTTTGCAAAATTGAGGATTCAGGTGATACACTGGATTTTCTGTTGAGGGGTTACTGGCAATGCTCATCTGCACCTGCAGCTACTGAGGCTCTGTACCTGAAACAGCAGCAGGCAGGCCATGGAAAAACAACTTTCCATGGTTTTACCAAAGCATTTTTCTGCTTAAATATGATGTTTTAGTAAAATATTAATTGGATGATGCAAAATTTGGGAGCAGGCCACATCAGGGTTATTTCCCCCTGTTATTTAAACACATTGATGAGACAGAGATGGACTCTTTGAGGAGAAACTTTTCCCATCAGATTTTGAAGGTAATTTACTGCTTATTATATTCAGGCAATATACACATGGTATTATTCCTCACAGCTTTCTGCTTTCTCGAGCAAAGGCTATCCAGATACCTACTTAGATACAACCCAACAACACAGAAATAATTGTGCTGCATTACACTAATGCAAGTGGTTCACCCACAGTCATTAACACATTTCAACATTAGCTGGTACCATATCACAAAGTAATATTATTTTCTTGCTTTGCATGATGATGAGAGCTCAAAAAGACCCCCCCAAGCCACACACTGTTTATCTGCACAATCTTCATTTTAGCTATTTTACCTATTTAAAAATAATCCATCAGTAAAGGAAATGGATATTTTCTTGGTTGTAATGGTATTATTTCTGCAGTTTCATTAGCCATGTGTGGAAATATGAAATCGGGAGTGTCCTGGTTTGGAAAGACAGGTGTCTGCCAGGGAAAGCTGGAGTTTCCCTTAGAATGGAGAATGTAAACCCCTCACCCCCTGCCAAATTATAATTTTGCAATTAAGGGCTTTCAGGCAAAGATTTGGGAATGGGAATAACAGTTCTTTACTAGGAATATTAACAATACAAATGTAGTAGAAAACAAAACCACCCAAACAAACCAGCAAACAAACAAACAACAATTTTGGAGAACCCTGACAGAGTCAGAGCTACAACCTGACACCCTGTTGGGTGGAAGCAGTCCCAAAGTGAGTCCTCCTGGAGTGGCAGAGGTGGTTCTGGTGGAGCAGAGATGATCCTGTAGAACAAGGGTCCAGTGGTGGTGAGAAAGGTCCAGTGATGGTGAGAAGGGTCCAGTCTTCCTCCAGGAATCAGGTGAAGCCAGATCCCTGTGTTCCTGTGTCTCAGTTTTATCCAGGTAGGAATGGTTGGCTCCTCCCACTGGGTGGAGCATCTCACACTGGGATGATGGAATGTGGATGTTCTACTTTGGGGATGTGGCTTTCAGGGGTGTCTTAATGGCCCATTAGCAGAAAATATCCCCCTGGAGGGAGGACGGGTGGTGACAGAGATAACAAACACTGCCCCACCTGGTTTAACAGCTTGGCCCATTATCAGAAGGCATCTGCCCCTCTCCTCCCAGAGTTACAAGAGATAAAGAAAAAAAAACATCTCCCCAGCTGCTTTTAACAAATGAAATAGAATACACACCCCTGGCTCCACAACCCAAGACAGGGAGGTGTCTAAACAAAATGAGTAGGAAATACTCTCAGAAGAGTCAAACAACACATCCCCAGCTAAAGACAGACAGAAGAACAAGGAAGGATCAGCCCAAAGGTTTGTGCACAACTTGCACTGTCAGACCAACTCCAAATCGACAGTTTTATGGCCAGCTGTTGATGAAAAGTGTTTGTATGTCTGTGGTGTTTATAGGTGACCTCTTGATTAATAAACCAGACCAGTAAACGCTAAAAATTGTGTCACTGAATGGATTAAATGCTGCTTAAATAATACATTTCCACATGCAAGTAAACAGAAATCATGTTTAGCAGCTGGTTCAAGTGCAGTCCCTAAGGGTCTGTTCTCTGCTGCTTCATATTTCTGTCAATGACTTAGGGAAAAAAAAAAAAAAAGCAAATATAAAAACATCACTGATAAAGGATAGAGAGTGGGGGAATGTTAACTAAAAAAGGCTGGACCAGCAATACAAAGTAAGTTGGATGGCTTGGTAAATTAAGCAGAAATATGAGCAAAACCACATCTCACTAGAGCCAAATGTAAAATCACACACCTGGAAATGAAGTAAGCAGGCCACAGTAGCAGGCTGAGGGATCTGTCTGGGGGACTGGAAGCTTTGAAAAAAAAAAATCTGTGGGTTTGTGGATGAAAATTAGTGTCCTGGATAGGAAAGGAGCAAGGGGCCAGTGTGAGCTTGGGGCACACAAGCAGCAGAATCTACAGGAACAGCAGGAGTTTTATCTTTATACCCAGAACTGGTGCTACTGTTCCTGAAATCTGACATTTACAAAACAAAAAATTATACCAGAGAATCAAAAAAAAAGTAATGTGAATGAGTAAAAGGCATTTTTATGCCTTATATTTTTATTTTAAAGGTTTATTCTGCTGACACACTGACCTTGCAGCAACAGCTCATAGGGGAGTGCACTGCTTGGGCAATTCAGGAAGTTCAGTTATCACAATTATCCCCACTGCCTTTCAAATCCATGGCATCCACTGAAGAGGGGCCCCAAGTCTGGAAGAAAAAAAAATAATGCTCATATTCAAGATAATTGGACAAACCCCCCACTCTTAGAACAATCCATGTGCAATGCTATTGATCATGAACTTCAGTTTGCCCCTTACAGCCACGAATTGGCAAAAAGTCACAGAATAACAGAACAATTTGGGTTGGCAAAAGCCTTCAGGATCATCAAGCCCAACCTGTGACCAGTCCCCAGTTTTGTCACCCAGCCCAGGGCACTGAGTGCCACACCCAGGTGTTCCTTGGACCCCAAACCTCCCTGGGCAGCCCCTCCCAGAGTTTAACAGCCCTTCCTGTGAAGGAATTCCTCCTGGTGTCCCAGAAATGCTAGGAAAATCCTAAGAAAAAAATACTCAGAGAGCATCTTCACCTCTCCAAAAGCTGCACAGAAGGCTCAGGGCAGGGGTTCCCAGTGGGAAGGGGAATCCTGGAGCAAGGGAATCTGGAAGCCTGGTGCTATTGATCAGCTGTCCCCAAGGACAGCAGTGAACACTGAGGGACCACTGCCATCACTGCCAGCCAAGGTGGCACTGGTGTAGGAGAGAACAGAAGATTTCACTGGGAAGAGGAGAAGATTTTATAAATCTCTTTGCTGAAGAGAAGTTGCATTCCATTGTTAAGATCCAATCCAGTTTTTGGCAGCTGTGGAATTTATTCGGCTCTGCTGGGAGGACAGGATGGAAAACCACCCACTGAAAGCCTTTACTTGCATTTATTTTGCCATTCTGACATGGGAGAAGCCCTGGAGTTGCCCCAGCACTGAGCCATCTGAAGTAAAACCTGCTGCAGCCTTATGAGATCTGAAAGGACTGACCAGGAGTTCATTCCTCCACTGGACCATTCCCTTATTTGCTTGCATTCCTCAGCCAGGACTGAGGTGCTGTGAGCAGGCAGCCTCCTCTGCCACTGCAACCTGAGAGGAAAAAGAGCCTGCATGATAAATTCCCACCTGCATCAAACACTCTTATCTTCTTCCCATTTCTTCTGCCCTCTCCCACTCACCTGGAACTGAACACTTCCCCTTTGTTTTATCTTATCTTGGAAACAAGGAAATGCCACGAGTTACATGTCAATATGACCTCTGTGAACTAGGAAAAAGCTGTCTAATGCAATGCCTTGTGGCTCCATTAAACCAGTTAAAGGTGCAGCTTGAATTCTGGCAGTGCTGGGAAAAGAAAATATGCTCTAGGCTGTGAGTTTAAAAAATGGAAGGAGATTTGGGATAAAGAGATCCTTCAGAAGATGAGCTTACATAGAAGTTGCCCACAGTCAGTTTTAAACTCTTTTTTTTTCCCCATTAATTGAATATTTTCACTTTGTATTTATTTAATGGATTAAACTGAAAATGTTAGCGTTTTAAGCAATCTAAAGGCTAACTGGGGAATCTGGAGTGACCTCTAAGAAAATGGTCAGGAATTTTCTTTCCATAGTTCAGCAATCACTGAAGCAATAAGCAAGATGGACCATTTGTATTTTTGAGATTCTCTTTGCTTTGTCAAATTACAGATTCCTTCCCCTGTGGGGACTGAGTTTTCCCTTCACCTCTCCTCTTATGCTGCCATTTCAGACTACACTTTTTTGACCAGCAAAAGCTGAGGTACATCAATATTTTAACACACATTAATGCATTAATAAATCCTCTTCTAAGCCAGAGCACACAGCCTTGTTCTGGGCTTCCCACATGGACCATGTGCAGTGTTTAACAGAGCAGGTCTGTGCTGGGGGCTGATTCTCCCCAGGGACATCAGAAATGCTTGGATTGTGCAGAAGAAAATGATGAAAGGGCTGGAACCTGGAAAGTTCTGTTCTCCTGCAGTTGGTTCTTAGCTGTGGGCAGCACCAGCACCAGGCCAGTGCTGCCTGAAGCCAAGGCTGAGCATCCAGATTTTCAGAATCAGATTTTCAAAGTCAGACTTTCTGATTTAGACCCCTATCCAGCAGAAGGGACATGGGTTTGCTGATGGCTGTGGAGGTAGGAAAAGTCACTTTTCATTACAACATTAAACTAAGTCAAACAGACCTTAAAGACCTCTTAAGATCTTTGGAGAATGGAGGAAGAAAGAAAATGTTCCTGCATGGATCTTGTCTTACTGATGTTCAGACCTATCTGAAGACAGGTGACATTAAATATGTGCCAAGCACATAAATACATTTTCACTGGCCAAATTACCAGAGAGAGCTTTTCCACACACACAGCCTCTGTCTGCAGCACTGTGCATTGTTTTGGTGGGGGATGTCACCTCACTGAATAGATCAGCTGGGGTGAACCTGTGGTATGGGCACCTCTATAAAGATCTCACACATCAGACCAGGGGTTTTTCCTGTAAAGGAAAAGCTGCAGTGAGTGCTTCCAGTGACATGTTTGGTCCCTGACAGCACCAGTGTGGCAGTGCTGGGGTTTAGGAGAGCAGCTACTGCTGCAGTGTCAGCAAGGTTTGACAGAAAGTTACCTTTGATTGCCCTCAACCTCAGCTGCCTTTGATTCCAGTCTGACTCACACAGGAAAATAATTGGCAAAAAAGTCCATCGTGTAACAGAGGTATTTACAGATGACCTGAAAATGGTTTGTATTTCTTAATTCCCACCCCACAGGTGAGGTCAAGAAGCCACTTCCCTGTGGGCCTGTCTGAGGGCAGAGAGGACCTGCAGCCACTGCTCGGCCACATCTGGAGATACCTGATCCTGCAGGAAAAGAATTGGTGAATTTGATGAATGCTTTGCTGAGATGATACCTGGAAGCCCTCAGGTGTGGCAACAAGATGTACTGGCAGATATCCCAGAGAAATAGAGATCCTGCTCCATCAGAAGGCGTTAAACTGGATTTATATTTCACCAGCTTCATTTTAAGTCCAGAGGAAAAGTAACACATTTACTGCTCTGAATGCTAGGGACAGCACTCCCAAATCTCCCTCCTCACCCTCCCAGAGTGAGGTAACTTTTCCAAGAGGGGAAGACAGTCCTGTTTCTACAGCCAGCATCCTGCAACTGCTGGCAAGGGAAAGAAATTTCTCCAGGAAGGACAGGTGGAGTGCAAACCCCCAGCTGGTAAATGAACTCAGAGTGGAAGAGTAAGAAAATGCAGTGTACTGAAAACAACCAGCCCAGCAGACACCCTGCTCAGTGACACTGCACCTGCCTGGGACATCTCCTCTGAACAATAAAAGGTGATAAATCACAGTGAGCCAGTTGGAAGAGAAGAGTTTAACTTCTGCCCAAGCCACTGAGCCTTATCTGTGAGCAGATAAGGGGGACAGAGATTAAGGAGACCACTGACTTTAGAGACAGGACTCAGGGAGAGGAGGAGCAAACTATGCCAGGTTTCCTCTCCCTCAAGGTTAAGACAGCAGGAAGGGCACAGAAGCAACAAATTTGACACAAAAAAAAGACACTCTACTCAGATTCTTAATCAAATGCTTCATTCCCTGCACTTTCAGAAGTTTTAAAGACAGGGTGTATCTTGTGCCAGTTGGATAAAATAAAATTGGTGTGAAAGACTGCATCCACTGCAAAACACTGTGGGCAAGAAGCAACGAGCACTTCAAAAGTCTTTCTGCATCTCCTCACTGTTTAAAATTTAACTACTTTTCTACACTACAGAGATAGCTCTGATTAATCTTATTTCTGTCCTCTTAAACAAAGCACATGGATTATATTTTCTAAAACTTTATCCTATCAAGCATCCTTGGTCTGGGAAAATAGCTAAATGTTTTTGTGATGTCAGTAGAAACAGCAACACTAATTACCCTGTATTAAAACTTTTCATGCATCCCAAAAATCATTTGAAATGGGAGAATACTGATCAGCCTCTATTTTAGCAGGAAATTTTAGGGGAACATGAAAGGCATTTAGCTGCTCTGCAGAATGAGTAATTTGAAAAGCATTTACTCTGGAAGAAAATGCAGGTATTCCTTCTTGCTTCTCCCCCACACCACGCACTCATAGAAGGAAATGTTTTGAGAAAATTACTTTAATATTGCTATTCTTCTTGTAATAGAGGCCTTGTTACCAAGGCAGGGTGGCACCTTCTCTGGGGCTGGGAGCTGAGGGCAGAATGATGTTTAACTTTGCAGAATGCTTTGTAAACTTTGGGAGAAGGGAAATGTGAACCAGAGCAAGGAAAGAGAGTTACTGGTCACAGGGAAAGGTGCTGGGGTGTGATGGTGTCTCAATTTGGAAAGACAGGTATCTGCCAGGGAAAACTGGGGTTTCTCTTAGAATGGAGAATGTAAACCCCTCACCCCCCTGCCAATTTATAATTTTGCAATTAAGGGCTTTCAGGCAAAGATTTGGGAATAGGAATAACAGTTCTTTACTGGGAATATTAACAATACAAATGTAGTAGAAAAACAAAACCACCCAACCAAACCAGCAAACAAACAAACAACAATTTTGGAAAACCCTGACAGAGTCAGAGCTCCAACCTGACACCCTGTTGGTCAGGGAGTTGGAAGCAGTCCCAAAGTGAGTCCTCCTGGAGTGGCAGATGTGGTTCTGGTGGAGCAGAGATGATCCTGTAGAACCAGGGTCCAGTGATGGTGAGAAGGGTCCAGTGGTGGTGAGAAGGGTCCAGTCTTCCTCCAGGAATCAGGTGAAGCCAGATCCCTGGTGTTCCTGAGTCTCAGTTTTATCCAGGTGGGAATGGTTGGCTCCCCCCACTGGGTGGAGCATCTCACAATGGGATGATGGAATGTGGATGTTCTACTCTGGGGATGTGGCTTTTACGGGTGTCTTAATGGTCCATTAGCAGAAAGTGTTCCCCTGGAGGGAGGACCTGTGGTGAAAAAGATAAGAAACAATGCTCTACCTGGTTTTATCAGCTGGCCCATTATCAAAAGGCATCTGCCCCTCTCCCCCCAGAGTTACAAGAGATAAAGAAAAACATCTCCCCAACTGCTTTTAACAACTGAAATAGAATACACACCCCTGGCTCTGCAACCCAAGACACCTACAAAGACAAAAAATGTGTCCTTTCTGACAGGCCACCTTATTTTCAGCTGAAACTTCTTAATGTTTTGTGATTCACATTGTGAACGTGGTCTTGTATGCACCCAGCAGAGAAAATCCTGAGTCATAAATAGGATTTCTGCTAGCTAAAGCAATAATCATAAACCCATAGCAATAAAGCCACGTAAAACCATCCTAATAACTGGGCCTAGAGCAAGAAATCAGCATCCTACTGAATATTAATCACTGGGAAATGTGTGCTCATCTCTGCCTTAAACCTTTCCTTGTTTAAAACAATTACTCTTCCCACTCTGCCCATGTCAAGCATTGCTTCACTTCCTTATTTTTGTCACTTCTGAAAGAAGCCCTTCTGCCTGAGGATGTGCCCTAAACCAAATCTGGTGTTCAGAAGTGAATCCCACTTCCATTAGAAAGGGCAGAGCTGTGATATCAGGGATGTCACACAAATGTCTCTTCAAGATGTAGCAAATATTTCCACGAAGGGGAATATGCAACTTAAAAAAAAGAAAAAAAGAGAAATCTGCTAATCGAGGGAAAATATTTTTGTTAACATCCACAAAGCTCGCTTGCATTCACATTTTACTTGTACTGAATCACTAAAAGGATTAGGAGGGCAGTCAATCAACGAGGAGGAAAAGCAAAGTTTATGCAGGGACTATTTTTAGATTTGCAAGCCCCATCACGAGGAAGCTCCCAGCCCTGGGCACAGCCAGCAAAGCACCAGGGCTTTGCAAACGAGCCACAATCCAGTTATATATATATTTTATTTTTGTTTTTTCCAGGATGGATATTTCTCCCCAGCTTTGTGGGGGGAAAATCAATATCTTGTTTTCAGATGTGTAAATGCAGTCGTCTCTCCAAAGTGCCCCGGTCAGTTTACCACACGTTCAGCAGCTGCTTCTTTCCAGGCTATCCCACGATTCCCAGCCTATGGGGATTGACAAGGCAATGATAAACTAATGTGCCCCCTCAGCTCTCTGCTCAGCCCATTGTTCCAGCAGCTGAGACCCTCTGCTTCTATTTGCTTTCTCCCACATGCATTATTCAACAGCCCAGGAAAAGGCCAAGAACCTCTTTCATTCAGGAATTCTGTATTAAAATAATCAATTTTGAACTGAAGCGGGGAAGGGAGCCTTGCTACAGGCCAGGCCTGTTAAATAAGCCACCAGCCCCTGCCATTTGCATTGGAATCATGCTATCATCAGGCTATATATTATTATATTTCCATAGAAGGGAGAAGAAACATACCTCAGAATATTTTTCTCTGTGAGAGCACCAGTTATAGCACCACCTTCCTGATGGCCTATTTTGGCACTATTTCCATTTATGAGGGTCTGTATAATAAGGCTACACAGGCCACAACTTGATTTAGAAATTCTTAAGGAGGGAAGGGGACTCATAGTTCCACAGCAGACAGAGAAGGTGGATGTTAAAATTAACTTATAACACTTTTTTTTTTTTTGAATGTTCCAACAGAGGGTCAAAGGCCCATTGTTCTGTGAAACATTTTCCTGGCATTAGAATATATTTGGCTGTGCCAGAAGATGCCCAGCTCTGTTAAGTCATCAACCACAAGACTTTCAAGCGCAGCATTTCTCCATTTCTTCATTTCTCCACATTTCAAGTGCAGAAAGGGAGCACAGGGATCAAGGGAGAGCAAGTCATCATTGCTGCATGTCATGGGTTTTTTTATTTACTGTGGCACATTTAGGGAAAATATGACCACCAGCTTCAGAAAAAAAGGCAAATGTGTCACTTCTACAGCCAAAGAGCAGCAACCTCCTGCAAAAACCTCTCAACAGAGGCACTGCTTCTCATGGCACTGATTTGGTCCATTTGTCAGGGCCAGTTCTGCTCCCTCACCTCTTCCTGCTGCTCTGCTGGGTTCTCAGCTCACCTCTTCCTCTCACATTTCTGGAGTCATGCACATTATTGCCAACAGCACTTCTGATTTCCTCACCCTTGCCATCCTGCAGGTCAACAACATCAAAGGAACACTGATGTCAACAGATGAAGCATGAAAATGCCAGGCCCGTGGTTGGGGGAGTTAATGGGAGGCTAAAAATGCCTAAAAATGGTGCTGATCATTGGTCCCTTCCCTGTGTTCCCTCCTATTCCATTCAAGATATCACGATAGCTCCTTGTCATGAACGTTCCACCCACTCCTTGACATTTCTGCTAACCCAGGATTGTCACTGTTGTTCCAAAATGATTGATGGTTAGGCTTTCAGTGAGTACAAAATCTTCAGTGAGTGAATTCTGTATCTATTTTACCAGCAGCATCATCAGCCTGGTAAGCACAGGGGTGGTGAGTAACTAATTAAAGCTGGTGGTGAACAAGCTCTGCTTCATTAAAGGGGAAAAGCTGCACTAAAAGCCCCCAAAAGTTCCTGCCCCTTGTCTTGGCTGTGAAACCAAACAAAATATAAAAGTTTTGATGCTGTTTGCAAAAGTCTGAACTTGCATCTCAGTGGGGGATAGAAAATAAAGCTATTTGCCCCATTCTGATATCAGACAGAGGATTTTTCTACCAGTCTGGCACCAAATCTACACACTTAGAGGTTGATATTCTGATAGGAAAATCCAAACAAATGTTTGATGCTGGAAACACACAACCTAATGTGAAAAAGGCTAAATGCACTGGGATTTGTGCTCATGAGTCACTTCCAGGGCTCAAAATGCTCAGTGAGTGAATAAAACATTCCAGAAAGTGCCCTGCACAGCCTGAGCCCCGATGAGCTGATGGGGTTTTTTTGCCAGCCGATGAGCAGGGCCGCAGAACTATTCAGACTTTTGTTTTGCACAAGTTTGGTTTCATAACCCTGCAAGAGACGTGCAGCAGACTCACCTAAGGGCTGAGCCAGGACAGCGTTTTGCTGTGTGCAGATTTTCCATGGGCTGAGCACACCCAGCCCTCCCAAAGAAATCAATCCCTGCTGTTGGCACCGGCAGGAGATCATCGATGCGGCGGTGGGGAGCACGAGAGGAGAATTCAAGCCTCACACTTCTGCACAAACTCTTCACTTGGTAGAGCTGAGAGCAGCTGAGAAGAACCAGTTTAGGACAAGATAAAGAATATTTCTTTATCCTTTCACGGTTTCAATGAGGAGGACATTTGGCAGCAGCAGCATGACTTGTGGCAAACTGACCCAAAATTTGCAGGTCAAGAGCTTCAGTCCTGGGAGTTTCACACTTTTGTTACAAAGCTCTGCTTCTGGACATAGCCACCCATCACCATGAAATCCCTAAAATTAATTCTGATTATCTAAAATACAGAAGGAACCCCAGACATTTCTAACATAAACTGCACAGCTGGTCCCAAGGTGCACAAGCAGTTTCTAATAAAAGCAAGCATGCAATTCTTCCATACTGAGCTTGCAAGCTAGAAAGCCTCCAAATTAAACCAACCAGGGTAATAATATAATTGGGGGTAGAAAAAAACATTAGGAAGTGAGACCTTCTTGTACAACTCAGTGTTTAAAAGAGTGAGATAACTCCTAACATGCCAAAATCTTGTGGCCACTGTAAACCAAACTCTATCTTCCATTCTCTTCTAATGAACTGATTCAAAATGCACATTGATACAAAAAAAAAAAAAAAAAAAAGAATGGAGTTCAAGAATCTATACAGGGAAACTACAGAGTTCTTTTTTGTGGTTATGTTTACCTTTTATAAGTGTCTCACTAAGCTAAATGCTTTAGCCACTGTGGGCAGCTTCAGTTCCTCATTATTAGATCTTTGAAGTAATTCTTCTCCAGTATTCAGCACGTGAATTTATTCTGCAATTTGCACTCAATGCCTGCAGTAAGCCCAACTTTGTACAAAGACAAAATGCTGTCAACATTTATCTGCTGCTTTACACATGCCTGGAGCAGAGCAAAGGGAAAGTGGCAAGCATTTCTATTCCTGGACTCAAAACAAGCTGCATTCACTTAGTGCAGGATGAAAGGCAGAGTACAGAGATGAAAAAAGAAAAGGGGAAGGGAAAGAGTAAGGAAAAAGTAAGAGACAAAAAAAATAAAACCCCAAATCTATGGGGAAAAAGAAATATTTAAAAGAGAAATAAGGATAAAATCAAATACATGATCAAAGGGAGAAATAAAGCCAAATTTTAAAAATAAACTCAGACTTGTGACAGGCTCCCAGGCCCCATGACTGCTCAGAGGAGCCCAGTGGCAGCAAGATCTGACCTCTGCCACCCTGGGTGACAACAATCAGGGTGCCACCAGCAGCAGGCAGGAATTCACCAAATCCAGCACCAGCCTCAGCTCCATCCTGAGCATCCAAGCAGGAGTGAGAAAGGACTGTCTGCAAATGGGCAGGGACAAACTTACACAGAGAAGGAAGTGTCGTACTCAGACCTCTGAAAACTCACCAAATTGCAGAGAAAATGTCCTGATATCTCAGCAGGATAATGAAAAACATTATTCTGGTGCAGTTAAGAGGGAGAACCTCACAGAATGAGTAATTCAAGGATAAGACATATGGGTCCTGTGCAATTGTGGCTGCTTCAAAGCACAAGTTTTTTTCTTGGAAATTGATGTCTGTGCTAAAAATCCTAACGGGGATGTACAGGTTCCTTTTGTTTTTCTGACAAGATTGTCAAAACCTGCTATTTCTACATGGTAAAAGCAAATATGTATTTTTAGAAAATCTCACCATTCCAAATTCCAAGACAGTAACTTTTGCTATGTGCAGTGACAAAGGCTTTGGCCTCTCAGAATTTTTGCACTAGGAGGAAATCCATTTTTATTGCTATCCTATTCCCTCCCTCCTTCCTTCATCAGATTTTGAAGAAAGAGAGGGAGAGGAATAAACCCTGCTATGCACTGTGCTTGCAGATGAGCTGAATGGTTAATTACATCTCACAGGCCAGTCCTGGGAGGTGCCAAATCCCACTGGAGTCACCCAGCAGCACCGGGACTGGATGGTGCCCAGCACTTTGTTGGGAAGATCCTTGGCAGGACTGACAGGAGCTGTGCTGTCAGACCCCAGAGCTGCTCCAGAGAAGGGCAGAGCATCCTCAGGGCTGAGTCCTTCTCCTGGGAAATAGGAGTGCAGGATGAAAGGCAGAGCACAGAGATGAAAAGTAAAGGGGAAGGGAAAAAATAAGGAAAAAATAAAAGACAAAAAAATCTATGGGAGAAAAAGCAAATATTTAAAAGAGAAAGAAGGATAAAATCAAATACATGATCAAAGAGAGAAAGAAAGCTAATTTGTAAAAATAAACTCAGACTTGTGACAAGCTCCCAGGAGCAAGCAGAGCTCCCCATGAGTGCTCAGAGGAGTCCAGTGGCAGCAAGATCTGACCTCTGCACTTGGCAGGGTGCAGCCTGAGAGCTGCCTGGCACATGAGCCCCTTCTGTAGGGCGAGTTATTTCAGAGCAGGGCAGTGCTGCTGTCAGGGGCTGCACCCCCAGAAGAGGGGCAGAGAGAAACCAGGGCAGGGCTGCACCCACGGCCCCCGTGGGCACAGTGTGAGCCCCCATTATCATTGGGGGATGGAGTCTGGACGTGTTCTCTGTGCTAATCTGGGAGCTGGCCCAAATCCCAGCACTTGGGTCACTTGTACACAGGGTTCTCATTGTGAGCCCGGGGGGAAAATGGCAGCCTCGCAGTTGGGCTTTGAAACTATGCATTTTTTAAAACTTGTGTATGCATAAGCCTCTTATTTAATGAATGACTCCCTTTGTATTTACATGTTCCACCATCCACGGGACAAATAGGGTTTAGTGGTTTGAGAATGAAAACTTCTCGTCCTCAAGGGAGTGGGGGGGGGGGGAAAAAAATAGGTGCAGCTATTTTATGGAAGTGGTAAAAAAATCAATTAGCCTCTTAGTTGTAGCTCTTATCTCCAAGGCGTTCTGTGGACATAAGCACATTCTTTCTTAAGTTACATATTCTTTTTTTAAATTCCATATTGCACAGCTTTGATCAGAAAAAAAAAAAAAAATCTGATATAGATCTAACTGAAACACGTTGGTTTCAATGCAACTGAATTCAGACCAAAAAGTGGCCAGAAAAGTTATTTTAGGCTGCTCCAGATCATTATCCTAAATTAGAAGGGTCTTACCAGACCTGAAGCCTTCTTAATCTTACACCTTTTTAGTCTTCCCTTTAAATTCAGCTGATGAATGGAATATGTGAAATAATAAATAAATATAAAATATATGGCAGAAATAATTTCAAAGGATTTAGCAGCTAAGGCAGGTGTGCACAGAAAGCAGCATTTTAGGTTGTCTTGATTTCCAAAAGGAAATAGTTATAAATTAGTTCTAGGGCACTCTGATTCATTTATAAGAGTGGTTCAAGAAAACTCTTCAATATTAATTAGTAGCCTGTGAATTCAGCCTGTGCAATTATGATGAGACAGTTCTTTGGGTATGAAAGAGCTAACTTATCATATTTTTGAATTCGCCATCTCGAGGCTTGAATATTTTTGTATTTCCATATTTCTCAAGTAGCACTTAATTTAATCTTATCCCCATTTCTTTCAATAAACCATTGTTGCGTCTCTTAAGCAGCACAGCTTCCTCCTCTAACTCATCTCCCCGTGAAATTGGTTTAATGAAGCAGAAAGGTATGAAGCATTAACAACACTGGAATTCATGTGGTAGCACTTCATTTTTCAGAGGCACTCACATTTCCTACCTAATTTATAAAATCAGCACACAAATGATTTTTATCACAGCCATTACATCAGTATAAATTACTGCCTTTTCTATAACACGGCAGTTAGTCAAACTGTTGAAATTATATCTATTAGTCATAGAGGGGAGGGGGAGGAGGGAGAAAGAAAAACTTGTAGGAAAGATTTAGTGTAAAATAAGGCCTGATAGCAGCCTTATTGAGACACTAATATTAATTTACCAAATGAGCCCAAAGCGCCGGCTCTTTTTGCAAAAGGAAAATTAAAAATACACAAAGTGAAGCAAATGGGTCAATTTGTAAGGAGCCAAAAAGGAAACTCGGCAAACAAACCAGGCTGGGCCAGAGGCACTCAGAAATGCAATTAGGGAGAAGTTCCTCACATGCAAGAGGGTAAACACGTGCCTCACCTGCGGGCATTGCCCCACATTCCTCCCAAGCTTTGCCACTCACCCCCGTGCTCTGGCACTGGTGTTTGTGCTTTTGTGCATGGCAGCTCCTCCAAAATCACCCTTATCCTCCTCACTTCTGCCACTCTCACCTACCTCTATCCTGGGCTGTTCCTTTCCAGACTGGTGGGAATCAGCCCCTACCACCCAATTTTTGCCACACAGCAAAAAAATATAACAATTCCTGTTGGGAAAAAAAAGTCTTTGTGTCCTCTCCTTCCCCAGGGAGTGTGACCTGCTCTTCCAGGACCTACATCCTGATTTCCAAAATTCAGCCTGTAAGGAAACAACTGCTCAATGGGCAGAGGCATCACACACTTGAAAAGGCTTCAGTCTGCCCTGCTCTGTAAACAACACCTGACTGCACCAGGTCTGCTGCTGGGATTTCAAGGGGGTCCTGGGTTTCCCTTCCTGTTTGCTGTTCCCCATGCACAACTCCTTCCAGAGCTGCTCTGTAAATTCACTGTCACCTGCCCTGTCACACCTGACACCTGGGAGGAGCACACCCAAATCTCACCAGGAAATATTCCTTCACGTTCAGGAAAGATGCTCTCCCGGTAACTTTTTCTTCTCGCTCTCCCTTTTCCAATTATTTCCCCTTGATGTGCTTCCTGCCTTGGGGAGCCTGGGAGGCAGGGGCCACGCCTTCTGATTCGTGCTCTCTCAGCAGCCAGCACAATGGGACACAGGACACTGCTTGATGCCACTGGCACTAGGGGCAAGAGGGATTAAAGCCAGTTTAACAAAAAAAAAAAAAAAAAAAAAAACAAAATCTGAACTGCTGAGATTGTCAGTGCAGCAGCAAAGAAATCTGCAAGGGACACAGAGGTCCAGCTGCCTGTCCTTGGTGTGTTTTCCTCTGTGTTTTGTTCTGCTTATGGTTTTTATTAATTAGCTTTTCCCTCTCTGTAGCATCAGGGTGTTTTTGCCTGGCTCTCTCTGTCTCCAGCCCCTGGAACGCTGGTGTAGCAGTGTCTGCTGATGGCACCTTGTGGCTAACCCAGAGAACTGCTTGGGAATAGGAACGAGCATGAAGTAAGTCAGGAAAATATCAAGGAAAGGAGAGCAAATCCCTCCCGCCACGGTGAGTGCTGCAAAAAGAAATGATGCAACTCTGCAGACACCTCCCTGCCAAGGAGGGCACAACCTCTGCCTGCTGCCCCTCCCAGCCCCTCAGGGAGTCCTGGGGTGCAAACAGGAGTCCTGGCCCTAAACCTCCTCCCAGCAGGAGGCAGGGGAAGGGGACAGGGGCAGCAAATCCAGCTAATCCCCTGTGTGAGGGGCAGCAAGGAGCTAGGCTTGACCTGCTACCCAGAGCCCCTGGGAATAACCCAGCTCTGCTGGGTGCCACCTTTGTGAGCAAAGGAGAAGGTCAGCCCGAGCCCAGGGGTCAGTCTCTGCTCTGGTCACTCAAAGCCCTGTACAAGTGGTCAGTAAAAGCACTGAGCTCCACTGCAGCCCTTCCCAGAGGCACTGCCAGCCCTGCTGCCACAGGCTGGGATGAGCCTGCTCTGCAGAGCTGATGGTCCTGGGGACACCCCAAATGGCTGCTGCCCACTGCTCCTGGAGATGTGCTGGGGTCACTGCACACTCTCCCTTGTCGCAGGAGCCGTCTTATTAGAGAGTGAAAGTGAGCTGAGGCACTGACCTCTTGTTAAACACAGCATGAAAAAGGCCCTGGTTTATTCCTCTTCATGGCTTGGTCATCTTAACTCCAACCATTCACTGACTCTGGCTGCAGCAAGCTCCTGCTTGCTGTGGGTGTCTCCTGAAGCCTCTGACTGCTGGTTATTTCCTGCTGAACTCTGAGTGCAGGGATTGGTGTGCATCCTCTGACTGCAGCTTTTACCTGGCTAGACTGTGACTGCAGGGATTGGTGTGCAGGCTGTGACTGCAGGTTTAACCCAGCTGGACTGTGACTGCAGGGATTGGTGTGCAGGCTCTGACTGCAGGTTTAACCCAGCTGGACTGTGACTGCAGGGATTGGTGTGCAGACTGTGACTGCAGGTTTGTACCCAGCTAGACTGCACCTGCAGGTTCCAACAACAGGCTTTGACTGCAGACCCAGCCTGACCTTATAGCAGAAATTCTCTCCCCATGCATGAAGCATGATCCTGCTTCATGATCCTCTCCTTGGTGCTCCTCAAGGTTCCTCCTCCAGCATGATCCTCCCTTTATGTGTCTACCACCTCTTTTATCTCACTCATCCTTATTGGATACAGCTGTTTCTCATCAGGGTTGAGGCTGTATTGGTTAATTAACACAGCTGTTAATTATCAGGGGTGAGATCTGTATTCCCTCCTCCTACACTCCCTTAGGAGCCCAAGTGTGGGTGGCAGGTCCCAAATGGCCCCAGCCTTGTCAGGCAGCTGCTGGTTTGCAGTGGTGGCCAGTCCTTGGCGTGGTGTCACTGTGGGGACATGCCAGGCCACCTCCTTGCCCAGGACAGCCCCCAGGGAGGCACAGCCACAGCTCAGCATGGCCCAGCACTGGCTCTGTGGGTAGGGATGAAATCATGTCCCAAACACACAGAGTTCCCTGACAGCATCCCCACAAAGCTGGGATTAGGAGGCAGCAAAGGGCATGGACCCAACCTGCAGCTAGAGGATGTTTGGCACCAAGCAGCATCACATGAGATAGGTCCTGGGTTGTGGGAGTCCAGGGCCTTCCTTTGGATACCCTGGACAAACAGAAACCAGTACAGGGGGGTCTGGAATTTGTACAGGGGGGCTGCAGACCCTGGCACAGACCTCAGACAGGCAAGGGCCTTGACTATAGTCCATGGGAAAGGTTGCCAACATTAAGAGGGGAATTGCAAGCCTCAAAGGTAATAAAAAGTAGCATTATTTTCACATTTGGGGTTTTAGAATAGGAATGACCAGAGACAAGATGGAGGATTCTGGGTGGTGCCGTGGGGTCTTCTCCTTCTTCTTCGTCTCCATCTTGTGCAGTGACAATGGCACCAAGGAGCTTTAGAGTGATTGGGTCAGTGTAGAAGACACCTGTTTAGTGCAGAGTGTAGATATTGGTTTGTAAATGTAAATAATGTACAGGCAATTATCTGTATAAAGGATGATGAACCTTGGTCAGGGGGGCAGTCATCACCTGTTGTCCGTGCTGTTCAGACCTTGGCAGAGCTCAGAGAAAAAGAACTGATATAAAATAAAATAAATAAGAGAAACAACCTTGAAACAGAACATCTGAAAACTCTGTGTTGTTTCTGCAATGGGCTCAGGGCTTTCCAGAGGGCCAGAGGCAATGACCACCCTGATCTCGGGTGAGCAGAGACCCTGAGACTGGGTGGGGAGCAACAAACCACAGACACAGGGGGTACCTCAGCCAGCCAAAGGCCTCCTCAGAAATTCTGTGATCACACAAAGAAGACAGGATTTTTGTCCTGAACATCAAGCAATAAACAAAGCAGTTTTAAAAGAGGGCTGCCCCTCATTTAATGTGTCCTCTCAACTTGGGTTCGGTCCAGTCTTTTATCTCCAAGTACCTATCCTGCATGTGTTTCTAGGTCTCACTCTGGTTTGTGTTAGCTAAAATATGTCATTAGCAGAATTCCCAAGAGCTTTGAAGTTCTTTTAAGAGCTGGCTCCAAATTTCTGCCCCCAGCAATGTTCAATATAAGTGAGAAGCACACTTGGAAAGGAAAATGGGAGTCCAAGATCACCCAGAGACAGGAACACGTAATTATGAGATGTAGATACAAGTTCTCACTCTAGAGGAAAACCTCTGTGATGGAAAACCAGGGAGGTTCATGTCAAAAGTAAAGGACTGGAAACAAATCATGCTACAGCTGGATATACAAAATCACAACAGACACAGAGAAAAAAAAAGAGATTTATCTATATAGATCCTCAGCAGACTAACATCTGCAGACCTAATCAAGTATCATGTCAAATAAACAGCTCTACAAGCCTCACCTAAACACCCAGGGCAGAAGAAATTACCCTCACTGTCCTTCCAGGGATAGGTGCATCCTTATTAAAAGGCAAATGAGCCTCTCAACAATCAGTGTTTCCAAGCAGCAATACAAAATCAAGGGAGAACCTCTCCGTGCCAGATCTCACCTGCAGCCCTGTCAAGACATTGTGCCCGTGTTTCGTGGCCTGTGCTCTGTAATTCTCACAGCTCTGTGCATGCAGGTTTTGCATACAACCATACAAAGCTTTCCTGTGAGGAGCATTTTGTGCTTCCCAGTCCAGCAGAGATAGAAGAATCTTCTTTTACTGATTAAAAACAAATAATAGGTGAAGAAAAAAAAAACATCCTGTGATACAAACACCAACATGACAGACTAAGAGAGGAGGTTCAGCAGTAGCTGAAAATTTAGGGGTTTTTAGAAAACCCTTTTTTTTCCTCCCTTTTCTATAAAAGCACCTTCTGCCATAAAATCACTCTTGCAACTTTAATGTCACTTTTTTTCCTAACTCTGCTTAATCCTAGAAGAAAATTAACACCAACAGATAAAGAATAAAAGCCTCACATTAAGGACAACCCTTACCTGGAAGAGAAAGAAGAGTAAGACATTCAATGAAGCCCACAAAAGCCTTCACATTACTTGGAAGATGATCAGATACCACTGTGATAAGCAGCCTTACAAAAACTTGGGAAAGGCTGATGGCTGAAATTGGAATAATTTTTTTTTCCCAAAGGAGATGTTTTACTGCTTTTTTTTTGAAACAGGAAAGCTAAAGGCTCATCTTTACCTTTCTGTGTAAATAACTTCCTTTCCCTGGGGTGTTCATCATCGGTTTGACCTTAAAATGCATGGCAGTGTTCTTAGCAATATTCAATCAATGGCAGGATTAAAGGTGAAATCAGTTACACAGAGGAAGCCTACTGCTGTTTCACCAGTGTGGTGGCTCTAATCTCCCTCTGAGAGACTAAAGATCATAACTGATTTACTTCTCCTCCCTGGGGAACAATTTTCTGTAGCCTGAAGCAATCAGGAAACAGACTGAATTGGCTTGAATACCCATCTGTCCTGGTGGGGGGAGACTGGGAAAAGCTACCAGGTTGTTTCTTCTTCATACTTGTAATTAAATAAGCTATGACAAATTTGACAGGCAGAATTTCTAGCAGCACCAGTTGTCTCCCAACTTCCTACTCCCTGTGTAATTGATATACAGCAGCTATTCCCAAGCAGTGCTGGGGACTATTTAAACATTAAAATCAGTGATCTTCACTCCATTCCATGATTTAACCTATTGGCAACACACCTCTAATTTTCACACCTGTCAAGACTGTGGGACATGTTTAAGCACAAGGAAACCAGGCTTACTTTGATTTTTGGGGGGGGGGTTTGTTTTGTTTGGGGGGGGGGCTTGGGTTTTTATTTTTTTGGATTTTTTTTTTGATTTTTTTTTTTTATTTTTTGTTTTGTGTTGGGGGGTTTTGAGGGTTTGTTTGTTTGTTTTGTGTGTGGGTTTTGTGGTTGGTTGGTTGGTTGGTTGTTTTGGTGGTTTTTGTGGGGGTTTGGTTTGGTTTTTTGTTGTCTGGTTTTTGTTTTGGTTTTGTGGGGGGTGTTTTGTTGTTTTGTTTTGTTGTATGGGGGGGGTTTGTGTGGTTTTTTTTGGGTTTTTGTTGTTGTTGTTGTTGTTGTTGTGGGGTTTTTTGGTTTTTTTTGTTGTTGTTGTTGTTGTTTTGTTTTGGTTTGGGTTTTTTTGTGGTTTGGTTTGGTTTGGTTTTGGTTTTGGTTTTGTTTTTTTGTTGGGTTTTTTTTCCTTAACTGTGACCTTTCTCTTCATTCCAGAATGCCAGGCACATAAATGAGATGGTATTGATACAAGAAAGAAACAAATCTTAGAAGTGCTACCAGAGAGGGCAAATCTGGGAGCGTGAAAGCATTTTCCTATAGAGTGATAACAAAGTACACATCACTAACCCCTTAAGCAATAAACTTTTGTTAGCACTCCTTCTCAAAACAGTGCCAGAGGCAAGCAAGATGAAAAACTATTTCCCTGAAAAAAACCTTCCTGCAATTCAAAACATTTTCTAGAGTTGTCATAAAATAATAATAATAATAATAATAGTAGTAGTAGTAGTAGTAGTAGTAGTGGTGGTGGTGGTGGTGGTTGTTGTTATTTTAATAATGACATTTTATAGAAAGACCCAAGGTTTTTACTTGTCTAGAAAGCATGGAAGAGACACCAGGGTTGGTGTAAGCACAGTCATTTCAAATATGCTGATATCTGCCTCTCTCATCTGTATTCCCCAGCATGAGACAGGTTTTAAATACCCCACAGGGAAGGGAACTCCTGATTTTTTCAGTTTACAGGGTTAGCACCAGAGACATCTTTTTTTTTTTTTTTTTTTTTTTCACATAAGCTCAGCTGAGACAATTTTAAAAACCAGGCAATTCTGGTTGTTTTTTTCATCATTATTTAACTAATTTTAGGCTTGTTCATAAGTTACTACAGGGAAGGTTAAATAAGAATTTAACACATTGGCTTCTTTGCCCAGAGCTGTTGCCAGCTGAGGCCCAAGATCCTGGCACAGAACCCCAGAGTGGTTTGGGTTGGAAGGGAACCTCAAACCTCCCCTCATTCCACCCCTGCCATGGGCAGATGTAGCCCTGGTTGGTGCCTGAGATGTTTTTGGTTTTCTGAAACTCTTCTCCTGGGGAATTTTCTGTAAGTTTCTGTTAGTTTTTTCTAACTGTAAACTTGGTTTACAGTCTTTCCCTAAGAGGGACTACTTCTTGGTGTCTCTCTGGTTTAACCAATGTAATTAAAACAGTTTGTTTCACCAATCAAATTGTTCTGTATAAAATAGTATAAAAAAATAAAAAAAAAATCCCAAAAAATAAACAAAGTAAAAAAGTTTGTTTCACCAAATTGTTCTGTATAAAATAGTACAAAAAATAAAAAAGAATTCCCAAAAATAATAAAAGTAAAAAGGTTTGTCTTTGTTTCACCAATCAAATTGTTCTGTATAAAAGAGTATAAAAAAATTTAAAAAAAAATCCCAAAAATAAACAAAGTAAAAAAGTTTGTTTCACCAGTCAAATTGTTCTGTATAAAATAGTACAAAAAATAAAAAAGAATTCCCAAAAATAATAAAAGTAAAAAGGTTTGTCTTTGTTTCACCAATCAAATTGTTCTGTATAAAAGAGTATAAAAAAATTTAAAAAAAAAATCCCAAAAATAAACAAAGTAAAAAAGTTTGTTTCATCAATCAAATTGTTCTGTATAAAATAGTACCAAAAAAAATCCCAAAAATAAACAAAGTAAAAAAGTGTGTCTTTATTTCACCAATCAAATTGTTCTGTATAAAATAGTACAAAAAAAAAAATCCCAAAAATAAACAAAGTCATTGTCAACCTTCTGAATCAGAGTCTGTGTCATTGTAATCTTTAACAACATCAGACACCTTCCACTGTCCCAGGCTGCTCCAAACCCTGGCTTGGACACTGCCAGGGATGGGGAATCCTCGAGCTGAGGGCAATTCAGAGGTGACAGAAATGCTGCTGCACCTGCCAAGTGTTCCCAAGGCCCAGCAGTGCAGAGCACTGCTCAGCCCTGCTCCACAGCAGCAACACGGGCATGGAAACACAGCAGGGGGGGTTGGAAAGCTCACAGGGACATTTTTGCCCAGCTTGAGGTAACTCAGCCTCCCAACACCTGTCCACAACCTGGCCATGACACCTCGGGGTGTCACAAAGAATTGATACCCACACACTGAGATGTCCAAGGCAGAAAAGAGGCAGTTTATTTACAACTTCAACATTTATAGAATTCCAGCAGTGATTATGGATTGGAGGAAGAAAATCTTCCTCTTCAACCACACTGGGCAACCCAACAGTCCATCCACAGCCTCCTCCTTATGAGAAGAATGTAAACATTGATAGTTACCATAACAAAAAGTTGTTGATGTAAAATGTGTCTGACTCCATTGCAAAAGGCAAACACAGAAGGCTGAAATAAAACTTTAGAAAACTCCTTAAGGAGCCAGAGGAGAACAGCACAAACCCAGACAGCATTGGGGGAATAACCCACAGCAGCTGAGCCATGCTTGCCAACACCAGCATTCCTGGAGAGTGTGCATGTGGAAACATTTTAATCTGTCCTAGGGCTGCTGAGGAGAAGCTGAATTATCTTCATCAAGGTCCGAGGGCCTCAAAGGAGTCCCAGCACCCCTTTGGTCCACACTGCCTGCTGCACCCAGGTGCTGTGTCAGGGAACACAGGGATGGCTGTGATGATCAGCTCTCTAAAGCAGATTTACAGGAATTAAGCAGTCACCTCTCACCACAAACCCACCCAAGCCTGCTCACAGGTCTGGAGTTAGAATTGCTCTCTGTGAGGATACACAGACTGCTGCTCCTAAATAGATTTAAAAAAAAAAAAAATCAGTCAAAATGTAATTACAGACTCTCAACAGCAACTTACACAACTATCTGAAATTTTCTGCTACAACACAGATGCTGCAAAAGAATCTTTTGTACTTCTCTGGTGCCTGAAAAGCTGTGCAGACATCTGAGGGGCACCACTCCTGAGCCTGTAATTAATTCCCAGTGCTATTCTGCTGAGTTCTTCCCAGCAAGGAAATAAAGGAGCTTAAATAAAACAAACAGCAAACAGGAGTTGAAAGAGAGGCTGAACACATAAAGCCAAGCATCTGAAGGGTTTTTACTTTGCCAAATTGATAGCAGTGAGGATTGGTGAATGCATTTCCATTTTCAACTCTGTATTTAGTTTTAATGCTGTCCTTCAAAAGCAAATTATGATTTAGAACATGGCAAGAGTTTAAATTGAGTATTTTTTCTTATCATTTGGTTAAAAGAACATAAACATTTAGCTACAAGCACCTAAGACAGGTGAGTCGTTTTCCTAAGAGTCAAACATTTACCTGTGTGGGATTGAGAGTGATACAAACACCCAAGAGTGACTGCTAAAAATGCTGAGATTGCTGATAAAAGCAAATTATGCTGCAGCCAAAAATGATTGTGTCAGTTTTGTACAGAGATTTGAAGAATTCAAACATATCCCACGTCTTACAGTTAATTAAAAAAAAAAAAGAGTGTTAATATATAAAAAATAGTGGAATTTTTTAAAAACATTCCCATTCCCCCTATTTCTGCTCTGCACCTGCTTTTTATTGCAATAGCCACGGGCTGTAATAAGCCAGCAGTGTGACTTCAAGCACTGACACAAAGGAAGCTCTGTCTGAGCCAGTTACTCATCCCCATGACATGATAGCTCCCATTTCCTCCTCAGTGCTGCTTTCCCAGAGCAGTGACAGAAACCACATTGCAGAACCGTGGAGATCCTGAAACCTGATTGTTAAATGTCAATTACCTTGATTAGGTTTCCTTAAAAAAAAAAAAAAACCACAACACCAAAAAAAAAAAACCCACACAAAAAAACCACCACCAAAAAACAAAACCACAAAAAAAAGGCAAAAAAAGGGTGAGAGATGTGAACCAAAGGTTTACCTGCTCTGCTCCAACTTGGTTAACTGAAACTCAAACAAAGCTGGTTCTTTTCACTAGGAAATCAAACACTTAAAATGAAGTTTCCTGTTCTTTTAAACAGTGGTTTGAAAGTCATATTTCTCTTCAAAGACCTGTCCATAGGAGTAGATGCAAAGATACCTGGAGGTGTTCAGTAATTTCCCAAGGAAGGAACAGCAACACCATCCGAGGGAGAAATTTAAAATCCACCTAAAGCTCAGCCAAAAGAAGGGGCAGGCAGTGATGGGGCTGTTGGGTCTCTGCAGCTCACAGGGACAGGGGATGCTCAGCATTTAGGAAGACCAAACACAAGTTTTTTATTCACAGAATCAGGAGTTCAGCTGACAGCCCAAGGTAGCTGTGCCACTGGGTAAACAACTGTGGCACGTGTTTCAAACAACAAATTCAGCTGGAACACTTACTGCAATTATACAGCACAGAGAGTACAAATTATCTTGCCTTTCACATCAGTTTGCCTCTCCTGACCCTCTGTTTCTTCCTCTTCTTTTAATTCATCACCTTTACTTGTGTCCCCCTTCGTCCATCTGTGCAAAATGCTATGAATGAGCCAAACTTTTTCCTCTATCAGGAGGATATTAAAAACCTGGATCCAGCATTGCTTCCCTTTCCTCCCTGGGCAGGTGTAGAACTGTGGGCAAGAATGCCATAAAATGACCAAATACCATTTAATAGAATTGGCTTCTACCAGTGCCTGTGTTTAACAGAGTCATTAATTTAGCAAAGGTTTCTCCTGCTGATTCTCATCCATTATTAGAAATATTCTCATCATATTAGAAACATGCAGGAGGTTGTTTACCCCAGAATCACAAGGTTGGAAGAGACCTTCAAGATCATTGAGTCCAACCCAGGACCCAACACCTCAACTTCCTTAAATGAAAAAAAAAAACAACTTATTCCACAGCCCTGAAATTCCCACCTAGGATTCCCTATCACCTCCCATTTTACCAGCAGAGCTGTCCTGGGGGAATGACCAAGCCAAGGGTGTGGTTGAGGCAGAGACCTTGAACTGCACTTTGCATTCAGCCCTGGTGCTCAGAGCAGGACACCAGGCTGATGTGCTGATTGTTGCTAAGCGAGGGGAGCTGATCGCTGCCTTTTGTGCTGGAGTTTTCGGGATGTGTGGCCTGGCTGAATGGTCGGGAGGTCAGGAATGAATAGGTCACCCTGGGCAGAGCCGGCCCGAGTGAATGGGCACCTCTGGAGCAGATGGGGAGATCAGCAGCATCTGCAGCATCTGCAGCAGCCAGGGGTTCACACAGAGCACAGCCCCAGGCACACAGCTCCCCACCTGAACCTCACATCTACCTCTCTAAAGTCCTCAGCAGAGCTGGTACCTTAAATTTCAGCTTTCATGTATTTCAGGTTCTGTGCTGCCCAGGGGTGCAGCTCTGAGCTCACATTCAGGGTCACTCAGCTCTGCACAGAGCAGGGACACAAAACAAATCCTGTCCCTGCTGCACACCAAGGACAACTTTCAGCCCAACAGCACAAACAAGGGTGGCTGGAGGGAGGAACAAGAAGGATGGGACCTCACAGCCTGGAGCTGGAATTGGACAATTAAACCCCAATGTGCAAATGGACCCAAACTGATCAAAGTGTGAGAACTGGTGATTGGTCACCCATTTTGTGACCATTTTGGGTCCACCTTGGGTGTAGCCCTGGCAAGGCTCTTGTCCTGCCCAAGGTGTATCCTGGAGGCCTTTCAATAAACACCCACTTTATTCTCCAGCTCTGTCCAGTCTCTGTTCCAGGTCAGCCTGCCCATGGCCTGGCTTACCCAGCCTCAGCCTTGCCAAATTGCATTTAGCATAAGGGCAGCCAAGAAGCCCTGCTGCGAGTGGGTGACACAGTGGAGGCAGCAAATTCATGCAGCTGGTGAGTTGCTGGCTCTTTGTCTTTACTTGTTTCACCAGTTCTCCCACTCTCCTCACACTTGAGAGGAATGTGATTGTGCAGAAGGCAGCCAAAGATGGCTGGGCCAATCTGAGACCTGCTGGTCCTGCAGCCCAAAATCCCTGTTCCTTTTCTCTCTCACAGCCAGCCCCCATCATCTGTGCTCATTAATATGCTCGTGTTCAGAAAGCAGTCAATTCAGTAACCCCCTGCCTTTTGGTGCATTACTTTTGTACCCAAGGCAGCCCCCTCTGGGTCAGGAGGTGCCAGGATTGCAGAGCTGCAAGCACAGAATAAAAATCAAGACCTCCTCTTACGTCGAGGCTGTGAGTTCAAGCAGTGCTTGTGCCCTCAGAAAATGCTCAACTCTGAGCATCAGCCAGAGCTGGGAAGGGCTGGCCCTGCTCAGCCTCAGAGAGGAGGGCTGACCCACTTCAGGACGTTTCTCTGGGAAATAGGACAGGCAGGGGGATCAATAACAGCCAAGTGCTCCAGTGAGTCCATTAGGATCAGCCCATCCATCAGGGCTCCAAGAGCTCTCTCCATGCCTGGCAGTAGCCTGGGGCTTGGCTGAGGCAGGATGTGGCACCACCCCAGCTCCTGCCTGGCCTGCTCAGAAAAGGCAGCTCCTGGCACAAGGTTCCAAGGCCAGCTCTGCACAGCACGAGTTTCCAGCCCTTGCTCCTGGGATCTTGCAGTGCTTTAGGGTCAGACAGCAAAACAGAGACCAAAAATACCAAAAGGTCGGCACAGGACTGTGGTTCTTCTGTCCTTCTTAGCACAGGAGTTGCACAGGGGCTTCCTGGAGTAGAGGAGGCAACTTTGTCTTTTTGGGGGGGGGAACTGGAGAAGAACCCGTTTGAGTTCAGCACCTGAGGACTCCAGGTATTACCTGCTCAATCCCATTAGGGTTTTGAAGGTTCCCTTATGTGAAACATAATAATCAAGGAACTGGCCTTGTAGGAAGCCATCACCTATCCAAATGCCAAATTCTCCCAGGTGATGCATCACTCCACAATTCATCCAGCTGGAGTCTCAGGAGCATCTCTGGTGACTTTGGGTGTGATGTGCCAAGAGAGCAGCAGCCAGTCTTTCCCTCAGAGCAGCTTTGGGGAGCCATTCAGTGCCTGGGTTTGTTAAATGTGTGCCCACCCTCCTTGGGGGGGGCAGGGTGTGAACTGCACTGCCTGCACTGCTGCCCCCAGGTTAACACGAATAAATGAGGTTTATTCTCCCATGGACGGTGCCCTTTTTCACGGGCAGTGTGCTTTAAGGAATGCAGGTAATGAAGAATCTGTTCTGCTGCTGAGTTATTTCGTGGATCTTCACTATTAGAGAAAGGCAGTGCTTGAGGAGCATTTCTCACTTCAAGACTTAGGTATGATCTACTCCAAAGCAGTGGGTAGATGGGGAAATATCACAGAGAAAGGGTTTGTGGTTTTTTGTTTTGGTTGGGTTTTTTTGTTTTGTTTTGTTTTGTTTCTTTTAGAAGAAACCATACCAGAAATAGAATCTATAACGAAGTATTTGTAATAAGCCTTACAGCTAACAAAAAAAAAGTAAAAAAAAAAGCAACCCAAACCTAAGCACTTACATTTTTAATGCTACCTATTAAGGCAAGCAAAATAATTGCACCAGTGCTACCCAAACCTCTACAAATTGCATGTGACCAGTTTTCTTCTTGCTCAGAATGCTGAAACACAGCAGGACAACAGCAGGAAAGAAAGGCAGGCACACATGTGCTGTCCTCTAGAAGGCTGTTCCCAGGGAAATCCGCAGAGTTAGAGATTCTTGCAAAGTCAGAGTTCAGAATAAAGTGGGAAGACTGCGCTCATCAGAACGGCAATTTGTATTTGTGCAAATCATAAGCCAGGGCTGAGGTGAGGGGAAGATAAATAGGTTAATCTGTTGTAAACTGATTTTGACCCTGAAGGTGATCACAGGTACACAGCATTACGGCACTTTAAACTGTTTTATGCAAAGCTTAAAAAAGACCCAGCAACAAACAAAGCTTTTTTTGTGTTTGCTAAACAAAGCATGAAAGAATAGTGACAAAAGTAGGAGGAGCCGAGTTTGTCCGGACAAAGCCAGGAGGAGGAGCCCTCATGCAATGGAAATGCAGTTCAGTGGTCCTGGATTGATATGCTCATCCTTTAAACCCCCAGGGCTGGGAGATCACAGGGCCTGAAAGTCCATCAAAGAGCACTTCTCTGCATTGATCCAGTCTGGAGCGGAAGGCTGGTGGGGGTCTGCTCCTCTCTATAAGACTGCCTCCGAAGATAATCAGCTTTTCTTCTTGGAAATTGGGGAATCCCAAACATCAATAAAGTGTTATTTCAAGTAAAACATCGGTCTAAACCGGCGGAGGCCTGAGCATATGTGTGTCTCTTTTGTGGTGTTTAGTTGCTGGTTTATGGTTTTGGTTTGGTTTGTTTTTGTTTTGTTTTGTTTTTTAAGAGAAAAGAAATAAAGAGAATAAAAAGAAATAAAACCCCGAGTATTCAACATCACAGGAGGGAAAATATTTATCTTGGAAGTGTAATCTTAACGCCTGGGCCACTCTTTCCAGCTTGTCAACAGCAGAATCTCCTGTAGAGGTTTTTAAAGCAGCCTAACAAACTTTCCTGGCTATGTCTGGATGCTCAAGCAGCACAGCAGCACCTGATCCACAAAGAAAACCTTGTAAAAGTTTAAAAATCATCATGTCCTCTGGTGAAGTTTGCATGCAGGGCAGGCAGGCAGTCACAGGCCAGCCCAGATGCTCGGGTTAAAACTCTTCAGGTCTGACAGAAGGGGAATTGGGAGCCTGGGGAATGCTGAGCACTGACCACTGGGACAGACTCTCTGAGACAAAATCTCTGGAGTTTCCAGGTGGGGAGCCCCTGGTCTCCCTCTCACAGCTTGGTTTGTTCAGGTTACAGATGGAACACTCATATTTTAAAGGGCTGAGCACACATAAAGCAGGAGTGGGAGGGAGATCAGGCAATCCAGCACTCTCTGATGTAACCAGAGCCTGAAAGTCATTAATCAACCATTCATTTGACACCGGGAACTGTTGGGATATTGTATTAATTCAAGGGGAGAGATGCTGAGCAAACAGAGGATGACACAAGCTTTTCCATCCCAGCACGTGTTATGTGACTTGATAAAAAATAGGAATATTTCAATGCCATTAAACAGCTGTGTTTGAGTAACATAAATCAGTTGGCTGAACAAATCTCAGCACCCTGGAGATCCTGGTAATTACAAAATCCATGATATCCTGGTGCTTGAAACAATTTCAGGTGACCACAACCATTGGAGGGAAACGTGGTGAGAATTCCCTCTGTGAGTATAACAGAGAGGAGAAAGAGCAACAACCCAGTTGCTTACAAATAGTCCATTTCAGGATTTTTTGGGATGAGAAAGGGTGGCAAAGGATGTGATTTCTTCCAAAACACTTGGCTCTGGTGTAGGGATGGTGTCACTGGGATTAGGAGGCCACCAATCTCAGGGCTTTGGCAGTCAAGCACGCACAAAGTACTTTAGCTGAGCACATTTCAGCCAAATTCTGTGTGAGCTGACAAATCCCTGCTATGCTGGGGTTCTAAAAAATGAGTAGTACAGATCAGAGCAGTCTCTTGCCCTCCAAATACAGTTGTTGATCATTTCCCTTAGCTCCCCTCCTTCCCTGCAAATAAAAAAAAAAATCACATTACTGAGAATTAGAAAAAAAATTCTCTTTCTGGTAGATACACTCAGCCTAGCTCTTAAGTGATTTTCAAGAATATTGCTTAACATTTTCTTCTCCTGCACAGGAAGAGAATAGATCAGTCAACACTACTAATTATTTTTATGACCTCAATATCTACAGCCCTCAGAAAGTTTACAGATCTAACCAGCATGTATAGAGTAGAAAACAGCTTCTGCCTCAAGAGGCTGGCAATCTGTGCTGCCTTGTGCAGAGGGGATTTTAAAAGTAGAATTTTGCCATACAAACGATACTGATTTATGTGGTGAGGACACAACCACTTTACGCAGCAGTGGCAACCTGAACTGGAAAATTAAAAAAAAAAAAAAAAATTTCTTTCTGTGGTGTAAACATATCCAGGCAGGAAATCATGCTCTACATGACAATTTCATGGAGAATGTTCCTGCTCTTCAGCCTGCCCCCGAGCATCTCTGCAACACCATCTGCCAAAGGTCACCACCCCTCAGCCCCCGCAGCACCGCTCGCACGTTTGCCTCCAAAGATGCTCCAGCCAGAGCTCACCAGCTTCCCTGGAAGGGTTTAAACACTCCCAGGCTTGGTTAACCTAAAGCTCACCTGGAGGGGCTCCTGTGGACAGGTGGATCAGGGCAGTGGTGATCTCTGCAGAGTCATCACTGCCTGGGAGCATCTCCTGCTGGAGACATGCTCGCTGAACCCTAATTAAAGCCAGAGGGATGTGGGTAGGCTCCCCTAAAACATAGATACCTACAGAGCCAGGTGAGGCTGCAGGAAAGCCAAGGCAGGTATGTTGTATTCCTCTGGGGAAATGGTTTTTCCCCAGAGACCCCCAAAAGCTGTAACCTTTTAGTTTAACCCTACCTTTCCCTTATCTCTGACCTATGGCTCTGTGCCAGCTATCTACCCTGGGACAGAGACTGGATAAAAACCCCTGCTCTTTCTTGTTCACTCTTTTTGCCCCTGGGATTCCCTTCAGGAATAAAGCCTTGGAACATCCCCCTGAGGGAAGGGCCTCTTTTGGATCTTTCACCCTATACTTGAAGTGTATCCCCCCAAAACTCCCCAGAAACTGAAGCCCAGGGGGGCAGGCAGGGGGGTAGTGCCTCACAGGTGAAGATCAGGAATTCCCATTGTTCCCCTCTGGGGTTGTTTTCTCCTGGCAGTTCTGGAGCCATCAGGGCAGGACAGGTGAGCACGGGGATGGTTCTGCAGCCCGGAGTGGGGCACTGCATACCCGAGGAGCTGCCTGAAAGACAATAGCAGAGCTGCGGGAGAGAAGCTGAGCTTGCAGGGGGTGAGAAAAGGCAGGGGGGGTCAACTGCTGGCAGGGGAGGATGTGGAAAAGGCTCTGATGGAAGTCGTCAGAGCAGTGGTTTTAAAGAAGGCAAAGCTGAGACAAGAGCTTTGGCTTCCCGACAGTCAGAGCAGAAAATTAGAGTGAGGTGTGCTACAGGGTGAAAGCACAAACACAGAAACTGCCCTGCAAAGGTCTGAAATAGGAAGAAATGCTAAAGAAAATGTAAAAAAAAGCAGTGACTACTCTGAAGGAGACGCAGTGTCCAGCGCAGTCAGCTCGGCTTGGCAGAGAGCTCGGTGTGAGTTAAGGTGCAGAAGTGCTTACAGGTGTCAGGAGGCAGCAACAAACACGGAGATACTTGATAGCAGAAGCCTCCTCGGTGGGCCAAAGCAAAGCAAGGCACAGGAGGAATGGTCCCAGCTCAAACAGCTGCCTGAGCTTTCCCTGGACAATTGTCACCGCCGGGGGTTTGTTTGGAGCAGCAGCATGGCAGGCAGCACGCTCTCCTTTTGTGTGGCTGGAGCTGGAGCTGGCATTCCTGCAGTAAGAATTCAAATGGCAATTTATTCTCTTTTTCAGAGCTGAGTGTGTTTAATTCCACCTATCCTGAGTTCTGCTGCTGCAATAAAATATCCTCAACTTCCCACCTCCCCACACTGCCCTGAGCTCCTGGAAGCTGTGTGTCAAATTCCCCTGAAACACTTCTGGCATTTTAACTTCCTGTGCATTTATTAGTTTTAACCACATAGCACATGCAAGCATTGCCAGATCTCAGGTTGTTGTTTGTGACTTGATCTCAATTATTGCTCTAAATTTTTTTTTTTATTTTTTTTTTTTTTTTATCAAGAGACTTCTGTTCCATTCGTGTTTCCCTACAAAACTGCAAGATGCAGCACGATTGTTCTGATGCAATGGGTTTTGACTGCATGGCAAAGGTTCTAAAGCAGAATATTTTCTCTTGGAGAGCCATGCCAACAACAACAACACCACAAAAAAAGAAAAAAAAGAAGAAAAAAAAAACAAAAAAAACAAATAAACAAACAAACAAACCCCAACCAACACCCTGGGCAGAGGCCATCCCTTCCAGGAGAGTATTTGGCTCATTGCACCTTCGCACCGATTTCACCACTTACAGAACAAAACCGGTGCTTGTCTGTGTTCAGCACTTCTCACAAACAACAACAAAACCCACTTCTGCCAAAGTCCTGCAGCAACGCTCTGAAAGGAGGACGAGGAGCCACATGGTCTGTGCTCTTGGGAGGTTTCTTGCAGCAATTTTTTCCCATTTTCTGACTCACTGTGGCAGTGAAGTGGGGGCTCCGTGGTTCGGTTCCATTGCTGGGGAGGGGCAGGAGCTCAGCACTTCTCAGAGCAGCCCCGGCAGGCTCAGACTTCACCAAAAACACTGACTGGACCAAAAAACTGACTGCACTGAGCTTTCCATCCGGCTGCTGCCATCCAGCCCCGCATATTCTGTGAGGGAGTAATTCCCAGCTGTGGGCAGCACAAAGATAACAAGGATACACGGGAAGGGAAAAAAAAAATGAAAGGATTTCCCCATTTAAATGCAAGAAAAAGCGAAAGTACCACGTATTTTTTTCTAAAGAAAGTGTGTATTTTAGGTAGCCAAATCAAAAGCTGCCGTGCCCACAACGGGACAGAAACAGGTGCACAATGAAGAACTTTCATTCCTTCAAATGGTTTAGTTATAACCAAGGAGATGCCCAAACTTTGGGAGTTTAACCTCTGGCTGAGCAGGCAGCCCAGCATCCCCTCTCCTCTGCACCACTTTAGATATTCATGAAGCCTGCGGTGTGAAGTACTTTTCATTTTTGCCATGCTTGGTAAATTAGCCAGCAGGCAGGGAGCAGACAATAATAGCGGATTCCTCTTTTCGATTGCCGGGTTTGATTTGCTGCATCCCTCAGTGTTTTGATCATTTGGGCTGGAGATAAGTCGCACACAATTTGGGGGGCTGGCAAAGTGGGATTTAATAAGTCTCCTGTAAAACACAGCGTGTATGCAAACAGCCCAGAGGATTAGACCCCGCTCGCTTGGTTTGGGACTTGGTGCAGCCAACCTGAATAATCAAATGGAGGAACAAAAGTTGTGAATCCCCTCAATGCTCTGCTTCATTAGGATCTCCTTACAAAAAAAGAAAATGGGGCTCATCTGATCAGCCAGATTTTATGGCATCTGATTAGACCACCATTTTCTCAGCAGGTCCCCTTTCTTTAAACTGTTGACTATGGATGGCCTGCTGAATAGGATGAACTTTGGACCGCTAAATTGCAGCATTATGGTTATTTAGTGTAATTTATGAAAAAGAGAGAAGTCATGATCACCTACTTCATATTGCTAATGATATCTCCATTTATCAGACCAGCTATGAGTTTGGATCATCATTTTTTGCCTCACAGTCATAGAACACTGTCCAATTAGATAAAAAAAAAAATTGTGAGTGCCGGTTGTATGAATACTAAATTAAGATTTAATAATCCTTACATAATCATTTATTACTGTTGACTCTTTGCTGCCTTGCATTAAGTTCCACATAATCTCAGCGGGTTTGCTTCCAAGTTTCCTATTCTTTCCATATTTCCTATTTGCATTTTACAGTAAGAAATCTAAGAAGAAAAAGGAAAGGGGGAAAAAAAAATCTGAACTTGATTTTTCTGCTCTGCAATGTTTCATCCAAACAGCAATTAAACCCTTAACAAATTACAAAGGTGCTGTGAAAATTAAATGACAGTGATTTCAGCGTGAAAATGCCCTTACCCTGGGTGAAAAGAGATTCCCAATTACAGAAATTATCGCTTTGTCTTTTTGTCCCCCCCAACAAACAAGACAGCCAAACAACTTTCCTTAGAGGCAAATTTCTAAATTGCTGATTATTACAGGTAATGATCTATTCACTGTGTCAGCTTCCCAACCCTCCTTAGGAGCTGGAGTTATGCAAGGCAACAATGAGCCATCAGGGAGGGGAGGAACAGCAGCAGTGGGTGATGCTGCCAGGCAGGAGCCGATTCCTCAGGCGTGGCAGGAGCAGAGGACATAAGGACTGAACGTCTGTCTTGCCTCACATCCACACAAACCCCTGGATGATCTCCTCACCTCCAGCCCACCCACAGCTAATGATGGATTTCCAGCTGTGTAAGAGCTTGTTGGAACCCTGGGCACTGAGAATTCCAGGCTTTCTGTGCTGACAAGCACTGACCCCCCAAGCAAACACTGCATTTGATCTGATGCAGAAGGCTCCCAAAATTGAGTGACAGCACTGGAGTTGTGGGTGTGTAGTTTGAATAGATGTGTGTGATGTCACAGGGTGCAAAACTTAGAGTTTAAGGGTTTAGAATACAGTAATGTATATAAAGCAAGATGGAGGATTTAGGACAGAGGCTGAGTCCTCCTTTTTCTCCTTCTTCTCCCTGGGCCTGGGTGGTGTTTTGTAATTGGGTAGAAAAATCCTCATTGCGAGCCACAGGTGTTAGTTATTGGGTTAAAAGCAAAAATAATTTAGGTGTCATTTCATAATTTGACTTTTTTTCCCTTAAAAGGCCTCGTAAAGAAAGAGATAGAGGCCATTTCTTACTTTGTTAGCTAGAACTCACAACTCGTGAGACTGTGATAGATAAGAATTAATAAACACCTGAGTCCCAACACAAAACATCTCTCCAGCATTTAATCCCAGCTCTGACAGAAAAGAAGATAAAAATGCAACAAGAGCTGAGCAGCTCTGTCCTGGTGGCTGAGGCTGTGTGGTCACTCCCACCCAGCCCTGATAGCCCAGCTGGGCACAAGCCCTACAAACTCCCAGCCCCCAGCCCAGGCAGGCAATCAGACTGCAGGAAGTTTGGGTCGGGCAGGCTGAGACAGCTTGCACAGCCCCATGGGCAGAGCAGAGGGGATCACAGCAGGGCATCCAGTGTGACCAGCTGTGCTGGTTTGAAAGCAAAACCAGTGAGACTCGCAGTCAGAGATACGATTTAATAGAAGAAGAGAGGAAAAAAAAGGTAAAATAAAATTAAATGGAACAATACAACCTGACACCCTGTTGGTCAGGGTGTTTGAAGCAGTCTAAAGTGAGTCCTCCTGGAGTGGCAGATGTGGTTCTGTTGGAGTAGAGATGAACCTGAGAGAGAAGGGTCCAGTGATGGTGAGAAGGGTCCAATCTTCCTCCAGGCATCCAGTGGAACCAGATGAGATGTTCTTGTCAAAGCAGTGATTCCATCTGGTAGCTCTTGTCTCCTCTGGGAGTCCAGTGGATAAAAGCTGCTGGTGATGTCTCAAACCCTGGATTGTATCCAGGTGGGAATGCTTGGCTCCTCCCCCTGGGTGGAGCATCTCACAATGGGATGATCTCATTCTATGAGTCATGCAGTGGGTCCTTGATGGCCCATTAACCAGAGATAACTTCCTGAGGAAGTTATCCATGAGTCACGTGGCAAGGCATTGTTAGGTTCTTTAACAGAAGATCAGGAAAACGCTGCCCCACCTTGGCTCCAAGGCTCATGGGGATAGAATACAGACCTTGGGCACAATTTTACATTGTAACCTAGGACACCAGCACAGCCCAGCCTGGAACAGCTCTGCCCAGAGCCCAGCTCTGACTCCAACCTCAGCAAACACGTTTTCCTTGCCACTGGTTAATAGATGGCCACGGGGAGGTTGTTCTGGAGCTAAATGCACAGTAACGATCCCAGCACCACTTCTGGGCTGACAGTGCAAACACTTCTGGTGTGAGCTCACTTTGGAACTGTGAATCTGCCCGTGCAGTTCTTCAAAAACAAGGATTTGCTTTGTCAGCTTCAACCTGCATGGCTGGTGGGGTGCCTGCTCTGCAGAATTTTCTGCTTTCCCAGTTCAGACTCAGCATCCCCCACCAAGTGACGTTTTTTACATGGATACTCCCCAAGAGCCAGCAGGAGCTCTTTGCACTCTAGAATACATTTTATTAGCATGCTGACCATTTCTGCAAGAGAGCAGTGGGATTTTCCTGTGGGTCAGACTTCATACTTGCTGTCACCTGAAATCACTGTAGGCTGATGAATGCTGTAAGTTTTTGGATTTTGATTATTGGAATCAAAGAGTAGCAAATGCTGAGGAAGATTAAGAGAAGAAGCAGCACCCAATGAGGCAATGTCTCTCTACCCTACCCCACAACACAGCCCCTCAGAGACAATTTATTGCAGTGGATCAAGACCTCAAACATCTGAGAATCTCTACTTATTTCCTGTCCACAACTGCAACCCCTCAGCCATCCAAGGAGAGCTTGCTGCAACACGGCTCCCAGGAAAAAAACCTTCCTCTTGGATTTGTTGCACTTTGTCTCCATGAAGCCATTGGTTGTTAACCAACTGTAAAATTATCAGCACAGCTCCAGCTACACAAAACAGTCTTGGGTTTAGTACCCAAGAGAGGCCTTTAACTTGTCCTCCTTCTTTCAGCAGGTAAACTGACAGAAATCAAGGACAACTCTGGGGCAAGGTGAGCAGGCAGCACACAGACCTCAAGAACTATCCCCCTGCCCACCCCCCTGAGCTGCTGTGCTAGCTCAGTTTCTGGGGAGCTTTGGGGGGAAATATTTCAGGAGATAGGGTAAAAGATTCAAAAGAGGCTCTTACTCAGGGTGTTTCCAAGGCTTTATTCTTGAAAGGGGTCCCAGGGCAAAAAGAGACTGAACAAGGAAGAGCAGGGGTTTATCCAGACTCTCTGTCCCAGGGTAGATAGCTGGCATTAAGCTAATTGGTCAGAGATAGGGGAAAGGTAGGGTTAAACTAAAAGGTTACAGCTTTAGGGGGTTCTGGGGAAAAACCATTTCCCCAGTGGAGTACAACACAGACCTTCACATCTTCTGCACATGGCAGGAAATAGGGCTCTGACAAAGCTCTCCAAGCCTCCTGACTTTCCATTTGTTTGTGTGTTGTTGTGAAACAGCAGCATTGCCCTGGGTACAGCATAGAAAAAACGGTGAGAAAGATTTCTAAAAGCCTTCTGTTGAACCTTCTCTGGGCGTTAGTGGAGGAAACCCTCCCTCTCTGTAATTACCTGCTTGTGCTGCACTGTTGGAGCCCTCAACAAGCCCAGCAACCCCTCCAAGGGATCTTTGCACAGGCAAGATGGTCCTGGTGGTGCTGCACAGCTCAGATCTGAGATGGAAAAGCAAGGTTTGGATTCATTCTCTGGGTGTGCTGATTTTGGTTGGGGTAGAGTGAATTTCCTTCCCAGCCCCTGCTGTGGGGCTGGGTTTGGCTCTGTGCTGGATACAGGGCTGATAGCACAGGGATGTTGGGGTTCTCACTGAGCAGGGATTACACAGCCAGGGCCTTTCCTGCTCCTCACCAGGGAGGAGCTGGGGGGGCACAGCCAGGACAGCTGACCCCAGCTGACCACAGGGATATCCCAGACCATGTGGCATCACCCTCAGCACATAAAGCTGGAGGGGGAAGGAGGAAGGGGGGACATTCTGAGTTTGCCTTCCCAAGTCCCTGCTCCATGTCATGGAGCCCTGCCTGCCTGGAACACCTGCCTGCCATGGGGGGCAGTGGATGAATTCCCTGTTTTGCTTTGCTTGCACAAACGACGTTTGCTTTAGTCATTAAACTGTCTTTATCTCAGCCCAGGAGTTGTGACTTTAGTCCATGGGAAAGAATTACAACACTGAGAGAGGAGTTACAAGCCACAAAAGTGTGAAAGAGAATTGTGTAGTTTGTCACATTTGGGTTTTTAGAATAGGGGTGAATGGGGACAAGGTGGAGGATTCTGGGCAGTGCCCTGGGGTCTTCTCCTTCTCCTTCTCCTTCTTCCTCTTCTTTGTCTCCATCTTCTGCTGTGACAGTGGTACCAAGTAGTTCAAGGAGATTGGGTGAGAGTGGAAATGACCTGTTTAGTACAGACTGTAGATATTGGTGTGTAATTGTAAATAAAGGATACATAATAATTGGTGTAAGAGGTGATGAGCCTCCATCAGAGGAGGAGTCCTCGCCTGATGCCCGAGCTGCACAGATCTTGGCTGGGCACAGAGAGAAAAGATAAGAAATAATAAACAACCTGAGCAACCTTGAAAACTGAACATCTGAAGACTCCGTGTGTTCCTGCATCTGGCTTGGGGCTTTTCAGAGGGCAAAGGACTTTAAACCCCCCAAATCAACCCAGGAAACACAGAAAAAGGAGTTCAAGTGCTTAGAGATGATCCTTGCTCCTGACATAGATTTTGTGTTGTATCATGTTTGTGGTATTGGTAAACATGTGATTGTCTTTTGAAAAGCAGCTTTTCAAAAACGGCTCAGATGCGTCTCAGTGAGAGTTCTTCCCTCCCCTGTGGAAAGATGCAATGTGTATTCTAACAATTATTACACCTTTATTCC
Organism: Phylloscopus trochilus trochilus; assembly: GCA_016584745.2. Taxonomy (NCBI): domain Eukaryota; kingdom Metazoa; phylum Chordata; class Aves; order Passeriformes; family Phylloscopidae; genus Phylloscopus; species Phylloscopus trochilus. Next base: position 6,578,877 of record WQNJ02000046.1, read on the forward strand.
GTGCATCAACTCTCTTTCTAAATGTCTGAACTGACAGCATGTCTGGTCACATGAGTCCAGTTGACAAATTTGGCTAACGGTAACGCTTTAGGACAAAATTATGAAAAAAATGACAAATTAGCAATGGCACCTAATCAATAAATGACAGAATATGGAACCCATGAAGCTGATAATGCAACCTCACAATTCTCTCATTTCATAAAATAAATTACCAGAGCTAAACATGTGCTAGATGATGTCTCATTTCCAGTTAGATTTCCCTCCAAACAATAATAAATTTATCTGTAATTATATAGATTATAGTCCCAAAATGTTCAGAATCACAGAAATTACAGAACCTGGCTACTTTTAACCCTAAACCAGCCATGAATAAGTGGTTTCCTCAGTGCTGCTGCCTTGAGACACCCTTTGACACAACACAGTGTGCTTCAGAAGAAGTTCCCAGCTGGAATATCCCCACTACACTGAGTAAAAACCAGGAAACAAATCAGTTTTCCTTTGCTAGTGGAACTTCATAACTTCCCCACTTCATCTAGAAAAATACCACCACAGCTCTGGCACTCTTGGAAGAGCTCTCAAAATACTTCAAGATTTAGCTATCTTCCAGATAAATTTTCTGCCTTTGCAGCCAAGCATTATTTTACTTTAACATTGCATAGTAATACTCTAGGGTCTGAAATTATTTACTTTTACAAGTAGCCTTGGTGACTTATCTAACTTCTGCAGGCTGGCATTTCCCATGATGTGGTTTGCAAAAAAAAAACCAAAACAAAGCAAAACAAAACAAACCCCACCCAATTCTTCAAAAATGCTGAAGAAAATCTGTTTTTTGATTTTGTAATTATCACAGAGCGAGCTGAGCTCATCACAACAGAGAAATTACATTCAGGCATCTCCTTTCTGCTATTTTCTGGTAATTCAGGGCAAATCTAGATAGAAGGAGTTCAAACCAGCCCTGTCCATCATGCACTGAGGGAAAGGTGCTTTGTCCATCCTCCTGTCTGGAGAGGTGCTGAACCAACTCCAGTGGGGTGGCAGCAACCAGAGGGCTCCAAAACAAATTCCTAAAATCGTTTTAAAAAGCAGTTTGCAAAAATCAAACAGCCCAGTGACAACACAGCAGCTCAGAGGCACAGAGAAACCAGATTTTATAGGTGCAGAGGCCAGGCTGGGGTGGGCTCTGAGCAACCTGCCCTGGTGGAGGTGTCCCTGCTCAGGGCTGGAACTGGGTGGTTTAAATGTCTCTTCCTGCCCAAACATTCCTGAAAATGGAGCTGAGAACTGATGCAACTCACACCATTCATTATTTCCAAGCAATTAGAGGAAGCTGTCTCTGATTTGTCCCCTCCCAGGCCGTTCTCCTCCTTTGGAGATTGCAGCCATCACCTCCAACCTTTGGAAGAAGAAAGGAGGAACAAGTTCTGACAGCAATTCAGAGCTGCCCATCACTGTATTTCCTTGTGGGAATCATTCTCGTGCTTGGAAGTTCACCCAGATGGATGAAAAACAATGACAAGGGCAGAGTCCTGTATTGCCAAATTCATTAGTGTTGGTTTTGCTGAAGAATTTAAAATGTTGCTCCTCTGAATACAGCAGCAACGAACACAAGCCTATTTTTCAATGTATTTAAAGGGGGAGATGAAGCCTTTTATTTGGGGAAAATAGCATATTTTACTGTGGGAAAAAGACTTGACAAAATAAGTAACTAGAATGTATTTCTTCAAAAACTATTTAAACACTGACAGACTTTGAAAACTTGCAGCAGTCTGCTAAAATTATTTAATAATTTTATAATTTAATTAATTATTTAATAATTAATTAATAAAATTAATTATTTCATATCCTGAAAAAGTTTAAAAAATTATGTTAACTCACACAGCCAAGACAGACCTGTTTGCAGCAAGGACAGTGCTTAACCCCAATACTGAAAATCTTTATGCATATTCCTCTCTTTCCTGTACTCATACCCCAAAGCAACAGGATAAGACACAAAAAAATAAAGAGTTGAATAAAAGATACTCCTCTGCCTGTCTGGAAAAACTGGCCAACACACACATTGTTATATTTTTATTTAAATCCCTTTTTTTTTTTTTCTCTTACAAGTGGGCCTGAAGCAGAGTATCACAAATTCCCCAGCCACACCTACAGCCAGCGTTTCACTGCTTTAAATCTCTGCTACACCAAAACACTTCACGCCTCATTCCTGCCTCACAACCTTCCTCACTCTCCTCTTGCACTGGCAGCCTGCAAGAGTTAACCCAGCTGGAAAACAAAAATTAATTCTGGAAGGAAAACCTTACTCAGCAGCATCAGATTCACAACCCAGGTGACCAAAAGAGCTTCAGCCCTGGTCCATAACAGCACCTTTGGCTGCAGATTTAGCAGGAAACTGTACCCCAGGGTCTCTGGGCACTGCCATGGCATGGGCATTGAGCCTATAAAATAGCATATATAATTAACAACATGCCAGCCAAGCACTTGGCAGGAGGATCTCATTCCTTCATGCTTGGGCTCATACTGCCCAACGTGTGCAATGATCTCCAAGTTAAGTAGTTGTCGTGTGTTTTGGGTCAATTTATACACATCACTGCACAGCACCTAAAAAAAAATAGATAAAAGAAATCAAACTTCTTTCAATTTACTGTCACCTGAAAGGGGAAAAAAAAGGAAGGCAGGAAGGGAAAAAGGGAAAAGGGAAAAGGGAAAAGGGAAAAGGGAAAAGGGAAAAGGGAAGGAAAGGAAAGGGAAGGAAAGGGAAGGAAAGGGAAGGAAAGGGAAGGGAAGGGAAGGGAAGGGAAGGGAAGGGAAGGGAAGGGAAGGGAAGGGAAGGGAAGGGAAGGGAAGGGAAGGGAAGGGAAGGGAAGGGAAGGGAAGGGAAGGGAAGGGAAGGGAAGGGAAGGGAAGGGAAGGGAAGGGAAGGGAAGGGAAGGGAAGGGAAGGGAAGGGAAGGGAAGGGAAGGGAAGGAAAGGAAAGGAAAGGAAAGGAAAGGAAAGGAAAGGAAAGGAAAGGAAAGGAAAGGAAAGGAAAGGAAAGGAAAGGAAAGGAAAGGAAAGGAAAGGAAAGGAAAGGAAAGGAAAGGAAAGGAAAGGAAAGGAAAGGAAAGGAAGAAATGCATTGCAAAAATGCCAATTCAGTATGTGCCAATCCAAATGCAAAGGAAATTCTTTGTCCTTGGCGAAGATTGGTAAAGACTGTGCCCAAAGTAACCATGAAAAATGAAATGTTACAAATACCTCTAAAGCACAGATAGTAGGTATGTGAAAATACCTGGTATTTAGTAGTGCTAAATACTCTGTAGAATATTTCGTGCTCTTCTCCCAGCAACCCAAACTGTTACTCTCCAAACAGTTACATGTTTGTGTATGGCCGAGAGAAAGCAGAATTAAGTGTGATTCCAGATCCTTTGAAAATGGAAACTCTCAGAGCAGTTCTTTCCCAAACCTCTGGAGCAGGTATCTCCAGCCCAGCATCCAGAACAATGGGAGGTGCAGAAAACACCCCTAATCTGTATTCATTACAGTGAAACGTGCCTCTATCACCCCCTGTCACCTTAATGAAGGGTTAATTGGAACATCTAATTGGGAGCGAAAAGAGTACTGATGGTACGGTCGGACTGGAAATCGGTCAGAGACACAAAATACCTGCTAAAAGGGATGGGCTGAGCCCTCGCCTCCTGATGATGCTCGGTGATTTAGAGCTCTGCTAAAATAAGGGTTTGTCACCCGCTTTCCACCCATAAACACTTTAAAAAGGCCAGCGTTGTCACGGAACGCCAAAGATAAGAAATGCAGGCAAAAAAAATCGGGGAATGTGAGGAGGGAAGCCAAGTGTTACTTGGATCAGATAGAACTGATCCTCTAGCAATGGATTAAAGTACTTGTGAAAAGTCCTGAACAAACGGCTGGAGAGCGGGCAGGAGAACCACGCTGATCAAAAAGGTTTTAAGAGGTTAAAAATGTCAGTTGCTCTTAAAAAATAAGCTCCTTCCACCTTTAGTGTATTTGCACGCACGGAGTCCTTTGCCCACCTGTCTAGTGCCTTGCTACAAATCAGAGTTACAGCCTTTGCTTCCAGACCACCCCATCATCCTTTTCCACATCACCTTTAGAAATCTGGCTCCTTGTTTTTCACTGCTTGCAGCAATCTTACAGCTTGGCCAGTTTGGGCAAAAAATCAGATCATTTGGGGGAGGTTCTGCCTTGTTTTTCTCCTGCCTGTGCGAAATTTCATTTTTAAGCTGTGCTGCAGCAGGAAGCATCTCTGTGCTGAGACAGCATCCCCACTCCAGGGGAGCAAACCCTGGCTGAGCAGCGCTTTGCAGAAGTTTAGGCTGCCATAAGGAGGTTTTCTGATGCAGTTCAGGGCAAAATTAACCCACTAATACAACCCTCAGCATCTCTTTTTTTGAGTCGTGTGTTTACTCATCCTGGGCAGAGGGTGAGCACCAAGGCCTCTTTTCCAGAGGGGAAAGTTGCTGGAGGGCTGCCTGGATGTTCTCTGCTGATCACCCGGGGCAGATGAAAGGCAGCAGCCCGTGCTCCACCCCTGGGTGGAAGCAGCGGAGGAATGCGGTCCCCTCCCAGCAGCCGCACCGGGATGCGCCTGCAGCTCCTTTCACAGCTCCGGGTACCGCCAGCCCCGATAGCATCAGCGCCAATGCGGCCCTGGATGGCTTTAGGGCTGGGTGATGGGTTTGTCACACCTGCGGGTCACAGCTTTGACACCCTGCGGGCTCTGCTTTTACCCCCTGGGCTTGGCTCCCGCTGGCGTTGTTCCACCAGGGCTGCTCATCAATGTGCGGTGGATGTGGAATCATTCTCCAAAGCTGAGTTTTGCCAGCCACCTTTCTGCGGGGCAGTAATTAACTAATTAACTAATTCTGCTCGCTCATTAGTGGCCCCTGGAACTCTCCAGTGCAACCCTTGGGGGTTCTGGGTGGGCAATGGGAAGCCCAGCCACGAGTGAGGAGGATGCTGAGCCCTTGGGTCACACTTTTTCCGGCAAGGTAAGGCAGCCCTTTTCACAGAATCACAGAATTTCTAGGTGGGAAGAGACCTCCAAGATCATCCAGTCCAACCCATGCTCTAACACCTCAACCAGACCATGGCACTGAGTGCCACATCCAGGTTTTTTAAACACATCCAGGGATGGTGACTCCACCACCTCCCCGGGCAGGCCATTCCAATGCATTATCACCCTTTCTGTAAAAAAACTTTTTCCTGATATCCAACCTGTATTTCCCTTGGCACAGCTCGAGACTGTGTCCTCTCCTTCTGTCAGTGCTGCCTGGAGAAGGAGACCAACCCCAGCTGCCCATAGACACCTCTCAGGGAGTTGTAGAGAGTGATAAGGTCACCCCTGAGTCTCCTTCTCTCCAGGCTGAACAACCCCAACTCCCTCAGTCCTTCCTCACAGGGTTTGTGCTCCAAGCCCCTCAGCAGCCTCGCTGTCTCCTCCGGACGTGCTCAAACATCTCCTTTTGGCTCAGCCATGCCCTGCAGCAGCACGGGGCGGGCGGGGTGGCCGTGCCCAGGCTGGGAGCGGTGCCCCGCAGGCACGGATCGATAATGAATCCCTTCCCTGGAGCAGCCATCAGCACCCCCGGCCCCACTCCTGCCCATCCCCGAACCCCTGGGGAACATCTCGGTGCAGATGGCCAGTGATTTGCGCATCCTGCACATCAGGGTGAGGCTTTCGCACCTTCCCGCACGGCCATCAGCGGGCACGGGAGAGAAAAACCCAGCCCCAAAAATCCTCTGCTCCGGCTGCCCCGGGGGCTGCGCTGGTGGCAGCGTGAAAAACCAGGTTTACTTTTTTCCAGGTTTAAAATCTAAAAAGTCTAATAAAAAGACAATAGGATAAAGTAAAGGGTTAAAAACGGCTGGGTGCTTGGCTTTTAGCTAAGAGCACAACTATTATTTTTGGAGACATCCCCTAAAAACTTTTTCAAATTGCATCAGCCTGTTGCACATTCATAGGCTATTATGCATGTTTATACGTTTTTTCCCAAAGTAATTTCTATATCATAGGAATATACAGATAGATATTGATATATGGATATTCTATATATATACATACATATATATATATACATATATACATACATATATATACACACATGTATACATATATACACATATATACCTATATACACATATATATACATATATATACATATATACACACATATACACACATATATACACATATATACACACATATACACATATATACACATATATATACATATATACATATATATACAAATATATATATGTGTATATAAGTGTATATATATATATGTATAGCATGACCACTCTTTGGGGCTGCCTTTTTAGAGCATGCATTTTTTAATTTTGGGGGGTTTTTTGGCTGTGGTTTTCACCTGTTCCTTTTATCACTTCCAGCCCGGGCCTTGATCCATGCGTTCTATAGATGGCAGGGGTTTGGTGGTTGGCATGCCCGCAGCAGGGCCCTCATCCTGTGCTCACTGGATGGTATCCCAGCCAAGCAGGCAGCTCAAGCACACTCTGTCAAACTGTTGCCACTGATTTTTGCTAATAGCAGAAATAGAAGCAGAAATAAAAGCTAATAGCAGAAATAAAAGCAGAAATAATAGCAGAATAAAAGCAGAAATAAAATATATCCATACAGAAAAGCCATTTTAGTATTATACATACAGCATTTATTTTAATACTCATGAAAAGGCAACAATATAAATAATAACACAAACAACAAGATAAAGAATAAATAACATAAATAATAAATAACATGAAGAACAATTGTTATAAACAATTGTTATAAACAATTGTGTTTATAACAATAGGATGGGGGGCACAAGGCACCGACCCTGCTGCTCCTCACTGTCCTCGGGAATTTCCAGAAGTACCTCGAGCTCCTCCGGCCCAAATCTCCCTAAAATTGGAATTGCCAAGCTGACTGCCTCCTCGCAAAGCACTCCACAAGAGCTGGAGTTTTAAGAGCACGAAGGTTGTGTCCTGCGGCACTCAAGGTGACAATTTGGTGTCCTTAGGACTTCGCAACAAGGAACCAAGGGATTAAATCAGATATGCACCCAACTCTTTTTTAATTTTAATTTTAATTTTTATTTTTATTTTTTTTTATTTTTATATTTTTATTTTTATTTTTATTTTTATTTTTATTTTTCAACACAAAGCACAAATATTCACGTGCCCTGCTGCTTCCACTCCTAAAATCTGACACTCCGCGCTGTTCATTGCGGGCCTGGAGAGGATGCTGTAAATCCCCGGTGCCCAATAATCCCCACTGGATTCAGCCGTGGATGCTCCGGGGGCGCTTCCTTCGAGCGCGGTGTAAATCCCGCGGGCTGGGAGCAATAAAGCAGCTCTAATGATGGGTTATGCTAATGAGCAGAGCCGTGAATTGCAGCGGCTCCGCATCTCTGCTGCACTTCAGCTTCGGGCGGCGGGGAATCCCGGGCGGAGGGGCAGGAGAAGCAGCCAAGCTGCCCAGGAGGGGGTTCCCGATGCACCCACACCCCAAAGTGCACCGAGCCAGCTGCCAGGGAGGCTGAGGAGCTGCATCTGTTGCTCGGCATCACAAAAAAATCAGCGCACTGAGTATTTATATATATATATATATATATATATATATATATATATATATATATATAATATTATATATTTTATATATATATTTTATTTATATATATTTATATTATTTATATATATTTTTATATATTATTTATATATTATTTATATATTTTATATATATTTATATATAAATATATATTTATATATGTTTATATAAATATATAGATATATAAATATATAGATATATAAATATATAGATATATATTTATTTATATATATATAAACACTCAGTATTTATAAATTAATTGCAGTTATTCCTCGCTTAAACTGTCCCAGCATAATAACGCCTTCATAATTTTTATAATCAAAAAAAAAAAATCCTAAATTTCGCTTTCTGCTGAAATGCCATTGTTTAGAGGACATGAAAAAAAAAATACAAACCCAACTTTCACGATCTTTCGAAGCCAAGCAGGGTTAATTTACTGCACGACAAGATAAACAATGCTGCTGCAGTTCAGCCTTGGGGTTCAAGGTAAAGATTTTTTTTAAGACGAACTTTTGAATTACGTAAATCAGCTCAGGGGTGCCTCAGTCAGTTGCCCAGCTCTCAAGGTGGGGAAAAAAACAACCCAAGCAAACAAAAACAAACCTTGTAGAAAGAGAAAACAATTGAATTACTATTTTCGGGGGGGTGGGGGGAATAGTCTATCACAGAAATTTCATAGAATGAAATTTATCAGAAGTTGTTCAGTAAAGCCCTAAACTGAGTCACCTTCTGTGCATGAAGCCACCCCCACTTTGTGCAGGCGGGCTCTGATATTTTGTCCGCATGATCTGTAATTCTATGCAAAACCCACCCCTTTCCAATCGCCAGGGATCTCTTATCGTTACCCAGGTATGCTGCAGGGGCCCTGGGCACCGGGACCTGCCCGGCGATCTTTGGGGTCATTCCCGGCGCTTTGGGGTCATTCCCGGCGCTTTGGGGTCGTTCGTTCCCGGCTGGAATGCGATGCGGGCAGGCAGAGCCTGTGAGATCTGAATGCAGGTGCAGGATGCCACCCCCTGCCCTGCCGCTGGTGGGGCATCCCCGAGCTCCGTGCGGTGATAGTCACAGCGACATTTGCTGCCCCTCCTGGGAATTGCCATTTTACCTCAAAAAAAAAAAAAAAAAAAAAAAAAAAAAAAACAACAAAAAAAAAAAACAACAAAAAAAAACCAAAAAAAAAACCACCAAACCAAACCAAACCAAACCAAACAACCAAAACAACAACAACAAAAACAAACAAACAAACAAACAAAAACAAACAAACAAAACCAACAAAAAACCCCCAGAAAATTCAGCAAAGGGGGTGAAATACAGCGAGCCCTTGAGTTCTGTTGCGAGCCAACCTCACACTGCAGCTGAGCTTTTCCATGCCACGAACTAGGGTGTCCAGAAGCTGTTAGTGAAGAAGAAAAGAAAAGAAAAGAAAAGAAAAGAAAAGAAAAGAAAAGAAAAGAAAAGAAAAGAAAAGAAAAGAAAAGAAAAGAAAAGAAAAGAAAAGAAAAGAAAAGAAAAGAAAAGAAAAGAAAAGAAAAGAAAAGAAAAGAAAAACAAAAAAACCCCACCACCACAACAACAAAACAACAACAACAACAGCAGAACACACACAAAAAAAATAAAAGCAACAACAACAACAACAAAAAACCCCTGAGGTCTCAATTTTCTCCAACAACAAAAAGCAAAGCTCGTTCCTGCCACTCTTCATTCCCCTACCATGCAGCTCTCATTGCTCATTGGGACACTGGCAAGGCTTCTTCATCTGGATAACTGGCAAAAACACTTTTTACCCCCTCTAAATATCAGTCAACAACTGGTGTAGCATGAGCTTTACTGCTCTGGGGAAAAAAAAAAAAAAAAAAAAACAAACAAAACAAACAGTTTAAGGAAAAAAACCCTCACTTCAGTAAGATTTTTTTTCAATTTAAGTTTTTAATAACAGCGTATTTTAAGGCACCCTTTCCCCCTCCTCCCCTGAAACAACCTACAACTGTAATTCTGGCATGTAAGGGGCGCTTTTGGTGATTTTGCAGAGCTGTCCCGGGTGACACTGCAGCTCTAATCCTGCCACACCGGCGGCCCTTGGGAGTGAAACCGACAGCGAATTTTGATTCCAGCCACACCTTTGTAAAACTAGTTTTCCCGTGCCAAAATGTATAACAGAGATCAAAATCTTCACCAGGAGTGCCAGGAGCAAGAGCTCTTTCACAAGCGGTAACCTCTGGGTAGGCTCCCAGCTGTGCCCCAGGTAAAGCTGACTAAACATCATTCACCTGAAAAAAAAAGAAAAAAGGCATTGCAGTTCCCCCACGCGGGGCTAGGAGACCTCTAAAGAGCACAAAAACTGTGTGTCCCTGTAGTCACTGCTTGTCATGTTTGGGTTTTTCTCAAGTTCTTTCCCAGGGACCTAAACTAATAAACAAGGCCACACTTTGTAAACTCTCTTGTTTTTCACATTTCTCTCCTAAGGAGGGACTTTGCTTGTTGACCCTTGGTGTGACCAATGGTTCAAAGGATCCCACCTCTTAGGTGGGCACGTTGTAAAAAGGTATAAAAATAGGTTCTGAGAATAAATCAGCCCCTTTTGGAGCATCAGCCTTCTGAATCACGAGTCCATGTCTTTCCTTCGTATCCAACAGCGACATGTCCCCACGAGCCTGTGCTGCCAGTGCAGCAGCTGACCCTCCCCTGGCAACCTTTTCCAGGCAAATCCCCTCTCCAAAGCAGCTCCCAAGGCGGCCGGGACAGGATGGAGAGAGATAAGCACCCGATCCCGCATTCCTCCCACACCCACAGCTCCCAGCCAGAGGGCGGATCAAGAGGAGGCAGCTGGCTCCCCGGAGTCACGTTTGAAACTCCCCAAACAGTGCGGCTGAACTGCTCCCATCACGGCGTTGCAGGCTTTTATTTCAGGATGGAGTTCGAGGAGGTGCTTGGCTGTTTGTCCCTCTGTGCTCCCGCCTGTTCCTGATGCTCCAGCCCGCAGAAATATCTGTCTGACTCCAAAGCAGGCACGGGGGATAAATCCCTGTGCTCACAAAGGCCCAATTCGCTAGATTTTAAAGTCACTTTGCAGACTCTCAGCTTTGACAGGGATTCCAACCTGCAGGCAGCCATTAATATGATTTGATTTTTTTTTTTAATCTTGCTTTCAGGTGCTTTTTATCCTTGTAGGTGCAAGGAAAGCGGGTTGGAAGCTGTGAGCCGTTCACTCGGAGTGCACAGGCTTTAACCAGGAGGGTTTTGGTAGGATGCTGCACGGAAGGGTCACACAGAATGAAAAGGCTGAATAAATCCCATGGCCAATTACATGGTCACTGAATCATGAAAAGGCCAGGCTCCTGGAATTTTGCAGCTGCTAGTAGATTCAACGGATGCATCAAACCAGCAGCAAGCTCAGCTACAAGTTGCCCCACCACAGAATTGATTTGAAACAAAACGAGCTTAGAGCAAACCCCCATCACGCAGAAAATTTTCAGGGAACTCTGATAGACTTTAAATCCCATTATCTTTCCTTTTCTTCAGTATGCTTTACTACAAAACACATAAATTGCCTCTTCTGATTAATGAAAAGTATGAAAAACTTTGTAGGGGTTTTCTTTTTAGTGAGATTGAGCCAAATATATAGGTGTGGTTATTTACTGGGGGCAGGAAAAGCATCTTTATATTAAGTTTGACTCTCCCTGGATAAGCTGTGACAGCCTGCACTGGGGCAAAATGGAAAACAAGGGCATGGCTGTTTACTGTCCCTCTGCAGAGTGACAAAGCCCAGATGAGACAGAACATTGCCAGCCCTCTAGCAGAAGTAGCCCAGAGTATCTGAAACCACGATTATTTCAAGCCAGGGTGCAGTGACCGAGGAGGAGCTGGCAGAAAAACTCTTCCCTTTCTAAGGCCAGGAACCCTTAGCAGAGGTGTAAGGAGAAAATTGGGAGGAATTCCCTCCAGGGCTGCTGGAGCTCCACCATCAGCACAAGGAAATGCTGCAGACAGGGCCCATTTGGAAAATTCCATTCCAAACAGTGGGCAGAGCATCACTCTGAGGCTGGGGATCACCCCTGGCTCTGCCCCTGCCTGGCTGGGGGCCCCTGGAGCTTTTTCCTTATGTAACTGAGTTGCACTGATTCCTTTGCAAAGGGCTTTGAGACCTCACAGGAAAAAAGAAAACAACACCCGAGGTTAAGAATCATCATCAAACCACGGGTTCTCTCCTAGTGCAGCACTCCCAGGCTTCCAAGACATTCAGGAACACACCTGATCAGGGAGGTTTCAATCAGAGAAAATAAATCCTTGTACAAATGATCGTGGAGGACAGCCATGAAACACTGGTCTCCCCTTCTTCCAGCAAAAGATTCTTCCCTACAGCTCACAGATGCTTTCTCCAGTCCTGCTTAAACATCTGGAAACTCCTGGAGAGAACGTTGCACATCTGCCTTTTATTTCACTGGCATTAAATCCTCCCATTTATCCTGGTTGTGTCCCAGGCCTCCACTCAGCAGAACGGGTTTTTCTTTTTTGCATCCCTCAGGGGTTATGCAGATCTCTTACTCCCTTCAGTGGTCATCCTACAGTTCACCTGTGTGCTCACCTCTTTATGTCTTTCTTGAGAATGTTTTTTAGACCTCTCCAGTGATTTTTTTTAGCTGAGGGCTCAGTTTTCTCCAGCTGCTCTCTGTGGGTGACAAGCTGGTCCACACACTCACCTGGGAAGACTGCATCAACATCCTGCTCACCTTCCCTTTCCCTGATAAGTTTTCCTTCATTAGGAAGCACAGACCCACCCTGTACATTTGTACAGTGCCTCTGCCACAGCCAGCACATTTGAGAGATTCTTTAAGAGCAAATGACAAACAATTTGTGGATTGTGAAATGTGCCCATCTTCCCTACCTGCCAGCAAGGACAGAAATCCACAGGTGTGCATGGACATTTCCAGATGCTCTAAAATTTCGTGATAAAAACACTTTTCCTGCCTGCTGGCTCTAAAGCCCCTCAGCCAATCCTGCAATACTCAGCCACCAGGATCCTCAGCACCAGGGAGTTTTCTCTTTCCCTCTTTCCTCAGGAGACTCTAAATGCTGAGGGCACATCAGGCCACTGAAATAGAAATGCTGTCCAACATTTTACAGCTGATCCTACCCACAAATACTCCAGCCTGAAGATGACTTCACTGGGCCCAGGGAAGGAGAATTTGCTCAGACAGGTGTCTCAGGTGAAAAATGTTGTCATTTTAGGATTAGTCAAATTTTGCCTGAAAGCAATTACTAAATTCCCTCACCAAACCAAGTTTAACAATGGATATGAGCAATTCTCCTAAACAGTGAGGCCATGGCAGCACCATCTGTGGGATAACATGCATTCCTGATGGTTTACATTTTTTTTTTCTCTCTAATACTCTATTTAACAATTATTAAACTAGTTTTTATGCCCTGTACTTCAGGAAAAGTTATTGCAGGGATACAAGGGAATGTAGGGGGATTTCACTGAGTGCACATGGGATACAATCCTGATACACACCTGGATATTTTTAAATACTTCTGTACTTTAAGGTCAGAAGGCACCATTATGATCCTTTACCCTAAACCCTCGAGGCACAGCCAAGACTATTAAATTTTACCCAGCAGCTCCTGGAGAGGAGGGAATTATTCTCTCCTACTGCATAAGTGAACTCTACCGAGCCCAACAGCTTTGTTATTCATACTCCAAGGCAAGCAGCACCTACCACAATTTGAGTGATGAGATAAATAATAATGCAGCCAACCAGAATGGGAGACAAACTAGAAAAATCCTCATCGAAATTCAGCAGATCTGGGCTAGCTCCCTCTCAAAGCTCCCCCATCCGTCCTCCCCTTCACACAGAGATTTTAGGGACAAATGCCAGTAGATCTCTATTGTTCCTGCTCATTCATTAGCTACAACTGCTTTTTCTGTTGTGCTCACGCTTCAAGGTAAGGATAAGATTGTGGCCACATTGTGGGTGTTGAAAAAGTAACTACGAGACACAGAAAATGTAGATTTTTTTTTTTTTTTTAGATACAAGTAGCACAGCATTGTTTCCTTCACAGTTTTAAGTAATCCTCAGAAGTGAAACATAACACGTTTCAAGGTGATAAACTCCTCTCATCCCATTACCTCTGGACTTTCCCCTTCCATCTCCATTAGTTGCATCATTCTCCTGTTTCACATCTTGCCCCCTTCACTACAAGGACTCAGAAAAGCCCCTCTTGGTACCATTTGCCACAATGCCATTTTCCACACCTGTAACTCCCACGCCTGCAGAGCCAATATTTGTGCCTAAATCATGAAAGCCTGATTTGAAATCTCTGCCCTGTCTGCAGTCCCCCTTTCCACATGCACCAGTGCAGCTCATGAGCTGCCTTCTAAGGCTTCAAAGGGGAGCAGAGGGTCTCAGTTTAGCTGGAACAATGCATTTCACAGAGCCACAGCTTTCACTTACCTCCCATGCTGGGGGTTACTATTTGCTTTCCCACACTTCCCTTTGGGCTGGAATTAAGGCAGGCACAAAGTGTGGCTAAACCTGCTCAGATGAGATCATCAAAATCACACCTAAAGCTTCAGAAGCTGGGGAAAGGCAGCCCTGTTCCCCTGAAAAGCTCCCAGCCTAAAGCACATCAAAATTAAAAGTGCTCGAGGGTTATCTTTACAACAAATTTTGTGGTGCAGCCTGTTGAAGTCACCTGCAAGGGGGCAAGGTAAACCCAAATCCTCTTCCTCACACCTGAGCTGCTCAGGCTTCTGCTTAGAACCCTGACTTTTTTATGACTTTCTTCTCTCCCTATAAACGATAAAGGGCTGCTCTGCTTGCTTTTTCTCTCCCCAGTCCTTCTGTGGGCAAGGCAGTCTCAAAATCTGTGGCTGACAATGGTTCTTATTAGGAGCTGCTCAGGGAGTTCTCCCGTGGGTGGACAACAAGCTCAGGCATCAAAGTTTGGAAACCACCAAGGAGGTGACCCCCTGGGCTGCTCCTCAGCCAAGGACCACATCCAGCCACTCCCCTGTCACAAATCACACAGAGAGGTTGGTGCTGTCACCACTCCGTGCTTTGGGGACAGTTGTTGTGTCCCTGTTTCAGCATCTCATTGTCCTTCCTCTGGTTCCCATCCTGACACAGAATCTCTGGCCTCACTTCACAGTGCCTTGCCCATAAGTGGATACAGACAAAACCCCATTTGCTGCTCACATATTTGCACTGAGGATGGAGCAGGCCAAGCACCAAAAGTCTGCCAGGGCATTCATAGCACCACTCCTGGAGAGTATTCCTCTTTATTCCTCCTTCCTTTCCTTGCAGGTACAGAGATGCTCAGCACCCAGCTCTGGCAATATCCTCACATCCTGTCAGCAACACAGAACTCTGGGGTGAAGCTGTTAGAAACTCTGCTTTGACAGAAGCCAGAGGTAAGCAGTCCTGCTTGGAAAGAAGGGGTGAAACCTCGGTGTGAGGAGAAATCAACTTTCTCCAGCTTGTATCAAAACATGCACTGGCATCCTTCACCAGGCTGCCATTCTGACAGTCCAGTGGAAATGTTTTCACCCCCAAAAAAGGCAGGGCTGCATGGTCAGTGCCCCCCTGGGTGTGGAGGTTGTGTTCACAGCCAGTTTCTGAACCTTGGCAGGAGGGAGGAGCAGCCAAGCAGGACCCGAGCCCGGGCACAGGACTTGCAAAACCTCACCAAATACTTGCTCAGTTCAGTTTAGGCTGGCCTAAATTCTAGTCCCCTCTTGAATAATTGCAAAGGAAACCATTGTGGGAAAAGCTTCGTGTAACAGGAAGTCCAAAGGATCTGCCAGGTTTTGGCAGCTCCCTGCTTCTCTGTGCAGCTCACAAGCCTCGTCCTGTCAGTCACTGAAAACAAAATAACTGCAGGGCACAGATGGACAGCCCTGTGCTAGAGGCCAAAAAAGTCATGTTTCCTACTCCAGAACTTCCAGGAGATCTGTCAATGCCACCACAGTTGAAAGTCTGCAATAATTTATTTTTTTTTTTTTTTTTTTTTTTTGGGTTTTGGGTTTTGGGTTTTGGGGTTTTTTTGTTTGTTTGGGGTCTTTTGTTGGTTTGGTTTTTGGGCTTTTGTTTGGTTTTGTTTTTGTTTTGGTTTGTTTTGTTTTGTTTTGTTTTGTTTTGTTTTTACTGCTGTAAAAAAAAAAAAGATTCCTTATTGCCTTTAACAATTAATCCAAAGTTACTCATCCCTGCTTACACAAGACTTTCAAAATCAAACAATTTGTTCTTGGCTAGAATTGATACAAGTAAGGTCTGAAATCTAGAGAGAAGAGTTATTGCAGAGGGAAGCAAAACCCTTTCAAGGACTTGATCTCCTTCCTTTAAAGAAGGTTTATTATAATATTCCGTGCTCTGCACAAAATCACCCAACTCAGGAAAACTGCAGTGGTTCTTAGGACAGAGAACACGAGCAGGGCTACTCCTTCCTGCGGCCACTCACACAGCCCTGCTGAGTGCCTGGAAAACTGCACAGAAATCCCTTGAGCCAAATGTTTGCTCTTCTGTATATTCAGCTCCTTTACTTCCTTTAACTTTAGGGCCACGACACTTAATTCAGTTACTATCCCAGCTCTGGTATGCTCATAAAAAATTCACACCTGTTTCACAAAGTGTTCACCTGTTTAACTGACTCAGGTTTAAAGGAAAGGAAGTTTTGGGTTTTTTTCCATAATTGTGAAAGCATAACTTGTTTTTTTTAAAGGAATTCCTACTATGACAGTGGCTGTTTACAGGCTGGAAAAGCAAAACTGCCCAGTGAACCGAAATGAAAAAAAGAAAAAAAGAAAGAAAAAAAAAAAAGGAGGGGGAGGGAAAAAATAAAAGAGAGAGAAAAGAATTACTTGGATTAAAATATCTTTCCTTAACCTTGTGGAAGAGAAGCTTCCCTGACTTGGCAGCGGGAGTACAATGAAAATGAAATCAATGCCAAGTGTCTCATCCTGAACTCTGAATGGGCAAAGTTCCCATTGACTTTCAAGATTCCTTCCCCTGCAAATGGCATTCAGGAGCGGTTGGTTACCTGCACCGAAGGCACGTCCACCACTCCGCTCTGTCTCTCCCCTTTGTGTCGAGTGGATGGATGGGATTTTTGAAATCAGCGCAGCAAGCTGTGAATGATGCATGAAATGAATAAGCCGAGCCTCGTACAAAGGGGAAATCCTGAAGGCTCGGTGCAATCACCGCTCTACTATTTCCTATGGCCTGCATAGAAAAGATGCATAATATTCCGCACAGAGACAAAGGGGGAAAAAAAAGCTCAGCCGAGGCCAGAAGTCTCAATCAGAAGCCCCAGAAGAGATAAATGACAGCAGCTCACAAGTTTTTAACGCCGCTTAATTTCCCTCTCATCGCTGAGCCGCTCCCCACGGATGCCTGGCCCGCTCAGCCCCGGGTGCAGGTGGAACATCCGCACGGGCACCGGGGCTCGGAGCCCAGCACGATTCTCATTTCTTTGGAGGCAGAGCCCAGGTTATGCAGGAGTTTGCCCTTTCACACCTCAGCCCCATCAGCCGAGGGGAGTTTGCAGCCCGGCACGGGATGGCCAAAGCACAAAATCAACGGGATGCGTTAAAACCCCAGCGCTTCTCCCTCATCTGGGCTCGAATCTGGGGCTTGGCTGATATCAGCACAAATACCTTCAAACCAGGCCCAACCACGCTCAGATTGATTAGTCTTAATTTGTTGTACTCCTGAATAAATATAAGTACATTCTAGTTGAATTTTGCAACAGCAATAAAGATGAACATCCTGAGCACTGGTAACATAATTTTTATTTCCATCGTGGAGAAGGTATAAATACATCTTTTTATGGATGTGCTGTGGCCTCCCCCAGTTCTCTTGCTCTCTCTCACGAGCTTTGCAATCTCCCCTGCTGCACCAAGGAGGTAGAGGTACTTTTAGAAACTGGAAAGCTGAGGTTTAATAGGGATGCTGAGCTTCTGAGGATGCCTTTGGAAGAAAAACCCTGTTTGCTTGACTAGCGAGACAAAGAAGTTGGCTGTCAATGGTGTTCACAGCAAGGAATAATGGATTCCTCATCCTGAGGACATTCTGTTGGGAAAAAGTCACTGTGTTGCCCTGATAGCTGCATCCAGTGGCATCAATTAAAAGTTGTGATAGGGAAAAACGTGGAAAACTATTCTGGAAGTCTGCATCAACCACTAAATGACACCTCTGCAAGGATGGCTATCCACACCTTCCTTGAGAAATCATCAAAGAAATGAATTCAAATCTTCTCTCTCTGTTATTTCAGTGTTTGGTCAGAGTTTAGTGATAAAGTTTACCATAGAAATGATCTGAATCTGCAGCGTGTGAGTAAACTGAACATGTCTACAAGAGCTCTGGGATCAAGGTCTGTGCAAGTGGAAAAGAAGCTGTGTCAAGCTTCTCACTTCTGCACTGAGAAGGGCAGTAACATTCCAGTCCTGAACATCACCCAGCTCCAGGTCTCAGGTGCACTCATTTCTGAGAAATCATCCTTTCCCTTAACACTGGAGGACAGATAAGTTCTTATCTTCCTATCAATGTTCCTGAGAAGTAGGTTCCTTAGTCCCATGTTTGATATGGAATAGCTAAAAAGATAATTTATGAATGTTTTCACAAAGTGTCCCTGCCAATGCTTTTCCTGGATTTAGTCTTCACCTCTTCTTGTAGCAAATAGTAGAAATACAAAAACATGCAGCTTAACATATATATATTCTTAAAATATTCTTAAAATACCCACAATCAGTTTCCTCTGCTAATTATTATACTTCAAAAAATTTAATTTGAAGTATTTTAACTTACCAACTTTCATTGCAAAAAATTCACTCAGAAGCTCTTTTGGCATAGGGAAGAGCCAGGAAAATGCAACCCAATACAAGGAGTTTTGACAAACCAACAGCACCAAGTGTTGCCTTCCACTCAAAAACACGTTAAAAGCCCAAATATTGTCATTACACTTTACTGCCAGCGTTAACCTCTTCAGAGCCAGTGCTCTGTCACTCCAGAGATGAAGGGTGCACTTGCATTTATCCTGGATGCTGTAGAAAAAGGCTGGAGCTGTTTTAACTGTGCAAAGAGTTGCTGGTGATGGTGCACATGAAAGAACCCTGGGCTTGCTGGTTTGGAACTCTGCAGTTTGGAACTTTACCTGGTCTCCCCGTGAATGTTAGTGGCTCTGTTCTGAGCTCTCCCACACCAGCAGGAGAAGGAAATCCTGCCTGGGCAGGGCTCAAAAGGCATTTAGGTTTTATTCATGCAGGAGGGATGTCAAGGGCCAGCTACTCTGCAAATTTAAAAACGGAGCTCAGCACAAGTAGAACGTACCTTCAGAACTCGAGAGAACATATTTGGTCAGGAGGAGAATTTCCTGGCCCAAGCAAAGGATGTAACAGTGCTCCTTGGGGAAAAAAAAAAAAAAAAAAAAAAAAAAAGGTTGTTTTTCAAGCAGTGTCTCCCTCTGTGCTGCTGGCTAATTAAATGCACTCCTGATGAGGGGAAAAGAGGCTGTATCTGCATTTGTACGGAATTACAGGGCTGGCTTCCATGGGTCTGTCCCAGTCCAGTGTACTGTGCACCTGTTCATAACCCTTCCCACATCTCTGAGCACAGCTTATGACCTTGGGGATAAAGTTTAGCCCCAGGAAGCTGAAAACTGCATCGGGAATTTTGTCTGGATGTCTCAAAACCAGTAAATCAGGAAAAGCAGCCCCAAGCCAAACCACTGATAGGAGCCTCCAGAGAGAAAAGGTAGAGATATTTATAGAGACATTTTCCTGTGACTCCCTGAGGAACTTGCTCACAGACCCTCCTTCAGCCCTGACTTAGGCCAAACAAGGATAAGCTGAGCTTAAAAATACTACAAACTCTCAAAAAACAGCGTTTCTCCTCTTTCATGGCAGAGAACCCACTTCCACAAAACTCAGATGTAAAGAACAGCTCTTTATAAAGATTCAGTTTTGACTCAGAAGACACCAAGTACAATTCCACTGCTGGCAGCTGCTCACCTGCTCAGGAGCCCTGGTTATGTCAGACCTTGCACCTGCACACCTGCCTGGGAAGGTGGAAGGAGAATTGTTCCAGGGCATGGGAATTGCCAGGAGAGCTGTCCTGGCACTGCCAGCTCTGGAGAGCACTGGGGATCAGTGTGACTCCCAGCTGAGATGAAACCAGCCCTGCTGCCCATGTCCTGTACTCTTCTGTCCCCGCTGATGCTATCCCCTCCTCTCAGAGCCCCAGGTTATGGACGGATCTGCCTCTCCCCAAGGGCTCCTCACTCAGTTCCCGGCTCTGCCCTGCCCTGCTCCTGCCTGCAGCACGAACAGGCAGCAGCGCCGCGGCTCTGCCAGATCCCACCAGGAGCCTCACGAAAGAATTGAGCTGTGGGTGTGAAACGCGCTGGGTTTTCATCCCCCAAGTGCTGATCCCCAGCCCATCCCGGGTGCTGCCCGGGCTTTGCCGCACTGACCGGGACCGGGGCAGCGTGCGGGGCCCGGGGGCTTCCCCGGCTCTGGGAGCCGCTCCGGGAGCTGCCCCTTCCTTCCCCGGGGACAAGGAGCCAGGCGAAGGGGGGCTCTCGGGGAGCTTTGCAGAACAATCTCCCCCCTTGGAAAGCCCTGCCCGGTGGAGAGGGCAGGAGCCGCTGCGGGAAAGGAGCGAGGATGCCACCGCCACGGGCAGCCAAAGAGTCCCCGAAAGCGCTTAAGGGGTGGCAGGGCAGGTCCCCGCAGCCAAACCCAAACCCCAGCGGCGTTCCCTCTGCTCCTGTCCCAAAGGCGAACAGCGGAGGGGCAGCGGGAGCGGGCGGAAGGCGAGGCTGGAGCGGGGATGCGCTGCGGAGCGCGGCCGAGGAGCCGCGGACAGACGGGGGGGACCCGGCCGGGACAGGGCTCGGAGGGACGGAGAAGCGATGCTCTCAGCTCCGCCGGCCGCCCCCGGGACTCCGCGGGGGCTGCTCCGCAGCGCAGCCACGAGTAACACGCATCCCTAAAAAAAAAAAAAAAAACCAAAAAAAAACCACAAAAAAAAAAAAAAAAAAAAAAAAAAAAAGGCTGGAGAAACGAGAAAAAAAAAAAAAAAAAAAAAAAAGTTGCCCAGACTAAAAGCACTCGTCCAACATACTGAAATGATTGAATTATTTATTTCCTCTGGGGACTCCTGTAACCATTCATTTTTAATGGCGCCTAATTAAAGAGTTCCCCAACGGGTTTTACTTTTGTAAATATTTTCGAGGAGCTGGCGTTTCTAGGCAAGCCCTCGTAAAAAAAAAAAAAAAAAAAAAAAAGAAATAAAAAGCACAACAAGCCGAGGCAGAGACATAATCCCCTTCGGCCGAGAGGCAACAAGTGGCCGCGGCTCGCAGAGCAGCAGCAGCTCCGGTAGCGCAGCGACGCTTCCGAGTTCCGCTTCTCTTTAAAAGAAAACTAAATCCAAGGAGCGCACTTTCTCCCCTTCCCGCCCCCCAAAACACGGCCCGGCTGGGCAGGGCAGAGACGCGGCCGAGCGGCGCTGGCAGCGCCCGGAGCTGCCCCGGGATGGGCTCGGCCCTGCCCCGCTCCGCGCCCCGCGGGGGGATCCGCACAAAACCGCCCGGACACCGCCGACGTGCCTGATAGAAAATTTATTGATCTCTCTTCGTGTGGAAGAAAGAAGCAAAACGAGGAGTAGGAACAAGGAAGGAGTATTTTGGTAACTTTTTTTTTTTTTTTTTTTTTTTTTTTTTGGAAGGAAGGAAGGAATCCGGTAACAAAACTAAAACGTTTTTCATCCGATATGTCAAAACATGGTTCACAGTAAAATTCACAAACCCTTTTACATAAGTTTACAGCTTAAGAAAAAAATAAAAACAAAAAACCAAGACACACAACTTACTATAAATAAAAGAAATGCGTTTGCGACCCGCACAGCTCTGCTCTCTCCCACCTCCCCTTTTCAAGGAATAAAACCTCAAAATTAAAAAGTCGTGAAAGCTACAGAATGCGGATAGAAACCAAGCGAGGGTCGGTAACAAAACAGTTAATAAACCACAGTGATTATGCGAACAACCGAGCTTAAAAAACAAAAGCCCGCGGGTTTTGTTTATGCCATTGCGACGCTAGAAATCAAACTGGGAGATGCGAGATTTTCTTTAAAAACTTTTTAAGCGAATAAAACAGGTGCCCAACCTAGCCGAAACCAGGAAAGGAGTTGCCGCGGTTTGGAAAAAAAAAAAACAAACTTCACAGCGGCTTCTAGGAGGCAGGAGTTGTGCTCTATTAAAATAACGACTTGCTCGAAAAAAAAAAAAAAGAAAATAAAAAAAAAAAAAAAAAAAAAAAAAGAGAAAGGACACAGCTAACGGATTTCCTTTTAAAGATTTCTCCAGAGTTAGTATTGAGTCTGCTAAGCCGAGCAACACTGCCGTACGTCCCGGTGTGGTCAGGGAGCCGTGGTGGGGGTTAGGGGATTAAGACGGGGGGAGCCGTCCGGAGCAGCCCAAGTCTGTTTATATGTGAGTTAGTGGTACGGTACCATTGACGGCAGTCCCGGCACTCTGGTAGTGCTGGTGGACGCTGTGTAACCTGCTGCCCTGCAGGGCGGAAGGGTCTGTGGCATCCCCGCCGGGGGGCAGGTACATGCTGATCATATCCCGCAGGTCTCCCAGGCAGGCCCTCTGCGAGTGGGAAGCGATGGCCGGAGGCGGCGAGCTGGGCTCGGATTTCACCACGGAGCCCATGGAGCCCAGGCTCATGGCCGTGGAGGGCTGCTGGCCATAAGCGGCGGGGGACATGCTGTAGGTGGAGGCGGCGTTCATGTAGGTCTGCGCCGTGGACATCATGGGGCTGTACTGCAGGCCCGGCATGTCGTAGCGATGCATCTGCTGCAGCTGCGGGCTGCTCATGCCCGGGTGCTGGCTGTAACCCAGCTGGTCTTGCATCAGCGAGTAAGCCCCGTTGGTCCAGCCGTTCATGTGGGCATAAGTGTCAATCCTCTGCCCCACCCCGACGGGGCTGCTCACCGCGTTGCCCCCCCCCGGCGCTAGCAGGTTACCGGGCAGCGAGTATTTGTCCTTTTTCAGCAAGGTCTTGGTCTTCCTCCGGGGCCGGTATTTGTAATCCGGATACTCCTTCATGTGCACGGCCCGCAGCCGCTTGGCCTCGTCGATGAAGGGTCGCTTCTCGGCGTCGCTCAGCAGCTTCCAGTCGGCGCCCAGGCGCTTGCTGATCTCCGAGTTGTGCATCTTGGGGTTCTCCTGGGCCATCTTCCGCCGCTGCCCCCGCGACCACACCATGAAAGCGTTCATGGGCCGCTTCACCCGGTCCTGGTCCGAGCCCGCTGCCGCTCCGTTGCCGGCCCCGCCGCCTCCGCCGCCTTTGCCGGTGCTGCCCGGAGCGGGGTTGCCCCCGGTGCTACCCGGCGTGGGCTGCGGCGCTTTTATCTCCGTCTCCAGCATGCTGTACATGGCCGGGGCCGGCAAAAGGTGCGCCAGGGCGGCGGGCAGGCGGGCACCGAGCGGGGAGAGGAAGTTCAGAAAAAAAAAAAAAAAAGAAAAAAAAAAAAAAGAAAAGAAAGAAAAAAAATAGAAAAAAACCTGCCTGGGCGGCTACCGCGAAAGAAGGAGGAAGTTTCTGTGCCTGGCAGAAGCGCCGCTCCCCGAGGTGCCGGCGGAGCTGGAGCGGAGCGGCTCCCGCGGGCAGCAGCGGGCGATGCGCGCTCGGATCGCGGGGGTCCGTGATTGACGGGCTATAAATGAGGGGGCGGCGGCCAATCAGCGAGCGGTTCCCGACAGCCCCACGCCGGGAACTGACCGGCCGGGGGGCGGGCGGAGGGACCCGGCCTCGGGGATGCCGCGGCCGCCGATGCCGGGCCCCTCCCGCCGCGTCCCGCGGCCCCCGGGCCCTGCACCCGCCCCCGGGGCCCGGCGGCTCCCGCAGCTGCGGCCGGGCCGGGGGAAGGGAAGGGAAGGAGCGGGCCGGGGGTGCCCTGCGGGGAGAAGGAGCGGGGCGGAGCGCTGCGCTGCGGGCGGGAGCTGCGCGCTTGCCGGGCACAAAGAGGTTCGGGGTTCCCGGGAGGATGCACAGCTCCGTGCCAAGCTCGGAGAGGCTGCCCGGAGCCCGAGGGAACCCGCACGGCACGGACGCACCGCCAGAGCGGATGAAGGGGCAGGGAAAGGATGGACGGGCTCAACTCTTCCACTCCTGAGCGAGAATGTGCATTGCCATGCTGGGATCGGGCACGGCTGTCGGTGGGCGAGGGGCTGGAGCGGGGCTGGGATGGGATGCGATGCGATGGGATGCGATGGGATGCGATGGGATGCGATGGGATGGGCTGGGCTGGGCTGGGCTGGGCTGGGCTGGGATGGGATGGGTGGCTGCTGGCCGGGCACTCCGGGCCATCCCCACCCACACCCGCTGCCGCTTGAGCTTTTCCACTCGGCTGCCCCAAAAGAGGGGAGGGTGCGTAGAGAGGGGACGGCGCTCTCCAATCCCCCGAGTTTCATGGCAACAGCAAATTCTCTCCGTGTGAAAGAAAACTTTGGCGGCGGATCCGCGAGCGGAGCGGCGCCCACTTTGAGCTGTCAATCAGCGGCTTCCCTGCCCGTCCCTCCCCTCCCTCCCTCCCTCCCTTCTCTCGCCAGAGGCGCGGACACCGCACCTGCACGGACAGGGCACAGCGCTCTCCGCCGGGGCTGCGCTGCCCCATCCCTGCGCTTCCTCAGCCTCCCGCTGCCTCTGGAGAAGCTCTCCGGGGAGGGGAGCGCTGGGGCAGGAGAGGCAAAGCGGCTCTGCTCGGGGAAAAAAAAGCCTGGCTGCCGGAGGACGCGGGGAGCACCGCCGCTGTAGCTATGAGCAAACCGCCCCAGGGGCGTGTGGGGAGCCGGGGAGGGTCAGGGGCTTTGAGCTGGGGAGGTGTCTGAGCCTCCCGTGCCGTCCCGGGCGGAGGAGCGATGCTCAGTGTGTCACTCAGTGGGCGCCGGTGTCAGCCCAAAGACGAGAGCGCGGGTGTAGTGACGGGAATCGCTGCGGGGAGGAGGAAACCTCCAGGGCAGCGCTCGGGGCTGGAGAGGGGGCTCCGGGCCGGGGGGGTTCGGCAGGGCGGTGATGGGGAGCTCACGGCGCTTCCTGCGGGAGCGGGGACCCGCCGGGCACTGGAGGCACTCTGGGGACAGCACGGTTTGACTCTGGAGGGGCTCGATTTGAGCCCACCTGAGTGAGCTCTGCTGGGGCGCAGCAGTTGAAGGTCTCGCTCGTTTGGCACGGATTTTTTTTTTTTTTTTTTTTTTTTTTTTTTTTTTTTTTTTTTTTTTGACAAAAATGATCTCTGTTGAACAGCGTCGAAGGGGAAATAAATCCCGCGTGCCACCGGCAGCGGTGCAGTCAGCGCTTTGCGTTTTGCTCGGTTTGCTGCTGTTGGTGTATTTGAGCGAAGTCAAAACTTGGCAGCCCGAGGGGACAGGGTGACAGCGGAAGGGTTGTTCCGGGCGGGAGTGGCTCGCGTGTAACTTTTGCAATATATCGGGAAAGCTTCAGACAGTCGTAATTCACTTCTAACCCTCAAAATATTTTTGCCCCTCCAATCGAGGTTTGAGACCCGCAAGGCTGGCAGGAAATCGGGCAATGTATTCCCTGACAACACTTGGATAATTTTCTTTATATGAGCGTTTGTTGGAGGGACTGGACACGCTGGCATGCAACGAAAAACTGGGCTGTATAGAGAATTAGAGGACGTGCTGAAATTCCCCTGAATAGCGTTCCCGTCGATGTTCAAATAAATATTAATTACAACGTTAAGTTTCGGACTCTTACTTTGTCTTTCAATTGGTCTTTGAACTGCCCGAGTCTCAAATTAGAGATTTTTTTTTTTTTTTTCCCTTAGAGCCAAGCTCTTCAACACCTTTAAGGTCCATATAATTTCAAGCCAAGACAACATTTGTCTTCAAACATAGCTGATCTCGTGAATCAACTGAACCTGGCTGAATAAAAATACTGAGCGCGGACTGATGGATTTCCAGCCTCCTCAGGTCCCTCGGCTTCCCACGCCCGCGCACGTTCTGGGGAGAAAACTCCAAAATCCGGCCGATTTGCTGTTCCCGGAGCAGGGACCCTCCGCTCCGAGGGTCAGCGCTGTGAGCGCTGTGAGCGCTGAAATTTCGGGAGCGGAGAGGCTCCGAGCCCGGAGCCGCCTTCCCTCGGGGCTTTCCCCGGCTGAGCCCCTGCCCCGAGGGACCGGCTGTGCCTCGGTCCTTCCTCGTCCCTGCGTGGGGAGCAGGAGGAGCGAGGCGAGCCCGCTGCTGCCCGAAGTTATTTCTCTTTCACGGAGCCCACTCCAGCACCCCCTTGGCAGCAAATTCAAGGCTCCGCCTGCTCCACGGGCACGGAGCCTGCGGAGCTGCCGGGACTCAGGGAAGGGGCAGAGAGCAGGAGGGGACCCAGCCTGGAGCAATAAAACCTGGAGCCACCTTCTTAAAGGGAAGCCCCGCGTGTCTGGTGGGGGTCGGAGAACGAACCCTTGAGCTCGGTGTAAATACAGTTGTCAAAGGCTGAGGAGGCTTTTCTTGTTGTTATTTATTTCTTTGGGTGACAAAGGAGCGCCAGGCGAGATAAGGAGTTTACGGCACAACCCAACTCGAACTCGAGAGAGACCCCCGCGCTTGAAAAGGGCCATTTGAAAGGGTCTGTGCGGGCTTAATAAGAAAGAGCCATTAATATATGTTAATTGCAGCTCCAGAAGAGCTCGGGGGGTGGGGGGGGGAATCTTGGAACTGTGTCAAGGAAGATCGTTGGCTCTTAAAGAATAACTCCGTGTGCGCACCCGGCCCCGTCTAATTTTGTTATTAAAACATCCCCTTGCTGACCGGCCTGATTCCCGACCGAGATCAGCGAGGATTTGTCCTCCAAATTTGCCCAGACAAGGCAGCTGGGCGCCCCTTTCGTTTGGAGCCTGCTAGGACCCTGGCTAGGCTGATCCTCCGAAAATGCCCAGCCTTTTAGCGATGCTTAAGATAAAAGTTCACGTGCTCCCTCCTTCAGGCTGGCATTCGCAAGTTTTCGGGGTGGTAATGCGGCTGCTAAACGGGCCATTTAAGGCTGGTTCTACAGCTGACGGTCCTTAGGAGATTTTTGTTTTGTTTTGTTCTGTTTTATTCCCCCTTTAAGCGTCACGCCAAAACACAGCCCGAGGTTGCCGAGGCTGCCGCCTCCCTCGCCGCGGGGCTGACACGGCTGGAGCCGCCTCCCAGCCCGGCCAGGGGGACAGCGACAGCATCAGTTCCGACAAACCAGCTCCGGCTCCTTCCCCCAGCGCCTCGCCGAGCGCAGAACGCGGCTCTGCCAGAGCCTCCAGCTGCCCCCGCTGCTCGCCCGTCCGGGGATGCAAGGGTTACTCCTGATGACATCATTAAAAATCGTAACATTTAGGAACAAAAATCTGAAGTGCGTGGCCAAACCCGGGCAGCGTCGTTTGGGCATAGCTCGAACCCTTTGAACTGAGCCTCCCAGCGCGCTCAGGAGGCAGCCGTGAATTTTTTGGGGTTTTTTTTTTGGTGGGTTGTTTTTTTTTTTTTTAAATCACTTCCCTCCCCCCGCCCCACCCCAGCTGAACTTTTATTTGGCTTCTGACAACAATAGCGGGCTGCAAACAGACCTCTCGGAGCGCCCTCTGAATAGACCCTTTTCGAGCCCGGATTGTTTCCACCGCCACAAAAAAAAAAAAAAAAAAAAAAAAAAAACAAAACAAAAAAAAAAAACACCAACCAGTAGCTCCCGACTCTTTTTTTTTTTTTTTTTTTTTTTTTTTTTTTTTTTTTTTTTTTTTTTTAATTGGGTTGTTCCTGGCCCTGGCTCATTCAGGTGTTCGCGAGGAATTTGTTTATTAGCCTTTGCCAAACAGCCCCTCCTGGCAATCGGCTCCCGGAGTTGCCTTCGGCGGGAGGGGAGGGATGCGGAGGGGGGGCACTTTGCTAATAAGGAGCCTCTCCCTCTCCAAGTTACCAATTAACAGAGCTGTGGAGGGGACCACCAGCACAGGATAACTGGCCAGGGCTCGCTGCCGAGCCCCGAGGAGACCTCAGATTTAGCTCATGTGTTTTCACGCGCAACCACCGAGGGGAAAAAAAAAAAAGGAGCACGAGAAAAGATGCTAAAGAGACCACCCCCGCTGGTGTGTGCCGAGCCTGGCAGAAATCCCTTCCCCAATGGACGAGACAGTAACAGGAACTTTCTGCCCCTTCCCCTGGCTTTTATAGCACCGGCTGTGCACAACCTGAGAGGATTCTGCAGCCCCAGGGACACTGCCGGAGCTCCTGTGGCTGGGGACGCGGAGATGTGGCGCTTGGGGACACGGCTGGGTGACGGGCTTGGCAGTGCCAGCTTTACCCGCTGCTCTCGGGGAGGAGCGTTCGCCAATCTCAGCCGTTCCATCCTTTCTCACACCTCGGCTCCGTTTGCCCTCCCCGCCCCGAGCGGCCCCCGGCCAGGGCGGCCCCGCTGTCCCCTCCTGCCACAGCCCCGGGAGGGGTGGCAGCTGCCCCTCTGCTCTGTCCCCTCCTGTCACAGCCCCGGGAAGGGTGGCCCTGCAGTGGCAGATGCCCCTCCGTGCTGTCCCCTCCTGTCACAGCCCCGGGAGGGGTGGCCCTGCGGTGGCAGCTGCCCCTCTGCGCTGTCCCCTCCTGCCACAACCCCGGGAGGGGTGGCCCTGCGGTGGCAGCTGCCCCCCCACTGTCCCCTCCTGTCACAGCCCCAGGAGGGGTGGCCCTGCGGTGGCAGCTGCCCCCCCACTGTCCCCTCCTGTCACAGCCCCGGGAGAGGTGGCCCTGCGGTGGCAGCTGCCCCTCTGCGCTGTCCCCCTCCTGCCACAGCCCCGGGAGGGGTGGCCCTGCGGTGGCAGCTGCCCCTCTGCGCTGCGGGGACAGCGAGGGGACGGAGCGGGCGAGCCCCGGGGGCTCCGGGCACAGCAGCCCCCGGCCCCAGGGCCAGGCAGGGCCAGGGCATCTCCCCGGCAGGGAATCCGCCCCCTCCCCGGTACTTGTTGCTGAGCTTTCGCGGAGATTAAAGCTGCTCTCCTTCTAAAACACACACCAAAAAAAAAAAAAACCCACCCCAAACAAACCCCACCAACTCAAATCATCTCTGTTTTCCCTCCCCGCTTAAAACCTGGACAATCTTTCCTCCGGTGTTTTCCGTACAGATGCGATAACCGCCTCATTTCTCATGGCCGCGCTCCTTTTGGATTAGAAATCGGACGTGAATTGTAAAACTCTAGCTCGCTAATTAGCTGCAAATAAACTGTTCATTAGCGGCGGATGAAAATCAAAACACACCTTGTTCCCACTCCCTGACACACAGTTTTGAAGGCACGTATTGTTTCAAGCTGCAGCCTGTATCACTGGCACGGCAAATTGAGATCCTGAAAGGTTTCTCTCCAGGATATATAATTAAAATATATTCTACTTTAATTGACATTATAGAGGACACAAATGAGATTTTTTTCCTTTTAGAAAGAAATAGCAGTTTCTAAATAAAGCTTTGCAGGCTGCAGAATGGAGGTTCCAAGCAAATGAATAGTCATTACTACCTTTTCAATGATGTGGGCCTTTTGATCAGAAAAGAAATTAGCTCTAAAGGACAGACAATGGGAAGCCTGCCCTGCAATAGGAAGAAAATTAGATGGCTAAGGCTCTTAACAACACCTATTTCTATAAACCATGGAGCTTCTTGCTTTTCAATTACAGCTGTTCATTTCAAATAAGGAAAGTGGAAAAACACAGAGGGGAATATAAACTCTGTTGCACCCAAAAAAAAAAAAAAATGCCCGAGACAGGGCAGGCAGGCAGGCAGCCTTCCCGTTTTCCTTTTGTTTTTATTATAATCAGTTAACTAATATTACATATTTTATAATACTCAGCCATTCTCCAGGTCAGTCAGGGTGGATTATGTTCAGTAAAGGAACTGGTAATAAAACATGAGAAAACTTCACGTTAGGGAGCTGGATGTTTGCACTGCACATCAAATAATTGCATTTTGCACATGCACCTCATACTTGTGTGCGTTCTGCAGAGAAAACAAAACATGATGGGAGAACCTGAGGAAAACGAAGTGCTGAACAACACTCTGCTGTCTTTGGATTATAGTCAAAAACTAACCCCAGTTCTTCTGAATTGAATTGAGTGTCCTTTCACTCAGAGGACCCAGAGATTACTTCAGGCAGTTTCTCCCCACATTACTTTTAACCCATTGTTATTTTAAAAATAACACTTCCACTCTCAAAATATAAAATTAGCTTGCTGTGTAATAAATTTTAAATGGGAGCTGTCTTTCAAGTTATTTCGTTTGAACATTATTTCCCCTGCACGTAAAAATAATAAAAGTTTTCTTGTGAATCTGAGATGCAATCACAGAAAAATCCTTTCTTCCTGTGCCATTTCTCTCTAGCCACACTTCTATGATTAGGTGTAGCAAGTAAATTATAATTTGTTATTATCCAATCAATATATTGTAATTGAGATAGTCTTTCAGCAGTGATTTAAACACAATAACCACAAAGCTTTATTGTCAACAAGTTCTGTTCTCATATTAACTCAGCTGGGCTATAGAGATGTCTTTTTAAAAAACCCCATAAAATCACAAAGATTACACACACGTTGTTTTCTATGCTTTCTGTTAATCTATTTATGACTTCCATACTTTTCTCCTTTCCCTCTCCCCACTCCTCTGCCTCTTATTTTTCTTTCTGTCTCCTTCCCTGTTGTATCAGTTGTTTAGAAATCGGGTTTGATGTTTAATTCAAAGGGTTGATCAAATAGATATGAATCGGTTTTGCTGTGATAAGGTGCCTTTTAATCCTTTTCATCTCCCAACAAGTGAGTGCTCAAGAAAAATTATTTTTCCCTGTCCAAAAACCGAAATCATGTTTGCCTTCTACCTAGAAGTGATTTTAGTATGAAATAGAAATGACAGCTTTTTATTTGGTGTCTGTGTCTCCCTTCACTCCTGCCTGGCCCTGAGATAGAGAAGAATAAAAGAAATAGTTTAATCTGGTAAAGAATGAGCTCCTAACTCCCAAAGTGGAGTCACTCATGTCAGCATTTGAAGTAATCTCCCTGCTTGAGAGCAGTTAGAAAATTATGAATAATGCAAACTTCTGCCTCAGTTTTTACTGGAACAAACCTTCCTTTTTTTTTTTTTTTTTTTTTTTTTTTTTTTTTTTTTTTTGGTAAGATCTTAATTACAACCTCATTGGATTTGAAATGATTTTGTCTCAGTAAAGTTACCCGCACTAACTAGTGGGAAAAACTTCCCTCCATGCAAATGAGCGGCTCAAGTGTCGTTGAGACTTCGTGATTTACAACACAAAACCCACATAAAGATCTGCATCCCTGAGGAGATTAAGAACTTGGGAAAACCTCCTGATCGTGTCTCCAGTCCCTGGAAACGAGCTGAGGGTAAGGAGCTGTCTGCACGAACAATCTAAACTGAGCTCGGCGCACAGAATCTGAAAATTTCACCTGAAATGGATTTAAGCGTCAGAGCAACGAGATCTTTGAGCAGAGCCCGACAGAAAAGGAGAGAGGAGGAGGGAACCTGAAGAGCTTTGCAAAGCAGAGCGAGCAGGTTGTGAGCGGGGCTGTGCTGAAGGGCTTGGACCTGTTTTATCTCCAATCCATGCACACATCTCACTGTCAGCAGGGAGAGGACTCAGCTCCATCCCAGTGCACATGGCCAGGCGTGAGAGAACTTCACCAGCCCTGAAAATCCCTTCTGCTCTTTTTTATTTATTTTTTTTTTCTCCTCCCTAACACACGCTGATAAATGAGGGCAGGGTGTGCTCCCCAGCCTTCTGTAAAGCCAATATCTGCATCTGTGTCTGATATAAAATAACAGAGATGGAACTCAGGGAGGAAATAATTGTTTTACGGGTTGTTTCCATGGGACAAACACATTTCTGACCTGAGCATGAGCCACGAATAACTGCACCGTTTAAATTGCTGTTCACCGCTCACCCTTTATTTCTGTGGTAGCTCAAATCAATTACCTGATGTTCAAGGTATCTCAAGAGCTACTCAGATTCCTGTCCTGCAGTGGTCCAGCTCTTAACTGCCTCTGTAAACAACAATTCCTCTCCTGCAGGGCAAGTGCAGCAGGGGAAGAACTTCTGCAGTGATACATAAACGGAGGGCTGGTAAAATAGGTATTTCCATTTTTCAAACGGGTGGACCGATCACACAGAGGCTGTTTAGAGGGACACAGTGCTGCTGCTGGTGTGCCCAGCACGTCTTGCATGCAAAGAATCCCAGGGAAATCCAGTTTCCCCTGGTTAAGGAGCCTTTCTGATTGCACTGGGCTCCCCTCCCTGCACCTACCCGGAACACAGGCAGGGTAATTTTGGGAGATGGGGCCCCCTGCTCTGTGGGACCCCCAGGAGGTGTTCCCAGGCAGGCTGGGTGTGTGATCTCAGCCTGTGTGAGGGCCACAGGACGATCACAAGGGCAGAGAAGAGGAAGGAACCCACCAACCAAACCCTGCCTCCTGGGGGCAGAGGCAAACAGAAGGCGGCTCAGGGAGAGGAAGAGGAGCTTTGGGATGCAGTCCTGAGGCTCCTGCCTGAAGAATCCTATAGGAAGTGAGGAAGGGAATGCAGGAGGACCTACAGGGGGAAAAGGAAGGAACCATTTAGTGGCCGACAGGGGAAGCCAGCAAAGGGACACCACACAGTTTATGGCTTTTTTCCCTTTTCCTGCTGTCAGTTGCTTCTGTCCTGGCTCATCCCATTCCCATTTTTGCAAAACAGCCCATCAATAACAGGTCCAGTTTCTTTATAAAAAAAGAACTCCACAACCCCTTGGAAAATGGTACAATCTCACAAAGATCTCATCACCCACTTTGATTTAACTTTTTATTTGAAGACCTCACAGACAAGGTATGTCTAAGCTATGGCCAGTGAAGGGTTGGGATCAGCTTGCAGAAATACATTGCACAGAGTTTGTTTCATCCATAGATTGGTTTGGACTGGAGCTGTAAAACCATTGCAGGTTGTTAAGAAAATAGGTGGTATTTATAATTTTGTCACTTTTCTCAGTGCAAATGCAGATGATTTCTGTATCTGCTTTCCAATTTCCATGCACAAAGTCCATAAAGGCTCAAGCCTGCCCTGTTTGTACACCAGTGGCTCCCAGGAAAGCTGATGGAAAATTAGAGGGAGGCACTTGTGCCTTACTCCTGCATGAAAAAGCAAACTCTTCTTATCAACAGTGTTGCTGCTTCTCATTTCAGCTTAAGCCAAGCTCAACTGCACAAAGAATGGCAGCAAACCCACTTCAAGCCCTGCAACATTCATAGACAGTCTTTAAAGAAAAACCAGGACCTTGTTCCTCTCTTCTCCAGATCCCATTAAAAAAAAAAAATGAACCACAAATTCCATTTGATGCTTTCATGGCTCTTCCTTATCACGATATTTGAATATATTGCAATAAATGCAATTCTTACTGAACAGGATTCTGTGTGAGGGAAGGGAGCCCCGGGTCTATATCCAGAGATTCAGAAAATGGGCAAAATAGCAATGTGGGAAAAGTCTCTGAAACAGACAGGAGAGATGTGGGAGCAGATCTCTTGGGTTAAATCAGATTAGCACAGGGCTTGACCACCTTGCATTTTTGTAATGGATCATGCCCATAAATATCACAAGCTGGAAAGTGCTCAGAACCAACCTGGGCTAATAGGGAACAGTCAGATCCACATTTTGTAACTCCCTGGGAACACTCCAAACCAGACACCAGGACAAAAGAATCCAGAAAGAGGAGAAACTGTTAGCAATCCCATCTAAAGCTCTACTTCCTTGTCATTTGGTTCAGGAATATGTAAAGAACATGGTTTGAATGAGCTGGGGACTGCCTGGAGTGACGTGGGAAATATTCTACTGCAGTGTTTATAGGGGAAAAAAAAAGGAAAAAGAGGAACTTTCTAAAGAGAGTTTAAAAAGATGAGACCCTGGGAATTAGTCTGAAAAAAACCCCCAAATTATTTATTTCAAGCTCATGCAAGACACTTAAAACAGACACAGACAGCCAGGATGTCTGCCAAAAAAGAAAGCCTACACCTTGGTGTGCCAGCAAAAACGGGAATAATCATCTCACTGTCCTTAGGGAATGTCCCACAGCTCCCGCAGAAACAAACGGGATGATTCCCTACCCCAGGAGAGGGCAGCCTGTGCCTCCCGCAGGTGCCTCTCCAGTGCTGCTCACTCCAGGTAAAACACTCTCCTGTTACCATTCCCTCTGTCCTAAACCATTCCCGAGGCACAGAGCACACTGTTGTTATTCCTTGGGATTTCCTTTCATTACAAGTGCCTGAGGAAAGGAGAGCTGCAGAGAGAAGGTTGGATGAAAGTGCAGGGTCAGAGTCAGGCAGCACTCAGACCTTCCAGAGTGAGCATTTCCCACCTGGGATGGCTGTTACCCCAGGAACTGGACATCACAGGGCTGGACATCAACCAGGCAAAGACCCGAGCTTGAACCAGCTGCACATCTTTAAAGTTGGCAAAGCTGCACACTTCCCGGCTGGAGGGGGGTCTGAGACCTGCTGGACTGACAGATGCTGTTATATTTTACTTAAAATCCTTTGCTGGAAGATGGAGAGCAGAGAGAGTTGCACTGTCTGCTGAGAACTTTCTGCTCGAGAGAGGGCGAGGTGGCACAGAGAATGTGGACTGGTCAAAAAACAAACAAACAAAAAAAAATCCCTTTTTCTCCAAGTTTTTGAGGCTGATGCCAGACGGTTACAAAAGAAAATTGCCACTGTTTGTTAGGTGCTGCTGCCTTGTGTACGCTGAGCTGGAAATCCTTGGTTCTCTGAACTCATTTGTGCATCATTAACTCTTCGATAAGTTTTAATTACCACACAGTGATAGGGAACTGAGAGCTCTAAGAGAAATGCCTGGTGTGCTCCTGCACACAGAGAGCCCTGCAAGGGAAACAGGGAAAGTGGGGACGAGCAGGTCTTGGTTCTGCTCATACCATTGCACTCCAGATGAAATAGAGGATTTCTTGGTTTTAAATAATTGATCAGCAGATCTTTCTCCTTATCCCTGCCTTCATATCACCCACAGTAAAAAAAGCAACGTTTCCACGTTCAGATTTATATCAGAAAAACTTTTTACAATTTGCAGGAGCATTTGAATTTTCCTTGTCCTTTATCAGCTGCTGGCCCTTGCTACCACAACTCATTTGATGCATTTTGCTCTGAGCTAATTAGACAGCCAGCAACATTTTTATAGACTCGAAGAAATCATCTGATTTGTTGCTTATTGCCTCGAGTAGAGATTATTAATCGCTGTAATAATCACACGCCTCCCATTTTTTTATCAGTCACATGCTTGCAAAACGAGAGGGATTTTTAAATTCTGATTTTTACTCACTGTGCCCGTGGCATGATCAGGCAGATCATGCAGGCTTGTTCAGCAAGAACCACCACGATTCCATCTCAGACCAGCTGCAGGTGCTTTAATATCTAAAGGATGATGATAAATACTTCTAACCCATGGATGAAACACGGGCTCTGCTCGCACTGGCTCCTGGGGGGATCAATACTGTTTAGCTTTTCACCTGGTGCTCCCCAAATTCTGGTGCTTTACCAGATTGACATAAATGTTGCAGATGGGACAAACAGATGTGCACACACACACACACGGTGGCAGACACAATCACTGAGCAATTTAAAGCGGGAAGGAGAGGAGACTGAAAGAAAATCTCCCCGTTTTGTTTTTTTGTGGGCGTTGTGTGAGACTGAATCAGTATTTCCACTTAAATAACAGCGGAGTCGCAGGCAGGAATTGGACATCAGAGAGCCCAACTTGCTCTGTTTGTCTAGCAGTGAGGAAATATCCCACAATTATGAATCTTCCCCAGAAATTTGTTCTGCACACCGAGCAGTTTGTATTCTCATTACTGAAGTTTGAGGTGCAGCAGCAGGACGTGTTTGAGAAGACTCTCTTTTGAATTAATCCCTGCTGTCTTCCCACTTCGATAGCTTTTAATGACAACATTTATTTTATTTTATGTTATTCTAGGAATACATAGAATACCCCCTGGGGCAGGGAATTAATGAAATTTTGGATGATAAAGCATATAGAATTCACAATAAATAACCATTGATGCAAATTTTACCATGTTGTTGTACCACTGATTTTGATTTTTACTGCTTATTGATGCACCTGCATTGTACCAAAATACATCCTACTGGGTTTTGGGGAATTTTCTGTTT
The DNA here is from genome assembly GCA_016584745.2 of Phylloscopus trochilus trochilus. Lineage (NCBI taxonomy): Eukaryota > Metazoa > Chordata > Aves > Passeriformes > Phylloscopidae > Phylloscopus > Phylloscopus trochilus. The sequence continues at coordinate 6,614,723 of WQNJ02000046.1, forward strand.
GTGGTTTGGGGTTTTTTTGCTGTTGTTTGTTTGTTTGTTTGTTTTTGTTGGGTTTTTTTGTGGGTTTTGTTTTGTGGTTTTTTTTGGTGGTTTTTTTTGGGGGGGGTTGTTTTGTTTTGTTTTGTTTTGTTTTGTTTTGTTTTGTTTTGTTTTGTTTTGTTTTGTTTTTAAACAGATAAGCAGTCTTTTTACTCCGTCTTTAGAAAATGGGTAGAAAAATGATAATTCAATTCACTGATGCTGGCATAATTCAATTCACGTTGCTGGCATGATTTTACAAGTGGCTCCAACTGACTGATCCAAACTAGTTAAATTCATCGATGTCTCCACCTGCATATTCCCTGTGAGGAATAGGAATCCAAAACATGAAAATTAAAATCATTAACAAATAAAGCTTGTGCGTGGCATTTTTTAAATTCGTTTGGTGTGAATTCTGGGTCACAGGAATGTGCTTAGGGATGTTACTATTTGTGATGTGCTTCTTGCTTCTTGCTGGTAAATCACTTAAAAAAAAGAATCACCTAACCCCAGGTAAATTACCATAAAAATAGAATAAAATAGAATAAAATAGAATAAAATAGAATAAAATAGAATAAAAGAGAATAGAATAAATTAAAATAAAAATAGAATAGAATAGAATAGAATAAAATAGAGTAAAATAGAATAAAAGAGAATAAAATAGAATAGAATAAATTAAAATAAGAATAGAATAGAATAGAATAGAATAGAAAATATAAATAAAATAAAATAAAGTAAAATAAAATAAAGTAAAATAAAGTAAAATAAAATAAAGTAAAATAAAGTAAAATAAAATAAAGTAAAATAAAAAATAAAATAAAGTAAAATAAAATAAGATAAAATAAAATAAAATAAAATAAAATAAAATAAAATAAAATAAAATGAATGAGGTTAAACCATTTTAGCAAAACCAGCAGGGTGATTTGAAGCGGGATTTTCCAGTCTCCAGGCCATGCAATAGAATTTATAATCTGCATGAGAAGCTGCCCTGGCTGTATGTGCATATGGGCCCTGAGCAGGTGCGAATGGCCACCAGGACAGCTCCATTTGCATGCCAGACAGGGGCGAGCAGACACAGCAATCCTCCTGCCTGCATATTCATCAGGTGGCCTGGGCAGTTCTCAGTTTCTGACCTGCAAGGTCCAGCTGAGACGCGCCTGAAGGGATCTGAAATTCGGAACTGGGAGGGTCGGTGGAAACAGGAGGCTGCCAAAATGCAAACGGGGATTTTTTTTTAATATCGAAATGGAGCTACAGCTCAATGAGTGGCACCTTGCAGACCATTGAGGAACCAGCAGGGTGTGATGTACATCTGCAAAAGTTTGATGTCAAGCTTAAATACTCATTCTGCCAGATGAAGGATTTAAACTTGCTTCTCAAAAAAATCACCTGTTTGTTTGTTTGTTTGTTTGTGGTGGGTTTTTTTGTTTTAGTTTTGGGTGGGGTTTTTTGTTGGTTTTTTTTGGGTTTTTTGTGGTTTTGGGGTTTTTTTTGTGGTTTTGTGTTTGTGGTTTTGTTTTGTTTTGTTTTTTGTTGGCATGGCTCTCCAAGAGAAAATATTCTGCTTTAGAACCTTTGCCATGCAGTCAAAACCCATTGCATCAAAACAATTTTGTTGCATCCTGCAGTTTTGTAGGGAAACATGAATAGAACAGAAGTCTCTTGATAGAAAAAAAAATATATATATATTTTAGAGCAATAATTGAGATCAAGTCACAAACAACAACCTGAGATCTGGCAATGCTTGCATGTGCTATGTAGTTAAAGCTAATAAATGCACAGGAAGTTAAAATGCCAGAAGTGTTTCAGGGGAATTTGACACACAGCTTCCAGGAGCTCAGGGCAGTGTGGGGAGGTGGGAAGCTGAGGATATTTTACTGCAGCAGCAGAACTCAGGATAGGTGGAATTAAACACACTCAGCTCTGAAAAAGAGAATAAATTGCCATTTGAATTCTTACTGCTTACTGCTTCCTAATTCATGTCACTCCTGAACTGAACATCTCTTTTACATTTTCTGGTTTTCAGCTAACCCAGCTCAGGGTCCTGCACTGAGGGTTAAATTCCACTAAATAACTGGATGCCAATTAAGTTTTTGTTGTAGGTGTCACATTACCAGTAGTTTGATAAGCAGCCACCCTTATTTCTATTATTTAGTCGGCTGCTGAGATTATCTGAAGGAAGAGATTTTTTTCCTCCTCTCTCTGCTCACACAGCCTGCAGTATATTCCTATTGCTCTGTCACATGTGAATTTAACAACCCTGGCCTGACAGCACCAGTTTCCCTAATAATATTTACAGATCTTTCTTTCTGGTAACAGGACACCGAGTGGCAGACTAAGAGCATCCTGAGCTGAGTGCAAATCCAGTGCCAGAGTGGGACTGATGCTGAGTTAACCCGCAGTTGTCTCTGAAATCCAACCAGAGACTGGAATCTCTTTTCTTTTTAAACTGGATTTGGTTTTTTTTTTAATTGTTTGTTTGTTTGTTTGTTTGTTTTTGTTGGGGTTTTTTGTGTTTTTTTTTTTTTTTTTGTGGGGTTTTTTTTGGTTGGTTGGCTTTTTTTATTGGTGGTGGTTTTTTTTGTTTGGTTTTTGGTGGGTTTTTTTGAAACAGATAAGCAGTCTTTTTACTCCATCTTTAGAAAATGGGTAGAAAAATGATAATTCAATTCACTGATGCTGGGATGATTCAATTCACATTGCTGGGATGATTTTACAAGTGGCTCCAACTGACTGATCCAAACTAGTTAAATTCATCGATGTCTCCACCTGCATATTCCCTGTGAGGAATTTAAACTGGATCCAGATTTTCACTAAGAATATTTATCAAAACGACAGGATTTAAATCAACGTTGGTGGGGTTTTTCTTTTTAAGATAGGAGTCAGAATCGACAGCAAATTTTCAAGCAGGAATTTGCAGGCTTGTTATTTGAGAAAATCTCACCCAGGCGATGCAGGTGTGTGAGCCTCTTCCCCAAAATTTACCCTGCAGAGCCAGCGAGAGCTCCCAGCTCTGCTCCTGCTGCTCTCCAGACAGACTCCAGCTCTGGTAATACAAGATGTGTTACTGAAGAATCAGACCCTTGGATCTGTTATTATGAGTTGATTTAAAAAAAAAAAAAAATAAATCGCCTTTGAGAAAAAAAAAAAATCCTCAATCATCCTTTTCACACCAAGCTGCAAAGAGTAAAATTTAATTATAAAAGGGAAGTTGTACTTCGCTTTCCTCAGGAGCTACTCAGTCATTCTCAAGTCAGTTCCCTCCCTAAAGCCACTGTTATCTATACGAAAAGAGTAACCAAATCGTAGGTGTTTCTTTATTCCACCATAAATTGACATGTTCTAACAAGACAGTCTGTTTGCTTTTATTGTTCAAAAGCCCCTAAGTCTTTACTGTCTGCTTCTCCACTTGTCTTAAATGTTTGATTAAGCGCTGTGAGAATTGTCAGTATTGATAAACTTCTTTCCAGTACATTAAGCACTCTAATCCTTTACATTCCTACTCTATCTCTATTGCCGAGTCACTCGGCTTCCTTAGCATTTGATTTTAGGCCAGTATTTGCATTAGGAATGGCCCATAAATAAGAAATTACTGTAAGAGCAGGAAGAAAACTGTTTTTCTGCATCTGAAGATTTCTGATGCCTTTCTGAGTATGTGAAAGGCTCTGCTTGTTCCCCTGCAACCGCAGGGACTAAAGAGCTGTCAAGTGAGCTAATTAAAAGGGGTAATTAAGCTCAGCACTTTTTTTTTTTTCCACCCTCACAGTTTTCTAAAAAATCTTAATTTTGAGGAGTGACAATGCTATTTATCTTTCCTTCAGGAGCCGGAAGCAGCAGGAGGGGTTTTGGGATTAAACTGCTTGTTTTCTGGGATAATTCCGTGTTGGGGCTGGCACCACTCAGGATGAACTCTGCCGGTTTTGGGCACGGTCAGGGTCAGCATTTTGGTTTTCTTTTTTTCTTGCATTCTTTTCTCCCGACCACTCCAGGATTGAAATTCCCGTGCCAAATGCAGAACGTGTCATAATCTATTTCTCAGCGCTTAATATTTCAGATTTACAATGCAATACTGTATAATTTGATTATTTTCACTTTATTTTGGCTTTCTCTCTATGAATTTCACTCAGGTGAGCTCTGAGGATAGAGGGACATTCCAGGGCAGCAGGGACATGCTGGAAATGATGGGAATCCCTATCAGGATTGCACAGACATAACATTGGCAGAAAACCTTACTATCCTGTTACAAATGTAACCATTATGAAACATGAATTACCATCTATTACATATCCCCTTCTCCATGTTTTGTGAAAGTAAAACTGCAAACCCTGACAATTTGGATGCCAGAATCATTTGGTGTCTCCACACTAACACCAACATATTAGGAAATAATGTTGACACAGGCTTGATCATGTCACAAAGGGTACAGAACTTCCAGATGAACCCCATCACTTGTTATTTCCAAAACTTGGCCAAGGTGAGTGCAGTATTTGGATATTTCCCTCTTCCAAAGATGATTTGGGCACGGTACATGCAGCACAGAACAAATATCAGTGATCACACAGGGTAAAAGTGCATAACCCAGGTCCTAACCCTGTAATCCTGATATACAGACTTTGTTTCCAGGCACAGCAAATAAGTATTTTGCCTGAGCAAAGGCAAGGAGGACCAGGCTCCAGAGTGCAATTTCACATGAAGTGGATGAGATACTTCCACCAGGCTCATTTAAAATAAAATAGGAGAGCTGCCTTTTTTTTTTTTATCTGCACTGCTAATAAGAAAAATATGCTAGAATAGAAGGTAATTGTAATAAGGTATGTCCCCATTTTTCTCAATTTTGCCCAGTTTTCTTTGATATTATTATGGATGTCATCTATAAATGGTATTCCTTTAGGGAGGATTCATTAATTTTGGAGATGTACATTCTTCCAGTACATATATAAGAGTTGACCATTTATACACAGGGGAGGAGAAAGGATAGAAAACAGAGGGTGTAGCAGAGAACATTGCGTGTCTGCAGCATTCTTCATAAATAACAGGAATCACACAGAATTGCCAAAGATTATTTTAATGGCTCGACCCTTATGCTGTTATGGTAATGACTGAGAGAGTTTGAAGCCCCTCCACCAGGGAAATTCTGCATCAAAGTAGTAAAAATTCTGTAATGAGCTTCGAGTTTATCAGAACTTCTGGGATTAATTGTTACATTGCTTTTTTTTTTTTTTTTTTTTTTTTTTTTCCCCTTTCTGGAGAACCATAAACAGCACTTTAAAAAGCCAGCAAAAACCATGCAGGATACCTAAAGTTGATGCCACTTCTATTGATTTCAGTGAAATGGGTGTGACTTCCCTGGAATGAATTCCTGGCTAATCTCTGCTTCAAATCTCCTCTGGATGTGGGAGAGAACAACTTGGATGAGAGGCTCCTGCATAGGCAGGGACACACTCCAAGGACACTGAAATCAATTTTAAGCCCGAGGTTTACCTGCTGGGTTAGGGAATTGGCTAAGTTTGGATATGTGCAGAGTTTCTCAGTCTGCCCTTTCTCTCCTTGTGCAGATCCTGCCCAGGGAGAATCTGTGGGATCAGCCTTTGTGCCTCTGATTTCTGCCCAGCCAGCACCAGCTCAGGGAGGCAGCAGGCACCTGATGCTTCCTGTGCCTGAGCACTGATTCCTGCCTGGGGAATCACGTGTGGGTTTGCAAGAAATGTTTTATAAGCTTTAGTTATGAATACAGTATAGTTTTTTTATTGTAAGTTTAGTGTAGTTAGATACTTTGAAAGGGCTCCTTGTCCCAGAATGTATTCTTATCATAGTTTGATAAGGGTTTCTAAGACAACTTGAGTCTCTGCTTAGAGACTCCTTTTTATTGGTTCTTTTTCTTGTTTCATCCCTGTGTTATGCATAATTTTTCCCTTTGTCCATCATGGAATTCTTATCTTCAAGGTCCAAGAGTTTCGGCCACTGGTTGGCAAGACCCCCTTGAGACCACTCCTAAACCTGTTTGGGATTTGTTAGTGTTTAGGTAATTAAGCTGGCATGTAGTGTTTGGATTGTTTTATTGGTTTGTATATATTTGTACCCACCCCTTGAACTGTCCTGAACAAAAACTCCCTGCAGCCAGAGGTTCAGGGTCTCTTCTGAGTCTCTGGACTGAGGCTGGGGGATCCCCTGACCCCCCCAAATAAAACCTCTGTTTTCTGGAAGCCTTGGAGAGTCCCCTCTTTCTACCACAGCCATGACAGTGTGAGTCAATCTGCCTGCTGAGCCAAGACCCCACCAACAGGAATTGTTGTAGTGTATCAGAGCTGCCAGGAGCCCAAGCTCAACACCAGGCTGGGCCAGGGAAAGAAATGCAAGGCAACAATCACAGACAGATCTTTGTGGGGATTCATAAAGCCACTGGGAGTTTTCTGGCTCAGAGTGAGGCACTGTGCATCATGTTTTCAGTATTATTTTGACCTTCCTGCCTTCTGCCACAGGGCTGAAGGAGTGGGAGCAGCCACTGCTGCCTCTGCTTTTGCTCCATCAGCACAGAGCTTGCCTGTCGCTGTGGGACACGATGAATGAGACACGGACTCGTGATTTCAGAAGGCTGATGCTTTGAAAAAGGGGCTGGTTTATTCTCAGAACTTATTTTTATACTTTTTACAATGTGCCCACCTAAGAGGTGGGATCCTTGGACTCATTGGCCACATCAAGGGTCAACAAGCAAAGTCCCTCCTTAGGAGAGGGAAAAGTGAAAAACAAGAGAGTTTACAGAGAATGACCTTGTTTACCATCTTAAATTTCTGGGAAAGAACTTAAGAAAAACCCAAACATGGCAAACAGTGACTACACTTGCCCTCACTACCAAAGGCTGAACTCACTGAGACTCCTTTTTTTTTTTTTCTTTTTCCATCAATTAGCAACTAACTGCAATGCATCCCATTCACCTCAACACAAAACCTCGGTGCTGTGACCCAAAGGGGGACAGAATCTGGCTCTGCAGAGCTGAACACAAAGAATTAAAGGGCCTGTCTGCAGAGCAGGTGGGCTGCAGGCAAGGTGCTCTCTGTGGGCTGGCTGGAGGTGCAGATTTTCCATGAGACAATGAGGCACTACCTGTTTGTGGGTTTGGTACCTCCTAGATTCATATTGCAGCTCAGGCTCTCTCGCTGCCCCTTCCAGACAAGCCCCAAGATAATTGTTTCTGTTAAAAAAAAAAAAAAAAAAGAAGCTGTTCTTTCTTTAGCAGGAATCTCCTCTGTCTCTAAAGGGAGAGATTAAGGGGAAACCCTCAAAAAGCTGCTCATCAGATGTAAACAAACCCACCAGGGTTATTAGACACACGAAAATAATGATACAAGGGTTTTCCAAGCATGATAACATCACTCTTTGTATCACACTAAATTAATAACATCTCTCAAGCACCTGCCTAAACCAGAAGTCTTTCCAAGAGACTAAGCACAACCTCTCTCATTAAATCAGCATTCAGGGAGCTAACCAGCAGATGCTGCTGACATGAACCCAAATGTAATCTCTTTAACCTTGTCCTGTGGGGAGCAGACAAGTCATGACCAAGTCATTCCAAGTAAATTAGATTTTATGCGAAAGTGTATAATCTAAATTAAATTTGATTAAAATGATTCACTGATCTGTGTTTGCTTTTAAAGCTTCTAATGTAGCCAAGGTGACCAGTTTTCAGTGATTTGTGCAATCAGATTAATCTGGCTTTATGTGGTTGGATCAAGATTTTTTTTTATCCCATAGATTTTTCTGTATTAATCATATAGAAAAATAGAGTGAAATTCAGTAAAATTGCTTGACTATCCATGGCTAAATTAGTTGTTTTCTATTCAGATAGAGGCTCAATATAATTCAATTTTCACCATGTTAATGAAATCTTACTGTGATGACTGTAAAGAAGTGTGATGTAAAATATCTCAAGCTATCTGCAAGGAGAGAATGATCAGGTCACAGACACCAAACATAAAATGTGAAACCATCCTATCCCCAACACTTTCTTCAGTGGCAGACTTTGCTCAGCACAGACCCAGGGCAGCACTGGGACTGGAATTGTGCAGCTGCCTGCTTGTGCAGTGATAAATTTCCTGGGCTTAACCCCTTCACATCCTCTTCCCCTACTGGGAATTGGTGCAAGTGGGATGAGTCTTGGGCACTGCCTTAATTACATCTTGAAATCTTAATTGAATACCACTGGTGCTGATGAGTGGATGCATTCTCAACACTAATCACAGTCTGCAATCAGCAAACAACATAGAGCTACTAATTAAGACTTATTAAGTTAAAATGGCAATTTTATCCAATATATGAAGTCAGAGGTTGCTGTGTGCTGGATGTGGCTGCTTTAATGGCAAAAGAAAGAAGATTTGGGCTCCAGGCAAGAATTTCTGTCATTTTTTTTATAAGATGCTGGTGTCACTTTTTCAAATATAGTTTCTCTGTTTTTTTCTGGTATCTGATGGGTGTTTTTTTGTTTGAATTTTTTTTTTCTTCCTCTTTTGGCCATTATGTATTTCACAGTGTGACAGCCCTGCTACAAACCCACAGTTCTGCAGTGAACAGGATTTAGCAGAAGGTCACAGCTCATCTCTGGAGCTTTAACAGAACTGAAACAGAGCCTGGTTCTGCAGGCTCAGGGCTGCAGGAGGAAAGGAAGGTGCACTGGGGGTGATGTCACCCAGGTGATGGTGCTGTACAGCCCTCAGGTTAAATTTTGGGTTACACAGAGAACAAACTGCCAACTACTTGGTGTAACTACAGCGGAATATTGGAATAAATCAAAGGGGATGAGGTGTTCAGGGCTCACCTGGCACTTTGTTGCTTTAGGCTGCTCTTTCCCCACGCCTAATTACCACAACCTTCAGCTCCTTGCTCATTTTTCCTTATCACATCAACAAATCCTGTGTGGACCAGCTAGTTCCCTAAGCCTGTTCCCTGCCTGTGGAACAAAACCCTTCAGCTCACCTTTAATTTTAGCTGTGGGAATATCTTCAGAGGCTTAAATGGGATTCTTCAGAGGCTTAAATTTCATGAGTTTTTGCTCTTTTCTGAAGCAGAGCAGAGGAGCTTTGCTCTTCCTCAAAGACTCTGCCTGGAATCTACTCTGGAGTGTTCAACAATTTGTTTAATATGTTCTTACTCATGACACCACCTCTGGTGTTAGAACCCTTATGAAGAGAATAAAAGCACAAATCTGTGAACTGCTCCCTCTCTTCATTCTCCACTGGGAGCCAAGCAAAGATATTCCACCTCAGCATCTGCACTGGTTCTGAGCCAAGAGTTTCCATTGTCCTGCTCGTTTTTATTGAGTGGGAGAACAGAAAACAACAGAAAATGTTTCCCTGTTCTAGAGGATCACTCCTCAATTTCTTCTCTCCTTTAATAAAAAAAGGTGCACGGTGCTTGGCTTCTACTTTTTAAGCTTTGTGTTGTCTTTCTAAATACAAATTTCATCTCAGGGAGTGGAACTTAAACAGGAGTGAAGGCACTGGAGAAGTCCTGCTTCTGAAAGTGAGACAGAAAAGCTCTGTGGTGAGTGAAGGTACAAGATCAGCTGAGTGTTGTTCCAAGGAAGGCTATAAAATCCCTTCAATCACTCTCTTTCCCGACGTTTTGCACATGACAAATGCTCTTTCACTGGATCTTGATAACTGCCCCAAAAAAAGAGTGAAGAAGAGAGAACCTGTAGCTCCTGAAAAGCAAGTACAGGCCAACCTAATAACCTCACTTATGTTCATTCATATTTAAACTACAGTTTTATGTTTGGAAAGTTTGTGACCAGAAAAGTGAAGTGCTTTGCAAGATTGTCTTAAATATTAAAAAAAAAAAAAAATCGCCAGTCATTGTTACTGTAAAGAATAGCTCCTTATTTTTCATATCTAAAAGATTGAACCCTTCACAATGATTAATAAAGTCTGTTTGTTATCTACTTTTGTCATAAAAAATGATATACAAAAGAAACAGCCTGAAAAAACACAAAGGTAAAACGCCAGCACGAACATTTGTACCGACACTGCTAATTAAAAGGCTTAACTTATTAGTCTTTAAGTAGCAAAAAAAAAAGAGAAACAAACAAGTATAATTTGGCAGATTAATTTTATGTTCTGTTCTATTTAATCAAACTATACCTATAGTGAAAATGACAAATCTGAGTTGTCAGACTACGGATGATAAGAAAGATAAAGGTCATATATTTTAATGTCATAGAAGGTCTTATTAAAGGAACCCTAATTACATTAGGTGTCCATGAAACATTAATTAAATACTGTCTGAAATAATTAGGTCCAAGTTACTGATGATTTAATTAAACTCAGTTTTTTATTTTATAAGAAAACTACAGGTCCAGTATCAGTCTGTTTGGCAGGGTAATTGATAATATGTCAGAGGAGCAAAACAGTAACCTTGACCAGCTGCATGGGAAGGACATTTTGGGGAGCAGGGTGTGCTGCTCCCCACCCCTCATGGGCAGGAGCACATGGGCTGTGCTTGGGGTGTTCCAGAGTGTGCAGAATCCAGGAAGAGAAAGGTTGGGGCTCGTATCCTCAACTTGTGTGAGCTGTTACAGCAGGTGAGGGGGTCATCCCTGACCTCTCAGTTCAAATTTTGGTGGAGGTCTTTGTTTTACCAAGCAGCTGGACTTGTCCAGCACAAGGCAGATGCACACCCAAAATTCTGGGTTTATATTGTCCATCCCAAACCCCCTTAAAGTTCCAAACCCTTCCTCTCTACAAAGAGACAATGATGGAGTAAACCGCTAAGAATTCCTCTGTGTACAGGAGGCTATGCCAGCTCCAGAGTTCATCCAGAGATGGATAAAGAAAGTCTGACTGGAGCAGCTGGGCTGGCAAAGTGCTTCCCTGATCTTTCAGGATGAGGGAAATATTGTAGGAGTGAAGCATCATCCTCTACTTAAAACTGTCATAAGATGTATGTGAGATTATCCAGGAAAAAAAAAAAAAAAAAAAAAAAAAAGGGGGGGAATTGGAAAGGTGAGAAATATGCATTTGTATGTGGAGTGAGGCAGTGAAGGAATTTTGAGGGGAAATGAGCATTTTCCTTCCTATTCCATGGCTGGGAATACAAACTTTGTGCCACTCCAGGACTGGGTTCTGATACCCCACCTCCATTGACAAGATTTAATCTTCTTCTTCTCCCAAGTGGCCTGGCTGATGTCAGACAAACAAACCTCACACTTCAATTTCTGCTCTTGTAAAATGAAAAGGAACATCTTCAGTGCTTCATAATTATGAGTCCTGCCTGATGCCTGTGAGGGATAACTCCACAGAACAACGCTATTGAAATGCAGGATATTGCAACCTGAGAGTTGTAAAAAGCAGAGGCAACCTCATGGCTGCAGCGAGAGCCATCCTTCATTGAGATCAGCAACCACCAAGTGTCACACAGCCAGCCCCAAACATCCCCCTTGCCACATATGGACAGTGCCTAACTTGCAGCAGCCCTCTTATTAGAGGGTAGTAACAACCCAAGGCACAGACTTCTTGTCTGAAGGGTCCTGGTTTATCCCTCTTCATGGCTGTGAAGAGGAATAAACTATTCACCAACCATTCACTGACTCTGGCTGCAGCAAGCTCCTGCTGCAGGTTTCCCTTGCAGCCTCTGACTGCAGGGATTGGTGCTAAGACTGTGACTGCAGGGATCAGTGTGCAGACTGTGACTGCAGGTTTGTACCCAGCTAGACTGTGACTGATGGGATTGGTGTGCAGACTGTGACTGCAGGTTTGTACCCAGCTAGACTGTGACTGCAGGGATTGGTGTGCAGACTGTGACTGCAGGTTTGTACCCAGCTAGACTGTGACTGCAGGGATTGGTTCTCACACTGTGACTGCAGGTTTGTACCCAGCCAAATTGTGACTGCAGGGATTGGTTCTCACACTGTGACTGCAGGTTTGTACCCAGCTAGACTGTGACTGCAGGGATTGGTGCTCACACTGTGACTGCAGGTTTGTACCCAGTTAGACTGTGACCGCAGGGATGGGTGTGCAGACTGTGACTGCAGGTTTGTACCCAGTCAAATTGTGACTGCAGGGATTGGTGTGCAGACTGTGACTACAGGGATTGGTGTGCAGGCTGTGACTGCAGGTTTGTACCCAGCTGGATTGTGGCTGCAGGGATTGGTGTGCAGACTGTGACTGCAGCTTTAACCCAGCTAGACTGTGACTGTTGGTTCCAACAACAGGCTCTGACTGCAGCCCCAGCCTGACCTTACAGCAGTGATTCTCTCTCCCCAGGATCCTGTTCCATGTTTCTCTCCTTGGTGCTCCTCAAGGTTCCTCCTCCAGCATGATCCTCCCCTTATGTGCTCACCCCCTCTTTTATCTCACTCATCCTTTCTGGATATAGCTGTTTCTCGTCAGGGGCGGGGCTGTATTGTTAATTAACACAGCTGTTACTTATCAGGGGTGAGGTCTCCTGTGTTCCCCTCTCCTACACCTAACTGAGGAAAAGGTTCCAGGATATCCTCTGAACAGCTAGCACTGCTCACATGGAGGATTCTGGGTGAACACAACAGGAAAATCAATTTGTAATTAAAACCTATGTGCCTCCTAAACATCTACTTCCACAAAGAGCCTTCTGGTTTTGAAAGGGAATCAACTTGTTGCTACACAACCCAAAAGATTTTTAAAAATTAAAGAACCAGACTAAAAGCCTCCCACAGTTTGTATTGTATGGAGTAAAGCAGATTCCACACAGGAACACTCGTTTTATGCTCTTGATGAAGCTCTATGAGTTCAGGAACACACACAGAGAAAAAGATCATTGAAGAGCCTATTATTTCACCATGGAAAAGTAATAAATTCTTAAAACCAGAAAAGTTCACCACAATTATCATTGGCAGAATGCTCTGGGATTTTAAACCAGAGTTGTCATTATGACATCTAACAAATACCTGTATTTCACAAGAGATATGTGAATGATTCCAAAGGGCTAAGGAAATGTTATTAACTGGTAAAATCTCTTAATTAAACCCGTAAAGACGATTTTGCAATAAATATCACAATTGACTGATCAGCTGGGCATTTCTGAGGAGGTGGGATGTGTTCTATATTGGGTATGTAAAACATTCCAGCTGCACTGGGCACTAATATACGAATATAAAACACAAAGTACCTTTGTGTTTGCTGCCTCTTTCCCATCTTCCTCCAGAGGTTCATGAAACTTTTCTCTCAGGCTTTTCCAGCTGTGAATCTGCTCTCATTAAAGATGAAGACTGAAATATAAAGAAAGACTGATTTTAAAGAGTAATGGAATTTTGTTTGTTTTCAAAGGAAGCTTTCTTTGAGTAAATCAAAAGACAAAAACAGATAAAATTTTGTTCTTTTTCTCTGCATGACATCAGCTCCTAATTTATGATGTAAAATTGTCCTACATTTTACCCTGCCTGAGTCCTTGTGCCATCTGTGTAATGCTGCCTACACAAAAACCCTTAACTCCTTCAGGAAAAAAAAAAATTAAATTTGTCATTAAATCCCCTTACTTTGATGGTTACAGTAACCAGTATAACAACAGCATGAATTAGCATGTGTAGAGTGTTTCAAAACTAGTAAAACTATAAATCTAGGAGGTACCAATGAGCAATTAAACAAGGAAATCTTTATTATTAATGTGCTGTCCCCAAATAATTTGTTACCACTGTTTATTATCAGAGTACCTGTATAAAAGTGGCATTTTCTTTCCCCTGAAAGTTTTAATTTCCACTGAAAAAAATTGCCTTTAAAGCTGTGTTTGATGCACTTTTCAAAACACAGAAACCTTCCGCGCATTTGATAAGGATACAATTGAGTAAATATCCCTAAATAAGCAGCACTTCCTACGTGTGCTGCAGTTTAAAACAATGAGTTCTATGCTGCTTTTTTTGATGAGGCACAGAAAAACCGGGTGCAAGGTACTGGAGGGTCATTGTCTGCCTGCAGACAGGACACAGACAAAGCAGAGTCAGCCCTGAAAGGAGTCCGGGCTCTGGGACAAAGGCACAAGCAGATGAATTAATGGGAAACTGATAACAGGGTGTCAAACAGGGACCTGCTCAATACCTACAAATTCCACCCAGCAGGCAACTCCCCAGCCAAGTTTTTGGTGGTTTGGGGTATAACTCCAGCCCTGCTGCAGCACACAGTCCCTGCAGACAGGTATTCCAGGTCCTTTCTGCAATTCAGTAGCATCAATTTGTCCATGAACAGTCAGAGCCGGAGCTGGTGGAGCCCTTACTGATACTTTTTGCCTTTGGGAATTTGTCTTTTCCTTTTTCTTTAGTGTAAAAACCTAAAAGATCTAAGTAAATACTATTAAATATGATACATGATGAGGTCATTAATTTCTTTTTTATGTACAAGATGACGAGCTGGATACTGCTTTTCTAACCTAAGCAAAACACAAACTGCAAAGGAAATTCTGCTTCTTTTACTTAACTGGATCAAGCCCTGTTCAGCAGGATCCCTTTATGTCACTGTAGCAATCAAATAATTTAGAAAAACGACCTCTCAAACGAATCCTTTCCAAAGTGACATTAACTGTCGGCAAAAGAAGTGGAGAAGGAAAGGGAAACAGCTGCTCCTGTTTTACCTGCTCAGCCACCTGTTAGCTGCAATGAATGAACAAACTGAGCACTGCTGGGGAATCCTTGGATTTCCTAAGGAGCATCCAGAAAATCAGCTCCCATTCAAAGACACCTTGGTGACTGATTTATGCAAGTTAAATTACGATTACATTCTATGCAAAATAAAAAGATACCAGACTGTGAAGGCTAAGAGCCAATTTAAAGCTTTAAGCAGTGTTAGTACCCCACATTCTAGACAGAAACAAGCTCGAACATTGACAATAACATTGGCAAAATCTGTTATTTGAGAAACCCATAAGCTGTGCACACGTTTGCAGCATTTCCCACCACCGCCCCCCCGCCAAGATATTTCTAAATATTGCCTTCAGACTTTAACAGCAGTGAAGATCCAGTACAAATTCCTTTGTGTGAGCAAAGGTGTTCTGCTAGAGATGTGCCACGGCACACAGCTCCCCACGAAATCATGAAAGTCAGCAAAAACAACATGGCAGAAGCAGATCTACAATTAACAAACAAAATCTGACAAGGCAGTTGCAGGATCTGTACTTATTTTTTCACGTTACAAGCACTTACCTGATGTCTTGTGCAATGTGTTATAAAGATATTTCCTAAAAGATTTTGGCAAATGAATTATGTGGCTGAAATGTAATAACGAAGGTAGAAATTTGTCCTGTTATCAGTCACACACATTCAAGCAGAAACCCAGTGCAGCACAGTAGATAGAACTATAAGCTCTGGGATCTTCTCATTCAACCAAGATTGCTTCATACAAAAGTTGACAATACACTAGTGAAAGCCATTGTTGATATTCAACATTTTTTAAATAGCTGAACAGAATAGACAATAAGGCATGAAGGAAAACTTGGATAGGAGGCTGGCCTGGAGTCTGGGTTCAGAAAGGGAAAAAAAAAGCATTAAAAATGGACAATAAATATGTGATTCTCATTTTTGCCCTGAATGTGTCAATTAACTGATCTTTACTGTGCTGAAATTGCACTGGTTTTAAAAGGAGAATAAAATATAAACCATAATTTTGTTTTAATTTCATCTATTTAAGTCTAGGTGCAGTTTGAAATACTGGCACTGAGAGAGACAAACCTTTTTGTGGTTCACATTCACCACCAACTAATGCAAATTAAGGGCTTTGCAAAATCACTGAAAGATCCTCCCACTAATTGTCAGACCCACCTGCCCAGGCTGAGATCATATATTTCAGACCCTATATCAGAAAAAGAGTTGCTGTGAAGTGCTTTTTTGAACTGTGAAAAATCCAGTATTTATATTTCCTCCTTTTTTATATTACTCCTGATTTCCTCAACAAAAAGGTATCAGAACACTGTATCCAGTCTTTGGAGGAGTTCATAACACTTCAGAGATCTTGCACATGGCAGATAATGGCTTCTTTTAATGGCTTGTGTTTGGCTTCATTTGCCTAAAATTTCAGAGCCAACAGAGGAAAATCCCACCTTGTCCAACTCCAAAAAACTGCATCAGCACAAACATATCTTATATTTTGTACTGGCACACTGGCTGAGGATCCTTTGCACTGCTGCAAAGCACAATGGCTGCAACCATTTCCATTTCCATTTCCATTTCCATTTCCATTTCCATTTCCATTTCCGTGTCTGTTTCCTTTTCCGTTTCCATCTCCATCTCCATTTCCATCTCCACCTCCATCATCTCCATCTCCATCTCCACCTCCATCATCTCCACATCCATCTCCATTTCCTTTTCCACCTCCATTTTCCTTTCCATTTCTGTGTTCAGAGGCCCTTCTAGGACAGTCCTGGGAGACCTTCCCCATCTCAGTTGTATTTGCCAATCCTGACTTTGGCTAGAAGTCACCCTCAGACAGCACAGTGGAGATTGAATTGAAGCCACTTTGATCCAGGATCCATTAAGAGGCATCAGCACAAACCAGATTTTCTCTGACCTTGGGAACAGAAGCTGGGAACAGAAGTGGCCAAATCACTCCAGCCAGGAGAGCTGGAAGGAAAACCACAGGTCCTTCCATCACTGCAGCAGCTGGAAGTGTCTCACAGCAGCTCACCCACACCCTTAGATGCTGGAATTTACACAGACCAGGTAGAATTGCACTAATATTTGCAAAGCTGACTCTTACCAGAGTCAAACCCTGTAAATTGTCCAGCCCATTGTGAAATATATTTTCCAAGATAAAAAAGAAGCAAGTTTCAAGCCTGCACTCACATCAGGAAGAAATCCTGTCCGAAAGGACAGGACATTTTGCTTTGAAGTGGCTTCGAGTCCAAGTCATACAATGATACCTCCAGCTCTTTCTCTGAAATTAATTGCATTGATTTTCAATTAGTGCACTGATGTTGGTGGGCATTTCCACGTGCCAGAGGATTGGGTCTAAACCAGCTAGAGACATGACATCTGTATTGAACACTATTCCCTTTCCTCTTGTTCCTATGAGATTATAAAACAACTTTCCACAAGAAATCTAGACATCAAACATCTGTGTAATTTGCAACACCTTTTTATGTCTTTTCTTCCTCCTTGACACTCAGACTGAACCATTTTCACTATGATTTGCAATCTAAACAATTACACAACCTTCTGGGTTTCATCAGGGCAGGAAATCTCCTAAGTAGCTGTGCAAGGTCTTTTTATGCAGCAGGGCTCATAGGAAAAGCTTGGTTCTAAATGCATTATTGACTGTACTCCAAAGCTACGTGAGAAGAAATCAGAATATGAACCTGAGCTCTTTTTACATCTTATCCAGAGCTGTGAATCACAGAGCACCTCAGCTTTCAAACAGGCAGAAAATTCAAATAAGGGAAGGAATCCACCACGGGTTTTCTGGGTCAGGTTCCTCCTGTGTTATTACACAGATGCTACAGACACACTGTCTGTTTAAAATTTGCCTCTTCTTAAAAGGATGAGAAATTCTGTTCTCAAGCCCCCAGTGTTTCACCCAGTGGAATTCTAAAATTGTCAGTAATAATTCTGTAAATTATGTCTACAAGAAAATTGCAGTTCTGTCCTTCTGAGGGAAAGGATTATTTTACCACACAGCTCAGTGTTCGTCTCTGAAAATCACTTATTAGGCTGCCCTTGGCAAATTCACAAACTGCACTTGTCAGGACCATCATAAAGTTGTATGCAACATCAATTTAACGATAACATTACACTGGTTTTCCCTCCAGCCTTGCATGGAGCCTGTGAATTTGTGGGAAAGAGATATTCAATACCAATGTATCCCTGAACAATGCAGAAAATGACAGATCTGTGTTCTGAGGACATAACACACACCTTGTCCACATTTCACTTGGGTCCTTTCAAACAGCTGCCAATCTTGCTTCCAGATAAGTACAGAACATTACATGTATTCAGAAACTGTTTAAATTATTTTAAAGTTTTAGGTTACTACTTTAATTGGAAAGTCTTAATTTTCCTCTCTTCCTAAAGCCACGATATGAATTCTCCTCTCATTGTTACCATGTTCTGTGATACAAGCCTTCTATAATTTAGCCCTCAACTGCACTGAATCCCATTATGAAGTCTCATCTTATATCACACAGAGTATATCTGAGTATAAAACATAAAATGCTTAGCTTGTAAGGATAGGGAGCTTGTCATCTCTTTAATTTGATCACTAAAGTGGAATTTTGGATTAAAGAAAAAAAAAAAGTTGGACTATAATGGCAAGATAATGCTAAATATCCAGATTTTTAAAATGACTGACACGCTGTGCATTGCAGAGATAGAGATACGTGTGACCTTCACAGAAGTTAATTAAAATATGGAGAAAAAAAAATCAAACTGAGCTGCTTTTTTTTTTTTTTCCAAGGAAGTGTGTATTTCAAATGTCCCTGGCCTCAAGAAATATATGGGGTAGTCCAGCATGTCTCCTATTTGCCATACAAGGTCCCCTTGAGTAATTTCCCTCTGGAGATTGTCCCAGGGAGGGTGTCTGTGTCACCCTGGTATTTACATGTTTAACAGGAATCCTCTGCTGGCCCACATGTGACATTTAGGCTTTGAACATTCAATCTGCTCTCAAGAAATCCTGGGGTAGACCTTAAATGGAACCTCTGTGTTGACCTTGCAATAGAATCATAGAAATGTTTAGGTTGGGAAAGACCTTTAAGGTAATTGAGTCTAATAGTTGTTACTGTCTAATGATTTCTTTCCTTAATATAATTACCTTAAATTTGCAGTGATAAGTATATTGCAGTGATAAAGATACAGACTTTCTGATTTACTGAATTCTTCTACAGCAGTAAGAAAAAAAAGCATTAGAAATAATGTAACACAAATAAAAACATTTTATTTGCTTGATGAAACATCAGTCTGAAAATTCAATGAATGTCTTCAAGGAATATTTGAGCAATGGTCATGAAGAAGCTTAATAAATCAATGGTTGCAGTGACTTTTCAAATTTGAAGCAAATTACTTTTGGTACACCCACTGCTCACTGACTGCTCAACAACTGCAAAAAGTTACTTGAAAATGCCCAGACCTCTGTGATACAGGGATTTGTGAGACCTGAGCAGGGAAATAATGCTCTGTGTTCCACAAAGTGTTTCCAGGATTGCCCCAGGTTTCACATGCTGGGTTGGGGTGGAACAAACCTCGATTTGAACCCCATGGCAAAAGCTCTTCCCCATGGTATAGAAGATCTAATGCAAGCCTCTGTTTTCCTACTTTGTGTGCTCGTTTGAAAGCAAAACCAGTGAGACTCCCAGTCAGAGATACAATTTAATAGGAGAAGAGAGGAAAAAAAAGGTAAAATAAAATAAATGGAACAGTACAACCTAACACCCTGGTGGTCAGGGTGTTTGAAGCAGTCCAAAAGTCCTCCTGGAGTGGCAGATGTGGTTCTGTTGGAGCAGAGATGATCCTAAGAGAAAAGGGTCCAGTCTTCTTCCAGGGATCCAGTGGAACCAGACATCTTGTGCTCCTGCATCTCAGTTTTTATCTAGGTAGGAATGCTTGGCTCCTCCCACTGGGTGGAGCATCTCCCAATGGAATATGTCATGCCTTTAGTGAGCCTTAATGGCCCATTAGCAGAAGATACCCCCTGGAGGGAGGACAGGTGGTGACAGAGATAACAAACACTGCCCCACCTGGTTTAACAGTTGCCCCATTATCAGAAGGTGTCTGCCCCCTTCTCCCCAGAGTTACAAGAGATAAAGAAAAAAACATCTCCCCAACTGCTTTTAACAAATGAAATAGAATACACTTTTTTGGTTCCGTCACCCAAGACACTCTGTTCCACCTCTGTTGCCATAAGAACCAAGCAGTTTAAGAGATGGAGAGCTGTCTTATTTTTTATTGGAGCTGTCCTAGTTAATTAATTAAATATTGTTTCCACAGGAAGTGAAACACACCTAGTTCTGCTGCAGCCCAGGAGAATGATCCAAGCATGGCAAGAGGCCATGCAGCTCTTTGTACTCTTCCCAAATCTCATCCTCAGCTGGGTTCTTTCCACACTGTCCATCCACAGCTGTCTAATTCATGTGGATTACAAAGTGTTTCACCCCCTCAGCAGGGCTGGATAAAGGAAATTTATGACACAGCCATGGTCAGGCTATGATGGGCCAGGTGGTGGAAGGGCAGTGCTACAAGAGGGTGAGGATGTAAATCAAAATATTCCAACAGTCCGGTGTTCATGGAAAGTCACCTTAAAGCTGAGACGCCTTTTTTCCACTGAAAGTCTTCCCAAAGTGTTCTGATCCTGTCAAAAAAAGTTTTCCTTTCAATGAGCTGATGTTTTCTGACAAAAAAATTCCCTTTGTCTAAGCATCCCTTGATAGCACTGATGGTAAATATGGGGGTGAAATAAAAGATTTGCCGCTGCTGGGAATAATATTTATAAAAATGATTGCAAACACACGTTTCCATTGAGGAAGGGGAAAAGTGTTAACAATGAGTGGCTAAATACTTGCTGCTCACATAAAGACACACTTTTATTTTTTTTTCCTTCCTAGCACAATCGTGGAGCATAAGACATGGAGGTGGGCTTGGGGGAGAAGATGCAATAAACAGTGGACTCCTTTTTTTTTTTTTTTTCTTTATACAATAAATTTTCATAAAAATATCTACAAAAAGGCCAAGTTAGCAGTGTTGGATATTACAATGTATTTGATTAATTTTTTTCTTTTTTTAATATAAAATTGTCAGATAATCTTGTCCTGCAAAAATACTACATTTTAAAATTCACCGTGGAGCTGTCAGGCTCCCACAGCCTCTTAGAGCTGGAGCTGGTACTGAGCTTGTGCTCCTTGTCAAAATTTAATGAGAAGACCAGTTCTAAAATAATTGAATTTTCATATCAGAGCTAACCAGGATTACTCAGACAATAAAAATGCTGAGTCCTGTACTGTTACTGGCAAATACCTTTTGCTTTGCTCATGGAATCAGTATGTAAATGTTCAGGGTTTGTATTTAAGGCATCTTATGCATTTAGAGTTGTAGTACTGGCAATAATTTCAAATGGTGCTGTTGATAAGTAGCTGGGATTTTTTTTTTTTTTTTAATAATGTTCAAACTGTAATTTGTTTGGTGATTCGGGATAAGCATTTGGTTTATATTTTATATAAATGTTAATGCACCTGCAGTTTAATTATATTTCTTAACTTTCAGCATTTCAAAAGTAGAATTTGAAGGCCACTCCATCAGATTGTCTTGCTTCCATGGAATACTTATGAGTACAGTCCCACTGAGTTTTGACTTTAAAAAGTGGAACTGTCCCCAAAGTTAATGCCAGCTCCAGAGGGTGAATATGTGTGCTGAGGCATGAAGAGCAGGACAATGCTGGATGTATTCCTCAGCTTGCAGGTTGAAAAGTCAGAGACAAAAGGTCCCCATCAGAAGCACAAAAGGATTAAAAACCAAACCAAAACCAAAGCCCCGCCCCTGGCTGGGATTATTTACATAAATGCTCCAAGAAACACTAAAATGTTCCTCAGCAGTGCAGGGATGGGTGCTGCAGGAAGGGCTCATGGAAATAATTAAAAGGGTTCTCAAGAAATCATTAGGCTGGACATTACCAACACCTTTATTTCCTTTTCTTGTTTTCCAGAGATTATTATGGGGTATAAAAGTGCAGGAATAAGGATAGCTAAACTTTTCCAGCTGCCCAAGTGTCTGGGACTTGTCATAGCATCAGAATTTTGCTTGACTGTGTGAAGCTGTGTTGAGTTTTCAAGGTGTGGCAAGAACATACTTGACTATAATTCACAAGGAAGGAGAGCTCCTGAACAACTCCCAGCACACAAAAGGCCTTTGATCAATTTTTTTCATGATGCTTCCCAGCCCATCTTCCTACAAAACACCTCAACACCCTCAGTATTAACACTTAAGGCAGAGTTGATTAGCCACATAGATTTTTGTTTCCTTGCCCAGCTCACCTAATTTAACAGATGTTCACGTGTAGCTGCCTCAGATACCCTACAGAAAATTCACAGGAGAGAGGGGAATTTGAAAAATACATTTCCAAACCCCAAAAGAGGCAAATTCCAAAGACTGACAAAAGATGACCTGGAAAAGTCTCTGCTGGGGTTGCTGTCCTGCACCCCTCTGGGCAGGGAGGAGCCTGCACTGCTGGGTGGGAGCTGCAGTTTAATCCTGAACACTGAATTTAAAAGAGGAAGAAATGCACTGAATTAAAAAAAAAAAAAAAGAAAAAATGCAGGGAGGAGGCAATCTGAAAGGAAATAATGCACCTCCTGTGTTTCACTTGGATGATGGCAGTGCTGTGGTGGAGACCTCGTAAGACCTGTAGGGTCATAGTGGACATCTGGATTTGGGTTTTTTTGGTTGTTATTACAGTAATATTGGTTGGGAAAATTAATATTCATAATGGCATTAAATGGAATTGGGTGGTCAAGTGCATTTGTTTTTCCAGTCTGCAGTCTTAACCACTTCATAGTTACATCATTGATATTTCCATTTTTTTTCCTGCAGATGAAGATAACCTGTAAATAACACAATCTCTCTCAGATGAGGCTTTCCATCTAGAGGTGGGGTGAAGTAATATGGATATTGTCCCCTGTTCCTACAAGTTAAGCAGTCATAAAAGCACAGAATCACAGAACAATTAGGGTTGGAAAGGACCTAGAAGTCAGCTTGGCCAACTTCTGGCTGTCTCTCTCTTTTCTCATTTGCCTCACACTGTCATTTTCTCAGACTTTAAATTCAGTGTTTTGTTCTGATATCATGGCACCTGAGTTCCCATATCCCATTGAACCTTAAGACAGAATATCATATTTACCAGGAATTATATCCACTTCTTTTTTTTTTTTTTTTTCACTCTGTTCCTCCTGAAAGCTTTCCTACTCGAGTATGACTTTAACAATGCCTTACATATTTCTCTCCCTCAATTATGAACAGATTTTACACGCTGAAAATTGCTGCTGGCAGGAGCTGTGCATCAGTAATTAGGTGTCACCTCTGTGCCCTGGAAAATGCTCTTAAAGACAGCAACATTGGGCAGTGGCCAACTGCATCAGGTGACTCAAGGAATCAGCAGCTTGTTATTTCCAGAAATGAACTGAAAAATGTCAGTTCTAAGAGACCAATAAGAAATAAAATCCTGTGAGTTTCTCAAAGCCTGAGAAATAGGGAAATATTGCACAGTGAGATCAAACTTTGTGTTTTAAACCACGAGTTTTTGCCCAAATTGTTCACTTGCAAGAAAATAAAATTGAAATACAGGCGGCAAAAGACTGAAACTTTTCATGTGGATACAAAACAGGATAACTTGGAAAGGCCTCAGAGTGAACAACTGAAAACTGCAGGTTCAGAGCAAGTGGTATTTACCATTCTAGCCAAAGCATACTGCCTTGTGGCAGAAACAGTTTTATTTCTCTTTTTTTTTTTTGGATGGATGGCCCTTTCCCAAATTTCCAGCAGGAAATGCTTCAGCAATAACGATGTTTATGTAACTGAATACTATTTTTGTTGGGTTTTTTGTTCACTTTGTTAGGTTTGTTTGGGGGTTTTTGCTGTTGTTGGGTTTTTTGAGTTTTTGTTTGGGTTTTTTGGGGGTTTGGGGTTGCTTTTTTGATTTTGTGTTAGAACCCCAAGTGGAAGCAAGTCAGCTGGCTTCACTGGCTCTGCTGCAGTGTTGGCAAGACCCAGAAGAGCCAGGAGAAGAGTAACTGAGCCAATTTTGAGTTACATTTATACCAACTGCACAGGGTGAGTCACCTCTGCAAAAATACTGAGTTCTATTAAAGTACAAGAATGCATTTAGTGCTTTGGCTTGAGTTTCAAAGCTTGCCTAAACTGTGATGCAGCAGCTGAGAAAAGGCAGGTAAAGCTCATTAATCTCATTAAACAGATTAAAAAGATTAAAAATCTTTAAATTCTCTGGAGGTGAACGCTTCTCAGCCTGAACCTGCAACTCAGTGCTGTTAGGAATGATGCATCACTGCACCTTCCCCTCCCCTTTGGCATTTACACTGGAGCAACTTCTCCTCAGAGCAATTGTGCAGTAAAACATCATTTCTGTGTACAGTGGTGACCTCCTGGGGTGACAGAATGCTCCTCTCTGTGTAATCAGCCCAAAAATGCATTTTGCCCCACGACTCCAAAGAGGTAAAAGAGTCACTGATGTGGTCCTTTAGCCCCAACAGACTTTAATACCCCGTTTCTTTATCTCAGATCAAATTTATTATAATACAGTAATTACACAGGGGGAAAAAGAAAAAAGTAATGAGGATAATGTCAGGCACATTTAACCTCCCTTGGTGTCCCATGATTCTCCTCACTGAGGGCTCAAGGAAAGGCCTCCCCTGACTTCCTGATAACTGGATGAGTGATTATCCCCCTTGTTAATGGGCAATGACAGAGAAAAGTCCTCCATATGGGCAGAATATTCATGAGGGGGCTGCACCAGCCGAGATAAGGACAGAAGATGCCACAAGCAATCACTTATGAGAGCACCAGGAAAGAAATACTCACTCTGGGGGGCACTGAGCCAGACTTGGGGGTTCTGGGTGAGGCTGGCAGGAGGTCAGAGCCATCCATGGTGTCACCACGGACAGGGACCGGCCCCAGGGTTGGGTTTTACCAGTGCAGAGTGTTTGGCACCACATCCACCTGGTGCAAGGTGGCCCTGTCCACCAGGAAGGGCCTGGGGGATCTTTAAGGTCCCCCCTTAGCCAAACCATCCCATGATCCCATGACAATTTCAGCTGCTGTGTGTCAGTCAGGGTGTGTTGGGGCCCTGGGCACTGAGAATTCCAGGCTTTCTGTGCTGACAGGCACTGACCCCCCAAGCAAACTCCTGAGGCCATGGAGAAGGCTTCCAAAATGGAGTGACAGCACTGGGGTTGTGGGTGTGTGGTTTGAATGGAAGTGTGTGATCTCACAGGGTGGAGGACTCAGTTGTTTATCAATTCTTATCTGTAGCACAGTCTCATGAGTTGTGAGATCTAGCTAACAAAGTGAAAAATGGCTCTGTCTCTATCTCTTTCCAAGGTCTTCTAAAAACAAACTGTCCAATTATGAAATGACACCTAAATTATTTTTACTTTTAACCTAATAACCAACCACCCCTGGCTTGCAATGCAGATTTTTCTACCCAATTACAAGATACCACCCAAACCCAAGAAGGTGAAAAAGGACTGGCCTCTGCCCTAAAACCTCCATCTTGCTTTATATATATTTTAGATTATTTAGAATAAATCATTATATTCCAAAACCTTTAAGTTTTCCACCCTGTGATATCACACACTTCTATTCAAACCACACACCCACAACCCCAGTGCTGCCACTCAATTTTGGAAGCCTGTTCCAAGGCCTCAGGTCAAATGCAGAGTTTGCTTGTCAGCACAGAAAGTCTGAAATTCTCAGTGCCCAGGGTTCCAAAAGGCTGGGTCATGGAAAAGGCTGGAAGATTTCTCAGGATGCCAAGTGCTGAGCACTGGAGGGGCTGGGCTGAGTGTGGACATCCCATGAGAGCATTTCCAGAGGCTTCAGCCCCACAGCTGAGGTGGAGCTGTGTCTGAGAGCCGTGCACATCTACCTGCAGCACCAAATAGTGTTTAACCTTTCTTTACACAAGCACATTTTGTTATTATTTTTTTTTCTTTTCTGTATCAATAGAAACGTAATTTTTGTTATTTCTAAAAAAAAAAAAAAAATTACTAGATTTGAAAACTGTTTCTGCAGAAGTCCTTTATCTGCCTCCCTTCAGAAGTGCAGCAAATCCTAATATGATTTATCGGAAGTCCTTGCTTGCAAAAGGCATTGTGGCCACTGAAATAATGAACTACTTGAAAGTCACATTTAATTTACTTCCAAAGAAACAAGCTAGCATTGCTCAAGGTTGCTGGGGAAACAGGAAAGCTGCTTTAGATCAGTTTGCAGCAGAGAAGACTTGCTGATATTTTGCAATTTGTACACGTTCACCCATAACTTTAACAATCTCTTATTTTCAGAAACCCATTTCTGATGTTGTGCTAAATACTCGTCTTCATTCCCATGGCATGGCCTTGTTTTCAGTTGTGGATTCAGATTCATAAATCTGACTTAAAAATAAGCAGGTTTATCACAACTGTGTACAAGTTCCTGCTTTGTGGGCCCATTTATCAAAGAATGCATCCAATTTCAGCCCAAGTGAAGCCCACAGCAGGCATAAAAACCTAATTTCTTGGGAATCTACAGTACCAACGTTGTTTGCAATTTCAGGTAATCAGACCCTCCCCAAAACGTTTTTTTGGCTGCCCTTAGACTTTCCTGCTGTAAAGAAAAGTTCTGGTTATTTCCAGAGTTGTAGAATTCGGTTACTGCATTCACTTAGTGCTCTGCCATAAGGAAAAAGAAAATCACATTTGCAAGCCAGATGCCCAAGTTGAGTTCTGTTAATCCTTCTCCTGGATGAGGACCCCCTTTCCCATCAGCTGCAGTGCACAGATGAGATTTAACATGCACATATCCAACTTTATGCCAATTTACTCAAAGTTGCAGTGGTGGAATGAATGGGCCAACAGAGAAATGGGTAAGCCTGTCCTTGGCAGTAAGGGAAGATAAAACAGATCTGCAGTGTTCCTCCCTAGAAGGGTTTTCTCACAATACCCAGTTTTAGCCAAGAGATCAATCCCCTAAAATCGTGTCAGTCACGTGAGTTTCATGTGTAGGGATAAAAGAATGATCTGTGCATCATTGTTTAATTATGACATTATTTGTCTTTTGGAGTCCCAGGATTACAGCAAGCACAAATTAAGTTCAAAATTAACAAAGGAAAGTGTTGATCAAAATTAAAGTGCTTAAAATAATTGATGGTATTGAGTCCAGGTAGCTCTCAGTCTCGTAGAAACACAATTTGGAGAACAGCCTGAAACAAGAGATACAGAATGTCTCTGATGTAGTTGCACCTCATGTCTTGGTTTTTTACAGATGCTTAAGCAGTAGGTGAAGTGTTTTGAAATATCTACCAGAACACCCCCAGTTTTTCTACCAACACACTTTTGGTCCAGCTCTTGGATATAAAATTCCATCACTGCCCACTTTGCTTGGTTTTATTCATTAATCTTCCTCCATACATCTCATCCAAGTGCTTTTTTTTTCTTTTTTTATTCCCCCCTTCTTTGCCTAATTACACATTTTGAGACTTTTGATGACATTCCATCAGATGCTCAGTGAATTTTGCTCTGGTTTAAGATCACTCTATTCTTTAAGGTACCATGATGACATTTTTGACTGAACACTGCATTTTATTTCTTTAAATCGTGGTGCTTTTCTCCAGTAGGACGAACTGAAGAGAGAAGAAAGCAGAGGGATGCCAAAGGAAGTAAGAGTGAAGGTTTGGACCAGGTCAGCTTTGAATGCAACACGGACAATGAATAACAGAACCAAGGAGGATTGAGAGGAAAAGTCTCCGGGAAACTGAAGATAAGGTAAAAAGGGCTTGTTGAAAAAAAAAAAAAAAGAGCGATCTTAGAAGAGATTTACTTTCCAAGCCTGCTGTGCCTGGAAGGGTGTGGGCAGGAAATCTGCTGCTGCCCCGGGGCATGCATGCCTCCCTTGCTCTGGGCAGGACAGGGGCACTCCTGGAAATGTGTCCGGATCCCAGGGAATCCTGGAGACCTGCTCGGAGTTCTCTGCCCATCCCCTCACAAATGTAAATGTGATGGAGGATAACAGAGCCGACAAAACCGATAACACAGCAGCGGGGACCTGGGTGTGACCCTGAACGGGTCAGTCCCGCACCATCTGATAAAGGTTTTTATATTCAGAATACTTCTCACCTAAAACTTTCAGAGCTGAGAATGTCCTCTCCAGATTTTCATCTACAGGAAGGGGCACAGAACAGAGAGAGCTCTAGGAAGGAGAAGAAAAATGGAGATGCAAAAGGATGTTTTAGGACCAAAAAAAAAAAAAAAAAAAAAAAAAAAAAAAAAAAAAAAAAAAAAAATCAAAGTTTCCAAGTATAACTTGGTTATTCACTGATAGCTACTTTAGAGCATAATCATCTGCTCCAGCCTGAAGGGTAAACACATTAGCACTGGAAAACATTACCTACTGGAATAAATACAGTTATTTATAACAGTGTTGAGAGACTCTATTAAGAGATTTCTGAGAATTCTGAGTTCTATACCAGGAAAACTCCACTTATCCAGTGTTAAGACAAATTTGTGAAGCGCAGACTCCTTCCTGCCTGTAGCCCTAAGAATTACACAACTGTGGATAATCACACTCAGAACGGGGCAAAAAATGGGTAATTACTGTCCCCATATTGTGTTATTGTACAAATTAGCATATCCTGCATCTCTTTGGAAGGAAAACGAAGCCAATGTTTTTGTGCTGTGTTGCAGACCCAGCAGACAACAAACTGATCCCTGGTAAGAACACAGCAATGCAAAGTGTTGCCTTGTGCCAACAGGGAAAAAAAAAAAGAAAAAAAAAAAAAAGAAAGAAAACAGGAAGAAAAAAAGAAAACAAGAAGAAAAAAAGAAGGAAAAAACCAAAATTACCAGGGAAAGCATGAAATTCAGCTGAGAAAGTGATTTAATTGCACGGAAAAAATAAAGTAATATAAAGATGGGAGGGAAATGCTCTTCTGTGAAATTAAGGGTGTATAACAGATAACAGATTTAAAAAAAAAAAAAAAAAAGCCATACATTCTACTTGGTAATGTCAATTTAATTGAAAAAGCTGCTAAATCTCTCCGTACTACATTAGCCTGCATGCTAAGATTGGTGTGTCCATAAAGGCACTCCAAGAGGAGCACACAATGCCATGCTAATAGGGTTAGGTGCTCAGAATATAAGGTAACATAAGTGCCATTTGATGCAAGAGTTGCTAGGGAAGAAGGGCTATTTATTATTATTTTTTTCCTTTTTTTTTTTTTTTCTTTTTTTTTTTTTTTTTCTTTCCCCCCCCCCCCCTCTGCCTGTTAATTAATGCTTTTGAAAGGTGCCAGATTGACAATCCCGGGGAGTGAAGTCCTCTATTGAGGGAGGCCAGGCGAAGCTCCCCGAGGCTGCCGCTCAGCCTTGACCCGCAGCGCTCCCCTCCAGCGCTCAGCCGGCCCGGGGCTCGCTGCCCTGCCCGCTCCCTGCGCGCCCGGCCCGCCGGGGGAGGCTGCGGAGAAAGGTGCTAATTAGGGCCGATTGTCAGCCGGGGTTTTGTGCCCGAACACCTGTCCATTAGGGACCCAACACCCGCTTTTCTCGCTAAGGAGGGAGGGGGATTTTTTGCAGCGCTGGCCGAGGCAGGGATGAGGGAGTAAGGGCAGGGAAGGCAGCTCAAGGATTGCGCTGGGTCTCACTTAATTTTTTTTTTTTTTTTTTTTTTTTAAGGGAGTAAATGGGAAAAATATATTTTTTAAAATATAATGTGGCGTTGTTAAAGATCACAACGACACAGACTCAGACTTCAGAAGGCTGGCAATGACTCTGTTTATTTCTGGGAATTTCTTCCCTTTTATGCTGTTCGACAGAGAGCAACCCAATTGGTGAAACAAAGACAAACTTCTTCAATCACACTGGTCAAACCAGAGGGACATCAAGAAGAAGTCCCTCCTAGGGAAAGGAATGTAAACAAAGGTTACAGTCAGGAAAACGTGTCTCTTGCTGACAGAAAACTCTCTGGGAAAAGAGTTTCAGAGAAACCAAAACATCCCAGGCACCAACCAGGGCTACAATGATGTCCACCGAGCTGCCTTGATGGCTGCTTTTCCAGAACTCTCCTTCTTGACTTCTGCTTTTGGAATAGGAATTCTTTCAAGAGAACATGGAAGGCTCAGGGCACAACCAGAGAAAGGCAATAACTGTTCCAGCAAAGCAGCTCGAGCTGCCTAAGGCTGATACAAACCTGGAGAAGGAGAGTGTTGGCACAGCCCCCACCTCCCCTGCCAGGGAGGAAGGGTGTCCGTGCCCATTTGAGCAGTGGGAAGGGTCTGCTGTTGAATAGAACACCCCAAAGGACCAAAGATGACTTCTGCCTGTTTTATGAGTTGTTTGAGGGCAGAGCTTACAATACTGGTTTTGCCAGAACCACTCACAGCACTTAAGTTTTTTGGATGATTGGATGCACAAAATGACGTGACAGATATTTTTTTTCTAATTCTACTTTGATGCAGCTTCTATTTTCCTATGGTTATGGTAATAACCATAGAAGCAAAAACTTCCTGAAACCCTGAGCCTTTTGTAAGCTCTTGCCTCTACTTGATTTAGCAGAGGCAAGTCAAATAAAAATCCCCCTTTAAACAAGTGAAGAGCTGAGCTGATGAATCCACACTGACTAATATAGCACAGTTGACTTTGAAATAAAAGATCCCTTAAATGTGTATGTTTTGGGTTGTTGTGTTTTTTTATCAGAACGGGCTGACTCCAAAGGGCTGACTTCAAGCCTTTTATTCTTTTTCACCTCTGCAAAGGTGCAACAGAGATACAGCAGCTCAGTGTTCTTGACATCAGCTAACAGGCTGAAAAAACATTATCAGGAGAGAGCCAATCTCCTGCACCAGTTGAATAAGTACTCGCCCTGGTGATAAAGGTTTGGGTGAAAGATGAAATGAAAAATGTGTCTATAGCTGCTTGCAGCAAAACCTGCTTTTCTGGCGCACTTTTGCCCCCTGTCTTGAGTGCTCTATTGAATGAATAGCGGGTGCTTCATGTCACTTCGTTGCTGAATGGAGCAGTCTACTTAGGACCAACTTTTTGATGGCCCTGCCTTCTGAAATGGTGTGCAGAGGTTTTGTGGATTATGCATTAGTCCCATTTAACTTCCCACTTGAAGATAACACGGGCAGCAGCAGGTCTAATAAAGACTGAGCAGAGAGAGGCAAGCCACCAGCAGCAAAACCCCGAATTTTTTGCTCACAGAAATAATTTCAAGTGTCCCCTGCATTAAAGTGCCTCACCTAAGTGTGATTGCATCAGATGGGGCAGGTGTTTGGTGATATTTCTTCAATTTTTCTCAACTCTCCTTTGAAAACTGGGAAATCTCTTGGTTGCTCCCCAGTGTTTTCAGTCTGCAGCAGCTCCTGTACCTTAAATACTCAAATAGTGAAAATCCTACAGAGTCCACTTGCTCTCTTAGCTGAGGTTTCAAAAGATGGGTGTGAGTTAAGAATCCCTTTAAAACTGTGACAGCCACATAAAAATTGCTTTAAAATATGCCCTGCCTGCTCAGAATGCTACAAGAATAAGTATTAAGTCTCATTTCTCTTCAATCTTTTGCATTGAGGTCACACTCGGGCATCAGTCAAGGTTTTTGGTTTTTTTTTTTTTCATTGAGCAAATTTTAAAATGTTTATATTTTTAGAAAACAAAACAAAACCAAACAAACCCAAACCAAACAAACAAACAAACAAAAAATAATCCCAACAAATGGTGGGACAGAAAGCCAAGAAAACATCAATATTTTCCAGAACTTAAAACTCTGGATTTGAATACTAAAATGAAATATTCATCTTCCCATTGCACAAAACCAGTCCAACCCTTATCTCTGGTGCTCATCCCAGGAATCATCTCATGGCATTTCCCCTCCCTAATGTCCTAGGCATTTTATGGACGTTCCTGGATCATGGGTTAAATTTTAGAATAAACCAGAATTTTTAGGATGATGCTGGGAAATAATGAAGTGCTCATCAGAGTAAATGATCTTCCAACAAAGAGCTGAGCTGCCTGGTGACAATTAAGAGCCATAGTGAAAATTAAGAGGGGCACTAAAGGATATCAATCCTGTGAATACTGACATGGATATTTCTGCTGTCAGCTGACAAAAACAAAGTAATTAATTGTTACAGTAAATAAGGTGATAAAGACACACACAGGCAGATCCTGGAATGAAAAAGCAACACATGCAGGACATGTCCTCTCTTTAAAGAGTCATTCTCAATGCTAAAGCTGATTTGATGAGGACAAAAGGAATAGCACAGATGAATCAAGGTCAGAAAGGTGAGTAAAAATAAGGCAGTTATTATGTCTTTTCTGAAAGCAGAAGCAGATTAGAAAATAGGTCAGGGAGTGCAGGGGAAACGTTATTTGTATTCTGTCAATTTGCAAAGGACATGCATAACTGCATGCAGTGAATTTGTAGTAACCTCTCATGCTAGTCCTGGGGAGTGATGTATTCCATATTATTTCTTTTTATTACTAATTTTCCTGCCAAAATCAAAATCCCGTGGTGATGAATGCTGCACAACTAAGCAGTAGGAGAAAGTTTTCTGTTGTGAGGACTGTGGGACACAAACAAAAAGTGGGAGCACTGGCAGGAGGAGGGGATGTGGTTTTGCCAGGAGCCAATTGGCAAAGCAGGAAATAAAGCTTTTCCCCATTTCCCAAGGCAGTGCCATGCCCAGGAAAGACACAGGCATTTAACAGAGCCACCAAATATTGCTCCCCTGATGTGTCAAAAGAGTTGCCTGATAACAGACATTTCTTTGGTTGTTTGGAAATTGGTAGTTTGTCATAATTCGACACAAAGAAACGACACACACACACTGGGATGTCCAAGTTAAAAAAAAAAAAAAAAAAAAAAAAAAAAAAAAAAAAAAGAAAAAAGGGGCCTTTATTTACAGACTTCAACATTTATAGAATTCCAGCAGTGACCATGGATTGGAGGAAGAAAATCTTCCTCTTCAACCGCACTGGGCAACCCAACAGCCCATCCACAGCCTCCTCCTTATGAGAAGAATGCAAACATGGTCAGATGGTTACAAAAACGAGAAAGTTGTTGATGTAAAATCCTGTCTGACTCCATTGCAAAAGGTAAACACAGAAGGCTAAAAATGAAACTTTAGAAAAACTTCTTAAAGAGACAAAGGAGAACAGCAAAATCCCAGACAACAGTAGTTCATGATTTTATCCACTTCATTCCTCAAGAATGATTTTATCCACTGCATTCCTCAAGAAATAAATCTAAAGTGCAGCTGTTCAGCCTAGAGAAGAGAAGATTGAGAAAGGATCTCATTAATACACATAAATGTCTCCAAGGAGTGTCAGGGGATGGTGCCAGACTGTTTCCAGCGGTGCCCAGCAACAGAACAAGGTGTAAGGTTATAAATGACAGGAGAAGTTCCACCTCAGCACGAGGATGAGCGCTGGAACAGCTGCCCAGGGAGTTGTGGCATCTCTGGATTCATCCAAACCCCCCCTGGATGTGTCCCTGTGTCACCTGCTCTGGGTGACCCTGCCCTGGGGGGTCAGTCTGGGCCATCTCTGGGGGTCCCTCCCAACCCCTGCTGTTCTGGGATTCTGTGCTGCCTGCAGAGGTGGAGAGGGCCAGGGAAAAGCTCTCAGTTCACTCCCTGCTCCCAAAGCTCAGGCAAATCTCACACACTGGCAGGAATCCCAGATTTTTCAGGCTTTCATTGATGAGAACAACCCACGTAAAAGAGCCCAGTCACCATTTCCATCTCCCACCACCACTTCCACCCTTCACAGACATCCAGGATTTCCCACTTTTCCCCCTGGAAATATCAGCAGACTTCCCACCTCTACTGGGACTCCTTGCTCATAATAATTACTGCAACCTGTGCACAGAAACAGCTTTTTTTTTTAGCTTATTTACAGCTATTTACAGCTGATTTACAGCCCATAAATAACCCTCAAATGCAAATCTCCATTTAATCCAGGAGGAGGTTCAGATGCAGTTAACAATATTCTTCCAAAATGATGCAGAGGGCTGGGCAAATCCTAAAATCAGTGCTGCCCTTCCACACTCTTCATGGAGGGATGAGCTCCCAGAGCCCTGCTGGCTCTGCTCTGCTTCTGAAAACCTTGATGCAGAGAATGGATGGACAGACAAACCCAAAACCTGCTGTCAGCAACTGGGTGGTGAAGCAAAGCTCTCTAAATTATACCCATAAATATACTTTTACTGCAAAACACCTCTTATATAAAAATGCTTGATCAAAACAAAGCAAAACAAAGAAAAAAACCAAAACCAAATAAACAAAAAACCAAAACCAAAAACCAAAA
This sequence comes from Phylloscopus trochilus trochilus, assembly GCA_016584745.2. Taxonomy (NCBI): domain Eukaryota; kingdom Metazoa; phylum Chordata; class Aves; order Passeriformes; family Phylloscopidae; genus Phylloscopus; species Phylloscopus trochilus. Next base: position 6,648,728 of record WQNJ02000046.1, read on the forward strand.
CCAAAAACCAAAACCAAAACCCAAAAACCAAAACCAAAACCCAAAAACCAAAACCAAAACCAAAAACCAAAAACCAAAACCCAAAACCAAAACCCAAAACCAAAAACCAAAAACCAAAACCAAAAACAAACAAACAAAAAAACCCTGCTAATTTTAATTGGTTTAAATTGACCCCACAATGTATTTTCCTTAAAATGAAGTGACATATTTTAGGTAAACATGTTAAAGAAAAAAAAAAGGTTCAAGTAATAATTTTTTTTTCAAAAAATAATCGTGGTAAATATTTTTCAACTTGATTTGGATGCCTGTGTGTCTGCTTTAGAAAGCAGAGCATTTCCACATTAAGAGACATTATCACAATCTGATTTTGAAAACAATGCAAGCCTGCCTTAAGACTGTATTTTTTCTTCCATTATATAAGGAAAAGAGAAACACAACTAATTTCTTTACGTGCATACAAAAATGCATCAAAAGCCATAGGAATTGTACTGTTCTGCTTTCAAAGACATTTAAAATGAGTTTTGCTTTTGAGAGCTTACTGCCTTTCCCACAGACTTCCTCCAAATTCCTGCAGCATGTACGGGAAATGCTCCCCAGAATGCAGATTTCCTGCTGGATGTGTGGATAATTTTTCCTTAATCTCAAGTATCAATGACTGGAATCTTATCCTAAATAAGGAGCTGACATGTGTAACTAATTTTCAAAAGAACTTTCTTTAAGCTTGTTACCAAAGCTTTCGTTCTTGAGATTTGGGCAATATAAGTAAAGGTTTATCACCCTGCATAAAATCCTCTATTACACTGTGTACTAGCCAAAAAAATGGAGTAAATTCTGATATATTCACAAAAATTATTTCACTCTTTTATCACTTTATTTCTAGTCAGTATTTATTGTGGAATAGTACAGGGAAAGGTTTTCAGTGTGTCGTGTTTGCCATTGGACGTATTCAAATGAACTGTTTCTATTCTCAAAATATTCAGCCACAAAATATTCATGAAAACAAAATATTAACATAGTTAAAAACCTAAATTCTTGAGTTTTGGCTGCGTAGATTTCGTGTGTGTTTAATTTGTATTGCTGTTTTTGGCTTCTAACCCTCTCCACGTGAGCTTTCAAAGAGAAAATCAAAGCAGACGGGAACAAATCAAGTTGGGAGCAGAACGAGAGCAGGGGCACAATGTTTAGAACTCAACAAGCCCAGTGATTAAAAACTTCTGATCATACAAAGATTTGTTTCCATGGCAGATCCAGCTGTCAGGATCGTTTTTTTAACACCATAATTTATAACACTTCACGTCGTTTTGAAATTAATTTTTCTCCCCTCCGATACCTGCTGGTGTTTAATTTTCACAGCACTGCTTTACTGAGCTGAACCATGACAATGACACCTCAGGAACTTTCAGGTGGCTTCCTCTGCACTGGTTTGCCCATAAATGCTGCAGAGAAATGAAAATAGGAAGCCCTTTAAGAGACAAACTGCTCCTGTGCAATAAAGTTATTAAAATTGCAGATGCACAGCCCTCAGGTTAAGCTGCTCTGTAAGAACAGGGGCTGTATTCAGCAGCTACAAAGGCACAGCACAATTTCTTTTGGAGGCAAAGACATTCCTGGGTGAGTGCAGGAAAATTCTCTGCTATTAATTATTTTACTATTCGTTCATTGGGCCAAAATGAGTGGAATTATGCATAAACATTCTTCACTTGACTTATCCTCTCAGCCACTTGGCAATAGTTCTGCCTGCCAAGGTAAAGCTTGAGGGTTACACAACAATTTAGGATAAAATTAGAAGATGATTTACCTTCTGCCCTTCCTTCTTCCCTTCCTCCCTCCCTCTCTCTCCTTGAAACAGTTAAATTAGAGTCGTTTACAATAAAATATTAAAATATTCATAGTGAGTTGAGCTTCTGGAATCTCAATTGATCAAGTGCATTGTTTATGAAAGTTCTGTAAATGTTTCTTGCTGGGACAGCCAGGGAAATTCTCACTGCCATTTAGAAGGTTGACGAGATATTTTAACTCGTGTTTTACAGAAAGGAGCAGCTGAGACCTCCGGATGTGGGAATCCACATGACCAGAAATAGGATTTTACCCACTGCTCTCACTCCAGGCTGAGGGATGGGAGACAGGAATTTCCCTGGAAGCCCTCACCAGTCAGGGAGCTCCCCTTTCTGGTTGTTTCTTTGCAGGAACAGGACACTGAGTTACTGAAAAGTGGTAAAATGCCACAGAAGAGATTCACCGGGCAAGCAGCTGAGGGGTGACAAGCAGGACCTGCATCAGTAGTTGTGCCGGAGACTATTTTCTCAGCCTAAATATATTTATGCAAACATGCTCAAGGCTGAACCCTCTCTTTTGTTGCCGGGCCACAGATCAGTCTGCTCCTGATTTAAAATGCATGGCTAAGTTTAAAAACTTTAGTAAGGGCCAATCTCTGAATAATCCTTTAAGGATTATTGTAATTAAGGGACTAATCCTTAGATGCTTCTTAATTTGTGTCCGTTTTAAAATCGAGTGCCACTTCTTTCATCACAAAAGAGAGAAGAAGAGGCGAAAATGACAAAGGTTTAAACATTAACAGCCTTTCCTGTCACCTCCTGCATCTGAGCGCCCACAAACAGGTAGAATATTTAAACCCAGGAGGTCATTAAAACCAAACCCCAGCACAGAACCCCACCCCACATAAAAAGCACGACTGAAAGCCAAGAGGGATTTTTAAACTTGGGAGATGCGTTGATGGTGAGCAAACATTCCGTGTGCAGATAGATAAGGCAAATGCAGTTTAAGAACAGACATTTCAACTCTGAACGCTCTTTGCACGAACAAATGTTGTTTGCATCAACCCTAAGCCTGTTTGAGGAATAAATACATCAGCGGCAGCAGTTTTTCTAATGGCCCCAGCATTTATATTTATTGTTTACCATGGAAAGAGCGAATTGGGCAACCTACATTTGAAAATTTAGCAGAGACGGGGGCGTTCAAGTAAATGAAGTTCTGGACGCAGATGAGGGAAGCTGCATGGACGGTGGGCAGTCAGCAGAGGGATGGGATGGGATGGGATGGGATGGGATGGGATGGGATGGGATGGGATGGGATGGGATGGGATGGCATTGCTGGGCTAAAACACCTGCCAGCAGGGCACGGGCTGGCCCTGGGGATCAGTGCCATTGCTTGAAGGTGCTGATGATCTCTGCCCGCAGCAGTCCTGTGCTAGGCAGAGTGAAAAAAAGGAGGCAGGAAAACCAAGGAGCGCTGCAAGGCTGGGAAACAGCCTCTCTTCCCAACTCCCATCTAGATCTGGGCAAGGCACTGAGCCTCTGCTCCTGCACCTGTAAATCGAGAACGTTTATAAATATTTACAAAGGAAAAAAACAAAACAAAACAAAACAAAACCACCCTAGGGATCGTTATTATGAGCAGAAAGAGAACGAGAAACAAGCAGTTGAAGCACTCGTGCCGTGGTACATTTGTGTGGATGCACAGCACTGGGAGCTGTGTGAGTTGGGACAGGGCTGAGATATCGTTAGGAGACGTGGGGAAAGGCTCACTCTTGTTTATACCCCTTGCAAATAGCGCAACTTATTTTTATTTCTACCTGAAACATGTAAGTTTTGCCAAGATCCCCTGCTGGATGCTTTGTGAAGCCTGCAGGGGCAGGTGTTCCACATTCCACAGGCTCCATAAGGACGATTGCTCCTTGGTACACATTTATCTTTAATGTAGTTTACAGGGTTGGGGTTGTTGTTGTTGTTATTTTTTGTGGGGTTTCCCCCCCCCCTCCCTCTTTTTCTCTGTGACAAATTACATTGTGCTTTATGGAAATGTAACATTTTGTATGAATGGCTGGCAGCAGCCATGTGGCATAGCAATGAGCAAGACAAAGTAGCTCCACTCTTATTTGCAACTGGCTCAGACCTTTCCATTAGCAAATTAAAATCTGTTCAAATTTATTTACTAATATATTAGGAGAAGCTTCAGGCTCACCCCTGTTGACCTGTATTATACAGCAAACAACTGTAGCAGTGAAAATAATTAATAGAATGTATTGCACCTCCTGCTTGTTTCTCCATCACAGCCTGGGGTTGGCTGCAGAGTGGGTTTGCCATCTGCATTCTGTTACAAGGCCACATTTACTTAAAAATTATCAATTACATTCGGAAATTACTTCCTTTAATTGAGCTCTCTCTATTCAAGGCATCCCCTGTTTTTTAAAGCTTCTGGAAGCATGTACATGAAAATGTTTTCCTTTTCAAAACTTAAGGGGAACTTGCTGAATTGCCTATGGATGCAAAAGGAGCAAATATGCAACAGCAATTCCTTGTTACATCAGTTATTCATTACTATTATATCATATCCCTGTCATTCAGGTGCAAAGAATTGCAAGACAATATTTTTTTTTTTTTTTGTATTTGCTATTATAATGTTTTCCAGAGAAGCTGTGGCTGCCCCATCCCTGGAATTGTCCAAGGCTGGGTTTGACAAGGCTTGGAGCAACCTGGGATAGTGGAACTGGATGAGCTTTAATGTCCCTTCCCAAGCAATTCTCTGATGCTATGAATGAGCAAGAAACCACAACTGGTGTCCGTCAAAAAGCTTGGGGTGTTACCCTCATTCAGCCTTTTCACCCTGGAGAACAGCTCATTCTGAAGTCTTCTTCTAATTGTTAAAGGAGAAAGAAATTATGAGACTTAGAATGATTTTAAAAAAGGGGTTGTGAGGAAAAAAATGCAGTTTCCAGCTGCACAGACTGAAGTTTAGGTGCCAATAAAGAAAATGCTAGGGATGTGTAAATGCTATCAACACAAACAGCTCAAAGCAGAGCTGTCAGAGGGTGATCAGCTGGTAAGCCTCAGCCCTACACTGTGAGAAATGGATTTGTAGGGGATCCTTAAAGCCTGACTAAAAGCTCACAGAGTCTTTTACATCTGTGTGCAAACTCTGAGATAAGGTGTGCTGACTTAGAAAGGCCATGGAGCAGAGAAAACGTTATTGAGAGAGAGATTGAACTGGAAACCAGTTTCAAACCATGGCTTTGCAAACAGAGCAGATATTTTGGAGAACAAGAACTGTGAAAGATGCACTGTAGGGAGACCACGTGGGGTAAAATAATCCATGATTGGTGTTAGAAGTATAAGCAGCATTGTGTGGCAAAAGCTAATAGGCTGAAAAACATTTATAAGGTGTTGTAACAAAGAAATGGGTTGGCTTCTGATAGAATGGCGTTGAGTTTTACTGTAGCCATGGTTCGTGCTGTGATGTTTTGGTTTCTCTGAAACTCTTTTCCCAGAGAGTTTTCTGCCAACAAGAGACACGTTTTCCTGACTGTGACCTTTGTTTACATTCCTTTCCCTAGGAGGGGCTTCTTCTTGATGTCCCTCTGCTCTGACCAATGTGATTGAAGAAGTTTGTCTTTCTTCCACCCATTGGGTGGTTCTTTGTAAAATAGCATAAAGGGAAGAAATTCCCAGGTAATAAAGATTGGTTGGAGTAATTTGGTTCCAAGCCATTTGTGAAGCCTGTCCTGTAGCCCACTCACCCCTGGCAGGGCTCTCTCCTGGCAAAGGGAAGATCTGTAGGGTGCTTTAGGAAATGGGTTTGCCCATCATAAACTCCACATAGGAATCCCAGTTTCCAGCAGGGATCAGGCTGTCCCTAAACTGTCCCTAAGCTAACCCTCATCTGTGCTGTTTGATGACCCAGGCCTGATCAGCTGCTGATCCAAGAATACATAAAAGTAGTCAAGCTGTGAAAAAGAGCACAATTTCATTTAATACATCCAGATCTCCTGATCTAAACCCAGAAAAGCAGCACCCTACAAAGATGTTGGAGTTGTTTTGATGGTCCTGGGTTCCACATTCTGACCAATGTAGTTGAAGAAGTTTGTCTTTCTTCTACCCCTTTGGGTGGTTCTTTGTAAAACAGCATAAAGGGAAGAAATTCCTGGGTAATAAAGATTGGTTGGAGTCATTTCAGCCTCCTGACCTCGGAGTCCGTGTCGTTGTGATCTTGAACAGCGTCATTTTACATCTCCTGTGTCTCACCCTTCTATGGGACTGATCATGGAATAAAATCTTTAAAATGCCTCTCAGTTGCCTGTCTCTGTGGGGCTGGGCTGTTCCAACACTACACAACAAACACAAGTTTTAAGAAGGAAGTCAGTGTGCCACTTTGACGTCTCAGTGAAATATTTTTTTACATGTATAGAGATACAGAAATAAATTTGCACATCAATGGCCATGGTGGCAAATTTCAAGCAGTGAATGCAGGCCTATTTTATTATTATATAAACAGAACCAGTCATGATCTCTGGAAAGCATACATTTCTAGACAATTTACTTAATTTTTGGTAACTTTCTTACTGTAAAAAGGCAAACAGATTAACTAACGAGTGCTAAATCACCACCCTTCAAAGGTCTTTAAAAAAAGAGATTGTTAACAATCTTATAATTATTTCTGTAAAAAAATGGAAGATCTTCTGTAAAAACAACTAGAAAATTTAGTCTGCTCAGTTGTTTTTATTACAATGTATTTCATCTATAGAAAGAAGGGGTATCAGCCATTACAGGTCGTTGTTGACCTCTTGTGGTCCCATTCTGTGGTTACAGGAAAAGTCTAAGGCCGGCCAGGAGTTGGACATCAATGCTCCTTGTGGGTCCCTTCCAACTCAGGATATTCTATGATTCTGTAAATCTCTGATAGCCAGGAAATCTCTGGAATTCTCCCCTTAACCTTAAAAAGAACAAACCCAATATTATTTCTGCAGCATAAGACTGGAATATAAATCAACATTCTTAACAATTGCGTTTAAATTCATTCAATATTAAAAAAAAAAAAAAAAAAAAAAAGGATTCTCACTGCCAGCAGCCAGCTCTTTCTTTTACAAAATGGAAAAAAAAATTGAAAAGAATGCAATACAACACGATGTTCTTTTTCTCTACTAACTATCCAGCTAACCAAGAAGTAACAATTAGCAGCAGGAGAAAAGGCAATCAGTGATGTGTAATTAGTGTGCCCCAGGTCTCATCTGGAGAGCAGTGAATCCAACAGGGATCGGGCCAGTGCTTCCAGCAGTCTGGCTGCAGCTCTGCTGGGTCAACTGGTTTACTCGGCAGTCTTCACCCCAGCAGACAGGCAAAAAGACAATTAATTGTTTCCTTACCACTGCTATCAATATTGTGCTTGAATGTGTTGATCTCTTGAAATGAAGATTGGGAGGGTCGGCACTTTGTTTTGGAGGGGAAAAGGAGAGGAGGAAGATGAGAAACAAAAGAATGAAGATCCAGGTTATGTGCTGGATAAATCAGCATTTAGGCCCCTCCACAGGAAAGAAGTTGTTCTAAGCAATCATTCCCTCAGGAATCTCTACAAGCTCTTAACTTTCTGTGCTGGTTAAAGATTGTCTGATAAAAATTCAATCTCTATATTCAAATGAAAAAGAAAATTGTTTAGAAACTCACCCTGGTATATTGTCTGCTTTCTCACAAAGAAAACCAAACCCAAAAATGTTAATAAAAAGCTGAAAAAAACCAGCATAGTTCCAGTTGTTACTAAAAAATATAAACAGAGCAGAACCCCCTCCACCTCAATAACAGCAACTGGAATATTACAGAGAAAGCAAAATTCTGTTGAGCTACACATATTTGCTAAGATGATTTAAATTTGCACTTTTATGCTAAGCAGGAACAAGCAGAACTGTAGGTGATGCTATGGAGTTTTTTTCCTCCCTGCAATTTCATGTTCCTGCTACCTGTAAAAGACAAAGCAACCCAACATTTCCCAGCACGAAAACTCTGAAAGCAAAGGGATACTCCATACAATTGCTAAGTGGAAATCATGAATTTAAAATTAATAGATGCTGTTGTGTCCCTGTTTTATCTACAGGCATGTGTCACATTTCCACAATTTCAGCAGCCACACAGCACCTGCTCCAACCACCCGTGACCTCTCTGCTGCTCCAGGCAGGTTTTCCCTGGGTGGGAGGGTGGATGGGCAGGCAGGAGCCCTCTGCTCAGGAAAGGAACAAAATCCCAAAGCGGTTTAAAGGGACGGGGCTGCGGTGATTCACAGAAAAGCCACGAGGTGGCAATTGAGGATTGCGTTATGCGCCCTGGCACTCCCAGAGCTGCGGAGAGGGAAAAACCCAAACCGCAATGGCTGGGATGGGAAAGGTGCCTTGGTGAGAAACGCTCATGCAATCCAATGTTCCTGTCAAGAACAAGAAGAGTTCTGAGTATAATAATAATTATAATGAACAATTATAATTATTATTATACTCAAAATTATAATAATAATAATAATTAACAATTATTTTGGAACTATTTCCTTTCTCTGTTGTCGCACACCACGCAAAGAAATGACACCCACACGCTGAGATGTCCAAGGCAGAAAAGAGGCAGTTTATTTACCAACTTCAACATTTATACAATTCCAGCAGTGACCATGGATTGGAGGAAGAAAATCTTCCTCTTCAACCACACTGGGCAACCCAACAGTCCATCCACAGTCTCCTCCTTATGAGAAAAATGCAAAACATGGTCAGATGGTTACAAGAACAAGAGAAGTTGTTTATGTAAAATTGTATCTATTATATATATCTATTGATATATATAGATACAGATACAGATATAGATATAGATATAGATATAGATATAGATACAGATATATAGATATATAGATATATAGATCTATTGCAAAAGGTAAACACAGAAGGCTAAAACTGAAACTTTAGAAAAACTCCTTAAAGACACAGAGCAGAACAGCACAAAACCCAGACAACCCTCTGTCTTTAAACTTAGCAGGATTCTCTCAGACACTTCCCCATGGGAAGGGCTGTCAAGCCCTGGAGCAGGCTTCCAGGAAGGTGGTGAGGGCTCCATCCCTTGAAATATTCAAAAAACGTGTGGATGTGGCAGCTGGGGACACGGTTTGGTGGTGAGCACGGTGACAGTGCTGATGGTTGGCCATCCTCGAGGTCTTTTCCAACCTTAATGACTCTATAATTCTGTTTTCTTCAGCAGTTTCCAGCTTATTCTAAATAACAGCAAAAAATAAAGAACTTCGTATCGCGGTTTTTAAATACCTAATTACAAAATATATATGACTGTCCACTTTCAGTGGAATGGACCCGAAACTCCATGATTCAACTGCAAGTAAATGTTTTTTGGTTTTGGGGGGGGGGGGTTGTTTATTTTTTTGGTTTTTTTGGGTTTTTTTGGGGGGGGGGTTGTTGGTTTTTTTGTTGTTTTTTTGTTTGTTTGTTTGGTTTTTTGTGGGTTTTTTGTCTTTTTGTTGTGGTTTTTTTGTTGTTTTTTTGTTGTTGTTGTTGTTTTTTGGATTTTGTTTTGGTTTGGTTTTTGTTTTTGTTTTGTTTTCTTGAGGGTAGCTGCGGGAATACGTGCCAGGAAATGTTTAGCATCTGCGTGCACACTTTGTACCTGAGGGCGTGGAGGAACTCCACCCTACAGCAGAACTGCTCAAGTGCCAACAATCCCATGACTTCCATGGTTTTGCACACAAGGGGGATGTTTGTGCCTTTAATTGATGAGGGGAACCACAGGAGCATTCCCAGCTCCTCACTGGGAGCAGGGCAGCTCCTTAGTGGCACGCCACCACCTTATGCTGTATTGTTAAATGGGAATACATCCTACTAACAGCATCATGTCACTTGAAAACTGCCTGCTTGAGGAAACGACAGAGAACAGAACTGTTCTTCCATGCTCTGTTCCCTTTCTTCTGCTATGAAGATTCTTTGCTTGTTTTGTTTTGGTTTTTTTCCTGTTTTCCAGACAAGTGATGCTCTGAAGCACCTGGTGCAGCTGACCTTCTGGCCCGAGGAGTGGCTGATGTCTCCCCCCTACCCAAGTCTCCCCCCGTCCCAGTCTCCCCAACCCTGAGCTCCCCCCGATCCCAGTCTTCCCAATCCTGGTGTCCCCCCAACCCCAGTTTCTCCCCTATCCCATTCTCCCCCATATCTCAGTTTCCCCCAGTCCCAGCTTCCCCTATCCCAGTTCCCCCAGTCCCAGTTTCCCATATCACAGTCCCAGTTTCCCCAGTCCGATTCCCCAGTCCCCGTTTCCCCAGTCTGTTTCCCCACTCCCAGTTTCCCCAGTCCCAGTTTCCCCTATCCCGTTCCCAGTTCCCCCAGTCCCATTTCCCATAGCACAGTCCCAGTTTCCCTAATCCCAGTTTCCCCTATCCCAGTCCCAGTTTCCCCTATCCCATTCCCAGTTTCCCCAGTCCCAGTTTCCCATATCCCAGTCCCAGTTCCCCCAGTCCCAGTTTCCCCTATCCCGTTCCCAGTTCCCCCTATCCCAGTTTCCCATAGTACAGTCCCAGTTTCCCCTATCCCAGTTTCCCCTATCCCAGTCCCAGTTCCCCCAGTCCCAGTTTCCCATAGCACAGTCCCAGTTTCCCCATTCCCAGTTTCCCCAGTCCCAGTTTCCCCATTCCCAGTTTCCCCAGTCCGTTTCCCCAGTCCCGGCCCATCAGCGCCCCCTGGCGGCCTGCAGCTCACAGCCCCGCCCCGCTTTCGCTCTGAGCCCCGCCCCCAGACTCCGCCCCCCGCCGCCGATTGGTGGGTGCGGCCGAGGGGCGGGTACAGGCCACGCCCCCTGTGGTTATTGAGGGGCTGGTGAGGGTCGTGCCAACATGGCGGCCGGGCGGGGGGCGGGGACCGGGACCGGAGCGGCGGGGCTGGGGGCCTTGTGGGGCCGGGCTCCTTCGCAGCCATGGAGGAGGCGGGCAGCTCCGGCATCCTCCACATCACCGAGATGCAGCTGCGGGACAACCTCAGCAGCCGCACGGCGGCGGCAGCAGGTGAGGGCGCTCCGGCAGCGGCGGGGCTGCGGGCCCGGCTGTGGCGGCCGCTGGGGACGGGCGGTGCGGGGGCCGTGAGGGGAGGCAGCGGGAGCGGCCCTGCGGTGGCGGGGGAGCTGCGGGGGTGACACGGGTGAGGGGCGGGGGCCGTGAGGGGAGGCAGCGGGGGCCGTGAGGGGAGGTAGCGGGGGCGGTCCTGCGGGGGTGACACGGGTGAGGGGCGGGGGCTGTGAGGGGAGGTGGCGGGGGCGGCCCTGCGGTGGCAGGGGGGCTGTGGGGGTGACAGGGGTGAGGGGCGGGGGCCGTGAGGGGAGGCAGCGGGAGCGGCCCCGCGGGGGTGACACGGGTGAGGGGTGAGGGGTGAGGGGCGGGGGCCCCGCCGTGTGCGGGCACCGGGGAGAGCGGCAGCTCCGCCTTTGCGGGGCTCCGTGCAGGCGGCGGGACGGGCTCTGGAGCGTCTGGGGACTCCTCCTGTCCGTGTGTAAGGATGGGGACTGGAAGTTGTGCCCGGAGCAGGGTTGTGCAGCCTGAGGGGAGCTCCTGAGTTGGCGCTCGGGGGAGTCAGAGCTCCGAGCTGAGGTCGGGTTGGATTTTCAGGATCCTTTGCAGTGAAGCTGGGCTGTCCCGGTCTGTCCTCCTCTGCAGGAACATGTTCCAGGTGCGGGTGCGAGGGATGTGTGAGTGTGAGAGGGTAAAAGTAAAAAAAAAAAAAAGTAAACCTTGGAGAGCTGTGCAAGCAGGGCAAAGTAAAGCCAAAGCCACCCCATACAGGTCACTCTGTGGGAAAAGCCCAAATGAGCAAATTTCTTGAAAACATGCATGGAAAAGAGCTCTTCGCATAACACTAAATGAAAGTCTGGAAAAGGAATCGTTCCTGAGTGCTAATTATTTAAATAATTTTTTTTTCCCCAAATTTTCCCTACAGATGAATGCTCATGGAGAAGGGAAACTGCCAGGGATGAGAAGATGATTGTTGAAGCAGGGCACACTGCAAGCATGAGGTGCTCTTTCATGCTTGAGTCTGGATAAATCTCCCTGTCTCAGCAGGAGGAAAGTGAAACCCAGGCCTGGAGCAGCCCTGGTGCTTTCTGTGGTTAATCCCCAGGCGGTGCTCCCCACTCCTCAGGGACTCACGGCACTTTTGGGCTTTGCTCTCCTTGTTTTGGTGATCTCAGTACCACCTGTTGCACTGAAGTGTGGCCCAAGAGCCCTGGGGCAGCTCAGGATCCTGCTCCACGTTCATTGCTGGTGTTTCTCCTCTGGACAGTTTGGTTTGACTTGTGTTCAAATGCCATTCCTTACTCCTGCTCTTGCTGAGGACACTCAGTGGGTTGGGGCTGGGCCCTGCTTGGAGCAGAAAAGGATGGGAGTGCAAGGAGCTTCCTTTCAAACTGGGAAACACAAGGGCTCTGATGGGACAGGCAGAGACTGTGCCCAGTGCCTGGCATTCTGTCAGGGGCACAGTCTGTCCCTGCAGCCCCTCCCTCTCTGCCCATCCCCTGCCCCTGGCATCTGTATTTCCTGAAAATAAATGGGATTTCACCCTTCAAAAGTTGGCTTCAAAGTGACAGCAGAAAAGCTTAATAAAAATGCCAAGGTCACGTTGTCCTTGCTTCCTGAAATAATACAACTGATCTAATATCTGCATGATTGAGTGTGAGCTTGTGGGGGTTTTTTTTTAGGGGCTTTCTAATTTACCTGTGGCTCTCTTTCTTGTGCTGCCCAAGCACATGGCTTCAGCCACTCCTGTGAGCCTGTGGGCAGCAGCTCTCTAGGACCAGTAGTTATTTATTGTCTTGGCTAAAGATGCCCTCTCACTGCAGAAATCGCTGTGTGAATCTTCCTCTCTTGGCAAACACTGCATTTTGACAAAAACCTCAGAAAAATCACCATGCAAAGGACATTTATCGTTCTGTTTTGAACTGGAGCAATCCTTAGGCTGAGCAGAGACAAGCAGGATTTCTCCCAACAACCCCACTGTCCTCACCTGCCATTGGCAGTCCAACTTAAGGCTGCAAACACATTGCTGCAAAATGTCACTAAAATCTTCCAGGAAGTGATTTAGCAGCATTTCAAAAATTTAAAAAAAAAAAAAAAAAAAGTGAATTTGGATGGAGATGGCATTTCATGCAGCAGATTACGTTGGTTCGTAGGTAAAAGGTAGTGGAACAGAGTGTGTGATCACTTTGTGTTAGAAAAAATCCTCAAAAATAGCATGTTTGGCAAAAGTGACAAATTAGCTGCAATAACTGAGCTATCAAAGAGAGTTACTGATGGGGTAATTTGGGTTATTTAAGTCTGTTCTGGGAAAATGAGGATTAGGAAGAGGCATAATTAAAATATGCAAAGCCGAAGGGGAATAGAGAATAGATATTAAGTCACTTTAAATTAGTAATTCAGGAGAGGGTGGAAGGGAGAGAAATGGATGAAATTATGCTCTGAAAGGGCCCTGATATTCCATTGTTGCAGAGAGAAAAGCTATTCAGAGCCCGAGCACATCTTCTGTGCACACAGAAATTGGAGAGGAGAAGGATTGAAGAGTTGTGCATCCGCTGAGGGAGCTGATCCTGCAGGGTTCCCTCACGTCTGAGGGAACAGGTTTTTGCAGGGGCACCAGGAGTTTTCCAAGTTCTGTTTTCTGTACATTGACAGCAGAGCTACAGGAGCTCGACCAGGAGAATCCTTAGCACCTCAGTGTTAGGATTGTGAGAGGCAGAGTCTGTCCCCCACAGTGTTCCCTGGTGTGCTGAAAATTAATTCCATCAGGGTGGGGTTTACCCTCTAATCAGACAGCAGAGATCATTTCAGCGAGATTTTTTTTGTTACTGAGCATCCATAGTCCAGTGCAAAGCTCCTGAAGGCACTGTTCTGTCTACCAGGAGAGAAGAGTTTTGTTATGGAATCAAAGAATCAGCAGGAAAATGAGTTAAGCCTTAAACCATCGCTCCGTGGAAGCGCAGAGTTGATTTCCAGATGAGTTACATGCAGAAATAGGAGCTTTGCCTCAGGAGGAAGGTTGGCATCTCCCTGCCATACAGGGATGTCAGGCTGCAGGATGAGCACATGGGACACCCAGCTGGCCAGGAGGCAGCCTGGAACCCGTTCCAGGGTGTGAACCTGCAGCTGCTGCCACTGTGATGTCAGGGGCCCGCTGGGGTGTCACTGAAGGGTTGGCAAGTCCTGGCAGTGCCAACAGGACGCTGCCATTCCTGCAGTCCAGAACTCCTCAATGCCTCCTGGCATTCCAGGAGGATCCTTCTTCAGTTCTCAGTGCTGCCTGCAAACCAGCAAGGGTCTTACCTGACTTTTGAGTTATTCTGGTCTGCAGAAATGATCCGGCAAATCAGTGCTGCAGCGTGTCATTTCCTGTCTGCCGCATCTGCCTTGTATTTTAATCCAGATAAACCCTGGCTGGTGACAGCTCAGTTGAGTAAGTCGTGCTTTGCCCTAGGTACAGCATGTCTGGCTTTGGGGTCACTGTGTTCCCTATGCTCTTCCTTAGGAACTGAGCTGATTTTGGAACAAAAATGCCAGTGAGATGCCATTGGTTTGGTAGAGCTCCTGTCAACAGGTTCAGCTAAAAGAGGTGTCTCAATGTGGACAGCATTTGGAATGTGGGGAGCCCTGTGGGGGTTCCATTCCCTACACAGGACAGTCTGGAGAGTCTGTAATTCCCTCACTTTGCTGCTTCAGCCAACTTCCAAAATGCAGGCTGGAAGAGCTTTTCAGAAGTGCTTCTAAAAAGGATGCAGTTATCTTTAGAACTGAGGGAAAACATCATTTTCCCCAATAATTGAAGGATTTGATCAACAATCTCTGCTAAAATAGTGATGACCTTCATGAGGAAACGTGCTCCTGAACCCAGGAGCTGTTCCTGTGCAGTGTAAGAATAGGATTCACATGGCTAAAGGGGATTTTGGGAAAGCTTTTCTAGGGAAACATTTTCAGCAAGCTAAAGAGAACCAACATAAACAATTTATTAATAGGAAAAAAAAAATAAAAGAGGAAAACTGCTTTGGCTCTTGGGCAGAGCAGAATCATTGACTATTAAAGAACAATTTACATTTTCATTCTATTTATTTACTGGTGAAACAGCACAAAAATAGACAGAAAAAAAATTAATTTGGTATTTTGTCCTGTTCTGTTGCTTACTGTGGAAAAGAACTGTTGTTCCTGGAGGGATGTTGTGAAAGAAAAATGCTCTCTTATTTGGGCTGACTTGTGGGGGATTCCCCACAAGAGGCACTTTTCTAACAGCATCTGGTTCATCTTCTCTTGCCCACTGCAGCTCAGATCACCCAGTTATCCAGAGATAAAGGCACGGCAACCTATCCTTTGGTGAGTGGCAAAGGAACCTTTGACATTCCTAGAGTTTGAGAACTGTGGAGCAAGCTGTGAGTGAGCTTTGCCTGCTCCAACAGCATGCCAGCCTGAAAAAAATGCCCATGTCTGGTTTTGCAGCAGCAGCCAAGGGATCCCTGGCTGATTCCTCAATTCCTGTTCAGAGCTTTTAAACAGATGAAGGTCTGGTTTTGCAGGGAGAAGATTGTGGGTTTGGCCATGGTGAAATATCTAATTCACAGCAACTTTCAATAATGTCTAATTGCCCCATTTTTAATTTAGTTTTAACAACTTAGAATTCCCTTTCTATCAAGCTTCATGATTTATCTTTAGTACAGCTGGATATATAGCTGAACATAAATAAGATTATAATTGCTAATGTAACTCACTGGAACCACTGAAAGGAAGTTTTAAATAACAATCCACCCTGATAAATGTTGGGTTGCAATAACAATCCTAGAGAGAGGAACAACATCCACATTAATACTGGCCAGATTTTTCAGGGTTAATATTAAACATTTTAAATAGAGCACCAGTGAGGTGTGAAGGTGCAGAATGGTGCCTTTGATTTGCTTCAGTTCTCTAAGTGGCCTTTGTGGCAGCTTTAAAGCAGTTGGGAAGCACAGCAAATTTGGGGCACCTCGGTGTGATACTCTGCCCCTGCAGAGCAGCAGCAGCTGGGGCTGTTTGAACCCCCCATCATTTATAGATATTTAAATTGTGCTGTGAGACAGAGCACTGAGGCTGTAGGACCACGTGCATGTCTGGATCAGTTTCTGACCTCGAAGCAGATGAAAAGTTGTGTGTGACTATCAAACCTCCCAAGGGGCAGAATGGAGACTCTCACTCGTGTTTCTGACTGTCCCCAGGACACAAAACTGGCACCAGAACCTTCGCTGGCTCCTTCCCTTCCTGGAGAGAAGGATAGTGAGATTGAGGTGGACGAGGAACCTGCAGCTGTTGCCTCACCAGGACCTGTAAGTGCCAGCTTTGGTTCCCCTTGGTGTATTTCAGAGCAGCAGGTTTCTGGCCACACAGCAGCTGCCATTCACAGCTGGAGGTGCTGAGGAACTGGAGTCTTGCCATGAAGACACTGTGCTGGCACCAGGAAAATTGGTTTTGAACTTCCCCTTTAGTCATCAGTTCCCCTTGCAGCATACAGGAGAAACTGTCTCCTGGATGTACCTGCCCCTCTGCACAGAGCATTTGAGAAAATCCATGAAAACTGAGCATTAAACTGACCATGAACTTGTGTAAAACCAACCTTTGTTTCTGTTCGCTCAGCTTGTGATGTGGACAGCAAAAAACAGTTTAAGAGCACTGCATGTGGCCAACAGCATCTTCCTGAGAGTTTGCATTTGGAATATCAGAGGATCCCTGCAAGCTCCCTTCCTGACATAAACTAATTTCTCATCACAGATCCACATGAGCTCTCTGCTGGGAGCTGAAAGTGCAGATGAAGACACGTTCCTCCTGTCTGACACCTCCAGCAGAAGCACGAGTGTCCCAGAGGAAGCCAAGGTCTCACCACAGACGTTCCAGCTGACAGAGGAGGTGCTGGAGCAGCTGAGTACGTGTGCTGTGCCCCTTGTCTGGGGTGTGGGGTGTGTGTCCCAACTCCAGCTGCACCAAAGGGACAGAGGAAGCAGGAATTCTCCCTGGGCATTCCTGAGGGCAGCTCAGACTAGGTTCAGTTTCTCTAGGCTGTGCTGAAGGCAAAAGCAGAGACAGTTTCTGATTCAGCAGAAGGTGCTTTGACCTAGGGAATGAACTACCGAACTCCTGAGTGCTGATGGCCAAATCAAGCAGAATATGTGGGTTCCTAAATTCTCTTTAGTTCCCTGGCAAGTTCTCAGAGCAAAACCACACCCCAGCAATAGAGTGAAGAGGAGCAGTGTGGTCCTTCAAATGACACAGGCAAGGTTATCATCAAAATTTAGCCTGGTAATCCATGATGAGAGTGCTGGATCCTAAAGCCCCATCATTATTGATTACAACATGAGATGCTGGTCTTCAAAATCATAAAGACAACCTTTTGGCAAACTGCTGAAAGTTGGGAAGATCCCCTCCTCTCCTGGAAACACTCTGCATCATTTCTTAAAAATTAATCCCAGAAGCCAAGGTGCAATTTAATCTTCAGAAATATTAAACCTTTTGTTGAATCACACAGTGTTTGTTCCCAGGAAAAGAAAGTCTGTGTTGTTCTAGCTCTCCTAAATGTTTGTAGAAGACAAACTCTTGCTTTGGTACCTGGTTTTTTCCAATTTCTGTCTCCTGTGGATATTTCTCCAGGTGCTTTGTTTCCTCTCAAGGTAACTCTTCAAAGCCCTGTAGAAAATCAGAAAAATCTGTGGAGCCATCTGTGCTTTGGAGCTGCCTGTGCTGCTGTTGTTGCCCACAAAGGGCTGGCAGCCAGGCAGTGGGGCTGCATTTCCCATCTGCTGGAAGGTGATGTCTGTTTGACCCTGCACTTGGTTTCTTTCAGGGGGCATTGTGAACGACGGGGACCCTGAGACGAGATACAGTGAATTTGTTCAAGTTGGCCAAGGGTAAGTCCAATCCCAGTTACTCCCACAAAGCCACAGGCATTTTGCTGCTGTCACATCAAGTGTGAAGCCAGGCAAGCTCCAAACATGATGTGGGTTTAGATCCTGCCATCCCAGTACAGATCAGAATTAATAATTGTGGTCAGAAAGTGTTGTCAAAGAAAACTCAGTGCTGCCAGTGCCTCACCTGCAACAAGGAGCAGGACCTGAAAGATCTCCCATCCTTCAAACCTTATTGCCTAAAAGAGCACCTTACCACCCCACAGCTGTCAGATAAAAGTTCTCAATAACGTTTATTTCTCAATAGCATATATTTTTAAGCACATTATTTGGTAATCCAGATTATAACCACATAGTTTAGCAACTGTAACCAGAGGTGAAATAATAAGCTCTCACACTGTCACACAAAACTCCACCCTGTGTGGTCTGCAGCATGCATTCCCTGGAAAAAAAAATACACACATGGACACAAAAAGAAGGAAAAAACCCCAACACAACAAGGCAAAATGGAAAAAAAAATATTTTCCAGTTTTTGTAGGCACACCCTCCCCCTGCTCTTAGGTTTTGAAGGTCTGTGCTCCAGCTCTTTTTCTTCAAGTTGGGTCTCAGTTTTCCCTTGGACACCCTGCATGACAGAGAGCTGCTGTGCTGCTGTTTGAAGAAGAGATGAACCAAGGTGTTTTAAAACACTCCATGCAACAGACATCTCCTGCCTGGGCTGGCTTTCACCCCAGCACCTAAACTGCTTCTCCTTTCTTCACTGCTCTTTTTTTTTTTTTTTTCCCCAGGGGTTTCGGGACTGTTTACAAAGCCACCGACCCAGCCACAGGAGGTGTGGTGAGTGCCAACACCCCCAGCACATCGTGCAGCTCTTCAGGGCTTTCCCCTCTGCTCTGAGCCCTGCTGGAGCTTTGGGTATCCAGAGCTTTCCTGCACAGGCTGTTCCTCAAGCACAGAGCAGAGGAATCCTGCAAAACACATTTCTGAACAGACTTTCTTCCTACTCAGTACCAGAAAGAATGCAAGAGGGGCAGTGATATCTTTCAGAGAAGCACATAATTAAGAGGTATAACCCAGAGAATGGGTTATTTCTTTAGAAACCCAGAAAATAATTGCAGATCTGAACTGTGGTAAGGAATGCTCACTGAAGTAACAAAACTGAAGTTCAAGAACTAGAAACATTTTGGGATTGTACATACATTTTTTGTGTGTGTGGAACTGCTATGATCTTTTAGGGTGGGATGTTATCCATCATGTAGAATGTGTTTGCTTTGTTATGCAACCAAGACCAGCAACAGTTGCTGAAATAATGGCCAAGCCCCTTAGAATTGCTGAAGGATTCCCGGTTGTTTTGATATATTTACACAGTCACAAAATCCTGCTTGCAAAACCTGTCAGAGGTGATAAACTGAGGCCATTGGGGAAGAATGTGGCTGCAAGGTGTTATCAGAGATCTGTGGGTGATAGTTTAGGGAAATGTTTCCAGAGTTTAGGAGGCAAAAATCTCTGACAAGTGTCCTTTAAGTGACACCCAAGCAAGTGGAGAAATCAGGTGTTGTCCTGTCACTTCCTGAGCTCTGGTGTCTGATCACAAGGTCACAGGGCAGTTGGCACAGCCCAGCCCCATCATTCCAAAAACACTCTCCCCACGGTCACTGTGCCCTCCTGCAGCAGAGCTTCTCCATTCCATGGTCTCCAATTTCATTTCAGGTGGCTCTAAAGAAGATGCCTCTCCACAAACGGAGCAGAAAGGAACTCGTTATCAATGAGATTCGGATCATGAAGGAAAACAGTCACCCCAACATTGTCAATTATATAGACAGGTCAGTGGTTCTGGTGTTATCATGGAATGTTTGTTCACACACTGCAAGCCAAAGGTTAAAAACCCCTTTTGGGCACTGGCAGAACATGGAGCTCTTTCTTATTTCTCCATTCATCTCCAGTGGATGGGAGGAGATGGCCTTGGGTCTCCATTAATCTTTTCTGGTGTATGTAGTTGGAAACCCCTTTTCAAAAACCTGGATGTGCCATGTCTTACTAAAACATCAGCCTGTCAGTTCATTACCTCTGTGTTGTTTTGGGGTTTGGTTTTTTCCAGTTGATCATATTTTCTATGCCTTAACGATAAATGCTGATAAACCATCCTAGAAATTACCTCCCTTGGGCTGTTCCCACCATTTTCTATTGCTGTGGAAGCCAGGAAGACTAAATCCTCATTTGCAGAACCACATAATTTGCCAGTTTTTAGTTTTTCCTGTTTCTGGCTGGATTTTATGCAGTGTTTTCCAAATGGTTGGCCAACATCTGTCCTCAGTGGTGCAGAGCCTCCTCCCATGGATGGCTCTGGAGTTGTGTTGCCTTGTTCCTGGAGGGAATGGTGGAATTGATAAGTTAAGATAATGACTCAGTTGATGGCAAGTGTCCTGGTTCCAGATTGATCTCTGCTGTTACTAAACTGCATTTTTCTCATTTGCCATCTAAGGCATTTCCTTTTTCATGGATTTGCCCTTCTCATTTAGACTGCACAGATTCCAAATACTCCGTAGCCTACAAGGAATATCTCTCCATTTCATTCTGCCTCCATTCACAAGTGACCTGGAAACAAAACTCCCCTGCAGTCTTTTCCACAAGGTAATTTAGCTGTGCACATTCATCTCCATGCCTTTGTTTTCTTCTCTCAGCTACCTGGTGGATGAAGACCTGTGGCTCGTGATGGAATATGTGGATGGAGGCACTTTAACCAGTGTTCTTGTCCGAGTCTTTATGGAGGAAGGAATGATAGCTGCCATCAGCAAGGAGGTGAGGGACCCTGCTTGTGCTTCCAATGGCTTGGGCAGGGTGGGACAGGAGTGACTTCATGTTTAGAGCTTTGTTTCAGTGCTGCTGTTATGAAATGTAAAATAAAAGGGCATCTAAGTGAGCCTTCTGCCAGTACAACTGCATTTCTTATACTCTGTTGTTGTACTCATACACTTTTGTCATACTCTCTTTTTAAATTTATTTAACATTCTAAACTTGGCCTCTTTAAACTGGAGCATGTCTGCACTGCATTCTTGGCCTGTAAAAGCAAACATGCTGGTGGCAGAATTATAAACTAACAGCAAATTAAAACACAGCCTCATTTCTTACAGCCCTCAGCTTAAAAGGA
Organism: Phylloscopus trochilus trochilus; assembly: GCA_016584745.2. NCBI lineage: Eukaryota > Metazoa > Chordata > Aves > Passeriformes > Phylloscopidae > Phylloscopus > Phylloscopus trochilus. The sequence continues at coordinate 6,669,575 of WQNJ02000046.1, forward strand.
GCACAGCCCAAATGGTGTTTGCTTCTGAAAAGTGACTAATGTGCTACTTCCAAATCTGCTGTTGAGGCCAACATAAAACCCTTGTCATGCAGCCTCCCACCCAAAAGTGATGCACTTCATAATGGAGGGAGAGATATTTTCCTTTTTGACAAACCCCCATTTGTCCCCTGGATGGAGAGAGCATGGCCACTGCAGCCATTCTGCCTGGGTTTGGAATGGACAGTCTGTATCAACAATTGATGTTTCACCTAGAAATCCAATCTTTTAGAGCCATTTCCTTTTCTTGTGTGATGAAATGAGGTTGATTAATTTGTACCCTCATGGGATTTTTGTCTCAGTGCCTCAAAGCCCTGGATTTCCTTCATTCAAGGAATGTGATACACAGAGATGTCAAAAGTGACAATATTCTCCTTGGGATGGATGGATCTGTGAAACTGAGTAGGTATTCTTGGTCAGGCACAGCATCCCTGTGTTCTCAGATGTGCAGTGGGGGATTCTTGTGCTTGGTTTCACGGTTCAAGCTGGCTTTGACAGCATTTTTGTTTTCCTCCTCAGCTGACTTTGGCCTGTGTGCTCAGCTGACCCCGGAGCGCAGCACTCGGTGCACAGTGCTTGGCTCTCCTTACTGGGTAGCACCAGAAATCCTGAAAGGAAAGGAATATGACACCCAAGTGGACATCTGGGCCCTTGGGATCGTAGCCATTGAAATGCTGGAGGGAGAACCTCCCTACTTTAAAGAAACCCCTGTCAAGGTGAGGTGCAAACACTGTCAGATACCACTGTCTCGCCAGTCTGTGCCGTGTTTTGTCTCCCATGAACCAAAATCCCACTCAAATCATCCTGAAATAGTTCCACCAAGGCCCACTTCTAGAAATGTCCCTGCAGAACTGCTCATCAGAGGAGAAGTGATATGTGCCAGTGCAAAAATGTGCCTTTTTTGCCTTCAGCACTGCTTGAATTCCTCCTGCTGTGTTTGATCTCTCTCTGAGCTGGAGCTGTGAATGACAGCAGCAAGTTTCTCCAATTGGGAAATTATTATGAAAAGCATTACAAGTGTATCTGCAGGCCCAGAAGTCTTTTCAAAGTCTGACCTGTGCCTTTCAGGGAGGGTCACTGCTTCTAGTGATGCCATAATTATGTATTACCCAAAAAAATTTCTAAAAGTATGTTTTAGCAAAGCTACTTGTAGTAAACATATTTTGAAGTTTTCAGTTTTAGATCCTAATTCCTTAAAATGAAATTATGAGTTCTTAAACCAAACAAGTAAGGAATAGTGGAGGAATGTATACCAGGATAAAATCTCGTGACTAATAGCTGAAACCAAGTTAAATGCTGCACAGTTAATTCCTGAGGAAGACAACAGTTCTGAAGATTTCAGTCTCCCACTCTTTTTGAAAAAGTTCCCTGGCTTTTCTTGAAAGACCACTTTTGGATTGCCTTTGCCTTGTATAAAGCAGCAAACACAGATGAAGAGAATTATTTCCAGCTCCCAGAATATTCTGAGCTGGGAGGGACCCACAGGGATTACCAAACCCAGCTCCTGAGTGAGTGGCCCATCTGGGGGTTGATGTTACCAGCACCCTGCTCTGTTACACTCAGGGTGGTTATCATCCCTGCTCCAGAGGCTGACAATCCCCTGCTTCCTTACCCTCAAATGTTGATCCCAGCCCCCTGAGAAGCCTCAGGAGCTCTCAGAAAGCCAGGAGGGGCCTGCAGCAGAGCTGTCACCCCTGGGATGCTCAGTGGCTGTCCTGTGCTTCCTCTGTCCCCAGGCTCAGCGCCTGATAGCCCGGAACAGGTACCCCCCCCTGAGGATGCCCAGCAGGATGTCAGCTCTGTTCCACGCCTTCCTGCACTCCTGCCTGGACACCAACCCCAGCATCCGCTGGACAGCCAGGGAGCTGCTGCAGGTAAAGGGCAGTGGCTGCAGGGGGGATTCTCCTCACCAGGGGCCCTCCTCTCCTGTTATTCCCCAGTCTGGGTGCTTTTCAAAGTAGAATCATAGAAGAATTTGGCTTGGAAAGGACCTTTAAAATCCATCTGGTCCAACCTCCCTGCTGTGAGTGGGGACATCTTCAACTTGATCAGGTTGCTCAGAGCTCTGTCTGGCCTGACTTTGGATGTTTGCAGGGATGGGGCATCCAACACCCCTCTGGGCAACCTGTGCCAGTGTTTCACCACCCCTAGCACAAACAATTTCTTCCTTAGACCTAACCTGAATCTCTCCTTTTTTTTTTTTTTTTTGTTTAAAACCGTTTCCCTTTGTCCCTTTGCAACAGGCCCGACTAAAAATGGGTCCCCTTGAAGTTTTGAAAGGCTGCAATAAGCTCTCCCTGGGGCCTTGTCCAGGCTAAACAATCCCAGTTCTCTTGGCCTTTTCTCAGAGGAAGGGTGTTCCATCCACCCTCTGATCATCTCTGTGTTGTATTTTGGGAGTGCATTCAGTTTTAGCTGCTGGCAAGAGAACTGCAGTAGGATGGTGCCAGGTACAGAGGCCCAAAATGGTGTTGGTGGGACAGGAACCCAGTCCCAGCCCAGCAGTCAGAGATTTGGCTGTTCCTGCCTTGGTGCTAAAACCCTGCACCTCAGTGTTCTTCACAACAGCACAGGCCTAAATCCTAATGGGATCAGCATTTCTTGGAGGTGCTGGAGTTCCCTGGGGAACAGCTTGCACTCATCTTTTCTGACAACTAATGTAGCCCCCACCTTTAGGAAAAAGGGGACCTCAGGGAGTCCTTTGAGTTTCCTGAGATGAAAAAAGCCCTGAGACAGCAAGTGGTGTTCCAGAGTGCTGGCAGGGCCAAAATCCCAGCAAGCTGAAGACACCTTGATAGATTGATTAATGGGATTACTGGGCCACGTTTGCCTCTGACAGCAAGGTCCTGAATGTTAAGACTGTAGTGGAGATGGTGCCCTCAGTCCTATTTATGTGTAAATAATACACATTCCTCTGGTAAGCAGAGGAATCCTGCTTCCTCTTGTGAGGAATTTGGTTTGGAAATTAACGGTTCCTTTCTTACTTGTTTTTTTTTCCCCCCTTTGGGCAGCATCCATTTCTACAAACAGCTGTGAGTCTCTCCATCCTGCCCAACATGATCCACACAGCCAGGAGAATCTGTCAGGCCATGGAAGTGCTTCACACCAACAGCAGAGAGCAAAATCAGGAATAAAAGTCTCACTCCTTTGGGAGATATGCTCCTTTCTCACCCAATGGTTGCAGTCACTTTGGAATTGTTGGTTTTGGAAAGTCCCAGTTGTGGGGGTTTTGGTGTGGTTTGGAAATGGGGAAGGCTCTCCTGCATTCATCAGCTCCAGACCACGCTGCCTCTGGAATGCCCATGGGCTGGTTTTGCCCAGTCGTGGCACCTCAGGATGAGGAAGAAAGTTTAATTACATTTCCAGCCAAAACCAGGTGAAGAATGGGGCAGCCAAAACATCCTGTTGGATACCCACAGTCAGCTGGGACTGTGGGGTGTTTGCAGAATTCCCTGTCCTCCCTCCACCTAGCAGAACACATTGACACACGAATATATATAATATATAGAGATTACAGAGACAGGTATGTATATAACATAGATTACTAAATGTGTGGGGGGTGCAAATGTACATAGACACACAATATACTGTATAATTATTATAGATATATAAATATAGAATATATATATTATAGTTTTATATATAATACAATACAATATAATATATTTTATTATATAATATGTATTATTTATAGACTTATATATAGAATATTTTAATATAGATTAAAACATTCTATATATCTATAGAATGTTTTTATATAATAAAATTATATGTATAGATGGTGTGTTACAGAGCAATGGACATACATTTACTTTGTCCCCTTACATTGTCCCCTATGCACAACCCCCCCAACTCTCCTGCTCTCTATATAATACTCCTTATATATATAAAAATACATAATATATATCTGTATATACATATATATATATAGGGTGTGTGCATATATAGTGTGTGTATACAGTGTGCATACATATACATATAATATTTTTACATGCACTCAGAGGCATTTCTGTAAGTGTTACCCAGTGTAAAGAGAGATATAATGGCGTGTAGAGGATAATGTGTGGCATCCCCTGTAAATGAAACACCGATTTTATCCGGGTGTGCTGCGGGCAGGGGTCGGTACCTGGCTGTGCTCACACCCGCCTGGATGGACACCCAGCGCCCTCTCGCGGCCGCCGCCGGCGCAGAAATCGCTAAAATTGTATCTTTTTAAAATTTTTTAAAATATTTTTAATTTTTTTTTTTTTTGGTAAAATTTTATTTAGGTCACTTCGTATTGAAACGTTACCAAAAGGTTGCAATGAAACATTTTACGCCCCTTTCCGCCTCTTTTCACTTTGGAGGTGGCTCGGGTGTGTACATACATGCAGCCCTTCCCCCCTCCCCAAAAAAACAACCCCGACGTGTTTTCCCACGTGGTGATATTAATTGGTAAAAAATGAACAATTTTAACTAACAGGGCTAGGAGCAGGCAGCAGCACAAGCCCCTGCCAGCCTGCCCTTGCCTTGCTTCACCTGGGAAGGCAGAAGCACCTGTAAACCAGCAGAGGCAGCCAGGCTGGATCAGCTCCTCCTGATGGGGAAACCAAGGAGTTCCCAAAGATAACCAATGCAAGGTTATCTCAGGCATCCTGCTGAGCCTCCCGCAGCTCCCAGCACTGCCAGTCCCCCAGGGCAGCGCTGGCCAGCAGTGCCTGTCCCCATGCCACGGGGACAGACTGGGGGGATGTCTGCAGCAGCCACAATGATCGAGGCCTAAAAGTCACCACGTCTGTGCTCCCCACCCTGGCTTCCCACTTTGCCAGGCTGTCCATGCCCAAGAACTGCTGCTCACGCTCCCTCTGTCCCACTGATGCTGGGGACAAACCTTGACAGAGGCTGGGACAGGGTGGTGGTGCTGGCCCTGGGGGCCAGGGCTGCGGGGCTCCAAGGACAGAGCCAAGGGAGCTTGGAACTGAGGTGGCTTTGTGCCCTCAGGAGCTTTCTCAGCCAAGTCGTGGGGCAGGGAGGCACAAACCTCTGGTGCCATCTCAAGGTGGGACTTTTTTCAGGCTAAACACTGACCCTTGGGCAAGCCAAGTCCTGGGAATGGCCCCATCCCACAGGAGACACTGCGGGAAGCAGATCCCACCGCCTGCAACAGCGTGTGAGGAAAAGCAAAGCAAACAGCTCTCAGTGCAGGACTAGGGCAGCCCTGACATTTGCAGTTCCCCTCGTCCAAGCTCTGGTCTGCATGAGACAGTTTGTGCTTTAAAAGGGTAGTTCTCAGTTTACAAACATCGGTGAGAGTAAGCAGCCCTGAAGCCTTGAGCTTGCAGAGAATGTCACTGGCCTGTGGGGCTTGTAGTTCACACCTCTGACAAGATCTCTGCTGTGCCAAACTGCCTGAAAAGAGCTGGGTTTAGGTCCTTGGTAGATGCAGCAAAGCTGGCACTGCAGCATCATTCACAGCCCCACAGTCCATCTCTGGCATGTCAGAGAAAGCGTTTTCCTACCACAGCAATGATCCTTTTGGAGCCCTGAGGAGACTTCAAAACCTTTTGTGAAAACATTAACTCTGTCAAGGGCCATTTCATAAACTGTAAAAATCGCACAGTGTGGCTGAAGTGGCTACGAGGCACACAGAAATCCCAATTTCTTGGCTGTAAAAAAAGGCAGAACAGTCCTTCAGCTTCACTTTAGCACCCAGAACCTGCAGCTGTGTAGAATGCATTTGTGAGTGTCTGGCACAGAGAGCCCTGTGCGCTGCCAGGGTCACTGCCCACCCCAGACAGCTGCTGAGGGAACCCTGCCATGGGCTGCAGGGGAAGGGAGGAGCTGGCACCAGGCCCCTGCTGTGAGGGAAATGTGAAATAACACCCATCCCCCGTGGTACCCAAGTGAAACTCCATCAAACATCAGCCGTGCCAGCAATAAATGACTGCAAAATTTTGAGAGTGAGACCTGACACCTGCCAGGGAACAGCGCCCTGCTTTTACAAACCCACCCTTCTCATGAGCTCATTTTCTCCTCCTTCAGGCTGGTGCTACATCTACCAAAACAAGAGGGCTGTTATTCCATTTTTTAGCATCCTGTGGCTTAAAACAAAGCAAGGAGGCTCCCATTACTGAACCTGTGCTCTGAGCAAAGCCACAGCTGAACTGTGAGGTGCCCTTGGACAGAGATACCAAACTGTGAGCCACCAGCTCCAGGTGGAGAAGAGAAGAATCAGAAAGTCAATCTGAGAGCCTTTGGGTGGACAAAGCTCTTAATTGCTGGGGTGCTCAAGCAGGCACTGCAAGATCTGCCCCTCGATTTTAATGTGTCCTGGCAAGACTGGTCTTAAGGCCACGAGCTGTGACTGAGCTCCTCCAGTTTTCACCAAGGAACAGAAACACCTAATCTGTAGTGAAATTCATCAAGGAATTTATATCCTTCTATGGGGAGGGGAGAAAAAAGAAATCCCCATGAATCCCCCTTGTACTTGCCAGGCTGCAAGCCACTCCTGCCTGCATCCCGAGGGATGCTCACAGCCCCGCCAACTCACCTGCCAGCAGCCTTCCCTTTGGCCCCTCTCCTGCTGCATGCGCTGTCCCACCAGCACAGCTAGCTATAAATACGCATTCCCCCCCTCTCCCAGCGCCTCTCGGCCCATTACCAACGATAACACGAAGAGTCGGAGAGCTTTTTTTTCCCCCACCCCCCTCTTTAAAGCGATGATGCTGATGTGCCCCCCGCGCTGCGCAGCCCCCGGGTGCGCCTGCTGCGAGGTGACAGCTCCGTCTGGCTCCGCGGCGCTCAGAGCTCGCCGAGCTCATCGCTGCACACAACCGTGAGGCTGATGTGAGCCGGCAGCTCGGCCGCCTCCCCGCCGCCCCTGCCCCGCAGCCGCAGCCGCTGCTGCTGCCGGGGCTCACCGGGGGAGGCTGCCAGCACCGCCTGCCCCAGGAAGCGGTCACGCAGGAGCTTGCTGTCCCAGACCTGCGGAGGGATGGAGGGAACACAAATGAAGGCAGCGCTGCTGGGAAGGGCTGTGCTCGGGAAGGGCAATCCCCCCCGGTTAACCCCTTGGAAAAGCAGCGAGGAGGGGGCGCGCGTCTAAATTTAGCTAATTGTCTAGAGAGCGGGAGGGAGAGTCTGGATTTGCATGCTCATTTGCATAGACTATGCAAATAAGGAGAGAAATGCAGCTTTTTTTTTTTTTTTTTTTTTTTTTTGCTTTCTAGGTCACAGCCTGCCTAGGAGAGGAATAAAAATGACCTTTTTTAGCTCATCAGCAGTAAAATCTACCCCCAATAGCCTGTCTGTGCTGCTCTGCCTGCCTGTGCTCACCTCTGCACCTCCTCAGTGCTGGAGTTTTAGAGTCTGGCCCACAGACTAGACTGACAACAAAGTTTTCCTGGACTGCATCATCTCAACACCAAGCTCTATTTCCCCAGCTAGTGCTGAGGTGAACAGTGAGGTGTGGTTCTCACAGGACTAGAATTCAGGGTGAAATAACTTCTTAAGAACAGCCTTAGCTTTGGTTTTGCTTCAAACACTGACTCTGGACAGCACCTGGCTTTTCTTTGTCTCATCAGGTACCACCTGGGGCAAAAGGAATTCTGTAAATTCTTTCAAAGCCTTGGAATGAACCATGCCTTGAAAGGAAATATGCCTCCTGATCCCTAAGTGCCATCAACTGGTGTTTGTGGAGGAGAAGCAGCAGCAGAGCTCCAGGCAGAGCCCAGCAAGGGGAACAGAGGTTCTCACTCTTCTCTCCTGGGTGTCAGGCACAGGAAGGAAAAGTTGGCCCAGGGATGCTGCTGTGCTGCCCTCCCTGCCCTGAGCAGCTGCCCTGTGGCTGTCTCACCTGGATGGTGACAGGACTGTCGATGTCCTTCCTGTAGAAGATCACCTGGGTGTTGAAGACGGGGCTGGTGGTGCTGTGCTGCACCGGGGAGCGCCAGCTTTGGTTCTCACACTTGATGAGCACGTAGGGATCTGCTCCTGGAACACAATCACAGCTCTGGGCACACAGGATGGCAGCTGAGAGCTGCCCAGAAACCCAACAGGGACAATCCCCTCCTGTGCCTGGCAGCAGCACAGGACAGGGCACCAGGGCATGTCACAGCCACTGCTCCCTGTCCAGGTGAAAACACAGAATGGAATGGTTTGGGTGGGAAGAGACCTTAAAGCTCATGCACTGCACCCCTGCCATGGCAGGGACACCTCCCACTGTCCCAGGCTGCTCCAAGCCCTGTCCAACCTGGCCTTGGACATTGTGCCAGGGCCTTCCCACCCTCCCAGGGAACAATTTCTCCTGAATATCCAATCTGACCCTCATACGTGACCCTCTGCAATTGTTCAGTGTTCTAGAAATGCCTTGTTTTTACATTGAGCATTTTTATTTCTTATTAAAGCTGATATTCTCTTTCCTTTACAATAAGGAGCAGGAATTGATTTTGAAACACCAAACACATTTAAATAGAATGGGCCATTCCACTTTCTAATTAACTTTTAATTAAACAAAGGCAATACCGTGTTTTGTATTTCAACACAGCTCTGTCCATTTCTGTTGTTAATGACAGAATATCTGTTTTTTTGCACACCTTGCAACTTCTTAGATACAGATTTTAAATAAAGCCAGAGTATCTGTAAGTCTGTCTCTGGTGAGAGTTTCTAACACACCTTTTTTTCACCATCTACTTGAAAATACCACCACAGCCAGAAGGCAGAACAGCTTTAGGCAACTCCAGCTTTTAAACAAACCATACCCAGACGATTCCCCTCAAACACATCACTCATTTACAAGACCAGGTACCTGCATCTCACAGGAACAAACCACATAACAGCTGCACCCAAAGCAGACACAGCCACTTCCCTGTACAGAGCACACACGGATTTTTCCAGATGTTGCTCTGTGGTTACACCTGGCCAGAGCTGCCACGGGCCTGTTTCCCTGACAAAAACCCCTGACAGTTCCACGGCAGGTAGCAGGATATTGGCTTTTGCCTTCCGTGTCACTGAGCGGTGAATTCAGCTCTGGGGCACGGGCTGGCACCACACTGTGTCACCAGGGGGGAAAAGCTGTCCTCTTTGCAGAGCAGTTTGGAAAATGGATCTGGATAAAACCAGGTCTTGCCTGTCACCCCAGTGGTGTTAACAGCTTTGTCCGAGGGCAAAGAGCAGAGCAGCACGCGATCATGAACAGTAATTAAGAGATAAAGAGCATGAGGAGGGGTGGGGAAAGGGCACAGAGCTAAAGAGGTGACAGGCACATCTGCTGGATGGATGAGGGAGCAGTTAATTGTTGCTGTGGGACATAATGAAGGAGAGGTGGACTCATCAGAAGGCTGTGTGGACTCCTGAGAAGGAGCTGCAGGTTTATTTTTCAAACCTATTTTATACCTTTTACAAAACACCCACCTTAGAGGTGGGACCCCTGGAACCATTGGTCACTCACAGAGACCATCACAGGAAGTCCCTCCTCTGGGAAAGCGTGTGGAAAACATCTTTGTTTACAGATAGGATGACCTTGTTGTTCCCAGTTCTGTCCTGGGAACAGAATTTCCTAAAACCAAAACATGGCAGGCACGAATCGTGGCTACAGTTAATGAAGGGACTGCCTAAGTGAAAGGAAAAGGGAAGAGAATATTTGAAGGAAACGTTCAAATTCTCAGCAAGACCTCGAGAAACAGAGGGAGGTGGAAGGGGGACACAAAATGTTCCTGTGCCCATGATGTTCCAGAATGTTCTGACCCCATGATGGCAGTGCTGGATGGGTCAGTTGCTTTAGGAAAACTGGCTCCAGTTCCACAACAAAAGGCAGCAGTGGGAGAGCACACAGGGGATCAGATGTTCTCAGCCCAGTTCTGTGCCTGGTTTATTTACAGGACGAAGGGAAAACACAAAGGTCTGCTAGAGTGGAAAAGCAATATCCTGCTATTGGCTTTGAGCTGGGAATGAAACTGGAGCTGCTGCTCAGGAAAGGGCTCTGGCAGTGGAAGGAGGGCTGGGTTCAGCCCTGGGGCACAAAAATGGCTCCAGCTCTGCCCTGGACCCCATAACAGCTCTCTTACCTCAGTGCTGGCCATGCTGCTTTGGGAAGTTGTACAAAAGAACAGTGCAAAGGAAAAAGTTGGAATCTGTACAAGCCAGAAACACCTGAACAGTCATGGCATTTCTAAGGCTCAAAGAAATCTGTGCTCAGTAGCCCGAGGCTTAATTTTTTGGGTTTTTGAGAACTGCACCAAGGATCTAACACGCACATCCTGCAGCACTGTACCAAGGGAAAAGGCTTTCTGGAAAACACTCCTGAGGGAATGTTCCCAGCTGCATTCCCACTCCTCTCTACTGCTCTTAGCAGAACCTGGAGAGCTCTGACCCCCTCAGCTACTGGGAAAGGGCGTGGGACAAACAGTGCTGAGACACAAGCACTGCCCTGGCAATCACAGCAGGTTGTTTTGCCTCCTGCAGGTGAATCTCTGCTTCTCCTTCCTTCTGCCTCTCAAGGCAGCTTCCACTAAAGATTCTCTGCTTCCAGGGCTGTCACACACCACGGATCTCAACACTCTGCTTAGAATGTAAGTGGTGAAAAACAATTCAGTATGCAAATCCAACATGGAATGTCAGCTGGAAGACATAAAGGTGCAAAAAGTGTTTTGTTCTCAAAGAGAAACTCAGGGAAAAGGCCTGACAGACAGTAGTGAGAGCAATTTTTGAAACAGGCTTGGGAATGAGAGACAGAAAATCCTCTAGCACAGTTTCCTCATCATCCTGCAGACCTGCCACTGTGCTTGGCTCACAGACAGCTGAATCCACTTCAGAACACACTGACTTGGAGAGAGGTACTTCCACCAGGAGCACCCAGGACTGAGTCTGGGCTGTTTGATTTATCCACTATTCCTGACAACAGCAAACCATCCATTATCTTGTCCAGACAGGGCGATGGATCAAAGACAGCACCAAGGAGGAGCTTTCCAATAAACATTTAAAATAAAGATTAAATAAATTTTCTCTGGCCAGGAACAGGGCTTTGATAACAACCAGCACTGAGCTGTGAAAAGTGAAGACTATCAGAGAGCAGGAGCAGAAAATGAAAAAGCAAACGACGACTGGGCAAGTTTCCTAATTAACTTAACATCAGGTGCTATAAAGCCATTTTGTTGTCCTTCAAGATACTTCCTCTGACAGAGACACCGTCATGTACAAAGCATTTAACCCCTGTTCTACTTTACCCAGTTGAAAATGGTTGTTTGAAAACCATGGAGTCCTGCCTGAAGTGCTCTGATGAGGTAAATGTAGCACACTACATGAGTCTGTGCCATTCAGCTGCCTCCTGGGTATTTTCCATTTGGAAAATACACAGCCCTGACAGAAGAACATTACTAATTCCCACAATTAGCTCCTCAGGAGGGTCTGGCTACTCCTGCCCATCCTGACCAGTTATGCACCTGCCCATAACTTGCTGTTGTGCATCTCCATATTTATCTGATCTCTCCAGTGGGGCAGGTTTTAAAACATGATGGAAAAACAAATCCCATAAATCCTCTGTTTGGATAATTTCTGATTGCTTACATATCAACCCAAATCATCTTTAGAGCACTGAAAAGCCAATCCCACTCTCCCAGACTCTCTTTCCACTTACCTCCTGATCTGTCTTGATCCTGCAGACCCTCTGCAGAGTGGACTTTGATTTGGGTCACTCTGCGTGGGTAGCCACAAAGAAGACTCCAACATGTCATTTCAGGCCTATCTGCCTTCAGCTCCCTGAAAAATCACAGAAAAAGCAACCTAAGCAAACAATGCCAAGCAAACAATCAATGGTTGTGGAAATCTGGTATTTTTAGAACACAAGATTCATAGTTTTTCCTCATCTGCTGATTTTGAATTCTGTGGTGAAGAAATGGCAGATGTAAGGAGCAAAAATAGAGCAAAGTAAAACAAATTTGTGTTATCTTTTGCATGGAAGCAAAAGTGGTGAAAAAAACCCCAATTTTAAATAGTGGAAAATAGTATCAAATCAAGAAATAAATGCAGTGGGCCTGATTCATGAAGCACTGGTCCTACTCTTGCAGCAGCCCCTGCTTTCAGAGGAGATGGTCACAGAAACAGGTACCACCAGTGCTCCGTGTCCTGACCTGGAACTGGAGGCCACTGCAAGAACTGAACTAAAAAAGCCAAAAGACTCAAATGATGCTGTTAAAGACCACAGCGACACAGACTCTGACTTCAGAAGGTGACAATGACTCTGTTTATTACCCGGGAATTTATTCCCTTTTATGCTGTTCTACAGAGAACAACCCAAAGGGTGAAACAAAGACAAACTTCTTCAATCACATTGGTCAAACCAGAGGGACATCAAGAAGAAGTCCCTCCTAGGGACAGGAATGTAAACAAAGGTCACAGTCAGGAAAACGTGTCTCTTGTTGGCAGAAAACTCTCTGGGAAAAGAGTTTCAGAGAAACCAAAACATCTCAGGCACCAACCAGGGCTACACTCAAAATGAATCATCCAAGAGGTCCCTAACTAAACACTGACCATGTTCAGTTAATAAACCACAAACTGACCATGCACAAACCAGGAGATTCTCAGAGGTGCCCTCAGAGATGTCTCCAGGGCCCAGCTCTGGAGCCACACGAGTGGGTCAGGGGTGCTGGAGGACAACCTGGCAACCCCTTCCACAGAGCTGCAGCCTGTGGGCTGAGGAGGATCTCCTGCAGCAGTGAGAGCCACCACCCACCTGAGTTTTGAGGGCACGTCTGTGTAGAGCCTGAGGATGAACCTGGTGGGGACCCCTGGGATGTAGGTGGTTGGGATGAGGACGTAGCGGCCCTGCTGCAGGGTTCTCCTCAGGAAGACGCTGCGCGTGTTGGAGTAGAGAGACGTGGCCACTCTCTCCTGCACCGTGAGCTTGTGCAGCCTGTACCTTCTGTTGTCCTCCACCTGCAGCAGGAGAGGGGTTAATGCCAGCAGGGCTAAGGGGCAGGCTTCTCCCTGAGCACCACACGGCAATAGACACGGATGCCAAGACTTTGAAGGAATGTGCTGCTTCAACCTTTCTTCACACTCAACGTCCATCCATGCGAACATACAGAAACTAGAAGGATTAGTAAAGGACATAAAAACAGAAAAGTCTCTGGACTGGATCAACAGCCTCTTTAGACAATGGAGATTGACAGGATAGGTGGCCTCTTTAGTTAAAAGTGTTTTATGGATTTTCATTGTGATTGTTATCGTATTATTTATGTTCTCATGCCTCCTACGCTGCTTTAAAAGAACGGCTGGTGAGGCCTTTTTACTAAATATAAAAGGAGGAGCTGTGGGGGTGGGCGGAGCCCCAGCCGCCCTGCCCTGGAGAGAGGCAAGCTGAGGAGCTAAGAAAGAATTTTGCAACTGCACCGAGAACCACACAACAATAAAGGCAAATCGTTTGATCCTTTGGCAAGTGCTTTCTCATCCAGTTAAGCTGTGGCAGGTGAAAGTTTGGGGCTGGCCAAGACAGGAAGCCACTGAAAGAGATGCTGTGATGCTACTGCAGAGCTTGGAACACTTCCAGAGATGGACACACAGCCCAAGGACTGCACCTGCTCAGACAAGGCTGAGATCCCTCTGCCTCCTCTCCCTGGCCTTTCACAGCAGGCCCCCAATCCAGATGCACACAGCTGGATTTTCCTTGCCCTTTCCCGAGTACAAAAGCCACAGAATAACGATTCACGTTTTGCCCTAAGCCTTGAAGTTGTGCTTAACATCCTCTCAATGGGACTGGTATTTGCCAGGGCACAGTTTAAATCTAAACCTCTCTCTCAAGCAGCTCTTGGGGCAAAGGCAGCCCTTCATTCTTCCCTGGCAGCTCTCTTCCCAGGGCCTTTAGTGATGCTAATGAGCTGGGTGTGTTAGAATGTATCTAAAATAGAAAAACTATTGATCAGAAATAAAAATAGAGCACTGAAAGGTTTAGGAAGGTGTGATTTTCTTTTTCAAGCCTTTCCAAATTACAGGTGTGAACAAGGGGAATTATTCTGCTTTCTGCAATGACACTTTTCAGTATGTGTGGGTAACAGGTGATTGGCAAATGAGTAGATGCAGATGTCAGCAGATCTAACCAACTGTTAAAAAAATTGACTTTTTTAAGGGTAGGGCCATAGATTTAATGTAGTCCCAGGAGCTGTAGCAACAGGTGACAGGATTACCCCAGTCCCCAGTGGAAGAGCAGAAAAAATTGCTGTTTCTTTGTCTTCCTCCTTCTCCGAGTTTGAGTGTTCTCCTTTTACTCAGTTTGCCTTGAGACTGCAATTAAATTACCTTTTGGGATCCCTGTGCTTCCTTTTCCCATATATTCATTTCCTGCTCTCTTGTCCAGCCTTTGAAAACACTTCTTTTCTAAGTGGTAACAGAAAAATCGCAGACTTTTCAACTTCATTCATGCAAATACTTCATGTATTTATTTGCTGATGAAATTGAGGCAGAAGAAGGAGAAAAACCCTTCCCTGTTTTAAGCATTAATATAACTTTGCCTTTCTGTAGAAACTTTGGGGGTAAGAAGAGCACTTAAAATTCTTTTGCAAGGGGCAAAAATCATTTATTTCAAATAAATGAAATCTATTGAGATAAGAGTTGGAGCTGAATTAAATTCAGTTGCGTTCACATGGCCTGAGTGCAGTGCCCACACAAAATCCGAGCACAGAGCCAGACCCCAGGATAATCCTGGCTCTACCTGCCAAAGATCTCAGCGTCAGGGTGCAGCAGGACTGGGCAAACTGAACAAACTCTGCACCAGGAGTGCAGAGCTGCCTACCTTGAGTATTTCAAAGCCAATTGTGATGTTGTCTCCCTTCCCTTCCTTCTTGTACTTGCGGCGATCCTCCTGCTGCAAGGACACCAAGACTTTGTCCTCGGCCTTCCTGACATCAAAGAGGTACTGGCAGGAGAGAGAAGAGAGAAGAGCTCTTGGAATTGCCTCAGGAGGCTGAGGGTAAAGCCATCACCAAGGAAATACGTGCAAAGGAGGCAAATGGAAATACGTTTGGGGGAGGAAGGAGAGTTCTCTATGGAACAGACATTCCCAGCAATTCCCAGCTGGAAAATTAATGCTAATAAAAGGGTCTTAACATCAAAAGTGTCAGGTAAACAAAAGGTATTGATGGAAATGGTAATCTTAGTGATAGGACAGGGGGGAGTGACCTTAAGGTGAAGCAAGGTAGGTTTAGACTGGATGTTATGAAAAATTCCTTCCCTGAGGGAGGTGGTGCCCTGGCACAGGGTGCCCAGAGCAGCTGTGGCTGCCCCTGGATCCCTGGCAGTGCCCAAGCCAGGCTGGATGGGGCTTGGAGCAGCCTGGGACAGTGCAAGGTGTCCCTGCCCATGGCAGGGGGTGGAATGAGATGAGCTTTAAGGTCCCTGCCAACCCAAACCATTCCAGGATTCTCTATGAACTCACATAAAGGACAGCCTGGGACAAAGCCACAAAATAACTGGAGTCAGCAGGAGGACACCTCATTTGAAAGCAAAAGACAAAAGATGAAGTTTTATTTAGCTATAAATCAGGAGTGAGATTAAAAAAATAATCCAATAGACTCCACATGGAGTCTTAGATAATTTTTGATTCTCCTTTTAACTAAACAGTGCCTGTAAATTTCAAACATCTTTGTGTAGGGCCTGCAAATGAAGGAATCTTTCAAATCTTATTCAAAAGGCACTTTGTTCTGCATCTGCAGTTCCTATTTAATGTGAGAACGACAGTAATGCTACTTTTGGACTTCCCAGTTTTCCTGAATACCCTGCAAAAAGCAGCTAAGAAAGACTCCTGCACCTTTAACATGCAAATATTTTATCCAAACTGTTTACAGTAAACTTGAGTCAACTCGGGTTTAAGACAAATCAAAGGAATTTATCTCAAGTTTAAGCAGCAGTTCCCATCTTACTAAATCCAGCTTGGGCAGTTACATTACTAGAAATCACTACCAGATCAGTTCATAAGTAAGTATGAACAAAAGAAAGTCAGACAGGTGTTTCTTTATATGAAAAGAAACTTAATTAATTTGTTCATTATTAGAGAATAAACTCTTTTAAGTTTTGCTTTGTGCATGCAGAGGGCAAACCTGAGTTGTCAGGACCAGTGGAGGGAAGAGGACATTATTTACCCCAAGTTTGGACAGATGCTGTACTCTCCCATCCTCAAAGACATTTAAATGTGAAGAAAACAAATAGAAACATAAACCTGCAGCAGTGCACAGCTGGGTACCATGTGCACCACATGTTGTGATTTAAGCAGAAATCCCTTGGCAGCATGGAGAGGAATATCATCACTGGTTCAATTCCCCCCTCCCTTCTCCTTCAACTGTTGCTAAAAGGCAAATTACTGAGCTTTGCTCTGAGGCAGATATTGAGATTGCCTTGGTTACAGACCCCTCTGCCTTGGAGCTCTGCTGAACCCACCCCAAGCTCTGATTTGTGTTTTGTATCACCTGTTGCAGCAGGGAAAGCACAGGGCCCTGGGAGAGTTGTAAGAGAACCTAAAAAGTGAGATATAAACATGCAGCAACACCCAGGAGGGCACACTGTAATTCTTGAACCATACACAGGGTTATCCCTTCAGGCAGCCCAGAGTGTTCCAAGGCCAGGGAGGGGTGGGAGGGGAGCAAGAGGAACCAGGAAAGTTCTCCTGGTCTGATGAAGCTCCACAACTGTGACCTTCTTCTGTGATCTTCTTCGGATGGCACTTCAGCTGTCTCAATGGGCAATTGTTGCTCTGTTGTTCTCTGTTCTTCTGAAGTTTTTCTAAAGTTCCTTCAGCCTTCTGATGATTTACTTCTTCTAATGGAGTTTCTCATGGATTTTCACATAAACAACCTATTGTTACTGTGACTGTTCTTTCATGTTTACATTCTTCTCATAAAGAGGAGGCTGTGGATGGACTGTTGGGTTGACCAGTGTAGTTGGACAGGAAGATTTTCTTCCTCCAATCCATGGTCACTGCTGGAATTCCATAAATGTTGAAGTCTGTAAATAAATTGCCCTTTTTTGCCTTTGACATCTCAGTGTGTGAGTGTCGTTTCTTTTGTGTCGAATTGTGACAGGTAATGATCTAGAAGTCAGCAGGTGGCTGTAGAATACAAAAATACTTGGCTGAAATTGCCTTTATCAAAGGGACTGGAAGTGTGACAACCCCTCTGTGCACAGATAAACCTCACAGGAGGCCTCAGTGCCAGGAGAACAGGTAGAGATCATCTCTAGGTTGTGGTGGGGTGTGCCACAGTAACCTGTAATGGCCCTGAGATAACATAAATGTGTTCCAGCACTGCTGCTAAGAGCCTTTTAATCAATTGTCCCAGAGATAACACTGGAATACAGAGGCCTTGCACTGCATCAGGCATTGCAGCCAGCTGGAACCTGTGTATTTTGTTCCCTGAGACAGCTAAACACTTACAAATGAGACCAGACAAGCACTTGGGACACATCCAGAATCTGACAGGGCAATACCTGAATTAAATCACCCCCTGGAAATGAGGCACTGACAGGAGGCAGAGCAGTGAGGAACTGCAGGACGAGCTGGGAGTCTGAGATCTGATCTGAGCAGCAGAGGCTGCCCTGCTCCAGCATCCTGCTCTGAAAACAGAGGCTGCAGGCAGAAACCTCCCTTGCAAGTGCAGAGAAGCAGATACAAACCTATGTTTAATTAATCTGGACAGAAAGATCCATTTTCATCTTTAATTAATCTGGGCAGAAAGATCCATTTGCAAAGCAGTAACTAACAGAGTAAGTGCCCAGACCTCAGGGACAGTAACAGGAGCTAAATGCCTGAATTTGTATGTGCTGGGAGAGAGAAGGGCTGGAAGGTGGGAAAGGGAATGGGAATAGGAATGGATGAACAGATAAACTGAATAGCTTGAAATGACCAGGTAGGGTGAGACAAGGAAAACTCTGTAATGCTGATGAGAGGGTGAGCTTGGGGAAGAGACCAGGTACTTGAATCTTCCATTAATGCCAAGGGACACTAACTTAATACAGTGGATCAAATCCCCAAGCTGTTTAAGGGGGTTAAGTGAGTTCTGTCATTAGAAAATCAGATTTGTTGCCTTTCTATGCCTGGGAAAATGAAAGAAGTCCAGGCAGGATGTCAGTAATTCTGTTGTGTGTGTGACTCACCAGCCCCAAGCATGATCAGTCCTAAATAAGTATCTAAACCCTTCTGAGAAATTGCACCAAAATCACCAAAACATGCAGCACACAACACACTCCCAGGGCAATGAGATTTTTGTCCAGTAGTCACTGCCAACTCCTAAACAGGGAGGACACTTCAGGAGGCCCAGCTAAAGTGGATACACTTCAATACCTCACAAAACTGCCCACCTGGGGGTTCTGCAGGAAGGTCTCTCTGTTATCAAATACCTCACAAAATACACAGTAATTCACAAACCACAGGGACTCCCACCTGGGGGTTCTGCAGGAAGGTCTCTCTGTTATCAAAGCAGCCCCCAGATCGGTTCAGCAGGGGCTCTGGATGCTTTGCCCAAGCCCCAAACATCATTTCTTTCTCCCAGGTCTTGTGGAGGCTGAAGTAGGAGGTGTTCACAGTCCTGCAGATGTCCACATCTGTGAAATTCTTACACCAGTCCTCAAACGTCATCCTGCTCCACGGAACACCAGGGAAGGAAGGGATTGTTTAAAAACAAACACTGATACTCACGCAAAGAGCCAAAACAAAACACAGAACCTTGCAGTAATTTGAAGAGGAGGCATTGCTCAGCTGTCCAGGGGACAAACTGAGTCACTGGAAAGCTTTCCATGTGGAAATACTCGTGAAGCCACCACGATCACAGAGTTCCAGAGCCTAATTCAGAGCAGCAGCACTCCGTGTGCTCGGTCAGATCAGGATCTGCTCTGTTGCATCTCCTAAGCCTGTTGTCTGGGTTTTTGCTGTTCTCCTCTGTCCCTTTAAGAAGTTTTCTAAAGTTCTATTTTAGCCTTCTGTGTTTACCTTTTGCAATGGAGTCAGACACTATTTCACATAAACAACTTCCTTGTTATTGTAAAATCTGACCATGTTTGCATTCTCATAAGGAGGAGGCTGTGGATGGACTGTTGGGTTGCCCAGTGTGGTTGAAGAGGAAGATTTCCTTCCTCCAATCCATGGTCACTGCTGGAATTCTATAAATGTTGAAGTTTGTAAATAAACTTTCCCTTTTTTGCCTTGGACATTGCAAGGTGTGGGTGTCATTTCTTTGTGTCCTGTGTGACATAAGCCTAAATTGTGACAGGCTGAACCTCCCAGGCTGGATTTGATAACATATTTTACAAAGGCCAAAGAGGAGGATCCACTCCTCATTATTACAGTCCTTATTGTCATGTCTGTCCCTGAGCACTCTGCACTCTGGGTGCACTCACTCTTTTATTTAACCCCATCTCACCTCTGCCTGCTAAAGGAATGGGCTGGACTGCAGAGCAACTGAAAAACAGCTTGGCTCTTTGAATTACCATCATGGCCTGCCTTATTCATGGCCCAGAGCCAAACCCTGCAGCTGCCAGCCCTGACAAAGCCAACAGAACTCTTTTCACTCTGAGCCAATATTGATCATCTCCTGAAGGACCTGCTGGGCTAAGGATCTAAGCTTTAAGCAAGGTCAAAATTGATAGAGCTCTAGACATTGTATAGAGAATGAACACTTCTCCTTCCCCTGCTGGAAGACACCAGCAAATACCAAAATTCACTGGATGCAACTCTATTTTTAGATGCCTCAGCCATGGCTGACCTACAGACAGGCACAGTAAACAGGGTGTGAAATGCTCATGGTACTTCCTCAGATATTTTTACCCATTTCAAAATTTAACTGGTCTAAACAGTGTTCAGTATTGGGCATTGTGTCATGTAAACCAACACGTGTTCTCCTGGATTCTGAGAGATTATCCTAAATACAGACAACATACTCTGAGAGCTCCTAATTTTGTTCTACTGGTTTTAAATCCACTTTTATTCTTCTTCCCTGTCATCCCTTGGGAGCTTGAAAGAAACAGACCTTGGGAAAACTTCACCCATCTGTTTCTGAAGCTGTTAAATGGCAGATTAATGACAGCTACTCAGTGTAGCCAGTGTCTCCAAATAAATCCTTCACATCACTCCCACTCACCAGAACTCTCCATCGTTCTCCACAGTGAGCCCCAAGTCCTTGCGCTCAGAATCGCTGACTTTCTTCCACTCTTCAGAGCTAAAAAGAAAAAATTAAAAAAAAAAAAATAAAAAAAAAGATGATTAATAACTTAAAATAAAAACTCTCACCTGGAAAAAAGAAATTGAAGTAAAAAATCTCTCCTGGTCCATGGTTTTAAAAGGAATATCAGAGTACTGGAAGGGCAGATGATATTGATGAAAGTGTGAGGCCTTCAGGAGGAGGTTTAAAACATTAATTGATTTGAAAGCTACTAAAAAAGAAGGAGATGAATAGGAAATAGGCTCAACTAGAGCAGAACTTTATTGATTTCCTTTGTCACACCCTCCATTAGGACTCTTAAACACTTAAACAGCTGGTTTCCAAGGTCGCAAGAGATTGACTCCATTCCCTGAAGGCCCCTCAAATGAAACCTGGTTTTCCTCCCCGGGAGATTATTGAACGCTTCACTTAGACCAAAGTATTCTCTTTGTCTTTTAATCACCTTAATAAAACAGGCCTGAGGTCTGAGATTTCCCCGGGGGGGGCCTTTGAGAAGAAACTGCTGGAGCCTGAGCAGTGTCCAGTTTGCAGAGGAGCATTACAGTGCACAGAGCCCCCAGACCCCAAATTCCAGCAGCCTCCTGCTGAGACCCAAACCAGACCCCACCCCTGATGGGTGACACCAGACAAAGGGAGCCACTGCTCCTCCCTGCCCCTCCAAAAGCTCTTGGAGGCTGAAGCTGAAGGTGGCTGGGAGGAGGGGAGGGAGGCTGCTCACCCTGACATTTTCTTAACCTAGTTGGAAATTGTCAATTCGATTCTGTTAGACCAAAAGCCATGGGCCACCATCAGAGTCCTCAGTGCTGGCATGAGTGGCAGCTGTGCCAGACACAGGATACTGGAGAACCCTAAGGGCTTCAGTTAAACGAGACACAGCAGCTCCTTTGTGCATTTTTTTGCATTTCACCCAGACCAATCTCTCTGAAAGTAGTAGATTTTTGCTAGCTAAAGCATGGATTATAAGAAATCAATATGCTGCTGTTAAGAACACTGAATTGTACAATTCTAAATGCTAGCTGGTGGGCCCAGTGCTGAACTGTCACATATTGTTCATGTATAAGTCACTCATGATGGGAGACATCCCCTCCAGCAATCATTTCTCTTGTTGTGGAGGTACCTGCTAAGCCCATGGCCCACATGAAAATTCACTAGAAAGTTAATTAGAAAGAAATCACAAATATGGCACTTCTACAGCATTTTTCGTCAGTCACTTAAATTATCTACAAGACTTTTAGCAGCCCCAGCAGCTGGAAATGACAGATGAGAAACCGAGCCCCAGACACGTGGTGAAGCTGGGAAGGAGCCTCATGTCCTTGATTTGTGAGCTGTTTCTCTTCCCACGTTCCAGTGTGCCAGAGGAATGATGTGAACAGTAAATAAGGTCCAGGGAGCCATAAACTCCTCCAGGAGATGTTAATTTTCTCAGAGGAAAATGGGCAGAGGTGGCACAGAGGTTCAGCCATCTCTGGGTGTGTCTCACCAGTGCTGAACCACAAATTCCACTGGCCCCAGCCAGGGTTTCACCCTGTTATAAATGCAGGATTTGGAGTTGGATTTTCACATACAGCAAGATGATTGCTTTATGTATAATATGGGAAGGTTGTAGTGCATGTTCTTTTATTAATAGAATTTGAAAAATGTGATAGATGAATATTCTTAGATTGTAACAAAGTAGAGATGGGATTGTGTTTGGGTTTTTTTTGGTTTGGTTTTTTTTGGGGTTTTTTTTTTTTTTTTTTTTTTTTTTTTTTTTTTTTTTTTTTTTTTTTGTAACTCCTCAACCAGACAGAAGACAGGAGGGACAACTGGAATTCCTGAACTAAAGATAAGGAACAACTGAGCCTTTTTGAGGAAGACAGATTTACCACATCCATCCAGAGTGCATGGAGACCCATAAATAAACTGTGTACTTAAGGGAGGGGTCTTGAAACCAAAATGAATATTTGAATCATGCATTAGCTCATTGAAATACGTAACACAGAAGTCCTTAAAACAAAGGATCTGAAAAGAAACGGGGTGCTGATCTTGTTGGTATCAGTACCTTGGCCAAAAAAGCTTTGTTTTTTTTGTCTTCCAATTGTCTATTTTATTTTACTTTTACTAAACTTATAAGTTTTACATAAAAGTGAATTGTGTTTTTCACAACCCCTTTGACACTGGGTTTGTGTGGGAAATGCTAAAGGCAAGAAGGCTTTCAGAAAGCTGTGAAAGCAGGCCCCAGAAACAGAGAGAGCAGAAGAATTTAGAATTAGCTGCAACTGCTTGAAAGCAGGAAAAGTTACAACAATACAGCAAGCAAGGATGTGAAACAATAGTTTGAGTTTTAGGTTTTGGCTAGGATAGACAAAAAGACTGCAGAAAAATATGCTCAGCAAGATAGTAGAAGGTTTTGAGCTTAATAATGGACTATTGTGTATTGTTAATAGAAAGCATACAAGCATTGTCTGAAGCAGGTGTGTGTGTGTGTGCTCTTAGTGAGTGGCCAGAACAATTGTTCTGTGAGCTTCAGCAACATGCTATTGGCTGGAAAACCTTTAAAATGCCCTGTAACAAAGAGACCTTTGGCTGCTGCTGGCAGATGTGAGCTGTTGCCATCTTTCAGTTGTCTCAAGCCCTGTCGTGAGGCTGATGTGGCAGTAAAGGCTCGAGGAACATCTCACAGTGTCCTGTCCGTGCACAAACCTCCAACACCCCCAAGGTGTGTGTAATAAATTACCATCAGTAATTGTTCACTAAACCATGCTACAGAGAAAACCTTGTCATCTCATCAAGACTATTCCTTCAGACATCCGGCAAAGTAAACAAAAGATAAGCAGAAGCTGACCAACCCGTTTTTGCAGGGATGAGGCCTCATTCTCACAACCACTGGGAAGACCCCCCCACAACACTTCACAAACACAAAAGAAACAGAAACGTGTCACAGGAAGCTGCAAAGTATAAAGAGCAGAGACTTTTGGTGGTGTGGTGCGAGCTGTGGTGGGACAGGAGATCCCCCGGCCGCCCAGCGCTGTTTTTTGCTTACTGTTGCTTGCTTAATAAATTCCAATATTATTTTAATTGGGCTTGTGTCCAGTCAATTATTGGGACACACTTATAACAGTGTGCAGCCCTTACCCATCGCTCCAAGCACCGTGCCATTCTCTTCTCCCCCAGGGATTCCTCAGCCTGATCATGAAGAGCTTCTCAGCCTTGAAGGAGAAGAGGAGCCTCTCCCCGAGGCGCAGCTTCCTGATGGCAGTCACGGAGTAGGCATGGCCCACGATCAGCCCCATCTCTGTCTCTGCTTCGCTGGGGCGCCCGGAGGACTCCTTGGGCATCAAGAAAGACAGTGAAACCAAAAGAACTCACGTCCCTGAGGAGCCTGACTGACGCTGTTGAACACCACAGTGACACAGACTCCAGCTTCAGAAGGCTGAAAGTGACTCCTCTGTTTTTGGGATGTGCCTCCCTTTTATACTGCTCTACACAGAGCAATTCGATTGGTGAAACAAAGACAAACCCCAATGACATGGGTCAGAGCAGAGGGACAGCAAGAAGTCCCTCCTAGGGAAAGGAATGTAAATGTAGCCCTGGTTGGTGCCTGAGGTGTTTTGGTTTCTCTGAAACTCTTTTCCCAGAGAGTTTTCTGTCAACAAGAGACACGCTTTCCTAACTGTGACCTTTGTTTGCATTCCTTTCCCTAGGAGGGACTTCTTCTTGATGTCCCTCTGCTCTGACCAATGTGATTGAAGAAGTTTGTCTTTGTTTCACCCATTGGGTTGCTCTCTGTAGAACAGCATCAAAGGAAAGAAATTGCCAGGTAATAAACGGAGTCATTGTCACCTTCTGCGTCAGAGTCTGTGTCCTTGTGATCTTTAACAGCATCATATAAACAAAGGTTACAGTTAGAAAAACGTGTCTCTTGTTTACAAAAAATTCCCTGAGAAAAGAATTTCAGAAAACCAAAAACATCTCAGGCACAAACCAGGGCTACACCTGATGGCTCCAAGTTCAAGGGGAAGGGCAAGAAAATTTAGTTTTTCATTCTCCTCCTGAGCGATTTTGACTATGCAGGAAGATAACAGCACTGGGAATCAGAACTAGGGGCTCACTAGTCTGGTGTTGCCAGTGCCAGACAATTCCAGTGCCAGACAATCCCAGAGCACTGGGGAATCCTGCCTGCTGCAGCCAGTCTGTCTCCTCCCGGCCTCAGAGTTAGAGACAGCCCTGCCAAAATCTTGTCATCTCTACCAAATGGCTCTTCTGGACACTGATGACTGTGCTCAGGCTGTCTGGGGGTGTCTTCACCTGGACACTCATGAATTTACCTGGTGAGTCCAATGGTTGCTCTTGTGTTGGAATAAATTTGATACCCAGGAAGAGCTACAGGCAGTGGGAGAGCACAGGCACAAGTAAAAGAACTTCCAAGCCATTTGTGAAGCCTGTCCTGTAGCCCACTCACCCCTGGCAGGGCTCTCTCCTGGCAAAGGGAAGATCTGTAGGGTGCTTTAGGAAATGGGTTTGCTCATCATTAACTCCACAGAGGAATCCCAGTTTCCAGCAGGGATCAGGCTGTCCCTAAACTGTCCCTAAGCTAACCCTCATCTGTCCTTTTTGATGACCCAGGCCTGATCAGCTGCTGATCCAAGAATACATAAAAGTAGTCAAGCTGTGAAAAAGAGCACAATTTCATTTAATACATCCAGATCTCCTGATCTAAACCCAGAAAAGCAGCACCCTACAAAGATGTTGGAGTTGTTTTGATGGTCCTGGGTCCACATTCTCCACATCCTCACTGAATCCAGCCAAGCCACCCTGGAGTCTCATCTCTCACGCACAGGGCCTGGAAACATTCATTCCCTTGGACATCAAGAAAGGAAGGTTTGACTCTGTGCTGATCCTTGTGTGTAAATTAGCTAATAAATGTGTATAAATTACCTAATTACCTAATTAATGTTCAATCAAGCCTTAGCTGTGGAGGAGAGAGCAAGAGGTATGGCCTCTTGGTGTTACTAATGCAAATATTTAGATAGAAATATATTATTTATCGTTACACATTAATATATTAGTATAAATATATGAATATTTAAATATAAATAAGGACTTATCACAGTTATTAAATGCACATAGTACTTCCTCAGATATTTTTACCCATTTCAAAATTTAACTGGCCTAAACAGACAAGGTCCTTGTCCTAAGGCAAATGTTGCACTGATATAACAGTGCTCAGTCCCCAAAGGTAAGAAATCGCATTAAAAATAAATAAAAAGGGAGGAGGAAGGAAAAATTCCTATCCAATTGGAACTGACAGATGGTCTGGCAACTGTGAGAGTCTCAGCAAGCCCTCTATGCCTACAACAGCTCCCAAAGGATGAGCTGGAGTGCTCCCCCAGCCTGGCTGGCATTCCCCTGGCTCGGGGCTCCCTCCAGTGCAACACTTCCACTCACGTTTTTCACAACTGGAAGCAAACAAGGAGTCCTTGACAGCACGGGAGTCTGCAGCTTCTCCTGCTGCCTTTAATACCCCCCAGGCTTTTCTCACTGCTGGCTTTTCCCACCTCGTTCTGAAGATGCTTATTCCTTTCTTTATTCAAATGAGATATTTTAACATCTCCTGTCCGTTCAGATTTCCAAATGGTGATGCTCAGGGCCATTTTGTAATCCAAGGAAAATGATGATATGTTTGTAAGGCAGCAATGAAGCCACTTGGGTATTAAATATTCTACACCTAGCAAGCTCCACTGTGTGTATAATACATCAAAAAGTGACAAATGCAGGAAAACTTAGGAATGGCCATTCTGTAATCAACGTTTAGAAGCATTTGTGTTTAATGTGGAAGGCAGAAACAAAATGCTAGAATCAGTGAAAGCATTACAGCTGCCTAATTAATTGCTTTTTAAAACACAGCTCCCTGTACCGAGTCAATCACCTCACCAAATTCTTGTTAAGACACAGAACTGTTCTAGCATTTGGGAGCAACCTATCATTCCAGAAACAATGTTTGCAGTAACAATTCACACCAGTCAGTCTGCTCTGCCAGCCTGGTCTGAGCAAATCAGATGGAATTCTTTCAAATGAAAAAATTCAGGCCTTATTAAAAAAAAAAACCAACAAAAACAAACAAACAAACAAACCAAAAACAAAACAAACCAACACCAAACCAAAATAAAACCAAAACCAAAACAAACAAACATCAAACCAAAATAAAACCAAAAACAAACAAACACCAAACCAAAATGAAACCAAAAACAAAACAAACACCAAACCAAAATAAAACCAAAACCAAAACAAACCAACACCAAACCAAAATAAAAACAAAAACAAAACAAACAAACACCAAACCAAAATAAAACCAAAAAACAAAACAAACACCAAACCAGAATAAAACCAAAACCAAAACAAACAAACAAAACAAAACAAAACAAAACCCAAAGACCCCTGTTTCCTGGTGCTGCTGGAAGGGACAGTCCAGGACCCCTGTTCTATCCCAGGTTCAAGTTTGTGTCCCAGAAGGTACCAGGTGCTCCTCTGGTGCCAGGCCCTGCTGCAGGACAGTGCATGGCCAGGGCCAGATAAACAGGTAACATTCCCAGGAACCTCCCAAACCAGCTCATTTTCTGTTGTTCTTGACAATTCCACAACTCTCCTCATACTCACAAGGATTTCTGAATGAATCAACTTCATTCACAGACAGGGAAATCAAAGCAAAATGTTTCAGTTATTTAACTAAGGTCAGCCTTAGCTAAGGTCTGAAACTGAAGCAGGGGCCATGGGAGGAAGATGCTGAAGTGCATTTAGATGCCAACCCTGCAGCTCCTACAAAATTACCCCTTTTCTGTGGGCTGCTGGGTTAATGGTTCACGATAAGTGATTTAAAACATCATTTAAAAGCAATCTTTCAGGAAATATTCAGGTGCCACTGCAGTTTGTTGGCCCTTCACATGTGGTAACAGCTTTGCACAAGGTGAGGATTTCAGCACATTCAATATATTCAACACATTCAACACATTCCATATATTCAATATATTCAACATATTCGACATAGTCAAGATATTCAAGGTATGCCATATATTCAACATATTCAACATATTCAATATGAAATATTCAGGGCCTGACACTGCAGATCTATTCAGAAGGGGAGTTCAGCCCAGTTGTCAATGGTTTTCCTCCTATGGCCAGGGGCCACAAGTGGTTTGTGAAGCACAAGGCATCCTTTGGGAGCTGTTATTCATCCATCTGCTAGCACAGGACTTCCTCAGACACCATCCCCTCTCTACTGACTACAGGGAGCTTCAGGGCCATGGCCTCCTAAATGTGGGCACTGAGTTACCTGAGCCTCACATGAGCCAGCACAGGCAAGTTCTGCAGCTTAATTCCAGAGGGGAGATTATTCAATATATTCAACATATTCAACATATTCCATATATTCAATATATTCAACATACTCAACATATTCAACATATTCCATATATTCAATATATTCAACATACTCAACATATTCCATATATTCAATATATTCAACACAATCAACACATTCCATATATTCAATATATTCAACATATTCAACATATTCCATATATTCAATATATTCAACACAATCAACACATTCCATATATTCAATATATTCAACATATTCAATATGAAATAGCATTACCTGAATAACCAGGTGAGCTCAGCCTTTCAGCTCAGCTCCACTGTTCCCCTGGCTGCACTGGCACAACCAGAGTCAAGAAGCCTCAGCAGCTCCGTGCCAGAACCTTTTTCTCTAAAGGGATTTCTCTAAGAAATAAAGCAATTGAATGCTGCTATCTGCTCTGTAGATTAGGGTGGATTTACCTCAGGTCAGTTCAACTGTGGCCACTCAGAAAAAAGAATTTCAGACACACAGTGAAGCAGTTGTGACTGCATTTAGTGGCTCCTGGAGCTGGAAGCACCTGTTAGTTTTCTCCATACAAAGCTTTTCCAAACATGCAAAGGAAGCACATACTCAATATCCCAATAATGGTATTTCTCCCAGAATATTTTCATTGAAGTAAACCCTTAAAATCCAGCTCTCTGTACTCACCGAAATGAAGCAGCTGATGAAGCCTCCTCTTTTATGCACTTTCATCAAGTCCTCAAACAGCTTCATCTGCTCAGGAATAACCTCACCATATTTGCCCTCTGCCAAATTAATGGATTCTGCCACTGCTCCAGTAAAATCCACCAGGGCTTCTGCAGCACAGCCTCCATCCAGGGCTTGGTAGGATCCAGCCAGTCTGGGGGCAACACAGGACATTCTCAGTTTACAGGGGGCTGGAAGAAGTGCTCTAATTTGGCTTGAATGTGGGGAACGTGTTTGTGTCTCACCAAGGGAAAAAAGAGAACAGAACAAAAAAGCCTGAGCAGACTGCAGATAAATATTCCCTGGTTTCTAAGAATCCTTAAGGGTCTGGGCTGCTGAAGCAGACTGCATTGCACTCCTTTATTATTTACATCCTTAACAGAGATTAAAGAAGGAGTTTTCAGTCTTTTTTAGGTTCTTTACCAGCAGCAAAACGAAAACCTGTGGAAAGTCTGATAGAATTGAAGGACAAAACAGGCAAAGGGGCAACACTGAGCACTACAAGGACAAGGAAGCAGCTCATACTTAGCATAAGCTTTCTCCAGCAGAGCACTCCAGAATTCATTTCTGACGTTGGAACGGCAGTAGATCAGCTCCCCATTCTCTGCTGGCAGCAGATCATCCACCACCACCTCTGTCCACTCTCCAAAGCGCCAGAAACGGAAACGGAAAATCCCAGCGTACTTCCTTGGGTTTTTAGGGTCCCATTCCTGCTCCTTATAGTCTGGAATCACCTGAGAAGGAGCCACAGAAAGGGAAGCTCAGTGAGTGCACTGTGCTGATGTTTATTCCCAGGGCAGACTGCCCTGGAATATGATAAAGAAAGGGAAGGTTTGAATCCACCAAAATTCACCTCTTGTTAGTCCTAGGGAGTAAAACACTGGCGGATAGGCAGGGAAACAACCAAGGTTGGCTTGGTTTATTAGCTTTGTTTTGTACACACCTGCTGCCAGAGGCTTTTCCTCAGAGCCAGGCAGGAGCAGGCAGCCACAAACCAGCAGTTCCCCAGCTTGCCCTGGTGGAAGTCATGGGAGCTCATTCCATCCACAAGCAGGTGGGGGTCTTCACAGAGGTCCTGGCAAAGCAAACCAGAGATTACTGGAGACTCCACCCCAGAAATGATCAGAGCATCCTTCCAGGCAAGAAAAGCAGCAGGAATTGATGCTGCTGACACCTGAGCTCTGAGCTTCTCCTTGTCAAGCCTCTAAAGGGGAGAAATGATGGCTTAAGATTCTAGCCTTTATCTTTTTCAAATCCTGTGCTGCAATAGTGCATAACTCTGCACTTCACATGAAGTGTTAGCTACTGTCTTTGCCCTTTGGTCAGACAAAACAATTCCTCTGGGCCTGGAACCCAAGGACACCCTACAGGCTCAGGCCCCAAAAAGCATAAACAACAGTGGATTGTGGGGGGAGTAAACTGGGGGATGTGACTTCATTACCTGAAGTTGTAACTGGAGAATTAACCCTGATGTGCAAATAGACCAAACTTGTATCTGCCAAAAAAACTCATGACCATCATCCACCTTGGGTGTAGCCTCTGCCAGGCTTCTGACTGCCCAAGGCGTACCTGTTAAAGGCCTTTAATGAACACCCACTTTATTCTCTTAACTTTGTCCAGCCTCTGTTCTAGGGAGCCACTCCAAGGCATCATCTCCACTGCCATTCCTTTGGGTGACTCTGGGAACCCTCCTTCACCAGCAGCCTGAGTCACTGCGGTGACCCCAAGCCCAGCACCGCAGCAGGACGAGGACAGCTCTCTGTGAAGCACACCTTTCACTCTCTGGGGCTCATCATTCTCATGGATCTGGCTCCTTTTAGAGCTTTTTGTCCCTCCTTTCCTGGCTCCATCTCTATCCACACACAGATTCCCACCAGAGCATGGCTGGATGTTCCTGGGGTGTCTCCCTGCTCCTCCCTGGATTGCCCCTGGCACTAAAGGGAGAACCTCTCAGTTCCATGGACCACGGGAAGGGCACAGGGGTGCATTTTGCAGCAGTGATGAGTTTGTCCCTATTGTTAGGGTGGACACAACATATAGAGTGACATGATAAAAGATTTTCAGAAGGCTCTCCTTTATTATGGCCCCATGCTGTCTCTTACACATTTTTACAAACCTCAAGGGCAATTTCTAATTGGTTAACAGCTTTCTTGTTAATTATTCTATTGGTTAGTAAAAGACATTTTACTTCTCCATCAAATCTATCTATTCTTGGATTGTTTACATATTTGCTTTGCTGATTCTCATGGGACAGATCCCTTGTTGTTACAGGTGCATTTGTTTTTCACCCTCAGAACAGATTGTTGTGTTGAAGGAACTTCTCATTCTCAAAACAGAGAAGAGCTTCATAGAGCTTCATAGCTTCAAAATAGAGAAGAGCTCTTCGTATGGGAACTTACAAATTGCTTGTTAGCTGCACTTAGAAGAAATGACAGGGCAGCTTTTTACCCTGTCCCCATGAAATCCTTGGCAGAGGTGTCCTGCTGAATGGAGAGGGAAACTGGTGTGGAACCTGCAGGGTTCCTGGCCACCACTCCTGCCACTCTCCTGTCAGTCACTGCTCCTCCTGACTGGCTGAGAGGATGGCAGAGCAGAATTTCCTGCTCTTTCACAGTTTAATAACCCTACATTAGAATTAGAATTAGAATTAGAAATGCAGAATAAATAACTCCATCTCACCTCAGAATGGCAGGAGACCCCAGATTCCTGTGCTGTCTGCCATCAGCAGCAGAGGAAGGAGCTGTGCTCCTTACCTGTGGATTCTCTCTGCCCTTTGGTAATTAAAGATGATGATCCCAAAATAGCAGGACTGCAACCCCAGCCCAGCTACAGACCACAGGCATCTCTCTGATGTGACTCTGACAAATCAGTGCCAGATGAACTCATTTCCAGAGAAAAGAACCACCTCAGTGCTCAGCTGATGGTTTTCCTGGGCTGGTTTAGCCAATGGCACCTGAAATCAGTTCACAGCATGGAATTCATGGAGCTGCAGCCATTTTCCTTAAGAAAATTATATTTCTGGCATGAGACTTTCTTCATTAAATACCAGTTGACATTTTAAATGCCTTTTGGGAAACAAGCAACTGATCATGACATGACACTGCTCTTCTGTCAGGAATTCTCATGTGTTCTGCACTTAGAGAAAACTCAAAGCTTATTAAGAGACCTTAACAAAAATCTGAGTAACAAAATGGTGCCTACAAGCAAAACTGACCACGTACAAGAGGCTCATCAGCATCATGGACAGATTCATTCAGCCTCCCTGGATGCTGGGACATGGAATGGCAGCAGGACCTCCAGGCTGGCACTTCAGAGATGTAAATCCACCCAGCTGCAGGGCCACTTGGCTTTTGTGGTGTGTCTTGGGTTGCAGAGCCAGGGGTGTGTATTCTATTTCATCTGCTGAAAGCAGCTGAGGAGATGTTTTTCTTTATCTCTTGTACCTCTGGGGGAAGGGGGGGCACGTGCCTTCTGATAATGGACCAGCTGATAAACCAGGTGGGGCAGTGTTTGTTATCTCTTTCATTGCTTGTCCTCCCTCCAGGGGAACACTTTCTGCTGATGGACCATTAAGACACCCCTAAAAGCCACATCCCCAAAGTAGAACATCCACATTCCATCAGCCCATTGTGAGATGCTCCACCCAGTGGGAGGAGCCAACCATTCCTACCTGGATAAAACTGAGACACAGGAACACCAGGGATCTGGCTTCACCCAATTCCTGGAGGAAGACTGGACCCCTTCTCACCACCACTGGACCCTTCTCACCATCACTGGACCCTTCTCACCACCCCTGGACCCTTGTTCTACAGGATCATCTCTGCTCCACCAGAACCACCTCTGCCACTCCAGGAGGACTCACTTTGGGACTGCTTCCAACACCCTGACCAACAGGGTGTCAGGTTGTAGCTCTGACTCTGTCAGGGTTTTCCAAAATTGTTGTTTGTTTGCTGGTTTGGTTGGGTGGTTTTGTTTTTCTACTACATTTGTATTGTTAATATTCCCAGTAAAGAACTGTTATTCCTATTCCCAAATCTTTTCCTGAAAGCCCTTGATTGCAAAATTATAATTTGGAGGGGGTGAGGGGTTTACGTTCTCCATTCTAAGGGAAACTCCAGCTTTCCCTGGCAGAGACCTGTCTTTCCAAACCAAGACATGGTGGTAGCACACATCCCACATCCACGTAGGCTAGATTCAATTTTATATCCCACTGAAAATCAATAATTTCTAGTTTGTTTTTCCTTTCAAATTGTTATTTTGTTAGAATAATAAATGAGGGATAAGTGGAGCCGTTGGGATTAAAACTGTCCAAACTTTTCAGTCACTAGTGGAAGCCAAAACTTTAATTAGTTTTAGAAAGAAATTAAGCACTGCTGTGTATTACAGAGATCTTATTTGGTTTGTTTTGATAAAAATATCCACATTAAACTGCCGTTTTTTAATTGAAGTGTGTCTTACATCTCACAAAGTCCTCAGAGGAAAAACAGAGCAGCATGTGCCAGCTGCCAAAATTTATGGATGAGATCAGCATTTGCTGAGTGCTGGGGTCCAAGGCAAACATGGAACAGCAGAGCTCAGAAACAGCACCTCCCTGCTTCCACCAGAGTCACCAAACTCTCCAGGATCCTTCCTGATAAACCCTTTCTGGTTGAACCACCTAAGAGTCCTGGAGTTCTGGGGCTAAAGAACAGCATAAGGCCACCAATTCTGTTTCTTTTGTCATTAATTCTCTTGTCACTGTAACAGCTTCTGTGGTGACTGTCACTGCTCAGATGAGACACAATAACACTGAGGCACAACCTAGAGCTCCCTTCGGCTCTTTGCTCTCTTCTGGGCTTTGTGATTTTCACCACTTATGCCGTAAAGTAATTTCTTAGGAATACTTTTATCTATCTTAGCCACAATTCCCCCAACACAAGTTAGAAATGTGCTATTTCAATATATTATTCTGCAGTCCTTGTGAGGATCTTTAAGCGTTTTCGGTTGCCCCAAGCACATAAAAAATAGAAATTAAAAAGAATATATACAAAAAAAATTAAAAAATATGTCTTTCTATAATGCTCCCAGCAGTTAGGATATATAATGTCCCCAGTTTAGGATTGTTGAGGACCAAGGCAGTTACTATCAGAGGAATTACAAGGAGGAGACACCGACATGAGATGTGATCCAGGCACTTCAGGAGTCCCAATCCCTTCTCTCTCTTGCTGCCTAAGCACCCAAAGGGGCTCTGAGCTCCACCAGCACCTCCTCCTTGGCAAACACAATGGTTGAACCCCAATCCTTTTTCTCAGGATCATCTTGCATCACCTGTGCTGTGAAAGAGAGAAATACCCTCCCATTTCCAAGGAAACATTTAAAAGCAGCTACTGGATCCTACCACACACCATTCATGCCTGGCAGCCACCCCATTTCTGGCACAGCAGCACGATAAAAGCAGTTGCTGCAGTATTTGTGTCTGCAGGGAGCACTTGCTGCAGTATTTGTGCCTGCAGGGAGCAGTTGCTGCAGTATTTGTGTCTGCAGGGAGCAGTTCTGCAGTATTTGTGCCTGCAGGGAGCAGCTGCTGCAGTATTTGTGCCTGCAGGGAGCAGTTCTGCACTATTTGTGTCTGCAGGGAGCAGTTGCTGCAGTATTTGTGCCTGCAGGGAGCAGTTCTGCAGTATTTGTGCCTGCAGGGAGCAGTTGCTGCAGTATTTGTGCCTGCAGGGAGCAGCTGCTGCAGTACTTGTGTCTGCAGGGAGCAGTTCTGCAGTATTTGTGTCTGCAGGGAGCAGTTGTTGCAGTATTTGTGCCTGCAGGGAGCAGTTCTGCAGTATTTGTGTCTGCAGGGAGCAGTTGTTGCAGTATTTGTGTCTGCAGGGAGCATTTGTTGCAGTATTTGTGCCTGCAGGGAGCAGTTCTGCAGTATTTGTGTCTGCAGGGAGCAGTTGTTGCAGTATTTGTGTCTGCAGGGAGCATTTGTTGCAGTATTTGTGCCTGCAGGGAGCAGTTCTGCAGTATTTGTGCCTGCAGGGAGCAGTTGTTGCAGTATTTGTGTCTGCAGGGAGCAGTTCTGCAGTATTTGTGCCTGCAGGGAGCAGTTGTTGCAGTATTTGTGCCTGCAGGGAGCAGTTCTGCAGTATTTGTGTCTGCAGGGAGCAGTTGCTGCAGTATTTGTGTCTGCAGGGAGCAGTTCTGCAGTATTTGTGTCTGCAGGGAGCAGTTGTTGCAGTATTTGTGCCTGCAGGGAGCAGCTGCTGCAGTATTTGTGTCTGCAGGGAGCAGTTGTTGCAGTATTTGTGTCTGCAGGGAGCATTTGCTGCAGTATTTGTGCCTGCAGGGAGCAGTTCTGCAGTATTTGTGTCTGCAGGGAGCAGTTCTGCAGTATTTGTGCCTGCAGGGAGCATCCCCCGGTCCAAATGCAGAGCTGTCCCCAGCTCCCCCCTCACACATGTGCACAATGCAATAAACTCCACCTGCAGAACTCTAATTGGGCTGGGCAGAGTCTGGCAGTGAGGGTGGAGGTTTCAGGGCCTGGTGGTTCTGCTGAAAGCCCCGATGCTCTCATTGTCCTACCAGGCTTTCATTTGTTGTGGCTGAAAAAAAAATCTGCCTGTGGAGTGAAAAAAAAAGAGAAGTGACCCCTCAGGGGACAGTTCTTAGAGAAATCTCCATCCAAAGAAACCTGGGGTCAGATGTGACCTGACTGAAACAGCCCTTGCTGAGATCAGGAGGGCGCTTTGGCAGTGCTCTTACACCATGGAAACCCACAAAGGGCAGGTTTAGCCCCAGGTTTCTGTCTGTACACCCTGAGCTCAGGATGTGCAATTCCCCTGGGAGCTCTGTGCCCATCATCCAGCAGCATCAGATCCTGAAAGTGAGAGAATGCCCAGTGCTGCTTCAACAGAAACAGCAGCACACGAGCAAGGGGAAGAGCGTGCTGGAGCTCCAGCCTTGTGTAAAAGAAAACTCAGCTATTTGGGGATTGAGAAATGCTTCTTCACCCCCCTCCCTCTCCACAAAATCCAGTTACAAAACCAAATGCATCACAGACATTTTTACAGTGTTCTTTTTTTCCATTTTCAGTTTGGGGCTAGTGGTGACTAATACTCAGTCCACGGGTTTCAGCCTTGCCCTGCCTATGGGACTCATGTGTTTGGGGAGGATCTGAAGCAATGTTTTGGAAGAAAAACCCCCAAAAATTGCAATTGGGCAACATGGTGTGTATCTTGGCTGCCTCTGGGCTTCACCTGACCCCTGGAGCACTACAGCTGCTCTCTCCAGAATGCTGACAGGGCTGGGAAGGGCTCAGTGATGGGCCTTGGGGCTGACCTTTTCCTGAACCCCTAAAAAAGTGTTTGCTGAAGTCCTGCCAGTCCTCAGCCACTACAGCCCAGAAATCATTCCAGACTACAATGAAAGATTTGCTGTTCTCCCAGAACCCTCAGACAAGAAGAAACCACTCCAAATCACCTCTTGCTGCACTGAGTTTGTGATGGTCCAGAATTACAGCACATCCATAACACCTCTAGGGAAAAGCTGCCTTGTTGGAGAATAACATTTTGTTTCTCAGTGAATTTACCAGAAATTATCTCTGATTTATCTCAGCTTTTGCCTCTTGCCTTCTTCCCCTTGTGCCCATTCCCTTCTCCAAACTTGGTACCACAATTTGTGTGACTTTTCCTCATCAGCAGCCATCAGAGATGCCATTCCTAGGACAAGATTCACCTCAGGCAACATCAAATTCTCTCAGCCAGATGTCCAAACTCCCCTGGAAGCAGAGCTCAGGTCTTTTCAGAGGGCAGTGCACAGACATCACCCTGCCACTGCCATGGTGCTGTGACACTGGAGAGAGCCCTGTGTCTCTGCTGATCATATAAACCAACAGTTCAGAGCAATTCCAACCCCTATGAAACTTGGTTTTCAGTTATTCCAAACCTGCAACAATTGTGACACAATGTGGGGGAAAAATTTAATTAAAGTCCTAATTTAATTGGTAAAAATGTATATGTTTAAACTTCCTGGAAAAAGTGATAGTTTTCCATCCTAAAGGGACCATTTTGGGGTCGCTAATCTGAAGTTTTGTTGCAAAATGCTTTTGCAAGGATTTAATCTGATTTTGAGGTGGCGATGCTCCATGAAAAACAGGGAGCTGTAGTAGCAACATTTTAAAGAAAATCTGAATGTAGCTGTGCGCCAAAGCAGGGGAAATGTTTTTGGATTAAATGCAGTAAAAGAGGATGGCAGGGACAAAGGCAGTCCTCAGAGCAACTCCCTGACATCATTTCCAGAAACACCCCAAGGTGGCTGGGGTCAGACATGGGCTGTAAGGCCATGCATCAAAGGCCACCCACTGCTCAGCCCCATCTTTTCACTGCTTCCTCAAAACATGTTTGTCTATCAAATTCTTGGACGAGCTTCCTCAGATGGGGAATAAAAACAATAAGAAAAGGAGGTTGGAAAAAGCCACACACTTTTTTTTTTTTTTTTTTCGCAGCACTGAAATATTCAGCACTGGACCAATGTGGAATAAACTATTCCCAGGTCAGTACTCCTGACTGTCCAGCTCTGGCTGGGGAGGAAAATATTTATTTGCCTGACAACGAGCATCATTTTGGCTCAGGGGCCATGATCCTGTCCAGTCTGACCTTCTGCTGTGTCTCAGGGGACTGGCAACTGATGCAGATGGAATTCTCCATCACTGCCTTTTATGAGGAAGGGAATTTGCTGTTTACAAAAGAGTATCAGGCAGATTTCAGCAAAGTCACTTTTTTATTTTTACTACATTGAGTATTTTGTGGTAAAACTGAAGTCAAGTCATCTAAACATTGTCTGGAGTGAAAATTCCGATGAATCTGGGAGATGATTTGTTTTCCCTGAAAGGAAATATTTCTCCCTTGCCCAGAGGCAATGCACAGACGTCAAAGATTAAAAAACGTAAGTCTAAGCATCACCTTAAAGAGCATAAACCCCTTTAGTAGCAACAAGTTCCTCCTTTCCACATCCCTTTTCCAGCAGAGTTTTCTTGCAGCCTAGATTCCACTATCTATCAACCATGGCATTTATCTCAGACACTTCCTTAAGGACAAAAATCCTTTATCCTCTTCTCCCATACTCCTCATCTTTTTCAGACAGCACCTTGAGGTGTTCTCCCACTTATTTGCTTCAAGCAAAAATATGTGAATGCCTGGGATAACAGGTCAAGGCATATCCAGTGCCTTCCACAGAAACCTTTGGAATTGTGATCCACCCCACAGCATTCTGGACTAGGTGTACGCTTCATAACATAAAAAGGGGAACTGTAAAATGACATAAAGCCCTGAGCACAAGGCACAAGCTTCTTAGACTATGAGATGAGTTGAGCTGTGTCAAATTTTGGATTTTGAATTGGTTTTTAATGGAAATTTTGTTCTGGCCAGCACAACACAACTTTGCTGAGCCCATGAAGGTCAGAGTCTATGGAGGGTTTCTGTCCCAACATGGCACATATCAGACTTAAAATTCTGGTCTGGACATCATTCCTGGCAAAGATCAGCCTTAGAACATGTAAACCCAAGTATTTTTCTTTTAGGAAGACAGAGAGTTCCAATTCTAAGCTATACAAATATTGCCTCAAAAGTGACACAGCAGCATTCACTTTACTCCTGAATACTGAAAGAACTTCTGTGACTCAGCCAAATCAGTGTGTCATAGAATCATAAATTCACAGGAACTACCAGGAAGGATTTTATTTGCACATCTTGAAAGCAAACAGCAGCTTTTCAAGCTACAACATTGTTTTAAAATCTTGGAAAGATTTTAATTTAGCAATAAAATTATCAGCACGTGAGGTAAGTTTCTTCAGTTTCAAGTGATGACATTGAAAAAATCCACATCAGTGACTTCCAAAGAAAGATTATTAAGCAAAATCACAGTTGCTGTATCTTCCAGGCAATCAAGCCCATGCTTTTCCCTCTATGTAAATAATTTTGTCTTGCACACATGGCTATTAGAGTACTAAAATGAATAAAATATGTTTGGATAACATGCTGTTATACAAAGTGATCTTGAGGATTTCTTCTTTCCAGCCTCAAGAGAATTTCCAGGATAAACTACTCTGAATATGCTTTAATGTTTTTACAAACTCTGCACGTCACTTTGGATATTATCATTGTGCAACTTAAATGCCCAAACCATTGAAAAGCCAGAGGAACTTGGATGCTTTAATCACTTAAGAACTTGTGAAAATGAGGAGCTCTATCACTGTTTGAATATTCAGAAAGTTTCCTAGCACCATTAATGATAATTAATTTTGGATTCTCTTGTGCTTCAACCCAAAACAAAGACTAGAGCAGATTCAGTCAGACAGATCCATGGACGAGAGCCTTTGGCTGCCTGGGAGGACTCAGCCTGTCAGGGCGTAGTCAGAATATTTACTTGGTCATGATTTTATCCCAGTTGAAGCACAGTGAGTTTCATCGTTGTGATTAAATTGTTCAGACATTTAAGAGACTTCTTGCTTGCAAAGACAAGAGTAAGAAACTCTTTTCCTTATTTATATCATGCTGTTTCTTTCCATAGCTCTTTCACTGCTTGAGCTAATTTTTGATTTTCCCAACGTGATACAAATACACTGA
The DNA here is from genome assembly GCA_016584745.2 of Phylloscopus trochilus trochilus. Taxonomy (NCBI): domain Eukaryota; kingdom Metazoa; phylum Chordata; class Aves; order Passeriformes; family Phylloscopidae; genus Phylloscopus; species Phylloscopus trochilus. The sequence goes on from WQNJ02000046.1 coordinate 6,708,460, forward strand.
GCTGAATTGACCATTTGTTTCAGACAAATTTCTCTGCCAAACACAAACATCAGTGCCATCACTGAGAAATCACCCTCCTGATCTACCACCTTAAAATCTTTGGAATCCCAATCATCTCCCTCCTATCTTTTGCAATGACTACTGGCAGCCAAGGGAATATTCAGAGTGCCCGACCTCACAGCACTTCCCAGATAACACAAAGTGTTTGATTGGGAATGATGGATTTGAAGCTACATTCTGGGTAAAACAAAAGGGATCCAGACCTCCAGTTCCTGTTGCGTGTTCAAAGCACCACAAAATATCCTCTAAAGATGAAGATTCTCTGTGAATATTTAGAATAATTATTTATGAATTATTCTCTATGAATATCTGCTGTGAGAAGACCATGATCTTTATTTAATCAGGGACTAATAGCTAAAGTAAAGTCAGCAAAAAACCTAAGGAAACATTTCTTAACTCTCAAAAGACAGGAGAAGGGCCTGTTTCTAATAAAGCTGAGGTTTTCCAGTGTTGCTTTTCCCTTGTCTTACAACACAAATATTTACAGTTCAGCCATTATGTTCATTGGGGGCGATGTTGGTTTATAATTTTTTGCAGCTTTTGGAATGTCTGCACAAGCAACTAAACCTGATGTCCCTGTGTCTTCCAAGCACACGCTCCCCCTCAGGACATGCAGTTTTCACTCCACCCAAATGCAGAGCAGATCCTCAGCTGTTGTCTTGGGTTGCCAGGCAAGATGTATTCTATTCCCATCTGCTGAAACCAGTTGAAGTTGTGTTTTTCTTTATCTCATAACCCCAGGGGGCAGGGGTTGGTGCCTTCTGTCCATGGGCAGCTGTTAAACCAGCTGGGGCAGTGTTCTTTATCCCTGCCAGGACCCATCCTCCCTCCAGGGGTATCTGCTGCTCATGGGCCATCCAGGCTCACAGCAGGGCTGATACAATTCCATCAGCCCATGGGGAGAGGCTCCACCCAGGGGGAGGAGCCCAGCATTCCCAGCTGGATCAAAGCTGGGATTCAGAGCAGCAGGGCAGCCTGTGTGCACTGCATTCCCAGAGGGAGCCAGACCCATCTCAGCACCACTGGAGCTTCAGAGGGAAACTGCACCCTGCTCCAGGATCATCTCTGCTCCATCAGAACCACATCTGGCACTGCAGGAGGACTTGACTGGACTGCTCCCAACACCCTGACCAACAGGGAGTCAGGCTGTGTTCTGACTCTGTCAGGGTTTGCTTTTTTTTGTTTGTTTGTTTGCTTTTTTGTAATACTACATTTGTACTTTTAATATTCCTAGTAAAGAACTGTTATTCCTATTCCCATATCTCTGCCTGAAAGCCCATTAATTTCAAAATTATACTAATTTGGAGGGAGGGCTTTACGTCCTCCATTCCAAGGGAAGCTCTGGCTTTTCCCTGGCAGACACCTGTCTTTCCAAACAAAGACAGCTGTAAATCATCATCACTTTAGCTAAACCAAGGGATGATGTTGCTTTATAGGTGCAAGTCCCCTCAATCCACCTCTGTCCACAGGCAGATGTGGCTTTTTGGTTCATTTTAGGGAAATAAATGTGCTCATTAAGACCAGGAAGGAGAAATGCTATGGTTGGATTACATCTGAAATATCTGGATTAAATTTGAGTTATTCCTCTTAGAGTGCAAACATCAGCTGTTTGACCAAATAGATCATGTGCCCAAATGTGAAAAGCAGCTTTTAGGCAACTGTCACTTCTGAGGAATTTTATTTGTGGAGAGCAGAGTCAGTGAGTGAAGGAGGAGGGGCCAGAGGACAAGGTGCTGCATTCACATCTCCATTTAGGGAGGAAAATCAGATGTCCAAGGCTTAAATGCTCTTATCTGAAGGACAGCAGTGATTATGCACAGCAAATGCAGCTCTGCACAGAAATGGATTATCTATAAGGTTATTCTACTGACCCAGGGAGAGAAAATTCCTGAATTTTTGCCTTTTATCAGTCACAGCAGCAGCAGCAAAGCTCAGCCCACAGGTGGAGCACTGCTAAATGAGATTTAATTTTTTACTCACCATCACAGGACTGAAGATTTAGTACTATCTTAGGAAGAAAACCAACCCTATTTTGATAACCATTCACTGTATCAGATTAGAAAGTGCTGTCTCCAGACAAAAATCAGACCTCAATGTGCTTTATACAGCACAGACACAGTTTATTAGCCAGACCTCAGGGAGCCACTTGTCCACCTCCCAAGCTCAGGAATGGTCACCTGGAGCAGGCAGTGCCCAGATGGCTCCTGGACAGCTCCAGAGAGAGTTTCCATCTCCTGATGCACATGAGGAGGTCAAGGTGGCCTCTGCCACCTCCACCACTGGCCAAAGTTCAGTGCATGAAAATTGTAAGGTAACACTTGCTCTTAACAGAAAGTGTATTTTTACCCGAGGAACAGCATTTTATTTCCTGAAAGCTGGAAAAAAAATGCAAATTCAAAATGTTTTTGCCTTTGTGATTAAGTTAGAAACAATGCCATATATAGGCAAGACAGCAGTTCTAAAAGGTTCTTTCAGCTGTGAAGGATTTTTAAAAGCTTCTTTTTAGCCAAGAAGACATACATTTTAATTTAATCTTTAAATAGAATTAATCTTGAAGGAAACATACATTTGGATCACAGGAACACAGCATGAAATTCAAACAAACTACTCTGCAAATCGAAGGCAGAATGACTTACTAAACCTCAGATTCCAGCTCATCCCAAATACCCTTTTAAATATGGAAATAGTATGACAAAAGAATGAAGCTCTTCACACAGAAAGCATTTTTTGGATATGGATGCTTTCCACTCTTGCTGAAGAGTGTTGACAGAACAATACCTCAATTTCCTTTGCAACTGGCATGTTTAGGCTGTAATTTTTCCTTCAGTGAAGTCAGACATTTAATTCTTTTGGAAGACTAAATCAATGAACTAACAATTACTGTAAGAAGACTTATGCTAGCTGGGGATATGATCCTCAGGCTTTTTGTTTTACACTTTCAAAATAAATTTTACCATGTCATTCTTACCATCACCACATCGCCTCAAGGCAAACAGCAACTGTTTGAGAAACCAATTTTCATCTAATGACAACTGAACCAACTGAATAAAACCTGACATTTTAAACTTTAAAGAAACATTCAGAGCCTTGGAGTTGTACTGTTTATGTTCCAGACATGACATTGAGGTCGTTTAATATTTTTTTTCCTTTAGAGGAAACAACCACAGCAACATAAGAAATCCTTCATCCAATCTGAGGGAGGGAAATACAAACTGGAAAAAATGCCAAGAGAGAAGATAACAAAATACTGGCATCTGGAGAGCTGGCTGCTTGGCAAGCATGCATGTCATTTACAAATGTTTGCCTTTAATTATATTCCTGGAAGACTTGGGTGAATAATACCCCTGAGCAAGTTGCCACTTTCCAAAGGCTGCCACTCCATCCTGTGGAAATAAAGGGTGGCCACCGTGGGGTTTTTGCTTCCTGTCACGATGCAGACAGCAATGAAGGGCACAACTAAAACCAAAGAATGTTCATGACACCAGAAATGGGATTGAGCCATCAAATTGATGTCATATGGGCTCCACTCAGTCACCAGACTGTACTGGAGAGGTCAGACCTGGAGGCTTTATAGTTCCTTGCTTGTCTCTTCTTCTGGGCAAGCCTCATCTTAACAAGATTTTCCAGGCAAAATAAAAATAAAATTATGGAAATCATAGAATAAGCATGAGCAACAGCTCAGTTCTGGGAACATTTTGGCAATTCCGAGAAGAAACATGTCACAACTTACCCAGCTGGAAACATTAAGGACAAAATATTATGGGAGGAATGTTTTATCCAGTCAGAAACCAAGATGGAAACATGCCAAACAATGTTTTCATGATGCCTCCCATACTCAGCCTCTTGGGGACAGACAAGGTGACAAACAGCACAGTGAGACTCCCAAGGCTTTGAAAGGAGCCAGGGACCAAAAACCCTGATATAAATATTGAGGTGTAGCAGCATAAATCACTGGTGGGAATAAAAGTGAATTAAACTATGTTTATAAGTTTCTATTGTTTAGAAAATGACACTTTCATAAAATAACATCTCCAAGAGGACAAAACAGTATCTGCTTCAGTCTCAATAGGGCTTGTTAAATTAAACACTCATCTCAAAAAACAGTGAGGCCCTCCCAGGTTCTGGAGCACTTTGTGCTCCCATATTTTCATTTTTCAAAGTAACACACAAGATCTCTTCAGGTTGAAGCATTCTGCCAGAGCTGGGCATCACCAGCCTGCTGCAGAAAGGTGAGGAGGGACACAAAATCCTGGAACAATGTGGAATTCCTGTTTCTGGTGGACCTTCACAGACACAGAAATGGAGCCCATCTGAATGAAATTTACCCTGTTCTCAGGGTTTCTTGTTTAGGGCCACAGCACCCTGCACTCGCCTCAGCCTGGATGTGGCCTGGGGAAATGGGACCTGGACAAGACTCACACAGCTGGACACAACTCCCAAGAGTGGAATCTCAGCCCCTGCCAGCAATAACTGCTGGGAGGGGTTCAGGGAATTAAGAGATCCGTGGCTGTTTGTTTGGCTGCGTGAGAGGAGTCCTGGGGGCACCACACACAGCTCTGCTCCTGGCTCCAGGAACCTGTCCTGGATTATGGAAAACAAAAATGTGTATTCTATTTTCATCTCCTGAAAGCACTGTTCTTCTTTACTCTGGGAAGAGTAGGGCGGGTGCCTTTTGTCAATGGACCAACTGTAGAGCTTTGTTTCTTATCTGTTTCACAACCTGTCTTCCCTCCAGGGGGATAGTTGTCTGCTAAAGGGCCATTAACACCTTCCCAAACTAACACATCCCCAAACTATACCCTCCCCAAAGCAGTGCATCCACATTCCATCATCCCATTGTGAGATGCTCCACTCAGTGAGGGGAGCCAACCATTCCTACCTGGATAAAACTGAGACACAGGAACACCAGGGATCTGGCTTCACCTGATTCCTGGAGGAAGGCTGGACCCCTTCTCACCGTGACTGGACCCTTCTCTACAGGATCATCTCTGCCCCACCAGAACCACATCTGCCACTCCAGGAGGACTCACTTTTGGACTGCTTCCAACACCCTGACCAACAGGGTGTCAGGTTGTAGCTCTGACTCTGTCAGGGTTTTCCAAAACTGTTGTTTGTTTGCTGGTTTGGTTGGGTGGTTTTGTTTTTCTACTACATTTGTATTGTTAATATTCCTGGTAAAGAACTGTTATTCCTATTCCCAAATCTTTTCCTGAAAGCCCTTAATTGTAAAATTATAATTTGGCAGGGGTGAGGGGTTTAAATTCTCCATTCTAAGGGAAACCCCAGCTTTCCCTGTCAGATACCTGTCTTTCCAAACCAAGACAGAACCAAAAAGCTGGAAAAGAAAGCGCTTAACAACACATCTGCAGCAACCCTTTGTGTCTGATGACTGCTCAGTCCAGTGACTTCTCCTTGAATCCACCCTCTTTCCCATCACTGCTCTTAGTACAAAAAAAAAAAAAATTGTATTTCCCTTATCAAGCTACCACCATTCAAATCTTACAGCACAGATTCTGGGGCTCTGCCTGCCTTCCAAACGCCACAGATTTGCCCTGGGGTGACACAGCAAGCAGCCTGCTTCCCAAGCCCCTGCCCCTGATGTACACACATCCCTGTGCATATATCCATTTAAGCACATCCCTGCCTGCCTGCTCTGGGTTCATGCCCTCACAGCCTCATGCAGGCTTTATTTTTGTGTTAGAAATTGGGTTGCTCTCGTCACAGACAGAAATGCTGCTGCAAATGAATCAAGAATTCAGCTTCCTGTGGGGTTACACTGGTGAAATTGATAATTGTGTGTGAAGTTTATATTGTTTGATTTAAAATTCTCTTTAGCAAAGCGCAATCCAACGTGAAATATTTGCTGTTAACGGGATTCTCTCAGGGTCCAGTGCCCATTAGATTTCCAGAGACAAGCCTGTTAATTATTACTTTGAGGCTTTGGTGACAAAGGTTACTTTAGAATAATAATAGGCCAAACCTGCAGACAAAGTCAACACACATTTTTCAGTTTGTCTGGTGATAGCAGAACACCTGCAGAAGCTGAGGCAGGGCTTACAGCAGAAATGTCACAGCCACTGAGAAAGGATCAGTGTCATGTTGAACATGAAATTAGCACAGTGGCCACAGCCTGGGCATTCCAACCCTCCCACCCCCCTTTTCCTGGGATCAACATAACGTTTCCTCAATGGATTATTATGTATTTTTCCTGTATTTAACAAGGTATATCTTGTGGCAGCTCTCTCTCATCTGCTGTGGCAATAAAGACCCTTCCCTTTGCACTACAGGTTGGCTCCATAGAAGATTAGCTGACAAACACATAAATAATAATAATATCAGCCTGGAGCACAGGAGACTCCTTTGGAATCCCCCTCGTTCCTCAGGAGGCTGCTCTCAGATGTTGTCAGCTATCAAGCACAATTTGCATGCCTGATGTAACAAAAATCCTGCTGTCTGGTTCTTCCTTTTCCATCCAGCTATGAAAAAAAACCCAACAAATGAACCTCCTAGTTGTGCAACACACAAACACACTCCCAAAAAAACCCACCTTTGCTATTTCTCAGCCAGGAAAGGGCAAGGGACTGTAGGAAAAAACTGCCTGGAGCTCCCTACCTTCACCTGCCAGGGTGCTAAAAGGTGTCACATTTTCTTTTCAGAACGTGTTTAGTGAAAAAAAAAATAAAAATAAACAACCCAACCTCCAAACTTTAGGAGAAAATAATAATGGGAGAAGGGAAAAACCAAAACAAAGCCCATGATGTTTTCAATGAATTGTTTGGCTGGACACCATCAGAACATGCTGTTCCAAGTACCTTAAAAGACCAACAAGGGAAAGCCCTTTAGAGCTGAAAAATGTTTCCTTGTCTCCAAGAAAAAAAAAATCCAAGAAATATTTCAGCTTTATTAGCATATTTGGGGAAAAGTTACAACATTAAATTGAAACTAAAAAAGTATTTTAACCCAGTGTTTTCCCCCCGCAAAAAAAGCCACTATTTCACCCCTCCATTTTTATAAAATGTGTGTGCTCCTCAAAAAGATCAATTACTTGGAACAGCTGGGACTGTTATTAACTTCAAAATGATTACAGGATTGTATTAGGGTAGCACTACTAATGACAATGTTAATTTATCATGATGAGCTCTATGAGAACTTCCATTCTTGGTCGGTAAAATGAGAATTCCAGTTCCAAGGGGTTCCAGTTCCCTTTCTGGTCTCTGTAGATCAGTGCATCCTATGTGTATTTGAGTTATTAGAAGTCTTATTTAGATTACATTTAGATTTCAACATCCCCTCCCAAATCCTGGCTGCTAAGTGCTTTAGAAAGTTTTGCATTTCAGTGAATTCCCAAGTATCTCATGCACCAAATCAGAACTGACCTCCTTTATCTCATCACTCCAGGGCAAAACCAGGTGGCCACACTTCTCTTGAAAATGACATCACCTTTCCAGCTGCTGGTGAAAATGATCCAAATCAACTGATGTCACCAAATAAAACAAGAAAGCAGATTCTGAACCCAGCTGATCCAGAACTGCAGCCACAGAGGAAGGGCGAGACTTGTTTTGGCCTGGATTTGAACGACCTTGCCCTCCACTTTTGGACACCTCCTCCTAGGAACCCAATTCCCTGGGATCTTTGTAAACCCCACATTTCCACTGCCAGAGCAGCAATAGCTGCACAGAAGATCACTCACTCCACCAAATCTACCCTCATTAAACAAATAAAGCTCCCGAGGCCGATTTTTAGTCGCTCCAACAAAAACCCCCCAAGGCTCAGTGCCAGCAGTAATTTTACCCTTAAAGCAGCACAGAGCACGACGAAGCCCTGCCCACCCCGGGCTCTCAGAGAGATGCCAGCTCACCGTTCTACCCCTAACGCGCACCCATCACCCCTCCCCTTCCCTCCCAGCTCAAAATTAATTCCAACAACGTGAAGACAATTCGACTTAATTGCAACTGCAGCATCTCCTGCAGGATCCCGCTGCCAAGCCTGCCGTTTGAATGTGCAGTTGCCAGGGCAACGGGGGTGCGAGGAGGATGCTTCCCGTGCTGCCACTTGCATCCTCGGGAGCCGTGCCAACCTCGGAGCTCCCGCAGCTGGGATGGCTTTAACGCCTTCCTCCCCGGAGCGGAGCCTCCCGCGGCCAGCCCTTGGCAGGCAGCTCCTGCTGCTCTGCGGATCCACACCTGCACGCAGGGACAGATGGCTGCAGCTCAGCTGGACAGCACCGAGCAGCCAGGGTGCTGGAACAACTCCCCTCAAACCTTTGCAAACAAGCTTTGCAACTTGTGTTTACCTACTCTTGAACAAGAGTCAATAACCACCAAGAGCAGAGAAATGTGGACAATTCTGGGACGGGCAGGGAAACAGAAGCGTAAACTTCTGCTGTACATGTTGCCTTTGCAGAATTAGTAATTTTTTCAGGAAAACAATAATTATATTGTGCAAAGCTTCAGGGGTGAGGAGGAGACATGGGGAGGGACCCCTACTCTGATAAAGCGCCAGACTCCATTTGCAGGAGCTTTGGGGTATGGGGTTTGTCCTTAATGAGGAAAAAAAAAAAAGATCCTTCACCATCATTTGGGAATTGTTTTCTTCTGGTGGTTTCCCATCTGCCTGTTGTTGTCCCCTCACTCACCCCTCGACATTAACAGAAGGCTGCATCATGTCTGGAGGACTACATGGTTCCCTGCCTCCACAATTTTAACCTAAAAACCATGATTAATGTGTACAGAAACCTCCCCATCAATCTATGATTATCTCCCAGGGCAGACTGCTTCCCAGAGTTTAGCTCTTAATAGCTTTCCTGTTTCTTTAAGATGAAGGGTTTAAACTTAGGTCAGAGCCTACTTTGCCTATGACCTTTTATACCACTTTTGAGTCTGCAAGGCTTAAGCCCTTCTATAAAAATTAAGGTGTACTGCAATCATTCTCTTTATATACACACACGTGCATTTAACAAAGAAATATCTGACTTCAAACTTTTCCACAGACAACGAGCTGCAGCTGAAGATCACAAGCTAAATCTGCTTTTAATGGCAAGGAAAACTATTTGCAACAATGGCAAACAGCCTCCCTGTGAGTGCACTCACAACTAATCACAGCACACAAAAGTGCTTGTTGATCACTGGTGTCATCTAGGAAGTCCTAAAATCCTCCAGTAGCCCTGTACAGCTGCACTCATGGAATCAATGTCTCAAAGTCACCCACTGAAGGATGCTGGACTGTCTGTGAAGAACAACATCCATGGTGCTGAGATCCAGGATGGGATAGACATGTGTCCTAGGTTACACTGTAAAATTGTGCCCAAGGTCTGTATTCTATCCCCATGAGCCGTTGGAGCCAAGGTGGGGCAGTGTTTTCCTTATCTCCTGTTAACGAGCCCAACAATGCCTTCCCAGAGGAAGTTATCTCTGGTTAATGGGCCATCAAGGACCCATTGTGTGACTCATAGGATGGAATCATCCCATTGTGAGATGCTCTGCCCAGGGGGAGGAGCCAAACATTCCCACCTGGATAGAATCCAGGGTTTGAGACATCACCAGCAGCTTTTATCCACTGAACTCTCAGAGGAGACAAGAGCCACCAGACAGGATCACTGCTTTGACAAGAACATCTCATCTGGTTCCACTGGATTCCTGGAGGAAGATTGGACCCTTCTCACCATCACTGGACCCTTCTCTCTCAGGATCATCTCTACTCCAACAGAACCACATCTGCCACTCCAGGAGGACTCACTTTTAGACTGCTTCAAACACCCTGACCAACAGGGTGTCAGGTTGTATTGTTCCATTTATTTTATTTTACCTTTTTTTTCTTCTCTCTTCTCCTATTTAATTGTATCTCTGACTGGGAGTCTCACTGGTTTTGCTTTCAAACCAGCACAACATGGAAGGAAAAGAAGCCAGTTCAGGACTGATTTCATCTTTGTTCAAAGCTGAGTCTTTCCCAGCCCTTTGCTGCTACAAACAGGTCCCAGAGAGGCACAGCAAACAAGCAAACCTTAAGACACTGGCTCACACAGCCTCCAACCTGAAACCACCTCTGTGTCCCCAGCTGTGCTTGAGGCACATGAAAAGATTTGTGAGCTCCCTCAAAGTTCAGCAGAAGCTCAGCACCTCTGAAACACATCTCACCTCCCAGATGCCACATGTGCCATTATTTCCAGTGCAAACACCAATGTCACAGCACACAGAGCTTTGCAACTTGTGTTTACCTACTCTTGAACAAGAGTCAATAACCACCAAGAGCAGAGAAATGTGGGCAATTCTGGGACAGGCAGGGAAACAGAAGCCTAAACTTCAGCTGTTTCAGTACATGTAGCCTTTGCAGAATTAGTAATTTTTTCAGGAAAACAATAATTATATTGTGCAAAGCTTCAGGGGTGAGGAGGAGAGATGGGGAGGGACCCCTACTCTGATTAAGCAAGAGGATTGCTGTTGCTTCATATTTTTAACTGGAAAAAAAAGGCGGCTGAAAGAATTAAAAATGCACATTCAGGTGTGAAAAAGTGATCATCACACCACGAGCCACACTCCAGAAGGGTGCTGGGGCATGGAGAGGGGATCTGGCAAGCCAGGTAGATGTCACTGTTCACGGGGGCTGTTGCAAACCCATCACTCTGTCACACAGAAGGCAGCAATGCAGCTCCTCTGAGAGGAGTGCACATCACTGCCATGCCAGCTGATGGTATTGCCCTTTAATATCCACTCTCCTCCAGCTCTGGATTCCCCCCAGGCCCCATCCTGGCAGATATCCCGGGGTGTGATGAGCTGTCACTCCATTCCATGCCCCAAAACTCCTCTTGTAGTGGTCATGCAACTGCTGAAAGCCTGACACAGTGCCAGGACACCTCCCTCCCCTGCAGGCACCACTGGGCTCCACTGAGTCCCAAACATAAGCAGATGTCTCTGGTCTTGTTCAAACTGAAACACAGGGTCAGACTGCAGTGACACAGCTACAGAGGAGACAGAGGAATTCAGTGATGAAAAGCATTACATCTGAGGGACATTACATCTGAGGGACATTTAACCCAGGCGTGCTTACACCTGACAGCCAAGGCTTTCATGACCCTCATTCCATGAAATTTATGATAACTGGGTTACTGCTGAATATTCTGGAGGACACGGAGACCACAAATCCTGTCACTGTGGAATAAAGAACATTAAAGCAAAGTCTGTAAATCTCACCCAGTCTAAGTGCCCATGCAGGGATTTGCCCCAAGCTTCCTCTGCCCTCCAAATGACAGCAAAATCTTAACCAGGTAATAAGGTAGGGGAGGGTTTAGGGTTTAAATCAGCACTTGTAAATATGAAGATATTCCAGCTCCTGAGACAATGGATCATTTTCCACCAGTTAGAAGCAAACAAAAGCTGGGGCTGCCCCCATTAAAAACGTGAATGTGCTGAAATCAGAGCTCCTGAATTCTCTGGCACCTCAGCCCTGGATAAATCACCAACCTGCTCATCCCACACACTTGTTGTGGGAAATGGGGAGACACTTGTTCCTTTTAATCTTATCACTGTATCATTTCAGAACACAGCACTGCCTTATTTCCTGGACTTTCCACTTGCATGGTGATAACCACCCCTGAAAATGCTGGCAAACTGGTGAGAAGAGTGGAGAATGGGGCCCATGGCACGCAGTGTTTCTAGGAAAAAGGGCACTGGGCTGTGCAGATGCAACTCTCCCCCTACAGCCAGGTATCTGACCTTTGGAGTTAATGGGAATTTAATCAAACAGAGCAGTGTCCCTCTGGGCTGGGACACAGGAGGGGTTTCTTGGGAAGCAGCTCAGCAGCCCTGTCTCACGGTGTCTTTCTGTGTTGTTTTCCTGGACACAGACCAGCTCTGTCTTCCCAGAACACAGGGGTGCAACCACAGCCCTCTCATAAAGAGAAGATGCAGATGAAAGCAGAATCAGGGCTTATAAAGCACAAGGTCAAGCAGGGAAACCAGGAAAGCACAAGATAAGAGTCTCATTCTGTAGGATCAGACTATTTTCCTTTGTGAATTACTGAAGAACACTGTTGATCTCAAGCAAGCTTACCCACTCTTTCCTCACATGCCTGCCTGCCCTGCTTGGGGGATCACTGCTGTTTGTTTAACACTGACAAAGATGTCCTTGAGATTCCATCCTTGTTGCAGGCTCAATGAAAAAGTTCACACAAACCCGAGGTTTAGTTGAAAATAAGACAGACAAAGTATCCATTCAGCAGTGACAGTCATTCCTGGGTATTTTCAGCCCATGCTGAGCAGGATCACCACACAGAGGCAGTGTTAACCAGGACAGCTGGCCAAGGACAGCCCCTCTTGGCAGGACACAGCTGTCCCCAGCCCCACTTCAGTCTGGCAGAGGGGGCAAACTCCAGGGAAATCCCAGGAAAAGAGCAGGATGGGCTCTGATGCTAATATCAGTGAGCAGAAAGGATGTCCACTAACCAGAGGGAATCTTTTTGACTCTTTTTCCAACAAACCAGCAGATTTTCCCCACAGAAAACTTCCCCAGGAGGCTTCCTGCATGAGCTGAAGGGCTCTGGAAGATGCTGCACCTTCGAAATGGTCATGCTCATCTCTGTTGTTATTTCACTGGTTTATCTCAGAGGAGCTGGGGTATCAGCAGAGCCCAGTGCTCTGAAACACCAGCAAAGGAGTCACCTACCAGGGCAGGTTTAGATTAGATATATGGAGAAATTTCTTTACCAAAAGGGTAGTCAAGCACTGGAACTGACTGCCATGGGAAGTGGCTTTTTAAAGACCTGTGGATGTGAGGCTGGGGACATGGGTTGATAATGGGCTCAGCAGTGCCAGGGTAAGTGTTGGACTCAATGATCTTAAAAGTCTTTTTCAACCTAAGAGAGTTTTTCAGCCTAGAACGTTTCATGGTTCTGTGTTGTTGGCATCAACACCAGAATTCACCCTCTGAACTTCTGGTTGGCAAAGGCCAGGGACTGGTGGGATATGGTTCAACATCTCAGGAGTGTTAGGTCAATCTGTGCATGGTTTTATGATAAATTATAATTAAATTTATGTCAATAAACATTAATTAATATGTGAGATCTCCTACATTAACATGTTTAATGGGTAACAATTGAATGCAAACCTAATCACTGACCTACAATTAGACTTCAAACCACTCAGCACCACCTTGAACAAACTCATACACACAAGAATGCCCCAAAATGGCATCCTTGGCTAGAGCTGAGCTCTTGCTTCACATCTATTACAAAGAACAAACACTCCTCCTGACCTCACTGAGACTGGTTGTGCAGTATTTTGTCTTCCAGGAGGGGATGAAGGACTCCAGTAAACAGGAAAGTGCTCAGAAATAAAAATAAACCCACAGACTTTGGAATGTCTTCTTTTTCTTTCCCAAATCCATTCTCCCCATTCTTCAGTCTCATGTCTCTACTTGGAAAACTGAAATGAGAAGCAGGAAAGTAACCTTTGGACTGCTCACTGAAATTCCAGTAGAGAAGCTGCTGTGAGGAATGAGCACCACCAGGAAAGAAGAAGAAGCAAAAAAGAGAAGCAGTCCCAGGCCATCCTGGCAAAGAGAACCCAGCCTTGGTCACCTTCATCTGTTGCCCCCTGTCACAGAGGACAGAGAACAGCACCAGCTGCATGTGAAGGACATCTCACTGGCATTGTGTTTTCTAAGGAAAGACACCCAAGTCTGTGCTTCCAGAAGATTAATCCCAAAAGTGGACACGGGTGAAGTAAAGGAGAAATTCATCATGCCTAAGGGCAAAAATACTGCATGCATCTGGCTAGAGGCTTCCACTGTCCTCTCCATTACACTTGTCACAGTAAGAGAACAGATGACACTGATGGAAAGCCAGACTGGGAATGGGTTTGTGTTCTTCTGAAATGTTTGCTTATGGCTGTGAGCTGATTTAAAAATACATGTGAAGCATAAAACCTCAGAGCAAACCAACTAACAGACCTTGAATATAGGTGTTATTTATGATTTGAAGTGCCTACTATATTAGTTACAATTCAAAGCAAATGACATCTTTGTTTTCCTGTTAAAATGCCAGTAAAAATGGCAAATGGAGACAAGCACTCTTGGTTGCTTACAGATAATAGCTGTTCATTTGGCACAGAAAATTGAAGTTTTACACAAGTCAGAGGCAAAATCCACTGTGAATTCAGCACAGCCATGCAGAGACCAGAGCTGGCATCAGCCAAAAAAGGAAAACTCCCCACTCTCTCTGAGTAGAACTCGCTGCTAGGGCTTCACCAGAACCAAACTGAAACAGCTGAGGGAGAGGGTGGCAACTCACAACAGAACAAAGCTTTGCTCAGACACCTCTTGGTGGAAGTGTCTCTGCTGGAGGAGACAGCAGGAGTGAAAACACATCCATCCATCCATCCATCCATCCATCCATCCACCCATCCATCCATCCACCCATCCATCCACCCACCCATCCATCCACCCATCCACCCATCCATCCATCCATCCATCCATCCATCCATCCATTACCTTTGGCCGCTTCCATTCCACTTTCCCTTTTGCTGCTGAGTCGTAGTAAAGGGATTCATCTGAGGCTGGAAACTCAGGATCCTCAAAGAGCCGGCCCTGCTGGAGGCACTGCCCCTTCAGCTCGTGGTACCTCTGATCCCGGAAGAGCTGCACTGAGGAGGACATCTTCCTGTCTAGATAAGATCAATATTGAACAAATGATGAAGACTCCATTAAAGTCCATACCACTCCCTGGTCTTTTACAAGAGCATGTAACTTGTTCTAAATGAGGTGATTGATTTATTTAAAATAAAACAAAACCCCCTAGATTATAAATTAGATTATAAATTAGATTATGTTAAAGACTAGGAAAGTATAAACCCAGAAAGATCTTATAGATAAGGATCATATTTTTGTCTGAACAGAATTCTTATCAGGAGAGTCCAGACCAGGCATAAATCCAACATTTTGCTTTGTCTAATTGATTGGAAAGGTAGCAGAGAGAGGCTTGGCTCTCAGTCTGCACCATGTGTGAAGGGCTGGGCCATCTTTCTGTCCTACATTCTTCTGGCCACTAAAGCTCAAATTATCTACTCCAAATCTAATGCCTAAAAAAATCAACAGCAGATTTCCACATTTCTCCATCTTAATTTAGGTGACAATATTTTGGCTTGCACTATTGTCTTTGAACTTTATGTTACATTTCAGGGAACTGAATACCCAGAAGGAGAAAATATTTTCAAATAATTGATGAGAACTGAAAGTATTTTTAAAAAGCACAACAACAACAAAAAACCCAAAGAATGTGTCCTCAGACCTTAATTCCCAGAATCCTGACTATCAAACTTGGCAAGTTTGTGGTCGCACCCACAAAGCTCAAATAAATTGCATTAAAATATTTTACAAATGAGAAAACAATTACAGAAATTACTCAGGACAGTTTGAAATTTGGAGGACATGAGGGATGCTATCTCAGCTTCAAGAGAGGGAGTAGTGGGAGCATCTGAACTTACCCTCTTTGGAAAGGTCCTGTGTGTCAGTTCCTTTCCTCTTCCTTCTGGACACAGATTGGACTTAGAGATGTATCTCCCCTTCCTTGCCTACAGCAATAAAAACAAATGCAGGCTGAATTAACCAACATCCTGCTCTGGAGCATGGCACCACATCATCCTGGCAGCCACTCGCTGTGTCCAGCTGCAGGGAGCTCAGCTGAGCTCCTCGAGCCACCTGCAGCACACGTTGGATGAGATTCCACAGATCTGCAACAAACTGAACCAAGCTTTTGCAGGTGTGCAAGTGAGCATAATGAGAAAAATACAGAAGAGTAATGAGGAACACTTGGAAATGCCAGATTTATCATGGTCTTTGTTCTTGTGAGTGAAAGCTGTTTGTGGATGCCCCACCCCTGGAACTGTCCAAAGCCAGGTTGGATGGAGCTTGGAGCAATCTGGGATAGTGGAAGGTGTCCCCGCCCGTGGCAGGGGGTGGGACTGGATGGGCTTTAAGATCCCTCCCCACCAAAGCCATTTTGTGATTCTATTACTTTCTGGTTACTTATCTCCCTCAAATGTCTCAAGGCCTCTCACTTGGCAGGTGGCCTCCCAAGACAGGGCAAATAGATTTGCTTCTCCCCACAAACCAGTTCTTCAAATTCAAGTGTAGAACAACTTGTCAATTTTACAGAGATACCTCAAGGACCACAAGAAAACAGTCTGACTAATTTGGGTGGGATATAGATTATTTCATGATAACTGGCATTCTTGATCATTAAAAATTCCCCATGAGCTATCTAACATTCTAAACCGAGTCTGTTTGTTTTTAAAGTAGCCCCTGGGTAATGAGGTTTCTGTCACTGCCTAATTCATTGAGACAGGTCTTTCATGACCTCATTCCCCTGCCCTTTCTCCCCACCTATCTGCCAGACAGGAGTGTGAATCCTTCCAGGATTAACACTCTGTTCCACAACAGCCTGGCATGTTCTGTGGCAATGCACAGAAGGTGGTGATAAAACACTGTCTGCCTCGCCCTGGGCTGCACAGCAGTGCTCAACAAGGGAAACACCAACAAGGAGGAGGCTTCTCCTGCCAGTCTCTTATCCTGCCCCTCTCCAGGCTCCCTGTGACATCTGCAGAGTGTTTTAGGGGCTCAGGCTCCCAGGGCTGCTCATCCTGGCTGCTGGATGTTTCACCCTCACCCAGGAGGCACTGAAGTCCCATCACCCTGGAGAACCAGGAGGAACCCACTTTCACAGGAACCCACTTTCACAGGAACCCAGAGCTGCCCATTTTAAACTGAATAAAAATATCTCTTTCTCGTTGGAAAGCCCTCCATCAGGAATGTCAGTGCAGTGTCTATACAACAGCCTGGTGGTTTGAGCACTGAGGATGGGGGACCACAGCTGAGCCTGCCTCTCCTGGAGTGTTCACCTACCAAGACATGGCCTGAGGCAGACCTGCCTCCCATTCCAAAATTTATTTTTGAGGCAGGTCCCAGTTTTTAACCCTCAGTTGATGACTGAAGCTCTCAAACTAAGAACCACACCCCTTCCTCCAGTGAGGGCACACAGCAGCAGAGCATCCTCTGCTCCACACCCACAGCCTTACCCTGGCTCAGCTGGCACTCCAACCTTGCAGTGCTGAGGAAACACTGCAGGGCTTGGCAGCTGCTCTGCCACGGCTCCCTGCTCTGCCATGTGATACAGAATGAGCTGTGCACAGTGGACTAACAAACACAGTCCTAAAAATACAGCACCCCAGCTCAGAGACTGTCGCTCCACAGAGACAAGGGAACACTCCAGGGGAGGGACAGAGGAGAAAAGAAGGGGGGAAAAAACCCTGAAAAGCTCTACAGGTCACCCAATCCCCCGTGGTATCGGCAGAAGTGCAGGAGGTTTCACGTCACTGAGCTTTCAGCCTCTCAGGTTTTAAGTCTTTCTCTACCCCTCTGTTTTTCCTGAGAGTTTCCCATTCTGTTTAGAAAAAGGGTTTCTGCAGAAGAGTGGAGAGTGCAGAGTCCCCTCTTCAGTCTAACCACGGAACAATCTCAGTTTTACTTACAGTTTATACTTAGAGATGATTCCTCCGCCAGAGCCAGCCAGAGCACGGCTA
This sequence comes from Phylloscopus trochilus trochilus, assembly GCA_016584745.2. Classification (NCBI taxonomy): domain Eukaryota; kingdom Metazoa; phylum Chordata; class Aves; order Passeriformes; family Phylloscopidae; genus Phylloscopus; species Phylloscopus trochilus. Next base: position 6,726,087 of record WQNJ02000046.1, read on the forward strand.
AATCACATTCAACACTGGGCAAATACCAACTCCTGGCCTTAGAAGCAGCCATAAATTAAAGAGACATTCACTTGAAATCCAGGTCTCCACCAGAGCATGGAGATAAGCTTCGAGTGTTAAACTATCCAACAGTGTTTTTTTACATTCACATTCCCCTGTCTTAACTTTTCTCTCCCCCAGCTGCTACACAGGAGATCCACAACAAACAGCACTGACTGTCCAGACAGGCGTGTGAGAGATACCTACACCCTCCTTATCCTTGAATTCATGCAATAAATACACAAACCTGAACAGAATTCACCTGCTCTCATCCCAGTTTTGTTCCTCTGTGTAACCAAGTGACATGCAGGGTGAAAACTCAGGCAGAGTAGTCATTGCAGCAGTTAAGCCCAGCCATGCCTCCCACTCCCATCCTGACCCAAGGGGTGCAGGGACAGCAGGGCTGGGCTTTTCCTAACCAAACCCAGCACTTTCAGCCCCAGAGGCCAAGCAGCTGCAGAGGCCCCTCGGTGCCAGATGAAACGCCTCTGCAAGGAGGAGGCTTGGTGTTTTGTAACACATCAATTCTATCACACACCCCACTTTGCTGTTCCAGCTGCAGGACTCCAAGGAATTTCCATGCACAGCACCAGGACTAAAAGGGCAAAGTGCATTTCCAGGCAGGATTTAAGGCTACAGTTGGGCACAGCTTTGAAAATGAAACTGCTTCTTCCAGAAGTGGATCCTGAGTTCAGGCCCACCCCAGCCTCAGCCCACATTCCTGCTGGTTCAGGAGCCCCTGTCTGGGAAGGCCACGGAGAGATGCCAGAAATAATGCACACAACATATTCCACGCTCTGGGGTAGCCTCCCAGACTGAGAGCTGGGGTGTCTCAGCCTGGAGAAGAGAAGGCTCCAGGGAAACCTTAGAGCAGCCTCTCATTTCTTAAAGGGAGAGCAAATTTTTACTTGGGCAGACAGTGCTAGGACAAGAGGAAGTGGTTTTAAATTGCAAGAGAGGAAGTTTAGATTAGGATACCAGGAAAAAAAATCTTTCCTGAGAACTGGCACAGGTTGCCCAGAGAAGCTGTGGACTCCCCATCCCAGGAAGTGTTCAAGGCCAGGTTGGACTGGACTTTGAGCAGCCTGGAATAGTGGAAGATATCCCTGCCCAGGGTGGTGGAATGAGATGAACTTTCCAATCCAAACCATTCCGTTATTATATGGACCCAGTTTGAAGATTACTGTCCATTTGCAGGTACCAAGTTGTCACCTTAGCAGGAGCAACAGCCACCCACAGCTGGTTCTCAGGTTTCTCTTTTGTACCTGCAGTTGTGTGCCTGTCCTGACAACACACAAAAACCTCCCAGCTCCAAACTCTGCTCCTTCAACACTGACTCCTCACCAAACCTCAAAGCCACTGCTTGGACTGCCAGAGCAAAACAGGGGCTCAAGTATTTCTCTGTTTGCAAACATAGTTTTGTATTTTCCCAAACATCTCTGTCTCCATAGTTTGCTTCAGAACAATCAAACCAGTGAGTGCCTCCAAAAAAGCAGCCCTGCAGCCAAAAGCTTTAAATGACTCTGAACTGGTTTTCTGCAAAACTAATTAAAGGAACTTCCAGAGCTCCAGCTGGAGAAGGTTATTGCTCTTTCTTGCTGTGCAGAGTGAGCACAGCTCCTTACAACGCAATGACTGCAAATCTGTGTTAAGAGTGCAGGGGAACTTAAAGCAGTTGAAAATCTTCCACTTCATAAACACTGTGGTTTCACGATCTTGGCTGTTCCACTGCTACTGCTGCAGCAGAAGCATCTCTTCTGGAGAAATTCACTCATTTGAATTCTTTAAACAGCTCAAGACATTAACTGAGAGGCTTTATGCTGGACTGGATATCCTCTCTTCCTCTGCATAAAGCCAATAAAAATGTATAAAGTCAGTGTTAAATCTGTGTTGTGTGGATGTGCAATTGCATTAGTAAGCATATATTCAGTTTTGATCAAATTTCCTGCACAGGATAATTTAATAGCACCCTGTCCAGTACTAATGACTGTGATCCAGGCTTCTCAGTTGTTTTGTGTGGCAGTGCTCTCCCTGAGTGAGTGGAACACCAAGTTTATTGTGTGCTCTGGGGATGCCATGATTGTGCAGCATTAGCCCTTTTTTCATCCACTATTCGGATTTTCCAACAAAATAAGGTCAGTTTGCCTATTTTATGGCCTCTAACTCAGGACTTTTACAGGCATATAAAGGTTTCTGTGTTAGCTCAGCTCAAGAATTAGCTGTGGGAAGGAGACACAAGCATTTGCCTTCTTGCAGAAACAGGATGGTGCCAACCTTATTCTGCTGTGCAGTTTTGCCACACTTGAAATCAAGAGAGGAAACCACATATTTCCATCTGGGAGTATCTGCCCATATCCTATCACTGCTGAGCAGGAATGTGGGGGAGAGTAAGTGGACATCAGGAGCCCACAGCCTGTTTGCTTTCATGGACAGCACCACGGCCTGGCAGAATCATCAGGCTATAAACCAAAGCTTTTCTACCATAAAATTAATTACACCACTTGTACTGCAATAGCACAATGCTTAACCAGGCTTTTCTTTCAGGCCTCACTGGGCTAGGAGAGGTTCTGTGGCACTTCAGCTGGGAGTCAGAATTGAGATTGCACTGCACGGGCTGGGTGCTGGGTCAGGACCAGGCCTGACGTTTCCTAAGCCCAGGAGTGGAGCAGGAGCTCTGCCAAGAACCTGCCACTGATTTTCACAGCTTGTTCTCCCTCCAACTCTCTATCTCACCAGCTCCTGGTGAGATAAAGTGCAAACACATTCTGACCCTTCAGCACAGGAGAACAGAAGCAAACAGCTGCTGAGAAAAGCTGCCCTTGCAGGTGACTGTGCCCAAGGGGGAACAACTGTATCTGGCATCAGCAGAAACACCCCAAATTTGTAGGGCTGGCTGATGGTCAGGGGAGTGTGGGATCTTTTCAGCTTGAGAACTGAGTGAAATCAATATCCACCTGTGACTGTTCAGCAGTACAATGCTGATTTCATAGTCAAAACCACTCAAAGTCCAGTAGAACACACTCAGAGAGGATAAACTCTGGCTGGACTCCCTCTCTCCCCTCCTTGCCTTTCCCAGATTTTATCCCTGAGTAGCTGCCTGTGAAACACTTTTAACTATTCTTTCTCTCCCTTCAGGCAAGGACAAAGATTTAAAAAGCAATGGGATGAATAGCAGAGCAGACTTCTGCGTCCACCTGACTTCCAGGTGAAACCTTCATCAAAATCATGGAATTTTAAAAGATCTTTGCAAGCAGAGACAAAACCCGTGGCTCCTTTCAGGATTTTCCAAAGTGCACAGGTGTCTTCATGTTTCAAGAAACCTTGCCTTTCAGTGGCTTCCAGTACAGCCTCAAAATCAGACACATTTTCAGTTAACATCAGAGAGGTATAATTCCAGTTGGGTTTTTTTAAAAAGACATTTAGTACAATAGATGCCAATTGTTACAATTAACATTAATCCAGTCAAAGTGTTCCATAAAAAGCTCTGAAGAAAATGCAAACAGCATTGTCACTTGATTCATTCAAGCCAACGTTTTGTGCTGAAGCCCCAGGAAACAGCTTTCTTCAGAATTCCAGTACCTCTCCATCCTGCCTTTTCATAAAAGTTAGTTTAAAAAAAGAGATTGCAAATTAATCAGTAACTCCTTATCAGGCCACTCTATTATTTTACACATCCACTTATCAATTATTTGAGATACAGTAAAAAAATCTTTCCTTCACAAGAACAACGAAAAAAACTGAAAAAAAAACCAGCCCTTGAATTTCACAGTGAAAGAATCCACGGTGAGAACTGTCAATATTTTGGAAGATCAGAGACAGGATGGCAAATGCAACAATATGAGCAAAGATCAAATCACACTTTATCAGTCTGCCCCCTTTCTTTGGACTAACTGCAAAGGATGCCTGTAGAGAGAAGAGTGGAACTCTATCCCAGAAGAAAGGAGAGCACCCATGCTCTGGCAATAAATCCTGCAATAAAGTTTGGCTCAGAGTTAGAATTAGTGACTTTCTGAGAGAACTAAATACTAAACTCGAGTAATCCAAAACATTTTCTCGCTGTGTTGGCTCATTATGGTTCACACAGTGTTTTTTCCTCCTGGTGACCGAGGTGTTAATCAGCAAACGCCAGTCAGGCACTCACCTGGCTGGTGTCAAACGCTGCTGGGGCACATCGAACTCCGAAGTGACTCCTGCAAACACTGATCCCTCGGCTTCTTAACCTGGAATTCTCCGGGCTGGACCACGGTCACATCTCCTCCAGAGGGGTGTGTGCTGGGATGACTCTTCCAGGGATGTCCCCGGGACTCCAGAAAAGCTCCGAGCTGACCGAAAGCGCAGAGCCTCGTGTGCTGATGACACACAACCTCTCAGCTGTGCCTGTGGCTGGAACTGTGAATGAACTCTTGAAGAAGGAGATAAGGTCAGGCTGTTTGGCAAGAGTTGCAGGGGTTGTTTGGATTTTTTTTTTTTTTTGTAGGGTTTGTTTTTTTTTTTAGGGATTTTTTTTTTTTTAGGTAGATTAATGTGCACCGTGAAAAAAAAAAAAAAAAAAAGGCACATTCCTTATTAGGCTGCACAGCACTCTTCCTTCTCTCTGTCCTAGTAAAGGAACTGGTGTCACTTTATGGGGGTAATCAAATTTAGAACCCAGAAAATAATACATTTCTCTGTGCTGTGGCAAAATAAAAAGCAGGACACAAAAAAAATTCTCAACACGAAATGGATTTGGGAAAACAAGCTTCTCTCCATACTTTGCTCAGCCTCAATTTCCTTTTGGGTAAATCCTAAACATCTGGGTTAATTTGACTTGAATTTTTTCTGATTCGAGGACAATAACACTTTTATTTTGTCATTTTGTGGCTTTTACTTGTATTTTAGTAAATGCAGTCCCATTTTTGAACAAGCACCATTTCAAAATGCATTACATAATTTTACCTGCACCATAGTTTTATATATTCCCCCCAGTTTTCTTCCTCCATTTAATCCTCATTTTAGCATAACTGGTCTAAGTTTACAAATAGGTTCATTTCTTCTCCTCAACATTATTACTGAGCGTATCTCCTAGAGGAGATTGGATCTCAGGGGATGAGTTACATCCATTAAATACTCTGAAGATGATTAAGAAGTATCACAAATTTCTGTACTGCGAGGTTCACCGCAGGACTATTTGCTCTTTTACCCCAGATCCTTTTGAAGACACGCTGAAATTTGGACCGAAAGTCCCTGGAAGCTGCCACTGCAGTTTTACTATTTCATGAGTAAAAAAAAAAAAAAGCCTCACATACTAAAGCCATGTGTTTCCAATTCCTGATTGAGTAAGTAGCCTGGAGTTTAAATGGTAATAAAAAGCTGATGCCTGTATATTACACACACATTGTGATTCATTTGTACAGCTGAGGGAAGAACATGAAAACTCCCACAAGAGCACAACAAAATTCCACTCTGTGAGCTGATAATAAATATTCACAGCTTATGTCTTCTCTTAAGCAGTAGCTGCCTTTGCTTTGATCCAGTGCAGAACAAAACCATGAGAACTTTTTGATGTAAGTAACGTAATCCAAGAATTGGATGGGATTTGTCTGGGCTGAGGAGGAGCTCTTGCTGGAAGTCTTGTCAGAAACAGAAATTCCTTTGGACAGGCAGCAAGATGAGCCACAGGGATGACAACTAATGGAAAAAAAAAAAACCAACCAACAAACCAAACCTGGAAAAGAGGTCTCACTTTTTGTGAACCATTAAACCTTACAGCATGGTACCTGAAATCCTTGAATGAAGCCTGCAGCCTTTGGTTTCCTTGGTGGATGTGTCTCCTCCTCTGCACTGGTTTCCAGCCATGACTGTGCTGCATCTCCTGCTGTCTACAATTTCCTCACAGCTCTCCTGCACAGCCTGCCAGCACCCCCTGAGCAGTGCCCCACCACTCTCCCCCACTCCAGCCTTGCTGCTTTCCAAACCTGACTCCTCCTGCACCCTCTGCAGCAAACCAGAGCTCAGAGCCAGCCTGTTTTGTAAAGAGACACCACAGTGCAAGTAACCACCAGAACTTGCTCCCTCACAAGGTCTTCTCTACCCCACATCTCTGTGTTCAGCACCTTGAGCCCAGAGCCCATTCATACCTTCAGAAATTCCTGCCCATCACCTTGCACACACACTCCAGTGCCAGGTTCTTGTGTCCCACCAGAGATATATTCATCTATTAATTCACTTAATTTCATGGGGCAACTTATTAAAAAAGCATGAGCTGGTTTCCAGCAGAGATTTGACTTAAATCCTACATGTTTACTCTACTCTTTGTAATTTAAGCAGTTTGAACGAAGAAGAGCCCAAGAAGCAGAATCTGGATCTAAAGAAGATTCACTGAAAACTTTCAGAGTTGTGTATCCAGTTGTGTGTGATTTTGTTCAACAACAGCATTTTGAGCCTGGGTCACTCATCCTCTGCTTTGTGGAATTTTGATAACAGGTTCCTTCCTACTTTCTCCCGAACCATAAATGACAGGAGGGGTTGGAGTAAGGGATCAGTCCCAGACTGATGGCTTGCTAGCACTGAACCTTCTGCACAGCACTGAGTTAAAGGAAGACAATCCCTAGAACAGAAGGCACAGAAGGCGCTGTGTTTTGCTCCTGTCTACAGCTGTCACAGAAGCTGAAGTGTACAGAGCAGGATTTGTCCCCTAACCACAAACAGGACAAAAAAATTCTAAGCAGACAAGGCAGCACTACCATCGCTCAGGCTCCCGGAGCAGCAGGGTTTGAAGCGGGCGTTTGGAGTTCTTTTTCAGGCAGGCTAGTCACGGGGGGGAAGGAGGAGCAGGGGAACACCCCTGCGAGGGAACGGCCCCAGGATTTATTTCCCTGCAGGACACACACAGAATCCGCCCTCCCTCCCTCCTGTGAGCCCGGGGACGGGGGGGACGCGCCCGGTGGCCGCGAGGTGGCGACATCGCCCAGGGATGCGAGGGTGGGAAAGGCAAGGACAGGGGTGGGAAAGGCAAGGACGGGGTGGGAAAGGCAAGGCAGAGGTGGGAAAGGCAAGGACGGGGTGGGAAAGGCAAGGACAGGGGTGGGAAAGGCAAGGACAGGGTGGGAAAGGCAAGGACGGGGTGGGAAAGGCATGGGATGGATGGGAAAGGCAAGGGATGGCTGGGAAAGGCAAGGACAGGGGTGGGAAAGGCAAGGACGGGGTGGGAAAGGCAAGGACGGGGTGGGAAAGGCAAGGACGGGGTGGGAAAGGCATGGGATGGATAGGAAAGGCAATGCAGAGGTGGGAAAGGCATGGGATGGGTGGGAAAGGCAAGGACAGGAGTGGGAAAGGCAAGGACAGGGGTGGGAAAGGCAAGGACGGGTGGGAAAGGCATGGGATGGGTGGGAAAGGCAAGGGATGGCTGGGAAAGGCAAGGACAGGGTGGGAAAGGCAAGGGAGAGGTGGGATAGACAAGGACAGGGTGGGAAAGGCAAGGACAGGCAAAGCAAGGAAAGGCAAGGGGAGGCAAGGGAAGGGAGGGTCAGCAAGACAAAGCAAGAGGGGTGTGGGGAAGGCAAGGCAAGGTGTGGCAAGGGAGGGGTAGGCGAGGCAAGACTAGGAGAGGGTTGGAAAGGCAAGGCAAGGGAGGCATAGCTAAGGTGTGATAGCTCCCTTGCCTTGCATTTTCCTTCCTTGCTTTCTGTTTCCTTGCCTTGCCCTGCCTGCTCTTCCCTTGCCTTCATATCCCTTGTCTTGCCTTGCCTACTGCTCCCTTGCCTTGCCTTCCCTGCCTGCCTTGCCTTCCCTGCCCCTCTTGCCTTTCTTTGCCAAGCCCTGCCTTGCCTTGGCTCCCTCTCCTTTGCCTTTTCTAGCCCTTCATTGCCTTGCCTTGCCTCGCCTACCCTTCCCTTGTTCTCTCTGCATTGCCCGGCCCTCCCGTGCCCTGGGTGCCAGCGGGAGCTCCCTGAGGGGCCCTGGGGCCCGGGCAGGGTCACCGGGGGTTCCCGGCTGACGGAAGGGGTGGCGAGGAGCGGGTGGAAGGAGTCACTGCGGTGCTGGGACAGCGACTGCAGGGCGGCAACAGCGGCTCTAGGAACGGAGCTGAAATCACGGCAGGGCTGCGATAGCGAACGGCTGGAACTGGAGTAAAATGGTGAGGTTGGAATGTGCGTTCTAGAGCTGGAGGTGAAACCTCCGAGAGCTGCAAACAGAAGGATCCTGCCGTGAGAAGCAGGAGCGGTTTCACCTGGCGGCGGTGGAAGTGGAGGTGAAACAGCAGAACTGGCAGTGAAATAAAGCTTGTGGGGCTGGAGCGGAGATCCCTGCCGGGATGGCAGAGGGACTGTTGGGATGTGATAGCGACATTTGGGATGGGGTGGCAACCGTTGGTATGCGACAGGGATTGTCGGGATGCGATAGGGATTGTCGCGTGCCATAAGGATTGCTGGGATGCGATGGGGAGTGTCGGGTGGCATAGGGATTGTTGGGATGTGTTGGGGACTGTCGGGATGCCATGGAGACTCCAAGCCCTGCCAGTCCCAGCCACCCTTTCAAGGCGGCCGCGGTAGGACACAGCTCTGCCCGGGCAGTCACGGCCCGGCCCCTCAGCCCGGCTGTCCTCAGCCGCAGCTCACACGGGCGTCGCTTCGGGACACGGCGGAGCCGCGGCCCCGCTACCGCAGCCCCGGCAGGTGCTGTTAGGGCCCGGGAAGGGCCGGCGGGATCTCTGTGCTCACGTTCCGGCAGAGAGTTTGCCGGGGGGATGGCGGGGAGCGGGCGGCACCGCGCCCCGGAGCGGCGGCGGCGGCGGGAGCGGGGCCTGAGGGGCCAGCGGGCATCGCGGTGAGGAGCGAGGCGGGAACGGGCGGGCCGGGCAGCGGGCTGGGATTGGCTGGGCTGGCCGGGGCGGGGGTATAAATAGCGTGCCCGGGGGGCGCGGGCGGCCGTGAGGGGAGGTTGTGGTCCTGTGTGGGTCTGGGTGAACGCTGGGGAGCCGGGTCAGGGCCTCAGCTGCCTGGGCCGGGGGCCGCTGGTCAGCGGGGATCGGACCAGACCCAACCCCTGCGGCTGCTGGGCTGCCGCGTCCCGGGGCGGTGTCGGTGCTCTGCCCGGCGCCGTCAGTGCCCGCTAAGCCCCGTGAGGGCCGGCAGCAGCGCCGCTGAAGGCCGGTGCGGAGCCTGTGGGGGAAGAGTTGTGCTCGAATGAGGGGTGGGCGGGATGCACCCCCGTGGGGATCTGGAGCTTGAAGTAATATTAAAAATACAGGCAATAAAGTTGGCATAATCAATTATTGTGTTGCTTTCATGTTCTGCTAATATTTTACTAGTATTTTTATTTTTTAATTCTGTTACTTGATAAATAGTGTATAATAAAAAACTATCATAAATAGTGTTATTTAATAAGGGTTGTAGACCCAGGGCCACAGAGGACATAAAGCCCTGGCTCTGGAGCTTGACCCAAACCCACGTGGAGCTGAAATAAATCCCACAGGGATGGGGATGGAGCTGCAGGAGCTCCCCATGGACTTCCAGCCCAGCCAGTGGTGCCAAGCACAAGCTGGAGCTGGAATCTCAGGAGGTTCCTGGGGCTCGGAACCAGCCCGAGGGCACATTTTGGGATGGGGAGCCTGGGGCTCAGTGGCTGCTCCTTGCCCCTGTAGCCGGCTGGGGTGGGATTGTGGAAAGGTGCGTGCTGGGGGCCAGGTTTCATTAGCCCCCGTTGGGATGGGTGTGACAGCTCACGGAGATACTGAACTGATGGTAGTGACTGCTTCATGTCCTTGCCAACAGCCCCAGGCTGCAGTGAGAACCAGGAGCAGCTTTTAGCTGGAGGCAGAGGGAAGCTGAGGAGCTGGAGCTGAGGCAGCACAGCTGGCAAGACATGAACATGGTAGGGCTGGGGGTGAAACCCGTGTGGGGCAGGGTAGGGGCTGGGGGTTTGGAGATAAAATGAAGATCCTGCCAAGAACCTGGAGCAGCTTCACCTGTCAACAGCGGGGAGATGTGGAGTTGGAGTGGAAACTGAGCTGGCAGTGAAATAAAGCTTCTGGGGCTGGAGCTGAAACCACTGTGGGGTTGGGATGGGAGAGCAACTGTAGTGGTGGAGCTCATTGTGGGGCTGGGCTGGAGCTGTAGCAAAGATCCTGCTGTGACAACCTGGAGCAGCTTCACCTGATAGCAGTGGGAGGATGTGTAATGAACTGAGTCGGCAGAGCTGACAGTGAAATGAAGTTTGTGGGGCTGGGGACTAAAGGAGCTGAAATCACTGGTTCTTCCCCAGCTTCTCCCCACTTCTCTGGGTGTGAGGGCCCTGTGCAGTGGAGCAGGAGAGGTGTTTTTGGGGCACACAGGACACATCCCCTGCTGCCATCTGCCATCTGTGTGGGCAGGCGTCAATCAAGCTGAAAAACACACATGAAGAGAAAGCTCCCCGAGGAGCTCACAGAGACAGGAGTTCCCTTCTCTTTGAATTGCCATTTGTATTCCGAGTGTTGTGTAAACATTAAATATTTAAAACATTGCCTGTAGCACTCTTGTTTCTCGGTGGGATTTGGATAAAGCCGTTCCTGTCTCAGGGTCATGAGAAATGTGCTCAGGCTTAGCACTTTCCCCATCAGAGATGCTGAGGTCTCCAGGAGCGCTGCCCCTCTCACACAGCCTGAAATCAGAGCCTGGTTTAATGTTGGCAGGAGTTGGACGGGGTTTGGCTCAGTTTGCCCTGTAATCCTGGTCTGTGGGATTCTGCTGCTGCTGCAGGAACACTGTCCAAGCCTCCCCCAGCACGGGAGCAGCTCTGCACTCCCAGACAGAACCCACTGCACCAAGCTTTAGGTTTTTTAGCAGTGCCCAGGCCATGCTCAGTGCAGTCCACATCTGCTTTGGAGCCTGGGACATTTCACCTTGGCTACTTGATCATGCAATGACATTTTTTTTTATTTAGTGAAGATCTGTCTTGCAGTTTCAGATGCCAGCTCTGCTCTCACAGTGCTGGTGATCTCCTGTGCTGGCAACTTTGAGCAGCTGTAGTAGTTTCCCAGGTGAAACTCTGTACATGGAGTCTGAAATCCTGATTATCCCCATCCTACTGGCACCTGGAGACCAAAGAAACTCTAAGCCCACTTTGGGCACTTGCTGTGTTTTGTCTGTGGTCCCAGGTGACACAGAAACCTGTGGCTGAAAGAGCTGAAAGTCTCCTGAGTTGTAGCCTACTGTTCCAAATATTCTTTTCCTAGTTCTGGTGCCTGGTGTTCAGAGTCACAGCTGATCCACTTTTCTGACCAGAAAAGCAGAGTATCCTGAGTCATTTAAAGATTTAAGGATATTAAGGGCAGGCTTGGTTTTATGTACCTAAATCCATGTCAAGGGGACAGAAGGGTGTTTTTAGTTTCCCTTTTAATGGGGTAAGCCACGAGGGGATGCTGCACTGGCCCGTGCATGCCTGGAGCCTGTTCCAGGGTACTCTGCCACGAGACACAGGAATCAGGGAATTGTCCTTTAAGAGGAGAGCACAGGAGGACACATTTGCCCTTGTCCTCAAGTTCTCCAGCACATAACTGCATTGCCCCCCCCTCGTGTCCCCTCCCCACCCATTCATTTGCAGAGCTACAAAAGCTTGGCCTCATCTCCCCGCACTTGGCTCCTGCTCCCGCTGCCTGTGCACAAGCACTGCCTGGGTGGGCGACCTCATTTGAGAGCTGATTTCATTATAGATCAGCTGTGTCCCTCCCCTCCTGTATCTCATGGTTATCTTCCTCCCTGATGAGGAATTCTTAATTAAAGCATGGACAATTTGTGACAGAATGGCATTTTCTGAAGATTTTCTTCCCCGCTTGCACAAGTGCGTCGCTCTCCAGAGGCCAGGCTGGTCATGTGTTAATTTAAAATGAAGGTTTAATTGCTCCACCCTGCTCTAGGTGCTGCTCACCTTTCTAGGCAGCACTGGAAAAAAACACAATTTACAAGCTGATGACAGATTTGGCTGTGGGTTATTGCAGCCATGTCCTGTGCTGATTCAAGTTTATGCTGGCATTGGTGCCTTATTTTTCACCAATACTGAGGCCATGTCAGAGTGACATCTTTGTCCCCCTCCTGTCCCCAAGACGAGCAACTGAGCTGTCCTGTTCCACCAACCCTGAAGACCTGAGCAGACCCCAGTGCCTCTGGAAGGTCTTTGTGCTTCCTCTGATGTTCTCTTCCACGGGCTGTGGCACTCACAGGGACCCTGCCCTGTCCCCAAAGGCACCACATCAGAGGGTGAGGGAGCTGTGCTGCCTCCAGCACCCTGCCCAGCTCAGCCCCTGTCACACTGGGGATGATCTCAGGACCTGCTTTGACCCCAACCCCACACAGCCACTCCCTGCCTTCCCAGGGGATGGGGGCAGAGCTGGAAGGGTAGAAGTGAGAGAACTTGTGGGTTGAGATAAAGACAGTTTAATGTGTCAGAAAGGAAGGAACTAATGGTGATGATGATAAAAGAGTATTACAATGTAGAAAGCAAGTGATGCACAATGCAGTTGTCCAGCCCATGGATGGCTTTCCCTCAGTTTGTTTGATAAGCATGACTCCAGATGGTCTGGAGTATCCTTGGGTCACTTGGGGTCAACTGTCCTGACTGTGACCCCTCCCAGCTCCTTGTGCCCCCAAATCTCCTCACTGGCAGGGCATGAGAAGCTGAAAAGCCTGAGCACAGACACTGCTTAGCCGTGACTGAGAACAACACTGTGTTATCAACATTATCCTCACGCTGACTCCAAACCTCAACACCTGGAGCTGATGCTACTGGGAAGGAAATTAACTCCCCCAAGCCAAAACCAGGCCAGGGAACTCTTAGTCAGGCCTCCTATGTTCAGAATATATGAATATTAAAAGGTTATGAATAAGCTTTTAAGGCAGCTAAAGATGCAGGTCAGCCTGATGAGGCTGACAAAGCACTGATACCATTAAAGCAGTGCCACTGGGGTCTTTATCCCACTCAGGGGTTTTCACAGCTCCCTGGAGAATCTCCCTGTGGCACTCCCATCCTTTGGGACACCTCTGCTTTAGAAGATGGAGCAGCACTGCCTGGTGTGTTGTCTGGAGCACAGCACAGAGCCAGCCTGGGGTGACAACCTGAGAAAAGCTTTTTAAATCCCAGGATTTGATGGCAGATGGTGAAACGGAGCAGCAGAGAGCGGGGTCAGACTTTGGATTTGAGACCCCAGGCTCAAGAAGCCTGAAGTCTGAACACAGATGCTGAGCATCATTTCTAGTGATCTAAAATCCTCCTCTTTTTGGGTTTTGAACCAGGGCAGAAGTTACTTCAGTCCAAGCAAATGACACCACATATGGCTGACACACTCGGACTGAGACTTTTCAGGAGCAACCACTTTTGCTGCTTTTGATGTACCAGCAATATTCCAGGATCCCTGATGTTCATTTCTGTCTAGATCCAGGCTGATGCAGCAGGAAGACCAGGCTGTGAAAGCTCAATTTTACTCTCACTGACACAACAGTAAATCTGGAGTGATTCCCTCTGTGCCAGAGGAATTCCTGCTAAGGCAGCAGCATCATTTCCAATGGCTTGCAGTGCTGGTTGGGGGTGCCACACTACCAGCATTTAGAGCTCCTTTTAACTCCCTCCCCAGTCCCTGGCATTGGGATGATAGATGCACACAGCAGGTTTTAAATCTGCCATTTTCAGAACATTTTGCATGGGCAGGAGCACATCCTCCAGGATTTTATTGACCTGATCCAAAACAGAGCCCCTGGAAGAGGCACCAGGGGGCTTTGTTGGCTCCTCAAGTGCACAAGGACACAAGCAGGGAGTTTTCTAAAGCACATCTCCTTCGGTTTCAGCCCATGCACATTCACATAAAGGCTGCCCTGAGAGTGGTTTTCTCCTGGTTTCATGATGGGAACTGCATTTTTTTTTTTCCATGTGGCTTTTCCCTGCAAACAGAACTGCACTGTCTGTGCTGCTCTGGCCTGTCCAGGCACAAGTGGGTGCCAGCATTTTGCCAAGAGGGGCCATGGCTTGGTAGCCTGAGCTTTATTATCATTTCTCAGGGCTCACAGGGAAGAAAGCTTTTGTCCTCACTGTGCTTCTGACAGAGAGGCTGGGAAAGGACAGCTTGGAGCTTTTACAGGCCTGTGTGGGAAGGCAGGACAAACACAGTGCAGCTCTCAAATCTCACCAAAGTGCCCCAAACTCACGTGGGACTGCACAAGCCTTGCCCAGGCCCTGGATGCCAGGCCAGAGGGCAGATGGGGGCCACATTTGCTGCTTTGGATCCACAGTTGGATCTGCAGTGCTCACACAGGGTAAGAGCTGCCCTTATTTTCCCCTTTTCTCCCAGAGTGGGGCCCACACTGAGCTCATCCCTTTAGGCAAAAGGATGGCTCCTGCACAGGTTGGCAGATTTGTATCTTAATTAATTCAGGGGCATCATATTCCCTCCCCAGCATTTTTTTCCTGCATTTATACAAGTGAGGCAGATTTGGGAAAGCTGGGATATCAAAATGTAAGTGTCTTCTATAATTCACAAGTCACAGTCAACACACACTTGACAAATAAAAGCCTCAGAAAGGTTTTTATCGGCCTAAATATTGAAACCAAATTTTATTTTTTGAAAATGACATTACACACATCTTGCAAATGTACATTTAGATGAGAAAACAATGAGTAACAAATATTGAGAGCAAAGCTATAAAGTGGACAGGTTCTCTGCTGCATGGCATTGCATTACAAGAATACTCAGACCCGGGATGGTTATTACAAGTAGTAAAAACAGTTCACAACACCTCACAAAAATGGAAATTTTTTTCCTAGTCAAATCTTCTGACAAAAGGAAATTCTGTTAAGGGAGAAGAGCCATAGGGAATAGAGGTGTGGATCTAGGTACACTTTGTGATTTTGTGGCACGGCTTTTTGGGGTTTCTTTAAGTCCATTTCTTACAAAAATGCATCTCTGTGAGTGACCCCATCTTTTCCAAGGCTCTGCCCGTTTTCTGTCCTCCGCTGCCAACAGAACCACAGCTAATAAACAAGAAGCCCCTTTGTACTCAGCTCAGAGCTCGGGAGTGTGGAGAAGGAGCTGTCCACAGACCCCCCACGACAACGTAACTGCCATCTCCCATCCCCACCCCCTCGCTGTGTATCCAGGAAAATCAAAAGTTGTGTGCAAACTCCGCAAATCAGGGGCCGTGGGACGAGTCCCAGGGACGGCCACCACTGCCAGGAGTGGAGGCCACGGCCAACACCGCTCGTGCCTCAGCTGCAGTGGCCCAGCAGCACCTCAGCCTCCACCAGAGCCGAACTTCCAAAGGCTGGGCTCGCTCCCCAGCTGGAGCAGAGGCAGCGGGGCACTGATCCCCACCTGCTGTATATCCTGGAAGTTGGATCTGATCAACGTGCCAAGGCAAGGCACTGCGAGAAATACGTTCCCCGAGAGAACCTGTTGAGAACTGCTTTTCAAACCTGGTCGTTCGTCGTTTTATTTATGCCCAAATCTGTACTTTACAACCACGAGAGAGAGAGAGAGAGAGAGAGAGAGAGACAAAGACAGAGTAAGAGAGAGGGAGAGAGAGAGAGAATCTTTCCAGGAGGAAAGGAAGAGCTAATTAAGAAAAGAGAGGTACAGGACCATGCATTTACTCTCAAGAGCTTGTTCACGAGCAAGCCAACATTTCTAACACTACAACCACTCATCTACATCTGTTTGCTAAGTAACTGAGTTCTACCTACAACTAGAGAGCAGAAGGGGTTCTTTTTTATTTTCTTCCCCCTCCCTTTAAAACGTCAATAAAAATGTTTTCTGTACAAGTTGAATGGCACAAAAGGTGGTTAAAATGCTAAATAACTCACCACAAGTGGAGAATGCAAAATTAGTTCAAAACATGCATGGACTGTGTACAGGTAAGCAAGGAATCATTGGCATAAAGCTGCAATATATTACAAGATGATACAGTTGAGATCTTTTGGAATAACCTCTGCTTGTTCTGTCCCTTTGAAGAGACCTTCACATAAAAATTCAGCATAAAGGGAATTCAAGGTATGTACCCAAGCAGGAAGTTAACTCTGGGCAACATTATTTGTCTGAAGAGAAAAGCATTTCCCCTCCCCTTCCACACACTCCCCCAAGGTACAAAAGTCAACATGATCAGCATTGCTGCAGGCTTGCCAAAAAGTAAAGGTTAGACAGGTCTGGGGTAGGAGAAGGAAAGCACCATTTAAATTAACAGCTCTTTGTACAGTGTCATTAATTAAATACCTTATTCTTTAAACAAAAACATCCTGAAGTTTACCAATCCCACCAAAATAACCACGGACCCCTTCCCACCCCCGTGTCCTCCAAGGTTATGTACACAGAGTTTAAAGTATGCCAGCTAAACTTTAAACCCAGCTGCCCCTCCAACCCCCACCCTCTGAACAACAAGAGAAAATACATCGTGGCCTCTCAGTTATATTATATTGCAGCTTTGTCGTTAATGAGGAAATCATACCAACTCAATGAATGACCGAAGACAGTAATCCATGATCAGGTTCCAGTTCAGCTGCACATCTCCCTCCCTCAGCACCACTGGGGGGTGGCTCTGCAGCTCTGGGAGCAAAGTCCTGAGTCCTGAGCAAAGGCAGCTCCTGCTCTCCACACAAGAGCAGCGTGAGGAGCTCAGGCTGAGGGGATGGGAGCTGCTCACCTCAGCTTGGGACAGGATTTGTAACTGAGAAAGCAGACAAAGGCTAGGGACAGCAAAGCCAGCAGGCTGATCCTCCTTTCCTGTGCTTCCAGGCTAGACAGTGTCACAAAATCCAGAGAATTATGGAGGGGAATGTGTCATTTCAGAGAATGGAAGAGATTTGGCTAGACAGGTTTCCTCTTTCCAAAAGACCCTGGGTGTCTTCTAATGGCTAATCACAGCTGTACTAAGACTGCCACGGTGCTAAAGCTGCTTGGATCACCCATCATTTAAATAAGAAGCAAACTAACAACCATTTCACATGTCAGAATCCAGCATGTAATTATAACTCACAGGCTTCCTTGTTCTTACATTCAATACTCCTGCCTCACCATATCTAAAAACACCAATTAGCAGTGCAATTAATTCCCTAGACATTCTTCTTTTTAGGCAGATGCATCATTAGGCATCACACTAAATCTGGAAAAAGCTCCTCTGTCTTAAAGAAAAGGAGGGAAAGGAGAAAAAAAAAAAAACAACAAACAAAAAACACAAATCCTGTGTGTTTTGCAACCCACCTGTGACTTTATGGTCAGCATGAGAGGGAAACAGAATATCACAGGATTTCACCTGCCACCTGCTAAGGAAGGTGAATTACAAGTCCATCCATACCTACTCTGCAGTGTTTGGAAGCAGATGGAGAAAAGCAGCCATTCTGTAATTAAAAAAAAAAATAACAAAATACTCCTCCAACATGACCCTGAAACCCAAACAAGAACAAAAGTAAACCCCACACAATGTTTCTCAGGGACTCTGTGAAAATGAAATTAGTCATGTTGAGAACTGGGCCTGGACCCAAGGCTGGGATCCATTTGGTCCCTTACAGGTATTTCCCAAGTCTGACCCTGTGCTTGGCTTTCCCAGAACTCAGGGATTCAGAGCCAGGGTTTGGTTCTGCCTCTCCCTGACCAGGTGCCACCACCATGTTCCATCCTGACTGCACGTGCCACGAGAGTCCCAGGGCTCTGCAACAGCCCCACTGTGCAAATGTGACTCCAATTTATCTCTATTTCCTATATATAACTCTTGCAAAGAGAGATGAAAGAACCAGCTTGGATAAAACTCAAAAGCAGCCTTGAGTTCAGATGAGTCACCTAAAATGAACCGAACCTTCCTTTTTATTTCAGAGACATTTGGCAATGCTTTTCTCTGAAAACCAAGCCAACCATAAATCTCTATTCTGCCTGGTACTAACTGGGACTAGAGTAGAAAAATCCTGGTAGAAATAGAAATACTACTTCCATTTCCATAAACCTGCTGGGCTCAGGGCATGTCTATTGGTAGACTGAGTGAGAGTGAAGTGAGATAAAGCCAACACTCTTTAGAAGCAAAAAATATGGAGGAGGCCCTGATTTGCTGAGGTTCCTTGTTTAATTTTCAAATCTAAAACTTTTAGGGTATTTCAACAAACTATTTCATCTTTATCATTAACTCTAATTAAACTGTACAAAATACCTCCCATCTCCATCTTGCTATTTGAGGTCCATACAAGAGATCAGTTTGTAACTGGGGTCAGTGAGGTTTTCTCTGCAAAGGCTGCAGCTGTCACCCAGGAAACTGAATCTGCACTCAAGTAATCAATCACACAGGAATTATCAACACTAATCAATCTTTGAAACAGGAGACCAACCTTGGACCAAATAGATTCATAAATTAATTACAGAGGGGCTTCTGCCTGATTAAAGCAGCAGAAAATTAGGTGTATTGGGTTTCATTTGATTTATATTGAGTGTCTGAGAATTTATGGAAATAAAAAAAGATGCAATCTTTATGCAACAACAAAAAAAATACTCGAGACTATACAGCAAAAAAATGTTTGGATCAGTCAGTTATTTTGTGGTTTAGGATTAAATTCACAAGCACTATAACTCAACTGAATTTAGGAAAAAGATCTCATGAGAAAACCAGTGTTAAACACAGGTGCCCTAGTTCAGCACGGACTTCCCCCTGCTGTGGTGGCTGCAGCAGCTCTCACACAGGGGCTGGGCATTTCCTGGGCAGGATCAGCATCACCTCTGTGCCCACTCAGCAAACCCAGGGAACCTCCCCAGGGAGCCTGTCCTGGCTTTTCACCCTGGTTGCCACTTTTGCCAGAGTTTGCTGAGCTCTGTTGGAAAGGATGGGAGGCTCTGAAGTGCCCTGGGCATATATATATTGTATAATTGTTCTCTCACATTCCTCAGAGTGCCAGGTCTGTCCTGCCCAGGCCAGGGTGTGCTGGTCAGTGATTGCTCTTTCTGATCTGACACAGGGAGGAGTGGAAATAACCCCAACCCACAGCTTGGTGCTGTCCTTCAGCACAGGGCTGCACCTTCCCTCTCCCTTTGAGGGATGGCACATGCTGGCAGGAGAGTTAGACAGCAGCAGGAGAGGAGCTTCACACCAAGTTCTCCTGCCTGCAGCCAGGTTTGGCCTTATTTCTGCCCAGGGGAGAGGGACAGACACTGCTGAGGACAGACACTACCCCTGGTACCTGACAGTGACTCCCAGCAAAGAGCCAGGAGCTGCTGCTGCTCTTCTGTCCAAACCAAGCCACAGATCCTCAGTTAGCCCCACTGCCTTCTTTGTTTGTCCCCAGAATTTCTTGGCTTTTGTCTTTCATTATTCCCACACACCAGGGGCACTGACATGCCCAGTGCTGTGCCTCGTGCTCTCCCTGCCGCTGGATTTTCTCTGAAGCTCCAGCTCATTTCATGACTCAGCACCTACCTCCTAACAAACATCCCCCACCAATCCTCTAAGGAACAGGCTTTTCCTTTCATTTCCTGTGTTCTCCATCATGGCATCTTTCCCTGATGATGATGACAACTTTCTTTTTTTTCAGCTCACAGATTAATTACTGCCAAGATTTGTTAATTCCGCTTGGGCATCCTCCTTTTTCTTCAGTTTGAG
The DNA here is from genome assembly GCA_016584745.2 of Phylloscopus trochilus trochilus. Taxonomy (NCBI): domain Eukaryota; kingdom Metazoa; phylum Chordata; class Aves; order Passeriformes; family Phylloscopidae; genus Phylloscopus; species Phylloscopus trochilus. The sequence goes on from WQNJ02000046.1 coordinate 6,745,694, forward strand.
TGACAAACTGTCAGACCTAGGGAACCTCCAAACTGGCTTGAGAGTCCTGAGTTCACGGAGATAAAGAGCACAAGAGAGTTCAAGTGCACTAAGCAAGGCAGCTCTCCCCCATGTAGCCATCTGGCCATGAACACTTTCTAAACAAGAAGGTTTTCAACACCTGGCCCACTGTTTTCTTGGTAGAAAGCCACTGAATTAATTAGACTTACTCACTGTTTGTAAACACAAGGCCCATATTTTGACTACTAGCACGAATTGCCCCTGATATGTGCACGTGCATCTGACAAAAAGAGGGGCAGTGGGGGCTGTATTCAGGCAGGAGAGAAATGGGCTGCTGGATGAGGGTATCTGCTTCCTCCCAGGGATGTTGCTGGCTCCCCCATGGTTTTGATGGGGAATTAAAAATGACCTGCCTGTCTTTCACCATGACTGAAATAGTGAACCATTTTTACAGCAGAGTTTTGAGAGAGCCAGAGTTCTGTGAGAGACTTGCCAGAGATAACAGTCTGCTTCTATAAGGTGTTCAGACTTTGCTGAGCAATGAATACATTTTAGAATCAAGCTTTTTGTATCAGTTTATATCTCAAAGCACCCTACAGGTAGAGGAAAGTGTTGGGACCAGCCCTCTGTGCACTGGGACACCATGGCACAAGCAGAAGTGATCTGTCCAGAGTTGTGCTCTGAAACCCCAATGGCTCTGAAACTTTACTGCTGGATCCACTAGGTTTGATTCTCATTTGCTCAGAAGTTCATCTGTTGGCCAAAAATAGGTGTTGATGTGCTTAACCTTCTCTAAGCAGCATCCCAAGGGATGGAGAGTGGTCTGTGAGCCCAAAAATTCACATTTTCACCTGCAGGTGCAGTACTCATACCGTGCCCTGCAGGTGGGACCCTGTCAGAGCAGCTGTGCAATGGCATTGCTGGAAAAAGCCTTTCCATCCACCTGCTGATATTCCCTGGAGATCTCCCCTCTCCCTATTAAAACGTGGGTTTGTCAGCTTGGCCTCAGACCTTCAATCATCACCGACTGGAACTGTTCCAGAGAAAAGGAAGCAAAACAAAGAGGGGTCTGTACATTGCTGCTCCCAACCTTTCACCTGCAGGCACCAGGGGAAGGCAGCTCTCGAGCCAGGAGCAGAGGAGGAGGATGAAGAATATCTGACCAGCAGAATCAACCACCACTGCAGCAGAACCCAGCCCTGCTCACTCCACAGTGAGGAGCAGCTGTGAGACACAAGAATCAGCTTCAACATTTCCTGAGATACTGTGGAGAGGCACAGATTCATGCAGATGGGACAGAGGCATCAGCCAGAAGAAATCTGTGGTTCTGGAGACAGTTCAAGAGATGGGCTAAATACCTGGAGACTTAAAGTGTGCCCTGTCTCCTTTTGGTCAAGGCCATTGAACCCTATGCCTTGCTGGGCTCATGCACAGTCCTGCTTCTGAAACCCAAGGGATGTTAGAAGGCACTTAAAGTCTTCACCTTCCTGCTCTCATCACACCAAGGTGAGGTTTCAGCTGGATCTGTTCCAGGTGTCCTGTGGAAAACACTCATCTTGTTGCATGGACTGAGCTGACTCTTCAGTTACACACAAAAAAAATTCCTCATCTCGTGCCATCCATTTGCTTCTACAAAGAACCTCACAGCCCCAAACACTGTCCCAGCCTGCTTCCATCAGCAACCAGGAAAGTCACCTGGAGCCTAATTCACCACATGGAACAAGCAGCTCTTTTGTCCCATCCTGGTGGTGATCAGCACCTGGTGTGTGGCAAACACACCTCTACAGAGCTTTCCTCTGGTTATGGATTGTCTTAGCTTGGGGAGACACCTTCTAGACTAATTTTATCTCTACTTTACTTGGGAATTTTTTTTATCCCTTTCTCTAAAAATGATTCTGCCTCTACTGCAGTGAAAAGAGAGCTCTGGGTTGCTTTGCACGGCTGTGGGCACCACTGTGGTCAGCGACAAAATCACTCCGGTGCTCTCAGCACACTGAGGAAGGCTCAGACTGGGAAATCCACGCTGGGCCCCTGCAGAGAAGGTGCCACTTCCAGGGATGGTTGTCCCTGGAGCAGTGTCTGGGTAGGGATACAGCCTGGAATCCCAGAGCACTCCCACAGGGTGTGCTGGGAAGCAGCAGGGAGAGCAGCACTGACCTCAAAGGCGTGAAAAAGCAAAGAGAAGGCATCCTAGAAAATGTTATCCATATGGGTAAGGAGAAATGAACACTTTAATGCCCTTGTTTCCCACTGGAAATGCCTGGGTGTAACACTGCTTTGCTGTTTGCAACAGTTTTTGGTTCTACCTACATTTTTCCCCCCTTCAAAAGTACTGAACAAGCAAATGAGAGAGAAACAGCAGCTCAACCAAGTGTGTGGGGTTTTGTGTGCCTACACATGTGTTAGCTGAGGATGAGTGAGATGTTGAAGTCCTTTCCTAAGCAGGATTCTTCTGCTGTCTATGGATATAACACAGTTAGTGTTTCTAGCTCCTGAGAAGACCATAAATAATGTGCAGATACAGGAAACACAGACAGTGGTAGGGAAAAGCTGCTTCCAACTCCCACCAGAAAGTAAAATCCCATTATCAAACTCTTTCTGAATCACTTCAAGATATTTAGCTGGTGGAACTGAACCAGCTCCAAATCTTATACCAGATGAGGCTTTAAACCAGAAACTTCAGGATTATAAATGCTTTACAAGTGACAAAAATCCCAAGGCTGAAGATTTTGCTGCACTGCTCTCATTTTCTACATCACATGAGTGTAAAAATGTTAAACTCCTCAGTCTGTGCTATTCCTTCCTAATGACTGTGTCTGAAACAGGGATCTTCACATGCAAATGTGCTAAATTATACTGAGTAAAGGCAGATTTCAAAGAAACAAAACCCTGCTACTTTAAGGGTTTCTCCAATTTGTTTTTAAATACTGTATTGTTATAAAACAATATAGTCTCAGTGATTCAATTAGTCTCTGAAAGCACTAAAGGCAGCCTCATGAGGCAAATTAGACAGGGCTTTTATAGCAGAATTAATATGGCAAATCCTCATATCATGTGGAGCTTTACGTGCTTGTAAATATATTAAAAAAATAAATATGAAAGGTGAACTCTGGAGTATACAGTGGAATTAGTATCATCTGCTCCAGGATCTCACAGGGTCTGGAATTGGTTGTAGTATATTGGAAGTAATTGCTAATTCACAGCAGTTCAGGAAAGCTTTCTGACCAAACCCAAGCTCAATCTCGTGAAAAGTCAACAGGAGTAAAGCATGTGCTACAATTTAAGCTTTTAGGTTCTTTCCTGAATCAGGGCTGTCCTTCTGTTTAAATAACTAAGGTCTGACGCCTGTGCACTGTTTCTCTTTGTATTCAAATCTAGACGAGGGATCCTACAAAGCCAAAGGTAACTAGTTTTGAATGTATGTAACATTCCACATGCATTTCTGTACAAGAACTCATGCAATATTGGCATTAATACAGACTTCACTCTATGCTACAGCTGAAATGCTCACTGACTTCTACTGCCCAGGCATTTCTACCTAGAAAATTGCTTCTTAAAACTTGGGAGTTTGACCTCATACCCTGTTTTCTTTGTGGCTTCTGCTGGTTTGAATGGCTATTTTTCCCACTGAACAATTTTTTTAAAAAATTCTTTTAGGCCTTTTCAAGGTTCCCCTAATTCCCTGAAGGAATTGCTGGGCTCAGCCCCACCACAGGATGATCCTCATGGAAGCAAAGCTGCACTCCCCCAAGGGAGGGCTGGCAGGATCAGATTTTAGCTGTGTCACCAGGTGCAGCTCAGGAGGAAGAGCTCAGGGATTCCTTTAGTGATGCCCCACCAGGAAAAACATCTCCAAATAACCAAACAGAGCTTTTGGCAGGAAGGAAAGGAACCCCTTCATCAACAGCCATCCAAACAAAGGATCCCTCCTCCCTTGGGCTCCTGCTTTCTCTTACACAAACTGCACTCACAGACACTGGGTGAAAGCATCTCCCAGATTCCTTTCCTCCCAGCAGCAGCTCAGGCTGCAGAGAGCAGCCCAGGATTGCAAGGATTTGGGATTCCTGGTGGATGTGTGGTGAGTGTCCTGCACTGAGCAGCAAGAGAACCTGGATGGGACTGCATGGCTGCTCTCCTGGGTTATCTGAGGAAAGGCGGCTGTGACAGGGATGGCCTCTGTCACCTCTGTCACTGCACTTCCAGTCCATCCATGGCTCCTGCTCAGGGTCCCTGGAAAGGCAGAGACTCAGGCAGGGACTCTGAGATTTCCACCAACAGAGCAGGGGAGAGGATAAAAGCACATCAAATTATCAGTCCCACTAAAGCTTTCACTAAGACAAAAGCTCTGATGAATAATATTGTTATCAGCATAACCAAGGCCTTTGACATCTTTATGCTTAAAAAAGTCCTTTTTGTTCATGACCAGTGTCTACAGTAGCACTCACAGGATTAAACAGCCAAAAATTAGCACCCATAACCAAATCTGCACCCAGAATATTTCAGCACCTTCTGTTAGAGGATCTGAAAGCACTTGACAAATGTCAACCAACATTTGGCCTCACAACCCCCAGTGAGGTAGAACAGAGCTGTCCCTGCAGGGACAGACAGACAGATTGAGGCACAGGGTTACTCAGAGACCTGCTCCCATTCAGACACGAAATTCAGCAATGCCAAGGGCTGAGGTGTGCTGACTACTGCACCCAAGCTTTGTCCACAGCACCATCCTTCCCCCCACAAACCCTCAACACGAGCCCTTAGCCTGTGAACTCACCCCAGAGTTCTATTTACAATATTTAAAATGACCATCTAGCAGTTGTGCAGTCAGAGAGTTACTCAATCAAATGAAGCTATAGTGAGAACAAATGGTTTCTTGTGCAAAAACTCTGGGTGTAAATGATCATGCACTAAGACTACCGGGTGCAAATTTGGTGCATGATAACTCTGACCCCTTGACAATTCCCAATCCTGGCCTCTCTCTGGTAAATCTCTTTTTAAAAAGTTGCATTACAAGTATGATCACACGAGCCTCAGAAGATGCAGCCTGCACAGACTGTTTCATCCCAACAATGCAAGCAAACAAAACGTGGAGTGGCTTTGGGAACAACCCAGCATTCATGAAGCATCAAACGTCACAAGGATAAAATCCATCCTAATCACAAGGGGTTGCAAGGCAACAGGGAGTAGGTGTCTATGTTGGAAAAAAAATAAAAAAATAAAGAAGGCAAATAGAGCAACAAAGAAAGACTTGATTGCACAGATTTCATTTAGGTAAAGTTCTGCAAGAATCAGTTTCATCAAAGCTTATTCCATGAGGGAGGGAGGCAATGGCAGCTGGCCTGGGACAAAGCTTCAGCGCAGTAAAAACCACCAGCCCTGCGTGAGGAGATGAACTTTGCATTCTGGAGGAGGCATTGCTGATTAATAAAAGCAAAAGCTTTGTCTAAATACAGCGAGTTTGTTTTCCTCAGATAGAAGAGTTTCTTAAAATATGAGTTTTAGAACGCTTCATTTGTTACATAAGTAGAGAATCTGGCCATAGTTAGGAATACTGAAGTGTAAAAAACCAAATACGCAGTCTTAAACATTACAAAAACTATCAAAACATTCAATATTTTGAATTGACCATTTCCCCCCCCCTACATGTGTCTGTTTTGGCAGTGATGACAAGATTTCTAAACTGAGTTGCTGTTATTATTGTTCTGCAGTTGTGGTTGGTTTTTTTTTTTTTGTACTTTTTTTTTTTTTCTGAACGTGTTTTTTAAACAAAAGAAAATTACCAGCGTCTATAAAAAAGAAGGAGCTTGAATCCTTACTCCCAAAACACAGATACAAGATTTTCCTTTATAAAAAGTGTATTGATTTTTTGCTATAAAAAGTGACCTAGAGGGTGTCAAACCTGAAAACAAATTCTCACAGTGTTTTCAGTGTTGGCTGTTCACAAGGCATTACTGTTACCAACAGAGATAGAGAGATACCAGAGGGGAGGTATAAATATTTGTTACCAGCTAGCAGCATCCTTGCATTGCATGTGGAAGGTGTTCTACTCCAGATAACTCAGCTGATTTATGGTGGTTTTGCTTAATTATTAAAAAAAAAAAAATTCCCAAACAATATTTGAATAATTTGAATTATTGTACTAACCTCACTTAGCATCTGACACAATCATTCCCAATCTCATCCAAGCTTCTGCTGGCATATTAAGCAGAAGACCAGAAATCAAACTAGAAATTCCCTTCCTGCCCTTCACAATAAAACCAAGACCCTTTAGAATGCAGGTGCCCAAAGTGTGGCTGTGAGTGAGGAGCAGGTGAGCTGGCACAGGCTGGCACTTTGCACAGGTGGAGAACATCATCTGCCCTTCTCCAGCCTGCAAACTGCTCAGCAAGGGGTCCATTTGCACACCTCCAGGGAAGCTACTTCACTAACACTAGGAAAAACCACATGGTTGCAGCAGAAGAAGAAATCATAGAAGAAAATGGGAAATGCACAGAATCGCTGGCGCGTCGGCCCCAAATTTCTCACAACGCCCATTTTGCATCCCTGTAAAACTTAGAAGAATGGTATCCCTCTATCTCTATAGACTGGCAGGTGTTGGTTTGTGGCACAGAGAGGAGAAATCACAGAACAAAAATGACATTTAACCGTGTGTCCTTTGACTTGAAAGCACCAGTCACCTATCTGCTTGTGTTGGCAGAGGTACTTTGCTGTATCCCAAATGCAGCGTGGACATTTCGCTCCGCGGCGCTCTACATGGAATCCCCCAGGGAATCCGAGTCATCCAAAGACAGAGGCAGGTACAAGTCCTGTAGGGGGAAAGGGGAAAATGTTAACTCTCACCATCAGCTCCCACCTGTGATGGTTCTGGATTCTTTTTTTTCCTTGCCAAGGTGGGGATGGACAATGCATGGAAACGCAGATTTCGGGTTCGCACTCGGATGTTCATTGTTTCTTATCCATTTACAGACTCACTGGGTGGCAGCTCTAACCAGCAACTCAGAGAAGTGAGGGAGAATGGGGCCTTTCTAACTCTTTCCAAGATTGTTTAAGCAATAATCACCCAATAATGAGGTGACACCTCTGTTATTTATATTTCTGACCCTATACTGACCGCCCAAGGCCCACAATGCAGACCTTTTCACCCAACTGCAGAAAACCACTCAACTCATGAAGAAGAAGGAAGAAGAAGGTGAGAAGAAGGACTCAGACAATGCCTTAAATCCTCCATCTTGACTCACGTGTATTACTAGATACTTGTAAGTTTTTCACCCTGTGAGATCACACAATAATATTCAAACTCCACACCCACAACCCCAGTGCCATCACTCAATCTCAAAGCCTGTCCCAGGGCCTCAAGTCAAATGTGGTGCTTGCCTGAGGGCCAGCACCCCTCAGCTCAGAAAGCCTGAAATGTTCAGCCTCCAGGGTTCCAACACCCACCCTTGGCCACACAAAAGGAAGCAGCTGAGTGGCTCAGCTGTGGGCAGCTCAGAGGGTGGAATGCACTGGTTACTGGGCTGGGCTCCCCAGAATCCAGGGAGTTCCAGGCAAAAATCAAGGCAGGCTCCATGCACAGAGGAGCAAGAGCATCTCTATTCCTGATGACTGTTCAGGGATAAGTATGAGAAGTGGTTTTTTTAATTGTTCTGGATCAATGTATCCATTCCAGCACATGCATGAAAGAGCAGCACCTTGCCTTAAACACATCTCCTTAAACCTGAGTCCACAAGGAAGAGTCTTACCTTGGTTTGACAGCTGCCCTCAGGACAAATCTCCAGGAAAATCACATGTTCCATGGTTTACTCTTTAAGTAACTTCTAATCAGTTGGAAAGGTTAATAAAATAATCCCAGGTTTGTTATTTGGATCAAATGCTCAGTGTAAAGCTCTTCCAGTGTCCCTTTCTGGGGTAACCATTTTATTCCACTTGTTTAAAGTTCTGTGTGGGACAAGGTACAGGAACCAGCTCCAGGGCTAAAGCTCTCCTAGGACATTTTTGAACTCTGACCCACACACAGGTAATAACTGCGAGCAAAATGAAGAAAAACCCAAATATTCAGGAAGGAAATCCATAGAAATCTTGGTATAAGAAGAGGTAAAATAGGACTTAGTGGTGAACTCAACCTAAGCATTTATCACTTGAGCTTTAAGGGCAAAAAAGAAAAGCGATTTCATCTTAAGTAGGAAATTGCTCCTGGGAGAAAGACAATGATGCATGAATATTCTGGGAACCTAAAATGCTGCCTTTGTGTTTGCTGATTGGCTTAACTTAGTGGAGAAAATCATAGCTGGCTTGGCTTTGCCCTCAGCAGTCACCATCTATTACAAATGGTCTCAGGGCTGCACTGGAAAGTCATAAATCAGCCAGCTGAAAACATAAATAAAACATTAAAAAGATGAGTTTTACTTGTCTTGACCAAGAAACGAATCCTCATCTCCAAATGAGATGGAAAGTTTGGAAAATATTTTGTGTCCCTGATGCTGAAGCACAGGATGCAGTTTGCAGCATTACTTCTGCTGAAGTGATGAACTCAGACTATGGGCCAGGTTCTATTCTCAACTGAAATTAATAATAAAATATTAATTATAATAATATAATTTATAATATGTAATATTTATAATATGTGATATATATAATAACAATTTATAATAATAAATTAATAAGTAAATCTGGACACACTGTGTTAAATTTGGTGTGTTTTCTCAAACTTAGACTGAGCAGCTGAGAACAGAGTGAGGTCCCAAGAAAAACACAAGGAAAACATTTGGGTTCAGCTGTGCCTTTGTTAAACAGTTTGTTCAACCCCTGCAATCTGGCCCACAGTGGGATCCACGTGGCTGCTGACTGCAACACCTCAGCACCACCAGAATTTCTTAATTACTCTTCAAAAACTTTGAGTCAATGCTCTTTCAAAGTCAGGCTGAGAGGTACATTCTGTTCACTGAAGAGAACCCTCCCTGGCTTCCTCTCACACCTACATTTGTGTCCAAGCTCCAATTTCTGCCTCAAGTGAAAAGTGCTGGAAGCAGCAGTGTGCCCATCCCAGAACTGCAAAGGCCCACGGAAATGAAAGTCAGAACTCAGCACAGAGGGGCCCTGAATAACAGGAACTGAAAAAGCTGTGACAGCTGCTGCACCTTTTAAATAAATCAATACATGAATTATCCATGAGCCAGCACAGGTTTCCTGATCTCTGCCAGGATGCTGTGCTACCTGTTGGCCGCTCTGTCTGTGACCAGCTACTGTTCCACAACACAATTACCACACCAGCTGCAAGAATCTTCCTGTAAAACAGAGCACGGCCTTAAATAATTAAAAAAAAAATTAAATTCTTGAGGAGCATCATTAAAGCGGTGTCTTAGAGCTCCAGGAACATTTGTGTTGCTTCTGCTGTTTAATGGGCCTGATTTGCCAACACCTGGGGCTTTTCAGGACAGGAGGGTTTACATGAAATCACATCCACCAATGATTTTTTTCAAATAGTGGTACAAGCTCATGGTTGTGTCCCCTGATCCCTCTGGATGGTCTCCAGCAATGACAAGATTTCTAAACTGAGTTGCTGTTATTATTGTTCTGCACTTGTGGTTGTGGGGTTTTTTTGTACTTTTTTTTTTTCTGAACATGTTTTTTAAACAAAAGAAAATTACCAGCGTCTATAAAAAAGAAGGAGCTTGAATCCTTACTCCCAAAACACAGATACAAGATTTTCCTTTATAAAAAGTGTATTGATTTTTTGCTATAAAAAGTGACCTAGAGGGTGTCAAACCTGAAAACAAATTCTCACAGTGTTTTCAGTGTTGGCTGTTCACAAGGCATTACTGTTACTAACAGAGATAGAGAGATACCAGAGGGGAGGTATAAATATTTGTTACCAGCTAGCAGCATCCTTGCATTGCATGTGGAAGGTGTTCTACTCCAGGTAACTCAGCTGATTTATGGGGGTTTTGCTTAATTATTTTAAAAAAATAAAAATCCCAAACAATATTTGAATAATTTGAATTATTGTCCTAACCTCACTTAACATCTGACACAATCATTCCCAATCTCATCCAAGCTTCTGCTGGCATATTAAGCAGAAGACCAGAAATCAAACTAGAAATTCCCTTCCTGCCCTCCACAGTAAAACCAAGACCCTTTAGAATGCAGGTGCCCAAAGTGGGGCTGTGAGTGAGGAGCAGGTGAGCTGGCACAGGCTGGCACTTTGCACAGGTGGAGAACATCATCTGCCCAACAACACATGAACAACTCAAAGGGAGGGGTCAGGCCAGTGCTCTGCTCACCACCTTGCCCAAAAGGACAACTTTTACAGGCAAAGGGCCAAGCCCTGCTGCCTGAGCATCAGGAGTTGGTATTATTCTTCCAGAGGATATGGCCATGACTTCAGTGCCACAGAAATGTGAGGGACTGAGGCAGAAGGAGGTGTAGTAAGGTATAAGAAACGTAATACCTTGTGCTTACGGAGGCTCCCTGGGCTGGTGGGCGTGGAGATCGGCGACTGCTTGGATTTGGGTGTGGACAGCTGACTGCTGGAGGTCCCGTTTGCTGGCAGAAAACAAGACACAAGCTGGAAATCAGGCAAGCAAGGGAAAGGTCTTTCTCCTTTGGGGAGAGGGAAGGTCTCCAAACATTTAACGCCGTGGTTTGTTCGTGTTAGGCAGGAGAGAAAAGAGACCAACAAGTGAACAGCATCGCTATAAACATAACTCCAGGATTTCAGCTGCCCAGGGTGACTGCAAAATACAGTGAGATACAAAATAAATATTTCACATAACAAATATTCACCGAGTCGATCCAAGGCACGCATCACCAGAAAAAACAGAAAGACAACTTCTGTGTTCTCAAACTGTGTAAGGGCACGGCTGGAAACCAGAGGCTGAAGTTATCCTGAATTCTACCCAAGCAATGTCAGATGTCACAGAATTGAAGAATTTCCAGGTTGGAAGAGACCTTCAAGATCATCAAGTCCAACCCATGCTCTAACACCTCAACTAGACCATGGCACCCAGTGCCACATCCAGGCTTTTTAAACACATCCAGGGATGGTGACTCCACCACCTCCCTGGGCAGGCCATTCCAATACTTTATCACTCTTTCTGTAAAAACCTTTTTCCTGATATCCAACCTGTATTTCCCTTGATGCAGCTTAAGACTGTGTCCTCTCATTCTGTCAGTGTTGCCTGGAAAAAGAGACCAACCCCCAACTGACTACAACCACCCTTCAGGGAGTTGTAGAGAGTGATAAGGTCACCTCTGAGTCTCCTTTTCTCCAGGCTGAACAACCCCAGCTCCCTCAGCCCTTCCTCACAGGGTTTGTGTTCCAAGCCCCTCAGCAGCCTCACTGCCTCCTCTGGACACGCTCAAGCATCTCAATGTCCATCCTAAATGTCAATTACACACATTAAAAATTAGACAAACAGCAGCCTGGAATGTCCTGGCTGTAGTTTGCTATGGGTGGGATTAACTGATCCAGGAGCCTGATGGAATTAGGCTTTAAATTGTAACAGCTGAATCTCCAAATCTCCAAATCAGTTACTTAAAACTCATCAGGTACTCCAGTGTCAGGAGGAGGCTGAAGAAGTGTACAAAGTACTGTAGAGTAAAATGTGTGAACGCTGTATTTTTAAGAGCAAAACCAGCACAGCTCTTGCTTTAAGAGGCCTGAGAAAGCCTCATTCCTCAGTTACATCTGTGGCAAACAGGTATGATCCGTGCTGATAAAATTGAAATGATAATCAGTATTTTAAAATAATAAAATAATAATAAAAGTAGTGACAAAAAGGAGAGGGAGGGGGTTCCCTCTCCTCCTGCAGATGTTCATGAGATACAGGAAGAAACTTAGATAAGACTAGCTAAATTTATCTGTAAGATGGAGAGAGTTGGGGGAACTCCAGGAAAATTGTGAATTATATGAGATTTATTGCCTTAATGTTCAAACTTAGTATTTGCCTCCATAATACAAGTTTAATATGCACGTGTAATAAGAGAGGTTTTTTAAAGGACAACGAGGAAGACTGTGAGCCTTCATCCCAAAGACCACCCAAAGAAGAAGAAGACCCCCTGGCAACAAGTGAAGCATGAAGTAGGGTGATGTAGATTTTTAAAATTGGAAAATAGGAGGAGACTTACAGGAAACATTGATGAATATGCATTAGCAGATAGTATAGAAGTGTAGTTTGAATTGTTTTGTTTTGTAGCTGAGGTGGGGTGAGAAGCCCTCCCCATACCCCGGTCGGTTTTGCTTCTGCCTTATCAGAACCTTAAACCAAATTTAAATAATTATTGCCTTTTTTTTTTGTAATTTTATATTAAATTTTTATTAAAATCGTTGCTAAATTTTAAATTTGTTGTTTATTTTATTTATATTTATAACACATCCCTGTGAGAAACGGGGGGAGCTCAGGTTTTTGTGGGAGTCCAGGGCATTCCTTTGGGTACCCTGGACAGACAGGAACCTGCACAGCAAAATTTAAAACCTGTACAGGGGGGTCTGGGATCTGTACAGGGGGGTTGCAGACCCTGGCACAGAGCCCAGAAAGGTAAAGGCCTTGACTTTAGTCCATGGGAAAGACTTCCAACATTAAGAGAGGAATTGCAAGCCACAAAGTGTGACAAAAAGTAGTACAGTTTTCACATTTGGGGTTTTAGAATAGGGGTGAAGGGGGACAAGATGGAGGATTCTGGGCGGTGCCCTGGGGTCTTCTCCTTCTTCTTTGTCTCCATCTTCTGCTGTGATGGTGGCACCATCAGTAGCTTTAGAGGGATTGGGTTAGAGTAGAAGAGACCTGTTTAGTACAGAGTATAGATATTGGTTTGCAATTGTACATAGTCTGTACGTAATTATCTGTATAAAAAAGGATGAGCCCACATCAGGGGCAGGAGTTGTCACCTGCTGCCCGTGCTGTTCAGACCTTGTCCAGGCACAGAGAAAAGGGGATAAGATAAGATAAGATAAGATAAGATAAGATAAGATAAGATAAGATAAGATAAGATAAGATAAACAAGAGAAAAACCTTGAAAAAAGAACATCTGAAGACTCCCGTGTTGTTCCTGCATTCAGCTTGAGGTTTTTCAGAGTGCAGAAGACAAAAACCACCCTCATCTCGGGTGTCCAGCCAAACCCGAGAGGTTTGCAGCAAAGGCAAAGAGCAAACAGGTGTGAAAAGAAAGGTGTTCAAAGCCCCGGGGCAAAGGAGGGGCTGCCAGCACATTAAAGCAGCTCGGATGCCACAAATTCGTGGCGATGTGCCTCCTCTGCCTTCACATCCATCATTTCCATGCACTTCCTCCTCTGCTGAAAGAGGAGGTTATTCATCACACACAGCTTTTTTTTTTTTTCCCATCACAAATGCACCTTACTGAGGAAATGGGCATTTTTAAAAGGTGGCAGAAATAATGATTTACAGATAATTGGGGAACGGAGTGACGCTTCACCTCCCTATCTCCCTTCAGACCATTCTTTATTGATAGGGAAAAAAAAAAACAACCAAAACCAAAAAACTGTTCTGGAAAGGCAGAAGCTGTTTCCTGCTGGCCCCTGCACTGAGCTGTGCCACTCTACAAAATGAGCTGCCCTCCAGGCTGGTGGGGGAAAAAATGTAGAGTTCTTTAACTATATGCCAAATAATGAAGGCAATTCAGTAAAAAAGAACTTGGATCTCTTTTATGTTTCATTTCACTGAGTGAAGTTGTGTTTCCTATTAACGAAAATGTGGGGAACAAGAGGCCTGATATAATCTCCATTAGCTAGAATCCATTTCCAGTTTCTAAAATGCCTCTTTCTTTATCTCCCAAGTGTCCCTGATCCTTCCTAAGCTGAAGCATGCCACCTAACAACTTTGCAAGAAACCCCAATTTCCCTTCCCCAAACAAGACTGGAACAACAGCAGAGCCAGTGTGCAGCAAAATGGATGTAATTGCTGCAGGGCAGGACAGAAATTCCCTAATACAATGAGAGCTTTAAGTGCTACAGCAGGGATGTAAATATTTTATAAGCATCAACAAAAAGCCAGATGTGACATCCAAATCCGAAATGGAATGAGACGGGTGGGTGTCATTACAAACACAGCAGAATTTTGCAGCAGGAGCAGCAATGAAGAAGCCCAGTTTAATTTTCTCTGCCTGCTAATGAAGAATAGTGTTCATAAGCAAACCTGCCTGCATTTCCTTTGAACTGAAATGCAAGGAAATAACAGGAGGCAAAGAGCAGGTCCCAGGTGGTGCATAACACTAAAATCTGCTGATGGGGTAGGGTAGCTCAAGATCTCACCTACACTCAGCTATTAAGAGCTGTTCTTTAGAACCAGCTTTCCTTTCAATTCTTTTTTTTTTTTCCCCCACCATTTTATTCAATTGTGCATTATGGCTTATTCATGGCATTGTGTTTGCTCTGCAACATCAATTTACCTTGAAGTGCATATGTCATGTCCTTTAACTGCAGGAGCACCTGCACCTTTTTCCACAGGATCCTCACCTCCCCCTGTGCATGAGGCAGTTTGTGCTCAGGAGAGAAATCAGCCTTGTCCAGCACTTGAGAGGGGGGATGGAGAATATTCCTGTCATGTTTGAGATCCAGGTAAACTGAATTCTCTGTCTGCTTCCCCACAGATATTTTAGAATCACAGAATGGTTTGGGTTGGCAGGGACCTTAAAGCCCATCCCATTCCACCCCCTGCCATGGGCAGGGACACCTTCCACCATCCCAACTGCTCCAAGCCTCAATGTCCAGCCTGGCCTTGGACACTTGCAGAGATCCAGGGGCAGCCACAGCTGCTCTGGGCACCCTGTGCCAGGGCCTCACCTCCCTCACAGGGAAGAATTTCTTCTTAATGTCTAAACCTGCCCTCCTTCAGTGTAAATCCATCCCCCCTTTGTCCTATCACTCTATGCCATTGTCAAAAGTCCCTCTTCAACCTTTTTTTAGGCCCTTTTGGAGTCAGATTTCTCATATGGAATTATTTCCTGGGTGTTGCTTAGGTTTGCTGGGATGACTGGGGCTCTGGATCTGAATTTCCAGTGGTGATAAGCACCAAGACCTGCAAATGAGGTTAGTGAGATCCATCATTTGAACTCAGTTTCTATCCACAAACAGAACTGGAAAAAGCAGGGCATGAGGCTCACAGTGAGTGCTCCAAATGTGTGGAGACATCCATTTCTACTAATTTGTTAAATAAAGTTAATAATCCGTGTTTGATTGGGGCTCCCAGGATTCCGCAAATGAGACCCCAGTCTGAGGAGCCCATACACCACAGGAGTGAGAGGGAGGACCATGAAGTCCATGGGTAGTTTTGTCTCCAGGTCTGGGTTTGAAGTGCCACCAAGAAAATGAAGAAAGGGAAGAAGCAGAATAAGGACAGCAGGAAGCAAATGTAGAAACAGCAGCTTGTTCAGAGAGCATCCTGCCCTTCAGGAGAGAAAAATAAAGCCTCAGGAGTGGAAGAACTCAGATTGCACAGGCATCCTTTGCTCAGGCACCTCCAAACCTCCAGGCACTCAGCTCTGCAGTGCTGGCACCCTTTTCCCCCCTGTTTGGTGAGGGGATCTCTCCTGGGTGTGCCCCGTGGGCTGGCAGTGAGCAGGACACAGGGACAAGCAGGGACAAGCAGGGACAAGCAGGGACAAGCAGGGACAAGCTGCTCTGTCCCATGTGGCATTCCCCAGACATCTGCTGCCTTTGGACACAGTCATCCATAATGACCCCTGGGAGCAGCCCTGCAGGCAGGACAGACAGACAGACACTCTGGGTCTGTTTGCTGGTTGCTGCTGCCTGCTGAATGTGCTTTTTCTCTCCATTAGTGGACTAAGGCATGAAGGTCCTGCAGCAGCCTCAGAGCCCTGCTCGTTTTCTCCCCCAGCCAAGGCAAGGCAAAGACATTTTCAAATTTCAGCTCAGGTACCTGTGACTCTGTCCTGGCTTTAAAAATCATAAGCTCTCCCATCACAGCACAGCTTTTTAGACAACTGACCCCTTGTTTGATATGTCAGTTAGTGTAAGGTAAGTTCAGGTTTTTGTAACAAAGAAAGAATGGAGAATGACATCATTCTTTTCTCTCCTGCGTTTCTCCCCTGAGATTTAGCTCTGGCTTTTGCTTAGTCTGACTCCTTATTGGAGCAGTCTGTTAAAGAAATTTTGCCAAACTTCATGCTGACCCTACTGCATTTAAATCTCACGGATCAGAGCAGAAGCACACTGCTCTGTCTCTCCTGATGCCCAGTTTTCCTCTGTCATGTTAGGAGAAGGAATTGGATGGTGCCCTGCAGGTGTGGTTTAGTATGGATTTCCCTGCTCTAAGCTGTGTCTTTTAGCAAAGCTGGCTCCCTAGGAAGAAAAATTGAGGTTAGAAATACACAGAAGCTTTGTAACTCCAATTTTGCCAGAAATCCACTGGCATTGCTTAGGAAGTACAGATATGGGTTGGGCATTAGGGAGGGAAGGGAGAAAGAATTTCCCTTGGCAACACCCTGGGGTGTGTTTCCCATCTCCTTACAGCAAGACACTTCTTTGTTCTGCATTCATTCATTTAATTTTCGTTCATTCATTTAAATGGCTGCATGGTAAGAGAAGAGAAGGGTGCCTCCTCAGGAAAACAGTGTTTCAACTGCTTCTGTGGATATGCTACCTCACTTTTTTTGGATACCCTGGGAGCTGAAGGGCTCTGGCTGCCTAAAGGGATTGAGCTTTTCACAGGGAGGCCCTGACACCTCCCTGTGAGGTGGTTCAGACTCCTCTCACCCAAAGATTTACCCCAAACCTGCACTGACATCAGTGCCCAGATTATGTCACAGTGGCCTTGGAGACCTTGGTGGGAAGAAAGGATACAGAAACCTGCACAGAGAAGATCTGGAAAGAACAGAAACAACACAAACCCAAGGAAACTCTCATGAGTTTCCACATGACAACCACAGCAGAGTGAAAGACAACACAGACAAAAGGTACAAATGGGTAGGAGAGCAAACACATCGTAGAAATATTGCATATATTTGAAGTAAAACTGCTTTTAAATAGTTTCACGTATTAAATGGGTGAGATTCTGTGGGGAAAAAAAATAGGTCAGATCATCTTTTATTAATCAGACTTCATTCAGCTTTCTTTGCTTTTTGAATGTGATAACTCGAAAATCCCATCTAAATGTAAATATTGATTCTTAAAAGATGTGTAAATCCACTTAATTTATTACCAATTCAACACAAGAATACAAAATGGCATTCTTTTTTCTCTCTGTCCTGAGAAAACAGGAGTCTTCTGGTTTTTTCAGTACAGAAAGAACTCAGTCTTTTTTATTCTCATTAAGCAGGACAAGTGCCATTTTTTCCCTTTATTGAAATTACAGGAAAGCACGAAAGACCCTTGTCTGGACAGATTAAAGAAACCTGATTTGCTCTTCATTACTGACCTTAACTCCAGGAACTGGTTATTGTTCAGCCTTTCTGGTTGTTTTAATCTCCCCCTGAAAAGCTCTGCTAAGTGTGTTCATTAAAGCTCATCAGATGAGTCACCATCCTGGGCCTGCTTAAAATCAGTTAAATCAGGCACACAGTAATTGCCATTTCATATTAAACTCTGTGTTCATGCAGGAGACTCTGGTTCTGGTGGGAATCAGCACCTGATGCTTGTGGAGAAGGTTTAAAGCTGACTCCCACATCACTGAATATTATTTCTGGGTTTTTATAAATCAACATCACATTTCCCATCGTGCCTGCAGTGTGCCTACACAGCTTTAGCACACATTAGGGATTGTGAAAGTGGTTAAATCATGGCAATTAATACATTGAATTGAATACAATGACCCAAAATACCCCAAAACCCAGCCTGAAAGCAACCTGGAAACAGCCCCAAAACAGCCCCAGAATGCTGCCCAAATCCCCCCAAAATCAGCTGGAAAACAGCTTGAAAACAACCTGGAAAATGCCCCCAAAATACCTCAGAAACACCATGGAAACAGCCTGGAAACAGCCCCTAAATACACCCCAAAACCAGTCTAAAATGCTCTGAGTTTGAGAACAGCCAACAATGGAATCTCAAAGAAAAGTTTTCTGAATGCAAAATCACCTCAGAGAGAAACAATTTTTTTTAAAAAATACAGACTCTTGGCATGTGCCAACCAGTTTCACTGTCTCTTCAGGTAGCTGAGGAACACCCACACACCCTAAAAAAAATGGACTGCTTCCTGGGGGAACTCCTTCTGACTACTGCCAAATAGAGAATTTTCTGTCTAATAACCCCATTTCCACCGATGGTCAGCTGCTGAGTGATGCTCCCATGCAAAATGCAGCGTGGTAGCATTGATGGTGAAAAGGAATTTCTGGTTTATATCACCGGTGTTGATGCTGTGGGACACCTGAACTCAAGTTGTGAAGCTCTCCTGGAATTCTGACATTTTATTGATGATTTGGCCATTTTAGTGAGAAGCCATGTCTGGGTCTCTTTTGGAACAGAACAGGCAGGCAGGTGAGAGATCAATCATAACCCCAGAAAGCCTCCATGACTCTAAAACCCATCAATTAGCAGAATTACTGCAATTTGCAGCCTTGGGCTGACAGCTCTGCAGCTCTCCACATGTGCTGCCAGCCCAGGTGCCGCTGAAGGAGGAGGGAGGCAATTTCAAATGGTGCAAGCTGCTGCAGCAAATGAGGATTGCCATTTTCCTTCTCTTCCATTAGTGAGTGAGTGTCTCAGTGTCACTCAATAAACCCATCACCAGTCCTGCAATTGCAGGGTCACTGGTCTCCTTTAAATAACCATTGGAAGGAGCCACTCCTGACCTCTGCAATAATCTCCATTTGCTTTGCACAGGGGGTTACCCTAAATCACTCTGCATCTACAGGGACCATCTGGGAGCACCACTGTGGGCCTTTGCTTCGTGCCTGGGGGTTAAAAACTTCTTTTAAAATATTTCTGGGGGAGGAGGCTGTGAGACTGTGGGTGGGACAACCTCAGGCCACAACTGCACTTCACCAACTGGGAGATATTCCTTCCCAATATTTTTTAAGCACCCCTGTGTGTCCTAGGTTTGTGCCTGAGATGTTTTGGTTTTCTGAAATTCTTCTTCCAGGGAATTTTCAATAAACAAGAGACATGTTTTTGTAACTGTAACCTTTGTTTACATTCCTTTCCCTAGGAGGGACTTCTTCTTGATGTCCCTCTGGCCTGACCAATGTGATTGAAGAAGTTTGTCTTTGTTTCACCAGTTGAGTTGTTCTCTGTAGAACAGCATAAAAGGGAAGAAATTCCCTGAAATAAACAGAGTCATTGTCAGCCTCCTGAAATCAGAGTCTGTGTTGCTGTGGTGTTCAACAGCATCACCCCTGTAGCTTCTTGTTTCCAAAAGTTTTGGAAACAAGAGTTTTCCCCAAGTTCCCTCTGCAAACACAGGGAGTTTGTGCTTTTCCCTTGAGCACAGTGAAAGCCAGACACCGAGGAAGAATCACTCACCATCTTGGTGGTTACCTGAATCGGCCGGGGACTTGCTGCGGCGCATGGGCGCGGGGCTCTTGGCCGAGCTCTTCTGAGGGGTGGGGGAGGATTTGCTGCCCGTGGCCCCTGCTGGGCTCCCCTTCATCACCCGGCACTCTGGGGAGACACAAACCCACCTGTTGCTTTTTATCTTCTTCTCTGCCAGAGCTGGGATTAAATGCATGTGATGGTATTTTGTGTTCGGACTCAGATGTTTATTAATTCTTATCTCTATTGCAGTCTCACAAACCATGAGTTCTACAGCACTGCCAGCTAACTAACTAAAAATTGGCTCCTATCTCTCCCTCTCCAAGGCCTTTTAAGAATAAACTCTCCAATTATGAAATGACACCTAAATTATTTTTACTTTTAATCCAATAACCAACACCCATGGCCCGCACTGTGGACTTTTCTACCCAATTACAAAACACCCCCCAGACCCATGGAGATGAAGGTGAAAAAGAAGGACTCAGCCTCTGCCCTAAATCCTCCATCTTGCTTTATATATATTACTATATTTTAAACCCTTAAACTCTAAGTTTTGCACCCTGTGACATCACACACTTCTATTCAAACCACACACCCACAATCCCAGCGCTGTCACTCAATTTTGGAAGCCTTGTCCACGGCCTCAGGTGGAATGCAGTGTTTGCTTGGGGGTCAGTGCCTGTGAGCACAGAAAGCCTGGAATTCTCAGTGCCCAGGGCTCCAACACCCACCTGGTTATGGCCCTGAGCTCCATGGGCAGCTCAGTGCTTTGTCAACAGAGAGATGCAGAAAATACTGAGGGCAAGAGAAAAGCTGGTATCATCCCCTGTTCCCCAGGGCTGAAAGGAGACCCTTCAAGGGGAGGGCAAAGAGAACAGCTCTGCTCCTCTGCAGGAGGTGCTGAGACTCTGTGGGTGTCAGGCTGGCTCCTACCTGTGTGCTACCAAACATTTTCTGCCCTTCCCTTCCCTTGGCTCTCAGGAGCACAATGAAAATGGTGAACACTGAACTGAGGGAACACTCAGGCCAAGAAAACCCAGTTAATTTGCTGTAGCCCTTCCATGAAGACCCAGTGGCAGGAATGATGAGTGTCCTGTCTGCAGGTGCAGAAAGCCAGCAAACAGCTCGTGGTGTGATGTAAATAAAGTCTCCAAGTGGCAGATGGGGCAGCTGCCCCAGGAGGCTTTCACCCAGCTGGGATCAGCCTCTTCTGCCCTCAACAAGCTGCAACTTCTCAGATGCAGAAGGCAAAAGAGACAAAATGGTTTTACAAAGCACATCCTCTGTCCTGGCCACTCGTCCCTTTCAGCAAGGTTTGTATAAACAAGCCCAGCAGATTTATGTTCTGGGAGACCTGAGCAGACAAGAACCCCAACTGTGCTTTCTTAAAAATTAAATAGGCCAGGAAGAGTGGAAAATGTAAACACGATCTACAGAGTCCTGCAGAGGGGAACTGAAATGCTAACAAACCCTCCACGTGTCCCAGGATTTCAGGCATGCCTGGTCTTCAGAACCAGGCTTTATTTACACTGAGAGCTAACAGAAAAAGAACTTTCCACCCCTCAAGTTATTAACTTAACCCAGTTAAGGAGAAGGCAATAAAAAAGGGATTTCCTCTTTGTCAAATGTTAGCTGGTCCCACCTCTTCTCCTCCAACAGCTTGTCCTCACCAAGATGTGAAAAATGTGTTGTTCTCCCAGATGTGAATTACGTGTTCAGGCAGTTTTTTATGGCAAAGGTCAGCTCAGCCCCACATGCTCCACACTGAGGACCCCCTGGAATGGAGTCTGCAGTGGAATTAAAGCAGCACAGAGCAGATAAATAATTGGTCAACTGAAAGCGAGCTGTCTGACCTAAATGTATGTGATATTTAATTATGTATCAGTGTATCTACAAAAATGTAATTGCCTTAAATTTTTCCCCAGGCTTTCCTCATTCTCAGCCAGCCAAGGGTCCATCTCTGCTCCTTCTGGATGGTTTGAGAGAGAGTTTTGCTGTTGGCTCATGCAGCACAAGAATGTGAGGAGGCCTTGTGCTCCAGGGATGCTGCATGGCAAGAATTAAACCCACAGTCAGTTATTTTCTCTCCTGCTAAATCAATTTTGGAAACTGTAAATCAGGGAGAGAAAAGGTTGTGGGTTTTTTTTCCTTCAAAAATACTTGAATTCTCACAGATGATGTCACAGAAAGGCTTGCAGAGGTCCAGCACCAATACAGCCCTAATTTTTTATACATGAAGAGCAGTACTGATGTTTTGAGTGGACTCAAAGGGTGTCAGGCAGCTGTGTTTAGTCACCTGAATTACTCACTAAAAAAAAAAAAAAAAAAACCTAAAAAATAAAAATACTTCATGATAGGTCTTTGCAAGAGCTTCCAAATTTATCTTCTTCCCAGGGGAGTGACTCCTTGGAAGGAACCCTGGCTTTGCATTTTCCAGCAACAGAAAGGCTGACTCTGAGGAATTCCTCCAGCTCAGCTTTTGGCAAGTGTCCGTACACAAGAGGCAATCCCTGAGCTTTTGCAGGAGGTGGAAACCTGGCTGTGCTGAGGTTGGTGTAAAAAGGCCTCTAAATGTCCTCAAAGTGTGACATTTCCACGATGCTGGAACCATGTGGGTACAAAAGGGACAGAGCAAAGTCATCTGGAAGGTGCTCAGCAGCAGGGATTAGAGGGTGGAAGCTGTGCTGGGCAGCCAGGAGGAAAAAAAGATGACATAATCCTCTCTTGTGCTGCTTCTCTCTTTGTTTCCTGATGTCCTGCCAGAGTGAACATAATAACCAGCAATCCTGGTGTGTGTCATCCAAACAGGCAAGAGAAATTTCCCCGTGACAGAGGAGGTTTTAGTGAGTGACACTCATCTGCAAAACCTCAGGATTTGCAGCTCTCCTGGCAGCATCTGCCTTGGAACGAGGAAGGGTGATGGGTGTACAGTGGGAAAAGGGGGCTGAGGCTCCTCATCTGCTTCCTGAGAGCTGCAGGGCTCCCCTGAAAATACCCCTGGAGCTCCTTGCTGCCTTCCCAACAGCAAACCTGGCTTCTTTCTGCCAGAGAGATCCAAGCTGGAGAAGAGAGCAATGACCAGAAGTGAAGGCAGGGGATCTGGGCTTTCCATCCAGTTGTTGTGCCAGGACTGCATCCAGGCTGTTTTCCAGTGTGGAGCTCCCTGTGGAGCTGACTCAACTGCTGAGTGGTGAAAAAAATGTGAAGCTCAGCTTACAGATCACTTCCCCAGCCTGCCACGGGCTTTATTCTCTGCCTGCAAAGTCTCAGCTGAACCTTGGAAACTTTCTTTGAATTACCCAAGACCAGCAAATGGGTTCACCTGGAGTACACAGGTCAGAAGGACCAGCACTAAAATAAAATCAGGCTTGCAAAGGAGTCGTAAAAAAGCACAGAGTTTGGAGATTAGAGGCTGCTTGACTTCCTGGCATCCAGCAAAAATCCTCTTTGGTCCTCAATACAGAGCAAGTTTGCAGCACATAGGACAGGATGGGGCTTGTGTTCCTTACACAGCACACACAGAGCTTTGGGAAGTGAGCCTAGATACTCAGAGACCACTTTTTTGGGGGGTTGTTTGTTTGTTATGGTTTTTTGTGGTTTTTTTGTTGTTTGTTTGTGTTTTTTGGCATTTGTTTTTGTTTGTTTTGTTTTTTGTTTGGTTTTGTGTTTTGTTTTTTGGTTTTGGTTGGTTGGTTGGTTGCTTTTTTGTTTTAATGGTCAAAATGACATTCATTTCCTCCTTCTGGGCTCACTGGCACCTGCAGACAGGGGGGTACTGTTGCCAGGTGGGGTGGGTGGCATGTCCTACAAGCAAGCTCTGTATATTCTGTAAAATCAAAGATTTCATGGCTTAACTGATCACAGAGACTCACACTACTACAGACTTCTGCTGGCAGTGGTAACAAGGAGGAGTAACAGTGCTGTCCCAGTCATGCCCCCAAAAAGGGAATTATTACCCTCCTTTTTCAATCAGCAGAAATAAGCAGCAGAAATGTGATTTATTTTTTTCCCCAACTGTTGCTTGTTTCCATTTTTAATATGCATGTGTCTGCATAAGGATGATTAGTTCTCAAGAAAAATGCATCTACCTGACTGTGACTGGAGAAAATTGAAAGTATAAACACTCCTGGATTTTGCAGTAAATGTCAAAATCCTGCAGGAATTAATTTATTCTGACTTGGGCTACCTCAGTCAGTATTTGCCCCATTATAGTAACTGCTGACTGGATAAGCACCACAAAAGGATGTTAAATTCCATGTACTGGGCCTTAAAAAACCAGAAGCAAAAGCGTGCAGCACTGTTATCAGATGGGAGCAAGTGAGTGGAGATGTGTCCTGGGGTGATGTTACCATGTATCCCCAAATCGTCTGTTGGGTTGATGTTGGATATTACACTCTGTGCCTTTCATTTGGATCTGAGAGTAAAACGGGGAGGAAAGTGCAGAGTTTGTTTTCAGAAACCTCTCGGACTGGCCTTGATGAGTGTGAGTCACCTGCACCAGGCAAGGCTTTTTTTTCTTTTTTATTTTTTCAGCACTCACTTTTGCTTTACTTTGCTTTGTAGCTAATCAGCGTAGCTTAGCTAAGCCTGAGAAGCTTCGCATTTCTTTTTTTTTTTTTCTTTTTTTTTTTTCCCTTTTTTCCACCTGTTTTTTGGAACTGTTCAAACCTCCCCCCAAACTAAGGACCCAGGGGACACCGGGGGAGCTGGCACCTGAGACCCACAGGGATCCACCCTGCACAGCAACTTCCACCAACGCTGGAAAGAGCTGAGAGCAGAAACCATCTACAGGAGGGACTTTGTTTGCCTTAATTTGTCACCTGGTATTGTTCAATTAATTATGCTGGGGGAATGCTTTGTTGGTTTAATAAACAGGTTTCTTTCCATTCTCTCTCTGAGTTTTCTCCTGAACTGGTTGGGGGAGTGGAGGGAGGGTTTCTGTAGCCACGGTTTGTGCCTGCCAGGTTTTGGTTTCTGGAAATTCTGCTCCCAGGACAGAACTGCTAAGCAAGGCCATGCTAGTTGTAAGCTAAGATGTTTTTCCACACACTTTCCCATGGGAGGGACTTCGTGTGATGGTCTCTTCAAGTGACCAATGGTTCCAGGGGTCCCCACCTCTAAGGTGGGTGTTTTGTGGAAAGGTATAAAATAGGTTTGTGTCGCTGTGGGACACGATCAATGAGACACGGAGTCGTGATTTAGAAGGTTGATGCTTTGAAAAGGGGCTGGTTTATTCTTAGAACTTATTTTTATACTTTTTTACAATGTGCCCACCTAAGAGGTGGGATCTTTGGACTCATTGGCTACCTCAAGGGTCAACAAGCAAAGTCCCTCCTCAGAAGAGGGAAAAGTGAAAAACAAGAGAGTTTACATAGAGTGACTTTGTTTACTGCTTCGATCCCTGGGAAAGAGTTTAAGAAGAATGCAAACATGAGAAACAGTGACTACAGGTTTGGACAATAAACCGTGGGCTCCCTCCTGGAGCCTTCTGAACAGCCTTCTGAACAGACTCGCATCTCCTCCTTTGTGTCCCACAGTGACAGGTTTCCCTAGGAGTTCTCTTCCCAAATGTTGTATCCCTCTGGCATCCCCTCCCTGTGAAACCCTACCTGCCCCTTGACTCTGACCTATGGCCTTTGGCCACAGGTAACCCTGCCCCCTACCCTGAAATGCATAAAACCCCCTGTCCCTCCGGGTTCGCCCTCTTTCGCCTTGGGATCCCCTTCTTGGAATAAACCTTGGAACACATCTCAGGGTAAGAGCCTCTTTTGGTTTTATGTCCCTATCCTGAAGATTCCCCTCACCCTAACCTCCCTAAATCTGAGCTAGCAGCTGGCCTCGGGGGGCAGAGGGAAGGGGAACACTTCACCCAAAGCGGCCTTAAACCATCAGGAGAGGCAATGAAACCCCGGAGCGTGTTTGGTGTTACCGCTCTCATCCAGGGAAAAGTCGTCCTGCGCGTAGCGGAACTTCTCCGGGCCGCAGGCGATGAACACGTCATCGTCCCCAAAGAAATCGTGGAGACAGGTCACCTACAGAGAGAGAGAGAGAGAGAGAGAGAGAGCAAAGTCACTCCTTTTAGTTTTATTTGGCAGCGCCCTGATGTGGCTCGGCTTTGGCTGAAGCAGAAGGGGGCTCTGCTGTTGTGCTCCTCTGGGGAATGGTTTTTCCCCCAGAACCCCCTGAAGCCTGTGACCATGGAGTTTGACCCTTCCTTCCTATCTTGACCCTATTGGCTCAGGCCCAGTTATCTCTCCTGAGCCAGAGACCAGATAAAGTCCTGTTCTTCCTTGTTCTGTCTCTCTCTGCCCTGGAACCCTTGGAGAATAAAGCCTTGGACTGATCCCAGGGGGTGAGAGCCTCTTTTGGAATCTTTTACCCTGTTTCCCTGAGATATTCCTCCAAAGCCCCTCAAGGAAACTGAGCTGGCCATAGGAAGCCCAGGAGGGCGGGCAGGGGAGTATTTCACTCTGCCTCTCTGCTGTGTCCCCCCCACCCCACGCTGATGTGTTCCTGCTTTCCCCGCCGGGCTGGTGCCCATCACACAACTTCCCAGGGTAGGTCAAGCCCAACAGAATCATTTAAAAAAAAAAGCAATAAAAAACAGATATAAAAACCCCCAAATAGTTCTTGGAGATTTGGCATTTCCCACCCAGTCACCCGAAGGAATGACACAGCTGCTTCTAAGGTAAGAGCAGAGGTGCCCCCCGTGCCACACTGGCAGGGCTGTGACACCACTGCCTGTGCTGAGGGCTGCCTTGGCACCTACAGAGCCTAAAACCTCAGAGAATCACTGGGTGTAAGCACAGATGTAGAGATGTGATTCCTCCTGAGCCATCCTGATGACAAATTTTAAAGCCAAAAATGTTTATCTGAGCTATTGGTGGAGACCCAAAGCATGACAGGACAACTTTCCCACCCCAGCACCATTTAAATTCAGATTTACTGCAGGTGTTGTGCCAGCCTCGCCCTCCCTGGGTGCCTTGCTCCTTATTTTTGCCATCCTCAATAGAAGGGAATTTTATCTTGCAGTACCTGGAGCTCCAAACTCTGCCTTGCCTTGCAGCATCAAACAGAAACAAAGCACAAGATGTGGGAGCCCCAGATCCACTGATTTCATCAGAGAACTGATCCCTGGGAGTTTGGAAATGTGAAAATGCATTCAGGTTGCTGGGAGAAAAATTGAAAATCCCATCAGGCTGGGAGCTCCTCCCCATATTCAGCTGGCAGAGACCTGCAGTTCTCTACAGATGATGGACTTGCTTTAACAATTCCTAACAACATCCTGATATCCCAGACAAATGTGGTGTTCAGGAGCAGCAAAAACACTCATCTGCAAACACTCCAGAGTGGAACAGCTCCAGCAGAGCCAGCCTGGGGCACCCAGCAGAGCCCAAGGTGGCTCCCTGAAGTTCCACTTCTCCAGGAAACCACTCCCAGCAAGCACAAGGTGGGCACTGATGTTTCCAATGCAGGTAAGAGGCTGAGAGCTGCTGCTGCTGCCCAGAGTTTCACCCTGCCTGGGCACTGGGAGGGACTGGAGACAGCACTGCAGATAACCATGGGGAACTCACTGGAGGCAGAGCTGAATTTCTGTATCTACTGATCTCTTGGAGCTGGACTGTGAAAAGTTAATTTCAAGCTCTAATAAATCAACTCTAAAGAAGGCTTTTGGCTATCTTAATAAGGCTCAGTGTTTCACACTGGTTAGTATAATGTATAATTAAAGCACTGCCTGTGAGTGCCAGCACTGGTTACAGTGCCAAACCTTAGTGAAAAGCCTGGTTTTTCACATTGTCAAAATGGAGCAGGCTGAAATCTGCCGTGGCTTTGATCAGAGTTAGAATTTTCTCTGCTAACTCCGGTGAATTCCTATTTCTGATTGCCTAAAATTAGACTGAAAATAGCTAACTTCATCTATAGAGAATTCTCCCAAAGAAAAGATGACATTTCAAACCAGCACTTGGTATGACAGCCCTGAGGATGTGTGGCACTGATTCATTTGCAAATAATTGGGTTTGGCTCCACACATGAGCTCCCATCTGAAGGCCAAGCACTCCACTTGTGCCACTGAAAAGACCCAGGGGTTGCTCTGCTCTGCTGTGCAGTTAAATCTGTGATTCAAAGTTGCATCAAAAGGCTTCAAAAATTTCCCAGCCTTTTGCCTGAAATCAGAAAGAACCCACAGATGCTTTTTTTTTTTGTCTCCAGAAGCCCAAGTGTGGATTTTGTCCTTGACTGCCCACAACCACCACAAGCAAAAAGAAAGACCAGGCAATCAAGAAATTCTTCAGATCCAAGGGTCCAAACGCGATGGAGGAGCCCCAGAGTGTCCAAGGACAGGAACCTGACTGCACTTCAGAGATACCTGCAATTCACTTCTCTGCCTTCCTGCCCCTCCAGAGAGCAGTCATGATGTGCAGTCATGATTTTATAGTTATGAACAGCTGGCTGAGCACTGGAGGCTGGTGGAGAATTCCATCATCTACTTGCTGAACTCCGAATATTCAGGAAACAATCACTTCTATATTTGCCTTATTTGTTCCTTTTTGGCTTCCTGTTGTAACTTCCACTGCTAAGAACTCAACCACAACAACACAGTAGAAAGGACAGCCAAAAACCCAACCCCACTCTCCTTAAATAGTGCAAAATTCAGAAAATAACTGGGGTCCTGCACTATGGGGCCGTAGCTCTGTTGTTTATGTTCTCCACGTGTGTGGTATTTTCTATTTACCTTCTGTTTACTCAGCTCCAGCCCTTGGTCATGGCCCTGAAACATGTCCCAGATGGGTTCCTGTGCACAGGAAGTCTCTGGAGTAAACTTTCTTTGGGGAAACCTGTGACTTCACTGCTGGATCTGAGAGCACCAGGGCCAGCTGGTCTGAGGGGTGCAGGGAAAAGAGAAACCCACCAGGATGAAGCCCTGGGTGTGCTCATCCCTGAAGGACACGAGGCTGGGAAGTGGGGCCATGCTGAGATAACTGGTCTGAGACCTCATTGACCAGCAGGGAATGATTAAGGGTTGTTCTTGACAGGCCAGGCCAAACCTCTACCTGCAGTAATGTTGTAGAGGCTTTTGGTGACTCCCAAATAACATTACTGGTCTTCTCTCCATTCTTCAGAAGTCTTTTTCTTTCATTGTTTTAATAAAATAAATAAAACTTACTTATTTTATTAAAGCAATACTAAATTTTATTTTATTCTAAATATAAAAATGTATATTAAAATATATTTTAACATTTAATAGAATTATATAAAATATAATTTATATTTTTATTTATAGAAAACAAATATATAAAATTTAATCTATTATTTATCATTTATTACAAATAAATATATAAATAAATAAATGTAGTACAAGTCCCCCCCCCCCCAGCAGCGTGGACTTTTTGAAAGAATATTTTCTGCTTTAGATCACTCTGATCTAACACTCTAATGATATCCAATAATTCACCTGGAACACCATAAAAAAAACCAAAAAAACCTGAAAGAAGGTTTATATCAACAAAAAAATTTTACCCCAGATGATAAGCTGAAAATTGTTTTTTTAAATGCTATGTTTCACTCTTAGTTATAAATTTATTAAAGCACAAGACAAAACCCAATAGTAGCCAGACAGTGCAAGGAGCAATGCTGCCACTTGAAGATGATTCTGTTGGTGGCTGTTGTCATGCACCCTCAGCAATGACACCAGGAACCAGCAAAATAGGAAGATTTTGTCTTTCTGCAGTTTTCAGTTCTACAAGCATTTTTCATCTCTAACAAAAATTAAACATGTGTCTATAACTACAGTAGACAAGATAAATAGCATTGATTTCCAAGCACGCCTTTGTTTAAGGGAGGATAATATTGAATTTGAAATTCAGGACTGAAAGGACAATATTGACTTGGGAAAGGATCAGACTGCATGAAATGTTTGCTCTCCAATTCCTGTAGCTTAAGCAGTTCCAAGGAAGGAAATCATATCTTCACACCCCAGTCGATGAGGCACAAATTTATTTCTTACAAAGTCATTATTTCTAATAGATCTGATGGCAGCATTTTTCTTTGTGCCAAGGCCTGATCTTTAAAAACCTCTATAATACACATTCCAGAAGAAATAGAAGGTTGTAGAGATTAGTTTGCAATTCCTTAGGTTTCCCTTGTTAAATTAAATCCTCCTCTGCTTATATGAGAAAAAGCTTCCCTGAGAGGACAATCTAGCTGGGATTTCTGCAGTGCCACTCCATCAGTGTCTGCTGCAGCAATTTTAATTGCTGAAAGGAAAAGCTGCAGCCTTGTGAGAGCTGCTGAGCCCCTGCCTCATTTTAACACAGCACTTGTAGAGCTAAGCATTTTTCAGGATTTTGACAAAATGGATGTTCTGGGTTGTGGAGCCAGGGGTGTGTATTCTATTTTCATCTGTTAAAAGCAGTTGGGGAGTTGTTTTGGATTTTTTTGGTTTGGGGTTTTTTTATGGTTTTTTTTTGTTGTTGTTGTTGTTGTTTTTTGTTTGTTTGTTTGATTTTGGTTTTGGTTTTTGTTTTGTTTTTTCTTTATCTCTTGTAACTCAAGGGGGAAGGGGGCTGGATGCCTTCTGATAATGGGCCATTAACACCTCCTGCATTCCATCATCCTCTTGAGATGCATCACATCCCCCCTGGAAGTGGGGGAGGGGTGGGGGGGCAGGCATTCCTACCTGGATAAAACTGAGACACAGGAACACCAGGGATCTGGCTTCACCCGATTCCTGGAGGAAGACTGGACCCTTCTCACCATCACTGGACCCTTCTCACCACCACTGGACCCTTGTTCTACAGGATCATCTCTGCCCCACCAAAACCACATCTGCCACTCCAGGAGGACTCACTTTGGGACTGCTTCCAACACCCTGACCAACAGGGTGTCAGGTTGGAGCTCTGACTCTGTCAGGGTTTTCCAAAATTGTTGTTTGTTTGCTTGTTTTGGTTGGGTGGTTTTGTTTTCTACTACATTTGTATTGTTAATATTCCTAGTAAAGAACTGTTATTCCTATTCCCAAATCTTTGCCTGAAAGCCCTTAATTGCAAAATTATAATTTGGCAGGGGGTGAGGGGTTTGCATTCTCCATTCCAAGGGAAACTCCAGCTTTCCCTGTCAGAAACCTGTCTTTCCAAACCAAGACATGGCCTCACACACATCCCTGGATGTGAGCTCCCAGTTTGCTGAAATGGCTCTGATGGCACAGACAGAAGTTCTGAGTTCACCTGGAAAAAGAGCAGTGAAAACCCAGGATCTACACCAGCTCGGAGTAACTGGCTGTTCCCACGTTCCTCCAGGAGGCAGCAGCAGTATTTAGAAGCTGTAATTTATTAATAAATAAAACTATTTAAAAGAATTAGGGGAAAACAAAAAAACAAAAAAAAAAAGTTTGAAGGCTTCAGCCTTAGCCTGAATCACCCAGCAGAGCAGAGCCTGGGCTGCTCTGAAGGGCTGGGATCACCCAGCTCCTTTTGCCCCCTCTCAGCTCCTCACAGGTGATGGGTCCCTCACTGTCACTCCAAAACGTGGGCACAGCAGTGAGAGAGGGTGAACTGAGCTGTCCTCTTCACCCTTCAGAGAAGTGTCTTTTTCAGTCAGAAAACGTCCTTGTTTTCAGCTCTCTCCCTCAGCTGTGATTTTGTAAACCATTCTCTCTGCAATATCCCTCCTGTTTAGGAATTTAGGCAGCAGAACAGTGACAGCAGTGCACAAGTAGCTTCAAAGTCCCTAAGTTTCAGTAAATCTGTTGGTTATGTTCAAAGAAAACAGATCTCCACTTGCCTTCTGTAAATCATCACAGTTCTTCAGCTTGTAGGCCTCCAAAGGCCAGAACAGGGGGGAAAGTGTCTACAGAAAAAGCCAAAAAAAGGCCAAAAAGACCACAGAAGACAATTGTATGCCATGCACAGTACAGCCTGTAAGAAGAGAGCTGAATTAAGGCACACTGTTCTTTTCCAGGCTGCTTTGATAAGGGCTGTAAAGCTGAACACATCCAGTCACCAGACAAACACAATTAATGTGTTTTAGATGCCTCTTCTCTCTCAGCACTAAGCTGAGCAAGTCAGACCAGCAGCCAGACAGGCACCAAGACTTAACTGGGCTGAAAACGTCACTAAAACCTCTTTAAACTCTGTTTTAACTCACACCAGCAATCTCAGGGATTTATTTGTACTCCATCAGCTGCACTCCAAGTCAGATTGGCAGTGGCCTGTTTGTTTCAGGTCTGAGGAGCCCCAGTCCTAAATCACAGAGAAAATTGTGCTTTATGATGTGCCACTGGGGTGTCTGCAATCAGCAGAGCACAGCACAGGAACCAAACACACTCAGATTGACCCACAGAAAGATTCAGAAGGAATGTGGGAATTGATGACCATGGGCAGTGAGCTCTTCACCACTCACCCACAAAGAAAAAGGTTTCTGAAGCCTGAAGGGTTAAGGGAATGCAATGGAAAATAAAGATGTTGGTATTGGAATGCACAGCACTTAATGCATTTTTCTTTTTAACAGTCTGAAGACTGCAAGCCCAAAGCAGACACTGAATTGATTTACATTTTATTAGATTCTGGTTTCCTGCATTTAAAAATAAGAGATGTTTGGATTCAATTATTTCTTTAAAGTATGCACACACCCACTCAATAGAGTCCACATTTGCATTCACAGAAAGAGAATGGCTTTCCTGAAAAAAAAAAAATACTGCTTAAAATTGATAAGCAATAAAAAGAGGAGCGGGAAAACCACAAATACTAACATTCCAAAGTGGACCCAGAGCACTCCTGCATGCCCAGCCCATGCCACACAAATATTTTAATTGTACTTTGGAGGTCCTTTCTCTGAGCTCCCCAGCAGTGAGGGAAGGGGCCTCTGTCTCCTGTTCTTCCATCTCTGCCCCCCTGGGCCACCAAAGGTCCATGTGGAGACCTGGTCAGAGCATGGCCACGCTGTCCCCTCACTCCTGTGAGGCACCATGAAGGGCAGGAGAAGTCACCTCTGCCATCTGGGTTTCTCTGTGACCTCTCAACAGAAACATGCTGAGTGGTTTTCATTCCTTCATGCATTATTCAGAGATCTCAACTTCTCCTTGTACCCACAGAGACCACTCAGGCCCTACCTACACAGCTGGGTTGAAACAGTCAAACTCCACTCTCTCCTGTTTCTCTCCTCCTTTCTCACCTACAGAAGAGAAAGTTCTGGGCCAGTCAAGATGATCAAATGTTTTCTTCGATGCCAGAAGGAATCTTTACACCTTTTTGTTGCTGAAAAATGCAGATCCTCTTAATTAGGATCTGCGTAACTCCAGCAGGTTGATCACGAGTGCTTATGCCCACTTCATGAGGTAACTAAACCAGAGCAGGGACACCAGCTCCTGACCAATCTTGCATTATGTCCAGGATAAGCATTTGTGATGCTTATTTAAGTGGAATAAGAAATACTCATGCATGTGTGTTCCACAGCAGCTTGGAAGAGTTCATGCATGAAGAAATGGGGCTCTCAAGGGGCTGCAGCACACTGTGCCTGTTTATTTAAGTACTGGAAATGGGTAAGTTTGAAACAGAATGGAGCAGAAAGCAGGAGGGAGGGAGGTCAATAGCCAAGCTACCCCCAGTAGGAATGTTAAAGCTGAATTTTAATATGTCTGATGAATTAGTGGTGCTTCCAAACTGTGTGAAATCCAATTAGCCTCTGGGAGAAAGGTTAGTTTGTTATCCCCATTCCCTATACATATGGAGGAGACTATGAAACAGATATTCAGGCTGTTGATTCTTTTTAACCAGAAGAAAGGCTTGCTCTTGCACTCATGAGGGTATTACTCCAAGGAGAAATGTGCTGTGAAGTTTGGGGGAACAAAGAGCACAGCCATCCAAACCCATATATAAAACATTGCCATTTCTCCAGTCAGAAAACCATGAGATGAGGAATTCTGGGTGACAGATTGCCTTTGAAAGGAGAGATTGCCAGCACAAACAGCCCCAGAACAGGTAAGCACTTAGGAATTCAGAAAACTGAATCTTAACCAGCATCCCCTCATCACTCTTGAGAGGAAACTGTAGTTTTGGATGACAGGAGAGCAGCAGAGACTTTGGAAGTAGCACAACTGCATGGCCAGGGTCAGGCAACACTAATTTAAATGAGAGTCTTGAAAGGAAGGACACAGGGAGGCAGTAAAGGTGAGGCTGGAATATCCATTAATGGGATTTCCAGCTCCAAAAAAACTCCTAAAAGTTATAGTTGTTGCTGATCCTGTTGTGCACAGTTTCATAAAAGGGAAAGGCTGATGTTCAGCCTCGTGCAGGTCTCTCACTGACAGTGATGAGGAGATTTGGGGAAATAGATCCTCACCCTGCTTACAACACAAACACAACACACTGTGCCAGAATGGAGTGGCTTGGGACAAAACTGATGTATTCATGCATTTCCATTTCCAGGGGTAAATCCACTGTCCTTCAACCCACCCCTTCTTCCTACCTGCTGCCCAACACACAGCCATGGAAGGAGAAGGCAACATCCCAGCACAAATAAAGTTCTGGAAAAATGGAGATTGCACAAAGTAGCTGTATTTGTTCCTGCATCCTCTGTGATGCAGTGTAAAGAGACATGAGAGAAAATTCTGTCTTCTTTAGTCACCCAGAGGAGCAAAGGAAATGACATGAAATGTGATTTAGCTTCCCCGTAACACGTGGACGTGTTTTACTCACTGAGGCAGCCTCTCTGAGAAATGGAGTTATTTGAGGTTGTCCTGCTGACATCAGTAAC
This sequence comes from Phylloscopus trochilus trochilus, assembly GCA_016584745.2. Taxonomy (NCBI): domain Eukaryota; kingdom Metazoa; phylum Chordata; class Aves; order Passeriformes; family Phylloscopidae; genus Phylloscopus; species Phylloscopus trochilus. The sequence goes on from WQNJ02000046.1 coordinate 6,779,880, forward strand.
TTCCTTCCAGAATAAGTGCTGGGGGGAAATGAGTGTCAGACTTGCTGTTTTTATCAGTGCATCAGCAGAGTTCGGGGACATTTCAGTTCAAGTCAGGCACCAACACTCCTTTGAAGGAGCAGATTTTGCCCTGGCTGTGTCTCTCCTGGCACAGCAGCACACTGACACACTTCATAAGGGACACCCTCATCCTCCTTGGCACTTGTGCTAGATAGATTTTGTTGATTAGGATTGAGTAAATCACAAAAACCCCACAAATCTCACTCTAAAAGACACAGTGGCCTGGCCTTGTCTGGCCTACGTAACCTTCTTGTCAAGAGTGGGCAATAAAAAATAGGAAAAAAACCCAACAAAACACAATAAATCAAGAAAGTTACTGGATAAATGCTTTCCCCTCCATCTTATTTGGCACTTGTCCAAAATGTTTTTGGGCTCCTCTGTGCCATCCTGGGCTTCCCCAGGGGAGTGGGGTCCAATCCTTTGGGGTGTGAGGGGGCCTGGGGCGCAGGTACAGGGTTTGCTGCTCTGCTTTGTACACCTGTAAAACCCTACACACCTCTCCACCCAGGGAGATGGTCAGGAGTCCACGTTTTTACTTCCTGCTATCAACCTGTTGGGGAGGATAAAGTAGCTAGGCCCTGCAGAGATAATTTAATAGTAAAAGATTCTAAAACTATGAAACCCACAAGAGGAATAGAATTAAAAGCAAAGTTTGAACTGTAAGCATGGACAGGAAGAAGGTGATTAAGCAGCTGAAAGGCCTTGGCTGAGTGAATCAGTAACACCCCTGCCAAGACAAAAAGATGAATGAAAGGCTGCACCTTCTCAGGTATCAGGGATAAGGTGGGTTTCACAGGTTTTGGTATATAAGTAGTATTGTAATGTAGTTCCCATAGGCTGCATGTAGATTCTGTAGGTTTTGTATCTTAAGGTAATTGGTTAATGTTCATTAGCATATTCACGATAGAAGGGGTTAAAATGGAATGTAACAAGGAGCTCGGCCCCCTTTTTGCACCCTCTCTTGGCGCTCTTTGCGTGCCTTCCCTTGGACCCTCTTGGACTTTGCACTGGATCCCTGGACCCTTCCTCAGTCAGGCTGCATTCCCACGACCAATAAAACACGTGTTCTAGAGTATCCTGATCTTCAGATCATCTCTCTCACTGGACTACAAGCGTGTTTTCTAATATCAACCTTCATGGGGAAAAAAAAAAAAAAGACAGCAGTGTAGAGTGTTCAGCCTCTAAGTAACTCCTCCTAATGCATCTCCAGACCTGGTGAGGGACAAACTCTCCCACCCTCCAGCAGTATAAATTCATTTACAGCCTATGGATGGATACAAGTCAGCCAAATTCTCAAATTACATGGGAAGATGTAACTGGTCTGTGTCTAATTAACACTGGCTTTGCGTTTCATCTCGCTCAAAGCATCAGTGCTGTTGCTCAATTCCTTAAATATCCTGCAAAGGCTCCTAGAGGCATTTTGACTCGTTAAATTTCCATGTTTGCCAGGATCTTTATCACACTGTTAATTCTGGAGATTAATGGGAATTAAAAATGGTGGCTTTTAAAAATTAAATTGTAACAGATGCTACATGAAATCTAAAGGAAAGTAACAATTGTTATCAAGCTGTTCTTCCAGGGAGCTAAATTTTCCTCCTTAATTACAATTCTGAACCTGTTCTTTGTGTTTTGGGAGATATCTTGAATTTACAGCGAATGCATATCCCCTCCCTATCAGAAGAGTTTTGTTTTCACCCTAATTTCTGTTAATCTTTGAATAAAGCTATTAATTTTTTTTTCCTAATTAACAGGTCTTTTCAATTCAGCTGACAGCGAACAGAGTAGAGGAAAATTCAGCATTATGTCCTGAGCTAAACCATATTAGGGTAGAAATTAAGAGTGCTAAGCAGGCTGGGAGATAAAAATACTTTGTATAGCACATGTAGAGAGGCTGCTGAAATGAATGTCCCAAAGCCTTTCACATGAAAATAGTGAAAAAAGCCTTTTTTTGCAATGTATTTTATCCCTTTTCCACATCTGCAGGAGCAGTGACAGTCGGTGTGCAGCACTGTTAATGGAATAATTGATGCAGGAGCAGTGAAATAGATGATGTGTAAAATGGCAGGCTGCATAATTGTCTGGAGTGAGCTCAAGTATTTCTGCAGTGAAGAACTGTCCTGTTTTACACTCCCCTCACGTCTCCTTGCTGCTGCTGCGTGGCAAGAAAATTTCATCTGGAGATGATCCCAAGGTGCAGTTGATTTACTGGCAGGATTCCAGGAGGCAGGAGGTTAAAAACCTTCCCACCCCAACTCAAACAGCACCTGGGAGAGAGGCATTCCAGGGTTCACACTGCTTTGGGGAGTAACCACTCCAATTACAGCACAGCAATAAACACAGCACACCAGGGTGGATCCCTGCCACTGAGCACTGGCAGAAAAGCATCTGATTAGAGGGACAAAAATATGACTTTTTAATATTTGACCTTTCTGTGTTGCAGTATAAAATAGCATGTGATGGAAGGAGGGGGAATGGGAAGAGCAGGAGTTTTTAAAATGATGATGCAATTAATTTCTGCTCCTGTGAAACATGCAAGAACCATTACATTTGCATGGCATTTCTCATCAAATTGGTTGTAGACTAGTGAAGCAATTAGAAACTAATTGCTGTGAGATTCCCCCAAGAGATATATGATGGAAACAGGAGGTGGCCAGAGACTTACACACAGGAGTGTATCTGTTTCTCTGCCAGCCTCCAGGAATCAGCACATTCCACCCCTGGAATGGTGCAGGGGCGACTGCAGGAGCTCACAGATCAGACACTGACATTCCCTTTGTGCACTCTCCGGGATAATTGGGTATGGCTTTGCTTGTTTGCACCACAGAAACCGTGCATCAGGATTTTTAACTCCTCCATCCACTGCTGCATGAATTCATCAGCTCTCCAGCTCTCCTTCGCTCTCCAGCTCTTCCCCAGCCCTCACCCCTGGAGACTGAGTGTGGTTTCCATGGTAAATGGATCCTTCCTGCTGCTGTGAAGGACACCAGTCTGGCATCTGCTTCCCTGTCCTGCCACAGGAGCTGGGCTGAGCTGGCCATTCCCCCTGGCATTCTGCTGTAATGAACACAGGGAGCACCTCACAGTGCTCTTCACCCTTCCAGGGGGAGATATTGTTGATTCTTTCCTCCCCTGACCCTTCCTGCTGAGCCTCACCTCTGCACAAAAGAGTTTCTTGTTCCTTGGCAGGTTTTGAGTCAGCTTCTGATCTCAATTACGTGCCCACCAGCCCTGGGTCAAAGCATGCTGAGTCCCCTTTGTGACTCTGATCAGTAACTTTAAACAAAAGGATGTTAAATAAGCCTTTGTCAGGTTCAGCAAAGCTGACACATTAATAATATCCCCGAAAAGATGCAGGTGTTCTGTTGGGTTGGCTTCTCATTGTGGGTTTTTTTGTTTGTTTGATTGTTTCAGGGCTTTTTTTTTATTTTGTGGGTGGATGCCAGGAAAGGAACAAGGTTTCTGTCTGCTCACGATGGGAATGCTGCTCATACACAAACAGCTATCAGGCTGAGGATCCAGTTTGGAACAGGAGTGTAAACAGAAGGGCCAAAGCCCCACTGACACAGCAGCCTGGTGGTGCAAACCCACTGAAGCAGAGCATCAATGGGGCCTCACTCCCTGATCATACTGACAGCACTTCTGAAACTTTGTGTTTTTAGTTTTTCCCCCCTCAAATGTGTTACAGCCTCCCTGTGCTGCCTTCCCCTTTCATCTCAGACCCAGATCACTCCTGACAGGTAATCCAGCAGCATCAGCCTCTCCTGTGGCAATCTCCCTCCCCTCAGTGGTGTGCTTCCAATTTGCTCCAGCACTCCCATCAACATCCAGCACAGACAGCCAGGGCTGAGCTTTTTTAAGAAACGCTGGATGTCTGCAATTCCAGCTGGGCTCAAGAGCTGCAGAAACACAGCATTTCTGAAGCTTGGGACAGCAGGGGTAAGTGGAGAGAGGCAACCGTGACAAAACCAGTGTTGTGCTTTCCTTGGTGTCTCTGAAGAAATCTTGTTCAGAATACATAGATCTCCGTCTGGAATACGGTGCTGGAGGTCACTAAAATGTCACTGTGCTAAAACAACTTCCTCTTATTCCCCCCTGTGTGCCCAGGCAGGGAAACATCTGTAACCAAATAAGGCAACACACGAGAATCCTTAAAAAAGAATTAGGGAATCATGTCCTGACAATTAACATGCTGGTGCAGTCAATTCCTGGAACATCAACTCAGCCATGGTACTTGCACACCACAGCAGCTTAACAAGCATTTTGCTTTTGCTGTCTTGAACTCAAACATGCTGAAGTAATTTTAAAAACCTGACACTCTCCTCCCTTTGTAGTCCAGGCTAAATATTTTGTTTCTTTCCTCCAGAGAATACATAATCTGCACTATTGTCTTGTTTTAGTTCCAAGGCAGCCTTCTTAGACAAAAGAAAAATACTGCCTGCCTGGAAAATCAGCCTTAGATAATGAATGGTACATTCTCTTTGCAACTCCTTTTCACTTCTTTGCAGCACCAAGGCAAGTATTAAATTCACTTATCCAAGCTGACTTACATTTCAATTTTCAGTGGGAACTCTGCTGTCCCTTTCCTCTGGTTATCTGATCTGGTCCCACAGATGCCCCCATTGTCCCTGGGTGTGTTTTAAATCACAGTTTGATTCAGCTGGGTTCTGACCATGGCAATCCCAGCCTGGGCACCCACAGCCTGTCTGGGAGAGCAGGGAGACCCGAGGGAAAGAATTCCAGAAATGTGTTGGTAGGTGCCAATTAATGCAATTAATTGGGCAGCAGCAGAGCTCAGCCTGTCCCCAGCAGAGGAACATTCCTGAAGGAACACAGCTCCTAAAACCTGCAGTGGGCATCAGGACTGCAAACCCACGTAGAGATCCCACTGATAATCAGATCAGAAAAGGAAAATGTCATGGGAAGTGGCCTTTTCCCATATACACAAACCTCCAAGACAGGGGCAAGGCTGAAACCCTGGGTGTGTCTGATTCAGTCACAGTTTGATTCAGCTGGGTTCTGACCATGGCAATCCCAGCCTGGGCACCCACAGCCTGTCTGGGAGAGCAGGGAGAAGCAGGGGAGGCTCCCCAGGCCAGTTTGTGCAAACCAAACTCTCCTGGTTCCTCAGTGAGATGCTGCTTTGCACCCAGATCTCCTTCACTGGGAGCAAACCCAGACTGTATAAATATATACATTTATTTAAGGACCACCAGGTGGTCACAGAACCAAGCATTATATCACAATAACATACTGACTCATAACTAAACAGGGCAATTCTGGCTACTGCATGTAAAATTTAGGCCAGTGAGTGGAAGAAAAGGTTTCCAGTCTTCCCCAAAATAGATTTCTTTCTTCTCTTCAGCATGCAAATGGAAATCTGAGAAGCCTTATTTTATGACCTGAGCCTTTGCCTTTGTAATCTCATTTAAGGTGCCCATTTAATCCCATTTCAGCTCACCTATACTGAATTCGAAATACAGCATCACTTTTGTAAGGTCTGCCACTGTGCTACAGCCATCCTCTCCAATTCTGCATCAAAGGGACATCTCTGAAGAGCCCTGGGCTGCTTTTGTTCAGTCCTTTGCAGCTTCTCTAATGCTGATGAGGGGTGTCCCAGAATCTGGGGGAATCTGGGGGAATTTGGGGTTTACCCTGGGCAGCACCACACCCAGGGAGAATCAGGAGCAGGTCTGAGCCCTGGAGGTGAGACCAGTGCTGAGAGCTTCTCCTGGAGCTGTGTCTGGGGCAGAATTCGAACAGGGTGACACAGGCACCTTGAAACAAATGCTGGGATACAAACAGCAGCTCTGTCCCACCTTGTGGTGCCTTGGGTACGGGTGGGGAAATAATGCCATTCGTTAAAAAAAAAATTCCTTCTGCTAGATTTGATTTTGTGTGTGCTGATGAGAACTTGGTTTGGGGTTTTTTTGGGTTTTTTGTTTGTTTGGTTGGTTGTTTTGGTTTTCTTTTTTTTGTTTTTGGTTTTTTTGGTTGGTTGGTTTGGTTTTTTGTGGGTTTGTTTGTTTGTTTGTTTGTTTGTTTTTTGGTTTTGGTTTTTTTGGTTGGTTGGTTGGTTGGTTTGGTTTTTTTGGGTTGTTTTTTTGTTTGTGGGTGTTTTTGGGTTTGGTTGGTTGTTGGTTGGTTGGGTTGGGTTTTTTGGGGTGTTTGGTTTGGGTTTTTTTGGTTGTTTTGTTTTGTTTTGGTTTTGTTTGTTGGTTCGGTTTGGTTTTTTTGTTGTTGTTTTTGGTTTTTTGTTGTTGTTGTTTGTGGGTTTTTTGGGATTTTTTGGTTGGTTGGTTGGTTTGGTTTTGGGGGTTTTTTTTGTTTGTTTGTGAGTTTTTTGGGATTTGTTTGTTTGGTTGGTTTGGAGTTTTTTGGGGTTCTTTTGGGGATTTTTTGGGTTTTTTTCAGCAGGTAGCATCACAGCAGCACACAAGAAAAGGCATCCCGTTTGAATGGTGTCTTTATTCATCATGCTGCAATTCCCCACTCCTATTACAGCCCCAATGAGATGCTGCTGCTCTCCTGTTTGTATGCACAGCCCAGCCTGCCGAGTGGGGCTCCATGAATGACAGCAAGCCAAGGCATGGAAATAAAATTAGCAATGCCCAGGGCAACCCACTCTATCAAACTCACCAGTTTATAGGATTAGCAATGGATTCTGTGCAAATCTCTGCTATGGGTATTACCAGCAAGATTTATGCCAATTAGCAGTAACAGTGCAGATTATTTGGGAAGAGAATTGACAAGAGTTAAGAGCTCCCTGTACTTTCAAAGTCTGTTGTTGGGACATCCATTGCAAGCATTCAAGTCCACATCCAGGGTTATTTTTACTCAGCTCCCAAGTGCTGTTTGATTTCTTGCATGTATTGATGGCATTGTCTCCTGAGGCAGTGAAGGAGGCTGAATTGCTCCTTTCCTAAGACAAACCTTGCCCTCTCAAACCTCTCTGGATCCAGGCCAGGCTGCCCTCAGCAGAACCCCACCTGTGTTATGTTCTGCACTCCTCTCTGTGGTTTCTGACCACACAGAGAAATTCCCTGCTGAATTCAAGAGGGATCAGGCCCAAACCCCCACGGCAACCAAGGACCTGAGGGAAAGAATTCCAGAAATGTGTGGGTAGGTGCCAATTAATGCAATTAATTGGGCAGCAGCAGAGCTCAGCCTGTCCCCAGCAGAGGAACATTCCTGAAGGAACACAGCTCCTAAAACCTGCAGTGGGCATCAGGACTGCAAATCCATGCACAGATCCCACTGATAATCAGATCAGAAAAGGAAAATTTCATGGGAAGTGGACTTTTCCCATGTACACAAACCTACAAGACAGGGGCAAGGCTGAAACCCTGGGTGTGTCTGATTCAGTCACAGTTTGATTCAGCTGGGTTCTGACCATGGCAATCCCAGCTTGGGCACCCACAGCCTGTCTGGGAGAGCAGGGAGACCTGAGGGAAAGAATTCCAGAAATGTGTGGGTAGGTGCCAATTAATGCAATTAATTGGACAGCAGCAGAGCTCAGCCTGTCCCCAGCAGAGGAACATTCCTGAAGGAACACAGCTCCTAAAACCTGCAGTGGGCATCAGGACTGCAAACCCACGTACAGATCTCACTGATAATCAGATCAGAAAAGGAAAACTTCATGGAAAGTGGACTTTTCCCATGTACACAAACCTACAAGACAGGGGCAAGGCTGAAGCTGGTGCCACTGTAGATAAAACATCCCTTGGAAAGCCAAGTTCCTGGGAGAACAGCCAATGGTTCTGCTCCTCTGCAACCAAGTTTTAATAAATTAATGAACTTCCAAGACAGCATCCTCTCATCTCTGCACAGAGGATTATTTGGAGCCCCAGGGGGTGTGTGAGCTGGTCCTGCTCTGCAGGGACAAAGGTGCTGAGTTTGGTCTAAATCCACACACACACACATGCCACAGACACACTGATGGCTTTTTGCTGTAAAACAGTAGATAATCTCCCAGCCAGTTTATCCTGAAGAAAAGCTGGTTAATAGAACTAGGTATTTACAACTGTGACAATTACATTGAAGCAATTTGTGTGCGGACATAATTATGTTTCTAATGAAGATTAACTTGAATTAAATGCTTTTAATTACAATTTGCACTGCCTTTGGCTATTGTGCAGGCCGTGTTCTGACACTTACGCCTCACCAGACATGAGATTTACACTTTGCTGTCAGAGCTGACCATAATTACTGGCTGGAGATTTGATGTCAGGTGCTGCTGACACTGCAAAAGGGCTCAGTGCTGGAAACCACGGGGTGGAAGGATCAGAGATTGAACCTTTCAAGAGCTATTTGCTCAAACTCCTCTGCTAACACCCTGTCTGCCCTTGTGATTGCAAGTTCTTCTACGTATCTGCTCCAGCTTTCTCCAGAAGAGGAGCAAATGTTGCTTTTTATTTCAGTAGCAGCATGTGGAAGGCTCCATATCTGTACAACTTGCTGGAGTCCCTTCTTGACAACTATGGGAGCCCAGCTTACATATTAGATCCAAAGTTGAAAAAATTAATTCCAAAGGGTCCTCAGAGGCAGCATCTTCATTATCCAGAAAAGCTTGGCATGTAAACTCCACCTACCAGCATTCAAAAGGAATGAGTGATCAAAGCCAGATTACAAATTCATTAGCAATTAATCTGTTCAGGAAAACCTTCCCTGGTGCTTTGCAGGAGTATGATAGGAATATGATTAATGGTAATAGTTACAATAGGATTATGGCCAAACCCATAAACAGCTGCTAAGAAACATAACCACAGGAGCCTTGGAGTTTCCTTGCTGAAGAGGTCTGGTGTTGTCTGGGTTTTTGCTGTTCTCCTCTGTCTCTTTAAGAAGTTTTTCTAAAGTTCTATTTCAGCCTTCTGTGTTTACCTTTTGCAATGGAGTCAGACAGATTTTACATAAAAAACTTCTCTTGCTATTGTAACCATCTAACCACGTTTACATTCTTCTCACAAGGAGGAGACTGTGGATGGACTGTTGGGTTGCCCAGTGTGGTTGAAGAGGAAGATTTTCTTCCTCCAATCCATGGTCACTGCTGGAATTGTATAAATGTTGAAGTTTGTAAATAAACTTTCCCTTTTTTGCCTTGGACATCCCAGTGTGTGGGTGTCATTTCTTTGTGTCGAGTTACAACAGTCTGGTTTGGTGGAGATGCACTCAGAGCCCTGTGTCCCTCCACTGTGACTGGAGAGCTTTACAAGCCTTAACATCCCTGTGAAGAGTTGGTAATGAGAGACCTCAGTTGCATTTCAGGGCCAGAACTGCAGTGCCCTGCCTCCCTTATGCCCTGTCCAACTCTAATGTCTTCAGGAAAATTGAGGATGACATAAGGCAGGGCAGAACTCAGCCCAGGGCTTCCCCCTTCAGGGTGTGCCTCCTTCTTTCTCTCCATGTGTTGGGATGGGAATGAGTTACAGAAAATGTTTCATCTCTCCCTTCTTTCTGGAAAGGTTGTCACAAGAGCAGCTCTCACTGTGGGCACACGTGTGACACTTCACCTCCAGCACAGCCCTGTGGCTTGGAGCCTGCATCAGCACATTGTCCTTCCCCAGGAGGCTGTGACAGCCCCTGCCTGCCCTCCCTGTCAAGGGGAAATGCTAAATTCCCCTTTAAAGCACAGTCTCATATGGAGAAGGAGTGATTTGTGCTGCAAAAATCATAAAAAATCTCCAACCACAGCTACAGCCTGTCTGATTTGCCTGACAGGAAAGAATCACAGAATGGTTTACATTGGGAAAAAGCCTTCAGATCACTGAGTCCAGCCACTAACCCAGCACTGCCAAGGCCACCACTCAGTTGAGAATAATGCTCATCCCACTTAGTACTCATTCCAATACATATTTCATCATGTTGATGCATATTTTATTGCACTTTTTGTACCAATTCCTCCAGCATTTTGCTTTTGCAATGGTGCCTAATAACCCATGATTGCATGCAGCCCTGTGTGTTTGTGACTGGTGTGATTCCCCCTCTGTCCCGAGGAGGGAATGATCTTTCCAGGCTCCTGTTTTCCCTGTGTATGGCTTCCAGTTTTGTTCTTCCTCCCTGGGTTTCTCAGCCCATGTTTCTTCCATTACAAGATTGATCCCATTCCCAGCTCCACCCCATTCCTACAAACTTCCACCATCCAGCTTTTTGGATACAACATCCACGGCCACCCTACCTAGAGGAACCAGATCCTGGAATTTTTACTTTCACCCACAGTCGTCCTGATTGGGGTTAAGTTTTATTCATAGAAATACAGATTATTATTTGGTAAGACACTAAGAAAAACAAGTATTTGCACAAAAGATAAACCAGTGCTCACCATCTTCTTTTTATTTTTTTTTCTTTTTCTTCCCTGAGCTGCTGTTTCTGAGTTAAGAGGCTGGCTTGTGGATGGCCACACTCTGCAAAAATCAGGCAATGGAAACCATGAACATTTGTGCAGTATATTATTTCCAACATGTTATTTGACCCACCAAAGAAGCCTCCCAGCTTTTAAGAGCTCAGCAAGAAGGCTGCAGAGCAGAGTCTGATGATTCAGTTCATTCCACAGCCCGAGCTAATCCTATAAAGAGCCACCTGAAAATGCATAAAAGGTTTTGTCTGCAGAGCTGTACATGTGTGCTCATGTTCGTATTTCCTATGTGTGTTTATATCCTTATGTGCCAGCACACAAAGATGACTTCACATCTTGAAAGAACACACAATATAATACTTTGCAATATCCCAGATGAAATGGTTTCACCATCAGATCCTCAAGGACAAAATGTCAAAGCAGCTGTTGAAGGTCCTACATGGAATTAGTTCCTATAAGGAAACAGATTCCTGTCTGCAGAAATCACTATTAGCTTTAATGACCCGTGTTAGAACTTGGAGCATTTGAATAAAGCTCCATGAATATATCAAAATTAAATCAGTACCCTCGCAGAGTTATGTCTTTTTAATCAAATGCCATGTGTGTGTGTGTTTGCACTCAAATTTAGCACATGAATTTTAGGCCGTTTCCCTGAGAGAAATCGAATAAACAAATTTCATATGTATTTATTTCTAGCAGTACAAAATACATCCCCTTCCCAACACACTTCAGGGCAGATTTACAGAAACTAATTTACAAAACATACACATACACACACATAAATGTGTGTGTGTGCATATATATATATATATTTATATAAAATTGCCAGATCTGGGGACACCCAACCATGCTCAGGGAAACACAAGAGTGAGGAGCACCAGCAACATTTTTTTCAGTGTGTTTCAGGCCACTGGGAAGGCAAGTGTCCAAATGTGAGGGCCTCCAAGGTAAAGTTACCCCTGAGGTATTGGATTTGGGAAGCCCTCAGAGCACCCACCTTGCTGGTGCCTCAGCACTGGAGGTAAGAGAAGCCCTCTCAGGAGCTCAATCCCCCAAACCATGTGCAGTTTTGAAAATCCAAGTCAATACCCTGATTTTGTAACAGAGGAGCAGGGAAAGAAGAAGAGAAGGAAAAATGTGTTTTAGCAAATGACAGCCTTGCAGGTTTGTTTTCCCTCCCCTCTGGATGTTCTCTGGGCAGAAGAGCAGAGAACAAAGCCCAGGCTGGCAGGTTCCAAAGGGCTGGATTAGCATACTCAGACCCAGAAGCAGATGGCCACAGGAGCCCCTGGGACAGGATATCACAGACACAAAGCCTGTTCCCTGAGACAGGCACATGGAGAACAGGTCCACATCCCTGCCCTGGCTGCAGCCAGAACCTTGCCTGAGCAGGCTCCAAAGTCTGCTCTTCTCTGGCCAGCAAAGCACAGGCACTAAACTGGCTGAATTTAGCTAAATTCAATCATTCTCCTCCCTCACTGAAGGTGACATAACCCAGCTGGGTCCCACCATCCCCAATCTACACAGCACTGAGGAGCAGTGACACCAGCCAAGCCCCAGAGATGTGTGCTGACAATGCAAAGACACTGCAGCAGTGTCACCCCTGCAGCTGACAGGCAGTGCCTCAGTGATTCCTTTCCTGCACCCAGGAGACTGGATCAGGAGGGGCAGGGCATCCCCTGTGCATCCAGGTGCTCCAGGAACAGGTAAGGCCATTTATCTAACCAGCAAAAACAGCTTGAGAAGCATCTTCTACCAAACAGCAAGCTTCAGTGTTTGCAAAGGGTGCTGGAAAAGCACTGCTGACTCTCTTTGAGCTAATTCCCTTCTCCTGCTCTTTCAAATCATTCTGTTCCCTGTGGCAGATTAAAGAGGCTCTTCTACCAGCCACACCTGGGGTAAGTAATGATCCCAAACTTCAGGTCAGCAGTCTGTTTGTTGCCCTCTCCTTTCATCCCTGCTCTCCATGCACACCTCCCCCACAAGGAATCCTTTCTTCATTCTGGAGCTGTGAAAAAAAACAAAACCAAGTGATTTCAGCTGCTCACACCTACAGGCCCCATTTCCACCTGGAGGTCCTCCAGGGATAAGTGGAGATTAATTGTGCTCTCCCCGAAGTCCTTACTTTGATAAATGGAATTTGCCTACGTGCTTCGTCCAGGAAGAGCAATTTCGAGCAGGTATGGAGTGCACACAGTGCAGCAGTTCAGCACAATGCAGTTGGGAGCCCGGCTAATTGACAAGGAAAAATAGAAATAAACCTTCCAAGGACTGTAGGGAACCAGGTTACATCAGTGGGGGAAGTGAGAGAGGCGTGGAAAGCATCACTGAGCTGGGCAGGGGAGGAGGGGAATGCTAAAACATCTCCACTGTGGTACCTGCTGGGTGACCTGGATCAGCCAAGAGGACTGGGGACTTTATTTTACACCTTTCCTGGGGTGTAAAATGAAAAGAGATCAGTGAGAGAAGGGGTCTTGGCTGCTTTTAGGACCAGTGTGACATCTCCTACCCACAAAATGAGCTGTAGCTTGGGCTGCATTTGTAACACACCTGAGCTGCACTGTCCTTCCTGAGGACACAGCATCACCTCCCACATCCAACACTGAGTCTCCTTATTCTCCAAATGGACTTGATTTCCCTGGATTTTGGTCTGACTCACCCTTGAATAATTTAATCAAGCCTGGTGCCTGGAGTATTCTTACTCTTGACTAATTGCTGGTTTTGGAGGGTGCTCTTTTCTCCCCAAACTAGAAGGTGTGCTCAGCCAAATAATCCTGTCTTGTTGAGGCATAAATCCACTCATGCAAGTCACCAAAGTTACCACTCAGCTTTTGAGGGCAGGAAAACTTAAAGGGTGCCCTATTTTGAACTGAATCACAAGCACTTCTCCATTTCATCAATATTCCCTGAACTTCCCCCTCTGAGCTCCTGCAGGAGAAAGTGTCTGTCCCTATCAGTCTCCTTACATTAAAATTTTTAATCTTTCATGCCGCCTGCTGGGACCGTCTGAAAAAGGAACCCAGAATAACCACAGCAATCACAACAGTTCTAAACTTTGAACCTAAATTCATCCATTTGGCACCTGTGATTACTGAATTTGAGCCCAATTTGACACTGCCCTTATTTTGACGCAGATTTGCCACAACGTTTCTTTTGCCATGTGCCAGTTCAATTACAAATACTCTGTCTCCACACTGCTGCCTTCCAGATGCACTCAACTTCCCTCCTGCAGACTGCAAGAAAATGACTTGGCTCCTTTTCCACTGCTTTCTTTTTATTCCATTACATCAGGCAAATAAACAAGACTAGTTTGCATTAACTTAGTGCATCAAGTTAAAATTTCCTGGACTTTTTTTTTTTTTCCTTCTGAAGATATACAAAAAAAACAACCCTCAAAGCATCCAAGCCCCATGCATTGGTAACCTCTACACTAAAATATCCATATTCTTTCTTATTCCAGAGAGAAAGAGATGGATAGAAAGGAAAAGGAATTTTTATAACATCTCCCCAAGATGTAAATGTTGGTTCTTTCATGTAACAATTTTATTACTGGTGTTCAAGGGCCAAATCCTGTTTGAGATTAATTTTCAGTCCACCTATTTTATATAAAGGCTGGAGCAAAATGGAGAAGAATCTGGCCAAATTCACTACAATAGGTTAAAAAGACACTGGATACTTGCCTCCTACAGATTTTTGGGTTTTTTTGGTGATTTCCAGGATCTGGTCTCTTGGTTATAAATCATCCAGTGACAACTCTTAGAGCAGAACTGATCCACAGGCAGAGATGCCAAGCACATGGCTCTGCTCAGTGCCCTTATCCCCAGGGACAGACTGACAGAACAAGAGCTTTACCTTCACCCAAGGCCCTTCAGACTTGAGATCTGCTCCAGCAAGCACATGCAGTGTTGCCACGCTTCGTGCCTACCATGTTTTGGTTTTGGAAAATTCTGTTCCCAGGCACTTCTTAGTACACGAGGTCACATAATGTAAACTACCTTGTGTTTCCACATCTGTTCCCAAAGGAGGGACTTCGTGTGGTGGTCTCTAGAACTGACCAATGGTTCCCAAAGGTCCCACCTCTAAGGTGGGCACATCTGAAAAGCATAAAAGTAGCTGGAGAAATAAACCGGGTCCCTTTCCTGCAAGGGTCCACGCAGCCATTCTGAATCACTCCCTGCCTCTCATTTATTGTGTCCAACAGTGACAATGCAGGGAGCCTATTTGATCAGGCTGAAACAACCATCAGACTGCATACCTCTTAGAGCCAAGGAAATGAACTTTTGGACCTTTTGATGCCCCTGTTGAGCTCCACAAGAAGATGAACTTTTCCAGTCTGGCGCACTGGCCACGCTGCATTTAGAGCATTTAGAGAATTTAGAGCATTTAGAGCACCCCAGCCCTTGGCCCTCTACCACAATTCGATTTCTTTCTGCAAGAAGGAGGCAGCACATCCCACGGGCACACTTCCATTCACCTGTGCAGATATCTGTTTTAATCCTCTGCCCATTGGGGTGTGCAAAAGCATCTCTTTCCTCACCTGCCCCCCCTGGGCAGATGTGGGAGCTGCTGCTGCTGACCTGCCAGTGAACCACACTGATGGGAGCTGCTGCAGCACCTTGGCCTTGACCTGGGTGAAGCAGGGCTGCCTCCAGAGCACTGCTGCCACAGCAAGGCAGAACAGCCCTGTATTGGCTCCACTTCTCACCTGCTTCTGGCTTTTGGGGACCTCACACCACCAGAGCTCTCCTCAGAGCCCACTGCCAGCAGCCCCAGGCTTTGTTCAGCCATTTACACCAACATAAAGTGAGAGCAGGCTGCCAAGGGAGACAGAAAATCAGGGGCTCTGTGGCCAGCTGGGCAACAAACAAGCACCTCCACTAACAGGATTAAACTCTTGCTAGGTTACAAGTGTGTCAAGTTTACAAACAATCAGACTGGGGCCGTGCCCTCAATTTGCAGCACTTGACAGCAGAGGTGGCAGCTGTGGGGCAGGCACACCGAGCCTACTGGCACACACATTTATATTTGGGAGTTCAACATGATGCCCTCATCCTCTGCAGTCAGACATTTTCCTGTTTTCCTTTCAGGACATTAAGTGGATCCCATAACTCTGTGCAGGTTCACTTCCCTGTCTCTTGCTGCCACACTGACAACTCGTGTCTGCTCATGGCCCCTGCACAGTGGGGAAGCCAATGCAAGCTGGAGCAGATGCCTGCTCAGTGAATGAGAGAAAAATCTGAAAATTACCTCCACAGAACTGGAGGAAACCTGGAACTGGGAGACTGTTTTGTGTTCTGCAGGTAAACAGACAAATGGCTGGATTAATGAAGCCCAGTTCTGCTTACAGATTCTCAGGTGAGATTTGAACCCCAGTATTCCCCTCTGCTCCAGTCTGTCTGTTCAGTACATCCCTGTAAATTCATGAGCCAAAGCAGGATCTCAAAAGGTGCCTGTCTTACCCTCCAGTGATGCAGCAGAGGGGAAGGGGCCACGTCCTGGACAGTCCAGCTCTGACCCGTGCCAGTGGCACGACCAGAATGAAAAGAAGAAATGAAACATGAAACATGAAAACAAGATAATTAGGGAAGCAGCTCTGAGGAAAGCACCCCTTCTAAGGCAGGCAGGAGAAGTTATTTCTTGGAGCTCTCAGCTGTGAAACACAGCTCCTCTGCCACGAGCAGCTCAGCTTGTGCATGGGGCTGAAGCAATTCCTCAGACAAAGGATGTGCTGGGGCTGGGTTACATCCCTGCTGCTGTATGAGCCTGCACAGGGATGCTGCGTGCCCAGTCCCTCTGCCCTCACCTCCCCTCTGCTCAGAGAACTCTGCTACAAGGAGGCAGCTGCTTAGAAATGATCCTGAGCTGCTCGGATAAATTAGGAGAGATTTCTCTTCTGCACATTCCGTTTTTCCTCTGCAGCCATGAAGAGGACAAACACTGAACCTCCTGCCTGGAGCTGCCTCAGATGCTGGCAGGGAGGAAATAGTAAAGGTTGTTTTGTCTGGTGCCTAAGTGGATAAAATGGCAGATTTGCCCTAAGAGAAAACGGGGTAATTTCTGAGACTGGCAGAACAATGCTCCTGCTAAGTGTATCACGCTCAAAATCCTCTGTACTCCCTTTCCAAGTGCATTTTTAAAACTGTTAGCACTTCAACAAGGGACAGAAGCAACACTGCTAGGAAGGACAAGGGAAAGCAATATGAACTACATTGCTTTGGTTTTAAAAGCAGCTTCAGGAGCAGATTATCAGCCAGTGTAAGTCAATAAATCTGCACTGTTTTTAATAGAGTGACCCAGGGTTGTACGAGTTCTTCCTCTGCAAATAGCACCTCAGACCTCCCCTTCCACAGCGTCTCAAATTCATGCTTTGGGGATATTCCATTGTCAAAAAGGATCTATTTTTCTAACAGTTCTCTTGCAAAGATATCCCCAAATGTGACAGCCAGACAGCTCCCATACCAGCCCTGCTAATGGATTTCTGCAAAGTCTAGACCTGCCTGCACTGTGCTTTGGGAATATGTTTGTTTTGAGTGCTACCAGAAATAGCATCTCCAGCACTGTGCCATCCATTACATGGGTGCTACCCACAAGGAATTCTTTCACAGCTCTCCACTGGGAGTTCAGCATTTTGCTCCTAACTAAAAGGAAAAAAAAAGGGACAGAAACCTCCAGTATCATGCCTGGTTATTGCAGATACACTGCAGCACTGGGGATGCTCCCAGTCTGGGAACAGGTCCCCACCTGCAAAGTGTCATGGAGCTTAATCTCTCCCTAAGCTTGGATATTTTCCCTCTTACATATATCATTTAAAATCTGAAATAAGGCTGAGGAGGCTCCAAGCCATGTCCATTTCTGCATTCAACAAGATGCACTGTTTTTATGGGAGGACAAGCAGAAAGTGCTGAAACAGCACTGGGCAACAGAGAGCAGGCTCTGCTCAGGCACCTCTAGTACAAGAAAATGCTGATGCAGGGCATCAAGACCAGAAAATATCAGAATTGCTTTAGTCAGGCTGAAAAAAAAAATGGCATGCAATTATCAAAACCATTAGAAAAGGCTGCATTTGCAGGGGATCCACCCAGAGACTTGATTACTGCCACAGCTGCCTCTGCATTTCTTAGGGGTTCCTTAAAATCACAAACTGAACCCAGCCAGGGCAGGGACAGCTGCAGGAGGGGACAGACCCACACACAGGTCACTAACTTGATGTAAAACAATAAAAAATAAAAGTAGCTCTCGGGGATGTTGTGACCTTTGCTGCTACAGATGGGTTTATTCCAAATGACAGAAGCATTTAAATGACTGGGTAATGGTTTCCCCTCCAAAATTGCATTTCTTGCTACATCAGACATTGCTGATTGCTAAATTATAGTTTGTCTTTAAGTAGGTTTTTCCACTCCTTGCTCCACAGGAGCTGGCTGGGACAGTGATATCATTCCTAAGGAAAAGCCACAAAACTTTTAAGTGACCTACAGTCAAGTTCAATTAAAAACAACACAAGCATTTAGAGCTACAAAGAACAAAACTTTCTACATCCAGCTGGCCCGCGGGGGGAAAAAAAACCCCACAAAATCAAAGCTTATTTTGTGTAGCAGCAGATTGAAGTCAGTGTGCTGGCATTTGGGATGCAAATGCTGCAAGGGCTGCTGCATGGGGAGGATGGACTCTGCTGAGGATGGGCATAAAAGGCCTGATTGTTGAAGAGCCTCATTCTGCACTGGTGAAAAGCAAGTCCAGAGTGCAGCGTGGAGCAACAAGGGGGCAGACAAAGAGCAGCCCAGAGGGGCTGGAGCCACAAGGAGGGAGCAGGCAGGGAGTTACAAGCTTCTGCAGCGAGGAGTGAAGCAAAACAAAAGGCTGGTCTGGAAAAGCTTTGGCAGTGGACAAAACAGGACACATTTACACATGACATCTTCCAAATGGTGGAATGCACTGCTGCCTGTGAAGCTGTGCACACAGCAGGCTGTGATCCCGGGTGAGATACACCCTGCTCAGGTGTTCTGGGCTGCAGTATGTAACCAAAAATGTGTATTTTGTTTGCCATCTGTTGAAACCAGTTGGGGAGGTGTTTTCTTTATCTCTTCCATGACTCATTCCTCATAACTCCAGGGGGCAGAGAGTGGATATCTTTTGTTCATGGGCAGCTGTTAAACCAGCTGGGGCAGTGTTCTTTATCCCTGCCAGGACCCACCCTCCCTCCAGGGGGTATCTGCTGCTCATGGGCCATCCAGGCTCACTGCAGGGCTGATCCAATTCCATCAGCCCATGGGGAGAGGCCCCACCCAGGGGGAGGAGCCCAGCATTCCCAGCTGGATCAAAGCTGGGATTCAGAGCAGCAGGGCAGCCTGTGTGCTCTGCATTCCCAGAGGGAGCCAGACCCATCTCAGCACCACTGGAGCTTCAGAGGGAAACTGCACCCTGCTACAGGATCATCTCTGCTCCAACAGAACCACACCTGGCACTGCAGGAGGACTTGACTGGGCTGCTCCCAGCACCCTGACCAACAGGATGTCAGGTTGTGTTTTGACTCTGTCAGTGTTTCTAGGATTTTTTTGTTTTCTTGGTTTTTGTTGTCCTACTACATTTTTATTTTTAATATTCCTAGTAAAGAACTGTTATTCCTATTCCCATCTCTTTGTCTGAAAGCCCCTTAATTTCAAAATTATAATAACTCAGAGGGAGGGGGTTTGCATTCTCCATTCCAAGGGAAGCTCTGGCTTTTCCCTGGCAGACACCTGTCTTTCCAAACCAAGGCATCAGGGCATGAGGAGGCAGAGCAAACGGGATGGGGGAGTGATGCTCCATAGCAGCACATCCAGGTGCTTAATTGGCACCCAAGATTATCTCACAACCAGGAGCACAACAGATACAAATGTGGCCCTTTGGGGGCTGAGAAAAGGATCCTCTGTGTGTGAGGCAATTAGCTCCCTGTTGTGAGGGGAAACCAGAGCATCCTTATTGTCAGAGGTGACAATTGAGGAGCAGTGCTGGTTTTCCCCTTGTCATGGAAGGCCTTGGACCATCAGGCTGAGATCATGGCCTGTGGAAGTGTTCTACAGACTTCAGTGAGCTTTGGACAAAGCTCTGCAGCTGGGCAAGGAATAAACCTCCATGCCTGAGGGATTAATGCACATCTATATGGGAAAAGGTGAGTCCAAGGCACTGCCCAGTCCCTGGCACGTGCTGTGTTCCAGCCTTTTTGGTGCTTCTTTGAGGTTACATAACAATGTAAATGACAGGTTTATTCAGAATGACACCACCTGCACTGATGGATGCTTCCTGCAACCTGAGCAGTGGAAGCCCAGGACTCAGGGAGCCGTGCCAAGCTGCAGGGCACAGCCTGGATTGCTGCAGGGCTCAGGAGGGAATCCTGTTCCTCCCACTCCTGCAGACCCTCCTGTATTGCCCAGGGAGCATTTCCAGCTAAAGCAAAGAGTCAGCCAGGGGCAAAATGAAGGACTCGGTAGGTTAATGGTCTCATTTGGTGTGGCAAATCCTCTGAAATCCACTGACAAATCAGGAACATAATCCCCTCTCTTTTATTAGCGACATGCTTCAGTCTCCCCTACAAATCTGAGACTAGAGCTTCCCTAGCACCTCAAACTTACACCCAGTGATTTCCCCCAAAACGGACAGGCTCATCAAACTGCCTGGTAGGAACGTCTGTGCCCCTGAACACAGTCAGGATTAAGGTGTGAAATTCCTATTAGGGCGAGGGGATTAGGCTGGTGGATTTACATAAGGATTTGACACAGGGGATCAGTTCATCGGTGCCTGATGCACAGCCTCGGTGAGGGGCTAACAGCTGATGTTTCAGCGAGCAGGGAAGCTCCTCCTTCACAAATGTACTTACATCTTTCTGCAGGATGCTGCCTGGAAAGGCCAATTCCTTCCTGATCCCTACAGTGATGGCTGTAAACCCTAAAGCACGAGCTAGGGGATTGCCCCGATTATTGTCTCGACGCATCCGAAAGTCATCGGCGGGGGAAAGCCGCTAGATGTGGAATCAACAAAATCCATGCAAATGCCACGCATGCAAAAAGCATCTGGGAAGCACCAGCTCGGGGATGAAAACTGTGTCATAAGTGCCTGTATTAGAGTGACAAAATGTTTTCAGGGCAAAAAAGAGATGATGGCTTAAGTAGGTGATTTTTTTAAGAAAGAAATACCAGCCCAGCTGCTGTTCCTTCATTGAAAAGGTTCATGGAATAAGGCCCTGTGCAGGCATGTGGGCATAAATTAAAGGTCCAGGTGTCCACTGCAACACCTGCTATGACAGCTCATGAGTGTGAGGCACTAAAATTCAGAGCCCTTGTTCTTGCAATCAGATCAGACCACACCAACGTAGCCCTGTCCCTCAGCAGCCCTGCATGCTACATTTAGCACTGAGCTGGGAAGGTGTGTTTCCACTTCAGTTCATGTTCCTCAATCTTTGTTGACCTTAGCGCTGGGAGCAGAGCAGCCCAAACTCTCAAAAGGTAGTTTTACCTCTTGGTACCTTCAGGGCTTTTGATCTGGGAGGAAAATGCCAGAAACCAACAACACTCTCTGGTCTTAACTTTAATAGCAGAGCTTTAGTGCATTCATACATCAGTTTATCCACGTTAGTGTGCATTTCATCAGTCAACTGTAAACTTGTTACCACATAGCACCTTGCACAAATAAATTACCAAAAAGCCATTAACACCTGACTAGAATCAACATTATTATTCATTGTTTTATCTTCAACAAAACCCGAGGAGCAGCGTGCTCCTCTGAGGCAGAGGAGGAGTCATCCATAGCTATTTCCCAGATATGACCTGCACAGCACAGGATTATTATGAAGAATGAACAGGCAGGCAGTCACACACTGGATTAAGGAACAATGACTCATAAATCCAAATCCCCGTCTCACATGTTGCTTTTATATAGAACCTGGTAAAAGCCTGCCTGAACCAGCAGTGGAAATCACACCTTTTCATTTCATCCCTGCATTTCTGAAAGAACAGGCCACTTCTGGCACACGCTGTCACTTCCCTGACTAGGGAAGAAAGAAGGTGCACGCTAGAGAAGCCATAAATAGTATCTGCTGGTGCTCCCTTTTCTATTATGTTGACTTTGATTCGGGTCCTCGCAATTACTGGGAACAAGAGGAAGACAAATAAAATTCTCCCAGCTGTTTGTGGCGGACAGCCCCGGCCTCCCAGCTGAGAGCTCTTTGTGCTGCTGAGAGCAGTCACCAAGCAACCAGCCCTGGCAGCTGCCAGGCTGCAGAGGAGAAGTGAAAGCATGACTTATGGAAAGGAAGCACACGTGAGGGCCAGGACTGAATCAATCCCAGCTTTGTCTCCTGCCCAAGTGTGGATCCCACCCGCCGAGGGGGCAGAACCCGGATGTTTGTTTTGTTTTAGAAGCCAGACCCTTGCAGAACCAAGGTATTCTGTAAGCTGTGCAATGGAAAGAAGGGTGGGTTCAGTCTGTTAGGGTGCTGTTGAGACTTCTGCTCTGGGTCAGTCTCAGCTGGTGGTCCAAAGAGCAGCAGAAGGTGGCCCAGGATGCAGCTGCCAGAATAACTGCATTGTCTCAGCTGTAAGTCATACCCACGGGTAAGTGAAGTGGAGGTGAAAAGAGATTGTCTGGTAATTGGAACAACGTGGCAAGGAAAGCAAAGCCAACAGGCCAATCCCCATGCACACAGGCAGGGAGTGAAGAAAGTGGGAGGAGGGGATACGGAGAGATAAATGGCCATTCTCAGTATGCTCTGCTTGCTCCTGCTTGTACAGCACTGTTCAGAGAGGGGCAACAGACATTCTTCCTGCAGAATTCAGGCAAGGCTGAGAAACCCTGGCTGGCACCTTCCCTGAGCCACAGCATCCCCCAGCAGTCTTACAAACGAGTCCTACAAACATTTCTACAAATGAGTCTTACAAATGTTTTACCTAAAGGCAGCTGAGACAGAGAGGCGTGAAAGCTCTTCCAAGCTGGGCATTAAAGACAAATTGACAAACTCATTTCAGCTCCCTGTGAGTTTAAATGTGTCACAGCAGCCCGGTCTGAAAACAGCAAATTAATTGCCTTGCTGGTGGTCACACAGTGCAGTTGGATCCGCACCAGGAGCCACTCCTGAATACCTGCAGCACATTGTCACTCATCTGTGACATCAGATATTTCCTGGGGCAATTACCTTCCTCTGCTTTCCAGAGAAAGAAGGTCTTTGTGAGCTGTGCTGGGAAGAAAGAAAAAAAAAAACCAACAAGTTGGTTTTCACTCATTATGAGATCTGTAAAACACTGCTCAGTGCACTTTTGGCCCAACTTTATTTTTCCTTATCTGCTGTCTGTTTTACACTACACTGAACACATGCAGCTGGAAACAACCCAAACAAGGCACGTCAGGATCAGACAGCATTTTCTGCAGCATCTCCTTTTTGGAAGAAAGGGCCTTCTGCAGAAATGGGGTAAAATGGAGCAGTTCTGCACTGCTTGGCACTAAATCACCACCTGCTGCCAAGAGCAGTGCAAGAACTCCTATGAAGAAACTCATGATATGGAGGAAAATTCAAGGAAAAGCAGACATTTCAAGAGCTGTTCTCCATTTTAAAACTGCAAGAAATGCCAAGGCTGTAAAGATCTCTGCTGCTCTACAGTGCTAAAAATAACAACTCTGTCGAGTCTCTTGTACAAAATTCAGCCTTATGGCTTTGATTTCGATTGTGAAACTAACTCATCATTTTGCAAACCTCCATGACTGGGGCTGTCTAAAATGAAGGAAATCCCCAGTACCATTTACTCCCAAAATATTAAAATTCACTAGAAGCACAAAAAAAAAAAAAAAAAAAAAAAAAAAAAAAAAAAAAAAAAAAAAAAAAGACGCTTCTTCAAATTTCAGCTGGTATTAAGAAATGTAAGTTCTCGTTTCTAATCCATTATGAAGGGCTTTCAAGTAGGCAAGAATAACATTCTTAGATCCTAATGTTGGCTACCTAACTCAACTCTTTGATACACTTCATTTGCATGTAATCCTGCAGCCTGCCAGCAGTTGATAAGGTTCCTGATATCTGCACGTTTGGGAAAGAGAAGTTGAGTTCATGATGGGCTAAAGCTGAGCTCTGTGATGGAAGGCTGCTCAGGTTTAGGGTTTCACACAGATTTTTTTTGCTTGCCTGCAAATGCTTCTCAGCACTTCTCCCCAAATAATTTATCTGCCAAGTTTAAAACTCTTGACCAAGCTGAAATGGCTGCACTGAGTTTTCCCCTTCTTTTCCATTCCTAAAATATTTTATGAGTTCCTGGTAACACTGGGTGGTGGGGAGGAAAGCAGGGGGTGTATTTTTTCCCTCCACTCCATTTATACTATCTGGTTGATAAAAGGAGAGCAAAAGTCACAGAAGTGGCTGAGAGAAGCTACAAATGCTGAGTCAGTGGCTCTAGAGCACATCTGGCTGAAGGATGGACAGGTCCATACCCATCAAGAGCAAGACATTCACAAGCACAGCATTTACTACACTACAAGGGTCATTCCATGCAGTTTTGACAAACGCATTCAAAGGTTCCACCACAAAGTCATAGAACAATTTGTGTTGGAGGAGACCTTTAAAGGGAATCTCATCCAACCTCCCTGCCATGGCAGGGACACCTCCCACTGTCCCAGGTTGCTCCAAGCCCTGTCCAGCCTGGCCTTGGACACTGCCAGGGATCCAGGGGCAGCCACAGCTGCTCTGAGCACCCTGTGCCAGGGCCTCACCACCCTCATTGTAAAAATCTTTTTCCTTTTATCTAATCTAAACCCACCCTCTTTTAGTTTAAAACCATTACACCTTGCCCCAGGATAAAAATGTGCCCCCATCTTCATTACCAGCCCCCTTTATGTACAGAAAGGCTGCACCATGCCATGCAGTGGGGTAAGATGTGTCACCTGGCTGTAGAAATTCAGTGTATTCCCCATCTGCAGGGCCAGAGCTGGAGCTTCTCTCGACATCTTTGCATAACTGGATATTTTGGGTCTCCAAAAAAGAAGTGAACCTGGCAGCCAGGTCACCTCCACAGCCCAGCCACAGCCAAACTCCTGGGTTCAAAGTTGCAGGCACAAAACCACAGCAAGGCTGGGCAGCAGGGGGTGATTCAGCACTGCAGAGAAAACAGAAAACTGAGCATCTGTTACCCCCTCGGGGGTCTCACCAAAGCCCCAGCTCCAAAACACTGCACCAACACCTGCAGGAGCTGAGCCAGCCCTCCTGGGGGCTTCACAAGGTGGGAGCACAGCACAGCCACTGCAGCAGCTCTTCACTTCCCTCCATGCTCCGAGACACATCTGAGGATGTGGAGAGGTGAAGTGGAAAGACAAAATGGAACACAGCAATATTTTTCAAAGCTGCTCCTTTCTGCGTGAATTTTGAATGGATACCATATGCTTCAGCATGCTGGTTTGATTCTCCCCCAAGATATTATTTACTAGCCTGCCTCAGCAAGGCAATCCTCTCTCCAGAACAGTTATTTTTAGTTTAAAAAGACAAATGTAAGAGTAATTTCTACCAGTGCTGCTTTGAACTTATGATCACCCATTACACTGCTTGTTCATCTCAGTCTCCCAACTTTTTTATTGCAGCAATCCTTTCATCATCTCCACCAAGTGCTTCCACTTCCAGATCACTCAAGATAGTAAACACCATTTGTTTCTTGATATTTATTTTTTTTTCTCTGATAAGAAGTTATTTCTACCCTGGTTTCTTCTTCTAAACCTGTTTCAAATCTGTGATAATATTTTTGTTTCTTATCACTACCTCAGGTTCCTTCACAGGTTTTTAAAGGAGCTTTTCTTTCCTCATGAATTTTGAAGTCCAAATGTTTATTGGCTCTCCCTCACCCACGGTTTTATTATTTTATACTAGCAGATCATGAAGGTGAAAGGAGTTTTTTGCATGTTATAGCACATTTTTTCATAATTTTTATCTTTCACTTGATTTATCTAGCACAGAACTGAGTTTCCTGGTGTATTTTCACCACCAGACACACAGAGGAGAGCAGGCACCCTCAGTCCTACTCTGCTCCTCCTTCTGCATGGGAGAAGGAGTGAGGAATCTAATCTGGGCATGAGGGAGTGAGGGAGTGAGGGAGTGAGGAAGGGCACAAGAGATGATGTCAGGAGTGCAGGGGCACAGCAATAACCTGAGGAAATGCTTCTTTCACAGCAGAGTGCACACACCAGGAGATGCTTTCCTAAACCCATCCCTGTTCCCTGCTCAGAGAACCTGAATGAAGACAGAAAGAACAACACCTGCAGCCACAAACTGTTCTGCCAGGAGCACAGGGAGGCGTTTCAGGTGGGGGCTTGGACTGCTCTGCCACGGCCAGGGAGTGATGCCCAAGGCCAGGGATTGATGCCCAAGGCCAGGGAGTGATGCACATGGGCAGGGATTGATGCCCTTGGCCAGAAATTCCTGTCCATGGCCAGAGATTGATGCTCATGGCCAGGGATTGATGCCCATGGCCAGAAATTCCTGTCCATGGCCAGAGATTGATGTCCACGGCCAGGGATTCCTCTCCATAGCCAGGGACTGATACTCACGGACAGGAATTGATGCCCATGGCCAGAAATTCCTGTCCATGACCAGGGATTGATGCCCACAGCCAGGGATTGATGCCCACAGCCAGGGATTGATGCCCATGGCCAGGGACTGATGCACACGGACAGGAATTGATGCCCATGGCCAGAAATTCCTGTCCCTGGCCAGAGATTGATGCCCACAGCCAGGGATTGATGCCCACAGGACCTGGGCTGTGGGTCCTGCAGCCCCAGGGGATGGAGCACCAGAGAAGCAGCAGGGAGCAGATGGTGAGGGCAGGGCAGTGAGGAAGGAGCCCCAGTCCTGCTCTCCCCTGCTGCCCCGCAGCTCAGGGGCTGCATAATTAGTCCTGTGGAGCCAATAAAAGCTCGTTGAGCTCATTGTCCTCCAGATAACAGAGCTCAGACCTGGAGGACTGGCAGGACTGACCTCTCGTGCCAGTTCTGACTGGAGCAAAATCCCCTGGAAAAATCCTGCCTATGAATGGGGCATATTATCTCATCTTCCCCATGCCGGGTTTTTGTTCATAACTAAATCCCCCACTAAGGGAAAAGAATTAAAAAAAAAAAAAAAACTTAAAAAAAAAAAAACAACACCAACCAACCAAACAAACACCACAAAAAAAACAAAAACAAAAAACAACCCACACCCAAAAAACCCCAGTAAAAGGTAGGCTAGATCTTACACCCACTCTAGCTGAAAAACCCTTGTTCTGAGTTATTTTTCAAGATAAAAAAAATACAAAGGCACCATGAGCTAATACATGCTAATTTCCTACTTATTCTATATTGCCTGGATAATTTTAAAACTCTTAGTAACAATGAGACTGGCATTTATGTCAAAGAATAATGTAAAAGTAAGCAAACACTTTCAAAATGCAGTTAAAAGACCACAGTGAGATGCCTTTGGTTTTGGTTTATTAGGGTTAGGGAACAAAAAACAATAACATGGCTGGAGGATATCAGAGCACAATAGTCCCCGGGATTCTTTAACTACAGGAAGAGTTAAGATTGCTTAGACAGCAAACTGAGCTGCAGAGCTGTGCTGTACAACACTTAGTAAAATGTATTTATACAGATGAAAATGTTGTACAACACTTAGTGAAATGTATTTATACAGATGAAAATGTGTTTACTCACACACACCGCGCTTGCCATTAACCAGGGAGCTAGAAATGGGTTTAACAGTATAGATTATTATTATATCTCCACTATATATAACATCCAGCAAGGCCTGGCTGCACATTCACAGGGGACAGGGTGTGCCTGTGCCTGGGAGCAGTGGATGCTCTGGTTATTAGCCCTGCTTATTCCTCCCTATTCAGCCTGAGCAAATCTCCAGGAGCGAGCCTGCAGCTCCAGCTCTCTTTGAATCCATGTGCTGCAGCCTGAGGAGCACTGGGACAGCCCTCAGCTCTCCCAGCTCCTCTCTGCACCTCCCCACATGTGCAGGCCCACCTTGGCCAGCTCTGAAAAGATCCAGGGATTGCATCCAATATTTTTTTTTTTTTTTTTTTTTTTTTTCTTCTTCTTCTTCTTCTCCTCAGCTCCTTTAGACATCCTGCTATGACACACATTTCTGGAGGCTGCATCCTCTGCACATGAGCAAGGCTGGTCACTCCTTCCCTTGCTGACCCATAGAAACACCTTTGTTGTCACTGGCATGGTGGCCAAAAGACAGGGTGAGGAGGGTTTTGACCACCTCCCACACTCACAGGGCCCCTTGCAGCACAGATTAATATCCTCACTGCTTAACTCCATCAAAATACGGGTGCTACACAGAAAAATGAATAATCACTGCTTCAGCCCATGTGCAGTTTCAGAGGCAAGAAAGAAGGAAATGCTGGCTGACAGCTCTAGCCCACCATTTCTCACCAGCCTCTGTCACCTGGTCCTTTGCCTTTATTCACACCTGGAGCAGCTTTTCCTAGAGAAGAGTGTGAACTGCCTCATAACTTACCTGCCACTGAGTGAAAACAGCTTCTTGGTTGAAGGCCAGTAAGAGCTGGGAAGGGAGAAGAAGTGGTTTCAGGCAGTCAGGAGAAAGAGGTGAACTTGCAACAAGACGTGGAACGTGGCACCAACCACCACGAGATTCTCAAGGTGTGTCCCC
Organism: Phylloscopus trochilus trochilus; assembly: GCA_016584745.2. NCBI lineage: Eukaryota > Metazoa > Chordata > Aves > Passeriformes > Phylloscopidae > Phylloscopus > Phylloscopus trochilus. Next base: position 6,807,941 of record WQNJ02000046.1, read on the forward strand.
CTGAGGGAATTCAGGGGGTATTTGCTCAATCTTTGAGCTACTGCAGGTAAAGTGAGGTGAGCAAAAATAATGTGTGATGCCACTCACAGCCTAAATCTAAGGAGCCTGGCACACCAGAGTAAGCAAGACACTTCCCCATTACAAACAGGGGAAATTCACACATTTGGTTATTCCAAGTGATCAAAATAAGATGTTTACAAGAATCCACACCCTTGCTCAGGATGTTTTTAAGTGTAACCTCCTCCCTCTCAGAGCAGGAGGGTTTCTCATTCACACTGGTGGGATTGGTGCTGAAGCATCAAAAAGGAACCAGAAACTTTAAGTTTCATACAACAACACAAACTCACAATGGAAAAAACAACAAGGCTTTCTTGGCCTGTCCACAGCTCCAGACATTCACCCTCATTTCCCTTGCTCATTTTCAGCCCATTTATTCCAAGATAAACCCTCTGGCACTACAGTGAATAATCCTCTTCTCTCTTGGGATTCAGAGTGAAAAGGGAACATGTCACTCTGTATGACAGAGAGAACTGCTAAAATAAAGATGCTGCTGAGGATCGAATTTTTAGCACACGTCTCTTTGGGGGTGTGAATAGCACCAGGATGCAGAACCAGGGGCCACGTACTCCTGGGTCACCAGGTCACCTCTGACTGCATCTTTCAGTAATTTTGACAGCCTGCCATCTGTGACACGAAGAGCAGGTGTTCCTGTGGAGCGTGGTCAGTGCATGGCTCTAAAATCAACCATTTCCAGCAAACAGCAACTCTGGAGCCAGCCTGTGGACTGGGAGCCTCGCTGCCTTGAGAGAAAAAACAGATTTACCAGGGGTTTTCAGCACAGCCAGGATCTGTGTAACAGCAGTGAGTACACAGTGCATGGCAGGCAGAGGGATGACACCTCCTCCAGAACCTGGGAGTGAGGCAAAGCAATGGCAAAGCATCCAGCAAAGCCTGCAAGATGATGTCCTCCTCCACTGTCTCCCCTTGCTCCACACACAGAATTAGAGAATGGTTTGGGCTGAAAGGGACCTTGAAGCTCATTTAGTGCCACCTGGACACTGCCAGGGATGGGGCAGCCACAGCTTCTCTGTGGGCCTCACCACCCTCACAGGGAAGAATTTTTTCCAGTATCTAATTTAAATCTGCCCTCTGACAGTTGAAATCCATTTTCCCCTGTTTCCATCACCACCTGTCTTGGGGAGTGGCTGGAGACCACACCAATGGTAACCAGGTCAGCACAAGGAGAACAGAAGAACAGGTCTGATCAGGAGTTCAGCTGCTGATTTCAGCCTGTGCCTGCTTTCAGAAGCACAGGAATCAGGATTCACAGTGCTCCAGGCAGGCCCCTCTTCACCCAGACTCTGTGGCCCACAGACCCGAGGAAACAGAAATTAATAAGCATAAGGTTTCTAAAGAACATCTCCTGAAGTCTCCTGAATATTTTATCGTGAGTACTTAGATACACACTCGTGGAGGCTGAGCTTATCCATTCGAGTGTGTGCTAAAATCCTTGTGGGATACCTGCGGACTAATTGGTTTTGTCTGTGCTGGTGTCTAGTCACTGCATGAATCAGGCAGTGCTGCACCTCCAGCTCACGCTGAGAGCTCCCTGAAGATGGGGAACTAGGCTGTGTTGTCTGGCTCTGTAAGTGACTTGGGTTCAGAAGTTCTCCAGCCCATACATTATTACTGATCCCCCTCGCATGACACACGGCTGCTGCAGAGGAGTCATCTCACGCAAGCACCCTCAGCCAGAGCATCTGCAACAGCCCCGGGGAGGAGCCAGGCTGGGAGTTCATTAATCCCCATCCTGAGGGATGTGGGCAGGGACCCTGCCTGCTCAGCTCCTCTGCCCGCCCAGACCTGTCCCCTTGCCCTCCAAATGGGAGTGTTGGGGAGGATGAAGTAGCTAGGCCCTGCAGAGATGATTTATTAGTAAAAGATTCTAAAAGTATGAAACCCACAAGAGGAATAGAATTAAAAGCAAAGTTTGAACTGTAAGTTGCTGGACAGGAAGAAGGTGATTAGACAGCTGAAAAGGACTCGGCTGAGTGAATCAGTGACACCCCTGCCAAGACAAAAGGATGAATAAAAGGTTGGACCTTCTCAGGTATCAGGGATAAGGTGGGTTTCACAGGTTTTGGTATGTAGAGTAGTATTGTAATGTTGTAGTTCCCATAGGCTGTATGTAGATTCTGTAGGTTTTGTATCTAAAGATGATTGGTTAATGCTCATTAGAATATTCACGATAGAAGGGGTTAAAATGGAATGTAACGAGGAGCTCGCCCTCTTTGCACCCTCTCTTGGCACCCTCTCTTTTCGCCCTGCTCTTTGCGTGCCTTCCCTTGGACCCTCTTGGACTTTGCACTGGATCCCTGGACCCTTCCCCAGTCAGGCTGCCTCCCCACACCAATAAAGCACGTGTTCCAAAGAGTATCCTGATCTTCAGATCACCTCTCTGGCCGACAACCAGCGTGCTTTCTAACATGGGAGATTTGTGCAGGCCTGGCAAATCTCAGCAGCGAGCAGGAAGCTCCGAGAGGGAAGGGCTGAGGAGCAGATGCAAACCAGATCCAGGTTTGTTGTCCCAGCTTTGTGCAGCGGGGAGGGAAGGTGGGACTGGCTGCCCCCCTTGGCACTGGCTTTAGCAGAAGGTGGGGTACAGAACACCCTGCACCCCTCTCCTGCTCTTCCCTCTGATTTCCTTGGAGGAAATTTCCTTTCCAGCTTTACACGAGTGCATGGAGCTGCTTGCTCTGCACTTCAGTGCAGTTTTTCAGCACCTTAAAGGGCAGTCAGCAGCTTGGAAAGAGGAGTTGTTGTGACATCCTTCCCCTCAACATGTGCCATAGCACAAAGCAATTTGCTCACTTTGTAACCTTGAACCTGGTGCCTCAGGGTGTGAGTTAACTCCTGCCAGGCCTCTGCAGGGAATAGGTTCCCTCTGATCTTTCAGCAACACAGATGTTACTGGGTACAGTCACACAGGTGCCACCTTCTTCCTGAGCACCACAGATTCCAGCTGTTGGAGGCATTTTTATATTTGTATCAGGCATGGAGGCTCCATGTCTCATTGATACAATTTCATTAATAGGATCAATAGATCTACATTATCCTGGAAGAGTTTGGTCCCCTGCTGGTATCAACACTTGAGTGAATAATTTTTTACTATTTTTTTTTCCCAAATACCAGCTTAAAATCAGTCCAGCAACTCCAAAGTTTGGTTTCTCCAGTGCAACTTGCAGGGATGCCTTAGGGCAGTATTTAGGAGATGCTTTACCAACTAATTTATTGACTTTGATCACAAAGTCCCAAGCTCAAACTTGCTGTAAGCTTTGTCTTCTCCCTCTGTGGCTGCTGCCCTTCCCCAGTGCAGGAAATCTGAAATGAAATGGCAACTTCTTGCCTGGCCAGGAGAGGTGTGCTGGCCCTGGGGCACTGGCATCAGCTCTGCAAACAGAGAATGAACTCCCCTCATCACCTGCCACTTGATATCCTTATCAAAGGCAGGGCTGCTAGAGGGGACCATGTTATTAAGACTGGAAATTCTTTTGGGAGCGCAGTCACAAGTGCCCTGACATATGGAAATGGATGTAATTTCATCTGATGAGACAGCTAACACTCAGCTGGAGCAGCAGCAGTGTGTCTGGGCAAGGGAACAGCCCATGAGCAGAGCATGGGCCACTTCTCCCCGTGTCTGAAGATTTCAAAGGCCAGAGGAGATCACTGCACATTATCACAGCTAAAACCACAGCCTGTCCCCTGCCTGTTGAGCAGAATATCTCTATTTATGTGCAGCTGAAGCACACAGGCTCTCCCTGCTCTGAACAGCATCTATTCTGCTTATTTTTGGTGATGGTAATTGTTGGGTCACACGATGGGGTGTTTAGTTAATTAAGGCATGGCAAAAAAACTGTGGGTGCTGACAGCCTGGTCAGGGAGGACAGCAGCAGAGCCCAGTGTGAAAGAAAGTCTAATACCTCTACCAAAAACTGGGCTGTGAAAAGAATCCAAACAATCCTGTTTGGGCACTTGTTGTTTATTTGCAAGATGTTTATGAAAAGGTGTTTTTTCCTGGGTAGCCAATGATGGTGAAGTGTTGGTTTGAGGAGCAATCACAATGTCACATCCTCTCAGAACCATCTATAAAAGGATGATGGAGAATAAACCAGGGGCTTTTGCCTTCTGAGACCTGAGAGTCCACATGTCATTATTCAGCTGTCCCTAATACAACAACAACATAAAGTAGCTGGAGGAAAAGAAGAAATTCCACACCACCAAAAAGATATCTTAACGCTAAAGTACAACTGAGGATGAATTCATGTTTTTGATGAATTTCTGTTCGTCCCAGAGTATCACCAAACTCAGCCAATGACCAAAACAAAAGGGACTGATTTTTGTCACTGCATCTCTTCAGGCACTTGGCTGAACAAGTCACAGACCTTGGAACAAAGCACAGGGCAGGGAAAGAGAAGTTCAGTGTGCACAGAAGCTTTCCCAGGTCACTCAGAAGCAGGAAGGAATGCAGGCAGACCCCACTGGCAAAGCAAGGTGCTGACAGCAGCAGCACTGGGCTGCCCGTGGTGGAGCAGCCTCCTCTTCCCCCAGAGAACACCGACCCATTGTGCACCACGGGCAGGAAGGAGCTCCAGCAGGAGCAGGACAGTAAATCTACACAACCTTTGCAAATCCTGGCTCAGCCTGCTGGCTTCAAAATATCTGAATGCAACTTCATCCAGGGTCTCAGATTCCTCTTTCTAATTTGGTTTGTTAACGACGTGAGGCAGGAGCTGTCACCACGTGTCTGTAAAGTAGCCAGTGCTCCCAGGAATCCAGACTTACTTGGGACGCTGGGTAGAACTAAGAGTTTTAAAAAGGAGGAAGAATCTACCAAAATAACTGTTTTCCAGCACGATCCACAGGCCTGACCAAATTAAATCCTGAATGTGTGTATTTTAACTGAATGTATTACACATCTCAACATTACAGCAGTTGTAGCCAAGGAACCAAGTCCTGAATTTGGCCCATGACAGCATCTGTTTAATGCACTGAATTCTTTGACCCACACCATCTCCTGTACAGCCAAAGCTCCAAAGTTAAATCTCTGTTGTGATCCCCTGTCACGACTCATTTTTGGTCAGCTATTTGAAAAACCTTTTGAGCTCAGGGGTGTGCATCAAGAGGTAAGGATTTGCTCCAGGGAGGGAGGGAGCTTGAGCACAGACATTAGAAATATCTGCAAGTTAAATAAACTACTTAAACACAAGATGCTAATTTAGCAGCTTCAAGGGCCGTACTCCTCCAGCCAACCCAAGACATAAAAAGACACAATTTCATTAAAATAACCTAACCCCACTGTTGTTTCGAGTGCTGCATTTTATTCAAACGCAGCCCACCAGCTCTCAATTAGCTGCTTTCACACTCCAACTGCAGCAGGTCTGCAGTGCACAGAAATGTAATTATTCACACACCACCCCGTCACTGCCACCACTGTCTGTACTTCTGAAGCATCCTGATTACTGCACTGATGAGCACTGTGGAAATGCCTATAAATAAAATAATCATCTCCCCTCATTAAGTTCCAGCTCGTGGACTGAGGAGGGATGATTTCCCTTTGTACGTTCCTTTTGTAAATTTTATCATTTCACAACAGAGGGAGCAACGTGCCTCTGATGGCCCTCAAAGAGACAGACTGTCAGGATTCTTGTCAGCGTTTCAGCTTTGAGCAGCTTGCATTTCCGCATGAATATTTCCTCCTGAAAATAAAGTGCTGTTTGTCAGAATCAGGCATGCAGTAATCTCTTTCTAATGTCAGCATCAGACATGCAAAACCCCCTAATGTCATGTCAGGAGGTCAGATTTTATGGAGCAGTATGTCATGGAAACCCTAACAGCCAGCATTAGCTTCTATCTCTGACTTCCACACAAAGAACACACATTTATAATGAAGAACAAGCATTGAAGGAAACTTTCCATTAAAAACAAAGCCCTGGTGAACCAGGTTTGCTCTTCAGAAAGCTTCAACAGCAATTGGTGCTGCAAACAAATATCAAACATCTCATTACTGCCAAATCACAGTCACTGAAATGCTGTTTTCAGTATCTGCATTATTGGGTGAATTTTTGCACACACTGGAACTCCCAGCAGCATCTCCAACATGCAATCAAACACCTCATTTCCTAAAATGCTGAATTATAAAGCCAGAGGAACAAGTTAAATGTCCAATCAGGGCTGGTCCTGTCTTGCTCTCCCAGCCAGAGGTGCAAGGGAATCACCACTTGTTCCTGTAAAGAGCTGAAGGGGGAGAAGAGAGCAGTCTGATGGAAGCTCATGGAGCATCCTTATTTCTGCACCATCCAAAGCAACATCTCGCCTCCAAACTGCCTGCAGCCCTCAAGGAACTGAGGCCACTCACAGTTCAGATTAAGATCCTCCTTCCCAGCTGGGAGAACAACAGGACCCTTTGCCATCAGGAGCAGGGAGCTGCTCTCAGGCCAGATCCCATTAGGAAACCCTCTGCAAAGCTGCTGTGACCCAAAGGGCATGATCCTGTGCCCAGGTGTGATCACCTCAGGGAGCACAGGGCATTTCACTCTCTCCTTCCTCTCCCCCTGGTCTCTCCCAAGGTTTCCAGTGCATCACTGCTGGTATCACTGCTCATTTCCAGCAGGTCACTGTGTCTATGGACAGTGCAGCTGGACAGTCACCCTCTCATGTTCAAATTGTGCATCTGAGGAAGGAAAGGTGCTGTGTTGAGACAAGTGGAAAGGAAAGCTTTGGCAGACAGTTGGGATTTTTTGTGTATGTGAAGCTGGAGCCTGACAGTAACTAATGTGCAGGACACAGGATGGGACAAAGCAAGAATCACAGGGTGGTTTGGGTTGGAAGGGGCCTTAAAGATCATTTTTGCCATGGGCAGGGACACCAGACTATCGGGTCAGAGTGACATGCTGCTCTCAGCTCCCAGGCACTACACGACACCCCTGGACTGTGCAGGACATTGTAGGAACCTGTATTTGGGATGAACATCTTTACTTGTAAAATCTGCATTTTCTTGGACAGAGCCAATACTTGGATAATTTTCTCCAGAGACAGGACAGAATTAATGTAAAGCAAAACCATCAATCCCTAGAGGAGCCAGTGTCCAAACCCACACAAGAGCTGTGCTGCCTCACTCCAGAATCTGAAGCAGGAAAAATAGTGACAAAAATAAGACCATTCCTCAATTACAATAAACAGAAATGTTAAATCAAGCTCAGAATTGTCCTAGAAGAATCTAGCTCTTCCCAGCTCTAAAAATGATCCCCCACATTCCTTTAAGGCTTTTCATAGATACAGCAACATGAAATGGCTCGATGCTGTGTAGCTGCTAACAAGAGACAGATGTTTCCTTCAGTTCCAGCAACATGTAGACATGAAGCACATTTTGATGACCTGCTAAATATTTCTGACTCTCCCTGCACGTTTCCTCCTCGTGCATTGAGTCAAGGAAATGCTCCACAGCTCCACACTTTCCCTGCTCCCTCTGGAGCTGGCCAGAGGAGCGTGCTTGGATCAATCACTTTATCTTAGCAAGCCTTCACCAGAGGGCAAGGAAAGTCAAGCAGCACGTTTTCACTGAGTGAAGCCAACGCTGGAGAGTTCTTCCAGTCAGTCCAGAGCAGGATCAGCTGGTGGCTGTGAGCCCAGCTCCCCCTGTTATTTATTTAGCTGGCCCAGAAGACACGCACCGCACGCCGGCGTGCAGGGCCAGCATCTGTTCCACCCAGACCCACGGCTACATTCTTGACTTGGTATTAATATCAGGGAAAACTTAGTAACCTAACCACTGGCATGAGAAGCCCTACTTCTAATACGGGAACAGATGGCAGCAATCATCTCCAGCTTAATTTTAGGCTCCAGGAATCGCTCTGAGTCAGCAAAGCCACGCCACGCGGGGAAGAAAGAGATGCGACATCTGCAAAACCTCCTACCTGCTTGCCGTCCAAGGTGTACAGCTTTTTGACCACCCCTGTCTCCAGTTTGATGGCTTCAGTGATGTCAGTGAGGACCTGCTCGAAGGAGTGGGCGGTCTTCTTGTTGAGGAGCACGCGCACGGCCTTGCGGGGCTTCACCCCGCTGCGGATGATGGTCACCAGCTTGGGGCGCACGAAATCCTTGTTCTCCTTGGCCTGGGCGCTGTTGCTGCTGGCCAGGGACTGAGGGGCTTTCTGGTTGGCAGAGGTCTTCACGTTGACAGACCAGTTGGGGTTGACGTTCTTGGTGTACTCCACCTTCTTGAAGAAGTTGTCGGAGGAGCAGACGTAGCTCTCCCCTTGAGGAAGGAAATGAGATTCCACGGTAACCACCAGCTCTGAGCCCTTCCCCCCCCTGCATCGTGCAAGCCATCAATAATTTCCATTTCAGTAACTTCCATTAGCACTCCCACGACAGCTTGTTCTTAAAACATTCTGCCTTGTTTTAGTGTTGTATTTATGGGTTTATTTAAAATATTGCTGGCGAGCCGGCCATCAGCGAATACACACAATCACACAAGCCAGGGGTTAAAAGAGGTTGAGTTATAAAGGTATTTATGTGCTTGAAGATGCAGCTAAGCTTTCCAAGAACACCAAATTCATTTGACTGCCCCCATTATTTTATAAATTTGCCAGTTTCCCCTTTTATCTCCACAGTCCTAGGTACCACTTCAGTGTGTCACTCCCTGCCGAGGGGACATCAACATCCATCCACAAAGTGCCTTCTGCATCGTGCCTGAAAAATAACCAAAATCTTCTCCTGAGCAGTCTCCACTAAAAGTAGCCTTGATAAATCCAGCAGGCATAGCAAACATGCACTGCTAGAGCATCGTGGTTTATTAGGGAACAGACCCAGTGGCAGCTGAGATTAAACACTGCACCAAATACCACTCCTTGATTTACATGGCCTGGTACCAACCAAAAATACATTAAATCCAAATTTAGACATGGCAGAGAAGAGTTACAGGGTCTTTTAAGTAATTCACAAAAGCCCTTCCCTGTCCCACCCGAAATTAGTTTCAGGCTTTGTCTGTAATTTTCAGGATCCTATCTATCTAAGGTTTTAAAAGCACCTTATAAGATTTGTAGGAGCTTCTTTTGGGCCTGCAAAGCTGATGGATGCTGGCAGAGTTATTACTAGAATGAGACTGTAAACCAGTATCCCTAAGGGAATGTAGCTGTCTGGTCTGAAATGACTCAGGCTGCACTGAAAAAAAGTCACTCACTGCTGGAGGAAGGAGCTTTCGTCTCGCCATCAGATAAAATTTTAATAGGAACTGAAGGCATTGCATGGGTACCTGTAAGATTTGAGAGTCTCCTCTGGTGTGTTCTTTGTCTGATCTTACTGAATTAAGTTCTTCAGGTACTATGACACTTTTGAAATCAAAATACAGATTTAACTATCCTGAAAAAACAAATTTCTTTAAAAAAAGAAATTCCTTCTTTACAAAAAACAGATTGGCTGCATTTCCTTGTCTGTCCCTGACTGCAGCCTCCAAGGCTCAGACATCTTTGAAAAGCCTATCCCACAGCCAAGTCTGGCTTCCCATCCAGGGATCTCTAGGACAGCATTTGACATGCAGTTGGCAATACATGGGTTTACAAACATCCCACTGATGTTCACATGGCCAAGGATGAAGTTCACACTGGAGGCTCCTTCTGCTGACTAAACTGCACTTCTGATGGAGGCACCAGAGCCCATGGTGAGACCACAACAGACACACAATAAACAGATTTTAACAGGCTTATAACAGCACTTTGTGTATTTCTGTCCCTATTACTGATCAGGGTGTGGTGGCACAAGAAAAGATGCAGGATTCTGACTTATTCTAACCCCACCTTTGTACCCAGTTTGCCACCATGATGCCCATTCATGGTGTTTACATCTCTTCTCCATCAGCTGTATAAAAATGACCAAAATCCTTGATCAACAGGGAGCAAACATTCTGCTTCCCCTTCTAAAGATGGAATACAGACACAGAAGAGAGAGCTGACAAGGTTCATGATGAACACTCAGTTGGGCATTTTGTCAACCAATGTACCCCAAACTAACAAGAATCCCACCAGCAGGTTCTGTTGGCTTGAACAAACACCAAAAATCTCTATTTGCCGACAGCAACACCCCTCAATAAACCAACCATGCAGCCCTGCCCATCCCTGGGGCTCCTTAATCTCCCAGATTTTGTGAATCTGACTCAATAGAAACTCAAATACACCCCCCACAGTACCAGGCATTATACAGAATTCCCTCTGGGGATATCATTTTCCAGAAGCTTTGAATACTTCAAATCTTTCTGATTAATAAGTGATAAGTTGTGGTTTATTCATCTGCTTCAGCCAAGTGACACCTGGTGCAGAGCAGGCCCAGGCTTCTCTCCAGCTCCACGATGGAGAGAAGGGCAGCAAGGAGTCTGGAATGCTCCCAGGGAATTAACCATCCTAAGAACCTGAGCCCTCCCAAGCCCATAATCCCTGGGCAGCAGAGCCCTCCTAAGTGTGCATTATCCTCTGAGAAAAGGGATTTCTCTGTTTAAATGCAGCACTGAGTGATTTGAATGCTGCTGTCACCCCTGCCCCAGCTCCCCTGTGCCAGCTCCTGACCTCACCTGCCCCTCTGCTCCCCCCTTGAAAAACAGGAGACTCTCAGCCACTGAAGTGTGGCAAGGCTTGACTTTCATCTGCATTTGGCCTTCATCTGTGTTATTTTTCACAGTGAAAGGAAACACACCTTTGCACTGTGTTCTGTAGACATGTGAGGTGCTGGAGCTTATCTTCTATTCATAAGCAGTGTATTTTAAAGTAAGCTGAAGAGGTTCTTGACCTTTCTGGTACAGTGCCATTACTCTGGGTTGCAGCTGAGTCCTTCTGGGCTCCTCACTGCACAGCACAGCTGTTTGTGCATTTACACCACTGAGCACCAAAGGCAGCAGTGGCACCAAGGCAAAGCTCTCGTAGGGTTTGTCCTGCAGATGGGATCTCAGGCACTTGTACAGATCCACACACCAGCCTCTCAGGCTGTGCTCACACCCACAAGTGGAAAATGGAATCTGCCCTTTCTCCCTGTCTCATTTAACCCAAACCCCAGCAAATAAAATCCCTACTTTTACTCCATTCTGAAACTGGAGAGAAATTTCCTTGGAGTGTCACTCCAGAAGAGCAGTTCAGGGCAGCAGCTCTTCCCAGCATCATTTCTGCAGTCACAGCAGCACAGCTCCAGGGAAGAGGAGCTTTTCTGTCCTTCCTCCCTGACCTAAAGATGTGACCTGAAGCTTTAACTTCATTTAAAAACCACTTCAACTAATGTCTTCCCTTACTCAGTTTATGACCCTCAAAGAGCAGCAAAATCATCATTCAAGTTCCTCAGTGAGGCACATGCATGTGCCAGCCAGGAACTCACTTCCCACACTGTATTTCACAGTTCTTACCCAAACCTCACCATGGTGGCAGCAGGATTGAGCAAGCATGGGCTGAAGACCTGTGAACTTTCCAGCTTTTAACTGCACAATGTGGCCAGGAGATCACAAAGAGGAGAAATCTTGCAGGGAACAGAGCTGCCATGGAGGGAGGAGTGGGTTCTCTGTGGGTTTCTCTGCCACAGCTGTCTGTGCTAAGCCCATAATGAGAAGTCAAGGTGTACAGCTGTGCCAGGCACAGAAATGTGACTGACAGGCACGGCGTGGTGGCAGAAGATGTGCTCAGCATAACAGGAGGAATGGGAAGTTGTAGTCACGGTTCATGCCTGCAACGTTTTGATTTTCTGAAATTCCTTCCCCAGGGAAGATCCTGGTAAACAAGGGATAAGTTATTGTATACTATCCTGTTTTCCTGCATTCCATTCCCAAGGAGGGACTTTGCTTGATGTCCCTCTAATGTGACCAATGTAGTCCAAAGATCCCACCCCTTTGGGTGAGTTCATTGTAAAAAGGTATCAAGACAGGTGTATTAAGAACAAACACAGATCGGAGTCATCTCAGCCTTCTGAGTGTCTGTGTCCTGATTTCGTGTCCTACAGCGACAGGCAGTGGATGTGAGATCCTGTCATGAGCGAAAGAAACAAGTCTGGGAAGAATATTGCTCCCCCCCAGCCCTAAGCACAAAAATCTGTGCACAAATATTTTCAGGAGCAGGGCTCTCCAGCCAGCACGCAGCTGTGCAGACGTGCAGAAACCCCACTGCAGGCCATGGGAAGGTACAACGGAGAGCCACGTCACTAATTCCAAACTAACCCCAAAAGGGGAGCCCCAAAGGGACACACTCAGGCACTGGGGTGGGGAGCAGCATCCTGACAAAATCCCCGTGGTGCCAAGGACAGCGTTTGTCTAGTGCAGAGCACGGTGCCCTCGTTACACTGCAGAGCCAGAGCCCACAGGGGATGTGCATTGTCACCATGCCAGGGTGACACAGACCTGTCACACGTGCCACCAAAGCAGCCAAGGCATTTCCTCACTGCTCCTGCCTGCCCTCAGCTATGGCTGGGCTGACTGCAGACCTCAGACCTCCTGCCATCACCATCACATTTGCCATCTGAAGCCAGGCTTGTGTCACACAGAATTACTCTGGTTTCGAGTGCATGACACATCCCAGTGCTTCCAGATTTGATGGGAACACAAGGAGATTATTCAGCTCCTAAAGAAGGGATGATCTCAGCAAAGATAAGGTTTGCCTTAGAGGAGGTTCCTTAGAAAAACCCTAAGCTCCAGATGAGCACTAATCCTCCAACCCTCTTACAGCAGCTCCCTGTGACAATACCAAAAACGACAGGCTGTGCTTTCAGGAAAAGTTATCCTTCCTCAGCATGCACCAGCAACTTTCCAAGGATAATGAACTGCGGGCAGAAGTCTTTTGAGAAAAATCAGGAAAGCTGGATTGAGGCCATTTCGAGTGTCTAAGTGTTAACAGTTATTCCAGGAACAGTCTCTGTGGGCAGCAGTCAATTATTTTGGCTGTGTGCTCTGTAGTTGCAAAGTTGAGATTGTGCTACTGTGCCCAGCTTTTGTGTTCCATGGAATTTACCAGGGCTGCAGCAGGAATTAAGTGGACTTAACACCTTGCAGAGTTCATTCCATGTGGTGGTGGAGGAGGCCTTGAGTTTCAAATGCACGAACTTGCTGCTGCTTTATGAGTTAAAAAGACCAAACTCCAGCATGGCAAAATGAACCCTGGAAGAGCTCTCTGAACAGAAGCACCTCCTGTTCTGCTGAAGAAGTGGAAGAAATGCTTGGTTAGAAATCACCTTCAAAACCATGCATTGCCTGTAAAGAATTTTGAGGCCACACCAGTCCTAGCGTGGCAGCCAGGATGAGCCAGCAAATAAACCAGAACCTCGTGGACTAATTTTGTGATGTAGGAGGTAATTAGCTGAGTTATCAGGCCAACAGGCACCCACAGAAAGTAATTCCACAGGTTACCAAGGTTTCAGTATGAAACTACAGGAATTTCACTTTTCCAGGCAAACTGGAACACACTCCTTGGGTGGAGATTCCAGGATGTTTCCTCTAAACCCCTCAGTCCCAGCACACACCAGACTCTGTACAATTCCAGGGTGGAGCCCCTCCTATGATTACTTTAAATACTCCTGGAGAAGATTTTGGAAAATATTCCCAAGGGCATGACAGGATACAAAAAGCTTGGAATCACTTTCTGGAATATCTCACCCAGACCAAGAGCATTTGCAATGAAACCACACGGAGCAAAACAAAATCCTACTCAGCTTTTTCAAGTGTTTGGTATGAAACGAGGGCAAATTTCAAACAAGCAGCCCAGGACAGGGCATAAAATCCACCTTTGGATGTGCCTTGCCAGGTTGTGCCTCACTGTCCATTTCACTGAATATGGGAAAGCAGCAAAATTGTGGAGAGGGCTAAAAAAACCCTTCTGTCCCACAAAGAACTCATTTATGGGACAATGGGGACTGGAACAAGTGGCCAGGAGCAGCATTTCTTATGTCATCTTTGCTGCTGAAGTCAATGCACAACCTCAGCTTCCACCTCTACCCAGCCCTCCATTCAAGGACAAAAAATAATCAGAGCTGAGGTGGGACAGCTTCTCATCATACCAAGTCTACAAGAAGAGGCTCAAAATGAACCAAGGACCAAACCACCGTGTCCAGATACCAAAGGAACTGAATTTTAGCTGAAACTTGGAAGAAATGTGAGCTGCCCTATGACCATCTTGAGCAAGGCTGGAAAGGATGGCACATGATTATTTTAGCATCTTTCACATGCAAGTTTTAGCACAGCACAAGGCCCAGAATTATCTGCTACAAGTGACTCCCCAGCAAATGCAGCTTCATAAATCAACTTCCCAAAGCCCTGGTCATTGGAACCAGTCACATATGAAGGGGAATAAAGCTCACCTGGTGCCCTTTTCCAAAATATTAATCTGCCACGATAAACAGCAGCACCTTGGGCCAACATCCACTCCTGACCCAGCCCAGGCAGTGGGACACAAGCAGGAGCTGCTGTCAGAGTTTGCTGCTGCCAGGATGAGCTGGAGCAGGACGCTGCCCTGCACTTAACCAGCACAGAGATTGAGGAATGCAGTCCTGAACAACATCAGCAGGTGCATTATTTACAAATATATTCAAGCTGAATGCTGGAAGCAGGGAGTCAGGATTGAGACAATGACTACGGCGATGGAAGATGGTTGCTAGGAAGGAAAAAGGGAAGAAAAAAATGCTCAGGTGGGTGGATTTTGAGAGGAGGTCACTGGGACATGAGACAGCTCCCTGGAAAAGAATGGAAAAAGCAACCTGTGAGGGAGAACTCAGCTCCAGAGTTCTGAGGGCTTCCAAAATGTGAGGTGTTAGGGTGCAGTACAGCAAAGGACCAGGAGGCTCATCCCAAAAGATGGAAGGAATGTGAAAAAGGAGGATGAAAAAAACTTCACTTGTTCTCATTGTGAGAGTAACCTTGAGTGCCAGGGAAAGACTCTGGGTCTGGAGAACAAAAGGGTGATCCTGAGCCCCAGTTAATTAGCAGCACACCATGTGGTTTTTGTTCACCTGAAAGGATATTGGTCCTGTGCAATATCATTCTCTACCCTCCAGAACCACATTCAGGCTACACTACAGAAGAACAATTTGAAATCAGATGTAATCAAGTACTTAGAACACGATGTGAAATATGAAATATTGTCACTAATTCACAAGTTTTTGCCATCAAACCACTGGGATGAGCCTCTTTGATGACTTTTCCAAGATTCTACTTGTTTATTGGAAATTACAATGATAAATTAGTGCCATTATGGCAACAAGCACTGGTTTGGCTGCCCTCAGTCTCCAGGCAGAAAGCCAGTTTATAAAGCAGACATGCCCTGGTTGTGTGTGTGCACTGTTCCTGTGTGTCACAGCAGAATTATTCCCAAATTCTGGGTTTCATGCAGGTCCCTTGCACACAGCTATGCAAACACCCCAGCCAAGGGCAGAGTTCACCACAAGGCTGGTTATAACCACGGTGCTGTAAATTGCTTTTCTACAACAGCAGTGTAGGTCACCCCAAGAAATATGGGATCAATAGCAGCGTGCAGACCTGCTCTGGCATGTCCAAAAAATGGATTCCTTTGTCTTCACTCTGCTCAGGTTTTATTTTCCTAGATGATGCTCTGCTGAGGACACAGCCACACAGACAACCCCATCTTGGTTTTAGTGCCTCTTCTTCAGTGCTGTTCCCAGATGCCATTTTGGCAGAACAAAGCCAGAACCCAAAGGCCAGCATCTCCTCTCTGAACCTCAACCAGCAAAATGTATTTTCATGAACTAGGTACCTCCTTACCTGCAGCAAAACCCATTTAAAGCAGGTGTAACAACTAAAGCTTTCTTAACTTCACTGACAAAAACCATGAGGAGTGTAAGAGGAGGAAGAGTGTAAAAAGAGAATACAGAACTAGATTTCCTCCTGGATTTATTTCTGAAGATTTGCATAAAACCTAGGACAAGCAGGACTGAGAGCTGCCATTAGAGACAGGCTGTGGCCATATTAAGAGACCAGAATAAAACATGGCAGGATCTCTAAAATTAAGGGAGGCCACACCTCCATTCGACAGCTGTAATTGGGCTGAGAATAACTCCACCAGGAAGCATCACAGCTCTGAAAGGCAGCGATTTCTTCCCAGGGAAACTCCTCTATGGAAACCGAGATTTATTCCACGTCCTTGTCCCCGCAAAGTATTTTGGGGAGACGAGCATCCTGCGTGGCAGACAGGGAATTCTAGGGAGAGCTGCTTTAGTCAAGGTCACACAATGACTCGCTGCCGAGGCTGCCCCTGCAGTTCGTGCCTCACACATTCACATCCATTGTCCTTCACTAAAGGCAAAAAAAACCCCACAAACCCCTCGTGGATTTTCGGTAGTGACCAAACCGGCCAGGACGTCTGCTTGGAGAAAAACACCCAGGGAAAGGGAAGAGCACCTCCCCTGCCTGCAACAGGATATTCCAGGTGCGAACAAAGAATGAATTGCTGGGGGAAGAGGAAAGCAGCGTGGCTGTGGGTGCTCTCCATCCACCCCGCTGTGCCTCTGCTGCCCAGCAGAGCTGGCCCACGGTGCTGCCCCGGGCAAGGAGGCAGGGCTGGCCACCCCAAATTCATCCTCCCGAGAACGGCAGCACCCAGGGCAGCAGAGGGAGCAGCACCCCAGGCTCCGGCAGGGCTGGCAGCTCCAGGGGAGCAAAGCTTCCCGCAGGGCACCCCTTGTGAGCAGGATGGGGTTTTTGAGTCATCCCTCATCCCACAGCGACAGCAGAGGGGCGGGCACAGCCCCTCCGGACACGGGGACACGCTGTGCCCTGCCCTGAGCGGGGGGTGCTGCCCACACCGCCCCCAGAGCCAGCACAGCGAGCACGGCAGGCTCATCCCCTGCGGAAACACTGCCCAAAATGCACACGGGGCACGGCCCTTGCACACCTTCGTGTGCAGCACATCCACTCCCTCCGCTCACATCGCCCTGCGAGACCCCCCCAGAGCCCCTTCCAGACCCCCGGGCACGAACCCCGAGCCGAAGGAACCCCGAGCTCGCTGTCATTAACCCTTCTCACGCCTCCCTGCGCACAGAACAACGCGCGGAAACCTCAAGTTTCACCCAGCGCCACCTGTGCGAAACGCCCTTCTCTGTTCACAAAGCTCGCTCATTAAATCCCCTCGCTAATCAGGCTGTGTGAACTCCCAACACAGCCCTGCACACGCTCCCCCTGCACTGAAATCCCCCCCCCAACACCCCGCCCTCCAAACATCCATCGCGTTCTGTGCACCCCCGACACCCCTGTCCGCACCCCGCACGGCCCCGACCACACCCTCTGCACCCACACCGTGTGCACCGTACCCCAAAAACCCCTGTGTGAGCTCACAAACCCCATCACACACCCTCTGCACCCACACCGTGTGCACCGTACCCCAAAAACCCCCTGTGAGAGCTCACAAACCCCAGCACACACTGTGTGCACCCACACCGTGTGCACCGTACCCCAAAAACCCCTGTGTGAGCTCACAAACCCCATCACACACCCTCTGCACCCACACCGTGTGCACCCCAAAAACCCCCTGTGAGAGCTCACAAACCCCAGCACACACCGTGTGCACCCACACCATGTGCACCGTACCCCAAAAACCCCCTGTGAGAGTGCACAAACCCTTCCCACCCTCTGCACCCACACCGTGTGCACCGTACCCCAAAAACCCCTGTGTGAGCTCACAAACCCTTCCCACCCTCTGCACCCACACCGTGTGCAGTGTACCCCCAAAATCCCCCATCGGAGCGCACAAACCCCAGCACACACCATGTGCACTGTACCCCAAAAACCCCCGTGAGAGGGCACAAACCCTTCCCACCCTCTACACCGTACCCCAAAAATCGCCCTGAGAGCGCACAAACCCTTCCCACCCCCGGCACACACTCGCTGCAGGACTCGGCCCCTTTTCCTCTCCCATCCATCCCCACCCGCCCCACTGGGAAACCCACTGCGCCCAGCCGGGGTCAGCCCCGGCCCGACAGCCGTGGGGACACCCTGGGCCAGCCCCCGAGGCACGGACACAGCCACGGGCCGGACACACGGACACACGGGCTGGACACACGGACACACGGGCCGGACACACGGACATAGCCACAAGCTGGACACAGGGGCTGGACACACGGACACAGCCATGGGCCGGACACACGGACATAGCCGTGAGCCGGACACACGGACACACGGGCTGGACACACGGACACAGCCACAAGCTGGACACACGGATGCAGCCATGGGCCGGACACACGGACACAGCCACGAGCCGGACACAGGGACACAGCAGTGAGCCGGACACATGGACACAGAGGCCGGACACACGGACACACGGACACAGGGGCTGGACACACGGACACAGAGGCCGGACACACGGACACAGGGGCCGGACACACGGACACACGGACACAGAGGCCGGACACACGGACACACGGACACAAGGGCCGGACACACGGACACACGGACACAGACACGGGCCGGACACACGGACACACCCCTCCGGCCGCACACCTGCCCCGAGCGGGCGCGCTGGGCACAGCCGGGGGTGACACCCACCCCCGCCACCCGCGGCGGGCAGGGCACAGCGGGGCTCAGCATCCCCCGGAGCCCGGGGGAACGCGACCTTCCGGGCAGCCCCGCGTGGTGCAGCCCCCTCCCCACCCCGCCTCCTGGCTGCACCAGGCGGCGATGCTCGCTCCTTTACCTTCCTCCAGCTCGTCCATGCTGCCGATCTTCCGCGAGCCATCGATGGTGTAGATGTACCGCACTCCCTGAGGCAGGTTGATGTTGTCGGACAGGGACCGGGTCAGGTCCGCCAGGAGGGCATCAAAACTTCGGAAGCGGTCGGAGGACACGGCGTATACAATCCCCTTGAAGTAGCGGTCCCCGTTGCGATAGAAACGCACCTTCTTGGCTTTCTTCTCGTTGCTCAGCGCCTGTAAGGTCCGGGTTCTGTAGAAGCTACAGTGAGCACTGTGAGTGGGGCTGGGCAAGCCGTTCATCCGTGTGCCTCGCATGTTTCTGGACGCCTTGTCTCTTTCGTCAAAGTGTCCAAAATCAAGTTCCATAGTTTGGTGAACCCTAAAGAGCTGAAGCTGGGCAGGAAGGAGATGGGGAGAGAAGGAGGGCAAAAGGGACGGGTTAGAGCCCAGCAGAGCCACAACCCAGAGAGCAAAATGACACTAAGGCTGTGTCTGGAGCAGGACAGATGCATTTGGGAAGAGCCCCCTCCCCTGACCCAGATTTGTATCGATTCTGGGGACTGAGAGTAGGAGGGGTCCTCGCATTTTGAAAGGGATCCAACTACTGGGGGCAGGGAGCACGTTTCTAGAGAGCCGACTGCTCCTGCACCTGGGAGTTTTCAAAGTGCAGCAAATCGGGACTTGGGGCCAAAGGGATACATGGCAATCACAACCCGGCCCCGAAAAAACTCATCCAAACACCAGTTGGCAATGAATTAAACCTCTGAGCCCTGCGAGGTTTCCTTTGGCAACAGAAAACAAGGAGATCCCAGTAAGTCAGCCCTTCAATCTGTCGAATCACGGAAGGACCCAGAGCATCTGAATGTTTAACATTAGAATAAACTGGCATTTATGAAAGAATGGTCACAGGGGAATAAGCAGTTTCTTTGTGACAGCCTGTTCAATAAGGGTTAGCAATGAGATCCAGCCCACCCTTCCCCCTATCCGCAGCCCCCTCCTAGCCCATCAATCAATTCCCAGGACCAGCCTACATCTCTAAGAAGAAATGACTGCAAAGAAAAAAAAAAATCTGTCATTGAAACGCAGCTTCGGTGAGCTCTTTTCAGCCCGAGCCTCCTCTGAATTGCAATTTTTTTTTTTTTTTTGCTCCCGTTTAATGAGGAGGAGAAAATAAAGGGGCTGTTTCCACCCCCCGCTCGCAGCCCTAAGTGATTTAATAGCTGGAAGTGCCCGTGCCCCAGGGACACGCCGCCCCTGCTCCTCACCTTTCATTGTTCTGAGCACGGGGGCTTCCAGCACAGAGAAGCCGAGGCTGGAGCTGACACCCAGCCAAGCAGGAATTTTGCACTGTCTCTAGTTTATGCTCGAGAACAACCCTTCCGCTGCACCAAACCCCAACACAAAAGGAGAAGGAACCCCCCCGCCCCCGAGCCCTGCCATAGAGACCCGGGCACCACCGGGCACACGCACCCCACGGATGCCGCTCTCATGATGTTAGCACAGGGCTGAAAGGGGATTTGCAGCCCTCGGCAGCCAGGTATAAACCCAGGAAAAGCTGTTGCTATCTCATCCCCGCCCTTCACACTCGCCAGAATGAAGCTCCTTCCCTGTATTTTACAATGTCAGCGTGACCCGTGCAAGAAAAATAAAATTTAAAAAAAATAAATCCTTGTCCCCCGGCTGCAGCGAGGCAGGTGACACTGCAGGCGATCCACACCGAAACCCCAAGTTGGGAACATTCCCCCCGCGATGCCAGCTGCGGTAGGTTCGCTCTGGAACAATGAAACATCCGAGCAACTTCGGGAATGGAGCAGAGGATGCAGGGGTTTTGATTTTTAAAACGAGCTGCAGATGCTGTAAGGCAGCGAGAAAAGATCGCTCCTTTCTGTTACTTTTCTGCATGCAAGGCACTCGGGAAGGCTTCTACTCACCGGTTTTCAGTGCGCAGGGTGGAGATGCTGAGAGAAAGAAAACCAGGCTCACTCTGCCTTTGTTGTCTGAGCTCCAAGCAAGAAATTCCTGCCAGGGTGGATAAGACGCCTCCTAGGTCCTAGTGCCTTGTTCCATCCCTTCACGGTAACTTTGCCTCGGTGATTTTCCCTCTCACCATCAGTCAGCCTGCTCACAGTCTGTGTTCGAGGGGGAAACGGGGTGCTGGTTCCAGCTCTGGGTAGGTCAACAGAGGAGTAAACAAAAGGTTTAGAGGGGCAGGGTTTGGGGGCGAGGGGGGGGGGGATGTTCGGAAGGATGCAAATTTCCCCTTGAATCCAGTTGTACCAAAAAATCATCTGACCCAACTGAAAAAAAAAAAACAAAAACAAACAACCCCCCCCCAAAATTAAAAAAAAAAATTAAAAAATTAAAAAAAAAAAAACCAACACACACACACAAAAAAATTACAACCCACCCAGGATAATTGCCCCAATCCCACAGGATTAACAGTACAGGGGGGGGGTCACATTCACAATCCCACAGTGTGGCACAGGGCTGGCACAAGACTCCTGTGCATTAGGAAGGCAACAGAAAATCTCTGACCAGTGGAGCTGGGCACAGTCCTGCTCCTGTGCTGGTTTTACACAGCATCTGTGGTTTACTCTGGCAAGCAGAAAGGGAGAATTCACTTGGTGGTTCTGCATGAGGTGCCCCTGAATACTTTTTCTCTGTTAACGTTGGACACAAGCCAATGCCAGAGCGCTGAATCCCAGTTCATTCAGATCCCCAGGGGCTTTGGGATGGAGTCATTCAGCACAAAGCTAAGCCCAGCAGATCCAGCTCATATCCCACAGTAAGAGGAGTTTATTTTCTGATTCCACTACAGGAGGACCCAGCTGTTAAAAAATTGCACTGGGCTCTTTCACTTTGACAGCAAAATCTTTCACCTGCCTTCTGGGTGGAGATTTCCATGCTGCAGCACCACTAACCCTGCCCCAAACCCCACTGGTGCTGGCCCCATCTTTAGAAAAGAATGGGATTTGGAGATGGGAGAGTTTTCCCATCTGTAGGAGGAAACCTTCCCTAACAACACTGCGTCTGTTTCGAGTGAAAACATCAGATGTTGTCATTTTGGCACATCACAGCAGTATCACATTCACACAGAAGGAGTGAGTATTTATTCCAGCTTTGTCTGCCCTGTGCATCACAGTCCAGGCAACACTGACACAAACCCACTGAGAGCTCCTCTCTGTTTGCCAGCAACTTTCACACATGACATTTGTAAAAAGTTTCTCCTTCCCTGAAACCACCCTTCTATTCAAAGGCTCCCATGCCTCCTCTGCTGGAGCTTTTGGCTGCTCCCTTGTGTGCGTGGGCAGATCAGTGCAGAGGAGGCAGATCTGCTCTCCCCCCTCAGGAACCAGCCCTTGAGAGGACCATGGGGAAGGGCAGGGTCTGTCCTCTCCAGGGTGTATCTCAGTAGTCTCTGCATGCAGTTGCAAGAAGCATGTGGGACTTCAAACCTTGTCCTTGCCATTAGGTCCTGTTCTGAATTAGATAAATTCCTGGCTGTTCATCACCACAAGCTTAATCCAGAATTAACAATTCTTTCCTTCAACACAAATCTACCCGTGCTTTAAAAATTTGCCAAAAATAGAAATCGTTCAGCATGTGCCAAGTACAGCGCAGCAAGAACAGAGAAAAGGAGAATCCTCATTCAGCCTTCAGCTTTGACAGAGAAGAGGAAGATTTTGGGGATGGTGGCTGAGGATCCAGGCACTACACCAAAGTAACCAGGCAGGAGGATGCAGACCCAGGTGGAATTGTACCACAATGTGTTCATCTCCCAAATTTGACTTGTATGGGCAGTTCTGAGGACAGCAAAGGGTGTCATGCATCATTAACAGATGGCTCTTCTTTCTGCATCCCAGCCTGCACCCGCTGTGAGGTGAGCATGTCTGCTCAGGACAGGGACAGAAGCTTTTTAGAGCAAGGGAACTTCCTTTGAAAAGCATTTTAAAATGACTCCAAGAGAGCTGGAATTTGTCCCTGACTGAAGGATAAGGTTTCTACAGCAAATCATGGTAATGTTCATCTTGGGTAAAACCTCAAGTTGCTCCTAAATGGTGCCCAAAACACCTCCAGTGTGTCCTCCCTTCATCCTGCCACAAGACCAGGAGGATCTCACAAGCCACAGCACCATCAGAGGTGAAGAGCCCTGGAGCCAGACTGATTTCACATGTCCTCAATGAAATCACAGCAGATTTGCTTCTCTCCAAGTGAGAACCACAGATATTGGCACAGAAATAAGCAGCAGTTTCTTGAGGAGAGCAAGGGCCTGATCCTGACTTCATTTCTTCTTCAAAGCTTCTTCCCTGGCCTTGAGGAGTTAATGCCAGTCAAAACATATTTACATCAGCAGAGACTCACCCTCTGAGACATCATAATCTAAACAGTTGGAGGCAGCATGAGTGATTGAGAATTGGAAAGAAAATTCTACTTCCCATCAATAATTTCATCTAGCTGCAAAGGAAAGATAAATTTAGCTCTTCAGATTAAATTATCTACTTTAAATCAGGTGAATCATCTTTCCTCCAGGAAGGTAATATTTAGACTTTTGCCTGTGTAACTAAATCCAGAGAAATACGTGTTTGTTGACATTGCTGAGCAACTGTGACACTTTGGAAAGGGACAGACTGCAGGTGACAGGGGCTGTGTGCATGCTGTGTGCTGACTTCTTCATGGACACCTAGAAAATCCAGTTTCCAGCATCACCAGGAGCTGCAGTCTCAAACACTCTCTGTCAGTGCCCAGTTGCTTTGCTATGCAACTTCCTGACTTGTATGAAAATTGCCTTCTGATAGCACAGCACATTCTCTGAGCAGGATCTCAGGGTGATAAGCAGCCAAGGTCTGGCTGTACCACAGAATCACGGAAAAATCAAGTGATCTCTGGGTTTGAAGGAAGCCTTGGATCAACATCCTCAAGTCAGTCTATTTATAAGCACATATTTAGTTACTTCTCTTATTTTACCCTCTGTTCTGGACTGTTTGGGAATTGTCATTCCTGATCATTCACTGTCAAAGCTGTGCTTGATGTAACTTAAACACCCAAAGTCTCTGAAACGCCAAATTATTGTTTCAGGGGTCTTGACACACAACAAAGCTGACATCCCACAAAGTCAATGGCTCAATCTCGACCCTGTAGAGCAACATCCTTTAAATCTGAATCTTCAAAAGAGCTGAGAGTTCATCAAAGAGTTATCCTACATCAGCTATCGAGTTAAGTTCCTCCTACAGAATACTACGAGCTAATAAGCTGTGGGGACTTGGCAGACTTTCACCACATAACATTTGTTTCCTTTGGAGATTTATTTTTATAGGGACCACACACATCTGAAAGTCTTTTAAACACCAGTGCTGGAGAGCCAAAGTCAGCCCAGCCCTGGGGAGAGAAGGGTGGAGGATCACCTCCAGAGCTGCTCCCCCTCTGCAAGCCCTGGAAACATCTGCAGGGCCTGCTCAGACCTTGAGGTTGAAGGATTGAACCTTCCACAGTCTGAACCACTGGAACCCCCAGGGAGGAGCAGGGACAAAGTTTTCAGTGTGAGGAAGGAGGAGAGGGAGGAACAAGAAGCTCCTCCACACCCCAGAGCCTCTGCTGAGCCAGGGCATGGCAGCCCCACACCCCTGGAAGATGCCCTCAGTCTCAGCAGGTGACTTCAGCTTTGGGTATTTCTGAAATCTGGGAGCCTTTGCATCCTCTGAGGAGCCATCAGGAAGCAGGCTGGAAGTGAAAAGGACATTTTCTGTGCCGAGGATCTGGAATCTGTGCAGCCCAATGAACTCAAGGTATTCCAAACACATCCAGATACAACAAAGCACTAAACCCCACAACGGTCATCCAAAAGAAAAATAACTTCTGGGCTAGATCTCTCCTGGCTCAATCCCCTCTCTTCTACAACAAACCACCACAATTAATAAATCTTCCCCAGCTGAAAAGAAATTCCCTGGCAGCAGGAAGTGGAGCAGCCCACCCCAGCACACCCCCTGTGTGTTTTGGGTGAACTCTGCCAGAGCCAGCGAGTTCCAGAGGTTCTGGTGGCAGCTCAGTGGCAGCGTTTTCCCCCAAAATCCAAGTGCAAAGCTTGCAGAAATCCATGGCTGTGCCTGCCTCATGCCCTGCCTGTGCCTGGGGGATGTGCAGAACCCCTCTGGGGCTGTCAGGACGCTTTTGCTGACCAAGCTATGGATGATACACAATCTGTGAGCCCCAGCCAAATGGGTCATGACAAGTGGAGCAACAAAACATCCAAATTCTCCTCTTTCCAAGGTTGTCCATGGGCTGTGTCATAGTTAGGAGACTTTGTGACCAAGGACTGAATAACTTCTTGATGATTTCATTTTATACAATAATTGCAACTGAATACCTGATTGCCAGCCTCTCTCAAAATGCCTGCTGGGTGTAGCACTGGCTTGAAGGACTTTCCTGATGGAATTCCAAGTGATAGAAAGGAAAATCCCATCAAAGCCATCACGGGGGATCATGTCACATTCAAGCTGGAAGTGCAAGATGTTTCCTTTCAGACACAGATCTCTTCTGTCACTCCGAAGGCAGTGACAGTGAAATCAGGTGACACTGGGGAAGCACTTATAAAAGACACCCAAAGAACTCATCTTAAAAGCTTAGAAATCCCAACAACAGAGCATTTCAGAGGTGGTTTTCCATGAGACTTCCACTCAGTGCACTTGGTAAATGTCATCCCAGACCAAGCCCGACAGAGGCTGCAGGATTTGCTCTATCAGTGTCCTAGGAGTAGGGTAGCAGAGTAGGAATTAAGAGGTAGGAGAGCAGGTAAAGAAAGCTTTTGTGCCTTTTTTTACGCTTTTCGGGAGATGATTCCAATCTGTTTTATCCTAAAAATACAGACAACACTAATGAATGGTGATTTTTTTTTCATGGCAGCGAATATTCCCCAGCTATTTTGCTATTGTTCCTCAGGCACACACATCGTGTACCTACAATAAACTATTGATAATCGGTGCTTTGCATCTGTACCGGCATTTAGAGGTAAATACAGCAACGAGAAAACTCATTTAGCTACATCAAAGGAAAAGCTTATCTGCCCGAAGTCTCATGCAAATGAGGAGCACACTGAAAGACCATTGTTTAAACATCAATGAACGGGGGGCTCTTGTCTGCAGAGCTGCTGTCCCTCACTCCGGAGAGACACGGAATCTCAGTCTGACAGGATGGAGAAACAATCAAACACTGCCAGGACAAGGTCAGCACTGGCATCTTCAGCCCCCTTTCCCCAGCAAGGAGAGCACTCCAAGCTCTGCTGTTGCCATGCTCTCGTGCCTGCTTGTTTTGGTTTTGGGAAATTCTATTCCCAGGCACGGTGTTGATGCACAAGGTCATGTTCAGTAAACTACTGAAGCTCCCACATCTGTTCCCAGAGGAGGGGCTTCGGTGATGGTCTCTGGAAAACGACCAGTGGTTCCCAAGGGTCCCACCTCTGGGGTGGGCAACTTGTAAAATGTACAAAAGGAGTCAGAAAATAAAGGAGTGGTCTCTTGCTTGCAAGAGCACCACGCAGCCTCACTAATACACTCCTTGCCTCGCTCCTAAGCGCCGTAACCAGTTATACTCTGCCCCAAACTAAACCAAACCCGGTTTTCTTCTCCCGTCGTTCCTGCCTGGCTTTGGAAAGCCGGGTCTGGCACACAGCAGGACCCTCTTGGTTTCTGGTACAAGGCACCCCTGAGCACAGGAAGGGAGCAGGTCCCAAACACGACCTGACATGCAAACCCAAGCAGCTACTGAGGCACCCAGGCATTTCTAAAACACCTCCTGAAGACCTACGTGGGGAGAATCCTGAGTATTTTTAATCTTTAAAGCAAAGGTTACAGTATGGAAACACTGCAGGACACTCTGCCTTTTAAATAGCTTTATTTCAAGAAGTCTGAGTTGAACTTCTGCAGCTCTTGCCCTGCTCCCTCCATGCACACAGTTGTGCTGAGAGGTGAGAGAGGCTTCAGGCAGTTCTCCCTTACTGATGCCTTAAGTTTCAGCTTTTTGTATTTTCCAGATTCTGTATGGCATTGGTGTGTAACTCTGAACTTCATAGAAAGTGTTAGCCAGTTCTCCTCACAGCTCAGTCAGACAAAACAATCCTTTTCCAGCCCCAGAACCAGGGACACCACTGCAGCTTCAGGCCCAAAAAGTGCAAACAACAGTGAATTGAGGAAAGCAATCTGGGAGGGGACTTCATTACCTGAAGCTATAATTGGACAATTAACCCCAATATGTAAATGGACCAAAACTTTAAAAAGTGTGAAACTTGTGACCCCTGGTCCATCTTGGGTGGAGCCACAGCCAGGTTCTTGTACTGCCCAAGGTGTACCCTTGGAGGCCTTTTTAATAAATCCCTACTTGATTCCTTTAACACTGGCTAGCCTCTGCTCTAGGCAGCCTCTCAAGGCTTCACTACAGTGAGACCATCAAGAGAAAAGCACTGAGCATCGTTAATGTCCCTGAACAGATCCCTGGAGAGAGGCATCATCCAGCAGAGAGACAATGACTTTGGCACTCACCTTTTTAGGGAAAAATGTAGTTCCCTTTTACCTTGTGAACATCTGCAGCTTGCTGGAAACCAAGTCCTTTTTAACATTGCAGGGGAGTAGGAGATGATTGTAGGAGCTACTGGACAAGAAGCCAACACCAGAAACTCCACAGAGATTATTCTGATGCTATTTTATCTTCAGGTTCTGCTCATTAGGAAACCCTCCCGGGGGGCACACACTACTCACAAATTATTTGATGAAACTCCCAGCCTGGAAAACTTTGTGAACCACAGAATAACTGAACAGGGGAATGAGAACCATATCAGAACATCAGGATTGGTATCCCAAAGTTTGGGTGGAGAGCCAGGTCAAGAAGAAACTCCTGGTCTCGTCTGAAGGTGCTGTCAGCTGCATTTCTGATTCCACGAGCTCTCCTAAGGGTCTCCCAACATCAGCAATGTGAACACTCACATTGAGCAAGGACAGCAGGTGCTCAGGCACCAAAAAAAAAAAAAAATTTTATATATATATATATATATATATATATATATCCATTCTGAGCATTTATCAGCCACCACAGAGCTGGAGCACCACAAGTCACAAGCAACAAGTCACAAGGAAATTTGGCTGTTTCCTGTGGCCTCAGACTTCAGGGAAACAAGCCTGAGAACACTGACTGTGCAGGGTGTAAATGGGACCTGAATGCACTCAGTGTGAGTTTGAGCAATGTCTCTACATGGGAAGGAAGGGGCAAGTGGCTCAAGAGAGAAAATCGACTGATGAAATGCTGTGGTAGTGAAAAAAAAAGAAAAAAAAAGATGAGTTTCAATCCTGGCTAGCTGCAAGAAAATTGTATCAGCAGCAGCCTGACTTCACCAAGGGCCCTGTGGGCTGTGACCACAGCCATTCTTTCATTAGAGCAGCTAAACTGCAAAGGCAAGAGCTCTCCTGCAGCAACAGTTCCCAGTGCTGTGTACATTAAATCCCAGCAGAATGTGCCCATCCCACCTTTGTACCACGGGGTAATGGTATATTATTATTATTATTATTATTATTATTATTATTATTATGTCATTGCCACAGCCACTGCTTTTGCCCACCTCCTGCTTTACTCTGGCTTCCAGAGAAAGGAGCTGAGCTGACTGCAGCCCCCTGCAGAACCAGGGTGAGCCACAAACACTGACAGGCCATTGTTCTGTTCTTTGGATCCATGAAGTGCTTCGCTGCTCTGAGCCCAAGTTTTACCCTGTTTCCAATTAGAAACCCAAACTGCCTGCTGGATTAGGTGAGATTTCACTCTCCAGGCAACCCAACAAATATTTTCAGCCTGATCCTTAGGTTTTTTGGCCCCTGAAACCACAGGGAGCACTCTGCCCAGATAGCCCGTTCTGCCCAGTTTAGCTGCAGGCCCACCCAGCATGAACACATCCCCTGGGCATGGCCACCACTGCTTTCACTGTGGTCACCCTGCAGCCCTCAGCTCTGCTGACCAGCCCAGATCTCCAGTTTGTGGGCTCAGGCTGTGGCCAAAACCCTGGCAGAGAGTTATGAAAGGCAGAGCTTGTCTCTCCCACACAGGCCCAGCCATCTCCGGGCTGGTCAAGCCAGAGATGTTTTCATTTTCTTCTTTATGGCACTTTTCCCTCACTTTGCTGTGGGACATCCATCCCAGGCCTCCTTCCTTGCCTCTTCCATGGAGAGAGGACCTGCAGGGAGGTCTCACTGTGCTCCCTGTGGTTCCTCAGGTTTTATCTTTCATGTATTTCAGGTTCTGTGCTGCCCAGGGGTGCAGCTCTGAGCTCACATTCAGGGTCACTCAGCTCTGCACAGAGCAGGGACACAAAACAAATCCTGTTCCTGCTGCACACCAAGGACAACTTTCAGCCCAACAGCACAAACAAGGGTGGCTGGAGGGAGGAACAAGAAGGATGGGACCTCACAGCCTGCAGCTGGAATTGGACAATTAAACCCCAATATGCAAATGGACCCAAACTGATCAAAGTGTGAGACCTGGTGACCCTTTGTCCATTTTGTGCCCATTTTGGGTCCACCTTGGCCAGGCTCTTGTCCTGCCTGAGGTGTGTCCTTAAAGGCCTTAAGCTAAAACTTAAGACATCATTTCCCCCCTTTAGAGGCTTGACAAGGCCTTTTCCTTGTCCAGTCTCTATTTAGAATATCTGCTAATAATAGGCATTCAATAACAAATAAGTATCTACCAACAGTAAACAGCTGACAATGATAAACATCTAACACAGAGAAACATCTAACAACAGCAGACATCTAACAACAGCAAATATCTAATAATAGAGAAATAGCTAGCCATAATAATAATAATAAAATAATAAAATAACAATAATAAAAATATAATATAACAATAAAAATTATATAAAATATTTAAAAGTATATAAAATATATAAAAATATAATAATATAAAAATAATATAAAAATTATATAAAATTATATAAAAATAATAATATAAAAACAGTAATAAACATCTGACAGTGGTAATGTCTCATACAGGTATCATGCAAAGAAGAATAGTGATTATTGTGAACAGAGTTTTATTTACAGAGGGAAAATCATTTAAAGCATGTTCTCCTCTGCATCAGTCTCTGTTTTCACAGCTGTTTCAGCAGCAGAAGCTTTCTCAGCTCTGGAGTGGTGAGCCCAGGGTCCTTTGGCAGCGATTTTGGCTGCGGTGAGGGGGTGGCCAGCAGAACGGGGCTCGGTTCTCTCCCCCTGGCTTGCAGGGGATCCTTGTCCCACCGCTTCACAGGAGCCGTGCGAGGCGACAGCGATGCCACCCGGTGGTGGCACCGAGCAGCAGGACAGGGGACAGCCCCTCCTGGCAGCCCCTGGGTGCCCGCACAGCGGGGCAAGGACACGGCGGTGACAAAGCACACCCCGACACCAGCGGCGCTGGCAGCAGCAGCTCCGGGTATTCAAAAATGTGGGAAAAAAAAAAAAAAAAAGCCAAAAAACCAAATCATCCCCCTCCCCCCCCCCAAAAAAAAAGAATCCCCCCCCCAAAAAAAACCCCAAACAAGCAAAAAAACCCAAAAAAACCCAAAAAAACCAAAAAAACCAAAACCACAAAAAAACCCCCAAAAAAACCAAAACCAAAAAACAAACAAAAAAAAAAAAAAAACAAAAAAAACAAAAAAAAAAAAAAAAAAAACAAAAAAAACCAAAAAAAATCCCACAACTCCCCTGCCAAAAGAAAAAAAAAAAAAAAAACAACAAAAAAACCCCCAAAAAACCCCAAACCAAAAAAACCCCAAACACCAAATGAAACAAAACAATAAAAAAAAACCAAAAAAACCCCAACCAACCAAAAAAACCCCAAAAAACAAACAAACAAACAAAAAAACCCACCAAAAACAAAACCAACAACAACAACAGAAAAAAACCCAGCAATGGCACTACACCAGCAGCAGGCAGAAGAGAGGAGTGGGAATATGTGAGGAAATATGTGAGTGCAGGAGTGAAGCTGAGCCCAGGAAGAAGGGAGGGCTAGGGGGAGGAAGGTATTTCATTATTTTATTTCTCTTTTTTATTTTATTTTATATTATATATTATAAATAGATATATTATAAATTTATAATATATTTATATATCTTATTTATTTTATTTTATTTTATTTTATTTTATTTTATTTTATTTTATTTTATTTTATTTTATTTTATTTTATTTTAATAGCTTTTATTTCTCGCTGCCCTGCTCCGGTTTGATTTGTAATAAATTAATTTCCCCAAGACGAACCCGTTTTGCCCGTGACAGTAATTGCTGAGTGATCTCCCTGGCCTTATCTCAACCCACGAGCCTTTCATCACATCTCCCTGCCCCTGTTCAGCTCCTCTAAAATCATTTGCAGTGCTCACTCGGGCCTGGACTGCCTGGCAGGATCAGAAGCAGAACAGCCCTTGCTTAGGCTATGCCTATATATTATAGGCATATGCCTATATATAGGCCTATATAGGCTATGCCTATATATTATAGGAGCACTATATATAGGCTATGCCTATATATATATATTATATTTTGATATATTTCATGGGGGGAAACACCTGCACAGGTGGAGTTTTAGCCTGCTCAGTATTGCACTGGAACAGCTGTAATGGGAATGGGGTCAGACCTAGTGAAGACACTTGAATAAAACGAGTCCCGGGGCACTTTACCTTGGGTCCCTGTTTTGTGGGTGTCCCCTTTGCTGCCCCGGCCGGCAGCAGTTAAAGGCGGTGCCAGCAGATGGCAATGCAAGGAGGGATTGTGCTCCCTGTCACAGACACGGGGCTGTCACCGACACGGGGATGTCACCGACACGGGGACACGCTGCTTGCCCTGCCCCGGGCTCAGGCAGGCTCTGTGCCACTGCAGCCGAGCCTCTGAAGGAGCTCAGAGGCCGAGGAGAGCCCCTGGGTGTTTGAGACTCCAGCCCACCACTCTGCAGTAGAGATACCTCCGTGGAATTCCCCCCGAACACCCATTTCAATAGCGGGTATTTAACTCCTTCCATGAAATCCTTACCCATTCCAGTAGCAGGTATTTAACTCCTTCCATGGAATCTTTACCCATTCCAGTAGCAGGTATTTAACTCCTTCCATGGAATCCTTACCCATTCCAGTAGCCTTTAACTCATTCCATGGAATCCTTACCCATTCCAGTAGCGGGTATTTAACTCCTTCCATGGAATCCTTACCCATTCCAGTAGCCTTTAACTCATTCCATGGAGTTCTTGCTGGCTGCTCAGTGCTAGCACATGGGAGGTTCACCCCACTGTGATTTAGCAGTGTCTGTCCCTCCTCGCTCCCACCACTGAAGGTGGGGTGCAGGTGGTTTCCTTGGAGCAGTGCTGT
Organism: Phylloscopus trochilus trochilus; assembly: GCA_016584745.2. Taxonomy (NCBI): domain Eukaryota; kingdom Metazoa; phylum Chordata; class Aves; order Passeriformes; family Phylloscopidae; genus Phylloscopus; species Phylloscopus trochilus. The sequence continues at coordinate 6,840,003 of WQNJ02000046.1, forward strand.
CCCAAGCAGAGCGTTGAACTCACTCACTTTGGCATTTCAGGCAGCAAAATAAATCCATTTGCACCCAGCCCATCTTCTCAAGTCCCCATGCCCAGGAATTCATTTTCCTCAGGAAGAGCTCCTGCTTTATGCAGTGAATTGCAGTGATTTGCTGTTCTTCCCTCTTCCTCCAGCCACTTCTGATTAGGGTTTAGATGCAGAAACATTTTCAGTGTTGCTTTCAGCAGGGTCCTCCTGGATTTTCAGAGGCTGTCAGGGAGCAGGTCTGATGTTCCCTGCAGACTTGTTGTGCTGCCTCTTTTGAAGGAGCAATTCTGGCCCACAGCCACAGGACCAGGGTGCCCAGGGACACGGCAGAACCCCAAGGACTGAAGCTAGAGCAGGAATTCAGACAAGCCACAGCCCACAAGCTTTCCCCTCATGTTTCTGTCAATGGCTCAGCTCTGTGCTGAGAAGGAACCCATCTCAAGGTGCCTGCCTGCTGACTGTGTCTTACCTGGCTTACATGAGAGGTATCTGCTCAGATTAGAGCCCAGACTATTCTTAAACCTGTGCTCCTACATCTACAAAGTGGAGATTTGGGATCTGAAATGGAGAAGACTGCTCAGGCTTCCCAGCACTTGAACAAACCCTAAAGAAACCTTAAACCAAGGCACATCTTCACCAACGTGAGTTTTCCTGAGGGCGATGGACAACCCCTCCACAGGGCAAAGTAACCTCTGTGGCAAACTCCTCCAGAAGGACTTGTAGTGACCATTGGGAGCCATTAAAGGGGATGTGAGTGATCTGTCTGGTGAGGGAGGAGATTACAGCCACATCCAGCTAATTAACAGACAGCAGGTCCCACCCACTGAACTACTGACTGAGCTGGGGCTTTTAATGAGACTCGGAGTTGCTGTGCTGCAGGGCTGCTTCCCAACCCCTCACCCAGGACAGAGATTAGCAGCAGTTTTATGCTAATTTATGTTGGCTGAAAAGCTGGTGATTTTAGGAGACATTTAGATTTCAGGGAAGAACTACTTATTAATATTCATCTCAGCTCCTATAAATACATTTCTAATCCACTGCAGGATTTAGGAGGCTGTGGATGGCAGCTGTGTCACTGCACACATTGGATTAGTTGCAGAGCAGGGGTCGTGCTGGGTCAGGGGGTGTTGGAGCATGGCTGTGACAGGGTGGGTACAGCTCACAGCTGTGGGCTGGGGTAGGTGGCATTTCTGTGTTTCTGCCACGGTGACGAGCTGGACAAGTCCCAGGATGAGCACACACAGTCTCTTGGGCTTTCCCTTATTCTGTCTTCTCAAACTAACTTCAAGTTACAGAGGAGGTAGAGCTCAGCTTTATCTTATGATTCTTCAGGGGCTCTCTGAGCCTCTCCTTTGCATAATGATTGTTCTCTGTCTTGCATTCCACAAACATCTTCCTACATCCCTTTGCCCCAAAGGAATGGAGAGCTCAAACCCGAATTGTACTTGCTAATACAAAGCAATCACTCATCACACCTTCAACTTTGCTGCTCCCCACCTAAACCCCTCTCTCCAGTTCAGCCACAGTCCAGCTGGATATGGACATCCCAGAAAGTGGCACCACTTTCTACTCTCTGCTCACACGTCCCCATGCACTGACCTTTCCACATGGCCTCCATTTGGGTTTCCCACCAATAAGAACTGGTGCCAGGATAACTTTTTTTTTTTTTTTTTTTGCTGTGGCCAGCCCATTTCATGGTTTCAGTGCAGCAGGAGAGAAGTATTCCTTGGTTTGGCTGCCCTGTTGTAGAATCTCTGGTGCTGCAAAGTCTCCAGAGGGTACAATGGGATCCATAAGCAAAATCACAACACACAAGACCTAAAGCCCTAAATCCACATTTCCAGAGCACTGAAACAAAGAACACAATGTGAGTGGAGCAGCACAATTCCAAACAACCACCAGCAAGCTACTCAGAAGCTGGGAGAGGCTGCATCACAGCAGCTGGTAAAAGAGCTTTTGGTTCCTTTATGTTCACCACGCCAGCTGGAAAAACCCCCAAACCTTGGGGTGGATAAAACCAAGAATAACCAGCCCTAAAGTGACAGTCATCACCAGACCAACAGCTGCAAGGAGGAGAGGTGCTACTGATGCCTTTAAGTTTTATCTTTCATATATTTCAGGTTCTGTGCTGCCCAGGGATGCAGCTCTCAGCCTCACATTCAGGGTCACTCAGCTCTGCACAGAGCAGGGACACAAAACAAATCCTGTTCCTGCTGCACACCAAGGACAACTTTCAGCCCAACAGCACAAACAAGGGTGGCTGGAGGGAGGAACAGGAAGGATGGGACCTCACAACCTAAAGCTATAATTGGACAATTAAACTCCAATATGCAAACGGACCCAAACTGATCAAAGTGTGAGACCTTGTGACCAGACAGCCATTTTATGTCCATTTTGTGACCATTTTGTGACCATTTTATGTCCATTTTGTGACAATTTTGTGACCATTTTGTGACCATTTAATGTCCATTTTGTGCCCATTTTGGGTCCACCTTGGGTGCAGCCCTGGCCAGGCTCTTGTCCTGCCCAAGGTGTACCTAGAGGCCTTTCAACAAATCCCTGCTTTATTCTCCAGCTCTGCCCAGTCTCTGCTCCAGCTCAGCCTTCCCAAGGCATCACTGCTCCACCTCTGTCAGGGAGCAGCCTGCTCCATTCATTCCTCAGCCTGGGGCAGACTCAGACGATGCCACACGAAGCCGTCGGACGCAGCGGCCAACGCGCCCTCCAGGAGGGAAGCAGGCAGCGCCTTCTCCTCCTCCTCCTGCAACCATCCCCTGACGTGAAGAGCCTTGGGTTTGTGTCTGGAATAACGAGCTGGTCACCCGAGCCCCTGGCAGAAGCAGCAAGTGGCAGCCATCTGGAGTGTGAGGTGGCCCCGTGCCAGCATCGCTCCGGTGCCGGGGAGGGCTGGGAGCAGCGGTGACTGCCAGCAGGGAGCACAGGCACAGCCTGGAGAGAAGGGAGAGCAAGGCAGGGAACAAACTGAGGGAGGACTGCTCTTAGAGAGCCTGGGGTTGGTGTTTCATTGAGAGCAAGCGTTGTTGGAAGCTGTAGGAAATGTTATTTCCAGTCTGTTCGCTGACATGAGGACAGGGGAAGGAGAGTTAAGCTGAAAGGGGGGAAAGAGGAAGAAAAAAAGCCACTGAGGAAAGTTGTTAACCCTATTGCACCAAATCAGGAAATGCTCCAGCAGTGAAAACACCAGATGTGAACAACAAAATGACAGCAGGGGCATCATAACACACAGTTCTCTGCCACGCTTGCAGAAACAAAGATGAGCTCCCTTGCTGAGGGAGTCCAGGATCTGTAAAGCTTTTAGCACACAGACTTCTGCAGGACTGCATCTTTGGCACAAGTCATCACAGTCTTCCCTTGCCTTATCCTGATGCTACAGCACCAAAAGACCTCAAATGAAACCAGGCCTTTTGCACAGTCCAAAGCACTTTCTTCCTTTTCAGGTTAAAAATCCAGTACTATGGTGGTGTTCAGTCAAAGGTTGGATCTGATGAATGTGAAGATCTTCTCCAACTTCAATGATTCTTCAACAAAGGCCAGGTCTGACCATTCAGAGTGCTTTAAATAAAAGGGATGAGTTCCTTGTTCTCTTCCTAGTGCTTGCTGATACTGGTAAAGTGTGGTAGAGAAATTGTAACACTTCAACAGTGTGTAAGCTTTGCACCACCCTGCTGGACAAGGTGCTTATTTCTCTCTTCAGTCATTATGGGCTCCTAAAGTCCAAGCCCTTTGTGTTGCAAGGGGTTACAGACAAAACCTGAATAGAGAAGCCAGGAAAGGTGGGTTTGCCTCCTGTTGGGGTGAGGATATCAATCAGCCTGTGGTGCTCTCCTCTTCAAAAGCCAAGGCTTGTCATGGATGCTTCTCCTGTTTCTCCTTCCTGATTCCCTCAGGCTCCCTGAAAAAAATTGTTCCACTGCTGAAGCCACCCATGAGGGTCGTGCCTGCAGAGAGAGCTAATGCAGCAGTGCTGTGCTGCAGAGCTGGGCTCCCCTGCTCTGGAAGCACAGGGCAACAAAGAATTTATCCCTGTCAGTGGTAGGCAAGCTGGACTTTTAGGTCAAACATGACAAAGAGTTGTGCCTTTCCCCCCAAATTAAAACGTGCTCCTTTGGGCTGATTCTAGGGGGAAATGTATCAGCAGATGATCAGGAGGCCAGCAGCTAACACTGATTTAACCAGCCACAAACCAGAAGTTAGAGCAGATCAGGGTTCATCTGGTTTTGTTGGTGAGGGACAAAGCATGACAGCTGCTTCTGAAGCTGCTGTAGAACCTGAGCAGTAAGGCTGGGGCAAGAGCTCATCCTTGGGCTGTTTGTCAGCCCCAGGTGGGTGGTGGTGGCCCATGCTGTAAAGTTTTGGCAGTGCTGATGCTGCAGCAGGACCCTTTTATGGCAGCCACAGCTTTTGGGGTCTTGGTTTTCAGTTGCCCCTTTCTCCTGGAGTCCCAGTGAAGCTGCACTGGGAGCTCCAAGCAGTTCCTGTCCCAGCCCATTCCCTGCTTGGCTCTTGTTCTCCAGCCCTCTCTCACTGCCATCCTCAGCCACTGCTGCCATTACTTGCATCTCCTGGGTTTGAACTGCCTGTCCATTACTTATCAAACATATTAATTACAGAGAGGATTGCTTTGATCTCTGCAGTCCCAGGGAGGTTTGGGGATTCATGGTTGGAGAATGCAGTTTGACACCACCTGCCCTGGGGGAAGGATGCAGAGCCAGGGACCATTACACCACCCTGATTTCTAATGGAAAAAACATTCAAGCTTCATCCACAGACAACAGAAAGCATGTCCATGGGCTTTGCTTCAGGTGGAACCCTCCCAGCAGGTGCTGCATCCCTCTGGAGCAGTGGGACTGGGATGAAATGGGAAAAGGTATCTGCTGGACTTACAGAGCAGCTCTCCCAGGGGAAAGGCTGTGTTCTCCAGGCCAAACCTGGATGCTGCTTTTCCTCTAAAAGGAATTTGTCAAAAACTCTGCTCTCCAGGCCAAACCTGGGTGCTGCTCTTCCTCAAAAAGGAATTTGTCAAAAACCCTGTGCTCTCCAGGCCAAACCTGGATGCTGCTCTTCTTTAAATAGGTATTTGTCAAAAAGGCTGTGGTACATGCAGTCCTAGGCTGGAGACAGAAATCATGGCTCGAGTCCTCTTGCTCATGAGACAAAGAGCCTGTTCTATTGTTTGGAACCTTCTTATATAGTGGGTTCAAAGCTCCCAGGTCCAGACAATGGATTGGTCTGGGTCTGAGCACTGCCCAGCTCCCTGCGTTATTGATATACCTGCATTTAGGGTTGGAAGGGATTGGTTGAGGTCTCTGAGTTTAAATCTATCCTATGATTGTTCACCTAGGGATTTGTTTATCGAACTAGGAGAGCCAAATTGGGTTTCTTATTATAGCCAGATTTATCTGTTCAGCTACAGACTAGTTGCACTGTGACAGGCTGTGCTCTCCAGGCCAAACCTGGATGCTGCTCTTCTTCAAAAAGGTATTTGTCAAAAAGTCTGTGCTCTCCAGAACAAACCTGGATGCTGCTCTTCTTCTCCAAATAGGCATTTATCAAAACTTCATTCAGTTCTCTCAGAAACACACACCAAAGAAAAGGAAGCCCAGCTGAGTGAAGGGAGAAAAAGAGTAAGAAATCAGAAATTAATCTCTCCCTATCCTTTACATCAGGGGCTCCAGGACCTCTCCAGTAAAAAGCACCTTTTTGGTCTCCCTGTGCTGGAAAGAAAGTCATGCTTTGGTGGTGTCAGCCATCTAATTAGCAAAGGAGTTGTGTGAGTGAGCAGGTAGCTCAGGAACAGATCTTTTGTGAGCAGAGCTAATTTAGTTTGTGCAAAGAGAAATGTGGGGCTTAGGCTGAACTATCAAATTAATTACACCAACAGATCACTTGCCTTTGCAGTGATTTAATTATCAAAGATTTTGCAAATGAAGGGAGGGGGGGAACCAGATGAGGGACAGAGCATTTCCTGAGGGAAATGTCAGCTTGCCAGCTGCATCCCTCACCTGGCCATGTCAGGCCAAGGTTATTAAGGGAAGGTGACACGGTGCAATCATTTGTGATGGAATTCTTCTGTACATCTGCACTCCCTTCAGCTGTAGCTCTTCCCAGCAGACAGGCACGTTCTCTGTGCAAGGAACTCACCCTCTTTCTCAGATGAATTATCCCAAGCACCTCAGACACTTCAACATTTCTTGTCAGGCTCATAAAACAAATCTTACCTCAGCTGGTAATGAACCTGATGTGCTGTGACAGCCACAAGCAGGGCAACAAAGAGAATCCTCACATGTCAGCAGATCTGAGCAAGACCTCAATCTCCCACCACCAGAAAGAACAAGATGTGTCTCCCAAAGTGACAGTCATGATTTCCTCACACAGGAACGTGTGAATGCAGAGACTGATGTGCCAGGTTCCATTAACACAGGATTCCTTTGAAAAGAGTTATTCTTTTGTGGTCTGATATTGTGCTTTCCTGGGAGAAAGAGCAGGAAAGGATTCCAAATTGTCTTATTTTCTTTTACAAAGTGTTCTCCTGCCTGCAGGAAATATTTGATGGGAGAAGGTAGCTTCTCTACCACAGGTCATGCACTGCACAGTCTCTGAGTATTTTACACAATGTGAAGGTACCTTGTGGAATTATAGGCACTGAAAATGAAATACCTGAAAATTTGAAAGGGCAAGAGGCATTTTATGAGTAGAAAAAGCAGTGGTTCAAATCTTTCTTCTTCTTGAAAGGAGATCAGCTGGTTCGGGAAGACTCAGAGATTTAAATTCCCTCCAGAGGACTTATTTTTAAATCAGCAGAGTTGATTACACCACAGGGTGTTTTAAAGTTCTTCTTCAGTGACTGGACTTTACTGATCCCCAGTGGAATTGAAGCTGCACTCTCACAGTTATCTGTGTGATTAATTCAACTGTTTGCATTAAACCAGGCAGGGCTCTCCTGCAGTCTGGTGGGCTCCACACGAAGGAATTTCTACAGAGTGGTGTGAAAACCTCATAGATGATGGTTCTGAGTCTGCTCCAAGCTCATGGCCATGGACATTTCCTAATTCTGCAGCAGTGGCCCTCAGAGGTCTATTCTCTCACATTTTCATCCCATTTTAATGCATATATTTATTCTCCTATATAATATATATATATATATTTAATGCATATATTTATTCTCTGACATTCTCATCCCATTTTAATGCATATATATATTTATATTTTTAATGCATATATTTATTCTCCTATATAATATATATATATATTTAATGCATATATTTATTCTCTGACATTCTCATCCCATTTTAATGCACCTATTTAATGCATTTATTTATACAGGATAATCTCTGCAGGGCTGACCTCTGCTGAGAGCCCCAGCACATCACACACAGGCTCTGTGTTACAGCTTAAGAAAGACACCAGCAGTTCAGCACATCGTTCCTGCACTTGCTACTCTTTCTCTTTATTACTTGGAGCCTGTCATCAGAAGCAGGGCTGAAGCAGGAAGAAATGCTGGTAATCAATTGTATGCAGAAGCAGATAATGTGCCTTGTCCTCCCTGTGGCACAGGACTGAAATCCTTGGAAATGGGAACAGGGATTTTGCTGGCATTAGTGAGTAGGACAGAAAGCTCCTCTCCCTTCCACAAGTGGAAACAGAGTATTTGAAAGCTTTACAGAGAGCAGCACTAGCACTGAATAGACACTGACACAAACCTCATATTTCCTAAAGCCATTGCCAGAGAAGGGTTGAATGCCTTTACAATCCCAGTGGGAGTCAGGTGTGGAGAGCAGACCTGGCCCAGGATGTGGAGAGAGCCATAGCTGGCCTGCCATTTCTTCTAAGTGCAGCTAACAAACAATTTGCAAATTCCCATATGAAGCTATTTTGAGAATGAGAAGTTCCTTTAACACAACAATCTATTCTGAGGGTGAAAAACAAATGCACCTGTAATAACAAGGGATCTGTCCCATGAGAATCAGCAAAGCAAATATGTAAACAATCCAAGAATAGATAGATTTGATGGACAAGTAAAATGTCTTTTACTAACCAATAGAATAATTAACAAGAAAGCTGTTAACCAATTAGAAGTTGAGGTTTGTAAAAAGTGTATAAAAGACAGCCTGGGGCCATAATAAAGGAGAGCCTTGTGAAAACTTAATACTGTGTCACTTTGTGTGTTGTGACTGTCTCAACAATGACACCAGGATGTTTAAATGCCCCTTAATCTGGGTACATGGATTTTTGTAATGCTTCTGGCTTCTTTTTCTCTGCCAAGGTTGGGATTGATACATTGGAGTTGAAGTTTGTTTTCCCACTTGGATGTTTATTGTTTCTTATCCATTTACAGACTCACCAGCTGTGAGCTCCAGCTAGCAAGTCAGAGAAAATGAGGTAAAATGGAGAGTTTCTCTGTCTCTACCAGGTCTTTTCAAGGACAATCTGTCCAATTATCAAATGCCACCTAAAATATTTTTATTTTAAACCCAATAACTAACTACTTGAAGTCTGCAATGTGGACTCCATCAACCACAGAAAGCCACCCAAACCCATGAAGAGGAAGGAGGAAGGAGGTGAAGAAGAAGGACTCAGACAACACCTCAGATCCTCCATATTGCTTCACACACATTACTAGATACTAAACTCTTAAAATCAAAGCTTCTAGAATTCCAGCAGGAGCTGCTGTTTAAATACCAACAGGGACAAAAGCCCATCTTCAGCAACAGCCTGGCATCTACAGCCTGTCCCTTTGCAGTGTCCTCCCTGCAGCAAGGGTGTCCTGGGTTGTGGAGCCAGGGTTTGTATATTCTATTTTCATCTGTTTAAAAGCAGTTGGGGAGATGCTTTTCTTTATCTCTGGTAACTCAAGGGGAGAGAGAGGCCTGACGCCTTCTGATAATGGGCCATTAGCACCTTCCCAGGCTGTACCTTCCCCCCAGAGTTGTGCATCTGCATTTCTATCACCCTATTGTGAGATACATCACATCCCCTGGCAGTGGGGGGCAGGCAGTTTTGCTGTTTGGATAAGCAGAGACTTACAGGCACGAGAGGGGTTCATTTTTCACCCGATTTCCTGAGAGGAAGACCAGACCTCATCTCACCAACACCAGACTCCATCTCACCTTCCCCGGACCCCCTCCTGATCATCACCAGACCCCTCCTCACCACCCCTGGACCCGTTTTTCTACAGGATCATCTCTACTTCAACAAAATCACCTCTGCCACTCCAGGAGGACTCACTTCTGGACTGCTTCCAACACCCTGACCAACAGGGTGTCAGGTTGTGGCTCTGACTCTGTCAGGGTTTTCCAAAATTGTTGTTTATTTGTTTATTTGCTTGTTTAGTTTGGTGGTTTTGTTTTCTACTACATTTGTATTGTTAATATTCCTAGTAAAGAACTGTTATTCCTATCCCCAAAATCTTTGCCTGAAAGCCCTTGATTGCAAAATTATAACTTGGCAGGGGGTGAGGGGTTTACATTCTCCATTCTAAGGGAAACCCCAGCTTTCCCTGGCAGAAACCTGTCTTTCCAAACCAAGACAAAGGGACACCTCAGCTGGCCACTGCTGCCCAGCAGGGAGGACAAGCAGCCCCTCTCTCCTCTGCAGAGCATCACCTGATTCCAGCCCATGTGGCAGAAGGGTCAGAGCTTGGAGCTGATGCCCAGGCACTGCAGAAGTGTGGGGTTGTAGGAGCTGGGACTTGCTGCAAAGTCAGTCTGGAGCACAGGTAAGATGCTCCAGATTCCTGCTTCCAGGGAGGACTCAGGGAGGTTGTGTAGAGCAAGGCAGAGTGAAAGGACCAAGTGGCCGTGCAGAGCCATGTGGTGAATCTTTCTGGGTAGAGATCTTTGTCCAAATTGAAAACAGGGCTTCATCTATGAAAAGTGAGCCAATGAAGCAATGTTTGTTGTTAATAGGCTAAAAATAAATAGAGAGATCAGTCTTCTGTTCAAAAGGAAGGGCTGTTCAATAAGCTTTTTGTCCAGTGTTTTCACAGAACAGCTCCTTCACAGACAACTTGATCCTGGACACAGAAGGGAAATGTATTTTGTGGCACATGGGCTGGAAGGGGGACCAAAGCTGGCTATTAATAACCAGGCACATCAGTTAAGCAGATTCACACAGGGATGATTATTCTTTCCTTCACCAAAAATGAACAATAATTAAGTGGAACTGCCCAGTGAGCTTGTTCTGCTGCTGACCCAGAGGCTGGGGAAGAGGGAACTTGTGACTGCTGTTAGACAAAGGCATCAAATGGAAAGATCCCCTGGCTTTACTATAAATGCATAGGAATTGCTGCCACAGCTGACTGAGGGGCTGTCTGGGCTGACATCCTGTCTGCCCTCTCACATGGAAGCAGCAGCAGTTAAAAATTGTTGTGTAAAGATGCCCCATGTGAACAGAATGGGAACTCAGACACTGTGCAGTTGTTGTTCACATCTTCACCCTGCCTGCTCTCCTCTTCAGCACTCCCTGAGCACCAGCTGGGCTCCCCATCAATCAGAAAGGATTTCAGGTTTGCTTTCAGTGGCTCAACCCTCTGCTTCCACTCCCTCAGTGCAGCAGAATAAAATGGGGTAACACTGCACAGGGCAGCACGTGGGCTCTGTGTGAGCAAATGGCAAATATTGAGGGATCAAAAAATGCTTTGGGGTGAGAGCCAGAGCAGTGCTCAGGGAGCCATGGCAAGGGAGGGATCCCCACTGCTGAGAAGGGAGTACAGAGAAACACCTGAATGGCTTTTCTGTCACTTGTAAGGTTATTTTTTTTTTTTTTAAGCTTGAACTATGATAACTCTTTCAGTACAACTGCCAGCAGCTCAGGATTGCTGTGCTGTGCTCTCCTGTACAGAACAGATGCATCCAAACAGAGGAGCTCCTCAAAACCACAGTGGAAATGGGTGGCAGAGCAGAGATGGCAGCGTTTGCATCTGTCACTCTTTTTTCACTTTTCTGCTGTGAAGATTTCAACCATGTTTCCTCCAGACAGGTTTAGAAAGAGTTCATCCAGTCCTGCATGGAAATGCTGATATCTGAAATGTTAAAGTGTGTGGGTGGGCAGAGCTCTCTCAGCTGCATATTCCGTAAATGAGAACTGAGAAAAGAGATTTTCTTCCCTAAGACAGGAATTAAAACAAACAAACCAAGGCAACAAAAATCGGTGTAATGGGGTCATCACAAGATTGTTTTCCTTTCAGTATAAACCATCATGATTATTATTTAATGATGGTAATTGAAGAACTGGTCCCCCCTCGATATAGGCAGAAGCCCATCTGTTAACTGTGAATCATGCAAATAATGTGGCATCAGAGGCTGCAGAGAAGGGTTTAACTGTTTTGCAGCTCACACTCCCCATGCTCTACCCACCCTGCACTCAGCTTCGTGGCCTGGCTGGGAGGATTTGGTCACAATCCAGGAATCATCTGAGGGTGAAATCACATTTTAAAGTTTTGCCTCGTGGGTCCCTTGGCAGTAGTGAGTTGGTGAATATCTGAGTCCTGGAGCACTGGGCTCAGACCAAAATGCCATCCTGCTTCACAGGGAGCTCGAGCTTAGGGATGGATCTGCTCAGGAATTACTGGTCACTGCTGTGGTCACAAGGGTTGCCTGGCAAGCTCAGGTGGTGCCTTTGTGTGGCCTTACCTGAGACCTCCCTCACATCACCTGAGCTGTGAGAAGCACCTTACAGGGAGTCACAGCTCAGCTTTAGCCCTACAAGCTGTTCCTGCAGGCAGGAATCCAGGAGGAGCCCACAGGAGTCCAAGGGCTCCCTGCACACAGCTCAGGGTGGGCTGGGAGGGGCTGTGTGGGGACAAGGTGTCCCAGGAGTGACCATGGACTGGGACCAAGAGCCCTGAGGGGAACGCTGTCCACAGCCAGAGCATGCAGCTGGCAGGGGGGAGGTGAGCTGGGAGTACAAAATGCATTTCCAGGCTCTGTCCAGAATGCCCAGAGGAAAGAAGATAGCACAGAACATGCAGATTTCACACCTTTACACTCCTCAGGTGTTGGTTTGGCACTGAGGCCCATGCCAAGTGTCTCCTGTGGCATCAGCCCTGCCATGCAGATGGGAAGGAGAAAATTCCACGAGTGACCCAACAAACACTGCACTGTCCTCATGGATTATTTGTCCATCCTGCAGGGGCACAGACCCATCTCATCTCCTGGAGACCAGCCTGCTTCCCTGTGGCCACAGCGAGGCCCAGGAGCTGTGTTCAGTGTGCAGCCATCAGTGGTGACACGAGGCTGAATCATGATTTTAAAGAGCTAAGATTTTAGCCAAGGGTTGGGAAATCAGTGCCCTGGTGAGCTCTGGGACAGGCTGGGCTGGGAGGGTGAAAAGCAAGAGCCCATTTGCAGTGACTGGAGCACAGTGGCTCACTGTGGTCTCTCAGGTTGCATCTTAGCAACTGGCCAGCCAAAACCAAAGCATCAGCACATCTCAAAGACCTCTGTGAAGCTCCTGGGTCTGGAACCTGTGCTGAACTCCCTTAAAAACAGGCACTGCTGCAAGAACTATCCTACTGCAGGAGAAATAATAATATTCCAGCCTATGGGCTGGGGAACACAAGATCTGTTTGAAGTTCAATCCCAGCCTCATTTTTCAGTAATTTTTTTTTGCCAAGGCCCACGTGGGATCCATGTGGGAGCTTGATGGAGGGTGGCTGGCCTGAACTTGTGGTTTGGGTCCTGGTGGGATCTGCTTCCCAAATACCAAAGGATGCTCACAGGATGCTCCACAGGATGTTCACAGGAGCCTATTCACTGCCAGCTGGCCCTACCTGAGCCAGCCCTCACTGGTGGATCTCCAGCACTGCCAGTCCCCTCTGCAAGGGGTGCTAATGCCATTCTGGGGACAGGCAATGCCTCCTCCACAAGCTCACTCACAAAAGTGAAGCTCAGGGCTGCTCCAGACAGAATTCTGTGCAGAACAATGTATCCCTTGACTGACAAATGCAAATCAAATTAGAAATGCTCCTAAAAATTAGCAGCAGCAGCAGACAACACTGAATTTCTTCAGTCATCTGTGGGAGACTAAGTTTCCATAAATAAACTGAAGCATTGCCATGATGGAGATCCAGACAAAGCCAAATTGTCAAAACAGCCCCGGAGCCTTTCAAAGCAACAAAACTCTTTCAGTCCAAACTGGTGAGCATTTTCAGGCACTGTGCTGGACAAAAGGAGATTGTGTGGGACTGCACAGAGGGAAAGGCACTGGGTGCTGCTGCAGAGGGGACACATGACCACTGCACTGGCGTAGCACTTTGGAGGGGAGGGACCAATAATTTTTCCTTTTTTTTTTTTCATGAAAAAGAAATGAGACAGAGAGGAGTCAGGGCATTTGGTTGGGGCCCAAGCAAGGAACAAAGCCTGAGGCAACATCTTTGCTTTCAAGGTTGCCACCCCTTGCACTGTGGTATTTCTTCCTCAAAGCTGGTGGCAGCTGGAGCCATTTCACACGAACCTGAATATTTAATTCAATTTAAAAATATTTATCATCTTTCAAATTCCATCCATTAGAGACCCCTGATTCAAAGTCTACCAGAACATGCCTTTTTACGTGTCCTACAAGCCTGCTTGTGGTCCAGATGAAAACATATTAGAACAAAGACACATTTACAACAGATCCCAGGCTGCCAAGACAAACAGCCACCCTGTGCTTCAGCATCTCTCCATTCACTGCAGCTGCACTGCAAGGAATTTTTAAAGACCCAAAATATGCATTTACTGTGTTCATAGGATTCATGAGTTAGGGAAACACAAGAATATCCCTACAGGAACACACAGATTATACCCACTATCAATGATTCAGAGACCTTGTTTGCTTCTTAAATCCAAATTTCACTCTAAGACTGGTGGGGATCATGATGAGCAGGATGTGTAAAGCGACCTGATTAAAAGCTTAAGACACATGCCCAAATAGTGCAAAGGAAAGAGTCCAACAAGCCCTCTGGGGGTTTTCCCCCAAATTTCCAAAGGCTTTTGAAAAATATACATTCACTGGGGTCATATCTCTGAGTATCTCCAAGGGAATTTGTACACCTTCATTTTATGTAACACAGATTTGTCACTAATTGTCCCAAAAAATTTACATACCTCTCAACAATCCAGGAATTCAGCAATCATTCAGCCAAGTATTCATCAGCCTCAGCTGGTATAAATTGTGGTAGTATTTAAAATTCATCTGTCATTATTGTACCCTGCTACAAAGCAAACAAGAAATCCAAGTGCACCCACCCAGCAAGCAGCAGCTTGGTCCTACAAAAGGGAGAGATAATTTACTGCAAAATCAACAAAGGAGGGGGAAAAAAGCTGAGCAGAGAAGCTGGACAGGGAGAGAGCCTTTCATTTCAGCACTGCTCATTAGCATTATGTAGCAGGCAAGGATGCAAGGTTTCAACATATCTGTCTCTTCTGGGCCTCATAAATTCAACCAGCAACATAATTCCTGCTTAAACAGAGCTCTCACTTGTTTCTGCTCAAGTACAAGGACGTGTACCAAGGGTCTGGAGGTGCTGTCAGGTGGTTTGCTGGTGAAGCAGCAATTGTAGCAATTCCAGGGGGAAAATGCAGAGTCTTCCTCCTGCTTTAGCAGTGTACTTTCATTCTGATGTGCCTGGCACAGACTGCAATATTGGGCACAGAACTTGATATTGCAACAAAAGAAATATGAAATAAAATCAGCAGTCAAAGCCACCTTTTGTGTCTTGGTTTAGAGAGAGCTCACCCCTGCACAGAAGCATGGAGGAATTGGGGTTTCTTTTGAGGGACTATGTTTTATTTATCTAAAGAGTGCTGCATTGTAACAATACACTGTGCTTGTGAACTCCAGAGACTGAAGAGCCTTTAGAGAGATGGATTTATAATGCAGCTCTGCATCCCAGGAGGATGAAAGAGCTGTGCAGCTCTGGCTTTCATTACCCTTTGGCCCCTCTGCTCAGGCTGTGGCCATGGGGAACCAGAGAGGGAAAGCTATTCTAGGAGACAGTCTGGAGATTAAATGTCTCTATTTTGTCACACAGAAAGCTGCAGAGAGAGAGAATGAACTCGTCTTTCCCAAACCCCTGTGTGGGACCCACTTTCCAGAGGGGAAGCTCGCTTCCACTGCCCCAAACTCAGGCCATGGGAGACAATCTGGGAAGTTCCACCAGCCCAGAGGTCAGTGTGGGGCTGTGGGTCAGGTTCACCCCAGGAAGGTGTTTTCAGCCCTTGCTGGGGCACAGGGACACAGGCACATGAGATCCAGCTGCACACAGCTGCACAAAGCTCAGTGCTCAGAGCTGCAAACTGCAGCTACTTCATCCTGTGCTGGTCACCTCCTGTGCTGGTGACACCTTGGGGACAGCATCCCAAGCTGACATCTGTCACAAAACCCCCACTCAGTCAGCCTGGGAGGGTGGAGAAATGCAGGTCAAAAGGTGTGACAGTCAGAGGGATCCCCCTGGTTTGGGTTCTCACCCAACCCTGGCACCTTCTGCCTCACTTCTGTGGCCTCTTGCCTGTAAATTTTTGAATTTGTGCTTCACACGTTTGTAAACTCGGCAAAAAATCATTTTTGCCCACAGCACTGCAGAGTTGGGGTTCTGCTTATTCTTGCAGTTTCAAACTGCTCAGGGGAGGCAGGACCTGCAAACTCAACACAGCCCTTCCCAAAGCACCAAGCAGCGGCACGGGGACAAAAATGCACCAAAAGCTCCAGAGCCAAAGAGCAGTGCCTGGGGACTGAGGGTCTCACTGAAAGGTGACACTTGTCCGTGCTCCGGACAGAACCCAGCTGGGAGCCCTCGCCGGGTAACAAACAAAACAAACGAAAAAAAGCCTCCTTTGCACCGCCAGAAAATGAAACTGCTGGGCTGCCCTCCAGGCTCAGGGCTCCCTCCTCCATCCGCGGGCAGCGCAGCCTCGCAAGCACGAAAGAGTTAAGGCGAGGCTCGCACAAACTTTGCAGTGAGCTGAGCTCAGAGCCTCCCTCCCTTCCCCGCCAGCCGGGAGCTCGGCTGTCCCTGCCTGTTGCTGTGGCTCTGCCTGTCTCCATCCCAGCAGAGCAGCTGGGCTGTGCCGCCCCTCGCCCCCTGCCCCTGCTGCCCGCGGGGATGCTGCTCTGGGGGCACCCCGGGATGCGGAGCAAGAGCCATCCCTGCCGGGGAGGGCAATAGCAGAGCAGGACAAGTGCACTTGGCTGCAAGGACGCTGTCCCGACTCCGGCAACAAGACAGCAAATCCTTCCTGGACAGATCGCACATCTGGCAGGAGATGTTCCCGGGGAAATCACCCAGCTCGTGGTGCGAGGCAGGGACTCCGGTGCCGCATCCCAAGGCTGCTGCCTGCTCGGAAAGGTAACCGTGCTTTATTTTCCCTCTGCACTCTGACACATGCTCGGCATGAGAACCAAATCTCCTTTCCCTCTGCACTCTGACACATGCTCGGCATGAGAAACCAAATCTCCTCTCTGCCACTGCAAGAGGAGACACCATCACCTCCCTGCCTCCCTCTCCCCCTCAGACCCTCCCTGCAAGCCGCGGGTGGAATTGAACAATTTTTTACACGCTTTCTTTGCATTTCTTCAGCGCTGATGTTTTTCTGTGAAGGTGACCTGGACAGAACACACCTGGTGCTGTGTGTTCAGCCCCAAGCCCTCCCCTGCTTGCCAGCCAGTTGGGTTCGCTTGGAGAAGCTACACGAGTCATTGTTCTGTTGTGTCCCGCTGACCTGTTTGTCAGAGCCAGAGTGGGAGGAGAAGCAAAGGGGAACTCAGGAAAGTCGCCTGCACTTTCAGAGATGCTGTGCTGGTGCTCACACTGAGCATGGGAGTAGAAGGAAGCAGGTGGGCAAGACAAAAACATTTTACTGCAGCTGCAGGATGGATTTGTACCGCCTGTGTGCACTGTTTGGGGGAAACTCTTCCTTTCTGCTCCCCTGTGACCCCCAAATGTGCAGGGCAGAGCAATGCAGGCTCCATAGACGCTCCCCAAAATTGAAGCTCACCCTGGTAGCTGCAGTGGGAGGCTGGTAATGTCAGTGCCCATGAAGTTTTGGCTGATGAATTTCCTGGCTCAGCAACACACTCTGGAAAAAAAACCCCTTCTCCTGTTGTGTTATGAAGGTTCTATTTTCATTACAGATTTTTATTAAATGAAATGTGTTGGGTTTGGGTTTGGGTTTTTTTAATCCCTGATTAAAAAAAAGCCACAAACTGATAAAAAAAGCCCAAGTGTCTGCTTGGAATCAGTCTGCACCCACTGAGCCCCAGTGATCACTCAGAACTGGAGCATTGTTCAGCCAGAGAATCACTAAATCTTGGAAATGGAGACCACAGGGAATGTTCCTGTGTCCATGAGCTTGAGGGCTCCTCATGGTAACCAGTGAAGTTCTGCCTCCTCCAATCTGAGTCATACAGTTATAGTCTGACCTGCTTTACTCACAGAATTACTGTGTACCACTTATTCTCTCATGGTGTTGGTCTCTACAGTCATTCAGCTTCTGTTCCAAAAAGGGGAGTGTACAAAATCTAAATCTACTGGTATCCAAAGAGATGTGCTCAATGGGATAATTGGTAGATTGAAAAGCAAAAATCTTTGGGGTTGCCTGGAGCTATTGAACTCCTTCTGGCTCATTTCTGGAGAAGATGCAGTTAATGTTGCAGTTTTCAATAGTCTGAATAGTTGATTGCTCCTGACAAATCTATAGTTGAGCCTAAAAAAAACACCCCCAAACAGTGCCAGCTCCCCATTGCTAATGCTTCTTACTATTAATCTGCCCCCTTTTATTAATGAATACCCAGCTGAGCTTTACTAATTCAACATTTTGGTTTGTAGTTAATTATCGAACTTCAGACTAATGTGCTTAGCATTCTGCAGTCTAATTTTATGAAGGATATAAAGCCATTAGGCTCTCTGCTCGTTAAGGAGAGAAACCAGCTCTGGCTTTTTCTCTCAGTAACAGAGCAGATGGGATGGGCAAAGACATTGCTCTGTACTTTAACTCACACAAGTGTCAGATCCCAGACTGGTTGCACTTCATTATCAGCAGAGATATTGTGATCAAATTGTAAGAACAGAATTTAATACAGCTACCTTCACACCCTCTATTTCCCACCTGCTGTGTAACATGAGCATATTCTTCACGGGGGAAGGATTTCCATTTATAGATTCCAAGTGTGAAAATCACAGTTATTGCCCTGTAATTGAGAGCAGAAGAGCCTGGCTGCCCTGCCCATACCTCTGCACCAGCACCAAGCCCTCTGCCAGAATATCTGGCACCAGAGGGGTTGGGTCAGCCCCTGGAAAAGCGCTGAGCTTGCCCACAGCCTCCCACACACAGCACAGCTCAGAGCCCACTGCCCACACAGGGACTGCAGAAGTCCAACCCCCAGGTCATTTTTTCAATCAGCAATCTGGGCCAGTTTATTACTGAGCAGGATCTGGCCCAGTATTCCCTAAACTGGATAGCTGTGATCTCAAATGCTTTGGTACTGGAGAAGGAGCTGGGAGGCAAAGTGTGTCCAACCCCCTGTCCCTTCTCCAAAAGCTCAGCAAATCAGATGTTTCCTCATCACATGAGCTCAAGCAGGTCTTTCTTGCTTGTAGTGAAAGTTTGAGTCCCCTGAAAGTCAAAATGTTTTGCAAGCATTATGTCATTTATGTGAAATGTCACGTGTCAGAGCTTTCATCATATTGACCAAATGTTTCATTTATTCTGATTATCACAGTATATTACCATGTCAGTATTACTCTGTTTACATCTCATGTAGGTTTATAGGCAGTGGACATTATTAATGATTGCATCACTTTGTTCAGTGAAATTGAACATTCTTGTTTCAGCCAAAACCAAAATTCTGGTCTTACCAGAGCAGAACATGATGCTTTTGAATGAACCATTCACAGTGAAATTCCACCATTTTCATTTTCTGTTTCCAGCTGGAAGAACTGAAACTGCTAAAACGTTAAGATTCCCCCAAATTTCTAGTAAGTTCTGCTGCCAGGAGGTGAGGGAAGTGTCACATCCTGCAGCAGAGTTGCTCCAGGGGGACAGGTGGGGCTCTGGACAGCTGCCAGATGCATCCAGCCTCAGAAAAAGAGGGTGCTGATACACAATAAATGAGACACATGGTGAAAAACACTGATTGGATTCATATCTCCCCTTCCTCTCTGACATCTGATTCCACAGCCTGTGGGCCCTTCTTGTGCCCTTAAGTAATGGGCTCCCAGAGAGGACATTAACAATTAGATTTGCACAGTGTTTTTCTAAAGTTAAATACTCAGTGCTTCTCCTCATCTCAAGGTGTCTCACAGGAGCATGACAGGGGTTTTCTTATCTATTTGCTCAAAAGATACCACATCCAGGCTAGGCTATTTTGGTACCTGGCCTCATTTCTCTTTCTCTCTCACTTTTTTCCCTTTAGGAAGATGACTTTTTGACCGTTCCTAATGAGAAACTCAGAACTCCATACTCCTTAAGCCCTGAATTAGGAGAGAAGAGATCCCCCAGACGTTTGGCAAAGCAGAAAACCACCTTCCCCAGCTCACCCAAGGATAAACCACCTGCTGTGGGAGAGGGAAGCTGGCAGAAAGCTGATTGCTCAGTCTGGCTGCAAAAACACCACTTGCAAAGACCAAAGCCGTGCAAACCTTTGCAGCTCAGCTTGAGAGAAGGACCAAAGCTTTTCACCATCCAAACGAGGTGACCTACCCAAAGGAGGCCCCAAGTGTTTTTAGGATGGAATAAAAGCCAGAAGGAAGTGTAAAGCACAAGTGTGATGCTCGTTGTCATTCTGACAGCAACGTGCAAAATGGGTTTGCAAAGGCCTGTCCCTCACAGTTTGCCTAACTGCGCGAGCAGCAGCCTCGACACCCAGAGGATGGAGCATCTCTTGCTGAAGCCATCATGCCATCTGTGCTAAGTTCCCTCTCCTGACCTCCTTTGTCAGTCTGGTGAGGGGAGACAGGAGATCTGGAGGTAAAATTGGAAAATGGACCAAAGCTGACAGAGAGAGCAATGACTGAGATCTATTTCAAGTTCCGCGGAAACCTGACCGGCCGTGTGCACCTCCCGACCCTGGCTACTGAAGTAGACA
Source organism: Phylloscopus trochilus trochilus (assembly GCA_016584745.2). Classification (NCBI taxonomy): domain Eukaryota; kingdom Metazoa; phylum Chordata; class Aves; order Passeriformes; family Phylloscopidae; genus Phylloscopus; species Phylloscopus trochilus. Next base: position 6,860,112 of record WQNJ02000046.1, read on the forward strand.
CAACAGCAGACAAATATTCCGGCCTCTATGTGTACGTGGGACTGTTCCTCACCCTGCTGGCTCTCCTCCTGATCCTGCTTTTCTCCATGCTCCTGCGCCTGAAGCACGTGGTGTCCCCCATCACCTCCCCGGAGAGCACGGAGAACGGGCAGCAGTTCACCGACGTGGAAATGCACAGCAGGATCCCCACCACTTAGGGAGCCCACAGCAAGGAGGGCCCCGTGCTTGGGAAAGGTGTTTTGTTCAGCAAAAGGTGGTGGAAAGAACCTCTGGCTGCCTGCTGAGCCCCATGACTTCTTGCAGAAGCCTCAGCGGCATCTGGAGAGTGTCACTGTTGGCACCAGGGGCAGGGTGTGTGCAGCAGCTCCCATAAAATCCACATCACAGAAACCTGCTGCGGTCAGGGAAGGCTCACACCTCTCTAAAAGCCCCGCAGAAAATGGGAAAAACCACATTAATGACAGCCCCAAACCCAGAGAAACGTAGCAGGATGAGTCCTGGAGCCTGTGTTTGCTGACCTCTCTCTCTGAATCCACGAAGTTTAAGTGGTGCAAGTGGGAAGAGCCCACGGGGCACACACAGAAATTGTCAGTGGCTTGAAAATTCTCAGGCATTTCTCCCATTCAAGAAGGAAAACATTGAATTGTTCTCTTTTTTTTTTTTTTTTTTTTCACTTGAATGGCAATTCAACAACGGAGTTTCACAGATATAGAAAGGTTTCATCACCTGCTGGAACTATGTCTTGCTGATATTAGAACCCATTTAGTGAATAGTTGCACAATTCAAAAGGAGACAGAGCTTTAAAGAGGAAAGAGAATAAAGCCAACATTTAAGCAAGGTTTAAAATATAAAGAAGCAGCAGCAGCGGGAAATGAGATTAAAAAAACTTAAAAGACACTCTACCTCTTCCTTTTTCCTCCTTTACATTAACTGAGCTGAGCACAAACATTTTTATGCCTTTTAGGCTCCCCAGTATCACTCAGTAATTAAAATGCAGTGTAAGTTTTGGGAGCCCAATTGACATTGCTCTCCTAACAGGCTCAAGTTCATAATAACATGTTCTCTCATGCTGGGTTTTATTTCTTAAAAGACAGATGAGTTCTTCCCAAGGTTTTTCATTTGTTTTCCTCCAAAGAAAGCTGAGGAAATGCCCAGGCCTGGCACTGCAATAAGGAATAGTGGGAACAGCTTTGGACACAGACTAACAGGGAACATGCAGATGGAAAATAAACTCCCTGAGCACTGAAAGATATGGTTGGATTCAAATATCCTGATGGGATCTCATGGGGGAAAGAAATGTTTATTTGAATTTATGGAACAAGGGTCTGACCCAGACCTAGGAGTGACGTACTGAGGTAGGCTTTGCTTCTGTGGAAGGAAAAGATGGAACCAAATATGGCAAATCACTCCTGGGAGAGCCACTGCTTCCCACAGAAAAACCTTCAGTGAATTGTTTCAGCCACATCTCTAAAGGGCAGGTATTTTACACAGCTTATCCACTTTATTACAACCTAGCTTTAGTTCAGCAATAAAACCCCCTGGATGTTTTCCACATGTACATACATTCTTATTTGCCAATTCTCCTCTCTCCAAGGGCTTGGAAAGTGTGAAGTCCTCACACAAACCCAGTGCAAAGTTAGAGAAGACACTTTCACATGGGCCTGTGATAGCAGCATGAAATTTTTTCTTCAAATGCTCTGTGTACAACAGGATTTTTGCTTACCTTTAAAGGTCTGGGTGATCTGTTTGAACTGGGAATATCTGGGCTTTTACAGATGGTTGGCAGGGGGGAAGCAGAATGACAAGTAACATCCCCACTGGATACACTGGATCCATGGGCAGGACTAGTGCTGCTTCTCACTGATGTATTGAGTAGAAAACCATTTAAACATTGCTTCTTTATACTGAGTAATTCCCTTTTACTTCATTAACCCTGACATCCGTGAATCACAGAATCCCAGAATGGTTTGGGTTAGAAAGGAGCTTAAAAATCACCTTGTTCCACCCCCTGCCATGGGCAGGGACACCTCCCACTATCCCAGGCTGCTCCAAACCCCATCCAACCTGGCTTGGGACAGTGAACCAATGATTGTGTGAGGGAATACAGCAAAAAATTCACTCTCAGCAGTGTCTCCCCATGCCATGCTTGGCTGTGTTTCCCTGGAAAAAAAGGCAGGCTGCAGGTTATCCTCTATGGGGACGACACCAGGCAGGAGGGTGGCTTCACACCACGTCTGAGGATTGGCTCCTCGACTCTCAGTACTGCACAAGAGCCAGAATTTTGTGTGATGATCAGGATATTAATCCAACTAAGACAGATGGCTACTGAGTTAGTCAATGACATTTAAAATTAACAAGAATCTATGCTGCTCAAATTGGCTTGGTATGTGTCATTCATTGAGCCATCAAGAGGCAGCCCAGCCCAGGCTCAATATCTGATTTACCCTGGAAACCCTCTCCATTCAAAAGCTACAACTTACCCAGACCAGAAATGTTCTAACACAAAATATCAGCAACTAAACCACATTAGCTTCCCAGCACAACCCTCTGCAGAAGAGCTTTGTATCCAAGAGTCTGCAGGACAGACTCAGCTTTTATGGACAGATAAAGTATCAGATCTACTAGTGGAAAATGACAGTATCAAATTCTGAGTGCTCTGATCTCAGCCAAAATTGCCCCTGAGGTACATGTCAGGACTGAGCCTCTTTCCATCACACTAAGGAATGTTAATTCAGAAGAGTCTCACAACACTTTAAAACTTATTCAGTAACTATCCTTTAAATAAATGAGTAATCTCTTCATATATCAGATGGTATCTTTGGGCAGACTGGGTATTTTTGTATAGCACTCTTATGGAATGCAGCCCTGTCTTCTCACACGAAAATGACAAGTTTTCCCTTCTAAAGCTTCACTTCACATAAAGTCTCTGTCCCACTTGACACCTTTACAGCTCCAGTGGCACTCAGGGTGCCTCATTTGTCTGTACAATGTCAGTATATTTTAAATCCTTTCCCCCTGAGAAACAGAAGAATGCCTTTCCCCCTTTTTTCCTTACCATTTGCAGTGTCCCAGACCTGAGGGATGTGTCTGGGGAAGGAGACTGTTGGGATGTGTTGGCCTGTGTTTGCTGAGTGGCCTCTAGTGGAGTCTGGCATTCTTTGGCTTTAAGCAGTGGCTATTGGAATTTTTATTTTTTTTTCTGCATCTTGGAGCACTGCAGGTCTCACAGCCATACCCTTCCCCTCCTGCAGGCTGTTCCCTTCCCACTTGTCCATCTGCTGTAGAAAACGGGGGTTTTTACAGAAATAAAGAGGCTCAGTGCTACCAATGGTGAGTCACTGACTGCTCTGTACGTTCCCACCCATGGATGTGAGGGACCAGCTCACAAAAAGGCTCCTTTTGTGGTGCCACTGTTCCAAACCAACTGCTGGCCCCAGGGAGTGGCTGGGCAAGAAAACCCTCTAGCAGTCTGTGTGAGTGTTACCCAAACCAGCAGAGCTTGCCCCCATCCTCACTCCCATCAGAGACTGGAAACAAACTGAGCATGGAGTGAATTCCTCACCTCCTCCAGGCCCTGCCTGCGGGGGAAGGAGCCACCTGTTGTTCTCCAGGAGCAGAAAACACCCGAGCATCACCGCCCCTGCTGGGTGGGGCTGTGAGGCCAGAGCGAGCCTCCTCTCACCAAAAAACCACCCGTGCTCCCAAATCCCTCAGGGTTCTTAGTCTGGGAGCTGGCAGGAGGATGGTGTCTCTCCCGAAGGCATACAGGATTAATCCTTGGGTAATCTCACCCACGTGGGTTCCATCCACAAGCAGGAATTTTCTGTATTAACAGAGCCTACAAGTATCGAGCAGAAAGGGTTGATAATGTAGAGTATGTTCCTTCTCTATAACATAAAATATGTTCCTTCTCTGTGTCAGAATAAAGATATTTCATATCCTCTCAGGGCTGCAGAGAAAAACCTGATTTTGCAAACAACATAACTCAGCAGAGGATCAATCCTGGTCCTTGATCCTTCCCAAAGGACCTTTTTTGACTTTACTTGAAAAACAAATAAAAAATGTTCAAACCCCAAAAATTACGTGAAGTCACCCACCCAGTTAACTGGCAGCTTTAGTGAAAACTTAGATGTGTGACCTGTCCTCACTAGGAACTTATATATCTTTACATATCCTCACCCTGCAGTCACTGATGAGTTAACTGCTTACAAGGGAAGTGCAGACAGCCAGCTCCAGCTTTGGAGCAGGCTGGAGAGCAGGAGACAAGCAGACAACTCCTCTGCTGGCAGAGAATGCCACAAGGCTTTGCTACAGGCTAGGCAGCAAGTGAGGTGAAATCGTGGAATGGTTGTACCTTTTTTTTTTTTTTTTTTCAAATAAGTTATGTCTTTGTGTTGTGTCTGCACTTCAGCTTAATTCTGGAATGGCAAAGAAAGTTTGTTCAGAGTTTATTCATGTGCCCTGTGCCCAGTTGTACCATGGCATTCATGACTAAAAATTCAGATGCAGATATATCTGGAAAAGGGAAAGCCCAAGCAGTGTTTTGTTGGTACGTGAGCTGTAGACTCAAATGTTGACAGTTTGGTAGGAAAATAAAGCTACAGGTGGTGAAGTCTGCTCAGTCTTTGCAGTGGGCTCAAAAAAAGACAACACAGGATGTTAAAGAAAAACATAAATACTTGTGGTATTTTCAGTTATGGTTCCTGACACAGATTTCACATTTGCTCACAAAAAGGAACTGCATGTTATGCATTCCATCTGCCAAAAACCTTATCCCATAAAGCCCTCTCAGATCTTCACCTTTCTCAGGCTTTTCCAGAAGGTTGTGAAGTTCCAGCAAGAGTAAGAGCAGTCTTCAATTCCTGGTGTTCATTCTGTGGGCACAGGTATCAAAATAAAGCCTAAAAACCCCACAATGATAATTTGGTTTCTTGTACACTTGCTCTCCACAAAGTGATACATAAACATTTCCTCCTCAATCCTTTCATTATCAAGAATAGTTAAAGTATCATCTAAGATGACTGATGTTAAGAGAGAAAAAAATAAACTGGATTTGAATTTTGATGGATTGGATTTTTCAAAGGGACTTACTTAGAATTTCTTCAGCTGAAGGCAAAAAGAATTTGTCCAGCTGTAGTCAAAGCTAAGTTGTGCAAGCAGATCTGGCTGCAAGAGGAAAAAGTCTGTGCAATTCATATGTAATTAATAAATAACCCACTCCTTATACTCCCACCTGCATTTCATGGCTATGTAAACTTGTCAAACAAATGATGAATAATTCAAAAGACCTTCTCCTCCCTCCCTTCTCCTCTAGATTTATTAACCCATTTTCAAAGTATAATTTGATCAAGCTAATAGCCACAGACTTCCTAAGCTGACTCTCTCTGCATTAATTTTCTCTGCATGGCCATAGTCCTCCTCTCACAGCACCATTTAATAAAAATCAATTACAAGACAACAAAAGGCACCTGAAAGCCAAATGAGAGCTCAGCAATATTCTTTGATGCTTGAAATCTGTTCTTCTCTGCAAGCAAGGAATTGATCTTATTTAAGCTGGGCTGTTGTCCTGAAGCCACTTCCTCTTCAAGTCCTCAAACACTGGCCCCACAATAGCTACTGGATGAAGTTTATTTATGTAGTTTTATGAAAAAAGAAAAAAAAATTAAAAACAAACCAAAACCACGTCCCTACCAACAATGCTGAAGGCTCAAGTAGGACCTGTCTGGGATATTTCTGTGTGCCCCACATGTGTGAGCAAACAACAGGCAGAGAAGCTCTTCCTTACGATGCAGGGGAGATTTGGAAGCAAACTGGCCCTGGGCTACCCTTTGAATTGTGTGGGCAAGCAAGTGCTGCACTGGGAAACTGTCACTGTGGGACACAATGAATGGAGACAGGGAGTGGTCAGAAGGCTGCTGGACCCCTCATGAGGAGGAGCCCCAGGTTTATTCTCCAAGCTTCTTTTATACTTTTTACAAATGTGCCCACCTTAGAGGTGGGACCCCTGGGAACTATTGGTCACTTCCAGAGACCACCACGCCAAGTCTCTCCTCTGGGAACACATGTGGAAAACAGGATAGTTTACAATGTGTGACCTTGTTTACCAGTTTTAGTCCCTGGGAACAGAATTCCCTAAAGCCAAAACATGGTAGGCACAAATTGTGGCAACAGGAAACTCTCCACAGGGCCACACAGAGCCATGGGCTGGATTTGTGTGTATCACAGGCCTTGGCATCCTCCAGCTTCCCATTCTTCTTCCCCCATCAGAGTTCTGCCTTGGGCCCAGAACTCACAAGTGGGTGTCTCCAGTGTACTCCTTATGCCTTAGCAATCCTAATTCAAACTAATTCATGCACGCTGCACTTAACATGCAGCACTTTTTGTAATGTTGCTCCACAATCTTTAGGTGATAAGGAGCTGTCCAAGTTGCTGTGGCATGAGCAGCACATAATGCCCCAGGAAGCTCCAGTCTGGGTGAGGTTGCTGCAGAAGACTCAGTGGCAGATCTTACAGCTTGTCACTGCAGAATCAAACTGACGTGGGTTTGCTGTTGTTCACAAATTTTTCATGTTTTCACACCCTGGGAAAGCTCCAAGCAGCCCTTTCAGCACTGACTCTGTCAGGATGGGAACACCACACCAGTTTGCACTTCATGTTGACACCTAGAGGGGAAGAAATGTGACTCCTTCTTCTTGTTTGTGTCCAACAAAACAGAGGAAATCAGGAATGCACCTGAATGCACCTGGTTTGGGCTAATGCTGTGCTGAATTTCCAAGCTGTTTATTCTTTCAGAACATGACCAGCCCTGAAGGGATGGGTAACAGACAACCACAGCACAGCAGTATTCTCCATATGCACTTCTGCAAGCTTCTCAGGAAGAAAGAAACCCCTGGGATCAGAGTGCTGAGGCTGCTTTTCCTTTGTTTGACTTTTGCTGGTAACTGCCCATCAATTTACTGTAGACACATCATTGTTCTGCTGACCTGCTTCCCTCCACTCACACTGCTCAGATGAATAATAATTTGCTGCAAAGCAATTTAAAAAATAAATGCTGACAGACTGAGTGTACACTTAGCCTAGGTGAGACCTTTGTTCTATTTCTACTTTTCCAATGAATTTTGCTGGCTTAGAATTCTTAAAACGTCCCCAAAAGGAAACTCCTTTTGTGGAAATTCAGTGCCTTCAAGGCCCATGCTGGACAACAGCAGTTACAAAGAGATTAGGAACATTTTATCACACTTTGAGGTAGTGGGATGTCTTGAAGGCCTTTCTCTAGAAACCTGCTTTCCATATCCATGAGCAAGTCACAGTTCAGACATAAAGCTCATAGCACCTTTATGTTTGTGTCACTTCTGCCACTTAAAAGCTCAGATAAGCCTTTCCATCTTATGAATACTGATTAGTTTGGCATCATTGCCTCTTTTTTTTTTTTTTTTTTTTTATTATTATCCTCCTGAGGAAACTTGAGAACACAAGAATTATTCACACCTCATGAGCAGGGGACAGAGCAAGATACCTGTCATGAAAACTTTAGGTCAGAGTGCCCAGTTTTTGCAGGCACACAAGTACCCACGACACAGAGAATATTAACCCACAAAAGAGGTGTGCAAGGCCAAAGAAGGTGTGCTGTGGATGGATGTGTGACTGTGGCTTTCTCCTACTGTTTTACTCATGATCCAGCTGAACCCAAACACAACAGCCACACAGTAAATCACGGGAATGACTCACAGCAGAGTGCCAGTGATGTTCATAGGAAGTCAAAATGCACGTTAGGACACATCAGACAAAAAGATCAGTCCTTTCTCACTTTAGAGCAACGTGACCTCCCTCACAGCAGGCAGCAGAGGCTGAGCAACCAGAAACAGCCAAACCAAATGCAGGAGTCCAAGCTGCACTGCCAGCCTAGAACTTGGGAATGCAGACAGACCACGAGTCTGCTTTTCCTAGGCATGACCTGCTTTGAAAATCTTTTTGGCCAAGCAGCCCCTTCTACCGAGGTCAGGTACAGCAAAGGCAGCCTGGCTGTGCCCAGCTGCCCTCTGTGCACATTCCATGTGCTGCTCCTTCCATTTGCCTTTGGCACATCACTGTGGCAACCACTCACAGAAGAACACAGGAAGCTGATAGCAAGGAATGATCTGGATAAAATCTTTGAATGTCATTTAAAGGTAAAATAAGGAGAAAACAAGCAGCTCTCCCTGGACTCCTACTACGTGGTTTGAGTTCAGTGTTACTGAAGCAGGAAGATCTGAGAGTTGCAAGGTTTTGTCTAAGAGAGATTTTGTCTTTCTGGGTGTATAATTTCTCTCCATGGTTTCCTTGAAGGAAAGACAAACATGACAAACAAAAAGCTCTACAGCCAGGAAGCAGTGAGAGCTGTTGTCACTCCCTCACACGATTAGATCCAGCTGTACCAGGTTTTCACTTCCCAAGGTATCATCTTTCAGCAGTAATCACCATTTACTTTGGGTTTTGTTTTTTTTTTAGCAGTCCAATCTGTAAATAAATGCATTCTTGCTCTGGGGAAGGCTGTTTATTCTTTCTTCTAAGTGAGTCTGAAAGATCTTTCATTCAGTGTTATGAAGTATGAACATACATTGCATTCTATTGAAGGAAAAGATGAGTTTGGATTCAATTTCACCAGACAGCTGGGGAAGGCAATTTCAATATTAAACATTGCCTCTTTATTTAATACTGCTGGTTTTAAACAAGTAAGAGAACATCAGGCAAAATAAAATCTGTGTGTGTAGAGTTTTCATCCCCGAGTGACCACAGCCTAATCTTTGTCATTCTCACCCTCCCTTGTGCCAAGGAAGCCTTGCAGCTCTTCTCTCTGCTTTCTTGTCACTCAGCAGTCTTTCGAACAACCCTCAGCAGAGCTTTGCAGCTTAGTGAACCATCTCAGATCTGCAGAAATCCAATCAAATCAATGCTGGAACCTGGGCTGAAGAACAGGGCTGCGAAGGGGGAAATCAGAGTTTTTTCCCTTCTCACCACAGGCAAACCATTCTGGGATGTAACATGCCTGGTGACAGAACTACTGGTCTCATTGTCTCAGAATTTCTTTGTGGTGTAGAACATGTTTTCAGCCATTTTCTTCCAGAGTTTCTCTAATCCAACAAAATTCCTTGATTGTCTGTCAATAAATCCATCAGCAATCAATTGACAGTAAAGTTTCATAGAGCAATCATTTAGTACAAGCCTAGATAAAGGATGAGAGGAGTTTATACAAATTACACATTCCTTCTTTGTCTCCCAGGCTAATCCTTCATGCTTTTCTCAGGGGTTTGTGTTTGGTTTTTTGGGTTGTTGTTTTTTTGGGGTTTTTTTGGTTATTTTTGGTTGTGTGGGTTTGGGGTTTTTTTGTGGTTTTTTTTTTGTTGTTTGTTTTTTGGTGGGTTTTTGTTTGTTTGTTTGTTTGTTTGTTTGTTGTTTGTGTTTGGTTTTGGTTTTTTGTTTGTTTGTTGGTTGGTTGGTTTTTGGGGGGGGGTGTTTCTTTTTTGTTTGTTTGTTTGGTGTTTTTTTATTTCTTTTTTTTTTTTTTTCCTGTGGCTGACACAGGCTCTCTTTATCTATTGCAAAATTCATTATAATTGGAGTTAAGATTTTTAGCATTTCTAGGGGGAATTGCTTCTTTATAGAAGAAGGGCTTCTCCATTGTGGGAGTCATACCATAATTAGACAAAATGATGGGCTAAGTCCCAGTGGGAAGAATGCACTGTAATTGGTGTTCATTTTTGTTACATAAACCCATGGAGATCATGCTGGTTCCTCCTATTGCAGCCACTTCTGAAGCACAGAGTTCCACTTCAAACTGATGTATCATTATTACCTAGAACCCACAAATATCTTCAAGACTTTCATCTGAGAACCTTCTTCCTCTGAGCAAAATAAAACTGAAGATCAGTTGAAGGCATCTGCATTACCTAAGCTCAGAAGCCACAGATTACACCCAGCCATGCTTTGCCTTGTGTTTGTTCAGGCATCCTTGAACTCAGAACAGAAACACCTGGCATGGCATAAATTATATTTGTATGCCAAAGGAAGGCACACAGAAGAATTTCTTCCAGCCTGCACAGCACCTGGGACAAGAAAATAGCTGATGACAACTGCAGAACCCCCAAGGTTCCAACCCCCAAGAACAGATTTTATTGAGTGCCAACAAGATGTGGCCGGATTGTGTGGAAGACAAACAAAAATATTTAAATGTGTTTATTGCATCTAACAAATCCTTAATGAGGATGATTGTTATTAAGAATTAACCAAATATTTATAATTAGTTTCTAGGTGAAAAATACACGTCTCACAAAATTTTGCTGTTACATTGCTGACTTCAGAAAATACAGGATGTTCACAATTAAGCCAAGTCACATCAACCCCAAATGTATTTTTACAGAGAAACAAACCAGTGCTCTGTGTACATGTAACTCCTCCAGCTAATTAACACCTTGGGGTAGGTTGTTCATAAACAGAAAACAGTAAGGGACCATTATATCCCAGCAGTACCTTGTGTAATACCAATCTCAGAATCAATGATTTTACCTGAATCCTTAGCAAGTCACTGCCTCACAAAATAAAAAATAAAATTCCAGGTTCAGAGAAACCAAAGGGAATGATTCTGCCTCTGATGACAGAAATCTAAGGCCCTGGAGGGACATGGGACACTCCTTCAGAAGACATTTCCTTTTGATCTTAGGCATGAATCATTTCTTTAATATCAAGCTCATTACCTTTGGAAAAAAAATTAATTTATTTTACTAGTTATGCCAGAAGTGTCAACATGTAAGTGTGGGTGCTGCCAGGCAATTCCATCCCTTTGATAAGGGACAGGAAAGGAACATCCTCTGCTTCATGGCAAAGGCAGTGGGTCAAGTGCAGCCCTGTCTTCTTGTATTCCTCTGGGGAATGGTTTTTCCCCCAGGACCCCCTGAAGCCTGTGACCATGAAGTTTGACTCTTCCTTCCTTTCTTGACCCTATTGGCTCAGGTCCAGTTATCTTTTCCTGAGCAGGAGACCAGATAAAGTCCTGTTCTTCCTTGTTCTGTCTCTCTCTGCCCTGGAACCCTTCAAGAATAAAGCCTTGGACTGATCCCAGGGGGTGAGAGCCTCTTTTGGAATCTTTTGTCCTGTCCATGAGATATTCCTCCAAAGCCTCTCAAGGAACTGAGCTAGCAAAAGAGCCCAGGGGGTGGCAGGGTGGGGGGAGTATTTCACTGTCTGACAGCAGCAACCTGATGCTGTTCTACACAACGGTGGCCCAGCAGCCTGCAAGGGTGCTCAGTCCAATTTCTGATGGCCAGCTGCCCATGCCCACACTGAAACCTCAGAGCCGTTACCAAGAGGATTAAACATGGACCATGCTGTGCAGTGTGAAGCATTTTTCAGCTTTAATAGTTCCACCTTCCAAGCAAGGCACATAAAGCTGACCTGTCTGTACATCTGCCATGCTTCACCCCACTGCTGGACAGATTTAGGGCTTCAGTCTACCCTCAGCCATCAGCCCAATCTGTGATACACTTACAAATCATAAAAAGCAAAACCAAGGCCCTTCATTTGGACGGATTTAACCATGAATCACCATTGTACGATGGCACAGTGACAAGAACAGTGTTTTGTAACAGGAAACGTTGGTACACAAAGCCTCGTTTAATGAACACAAACATTCAGCAGCTGAACAGCTCTTGGTTTCAGCAGGGAAAGGGAAAGGGAAAGGGAAAGGGAAAGGGAAAGGGAAAGGGAAAGGGAAAGGGAAAGGGAAAGGGAAAGGGAAAAGCAGGATAACTGTGGATGGAAGTACAGGTGGCCATGCATAAGTGTGCTAAAGGGTGAAGCAAACAGGACTAATCTGAGTTCAGAAGCTTTCTCTAGAGGCAAGATAACGAAAAATATTCTTGTTTTGACATTAGTGCATGCAGTAATAATGGCTCTCCCAAATGTAACACTGAGCTCTGATTTAGATCTAAGCTAGTTCAGTCATACCTGGGATGAATCTGGTCCAATATTTCCCAGGGAGTTGTAGAATGGTGATTTATTTTAAACAGCTTAATGTTATCCTGGAATTATGACACAAGAAATCCTGAAAGAAGATTCACCAGTATATGTTGATACCTAAATAAGAGGATTTATTTGTAAAGTATACATGCACACACACTCAAAACAGCTTTCCAGGTGTAAATATGACTTTGGATCTCTCTTACATGTCTCTCTGCAGATATCCTTAGAACATTAAGAAATAAAAGCCACAATTTTTCATCTTTGTGAAATTCACTGCATAACATTAACCTCCTGGTTTGCCTCTGCATAGAACATTTCCTAGCATTTCTGGTGATAAAAAGGCGGCCATAAACAGGAAATGCATGCAAAGATGTTTCTGGTATTGATTCTTAGTATACAATGTATATCATGCACACAAAAAAAACCTGGCGGCCCAGAGCTGTTAGAGAATCTCCAAATTGAGCTCAGTGGTTTTGCTGAGTATCTTGTGGCTGCTGTGATCCCTAACGTCTAATGGAAACTAGACTGCTTGTAAATAATAAGCTATCATCTTGTTAGCACAAACAAACAGCAGAGAGAAATGAATCACGACTGCCACTTTTAGCTTTTAGCGCCCCTACTGCTGCTGCAAAGCACCAGGGGGTGATGCAGAGGGCACGGCTCCCCTGAACAAGGCTGGCTGCAAGCAGGCAGGCTCAGTCCATGGAACAACTCTGGATTTTCAGACCTTGTTCCCCTGAACAAGGCTGGCTGCAAGCAGGCAGGCTCAGTCCATGGAACAACTCTGGATTTTCAGACCTTGTTCCCCTGAACAAGGCTGGCTGCAAACAGGCAGGCTCAGTCCATGGAACAACTCTGGATTTTCAGACCTTGTTCCCCTGAACAAGTCTGGCTGCAAGCAGGCAGGCTCAGTCCATGGAACAACTCTGGATTTTCAGACCTTGTTCCCCTGAACAAGTCTGGCTGCAAGCAGGCAGGCTCAGTCCATGGAACAACTCTGGATTTTCAGACCTTGTTCCCCTGAACAAGTCTGGCTGCAAGCAGGCAGGCTCAGTCCATGGAACAACTCTGGATTTTCAGACCTTGGGCAGATCTGTGTTGGCTGTGGCTGTTGGTCGGCTGGGAAGGGAACCTCAAATGCTTTCACTGTTTCGCTGTGGCTCTGAGAGGCAGCTTGGCAATTGAGAACAGGCATTGCAAAGGGGGAGATGCAAATGCTGCGCAGAAAAGATGGAGCAAAACGGAGCCTGCAGGCTGGGTGCCCTCACTGCAGCGACGGCAGGCAGCCCTCTCCTGGTACAAACACCACTGCTCACGCCTGCCCAACACTCCTTTGCTTTTCTGGCCGAATTAGAGCAGCTTTTCTTTAATTGTAGGGCATATTCAGCAAGTCTACATATTTCCAAAATCCATTTACTTCATCAGTGGACTGGCTGAGGTGTTCCTGAATGCTTCTGGAGAACAATTCAAACTGTCTCTATAAACTGCTGCTGTCTTGAGCCAGCTTCTTGGAGAGCAGCAGGCAAATGGACAGAAGTGAAATTTAGTCTGAGTTCACACTGGGTTCAGCTCCTTACCTATTTTTATGCTGTATGACGAACAGAGATATTTGTATGTACTTGCATAATTGAGACTGTCTGGGAAAAGGAATTTGACTCACTTGGAGTTCCTTCCTAAAGATCTAAAAACTGTTGGTTTACTTGAGCATAATATTCTAATTTCCTTCAAAAATGCACATCAAAAAGAATAATTGAAACACGAATTCCATCTCAGTGCTTGTAAAAATGCATGCAAGGCACCTCAGGATTTGATTATATTTGCACCAGCACAAGCTGCCCTCAGAGAACAAAGCTCAATTGATTTCAGGGAGCCTGATTTGCCTGGATGAAAATGAATTTTTAATAGATTTGGTTGTCAGAGGGATTATGCAGGAATAGGAAGCGGCAGGGCGCTGGCACACTGGACTGCTGTGGAGGTGTTTGCTGCTGGCCAGCAGGCAGGAACAGTGGTGAGCATTTTCCACAGACAGCAAGGAGCTGTCACGGGTGGAGCATCCCGGGGCAGCTGAGGACACCAGCTGCCAGGAGCCATCCCAACAGTGAGTCCTCCTTGCAACAGACCTCAGACTCCCTCCTGCCTCTGCACACTGGCCTGGTTTGCCACCGCTCTCCAAATGATTTCCTTTCATCTCCCAATAACCCAAACTCTACTGGAAATTGCCAGCTTTGAGAAGTTTTATTTGATATGAAGCCCATTTTCTGGTTCTTTAAGGCAAGCATTTCATTTATGACAGAAAATTAGCAGAGGCCTCGAGCATCAGTAAGGATGCAGCTCCAGGGCTGATACAAATCAGCCACAGTCCCTGGAACAAGGATTGGAACACAGTGTGTGCTGTATCCCAGGGTAGAGGTGCCCTCCTGTTTCATGTGAGAACAAAGGCACTTTACTTTCATTAGTGAGCAAACACAGCTTCCTGAAGCTCAGGCCTCAAAGAATCATTACATTGTTTAAACACAATGCAAAACAGGAGTAACAAACAGATACATAGTTATAGATCTCTAACAAATACTGTTTGTGTCTTCAAGGGCCTTAAGAGTCACTGGGTGGTTTTCTGTCTCCTCTTCAGAAACGTAAGGCCTTAAAAACTATGATCCCATAATTCCAGAACCGGGGGCTTTAAGGCATACCCTCAAATGTGGCAAAATTCAGAAAAATCCATGAGAGTTGTCAGATGGTGGACATTCATTCTGGCTAAGCCACAGCCTCCTCTTCCCCTCCCTGTGGGAGATATTTACTCAGAAGAGCTGCTCTGTGTGCTTCGGTGTCTGTCTCCTGCCAGTCAGCCCCCAGGAGGAGGTGATCCAACACCTCCCTGTCTGAGCCTTTCTGTCAATCCAGCTGCTAAATAACAAGCCCACAAAGACACAATTCAAAGGATGTACAAATGAGATGAAATATTTCAAATTGACATTTACCTGACAAATGCAACTCCATTATTTCCCTATAGCAGCGAATTAATCAAGGCACACCGCAGCATTTCCCCATACCAAGCATCTCTGAATCACAGTAATGAAGGAATTATTCCCCAAAAGATCCTCCATCTGATTTTCAAAGCTCCCCACAGTAACAAAAATACCAACCCTCATAGGTACAGCACTACATCTCAATGAGAGAGGAAAAGGAAGCAAACATATTTCAGTTCAAATTTATATAAAACAAATCAGAAAGTAGGACTGTCTTTACTCTTTTTGCACATTTATAAGCATAGAAAAAGTACTGAAATAAATCATAAATTTAGCGTGGAGAAGTCTAATTGCTCTCCTGTGCCTCCTGTCATCTGCTGCAGCATTATATCACAAGCCATATGGAGAATCAATCTGTGCACAAAATACAAGGAAAAGGAAAGTCAGTAACTAGCCACTGGCTAGTAACTAGACAATAACCGTCACTGGCTTTTTTTTCCTTTAAAGAAAATCAAAGTTTGTAGACTTGTACAGGTTTCCTGCCTTCCTGTTGGTGTATATTTTTAATGATTCATTATTTGATATATTGTGGCCCGTGCATTTCAGGGGTCATCAGAGTTTTATCTCCACAGTTATGGGTCAAACTTTAGACTTCAAGAGCAAACTAAAGGCAGGATGTAGTTTTCAGAAACAAAGATATAAGCTGACTAGTTTATTTTTATGCACTTTCTTACCCTTGAATAATATAATTATAGAGCTTTCTGGGCAATTTGTGGCAAGCTGAACAGAATACAAGGCGACAGTGCTCAAAACTGAGCTATCCAGAAACACTTCAAATACCAGCTAAGGAGAAGAGGGGAGGGATATGTCAATCCTCTCTCAACAAAAACCACCTTGCACTCATGACATCTTCACTTTCTTGCCCAGATGTTGTCAGAGGAAGAACATATCAAAATATAAATTATGCCCTATAAAGCACAGATGGGAGCAAGCTCCCACAAGAACCTATCTCCCATTGCAGCCCTTTCCTAGCCACTCCCTGGGGTCCAGGACCACATTATGTCAGATTCAGCCCCTGTTTCTGGACTGTCCCTGATAATACCACACACATACAGACTGGAGAGAGACAATTGGCACTGCAGAGAGAGACTGCCCAGCCCAAGCAGGGCTAGGTTCACACAAGGTTTGCCCCAAAAGCTACAGGCACTCAGCTGCCTGAGCCACAAGGCTCAGAGAAGGTGCCTGCAGTTTATGACAATGAAGGGGTGAACAGAGGTGCAATCCCCCAATGTTTAAGACAGACTAAATCCAAGGTACCACAACTGTGCCACCCCCCTTGTGCTGGTAGTGCTGCTTGTGCAGCTCAGTGAGCTGATCTAACTGCAAACAAGTCACTGTCAGGTCAGTTCTGGGAACAGGATCACTGTGTGATTTATCTGTAGGAACACAGGGCAGAGGCAGCAAACAAGGAACAGCATCAAGCCTGGATTACATGAGCTCTCCCTGCCTTAAAACTGCAGGTAGAGCTCCAACAGGATCAGCTCCAAGTACCTCATTTTGAGAGTGATCTGTAGTTCTCACAGACCACAGCATAAGCACTCATGGGCAAAATTCTACTTATGCCCTACACAACTTCTAATTAAAACAGCAGGTACAAATTAGCATGAAATTGAGTCCCTTAATGGATGATTTTTTCCCTTTTCTCTTCTGTTTAAAATCACCCTAACAAGCCTGATTCAATGTGCAAGTGGAATGTACCCTCCAGAGAAAATTCCAATACAAATTTAAGTCACTGCAATTTTACATGTGAATATTTTTCCTTCTAGCCTCTATACAGCATGAAGCTGGAAGTGCAAGCTGCAGGACACTGACTTTCAGTGACACATGAAAAAAAACCAACAAAACAACCAAAACCCCTAACATTTAATTATCCTGTCCTTTACCAGGTGCTGAACCTCACCTCCAACACCTAAAAATGCTAAAAAAAATTAGCATTTTCCTTTCATCTCAAGTCTACCCTCTTGTCCAACAGCTGTCAGGGCCCTGACTGCACTAATAGATCTTAATTGCCCAAACCAGTCTCAGCTATGGCTTCCATTCACACTCTTGGACAGGGATTTTATTTAACCTTGGGGTTTAAATAGAACCATCGAATGGTTTGGGTTGGCAGGGGCCCTAAAGTTCATCTGGTTTTAACTCTCTGCCATGGACAGAGACACCTTCCACTATCCCAGGTTGCTCCAAATCCCATCCAACCCAGCCTTGGACACTTCCAGGGATCCAGGGGCAGCCACAGCTTCTCTGGGCACCCTGTGCCAGAGCCTCAACACCCTCACAGGGCACAATTCCTGCCCAATAACCAGTCTAAATCTGCCCTTTTTCAGTTTAAAGCCATCCCCCTTCGTTTTATCACTCTGGGTCCTTGCCCAAAGTCCCTCTCCAGCTCTCTTGGAACCCCTTAAAGCACTGGAAAGGATTCTGAGGTCTTCCTGGAGCCTTCTCCAGGCTGAACACCCTGAACTCTCCCAGCCTGTCTTCCCAGGAGAGGTGTTCCAGCTCCTGATCCTCTTTGTGGCCCTCCTCTGGACCTACCTAACCATGTCCTGGGATGACAGACATGACTTGTGGGTGTCTTTACTGCTAATTCTATTCCTGAACTGCTGTTTGGGTTGCCTAGACTGACATTGTGTCTTTTGCTGGATGGTCAGTGGACCTGTTACAGCCAGACCATGCCCTGTTTTTGAGATCTTTGGCACCCTCAGCTCCCAGATTCCTTTTCCTGAGGGACAACAGCAAGAGCTGGATGAGGCTGGGCAGAGCCACTAAGTCCCTGTGCATTCAGGACACCAATATTGTTTTGCTCTACTGCATTTTTTTTCCCCCAGACAGTGTCTGCTGTCAGCACTACTTGCCTTAATCCAAAAATTAAAATACATCTCAGCTCATTATGCTAAATGAAAACAACAGGGGGCTAATGAGCATTGTGAACAAGGCATTAACATGGCAATCAGAGGTATCCTCAAGACAACTGCATCCTTCTTTGAACACTGTATACACAACTGTGTATACAGTTGTGACCTCATCTGTTGAATTTAATTCAGGGAATAAGTAGATTTAGATGTCTAACTTTGGTTTATATTTTGTAGCACTGTGCATTGTGTGTAAGTACTTAACGATTAAGAAACAAAACAGCCAGCTCGGTTTGTGAAACTGTTCAGGTCATTCTTACTCTTCATTGAGCAATACTGTGTTAACACAGTATTTAATATTCATAACTTGGGGTAAAGTTGAAGTGTTTCTCCCCCAGTAAGTGTTGTGGGAGGCTTGGGTCAGTCTGTAAAGGGAAGGTGGCTGTGGCCCTGCTCTGGCAGTTCTGAACACACCCAGACAGGCTGCCCGCGAGTTATGTGGGTCCCCAATGCTGAAATAACACGCGGAGACCAAAACTTTCCCAATCCCTTTTCTGTTGGGGAGGATGAAGTAGCTAGGCCCTGTAGAGATAATTTAATAGTAAAAGATTCTAAAACTATGAAACCCACAAGAGGAATAGAATTAAAAGCAAAGTTTGAACTGTAAGCATGGACAGGAAGGTGATTAAGCAGCTGAAAGGCCTTGGCTGGGTGGGTCAGTGACACCCCTGCCAAGACAAAAGGATGAATAAAAGGTTGGACCTTCTCAGGTATCAGGGATAAGGTGGGTTTCACAGGTTTTGGTATGTAGAGTAGTATTGTAATGTTGTAGCTCCCATAGGCTGTATGTAGATTCTGTAGGTTTTGTATCTTAAGGTGATTGGTTAATGTTCATTAGCATATTCACGATAGAAGGGGTTAAAATGGAATGTAACGAGGAGCTCGGCCCTTTTTTTGCACCCTCTCTTGGCACTCTCTTTGCGCGCCTTCCCTTGGACCCTCTTGGACTTTGCACTGGATCCCTGGACCCTTCCCCAGTCAGGCTGTCTTCCCACGACCAATAAGGCACGTGTTCTAGAGAATCCTGATCTTCAGATCATCTCTCTCGCCGGACTACAAGCGTGTTTTCTAATACTTTTCCAAACTTATTTATTTTTTTTACCTCTCCTCCTTGAAAGTCTAAAAATCTGAAACACTCTTGGCTACCCCTCTAAACTCTGCTCGTCAGAACCGCCACCATCCCTGCTGGTGTGGCACCGTGGGGGAAAACCCCACAGCACCTACCCTGCTGTGGGAAACACTAAAAGCAAAAGAAGATTTTTAGGAGCTGAAAAAGCAAGCCTCAAACAGAAAAAGCTGAGATCTCAGAATTTGCAGCAACTGAGAAAAGTTTGGAACTAAGAAAGATACAGTGGTATATAATAGTATAGCGAACAAAGACATGGAAAACAAAGGCCGAGTTTTTAGGTTTGGCCTGAATAAGTCATAACACTGCAGAAAACACATACCAGACAAGATAGTAGAAAGTCTTAAGCTTAATAAGAGTATTGTGTATTGTTAATAGAGAAGCATACAAACAACCATTGTTTGAAATAGGTATACGTGTGCTATAGTTGGTTGGTCAAAACAACTGTCTGTAATTTTTAGTAATATACTATTAGCTGAAAAGTCCTTAAGATGCTTTGTAACCGAGAAATCGGGAGCTATTGTAAGAAGCTATTGAAAACAGCTATTGGGGTCTATTGGGGCTGCTGCTGTTGCTACTGCTGTGCTGTACGTGAGTGCTGTAAACTGCTACCTTGCTTTAAATTCTGTGATGAGACTGATGCTTCATTAAAAAGAAAACAGCTATCACAGCAATCAAGTCCAGGACCTGCCCGCGTCGCTCCCACACCCTGCCTGAGCGAAGAAGGATCGGGAAGAGGAGCGATTGCAGGGGACGGGGAGGCCCGGGGAAAGGCAGGGAAGGAGAGGGAGGGCCGGGCCCGTGAGGGAAGGGGGCGTTCCCGCCCGCCCCGTCCCTCCCCTCAGCGCGGCCGCCATTTCGGGAGCGCTGCGCGGGCGCCCAGCGCCCCCTGGCGGCCCCGCGGCCGGTCCGTCCCGTCCCGGCCCGTCCCGTCCCGGCGGCCATGAAGTCCGTGTTCGTCACCGTGGGCACCACCAGCTTCGACGAGCTGATCGCCACCGCCCGCTCCCCGCCCGCGCTGCAGGTCAGCCGGCCGGGACACCGGCTCCGGTTCCGGCCCGGGCCTACCCTCCCGGGGCTGGCGCCTGCGCGCCACGAGCCGCCCCGCCCTGGCTGCCGCTGAGGGGGCCCGAGCGGTTCGGGGCTTGCCGCGGGGAGAAGCGTGAAGTGTTGGTGGAGGAAGGGAGGGCGCGGTCTGTGGCGCGGGGTGGCGGGACCCGGGCCGGTGTAGCCCGGAGCTGGGCCAGGCGCGGCGGTGCCCGAGCTGGGCACACCCCTCACACACCCTCTATCCCCGCCTCATCCCTCTCTTCATCCCCCTTCCCCACCGCCGTTATCCGCTCCTCTCATCCCTGCCGTGCCCCGCAGGCGCTGCAGAGCCGCGGGTACCAGAGGCTGGTGCTGCAGGTGGGCCGGGGCTCGCTGCCGCAGCCGCAGCCCAGCAGCAGCTCGGCCGTGGCGGTGGAAGTGTTCCGCTTCAAGGAGTCGCTGGCTGAGGAGCTGCAGAGCGCAGACCTGGTCATCAGCCACGCAGGTACAGCCCCGGCTGCTCCCTGAGGCTGCGGGAGGTCGGTGGGATGAATTCTGTCCGGCTCAGGGCTGGGCTGGCTGGGGATGCTGAGGTCCACAGCTAGACTTGGGTTGTTCAAGAGGCTCCCCTGTTTCAGCAACAAGTAGGAGGATAATTCATCTCTCACCGTGTTTTCTGCTTCTCTCATAGGTGCTGGAAGCTGCCTGGAGACTCTAGAGAAAGGAAAGCCACTAATAGTAGTAATAAATGACAAACTGATGGACAACCATCAGCTTGAACTGGCCAGACAGCTCCACAGAGATGGCTGCGTCCTGTACTGTAACTGCAGGTATGGAGCTGCTGCGGCTGCTCCCGCTGGACAAGGACATTCAGTCCGTGTGACTGCAGAACTGACAGTGTAACAAGGAAATGTTCATCCTTCTCTGTAATCTCCATCTGCATATTAGATTTTCCAGAGTGAATAGATTAACACTAGAAAATAATTTACCACACTTAACAAGCCTTTTGACCGTGGCCTCTTTTAATTATTTTTTTCCATTTGGGGGTACATGTATTTAGATTAAAAGAAGAAAAACACTTGGATTCAGAGGCGTTCATAAATCAGATATTATCTGGTTAGTAACTTTAGGTACCCCTGTCTTTCAAGTACTTATTCAGGCTGCCTTTTTAACCAAACTTTGGGAATCCACCACACCCTCTGACAAGGAGTTTCACAGACTGCCTGTCACTTCAGGAGAAAAACCCAAACAAGCCAAACCAAACACACAAAAAAAGTCCCACCCCACAAGCAAACAACACATGAAAAAATCCCACCATCACCAAAACCCCTAGCTCCTTTTGTTTTAGAGTTCATCCTGACTCCTGTTTGGTTTATTTCTTCTCCTGGTTTTGACTATATTACTGTTTTGTCTTTACTTGTGATTGACTCCATTCTAAAAATAACAAGATTACTTTTAAACCGAAGGCAGAGAAAATGTCACTCCCATTACTTAGTCTGCATCTTGTTCCTTTGCCCTGCAAGCAGAATTTCGTATGTTTCAAAAGAGCTTTCTGAACAGATCTGGCCTGGCATTCATTTATATTGAGCAAGTTTCTTCAACTCATTATCTTGGTGCTTCTGTCAGCTTTGGAATTTTTATTTCTTTGTGTTGGGCAGTGCCAAGCATTTGAGCCTTACTTGCAGCCTGATAATAGCAAGTAACAGATTGACGTGGCTGTTCTTTCTGTCTCTGTGCTCAGGGGAGAACTCTGCCATGTGTTCAGATAGGATGGATTTCCTCCTCTGGCTCATAGAGAAAACCCTCAGATCTTGTTCAGTCTCCCAGCATTGCAACCACAGGAGATTAAAAAGTTTAAAAGTTGAGTTTGTCTCTGAAAGCTGATGCAAGTGTGTTCTCAGCAATGAGGCAGTGCTGGCTGGGGTCTGCTGCTCTGTGCATACTTTTCCTTTCCGTATATACCCTTATTTAATATTTCCATGCTAAAGAGTTATGTATGGATGAGTAGAAAGAAAAATGTATAGAAAAATTTCCTATGGGATGGATCTTCTTTAATTTTTGCTTTTGGTCTGTTTTTACAGCACTCTTGTGGAGACGCTGCAGTCGATGGACTTGTCAGCTTTGAAACCTTTTCCTCCTGGACAGCCAGAAAAGTTTGCTTCGTTCTTGGATAAAGTTTTTGGGTTACAATAAACAAAAGATAATAAAAAAAAAGTTGGAATAAAATGTCTGATCTCCTACACTTAAGATCTGCCAACTGGGCCAAACACTCAAACTATCATTTAATATTAAGTGATATTAAATGGCTTCCAGTTTAGTGCCAAACTCATTCAGCTTTATGCTTAAAAGAGTACAATGCCAATAAAGAGGGAGTATGAACTGTCTAGTTGCATGGGCAAACATATTTGTATCACAAAAGCTGCACTGGGATGGTAATTTCAGTGATGAGAACAAGCCAAACTACTTCTTTACAGGCAGGGCATATGCATGGTGGTCTCTTGACCGCTTTTGTCAAGTACAGGTGGGAATAAATTGTCTTTGTTGATCTTCCTGTGATGATCTGCAGATGCCTTGTTTCATGTGTTTACAGAAGCACTGAAGAGAGCTTAAAAGTGAGAGATTTAAGCCTCAAAAGGAACAAAGGCATGGGGTGAATCCAGGTGAAAAAAGTCACAGCTGCAAACCTGCTGCCAAACTGCTGCCCCGGGTTTGGGTGATTTACCCACAAAGTACAATGCAGGGCAGGAGTGGGCTTGGCAATACAATCGCTCCTTTTGCAATGTGTTACCCCAGCATAACCCATCTGTTTGGACTTCTGCACACCCAGCGTCTCCTATTTAGATTATATGTAAAGAAGAAATTGTCCCCTGTGAGGGAGGTGATGTAACTTCAGGTACCCACACAGGGTGCCCAGAGCAGCTGTGCTACCCCTGGATCCCTGGCAGTGTCCAAGGCCAGGCTGGATGGGATTTGGAGCAACCTGGGACAGTGAACGGTGTCCCTGCCCACGGCAGAGAGTTAAAACTGGATGATCTTTAGGCTCCCTGCAAACTCAAGCCATTCTGGGATTCTTTGATGCTGATCAGAGCTTCCCATTTAATGTATTGAAATTGAAAATTATGTTGATGTTACAACGTTGGTTTTTTTCAAGTAAATATTTTGAAAACCAAAGGAGGCTTAAACTTAAACATGTTCATGCATGTTCTTGGGCTTCTAATGCTCTAGAACTTTAGAAGTGCATCGTCGGTGCTAATTGCCCTTCCTACAAGGATATTGGGGGGGCTTCTAATGCTCTAGAACTTTAGAAGTGCATAATCGGTGTTAATTACCCTTCCTACAAGGATATTGGGGGGTGGGGGAGTGCTTTTGTTGTTTAAAACAAGAAAATTAAACTCCCGAATTGCCCCGTTTGATGTCTAAAGTACTATTTTTATGAGGAAATTAAATGTACATAGAGCCATTAAATCAGGCACAAAGGGCTACAGGTGGAACAAATCAGGCCACACAGTTGTGCAAGGATCAGGCTTGCCAATCCTCCAAAGTTTGCCCCAAATACTTGATTAAGAGCAACAAAGATTTCTTTTCCCTCCCTTAACGATTTCCATGGAGTTACTTCAAATCCGCTGCTAACAACTCGCCTCCCGGCCGGGAGCGCAGAGGGAATTTTGAATAACCATTGGAGTGATGTTCCCGCTGGTTCTTTGCAGCCGAGAGATGAAGTTGAAGGAGCGAGTTTAGCCAAGGCAGGTGCGGGAGGAGCCGGGAACATTAAAATTGGCCTGAAACAGCCCCGGCTGGGGCAGCTCCAGCGGGATGCGAGGGGCCAGGGGCCGGCCGGGGGGCGGGCCGGGGGCCGGCCGGGGCCGTCCCGCAGGTGGGCACCGTGCCTCATTAGCGGTGCTTCGTTAGGGGTGCCTCATTAGCGGTGGTCTCTTTAGGGGTGCCTCATTAGGGGTTCCTCGTTAGCGGCGCCTCATTAGCGGCGGCCGCGCGCCCGGCGCCTCGCGCCTCGCCCGCGTCTCCGCGCCCGCCTCAGCCGCCCCGGCCGGGAAGATGCACAAAGGCTCCAAGAAGTACTTCGGGCAAAAGTCCTTCAGCGAGGTGGCCATGGACGAGTACCTGGGCAGCTTGGGGCTGTACCGCAAGATGACGGCCAAGGACGCCTCTTGCCTCTTCCGAGCCGTCTCGGAGCAGGTGCGCAGCCGGCCGGGCTGGGGGCAGCCGGGGCGCCTCAGGCCCGCAGCGGGCTGGGGGTGGGCCGGGGGTGTCCCCGGGGAGCTCCCGGAGACCCGGCCCGGTGCCCAGAGCGAGGTGCCGGCAGCGGGGATGTGTGGGGATGTGTGTGGGGATGGCTGCGATCTGCTCTGGGCGCTTGGGCTCGCCTCAGCCTCAGGTGTCCTCAGGTGTCCCGCAGCCTCTGCGCTGCCTCCTGTGGTGGTGGCGGCGGCGTTAGTCTGGAGAACTTAGGCCTAGCGCCAGGCAGAAAGTCAACTCTTGACATCTTCTCTTTTATTAACGTTGTTCTTCCAGCTGTTTTCATCGCAGATTCATCACGCAGAAGTTAGGAGAGCTTGTGTCTCGTTTATGAGGCAGCACCAGTCTAGGTTTGAATCCGTGAGTACCGTGTGCTCTGTGTGTAAGCTGGGTTTAGCTGGGAGATGCTGTGGGAGGGGGTCAGGGTCGTTTAGCACTAAGCACTGTGAACATGATGCTTTGCCACACTTGGTGCTTGAGAGACAGGAAAAAATGACAGCCTGACTGCTTCCTTACCTTGAGTTGTACTTGCACAAGTTTTATTTGACTTTGGTTCTGAAGTTCCTGGAAACAAGCAAGTTGCTAAAACCTCCCTAGTGAGTTACTTGTGTGGTGTATTCTCTGTGGAGCAAGCACTGCAGAATTTAGGGGGGAAGGCTGTAGGATTTTTGAGCAAGAAACGAATATTGAAAGAGGGTGGGAAATCCTGGAATAATGATGTCAGGTCATGGGGTTTTTGGTTGGTTTTGTCTGTGGCAGTTTGTGTGAAGTACAGGTGTGAGTGCAGCATAGGTTTGTAGGGTTTTCATGTGGCTTTTGGAGGTTGTGTTTTGGGTTGTTTGTTTGTTTTCCCTGTAATCACATTTAAGTGCTTCATCTAATCTTGGAGGGACTTAATTACTTGGCATCATGTCCTTAATTTTTGGGTTTAGGATTTCTTGGAGTTCTCACATTGATAGGCCAAATCATTCCTATGTTCTGTATGCCTTGCCTCCTCCAAATCAACAGCTGGTAGCTGTTAAGTGTTGCTTAGGTTTAATATTCACTTTGCTTTCTATCTGCCCTAATTTTTACATTTATTTTCATGTTTCCTTAAAAGTATGTGGAAGGCTCGTTTGAGAAATACCTAGAACGACTAGGAGATCCCAAGGTAAGCCTGATCTAAGACTTTTTAAGAGACTTAAATGTGAAGAGACTAGAACAGGTAGGTGTTTAGGTTAATTATTTAACATATGGTTATTTGAGTTTGTAGGATTTTTTTAGGTAGACCCCAATCTTGGGGAATCGATTGCATAAGTAATACTAAGGGTTTGTACTGAAAAAATATGAATAAACTGTACGTATATGAATAATGCCAAAGTTTTGGTGGGGAAAATTTTCATGGGTGCAGAGGAGCAGTCTCTGCAAGCTGGACAGTAAAAGCTCATTCATAACTGTAGTTCTTCTCTAAGAAGAAAAAAAGCAAAATAAGTGGCATGTACCTTAAATGTCTGTCAGGTTTTACAATCCCCTACTTCTTCCTTTACTGTTCAAAACTTCTATTTCTTTAGTCTTTAACCAGTAACCTTGGTGAATGCAGCAGTTTCTGAAACAAACGTGGGTTTAAAGAAAACTTATCTAAAGTGATGTGTTGGAGCAGCTCTGACAGCAACTCAATTTAACTAACTTTGGTTAATTGTGGCCACCCTGTGTAGCAGACTTCTTTTACCTCACCCTCCCCCAAATCCTTATATCTCAACTTTCAGTGCATTATTGCTTTAACAAGCAATTTGAATAGGTATTTTAATAGTAAAGAATTTTAATACTACAGAAATGTGGACTATAGTTGTGGATGTTTAGATGCCTCTGCTATTTCACATAATCTCATAATCTTGCACAGGAAAGTGCTGGCCAGCTGGAAATAAATGCTTTATCAATGATGTACAAGTAAGTGCCTCTTTCTTAAGGTTTGTTTTGCACTTGGTGTGGGGGGTTCTGGCCCCAGAACTTCCTTTGTGTTTGGCACTGAGAGGTGAATGTTTGAAAGATAATGAGGAATGTTTCCCTAAAAAACTTACTTAACTGACATGTAAATGGTGCCATCTCAGCCCCTGTTCTGGTCGGGATTAAGGGCAGGGTCAGTTTCTGGAGATGCTTGTTTGTTACCGTTTTGCTGATAGTTTTAAATGTTCAGTGTTTGCCTCTAGTGGCTGAAGCCTGGAAAACGGAAAACCAAAGAGCTGTAGTGGAAATACTGTGTGGTAGTTACAAGCATGGCTAAAACTCATGTAGGTGTCCTTGAAAGCTCCAGAAGGGAGAAGTATCTGCCTTACCTCGTGTGTAAGCACTGGTATTTATTTCAGAGGTAACACAGAACTATCTGCCATCTGGAAAAAGCAGTCTGGCTCTCTGGTGGTAGAAAATAGAAGCTTCCTTTTGCAGTGTTGTTTTCTTCCCAGTACTAAAGGAACAACTGAAGTTTGGCAAGAGTTACTGGCTCCCTGCACTGAGGTTCTAGTCCTTCAGTCACTTAGACTGGATTGTCTCAGTGTCTGAGCACCTTTCTGTAAGTGTAAGTATTTGACTTAATCTGTGAGTAAACATCATGATCTTTCACAGATAATTTTTATTTTCCCCTCGGGATGGCTTTGCTGACCTGGCTGTTGCTTTATGGTAGCATTTATCATATATCACTTA
Source organism: Phylloscopus trochilus trochilus (assembly GCA_016584745.2). Classification (NCBI taxonomy): domain Eukaryota; kingdom Metazoa; phylum Chordata; class Aves; order Passeriformes; family Phylloscopidae; genus Phylloscopus; species Phylloscopus trochilus. The sequence goes on from WQNJ02000046.1 coordinate 6,887,123, forward strand.
ATTTATCAGGAGAAATGCTCTGCTTGATTTTTCTGTAAACCAGCAGCTCTAAACTGCTCCCTGGAAACTTCTTTACAGCATGGTTCTGCTGGAGTTGTGCTCTTGCAAGTCTTGTTTTCCCTCTGCTTACCTAGGCGAGATTTCATTGTGTACCGGTACCCCGGGAAGCCACCCACACATGCTACAGACAATGGCTTTGAAGACAAGGTCAGTAGAAGTGAGGGCAATTTCCTTCTGTTCCCCTGACAGTCTGCTTTCTTACTTTTCCTGGAGCTGGATGAGTTGTGCAATTTTCTCCCTGAAAAGGGAAAGTTAATGGGAAGGGATGACTGTAACAAACTGATTGATTTTTGTGACCTACAAACTAATCTCAGAATGGGAACTATTGGAACAGCTTATCTGCATCAGAACTACTGCTGGGGGCAAAAGGAAGGAGCATAAAAGACAAATACTTTGTATTACCTTACATCTGACCCCGCTGGTGCTTTCTGGAGCTATATAGATGTGGGTGCACAATTATGGGGCTACTTCAGGCATGATGCCAGTGAAGCTGCTGTGGTGTGGATTTCAGGATAGGCTGCTAGATTTGCCAAGGTGGCCAGTCTGCTCTGAACCTGTGCTGCTGCAGCTGTTACTGATCTGTTGATGAGCACTGGTGTCTTCATTTGTATGTGCTGCTTTGTTTGTCTACACAGTTTCCTGTGTAGCTTAATTCCAAACTGGGCTGAGTTTATATCAAACAGCGGGGTCTAAATGTATGTTTGCCCTGCAAGGCTTTCCCTCCAGAGCTCTCATTAAGTGTTGGCAGCTGTCTGTCATTACACTGTGAGTTTGGGCAGCAGCTCCTTCTGGTGTTGCTCCTCCTCACCAGGAGAGGAGAGCTTGTGTTGGCAGAATCCACAGAGCACACAGAATTCAGAGTCCTGGCATCTTGGCACCCTCTGGGAGCTGATTTTCTGGGAAGCATCCTTGCCTTGCTGGCAGTGTGCTTGACAGCAGCCTCAGGGCTTCTGCCCCTTGCAGTTGGCTGTGGTTGTGTGCCAAGAAGTTTGGTAGGACATGTTTACATGGTGTGTCAATGCAGAAAGCACCTCTTCTGCTTCTTAAAAAGCAGGGGTTTAAGGGTTAGAGAAGTAAATACCCTTCAGTTCTTTCAGGCAGAGAAGGATGAAGTGTGCCTTTGACACCTGGGACAGTGTGTCTCAGGGTGCTACATTCAGTGGGTATTTATTTTACCTCCTGAGCAAATGGTGGTCTTGGGAACAAACTCCTGTTTCATGTTCAATACAGCAGGATGTACAGATGGGTTTTTTTTTTTCTTTGTATGATACAAAGTTACTTAGAGACTTTACCTAGACTTCAGTTTTGAGCTGATGCTACAGCTTTTTCATGTTTATATTGAGAATATTTACCATTTTCTTGATTAGTTGATGTCAGCAGTAGAATGAAAGGATATCAGAATTTGAGGTTCCATCATTCCAGCCTTAAAACCTTCTTTTTATTTTATTTTCCCAGATTTTACTGTGTTGTTCCGGTAATGGCCATTATGACTCTGTGTATACAAAACAATTTCAGGAAAATGCTGCCATTTGCCAGGGTAAACTTGAAATCATTTTTCTATAGAAGAAAATTGTGTGTTTTCATATATTTAGAGGCAGGGTTTGTTTCAATTTTCAGGGGTGGGGAGAAGAGAGATGGAAGCTCACTTATGGTATATTTTTATGCATAGACTTATTTTTTTTACCTGTTAAGTGGGTGTTGGACCAAATTACTTCCAGAGGTCCCTTACTCCCAGCTGAGTTAGTTTATGACCCTGTCCTTAATTGCATTCGATGTCACTACTGCCTTGTAACAGTAGATAACATCTGAGGATCTGCCTGCCTTGAAAACTGCAGGAGTTCTTATGGATCTCACATTATTGAGCTTTGTGTTGGTTTGTTCAGCTGTATTATATGAGATCCTCTACAAAGATGTGTTTGGCATGGATGAGGAAGAATTAAGGTCTGCAGTTGAGGTGTTTCGAAGTAGATCCAAGAAGAACAGAAACACTGGTCCTGTAGGAAGTGAGGATGCAAACTTTGATGGTCTCCATGAAAAAGAGCCCAGAAATCCATCAGAAAAGAGGTAGTATGCTGGGAAGGGGATCTGGTAAGAGGGAAGCAAAGAAAATACAAACTTAAAAACCTTGCAGAGAACAACTTTTCCAAGTTTCTATGAATTTTTAGGGAATATTAATTCCTCTTTTCCTGTGTTATGACAAACACAAAACTCAAGTATATCATGGAAGGGAGTGTGCTTTCCTTGGAGCTGGGAAGTGCCATGTAATTGAATATCCTCTGCTGCAGGCTGTGTTATAGTTGTGTGTTACTCTGTGAAATGACAGCTTATTTGTAAGTAAAATTGCTCCTTATTCATTAGAGGATTTTTATTATTTTTTTTAATGAGAGACTTAGTAGTTTTCTAAGCCTCCATAGCTCTGAAAGGCTTGGGAGCTGAGCTGCCTCTGAATTCTTGCAGACAGCATTGGTTTGATGGTACCTGGCACAGAGTGTCTTGTAGTACTTGACAGTGCAAGAATTCAATCAATGGGATCACCTTCATCCTTTCCTAATGCAAGCAGTAGCCCTCAGTAGGGGTGAGTTTTGGAACAAGCAAAGGTCAAGTTCTTAAAGCTTGGAAAAGGCTTGTCCTGCACTGCATTTCACCTTGCTGGTGTTTAAGGCAAAACGTGCCACTTGATGGCACCATGGTGCTTTTTCAGGTTGTATGCACAGTTGGTGATATTAATCCTGGCTAGAAATCCTGTGTTGTAGCTTTTGTAGTCTTATTTTCAATTTTTCAGACTGGATGACTGGGATGGCAATGATGCTGACAATCCACAGGAAACCAAGTTCAAACAAGGCATTGAAGAGCAAAAGGTTTGGCAGTTGGGGGAAAAATCTTCATGGTTTGCTTTTGGGTTTTGGTTTGGTTTTTTTTTTTTCTGTTGTATGATGTTACCCTTGTTAGGGCTAAATCTTTTTTACCACTTTCTAAAAATGTATCTTTGGCAAGTGAGTGGCTTATTTCTTCTTCTTGTCTTTTGTTTTTTGCCCTTGAGTTGGAAATGCTCTTTTCCTTTCTGAACCTCTCTAGTTCTTCTCTAGCTGATTTTTATTTCCCCCAAAAGATGGAGCTTAGCAGATGTTTCCTGATTTGCTGTTTGTTTATCCCAAAATGTGGTTTAAATTAGTTCACTTTTGTCTTGACAGTAGTATAAACTGCTTCAGAATACTTTTAGAAACTCTACAGAAGTAGAATTTTCAGGTACAATAACTGAAATTCTCACCAACTTTTGAAGCTGTGGCTTCATTGATCTGGTTGGCTTCCTTTGGTTCTTTTTGAGTACAGAGCATGCCAAGTGCTGCTCTTGAGCCTGTTCTGTTTTCCAGAGTCAGTTTGCTCAGCACCTGATTGCCTGGATCTGTTCTCATACTTTTGAATTCTAGTTTTTAGGGAAATACAGTGGAGGTGAAAATTTCGGAAAATAGCATTTGTACTTTTTTAAATGGTGCATGGATGCTGGCAGGATAGAGACTGTGCTGCACACATGAAATGCATTTGTTAATGCTCCATTCCAATTCTGTTTTTAGCCTCCAGAAAATCCTCCAAAGATGCCTGTTCCTTATAAAGTGCTAAAAGCACTGGACTCTACCATCTATCGAAATGTGGAGTTTGATGTTTGGCTGGACAGCAGAAAAGGTATCTTTGGAGAGGGGAAAGCCAAAAAACTCTTCCTGTAGTAGGGTCAGCATTAAATTTATGAATCTGAGTAGTCACCTGTTTCTTCAGCTGAAATGTGAAGGACACAGGTGAACCCAGCAGATAGCTGTAGGTAGGACATGTTCTTGGTTTCCTGTCTGGTATTCAAAGTACAAAATACCCAGCTTCTGCTACTATATAATGGTACAAGGTTGCAGAAGATCTGATCTCTGCTACTTATGGACTGTACAGAGGAAATAGGAGGATTGAAAGCAGAGCACAGAACTCTGTTGCCATTCTGTTGTATTGGAAAGCGTTCAAATGTGAGGTTTTTGTTACAGCATGTGTGCAAAGACTTCTTTTTAGAGCATGATTTTGGCCCTAGAATTGTATAATAATGAAGATTTCAAATTTAGCATTGAGATCTGTCAGATGAGTTCTTCTCCTGCCTCCTGGGCTTGAACATTCTGCAGAGCTTTCATGGTTCTCATGGCTTGGGAAAGGTTGGCTGCTTTTGACATCCACTGTGGCTGATCTGTAAAAGCAAGAAGTTACCAAGAAAGATAAGTTTTTAAGTGATACTTGATGTCTGACCCAAAGTGCTTTGCATGCTGAAGAACTCCAGCATTTCACCACGGTGTAATCAGTAATGAGGATCATTAAATTCTTGGAACAGAGTGCAGTAACCAATTATCTGTGTAGAATACTGACGTGCAGAGAAGCCAGGCAAGGAACAGAGGTAAAAAAAGCTGAAATCTAACAGCAAGGAGACTTTAGGCAATGTTAGCTTTTCCTGGATGACATTTCATGTTTGCCAAGTACCACCGGGACTCTGGCAAGATAAGAGATGTCCAACATTCTTAATTCCAGGATTTGTATAAAATGCAGGATTAGCTCTGTGCCACCACAGAAGCTGCAGTGTTGTAGTAGTGCTGCTTGCTGCATTATCTGCCTGGTACTGGTCTCATGTGACTTAGCCTGGTTATGTCTATTGTAAGAACATCTAGAGTTACTCCACTGTTACTGTGGGGAATGTTCAGGTATGCACAGGAAGTATTTAACTCAGTTGGCCTGTGAATTGTAGTTGAATGCTGTCATGAAGTACTTGCAGGATGTGTGAAGAAAGAACAGTAGCTTAAAGGGTTTTTTTTTCCCCCCCTTTTATTTATTTATTCATTTATTTTTAGAGCTTCAAAAAACTGACTACATGGTGTTTGCTGGGAGACAGTACTATTTAGGAGACAAGTGTCAGGTTAGTACTCAAAGGAGACCCAGTTATGATAAACTGTTAAAGCTACTTTAAATGGACTATGATAAACCTTGAAATCATTTGATTTCATAGATTTTTTCCTAACACTTTTCTCATTCTCTTCCCTGTAGATGTTCTTTTAAATGTAATTACTTTCTAAAATCTGCCTTTAAACTTGGTAGTGTGATAGAAAAGCAGTTTGGGGATGCAGTGTAAATCCATGTTCTCTGAGTGTAGAAGCTCCAGGCAGAGCTCAAAATGCACAGGGGGTGCTTTTGATGTAGTTGTCTTTAGATTTCTCACTTGGGCTAAGCAACAATTCTGGATAGTCTTATCTTTCTCACCAGCAAAGTGGCAAAATATCTTTATAAAATAAAAAGGGAAGAGCTAAAAAGGGAGGAGTAGAATGATCTGGACAGGAGATGCTGAAAGGAAGGTCAGTTTTCTTTGTATTCTGATGTCGTATGTAGTGAGGGCGTATTTTTTTTATCACTCTTTAAAGAAGTGCTAATGATTCACAGTGACTTGTTCCTCACTGAGCAGAGCTTTCCATTTCCTACTTTATCTTCTGTTCTCCTCAAGTTCTTAAGCAGCAGTCTTCCTTGGTACTTATCTGCTGGGCACAGGGGATAAAAATAAATTAGAGAGCAGGTATCTTGCCTCTCAGTTGCTCACAAGACTGATTTTATTTCTTTTTATCCTCCCTGAAGTTAGAACAGCGCTCTTTATTTTGGTTGCAGTTTTGAAGAAGTATTTGAGACTCCTGGGCCAACTCAGTAACATGGGACTGGGCAGGAGCAGCCTCTGCTATTAGTGGTTTTGTGGACTGGTGAGAAGTTTGGGGTTTTTTTAGAGCTTTCCCTGTTCTCTCTCCAGGTGTGTCTGGAACCAGGAGAGAAGTATTACAATGCTCATATCCAGGAAGTTGGACAGGATAGCAACACATTGACTGTATTTGTTGAGGAGCTGGCAGAAAAGTAAGCAGTCTGGTGATGGCTTCAAGTTGAAACTCTTTCTGGTTGAGGGGTTTGTTTTTCCTCTTGGATTTCTAATGACCAAAATCATTATTGTAATGCTTTCTGTGAAATCTTTCACTGGAATGTAAAAGTGATCTTTGTAGTTTGGGCTTAATTCACAGAGAGCAAATTGCCCTCTGCTGTTGGGTTTCTCTGGAGTTCTTATGTTGTACCCAAGCAACGAAATAATTGGCACTTCTGGTGAATCTAATCACTTCCCCCCCTTGCTGTGCAGTCACTCACCCTCCTCCAAAGCTAGGATTGACAACATCCTGCAAAAATTCTGTGTTGTCCTTTTGCTTTTGGGGGTACCTCTGGAGGCATGCAAATGCAGGCAGGGGAGAGAGACTTGACCCAGGAAGTAAATAGTGTTTAAACTAAAGCCTATCTTGTCTTTTCTAATTAAACAAATAGCAGTAATATGTGCTTGGTGCCAGAGAAAACAGATTATTTATTTTCACAAACTATTTAACTCTGTCTTGGTGTTGCTTCAGCTTCTGCTGTTGTGCAGAGTGTATCCCTGGGGCACTGCTAACATGGGTGTCCTTCCTGCAGGCACACAGTTCCTTTGGCAAACTTAAAGCCAGTGACACAAGTGGCTCCTGTCCTGGCTTGGAACATGGCTCACAACAGGAGAGGAGGAGCTTATCATAAAGTAACAGGTGGACACTTCTCAGGAATAGGTTTGTACAAGGCTTCCAGAAGCATTCCCTCCCTGGGGAAGTAGGGGAGGTGCTCATGCCAGTTGTAACTGTAGCAGTCTTCGGATATTGGAAGGGACTTAATTTACCCTGTGGTGTAAAACTTGGCCACTGTGGGGGTTTGATGGAAAGTTTTCTTTCAGACAGTGATGAATTTGCCTTTGTAGAAAAGCAAATCCATTGAAATACAAAGCAAATTTGGTATTGCTCAAAATTGCCCAGAACAAATTTGCTACTTGAGAACCACCTAAAAGACGTGTCAGTGAACCAGAGAGCTTGTCTGATCTGGCATAGCAGAGATGCATGGAGGGACCAGGGCTTCCCCAGCCACTTAAATATGCGTTCAATTTAATTTGAAGGAGGAGTTGTGATGTCTTTTACTTCCATAAATAAATGCAGGCTGCATAGAGAGATTTTAACACTGAGCACTGGTTGGATCAGCTGAAGCTGGGAAGGTATTCCCACGTCAAATGCTTGCAGAATTCCTGCTTGGTCCTTTTAAAGAAGGCTCTGTAGTTTCCATATTTACAATACACTTTTTCTGGAATAGACCACTGGCTCTCTTTCCTATGGGTTCAAATATTAATTCTTCTCTTTATCATTCGAGAGCGTAGCTCAGGTTGAAAGTGTAAACCTCTGTTCTGTCCTCAACGGAAACTGCAGAAATGGACATGAAGACACGCAAGAGGATGCTGAAGAAAGTCCGTGGGAAGGAAGTGTTCATGGCTGTGGCTTACAGCAGGGGCCAGCCAGTGCTGCCTCCCCGGCTGCAGCACAGCGCTCCCTCCGGGCGCTTCCCTCCCCTGCACTGCTCGCAGGGAGGGGCAGCCCTGGCTCCCTACAAACCCTACCACCAGCAGAATCCTCCCCGGCACCACCGCGAGCCCGGCGCGCCCAGGTTAGGAAGCTTTGAGAACGTAAGTTGGCCACTTGTTTTCTCTCTTCACTCTTGCTGCAGACTGGTTAGGAGAGAGTTTGTGCTGGTCAGGTAAAACTGAAAAAAAAGAAAAAAAAAAACAAACAAAATCAACAACAACAAAAAAACCAAACAACCCCCCCCAAAAAAAAAACCCCAAAAAAGCCCCCCAAAAATAATAAAAACAAAAAAACCCACCCCTAAACCCCCCCAAAAAAAACAAAAAAAACCAAAACAAAAAAAAAAAACACCAAACAAAAAAAAAAAAAAAACCAAAAACCCCCACAACAACAACAAAAAAAACAACAACAACAAAAAAACCTACACCACCAGCTGAGGCACTTCTGGTAGTTGCACCTTTCCCCCTTTAAACTCAGGGAGTCTGCCTGATTTATAGATAGACAAAATATGCTTAGCCCTCAACCTATTTTTTAGATGGACACAACATGCTTAGCCCTCAAACAGCATTCTACCCCAGCCCAGGGAAGAGAGGCTGTCAGAGCTATGACAGCTTCTCCTCCAGGTCCTGGTGAGCAACAACAAAACCTCTTCCACTAAAAATTGCTCTCCCAGGCGTTGGGGGGGATGGCAGGGCATGGATTGCCTGTTTGCAGCAGGGTGTGAAAGAGCAGGTTCCTTGTGGCTCTGCAGAAAGAGCTGAGTTTGAACTGAGCAGCCAGGCAGAGGTGGCAGTGGGGGTGGTGGTGCCTCCTGACCCCCTCTCCTGTTCCCCCAGCTCGTACGGCCGGCGCCCGCTGCCCTGCGTGAGCAAGGAGTGCCAGTATGGCTTTGTGACTGCAGGGGCTGCAGAGGAGCCCCAAGGGCCAGAAGAAACTGTGATTTTCTGTGAAATTAAAGGAGATGATGACACTGCTTTTCCTACTCTGCCTGTGAGTAATGAACAAAAGGGTAAGATGAAGCCTCTCAGAGACAGGGAGGGGGGAACTAAATGCACAGTGATTCCTTAAATGTACAGCAGCTTTTTTTTTGTTTTCTTGGAATAAGGTTTAGCAGTGAGTGCATTGCTGACAATGGAAGACTGAAATTAGCCTAATTCCTGTAAAACCTGCTTGAAACTTTGGTTTTTCTAAATATTCCCCTTCTCTGTATCCTTGGTAGCAACACTTGCTTTTAAGCATATTTTCATAAACATAATCATGTTTCTCCCTTCTATTGCAGTTTGAAAACAAAATCTTTTCCTCCTGTGCATGTCTGTCTAGCTCTAAGTATCTAAGTGGGAGAAAACTTTTCACTTGTTTGCCACCCTGTAATTTATTGTTTGGATAGCAAGATTCAGAAACTGGATAGTGATAGCCTGGATTTTTTTTCCTGTGAATTTGTAGTTGTGATGTTTTGGATTAATGTGTTGTTCCTGACATAATTTCTTCTGCTACAGAAATAGGAGAAAATTACAGACTTGGGCTTTTCTTAAAGCAGTCTCTTTGTTGAGTTGTAGATAAAGTGGCAAAGTGTATTCTTAAAGTTTAAAATGCTTTTCCTTTATCTTTATTTGTAGTCTAGATCTAGTCCAAAGGTGAATGTGCTAAAAAAACCCTAAAAATTCAATTTATACATAGGTGTCTCAATAGGAAAACAGATTTTTAAAGAAAGAAAAAACCTGGTATGTTTGAATTTCTTTGCTGTATTGAAGCAGTGAACTTAACTAGGCTTAGACTTGTATTTAAATGAGAGAGAGAGAGAATATGCTTAGGGCTGTTTCAGCACCAGTCATTTTTTCTTTGCTCTGATGTACTAGATCTTTGCTCTGATTTCTCCTCCAAGAGTGCCAAGGAATAAGGACACATTATCCTGTAATTTCTTTTTTCCAGCATGAAATCAATACAGCTCAGTGGCTTTCTCTCCCCCTTTGCTAGACTTGCCTGCAGCTCCTAATGAATAGGTTTTCATGTTCGTTCAGTGACTTTATTGTCAATGCCAAAGCTTTTTCTCTATCTCTTCCTTGTCTTGTTTAGTAAAGGAATGTGACATTTCCTGGGGAAAGATGCATTTCACAGAGGGCTCTGTGCCATGCTGCTAGAGGCCTGGTGGGAGAATCTTCTGACTTACCACCTCTGCTTCAGCCTTGGAAATCTTTCAAGCCTCTCTGAACACTTTATCCATCTCGTAGTCACCAGTGTCTTCTGAGGAGGGTTTTGAGTGTCACCTTAGACATCACAAAAGACTGAATCAACTTCTACTCCAGCATCTCCATCCTATATTCCTCCTTCAGAGAACTGAAGGATCTTTTAAGATCCAGATCTTTTAAATTGGGGTGCAGCTAAAGACTGACTTTGCAGCAACAAAGGGCATGTAAAACACTGAAGGGGTGCTGTGGGCAACCTTGGGGCATGCTTCTCTCTGAAATAGTCAGGGTTGCAGGAGTGGGTCAGCCTAGTGCAGGCACTGCTGTCTGTGCCAGCAGCCACTTTTTGGTTCCACCAGTTGTGACTAAAGGTGATTTTTCTCTGTGGTGACCAGTGTTTGGATGAACTGATCTGCTGCTGGTGTGGGGGGAATGCTCTGGAGTGAGGAATGCACTAATACCAGTTGAGGGTAGCAGCCCTGTCTGGGATCTGCTCCTTCCTTTGCAGCTTTGTTAAAGCTTGGGGTAAAGCTGGATGAGTTCTGGAGGGAGCAGCTTGACTGCATGGCATGGGACAGTGCTTTTAAATTGCCTTAATTGTGCAAGGCAGAGGAGAAGAAGGAAAAGGAAAGAAATATTTGTTGCATTGGAATGGACACACAGATAATGCTCCCAGTAAGCTTTGGTTGCAGCAAGCTGGGTCTGCCAGCTGTTTCTGTGTGTCTGTGTATAGAGCATGGAAAGGTTCTAAATTATTTCTAAATGTGTGCTTTTGACTTTGCTTTTCAGAGCCACAGTAGCCCTGCTCCCATTGTCCATGGTCCAGGGGCATTTTGGGTAGCAAGGAGAAGTCCAAGCTCTGTTCCATCTAACAAGCAGACCCTGAGTGCCTTAGAGGAGGAGGAAGAAGCAAGTGAAAATGGTGAGTTCTAAAATGATTGATATAGAAAACAGAGATTGTCAATGTGCTTTTCATTGTCAAAAGTAGGTTCCTTACATCTCCTAAAGGAGACAAAATGAGATGCTACTGAAAGCAGGTTATTAATGGATGCACTGAAATGTAATTGCAGTAACTCCAGCTTTAAGCTTTTTTGCTCCCCTCCCTCCTTTTTTTCTTTTTTTTTTCCCTCTGAATCAAAATTTCCTGTTCTCTCTCCTTTGTAGGGAAATTCCATGAGGAATATATTTATGCACCTCCAGGTGAGTAAAATGTTAGGCCTTACTGATAGAGTATTTGGTGAATGTAATACACTCAAATTATGGCCTTCTTTACAAGTTTGTGAAGGATTAGATTTAATGTAGCTTTTTTCAATTAGTTTTCCCTATGTCCTCCAGATCCCAACTGTGAAAATGCAACAGTGTTTAGTTCAGCAGAACCTACAGCAAACTTGGTAAGTTTTACTCATAGACTCAGATTTGAGATCTTTGAGGTATATGACACTCATGGATACTGGCCTTGGATGCACAGTAGGCCAGAGACCTAATAAAAGAAATGAAACCAGCATTCCTTTATATCCTCACCTCATCCTTTTCCTCCCTGAATGGTGAGGTTTTTATCTGAGTCTGCAAGTACAGTCTGAATTGCACTGGATACATTAATGGTTTTCCAGCTTCCCCTCTCTAAAGAGAGAGTGTGCAGTTGAGTGCTGTTTACTTTTCTTTCTCTGCTCCAGACAGCACTTGCTTTTATCAGGCCACCCTTCAGGTTATATTCCAGTTAATCTTAGTTCTCCTTTGTGGGACTGGAGAGATTTCATCTGTGGTAGAACTTATCTTGGAATTTTTTTCTTTTTTTATTTGAAATTAAGTCTTCAGTCACCTGCTGCTCCACAGTGGGTGTGGAGGCAGTCCTGAGCACCTCAGAATAAAACTGTGTTTAGTTGAGCTACAAGAGACACTCTGGGTGTATAGTCCCTAAAATAAAAAATAGGGGTGTGGTGTGTGTGCCTTGTGGCTTTTTTTGCCACTGAAATGAACCATGCTTTGCTTTGGAATCCCTTCAGGAAGAAGGGCCAGTCTCGGTGTCACCTCCAGATGAAGTGGCTTCCTACAGCTATCCCCAGAAGGTAGTGTCTGGTACTCTGAGCTGTATCTCACACTTCATTGTGGTGGCCCTGCAGAGAGGTAACCACTCTGCTTGGACTGTGGCACTTTGTGGGGACCCCTCACAGCCTCTGGCACCAGAGAATGCAATTCCCTGCAAATACAAGCAGAACAGAAGATGCTTTGCAGGTGTCTGCAACTCTAAACTGGTATTTTCAAGCCAATTTTTAGGGAGTTTGGATAGTTAGTGCCTTTACAGCTAGGATTTACAAGATGGATTTGTGTGAAGTGAGAATTTTTGAAGTACGTGGTATTTTCTCATAATCTTTGTCAAAGCCAGCTGCAGAGGCAGACTGCTGAATACTCTTGACTCTTTTCCAGGTGTTGGTGAACTCTGCAACAGTTTCCACCTCCACAGATGTTTATACTGCTCCAGCTACAGGTCTCTCTTCAAATTCTGCTGCCTCCACTCCAGCCAGTGTCATAACAGCAGCTCCCCCACAAACAGCAGTTCAGCCTCTCATAGTATCTCCCTTTTCTGTGGGGAGGCCAGGTAGAGTGTACAGACTGCAGCTGTGGACTTGGATTTCCAAGTTTTCAGTTACATTTTCCCCTCCCTTCCTCCCCCCATCTGAAACAAGTGTTAGAAGGCTTAAAAAAACAAAAGGTGTCACTTGCTTTGGTTTAAAATGACGTAGTTGTAACTTGGCTGCTGACTTCTTGTTTTGAAGGGGCTGTTGTCCCTGAATTTTTATGGGAATTGGAGGTCTCTGCTTTGGGTTCTCCCCTTGCCACCTTTAACCATTAATACCAAATATTTGCTAGGAAATTCTTTTCAGAAGGCAGAAGTTCAGTGCAGCTCCCTTCAGCTCCCCTTTGCTACAGCTACTTTTCCTTTTGAGTTGAGGTAGCATGCCTCTAGAACACCATCACTTCCAGGAGAGTCACTGGCTGGGGTGTTCCAGGGTCCAGGTCATTTTTGTGACCCTTGGTTTCTTCAGTGCAAGGAGATCAGGTTTGTGGGTAGTCACAGGGTGCACTCTCCACCTTAGGGTGCTGGACCTGCCTTGCTCTTGGAAAATGGCAATTATGTAAAAATTGTTTTCCTTCTTGCTAAGAGCACTTCTCCTGTCTTCTGTAATTTTTCATTTAGCATCTCAAAAATCTCCACCTTCCATTCTGCTCAGTTCTGTCTCACTTTTCTTATCTCTTTTTTAGTTTCTACTCTGCATGAGAGTTTAGTCAGCACAGTTCTCAAAGCTCACTGGTGCCAACCTGCTGCTGTGTTAGAGGTGTGGGCCACCTAAATGAACATTTAACAGTTGTCTGTCCAGAAGATTTTTGTCCTGATATGTCTCAAACCTCCCCTTGTTTTTGTGGGCTTACTGTCACACTTGTGAAGTGATTAGTCTGTTCTCTGTTGTTCTCTTACATAACTGTCTGTCCTAGATGTTTGGCCTGCCTTCTAATATAAAGAAATGATTGAAAAATACTTTTTTTCCTTTAACTAGGATATCCATCTTGCAGATAGAAATGCAGTTAAGGCTTGAGAGATTGAAACCTTCCCATCTAGCTTTAAAATTCCTTCTGGACACCTTTCAGATTGATTGCTGAACAGAATTTTGTTAAAGCCTGTATTTAGGGGCACTGAGGTGTCAAAGTACATACTGAATTGTGTAACTCAACACCTTACTCATTTCATATACCATGGCAAAGTTGACTGTCTGGGTGACATTTGTTTCCTTCCAATTGTAGCAGTTTCTTCGGTGCCATTCCCAATTTATTCAGCTCCTCTTCCCCCAGTGAGTGAGGTGGGAGAAGCCAGTGCTGTTCTTCCAGCTTACTCTTGTGATCCCAGTGGCAGTGATTTGCCTCGAGGTAATGGTGTTTAGTATTTTTACTCCTGCTGCTCTCCAGCACACTTCTGACTTGTGTTCTCCTTGGAAGCTTAACAGAACACCAAGTGAGAGTACATAGTGAGAAAAAATGGCTCTGTAACTCGCAGGGAGTGAGAATATTGCAGATACTTATGCTAAAACATTTTCAGTCCCAGTTTTGAACAGAAATTTTGTATCTGACTCAGATATGTGATTATTGAAGCTCTAGACAACACCTTAAATAAAGCCCAGGGAGAGTGTGCTTGGCCTATATCATATTCATTTGTGGCAGAATAATCACTTTTCTGATAACTGATTAAAATAGGAATTGTGTATTTCTAAGCTGTGCTGTTGCAACACAGCAGTGGGGTTCAGTGGGGTATTTTGGTTGTTTTCCTTTATGACTCCAAGCTGTAATTCCATGGTATTACAAACCAGGGCTGAAGTGTGGGGTCAGCTTGTTCCTTGGGGGTGTGTAGCTTTGTCACACACACTGCCATCAGCTGGGACAGTGTTAAAGGTCCATGTCAGCTGTTCAGCAGTGAGAGTGCAGGGACCAAGCCTGCTGCTTTCACAGGGCTGCTGCCATGCTCTGCAGTTACTCTGCTCTCTCACCTGTGCCCTCAAATCCAAGGTTTGTTAATCTTGGCTGCTCCATTTTCCCTTCCCTGCTGTGGCACCATCACTCTGATCCCATGCACACATCAGAGTTCCTGCTTTCCAGCTTTAGTTTGAATGTCCTTAGCTGAGGCTTTCCCCACTTGGGAGAATGGGGTGTTAAGTGTGCTGACAAGAATCTGGAGTGGATGTGGATTAATAACCTCTCCAGACCCTGCCTGGAGCTCTTCAGCTGAGTCAGTCCACATCATACTGGCCCCGTCCTCCTTGGCACAGACTGTAAGAATTTTAAAGATTGCTAGTTAATAAAATTACATGTAGCATTTACATTGCACTGCTGGAATATAATCTATATGGCCTTTAAGTTAAGAAACCCAGCAGGTTTGGAGTAGGGCAGGGTGAAGTATGTGGGTGTGCTTGGTCTGGAGTTGTGTGTGCTTTGCTGAAGACACCAGGCCCAGGGAGAGTGTGGTATAGATGAGGAGAGGACTTGTCAACAGACTGAAGTCCTGGACCTGGGAGGAAATCCTGCTGTGGGCTGTAGCATTATATTCTTTATATATATATACACCTGCATTTATGCCAGTTTTCATAGCATCTCGTATCTTGTTTTAATGGCATTTAGGACTTGTCAAGTGTGTTTATTAACACAGTGACCTCAGGTGTCCTGCCCTTGCCTGGTGCCTTGTATTTGAAGGAGCTGATGATAAAAACCTGCTTGAAATTACTGTGTTCAGTACTGGCCAGAGCTTCCCATCAGCACAGTAAAAACTGTGCCAGGAGATGAGATTTTTATTGGGCATCAATGTGGTCTTTTCTATTTTCTTGTCAGAATGGGCAACTTTTTTTGGCTTAGCTGTTGCTTCATAAGGTTGTCACGTTTTACTGAAGATGGACTTGATTTCCAGACATCTAAAAGAGGAATATAAACAAAAACTGCTCTCCTACTGTACTGACTTCTGTTCCATCATTCCACAGATGTCAGTATTTCCACTGTCAGTTTGTCACTTCAGTCTCCCAGCAATTCCTTTGTGCTGTTATTGCTGCTATGGAAGCAGCTGTTTCATTCAGCTCTTATGCTTGCTTTGCATAGATTTGCATAAACAATTGGAGAACAAAATTGGGTTTAAAAAAAAAAAACCACCAACTTTTCCCAGATGTAAATGGAATTTCAGCTATATACTGAGAAGTCTGTATTTGTGGAAGTGTTTGGGGTAATTTTACTGTTATACTGACTGTGGTCAGTGTCACAGCCAGACCACCAACACTCCCAGGACTAAGGATCTGTGTGCTCTCCTGAAACAGCTGCATGGATTGTTGCCCTGAGAGATGGGGTTGAACAGTAAAAGAATTGAGAATTGGCAGCAGTGACAGAGAAACAAATCCTCGTGCATTTTAAAATTGTGGCTTGCTTTGCTGATGCTTTTGCCTTCCTGCAGCAAACCCCAACACAAAGTGCCACAGAGAGAGAGCAGGGCTGGGGAAATGAGGAAGATGGGGCAGGGAAGCACTGT
Organism: Phylloscopus trochilus trochilus; assembly: GCA_016584745.2. Taxonomy (NCBI): domain Eukaryota; kingdom Metazoa; phylum Chordata; class Aves; order Passeriformes; family Phylloscopidae; genus Phylloscopus; species Phylloscopus trochilus. Next base: position 6,902,881 of record WQNJ02000046.1, read on the forward strand.
GGAGCCTGCTCTGGAGGAGGGTGGCTATTTGTGAGGATGGAATATAGTAACTCTGGAGGTGTTGCTGAGTTGAATCCCTCTGTGGCTCCTCTTCAGTTGTCTCCCTGCTTTTCCTTGGTTTAAGTACAGCTGGGAGCTCAAAGTCTGTGCTGTGGAATAGGTCACTTGCTCTTCCTGAGCCTTCAAAGCAAATCTGTATTGGAATCTTAAGAAATCAATTTTTTCTCATGGGATTAAACACACACCCTCTTTTTTTTTTTTTTTTTTTTTTTTTTGCCTTTCAGTGGGTCAACTTTAAAGGTTTAAAGCTGCTTCACAGATTTTGGCCAGTTGGAAATGTGTTTCCAAGTTCAAAACCCTGTTGCTTTTGGAGAGAGGTTTCAAAGTGCCTTCACTCACCTGGGACTGTTTCTCAGCATATCATTTATTTGGCTGGGGACAAATGGTTCAGTAAAGGGAAGACAGAAGTAAAAGACTGCAGGAAAGCAGGGAACTGAGTGCCCTTTTGAGGAAGGAATATATTCCTTTTTCCTGCCTCCACTGAGCTTAATATAACAGCTAAGGGGGCCCCAAAATTTGGTGAGAAAGTCTTAGGATTGCTCCATGTTAAGTCTTTTTTTTTTTGCTTAGATGGTGGAGACTTGTAAAAAAACTGAGTTATCACTTGAGTAATCAAGATGAATAAACCAAAATTAAAGCTAATGTAGTCATTGAATTAAATAATTAATTGGTAAGACAAATGCTCTGCCATTGTACAAACATCTAACTGGGTTTAGTTAAAAAGATGAATATAAATAGTTAAGCTAGTTAAAAGATACATTCTTTACCCTTGAAATTTTAAAGAAAAGGTAGTGCTGAAATACTGTTATTCGTTAAGTAAGAATAACTTTAAAAAAATGTTCTTAAAGTTGCTTCTTGTTTTATATTCCTCTGCTCTTTAATGTCCTGTCCTTTAATTTCAGATACAAAGGTCTTGCGGTATTATTTTAATATGGGATTGCAAGTAAGTGCTTTTAAAATGAGTACAGCAAATTGCCTGCAAAAACTGCTGGGTTTCCTGACAAATGTACTGATGGATTCTAAACTTCCAAGTGTCCTAAATGTGCATTCTGTGCACAGGACTATTAATAAGGATGGACTTTCTTGGTGAGGATTAAAGCCTGGCTCAGGAAGTAAAATTCTACCACAAAATGTGAAGTACACCATATTAATTGTTTTACTGTGGATTGTGGTTTTTTGGTTTTACTTTGGGGTTTTTGCTGGTTTGGTTTTTTGGTTTGGTTTGGTTTTTTTTGTATTTTGATGCCGGATAAATATTCTTTCTATGAAGAAAAGGGAAGAACCTGAACCAATCTTGAGAGAATTTGTGCACTTAAATTTGTGCACCTTAAGCAGGCAGGAAACAAACATCAAAGACCACTTAGAGATGTGTGGATGGAGTCTCCTAGGACTTGTGTAGCTGAGCTGAGACTGGTTAGCACCATTTCTGTGTTCTGGAAATTTGCTCTGTTGAAGCATTCTCTGTAGCAGTAGTCAAGTGCAGTGTCAGTGCTGCTGCTCAGGGAAGTAAAAAAATGCAACATGAGCTCCTTCAGCTGAAGAAATGGGAAAAAAATCTCTGAATATGACAAAGTTAATAAGTGGGAATCTTGTTCCTCTGTAAAGGCTTTTGACACAACAGCAGCTTGGCTCTTGCTGCAGGTGTTGCAGGATCTTTCCTGGTAGGCTGTCTTGGTTTGATGGGGTTTTTTTGTTTGTTTATGTGTCTTAAAGGGCTGGGGAGGAAAAAAAAAACTTCACTCTTTCCTACCTATAGATCTGAAAGTAGCAGTGATTTGGAGGAAGGCTGGAGAGTGTGTGGCTGTGTGCATGACCATGTTTTCCCTTTTCCTGCAAGTATTGCCACCAGAGCTGTTGGCCCTCCATGATGTACATGCAGCCAGTGCTGCCTCCATCTCCAGTGGAAGTTTACCCAGCGTATGCTGAGCCAGCTCCTGTCCTGGATCAGTCAGTGCCTCAGCTCTTCCCTGACGCTGGGCAAGCTGAACTCCACCAAGTTCCCTTGGAGGCATCAGGAAATGGTTTGTATTTGAGTAATGCTGTGTTCATGCTCGTGAGAGCCTGTGTAAAAAAGCCATCAATGTGGCTGGAGTCTGTGAATTTGCTTTTTGTTCTGTTTTTTAAGGTAACTTCCAAAACACAGAGCCTCCACCCCTGTCCTATGGGCCAGTGTATTACCCAGTGGTGTCAGACCCCTTCAGCCAGCAGCCTCTGCCTGGCTTTGACTCTGTGGTTCCTGCCTACCGCTACATTGGGACCTGGCATCCAGTAAATCCTCCCCACGGGAATTCCCCACCAGTGGCCAAGGCTGGGAGCTCAGGAGCACCACCCCAGGTCGACTACATGGCCTCTCCCAACCCTGCACCTCCTGATGCACCTCAGGGAATGTAAATCTGGGAGCTGGGGGCTCCTTCTTGGGTTCTTGTTTGCCAGCTCTTGTTGATGCTGTTTGTGTTACCCTCTCTTAGAGAGCTGAGTCAGTTGGTCGAACCGTGTTCAGATTTCATGTTTCTCTTTAGGTTTATGCTACTGATAGATGACAAGGTGTTGCTTTAGTTGATAAGGAAAGCGTAAGAGAGGAGTAGTGTAGTGAAGAGAACAGCTTGGATGTGAGTAGAGGAAGTATGTGAAAAAACATGCTGTGACTGAAGGTGTGTGTTGTGTGTGTCTGAGGGCTTGCACTGAGCACTGAAGCACCTGGTTCTTGCTGAAGCACTGAATCAGGCTGCCATCACAACTCAGGTAAACACTGGGCACAGGGTCATTAGAGGGGGGGTAATAATGTTTAAAATAAGTTGACTTTCTCAGATTTTGCAAAACAAAGCTGCTTTGTCTCTAGTGGTCACATTTGTCATAGCTGTATTTCTTCTGTCTGACTTTGTAGTGCATAGGTTTTCATGGCTGTGGAAAGTGCAAGAATGATGTTTTGATCTGTTGTATATTGTTGTATATTTGTAGGATTTGTTTTGTGAAAGCTGTTGCACATATGGTGGTGGCTGTGGTGGTTAATTTGCACTGACAGCACGAAATAAAGGCATTAAACACATGGAAATGAGTGGTCATTTATCACTGGCAGGTAATGTTCCTGACAATTAGCTATCCCACAGCTTGGACTGAAGAAATGCACTTGTGTGGGGCAAGGGTGTTCCAGCCTTCTGTGAGGAAGCAGCAAAAGCTTTCAGCATGGAAATGGAAGTAGAACAATTCCTGGTAATTGCACCTTTTCCCCTCTAAACTCAGGCACAACATGCTTCCCCTTCAAACAGGGTTCTGCACAAAATTTAAATCAGCTCTGTTGGCCTATTCTACTGTTTGGTGATTTTTTTTTAATAATATTTCCTTTGTGTAAAGCTAGATGGTGGTGAAAAGAGGATTAAGTGCAGAACTGGGAGGGAAAGAAATTGTATTTCCTTTGGTATCCATTTTAAGTAATCCTGGAAGCAAAACCATAATAGGAAAAAGTGACTTGTTACATTTTTTGTCTTAAATTCCTGCAGCACTGTTTGTGTTGATAATGTAACTCTGTAGGGGGATGGCTGCAAGCTCAGCGTTTAGTTTGTCTACTGCCATTTCTAATTGCTGTACATTTAATTTGGCAATTTAATAATGGCTTTTCAAGATGGAGCAGCCAGGTAGTGAGATGAAAATGACCCCTGAATAGCTGATTTGATTTTGAGCTGCTGTGCTGTTTTTAAAACAAAACATTTACACAAAATGGTTTATGAAATAATGGGTGGCCTTTGTGTTTCTGCCTCTGGAGGGGCACTTGAACTTGCACAGGCATTTTTTTTTGGAGAAAATACCATGAGGGTTTTTATTTTCTCTGAAATAACATTCACTAGCCTAACCTCTTGAAGGAACTAGTAAAGCCTGTGATTTATTTTAAGGAAAAAATAAAAAAGTGGCACTTACCTAAGCACAGTCTCCCTGCTGGGGTCATGGGTGTGTTTCCACCTGTCTCAGGTGCCATCTGTCATATCCCAGGCAGTTTCTGTCAAGCACTGAAGGGAATGGAATGTCTTCCCCTTTCAGGCTTTAGCACTGAATTCTGCCTCCTTTCTTCCTCTGTCACTGAGACAGCTTTGCTTTTTTTGTACACACATGGTTATCACAGCACAGTGGTGGTGTTTTGTCTTCTGGTATTAGTCTGTCCCTGGAAGTCAGCTTTTTTTTTTTAATTTTTTTTTATTATTTTTATTTTTTTTATTGGAAAAGCTGATAATTCTGATAGAGAGTCCTGGTTTTTTTGGTTTTCCTTACCCATCTAGGACCTGGATTATTCACTATTAGCTATGGCTATTTTGGCCTTACTGGCCATTTTGATATCCATGAAAATTAATTTATATAATAACACATCATACATGGCCAATTAACTTATTTATGGATTTGATATTCAGAGATACATCTGTGACTCCTTTTATGTATTTTTTTGCCAGGGCTTTTAAGCCTCAAAATCAGCTTTTTGAACGAGCAAGTAGGAGCTGTAGGGAGCAGGTAGCAGTGTGCCCTGGAGCTGATGAATGTTCTCCATGGATAGGAAATGCCACCTCTTTATTAACAGCAAAAGAGCTCAGAATGGTACAGATATTCAAGTGATTGCTGGAGTCTTTCATTTCAATTCTGGTTCCCAGAGTTTTGTTGCAGTACAACAGCTCTGCAGAACTTTTCTGAAAGAGCTGCCAAAAAAGGCACAGCTCTGCCTGAACCAGGCTGACCTGCTTTGTGCTCTCCTCAGCTGGAGATGGCAGCTCTGGCTGCAGCAGCCCTCTACTGACAATATTCCTGGCTTTGTGGCTAATCACCTTTGCCAGGGGCTGTAGGATAATTCACATCAAAATTACACCGAGTTCTGAGGCTTGGTTTGAGAGGTTTGAGATTTTTGTGGGGGTGTTTATGGTGTTTTGTTTTGTTTTTGTGGTTTGGTGTTTTTTTGGGGGTTTTTTTGGTTTATTTTTTGGGGTTTTTTTGGTTGGGTTTTTTTTTTTTTTTGGTGTTTGGTTTTTTTTTTTGTTTTTGTTTTTTGTGTGTGTGTGTGTTTTTGGTTTTTTGGTTTTTTTTTTTTTGTTGGTCAGGGTTTCTGTGTTTTCCAAGATGTGGGCTTGGGGTTGTTTTTTGGGTTTTTTTTTTTTTTTTTTGGTGGGGAACCCAGTGTCAGCCTGGTGCTTTTCCAGACCTCTTTGGCACATGTTTTAGTGTGATGATTTTAGTTTGATTATTGCTGTTACAGTTTGGTACCAGACCAATGCTCTGGGTTTTTCATGCCCAGCAGAATTGCTGTGAATGGCAATACTGGGCTATAGTTTGAAGCCATAACCATACTTCATCTTTAGTTAGAAGAATGGAAAAATCCATGAGTATTGATTTCTATTTGGAATTATTTTTTTTTCTGCAGATTGGTGTTTTTAAATTTTTTGTCCTTTACTGGACTTCTTGAATCACGTTGCCTAGTAGTAAATTTTTAAAACCAAAATTTGATCCTGGAACGTGGGGGTTTTGTTTATTTTTTTTGTGGGTGGCTTTTCAGCTGTGAAAAGGGAGAAGAGTTGAGCCAAATTTTCAGTAGTCATGCTTGCCACCTCCTTTCCTTTGCTGTGTTTTTACAGATGAAAGGCAGAGGTTACAATTAAATTAACACCTGAAGGCTTTGAGAACTGGCAGCACCAGGGAGTGCTCCACCTCCATGTGAGCCCCAGAGCCAAGCCTCTCCCTAGTGACAGAGGACATGGCTCAGGCTGCACACCAGGGAGAATTTATTCATGGAAAAAAAAGAGTTGTTAAACACTGCAATGGGCTGCCCAGGTGTCCTCATCCCTGCAGGTGTCCAAGGAGCACCTGGCTGTGACACTCAGTGCTCTGGGCTGGGTGACAAAGGGGGCATCACTCACAGCTTGGACTCGCTCTGTGAAGCATTTTCCATCCTGGATGGTTCCCTGTTTCTTCTGAGCCTGCAGGATGAACAAAGCAGTGACCAGCCCCAGGTTTTGTCCTCTGGGGTGTGGCTTCTCATGTGCTGAAATGTTTCAGATGCTGCAGCAGGAGCAGGCTGCAGCCCGTGCTTGCTGTGTGCTGCCAGGCTCCAGAGTGGCTCTGTCACCTCAGCAGCCCTGGCTGCACAGACAGCCCCCAGCCTGGCCTTTGGCAGAGGTGCAGGGTCACCCCCTGGCAGCAGGGCAGCACCAGTCCTGCACTGACAGCCACTGCATCACTGCTGATGGCAGCTCTCTGATGCACTTGTCAAATCCAGCTGCTATTGAAGATAATTACAAATACTATAGAGAGAGACTCTGCTGGTTCTGCCTGCCAGCAGTATTGGCCCACTGGGCTGTCTCCTGCTAATGCTCCTGTGCTGTTTTCCCCCAGGTCGTGTAACCAAACCAATTCCTACACAAAATTTGTTTTTCTAGCTCCATTGGCTTTTTTTTTTTTTTTTCTTTTAATTTTACTCTTAGGTTCCATTTCTCTTGGCAGTGCTGCTGGGATACCTTCTTCTTTTATAAAATTACACCATCAAAGGCTGCATTATATATGGAAGATACTCAACATATAAATGCAGACCCAGAATTCCAAGTAACTGCTTCTCTCATAAGGGATGGAGATAAAACCATTGAACCAGAACTTCATAGCTTTGAAATAAGATCAGAGATTAAATTTTGCAGGGCAGACCTGTATCTAGAAGCTCCTAGTCACTGCTGCTTACCAGATTTCACAGCCAGCTGGGCTGCAGCACGCAGCAAACAGCTCAGCCACAGGCTCAGAGCACGTTCCAGGTACTGACTGCAGCCCAGTCCTCCCTCAGGTGGGGTGATCTGCAGCCCCAGAACAGGTGCCTGGGGTGTTTTTGTCTCTTAGGCTCTGTTTATGGCAATAGTTTATTCCAGATGCTGAGTCTTGCCTTCCCTGGAGCAGCATTTTGCCACAAGATTTGGGGTGTTCGTGACCCAAGGTAAGGGCCAGTCTGTGCTCACAGCTCTGGTGAGGGCTTAACTTTGTTGGGTTGGGGAAAATGAACTTCTAAGAGAAAGTGGAATATCCCCCAATGATAAAACTGATGGACCATCCAACTCCCTCTATCCTTTCCTTTATGTATTTGTTTTCTATTCCCTACCCTCCCTTACTTTCATTTACCAATCCATTGTAGACATGTGGTTTCTAACTCTGCTTAAACCAGTACTTTTTAAAATATGTCCTAGTTGAAAGCAAAAAATGCTTATTTTTATGCTTGTGGTGATTACCTGAATGTGTGATTTGTGTAACTTCTCAGGAAGTGCAAGTAAGAGGAGATAAAACTTACTGCAAAGCTTCTGCACAGAATGGGTCAGGTTGGGAGGGACCTGGTGCCACCAGGCAGGGTCACCCCAGGGCACAGGATTGTGTCTGGGTGGCTCTGGAATATCTCCAGTGAGAGACACTCCAGACCCTCTCTGGGCAATCTGCTCCAGTGCTGGGTCACTCCCTGGCTTTGCAGGGACATGGAGTGTTGGAGCCCTGGGCACTGAGAATTTCAGGCTTTCTGTTCTAGCAGGCACTGAGCCCCAAGCAAACTCTGCATTCCACCTGAGGCCATGGAACAGGCTTCCAAAACTGAGTGACAGCACTGGGGATGTGGGTGTGGAGTTTTAATAGAAGTGTGTGATATCACAGGGTGCAAAAATTAGAATTTAGGGTTTTAGAATATAGTTATATATAAAACAAGATGGAGGATTCAGGGTGTTGGCTAAGTTCTTCTTTCACCTTCTTCATGGGTTTGGATAATGTTTTGTAATTGGGTGAAAAAATCCTCATTGCAGACCACAGGTAGTTGTTATTGGGCTAAAAGTAAAAATCATTTAGGTGTCATCTCATTATTGGATAATTTATGCTTAAAAGACCTTGGGAAGAGTTAGAGACAGAGCCATTTTCTACTTTGTTAGCCAGAGCTCACAACTGGTGAGACTGTGCCATAGATAGGAATTAATAAACATCTGAGTCTGAACATCACAAAACTGCATCTCCTGTGCTTTAATCCCAGCTCTAACAAGGGCAAGAAGATAAAAACCTCACAAGGGAGGTGGTGGAAATCCCTGCCAGGTGAAGTTCAGTCCCTGTTTCTGGAATAAGCAGCACAACTGGGGATTCACAGTGCCTTTAACTTTCTGATGTGAGTGGGAATGTGCACATCCAACTGCAAAAACTCCTTGTCTGTTAAAAAAAAAAAAAAAATGTAACCTTTGGTTTTTATGTGAATATTTAAGTTTCTGCAACTGTGGGTCCCTGTGGTCCTGGATTTGGTACAGCTTTTGCCATGGTCAGTGTTAATTTGTGTGTCCACCTTGCCTCTCTTTGTGCAGGAACCTTCTGCACTCCAAGGATGGGGATATTGCTGTGATTTAAATCGTGGAAACTCTTGTTTTACTGGAAGCTTGACCAAAAGTCTCTGGTCAGAGGTGGAAACCTTTTGAAATGTATCTCCAGGACTTTAATGAGATTTGCTGGAGGACAGCTTTCCATAAGCTAATTATGTTAATATAGTTGTAAGTTGTTGCTTAATGACTCTCTTACACTATTAGCTCTATTGCTAATTGTGTGGCCAATGCAGTTGTGCTGCTCTGAGGAGATCTTTGGGGAGTGAATTAAAATGAAATTACACTTACTTAGACTTTTCTGTGCAGGAATAATTGCATTCATGTGGTGAATTTTATTTACCAACACTTCTAGTGGGTTGCTATTTTCTGTTGTAGCCAAGATATAAAGAATATTTTGGGGTTGTTTGGGGTTTTTTTTCCCCCAGACAGATGTTGTTCAGCTCTTGCTCAAATCTGGGTGACCAACTTCACTGGAGGTAAGCAGGCCATCTTTTTTTATTAAAATACCAGTAAAATCTCCATAGAATCAGAGCCATTAAGTGCTCCTCTGACCACTGACAGCCCTTCAGAAGTCTGTGCTGAACTTGTTTTTTAAAAACTCTAAATTGTCAGATCTGTTGCTGTTCATAAATGTTTATTATCAATAGGCAGCTGGAAATGTTACATCTGAAAAGGTAGAAACACCTTGATTTTTTTTTTTCAATAGGCTTACATTTTTGGGAAAAAAAATTAAATGCTTTTTATTTTTATTTTTTTTTCAGTTTACAGTTAAGCTAAAAATACACATAAAATAAATAATTTTATTTGTTATGTACATTGTTTCATTTTGTACAGGTTACATGAGGGTCTGACATGGAGTCTGCACTACGGATGGAAGAGATGCAAGTAGAAAAGTACATAAAACTAAGCATCTGTTTTTGCTTTTTGCCCTTTTCTCCCCACTTTCTCCAGGGGTGGCTTTTACCACTCAACTGGCAGATTCTGAGGTCCCCATTCTGTCTTTGCATACACAAAATTCTTACAACATCTAAAAGCTTTTTTTTCTTTTTCTTTTTTTTTTTTTTTCTTTTTTTTTTTTGCCTGGAAAAGGCCCTTGAGTTCTTCGAGCAAAACTAAAATAAAGAAGAAGGGGGTGAGAGGGTGGGGAAAAGCCTCACCTTTTTTAGCCCACGAAATAAAATGGCATTCTAAAATATGCTCAGGTGTGAAGGCTGTTTCTGGGGTCACTTTTTTTTTATTATTATTAATGAAGATTTAATTTGACCCTAAAACTTGATTGCTAAAAAAAACTGTTTTCAGAGTCAGCCCAGGTCTCCAGGGCTCCCATACAGAAAACAGAATACTTAAGCATCTGCTACTGCCATTTGCTTCTCAAAATCCTTAGCCCTGTATCCCCCAGACCTGCCTTATAAACACCTTCAGTAGTTTTGGTTTTTTTTTAAATAACTGTACAATAGCCAGAAAAAAATAGCTAAGACCCAGAAGTGCCCCCTGGCTGAAAAAACAACTATTTATAGTCACAAGGCCTCTCGCTCTGTTGGCTCAAGGTATCACAGTGTTCTGTCAGCTCCTGCACGGGGCACATCTGAGCCCTGGGCACAGCATCTCTGCTGCCTCAGGAGGTGCTGCTGAGGTGGGAATGATGCTTGCAAGGGGAGGGGAAAAGGAGAAAAACAAAAGTCCCCCCAAAAATCCCCCAAAGTGGCTGAGCAGGGATGGGGCAGGCTGCCCTGGTGGCTGCAGTGGGTGGGAATTGATGGGGAAGGGTCTGTCAGGAGCCCCCCACCTTGGCAGAGGGTTGGACTGGATCTCCAGAGGCCTCCTCCAACCCTGCCCAGGGTTCTCTATGAAGGGATGAGCTAGATCTGAACCTGTGGGTGGTTTGAGCTCTATTGCTGTTCTGGTTGGGGATTTCGTTTTGCTTTGCACACCTTAAAAACAAAACAAAAAAAAACAGAGCAGGTCAAAGTGTTTCCCTGAAGCAGAAAATGTTATCAAAGTTTTAGAAGATAAGGATCAAACGCTTTTGCTTTTTAAGTGTACTTCTTTAGATGAAACATGTTTTCTTTTTAGAACAATGGTTCTTGGTCATGAATTGCCTCCAGAGCAGTTGTTGGTCTGGGTGGAGGCAGCTACATGAATAGTATAGAAATTACTCTCTTCTTAAAAGGGCCTGAAATGGGGAAAGAAGTGTGAAAATGAAATTTAATCAAATCATAAATGTTCAGGAAATATGTTGATGTGGCTAGCCCAGAGTACTCTCTATCTCCTCAAAAAAAAAAAAAAAATCCACTAAGGGAGTGACTTAATAGCTGTTTCATTCACTGAAAACTGCAGATTCTGTTGGGGGACAGTTTATTTTAGATGCTTCTCCAGAGACTGGATTTATTATCCACCACAGTCTCTCTGATTCCAATTAATTTTACCATGACATTAATTAGAGTGCCTGATGCTTCCAGCACACCTGGGAAGGTGTGACCAGCCCTGGCCCCTCCCTCAGCTGGGGCTGGGAGTCCCTCTGGGGGAGCAAGAGGTCCCTGCAGTGCCAAAAACTCATCCCAAAAACACCTCCAGGAGTTCTCAGTTTAAAAACAACTTTCATTAACTCGAGGCAGCCCTGGTGGTTGGGATGTTTTTGGTTATTTTTTTTTGCCGTTCTGTGTGGAATTTTTGCCATTCTGTGTGTGGAATTGCAGCAGAGGTGAGAGGGGGCTCCTGACCCCTTGGGGCTCAGCCTCTGAGGCTGCACAGAGCTCGTGTGTGGGACAGGGCTGGGCACTGCAGCAGGAGCTGACTGCTGAAAGGAGAGCTCAGCCAGGAGCTCGGCCAACACTGACCCTCCTCCTGGATAACTGAAATATGCTTTTCTTTGGGGTTTTTCCTTTGAAGAAGGAAAATAGCAACGCCGAAGCGAAGCTGGGAAGGGAAGCGGGACAAACGCGTAATGCTGGGACAGCAGTGAGTGCTTGGGTGGTTTCCAGCTGCCAGAACGCCCAGGGCTGATTCAGCTCCTTGCTGACACTGTCCAGATCTCCCTGGCAATGTCACAGGTCCCCAGTGCAGGGACCTGCCCCTGCTCCTGTCCCTAAGTGCCCTTAGCCTGCCAGTCCCTCTTAGAGCTCCTCTGGCTCCAACCAAAGACCTTCATCCAGAGCAAACACCAGAGAATATTGGACAGAGAGATCTGGGTCAGGAGCCCCCTCTCACCCCAGGGGTGCAGGGGACAGTGTCCAGCTGTCCAGCTCCTCCAGCAGCCACAGAGCTGGCCACACTCTGCTGCCTGGGTGGGTGTCTGGAGCTGCCTTGCCCTCCTCTCCTGGGGCAGAACAGGCAGCAGGGCCACCCTGCTCTGGGCACAGCCTCCCTTTGCCCTCCTGTGACACCCAGGTGAGCTGTCCCTGCCAGTGATGGGGGAAAGGTGATTATTACAGAGGTGATGATGTGAATTTTTCCTTTATCCCTACCCCGGTGTGCCGGGCTGCCTGTGGAGCCCCACCCCATGCTTAGAATCCTGTTAGAAACCAGTTTTAACCTCTTTAAAAGGTAAGGGTTTATATTCAGACATTAATGTATTTATTGGAATATTCTTAATATTTACAGTGGCTGTTTCTGCTAAAAATCATGTTACATGGGCTGTGGGGAAAGGGATGGAACACAAATACAGGAAGGTGACATGAGGCATAGATCACAAAAGCAAAGGTGGCAGAATTTAGGCTTCCAGGGTATGCTGCTCCTGCTCTCTGTCTGCTGCAGAAGCCCCCTAAATTCCCTTCATGGGGAAACCATGCGAGTTTCCTACATGGAAAAAATTCTCATAACAGACAAACAGTTAAATCCTAACCTGAATTAGTTGTAAGAAAATAAAAGTACATCCTACTGCTACCAATATCAACTACGTACTGTATATAGCGCCTTGGAATCTGAAAGTGCTTATCCATAATGAACTAACCCCCCCTGCGAGGTAGGTGAGTATTATTATCCCTATTTTACAGATGGGGAAACTGAGGCATTCGAGAGGCTGAGTGACTTGCCCAAGGTCACGGGGGAGGCAGAGGAGAGCAGGGATGGAGCTGAGCTCCCCCCCTGGCTCTGCCCCTGCCCATGCTTCCTCTGAGGGGACACGGGTACAAACAGGGGAATATTTACATATTTACCAGCACGGGAGCCACGATTTACAAATGCGGTTATCCAAATAACCTGCCCGGATAATTCAGTTTGATTTCTTGTTTCTGAAGCTTAGATTTAGGTAATCTCTGACCTGAGTACAAACACCTCCCAGCTCTATTAAATTCTTAACCCTGGGTGTTATTTGTTTACTTTTTAAAATTGGTGATGATGCCCCATCCTTGGAAGTGTCCATGGACAGGGCTTGGAGCAGCCTGGCCTGGTGGAAGGTGCCCATGCCAGGGGGGTTGGAACAAGAACTTTAATGTCCCTTCCAACCCAAACCATTCCATAATTCCATGACCATCTGCAGGTGTGCTGCTTTAAAAAGCCAGGTGAAAATGAGACTGGGATGGAAAATGAGAAAAAAAAAATGCAACTTCAAGAGCAAGAAGCCTGAGAAAGGGCAAATGGTTGAGATCTCTGTTATTCCTAACTCCAAACTCCTTGCATATATACAAGGATCCTTCTTGAAGCCCACAGAATCAAGGCCAGGTGTGAACCAGCTGAGCCAAGGAAAAGTTCAGCTCCTCACAGGAGAAACTCAAGTGTTCCATCAGCTCCTGCCCTGGCCCTTGCAGAGACAGCACAGGGGTCACTCACTGATTTCTCTGAAGGAAAGAAGAACTTTCACTAAAACATGCTTTCTTTTTTGAGCAATTGAAAGCAGAAAAATACTGGTGAAGTCCCAAATACTGTGCTGCAAGTGAATTAAGCAAAACCTGGGGGTTTTTTTGGTTTTTTTTTTTTTTGTTTTTTTTTTTTTTTTTTTTAATTCAAATGTATTTCTCAGAAGCTACTTCAATTTCGCTCCCCTGAAGCTCCTGTTTTAGCATAATAATAATAATTCACCAGCTGCTCCAAAGTCTATTGCTATCAACAGGGATGCATAGATGCAATCAAAGAGAATTCTGCCTTTTGGGGGACCAATTTGAGTTTTGCAAACTCCTGGACACGTGTATTAATCGGAGCCAAATCAAATATTTGTGTTGCATTCCAAAGTCAGCTCAGACTCTCTCGTAGCTGGGAGCAAGGAAAGGATCTCAGTCATGGAGCAAAGCCCAGGGGAGCCCCAGCCAGGGAGGCAGGTGAAGCAGCATCAGCAGAGCACGGGGGGTTTGCAGCTCTGGTACCCGCTGCCATGGGGTACTGCAGATCTGCACATCTGTCACCCCACCCCTGCCCTTTCGGGACACAGCAGGGGAACGTGACTCACACAGTCGGCAGGGAAGGGATTTTTGCGGTTTTGGCGGCAGCACTGCAGAGTTAATTCCGTTTCTTTGTGCCCTTTGTACCTGGGAATGCATTGGGGTGACAATGCCGTGTGAGCCTCACCAGCGGCTCTGCGCTCCTTCTCCCCGAACACTCCAAAGCCTTTCTGCTGGCCAGGGGTACAAACCCCGTTCCTGGCCCGATTGCAAGCCCAGCTGATGTAATCTGCACAACTGTACTGGAATTGTTTTCATTCTTCCTCCTTACCCGGGAAATGCCACAAGGATTCTCTGGCCCCACGTCAAGCAGAGTTCACAGGCCGCAGTGTGGGTTAGTGAGGCACCGAAGGGCTCCAGCTCACCCCCCTGCAGCAGCTCCTGCTAAGGTTTTATCTTTGCAAAATTGTGCTCAAGTTTGGTTTCCTGTGAGCATCGCCTTGCTGGGCTCTAGCTGGGGCTGTCCCCTGCCCATGGATTTGCTCCTCCAGCCAGGGGTGCCCGATTTCCTCAGGGAATGAGCAGCAGGTTGCTCCCCACCCTCGGGTTTTGCCAGTCTCCTCGTGTGCCACCAATGTCAGCTTGCTCAGCCTTCCGTGAGGGAAGAGGAAATGCACTTCTCAAAGACAACTCTAACCCTGCAATTAGCGTGAAAGCCTGAAATCTGTTGATACACAAATGCCTTTCACTCTGCCTTAACTAACACATCCAGAGGCTTAAATATTTGGGGTTTTACACTGCCTGCTGGTAACAAGACTGCTGTCATTACGAGCAAGGGAATACAGAAATGGTTTTGAGTCTCTTGCCCCTTGCTGCTGATTTATCTCAACACCATCTCTGAAGCCACAGAGGTCTGCACTGAGCACTTCCATGAGTTCAAGGTGTTGGCACTCGCATTTCTCTCTGCATTCCATCTCCTGGGTGAAGCTGCACAAATGCCCAAAGGAAAAACCCCACAAGGGGAGTTTTCCCTCACAGGAGGAGGTTTAAAGCTCGGGCAGAGTATCCAGCTGCAGGTGTTCCAGCATCTCTCATCCCTCTGCCCCTGACCCTCCTGTGCTGCCAGCAGAGCTGCTCGTGCCCCTCGCTGGTGAAATCTGCCCTGCCTGCAGTGGCAGGTGTGGATTTCTCCAGCATTATGCTTCTCCAGAGGCAATTCACAGCCCAGCTCCCAGGTGAGGTGACTGCTGGCAGCCCCCCTGGGGAAATGCTGGAGCTCACAGAGCCCCTCCTGGGAGCAGAGCCCTGCAGGAGGGCAGGAATGAAGCCATTCCCCAGCTCCTGGGCAGGACCTGCTCCCTCCGAGGCAGCAGCTGGCCAAGAACAGCTCTGAGGTGGTGCTGAGTGCCAATCACCTGCAGAAGAAAGTTCAAGCATCCCATTGTTAAAAAACGTTGAAATAAAACCCCTTAAAAATCCTTGCTAAGAATTCAACCATCTTGCCCTTTTTTCCCCTCTGATGCTCCTTGGGACAAGAGCAGTGACAGTGCTAAGCCCTGTCCAGACACTCCCACACCTGGGGAAACAAAAGAAAATAAAAGAAAATAAAAGAAAATAAAAGAAAATAAAAGAAAATAAAAGACACCACCTCGTGCCACGCTCCTTTTTGTTGCACCTCAGAGAAGGACCTGCAGAGCTGTTCCACCCTGCTGGTGCTGCTTTCCAGAGCTGCAGCTCAGGGGCTCAGGACATGGATTTCCCCCTGAAGCCTGACACCCATCAAAGAGGCAGGAAAAAGTGAATGCAGCACTGGAAGTAAAATTAGGAGTTGCAAAATAAAGGCAAGGCTTAGAGCTGGGGTTTGGTTCAGCCTATTAGAAACACTCTGAGGTTTGTATTTCAAGCAGCCAGGGTTGTTTTGGGTTTTCTTTCGTTTCATCTACGCAGGAGTTGGAGGCAAGGCCAGATGCTGGCTCCCACTGTCAGCCTAATTGGAAGGTCCTTCTGCTCCCCAAAATGGAAATTAGGTAAATAAACAAATATGTTAGCAACAAAAACATGTTCCAGGTAGATGATCAAAGGGGTCTCATATTCAGTAATAATTTACAACAGTAATATAGTGGCCTGAGAAAACAAGCACAACCAAAAGAATCAGAAGTCATATTGCTTAAATGAAACAAAAAAAAAGGCCCCAGTTATAAGTCAAAACCCTTTTAAAAATATTTTCAGTGTGATTCTCAGCCTCCTGCTCAGCAGCTGTCTGTGTTGATGAGGAAAACTGAGCAGGATGCAGAGCCAGTGGTGTTGGACAGCAGCACTGAAACCCAGCTGGGCTGGGATGATGATGGGAGCGCTGGAGAAATCCTTTCCTCAGCCACCTGCATGCCCGAAGTCTGTGGGGTTTGGAGACTAAGACTGCATCCAAAGGGATTCCTGTGGTTTATTATGGCAACCTTATAAATGGTGAAACCATTAGTTTAGTGTTAGTGAGTGTAAAAAAAAAGTAAATCAAAAAGGTGCAGATGGCTATAAAATAGGCTATAACGTTAAGTAGGTTTACACTTTTTTTTTTCCACCTGTGGACAGAAAGGAAACAGTGATGCTGAACCAGATGAGAGCAAACAATTACCAATGCTTGGCTGAGTTTTCCAGTGAGAGTTAAGAGAGCTTTGCTCAGAGCCGAGTGGTGACATGATCCTCCTGCCCGTCTTTCCACTGGTTTATAAACAAGTCACAGGCCTCTCCCCATGAATCAAACACATCCTCTGACGAGTCTATAAGTTTGGAGTTAGAGGAACAAATACTGGAAGCACAGTGAAGGGAGCTGGTACAAACCACGGGGCACTCCTTGCTCTGTCCTGTCAGTCTCGTGTTCCCGCTGTAGGCCACCTCATTGAGGTTAATTTCGCTTTTGGAACAATTCTCTTCTCTCTCTCTGTCCATGGGAGAATATTTAATGTCTTTCCACATGTAGTGTGGCTGGATGATGCCGTCTGAGATGGTGTACATGGGCTCTGAGCTGGGCTCGGGGACGTGGCCGTTCATCTTGGAGAAGAGCAGGCCCAGCCTCTTGAAGGATTCCTTCTTGGAGCTGGAGAGTCTCTGAACTCTGTTCCCGTTCCGGACAAAGGAGCGCTTGCTGATCCCATTGCTCTTTGGCTTCTCTTCCACCATGTTGATCCCAGACATGGTTTTAATCAGAGCAGAAACGTTGAAGTCCTTTTTTTTGTTGGCTACATTGAAGGACACGCTCTTGGCTCTGGGCTTTTCTCCAGCGCCGTCCTCGGTTGTTTCGTCCTTCTGGGACACCTCTGTGCTGCTGGTGGAGTAACTCCTCCTCTGGGGCTTCCTGTTGCCCAAGAGGTCAAGAACTTCATAGCGGAAGCTCGAGATGTCCTGTTTTAATTCCTGGGGCAAGAGGAGACAGGAGTTACTCCCAGCAGCCTTACCTGGCATGAAGGAACGACCACATCCCCTCGGGAGAGCTGTTCAGTGGTGCCAGTGGCTGATACCGAATCACACAAGGACATCAGTGTCCAGTGCCACACAAAAATGATGTGTTGGCAGTGCTGAGGATTGGGGACCTCACAAGGCTTTTGTCTCCAACGGCTGGGGACTGGCCCTGTTGATCAACCCCCTCTGCCCACCCCCTGCACACCCCTAAAAGTCAGATAAAGGAGTTACAGAAGAGGGAAAACTGCTGAAATATGGCAGGAATCCTGTCTAGCTGATAAGCCCAGCTTTAAATTTGTTGGTGAGTGTTCTTAATATCCATCAACCCCAACCCATTCTTTGACTCTGTCTGCATTAGGATTGGGAATGTGATGTTGACTCAGATCACACATTTCATTGCTACTCTTTTCCAATGCTTTTGTCTGCAGAGCACGTTGTATATTAAAATATGGGAGATGGATTAAAATAGGAAGACACTCAACAATAACTCACTCTGCCCACAAAACCCCACAGGCCCATCAGATATATTCCCAGCTCCAGTCACAATCATATTTCCACACATCACAAATCACCTTAACAAGTCAGTGCAATCTCTGCAAGTGGCTGTTTGAATTAATAAAACAAATTATTATTGAGGAATAATAAATCACCTTGAAGTTTTCTTCAGTTAAACCTTCGTTGGTTTTGGAAGTTCTTATCATTGCAGCGACGTATCTTTTCACAAGATTTCTTATCACTTCCTGGAATAGGAAACAATCCAAGTGATTCAATTGCTAGCTCAGCCCAAACTCTGCTCTTGCTGCGTTTCTCTGAGCCCTTGCCAGCAGCAGCTGTCCTGACTCTGCTGGCTAAAAACCACTCACCACTAGAAACAAAATGCTTCCTTTAAAGCAGAGCAAACCTTGGGAAGGGGTGATACAGCTTCCATCTTATGGATGCTCCGTTTTTAACTAAAGGCAAAGCAGCTGTTCTGTACTGGGGCTTGTAGATGTGCAAGTCACGGAGAGAAAAAATTCTTGGAGTGCTGTCTCCAAGCAGTTCCTGGATGTGCTCTTTAATCTCAGCTGCTGAAAGGTTTTACAATTACCAATCTCATGTGAGCACACTGCATATCCTGATGGGCCAAATTTGGCACGTGAAGGTACTTTATCAAGTATTTGAAGCCAGGGAGGCTATGTTAGCAATAAATAATGTGAAGAACAGCCAGGATCCTGTGGGTCAATGGACATTCACCTCAAACCACATCTGCAGCTGCCTGGGTGTTCCCTAAGGGCAGAATCTCCCTAAGGGTGGCTGCACCATCCATGGGCAGCACTGGAAGGGCCAAATCACACTCTCAGTGACTTCTCCAGGGACTCTCACCCCTCTGTGTTACCTGTCTGCTACACTCCATGTTTTGGGTTGGATGAGCTTCGTTTTGCTCTGCTCATGTCCCTCCCTGACGGCTTCACAGAAGCAAACTGGAGCTTTGAGCTTGCACATTTATCTGCGCCAGCCAAAACACACCCAGGCTGTTTGTGCCTGTTGGATGCAGGGAGGAGACTGCTCCAAACCTGCCCTGCATCTCCTCCCCTTCATAAACAAGTCTGAGCAACAGCAAGCAGAAGATGGTGTCTGCACCGAGGCTTTGCTGGGAGGTTTTTAAGAGATCCCCGTGCCGTAGCTGTAAGCTGTGCTGTGAAGTCAGAAAGCTCCATATGTCAGTTGTCAAAGGTGACTAATTATGTTAACCACCAACTTCTGATAAAAGTGCTCTTCAGAAAGCAGGAGATGTCTTAAGTAAGACAAATTACTAATGGCTTTTGGCAGTGGAGCCTAACGTACCACCTAACATTCTGGAGAAATTTTTTTCCTTCCAGCATGCTGGCACAATACATCCCACTGAATTCAAGGGCTGAAGCTGGTGTTTTTAATGAAGTTTCATCCTTTTGTAGGTTGAGTTTAATGAGTACTTGATGACAGGCAGGCTGAGAATAAATAAACCAGCAAGATGCAACAAAGGAATCATTCCTCCTTCCTAAGCTGCCCCAAACAAAAGAATATCCCAACCACAGTCTGAGTTAGGGGTGCTTTACAAAAAAGAGCAAGAGAGGAACAATTCAGGAGTGTAAAAATGCTGCAGAAATAGTTTTAATCAGGGTGTCCTGACAGCCTGATGGCAATGGGGATGTGACCTTGACTCCAGCAGCCACACTGATACCTGCAAGTTCTCCACTATTCCAGAGGCGCTGAAAGGCAAGGACAGATACACTGAACTATCCGCCTCCAACGAGGAAATGCTTTAATCCATGATAAGCAAAATCCTCTTAGAGGACCTACACTTATCAAAATATGTTCTGGAAGCAAGCAAGAACTGAAGCATTGGGAAATGGGGAGGAGAAAGAAACAGCAAGTAAAAACTTGATGTGCCCAAGAGCTTACCTGGTAATGTTGATTCTGAATCAGGTTGTCAGCGTGTCGTTCCTGGAAAGAGAAAGGCACAGGGGGTGTCACCTGTCTGGTCCTGTCTTTAGAGCTCCTGAAGGCTCTATGATCCAGCAACCCTCTGCTGATCCCTCACCACCCTGAACATCCCCAACACCCTCCAGAGACGGAGCACGAGCCCGCGAGCTCCTCACCGTGAAGGTTTTGAGGTTCTCGTGCCTCTTCTGTTCATTGTCAGAGTCGTCACCCGGGCACAGCTGGTTGTGGATCCACTTGCAGAGGTACCAGACCGACTTGGGACTGGGGACAATGTTGAAAGGAGGGGGCAGAGTGGCGCCTTCGTCGAAGTAACTCATCCAGAGCTTCGTCCGCGCAAACTTCCACTCGATGTCCGCGTGGTCCTGTGGGAAGGGCAGAGACCCTCAGCAGCTGCAGGCAGCTGTTCCTGGAGCCAGGCTGGGCAGGGGAGGTGTGAGCAGTGAGGGGTTTCTCCAGCTGCAGGCAGAGCAGCTGTGGTAGTTTTGACACTCCTTACATCTCCCTCGCTGGGGGTGGGCGTAGAAAAACCGGTGTGAAATGTAGCTGGAGTGAAAAAAATACCAATTTCTCACCGCTGAGAAAGGAGAGGAGAGCAATACCCAGCAAGGAGAACTCCATGTGCTGGAGGCCAGTTTTGTCCTTAAGAGGTTGTGCTTATTAGTTCACCAATGCAAGGAGCAAGAAAAACACATTTCTTATTTTGCTTTTTGCTATTTGCGCTTTTATTATCACAAACCACTGTTCCTCATGTCTAAATCCAATGAATTCTCATATTCTTCCCTGGGAAAAAAGGTCTTCCATAGTGGTTTTTGATTTGTTTTTTATAGCCTCCATTATTTCTGCTCTTATAAGGAAATGACACATTTTATGTGTGCCGTATTTTACATCTTGCCTCTGCATTATCCTTACAGAAGCCAGGAGACATTTTACTCTTAGGTTGGTGAGGTTTTTTTTTTTGCATTTATATTATCACCGTGATGGCTTGCTGTGCCCTAGTGCTTTTCATCCCAGCAAAGTGGAGGTGGGAAGTTGACACCATCATTTTACAGCTGCACAGACAGACACAGGGTCCGTGCTGTCCCCAGGAATGCTGAGTTATGGGAGAGACTGACCTTGCAGACTTCAGAATAGCTGGGTTTGGGGAGCACTCCCTGCAGTTTAGTCAATTTTTAATGATGATGGAGCCATATTCCCTCCAGCATCATGGGCAGAGGCAGCTCCCTGCAGCCAGAGATGCTGCAGAGACCCAAAACAGGTCTCGTGCTGCTTTGTGCCAGTTCTGAAGTTGAACAAATGCCACTGTTTTGTGCGTTCTGCAGAAATTCTGACATTAGGCAGAAGAGGGAGGGAAGTAATTTGTTCTGAACACAGCTTGCAGCAGCACACTGAGCTGGAACAGAGCATTTGTGTGGTTACCACTGCAGAGGACAGTGCCAAGCTGGTGGTTGTGACATTTCAGCATTTGTGTGAGCGGTGCCTGACACGAGATTAAACCAAAGCCACGATGACTCAGGCTGAGGAACAGCACAAGGTGGGGGAAAAGGACAATGTGGGACTTTAATCTTCCAAGGAGATTCTGGCGAGGTTGGAACAAGCAGCTTATTGAGCGAGGGGTGCTGGGCTGCAGCTCTCACAGGCAGGCACTGAAGTGTAGGACAGGGAGTTTAATAAAATATGGCTGAACATCAATGCCCAAAAAATCACTACACCGGCTCCCTGGCCATGCTCCAGCGCCCTGACACGGGTAAAATATGCTCACATTTTGACAGTGAGGTGCAGCTGAACTCCATTTCGGTAATGTATTCAAATTATGTGCAGCCCTGGATTTAGAACGACTGTCTCAGTGGCCCAGGAGCACATTAATCTCTGCAGATGGTCTGAACCAGCCCAGGGGCTCTCTGCAAGCCACAGGAGACTCAGAGGTGCAGCCTGTCGTGCCCCTTTTTCCTCATGCACCATCAGACCCCATAAACAGGCAAACTGCAGCATTGCTGTGAAGCATCACCAGTTGATGCTGCTGGAAATGAAGTCCTGGGTAGTAATAAAAAAAAAAAACAAGCAGTTTGTAGCAGTAGGGATAACTGCCACCATTAAAAAAAACAAACCCCAAACAAAAAACAGCAACCTCCTGCTCATTTTTAGTTCATTTGTCTCTACCTGCCAGCCCACAGGACAACTCCTTCGTGTCAGCTGCCCCCAGTTACAGGCAGAGCTGCCTTAGTCCCTTCCAGAAGCAGGGCTGGCTGCTCCCTCATGCCCATCCTTCCTTCATGAGCCTTTCCAGGTCTGGGCAGCTTGAGGTGAAACAAGAGGAACGATGGGCACTGCAGGCCAGGTGAGCCCAGAGGGACCAGGGATGGGGGAGAGCAAATCCCTCCCCAAAGAAGGGGCCTGAGCTGCACTTTGTGTGCTTCACTTGGATATAGAATCATTTAGCATGGAAAAGCCCTCTAAGATCATCAACCATTCCCCAACCTACCACTAACCCCTGTCCCCAAGTGCCACATCCACACACCTCTTAAATCCCTCCAGGGATGGGGACTGCACCACTGCCCTGGGCAGCTGTGCCAGTGCTGGGCAATTCTTCAGGAAAAGCAATTTTTCCTGCTACCCAAGCTAAACCTCCCCGGGTCACTACCAGGAAAAGCTCAGTGGTTGCTGGGTTGAGCATCGACAGCATTTTGTAGTGGAAGAGCTGCATGAGCCCAGGGTTGAATTACACAGCCCTGCTGGGGTTGAGCAGGAGCTACAAACACCTGGCAGCACTGCCTGGGGCAGCTCCGGGCAAGGCAGGAACTGAAGGGGAGTGCAAAGACTTATTTTGGATAGAGAAGTACCTTTTAAGTTCTTTGTCAACACAGGGGTGGGTGTGAATGTGCCACCTTCCAACCCGGCACATCCTGTGATGTTCCGTGAGAAATCCACCCCTCCCCTCTGCAAAAGTCCATCAAAGTGTCAGTGTGGGATCAGGAGCAGTGACTTGGCAGCAGTTTCCTTCAGCACATCATAAAAGGGCACGTCCTGGGCAGATGCAGTTTGGCAGTGGATGTTGGATGCTGTTTGAAGAGGAAGGTAAAGCAAATCTCCACCTTGGGGATTGCAAATTTGTTTCTGGGAAGGGAAGGAAAAAGCTTGAAAAGCTTTTCTGCACAGTGGGTTTTTTGGTTGGATTTTTTTTTCTTTTTGTTCTTTCATTTTAAAATAGCTGGATGAGATACTTCATCCCTGGAAGTGTCCCAGGCCAGGCTGGGCAGAGCTTGGAGCAACCTGGTCTCATGGAAGGTGTCCCTGCTCATGGCAGAGGGTTGGAAAGGTGATCTCAACCCAAACCATTCTGGATTCTGGGACTGCATGGGCTTTCCTAGGAGCTGAGTGCTGTGAGGCTTAGCAAAGACTTCTCCCTTAGGAAGTTTTGAGGCTGCTCTGAACAAATCACTTTTGGTTTGATTGTCTGAGGGTGAGGCTGGGGGATGCTGGCTGCACCCCACCTGCATTTCTTCTTGTGCTATCTCAGTCAACAAATGCACTATAACCTCTCTTGAAGACAGACCAGACCCCCTGTACAAAGCTCAAAGTGTCTTTTCTTCCCTTCTCTGTTCTGCTGCTGCAAATTCCCCAGGGTTTACAAACTCAGCCTGTCTCAATTATTCACCTTGACGTTCTGCAAACCTGAGCAAATCAGATGAAAGCTCCTGGCAGCAGTTTTGTCTTGGAAATACATAGCAAAGAGACACTTCAGTTTTACTGACAATGTCTTTGTGCGCCAGGAAACCACCATTTTCTTGGTTAGAGCTCTCCTTAGTGCTGTAAGTAATAAAACCCCCACACAAAGCTACAGCTCCCCAGACTCTCCTCCCTGTGCTGAGTACCAAAAATCCACTTCAGCATCTGTTCTGTACCCAGCTCACACCTGGAGCACCTGGGACTTACAGCCAGGACATCAATCCTTGCACTGGCTGGGAATGTGGACCCCACCAGGTGTGCTCCAGGTTTGGGATGTTTCCCCTGGGACTGCTGGCCCCTGGGCTGGAGACACATTTTTGGGAGCTGCCTGAGTCTGAGCAGTGAGTTCAGGATCCTCCCAGAGCCGTGCTGTCTCATGCAGTGTTCTTAGATGACAACTCTTTGGTAACATTTCTAATCAGCTGAAGCCTCACGTTCAGTAGCTTTGCCAGCCTGACCTTGTTGCTTCAGGAATTTGATTCTAAGTTGGGATTTCACTGTGCTCTCTCTGAGAGCTTCTGTCTCTCTCGCCCTTGTTCTTGTCACCATTCTCTTTCAAGCACTGCTCAGCCTTTCAGCTATCAAACACTCTACACTTAAGAGGGCCAAGCCCTGAAGCTCAAAGAATACATGAACTCAAAGAAACTAGCACTCGGCTTTGCTGTGAGGAGAAAAAAAAAACAACCTGTCTCACTTCCTATCACAATGTGAATGTGTCATCCTGGCCACATAATCCTCTTGCAAATCTCTGCCATTTGAAGTGAGAATTAATCTCCCACAAAGATTTCCCTGTGGGATGGCTGAAGCCATTTCACTGTAGCAGTTGCAAATATTTTCTAATTCAGTCAAAGTGATGTATTCACAGATGTGCCAAATTTTAAATGATTACCTGCTACACTAATTATCCAGGATAATTCAGGCATTAATCTCTGTCCTTATCTCTGTGTAGAAAACGTGTTGTTTACAGTTTCTGAGATGTTTTCTGTAAAGATCTCCATCACCCTCTCCTTGTTGGGCCATACAGGTTGGATCATACTTTGCCAAACAGCTGCAGTGAGTCCTGACCCAGCCAGCACAGAGCCAGCAGGGGAAGATGCTGTCAGCTTTCTGCATGGGCTGGGTACCACTGGCACAGCCTGCAGGTTCCTGAACCTCTCCACGAGTTCATTATTCCAGCTCCCTCGTGGCTGGGAAGGGAGATTCACTGTGAACTGCTCTCAGCACACAGGGGGTGAAGCACATCCCTTTGGAAAGCCCAAATCAAGGCACAGGAGTCCCATCTCCTGGCTCTTTAACAGCCCTGGAAACCCTGGGATAGCCCCAAGTTTTGCTTGGCTCAGGGCTGAGATGGATTCTGGCCATCCTGTGGGTTTTGCAGGTGTCCCTGCACTGGGCTGTGGCACTCTGAGGTTTGCTCTGGATCAGGCTGGTGCAGAACCCTCAGCTCCCAGGGGCAGGGTTAGATATCAGGACAAAGTCCTTTATTGTGAGGGTGGGCAGGCCCTGGCACAGGGTGCCCAGAGCAGCTGTGGCTGCCCCTGGATCTCTGGCAGTGTCCAAGGCCAGGCTGGATGGGATTTGGAGCAGCCTGGGACAGTGGAAGGTGTCCCTGCCCATGGCAGGGGGTGGAATGAGATGTTTCATGTCCCTTCCAACCCAAACCATTCTGTGATTCTGTAAAACCCGATGCTGAGGTGATGGTAATGCTCAGCAGCCAGGCATGCTGACATCCTCAAACTTTTCCACCCTCAAACAAACCCCAGGATAATCAGCTGCTCCAGCTCCTCTGTGCCACTCAGAGGTGCCTGGGGCTCCTGCCCCTTCCTCTGGGAAGCTCCTGGGATGCAAATCCTCCCCAGACCCACTTGGAAGGAACAATGCAGAAAGATCTCCAGCATCACTGCGGCTGGCACCGAAAGGGCTGCGTGTGCCCCTCTCGAGTTTCATTACACAGCAGGCAGGGGGCTGAGCTGGAAATCAGGCTGCTGCCTGTCAGATGCAGATAGAGACGGCTGTGACAATGCCCCGGGGACTCAGCTGTGGCTGAGTGCCTCTGAAGGAGGGATGGGAAACCTTTCTAGTTGTGCCAGGAGCTGGAAGTGATTCCTGCAGCAGGAGCAGCTCCCTGCTGCCGTCCCACCCCAGGACTGGGATGTGCCCAAGCTGCACTTCCCTCTAGGAAGGAAGGAGATGGAACATTCACCTTGCAGGCTACTGAGCAAGGGAGGCTGCTTGCCTGCCAGGCACGGGAACTTCAAAGGTGCCTTTTTTTGCTGAGTAATTAGCGGTGCTGCAAAGCGTAGGAGAAGTCATTAGACTCTATTTAATGTATTTCTCTCCCCACGTGCCTCTTTATTGCTCTCTGCTAAACCCAGAGCAGGAAACAGCACGGGAAATATATCAGGGCTGGCTTTCAAAGCAGGCTAGCAGAGGAAAGATGCCCTTGTGTGTCCTGAACAGAAAGCACTGCAGAAAGAGGGTCAGGAGAAACTTAATCTTTGCAGAACTCCACACAGGCAACTCTTGTGCTCTTTGAGAGCTGTTAATTTTGTAATATGTGTCAGGCAAATTGGAAATAACATCAGCAGAGCTCGGGGGGTTGGTGACAAGCTCGGAGAAGCAAGCAGCAAAAATCCAAGCAGGCTATTTGACGTAAATGGTGCTTAACATTTTTTCAAAGGAAAAGATGTCATAGAAAGAAAAAGCCTGTGAGAGAATCAGGAATCTACAAAGGCAATTAATGCATAGGTAATTCAGCTGGCAACAAACGACTTCGCTTTCAAAGCTGGGGATGACATACCGAAGGGTAAGAACTTAATAGGATCAATCTCAAAAATAATACAAGAGAAATTACTAAAGGAGGACAATCTAGCATTAGGAAAAGCAATTAGAACAGTTAGGGGATGAGACAGCCAGAGAAGAGATGAAAGTATTGCTGAGCACAAGGCAAAGTCCTGGGCAGCAGCTGCAGGGGCTCCGAGGAGGAGCTGTGGCAGTGCCCTGGGACAGCCAGCCCTTGGCAGAGGGAAAGAGGGGAAAACACACCTGGAGCAGCCCCTGCAGCAGCAGGCAGGGCAGGTGGGTGCAAAGGGAGAGCAGCTCCATGAGGGACACAGGGGATTCTGGCTCCAGCACAGAAAAGGAGCAGAGGCACCGGCAGGTGCTGAGGAAATAATCCTAAATAAATACTAGCACTGGGAAACAGGAAAAGGGAATTCTTGGACCAGGGTGCAGGTAACTGACTTCAGGCAAGAGGTATCCTTGTCTGGCAAAAGGCAGCAAGGCTCTCAGGTGAGGAAAGCAAACAGAGCACAAGGGAGAAAAAAACAAAACGAAACAAACAAAAAACCAAAACAAACAACCCTCAAATCAAAAGTTTTAGATAGCAGATAAACCATCACTGGGAGCCTTGAAAACCTGAAAGCTGGAGGAAGATCCCACATGGCACAGCCCATGAAAGAACAAACTGTAGTGGAGGAAGTTAGGAAAAATTTCCTTGATTTTGCAGTGTCCAAGGCACCCCACTTGGGAATGGCCAGTGCAATGTCCACAAGGCACAGCACGGGACCTGCACTTTGTTGTAGGTTGGATAAAGGATTCCATCCTTGGAGCACAGCCAAAGGGGCTCAGGAATTACGGAAATGGGGTTGGTTGCAATGGAAAAGAAAGCCACAAATGGCTTCTGAACACACCAGGTTGGGCAGGGAGCAGGGACATTCCCCCCTGGGTGACAGCACAGCAGACCTGTCACAGCAGCTGTGGCACTGCCCATCCCTGCCCAGAACCCTGGCTGCTCCTCCCAGCCCCGGGGAATCAGTTTGTTTGTGCTTGGAAAATGCATGCTTTAGCATCTCTGCTATTTATAACCTCCATGTGCAGAAGATATTCATAATTAAAATCTGTATTATGGCTTGCAGGGCGCTGTGTTCCACCATGTATTTAGGTTATATATACATATATAGATATATATCAAATGCTTTTCATCTCCCACCAGCATCTTGGATGGAAACAAGGATAGCTAATGAGAAGGCCAGGGAATATTACATTGGAGAAAACACAGAGAGCTGGGGATTGTGCTGGTTTTAGTGCAGTTAAATTATGGGAACTGACACCTTTTTGTTCCTGCAGTCATATTCCAGTTAAGTTCGGGTTTTATTTTAATAGTCAAATAAATCGGAGCAGTGGGAAGGTCATGCAGAGAAACAGCTCTCTAAAAGCCTCAGCAGGAAGAAACAATGAGGAAGATATCACCAAGGCTTTGTTCTTCCTGCCATCTATTCTCTCCTCCATCACTGCCTGATAAGAGCCTCTTTTCATGCTGAAGGTCAGAGAGATAAGGGGCATCTGTGCTGATAATGTTAACTACCTCCAGCCAGGTCAAAATCAAGTAACTCACACAAGTCCTGGAGAACTGGAGAGCTGGGCAGGCATGGCTGACCCAAAGTACTTGAGTGCTGATGGCTCTGTTAGTGCTAAGGCAAAAAATAAACAAACTTAGCCTCATTTCTACTTGCCCTATTTCCAGAATCTTGTCTTTGATTTTTTTTTTCCTGCATAGCCAGTCAGGCTGGGATTTGATCTTCAAAACCAACCCAAGGCATTCTAAGGGCCCGTGAAGTTATCACTGCTAAAAGGGATCATATCTGCATTACACTTGGAGATGCTGCTGGGCTCAAGGAAATGCCTGTTCCTCTCTGGGTAACCATTCCTAAAGCTTAGGAATCAAACTCAGTTCTCTCTCCTGGCTTTGGGGTGCTCAGTCTGTCAGTCCAGGCCACCTACTGCTTGCTGGTGGGTGGGTGTTGTCTGGGTTTTTGCTGTTCTCCTCTGTCTCTTTAAGAAGTTTTTCTAAAGTTCTATTTCAGCCTTCTGTGTTTACCTTTTGTAATGAAGTCAGACACAATTATACATGAACAACTTTCTTGTCATTGTAACCATCTAACCATGTTTGCATTCTTCTCATAAGGAGGAGGCTGTGGATGGACTCTTGGGTTGCCCAGTGTGGTTGAAGAGGAAGATTTTCTTCCTCCAATCCATGGTCACTACTGGAATTCAATAAATGTTGAAGTTGGTAAATAAACTGGCTCTTTTTGCCTTGGACATCTCAGTGCATGAGTGTCATTTCTTTGTGTCCTGTGGGACAGGTGGGAGCCTTGGACTCTCTGCAGGACACAGCCAGGGTGATTCTCTGGCACAAACCTGCCCTGGAAGGAAGGAGCACTGCAGAATCCACCACTTCCCACTGCAAAGCACTCAGTCTGACCTTGCCTTCTCCAGCTGGGTTGCTGCAGGTGTGTTTCAAAGGGGAAGGACAAACCATGACACTCCACCCACCACGTGTGCCTGAAGCCACGGGGGGAGCCCAAAATCCAGCCTGTGAGTCACAGTGTCCTGCTGAGGACTGGAGCAGAACACGGTGAAACTGGGCTGGAACAGCCTGGGGGGTTTGCAGGGGGTGCCAGGCTATCTCCTCAGCATTCCCTTATCTCCTCAGCATTCCCTTATCTCCTCAGAACCAAAGCCAGCTGGGAACAAGGCTGCTGCTCCTGGTGCCCCACTCCCTGCCCCTCGCAGGAACACGACTCTGTCCAGGTATCCAGGCACCAAATGCTTTGGTGTTTTGCTCTTTTATGAGTGGCCATAAACTGCCTCTCCTCAGCAGAGGAGTGGGGCTGGATGATGTGTTTTACTGAGCCTGTAAAGGTCACAGCACCAGAGGGAGCAGCAGGTGCCCAACACCTCTGCAAGGCAGCCTGCTTGCACAGCCACTTAAATGCAGTGCCTGAGCTTAGCTGCCAAAAATTGAGTAATTACTCAAAAATTAAAAAAAAAAAAAAAATCCTGTGTCCTGACCATTTAAATGCATCCTTGAGCCGAAGGGAAGGGACAGGTTATAAATGTATGAAATAGCTCAAGTCTGCAAGTGAACCTTGAGCTGTGCAGATAGCACTGACTGGGGAGGAGAAGTCTCTGCTTTCTCCTACCAAAAAGTTGAGTGGCTGCAGGGAAAAGGACCAGCAAACAAAGGAGCTAAAGCATCCAGGTTATTAATCACATCCTCATTTCATTAGGAGGGGTTGTGTGTATCCTCCTTAACCTGTATGATCAGCATCAACTTCTTTGCAAGATTGCAGGGTGCTGCAAAAGGGAATCTGTGAAGCACTGGCATCTACAAAGTCATATTTCAGAGAATTCTTAGTAATATAGCTGTTTCCATTGTTCAATACCAGGGGAAAGCTCTTCCCAGATAAATCCCTTTTAGTCTTTCACTGCCTTTTCCTCAGTAATATTCTTCTTTTATCTTTCACTTCTCCTCTTTTCTCCTGCCTTTCTAACACGAGTCCCCTTGATGCAGAAGCACAAGATAATGCTAATTGAGCTTGTCAGGCCTAAATAAAAGATGGGATAATGCAAGGGGCTGCAACCTATGTGGTTCCATCTGGATACTTCAACTTCTATCATGTAGCAAGAGCAAACCTGGCTGTGCTGCTCACACGTAATGGGCAGAGAGTTATTGACCTGTCAGGCAGGGCACTGGGGTGTTAACTACACCAAAAACCCCCAGAGCCCAGCCCTGAAAATTCCAGAAATAAATGCCAGCAAACTCCCAACTCCCTGGAATATCTGAAATCAGTCAGGGCTCATCTACAGGCTACAAGCTCATCTTTGGGGTTTTTTGTGGGTTTTTTGTTTGTTTGTTTTTTTTTTTTGTTTGTTTGTTTGGTTTGTTTTGTTTTGTTTTGTTTGTTTGTTTGTTTGCTTTTTTTACTTAAGTGTAACATTTCTGCCCTGAATAAGCCCCAAAATGGTTTGGGCCATGGTGGTTCCCAGGGGCACATAAACACCTGTGGTTTCAAAGATCAAAAGAAAAAAAAAAAAAAAAAGAGGTTGAATCCCCTGATTCTGCTGACAGCACCCACAGGAGGGGCAGGATTGGATCCTAGGATGGAGAATGATCTTTGTCTGCTCTAAGAACAGAAGATGCAGCATGTGAAGCTGGAGCACATCGAGTGCCTCTATTTAGAGACTCTGCAAACACCAGATGAATATTAACAACAAGATTCAAGTCCACGGGTTACATGTAATTAGGCCAAAGCCAGCAAAAAGACAAACAGTTCTACACCTTCAAATGAATCCTTTCGCTTGCTAACAAAAAGCAATTAAGCTGCCTGCCAGTCTGGAGCCAGGCTCCGGGGCTGATCTCACACACAGGCCTCTCTGGCTGTACAGGAGCATCCCAACACACCACTGCTGCTACCTATTTCCCTTCACTTGGCCATAAAAACCTGCTGGGAGTCCCCCCACAAGGTCCAGAGAGAGCACCCAGCCTTGGCAATCAGTGCCACTGCTCTAGAGATGGGCACAGCTCCTCAGGGGGGAACAGGGAGTGGGGGTCCGGCATCTCTTCACAGGGATTGCACTCTGTGGGGGAATGGAACAGAAAGCATGGAATGGTTTGGGTTGGGAGGGACCTTAAAGCTCATTCCATTCCATTCCATTCCATTCCATTCCATTCCATTCCATTCCATTCCATTCCAACCCCCTGTCGTGGGCAGGGACACCTCCCACTGTCCCAGGCTGCTCCAGGCCCTGTCCTGCCTGGCCTTGGACACTGCCAGGGATCCACAGCTACTCTGGGCACCCTGTGCCAGGGCCTCAAAACCCTCACAGGGAAGGATTTCTTCCTCATATCTGATCTAAATCCACCCTCCTTCAGCTCAAGGCCGTTCCCCCTTGTCCTGTCTGCCTGTCCAGGTGCCACTGAAGGCACGAAGTGCAGGAGGATTTCTCATTTCAATTAATTATTGCTGATGCCACAGAGGAGTTTCAGGCGTGCAGTAATTGAGATCTGGGTAATCACAGACCAAAGAAAAGGTGTGAGAGTGTCACCTGCACCTCAAACACGGCTCCTGCCTGTGGGCAGTGACCAGCAGATGTGTGTGCTGGTCAGCAGGAGGCTCTGAGGGCCACAAAACCGAGGGACAAAGGGGTACTTTACTCAGCTGGCAAACCAAGGAAAAGCCATTTCATCCTCTTTCCAGGCACCTTGTTTCACTGCACCATAAAAAGCTTCAAGAAATATTAATCCCAGGTTGTATTGGCAACACAACAAGAGCATAATTTCATTTCCTGCTGTATGACAGAGCTAAAAAACCACCGACGGCCTAATTTCTAAGAAATTCAAATTAATGGTACCGAAGTGGGCCTGGAGAGATGAACATTTCCTGATGTTTACAAGAACTTAGTGCTGAGTCCAGATTTAGGAGCTGGCTTTACCTCTACAGGGGAACAGCCACCACCCCAAAATCTGCCACATGCAGGGACTGGGCAGCTGTTGTATTTCAAAGTAGGTTTATTGATTCATAAAATTCCTCCTTAGCAAAAACCACCAGGGAATGACTGTGCAGGTCGTGCGAGCAGAGGAACGTCTTCTGACAGTCCTAAGGGTCAAAAATCACAGTGGGGAAGAGAATTTCTGGTGCTGTGAATTAAACTGGGTAGCAATTACTGCCACGGTGCTGAGGGAGTTCAGCTGGTGCAGAAAAGGGGAGGAATCTGTGGGCTTTGCAGATGAAGGAAAGTTTGAAACTGCCACCTGGGGGAAACCCAAAGTCATCTTGGAAAAAACGTTATGGGGAGCTGACAAATCTTTATGTTTCTCTGTGCCTTAATTTTTAAGCTCTCTAGTCTGCAAAAAATCGATAAAATTCCATGTCTAATATCCCTGTTCTTGTAGTCAAAGTTTTATTTATTTTTTAGCTGCACATGCCGTTTCTGTTTAGTGTACAGCTTTTGTTTTGCTATGCAAAATATTTCCTTTCTTCATTCTCGTCCTTAACCACTTGTGTTAATCCACTCCCTTTAATTTCCTCATCTGAAACTGCACCCTGACTTTGGTGCCCAATGCCCTGATTACACTGGCAACTGAGTTCCAATTTAGACATACACTACTCTCAGAGACAAACTTAAAACTTCTTTTTTTTTTTTTTTTTTTATTATTTTAGAGACTGCAGTCTTTTTGCAGGAACAGCTGTCTGAGATGAGCTAGCTCGAAATAACAGGCAGGATACAAAATACAATATACAGAACAATTTTGTAACTTTATGCTCCCTGCTGGAGTGAAGTCATTATTCCAGCATCACACACGGAGGCTGCATTACACACTCGAGGCTGCAACACCTTCACACATGGGAGCTGGAGGGAACTTTTCTCAGGCTCACTCTGGTGTTAAGTAATCCCTGGGGCACTGAGCATCTTTGTACTTTTATCCTAGAACATCTGAGAGCTGTGAGGGCTCACATCTCTCTTTAACGTGCTGCAGAGCTGTTGTGCACCGTTTATCACCCCAGCTCAGCTGCAGCTCTGACCACCAGCTCACAGCCCCTGGTTCTCCTCCTGCACAGCCCTTGGGTGCTGCTCCTCCTCTGGCATTGCTGCTGCAGAGTCAGAACTGTTGGGGCAGTTCCAGTGACTAACTCTTGCCTGACTCCCCAGAATATCACAGGTGTGGCCACAAGGAACACGAGAACAATGGGGTTTACTTTCTTGGTAAAATTTAAAAAGTTTAATAAAAGATAATAGGAGACAGAAATAAAGGGTTAAGCTGGGTGCTTGGCATTTAGCCAAGAGCATGCTGTTATCTTTGGAGATACCCCTTAAATATTTTTTCTATTACATTAGCTTGTTGCATATTCATAGGCCTTTATGCATATTCATATTTTCCTATAAACTAGTTTACACGTTTTAAGAACTATTTCGTGTGGCCTTTCCTTGGGTCTGCTTTTTTAGAGCATGCACGTTTCTTGGTTGTGGTTTTGGTTTGTTTTCCTTACAATTTCTACTTTGGGCCTTGGTCTGTACTTTCTTTAGGCAGCAGATGCTGATACTTGGCATATCAATAGCAGGGTCTTCATCACATGTTTACTGGATGTTATCCCAATTAAATAGACAGTTCACCAATAACTGTATCAGCTGCCACTACTACCATGGCTAAGTTTTTGTTAATAGCAGAAATAAAAGCAAAGTTATTTTAACATTATGCACACAGTGTTTATCTTAATATCTGCGAAAAGCCAACGCTATCAGATGTATTTATGGCAATCAGGCTTTCAGAAAATGCACAACTCCCTGCAGCTTGTACCTGCCCCCGAGGGCACCCCCAGGGCCAGAATGCACCTGCACCCTCGGGAACACCAACTATCCCACTTAGCTGGAAAAAAATAAGGAGCTGGCAGGAGGATTGTGTGACTTCAGGTGCAGCTCAGATGAGAAGCAGCCCATCATCACATGAAGTGTCCCCACCACCCACTCAGTTACTTTCTGCCACTTACAAATGATGGAGCCACCTGGCTACTCTCACATCATCCCCTTGTCCTTTCCTCTTGTGATTGTGACAAATTCCTCTGCCCATCCTGGGGTAATGGTATTTCTGTCACGTCTGGGAAAGTATTGAGGTGAGGGAGCTGGCAGTGCATAACATCCCATTGCATCCTGTGCTGCTTGTATAAAACATTCTGATCTGCCCATATTGAAACAGCACGAAATGCATGGAAATTTGGGGGATTGCTTTTGGATTTTGTTTGTTTTCTTGGTGAAAGATGGTGTCTGCCATAAACCAAACCATGGTTTGGCAAAAGAGAAAAATGGGCTGTCTGAAAATAATCGATATTGAGACTGCTTCAGGGCACTCCTGGAAGTATGTATTTATTGAAGTCTGAAAGAGCTGAGGGAAAAAACCAACAAGATTATGGCAGGAAAGTTCTTCCTTCTCTGAGCCAAGAACCACTTGAAGCAGAGGTTTAACACTTTGCTTGCCTTGCTCTGCCTTCCACAGACACAGTGTTTTCATGCTGTTTGCCTGCAGTTCCTGGTTAAGCACCGAGCCCTGACCCCCAGAGCAAGGAGGCACAAGGAAGGGCCAAGGAAGAGCAGCTCGGATTCTCCTTTCCCAAACCTCACAGCAGAAACTCCTGTGAGAACAGGAGCAAAGCTGACCCGAACGCCACAAACACATTAAATGTATTTGTCCCTGCAAGAGAGGAGGGGAGGAAGCCTGTTTGCATTGCAGCAGTGCCTGGGGCTCATTAACAAACGGGATTAATGAAGATGTCCTCAGCACTCCACTGCAGGGGAGTCAGCAGGCAGGGATGCTCTCACCTCATCCCCCACGTCTGTTTTATGGCTCTGCAGTGATGCTCCTGGCATCTCCTGCTGATCACTGGAGAAGAAGACCTCCACCCCACCCCAAGGACTCCTTTCCCCTCCTTCCCCCCGGGAATGCTGTCATTCCCTGTGTATCCAATGGAATATAAACACCAGGAGGAAGAAATGCCCAGTCTAGCACCCAGCCTGCTGTGATTCAGCAGGGGGTGAACCTGATTATCGGAGGTTAATTAACGACCCACATTTGTAAAGCTCAACGTTTATTAACGACTTGTTTTCTTCGGAGGAGAGATTAATTGATGTTTGCCCTTAGAAGGCACACGAAGGAAATCCGTCCCTGAGAGGCAGCAGGCAGAAATGCAGCTTCCAGAGGCAAAGCTGCCTGCACCGCACGGGAAGGGATTGGAAGTGACTGCCTCCTGCCTTCCCAGGAAATGTCACTGCCCTCGCTATCAGCTGCAGCGAGCTGGTTTGAGTGACAACCGAGTCTCCTGTAGCATTCCCAGTGTCATTTTCCCCAGCAGGGGCTGATGCTGCTGGCTGAACTCCGAGCCGAGCCTGGGTGATCTGCAGAGTTCAGTCCTCTGGTGGGGCCAGTCCCTGCTCCCAGCTGCTCCAGACACAAAACCATCAACACACCGGCCCTCTCTGGACCCTTCCCTTCACTTAATTGTTATGATGGGTCCCTCTAATTCCTGTGGGATCGTGTGTAATGTGCCCTTGCATCACTCGAGTTATTCAGGGGGAAGAATGATGAGTGGTTTGTGGCGCAGTGAATAGCAAATACTGCTATTCTTACTGCCAGTCTTAGGCTCGGGCTTTGTCTTGGTGACAAGCCTATTCCATGACACTAAAGGAAGGGGAACTGGAGAAAATGGCCAAGGAGAGAACCTTTGTTTCCTGTCCCTCATTCCGGTCTCCCTGGAATGTGAGGAGTAGCAGTGAACAAAGAGAAAGCACTTGAAGCATTGAAACAGACTGATAAAGCAGCGATGCCTTTGTGATAAACCTGCTTTTCTGCTCATCTGGAAGGTCAGTGGCCCAGTTTTGCTCATACTTTTTACCATGATAAAGATCAGATGTCCAAAAGAATCAGCAGTTTGAGGGGTCTGCGCTCAGTTTGACCAAGTGAATTTAGGAGCCACTTGAATCAGCAGATAATCAGCAAGAGTTGTGGAACCTGCTCAAGAAAACAACTCAATACTCCCCTCTGTGCTTTAGCCAGGAAAGGAGCTCACCCACACATTTCCCCGAGACTTGTCCAGGAATTGGAAAAGGAAGTGGTAGGAGAACTGCTGCTGGTTCTGTTTTTGCTCTGGTTTATCTTCTGGAATAAACCAAGAGTCACCCAAAGCTGAGGAGGAAGCCCCCACTCTGTACTGAGTGACCAGCCAAGGACACAAACAACTCCCCCCACTCCTGTTTTGTTCCCAGATGATGCAGCTCATCACCTCACTGCCTCCAAACCTATCATGTTAGTGGTCAGAACTGGAGAGTAATGCCCACTGGTTTATCTGAAGTACTGTGCACACAAGATTTTGCTTTCTTCCATACTGTTCCTGACCTTTACAGCCTTAAAATGCAGAGCCATGCTGCTTTAGCTTTCAGTTTGTTGACAAATTTAATCATCAGGGTACACAGAATGAGATTACAGTGGAGAAACCAGTTTCGAACATTCAAATGAAAGTTCAGTTTGATAAGGGCTCTACAGCCCTGAGCTGCCTCAGCTCAGATCCATCCTGCACTGGGATTACTCAGCAATCTCAGATTATGGTTTTACAGCCAGGAGACTCTGGTATCACAGATGGACATGATCTAATTTCAAGTGGGAAGACTGTGGAAAATGAAATTGCAGGGACTGGGCTCCTGACACACACAATTCCACATGAGAAAACAGAAATAGGATAAAAAAACCGTGCCTCAACACCCACCCCCCCAAGTCAAAACCAAACATCAGGAAGCAGTGGGAAGGTTTCCCTTCATACACCCAAGGTGGTCAGCAGGGTTACTCCACAGGAGGAGACAGGGGCAGATCACAGCCCATGAGCCTTTTCCAGCTAAGAGGAATTACAAACAGAGCAAAACCTCCTCTGCAGGCATGAATCAGGCTGGTGAGCAGAAATCCCAACTACCTGCTGGCAGAAGCTGGGGGCAGCAGTCTCCAGCAGCCCAGAAGGGACCCACTTGCTGCAAGGCAAGACAAACGAGGCACACGGGGAGAAACAACAGCAAAAAGGGCAGGAGGGAACTCACAGCAATGAGCTGGTAGGAGTTGTTCATCATGGCTATGAGCATGTTCAGCAGCACAACCAGGGAGATGACGTTGTAGGTCCCAAACATCGTGGCCCCAACAAATTCTGTGAACTCGTGTCTGGCCTTCACGTTGGTGACGTAGAGGTTCAGCAGCCCAAACACAGACCAGAAGAGTGACTGGAGGGTCTCGAAAAGTCTGCAAAGAAAGGCAGATTTTTAGCTGGCTACCTGATGCTGATGGGGAGTGGGAAATGATCTTCAGGTAGGGAACACACAGATATTGGGAGACACCACAGAGCAGCCACTCAGCACAGCCATTTATCCCTCCCTGTGCTCAGCCACGGTGACCAATGCAGGTGAGAGCTGACCCATCAACAGCATTTGTTATCTGCCCAAGAGCCCAGTCCACATCCTTGTGAGATGCAGTGAGCACAACTGCCCTGAGGAACCCGAGGCTCCCTTTCCCACTCTGCACACATGCAAAGGACAGCCACAATATATTCTATTTAATTAAAATTGCCATGCTGCGATACTGCTGCTATCTATAAACTCTCCTGTTTAATCAGTGCCTGCATCATTAACATGTCTGCAGGATAAATGCTCAGGGATCCCATCCCCAAGTACAGCGTGACTGCAGCAGCTAGACTGCACAACAAGGCACCACGAGGTGGGAGATGGCAGGAATCAGCCACTTTCACCTTTTGCTCTAACACAGGCTGAGAGCTTGCAATTGCTTCAGCTGCTGTGCTGCTGTTTGGAATACACATCCCCAGAACTCTGCTGTTTGCAGTGCAGCTGCCCAAACTCCTGCTGTGTTTGCAGTGCACCTGCCCAAAATGCTGTGTTTGCACTGCACCTGCTCCAAACTGCTGTGTTTGCCATGCACCTGTTCCAAACTGCTGTGTTTGCAATGCACCTGCCCAAAACTGCTCTGTTTGCAGTGCACCTGCCCAAAACTGCTGTGTTTGCCATGCACCTGCTCCAAACTGCTGTGTTTCCAGTGCATCTGCCCAAAATGCTATGTTTGCAGTGCACCTGCCCAAAACTGCTGTGTTTGCAGTGCACCTGCCCAAAATGCTGCTGTGTGTGCAATGCACCTGTTCAAAACTGCTGTTTGCAATACACCTGCCCCAAACCCTGCTGTGTTTGCAATGCACCTGCCCAAAATGCTGCTGTGTGTGCAATACAGCTGCCCAAAACTGCTCTGTTTGCAATGCACCTGCCCAAAACTCCTGTGTTTGAAATGCACCTGCCCCAAACCTTGCTGTGTTTGAAATGCACCTGCCCCAAACCTTGCTGTGTTTGAAATGCACCTGCTCTAAACCCTGCTCTGTTTGCAATGCACCTGCCCAAAGCTCTGGTGGCCCTGTGAGTGGTTGTTGCAGCAGCTCCCACCCACCACAGGCAGAGTCCCTGGCAGAACCCTGCAACCACTGCTCAGTAATGACTCAGATGTAAGAGAATCATCACATTAATTCAGCTCAAGAGTTTCTCTGCTTTTGAAGGCTTCCTTCCATAGATGAACTGGACCTGACCCCACCGAGCTGATGATATCATCCCAGGTCTCTCTTTGCTTCAGCCACAG
Organism: Phylloscopus trochilus trochilus; assembly: GCA_016584745.2. Classification (NCBI taxonomy): domain Eukaryota; kingdom Metazoa; phylum Chordata; class Aves; order Passeriformes; family Phylloscopidae; genus Phylloscopus; species Phylloscopus trochilus. The sequence goes on from WQNJ02000046.1 coordinate 6,941,235, forward strand.
ACAAGTGACCTTTCTCAGTCTCGTCAGCTGCGTAATCAGCAATCTAAATAATTGCTCTATTTGGGCATCTTTGTTTTGGCTTTCCAAAATACAGCATTTATATCATCCCAAAATGACATTTATATGCCTGTTTAAGAGTTTCCATTTTGGCCTGAGGTCAGCAGATGTTTTCAAATGCGACTACCAGACAAATCAATATGAATAATTCAGATGCTTTACTTGACATACCAGGAATCTGTCCTCCCATCATCTCCAGGCATTTGTTCACATGCCTTATATGAGGATTCAGTTTATACTTTGTGGATGTATCTGATGTTTTTCTCTGGCCAAAATCTTAAAGATGCTTTGAAGCAAAAAACCTTTCTCCCAAAGCTCAGGCTTATTAAAGAACCGAGGTAGTAAAATAAGGATTAACCAAAGAATGCCAAACATTTCTTTACTAGAAGTGGTGGAGTGCTAGCTGTCTTTTAAAATATTTATAATATTTTTACTATTAACAGTAGAAATACTGCTTGGGCTGGAGGCACAAGAGAGACAGAGGTTAAAACTGAAATCAGTTCTAGAAGTGATCAGTGCCTGATTCTGGATGCACAGTATTGCCCAGGTGTGTCATTTGGGCCCAGCCTAAGGCCAACACATTCACATCTGGGCATGGAGTGCCCTTGACAAAGACACCAGGTGGTTCCTGCAGCTCTGCAGAGCAGTGAGGCTCAGGTGCTGTGTCCTCAGTGTTTAATGACAGGAGAGGTCCACAGCCTCTTCTCACAGCCCATCCTTCAGGGGGACTCACAGTACTTTGGAGAAGCAGCTATAAAGAGACAGAATTTTAGAAATTGTGACTGAGACACTCTCATGACCTGCTGAGTGTATTTTGAATCCGAATCAAACAGAAGAATTCTCGAAGCTCCACCACCCTCCATGGCAGTTTAGAGAGTGCAAGTGCCTGCTCTGCCACAGGAACATCTACCCAGGGGGAATGGCAGCCTGACCCTGCAGAGAGAAAGACACAGCAGACTGGGAGGTGTGACTTCCTCCACCCCTTCCTCCTCTTCCTCACTCTCATCTCCCCCCTTCAGTTGCCAGCCTCACAGCTATAAACATATTTTCCAATCATCTGCCTAAGCAGCAGGCACTCTGCTTTCTGAGGGATGGCAAGGCCAAAGCAGAAAACCTTAAATTATTCATGACTTCCCCTCATTGCTGTCACAAAGGAATATTACTTTTCCATGATCTGTGTGTGCAATGCAGAAAATTCCCTCACCAAGAGAAGGTTAAACCCACTGTTTGAGAGTCACAGGGAATAAAGTGCCAGTAAATAAGTGTCACACTTGACACGAGCTGCACACACACACACATGAGGGGCGTCCTCTTTGCTCCCCTGGCAGCATCAGAGCTCTTTGTGTGAGCCCAGGAATGCTGGTGGGAATCCACTGATTCAAAGCTTTTCAGATTTATCCCTTCATGAGGAATGAACCATGAGCAAAGTCAGGGTACCCAGCTCTGCCTCACTTGCTTCCCCCCCCCAGTCCAATATTTGGATCTGCCACTGCTCCATGCTGTTCATCTGCTCCCCAGCCAAATGTCAGCTTGTGCTGGGGGTGTTAATAACGATCATTTAAACTTTCAAGAACGCATTAAATAAATTTCTTAAGCGAGCCTCAAACAAAAAGTACCTGCAGAGTGTTCTGTCCCCTGCCAGGAGACCTCACTCCTAATGGATCCCCTCCCACTGTGATTTTGTTTTACACAAACCTCTGCCACAAAGGCTGAGCCCCCTCAATTTCCTTTCTGTGCAACATTCCCTTGGCAGGGGGTTTAAATGAATGTTGGGGTGGCAGGAACTGTGTTTTGTATTTAAGCTGATCTACACACTTTCTGCTAAGTGCTGCTTGTATAATTTTTAGCTCCCAAGACATTACACCTTCTTACAGACTTCAGGATGGTTTGTTGCTTTGGTTTGTTTTTTGGTTTGTTTTTTTTTTTTCCTGCTGGCCCAATGCTCTTTTCCTACAGTCAAATCCTGCTGTTGCTGTCTCCACTTACCTGACACAATGAAATCTGTAAAAAACAACATTGGCAGTGGTGGCAGGCCCAAACCAGAATGCAGAACTGAGCACATCTGGATCTGTCCTGGATTTTGTGGGTTTGACCCTTCCTGAGGTAGAATTTACCCCTTATCACACACTGTGCTTGCCAAACCTTCCTCCCTCTGGCTGCTGCATCGATACGGACACAGATCAAGGAATTGTATTTGTTATTTAATTCCTTTGCAAGGGCAGCACCACACATTTCTGGGGCATGTGAGGCAACTGAAACAGAAAAGAAGTCTGAAATCTTTAATTCTGTTTCTCATTAGCACAGTGCAGGTCCATTCACTTCCCCCAGACAGAGATGGGTCTCATGGGAAAATGAATCAAGCCTGTGGTGTTCCTGCTCTGCAGTGGGAAATGGCACAAGTCTGGTCTACCAGGTCATGCTGCTCTTGAAGGACGGGCTCTATCCTATGAAAATTCCATATTTCTTTTAGGAGAGTGCCCACAGGATAATGCTGGAACCTTTCCTCTCCCAACCAAGTCACACGGCCTCAGCCATCATCTGTTTTTGATAACGGTGCAAGTACATCCCAAATCCTTTCTTAACCCCAAGCCTTCAGCTGACAGAGGGTGGAGAATTATTGGGCATCATGACAAGTTTTATTTAATTTAGCATAAAGTGGTGGACAACAGTTTTGTTTTGCTTGTTTGCAGGGCGTGGGCCTTTTTCTAGACCGTGCTTTATTTATTTCTCCTGCCATTGTGAGTTAAGTACTGTGCAAGCAGCAAGAAACAATCGGGTGGGGGCTGATTATTATAATTATTTCTACTATTAGTAATTAAAACAAATACATCAGCAGGACAATTCATGTCATTTTTCAGCATGTGGCTCTCTCTTTCAGCTCTGCCAGATGTCCTCGCAGCAATTTCCATGCCAGCATCTCAGTAAAGTACCAGCATTCCCAGCAAAAAAAAAAAAAAAGGATCTGCTGGGAGTTTAGTCTGCAAGGAAACCAGAGAAGCCTGCAGCATGATGTATCCATAAAAATGGTCCAGGTGAGATTGTTGTTGGTGCTGTGCCACATTATTTATTAATACCTGTTTTTAATAGGTTTATCCCTCATTTTCTTCATTTTATTCAGGTTCCCCTCCTTTCTTCAGTAATCAGGCAAAGCAATTATTGTGGCAAAAGGACACTTCCTCCCTCAAATATACTGAAATTGTGCATAGATGAATTAAGATTTAAGTTGCAGGATCATGTAGGGAAGCTCCTTGGTCCAGAACTAAAAGGTGTCCCACTGCCAGACCTAAGTAAGAGTCCTTGTGACAGCAGAGCTCAGCAGAATGTCTGCCCCACTTAACTCCCACCCTTCCTGCAGAGCCAACCACCTCACCTGGCGTTTGCAAATGAATAAATAAAGGCTCTGTCAGCGCAGTGACAGGCAGCAGGCAAAGGCAGGGGAGGCAGGGGGCAGGGGGAGCAGCCTCAGCAGCAGAAAGGAGAGGGTGTCTTACGTGGAGAAGGCATTGTTCTGTTTCTCACATCGGATCCCCTTGCAGTTGTTGGGTTCCTCCGAGGCACTGGTCTCATAATAAAAATAAAGCTGGTTCAGTCCGTTGGCAAAAGCCAGAAGCACCAGGCAGTAGATAAAAAGGAATTTGAGGATGTCGAGCAGCATGCGTCCCAGAGAGATCTGCAGGGGTCCCAGGTGTGAGTTGGCTGTAAACAGGGAGATGAGGCGCAGGGAGCTCAGGATGTTGGATATTGCAAAGAGGGCTTCTGCAATCAGGGTGGGGTGCCACATCTCCCACTCCTCCCTCGGGCGGGAGCCGTTGTACTGCGGGAGAGAAAGAGCAAGGCAAAAGTCAGATGCGTTGTCACGACTCTGAGGTAACTCCCAGAGTCACTCCCACTGATCCCAGCCCTTCACAGGTAAATCCTAACCAGCTGGCACAAAAAGTGTGAAGGTTCTGGCTTTCCTTTGTTCCTTGCCAAGGTTGGGATTGATACACAGGAAATGTAGGTGTGCGTTCCCACTCGGATGTTTATTGTTTCTTATCCATTTACAGACTCACCAGCCGTGAGCTCCAGCTAGCAAGCCAGAGAAAATGAGGTAAAATGGAGAGCTTCTCTGTCTCTACCAGGTCTTTTCAAGGACAATCTGTCCAATTATCAAATAACACCTAAATTATTTTTATTTTAAACCCAACTACTTGAAGTCTGCAATGCAGACTCCATCAACCACTTACAGAAAACCACCCAAACCCATGAAGAAGGAAGAAGAAGGTGAAGAGGAAGGACTCAGACAATGCCCAAAGCCCTCCATATCACTTCACATATACTGCTACACACTTAAACCCCAAATTCTAAGCTTCCAGAATTCCAACAAAAAACGGACTTTTAACCCCTTACATCTCAGCTGCTGTCTCACACTCAGGGTGCAGGACTGAAGCTGACTTGATTAGGGCAGAGATGAAGGTTTAATGGTGCTTTTTTATGAATTCTGACCACTACATTACGACCCCTGATGGTGAGAGGTGTGGGACCAGGTTTTCTTTAGAGGCTTTGGGTATGTTGGCCGTTCTTAGCCTAAACTGAAAAATTAGGATTTTTTTAAATTTGTTTTATTTTTGAGTTCACAGTCTGTGAGTTCCTTATGTCCATGAGTTCATACACAACCTCCTTCTCTTTCAACATTTAAAGGGGTTCAGATTTTTAGCAGGTTCCAGATGTAAATTTCCAATTACTTTTTTTTTTCTTTTTCCTCCTAAATATGACCGCACATCATAAACACTGCACATTCCAGGAACAATGGGAGAGAGAAGGAAGGGAAGAAGAAAAGCAGTGAATTATTGGATGCTTTCCTTCCCATGTAATCTCAAAAAAAAAGTGCCAGCAGCCCAGAACCAAAAGGCTTTCTTTGTATTAATTTTCTTATTAGTTAATTTGTCATGGCAATTTTAGGAGAGTTGCTAAAGCAGAGGTCTTAATTACAGCTGAAATACTGGGTACAGTTGAGTGCATCAATTACAACATTAACTGGGTTTGCAATGTAACTGTAAAAGCAGAAGCATTTTCTGAGCAAAGTGCAGCCAGATGGGAGCAGGTAACACAAAAGAGCCAATTCTGTAAAATCTGTAAAATGCAACTGCTCTGCTTCTGTAAAATGTAACTGCTCTGGCTTAACGACAGTGGCACAGAGAATGGAGTCAAAGACATTTAACACCAAGGAATAATTGTCCTTTTAACATTTGTCTCCGCTCATTTAGCACGGTAAAAAGGCAAAACTGCACCCGGAGTAACGCGGCTAACCAGAATAACCAGCGTGTTTAGGGCTCCTAAAACAATCCTGGTGCCTTTGAAATGGAAATGGTACCAGTAGCACACTGACAGACGAGATTGCAGAGACCTTCTATTTAAGTCTGAAGGTCCAAGGCACGAGCTCCCAATTTCTTCAAGGGCTCAGCAAAAAGCAGGTTGATATTTCAAACTATCCCTCTGTATGGAGGAGATGAGACATGATACAAAGGCATCTCAGCGTGACCTTGGATTGCTTCTGACATTTCCAAACCGTTCTTTACTACATGAACATCATGGCCTGAGCCTGTTAACTTGATTTGAAGATGGGCCTTAAAATGCCTACCAGCAGGCACAGAGGTTAACTTTTTGTTATCCACTTTCTGTGGATATCCAGCAGTGGGGGTGGGTGGGACTGGGAAGCCTGAACAGCAGATTCGCACAGTTATTCCCAATTCTATCCTGCAGGCTGGCTGGACACAGCAGCCCAGGGCTCTCTGCTAAGGTTTAGCACAGATTGCACACAAAGGTATGGGAAAAGGTCTTCTGTGTCCTCCACCTCCTTTTTAGAGCAATATTTAGGTCATTAAGGTCATATTTTGGTCCTTTATGAACTGATGATATTTCCTCGCTCAGCAAATAAATCTTCAGAGCAGCCTGGCATCACAGGTTACAGAGAAAAAGCAGATTTCAGGGTGATTTCAGAGTTATCTAATGAAGCTGGGTATCTGGGAAGGCTGGAGTGGTTTGGTTTGATGTCTATTCAAAAGATGAAACACAGCAGAGATGTACACAGAATAATACAAATAAATTACACCACGCTGTCACATCTACCCTTCCTCATTACATGATAATTCAATGCAGCAAATGAAAACTGATTAAGAAAGTATTTCTACCCTATAATTAGCCTGAAGATTCCATTGGTATCAGACAATATTAGAGCCAGGTCTTGGAACCAGTCAAATCAAGGGGGCGGGGGGGAAGAAAGGTCTTCACATAAAAACAAGGATGGAAAACATTTAGTGTCAGTATGCAACTTATTTTTTCTGATATTTGGCAGAAAGTTAAATGTCCATGTAATCCTTTGAAGTTCTAAGAAGTGTTAGAATGTGGTATATTGGCGTACATCCCAAACCCTTCCAGCCGAGGGCTGGTCTATAAATAACAAATCGTGTTGCAAAATGTTTTGAAGCCATCATCAAGGTTATAAACCCTCACATTTCTCAGCACACTGCAACCCCTGACTGACACAGGGCAGAGGGAACCTCTGTGGCCACGTGTTTCCCACTGAAGCTTTTATGAACTGCTCCCACAGAAGATTTTCTGCCCCTCCCAGAATTGTCTGACACTGACCCTCATCAGGAGCTGACCTGAGATCAGCCAGGCTCAGTCCAGGAGGGTTTGATCTGGGCTCAAACAGGTCCATTCCTGCAAACCCTGCTTTGTGTGCTGGCAGATGGGGGTTTGTGGTTAACCTGCACGTTTCTGTGGCTCTTACAGGGAGCACAAACAGAGCTGCACCTCCTTTGTACCTGTGCTTTGGCTGCGAGTTTAAATCCTGGTGTGTGATGGATGCACAGCTCCTCTAGCAATTTGTGTGTGAGAAAGAACCAGGTTGTTAACATTTTAAGATTTGTCCGTGCATTTTACCATTTCCAGCCTTTTTTTTTTATTTTTTTTTTTTTTTGCATTGCTTGTGGTTTAAAGACCAACCTTTCAAGTCTGTAATTTCCTCCCTGGTTCTGAATGTTGGGAGAATAAAAGACATAATCTGTTCCTGCTTTGATGCTGTTACAGAGCTGCCTCTTCAGGGAGCAGCAACCAGCTTAAAAGCTTTTCCCTTTGAAAATCTGACTCACCACGACTGCAGCCTTCAGGATTGAACAAAGGCCCCATAGCAGGGCTGTTTGCATTTCGGAGTCAATGGGCTCAGTGAAATTTTCTCCTCTTTCCCCCTCTGCCTGCTGGGCAGGACTAAACAAGGTTGCTCTGGGGAAAGTGCTTGTCCTGGTTTTTGGGAGCTGGGCTGCCACAAGTGGAGACCTTGCAAAACTGGGGAGAGCAGGAGTGGCCAAGGAGCAGATCTCATTCCTTGATCTACACCTGAGTAATTTCACTGCCTGCAGTGAAGCTGCTGCTGATTCATACCAAGGGAAGAAGTAGGCCAAGCACGAAGCTCCAGCTGAAGCCAAAGAGAGCTGTTGCATAAGGAATTTTACAGGATGCCTTTTGTGTCTTGTCTTTGAAAAAGGGAGACAGAAGGAAAGTGCTCCAGGCCATCCCCTGGCTTCAAACCCCGTGCAGATGCTAATTTGGAGCATCAGAAGTTTATAAATGTGGAAGGTGCTTTTGAGGATGAGCTCTGATGGGCGCTCTCACCACAAATGGAACATGACAGGGAAGAACCTGCAGGGTGCTCAAGCTTGCTCCTTTGTCATTTCCCTGCCCATACTGAAGAGGAAGCTGACCCCTTTATATCAGATTATCAGATATGAAGCCTCCTAATAACTGTCTTGCTCTTCTCAGTAGACCTGTCACAAACTTCTGATTACTGATCTCCAGATCTGTAGGACTACAGATTATAAAGCTTGGCTCTAGAAGTTTTCAGGTAACCCAATTCTTGTTTTCCCTTTACCATTTTATTTAAAAGCCACATTTTCACTATGCACTGTTGAAGGAGGTCCAGTGCCAGCACAGAAAACAAAGTGCTTTGGCAACTGAATAGCTACAAAAGGCACAGAAGGTGGAGAAATTTCTCCCCAGTGCCCAAACAATCTATTTAACTTTTAATCAAAGAGTCGGAATGAGCAGGATGTTCATTCTCCAAACAAAATAATCAGCTTTCCAGGTGAATTTTCAAAATTGGACTGCTTAAAAAGCTGCTATTTTCTTTGCTCTGTGATTTTGATTTGAACAGTTTGTACCCTGTGTACTACAGCTCTCACCAGCACATTACAAATTCCCCCTCCCAAGTTACTGTACCTTGACATAGGCAACAATTTTAAGGGAGATAGTTGCAAGGTAGAGGGAGTTCATTGCAAAATCCATCAGATTCCACCAGTCATGTACGTACTCATTGAATCCACCATCCCACATTTCCTTGATTTCTCCCCAGATGAAACCTGTGGAAAGAAAGGCAGTTCATTGCCATGACAAGGCATTATTTGCCACTCAAGCTCTGTGTGTGCACCTATGATGCAACACCAGACAATTTGAAATTAACAGGTTGGGAAAAAAAAATGCCTCATCCTTCCTGCTTTCTGTGAAGTACAGTGCTGCTGATTATCAGACATTTTACAAGTCTGTGGGGAATGCAGTCTGGAGAGAGCTGAAAAAGACCTCGGTTCCCTACCCAGGGCTCCAGATATGCACATGAGGAGACTGCCTGAAACACACGTTATTTATAACCAGCACGAGTGAATTGGCTCAGCTGAAATTTGTTCTACGTGAACAAACTCTTCAAGCAGCTGTATTTGGTGTAGTTTCTAGCAGACTGTCTGCTCTCACAGACACTGTGAGCAATTCCTTGCTCTGTTGGACAGCACTGATTTTCCCTGACTTTCTCTAGCAACACCAGCACCAGCTCCTGCAGGCCAGCACAGCTCCTCCCTGACCTGGAAATATCACACCAAAGAAGGAAGGAAGCTGATCCATTCTCTGTGCTCAGCCACTGCATTTATGCATCTTGATGTACAAAAGGCCCACAGGGATTATTTGTGAGGAAAGGTGAGACTCAGCATGAGCCAGGGCACTGCAGCCTGGCAGTGACTCACCTCGTGTCAGATATGGCTGTGGGGTTTGTTCCCAAGGATACGGCCAGAGCCCATCATGTCAGCTCTGAAATGCCTCCTGGTGATCATTTTTGGCTCTTGCTAATGCTCACTCTACCTCCTTGCAGCTGGAAGGGTGAAGGGCAGCTTCTGAAATTCATCACCAGACTGCTAAACCCACCTGACACAGCTCTGACTGTAACTTCTATGTCCTTTCTTGTAGAACTGTTTAAGTGTTTCTGAAAGCCTAAGTCCCATTAAAAAGCAGGTGGCAGCAGCTCCTTCATGCCCTAGATGCTTCTGAAAATGCCTTTAGAGCCCCAGGTACTTTGAATTACCCACTTGACATTATCCTTGAATGAAAACTGGAAAAGCGCAAAGAGGAAAGAAAACAAAACAAAACAAAACAAAACAAAACAAACAAAACAAAACAAACAAAACAAAAACACCCAAAGAAACAAAAAAACCCACAAAACAAACAAATAAACAAACAAACAAAAACCACCAACAAAAAAACCAAAAAAACCCCACAAAACAAAAAACCAAAAACAACAACAAAAACAAACCAAACAAACAAAAAAAAACCAAAAAAAAAGAAAAAAAAAAAAAGAAAAAAAAAAGGAAAAAAAAACAACCACGAAAAAAACCCCAAAAGTTCACCTCCAATATACCAGTTACCCAATTACCATAGGGTATGGGCATTACCAATATAATTACCCAAAGTGCTGCCCCTGGCTAACCACGGGATATTGCAGTGCTCACTGATGTGCTGCCTGCAACTCAGCTTTAAGGCCCTGGACGTTCAGGCTGAAGAGCAGGCAAAGTTGCAATGAACTGCTGCACGCCCCCGAAATACCAATCTGAGCTGCTCAGCTGCCAGCCAGCAGGTCAATGGCCACACAGGCATAATGTCAGGGCCAGCCAGGTAATCTCATTACAGCTGCCTGCACGTCTTTGCATGCACGCAAACCCATAAAATAAAATAAATCAATGGAGAGGAGCCTGTTGTTGGAGAACTGATACACTGTATTTATAGTGAGTTATCGTTGCTGGTTACTATAGCTACAGCAATGCTGTGTGTGCCTGTTCCCTCTCCTTTTATAGTGGAAAATATTTCGTAAGTAATAACCTTTAATCTGGTGAAACTGTTCTAATTTCTTCATTTAATAAACAGTCATGCAATATCTCTATTTATCTGAAACAAAGGAGCTCAAGAACAGACAGCTGTAAAGAGGTGCTTTGGAAAGGTTTTATAGATGCATTATCCTTCATTCATCTGCAAATCAATTTCAGTGGAATGCCTACCATTTCCCTTAATTTTAACCGCAAATTTAAAGATAAAGTGAAAATTTCACCTAAGCTCAGAAAAGACATTTAACCTCCTGAGCTTACTCTGAAGTTTCTCCTAACACCTGCCTTTCAGTGCATAAATCAGATAATGAGGCTGATGGTGGAGCTGTGCGAGGAGCACAGCGCCCTGGGTCACCATCCAGAGTGATTTGTGAACATGTTTGCAGCTCTTAACTTTCCTTCCTTGGTTTTCCATCAGCAGTTTTAGGTTTGGCACAGGAACAGCTGGGTTGGTTCAGCACAGAGCCGGCCCAGAAACAAGGAGCAGTGTCCTGGTGTCAGCAGGAGAGGGGAGCCAGCAGCTGTGGGAAAGCAGGAGAGGCAGAAAGGTGTGGAAAGCAGTGCCCAGGAGCAAAGTGCCTGGTGACATTCCCAGCTCCCAGGGGTGCCACATGCTGGCAGCACAGCCAGGGACGTGGGAGCTGAACCAGAGGAGGGATCAAGATCCTGATGGAGCTCACAGGGTTCCTGCTGTGCTGGAGCTCAGTTTGGAAGGGTAAATAGTCCTCTCTCATCAAAAACACATCCATCTGGCTTCTCTGTTCTTCTCCCACCTCATCCCATCTCACTGGCTCAGCTGAACATCCTGCCCTCAGCACACAGACACCTCTCCCCAGCTCTGCCTGCCCAAGCCAGACTGGAGTAAGAGCCTCACACTTAACTTCCAGGCAATCAACACTCCCTCCTTCTCCTGCTGGTATCAGAGCACTCAATGTCGATGTGCTCAGTGATTATCAGCAGAGAGTGAGGCTCATCTTCCCTCTCCTGCATTCCTGTAGGAATTCCAGGAGGAACAAGCCAGGCAGGTTCCTGCTCTGCCTCCAGGAGCAGGTCAGGGAGCAGGGAGGGCAGAGCCAGGCTCTGGGCACTGCCTGTGCCTGTGCCAGCCAGCAGGACCCAGCCAGCAGCAGCAGTGACACCGTCTGTGACCCAGGAGCTCACTCCCAACCTGCTCCTCCCGGGGCAGCAGGGAGGAGCTGCCGTTCACCAGGGTCATGTCTGAAGGCACATCAGATGGCACAGAACAGCAGAGCAGCCCTGGGCCAACAGGATCTGCTGTTGCAGAAGGAGCCCGGCTGTTCTGTGCAGTTCCTGGAGCTGGCTGCCAAATCTCTTCACAGGCTGGGCTCAGGGATGAGTCCCCACACAGCTGCCATGGGTGCCAGTCAGGCCCTGTAGCTCAGCGTTCCTGGGTGTGGGATTTGTGGGATTTACCTAGGACCCAGGGCAGGACTGAGGAGTAGGATTTACCTGGGACCCAGGGCAGGATTGGGGTGAACCCAGCAGGATTGAAATGTGGGATTTACCTAGAACACAGGGCAGGATTGGAGTGTGGGATTTACCTAGAACACAAGGCAGGATTGGAGTGTGGGATTTACCTAGAACCCAGGGCAGGATTGGAGTGTGGGATTTACACAGAACCCAGGGCAGGATTGGGGTGAACCCAGGGCGGGATCATGTGTGGGATTTATGTAGAACCCAGAGCAGGATTGGGGTGAACCCAGAGCAGGATTGGGGTGAACCCAGGCAAGGATCAGGTGTGGGATCTACCTAGAACCCAGGGCAGGATTGGGGTGTGGGATTTACCTAGAACCCAGGGCAGGATTGGGGTGAACCCAGGGCAAGATCATGTGTGGGATTTATGTAGAACCCAGGGCAGGATTGGAGTGAACCCAGGGCAGGACTGAGGTGTGGGATTTACCTGGGATCCAGGGCAGGATCAACTATGGGATTTACCTAGGACCCAGGGCAGGATTGAGGTGTGAGATTTACCTAGAACCCAGAGCAGGATTGAGGTGAACACAGGGCAGGATTGGGGTGAATCCAGGGCAGCATCATGTGTGGGATTTATGTAGAACCCAGAGCAGGATTGGGGTGAACCCAGAGCAGGATTGGGGTGAACCCAGCAAGGACCAGGTGTGGGACTTACCCAGAACCCAGGGCAGGATCATCCACTCCACGATGGTGGGAGGTGGCCCCTGCATGTGGAGGTCGGTCCTGACGATGTGCTGCGACGCCAGCAGGAGCATGAACAGGAAGGTCAGGTAAGAGCCAGTGTGGCAGATAAACTTGATAAATGGCTTTTTAATGAACAGTCCCAGCCTGCTCTTGGGTGCAATCAGGTAGGCCACGGACAGCACGGGGAACAGCAGCCCGATGGTGACGCAGGTCAGGAGCTTCACTGCCCAGTGTTTCCGCCTCCATCCCGGGAAGCCGTCGTACCACAGCGTGGCTAGCAGCTGCTGGCAGTTTGGCTGAGCGACAAACTGGGGGGGAAAAAAGAAAGAAGGATTATTGCTGACTGCTACTCCACATGCACTCCCCTTCACTTGTGTGTTAGAGCCCACACAGACCCTCAGATTACGTTTCGGGCCGGCTGCGGGCTGGAAAAGCATATTTTGGAGATAAAGGGGGAAAAGGAGGGAAGTTTCACTCTCTTTCTGTGTAGGATTTAGGAAGGATTCCTTCTCATGGAAGAAATTTTTTTCCTACTTGCAGCGTCCTTATGCGGATCAGCCACTCACCACATGCTCAGCCTCCTCAGAAAAAGGAGGGAAGTTTCACTCTTTTTCTGTGTAGGGTTTAGGATTCCTTCTCATGGAAGTTTTTTTTTCCCCTACTTGCAGCATCCTTATGTGGATCAGCCACTCACCACATGCTCAGCCTGGTGCAAAACAACACCACGAGCATTACTACAAGCTGTTCCTCTCCCCATGTGTTGGAGCACGTTCCTTTTCACAATGTTTCAGGTTTCCACCGCCTGGAACAACTCACTGTCAGCGTCTTAAAAAAACAGAAGTGACTAAAAGATGAGGCAGGAGGGAAAAGGTGCAAAGCCCTGAGAGTGTGTGTGAGAGGGAGAAGAGTGTGTGTGTGGGCTGGGCTGGCATGAGACAGCGGTGTGAGGTGTGGCCAGGTGACATCTGCTGGGAAGCAGGACAGCACATCTGGAGCCCTGTGCCCAGGAAGAGAGCAGCTGTGAAACGCCAGGGATTAAGCAGAGGCCAGAAGGAATCTTTGGTTGCCAGTTCACTTTCCCTCTGTAAAAAAACCAGCATTGTGGTGGTGATTTAGTGCATCTCACCCAGGCCATGCCTCAGGCGCTCAGGGGGCAGCTCCTTCAGGCTGCTCTCATGGCAAACAGCCTTTGGGATTTCAAACCAAGTGTCTTGGGTCATGGAACCAAAAATGTGTATTCTATTTCATCTGTTAAAAGCAGTTGGGGAGATGTTCTTCTTTATTTTTTGTAACTCTGGGGGGAAGGGGGCAGATGCCTTCTGATAATGGGCCAGCTGTTCAAACCAGGTAGGGCAGTGTTTGTTATCTCTTTCACCACCCTTCCTCCCTCCAGGGGGATATTTTCTGCTGATGGGCCATGAAGGCTCACTAAGGGCATGACATATTCCATTGTGAGATGCTCCACCCAGTGTGGGGGGAGCCAACCATTCCTACCTAGATAAAAACTGAGACACAGGAACACCAGGGATCTGGTTCCACTGGATTCCCAGAGGAAGACTGGACCCTTCTCACCATCACTGGACCCTTCTCACCATCACTGGACCCTTGTTCTACAGGATCATCTCTGCTCCAACAGAACCACATCTGCCACTCCAGGAGGACTCACTTTGGGACTGCTTCCAAGACCCTGACCAACAGGGTGTCAGGTTGTAGCTCTGACTCTGTCAGGGTTTCTAGGATTGTTGTTTGCTTGTTTGCTGGTTTGGTTGTTTGTTTTACTACTACATTTGTATTGTTAATATTCCTAGTAAAGAACTGTTATTCCTATTCCCAAATCTTTGCCTGAAAGCCTCTTAATTGCAAAATTATAATTTGGAGGGGGTGAGGGGTTTGCATTCTCCATTCCAAGGGAAACTCCAGCTTTCCCTGGCAGAGACCTGTCTTTCCAAACCAAGACACCAAGCCACCAGTGTTCTGCTCAGTGCCAGAACACTTCATGTTCCTGATTATACCTGGACAGCCCCATGGTTTTCAAGGCTTTCCAGACCCAGAGGTAACCAGAGATCTCTGCAAGACCAAGACAACTCTGTCTTTCTTCAAAAATCTTTAGCCCACACCCAAATCTTTTAAACATTCGTTCACCACAAAAGCTGTCCTGGTATTGGGAGGATTTTTAAGCACAGTTCTCAGAGGGCTCTAAACAAGCAGAGCACCGTCATTGCCGTGCTCAAAATGACTAAACCAAGGTCAAACAAAAGGAAAAATTAGTTGCTCATTCTGATGAAGTCATTCACTTCTCTAAGTATTTTTAGATCTTTGTAATATGTTTTATATGTCTTAACAGGGTGTTTATATCAGAATCAGGCCATTTTTGGACTGGACAGTTCAAATATATGGAATGACCCAAATTAGCACTGAAAATAAACTCTCCAAGGGAACTACCTGGCATTTATGAAGCTGGATTTTGATGTGTTATTACAACAATAAGCTTCTGATGACTTCTGCATTGGCACATAACTGATGACACACTGCTCCAGAGGACTTGGGAAAATGGTATCAGAAGAGTGTGTGATTTGGGATCAACCAGCACATGTAGGCAGCTGGAAATGGGGAGTAGCTCATGGGGTGATGGTCTCCAGAAAAAGCCAAGATGAGAAAATATTACTGTGAAATTCCATATATGGGGCCAGTGATGATAAAATCACAGAACCCCAGAATAGTCTGGGTTGAAGGGACCTTAAAGCTCCTCTTATTTCCACCCCCTGCCATGGGCAGGGACACCTTCCACTGGCTGCTCCAAACCCTGTCCAGCCTGGCCTGGGACACCTCCAGGGATCCAGGGGCAGCCACAGCTTCTCTGGGCAGGTAAGAGAAACAATTCTACAGAAGCTGGAAAACCACCAAGCATTGATTGGTGTTTGGCTGTGTTTTAATTCTCATTTCAGAAGGGTCAGCGCTTTGTGTTTCAAACCTGGAAGAAACAGAAGGTTACACTGCTCTGTTTTCTCAAGATCCCAATCAGGAGCTGTTACTGGATGTGTTCTGCAGTGACTCACAGGGCAAGAGATGCTGCTGCTTCTCTGAGATGAGGCACAACTTCTTTTTTTAAGGTTTTTTTTTTTTTGAGGAAGAAAATGTTATAAACACGTTTTCTCTTTATCACATATGATAGAAAGCTCTGAGGGGAGAATAAAACTGTTTTTCCCTTGAGTCAAAGTCAAAGTCATTTGAGAAATCAAATGACTATATGTTCTTCTGGTTGCTGTGCAACTTGCAAGCATCTTAAAAGTGCCTCTTCTCTGCCTAATAGCTCATTTCTAAAATCTGCTTTCTCAGTTGTATCTGATGTTAGTTCTTCAAATGGAGACAAATTCACACATCATGAAAGAGCAGCTTTAAAGAGCAGATTGGCAAAAGGGAATGGAAATGGAAAAAGCCATTAAATTTTCCAATCAAGCTGGTCCCAACCTCAATGAAAATTGCCCAAGGGAAGTTTAAGCACACCACACAAAGAGACTCCCTAATGTCATAAACCACCAAATGCTGTGTTTATTAAAGGTAAGGCCAAGCACTTACCAAAGGAGACTTTTACTAACTTGTATTAGTCCAACTTGTTAATCACAGATTTAAAATCAGTAAGCACTCATGCTTTTATCTCCAGCAGTGCAGCTGGCTAAACAACAAAATTTCCAGTCTGCAGAAACATTGGAATTCTGAATTATAACGAAGAAGCAAACCAAGCCACTGGTGTGCTGCCTAAAGAATTTATTGGTTTTTGGTGAGTTTGCTTCTAGGTGCTGTTAACTAAACTAAAACCCCAAATTCATTGACCAGACTAAACCACCGAAAGTTCAACTTATTAAAGATTGCCTAGGAGTCACAGTGCCAAATCAATGCACACAAAATACAAAAAATACATTCTTTTAGATGTGAAGTACCCTGAAACTCTGATAATATTGTGGAACTTTTGTTATCCTCCATAATTTCAAATTTCCCCATGAAGTTAAGGAAATTTCTACTTTGCAAATAGCAGAGCAGAGAACTGGAAAAGCAACTTGACACCTTCAACACTACTTACACCAAGGCTTTTCCTGAGTGAAAGTTAATTTTCCACGTAAGTAACCCCAAATGTGTTTTTTTCTCATTTTTTGCAAAGCCTTTCATGTGCCACAGACTGAAATAGTTCCTGTGTATATCACAGCCTTTTATCATTTCACATGAATGTACCACGTGTGACAGGATTTGGCATCAGTTAAAGTTTCTGCACAATGAAAAGCGGGGAAAAAAACCTGCATTTTGTCCCAGTTTTGTGGATGGTCCAGAGTCAGAGGCAGATGCACTGCAGCAGAAGCTCTGCTGAGAGAACATACGACAATCAAACACTGTTTCTCCAACACTTGACAAGCATTTTATCCAAGGACTGCTGCAGTACAGGAGCCTCCAGTCTCTACCACGAACAGCAGCACAAGACATCACCCCACAGACAGGATGGAGAATGCTCTGACAGCTGCATGAGTGAAAAGAAATGTCACCAAGAGGTGGCATTTATGCTCAGCTCAGTGAATGTAGGCATTAAACATCTGATGCTGTGTAGGTTTTGGCTGGGGTAGAGTTAATTTTCCTCACAGCAGCTGGGTTTGGTTTTGTGCTGGAAACAGGGTTGATAAGAGAGGGATGCTGGAGTTCTCACTGAGCAGGGATTACACAGCCAGGGCCTTTCCTGCTCCTCACCCTCACCAGGGAGGAGCTGGGGGGCCACAGCCAGGACAGCTGACCCCAGCTGACCACAGGGATATCCCAGACCATGTGGCATCACCCTCAGCACATACAGGTGGGGGAGAAGGAGGAAGTGGGGGATGTTTGTCTTCCCAAGTCACTGTGACACCTGACGGAGCCCTGGGGGTGGCTGAGCTTCTGCCTGCCCATGGGAAGCAGTGAATGAAGTCCTTGTTTTGCTTTGCTTGCACACATGGCTTTTGCTGCACCTGTTCAAACTGTCTCTATCTCAACCCACGGGTTTTCTCACTCTTCTCTCACTGTTCTCTCCCTCATCCCACCAGCAGGAGTGGGCGAGTGGCTCCTGGGGCTGAGCTGCTGGCTGGGGTTAAATCACCACAGAAGCACTGCAGCCTGTGGTCGTACAAAACATTGGCCAGGGTGGTCCCCACCTGCAGATGCATTTCTGGAGGAGCTAACCCCAAAAACAATCTCCTTGCCCATTACCTGTTGGGAGAACCTGTCCCTAGCTGAAGATACAGTTCACAGGGAGATAAGATGCAACTCAGAGTCCCTCCTTGTGGTGCCTGTGAGCAAGGAAGGTGCTCAGCCTCCTGGCTTTTGAAAATAGGGATAAATATCTTTGCCTTTCCAAGAAATGAGATCAGCACCTCCAGTCAGAGTTGGGAAGCACTCTAGAGATTACTGCAGTACAGAGTCTTTTATGTTCTCTTTTTCTCCTCTCAGCCTTGCCAGGGTCTTTGTGTAACACTTGGCTTGCAGGTGGATTGTGCTATTAGAGAATTTCATTTTCCATGTTCATCATGCTCATTGCCACCTAATCCTATACCAAGGGGGATATTTTTAAGGGGGAAAAAGCAGCTGCTGGATGGAGTGTCTTTTCCTTAATAACTAATCTTTACTGATATTTTTAAGTCACCTAAATTCCACTCCTCAGGAATTAAATGCTTTCTGCATGCTGTCAAACACAGAAATTACGTTCCACCCCCCTCCCCTCATCTATGGGGAAATCCCTGATCTCTGGCAGTCATAAGTAACTTAGGATCAGACACAGATGGGTTGAGATGTGAATGCCTCAGGGAGCAACTGAAATAGCTCCCTGATAGACATCACAGGGGCTGAGCACAGCATCCCTCTGCCTTTATTCTGATTTTGGTGACTGCTGCCAGCAGCCTCTGGTTTGGAGTTTTCTGGAGATCTTCTCTGTACTCTTACTGCTGATGGGGAGGGAGAATGCTCTTCATAGGTGAATAACCACTAATTTGGGACTGCAGAGCTCTGTCTTAATAAGCAGGACACAGTTCTTCTATCAGTCAGCTCCAGCAGCTCCCAGGGAGGTCATCAGTGAGAGCCAAACACGGCATGGGAGCCACGAAATGACCTTTGGTGCCTGCCTGACACTCCTGTCAATAGATCAGACCTCACCACCATCACTGCAGAGCATCTCCAACCTGCAAGGCTGCTGGATAATACTGTGTGCTGCTGCCCTCCACAATTAAAGCTATTTAGGCTTTGGAAAGGCAGAGTTTCTCAGGAACAGAGCTGGATTTTGCAGCCTGTGTGCAGTGTCTGATGCAGCAGCATGTCTTGGAGAGGTCTGTGAAGAACGCAAATGTCCTGTGAATCCCTGTCTCCCCTGGAAAGGAGAAATGCCATTGCCTTCTCCACCCAAGCAGCACCACACATTCCCAGGGCCACACCAACCCCTCTGCCTCTGTTTTTACCAAGAACAAGATCTCCTGAGGAAGAATGGGAATGTGGTGGTTGCATCAGGCTGATTGCTCTTAAGGGAAATTCCAGTGGGCAACAGTCAAAGAGCCTCGTTCCTAAATTAGCCCAAGACAGGAGAGAGAAGCTCTGTGTGGCCTAATTTGATGCCTGCAGCAGAGAGCCAGTGAGCCCTGTGAGACCACATGTTCTAGAGAAGAAATGGCAGCCTCCTCAAGCTTGTAGTGTTGCAAACAGTGAGATGAATAAGAAAACCCTTTTTTTTTGTAGCACATTTCTTTTTAAAGTTCAACCTTGTTAATGACTGCAAAGTTATTTACATTCTGCAGCCGAAGTGTGAGCTGCAGAGGGTAAACACCTAATGGCTGTTCATCCTGTTAATTAAGTACTTTCTGCAAGAGGAAAAAAAAAAAAAATAAGGAGAAATGAGACAAAGTAGTTGGAGGGGGGGTGCTGTGGGGGAAAAGGGACTCCACAACTCAACATTCCTCATCAGACACTTCCAAGACAGAATAGAGGTTTTTTTTGCAGGATAAATATCCTATCAAAACCACAGCTGTGAGTAGCAGCAGTGAAGCACTGATGAAAATCCAAATGGCAGCATTCCTGCCATGAAGGAGATCACACAGCTGAGCTGGACCAGCCCTTGGAGAAAACCAGGTGCCACCCAAACTGCTCAAACCCTCAGCTGGTGAATAAAACAAACTCCAGATCCTCCACAGATGAACATATGGCCTCAAATTAAACAGGAATTTAGTTTAATCTGTTCTTAAAGTATTTTAAATTATGATGACACATGAATCTTAACTAAAGGTCTCCTATCCATAATAGATCTCTCTGGTGGGAGCAGACATGAACTCGGCTTAAGTGGTAGCAATTGGAAATTCAGCAGTGAGGTGAATGCTGACAAAAGGAAAGAGTGAATAACCTCCAAAATCCTGCCACTGTTCCATCAAAATTCATGGCTTTAACACCTTCAAGTTGGATTGGCTTAAATATTTAAATAAAAAGGTCCCACATATCCTAGGACAAAGACAGATGCTTGCAAATCCTGGATACCTACCCATGGAAGAAGCAATTATAAACTCTTTAAGCTTGAAATTAAATCTCTAGCCAGAGTGCTTAAATGTGTGTTTAGCTGTAGGTTTGTATTTATGGCCTGTGTCAGCAGGATTTAGGTGCTTTAAATTCTGCACTGAATCAAGGCAAGGTGCTGAGCACTGCTCCTGGAGGTTCCTCTGGGCCAGACCCTGAGCAAGAGCCCAACAGAACCACAACTTTTCAGTCTTTACTCAAGCAGACAGCAGACTACAGCTGATCAATAAATTCCTGAGGGATGTATCCCAGCAAACATCCCAGGATACAGCTGTCTAACAAAGATGCAGGAGGTCTGGGCTGGGTTTCTAAAGGCAGAGTGCTGAGGTGCTGAATATGAGCAATGCAACCCACAGGGAATTAATTCCCAACACATGCCTGGGTCCCAAGGGCTGATCAGGGGATGTTGGGCACAGAAGCACTGGAAAAAACACTAAAACCTGTTTGGAGACAAATCTATCAGCACTTCCTGAGTGCTCTTTCAGGCAGCACTTCAGGAGTTAGGGATTTTGGAAGTGAATACTGGGAGCTCTCAGGGGCTTTAGCAGAAGTGGGGAAGGCATTGACTTTTAAGTAAAAGGCTGGGCTCATTCTCTCTAGTGAATTACTAACATTTACATTAAATAAGTGATAAGCAAGGCAAACATGAACATTGTAAAAGCCATTCACGAGTATTTTTAAATACATACCTACTTTACCTGGTCAGTGTTAATAAAAAGCCCCAAAATTAGTTTTCCTTTGCTTCCTTTCTGACCTGAGACACATTTATGCTGTGTAATTTTGGATTCCTTTTCCTTTCTGCCCTAGCTTCTCCTGAATGAGTAAATTTACTCCAATATCCACGAAAGAGCAGACTAGCACACTACAAACACTTCTCACCTCCCTGGGAACCTCCAAAGGCTACTCCTGCTCCTGGGTTGTTTCACCCTGGCAGAACATAAGCTTTGCTGAGGGAGGTTTACTCAGCCAGCTGGGGTTTGGAGAGAATAAGAACAAAAACTGCAGTCACAGCTTTTAAATGTCAGCCTGCACAAGAGCTCAGTTTGGGGGGCGTCATCACAAACCCATCTACTCATCTCACTGCTCCTGGAGCCACCTGTGAGGTGGTGATGGGCCTGATTTATACACGAGGTGAGAGGAGTGTGCAGTCTCAGTTCTTTCCTGAATGGAGGTTCGTAACTCGCTTCTCTAAGCCACAGGAGTGGAGTTGAAAATCCCAGGAACCAGGTAAATAACAACGATCACTTCTACATCCAAATGACAGAATCCATGCCCACAGTTTTTTCCCCAGAGTTTATTACTTCAGAGTGTCATTCAAAGTATGAAATAACATGATTTACTCTTCTCCGCTGACATAAAGCTGACTCTAAATACACTTCAGCCCTTCAGATGTGGGAACACTGAACACTTGGCTGTTACAAGACACAAGGCATCACTTCTCCTCTCCAGTTCCTGTTGTCTATAGAAAGCCCATCAATCATGTCCTGTACTTTGGTTTTGGCTTCCCAAGCCTCTTCTCTGGCTGGCAAGAAGACTGATGGGAAACATGAAGTTAAGGGAACTGTCAAACTCACTAAAATCACTCTTGAACACTGTTAAAACAGTGGCAACCTCCTTACCTTTCAACATATTTCCTGTCTTTGTCCAGGAGATCATTAAGTAAGAGGCACAAGACACCAAAAACGACGACTTAAAGAATGATCCTGGCATTTTCTGCCCGCTGCGCATCGCCACAACGCAATCCAGGCCCTCGTCCTTGACCTACATACCAGTCTTAGGGTGCTTTTTCAAACTGGTGCATGACAAGATTAGTCAGAGATGATTCTGCTGTCAACAGACAGCGTTCTGCAGCTCGGCTCCGTGACAGCTGCAATATGTGGCTAACCTTCATCAAGCGAGAACATTTCGGCGTTACGTGAACGATGTACCAAATAATGCTGCTCCCTGGAAGAAACATTCCAGCCCACTTTGTCAAAGCAGCCAACCATCAGATCCCTCTGGATATTATTTCTTCATCCAACTTCGGAAAGGAGTTAAGATTTAAGTGCCACTTGTCCTAATTTTCGTAAGGCGATGATGCAGCTGTACAGGTTGAATTTCTGTGACAACTTCCCAGACTGAACAAAGAGATCTGGCAACTGCACAAGCCCGTAGAGGAGGGGCTCTGAGTCATGCACCACCGGTGATCAGCAGGGATGGCTCTTTTAAGGATGCAAATACAGACAGATCTCCCCACCCGCCACCCCGGATTCCGCCTCTGAGGCTGCTGATAACAGCTCAGTTAGTGCCGATTTTCCAAGGTGGTCAAGTGCTGCTGGGATGGAGAGTGAGAGAAAACAGCTTCATCTCACCCACCAGATGGGAACACTGCTGCAGACAATGGAGAAATGAAAAGATGGAAAAGGGAAGGTCACTTCTGGACAATCTCTAAACTTACATTCAGGTTTGTGGCACAGGGCAGACCACGCCATCCTCACCATGGAACACACGAAGAAACACGGGGTGCTCCAGATCACGAGAAACCAAGGAAAGCTTCCACGAGGAGCAGCTCTGCTTCTCTCACCTAGTCCTAATAAAGACCTTTTCAGGACCCGATTTCCTTCTAGAAATCTGGAAGTAAAAGCCTCTTTATCACTCTTCCGAGCTGTGCAGGCTCAAGCAAGACTTTTCATTGTGCCTTTAAAGAGCACAATACAAATATTCAGCCCTGTATCATTATTCCTCCAGGCAGTATGGCAAGAAAACAGACAAACCCACAGGAGAATAACTTGAGCTTTGCCTGTGAGCAAAGAAAGATCTGTGGCCATCCATCAAGACACCTGAATGGCTTTCAAAACGGATAAACAAGGAGCTTTGATTTCCACAGACCTCGCACTTCATTCTTCATGCATCTCTGATATTTTTATAAGCTCTTTTTATACCCTAAGTGAAGTGCCCTCAGAAATTTCCCAGGTTTATGCGTGCTCCCTGGAGAGGGATGCTGTGCTTCTGACTGCAGCCACACATTGACAAGAGTCAAGACACAAGAGGAAAAATATGCGGCATGGCAGGAATGATTATTCATTCACTTCAGAGCTGCATCTCAGGAGGTGCTTGTCTATGTAAATGTCCTGGAAAAAAAAAATAATAAAAAAAAAAGGACTGAAGCTGTTGAAGCTTCATCCTGAAGAGAAAAACGGCGAAGAACACTTGTTTTTAAATTAGAAAAGCAAACAAATCTACTTCTGTCCTTTCCTGCCGTTTGATTGGAGCACAGTGAGGAAGAGAGATGGAGGTTAAGGGTTTCTGAGAAGGAATTTCTCTGTGCAGTCCTTTGATCTAATTCTGTGGAAGTGCTAAGCAATAGATAAAATAATGTGGGTTTTTTTCTGAGTGCCTTGCACTGTGTAGACTTCTTACAGACACATAAACTAAACCTGCCCAGCTTTTTGCCAGCACCAGAAAAACGCATTAAAACCCCCACTGCTGTGATGTTTCACTTCATTTTGGAGCTGTGAATGACCTGTGATGGAGAGCAGGAAAGCAGGAATAAGCTGAATTTGTATTGCTGTTCTTGTGGCTCAGCAGAATGTTAAATATGAGCAGGAATCTGCCCTTTTAGACCTGACTCACTGCTACACTATGGTTGTTTTACATTATTGGCAAAGTAAAAAAAAAAAAAAAAAAAACCCTTAAAAGGACATCAAAATTCCCTTTGCATGCTGCCTCTGTTCTGATTCTCTAACCCAGCCACATACCCTGGATACACAACTCTGCTTTAGTAGACTGGCAGGACCCTAAGAGATGACTTTTCCCTATCTTTTCTTAGAAATGCAAACAAATTAACAAATGCAGAGCTAATTTGGTGCCAGGAGAGCACAGTGAAGAGTGATCCTCAACAGCTGAGCTGTGCCTTTTCCTATCAGGCCCTCAGTACCCTTTCTCCCTCCAAAATTAGTCATGAATAAAAGAACTAGAAAAGTAATAATATGAAGACAAATGCTGCACACTACAGAGTGTTTATGAAAAGCCTGCTGGTCTCTTAGACCTTAATTACTGTGATCTTTGGAAAATAATTTAACAGTGGACTGAGAAGAACTGATGTGTCCAACTCATTGTGTTCCACTGTGTTTAGTGCTGTCCTCATTGTTTTCTCAGATTTTGTGACTGCCATGCAAACAGGTATCACAGCTATTAAGTCCTTCCCATCTTCTAGAGAAATGATCACAGTAAGTTGAAACTGAGGACACAACCATTCTGCACTCCACATGACAAGGGAGAGGGAGCTTGAGAACATTGCACAGCATGTCTTTACCATTTGCTGCAATAAAATATACTACAAAGCTACCTTAGGGCACATTTTAATCTTTCTTGTGTAATTGATTTTTTTTTTCCCTTCTGTGTAAACAGTAATTTACCTTCTAGGATTTATGGGCTTATTAAAAACAAACAGGAAAAGCAACAAATTTATTCTCCATTGTTTTGGCCCTCCTCCAAAGAAGAACAGTCCTCTTCCTCAGGAGCAACACATTTCTCAGTTTATAAAATATTTAGCACGTGTCATGTTTGGGAGTAATCAAAACTGGTACCTCCCAAGAGGTTTTGGGCAGGGGAAAATAAACACACAAACAACAACAACAAAAAAACCCTACCCACCATAATGGGAGATTTTTCTAGCCTTTGTGAAGACAAACCCCACGATCTCTTCACCCATCTCCCCTTAACAGCTTCTCTGAAAAGAATCCTGAAGTTGACTTTATCTGCCTGATTAAGCTGAAATGGAATCATTTCATATTTTTGGGGAGAAATTTTCAGGTTCACTTCACTCAAAAAGAAAAAAAGCTGCAGGAAATTTGTCTGAAATCAGTATGAAATTACACGTTCTTTGGGCTGAATATAAAGAACTAACAACTGCAGTAACAATTGACACCCCAGAAAATAACCAAAGTCCCCACTGGATTCTTCTCTTGGGCTACCAGAGATTTGACTTTTATCTTTGTCAATGTTAAGGTGTAAAAATCTTCTCCATCCAATCCAATCCCATTTAATGTTAAGACATAAAATGCTTCAGCAGAACACGATGATCTACTTTCAAAAGTCTGCTGTTTTTCTCTGCAAAGCTGTCTTTCATGAAAACCAAACTCACTTCTATTTCCCTCCCTGTCCCCACAAAAATCCTCTCAGTCTGATACTCTTCAGTCAGGATTAAAAAACATTTCTCAGCGTCTCCCTGGCAAAGGTTCCTTCTCGTTTTTTTCAGAAGCTGGCAAGGATGTTTGTATCTTGCTTGATGTTTTGTGTTGTGCTAATTACCATGATAAGTTGGCCTAATTATTATGATAAGAAAACCCCAGCCACCCTTGCAGGATGCTTTAGGGTTTTTTGTGAATAACCAGGTGGGATGATAGAGTTCAGTAGCTGCTTTCCCAGCCTCATTCATTCTGCCCCTGCCCACCAGTATTCCACCTGAAAGCAGCACTGACTTCAGCTGGCAACACAGAGCATATTTGCTATCATTTTTAGGCTGGAACTGTCATGAATATGTCACAAAACATGGAATTTGTCCATATGCTTGGAATTCAGTCAAATACGCCTAAGAAGAAGAAAAAAAAAAAAGAGAAGATAAAAACTGTCAAGAAAGCAGGCGACGATTAAAAATTTTAAAAATTAAAAAGGCTTCAGGACTGTGGAGTTTCAAAGACAAGTGAGCTGCTTCAGACTTGCAGCTTCTATGTGTGAACACAAGGTAAGGGCAGGCACGGATTCACACCTGGATGTCACCAGTGGGACCAGCAGTGACCTGCACACAGCAGTGCTGGGGTAACCTGCAGCTCCTGCCTGCAGAGTCTGGGCCTGTGGAAAAACAGGAGTAGAATCTCTGCTCCTTCTCAGATCCAGTCAACATTGACCTGATTACCTGGGTTGCCCTTCTCCAGAGTAACTCTTCACTACTCGTCCGTGTCCCTAAAGCACTTGTGGTGTTACCCAACCCCGTCACAGAGCAAAAAACACAACCTGACACGACACCAGTGAGCTGAGATTCCCCTGGAGCAGCCCAGTAAGAGCAGGAAGTTGCCAAGTGCTGGATCCCAGGAAGTTTGAGGCTTTGGCATCAAGGGGCTGGCACTGAGGAGGCACAGCAGCCCAAAGGGATGAAAGGAAATCTGCATCTTTCACCTCTCAGCTCTTTGTATCTTAGATGACACATGCAGCCCTTCAGGGAGGTGACATGGATCACACCATGCTGGGTCAGTGTTGGATGTGGGGAAGACAGGGAAAAGAGGAATGTGACAGGACCTTCTGCCACTCAGGTGACCCTCCAGACACAGAAGAAAGTAATACACATTGAAATTCTGTTCCTCAACCAAGCAACTAAATTCCTCCTTCAGATAACCTGGAACATCGCTGGCCAACAGCAATATATCATCTCCTAAATTCTGTCTGGATTTGGAAAGGGAAAAGAAATCCAGAGCCAACTAATGAAACTGTTGTCAGCATTCTCCTGGGGTTCGTGGCCTTTATTGAATCAACTTATAAATCTGTGGGTTTGCAGGGCTTCTGAAAGGCTCTGTGCCCTTTAGCTGAAGAATGGCTTCCCTCTCTGGAACTACGGGCAGGAGTTTGAATTTCTGGGAATTGCTCCTCAGTTCCTAAAACACAAATGGGTCGAGGACTGAGGATCAAGTGGTGTCATGGGTGGGAAGAAATACTTTCACCACATGAGTGTTTTCAGAAGATTGCTGGCAACTTGGAGACCTGGGACTCTGGGAGAGCTCCCAACCTCTCCTGCTTTTGCTAGCTACTGTCACACCTCTGGCCCTTTGAGTTAGTGCAGAATGGGTGCTTGGAAGTGCTTGGTGGCTGCAGGAAGTGAACCATGTGCTGTATTATTTCCTGCACTCCAAAAGGGAGCCAGTCTTCTTCAGGAGCCAGGCAACCCCTTCTAGCCTTGGGTTCCTGCACAAAAGCAGTCACTGGGAGAAGCTTTCAGACCTGGAAATGTCTGCAGGCTGTTCCTTGCAGGGGCATGGGTTACAGGGAGATGGGATTCAAGTACCTTTGAGACAGAAATTATTGCTGCTGTAGAAGCCACAGCCCACTGCTGCAAGTCCCAGTCCTGCTGCACTCAACTGTTGTCAGATGTCACCAAGGTGCTTCCTGGTTTGTGACTAATCCATGTGCACATCCAAAAAACCCCACCTGAGAGCCAGCACTGAGAAAACCCACAGCAACTCGAGACATGAATTATTTTACCCAATACCTTTACATTTAGGTGACTCTTACCTCTTTCTGGTGATACTTTATTGCTACCTTTAGCTTTGCCAAATCGTGACACTTTTGGGGATCCAGCTCTTCGCTTTGATCATCCCTGTGATTGAGAATGATCTCCAGCTCCCGGGAACTCCGTGCTTGATCCAAAAGGTCCTTAGCAAAACGCTTGCACTGCTGTGAGAGCTCCTCATATTCAGCCTTGAACTCATTTTCCACCTTGCTCAGCTCCTTCAGCTCCCAGCCCAGCCGGAAGGCGGTCAGGATGGGATCCTCGCTCGATAAGGCAATCAACGAAGGGCTGGCTAAGGCTTTGTAGATGTTCAGCCTTGACCTGGAGTGTCTCAGGCTGTCCACCTCGGAGCTGGAGACACATTCCACACAGTTGCACCTGATCTGGTGAGGGCGTGGGATGGTCACCCGCCTTTGGACCAGCAGTTTGATGATCTCGTAGTTGTTGGTGTGAGCCGCCAGCATGATCGGGGTGATGTCCGGGGTGAACTCCGAAAACTGCGTGTCCATCATCAGGGTTGGGACCTGCACGGAGGGATAAACCACCAGGGGAAAAAGTCATATCTCAGGCAGAACTCAGAAGTCCCTCCTGCATGCTCTTGGAGTGATGTCACAACCAAACAGGGTTTTGATGACACCCTCTGAGATACTCCCCCACCCGCCCCTGGGCTCCTGTGGCCAGCTCAGTTTTCATTGAGGAGCTTTGGAGGAATATCTCAGGGAAACAGGGTAAAAGATTCCAAAAGAAGCTCTCACCCCCTGGGATCAGTCCAAGGCTTTATTCTCAAAGGGTTCCAGGGCAGAGAGAGGGAACAAGGAAGAACAGGACTTTATCTGGTCTCTGCTCAGGAGAGATAGCTGGGCCTGAGCCAATAGGGTCAAGATAGGAAGGAAGGGTCAAACTCCATGGTCACAGGCTTCAGGGGGTTCTGGGGGAAAAAACCATTCCCCAGAGGAATGCAACATCCCTCTGTGGTTTAAATGCTGTTGGAGGCAGGCTTATCCACACACTGCTCTTCTGGCAAAACCGCTTTCCCCCAAATCCTGCAAATCTGCCTCCTGACCACTCGTTCCCAGTCTGGTGTAAAAGTCAGCCCCATCCCCATCCAAATGCTTTATTTGTGAATCTGGCCTGAAATGGGTATTGGCCCATACACCAAATGGAAAAAAAAAATAGGAGGGGGGAAAAATGGAAGAAAAAAGGCCCTAGTAATTACACAGAAAGAAAGAAAATCCTAGAGAAGAGTGAACGCTGAATAGCCATTATTTGCACTATAAACACATTATTTGCAAATATTTGCAAAAAATATAAACACATTATTTGCACTTTATTTGCAAATATTATTTGCAAATAAACACATTATTTGCACTATATATCTGCATCAGCAGGCCAAGACAAATGCCACACAGAGGTCCTGCACACACCAAACACCTGGTCTGCAGCTGGGCAAAACTCTTCTTCACTTTTGCCTACAGTTTTTATTTGAAAATATTTTCCAGTGTAAGGACACATTACATAACTGCCCTCAGAACAGACTTGTGGGGTTTTTTTACAACGGATTTGGAAAAAAAAAATTAAATGTAAAATTAATGAGCCATAGTCCACTACAAATAAGCCACTCCAGGGTGTGCATTATCCAGCTTCTGCTGCACTTCTGAAAAGATGAGCTTAATGCACACCCTGTTGTGTCTTATTACTGTATGCAGAGTGTAAAATTAGATGGGAATGCTCTTACATCCCAAGCACCCAGTGTGCTTCCATTTGCAGGCAGGCAGCTCCCTTTCTGGTGTGTTAATCACTACTCAAACACTCTGTTCCCCCCCGGTGCCCACCCCTCCTGCCCTGGCACATCCTGCTGCTCCAGGGGGCACGGCTGGGTTGGGGCAGCCCAGGGTCTGCTTCCCTTGGCAAACATCTCGGAGAAACTGCTGCCAGAGAGTCCTAAGGGCAGGAAACATCCCTCAGCCTGCCCAAATCCAAAAGCAGAGCAGTGATGGAGGAGCATGAGGTAGGAAATCCCTCTGCAGGATGCACCTGAGGCTGGTGATGAGACCTCCAGTCTCAGCTCCCTGGGAGTTAAGAGCCTGTAGAGCACTAAAGAGCCAAAGCTGGTCAGTAAATCCTTACACCCAACAGGGTGACAGGAGCTGCTGGTGCCAGACAACACCTCCCAAAGGTGCTCACCTCACTGAGGGGCAGGGTCAGTCACAGGAGCAGGGCTCACTGCCTGGCTGCATGCATTTTGGGGAACAAATCTGCTCCCCTGGATGTGGCACGTGAGGAGTTAAATCCCCCTGGCAACCTGCAGACATGAAGGTGTGGAGAGGCTTTGCTGAGCAGAGCTGGTCCCCACGGAGGCAGGAGGGAGAGAAAACAGTCCTGGGGATTTGCTGTGGGTCACGGGAGGGCTTGGTGTCTCTTAGCAAGGTTGGATAAACGTATTTTGAGCTATCCAGGAACAAATGGCTGAAAGCAGCTCTCTCTGTTTAAGGTCTTGCACTCTCTTCCTTTCCCTTTGCTTAGTTTGTTTAGGTAGTTTGTTAAATGTCAAGAGAAAGGTGTGGGCTTTTTTCTCTTTCTTAGAAGGTTTTTTTTTTTTTTAAAGACCTGATGCTTGAATATAACTGCATTTATCTTTCTTCCTGCCCTTTTTCAATCAGTGACTGGCTGCTGCATTCAGAGCCCGTGCCTCAAAGGAAGAACACTTTTCCTCCTCTATCACTTCTATTACTGTCAAGTTTAATCTTGTTTTCCTGTATGGAAGTTATTGTACCCAAGGCTGCAAAAAGGATTTTTCAGCTTTACACAGATGAGGAATTCATGTTGCTTGGAATATGAAATGGGCACTCGAGGAGAAGGCAGTGATGTTACAGGTGGGGATAGTGCTAATCCTGTCTGCTCCAGAGGCTTCCTAAATGTGGATCTGGGGCACTCCAAATGGCTTGCCCAAGGTTTGGGACCGAATGATGTGATCTCTCATCCCTTATTCTGGCTCCTACCACAAGCCCTCACCCCAAAACAGAGCACTGCCTCGTGGAGCAGTGGTAGGGAAGGTGTTTTCCTGGGCAGCATTTTAATTAAGGGATGAAAGGGAAATGATGGTGCAGAAAGACAGAGAGGCTCCCGAGGAGCAGATCAGTGCAAGGCCTCCACTCACAGGAACTGGAGTTATTCCTGAGCAGCAAAGCAAACCAGCACAACACAGAACAGAGGCAGTGTGACGTGGGGCTGCTGAGGCCTCTTCTCTCTGTCTGCCTCACCCAAAGGCCAAAAATTGGCCCAAAATTGCCTGTCCTGTGATAAATATTTTTGTTGTCTTCTCACACAGTGTTTTTTGATAACCTGCATCCTGAATTGTCTATTTTAAAGCTGTGGCTCTGCAAAGCCTTTGCTCAAGGGCTGTGTTCTCTCCCTGGAGGGGCAGCAGAGATTACAGCAGCACCGATGTTCCCTCCTGTGGTGCTCTGCCCAGTTGAGTTCATGTTTAGATCAGCTTCTCCTGTGTCTTGGATTAACTTGCAGTGATGGAAGCAGAAGAGGAATCATTTATTCTACCCCAAGGGCTCTGCTAAGCTCTTCCAAGGTTACTTTTATTAAGTAACCTGAAAACCAAAATTCTTTTCCATTAACCTCACCAGCTGACACCAGCTGTTAACCCGAGTCCTTCAGAACCTTGCTGCCTCTACCTGCACAGGAGCAAACACTTTGTCTGCATTTCATCTTGGCTCTTTTCAGTTGAGAAATTAATGCCACCATTAACAACAAGTGACTGAATGCTTGTTATCATCCCCCTAGATTTAATCCTCATAAGGTGGCCTGCTTACCCCTGTGCCACTGCTGCTCTGAAAGATGCTACAGTGACTGAAAAATTTCCTTTATTTGAAAAGGAGGGTGAAGAAATGAGCTTAATTCATTAAAGGAGAAGGATTAGCTCACATAAAAGTGCTGTTCAGTACAGCTAAGCTCTCCTCTGAATGGAAAAATAAGTTTTCCAGCAAAATAGTGCATTGCTGTAAAGGAGCTCTGGATAGACAGAGAGCAGGAATCTCTGCTGTTAGTCATGAGTACAGAGTAAGAGGAATTAAACTACAGAAGGGAAAAAAAAAAAGAAAAAAAATGGCACCGAAGATCTGGTGGCCTTGTTGTAAGTCTTCTAGGAGTTTTACTTTGAATTTAATCTAGTTTGGTGTCTGTCCCTGGAGCAGCTCCTCTGGTTTAGTGTTCTATAAATGCAGCCCAGCTCAAGTGCTCCAAGGCTGCCCAGCAATCTGAACCAAACTGCATTAAATGGGAAAACTAAGGAGAGTCAGCTCAAAAACATGCTCCTCAACCAAACTAACACATGAATGGAAATGCACCTTTTGCCTTTTATGGATAATAATATTTTGTCTGTGAATAATTTTATGGATAACAATTTTGTCTGTAAGTAACTCACAGTGTGTTTACCTGTAATATTTGGAATTGCCCTGTTTCCAAGCCATCTGCATCTCCATAAACTATCATCTCCCCTGGATCAGTGCCATGAATTGTAAATATAACCACGATAAACTGTAAATACATTATTAATCTGCATTATTTTCAGCTTGTGCAACTCTTTGACTCGGCTGTGCGTTATAGAGGATTTTCTGATTGCCAACACAAACTTGTGCAAGCCTCACTGGAAAGCTACAATGTACAAATGTACAAATGCAATGCAGCTTTCTTGTAAGCTCCCTTTAGGCACTGGAAGCAACCTTATGGGGACCCTGGGAAACTGGGAGATGGCTGTGTGAATTTCAGCATTTATTTTAGGTGATGCAGTGGTGTGGGCTTCAGAAACTCAGCATCTTAACCTGAGAGAGAGACCTGCTATCAGAGTGATGCCAGCATTTGTATGAACGGGGAGTTTGTGGTTTGTTTTTTTTTTTTTTTCTCTCAAGAACAATTCATTGACTGAAATGATGTCATTTGGTTAATGAAATATAATGAACAACACAAACTGCTATCTGAGAAAGTCGTGTAGCTCAAGGGCTTTTGTACTGGTTATCCACGATCCTTGTAACTTTGGCACAAGGCACACGTTGTTGCACTTGTGGGCAAAACTCTGCTGTTATTGAAGTGTTCCACTGATTCCAATACAGCTGTCCCAGATTATCCAGCTGAAGAAAAAAGGCTCTTTCTGGTCTAAAATCTCCTCAGTGACTTACAAATGTGCCTGTAAAGCCAAATAAAATCTCTGCTCCTCAGACTGATACTGCAGAACAGTGAAAATTAGTTACCTTTTAGTGCCTTGTAGCAAGCCAAATGCTGACACAGGGTTACCAGATGGTGCACATTAACACTAAAATAGGTATCTTTGAACTGAAAAAAAAAAAAAAAACAAAACATGCTACAAAATCACAGGACTGCTATTAATTGTTAATTAATGTAATGCATTGCTGCTGAAAGAACGTGAAAAAGTAGATCTGTGATATCTGTATAACCAAATATCCTCCTTTACAACCAGTACAAGAAAGTAAAACACGGATAGACCTGCTCTGGCTTCTTCCAGGTTTAATTTGGCTTCTTAGCCATGTGTTTAAAAATGGAGGCAGGCCCAAGGGATTAGTTCTCAGAGCTGAGCTGAAACCGAGTGCACTTGACAGTGGCAGAGCTGCATCAGAGCTTGTGTTCAGCCATGTGTTTAGGAAATGCAGCACAGCCAGAGAGATTGTCAAAAGATGTCCCCATTTGTGGCTGACACTACATAATAACTTCTGCTGGAGATTTAAAAAGAAGAAAAAAAAAAAAAAAGGAAAAAAAAAAAAAGGGATTCGGAGAGGAACCTTTGGGAGGAACGGATTTTGTGAACATGCATTCTAATGGCCTGTGGCAAGTTCCTGCAGTCAGAGCCTCTCTCTGTGTCTCTCTCTCTCTCTGTGCCTCTCTCTCCTGAGCCCTCTCCTCTCCCTGCCAGTGGAGGAGATGAGATGAGGCACTTGATGATGAAGTGAAGAAAGAGTGCAGTCACTGTGGCTGATCCTGCGAGTCGCAGAGGGACGCTGCCAACGAGTTACCTCCTGTTTGAACCTCTTACACCGAGCTGGAGTGCAACCTGAGCTCACTCTGCCCTGCATTCCCGTGCCTGGATGCACTTCAGAGCCACTGGATCCAGCAGGGAGATGGGCTGGGGAGAGCCTACCCCTGTTCAGAGTGGTGCTGTGCCACCAGGAGCTGCAGCTGATGCCTTGGGAAGGCTGACCTGGAGCAGAGACTGGGCAGAGCTGGAGAATAAAGCAGGGATTTATTGAAAGGCCTTTGGGATACACCTTGGGCAGGACAAGAGCCTGACCAGGGCTGCACCCAAGGTGGATCCAAAATGGGCACAAAATGGTCAAAGGGTCACCAGATCTCACACTTTGATCAGTTTGGGTCCATTTGCATATTGGGGTTTAATTGTCCAATTACTCCAATTACCACAGCTCCAGGTTGTGAGGTCCCATCCTTCTTGTTCCTCCCTCCAGCCACCCTTGTTTGTGCTGTTGGGCTGAAAGTTGTCCTTGGTGTGCAGCAGGAACAGGATTTGTTTTGTGTCCCTGCTGTGTGCAGAGCTGAGTGACCCTGAATGAGCTCAGAGCTGCACCCCTGGGCAGCACAGAACCTGAGAAACATGAAAACTGAAACTTAAGGCATCACAGCCTCTCTTGGCTATGGCTTCTCCTCTGTGTAGGAATGCTTTACAAGCCTGTTGCAGTCCTAATTTGTCACATATTATATGATCTTATCTGCAGGGAGCCTTGGCTCCATCACACACAACCTGGGGACACTTCTGCAGGTGGGACAAATGTTAGAACCTGGAAGCTGAGAAGGTCAGGCTTTCTGCTCTAACAAGCACTGACGCTCAAGAAAACACTACATCTGACCTGAGGCTGTAGAACTGGCTTCCAAAGTTGAGTGATAGCACTGAGATTATAAGTGTGTAGTTTGAATAGAAGTGTGTAATTCCACAGAGTAGAAAACTTAAAGTTTAAGGCTTTAAAATGTAGTAATATATATAAAACAACATAGAAGATTTAAGGCATAAGCTAAGTCTTTCTTTTTCACCTTCTTATTCATAGTTTTAGGTAGTTTCTTGTAATTAAGTGGAAAAATCCGCATTGCGGACCACGAGTTATTAAGTTAAAAGTAAAAATAATTTAATGTCCTTTTATAATCAGACAATTTGTGTTTAAAAGACCTTAGAAAGAAACAGAGACAGAGCCATTTTCACTTTGTTAGCTAGAACTCAGCACAGCCACAAATCCAGACAATAATGAAGTTACTGAAGTGGCCTAAGTGACATTGGGACCTGGCTCACATTTTGGTCTACCAAAAATGCAATTTTATGGATCTTCCCAAAATGCAGAGATTCCCTGGCTGCTTGCTGGACCTTCTTCCTGAGACTGTGACACCAGCACAGGTGTAAGTCCAGAATTAGTGGTGTGGGAGTGAACTGAATTATCTCCTCAAGAATGGATAGGCAGACTAGCTGGTATATTCCTGATGGTTGGAGGTTTTTTCCCCTCATTTGGAAACACTAAATGCTGTTTGTTTGGGGTTTTTTTTCACCTTTCTTCATTACCGTTTTAAGAGTTACTCTGTCATAAGAGCAGCTGTTCTGAGTAAAAGTTATTAGGGTTTATTCCTTATTTTTAATGCTGTTTTTACATTTTGAAACCAATTTTATTAAAGAGCTTGCTTAGTCCAGTCCTGTAAATTTCTTAACTACTCCAAGAACCTTGGAATGTTGCTGCATCTGAGATATTTTTTCATTTTGTGGATAAGCTTTCCCTGGCCCCAAACACAACTGAAACAAATATAGCCCATGGTTATCTGGAAATTTGCAGGCTCTGTCTTCAAGATAATCTTTATTTTATTATGGTTACTATTTTTCTAATATTTTTCAGGCTTTATTCTGGGAGGGAGAGCTGTCCAGCTTTTTGATTCATTTTTTCTTGGTCTCTGTATTATCTATTCTTAGTGGTAACAAGGACGAGATGTGCTAATATAGGTTAATAATCATGCTATCTACAGCCTTTTATATCATCTTTGTACATAAAACATCCCTTCTTCCTGTAATTTATCACCTTGTGGGGATGAGAGATGTTTCATTAAGTTTAGGTGAGGTAATATGTGGCTAACAGGGCTTGAAGAGGGAGGGCTTCCTCCTTGGGTTGTGTTCATATTCAGTCACATTCCTTTAGAAAAAAAAAAAAATAAATTAAATCAGATTGGATCATGAGACAGTGTCAGGGAGAGGAGTGAGTTACTGCATCTGGCGCCAGCCCAGCGCTGCCTGATGGTGCACAGAACACATCCTGATGCTCACAAACCAGCAGGTTCATTATTCCTCTTTTTTTTCTACTAAGCTGTACTTCTGGCACTGCTGTTTTACCAACCAAGAAGACGCTTCTGTGGCTTCTGAAAAGACCCCGGAGTTTGCAACAGCAAAGAAATGACAACCTAGACAGGTGGCAGGGAGAGGGGAAAAAAAAAAAAAAGATCTGTGTGCTTGTGATCTTCCTTAATTCCCACTCAGGCAGTGACTTCCTCTGATATCCCCAGTGCTAGGAAGTTGAAAGCCTCTAGGTAATGCTGTGCTCCTGATGCTGCAGAGCCTGGCACTGCCTCATCATCCCCTGCCTGAGGAGTACTTGGAGCACAGCAGCCCTCTCTCACTGCCCTGAATTAAGTACCAACAATGCACATGGCCCTGAGCCTCTGGAGCAGTTTTCCAGCATCCTCCCAAGGCAATGACAGAGCAAAGACCTTGGATCACAGCGTTCCCTTGCTGCAGCAGCTCAGAGACAAGAAATACTGCTCCCAGTCACTGCCTGCTTGATATTCCACCACCACTGCCACCACAGGGCTGCCCCACCAGGCAGTATTTTGCCATGGGATAGCAAAATACTGCTCATACAGGGATAAACAAGCCATAAAAGTGACTTTGCCAACTCAACACAGCTCTGTTCAACAGCCAGGTAAGGGCTGAGGGACTCCTGCTAAGCTGCCCTGCAGTTCTTCACAGATCTTTATAGATCCCAGAGCTTTGTTTTGGAGGAGCCTGTAATTTGTTACACTCCCTCTTCCCACAAAGAAAAGCTTCCCTTGGAAAAAAAAAAAAAAAAAAAAAAAGTGTTAAAACTATTGCACCAGGAAGAGTCTCCCAGAAATCTGTGTCAGGGAATCTAAACAGCCATGTCAGACTTCTGGGTTTAGGGTTTCAGACAGACCAGAGGCAAACATGTGTTGGGATGCTGTAACTGGGGCTTAGGAGCACAGGGAGGTGGGTACAGTAGGCACATTCATGGATGCTGAGTAGATAATAATGGGGTTTTGAAACTAAACTCCTTAATCAACAGATCTACAGAGAGCCCAGAAGTTTACTTGTGTAGCAGCACAAACAGTATTTTTTTTCCCCCTGTAATAGTTCATCCACCCAGCTGAATGCTGAGAACCCACCACATCTGACTGCAAATTCACTGTACAGTGTGCCCAGAGCAGACAAGTGCTAAGAGCACTCCTAGAGATCAGTGAAGACAATTCTCTGGGAAGCATCTGGGACAATCCCTGACTTCTCACCTGTCTGTATGTTCAGTTACAAGCATGGCATGTTTGTGCTTGCTGTGATGCAGTTCTGGCTTGACCCCCACCAGCACCCTAGGAAATAACAACAGACTTTATGTTGACCCAAAAGAAGGAGCCAGTGCTTATTGCCACTGTCAGGAACCTGGTATCTGTCACTGTCTTAATCTTGATGCTACTTACTGAGTCCAGGAGATGTTTCCCCCCAGTTCATTTTCACCTAGATTTAAGATTATTTGGGGAATGAGGCAACAGGGAGGGAGGAAAGATTTTCACAGTTAAATGTAATCATTAGCTGAAGTGATCTTTGATTTCTCTGTTGTTTAGTTTAATTAGATGGAATTCATTTTGAAGGCAGCCGCCAGTGTCAAAGGCATGTTAACTATAACTGTGAATTATTACTGCATCAATAAAAATAATGAAAAGCTTGGGTGCTAATGGAGCCATTAGGCTTTGAAGCTGCTTCTCTGTTTTCAGACATGATCCTTCCTCCTTATTGTGCCTCTCAAGTATTTCCACACTGACAACTTGCAGCCATATTTTTCTTAACTTGTTCTATTCTTCAGAACCTCCTCTTGCTCAGGAGTGTTTCTAGCCAGGTTCAGCCTTCTCTCTTTGGACCCCTCCTATTAACATGGAAACGACTGGCTGGAGTCACCCCATCAGCCTGTTCCCCTCTGTGTCACAGTGCTCTGTAGCCCTGCTTGGTGCCTGAGATGTTTTGGTTTCTCAGAAACTCTTTTCCCAGAGAGTTTTCTGCCAACAAGAGACACGTTTTCCTAACTGTAACCTTTGTTTGCATTCCTTTCCCTAGGAGGGACTTCTTCTTGATGTCCCTCTGACTTGACCAATGTGATTGAAGAAGTTTGTCTTTCTTTCACCCATTGGGTTGTTCTCTGTAGAACAGCATAAAAGGGAAGAAATTGCAGGAAATAAACAGAGTCATTGTCAGCCTTCTGAGTCGGAGTCTGTGTCTTGTGATCTTTAACAGCATCAGTGCCCCACAGCTCCTGTGGCTCCACAGCCACAATTCATCTGCCACATCTGCCACAGAACTCCTTGATACAGATGCCTACTCCTAAACCTCTCCTCTTTCCCACTGCCTGCAGAATCTAGATTTTATACCGTGAGGTTTTTGAGAACTGAACTGTTTCTTTTGACTTAAACAGTCCCATCAGTGGCAGCACAGGGCTGGCAATGAGCTTCTACCAGCAAGTCTAAAATCAATCATCTGCCAGTGGTAAGGGCTAAACTTTACAGTGGTTTCTGCACACAGGACAAAAACCCTGTGTGAGTGGGGAAATTAAACTAAATCACATTATCTCAAGAAAGTTACTGGATTTGGGCAAGAATAAAATGGTTTAATGCAACTTTTATTTTCTGTCTCACAAAAGGCTATCTCTACACTGTGGATCTCTGGGATCTGAACAAGATTAAGGTGGATTTTCACTCATCAGCTCACCTAAAAGAGGATTTTTGAGGTCAAATTTCAGGTTCACTAACACTCTCCAGTGCAGCAATCTTCTACCAACCTGATGATTAGCACCTAAGACTGAAAACCTGCCTTTTATTCTCTCTAGTTTCCTCTTCACAACCATACCCTCCCAGAGGCTGTACCTGTAAGCTCCTTTTGGAATCCATATGGATCACACTGATCCAGAGAGCCTCTGGACCATCGGAACCAACCAAAGCGCAGCCATAAACCCTAAAACCCCTTTTTTTTTTTTTTTTTTTCTTTTTATTCTCATGATTGAGGAATTGCATTTGTAGTCCCATCTGTGAACCAGCTTAATTTGGAGCCATCTGCCACGGGAGCAAATCGCTAAGCCTGCCAGATACCAGAGAGAGAGAGAGAGAGAGATGCTGGTCCCCTCCTCGTGTAAACAGCTGATGTCAGCTCTGATTGTTGTGAAGAAAACAGCCGCCGTGGTGGAGGTGCTCGGGGACCTGGAGTAATTCAGATGACTGATTACAGCTCCTTGAAGAAGGGAGGAGGGCTCAGCAGGCAGCAGAGCCCCGGCAGGAGGGCAGAGGAGCAGGCGAGGCTGTGGCACAGCTTTGGGGAGCTGCTGCCACCACCCCAGGCAGCTCCAAACAACGGGCCCCTGAAGGCCTTGTTGGGGAGGATGAAGTAGCTAGGCTTTGCAGAGATAATTTAATAGTAAAAGATTCTAAAAGTATGAAACCCACAAGAGGAATAGAATTAAAAGCAAAGTTTGAACTGTAAGCATGGACAGGAAGAAGGTGATTAGACAGCTGAAAGGACTTGGCTGGGTGGGTCAGTGACACCCCTGCCAAGACAAAAAGATGAATAAAAGGTTGGACCTTCTCAGGTATCAGGGATAAGGTGGGTTTCACAGGTTTTGGTATGTAGAGTAGTATTGTAATGTTGTAGCTCCCATAGGCTGTATGCAGATTCTGTAGGTTTTGTATCTTAAGGTGATTGGTTAATGTTCATTAGCATATTCACGATAGAAAGAGTTAAAATGGAATGTAACAGAGAGTTCCCCCTCTTTGCGCGCCTTCCCTTGGACCCTCTTGGACTTTGCACTGGATCCCTGGACCCTTCCCCAGTCAGGCTGCCTCCCCACGACCAATAAAGCACGTGTTCCAAAGAGTATCCTGATCTTCAGGTCATCTCTCTCTCTCACGGACTACAAGCGTGTTTTCTAATAAGGTCTCATTTGCAAAATCTGCACTCATTTCAACAGGTGTGGAAGTGTGAGGAAGTACAGCTATTACTGGTAAATTGAGGGTGAATCAAATACAGGGGGGGAAATGGGAGTTTTCAGACATGAGTTTCCTGCTCTTGCAGCCTCCAGCTTGGTTGAAAACGTAACCCACTGAGCTGATGTTTGTATAGTGAAAAAAATCCATCTGATAGCACTTTTAGAGGAAAAAAAAAAAACAGCAAAACTCAAAGATCAAATAGGTTGAGAGATAGAAGATTTTACAGGGAAGGAGAATTCATTCAACAGGTTTCGTATATACATTCCCTTGCTCGTGCAGTAGCTCTGAATTAAGAAAAAAACCCCAATAATTTAAAGTTCCCTGTTAATTTCAACCCCATAGGACCCCAGTCAGATCTCTGCTTT
Source organism: Phylloscopus trochilus trochilus (assembly GCA_016584745.2). Taxonomy (NCBI): domain Eukaryota; kingdom Metazoa; phylum Chordata; class Aves; order Passeriformes; family Phylloscopidae; genus Phylloscopus; species Phylloscopus trochilus. Next base: position 6,981,143 of record WQNJ02000046.1, read on the forward strand.
CACTGTGTGCCTACTCCCTTGTTTTGCCAGTGCACGTACTGGACCTGTCCCGTGCACAAGACAACTTTGCATTTTAACTTTTCCACCCCCAAAGAGAAAAGCCTGGGCCAAAGTCAATACTGCATCTGCAGGTGCTAATTTTTGCTATTTCAAACCCATCCCTGCTCTTTCTGATGGTTATTCAGTGGTTTGTTGTCTTATTTAAATAGCATGACACTCATCACCTAGGATGGATTGCCATGCCAAGTACATCTATATTACTCCTCTGCCACTATGCAGCACAACATCAGCCTCTGCACTGCCCAGAAAATCAAACAACAACTATCACAGCACCAGATTAGGCTCACTTTTATTTCCTGGAAAATGCATGTTTGCTGACTACAAACCTCTGCAGGAAAAGCGACACTTGCACACCCTCCCGGTTCCACGAATATTAAGTTTGTTTTGTTGTTCCTCTTAATATTCATGAATAGGTTGTTTGATTTCCAAAGGCCTGTCTTGAGACTGGGAAAAAACAAGCTATGCCATGGTTTAAGTTACCAGCTGTGTGACTGGTCAAAGAGAGCTATGGTTTATAAAAAAGCTTCGAGGAATGATTGGAGTAAATTATGTAACACTTGGAAATTACAAATTTTAAAAAATTTGTAAAAAAATTACAACATTACTGGAGCTCTTTGATTACTGAAGAGGAGAATGGGTCCTTCAAGCCTAGGCTTCACTCTTTGCTGGGAGTGAAACACATCAGAACATGTCTATTGTTGTTGTGTTTTTCTAAAGTTCCTGCTAAAGCCTTCTGATGTTTACTTTTTGTGGTGGAGTTTCTCAGGCACTTTCCATGCAAACAATGATTGTTTTGCATTCCTTTCTGGAGGAGGAGAGAATTGATGGGCTGTTGGGCTGACCAGTGTGGTTGGAGAGGACAATTTTCTTCCTCCAACCCACGGTCACTGTTGGAATTCTATAAATGTCGAGGTCTGTAAATAAACTGCCCCTTTTTTTGGGACATCTCAGCGTGTGAGTGTCGTTCATTGAGACACTCCCCCACTGTTCCCCTGGCTCCTGTGGCCAGCTCAGTTTCCTTGAGGGGCTTTGGAGGAATATCTCAGGGAAACAGGGTAAAAGATTCCAAAAGAGGCTCTCACCCCCTGGGATCAGTCCAAGGCTTTATTCTCAAAGGGTTCCAGGGCAGAGAGAGGGAACAAGGAAGAACATGATTTTATCTGGTCTCTGGCTCAGGAAAAATAACTGGACCTGAGCCAATAGGGTCAAGATAGGAAGGAAAAGTCAAACTCCATGGTCACAGCTTCAGGAGGTTCTGGGGGAAAAACCATTCCCCAGAGGAACACAACAGTTCATTTGTGTCGAATTGTGACACTCAATGCTCTCCCCATGGTTGCACCATGATGACTTTCTCACTGACCCCAAAACTCCCACAGCCAACAGCACCTTTCAACACAGCTGTAAGAAGATTATTATTAGCAGCATCCTGCCTGTAAACTGGTGAAGGCTCCTCCCCAGCTCCACCAGCAGACTCACAGCTCAGTACCCAAAACCACGGCTCTGCTGCCTGGACCGGGCAGCAAGGATTTGAGGAGAAATGCTGAAAGATCTTAAAATAGCCCACACAAACCTCGCTTGGAGACAAACCTAAAAAGAAACACATCTACTGGAGCAGATCACTGCTGATCTCTCCGGTGCTCTGCAGCAGCCTCTGGAGCGAGGTGGTTGATGCTCTGCACATGTAAACAGAGCAATTTGCTCCTGTGCCGAGTGCAGGTTGTTATAGTGACTGCCTGTGACTTGCCCCTGCCATTGTCACGGCATTCGCAGTAAATGGCGCTTAAACAGCAGCCTAGCAAAGGTTTGCAGAATAATGATTCACAGAAATTCACTTAATGACAGGATCCCAGCCCCTTCATCCATCCCCCCCCAACCCTGGCCCTTCCATACTCAGTGAGACCCTGAGTCTCTTACAGAAGGATCACAGCAAAGGTCACTACCTGTATTTGGAAGGTTTGTGACTTCTGCTCCCTGAAAAGGTCATGGGACCGATGGAAAGCAGAGCTCTTCCCCCCGGGCAGCTCTCAGAGCCGGGTCTGGAGCTCTCCTCTTGGAGGCTCTGAGGCTGCAGAGTGACCCTGCCTTTGCAGGTCCAGTCTGAGAGGGGCCACGGTTTTCTACCTTGTTTTGGGGGTGTCTCTTTTCCTAAATGTGAAAAACAAGGGTCACTCTCTTGGTAAAATTTAGAAGTTTGATAAAGGACAATAGGAGACAAGGATAATAAAGCAAATTTTAACGGCGGGGTGCTTGGCATCCAGCCAAGAGCACACCTGCTATTTCAGAGACACCCTTTATACACCTTCTCTATTGCATCAGCCTATTGCATATTCATAAACAATTATGCACATTTAAACTTTTCCCCAAAAACTAGTTTACATGTTCCAAGAACTGCATGGCTCCTCCTCGCCTGTTTAGAGCACATGCATTTCCTGGCTGTGGTTTTTGTCAGCTCTTATTATCACCTCCAGCTTGGGTTTTGGTCCATACTCTCTACAGGCAGCAGGTGCTGATAGCTGGCATATCAGTAGCAGGGGTCTTCATCGTAGATTGTTCACTGGATGTTATCCCAACCAAGCAGGCAGTTCAATTATCACAAGCATAACTATATCAAGTATTCCACTACTATGTCTAAATTTAGTTAATAACAGAAATAAAAACTATATCTTTATAGCAAAGTCACTTTAACGCTATACACACAGCATCCATTTTAATATTTGTGAAAAGCCAATATTATAACCGGTGTTTATAACATTAACCAGATCCAGCCACTCCACAAAGAGGCTGGAATGAGGCAGCCTGTGAGAGCTGCTGCGGGGATTGTGGCACGGCGCTGAGGCTGAAGATACACACCCATGAAATGGATTATGCTGAATGATGCTGCTCAGCTGCTTTTGAGATGCAAAGACAACAATTAACCGAGCTGACGTGCGAACAGACGCAAATGGGAGCAGCTCTTCGTGCCCGGCAGCCAGAGAGAGACACCAGGCTTTGGGAGAGAGGCAAACAGCAACCTGCTGAGAGACAGGCAGCAGGAAAAGGGAACCAACAGGTTCTCCCAGAGCCCAGGTCCAGGTGAATGAAGGTTTGATACGGAGCAAGCAGAGGATGCTGCTCCTGCATCTCAGCCCTGATGGCAAACAGGCTGCCACACACGAGCCAAGAAGCTGTCCCCACACAGGCCTGTGAACCCTCTGTACATTTCATTAATAGCTTATACTAAACCTAATATATAAGAAGAGCACTGATACCATCTTACAAATTTCACAGCCAGACAGAAACCTTCCTGTGAGGTGCGATTTTTTCTTTTTTTTTTGTTACTACTGGAACAAAAAAGCAGGGTTTCAACGTGTTTTAGAACATCTGGGTAGCTGATGAGGACAAAGCTGTGCTAATCTGCTTTATCGGGTGCTTTTTGTGAAAGTAATTAGGTGTGGGGTTCCCAAAGGACCTTCTGAGAAAGGGTCCAGCAAGGACAAATAATGAATGTATACTGGTACTGCTGTGGAATTGGCATCAGGAGCTTGTGTTCAGAAACCCCTCCTGCAACAGCTTTGTGATTTGACAAAATAACCAACTTTGGCCCAGCTTGTCCTGTCACTGCACATGAAATAAATGTTCATTACCATCACTGCATGAGCAGTCAGTGAAACAGCTGAAAGGGAAGTCCAGTCCTGCAGCCCTCTACCAGCAAACACTCCCTGCAGTCTCCAGAAGAGCCTGAACCCCAGCCAGGGAAGTTAATCCAAGTTTGTTCATAGAATCTTGCACCAAGCCAGTGCCAGTTTAAAATACACTGATGAAATCTGGTCTTGTAACAAACCCAGTAAACAAAGCTGAAACTGGCACCGCATCTCTTCTCCCCCACACGTGCTCTCCTCCAACTTGTAAGCCCTGCAGCAGATAGAATTCTAGCTGCAGAAGGGGAGCTGGCACAGAGATAACGAAAAATGGAACAGGCCTGCTATGAAATGGATCAGTGAACTAGAGACACTGGAGCTGAATTTCTGCTGTAATACATCAACCTCATTTCACAGACCTCTGTCTCTGTCCAGTTAAGCCAGCAGCGCCGTGGATTTGAGTGGACACAAGTTTTGGTGTTCAAGGGATGTTACAGAAATCCACATGAATCCCATCACTTGCTTCCCATGACATTTCAGGAGAAACTTGTCATTAACCTGCTATAATCACCATGCTACTGAAAAAAACTTTTTTATTCTGTCCTGTTGAGCTGCAGGATGCTCAAACAGAAGACTAAGGGGAAAATGGCTCATTCTTAATGGATGGTCTACTTACATTTTGTCAGACTAAAACTCAGTACTAACAGTTCTATTTTTAGGTCAGATAGAGGAGTTTCATTATCTCTCTAGTTTTTAAGCCACACAGAATTACATTAGAATCACACTGCAATTTAGAATCACATTGCTACAAGCATGCACAAGGCTGCCATTTCTAAACAATAAGCTGAGCACTCTTGAATTCTGTCAGGGTTGATCCTTATTGTTTGCTTTGGCTACATAAAATTACTGTTGAAAAACTGTGTGCTATGGGGCCTATGCATTGAAAACATTTTCTTCTATGATTGACTGGTATTAATCTTTCACAGGCAGAGGGATGTGTTCCCTTCAAAAGGAGGCTTGATATATAAGGATTATCCAAGTTTTGGATGTTCCTCTCTAAGCAGTGAATACACAAAAATTATCAGTGGTCAGCAATGAACATTAATTATTTCAGCTATTGGCAGCAGTACTTAGTAGTGCTTACAATGAGAAGAAAAAAAAACAGTTGGGGCAGTGCAGACACTTGAAGTGACAGGATTCAGACTCAGTGGTTTTTCCACAAAGATCCTTATGTAATTTAGGGATGGTTTTGCAGCTAAGGATCCTTCCTACAAGTCACTGCTGTAAGTTATGCCCTGCCTCAGCACTGCTGCCCTGGAGCTCTCTGGAGAGGGAGACCAAGATGATCTGTCTGCCCTACAGTGAAGGACTGAAACCCAGCAGACTGCTTGCTTGCTTGCAGTTGTAAATAAGCTTGTGTGCTTTCAGGACTTACTTATGAGAAGCAATTCCACTTAATATCAGCACAACAGCACGGCAATAGCTCATATTTACAGATTGTAATATAATTTCAGAGACCCACAAATTCCTTTAGAAAGTGCTCGTCTATAAATCAACCTATAAATCAGCGTGTCCACAAACACTGTGGGGCTGGAAAGAGCACTGAGTGAAGGAGAAAAAAATGAGTGTTTAAGTCAGGCAGAACATGTTTTGTCACAGTAGATACGTGGCAGTCGACATGGACACTGCACTCGAGGTGCTTGCTTAGAATCATCAGAAGGCTCCAAACATCAGCATCTTGTTATTCAAAAGTCTCCCATACCTTTTCTCTGTAACTCCCATGAGCAGCTCCACACAGCTCTGGCTCTCTCTCTTCTTCAGTTCTGGCTCCTTCCTGTCCCCAGCACAGCCACCTAACCCTGTCTGTCCTATGTACAGTATCTCTTACCTTTTCTGTCCCTTGCACAACCTCCTGTCCCTGGCTCTGCACAGCACAGCCAGCAGACTCCAACTGACTCTTCCCAGCTCACTCACTCTTTATCACACCCATGGCTGTGAGGGCAAGGCTGTTTCTATCCTAGGATAATCAACACAGGTATAAGATATCAGAGGGGAGACTGCCCTCAGCAGCATCTCCTTTTGTCTCCCCACAATGTTGGCCTGAATTCAGGCTGGAGAATTCATCCAAACTGCTGCCCAGGCTAAAGCCATGGACCAACATCAAGGAGTTTGCTCTGAGCAGCAGCACTTTCCTGAGGCAGGATAACAGCTCAGAACTGAACGGGGAAACGCTGGACCAACCTGTTTTTCACCACTGGGCTTCCTGTAGTTGAGCAGCAGCTCCACAGCTCCCACCACCTCCTTCCGTATGGCGTAGAGCAGAGCATCCCCCACGTAGACGCTGTGGCTCAGCAGCAGCTCCATGATCTCCAGGTTCTCATTCTCTATGGCTATCAGGAGGGCACTGCGCCCCAGAGGATCCATGCAGTTGATGTTGATGTTGTAGTAGATCTCTGCCTCCTGCAGGGCGTGTTTGACGCTGGCATAGTCCCCCTTCTCCACGGCGCTGAGGTAGGCTTTCTCTTCCGACGAGAGCTCTGCCTCCGCCCGCACGATCTGCAGTGGGATCCGGTCTCGGTACGGGGAGAAGTTGACCTTTTTGTAGTATAGCTGGGCCATGGTTCATAGTGACCAGGCAAACCTGTGAGGGAGGAGAACCACCTTGTCAGTGACAGCACAGCCTCACGGGGGACATACTGCAGGCAAGGAGGTTTTCAGGAGCTGTAAAAGCAGGCCTCAGAAACAGAAAGAACAGGTAACTGAAGAGTTTAGCTGCAGCTGCGAGGTCTGGAAGCAGAGAAGATACAATGGTGCAGTAAAGCAAAGACATGAAACTGTTGCCATGCCCGTGCCTGCTTGTTTTGGTTTTGGGAATTCTATTCCCAGGCACGGTCTTGAAGCACAAGGCCATGTTCAGTAAACAACCGAAGCTCCCACATTTGTTCCCAGAGGAGGGGCTTCGGTGATGGTCTCTGGAAAATGACCAGTGGTTCCCAAGGGTCCCACCTCTGGGGTGGGCAACTTGTAAAATGTACTAAAGGAGTCAGAAAATAAAGGTGTGGTCTCTTGCCTGCAAGAGCACCACGCAGCCTTCACTGATGCACTCCCTGTCTCGTTCCCCTGGCGCCGTTATCAGTTATATGAAACAACAAGTTTGAGGTTTAGGTTCAGCTAGGATAGACCAAAAGACTGCAGAAAAAATATGCTCAGCAAGATAGTAGAAGGTTTTAAGCTTAATCATGGACTATTGTGTATTGTTAATAGAAAGCATACAAGCATTGTCTGAAGCAGGTGTGTGTGTGTGTGCTCTTAGTGAGTGGCCAGAACAATTGTCTGTGAGCTTTAGCAACATGCTATTGGCTGGAAAACCTTTAAAATGCCCTGTAACAAAGAGACCTTTGGCCGCTGTTAGCAAGATGTGAGCTGTTGCCATCTTTCAGTTGTCTCAAGCCCTGTCATGAGGCTGATGCTGCAATAAAGCTCCAGGAACATCTCCCAGCAGTCCCATCCCATTTGTGCAAAACGCCAGCACAGGGACAAACTTCCAAAGGGCCATCATGGGAAAAGCTCCCCATCCATTTTTAGGATGTTGTACTCTTAACACCCCCTGAGCAACCCCACCTTAAAGGGTTACCTGAAAGCATAAAGGTGACACCACCACTCACAGTGACAGAAACTCAGTATCATTCCTTATCTTGTTTAAACACTGATGGCTTTGGTCAGAAGTGTGATCTTGATGTTTATGGGTGATCTATCACATGCAAATAGGTGGATTTCTCATCGTTGCTTTATTTCCCACTCAAAGTTCTTTTTATTTCCTCCTTTTCCACTGCTAAGACATGTCCTCAGCATCTCTGAACTGTCAGTGATGGGAGCTGCTGATTTACACCCTCCTCTTTACAGTAATAGATTCATTTTGAACATTTTTGCTGCTGCTTCTCTGCTTCCATCTCTTAAAACGTCTCTTTTATTTTTCCTTAGTGTTTACTCTTTGACTAGGTCACGGTTTTATTTTTAAAGCTTGCATGTTTTTAAACATTTTTTCTCACTCTTCTCATTTATAAATAGGACCTAAAGACAGGCTGATATAGAAAGCTCCCACCCTTGCTCTCCAAAGGCAGTGATGATGTTTTGTGGTCTAGGAAAACGAGAAGTAAATCCTGCCCTGGAACAAGTGCAGCAAACTGAATTAATTGAGGCTCCTTCCCACACCTCAAAGATCCCAGCAGGTGACTGGAGTCATAGGAAACACGGGCTGGGTATTCACAGGTAAGGGAAAAAGGAGCCAGGCTTGTCTGCCTCTGCTTGGCACTGACAAATGACACCAGGTCAGCACCAGGGGCCACCAGCATCTGTAACTTAATTGTGTGACTTCTTCCATCTCCTTGCCCAAAGCTCCACAGCTTCCTGCAGCAAATCAGCTGGAGTTTTGGTCCATTTTAGTGCCCTATCCTGGGGGAAAAGCAGGTGCTGACAAAAGAAGATGAGGAGGAGGCTGTGGTGGCTGCAGAGCAGAGCCGGGGTTCTGCAGGTACCACCCCCTGTGCCCCCGGCAGCCGCAGAGCCCGGCTGCATTTCTGCCTTCCCAGAGTGGGTGGCTCTGAGCTCCAGCCCAGCTGACACTGCAGAACAGTGGGTGGCTGTAGCAGACAGCAAAGCTGCATCTGTGAACTTCCTGGGGAGCCAGGGATCCGCACCAGGCGCTTTGGCACCTCGGGGAATGTGCTCGCTCAGGATCCCGCTCTCCTCCACGTGCCAGAGAAGTTTCTGTTTGTTACGTACCCAGAGATGCTGTCACACTGCTCACGTGTGTCTCTCTGCACAGGTAGAACCACAGAACCCAGGGGTTCAACCTCAAGACACACACCAAAGCACTGGAGGCAGAAGGACCCATAGCCTGAATAAAAACCATAAATATATTGGCTTCTTTTCTACAGGAACATTATGCCACTAAAGCTTTTAGAACTAAGGAAGAATCTCAGTGACTCAGAAGCTTCAAGTTTCAACAAAATGCAAGTATAACCTTCTGGTTTTCAAAAGCACCAGGGATCACTGGTAATTTTCAAATTTTGTTTTTGAAAACATTATTCCTCTGCTATCCAGCTAATTCCTGCTGGAACACTGACAGGGGACAGAAGGATGCAGCACAGGTCTGGTAACAACCAAGGGCCAAAGAGATCTTTGGGAAAGTAAGGATAAAACCCAAATGGGAAGGGAAATGTTGTCCTTGTGTGACAGTCTGGCTGATGGGAGCAGGGAACACCAACCAGTGGGACTGGTGCCAGAGGACAGTAGTCACCGTGCAAAGGTCTCCTGGGGGAATCTGTTGGCTCCAAAAAACATGAGGGATTCTGGCAACAAGTGCAGCTGCTAAAGTGGAATTGGATATTTTTCACTGCTCTTTAGTTTAATTGGACGTTTTGTAGATGGTGAGTAACATTTGCAATGAGTTATAACAAATGTCACCTTATGAAACATCATGCCAGCGCTGGATCCCTCTCTTTCCCAACAGCTTTGTAGAAAGGAAAGAAAGCTTCAAATATCTTAACTCCTCAGTGAGATCCCATCTCCCAGTAGAACCCCAGTCCGAAGAAAGCTAATAATGTTAGTACCTCAAGCATATAGGAAGCTGCAAGAGCACCAGAGAGGAAAGACTCACGAAATTAATGATCTTCCTGAATTCCTCTCATGCCAGCACCTGCACAGCCTGACAAACACATGCTGCTGACTGAGTTTGGAAATAATTGCAGGCAGGAGTAACAAAAAACAAAATAATAAAATTGTCTACCTGGAGTTCATGGAAGATTTCAGCAAAACCTTTATCTGTTGAGCTGCCCCTCAGCCAGAGATCCAGCACAATTTACAGACAGACCCTCCAAAGCTGATGTCTTTGTCAATCACAATTATTTAACAAAGCATCAGCCAGACCTGTGGATGGAATGAATGAGCACAAGATCCCTGCTCTAGCTGTCACCTTGCAGCACCACCAGTCTCCCAGGGGCAGCATCTTTTGGTGAAGCAGACAATTCTGGCAGGCCCTAAACACTTGTGTTTCTCAGACTGGTCCTGTCTCCTGCTTAACAGTTAAAAATTACAAAAATATTGATGAAATCCAGGTAAGAGAAGGGGAAAGCAATGCAGCACAGGTGCTGCCTAGAGAGAAGCAGCAGTGCCATTCCTGAAAGGTAGCAGAAATAGAAACACAGTCACACTAAAATTTTGGAATCGGTGCAGAGAGCCTGAAAACACGTGTTTTCCATATGGATTCCCTTCACAGAGAGGCATTTTCTGCTACTTGGGTTACTATTTGGGGCAAGGAAAATTCCTCCCAGCCTATGCCTGACTGCAGATGTCTCAGACAATATCCAGGGACTGGCTAATGCAGTGGTGACACCTGCACCACAAACAGGTGGAGAGAAACAAGAGAAACACCACAAGAGAAATACAACAAACTACTTGAGATACAGGCAGGAGGACTTAGCACTCAGTTTGGACTCTATCACCTCTCCCCAGCAGAGATGCCCTTCTCCCTGTAGTATGAGTCCAAATTTCCAAGCCTTTTCAGCCTGACACCACATCTGTGGTGCCTGGCACAAGAAATCAGAGTTTTAGCCCCTGAAAAGCAGCCATACCTGGCAGGAGCAGCCAGCCTGGTTCAGGGAAAGAAGGCTTCTGGCCTTCTGCCACTAAAAGTTCCATGAGTTGTCACTACAAAAAGTTTTTAGGGTCTGTTAGGAGCTGAGCCATCCCTCATTTGCCACTTCACACACACACCACACACTCCCACACAGCCCTGTCTCAGGGGAGTCAGAGTGATCTGGATGAAATGGGATGAGTAGAACCAAAGGGGAGGCAGCCAGAGCCAGTTTACAGCCATGTATCACCAGGCCCATTACAAAACAGGGCCTTCCTGGATTTTATTTGCTTTGGTCATCACCATGAAGCTGATTCAGAGGTGGAAGAGCACCGCTGCTCCTGATGGCTGAGCTCCCTCTGCAACAGAGGCAGCAGAGACTCTGGGGATATTGAATTTATCTGCCAGCTGATGAGAGCATCTGACAGCCTGAGGAACTGATCAAACACAGATCTTGGACACCAGACCAACAGCAAAGAGTTACCTTTCCTGTTGCTTTTTATCTTCTTCTCTGCCAGAGTCAGGATTAAATGCTCGAGATGGTGTTTCGTGTTCGGACTCAGATGTTTATTAATTCTTATCTATGTTACAGTCTCACAAAACATGAGTTCTACAGCACTTCAAGCTAACAAACTAAAAAATGTCTCCTCTTTTTCTACAAGGCCTTTTAAGGATAAACTGTCCAATTATGAAATTACACCTAAATTATTTTTACTTTTAACCCAATAACCAACACTCATGGCCCGCAATGCAGACTTTTCTACCCAATTACAAAACACCCCCCAGACCCATGAAGAAGGAGAAAAAGAAGGACTCAGCCTCTGCCCTAAAACCTCCATCTTGCTTTATATATATTACTATATTTTAAACCCTTAAACTCTAAGTTTTGCACCCTGAGATATCACACACTTCTATTCAAACCACACACCCACAATCCCAGTGCTGTCACTCAGTTTTGGAAGCTTTGTCCACGGCCTCAGGTAGAATGCAGGGTTTGCTTGGGGGTCAGTGCCTGTGAGCACAGAGAGCCTGGAATTCTCAGTGCCCAGGGCTCCAACACTTTCCCACTTGCTGGGACTCTGCATCACACCTGAGAGCAGCCAGCAGAGCTGCCAGGCTGCTCAGAGCACAGCTGGGTGTTCCCTCACACCAACAATCTCAGCAAATCTCCGTGTGTGGCTTTAAATGCCACTCCACATCCTCTCTCAGACCTGAGAAGGGTTTGTGTGCTGGAAAAGCCACCTGCATTTTCCAGTTCTATCAGCCCCATCGAAGAACTGATCCCTTGCAACACATCTTGCTTCACTGCTTCCCCCATCCTTCTTGCCAAGGCTGTTTCCTCTTTTTAGTGTTTCAGGGAGAGCATTTTCCTCGTTTTGCAATTCTAATCTGGACTCCAGGTCTGGAAATCACGGCCAGTAACTGCGAAAATGGCCTGACTTCCATTGTGCTCACACACTGCCTGCTCAGTACTATTGATCTTTTTAAAAAAGGTTATAAACCTGAGCTATGAAATAGTCCAGAAGGGCCACTTAGGTAAATAATATTACATGTAGTTAATGGACCAATTGAATTTGTGATTGGATCCTTCTTTTAAGTGCTCTGGATCTTATTTACTAACAATGCCTGGCTGAACACAGTGTGAGGAAATAAAACCGACTTTGTAACATTCTGCAACTCCCTTCCTTCTGCAAAGATACCCTCTTGTTCCAGAAAATTGCTTTTTTCATGGAGTTCAGTGGGAACCAGATTACAACCCTAAGTCTCACTGCTTCTCATGATGTCTCTCACCACCAGAAGCAGAAATTTTTTCCTGCTGCCTTTAAATGCAAAGAGAGCCATGACTGAATAAATGTATGACCCCAGACGTGTTTTAAAATTATAAAATTGCAGTGACCTTCTGGTTCGGTGGCTTTGCAAATTCCTTTTAGCTGAAGCCTCATGATCTCAGAAAGTTTATATCCAGCTCGTAAGTTATATAAAATATATCACTGACTGGAGTAAGTGCTGTTCAAAACTTGCAGGGCTGCACTACAGCACAAAAAAAAATGAGAAACCAAGAGCTAATAAAACTGGGGATGAGTAATCCACTTTCACTGCCCAACATGAGAGAAAGGAAGAGCACTAATAGCATATGTGATAAAAATGTAAGGCTGCAGCGGTCCGTGATTCACAGTGGAGATATGTCCTTAGAAGATGCAGAGAAAAATGCCTTATGAAATGTTTTTCATTCATCATCACTCCAGGCCTAGTTAAGAACACATAAATTCCCTGGGGTACAGCACAGAACCTTCTAAGCCAGAAGTGTTTGTAGAGAAAGACAAGCTCAAACTTCAGATTGCAGAGTTTACAGGCGCCAGAAGAAAATCCCTCCTCAGTAACTCAAAATGTCACAATTTGACTCAAGCCCCAAGTGGAAATCTTAACTTCCTGGGGAGGGTGACAATTATCAAAGATATATATGTTTGATTTGGAAAGGACAGCTCTTTGGTGGAAGTCTCTTCCGCTGCATAATCAATCGATGAGTCATGACCAACCGCATATGGGGACGTATATAGGTGTTTTTATATGTGTGTGTGCTTTATATATACATACATATATATATATTTATATATAAAACAAGCTCCTTGCTGGAAGCTTCAGCTTTGTGTCCTCTTGCAAAGATCCACCTGGCTCGTTCTGCTCAAAGATGAGCAAGCTCCCTTTGCAATAGGATGTCCTCCTCTGCCAGGCAGAGCATAATTCATGGACGGAGAATTTGGGCTGCAGACAGCCGGGGCCTGACCTGAAGTCACAACAGCTTAAGGCTCCCTCAAGCCTCCTGCATGTCCAGGGATCGGTTCTGTGTGCTTTCCTGCATGTCCAGGGATCGGTTCGGTGTGCTTTTGGTCCACCCCATGGATGGGCTGCTGATGGACATTCGCCCAGGGCGAGTTTCACACGGCATTGATGGGGTGTTAACGATGCTAAAATTTCAGCCGAGCGCTGGGCTGGGAACGGGGAGAGCAGCCCTGCCATAAAAACCAGCTGCAAACCAGATTTCCCCGCGGCACAGCCAGAGGATTTATCCCCCGCACCTGGGAGAAGGAAGCAGAGGTGCAGGACCTGCAAAGCAAGGCACAGCTTTGGGAAGGATGACGGCAAAAGCCTCTGGTGTACAAAACTCCTTTTTGGGAGACAGCAGGAGGGAGAAGTACCGACCCAGCTATGGAATATTTCAGTATTACCTCAACAGATATCAATCTGGGCTACTAAAATTACTTTCTAGTGATGGAATGGCTGCAGAACATGCTTTTAGCTACTATGATAATGAAGTATTTACAGTCTGCGATTCTCCCACTTCTCTCCAAACAGCCATCACGCAGGTGGTAATAAATAAAAAAATGTACCATTGTGAGGAGATTAAAAAAAAAATAAATAAATAAAAAGCCCTGGAATATATTCATGGTATGTATCTTTACAAATGCAGGCAGAACAGAAAGCTCATTTTGTCTGTCTGACGTCATTGCTCTGTCCCCTACTTGTTTGAGACGGGCTATGTATTCATTTTCCACAAAAAAGAGATGTCAACTGAACTGAGAAATACTGTCAAGCACGCTGCCCTGTTGTCTTATCTGCTAATGCAGCACTAATGTGGCATGGCATCATTATCATCTCCAGGCTCTGTGTCCACTGCTGCTGTGCCTGCTGCTTGTAATCTCTGGCTGCTGCAGCTACTGAACAAGAGAATTTTTTTTTTTTTTTTTTGCTTGTTCCCACTCTGGCTCATCATTTCTTCAATCAGCAAGATAACCTGGGAGCATGGGAGAGCTGTATGGAATGTCAGACCTGCCTCAGCCCAGCTGGAAGTGCAAGTGAGCCACCCAGGTGGGAAGGGAAAGTCCAGACCATGGCACAGTGGCCAGGGAGAGGAAAAGGCAGTGGCAGCAAGCTCTGAACTACCAACAGTGACAGCTCAGGCTCTTTTTCTCATCTAGCAATGAGTGGATTTATCAGTGGCCATCAGTTCCCATTTCTGAACAAGCTCTGCTGGGCTGTTTTCATTGGCACCTGTGTGAGAACAGAGCCAGACCCAGCAGATGCAGCATCCATCACCTGCAGCCCCTGCCCTGAGCCCCAGGGCTCCTGTGCTGCAGGAACTCTGCCTCTGGCTCCGTTTGGGGTTTGTTCCCAATTCTGTCACTCAAACCTGACTGGGGGTTCTTGGAAAGGAGGAGGCAAACTCGTGTGCTCAATTCTCAAATGCATGTTTCCCAGTTGCAAAAATAAAAAATAAAAAAAAAAAAAGCTTTTTCATACAGTGCTGTGTTCACCTGCAGCACCTTTTGGATATGAAAAAGTGCAAAACCCGTGAATTCTCTTTCCCCGAGTTAAATTCTAAACCTGTGGTAAATACAGAGGGATTAAAAGCCAAATTCATTGCATCTGCAGAACCCTGGGGGCAGGAAGACAAGGAATCTGTGCCCCAGCAAGCACACCACTTGCATTTCAGCTGAGGGGCCGAACAGAGAGCACTGGGAGGGCAAGGAGCAGCCACCCTGCTCCCATGAGGGTGCTGGTGCCTGGCAGTCACTGTGTGCCTGCACTCTGTGGAAAGGGAAAAAAAACTTCCAGACATTTCCCTGTTCTAAAACCTTCACAGGAGAAAAAAAAAAAAAATTTTTTTTTTAGGGGCTTCCAGGCAGAGGAAGAAAAATCTGAAAAATCCAAGTATCTCAAGTAGTTAAGAGCAGGTGACTGATTTAAAACCAGCACAGCTTGGTGTGGGGAGATTACATCTCCTGCACCAGCTCCAGACAATGCAGCTCACAGTCCTCCTTCCATGCAGCTTCCTCATCACCTTGGACCCTGCCTAGTCCAGACACACCCCACCACCAAATCCCACAGTCTGAGCCACCCAGATGGTTGTAGAGCTGAGAAAGAGAAACATTTCCACGAGCAAAAGGTCTCTCTGAATGGATTTTAGACGGGTGGAGGCCGAGCATTACAGGTTGCAGGGCAGCCACAGTTGGTCTCAGTCATGGTTTTGCTCAAGTCAGCCCAGGTCATCACATCCCTCACAGCCCCTGGACAAAACAACTGCCTCAGCTGGGCAGTAAAGCAGGGTGCTTTATGGGCAGGTGGAGATGCCATCCAGAGAAGAGAAATCTTCATAGAAAGAATGTGTGAGCGAGCTCCTCCTGACAGTGAGAATAAACAGAACAATCTGCAGATAAAATAAAGAAGCAAAGCCAAATCCTAGCTCATTAAGATAGCTCAGGAAAGAGCCTAGAACTGCAGACTGGACGGTTTCTGAAGACCCACAGAAAGGCTGCAGGCAGTAAAAGCACATTCATTTTAGGTGGAAAAATGTTCTTCTCAAGAGTACTAAGCAGGCAAATCCAAAAAAAAGACACCAAAAATGCTGCACAGACATAAAGCAGCTTGGGAGAGGAGTAACACTGTTAGCCTGCTTCTAAGGGAAGGAAATGCAAAGAATCAGGTTTTTGCTTCCCTTGATGACCTAAAAGGTTCCTGAGTAACAACTGCAGTATAAAACTTGCTTATTCCACCCCCAGATCATTCCAATGAAGTCAGAGATTTGGGTCAGAGATTTGCAGGAGTAACCACGTTATTCCTTAATCTTTGCCATACTTACATTGTGCCCTTTGGCTACCAACAATAATAACACCCTGATCTTTGGAGCCACAGACCTAAAAGTCCTTTTAAAAGGACAGACAGCATTCATCCTCTTTGTATGGGCTGGAAATCTGGAGCAAAAGAGAAGTTATTTGTTTCATCTTTGTGACAGCAAGTGATAACTGGGCAGGATACCCCATAAATACAGATACACATATATATATTATTTACCTATAGCTTAATAGGTGTAACAGTTCTTTGGTGCCTGTTGGGACAAGCTCAGTGCCAGAGCAATCTGGAGTGCAGTAGTTTCATCCCACGAAAGGGATGATAAAAACTAGAAATGTCCCATATTGCCAGGGAAAAACCTTAAATATCCCACAGGGCTACTCTGTCACACACTAAAAAATCTGCAGGACATAATCTTGGAAATCAGTTCTTGGTCTTCCTAAGGGGAGCTCCTCACACGGGCATAGGATGCCTTTTTCCCCCCCCAAGCCTTTGTCTGCAGTATACCTTAATGTCACAGCTTTTTTTTCTTTCTTTCTTTCTTTTTTTATTTCCCTTCATCAAGATCCTATCCTAAAATTTTCTCCCGTTTTCTTCTCGATTTAATTTTGCAGTTTGCCTCCCTGTTAAGTGTTGATTCAAGACACCTCAGCTTTCGAGAGACATCTGAGGTGAGGCTCATCAGTTTCTCTACAGGAGGATTTTATTATATATGCTCTGGGGTTCAGGCTCAGCTACAGTATCACTGCAGGGGGTTCATGTTTAAATTGAGCTGCATTCCTTTGGCTGCAGGAGTGGGCCCAGGCAAAGGAAATGCACAAATCCATAAATAAGGCTTGGCACGATTTCCCTGCTCTACTTAATGCCGACATTTGCAAGCTCTGTTTTCCCAAACCTCTCGCTTCCAAATCCCTGCACCTGCTAATTTGTTAATTCTGTTTTCACCGAGTTTAGACTTATGTATTCTTAATTATGCTAATGAAGAATAAACTACTTAAAATATTAATGTTTTGCAAACCTTAAAAAGAAAACAGTTAACAAATACCTTGCCCCTGGGGTCTGTCCTAACTGTTGGATTCACAGACCAGTCCAAGGCATTACTTTTTCCCTTGAGGAGAGTCCTGCCCTCCCTTTCTCCTTTCTCCTCCCTCTCAGGTCTCTTCTGATACAGCCTCACTTTCTGCTTTTCTGCCTGACCTCTGTTGGGAGGAAGACCAAGCTGATAAATGAAAATCACCCCCAAGGTGATCATTACCTCAGATGTCTCCACCAGTTTTCTTTTTCTCTCTTGGTGTTGATCTCTCCCCTCCAAGGCTCTGTAAGTGCTCCTTGCCCTGCTCCCTTCCAGCCATCCTCAGAGCCAGTGTCTGGAACCTGCTGGGAGCTCCTGGCGTGCCACAGAGCTCTGTCCCCCTCCTGTCCTCTGCCTGTCCCTCAGGTACCTCTGCCAGGCAGGAGAGTTACAGTTCTGGCAAAGGAATGAGGCAGGAGACAACGTGTGCTCCCTGCAAGGCAGGAGCTGAGCTCTCCTCCTCCTCATGCACCCACAACTTCACCAAACTCTCCTTTGCCCTCCCTTTGCACACCTGCTTTACCCTTTCCTGGCTTCTTCCTAAGCCACAGGTCAGATCACAGCCAGCCACGCACCAAAATTGTGATTTCCTGCCCATGAAAGGGACGGTGAGCACTGAATCTGCAAAGAAGAAAAGCTGAATAATTGCTTCATTTGCCCAAACAACGACTCCCTGCAGGACTGTCCCTGGCTGCTGGGGGGTTCTTCCTATCTGTGCACTCCTGATAAAAGCTGTGCTTTTTATGCTGCCAGTCTTTCCTGAATGTCTGTGTGGAGCTGCTAAATCGCAGATTACAGCGTGTAGGATATCGTTCTCACCATCTCCCTGACAAGGCAGCATTGTTTCTTACAGGACAGATGGCTCACAAGATACTGATCTCTGCCAAGGGAGCAGCACTGCACTGTCTGCAAAGTGGCTCTAAAGTGGCTCCGAAAGCAACTGTTTTGGCATTAAGATTGAGATTGAGGATAAACCACCCCAAGGAGCAGGCCATGGAGGCAGCATCACTCTCAGCAGTATCAAGGAGCTGTTTCACCCCAGGAGAGCAGCTTTCCCCAGGGTTGGGTGCTCCCCTAGCTGCTCACAGCCTGCACGACTAGACTAGATTACAGTCATGCCATGCTTGTCACTTCCCTGGGAGTCTAGCCACACTTGCTGGGGTTTATTTTCAGCCCTCAGCTTTGGGAGTTCAATAATTATATGAGAATGTGTTCTTCTGGGGGGGGAAAAAAAAGTTTCTAGCCTCTGGGGTGTGAAGTAAAGAGTGTGAGTCACAGAGTGAACTTCATTGATGCAGAAACCAGACAGAAAGTGTCCCAAATTCTCTGGGTTTAAAAATCTCCTAACTTTATAACAAAGTTTGTGGGTTTGAGATGTGGGACAGAGAGGGGAGAAATGGCCCTTGGAGCCCATGGGCTTGGCAGTGCTAGAATCACAGAAGCACAGAGTCCTAGAACACCCTGAGCTGGCAGGGATCCACAAGGATCATCCAGTCCATTCCTTGGCCCTGCACAGACACCCCAAACCCCCCACCCTGTGCATCCCTGACTGCGCTGTCCAAACACTCCCAGAGATCTGCCAGGCTTGGGCCCACGACCATTTCCTGGTAGCTGCTTCATTTGGGGATGCCAGATCCTCTCTGCAGGTCACTGCACCTCCTCTAAAGTCCTCTCCTGGCTGGAAAAAAAACCAACCCATTGTGATCCTTGCAGTGAGGGAGGTGTCTGTGCTCTGCTCTGGTAGCAGGCCGGGGCGACAGTGGCATTTTGTGCACTGACTCCAGCCCACACACCTCAGGGATTGCCTGCTCTGCTATTTATAAAGCTAAAAGGGTGTTAGCACAGCCAGCACAGTGCAGAGGCATCACTGGTGCTCTCCATGAAGGCAGCTTTGTAAATCCATTAAATCATTCCAGCTAGATATCATTCCCCCTTGCCCACATGGAGCGACAGAGGATCCCTCTGACTCAATCCAATAAAGCAGCCACCAATTTAACAGCACTTTTGGCAGAGGAGAAATGCATTTCTGCACAGGCCTGCTTAGCAGCCAAGGCCTGCTGAAGCCTCTCTGCTGCAAGACACCTCTATCACTGCCACGCTGAGCTTCAAATCAGCTGAGAAAATATGCTGCACACTGGAGAACTTTATTTAAGCACAGTCATCATAACTGTGGCTACAGACAGAAATGCAAAAAAAAAAAAGTGGATGTCACCAGACAGGCACTACTTTCAAAAGTTGCAAATCCCTGCCTGCTGACACATCTGGTTAGGGAGCCCTGAGAAATAGGAAGCACCATCACCCTCATTTTCTAAGGAAAGCAAAGCAGGAGACACTTCCAGCTTCTGAGAGAACATCCAGGGCAGTAAAGAACCTCATTCCACTCCACACCTGAACCACTGACAGACAGCTGAACCCCTTGTGGAATACTGCAGTGCAGAGTGAGGCCTCCCTGCTGATGTTTCCCCTCAAACGAGGCACTGGAGCAGCAGAGGTGCACTGATGAGGCACTGCTGGTCTCATCTGACAAGCACTCTTCCTTCAAAGCCTCGTTCTCTTTTGGTTTTTTGTTGCTCCTTCATCTGAAAGCTTCCATCCTCTGTGGCTCTGAAGGGTCTGAAAATTCAGCTATCTAATGCTTAGACAGCTACAGGAGTTAGCAGACAGCCTGGAAAGGAACAAAGGTTTGAACAGTCCCAGCCATCTCAGTGAGGGGTTTAATCCTGGGGCACAATCACTGCTGGTGACAATTCCAATCCTTATACAGGAGAGGAGATGGAAAGTTACCAGTTTGCATTATTTTCCTTTTTAGCATCCTTATTATCATTTTTACTCACATGCCTGGGTGGTGTTTGAAGACACCCCCACCTGTTTTGCCCCACCTAAAAGGAGCTCCATAAATAAAACTGGTACAAGAAGTGAGCTGTGATTAAGGTGCTCACTGAAACACAGGAAACAGGCAGAGAATTTAAGGAACTCTGCAAACTGCTGGAGGGACCACTGCAGAAATAAAACTGGTACAAGAAGTGAGCTATGATTAAGGTGCTCACTGAAACACAAGAAACAGGCAGAGAATTTAAGGAGCTCTGCAAACTGCTGGAGGGACCACTGCAGATGTCAGACATCACTTGGACATGGTTTCACCTGGCTTGTGTTGCTTTTCCAGCTTTTGCTGGCTCAGGCTGACCCCCCTGCTGGACTCTGACCCACGTCCTGCTGTGAACACAGTGTTCAAAATCTCACCCTCCCTCCCCAGGGCTGCTTGCAGAGCAGCAGCAGCTCTGGACACGGACTGGAGGCAGCAGTGTCAGGCTGAGATGCCCCTGCACAGCCCTGAGGCTTTCTGCACTCCTGCACAGCTCCCAGGAGATGGGGAGAGCAGCCATACCCACAGCAGCCCAGCCCCTCACAGATCATTAGGCCCATGGCAAAACAAGCAGAATTAATGTGCAGGAAATGAGATCAGAGCCCAGCTCTGCCCTAACTTTGGTTTCTGATGCCAGTGATGTGAGCACCAGGTCCTTCACACCCCCCTGCACCCAAGGGGCTCTGTTAGGGGCACACCCCACCACATGTGGCAAAATAAACTGTGGGTGACATCCCTGAGGTGCCTGAGAGCTTCCCTGGGGTTGAACAGTAATCAGGACTCTCACTGGGACTCTCAGCAGCAGCATTTGGTCCATCCCACAGTCCCATCCCAGTGATGTGGCAAACTGGGATTGCTCTGCTGCCTTTCTGGGCAAGCAGCTTTTCACACCTGCACTTCTGTTTGCTCCTCTCATCTGGTTTTAGGCTGTGCGGCACCACTGGTGCCTGCAAGCAAGCACAACCTGTTCTTGGCTCCTGTGACAGGAACCTGTTCTGTTCCTAGAATTCATTTTTTTTGCTTCTATTTTCAATAAATTTCACTGCACGGCTCTCCTCTTCAATGTCAGCACTCTTCTTTTCCAGATACAGACAATCAGATCAAGTGTCTGATTAAAAAACAGATACAAAGGGCTGAACCCAGCTTGTAGAACAAGCAACTGGCAGAGATATTAAATGAAGGCCTGGGGATTTTTTCCCCTTACTCTTTCAATGGGCATTGGCATAATGACCATGTACAGCTCCATCATTTCAAGCTCTACGGTTAGTTTTACACATTTCCTTGTTCATGTAATTAGCTGTTAGCGTTCTTGAACGTTGTCCATTAGATTTTATTACCCACAATCTAGTTTTCATAGAAGAACAGCAAAAATTACTGCAGGAATAATATCCATGGAAGACATGCTACATGCATCATCACGAGGGAAAATTGGGACTTTCCTCAAATTCTGAGCTGTTCCTAGACAGACTGCAGGACTGATTAAAATACTGGGTCTGATCTTGCTTCTGTCACAAATCTAAAATTAATTCTTTGACTCTTTAGGATTACCCTGCATCCCTGCTAGCTTAATTACATACAGGACTTAATTTGGATTCACCAGAAGTATTCAGGTTCACAATTTCCTCAAAACCTAATTTTTCAGGTCTCTTTCTGTAACTGTACTAAAGGAATGGGCTTGTATTTAGTAGCTAGTTACCTCTACATGACGAAAAAAAACCTAACCAAAACTAATTTTTTACTCTGATGAACTAAGGCTGAATTCTTCTCAGTGCACTGAGGTTACATTCCCTGGGCCCTGTGTTTTGAAGTGCCATGGGGGACCTGGTTTTTGTGTAGTGTTGCAGTACTTGCAGCCTGTCTAAATTTCCTCAGCTTCTTCAGCCTGTTTCTCTGAGATTTCCACCCCCTGCTCATTAATTACTTTTGCCAGCACAGCGCTCCAGTGGGGACCCAGATTCAGCACCAACTTTCCTGTCCTCTCCAGCACTCCAAGGAGCCCTTGCATTTTGTTTTATTAGCTAGATCTTGCTGCCAGTGATGACCTCTTCTCAATTCTGTCTCAAATGCATTAGGCCAAATTTTCTATTTGCTTTCCTCACCTACCTTTGGCCCGGGTCTGACTCCTTCCTCCCAGAACTGCAGCTCGGGTCCACCTTTCCTGATTTCTGATCAAAACACAGTGGAGTGGGTTTCAGCAGCAGCAAGCACCTCTAGCAAGCACAGGCACAGCTCTCCTGGGCAGAACAGAGCCAGCCAGACACCTTCTCCCCCAGCTTTGACACAGCGTGGAAAACCACAGACATCAGCCATGCCCTGATTTTGGGTGGTGCTAAGCCAGCTGTTCACCTCTTTGGCTCTGTCTCTGTGAGCACAAGTATTTTCTTTCTCCCCATGGTGAGCCAGGGGTGCTGCTGCCACTGCTCATCCCACAGCTCCCAGGGCAAGGAGCTCATCTTTTGTCAGCCCTTCTCCTCACAGGAGGGAGTGCTCCAGCTGGAGAGAGTGTTGCATTCCTCTGGGGAATGGTTTTTTCCTCTAGAAACCCCTGAAGCCTGTAACCATGTAGTTTGACCTTTCCTTCCTATCTTGACCCTACTGGCTCAGGCCCAGCTCTCTCTCCTGAGCAGAGACCAGATAAAGTCCTGTTCTTCCTTGTTCTCTCTCTCTCTGCCCTGGAACCCTTGGAGAATAAAGCCTTGTACTGATCCCAGGGGGTGAGAGCCTCTTTTGGAATCTTTTACCCTGTTTCCCTGAGATATTCCTCCAAAGCCTCCAAGGAAACTGAGCTGGCCACAGGAGCCTGGGGGATAGCAGAGGGTATCTCAAGAGAGAATTGGTGCAGCTCTTAAATGTCTCAGTTCAACCCTTGTGCACTGAGGGGTTTCTCCTAAAAGGCATACTGAGAGCCACCTGCAATTAACTCTTTCCATGTCAGCTTAGTAAGGAACCCCTAGGGACAAAACCCAGCATTTTGTGTTTGTCAGTAAATTGTTACTTGAATGGACCAATTTGCTTCTTTTTCCCCCACTGGTTTCCTCTGGATTTCCACGATGAAGAGGAGGGCCAGAAGCCACATGGGCTCTGCCCAAATGATCATGGTGACTGCAGCTCTTCCCTCTCTCCTGCTTTTTGCTCCAAGCTCTACCTTAAAATAATTAAAGGTGCTGCTTGCTGCTGACCCACCTGACCCTGGGAGCTGCTGTGCATCCCACCCTGCACCACCCACTGCTGGATTTGCCCCCTCAATCCTGCTGGTCTCCAGCTCCTGCCATGGGAGGGTGGCACTGCAGTCCTTGTCCCATCCCCAAGGCCAGGCCTGGAGGCTCCAAGAGCCATTTATTCACACTGTGCAATTTGGAGGGATTCCAAGTTGCAGATGCTTCTCTACCTCAAGTCTTTATTTTTCCTCCTGGTACTCTGGATTTTATTTCATCCCTGAGGTGTCTCAGAACAGTCCACCCTCGCTCAGTCATGGATGATTTATTTTCCTTAGCAAAATCAAAATATTTTGCTAAGGGTATATCCTGCGCCTCAAAACTGGTTTTGGTGGGATTTTTTTTTATTTTTTTTTTTTTAATATGGGGATTATTAGCCAGCTTCTCTTTATTTGTACTTTGAGTTTTCTGTGGTGCTTTTAATGACAGCAGCACTCAGACTCACTCTGAAAGTGCTGGGTCAGGTGTAGCAAACGGTGTCCCACTTGTGAGATGCCCTCTGATGCCAAAAAAACCTGCTCAGCAAATCATCCTGCCAGTCCCAAACCCCTGCTGACATAGCCAAGAAACCATGGATCACCTTCCAGGAGAGCTACAGGAGTGAGGGGCTGGGTGAAAGAAGCTGGACTCCTCCAAGAATTGCCCTGTATTTCAGGAGAGCTCCTGAGGCCCCTTGCAAACCCTGAGCAGGACAGTCCGGACTGTCACACTGTGACTGACAACAAATGTCACTTGGCTGACATTTCAGGTGGGAAAAAAAAATCAAATGCTATCCGTATGTTTCCCAAATTTCTTCCTGGACTTCAGCTTTCCCTGAAAGAAAAGGAGGGGCAGCCACAGCTCCAGGGGTGCTGCACTTGTGCCAAATTCCCCACAGCCTGATCTGCTCACAGCCACACGCCAGCACTGCACCAGACAGTGCCACAAGAGTGAGGGCAAAACTGCCACAAAGTGCTCAGCATCACTCAAGAACATCCTCCTCAAAGCCTGGAAAAGGTGACACCACTTAAACAGACACACAGACACACAGCCCTCCCCTCCCTGGGAGAGAAATCCCAGATTGTCCACTCTGGGGTGTGCAGTGTCAGACACAGCGAAGCTCCCAAAGCTGCTCCTGCCCGTGGGGCTGGCTCCCAGCAGCAGTGACATCTCTGTTGCAGTGCAGCAGCAGGTTTGCACTTGCATAAGCTGATAAATGCCGACTCAAGGTGACTCCACTTCAGGGATTGCATTAGCATCGGGCTGCAAACCCTGAGGGTGAAACACCACCAACTGCAGCCCTGCAACCAACAAAACCCCAGGGAAAACCCTCCCTCCTCACACATGGGATGCAGGGCAGCATCTCAGGGACCTGCTGGGCTCAGGGCAGAGGCACCGAGCCCACCCAAGGAAGGAGGGATGAATATTGCCTGTTAGAGACACCTCCCACACAATATTATTGCTTTCCATTAAATTGAACAAAAAAAATACCCAGGTTCTGGAAGCACTGTCTCATTGTAACACCTGCATGATTGGATGAATAAATCTGTTTTAATTAACTGCCTTTTTTATAGTAGGCTGTAACAAAATATTGTGAGAAAGTGAGAGGCTGATAGTTGGCTTTGAGATTTCAAATAACCCTCTCCTAATTAAATCTGTATATATTTATATGTCATCTTGGAGCACAAAAGCACTTAGACCAATCCATTCTTTTAACTTCCTTTCCTGTTTTCTTTTCTAGTGTTAGTTATTAATTTACTATGCTCTTCCTTCACTTTGCTTCAGCCAGAGCAGAGCCAAATTGTTTCAAATGCATTTTGTGCACTCTGAATTTCACTCTGCTTATGCAGATCCACCTGTCTTGCAGACTCCAGAGACATAACTCCTAATTGCACAGCTAAGAATGAAAAGAGAAGTCACTCTCCTGGACTCCTTCCTGCCTTGCTGCACTTGTGGTGCCATTGATTAGACTCTCCAAGCTCAAACTCTCCTCCAACTCAGCAGGGAAGGTGTTGCAAAGCTTTGGGAGCACGTCAAAGCATCTCTGAGCACTGCTGCCCATCTCATGTCCCACCAACGTGGGTCTGTCACATGCTGCTGCTGAACTTCTTCACTTCTCAGCCCCAAAGCCTGCCAAGCTTTAAGCCTATTGTCACTTTTGTGCTCTGTACCCCATCCTCAGCACCCTATAAAATAGGAAAAGAGAACAATGAGGAGCATGTTTCTATCCATGCACCACCAGGGCTGTGCTGGGCTTGGGTGTGTGCTGCCTTAGGGGGAGCTTTAGAACCCCATAAAGCACAAATATGGACCCAAACAGGAGCACCTCACGGTGCCCTGTACATCTCTGTGCAGAAATAGGGTGTGGGCTAGCAGGAAGCATTGAGGGGGCCCTGCAAAGACTGTTTTGACAGTGAAGATGCTGAAAGAATGCTTCACCCTGAATTTTGGTGCTATCACATAGCATGCCCTAAGAAAGAACAAAAATAAACTCTTCAGAGGACACTGAGAACACCTGAAATAAAACATTGTTCTTCATGCCCAGATCTAAATCTTGCTAAAGTCAGGGGGAATTTTTTCATTTCTTCCCTGGGCGGGGGGAGAGAAATTAAAAAATTCCCTGGGGGGAAGAGGGTCATGGAACGTTCCTGGGCTGTAACAAACACAAACAGGATTCACTCTTGCCACCATCACACACTGCTGGGTTTTAATACTCCCTTTGACCTAAAGCTGTGACCCCATAAGGTCTCCCCAGCTGCCCAGACATGAAAGGCACTGTGTCCTAGGTTACAATGTAAAATTGTGCCCAAGGTCTGTATTCTATCCCCATGAGCTGTTGGAGCCAAGGTGGGGCAGTGTTTTCCTTATCTTCTGTTAATGAGCCCAACAATGCCTTCCCGAGGAAGTTATCTCTGGTTAATGGGCCATCAAGGACCCACTGCATGACTCATAGGCTGGAATCATCCCATTGTGAGATGCTCTGCCCAGGGGGAGGAGCCAAGCATTCCCACCTGGATATAATCCAGGGTTTGAGACCTCACCAGCAGCTTTTTATCCACTGGACTCCCAGAGGAGACAAGAGCTACCAGATGGAATCACTGCTTTGACAAGAACATCTCATCTGGTTCCACTGGATTCCTGGAGGAAGATTGGACCCTTCTCATCATCACTGGACCCTTCTCTCTCAGGATCATCTCTGCTCCAACAGAACCACATCTGCCACTCCAGGAGGACTTACTTTTGGACTGCTTCAAACACCCTGACCAACAGGGTGTCAGGTTGTATTGTTCCATTTATTTTATTTTACCTTTTTTTTTTCCCTCTCTTCTCCTATTAAATTGTATCTCTGACTGCGAGTCTCACTGGTTTTGCTTTCAAACCAGCACAGCACTGTCAGCAGTGTCCAAACACATCTTGGCTGGTCTAATGCCAGCAGATGTCTGGGTTTCCACCAGGAACAGCCCACTCCTTTGTAGCATCCATCAGCTCTCAGGGATTCAAGCACCCATGCAAAGTGCAGTCAAGCTCCAAACAGAAGCGGAAATGCTGCAGCTAAAAAACCTGGTATTCAAACACCCCTCGTGCCTCCAGCATCCCCACTGCACTGAGGAGATCCATCTGGGATAGGAAAACCCTGAAGTCTGAGGAGGCTATTCCCAGAGTTCATTTTTCAGGTGCAGGACGTTCTCTTTAGCAACAGCTCTGGATAATGATAATTGATCCATATGGATTAAACAAGAGTGTTGGATGAAAAACATTAGATTGGGCCTCTGGTTCCAAACCAAGATAAAAAAAGAATTTAAATGAGGCACGAGCAGGTCTACTTGTGTGTTGGTTAATTAGGAAACAAACCAGTACTTTTGAGCAGCATCAGTTATCCATGATACTTATAAATTATCTTCCCCATAAAAGACTTCACTTCCACTGAAGAACTGCCCATACTCCTCACTTTTCATTTCTGAAGTCTCAATTCTTTATGACTTGATTCCCCATTTAGTACTCACAAAGGCATATTCTGTGTGCTGAGATTTTAAAAGATGAATAAAACGGGAATCCATCCATCACAAAATCCACACAGCAGGACGGTGCCCCTGATGTATCCACATTTTTAGCAGCACACTGTTCATTTGCTTCCGAGCTAATAAACTGAACTCAGTGACAGCTTTGTGTGGCACAGCCTCAAGGAAGGAAGAAACCTGGCTTGGACTTCTCAATCTTGTGTGCTGCTGTGTTTCTCTTCCTTTGCCTGTAAAATGGGTGGAAATGCTGCTAATCTGTCCTAACTCCACGCTAAGAGGCTCAATCCATAAATCCGACTGAAGCTGCAGTACGGGCACAGCAATAATGCCATTAACACACTTCACATTTCCCGGAAGTGAGCAAGGACTGAAAGCCTAATTTGATTTCTTTTTTCCAACTCTGCATTCTCCTCATAATGCTTCAATATTTAAGCCCAGGAAGATGCTCTGGGCCAGGACTCAGTGCTGTGAGGACGCTCTCTCTGCATGGCCCAGCTGTTCCCACTCAAGCCTGGTGATCCTTTGGAAAGGGAGGAAAAGCCACCCTCAATGTGTGTAACAGCTCTCACCTTGCCAGGATGCCCAGAGGGCATTTGAAAAGGCTCTCAGGCTCAAGCATCAGTGTCTGGGCCAAACAGAACCACATCCTGTGGCTGCCCAAAATCCCCTACAGGCATCACGGAAAATGAGAGACCAAGCTACCAGCTGGCAAAAGCGTGTCTGGCCAAACATCCAGGAACACCAGAGCCATTTGTAGGACCTGGATCAGGGTCTGAGATGGCATTAGCAAGAAAAAAACCCCGTGCAGCAATGTTGTTGCTGTGAATTATCTGACAGCAGAGATTGGACAGGTGTTTGTGGCTTTATCCCGGTTTAAATGTTGGAACAGTCAGGCACAGGATCCTCTCACAGCCTCAGTGCTCCAGGTTTGGCAGTTAAAGGACTTCAGCCAAGCAGAATAACCAGATTAAAGGACTCTGAGAGGGGCTCTGCAGCAGGACTGCAGGAATCACACCTCTGTGACTCTGAGCACCTCCTTAGTTCCCTTCACCTCAGCCTGTCACAGCACAAACCAACACACGGCTTCTACCCCCATCTGTAACTCCCTGCTTCCAGAGGGCTGAGCCTCAGCTCCTGCCCAAACTTCTGGGTCGAGCCAGCCCCCATTCTGGGAGGGACAGAAGGAAGAGATCACTGGCACAAGTCAGATGTCCCTGCTCCACACACACTTCTGGTCACGGAGGGGAAGCTCTGTATGCAGAAGCAGCAAAAAATAGCTCTGATGCTAAAAAAGCAAACCCACAGAAGAGTCCTGAACTGGCCTGCTCTGCACAGGTCACTGACACAGGAGGGGAAGACTTGTCTCCAGCTGGTTTTTGCAGGAGAGAAAATTTAATCCCAAAATGTACAGGAAGGTCATGGCAGCAACATCACTCTTTCATTACACCCCAAATGCTTCACCCTGAATTTTGGTGCTATCACACAGCCTGCCCTAAGAAAGAATGAAAATAAACTCTTCAGAGGACACTGAGAACATCTGAAATAAAACATTGTTCTTCATGCCCAGATCTAAATCTTCCTAAAGTCAGTGGGAATTTTTTCACTTCCCACTGCTGCTCCTGTGCTCACAGAAGGGCGCTTCAGTTTTCACCAACAACTCAACCCATAGCCAGCCCCAGCACTGGTGAGAGAGAAGAGGCTGATTAGAGCCACAGTTCCCTTCACCCTGTCAAGAACTGGAAATTCTGAGAATTTAACTCAGCCTTGGACTGGAAATGTCCCTGAGCAGGGACCAGGCAGAGCTAAGAACTCTGACAAATCTCATCTTTATTCCCTACAGAAAGACCAGTGTTGGTGGCCTGAATCCCAGCCTTTCCCCAGCTCTCTGCTGAGAGATTTAACTACCAGGCTCTTGGATTCTCTAGCTGCTCCACTTTGCATAAATAATTAAAAACTTGGGGAGTTTGAAGACTGGAGTGACATACCAGGAATCTGGAAGATTTTTGTAGGACAAAACCACCTATTTTAAGTTTTGTTCCATTCATGAGTACATTCCAATCTTTGGCAAAATCAGAGGACAACCCAGAAAGATCTGCTCATCTCTGAGTTGGGCTCCATAGGTGTATGGCCAGGGCAGATGAACTATTTTTGACTGGAGATGGTCCAGAAATCCTTGTATGTAAAACACTTCAAAAACACCTCTTCCTTTCATCCACTGCAGCATCCTGCATTTCTTTTCAGCCAAGCCACTCTTCATCCTTTCTTTTCCCAAACTATTTCAGTCAGCCAGGGGTTCATGTGGCTCCTGTGGACAGCAATGGGTTTATTTTTGGGAGGGGTGCCCACCCCTCCCGATTCCACTTTGTGCCAGTATTGAAGTGATGGCTTGTTGACTGCTGATATTCATACTCCTGTCTTTGACAGGCAAGGCTCCCACTCACCAGCTGCTCAGCCTGTTTGATTAGGTTACAGACAGGGTGCAGGGAAAGCTGCAGGAGATAATGTGGAAGTGGAGAAGCTCCGGGTGTGCGCAGGCGCGGCCCTGCAGGACCACAACAAAACCTCTCCCAGTCCCCAGGGTGATCCCAGCAGCGAGCTCCTGGGCACCCTGAGGGTGGGGGGGAAGTCAGGAGAGCTGGGAGGGTACCACTCCAAACCTGGCATCAGCTCAAGATCCACAGAAACCCACAGACAAATGTCAGAACGTTTGCCCCAACACCCCATAAACACAGAGCTCCAGGCTTCAACAAAGATGTGCATTTTAAGGCACAAGTTTAGACCTCGGTTTAGACCTTAAATCTGAGAAGCCTGGAGCCCTTTTCCCAGCTACAGAGCATCTCCCTGCCCTGCTCTGGGTTCAGCTTGTGCCCCTGAAGTCCATGGCACGGAGGAGGGACTCGGGGTCTGTCTGGAACAGGGAGGTGGCTCCTCTCTCCTCTTGTGCATCCAAGCTGGCCATGGGGGATCAGCCAGGACCTCAGAGGAGCTGCTCTCCCTGCTGAGGAAGCAGGAGGCTGCTGGAGCACAGGGCTGTGTCTGGGCAGCCCTGTTGCCTTCAGCAGCCCCAGGGGAGCCACAGGGCCCAGCCAGCTCCAGTGTGGCCCTCAGGGACCCTCCAGAGAGGGAAGTGAATCTTTGTTTTCTTGCTGAAGAAATGAGATATTGCAGCAGAAGCAAACTTTTAAGATTCTTCAGAGGCTCAGCCTGCTCTTCCCAGATGAGGATCCCCTGATGGTATTACACAGGACAGAAAGATCTGGGGAAAGGATTTTCATTATAGCCCCTGCAGGGACTTTGCATCTTTTTGTTCAAACATTCTCTGTGCTCTCCTGCCCTCTTCCATAGATCACACCTGACTTCCTTTGTCCACATAACCTCTTCTTTTCAGTTAGAAAATCCTTCTCTTGCAGCAGATGCTTCTCTTTGAATCAGCCTTCCCAGCAGTTCCTCAGGGGACAGCCCCTGGCCATGCAGGCACTGACCACGTCCCTGCTTCCAACTCAACCTCACAGGAGAGAGGGGCCACAGGGCACTGACATCCTAGCAATCCTCATTCCTCTTGTTCCTATTATGAACAATTTTAGGGCATTAGGACAATTTTATAAACCGGGAGGTCTTTCCACCTGGAAAATTTCAAATACTCCAACACTCATAATACAGAGATTTCTATTAACTGCAGCTCCAGGCTAAGAAAGAGATCAGCACCTCCATTTCGTAATGCAGCACAAACCAGAATGAACAGGACACAAAGACTGAATGAGAGAGAGGAATTATTTCATCTTGTTGTCCCAGCCAGAGCCCTGAGCCCCAAATGGCTTCATCCTCTCACTGCTTTTGTCAGTAAAGCTTCACACAACGAAATTCTTGCAGCTTCCTATGTTAATCCATTAATACCTGTGAGGGCAGGCTGAAATCTCTACCCTGGTTATCATTCTGGAACCAAAATGTCCAATAAACACTATTCCATAAGCTCTATCCTTCCCTCTCTATTTTACTGAGCAGGAAGTGGATTGCTGTTTTAGCAAGCTGTGCATGTCAGAGCTGGGAGCTGGGAGAACAGGAATGGATTCAATCCATGCTCCTTTACCCCAGGATGCCATCTCTGGTGATGGGCAGCAGTCTGGGTGCCCTTCTGCTCTCTCCCTGCATCTGGCAACTCCAGGCAGCCAGAGGTCACACCCAGACCTTCATCTTCCCTGTCCTCGCTCTGAGCATTGTCAACTTGCCTCGTGTTTTTCAACCTGCTTATGCTTTTGCCCTCCACAGTATCCTGTGGTAATGAGCATTACAATTTAATTAGCAGACATGATAGGGAACCTATCTGACTCTATTCAGGTGCTTAAGCCCAAACAGTGAATCAGATTGCTCTCTAAGGATGGAAAAAGGGATGCAGGACACGTGAGAGGGGCCAGGAAATTGCTTCAGTTCTCACTGGAACATGTTCACGGCACGTGAAGAGGGAGAGGGAGAGAAGGGAGAAGGGAATAAGGACAAAGCAGATTCCTGGCTTGAATCCAGAGACCGAGCTGAGAATAAATAATAATACGTGTCTAACGAGCTAACAGAAACATCATCACCACGAGCAGGAGCCATCCTGCTGCCTAAGTCAAGTCTCCTATCATGGCCACTGTGACCAACACCATAAAAATCTGATGTGCTCTAAAGAAAGTAAAAAATGGAGAAAATGAGGACCTAAGTCTACCTGCCACTCATGGGCAGAGAGAAATACTCCTCGTGTCTCCAGTTCCTCCCCTTCCCAGCCATCACTTCACAGAAAACACTGCAGGGATC
Source organism: Phylloscopus trochilus trochilus (assembly GCA_016584745.2). NCBI lineage: Eukaryota > Metazoa > Chordata > Aves > Passeriformes > Phylloscopidae > Phylloscopus > Phylloscopus trochilus. The sequence continues at coordinate 7,013,021 of WQNJ02000046.1, forward strand.
CATACCTACAGCCACATTTCACCTAGGGACTACTCCCTGCTTTCCAAGGCAAGAAATCACAGGAAGAGCACAACTTTCATGTTGAAGAGCTCCACACAACAACACAGCAGCCTCTTTACCATGATGATAAAAGGGGCCAGAACATGAGGCAGGTTATCCAGCAGGGAGACAGAGCTGCAGGGAACTGATCCTCATGCAGCAGCAGGAGGGGACCAGCCCCAGCTCTCCTCATTTCAACTCTGGATGCCAGCACATTTCTTGCTTCCCCAAGAGGGAACTTAACCTAACTTACCCTGAAAACACACTGAAGCGGAATCGCTCAGAGAGCTGAAAGGAACAACAGCCCTGCCCCAGCTTTCCAGCCACTGCAGCTCCTCACACAGGGACAGCTCCATCCTCCCCTGAGTTCCAGCTGCACTGGGCCTGGGCAAGCAAGAGGAGCTGGCTGGCAAGATGCTCTGTTGCAGTGATTTGTGCTTACTGGCCATCTCCCTTGGCAGGAAAATCAACGGAGAGCAGCCTTTGCCTTGCCCTGATTTAGTGCTTGTCTAGCTCAGAAACCCACAGCTGTTTAAAAGCCACTGACCTGCTCTGGTACTTCTTAATCTGAGCCACACACTGGGTTTGGACCCTTCTGCAGTTATTCATACCAATTCCACATTGCTCCCAGGATTTTTCAGCTTCAGAAACTTTCAGGAATCATTTGCTAGCTTGTGCTGGTTTTTTCCCCCAAACTGGACATTGTAAAGGCTAACATCCACCCCTGGCAGCACCCTGCCTCTCTGGGACAGGCAGCACACCAGGTCCCAGCTCTCACCCTCTGAAATGTGCCAAATGCAGGTGCTGAGATGAAGCTGCCCACCTTTGTACCAGGCTGTCAGGCCAAGCAACCGCAGAACTCTGCTCGTCTGCAGCACCTGCATTTAGGCACTCACTCCATACAGGTGCCTCTCATCTCCAGAGGTAAAAGACTGTGGCAAATCCAGACCCCAGTTTTTGATGGTTGCACCCTGTGCTGAACTTGGTGATCCTTGCTAAACATGACTTTATAAATGTCTCATCCTGCAGGTTGGCTTTTTTTTCTGCTCTTCTCATGTTTTCCTTTCTCTCTCTCTAGCCAGAAATGATTTACATGTTTGTTTACTCTGAGCTACATTCATCTGAGTCATTCAGCAACCCTCTACCCACAATCACATTACAGCAAATTTGGAACTGGAGTCTCAGGGAGTGAATATTATGCTGTTGTCAAGATGAGAGTGGGGGGCCATATTCTGCCACTGGGTTTCAGGAAAAACTGACTTTTGCAAGCATGTCAAAATCCAACAGCCTCATAATCCCCTGTGTTCTGCATTTCTTCACAAAGAAGGAGAAAATCCAGGCAAATAAATTACTCTATATTTACACCAGTTACAGTGTAACAATTAGTAGGATTTGGCTCATTTTGTACAAATTATACTACTGTACTAGTAGGAATAATCTATTCTGTTTCAAACTAATTTTAGCCACCCTTGACTGCTCTTCCATCTGTTGTAGAAAAAAAAATATTTGCAGATAGCTATTGTGAATTTTCTTCTCCAAGGTATGTTTTCAAGAACTACATCTCTCAAAAAACAACGTAATCATATTCTTAGCAAGACTCATAGCTCAGCTGACAGTACCTTGTCTATTAAATCCACAACATGAAAAGACCTCAGAATTGACATTCTAAAGATTTTTTTTGAGGTTGCCTGAAATAAATCTTTACAGAAAGCAAGCTGATCAAAGAATTTTGAGCTTTGCATTACCTTTAATGCAATTCTAGAAGCTATTCAGAGATTCTACCAAAGCAGAAAGAGGTTATGAAAAGTAACAACACCTTTTAAAAAAACACATTAAAAAAACCACCAATGAGATTTCAATACAATACAGTGAAAGTGATGCACATTAAAATAGAAATCATTCTCTCAGAAGCCCAGTAATAAAAATAAGGAGTTCTGTTAATGTTCTATGCACTTGCAAGATATATTAAGACTGATCAGAGGTTGGTCTCAAGCTCAAGTCCTTTTCCATCCAGTTTCTCTTCACCGCTTTACAGGAAAAAAAAAAAACAACAAACAACAAAACTAAACCAGCACCTCGACCTTTTTCTTTACTTTTAATTCTAGAAATGTACTCTGTAGCAGTATCTGAGGCACAGCTCTTGCCTAGGAAGACTTGCACCTAGCTGACAGTGTATTGATCCCTGCCATTCCTGAGAATAAAAGTACAACCAGACGGAAGAGCAAAGCCCCAGCACAGAGAGCAGTGGGCTCACAGCGGGCCAGGGGGTGTCCTGGTCGGGGGAAAGACCTTCACATCTTCATCCACTAAAAGATCAGCATTTCTTCAGCTGATAATTACTGACAAGTTACCAGCAGGGAAACGGAGAGTGAATACTCACGGCCCGAGCAAGAGTGACACATCTGATAACACCCGAGTGGGGGGTGCCTTTCTGCCTTTCCTCCAGAAACAACACTAGATTTCTTTACATTAGAGGCATTATTAGTCAAAATCCCCGTTCCTTTAGTCTGCTTTGGAGCTCCCTGAACAGACGTTTGGCTACAAGTCCCAATCAACTGCCTCAAGATAACCTCTTTAACTTCTGAAAAGCATTTTTAAAGCAGCAATACAGTAATTTGCATTTGCACAGTACCTGCCTGGCTGAAAAGTGTTCTCAAGGGCTTCTGAGCAGCTTCACGGAGCCCTGGGAAGCAGTGACACAGGACATGCCATCATTAAGGAGAAGGCAATCAAGACCGAAGAACACTGAGAGCCTTGCCCGGGAGCAGGCAGGATGTCCTCTGAGCAGAAAAACCCTGCTCAGCTCTGCCGTGGGGACAGGCACACACACCCAGGCGCCGTGAGTGACCACACAGACGATCCTCTACACAAAAGATCTTTTCCTTCCAGCTTTGATCCCGGTGGGTCCCTTCACACTCGGGATGTTCTTTGCTCCTTGATCACCTCCTGCATTCCGCACAGGGCACTGCATTACATAAGCTCGTGCTTGCACAGAGATGCACCGGGCACAAAACTTAGGGTTTGCACCTGACCGGCAGAAGGATCAAACATCTCTTACAGTGCAGCGGGAAAGTTAAGAAGAAGTGATCAGACAGACTGGGAATTCAAAGTGATGCTGCTTGAGAATGCAAGACTTGGTACGTGACTGTTCAACCATGTTACCTTAGAGCAAGGAGAATTAAATGGGAGACTCGCACATTACCATATTCATAACCATGACTAACAAATCTGTTGTCAATGCCACCAAAAATATCACACAAGCAGAATGTTTTTATACCAAAGAGACCACTGAAGTCATGGCTCCATAGTAAACAAATGAACTTATGGAGAGTCTTGAAAATCAGCCCTTTTTTCTTTTTTTTTTTTTTCTTCCATGCGGAATTTGACACACTATAAACTGCGAGATGCCTGGTAGTTCAAAGAGGGGTCGATAAAAAAGGCGTTTTTCTTCTGCAAGCATCACAGCAGAGAACACCCCTCCGGTATCACTGTCACCTTTCCCATGCTGGGGGCACGCGGGTCACCCAGAGGGCTCACAGCCGGGTCAAGGGCTGCCCGGATGGATAACAATTTAAACCGGGATTTAACCCGCTCCCGAGGGTGCAGGTGCTTGGGTGCGTGCTCATTTCGGGCAAGGGCAGCCAAAATCCAGCACCGTCCCTCGGGATGCGAGTCGCGGTGCTGCCGGCAACTCCCGTGGGGGAGGGCGGCCACACATCCCGTCCAGTCCTGCATCCCGTCCAGTCCTGCATCCCTCCGGCCCCACATCCCGTCCAGTTCTGCATCCCTCCGGCCCCACATCCCGTCCAGTTCTGCATCCCGTCTAGTCCTGCATCCCTCCCGGGCCCACATCCCTCCCGGCCCCACATCCCGTCCAGTCCTGCATCCCTCCGGCTCCGCATCCCGTCCAGTCCCGCATCCCTCCCGGGTCCCCATCCCTCCCGGCCCCACATCCCGTCCAGTCCCGCATCCCTCCCGGCCCCATATCCCGTCCAGTCCCGCATCCCTCCCGGCCCCGCTGCCAGCAACTTGAGCGGGAGCCGCGCTCCGCTCCGGGGCAGGCGGGTGCCGGTGGCTCCGGGGGATGCGGGCACGGAGCGGCCCCGACCACCCGCGCCCGGAGCTCGAGGGCTCGGGGCTCCAAGTTCCGAGAGTGACCGCGGGGCTCTCGGCCCCGTCCCCCCGCCCGCTGCCGCCCCGTCCCCGCTCACCTCCGCGCCGCTCCGTCAGGCGGTACCCTGGCTGCCCGCGGGCCCGGGGCTCATCCGCGATCCGCCGGGCTCCCCCATTCCGCCCGCCCGCTGCCCGGCCGGTCCCTACGCCGCTGCCCGCGGCCCCGCGGCTCCGCGCCGCCGGCGGGCAGGGCAGGGCGGCCGCCGCATCGCGCTCCGAGCCCCGGCGGCAGCGGCGGGCAGGGCTGCGACCCGCCTCCCCAAAAACCCCGCCGGGAGCTCCCCGCGCTGCTGCCGCCGCCTCCGCCCGTCCCTCGGCGGCAGCCGGGCCCCCGGAGAGCCGAGCGGAGCGGAGCCGAGCCGAGCGGAGCCGAGCCGAGCGGAGCGGAGAGCAGCGGAGCCGAGGAGCGCTCGGGCACACGCCGCGCCCCCCGCACCCGCTCACGGGCACACGCCGCCCCTCGCGGGGAGACACCCGCCCCGCACACGCACACAGCGACACACACCTCACACACCGAGACACACGCCCCACACTCTGACAGACACCCTACACACCAAGACACACACCCCACACACCGACACAGACACCCCACACTCTGACAGACACCCCACACACCGATAGACACCCCACACACCAAGATACACACACCCCACACACCGAGACACACACCCCACACTTTGACAGACATCCTACACACCGACACAGATACCCTACACACCGAGACACACACCCTACACACTGACAGACACCCCACACACCAAGACACACACCCCACACTCTGACAGACACCCCACACACCGAGACACACACCCCACACGAGACACACACACCCCACACACCAACACAGACACCCCACACGAGACACACACACCCCACACACCGACAGACACCCCACACACCGAGACACACACCCTACACACCGAGACGCACACCCCACACTCTGACACACACCCTACACACCAAGACACACACCCTACACACTGACAGACACCCCATATAGCAAGACACATCCCGCACACAAACACAACACACACTGCGACACACCCCGCACAGGGAGAGACACACACACCCCACACACACAGCAAGACACCCTGCACAGCAACAGAGACCCCACACACTGAGACACGGACCCCACAGAACGAGACACACACCCCGCACACACAGACGATGCCCCCAATACACACCCCACTCAAGTGTGGGTACAGCCACACCTCACACCTCACACACACACATTCCCATTCACACACACACCCTCACACCCACACCCACACTGCTTTGGGCTGGGCAAGAAGTGAATTCTCTCCCCAATATCTGTGCAGAGCCATGAGCTGGGCTCAGTGTGAGGAGGGGGTTGCTCACACCCCAGGGCTGTGGCTGTTGCAGGGTCAGTGTGAGGAGGGTGGTGCTCACACCCCAGGGCTGTGGCTGTTGCAGGGCTCAGTGTGAGGAGGGGGTTGCTCACACCCCAGGGCTGTGGCTGTTGCTGGGGTCAGTGTGAGGAAGGGGTTGCTCACACCCCAGTGCTGTGGCTGTTGCAGGGGTCAGTGTGAGGAGGGTGGTGCTCACACCCCAGGGCTGTGGCTGTTGCAGGGCTCACCCCAAGCCAAGGCTGCCCAGTGGCCCATGCTCTGCAGTGAGCAGGTGCCCAGGAGCTGGGACACAGCAACCTGAACTGCCAAAGGGATACCACAGGGTCCTGCCCAGGCTGGGAACTGGGGGAGCTGGCCAGGGTCATTGGTCACTGCTGGGGGACGGGCTGGACGTGTGTCAGCAAGTGGTCTGTGTCTGTATTGTGTGTGCATCATTTGTCCTTCTTAGAGTTTATTCCTGTCTCTCTTTTGTTGTCTCCCTTTTCATTACAGTTGGATGATGATGATGATGATGACAGTGTTTTATTTCAGTCATTAAGCTGTTTTTAGTTCAGCCCACAGGTTTTGCCTTCTTTCCAGTCTTCCATCCCATCCCATTTCTGGAGTGTGTAGAAGTGAATGGTCTGCATTGTACTTTGTTGCTGGCTGGGCTTAAACCCCAACACCAGCACACCCACACACATCCACCCACCCACCCTTGCTTCCCTCACACCCCTCAGAGCCTGGCCTGGTCCCCCTCCAGCCTGGTCCTGTCACAGGGAGGTGACCCAGAGTGTCCCAGAGCCATCAGTGCCTCCCAGCACAGCACTGGGTGACACCTTGTCCAGGGACCAGCTCTCCACCTGAACTCTGCAGCCATCTCAGGGCTCTGAGTCCACAATTCCTCCTCATTTCCCAGCCCCTTTGGCTCCTGGATGTCAAAGTCTATTAGACAACCAAGCAAGGCTCCTAACTCCTTTAAATACAGACTGAATCCAGTGAATTCAGCTTCCACCTTTTCCCTGGCCAGGACAGCTTCCTATGGCTAGACAAAGGAACTTTTTCTCCTTTCCTTTCCCACTGACCCCACCAGGTTATACTGAGGTTCACTTCTCCCCTTTCTGCACCTCAAGCTGAATGCAGGACCTTCCTTAGACCAGGAGAGAGGAGCTGACCTCTGACAGGAGCTAGCCAGGAGAGAGATCACACTGTTCCTGCCTCCACTGCCACACTGTGACATTCCCACAGCCAGAGCCATTATGGGCAGGACCACAGCCACGTGGGAGTTCTGTCCCCTGTGGTTCTGCCAGGAGCACAACATCACAGCATTAAATTCTTTTTTCCAGTGTAAGCACCATAACTGTTACCATGAGCCTTTCTTACCCTTCATGCTCTGAGTCCTGATAGTCAAGAAGAGCCTGTAATTTTCTCTACAGACACATCAACCCCATGTCCTGCCCTTTTAATGATCAAAACCACTGCCAAACTCCCCTATTTTTTTTTCTGTGATATTGTTAAAAGATGAATAATACATCCTCTCACTCTGAAATTGCTGCACCTTGCTCATGCTTTCCTTGAGGAAAGAGTTCACTTGCTTACAGCACAGCACTTTGTGTGTGACAGAGATGCAGCCACCTATGAGGAGAAATGCAACCACAGCTTTAATGGGGCACAAAAATGTGACACAGACAATGCCAGGCTCCATGGCTCAGAGTTCCAGAGCTCACCAGCAGCCCTGCCAGGGAGGCACCACCTAAATTGGTCACAGCACTGGGACAAACTCTTCTTCCCCTGCAAACAGCACTGGGGTCCACTCAATATTTCATGGTGCAAATGTTGAGCTGCCCTCCCCGTCCTCTGAGGTTCTGAGCAGCGCTGAGTAAATAATTCACAGCAAATCATTTATTCAAAACTTCTGCCTGTGGTTTGTGTCAGTCCAAGAACACAAAATTGCGTTCTCCCTGTCCAGGTCCAGTCAACCTGTGTTTTAGGGTTTGGGTTTGAGTTCCAAGGGCTGGGACACGTGAGGGGCTGCTGCAGGGGTTTCACTGCCCTGCCCACGTGTACGTGCTGAGTGGGTGCAGTTGGCTTTGTAAATGACATCCCTTTGTCCCTGTTCCAGTGGGATGAGCTGAATTTACTGCCAGAGAACGGCCTCGAGCCCAAGGAGAGACTCCCTTTAGCAGCCAAGATTAGGTTCAGATTGCAGACTGAAAATCATTCTAGTGAGACAAAAAATTAAAGCAAAAGCCTCTGGTTGTTGTGTGGGGAAAACACAGGAGGGGCTTCTGCAGCCTTCCTCTCTGAGTGATGTTAGCAGGGGAACAGGGCAAAGCTGCAGCAGGGAAACTTCACTCAAAAAGCAACACAAGAGACCCCCAAAAACCCCACAAATGCAGGTGATTAAAAAGCAGGTTCATTTTTGGAGCACCATACCAACCCAAACTCCATTTGAAAAGGCTGCATGTGTCTATCCCATTTGGGAATGCCTTCCTCTGGAGCCACTTGAACCCAATTAGAAACATCAAGGACCAGATTTCCACATCCACCAAATTCTGGCAGTGCCTGGTGGCACTGGTGTCAATCAGAATCAGGCCCAGTGAGGCACTGACAACCCATTTTGTGTCATAAAAGCTGTCTGGTGCCAGTAATCTGAAGAATAGTAACAAGTAAAACGGACAAAATTATTTGTTTCCCATCTCTTTGCCAGAAAGTGGACAGTTGCTGAGCCCTAAAAATGGAAAGGGGAGCAGTCAGTTATTCTCAGAAATAAAGCCTCTGGAAAAATGTCTTTTATCTCACTGAAAAAATGTGTTTTCCTTCATTGTGCAGAAAGGCAGATTTTGCATATTTTAATTAGATCAGTTGAAAACTTGGGGAAAAAAAAAGAGAAAAAAGAGAACCTGCTTTGCTGTCAAGCTCCTTAGTGAAGAAAAATTCTGAAAGTTCAGGAACTTGGAGAGAAGTTTAAATCTCCACGGCTAAAAATAATCCATCCCTTAAGAAAATGCCATAGATTTTTTTCTTCTTCTTCTTCTTCTTCTTTTTTTTTTTATCATCACTGCCGTAGATGACTTCAGGTCATCCGAACATGGAAATTAAAGTAGGAAACTGGAAATATATTTCTTTTCAACTTTCTGATTCTCTTCAGAACCTTTTTGCTGCTAACTGGGCAGCGGGTGATCCCTGCAGGGCTGCCATTCCACTTGGATTTGCAAGAAGTGGTGCAGCTTGATGAAATCCAGCTTGACAAGATGTTTGGAGCTACAGCTGGTGGTGCAGACACGAGCAGGAGGTTTCTACACCTCCTCTTCAGTTGTTTTAATTTTTCTCTGGATTACTTTTATTAGCATTGTTTTAGATTCTGTCCTTTTTGCTCCACTGAGCACACACTGAGCAAACACCCCAGGCTGTGCTGGTGGCAGGAGGGACAGCTCGGCCCATGACAGTGGCAGAGCCTCCATGCACTGTCAGGGGGAGATCAGGCTCCAGGACTTACACCTGGTGCTCCCACTGCACTGAGCAGGAAAAGCAGTTTAATTCTTGCTGTCACAAGGTTCCTTCCATCCTGCAGTGAGTCACAGAGTCATAGAATCAGCAAGGTTGGGGAAGATCTCCAAGACCATCGAGTCCAACCATTAAACCAGCACCACATTCACCACTAAACCATGTCCTCAGCTGCCACAGCCACACACTTTGTGAGCTCTTCCAGGGATGGTGACTCCAGCACTTCCCTGGTCAGCCTGTTCCAGTGCTTGGCCACCCTTTTGATGAAAGAGTTTTTTTGTAATATCCAATCTAAACCTTTCCTGATGCAACTTCAGGCAGTTTCCTCTCGTCCTGTCCCTGTTCCCTGGGAGCAGAGCCTGACCCCCCCCCCCCCGGCTGTCCCCTCCTGTCAGGAGCTGTGCAGAGCCACAGGGCCCCCCCTGAGCCAATTAAAGAGCTATTTGGTTTGAACTTCCCTCTTCTGTGTTTAAGCTGCACCAAATTTGCATCACTGTTTGAAGCCATAAAATCAGAGAATCATGGAATCACTTAGGAAGGAAAAGCCCTCAAAGATCTTTGAGTCCAACCATTCCCCCAGCACTGCCAAGGCCACCACCACCCCATGTGCCCAAGGGGCCACATCTCCACAGCTTTTAAATCCCTTCAGGGACAATGATTCCACCACTGCCCTGGACAGCTCATGCCAGGGCTGGACAGCCCTTTCCAGGTAGGAATTGTCTTTAATATCCAATGTAAAGCTCCCCTGGCCCAGCCTGGGGCCGTTCCCTCTCCTCCTGTCCCTGTGCCCTGGGAGCAGAGCCCGACCCCCCCCGGCTGTCCCCTCCTGGCAGGAGCTGTGCAGAGCCACAGGGGCCCCCTGAGCCTCCTTTTCTCCAGGCTCAGCCCCTTTCCCAGCTCCCTCAGCCCCTCCTGGAGCTCCAGACCTGTTGCCCAAGGGGTTTGTCTCCATTTCCTGGTCAGGTCCTGTTTTGCTAACAGAGCACCCACATCTCTGCCTCCCTCCTGCAGAAGGACACACCCCAGGGATGTTTGTCTGCCCACACTGAGCTGGGTGTTTTCTGGCAGGGCTGGCACTGAGCTGCACCATCTCACAAGTGCTGGCTCCTGCAGGAGCCAGGAGGGGACAGGTGACCTCCACTTTGTGGGGCGATTGACAGCTGCCATGGCATGGAAATAAGCTGCCCTGTCATCATTTCAGGTTTTAGTGCAGGTCACAGGTCCTGTAAGGACCTTGTCAGTCATTGCACTCAATTGGGCAGCAAAGAACGAAATCAACCCCAAAAAAATCTATGAAAGCATTTAGTATTTGCATTTATTTGATTATTTATTTTATTGTTTTATTTTAGTATTTTATTATTTTAGTATTTATTTTATTATTTCATTTTAGTATTTTTTAAAAAAATTATTAATATGGTGGCTCATAAAAATCACTTAAAGAGAAGCAACAAAGTTGCTTTGCTGTGGCTAAAATAAACCCCAAAGCAACGTGCTGATAGCTGCAGTGATGGACAGAGCAGGAAGCTGAAGGCTGAAGGAGCTGCAGGTGCACCCAAAAGCCAAGGAGCAGAGCACTGAGGGCAGGGCAATGAGCAGCAGCAGGCCCAGCACTGAAAGCTGCTTCAAGCAACTGGTCTGCACGTGCCTGATCTGACAAGCTCAAGGAGCAGAGGTCACACAGCCACTCATAGAGCCCTGCTCATTTCTGCCATCTGCCCCTTCTGGGAGGTGCCCCTCTGCCCCTGTGCACACAGGGAGGGTGATGGAGCTGCTCCTGTGCCCCTGCATGGAGCTCTGCAGGACACTGATCCCACCAGGGATGCCTGCAGCCAGTGTGAGTCCTCAGGAATGTCCCAGCAATTCCCCCACAGGCACAGACCTCACACGTGGGTTTGGTGCACGCTGGAACTGACAGAAAAGGAAGCAAAGACCTTGAGCTGGCATTAAATCTCCTGGGAAGAGCATGGTGTGATGGCACACAGGGCCAGGGAGCACTCAGGAATGGGAGGATATTTGTATGAGACCAAAAAGGGTTTCATTCCTGTCTTCCCACAATTCACCTCTAATTTTAGCCTTTAGGACAGATACCTTTGAAGTGTCACCTTTGTGCTCTCTTGCCCTGGATTTCTGTCTTCAAACCTGGCCTTTTCCTCAGTGTGCAGATATTAATTCTTTTTAAAAGAGAATTTTGGGTATTAGAAAGCATTTCTTTAGCTGTGAGGGTGGTAAGGCACTGGCAGAGGTTTCCCAGAGAAGCTGTGGCTGCCCCTGGATCCTTGGAGGTGTCCAAGGCCAGGCTGGACAGGGCTTAGAGCAGCCTGGGACAGTGGGAGGTGTCCCTGCCCATGGCAGGGGGGGGACTGGATGAGCTTTGAGGTCTCTTCCAACCCAAATCCTTCTGTGGCTCTGTGATTCTATCTATAATTACTCCAGAGCTGGGCATGGTTACTTTTGTATTAAGTGACTGGGACTATTTTACATTCCATCACTGCCTCGTGTTATTTTCGCTGTGTTTAGTCCTTGGTTCACAGACTTCCTTCCCCCAGCAGCTCCCAGCCACCCTGCATTTCAAGAAAACCACTGAACTCTCTAGATGGAACTGGAAACCTAGTGGCAAAGTCATTGCTTTCACCCCATGCCAGCTGGGCAAGAGCAAATGCTGTCAGAGGCACGCCTGGGAGGGCAGCAGGAGGGGTTTGCTCTCAGCTGTCCCTGCAGGGCTGCAGAGTCTTTGTTTCCCCCTGCATCATGTTCCCCATCCATAGCCCCAGGGTAAACCCAGGGGAGACACCAGAGGCAAGACAGGAGTGGGGATTTGGGGTGCAAACTGCTTGAAATGCCAAGAGGGAAGGGGGTCCCTTCTGTACTGGATGGTCTGTGCCCAGTGCTTGAGAAACAGGGGCATCCTTGCAAAATCCAGTTGGCTTCAGATGCTCAGCAAAGGTATTTTTGAAGGGGATCTGCTGTGGGGGATGGCTGCCAGGTGATGTGCATTGGAGAGTTCAGCCAGAACTTCCCAGACAATATCTGAAAATGCTGTGGAACCACATAGCTCTGTACTGTGCCTGTCCCAATATAATTTTTATATATATTTATTTATTTATTTATTTTCTTTAATGCTGCAAATAGATGCAACCTACACTCATCTGTATTCAATTAGGATCTGCATATTGGGGACATCAAATCCTGTGCCCTGTCCTTCTCAGGGCTCTGTTTTGGCTGAGCTAGAGAAAAGAAAAAAAAAGAAAAAAAAAAAAAAAAGGCAGAAAACCACATTGTGGATGAAAGGAGAATAAACATCCTGGAGAAAATCTTCCAATCTCTGCTGGCAATCAGCTTCTGTGCTGGAGCAGAAGGGATTAGATCCCTAAGAGAAAGATAAACTTCTTCTATCTGACTTGGTGGAGAAAACTCTCACTTTACAGATAAATCTCCCTGTGTGCCATCTTCAGGGCTGTTTATCCTCTATGCATCTCCCAGGCTAATTACAGGCAGTGGCTTTCTTTGTGTGCAGTGTCCTGCAGTTCTGAGCATTGTGCTCTGGGGTTTTATGTGCCACAAAAATCAGGGACTCAGGAGAGGTCTGCAAATGCAAGATGTGCAATAAATGTCCCATGAGTGTCCATCCTTCTCTCTCTAAATCTGTTTCACCTCCCCAAACTGAATCATTCCCATTTTTTCTCTCTCCCCCTCAGCAAGGACATCGATTTTAATTCAGGAGTTTGTCTTTTCATCCCTTCAGCCCTCAAGTCTCTCATGCTGAAGCAGCATGGTGGTTGTCCAGGTCCCACCAGTAAGCCTGGTGTGCCCCTGCAGTTCTCACCTACAGCCAGACTCTGACACCATTTATGCATTGAACCCAAACAAAATATTGATTTCAGTGGTGTTTCTCATGATTTACATTTGTGTAACAAAACTGTTTCTACTACAAATATCCATTTTCTCTCCAATTTAATAGAAATACAGTTCTTCATGTGGGAATAATTCTGCTTGGCTTTTAAAACTGGCTGCACTGGGGACTGAGTTTCCCAGGTAAAGAAACTCATGACTTTGCATAGTCCAGGCTACAAATTATTCTTTGGGGCTGGGAACCACGTGCCTTCCTGTGGCAAACTTTTCCAAAAGGAGCCCATTCAGTCATGTTGTCACATTGTACAGTTATTAATGAGCTCAGGGATGGAGGCACAGTAGAGGGGTAATACACTAATGATCCTTTATTGAATTAGCTACAAACCTGCAGGTGTCATGGGATTTAAAACTCTGTTGGAGGACAAGAACTATTTTTGTAAGGAATCAGCATCTATCTGCAATTTCAAACCAAGGCACCAAAACAGGTCCTTTAGCAGGAGCCTTTAAAGTAATTTCCTTTGCTTGTGCAAAGCCTCTAGTACTTTGCTCTTAGTATTTCTACCCATTATATTTTACTGCCTTCTTTCCTTTTTATGACCCCATTTTTATTTACAGTACAGCCCTTAATTTAGTAGTGCTGACACAGTTACACTTGCAGCAATAGCTTAATTACCATATATTCATGAATAGGGTGGTTAGGGATAGTAGCTACAAAACATGACAGATTCATTTGCATTATTATCATTAGCATGCTGCACAAACGAGTTGATGTTGGGGAAGGAGCTGTTTCATGGGGCTATATTGGTTCCATAAGAACCCAAGTCTAGAGGAGAGGAGTGAGCTGCCACGAGCACCATACTGGCCTGAAACCTGAACCTTTGCAAATTGCACCATGCTGACAGATGGCATGCAATGCCATTTTCCTACTCAGCAGAAAATGGAAAAATATAATAAAGACAGGACAGAGATTGGAGTCTCTATCAATGAGACTCGAAATCTAGTGCACCATATGCTTTGGTATAAAAAGAAACATTCATCTGAAAAAATTAAAGCAGAGCATAGGCTGAATTTATCTGTTACTCTTTGTAGACTCCGTGGTTAGGTTTTAATCCATAATTTTAAACCTAAGTGTGACTGCAGTGAGTGATAACGTGGTGCTCCAACATCTTCCTTGCTCTCTAGTAGCGAGTCCCTCCCTCAGTGCTCTCAAAACGAGACTCTCTCTCTGTGCTGAGGTGATTTTGTCAGCAGGAAATGGGCTGCTGCTCCCAGACCTGCTCCCCAGCCCATTTGCTGGTGGCAGATCTGACCCCATGCCCTGGGCAGAGGGGTCTGAGCCAGCAGAGCCTGACCTTTCCTTTGGCAAAGGCCAAGAGTTGCATCTTCAAACACCCACAGCCAAGGCTGGTGTCTTGCCAGCCAGGATTGTCGTGGCTGCTCTTTCCTGGGTGCTCCTTAGTGGCAACAGATGAGCCTTGCTGAATGCTTGGAATGTAGGCTCACAAACTGTGTTGATAAGCACATCCCTGTCAGTACCATGCAGGGATGGCCATCATTCCTGCTAAAATTCAGGTGCATGGGAAATTCTGGACCACCACTGACTGCATGTGATCCATCCCTCAATGTGAGCATCCCACACATTCACTGCACAGAGTCACAGAGCTCGAATCACTGGCGTGCTCAGGTGAGTTCCTGATGCTTGGCACAGGAAAAGTCCCACTGGAGTTGCTGCACTTGCTGAAAATCAGGTGTTTACTGCAGTGCATCCCCTAATCTGGAGCAGGGATCAGGTCTGAGGGAGCAGGGAAGCCAAAATGCTGCTGTGATTGTCCCTTGAGGATGTGAACTCTGTTTATGCCATGAGATAAAAGTGCCTGGGAAGGCTAATGACACAGGCAGGAATGATGACTCTGCTCCCACTGGGGCAAGGGGACATTCCCCAGCCTTGGTGATGAATTTGCAATACACACAACTGGTGATTTGGAATTGTAACCATTTCCCCTCAGTTAACCTTACCTGTTAGCTTGTTCTTTGGGGTAGGCACTAGTCTGAACAGCAACTTCTTTCAGCCACACTCACATGAGAGAACAGGAGTTTGTTTGGAACAGGTAGAGAGGCTGTTCAGCCAATATTCATTCTCTCCTGACACTCCAGAATAAGACAAGAGAAGAGAAATGTTCAGTTTTCTTATTCATCCAGATGAGATTGCTGAGACAGCAGGGCCATAAAACCCACAAACTTTACCTGGCTGAGCCCTAGGAAAGCTTCATCAGAGACCATGAATATAAAGACTCTTACAGTACAGCTTGTGTGGAAAACTGGTGTGGGGGAAGATTTTTTTTTTTGGCTAAAAACCGAGCTCATCTCTGTTAAGAGTCACTGAGGTGCTGGGTCTGTACCTTTTCAAAGATGACCCATTAGTCACTACTCAAGAGGGGCACTCCAAGGCCTCAGTGCTTATAGTCAAGTCCTGCTCACACCTGGCTTCTGTGGCATCATACTGAGGATATGAGTGCCTTATCTACATCAGGGGTCTTATCAGTTTAACCCAAATTCCCTTGTGCTTTTTGTCCCTGAATCAGAAACAACACCTAAACACTTAGAGACCATAAATCCCACAATTTCTTGCTGTTTTGGGTCCATTTTGGTTATGTGCAGCACGAGTGAGAGGGGCTGGGGATAACCCTTCACTCAGACCCATGCTGGGTCGTGCTGGAGGTCACCCCAGCAGCCAGGAGAGACTGCAAAGGGGGCAAACAGGCAGCAACACTTCCCCAGGAAAGGCTCCCAGCCTCTCACATGCAGCCCTGGCACTTCCCAACCCAGAGATTCCATCCTGACATTTGAGATCCCTCAATGATGTGTTCCTCTCTAACTTTCCCCTGCTTGTTTTTTCAGCTTTGTAATCTTCTAGCACCCACAGCATCCTGTGGCAAGGAGTTCTAATGCTAATTTACATATTCTCTTAAAAAACTCTTTTCTTTTTTTTTTTTTTTAACTGGTTTTTCTGCTTGTTGTCTTGCATTCCTGGAGCCTTGATTGACTCCTCACAGGCAATCCCATGACTCTGGGTGTTCCTGGCTTTAGGAGTGTCAGCAGGATGTGCCTGTCAGGGTTGCAGAAGAGTTCCACTGGAATAAGGCTTGGTCTCTGTGTTCCCAAGCAGCAAAAAAAACCCCACTATATTACTCAGCAGTATATTCATGCTATAAATACACTTTTTTTCTTTTTTCGCATTAATTCATCCTTATTTACCACAGCAGATAACAGAACTCCGGGCTCAGATCCATGCAGCAATAAAAAACGACAGAAATTTCTCCCAGATTATAAAGATTTGTCATGTTGTCACTACGTTTATTTTCTCCATCTATTTCTCTCCTTCCTGTGCATTGCTTTATGCTCTGCAGGGCCCTCAGGGGAGGCAAAGGGGGTATTGTTTTGAAAAATATAAGGGTTTTTTGATTAAAGGATACAAAATTAATTTGCTTCACAGAGCCTGGAAGCATATTATTTGACAACTGTACTTCACTGAACAAACACAGCACACATGGCCAAATTCATCATGTTGATCACCAGACCCTGGCCATTTGTTCTGCAGACTGGGGCGTCTCTTTTGCAATTAGAGAGTGTGAGTTTGGTCAAACACATGGAAACAGGGGTGGGTTTTTTCACTAGCTTGCACAGGGCTGGAGGGACCACGTGGCTTCAGCTCCCACTGAACTGGGAAGAGCGTTGGAGCACAGCCCTGACCACGCTGGGGATACTGAGCACCACAGAGACCAGGGCTGGAGACTGAACCACCCCCACAGGTAACCCCAAATTAGGTTTATTGGTTTGGTAGTTCAGGGTTAGGTCCTAACTAACCAGCAGAGATAGAAGAGTTGCAGTGGTTCTCTCTGAAGGGTAGATTTTCCCATTTAAAGGATTGGGAATTGGGGTTGAGTCACATCTGAGTGAGCACCAGAGCACCATCACTGCCCTCATGCTGGTGCCAGTTACCAGGCACTGCACACTCTAAGCTTATTTTGGATATGTGTCGCTCTCAAAGCAGAGCACAGCCAGTCCTTGGGCAGACACCATTACCAAGTGGGGAATAAATCTGAAGACAATTTGCTTTTTTGGGTATTTATACACCAGAGAATGGGGGAGAGAGGCTGCCTGAATGTGGCTGCCCCGCCCTGGGAAGGCATATCTGCACTGTGCTGTCCCTGTGGGTGCAGCTCCACTGGGACATCCCCTTGATGCACAATAGTCACATTGCCTGCTAAGCCTCTGTTTTGCTTTGTGTTTTGGAGTGCAACAAGGAAGAGCCCAAAATTACTCACACAGGCAGGAATGTCACTATGGAAACAAGGAGACAGTTTAGCCTAGTTTGGCCAGTATTGACAGAGCTGCTCTAATAACCCAGGAGATGGTGAGACCCTGGCTGTCTGCAGAGAGCTCCTGAGGAGCACAAAGCCTTAAATCTCCTAAAATGTCTCTACATCAGGCCTAACAGACATTATCAACTCTTTCCTATTCTCATGGTGCCTTCCCATATCTGAAGGACTTTGGGAGTGCACAGATGGGAAGAGACCTGAGCAAACCTTGTGAAGACAGCTTGTTTTTCCATCCCAGCCTTTCCAGTGGATCAGATGTGTCTCCCCATCAGTGTGTGTTTAGAAACCACATGATGTTTACAGGCACAGACCAGTTCAGGTCTGTTTTCTGCAGCCCCAGCCTGGGCTCAGGCTGGAGAGTGTCCCATGGCACCTGTAAGCACAAAACACACTCTGGTGGAGCACCAGCAGCAGTGACTCCTGCCACAGCAAACACATCTTCCTCTGTACAAAACAACCAGTTCTGTCAACCCAAGTGAAAATAATGTTATAAAAACAAGTTGGATGGAATCCTGCTGCTTGTGAGCCCTGGAGAGAGCTCACGTCCCCATCTCCCTTCTCCCTGTGATTTATTTGCCTCCATTTGCCTCAGTCCATGCAGAGAGCTTTCAGGAAGCTGCTGCTGTAACCATTTTTCTCTGCAGATGTGTTCTCTGTGGGTTCTTGCCCCACAGCCACTTGTCTGAAAGATGAACATGAGGAATGCATGGAGATGAGACCCTTCCTGCAGATCGGCAGCAGCTCTCCCTGCCAGCACAGACTCTCACACCTCCTGTGGTATGAAACTAATTTAAGTTGAAAATACAATTAGAAGCAGTAATTCTGTGATGCCAGTGTTTTAAATACCTTCCAGACAGCTCTGTACCCAGAGAGAAACTCAATGTAACATCCAAGTGGATGGTCCCCAAAAAAAGGCTGAGTGAGAATAAGCTCCTGAAGACCCCCTCAGGGAAATTTTAGATCTTTATTCCTGCCAAAGGTGGGGAACAGGCTCAGGGCTCCCACCAATCCCAGAGACCCTCAGTTTGAGCCAGTTTCCCTGTGGCAAACAAAGTAATGCATCTGATTGGGATGGTTTTGCTGGTTTTACTGCTTTTTGGGGCAAATTATTGGTGAAGAAGGAAAAGAGAAGGAAAGGACAGCTTTAAACCGTCCTGGGGACATCAAACCTTCTCTGACTTAGAGTACCAGAAGTTCTTGGTGGCCCCAGAGTTCCTGCAGGGAACCAGGACCAGACCTGCTGCCTGGGAAGTGTTTCCAGCCGTGCTGGGAGCTGTAGGGGAGGTGCTCTCACCTTGATCCACGAGCCACACTCAGCTTTAGCTCAGCCCTTGAGCACTGAACTTGCTCCAGTGCTGTCAGCCACCATCCACCCCTGGGACAACAGGAGAAAGCAAAACCCTTCTGTCCTTTCAAGGCTTCCCCCAGCTCAGGTCAAAGTTAACTCACAGGGATGATTTTTGTCACTCTCTCCTTGGAAGCAGCTAAGCCAGTGCAGGGCTGGGAGCTGAGTTTGGGGAGAGGAGTGAGGCACACAGACACACTCCCACCTGAACTTCCTTAGCATGCATTAAAGGATGCTTTCAGTACAGCCAGGGAGCTGTGACCAAAGGTTGGCACCATTTCAGAAAGGCATGATTTCCTCAAAGAAAAAAAAAGTTTTTAAAGATAATTAATTGACCCATTTCAGCTTTTGCTTTTATTCTTTTTTTTCTTTTATCTGCTATTTCCTCAGCCCATCATTCCTAATCTCTGTCATCTTTTCCACAATCACATTTCTTACAATAGGCAGCTTAAAAGAAAATTAATCCTAAGGAGTCAAATCTATCCTGGTCCTTTCTGGGCTCATGCTTCTGATCTGATCCATTTTTTCCATGCTGCTCAAAAGCAGTGGAAACAAATCTTCCTGCAAATCACTCCCTCCTTCAGCCTGTGATTCCTCTTATATGATTCATTTAGTTCTGTATAGGAAATAAAATGAGGCAAGATGATAATTTTTTTTTTTTTTTTTCCCACTGAGGCAAGTTTATATTGGGACTTCCTGGAGTCCAGCACTTCTTACTCTCCTTACTCTCACTGTGGTACTACTGAAAACACACAGGAAAGTTGAGCTGGTGAAGCAGAGCTGTGAAAAACTCAAGGGATCTGCCAGGTTTCTTCATGTTAGGAAGCACAAGGGTTTTGCCTCAGGATGCTCTAGTAAACAGAACGTAAAAAATGCAGAGTGAGAGAGAGAATAATCTCCCATACACAATGTAATTTCTGTGGGAGGGAGACGTCTGCACCATTAGTTATATTGAACATGTTCTCCTTTGCCTGCATTGTGCTTTCGAGTCTTGAGTCTCAGGAAGATTCCCCTTGGAGAAAACTGAAATGAAGGAATGAATCAAGAATGAATTAATTGTGCTCAGTAATTGTAGTGCTCACATTAGCTGGTCCTTCAGAGCAGTGGGAAGAGCAGCTGCTGCTCTGCCCTGGCAGATTCTACTCCCTGCAGCCAGGGAAGAGTTGGTTTGGATTGTTGGATTTTGGATTTTGAATGTTGGATTTCAATGCTTATCCCAGTCTCCAGAATCTCAGGGAGCACATGAAACCTGGGCAAAATGCAAGGTCCTGCTGAGCTCTGCCAAGGTCTTCCCTACTGCAGAGGCACTTCAAATTTAGCCAGGAAAGCTCTGGTGAAAGAGCATCACATACAAACTGGTATTTCAGCATTGACATGTCAGCTTTCAACCCTTCTCAGCTCTCCAATTCCCTTTACAGACTGCAGGTCATCCTGGCAGGCTGACCAGGGTTTGCCACCTGATCAACCTTCCCTCTGGTGACCCCTCCCATGCCAGCCTGCCATGGCAGTGAAAGTTGATGGCTTTAATTTAAGACCCAAATAGTGCTGTGACCGCCCCACACTCTCACCAGATATCATCCTTCCCAAGCCCAAGCTGCTTGCCACCAGCTGGGGAAGTTATTCACCTTTGGTAGACACTTTGATGTGAGGCATGGACGGTGTGGCAGGCAGCCTCCCCTCTTGGAGCACCATTTGCCTTCTCACACAGCATTCTCTGGGGCTGGTTGGTGGCCAAGAAGCCAGTGGGAATGTCTTGGGTGCAAGGTGGGCCCTCAGTGTGCCTCGTCCTGGGGACAGACTGCGGCGTCCCTGTCATCAGATGCGGCGGGGAGCAGTCTGTAGAACTGGATGTGAAAATAAGAATAGTCCCAACAGGCATCCAGCAGGAGCAGGGAGGTCATTCTTCCCCTGTACTCGGCACTGGTGAGGTCACACCTTGAGTGCAGTGTCCAGCTCTGGGTGTCTCAGTTCAGGATGGACCTTGAGTGCAGTGTCCAGCTCTGGGTGTCTCAGTTCAGGATGGACATTGAGTGCAGTGTCCAGCTCTGGATGTCCCAGGATGGACATTGAGTGCAGTGTCCAGCTCTGGGTGTCTCAGGTCAGGATGGACATTGAGATGCTCAATCACATCCAGAGGAGGCAGCGAGGTTGGTGAGGGGCTTGGAGCACAAACCCTGTGAGGAAGGGCTGAGGGAGCTGGGGTTGTTCAGCCTGGAGAGAAGGAGACTCAGAGGTGACCTTGTCACTCTCTACAACTCCCTGAGAGGTGGCTGTGGGCAGCTGGGGTTGGTCTCCTTCTCCAGGCAGCACTGACAGAATGAGAGGACACAGCCTCAAGCTGTGCCAAGGGAAATACAGGTTGGATATCAGGAAAAAGTTTTTTACAGAAAGAGTGATAAAGCACTGGAATGGCCTGCCCAGGGAGGTGGTGGAGTCTCCATCCCTGGATGTGTTTAAAAAGCCTGGATGTGGCCCTGGGTGCCATGGTCTGGTTGAGGTGTCAGGGCTGGGTTGGACTCGATGATCTTGAAGGTCTCTTCCAACATGGTGATTCTGTGATTATTGCCCACTGAACCCACCTACTTTCCCATTTTGAAAGTGTTTCTGCTGTGCTGCTCTGAGCTTATCAGAGCTTTCATTCAGCACAGGCTGCCTTTGACTAGTCCAGAGGTTACTGAGCACTCAGGAGGTGCAGTGGGGCAAAAGGAGAGGGAAAAGACATCTGGAACTTGAACATTCCCTTCAAAGAGGTGCTGTTTCTCACCTACAAATCAAGTGCTCTTTGAATTTCCAAGGCTCACCTCCTCTTCCAAAGTGCCACAGGAAAGTCCCCAACCCCTCAGAAGAGTTTTATGCCCATTGACTTTACAGTACATTGGAGAACAATCCATAATGAACATAGATTATCAAAAAAGTTACAGAGTGAACATTTTGGCTCTGGATGCAGCAGTGCCAAGTCAGAAGACAAGCAGACACACGCAGCTCAAGTTTTTTTCATAAAAGCATACTTTAAATGGATGCCATCCCTATATATTTTTAGCTTTTAATGCGAGTTTTCACCTCTTTAAAATTAACTTCACTTCTGACATATAATGATGTGATTGTTCATCACATCTTTGATTCTGCATTAGCTGTTGGAATTCAGGTCTCTTTTTTTTCCACTTTTTTTTTTTCTGAGTGTGCCTTAGTAATAAAGTTCAGTTAAAAAAAAAAAAAAAAAAAAAAAGTTGTCCTCATCTGCATTTCCCATGCCTGTGTAAAAACTCACAGGCAGCTTCAGAGCTGCCTCCTGATCTGAAAGCCCTCCACGAGCTTTTGTAAACTCTACAATATATCGCTGTCATTTCGTTTCTAGCAGCAGGTGCTATTAAAGGACATAAAATATGTCAGCCTAACCCTGGAGGAAACGGGAGAGGAGCAGCGTGGTGGTTGCAGAGCTTTGTGTGCAGCAGGAGAGTGACAAGTGGTGGGTGTTTGGTTCTGGCACGTTCCCCTGGCAGGCTCCTTGCCTTGAGGGGTGCAGAGTTACGGTACCACTCATGTGGCACCAGCTCTTTGCATATGAATTGCAAATTCAGATCCTCCCTTTTTTTTTCGGGGGAGGGGGAAGTTTTTAATCGAGGAAAAAGGCAGGGCACTACTTCTTGTTTAGATCTCCTGCTGTTCCCAAAGGGGGAGGGAAAGGAAATCCCTAATGATAGAGGAGTCATCAGTCATTGTCACACCGAATGAGCTGGGTGTAAAGGCATCATTAAAGTATCAGTGTCATCCCTGGGCTCTGGGGAGAGGTGGTGACAGACACCGGGACAAAGTCAGAGAGTCCCAGATCCTCTTGGTTGTGTTGGAAGGGACCTTAAATCTCACCTCATTCCAACCCCCTCACCATGGGCAGGCTCCCCTTCCACTAAACCCGGTGGAAGGTCTTGGAAGTCAGACTGAGGATTTTTATTCAACTTGGAAAACTTTTTTCCCAAGTAGTAAACTTGGAACAGAAAGAAGCAGGAAAAAATTCTGAATTTAGATTTCATCTCTGAATTTCACTGGAGCTGATATATCCCCGAGGCTCTGGGCTTGGCAGAGCAGAGGGTGCTGATATTACCTGCATTTCCCAAGTGTGGGATCTTTCCTTGCAGTTGCATTTTAGACATTCAAAGAGATAAAAAAAAAAAAAACCATTAAAAATTTGTATTTTTTTATAAAAAGACATGAAAAATTCTCAGAAGAAAGAAGAAGGAAAAATTCTCAGAAGAAAGAAGAAGAAAAAATTCTTTTTTTTTGAAGACATAAAAAAATTCTCAGTGATTCTCTACATATGTATGTGTGTTTATACAGATATATATATATAAATATATATAAATATATATTTATGTGCATATTAATCCCTACTATGACTCTAGAGTACAATGTCCCTCTAGCTCTAATTTAGATGAAGGGCAAAAATGGGGTTTTCATAGAATGGTTTGTGTTGGAAGAGACCTGAAAGATCATCTACTTCCAAACCCCCTGCCACACCTTCCACTAGACCAGGTTGCTCAGAACTCCATCCAACCTGCCCTTGAACACTTCCAGGGATGGGGAAGTGTTCAAGTGCTCATTTCATCCTGGCAGCATCCAACAACGGAGGCTTTGTGCCTTCAGGAATTTTCTGCTACAGCTGGGCTTGTGCAGCACATGGAATGCAAGCTACAACCTAAAATACTCAGAGGAATTAAAAGCATAAAGGCTGTGGAGCTGTGAAGTGAAGGAGGGAAAACTGGTTAGCTGGTAAAAAGAAAGGGGGATTTATTTCCTATTTCGTTCTTATTACATCGTGGATAATGCCAGTGAAGGCAAAATGCAAATGGCACCAGGGAGAACAGGAACTTCCCCTAAATCAGGGCTTCTCACTCTTTAAGGGAAGAGCAGCTCCCTGAATGAAACCTGTCATGATTTTGGTATAAGAACAAGAGAGTGCAAAGGCTGGCAAGAGATGTCAGTGTAAGTGAGGCGTGGGGTGCTCTGGAGCTGGGGAGAGGATGTGTGCTCTCCAGCCAAAAGGGTGTCAGGAGACAGGGATGGGGCCCAGAGAGGCTGGAAACTGCTCAGGACTGGCAGGAGAGCACCCTCCTGCCTGCTGTGAATCCTGTCTCCTGTGCACAGTTTGAAGGAACACAAAGTAGGCTCTGGGAGAGATAAATTACATTATTAGCTGTTCCTGACTTACTGCCTCCCTCTGCCTGGAGATTGCTCTCTTCCAAGGGCAGGGATTGGGAAGCTTCACCCCAAAGATGTTGGGATCACAGAAGGTCTGTGGGGTGTGGGTGGCAAAACCCACCCAAGCTCAATGTTACAGCAGTGTGAATGTATATACACACACAGAGGTGCATATGTGCACTGGGGCCTGTCAAAATGCAAAAAGTTAATGTTGTTACAGAGCTACGTTTTCATGTTGTCTGATGTCCTCAGTATTATACAGGGGACAACAACAAAAACAGGGAAGGAAGCAGTGTTCTTTGCTCCGAGCAAAATAACTGCAGCTTTTGACATATATTTAGCTGGGGAAAGGCAGAATGATATTAAAAAAATAATAAGAACAGAAAAGCAAAAGCCCATTTTTCAAGTTAATTAAACAACCCTAGCAGCCCAACTTTTGGTAGACTCCTTTGAAATGCACAGTTATTACTCTTGCTTTAAAGCTGACTGCAAAGCACATCCTTTATCTTTACTCTCCCAGCCACCTGCTCTCTGTGGATGAGTCCAGCTGCAGTCCAAGGAATTGCAATAAAACACTGCAAGTGGAGCAAGGCAGAGGAAAGAGGATGACTCCTATGTCACATGTCCAAGGATGATGTCCTGGCACAATACAAGGAGTCAGTCACGGGGTACCCTGGGTGTTGGGTGCAGCTGTGTCCTCTGAAGGCCCCAAATATCTCCAGTGAATGTGACCCTCAAATAAAAGTTGCCCCACTGTGCTGGGGTGGGTCCAGAGCCTGCTGGGATGTTCACAACAGAAAAAAAAAAAAAAAAAAGGGCATTTTCACTGTCATTTACCAAAGCGATCCATTTGCTGCAGTCTGCTCCATCTGAGGCTTTCCAGGTGCTCCTGCTGTGCATTAATCACCAACACAAACCCTGAGGATGGCTGCAGGAGCTGTCTGCTGCTGAGGCAGGCAAAGAGAAGGAGCTGGTGCAGACAACTCCGGAAGGTTTTTGCAGCAGGGCTTGACTGCAGCCATGCTGCAGTTTTTAATGTGCCTGTGATTTAAGCTCCCAGAATTACAGCATGGTTTGAGCTGGGAAGGGACCTTAAAGATCATCCCATGGGCAGGGACACCTTCCACTATCCCAGATTGCTCCAACCCTGGCCTTGGACACTTCCAGAGATCCACAGCTTCTCTGGGCACCCTGTGCCAGGGCCTGCCCACCCTCACAGGGAACAATTCCTGCCCAATATCCCATCCAAACCTGTTTGTCTGCAGCAGTTTGCCTCAGAGGGCAGTGGGTGATGCTGAGGTGAGGGTGTTGGTGGGTGCCCAGCAGGTCGGGGTGCTGCAGGGCAGCCTCTGAGGCAGCAGATTTTGGGGTCCCAAAGGGAGCAGGGCAGCGCAGGCCAGGGGCTCCCTCCTCCTCACTGACAGACAAGAGATCTTCAGAAAGACAGAGATTTCTGTCCCTCACCCACAACTTGCAACAGCACAGCCAGCCAGGGCAGGGGGGCTGGAAACAGGGAAATCATTTGGGGGCTGGAGGAGGCTCAGGGAAAGCCTGGCAAGGTCAGGAGTGGATGCTTTGGCAGGGCTCAGGGCACTGAGCAAACGGGCCTTCTTTGTCCAGGTGGCTGAAACTGCAGCTTGGCAAGACAAAACCTGCATCATCCAACTCCACTGAATTCCGTGGAAGGAGGCCAGAGGCTTTCTGGCTGAGTGGATGCACATTCCTGGCCCATAAAATGTTTTGGGGGAATATGGGCTTGAGAGTGGTTTTTATGCATGCTGGCAACAGGTTTTTTTTTTAATAGGGTCACTACCCGGAATGGCTGGGATGGTATTTATATTGCAATGTATATTCTGAAGGTATAATTTGCTGGAATTGTCACATTTATGGGAAAATCAATAACGTTCTGAAAATTCTTTAATGTTTTATGTCACATGTACTGCTTAAGTAAAATGATGGGCCTCATCCTCATTTACCAAGAATGATACCTTCATATTGAAAACCAATGTTTTAAAAAATTCATTTCCACATCAGATTTGAAGCTGGATATTTAATATATAGATATTAGGGGGTTTGATTAATATCTTAGTTCCCCTGTTTGTAGATCGGTGTTATTAATAACGACAAGCAAAATGGAGGCATTTTTCATGCACGTTTTTAATGGAAAATTTTATTTGAAAGTTTATCTCGGAACAACAGGCATTTCACACAAGAAAAAAAAAATATTGGTTAGTTTGCAGCCAGTTATCCTACCAAAAATCTCTTGCTCAGAAAGGTTTTGCTGAGCTAAGGGCTATTTCCTTCATCATTTCTCCAAGGAGGCAAGGGCATCTCAGCAAATTCTGCTGAATTGAGCATTGACAAGAGATGCAGATTGACATTACAGCCCAGAAAACGTCTACAAGCAGCTGTCACTGCATGTTCTTATTATCAAATCCCACATTTTATTGTCACCAAAACCAAGATGAAATCTTTACGGCCCTCCCTGACAACATTTCTGTATCAAATGGGAGGTTCCTATTCCCAGACCTAATGAGCCCTGAAATCTGCCAATGGCCCCGGGCAGAACATGGCCCAAGCTGGATTTCAACACCACGGAGTTTTGATAGAAATTTTGCTTTTTATGTGGGAAGAAGGAGGCACATTTCTGTGGAAAGTGTCATTGCAAAGCTGGGGAGGGAGCTGGGAGCGCTGGGCTACGTGCTGCTCTGGTGGTCAGAGGTGCATCAGGCACAGAGCTGAGCACATGGCTCTTTAATTGAGTGCATCAATAACAATACAGGAGGATCTGAGGATGCTGCAAACAGCCCAGCTGTGATCTGTGTCTCCCACAGAGCCCAGCCCCACCAACCCACCGCTCCCCAGACGCCTCTTGCAAAGGTGGCAGAGCCCAAAAACCTTCACTTGCCAAAAGAAAGTTTGAAACTGGCAGGAACCTCTCCCAAATCCCTTCTCCGCAGCTGAATTCCCAGATCCTCCCGGCAAAGTGCCTCATGTGCTGTGAACGTTTTATTGGCTCATTCCCTGGAGCAACCTACACACGGCTCCTGCCCATCCCTGCTGTGCCCTGGGGAAACGAGCCTGGAAACTCAGGAAAACCCGGACAAGCTCTCAGTCCAGCCACAACAGCAGTGCCCCGTCCAGTTAAACTGAGGGAGTTGAATTTCCAGGTGAGCAGAGTGGGAAAACAACAGAAAATTGCAAGGGAATCCCTGGATGTGTTTAAAAAAAGGCTGGATGTGGCACTGGGTGCTATGGTCTAGTTGAGGTGTTAGAGCACGGGTTGGACTTGATGATCTTGAAGGTCTCTTCCAACCTAGAAATTCTGTGAAATCCTTTTTTTTTTTTTTTTTTTCTTTTTTTTTCTTTTTTTTCCTTTCTCTTTTTTTTCTTTTGGCTCTAAATACATTTCCAGGTGATGCTGGTTTCTTAAAATGTTTCAGGTTTCTTTCTTGCTGGACCATCCTGGCTTGCTGGATGCTGGACATGCTTCTTGAGCAGCTTCTTCACAGGGCTGATGCAAGCCCAAAGCTCCCCAGCCCATCCTTCCCCTCCCTGGGGAGGGAGGCAGGCTTGGCAGCAGAATTCAGTCAATGAGGATTTTTCAGCCACACCGAGGTGATTGCAGCCAGAAAGAGCAGAGCAGAGATTTAATCAGGGCAATGTGCTTTTAATTTGCCTTTTTTTTTTTCCCCTTCTTTGTAACAGGCCCACTGAACAGCTTGGGAAGAGGAATAATTAATACATGAGGCCTGAGAGCAGCCTGGGTAGCAACTGCAAAAAATTTCATTGAAAGCCAGGTTTAATTGTGCCTGCCAGCTCCCTTCCAGCAAAGTGCTGCCACACCAAGTGCTTTGGAGGGAAAAGGGGACCATTTGCTGAACAGCTTTGATGTTCTGGGCTTGCTCAGGCTGCCCTGGAGGGCATTTCATAGAATCACAGAATGGTTTGAGTTGGAAGGAACCTTCAAGATCATCTCATTCTGCCCTCTGCCATGGGCAGGGACACCTTCCACTATCCCAGGCTGCTCCAAACCCTGTCCAACCTGGCCTGGGACACTTCCAAGGATCCAGGGGCAGCCACAGCTTCTCTGGGAACCTGTGCCAGGGCCTGACCATGCTCACAGGGAGGAATTTCTTGCTGATATCTGATCTAATAGATTTTTTTTTTTTTTCTCTGCTGGGGAGCCACAGAGAGCTCCAACTTCCCTGCCTCAGTGTCTGAGATGAAAACTGGGATGAGATGCTGGGGAAGTATCCATGTGGCCTGAACCCAGAGCTTTAAAGCACAAAGGAAATCATGACTCAAGGTCTTGCCACGGGCTTAGAGGAAAAAGCTGGTGTTGTTCTCTTCAGTCTTTTCAAAAACTAAACAGGGTCATTTTTCTGCAGAGCAGTGGGTTTTGGTGTTTTTTGGGGTTTTTGGGGGTTTTTTGGGTTTGTTTTGTTTTGGTTTTTCTGTTGTTGTTGATGAAAATCTAGAAGGTTCTGAACTCCTTCAAAAAAATACAAAATTCCTCTTCTCCGTTTTTGCAAGCCAAAGTTTCTGGATGTGCTAAAATGAGATTCACCAACATCAGTCCTCTGATCTGTGTTTTATGAAGAATAAATTCACCTTCAAAACTCTCCCGGCTCTAGGCAAACCTGTAGGAAGCAAACAAGTGAGAAATTTTTGCCTTCTGATAGTTATGCCACCACTGACATTTTATTTTATTAAAATGATGACCCGTCACAGCTACAGATTGCCTTCCACCTGCCCCAACAGTCCCTGTCCAGACCATGTTGTCAGAGCCCTTAGGAAGGGATCTCCCATTGCCCTGCCCACTCTGCATTTGCCCTGCAGTGTCTGTGAGTCTCTGGAGCATTTAAATCATGAAAGAGAAGAGGGAGGCCAGGAGCTTGTTGTGCTGCACAGAAAATATTGTTTTTCTTTGCACCATTTTCTTCAGATGCCAGGGAAGGCAGTTTTGCCCCTCTCCTTCAACCCTTGTGTTTCATAAACTCTCTGCAGCTCTGCTGACACCAAAATCAGCTCCTAGAAGACATTTTAAGAGTAAATGGTCCCAAATTTCCTGACAGGAGCCTGTTACCAGTAGCAGAGCAGCTTCCAAGGCCACAGTGCAGGCTTGCAGCTCTAACTCAGGGTGAAGCAGTGGTTGTGTGTGAGCAATGCAGCAGCAGCTCCAGGGCTGTGTGAAGGCTGGCAGGAGGCACTGCAGGAGCTGCATTTCCCTCTGAGCCCAGGGGAAAAGCAGAAGCTCCCCTCCAAGCCTTTAATTAACGCCTGGATAATGAGAAATCACCGTGTGGAAACATTCCAGTAGCGCAGGGCAGAGTTAACACTCATCTCCCAGCGTTGGGTGCTGCCAGTGCTGGATCCCCCCAGCTGCACCAGCCCCACCAGTGCCTGCTCCTGAAGCACCACAGGAGCTGGCACATTGGGATTCCCAGGCAAGGCTTCCCCACCGGCCCTGCTGGCTCCGTGCTGCTGCTTGGCTCAGGCTCCAAACCTCAAACTGGGAGGGGAAGACCAGGACAGAGAGCACCAACTGTGCTGGCAACCTGGAGGCAGATGCATCATCCAGGGAGGAAATAACATTCAGTGGTTTGTCTGGGGACGTGGCTCCAAATTTCCCTGTGCTGCCTGAGCTCAGTGAGTGACTGTGAGGAATGTCCCTGGGTGGCATCAGTTTTTCCCAGCATCTTCAAGCCACTTTGTGAAGCATGCCCTGCTTCAGATGGGCATCAAAACCCAGAGCAAGGCTGGCTGTTTGAGGATTCTTGTCTGGAGAAGTGGGACATTTGAACAGCAAAGGAAATTACAGCAGAGAGAAAAAAAAAAGTGTTTTTTGAGCAAGACATTGTTACCTGCAAAACCCAGGTGGGCCCTTCCCTCCCCCACCCCTCCCACTGCAGTGTGCAGTCTCCTGCTGCAGCAGGAATATGATTTTGTGCTCAAGCAGACCTTTTTAAAGGAGGAAATAGCTACTTTCCACCTTCAGGAGAAGATGGAGGTCAGTTGTCCAGGGTCACAGGGTGAGGCTTGGCAGGGACAGCAGCAGGTGAGGGACGTGGGCTGCCAAGTCCCCAGCCAGGCTCTCATCTCTCCCAGCCAAATTGCTGGTGACTCAGTAATTTTTTTTTCCATTTCCTTCTGAACCTCCAGCAGCTGTGAGCAGTGGGGCTAAGGGCAGTGTGATCCCCAGACCCAGAGCCTAATCAGGTTTTCAGTTCCTAAAATCTCGGGTAGATTAGAAAGTCATTTTTGTTGTCATATTTAGGTTCATTAGTAGCCTGTCAGATAAATTATCTCTGATCTCACTGATGACACTTGGTTGGGCTCCAGCTCCAAGCAAACCACAACGCTGCTGGTGGCTGACTGTGTTATTCCCAGCCAGTTGTCAGCAGGAGAAGAAAAATCATTACAAATTTTGTCACTTCCACTTGGTCCAGATTGGACAAACTGTGATGGAAACTTTAATGTCGCATGAAAAGAGAGCCATTGACTATAAGTGGCATTTGCTGGCTTTTCCTCTCTGTGCTCTTTAGAGCCATCTCTGAGTTGTTTCTGAGCAGCAAGGGTTGGAGGTGGAAGGGCTGTCTGCTGGCAAACACCATCACCCTTCACCTGGGTCTGGGGGTTCCTAAAAAAGGCTGGATTTAAACTAAAAGAGGTTTAGATTAGGTATGGGGAAGGAATTGCTCCCTGTGAGAGTGGAGAGGCCCTGGGACAGCTGTGGCAGGAGCTGTGGCTGCCCCTGGATCCCTGGAAGAGTCCAAGGCCAGGCTGGATGGGGCTTGGAGCAATCTGGGATAGTGGAAGGTGTCCCTGCCCATGGCAGGGGGTGAACAAGATGAACTTTAGAGTCCCTCCCAACCCAAACCATTTCGTGATTCTATGATTTAACCCTCCATGTGTGGTTGCAGGGAGACAAAAGGAGAGCCAGAAATGATCAGAGTCTTCTGCCTTTTAATTTACTTGTGACCAAAGAGTGACTTGTCGTTACAACCCACTCCCATTTTAAAGAGCATTTTGGCAGGTTTCCACCCCCTAATACCATATAGATAATTCTCTCACAATGTACCATAGATAATGCAATTAGCCTAGAGTTTCCATAGACATGTTTTATATTATCTACTTAAAATAATCCTGTTTCCTTGCTGTAATCTAATCTAGCTGTGACTTGGTGTGCCCTAAACAAGACACATGGTGGAAGGCAAGATAGAAATGCTAAACAAGGGGAGGACAGGTGCTGTACCCTTGTTTTTCAATTGAGACATTATGGATCCAGAGGAGATTCAATGCTACATCTGCCTTGGGTGGTACATTTGTGTGACAGTGAATATTTTAAAGGCATTGCTGATCACAGAATCAGAGAAGTATTAAGGTTTGGAGGAGCCCTCTGTGATCGTTGAGGTGCCAGCCCAGCACTAAACCCTGTTCCTCAGCACCACATCCACACATTGCTTGAACACTTCCAGGAACAGTGATTCAACCACCTCCCTGAGCACCCCCTGAGGTGAAGAAATTTTTCTTCTCCAAACTCAGAAAGATCAAAGCACGCTGCTGGAAGAGTGTGACTGAGCCCCTTAGTCACTGCAGCAGCTCATGGCTTTGGGAAGAGGGCAGAGGAACCTGTGGATCTGAAGGGTTATTCCTGCTCTAGAGGTGTGCAGGACCTGCCAAAATCTCTGAGAAAAGGTGGTGAACCAATGTTCATGGCCTCAACCATCACTTCTGCCTTCCCCTGGCATCCAGCTGATCCTGCTGGTGTCCAGGGTGTGCAGAGGGCTGAGCCCTCCAAGGAGCATCCTGCAGCAGCTCCTTGGCACTGCCAGAACACAGCTTTCCCTTCAGCTCAGCTGGCACCACAATAAACACAGCTCCACCACCCCCAGAGCACAGGAAGGGCTCAATGCAAAGCAAAACATTAACAGTTATTAGTATTGGAATAAGATTTGATGATATGGTTAGCAGGTTAAATAAGGATTGATGGGGCTCAGCTGCCAAGCTGGATGTGTTTGGTGTGGGAAACACTCTCTCCCCACATTTCATGTGCTGGAAGTCTGAGTGGTCATGTGAAATGTCCTGTTCCATATCCAGGAGATCTCAAGGGATGTGAAAAATTCCCCCATCTGCAACACAAAATAGGTTTGAGGGGTTTTGTTCCTTTATCGTCCTCTAATGATCTGTGTGCTGCAAAATTAATTTATATTTGGCTGAAAACCTGGATGGGCCCTCAGTATCTGTCAAAACTTCCCAACGTCTGCCCTCTGCAACCACAGGCATCCATCACTTTTTTCCTCCCTGCTCTCAAAGCACCTTGTCATGGATGGGCAGGAAGTTTGGAAACTCAGATGGTTTATATGGAAGGAAGGAAGGAAGGAAGGAAGGAAGGAAGGAAGGAAGGAAGGAAGGAAGGAAGGAAGGAAGAGAGAGAAAGAGAGAAAGAAAGAAAGAGAGAGAGAGAAAGAAAGAGAGAAAGAGAGAGAAAGAGAGAGAAAGAGAGAGAGAAAGAGAGAGAAAGAGAGAGAGAGAAAGAGAGAGAGAAAGAAGAAAGAAAGAGAGAGAGAGAGAGAGAGAGAGAAAGAAAGAAAGAAAGAAAGAAAGAAAGAAAGAAAGAAAGAAAGAAAGAAAGAAGAAAGAATCCCGTGTTTACATATCAGAGCAGATTCTGCCTTGCATTTTCATGCACCCTGTGTCCTCACTGGGTTACACATCTGCTGGGGTGGGCTCAAGTGCCCTCAGGTTGGGTCAGTGCCACAACTCCTGTCCCCAAGGCAGGGACTCCCTTTTGTGCCCAGGGCACTGAGCTCTGTCAGTCAAAATCCTGGGAATGGGCACTCGTTCCTCCTGCCCTGAGCCACACAACCCACAAATGAGCTTTCCTTGTAGACGTGTATATTTTATAGGCAAACATTCAGCCTGCAAACTCCAAACATCCTTTAGAGCTGTTGTTACAGCTGAAAAATCTGATGGGTGCAGGAGGGCTGGCAGGTGTAACACAAGCAGTGGTTTTGCCAGTTTAAAGTCAGATTAGTCAATATAAATGGAGGGCCTGCTTGTGCTTGTAGGTATCAGAGATGTGAAGCTGTTCAAGCTTCTGAGGGCCCTGTTCAGCCAGGCACTGGGGTGTGTGCTCAGCTGCAGGAATGTGAATCCCATCCCTGCACCCTGTGGGATTCCTGGCTGTGCTTGGAGATAAAAACACCTCCAAGGTGGCTTAAACTCTCCATCAGCAGGGATGGACTGGCACATTAAACAGGTTTAAGTTTCAAAATGTTCGTGTTTGTGTAGAGGAGGCTGAGTGACCAACCCTGCTGTCACCTCACTGTCTCCAAAAGCCACATTTACCCCCTTCTGTCTGAGCAGGCTGATACCTGGACCATGATTTCCACTTGAATCCATTCACTGGTTTGGCTTCCCCAGGCTTCAGTGTCCCAGTCCAAGCACACAATTTCTTAATTCCCCTCGATTAGAAAGCTGATTTTCCCCATTTATCTATCTCATGGAGATAAAAGAATATATACCATAAAAATAATTCCAGGTTTAAACACCTGCATTTATAAAACTTCCCATCTCCTCTCTCTCTCTCTTTTTTTTTTTTTCCTTTTTTTTTTTTTTTTTTCTTTAAAATTATTCCATCACCACTGAACTGTAGTGTCTCTAATCCATGTCTGGATGAGGAGGCAGGAAATCCAAAGCACCTTATTAATATACAGTAATTTCCAAAGCATTAAAAGCAGACATGTATTGTGGCAGATGCTGTTAAGCAGCAGAAAAAAAAAATCTAATAACATGTAAAGGAAGAGAAAACCACACTCCAGAAAGCTTTTTACAAGTTGAAGAAGTGTAGCCCTGCTTGGTGCCTGAGATGTTTTGGTTTCTCTGAAACTCTTTTCCCAGAGAATTTTCTGCCAACAAGAGACACGTTTTCCTGACTGTGACCTTTGTTTACATTCCTTTCCCTAGGAGGGACTTCTTCTTGATGTCCCTCTGCTCTGACCAATGTGATTGAATATTAGAAAGCACGCTGGTTGTCCGACGAGAGAGATGATCTGAAGATCAGGATACTCTTTGGAACACGTGCTTTATTGGTGTGGGAAGGCAGCCAAACTGGGGAAGGGTCCAGGGATCCAGTGCAAAGTCCAAGAGGGTCCAAGGGAAGGCACGCAAAGAGACCGAGCTCCTCGTTACATTCCATTTTAACCCCTTCTATCGTGAATATTCTAATGAGCATCAACCAATCACCTTAAGATACAAAACCTACAGAATCTACATACAGCCTATGGGAACTACAACATTACAATACTACTCTACATACCAAAACCTGTGAAACCCACCTTATCCCTGATACCTGAGAAGGTCCAACCTTTCATTCATCCTTTTGTCTTGGCAGGGGTGTTACTGATTCACTCAGCCAAGTCCTTTTCAGCTGTCTAATCACCTTCTTCCTGTCCAGCAACTTACAGTTCAAATTTTGCTTTTAATTCTATTCCTCTTGTGGGTTTCATACTTTTAGAGTCTTTTACTAATAAATCATCTCTGCAGGGCCTGGCTACTTCATCCTCCCCAACAATTGAAGAAGTTTGTCTTTGTTTCACCCTTTGGGTTGTTCTCTGTAGAACAGTATAAAAGGGAAGAAATTCCCGAAAATAAACAGAGTCATTGTCAGCCTTCTGAGTCGGAGTCTGTGTTGTTGTGATCTTGAACAGCGTCAAAGAGGGATGATGTAAAATCCAGTGGGCAGGAGCATCTGGAGTGGATGGGCGCCCGCAGACGCTGCACAGAAACGCCGAGCGCATCCCTGGCACGGCTCAATCACCAGTTAATTAATTAATTACTGGGGAAGGGGCGGCTTTCTTCTGCGGCTGTGAGAGGGTCCCAGCCCTTCCCCTGGTCCCAGGCACGGCGGTGTCCCGAAGGCAGGCGCTAATGGCAGGATTTATCTCTGCAGTCACACTTCATTACCGCGCTGCGGTGTTTAATGGAGCGAGCGGAGGCTGCGCTGCCCCGGCCCGCGGCTGCTGCTGCTGCCGGGCGCTGGAAGGGTTCATGGAGCCGGGCCGGCGGTGACAGCGCTGCTCGGCCCCGCTCCTCGGGAAAGCAGAGATGAGATGTGCAGAGCCCCAGGGCGGTGACAGCCCTGGGTGGGATTGCATTGGGTTTGGGAGGGGAGGCAGAACCTCAGGTGGGATGTGCAGAACCCAGGTGGGACGTACAGAACCCAGGTGGGATGTGCAGAACCTCAGGTGGGATGTGTAGAACCTCAGGTGGGACGTACAGAACCCAGGTGGGATGTGCAGAACCCAGGTGGGACGTGCAGAACCTCAGGTGGGACGTACAGAACCCAGGTGGGATGTCCAGAGCCCTGGAGTGGTGACAGAACCCAGGTGAGACATGCAGAACCTCAGGTGGGATGTCCAGAACCCAGGTGGGATGTCCAGAACCCAGGTGGGATGTGCAGAACCCAGGTGGGACGTGCAGAACCTCAGGTGGGACGTGCAGAACCCAGGTGGGACGTGCAGAACCTCAGGTGGGATGTCCAGAGCCCTGAAGTGGTGACAGAACCCAGGTGGGACGTGCAGAGCCCGGATGGGATGTGCAGAACCTCAGGTGGGACATGCAGAGTCCCTGGTGGGATGTCCAGAACCTCAGATGGGATGTGCAGAACTTTATATGGGATGTGCAGAACCTCAGGTGGGATGTACAGAACCTCAGGTGGGACGTGCAGAGCCCGGATGGGATGTCCAGAACCCAGGGGGGACATGCAGAACCCAGGTGAGATGTGCAGAACCTAAGGTAGGATGTGCAGAACCTAAGGTAGGATGTGCAGAACCCAGGTGGGATGCTCAGAGCCCGGATGGGATGTCCAGAACCCAGATGGGATGTGCAGAACCTCAGATGGGACATGTAGAGTCCCTGGTGGGATGCCCAGAACCTCAGATGGGATGTCCAGAACCAAGATGGGATGTGCAGAACCCAGTTGTGATGTGCAGAGCCTGGGAGCTGTGCAGCCCCAGGTGGGATGTGCAGAACCCCATTGTGATATCTCGTGGCACAAAGGAAGCAAAATCTGGCCCCCAAAAAAAGGGAGCAGGAGCCAGGCACGGCACCCACAGCCCCAAGGGACCAGCACAGAGCTTTCCTGCAGGTCTCTCTCTGCCCCAGCACGGGGGATTGGAGGATTTATGGCTTTTACAAGCTGTCTCTGATCAGGGCAGGTTTATAAGAGTGTGTATAAACATGAGCACTCTGTGATGAGCCAATAATGGAGGAATCTCCGTGAAAAGGGAGAAGAATGTACAAATGGTTGAGCAAGCAATGAGCAGTTTGAAAAAGCAGAGGCAGCAGCCAAAAATCCTGCTGCATGATGGTGTTTCGGATGCTGGTTGTCACACACAGCAACCCAGCCAGGTAATTTGCTGCCTTTAGAACTGAAACAACTTCATTTTTCTTGCTTGGAGTGTTATCTTGGTGCCAACTGCTCTTGTACTGCCTCTGCTGTGCCCTGCCTCCTGTCAACCACGCTGCTCTGCTGTGGGGAAATGTCACTTTGAGAGATCCCACAATCCATTACTGCCCCAATCCATCCAAATTCTTCCAGCTACTTCAGTTATAGGATTGGAAAGGGCATAGAGAGCCTCAAATTTGGTATCCAAGTCACATAACACATGTTAAGGAGCTTGGAGAGTTAAACCAGCTTCAGCTACCCTGCTTTAATTTTTTAAATGCCAAAGCTCCCCAGAAAGCATCTTTCAGAGGAGGATACCTACTTAAATCCTAAACACTCTGATAAAAAATGCTACTTAAAACATTGGGATATATGAAAAAAGAGGCACTTGAAAGTGAATAAAACATTCAGCAAAGTAATTGTGCACACACATAAAACACTCACCCCGTGCACACTCTGCTGGTTTTGCATTCTAAGCTTCAAATGATGGCCCATGAATTAATGCTGAATATAATGCGAAGGTTATGGAATGAAATAAAGTACAGTAGCAAAAAACCCACCCAAATTCTATAAATAAACCCTGCCTGCTGTCCTGAACTGTCCCCCAAACACCCCTCCTTGTTCCACCCATGAGTTGTAGTGCCTGCTATACCGTCCATCAGGGATTTAATTTCATTATTTCATCAAGGGAAGATCATAAAACCTGATTTTACAGCTACTGCAGAGAGGCTGAAAAGTGCCCAGAGAGGAGATGGAGTAGGCTGTTATTCCTGATTGACTCCAGCCAGTTAGATTGATTTCATCATGAGGGGAATATTTATTAATGTCTTCTCAGCCATTAAATAACCAGAACGATTTAGAGTCCAGTGCCTGGGATACAGGAAATCACCCCCACCCTCACCAGCATCCCCTGGACAGGCCTGGTGAGCCTGAGGAGCTCATAACCCCCTGCAAGGGGGAGATTTTCATCTGTAGCACATTTAGCATAAAATGTCACTGCATTTCCTGCCCCATCCTTACACTCAGCCTGTTTTAGAGGCTGCCTGGTGTATAAAATTAACTTCTGTCCCATCTGCACCTTCAAACTTAGTGCAAAAGGCTGGGTGAGCAGCCTGGATGGCCCCAGATCTCATCTCAAAGGCATCTTCATAAAGATACTGAAATGAATGATGAAAAGCCAGCCCAAAGCAGCTCTGAATCCAGCTGCTGTTGAACTGCTTGGGAATTGCAACTCAGGAAATTTTATTTTAAAATAAAATCAGACATCTGATTTTTCTCTCCTTAATTTAATCCTCATGGCCACCCCTTGTGCCTTCCTGCAGGCGCCCAGCTGGGATCCCAGAGGTGATGGATGGTCTGTCCCTGCTGCTCTAAACTAGAACTGTCCAACAGCTTTAAGCTGAACCTTTTTTTCCTTTCACCTTTGAAAATATTCAGTCTAATATTAATATGAGGTCTAATTTTTAGGCTTCTTCTTCTCTGCTTCCCAGGTGCAAACTGGGCTCAGAGGGGCAAAGCTCAGATTTCTCTTTTCTTTCAGTCTCCATAACCTCTCCACCTTTCCAGTCTGGATTTTATTCCATGCCAACTGGCACATGACAGCCTGGCTCCTGCAGGGAAGCAGTGAGGGAATATCTTCCTCAGGCACACAGGGGATTAACAAACTGATGCCCAGAGTCTGTCAGTGCCTCAGCATTGTCCTCTGCTCCACGGGACAGGCAGGTTCACCTGCCTGTGCTCCTCTTCCTGAACTGAAGGATGAGTTTCTCTGCAGGAATGGCAGGAGAGGGTTACAATGACCACTGGCTGGTTTGGTTTCCCTAAGGACCTCTTTAGGGTGGCCCTGAGAAGGCAGCAGGACCACCCCAAGCCCTTGAGCTCCAAGCCAAGCCCAGGCACTGCCAGTCCTGGGGATTTCTGTGATGGTTTGCTTGACTCACAGGCAGAGGCTCTGCCAGAAATCCTGTGGCAAAACCCCATTTTGTGTGGAGAACTGGAGGCTCAGGGCAGTGTTACCAACCAGGTTTAATTTAGAACCTCCTGACAAGCTGGTGCCACTGAAGTGACTAAGTTCCACTGCTGTCTGCCCCTGCAGTTAATGTTTCAAATATTTCTATATTTCCATCAACCACTGCGAGATTTCTTGTTTCTCTTTGTGTGCCACGTGCTGGAAGCATCCCCTCAAAGGGCAAATTCAGAGCCAATCTTGTAATGAAAAAGCTTCAAAGTGGTCTCTGGTTTTGAATACATTAAAAATTCAGATAAAATTCCTGTTGGCATTTGAATGTGTGTCTTGGTTTGGAAAGACAGGTATCTGCCAGGGAAAGCTGGAGTTTCCCTTAGAATGGAGAATGTAAACCCCTCACCTCTGCCAGATTATAATTTTGTAATTAAGGGCTTTCAGGCAAAGATTTGGGAATGGGAATAACAGTTCTTTACTGGGAATATTAACAATACAAATGCAGTAGAAAACAAAATCACCCAACCAAACCAGCAAACAAACAACAATTTTGGAGAACCCTGACAGAGTCAGAGCTACAACCTGACACCCTGTTGGTCAGGGTGTTGGAAGCAGCTCAGAAGTGAGTCCTCCTGGAGTGGCAGATGTGGTTCTGGTGGAGTAGAGATGATCCTGTAGAACCAGTGGTGGTGAGAAGGGTCCAGTCTTCCTCCAGGAATCAGGTGAAGCCAGATCCCTGGTGTTCCTGTGTCTCAGTTTTATCCAGGTAGGAATGGTTGGCTCCCCCCACTGGGTGGAGCATCTCACAATGGGATGATGGAATGTGGATATTCTACTTTGGGGATGTGGCTTTTAGGGGTGTCTTAATGGTCCATCAGCAGAAAATATTCCCCTGGAGGGAGGACAGTGGTGACAGAGATAACAAACACTGCCCCACCTGGTTTAACAGCTGGCCCATTATCAGAAGGTACCCGCCCCCCTCCCCCCAGAGTTACAAGAGATAAAGAAGAACATTTCCCCAACTGCTTTCAGCAAATGAAATAGAATACACATTTTTGGTTCCACAACCCAAGACAATGTGCTAAGTTGATCCCACACTGTGCCCTCAGCTTGTTCTGGAACTTCTCCTTTACTTATAGAATCATGGAATGCTTTGGGTTGGAAGGGACCTTCAAGATCATCCCATTTTGTTCCTCCTGCCATGGGCAGGGATACCTTTCACTGTCCCAGGCTGCTCCCAGCCCCAGTGTCCAGCCTGGCCTTGGACACTTCCAGGGATCCAGGGGCAGCCACAGCTGCTCTGGGCACCCTGTGCCAGGGCCTGCCCACCCTCACATGGAAGGATTTCTTCTTAAAATCTTATCTAAACCTGCCTTTTTTCACCCCCCCTTGTCCTGTCCCTCCATCCCTTGTCCCCAGTCCCCCTCCAGCTCTCCTGGAGCCCCTTCAGGCCCTGGCAGGGGCTCTGAGCTCTCCCTGGAGCATCTCCTCTCCAGATGAGCACCCCCAGCTCTCCCAGCCTGGCTGCAGAGCAGAGGGGCTCCAGCCCTGGGAGCAGCTCTGTGGAGGTGCAGGTTATGGGCTGTAACACTCAAATGAACCCTGAGCTCTAAGCATGGATCAGGACCCCCAAAGCAAAGTTTCTTGTCTGGCTTTGGTGATTGGCAGCCCAAACTGCTTCTTCTCAGAAGAGACCAAAGCTGAAACTGAGCTGTCAAATCATTAAACCAGATCAGGCTTTGATCCAAGTTTCCAGCCCATCCAGCCCTGTGCATCCCAGCTCTGCTGTGGGTTCACTCTTCTGATGGAGGAGATATAATTTTTTCCGGAATGAAGAGTACTTTGGTATTAAAATGTGGCACAGCC
The DNA here is from genome assembly GCA_016584745.2 of Phylloscopus trochilus trochilus. Lineage (NCBI taxonomy): Eukaryota > Metazoa > Chordata > Aves > Passeriformes > Phylloscopidae > Phylloscopus > Phylloscopus trochilus. Next base: position 7,053,135 of record WQNJ02000046.1, read on the forward strand.
CTTCCCTCTAAGGGATGTGCTTCCCTGAGCAGCACTACACAAGGAAGAGGGAGGGATCTCTGAGGAGAGCTCTCAAAACCAAGAGGTCAGAAGGGAAGCAGAAGAGCTCAGGTACCCAAAAGCAGCCCAGGGCATGGCTTGGATTGCCTGACTGCTGGTTAAGATTAAATTGTTCAGAGAATAACAGCAAAAGCTTCCTCTTGTCTCTTTGTTGTTCTCCCCCCAGTACTATTTTAATCAGTTTGGCAGGAGAAATGACTGCAAGGCATCTCTCACCAGTTTATTTCTCTTACTGGTAAACATGTATGAAATGACAGATGTTCCTATGGAAGCTTGAGTCCTGTGGCCACTTGACAAATCATAGAAAATGAGTCCAGGGGCTTGCAACAAGTGATGTGCTCATTATCTTGCTGAGATAGCAGGAAATACCCACCTGGCTTTGTGAGAGAATTTCTGAGGACAGAGGTGTTGATGTCTGCAAAGCACTTGGGGACCCAGCAGTGCCAGTGTGCTGTTTGGAGCTGGGCCCTGTTCCCTGTGAGGACAGCAGCAAAGCTGGGGCTCAAAGGTGCTTTTCAAGATTTCCAAGTGCCTGACCTTCCTATTTCAGCAACACTTGACATTGCACTCACATACACACACATACACACAAAACCCAATAAATAAGATTTAATCGTTTTTTCCTGGTACTCGTACAGCTGCACTATTCTGGGAATGGCTTCATTGCAGCTTTCAGGGGCAAATTAGTCTTGCCAATAATTGCTGAGTGACAAGTGTGTTGTGTTTTCTCCTCCTGGATGTCTCCATCTCTCCCTCCCCTGCATTTAAGCACAGACCAGCACTTTTCCCTTGCTGCTCCTCTGCACTGTGGAGCAGAGCTGTGACTCCTGTCTGACACTCTCAAGGGAGAAGGACACCTGTGATGGTTCTGGATTCTTTTTTTCCTTGCCAAGGTGGGGGTGAACAATGCATGGAAACGCAGATTTCGGGTTCACACTTGGATGTTCATTGTTTCTTATCCATTTACAGACTCACTGGGTGGGAGCTCTAACCAGCAACTCAGAGAAACGAGGGAGAATGGGGCCCTTCTAACTCTTTCCAAGGTTATTTAAGCAATAATCACTCAATAATGAGGTGACACCTCTGTTATTTATATTTCTGACCCTATACTGACCACCCAAGGACAGCAATGCAGACCTTTTCACCCAATTGCAGAAAACCACCCAGCTCATGAAGAAGAAGGAAGAAGAAGGTGAGAAGGACTCAGACAATGCCTTAAATCCTCCATCTTGACTCATAGGTAGATAGATACTAAATAGATACTAAATCTAGATACTAAAATCTTAAATCTAAGTTTTTCACCCTGTGAGATCACACAATACCACTCAAACTCCACACCCACAACCCCAGTGCCATCACTCAATCTCAAAGCCTGTCCCAGGGCCTCAAGTCAAATGTGGTGCTTGCCTGAGGGCCAGCACCCCTCAGCTCAGAAAGCCTGAAATGTTCAGCCTGCAGGGTTCCAACAGACACCCAGGCTCTCTTCCCAAATAGGTTTCTGCCACATTAAAGGATTCCATGACCTGGGGTTTGGTTGCTCTGAGACCAGCCTGGCACCTCCCTGCCAGCCCAGGATTAGGATGTTTGTGTTATCAGGTTGGGTCTCCCAGTCCTCCCAGCCACTTTTCCCCCTGTATAAACTCTGAGGCACCTGGAGCTGGTGCCCTCTTTCCTGGTCACTCCACTCCTCCCACACCCCGTGGAAATCAGCACTGGAGTGTGGAGTTTGCATCCTCCCGTGCCTCTGACACGCTCAGGGTGCTGTGATGCCTCAGGGTTGGGTGTCTGGCCATGCCTGGCATAGGAGATGCTCAAAGTTCACAGAATCATAGAGTGCCCTGAGCTGGAGGGATCCACAAGGGTCATCAAAGTACACAGCTCCTAAGTTCAGTGCTTCTTCCAAAATCTGAGCCATGGAATTTGCTTGATAAGGGGAAAAAAAACCTTTGGCCTGTAAGCAGGGGTGTGTTTGATACCTGGGGGATTAACAAACTGGTGGTTTTCTGCTCCTGAAGATGGAGCCCCAGTGCCTGCACCCACTGCCCTGCCTGGGGCAGCTGGGTCAGGGTGCAGAGCCTCTCTCCCCTCCTTTTTTCCCCTGCCTAAAGTCAGAGCAAGGTTTTCCCTTCATTCTCCCTCTCTTCCCCACCAGGCAGGGCTGCAGAGATTCAGGCTTTACTTCCAGGCACGGGCAAGTGATTTATACCAGAAAGCTCAATGGAGCCTCATCCCTCCAAATCAGATTCTGCTCCTCACCAAGGTCTCACTCCACTCCCTGTGTGCTGTCCAGCATTGCAGGCAATCCCATCAGCACCCTTACTCAGACCTGCAGCTGAAATAAAATGCTTCTTTGAACAGAAAGCACTTTTCCCAGAGCTGGCCACAGCACCCACAGGAGAAGCAGTGGATAGGGATGCTCTCCCTCATGGAGCATGGCCACTCTCCCTCAGCCTTCAGCTGAGGCTGGGCAGTGCTGCATGGGGATCAAACCCTCTGATGGAGCTGCTGGGAAATGCCTTTTTCAGTGTCAGGGCTCAATCTGTTAGGGAGAAAAGCTCTTTGATCCATTTTCCTGGCATTTGCAACAGAAGTGTAGCACAACCCTGTTCCTGTGGGAATTTGCTCCTGGAGATACCAGGCTGTTTAAGGTGAGCTGGGGCTAAGCTGCCTGGAGATCAGAACAACAGAGGCAGATCAGCTCTTCTTTGGGTCATAAAAATATTCTCAGGCACGATTTTGGGTCAGAAAAAGCTGTGGTGGAACAGGCAAGAGCCTCCAGCCTCTCTGCCCTGCTTGGAGGGGCCCTGTGCTGGAGGCATTACAAACCACCCCAAAAACACCATATTGCAGCCCACAATCTTTTGGTTCCAGCTGTTACAGGAGTGGCTGGCACAGCTCACCCCTCATCCATCCTTTCCAGCAGCCCCTGCCTGCCATGAGAAGAGCACCAATTTGATCCTGTTGCTCTTCAGTCTCTTGACCAACATTATTTCCAAATTATAGCTCTGGAAAGGATTTTGACATCCTCAGCAGGAGTGGGGGGGGAATGAGGAGGAGATGGTGAGCCCAGCCCCACAGAGCTGTAAATAGTTAATGAGGAAACTGCTAAAACCTGAGTGAGCACTGAATTCTGGGTCTGGGAAAACTCATTTTTGAGCTTCACGGACTGTTTTCTCTGAAAACAAGTTTTATAGTGTCCAAAGGCTTGAGTATTATCAGCAGATGTAGGAAACTACCATGTCTGCTTATCAACCACGGGAAACTGTGATCCTTTAGGAGAAACCCACCCTGCCCAGTGCCACTCACTGCCATGCCAGCATCCCCACAGCCCCATGGGCTTATTGAGGTGAATGGTTGTGTGCAGCCAGCTCTGAAAAAACAGCCAGTGTCACCTCTGTGTCCCCAGCAGGGACAGCCCAGGCAAGGCACTGGAGGTTGTGGGGGGTCTCCCCCAAGGGATCCTGTTGGAACCCTGGAAGCTGAGAATCTCAGGCTTTCTGTGCTCAAAGGCACTGACCTCAAGCAAGCACTATGTTTGACCTGAGGCCATGGAACAGGCTTCCAAAATTGAGTGACAGCACTGGGGTTGTGGGTGTGTGGTTTGAATAGAAGTGTGTGATATCACAGGGTGCAAAACTTAGAGTTTAAGATTTTAGTATATAGTTATATATAGTGAGCAAGATGGAGGATTCAGGGCATTGGCTAAGTTCTTCTTCTTTCACCTTCTTCTTCATTGGTCTGGGTGGTGTTTTGTAATTGGGTGAAAAAATCCTCATTGCAGGCCATGGGTGGTTGGTTATTGGGTTAAAAATAAAAATATTATAGGTGTCATCTCGTTATTGGATAATTTATTCTTAAAAGACCTTGGACAGAGTTAGAGCCATTTTCTACCTTCTTAGCTCACAACTCGTGAGACTGTACTATAGATAAGAATTAATAAACATCTGAGTCCAAACACAAACACCATCTCTTGAGTATTTAATCCCAGCTCAGACAGAAGAAAAGAAGATAAAAAACCAACAAGATCCAACCTACAGGGAAGGTGACCCCATGGAGGGAGCAGTGATGGATGTGGCAATACAAAATTTATTGTAAAGATGGGCATCATCTCCCCTAAGAGGTGTGAGGTGCCACTGGCTCCTCTCAGTGTCCCTCTCCCCAGGGGGACACAGCCAAGGGACCCCAGGGTGACACAGTCCCTTTCCACCTTCCTCTCACACCTGAAATCCTTCCTCTCACCCAACCAGGTTAGCATTCCCCAGCTTCTCCCTCAGTTCCTGAATAATTAATGCAGCTGGAAAATACAAGTTGTAGGCGTTTGATTTCCTTCCCGGGGGAATGTTGCTGTTCCCTGTCACGGCTTTTCCCCCCAGGCTCTTTGTAAGTGCCCCCCTGCACATCCCTGAGGGTCTGCTGAGGGGCTCAGGTGCTTCATTAGGGGCTTAATTACCTTGAACTGAAATCTGGCCTCCTTTTCTGTTTGTAACAGTAGCCCAAAATTAAGGCATGACTTAAGGAAAACACACACAAAAAAAAAAAAACAAACAAAAAAAACAAAAAAAAAAAAAAAAAAAAAAAAAAAAAAACAACAACAAAAAACCCTCATTTTCATTTCCTGCTTGAAACTGGAGGGGGATTGACTGAAACAAGCTGCTGAAGTGGGCTCCAAATTAGGGACAACTCATCCCTATGTCACACATGGAGCACAGCACACGCCCATCAGCCCCAGCCCTGCTCCAGCACTGGGATCAAGCAGTTGCACCTCGCAGTGAGGAAGGTCTGGAGGACAAGCACCACTTCTCCCCGGGGAGTGGAACCCTTCCCATCCCCTCCTGACAGCCCAGTCACCTCAGAAAAGACATCAGTGCTTCCTGGAGCAGGGCTGGAGCCGTGTTTCTGTGTCATCTCCTCTGGTAATTGTCACTTGTTTGGGCCTGTGGCGGCTTGGCAGCAGGGATGGGTAGGCAATAATGTAGCAGCTTATTAATTATGCTGCTTTATAAACTCTCCATCTTATCTACAAGCAGATCTTTACTCTGACGAGGAGCCTGTGCAGGCAGGCACAGCCAGATACAAGGTGTTATTAATTGTAGCACATGGCTGTTTACAGAGATACAACCCCGCTTCCACCTCCAAACGGATTAGACCAGACCTCTCCCAGAAACGTCTGTGAAAAATGGACCTAAAATGAAATTCTTCACCACGATGCTATTTTTAAGCCAGAATTGCATTTTCGCTCTACAGGCACATCAGCCCCACAGCAGGGGCGTTAGATTAAACTGCAAAATTTAAATAAATGACACTTTAAAAATGCCCTGGAGTCAGGCAGCTCCCGGAGATGAGATGTCTGCAGGGAGAGAGCAGCAGCGTGGTTGTGGTGTGGGCATCTCTCCTGCCTGGGGAAGCTGCTCTGCCTGGCCCAGCCCAGCTCCCAGAGCTCCACTTGACCCCGGGGCAAAGCCTCTTCTTCCCCTGTGCACTGCTCAGATAATCCTTGCACGTCACAGAGCAGCTGGAAAGAGTTGGAAATTGGTTTTTAAGGTGACCAGGCTCACGTTGCTCTGGTGAGAAATGACCCAGCACAAGAGCTGGCACAGCTCCCTCTGCCCCATCCCATTCTGGCAGCCCATTGCCATCCTTTTCCCAACATTCATCCACAGGGGTTTTACTTCTTGCTTTGGGCTGCAATGCAATGCAAGATGTAACCAAAAGTGTGTGTTTTGTTACCATCTGTAGAAACCAACTGGGGAGGTGTTTTCTTTATCCCTGCCAGGACCCACCCTCCCTCCAGGGGGTATCTGCTGTTCATGGGCAGCTGTTAAACCAGCTGGGGCAGTGTTCTTTATCCCTGCCAGGACCCATCCTCCCTCCAGGGGGTATCTGCTGCTCATGGGCCATCCAGGCTCACTGCAGGGCTGATACAATTCCATCAGCCCATGGGGAGAGGCTCCACCCAGGGGAGGAGCCCAGCATTCCCAGCTGGATCAAAGTTGGGATTCAGAGCAGCAGGGCAGCCTGTGTGCTCTGCATTCCCAGAGGGAGCCAGACCCACCTCAGCATCCCTGGAGCTTCAGAGGGAAACTGCACCCTGCTACAGGGTCATCTCTGCTCCAACAGAACCACACCTGGCACTGCAGGAGGACTTGACTGGGCTGCTCCCAACACCCTGACCAACAGGGTGTCAGGTTGTGTTCTGATTCTGTCAGTGTTTTCGTTGTTGTTGTTTTGTGGGGTTTTTTTATACCACTACATTTTTATTTTTAATATTCCAAGCAAAGGACTGTTATTCCTATTCTCATCTCTTTGCCTGAAAGCCCCTTAATTGCAAAATTACAGTAATTTAGAGGGAGGGGGTTTACATTCTCCATTCCAAGGGAAGCTCTGGCTTTCCCTGGCAGACACCTGTCTTCCCAAACCAAGACACTTCTCCTCTCTTCCTTCAGCTGGGTTTTTAACAGGCTCAGAAATTTGGCTGAAATTCTCAGGACTCAGAGAATATAGTATTGATAAACATTTTTGTTCTTATTAGTGTTTTCCAAAGAAATGTTTTGTCCTCTCTGGTGGCTGCCCTCAGCCCCACCTTCCTCTCCTGGAGCTGTTGTGACAACCCAGACACCCATTTTTACAGAACAACTCACCCTTACTGATGTCAAATGTTGTTAAAATAATCTTCTTAGAAAGCTGCTTGATTTATGGTTACTTTTTACTGCTGGGCTTTTTTTTTTTTTTTTTTTTTTTTTTTAAGAAAATCAATCCTTTTGTATTTTCCCCTTTGAAAAATTCCTCCAGTAAATTTCCTCCTCTGAACTGCTCTGACAGAAATCACTTCCCTGCCCTTTCTGCTTTTTAAGAAATGGGAAACTTGGAGGCAATAAATGGCAAACCTCTGAGACTCATTGACAGAAATGGGATGGTTCAGGAAAAACAAGTATTATTTATAGTTATCACTGTTTTCCTAGTTTGTTCCTGGTTTTTAGCTGTGTCTCCTGAACTATTGCTGCATCTCTGGGATGGCATTTTTGGCCTTTTTTCTCATGTTATTGGCAGTGACACGGGGTGACGTCCCATGTCCCTGTGCTGGTGTGGCAGCTCAAATCCCTGTTTGCTGGAGTGCACCAGGGGCTGCTCAGGAATTCCTCAGCCTGCTGCTGGGGGAACAGGCAAGTGGTTAACTGGGATCCCCAGCTGCTCCAGAGGCTGGAGGATGACTCAGTGCTTGCATCAGGCTCTGAGAGTTCAATTGCTTTTGTCCTTGTAGGGAAAGGCGTTATCAGCCCTGGCTGCTGCACATGACAAGCAGTTCCTCAATCATTTTTATGCAAAAGTTCACAGTAGGACAGTTTTATTTTTGGATATGGCAATGAGTGAAAGTTTGGCAGGAGGAAGCAGGATTTGGATGGAGGAAATCAGACAGGGCTCCACCCCACGTCTCTCCAGCTTGGGGGATTTTGGATTTGAGCGCTGATGCCTGCTTGCTTTGCACACAGCAGAGCTTTGGGACTGAAGCCCCAGAGAAGACATGGATAAAAACAACACTTAGGAGGCTTTGGGGAGAGCCAAAACCCCCTCTAACACCTCCCTGGGTGTCCCTGGGGAGGGCCACCAAGTGACCTCACCTGGAGGGACACCAAGGACCCCACCCTGTCTCTCACCAAGAGTGAGACCACCCCAAATCCCACCAGCAAAACACCCCTGCAGGAAGATGATTGCAAAACCTCAACCCAACCAGGAGCTCTGCTGTCATCTCTACATCCATCAGATGCACCTTGTAGGAGGTCTGAGATTAGATTGCGCTGCAATCTTCAAGAAAAACTGCTTTTTGATGACAAAAGTGATGAATTGCTGTCCGTTCTGGGATCATATCTGTGTGTGGCAGTCAGAGCCGTTCGGTGCTCTGAGGCTGAGGGTGATGAATCAGTAGAGTGGGGCCTGGAACTCATCCAAGGGAGGAAAAAGTCTCTGTTTTATACATATATATAGACACATACCTCCCCGCATGGGTATCCTGAGTCTGAAACCCATTTTCTGCTGCCCAAAGAGAACAGGCAGCATTCTCTCATTTAATGTTTTCCATTAAATAACCCAAGATTTCACCCACTCTTGCTCACACCTTTGCACTCAGGACAGGATGTTATGAGGATGAGGAGGGAAGTCAATGATGCCCCATATAATGAGGTTTAATTAATAAACTGTTTATCTCAGTGACACACATTTTACCAGATTGTGACTGGTCTAAGTTGGACAGGGCTTGGAGCAACCCGATCTGGTGTAATGTGCCCATGGCTGGGGCTTGGAACAACATGGGCTTTAAGGCCCCCTAGGATTCTGTCATTCTGTAATTGTATGATTTTACAAAAGCAGGTATAAAACACACAACTCCTTCCCCAGGCAGCACTGTGGTTGAGACATTCATGGAGAAGAAATTGCCAATCTATTAAAAGACTTTTGAAGATAAACCCTGTTCACATTGCCCTTTCCAAGGTGACTCCTTCACTCCCAGGCCACCAGCTGAAAACTGCTTGGAGGGAGGCTGTGGGGGAAGCAGAGGGGATCATTCCTCCTCTGCCCCAGCCCTGTGTAGCTGCTCCCCTGGTCTGGGAAGAAAAGTTGCTGCTCTGGCATCTGCTAAAGCCTGGGCAGGTTTTAGTGCTGCTCCTCATTTATGGTGGCAGCTCCAGGAGTGGCTCTGGCCATGTTGTCTGTTTGTTGTCTGGGCAGGCTGCCATGTGAGAAGGGGTCAGGATATGCAAAAGCATCTCCACAACAGGTTGTAAAATACTTACAGCACCTGAAGCTGTGCAAGCCTGGGATCTGACATGACAGCACTTTTCTCTTCCCCAGAGGGAAAAAAACAGCATTTAAAACACTCAGAGCCTGCTAAGGTCTGCTGTCAGGGCCAAATGTCAGGTTTCTAAACATCTTTACAACGGCCTTAAGTGTTGCCTGGAGGTTTTGGGGGGTTTTTTTAAGCCTGTCTTTGATCCCTTGGACAGAAGTGATCAGGAGCATCTCCTGGAGGCACAGCAGTCTGTGGTGGCAGTGGGCTGAGGGCACATTGCAGCCCAACTCGTGCAGAAACCTCCTCATCTGAAGAGGATCTTAGAATGGTTTGTGCTTGGAGGGACCTTAAAGCTTATCCTGTTCCACCCCCTGCCACAGGCAGGGACACCTCCCACTATCCCAGGTTGCTCCAAGCCCTGTCCAACCTGGCCTTGGACACTTGCAGGGGTGGGACAGCAATTCCCTTCAGTAGCCCAGGAAATTCATTGTCTTTGAATTCTGAATGCTGTAAATCTGGATACAGGCTGTCTTTATAAGACAGAGGTTTGGGTGGATAATTTATGAAGGGTGGTAATAAAACAGACTGCACAGTTTAGATCTTAATAAAACTGCAATGCCTTTTGTCTGATTTTATGGACAAATTTTATTAACTTAGTACCTTTGTACCAGAGAGGCCTGACAGGTTTCTTATGGCTGAGAGCTCTCCTGAGCAGCACAAGAAGATCAGAAACATTTAGTGCCTGACAGGAGGAGGTCACAAACCCCTTGCAAATCCATCCTCCTCAGCTGGGTCAGGGCAGGGATGGAGCTGCAGGAGAGGAGGAATCACAGAATTATAGAATGGTTTGGGTTGGGAGGGACCTTCAAGACCATCCTGTTCCACCCCCTGCTGTGGGCAGGGACACCTCCCACTATCCCTGGTTGCTCCAAGCCCCATCCAACCTGGCCTTGGGCACTTCCAGGAGTGGAAGCAGCCACAGCTTCTCTGGAGGAACCTCTGGCCTGGAGCCACCCCGGCTGGCAGCCAGGGCTGGCAGCACTCAGGGACAGCTGGTGCCTGGGAGCGCCGGGAATTAGGAAGGGTTTGCTAACAAATCTCATTCCAAGCCATAATCAGCAGTGCTGGAGCACCCATCCACAGCCTCCCTGTCCCACCCCCACACCTCACATTGGGGTGGTACCCAGAGATATGGGGGTGAGTCCCCACACTGGCTGTGTGTCTGTGACGGAGGGATGTCCCTGCTGGAGGACTCGTGGGGGTGGGTGTGGGATGAGACCACGGCAGCCGTGGGAGGGAGCCCCTTGGGGACACCCCAAAACCAGCTCTGCTTGCCCTGCCCATCCCAGCTCCTCCCTCCAAGGGACAAAATCCAGGTGAGAGCAACAGGTCCCAGTGTGCTGCCCTTCCTCATCCCAGCTGGTTCATGGATGTGGTTATCTGCTGCTAATTATCCAAATGATTTGCACTTCCTCTAGGACTAGGCCCAGCTCCCCTTTGTGCCTGTCTTGTTAAGTTAATTTGGGTGAATGTCTGAGGTGCTGATTCTGACACTTGTCACTTTGTACCTTCCACCATGGCCATGGGATGGGGGAAATGCCCTTGGGGAGCTTCCCCACCAGGAACAGCCCTGGGATTTATGGTCTTTTCCTTGGAGAGCTTCATCCTCATGCATGACACAGCCTGTACAGAGATCATCTGTGTGTTCTTCCTCTGCTCTTTCCTGCAGGCAGGACAATGCCAGCAGACATGGCAAGGTGGTGGGGTTTGGTTGGGACCCAAACCCCATCCAAGGCATCCACGCTGCTGAAGGACACAGGCAGCATCCTCCTCCCTTGTACTCCAGGGTTAAAAAAAAAGGGTGGGGGGAAAGGAAAGAGAGAGCAGCAGCATTCTCGTTTTGTTGCCATAGCAGCCTTCTGGATTATTTAGACTGATAGCATTTGTAAAAATTCAACAAAGGGTAAAGGATCACTTGGAAATGGGAGCAGATGTAACAGTGCGTGCCATATGCCACTGGGGAAAAAAAAAATCTATTGGCAAAGGCAGCATCATCAGAAGGAAAGCATAACCCATATTGTGCCACGGAAAATGTCACTTTCTCTAGATTACAGGGTAGAGCTATGAAGCAGGCAGAATTCTGTTCACATGTTTAATTGCTGAAAGCCGTCCCCAGCACAGCGCCGCGGGGAGGTGGGCTGGCCTCCCCCCCCAGGACCTGGTGAACCTCCGTGTGACACAAAGGAAAGGTTGTTAACATTAAAGATTAATTAACCCTCGCACTCAGCCTGATGGAACTCGCTCCTGAGGAATCCTGCCATGCATGGCACCATGGATGAATTCTAAGGGGCTGTGTGAGGAGCAGAGCCCGTGGAAAGCCACTGGCTTTGCACTCTGAGCTGCTGCTGCAGCAAGCCCTGCAAGAGTGCTGGACAGAGCCTCAGGGAGCACCAGAGCAAACCAGAGAGCTGCTCAGGAGTCCAGAACAGCTGATGGTGCCACGGGGAGTTACCCTGAGCAGGGGCCAGGGCAAAAGGCTCCCAGCTCCAGGGAGGGAGGGACCAGAGGCTGGTGAGGAGTGGGGAGGCTGTGGGTGAGGGGGAGCTGCTCCCCAGCATCAGCCTCGTCCCATTGCTCCTGGAAAGCACAGCCCAGTGCTCCTCATGAGTCCAGCCAACACCAGAGTCCTGCCAGAAAGGCACGTGAGGGATGAGCAGAGGCCAGCACATCCAAAATGTGGATGGATGAGGTTGGACAGGGCTTGGAGCAACCTGGGGTAGTGGCAAGTGTCCTTTCCCCTGCAGGGGGGTTGGAATGAAATGGGTTTTAAGGTTCTTTCCAACCCAGGCTACTCTGTGATTCTCTGGTAACACTTGGGAGGATGAAGCCTGGTTGGGGAGAGCTCTGGTCTCACCTCCAGAGCCCTTCTCTGAAGCTCCCTATAATGGGAGTCAGATAAGCAAGAGCTCCCATTGCCACTCACCCGAGACTGCATTGGACTTAAAAGGCTCTTATTTATCAGATCCTCATTATGAAAGGGCTTATTAAATGCCCAGACCTTCCTACAGCAGCCTGGGCAGCCGTCCTGTGCATGTCCCCTCGCTTGCTGCTGCTGCTGCTGCAATTTTAAAATAAAGAAATAAACCAAAATGGCCACGTAATTATAGGAAATGAAGACACACATTAGGCTGGAGCAGCAGGGAATAATTATTTGCTGTCCTTCAGCACCCCAAAGCAAACAAAGGTGAAAGGGGAGGCTTGCTGTGGGTAGGAGCTTCGTGTTCCTAACCCTGGCACTGGCACAGGACCCAGCCCTGACAGCCAGGGGTGGGAAGCAGACACCAGGGATGGGTGCTTTGGCACAACCATGAGAGCCAAACCCACGTGCAGAAGGGAGGGAAGGACACAGCCAGAGGCACAGCAAGACTGGAGATGGGGAATGGAGCAGAAATATCCCAAACTGGAGCACACAGAGCCCCCGAGGCACCCCGAGCAGGGAGCTCTCAGCCCAAGGGCAGCGAGACACCAGGGCCGGCCCCTGCAGCTCCTCGGGTGTCCAGGGGGGTGGGACAGCACAAAGCCAGCCTTGAGGCCGGCAAGAACCACCTCGTCTGCAATTTCCAAAGAAAAAAAACTTGCTTTATTAAATTACCAGCCTGTGGAAAATGTATATCCTGTTCCTCTCCAGAGGAGAGAGACACATAAAATCAGGGCTCATTTTGACAAGATACCTTCAGTGAGTGTAAATCACTCATGGGCTGATTAACTTCTCTTCTTAGGCAATTCTGCAAGTTAGATGACAAAGCTTCCTCTCCTCCTGAAGGCTTTCACTGAACTTGTAAAAAACCCAGGTACACTAATGTCTTCCTTTTTTATTATTATTACTATTTCAGAGCCAAGGCAGCAGGGCAGCGTTACTGCCTGGAAGCTGTTTGTCATTGCTCAGGACACCACTCCCTGTTTACCTTGTTTTCTCCTCAAACACCAGCAAATTAGAACGAAAATGGGAAGAGAATTTCGTCAACCATGACAAACGATGCATATGCAAAACAGCAAATTAGGCATTTGGTGATGCTCTTCCATTTACGACACAAAAGGGATGGGGTGCTGGGTATGGCCTCTGGGAGCAGCACAGGAGGGAGGGGTGGACTGGGTTGCCAGAACCAAAACATGATAAAAATATTGTAAATCCCCAGAAAACTCAGAAATTCCCCAAACTGGCCACAGACAGTTTATACCTGTGGTAGCAGTGGCAGAAAAATCCCACAGGGCTGGGAGCCAGGCAGCTCCCATGGGATATTCATCTCCTGGCCCTGTCTTGGCTCCAACAGCTTCACTCTGCTGAGATGCTGAGGCACTGAAGATGAAGATTTCAGGCTGCTCAGGGACTGGTTTAATTCAAGGCATGGTTATTTGGAGCAGCAATTATGTGCTTGGTGAAACTGAGGCAGAGACAGCTCCCAAGCCCTGTCTGAAGGGAGCACTGAGCACAGGGTGATCACCTGTGGCATTGGTGACCACCCCGGCGGGCTGGGGGAGTTTTGTTCCCTTCGTGACTGAAGGAGGAGGATGAACATCCCTGCTCCTGGCTCTGCACACCTTCATCCCAGCTGCTAAACCACTGGTTTCCCCTGGGAAGCTGCCTCCAGGGTGGAGGAGCTCATTGCATCTCCTCAGCTTCACCTGCAGCATTTTGCCTGTGAAAACACCGCGGCACAGCGGAAAGGATCTTTCCCTGTGTGTTCTACTCGTGTCTGAAAGCCTGCAGTGTAAAACACAAGCATTTTTAAGCCCATTTGCAGCAACATTTTTCTCATGCAGGGCAAAGAGCTGGGGCTGCTCCCCTGCTCCTCCTCCCTGCAGAAATTCAGATAAAAGAGGGGGGGGAAAAAATCCTGCAGCTTCCTGCCCCAGGCTCAGGCAAAGCAGGGGTGTGCTGTTAACACAGAGCAGTGATCCTGTGAGCTGCTGGAACGTTTTCTTGGATTGACAAACAATAAATGCTGATTTTCTCTGGGCTCTAACAAGAGCAGGGACTGCAGTGAGGGGGGATGGATGGGCACTCACCCTGAGAAGGGCAGTTCCTCAGTGGGGCTGGCAGAGCCTCTCACACCTTGCACAGAAAGTCCAAGTATCCCCGTGATAACTTTGAAAAATGATGGAATACGTCCTCAAAAATAAACTCTGTCAAGGAAAGCTGATAGCAATAAAGGAGTTATGAGAGGAGAGGAAATTTGCCATTCAGAGAGAGATAACCTTGCAAACACTCAGTATTCCTGACACAGACAGAACAGAACCGACACGCTCCCTGCTCTCCCGCCTATTCCAAAGAATCCCAGCTTTTCCACAAGCTGTGAAAAGGATCGTGCTTTATCTGCTCCTTCCCAGGTTCAGCTGAGGTTTCAGCAGGAGCTTGCTGAACCATCAGTGCCTGCAATTAACACTTGCAACTATTTTTACAGTGGGATCTGGGCTGGGTGTTGGAGAGCCCCCGGAGAGAGGCTCAGGCGTGCACTGCGGCGAGCGCGGCTTCGGGAGGAGAATCACCCTGATTCCACAGGCTGCTCCCTCCCTTCCATCCCCACAACACTCCTGGAACCCTGAGGGAACCCTGAAAACCTCTAATCTCAGCCTAACCCTTAGGGGGACCCTCCTGGGGACGCTGAACCCAGGGCTCAGTGTGGTTCTCACTCCCTGCTGGGAGCACGGCCAAGCACTGCTGCCCTTGGAGCAACATCACCAAACAGAGCTTGGGACATCCAGAGCCCTGAGCTTGGAAATTTGTCCAAAAAAGCCTCCAGGTGTTATTTGGGCTGCAAGGCAGCCAGCCTAGAAAGAAGGGGCTGGAGCCTGAGGGCTCTGGTGCAAGCTGGGGTGGGGGGAAGGCTTTGGGCAGCGCAGAGCTGGGATCTCCTGGAAGGGAGTTTGGGAGCAAGAGAAGATTGTGTGCAGGATTGCTGAGGGAGACCATGAGAAACTGGCCTGAGGATGAGACACTGGTTTATTTTGTAGCAGAGTAAACCCAGTGTGGCTTCATGGAGCTCTCCAGCTTTACTCCAGGTCCCTCAGGCAGGACATGCTGCCCACTGCAGGTGCAACTGTGTCCTCTTGTGACAGGTCAGGCCCTGTCCAAAAGCAGAAACAACAGTCTGGACCTGGGAGCTGTGGATTGTTAAGTCTGGAATTGAATACACAATCAATTCATGAGGCCATCTCTGGGGCACCCCAAGTCTCTGGTGCCATGGGGGTGATGCTGAGCACAAAACCAGAGGTGATGTCCAATGCTGGCTGTTACCCAGGCTGAGGATGTGAAGAACATTTTATTATTCAGTTCCTGGAGTGACCAAGTGTAGATGGCAGGTCATGCTGTGGATCACTCACAGCCACAACAATGACATTTTTTGCCTCTTTCTTTTTTGCAGGCTCTGCAGAGCCAGTGACCACTCACTTACCCTGCCCCAAAGGGCACTTGCTGGAAAGCCACAGGCCTAGAAGGAATAAGTAAAAAAGCTTTCAGTACAGTTTTGTTTTTAGTATAAACCCAAGAGAAGCCCCACTGTGAGTGGAAGGAGGCAGGATGGGAGGCATGGAATGGGAGGAAGGTCTCAGGGCTGTCCCACAGGAAAGCTGCAGGCACCACCTCCAACTAATCTAATTTGGGGAGGGAAGGGGCTATATTTGTATTTGTGGCAGTATTTCACACCCCTTTGGTGGCAAGAAGGGGCTCCCTCTCCTCCCTCAGCAGCCTTATTCCCTGGCAGCCACGATCCAATGATTCTGCTTTTTAATCTGCCTGGGAGAAGGGGGATAATTAGTAACGAAGCACACGTGCTAAGAACATGCAATTATAACCATTGGGTTATAATTTATGTCTTATCCTTCCGTGCAAAGTAATTAATACAGTAAAAGATTATTTATACCTAAGTGAGTAGAAGGCAAAGTCAGCTCAGCTCTGCGACGGGACCCAGCTGAACGACCGTGCCCAAAGGTGGCTGCAGGCTGGAAACCCAGGGAGAGGCAGAGAAATTCCTGAAGGAGCAGGAGCAGGTGTTTGGGAAAGCCTCCTCTTCTGGGCACCTCACAGTGGAGGAGAAGAGAGACCTGGCTGCTCCCACTCTGCCTTTCCCCTGCTCCCACTGCAGCTCCTCTTCGGGGCAGGGGCTGCCCCAAAGCCCCTGTGGGGTAGGTCTGACCCTGCTGAGGTTTTGGGCTTTATTTTGGGTTTGATATTTATTAAAGAATGATTTAGAACCTTTGTTCCCTGTCCAGCAGCCAGTTTTCCTTGGCCACGAGCCTGGAGCAAGGCGAGGGCTGGCCCATCCACAGGCTGCCACCAGCAAGGAGGGGTAGGGCAGTGTGGGGCAGGGACAGGGGGTCTCAGCCAGCCACCAGTGCCACTGGGAGGGGAAACTGGGACCAGGAGCCAGCTCTAAGTACAGTCATGCCTGTGCAACAACTTGAGCAAATTAGCAGGGACTGATTTTTTGGGGTTTTTTTTGGGTTTTTTTTGACGTTGTACAAGCAGTCAGGACCTTGCAGTTTAATGAGTTTTCTCCCCTCAGCTCTGGCCTGCAGCTTGTCCCCACCAGCATCAGTTCAACAGGTACATTTTTATTAAAAATCACTGCCAGCTCCTGCCAGGTCACAGAAATAGGGAGCTGTTAACCCTCAGTGTCCCAGGGAAAGCTGGAACATGCCCAGGGAGCCCCGGGATGAGGTTTCCTTGCCCTGTCCCTGCTGTTCCTGGAGCTGCAAGCCCCAGGGGCAGAGGATGAAGGCAGCAGGGATGAGAAGCTCCTCCCCTGGCAGGACCCCTTTGGTCCAGGCTTAGAGGCAGATTTTGTGTGCCTTGGCTCTGTTTCCATGGCAATTTGCTTGGGAGCACCACTGCAGAGGGAACATCCCCAGGGGATGGACCTGGGAGCAGAATGGGCTGCAGGGCTGGGCACAGGGCAGGGGTGGTGCTGCTGGTGGACCTGTGCACGGAAAATGTGGGGAAAGAGCAGGCACTTGGACTTCCACTTCAATTTTTTTACTTCAATTCAACTTCCAAACTGCTGCTCTTGTCCTGTGCTGGTGGGATTTACAGCCCTGTGCTCACCCCAGCTCCCACCCAGCTGGCTCTCTCCTCTAGGGCCCAGCTGGGCAAGGAGGAGCTGTTTCAGCCCCTAAGCCCCAAAGTAAAGGACCAAACACTGCTGCCAGCCCATGACACAGACCAATCACCCAGGCAGGAGCATGGAGACCTTGGCTTGGGCACCAAAACAGCTGAGGGGGTTCCCCACTCTCATAACCCGTGTCTATCCAAGGCAAAACCTGGATGCAAAATAAAGGTGTGGCAGGAAACAAAACCTCAGCAGCAGAAACCACATTTTAGAGCCACCAGAGCACCCAGCAGTGAGGACAGAGCCTCCACCTGAAATGCACCCAGGCAAACTCCCTCACTCCAAGGGGTGGTGGGGTTTAGCCCAGTTTAGGAAGGGGAGAGGTTTGGGAGTGGCTCAGGTGTTCCCGTGCCTGCCCTCCAGCAGCTCCAGCTGCTTCCTGAGCCACTGGAGCCCCCCTGGCACAGGGGTTCTGCCAGCCCCAGGTGGGATCCTGCAGGGATAAAGGAGAACAGGGGCACAGAAAGGTGTGTGCTGAGGCAGCTGGATGGGTGCTGGGTGAGCCAGGGGAGGCAGGTCCCTCATGCCCTGGCCATGCAGGAGCCTCTCCAGCCATGGGATGCTGCTGCTGGAGTCACCCTGGGCAGGGGTCACAGTCAGAGCCCTGGTTTCTGCTGCTGGGCCAGGGCTGAGCATTTCATCCCTGGAGCAAAATCAGGTAGGAGAAAGCGAAAAACAACTTGGGGCAGGTGGCTGAGGAACAGATAGGCTTTGCTCTCTCTTTTTCTGGCCCAGCCTGCTTCCAGAGAACCCTTTGACAGTCATTCTCTCTGCAAGAAAAATTGGCTATTTTACAGATTATTAAAGGATTATTGCTCTTTGACAGTGCTGTAGGCACCCAGGTGTTGTGGTGCAGTGCAGATAAACAGTTGTGTCTATCTGGCTGTGGGTCTGCCTTGCCTTGCCCAGCCCTGGGGTGTGACCCTGGGCTGGTGATGGTGATGAGTGTGAGCATCATCACCCCCTGGAACAGCATTTGCCCCTCAGCTTTGTCCATCATGGCTCTGGAGCTCGTCAGCACCGTGGTGGCACTCAGTCTGTGCCTTTGGCACCAAATCCTCACACACACATCTCACCTGGAGCCCCTGGGCCTCTCCCAAAGGTCCCTGCCATGAGTCAGGGTGATTTCCTCTCCCTCCAGGCCTCCTGAAATCCATGAAGCTCATTCAGCAGGGAGAGATGAGCACTGAGGATTGCAAAAGGATGAGCCAAACACCAGCAGGGAAGTGTGTGCTTTAAATTCTTTCCTGTGAAGAGAGCACTGTGAAGATGGGGAATTCAGCAACAGGCTCTCGGGGGGGCCTGGCTGGTGGTGGGTTTTGGTGCCCTGTGGTGGGTTTTGGTGCTCTGCGGTGGGTTTTGGTGCCCTGTGGTGGGTTTTGGTGCTCTGTGATGGGTTTTGGTGCTCTGTGGTGGGTTTTGGTGCCCTGTGGTGGGTTTTGCTGCTCTCTGGTGGGTTCTGGTGCTCTGTGGTGGGTTTTGGTGCTCTATGATGGGTTTTGGTGCCCTGTGGTGGGTTCTGGTGCTCTGGGGTGAGTTTTGGTGCTCTGTGGTGGGTTTTGGTGCTCTATGATGGGTTTTGGTGCCCTGTGGTGGGTTCTGGTGCTCTGGGGTGAGTTTTGGTGCTCTGTGGTGGGTTTTGGTGCCCTGTGGTGGGTTCTGGTGCTCTGTGGTGGGTTCTGGTGCTCTCTGGTGGGTTTTGGTGCTCTGGGGTGGGTTTTGGTGCTCTGGGGTGGGTTCTGGTGCCCTGTGGTGGGTTCTGGTGCCCTGTGGTGCGTTCTGGTGCTCTCTGGTGGGTTCTGGTGCTCTGTGGTGCACTGGGATTTGCAGAGACACAGCCATGCCCTTCTCTCCCTTCAGTGAGGAGCGATGAAGCACTGAGAGCCACCCAGCTCTGTGCAGCCTCTGCTCAGCTGCTGCCCTGGGTTTGAGAGCTTCTGGGCAGTTCTGGTGGCCATGGGAGGTACTTGTCAGCAGATGCTCCTCACTGCTGCTTCCAGACGTGGTGCTATAAAGCACTGTGATGAAAAATGGATAGAGAGAGGCCTCCAAGCACTGCTCTGCCAGCAAACACCTGCTCTGGGTTTCCTCTCTTCAGCCTCTCTTCAGAGGAGGCACACGAGGCAGTGGTGATGCTGCAGAGCATCAGCCCCTTGAAGGATCATCCAATGCCCCAAGAGCAGACCTGGGCTGGGTTCTGCTGCTTTACAGCTGAGCTCGGCCCAGGGCAAGGTGCAGCCTGTGGTGTGAAGCCCCATTTTCCTTCACAGCCCTGCCAGGAGGCTCAATTATCTGCTTTGTCCTGGAACAGAGCCGTGGTGCAGCCTGTGGGCTGTGCTGTGTGTGCTCCCAGGGGTGAGCAGGGAGTAAATGACTCAGTGGTGCTCCTGCTGAGCAGCATCTTCCTGTCCATCATCCCAGCTGGGGCAGAGCAATCAGCAAGCCTGGGATGCAGGGAGGGGGAGCAGGAACAGCTGATGTGCCCAGGACAGCCTGTCACTCCTGATGACCAACACCACTGATAAACACTCTGTGAATTGATCCAGAGGGAGAGGAAACCTCCTCAGCTCTGTGGTTTAATGGCCCTGTTTTCACAGCTATGCTGAGATTGCTGCTCCCCTTGCTGCCCAGAGCCACCTGCAGGGCCCCCTCCTCCCCCAGAGCAGAGCCCAGAGCCAGCAGGGGTGCACTGGTGGCTGGGCCCAGGTTGGGCAGAGCACCCATCTCAGATGGGGTTTGGTTCCCAGCCACAGCCTCTGCTCCTGCCTCCTCTGCTCTCCCCAACACTTCCCTGCGCCCAAACATCCAGAAAACCAGCAGGAAGGGGAAGATTCTGGGATGGAGCCAGGGCTGGGAGCGCTGGTGGCACGGTGCCTCTGCAGCCCTGCTGGTTGTCCCCCTGCCAGCGGCACCAAGAGCCTCCAAGAGGATTCTCCAAGGCCAGCGGCTGCAGATGTGAGGGCAAAAGCCAAGCAGCACTTGGAGCTGACAGCTCTGCATCTGGCTTCTGCTCTGAAGGAAGTAATTAACAGCAATAATCACCCAGGAGCAGCAGCGTGCCTGGGAGGGGAGCAGGGCTCCTCATCGCCAGCTGATGCTGGACAGGGGGATGGCATCACCTTCTCCAGGGGCACAAAAGGCAGATGAATGCAAAAAGCTCTGGAAAAGGAGAGAAAAGGAGGTCTCAGGCAGAGCCTGGGGAGTTTCCCTCCACAACAGGCACTGGGCAGATTTTTCAGAAGAGATTAAATAATTCAGTAGCAGCCTGGCAGGGAAGCAGCACCGTGTGTTCTGAATCTTTTGTCTTGCAGAGCAGGGATCAACTGCCCCAGCTCCTGATGTGGTGATCAGGGCACTAAGAGCGAGATAAGGGAGAGGAGAAGTTCCTCTGTGGGATTTCTGGCTGTCCCCATCACTGGGACCCCTGAAAGGGAGCAGGGCCAGAGCTGGCACTCCTTGCCTCCTGTCCCATTTGCTCTGCAGCCTGGTGGCACCTCCCACTGCACCAGCCTTGCTGTGTGGTCACAAAACTGCTCCTCACCTGCCCGACACCTGCAACACCCACAAGGGAGCAGAAAAATCCTAATAAAATTAAATGAAAGCACTTAAAGCATTCCTGGGAGCTTGCAGGCACCCCTCTTCCTTGCTGCCAGTCACCCTGGGAGTAGGATCTGCTCCCCAGATGCCACCCCATGGCAGGGACAACACTGGGTACCAGCAGCAGGATCCAGGGTCCTGTGTGGGGACATGGAGCCTTTCGAAGCCCAGGGGGAGTGGGAGCCACTCTGCCTCCTCAGCCTTGCCAGAAGACTTGCAGATGGATGTTACAGGCATTTAAGTTTTAATTTTTCATGGTGTCTGACAGTTTATTTTTTAATTAAAGCTGTGCTGGTGTGGGAAGGGCTGGAGCTGTTGCTCCTGTGGCTGCACTGCCCTGCCAGGTGCTGGTGGTTGTGTTTCACCCACAGGTTTGGGAAAAGGAGCAGGAAGGTCACTGGGGGCAGGCACAGCCCTTCCCTGTTTATTTCAATAAAAATGCTCTGAGTGTCATCTGTACTGAGTCGATTTCCTAAGGAAGAAGAACTGAAGGAACTCCTCCAGGCTCCATCACCTCCAAGAAACCAGATACAACAAGTCATGAACCCCCATCTTTTGCACTTACAAATGACATTATACACAGAGCAGCCCTGGGATGGCCTTTCTAGCCCTTCTGGGGAGAAGTAGGATGAAAAAATCAGCCCAGGAGCTGCTGGCTCATCTCTGGGAAAGAGAAACTGAGAGGCTCCTGCTTTGGGTGCACCAGCACAAAGCAGTGGGGGCTGCTGGAGCAGTTGCCCCTTGCTCTGCCTTTCCCACCAGCCCTGCTCTCAGCCAGCCCCTAGAACCAGGCATGAAACAGACTTAATTACGTTAGCAAATGGCTCCCAGGAAATAATTAACTCTTTTATGGAAGTGACCTCATTAGGCACCATTAAATCGGGCAGAAAGGAGCCATCTGGTGCCTCTGACATCACTGCTCGGGCAGGGCTGGGAGGCGGCCACGTCCGCCCGCTGCTCCCAGGGGTCACTCGGGGGTTGTTCTGCTGTCCCTGCAGCCTGATCCCAGCACAAATGTCCACATCTGTGCTGAGGGACTGTGCTGGTTTGAAAGCAAAACCAGTGAGACTCTTAGTCAGAGATACAATTTAATAGAAGAAGAGAGGAAAAAAAAAGGTGAAATAAATGGAATGATACAACCTGACACCCTGTTGGTCAGGGTGTTTGAAGCAGTCCGGAAATCCTCCTGGAGTGGCAGATGTGGTTCCGCTGGAGTAGAGATGATCCTGAGAGAGAAGGGTCCAGGGATGATGAGAAGGGTCCAGTCTTCCTCCAGGAATCCAGATGGGATGTTCTTGTCAAAGCAGTGATTCCGTCTGGTAGCTCTTGTCTCCTCTGAGAGTTCAGTAGATAGAAGCTGCTTGTGAGGTCTCAAACCCTGGATTATATCCAGGTGGGAATGCTTGGCTCCTCCCCTGGGCAGAGCATCTCACAATGGGATGATTCCATCCTATGAGTCATGCAGTGGGTCCTTGATGGCCCATTAACCAGAGATAACTTCCTTGGGAAGGCATTGTTGGGCTCATTAACAGAAGATAAGGAAAACACTGCCCCACCTTGGTTCTAACGGCTCATGGGGATAGAATACAGACCTTGGGCACAATTTTACATTGTAACCTAGGACAGGGACACCCCAGTGACCAGCACAGGCCCAGCACAGCCCGTGCCAGGGAAGAGCAGGACCAGTTCCTGGTGCAGGAGATGCGAGTCCTGCCTGGAGCTGCAGCACAGCGGCTTTGACAGAGGGAAGCTGGAAGAACACCTGAAGGTGTCAGGGCTGCCTAGGCTGGGAACACATCTAAATCAATAACCAGGCAGCCCAGCATCAGTGGAGATAATTAATTACCTCTTACTGCATTATTTATTATTGCAGGGATTTATCATTTTCTATAATGATTCATTATTTTCTGCTTGCTCCCTTCTGCGGCTCCTAATCCCTGGTGCTGAGTCAACTCCAGCCCTGGGCAAATGCCTCACCAGGGAAAAGCAGCTGGGAAAGCTGCTGGGAAAGCTGCTTGGTGTCCAGCATGCCTGCAGGTCACCCTGCTCCCGAGCCAGGGAAAATGAGCAGCCCCGTGTTTTGGAGGGGGAGTAGCTGATGGCTGTGTCCAGCCAGGCTGGGCGATGCATAGGGCTGGATGTGCTGCACTTGTGAGTGGCTCTCATGGGGGGGAGAAGAGAGGCTGCACATGGGAGGCAGAAAGAGCCCGGGCACCTTGCTCAAAAAATCAGAACTCGTATTTGTGGAAAAGTTGTTGAAACTGCAGGAGGAGAGCGGGCGGTGGGATGGGAGGGGGCAGGGGATGGGAGCGGGCAGGGGATGGGAGCGGGCAGTGGGATGGGAGGGGGCAGGGGATGGGAGCGGGCAGGGGATGGGAGGGGGCAGGGGATGGGAGCGGGCGGTGGGATGGGAGCGGGCGGTGGGATGGGAGGGGGCGGTGGGATGGGAGCGGGCGGTGGGATGGGAGCGGGGGCAGTGGGATGGGAGCGGGCAGGGGATGGGAGCGGGCAGGGGATGGGAGCGGGCAGGGGATGGGAGGGAGCAGGGGATGGGATGGGAGCGGGCAGGGGATGGGAGGGGGCGGTGGGATGGGAGGGGGCAGGGGATGGGAGGGGGCGGTGGGATGGGAGCGGGCTGCGGGATGGGAAGGGGCGGCGGGATGGGAGGGGGCAGGGGATGGGAGGGGGCTGCGGGGTGAGCCGGGGCTGCGGGGTGAGCCGAGCCCGGTCCTTAGCTGGAGGAAGGAGGCAGCAGACGGAGCAAATCCAGAGCCTTGATGCCGCTGCCCGGCCGCCGGCTCCCCCAGCAGCCCAGGACCCTGCCGATGGAAACTGGGGAGCAGCAGGGCCGAAGTGGGAGCGTGAAGAAACACAGCTGGAAAGTGATTCTTGTTCTTCCCCATCTCCCATCGCTGAGGCTGAAGTCGGCTGTGATAATGTTTTACCAGAGGAAACAGCAATATTTCCCCTGTTACCTGCCCGGCAGCTGCAGTGAGCAGCCCCGGGGGCTGGGAGCGCTCTCCTTTGAGCACAATAAATGCCATTTACTGCACCCATCGCCGGGGACAGCCAGGGACAGACGATATTTGCAGTTTCCCGGCTTGACGCTGCTCCAGTCTCAGCTTCTGGAGCAGGACCCCGCTGGTCCCTGTCCCCCCCCGGCCTCACAGGGAGCACCCAGGGAGGGGAATTGGCCAAACCTGGGGTGCCCTGGGCTCAGCCCACTTCGGCACCCACGGCAGCGAGACACCCTGCAAAGTCTCCCCTGCCTGGCCTGCCACTCTGCACTTTAAAAAAAACACTTTTAAGTTTGGATGCAATGAGAAAATCTTTTCTAGCCGGCTGGGAATAAACTGGGTGACTTGATTATATCTCTTGATTTTTTTTTTTTTTTTTTCCTCAGGCGTGTTGGTGCCCTGTGAGACACAGGAGCTGATGGCAGGGCTGGTGGCTCATCCTGCTCGTCGCTCCCAAAGCCCCGTGTCGGGAGCAGGGAGATCGGGAGCAGGGAGATTCGGAGCAGGGAGATTCGGAGAAGGGAGATTCGGAGCAGGGAGATTCGGAGCAGGGAGATTCGGAGCAGGGAGATCCGGAGCAGGGAGATTCGGAGCAGGGAGATTCGGAGCAGGGAGATTCGGAGAAGGGAGATTCGGAGCAGGGAGATTCGGAGCAGGGAGATCGGGAGCAAGGAGCTTCGAATCAGGGAGATTCGAAGCAGGGAGATCCGGAGCAGGGAGATTTGGAGCAGGGAGATCCGGAGCAGGGAGATCGAGAGAAGGGAGATCGGGAGAAGGGAGATCGGGAGCAGGGATAGAGCATCGGGGAGCTGCCGGGAGAGGGGGGAGCGGGAGAAGGGCAGCAGCATCGGGGAGCTGCCGGGCGATCCAGCAGGGAGCAGGACATGAGGGATGCTGACAAATGACGCCGGGCTCGGAGCATCGGCTCTCCGGGATGCAGAAGGCAGCGGGGCTGGCAGGGCAGCGGGTGGAGCGCAGCGAGCTCCGGGAAGAGGCTCGGCAGCGCTGCCAGCGATTGCCATCTAGAGGATTTGGGGAAAGCCGTCCCTCGGCCCTACAAACACAGCCCGAGCCGTCAGCGCCAGCCCGGGTGACACGGGGGCTCCTCCGGGGCTGGAGGTGGCCGTGATGTCCCAGGATACCCCCAGCATGGCTCTGTCGGGTCAGAGCACGAAAGAAAAGCTGATTATGGCTGGGTTTGGCAGCCGCCGGGATAGAATCGTGGAATGTTAGAGGTTGGGAGGAGACCTTCAAGATCATCTCGTTCCAAACCCCCACTTCCACCTTTCACTGTCCCAGGCTGCTCCAAGCCCTGTCCAGCCTGGCCTTGGACATTTCCAGGGATGCAGGGGCAGCCTCAGCTTCTCTGAGCACCCTGTGCCAGGGCCTCCCCACCCTCACGGGGGAAGAATTTCTTGCTGACATCTAACCTGGATTTCTCCTCTTTAAATTTGCACCCATTCCCCCTTGTCCTGCCATTACAGGACCACGGGCCCCAAGAGGCTGCGTGGAGAAAACACCAGCTGGCATGAGCCAGGTGATGTGGGCACAGCCCGTGGCAGCCACAGGGATGCTCTGTGCCTGTCCCCAAGCCAGGGGCAGCCACCCAACTTTGACCTCTCTGCCCAGGGATGGCTGTGGGCTCTGCTTGGTGTGGTGGTGAAGTGGAAAGACACTCCAAAAAGGATCAGCTCACAAAGATGCCACCCCCAGAGGCACATCATCTCAGCATGGCACTGCTTGAGAAGGTGGCACGGTGGCAAAACCCCTCAGTCTGTGCAGCCCCGTTCAGGTTTGATGTGCTCAGCAGGAGACAGGTGCGGGGTGGGTTTGATTTGATTTTTTTATTTTTAAAGTTAATGACTTTTGAGGCTTCCCTGCTCCTTGGTGTCCCCACAGAGCCCCCTGCCTGCTCTCCTGGGGCAGCGCTGCCTCTCCTGCCTCCCTCAGCCCAGCACTTTGCAGCTCCCTGGAACCCAACAAGGCACCGGTGGCTTTCAGAAGAAAAGATGAATTTAATGAGGGTCTTGGCGACTCTTGGAAACCCCGGCTGCCTCGTGGCACCTGCGGCCCCCGGGCTGTGATGCTGTTAAAGATCACAACAACAGAGACTCCGACTTCAGGAAGCTGACAATGACTCCGTTTATTTCCTGGAATTTCTTCCCTTTTATGCTGTTCTACAGAGAACAACTCAACTGGTAAAAGAAAGACAAACTTCTTCAATCACATTGGTCAGACCAGAGGGACATCAAGAAGAAGTCCCTCCTAGGGAAAGGAATGGATGTAGCCCTGGTTGGTGCCTGAGATGTTTTGGTTTCTCTGAAACTCTTTTTCCAGAGAGTTTTCTGCCAACAAGAGACACGTTTTCCTGACTGTGACCTTTGTTTACATTCCTTTCCCTAGGAGGAACTTCTTGATGTCCCTCTGGCCTGACCAATGTGATTGAAGAAGTTTGTCTTTCTTTCACCCATTGGGCTGTCCTCTGTAGAACAGCATAAAAGGGAAGAGATTGCAGGAAATAAATGGAGTTGTTGTCACCTTCTGAAGTCAGAGTCTGTGTCATTGTGATCTTTAACAGCATCAGTGCCCCACAGCTCCTGTGGCTCCTGTGGAGAGTCAGAGTCTGTTCCTTTGTGTTCCACACTGTGCTGAGCTGCAGGTGGAAATGCCCCCCAAAGCCCAAATCGTGCTGTTAAACTTCTGTATTTTGCTTTTTCTTGAGGGAAAATGCTTTCCAAAATCCCATTCTTCCCTTCCTTCATGTTAAAAAAAGGCAGTGAGAAAGGTGCATTTGTGCATTTGGCACAGGCTCCAGCCATGCCTCTGGCACAGCTGGCTGGGGGGACTCAAGGTGACCTGGCCTGGCTCAGCTGGGTCTCCCTGAAGGACTGGACACTGGAAAATGTGCTTTTCTTGGGTGGTGCCCATTATTGACACACCTGCCCTGCCCAGGAGGGCCATGGGCAGCACCTTGTGTGGTTGCAATGAGGGGTACAGGGAGCATCACTGTGCTGGTTTGTAACAAATAAATACATGTGTTAGCATTGCAACCTTGTCCTACACATGCAGTGCATGGTTGATCCAAGCCTGCTTTGCTCAGCCACTCCATGAAGAGCTTTGTTTTCCCATCCAGCCATGGGATATCTTTTTTTTTAGTGGAGCTGGCACTGCTGCTTATCCTCGCTCCTCCCGGTGCTTGAAATGAGACAGAAATCCGGGTTTCATTCTCACAACAGGCTGTGGGAAGGGTTAAACTTGGGTTTTTGTCATCTGGGGGTGTCACAGCAGTCTTGGTTTGGGCTGTGAGAGGAGGAGAGCAGACCCTGCCCACCCTGTCTGGACAGGCAAAGCTGTTTCACTCTCCAGGTCAAACCAAGTTTGATCTGCAGCACGTGGCTGTGCCAGCTGGGCATCTCCAACTCCTGTTGTTCATTTATTTACTCAGCTTTAACCTCCATTTTCTCCTCACAAGCTGTTTGCAGTTGCCACTAACGCAGTTACTTTAATTTAAATTGATATTAGGAAGAAATTCTTCCCTGTGAGGGTGGGGATGCCTTGGCACAGGTTCCCAGAGCAGCTGTGGCTGCCCCTGGATCCCTGGCAGTGTCCAAGGCCAGGCTGGATGGGGCTTGGAGCAGCCTGGGACAGTGGGAGGTGTCCCTGTCCATGGCAGGGGGATTTGGAATGAGATTCCTTCTAACCCAAACCATTCTTTGATTTTATGATTTGGGGTCCAGTGGAGGTTTCTGGTTCTCTTTCCAAGGGCTTCATCTGGCAGTGAAAGAAGATTTCCCATCAGAAATTGTTTAGAGAGTGCAGGAGTATGGTTTGCCCAGACTTTGGGGTTTTAAGTGCTGAGGAGTTCCAGGAATGTCACTTCTTCAGCAGGGACAGCAATTCCTGCCCCAGGACTCAACCCATCTCTGAGCCAGGCAAGCCCCAACTGGGACGGCTGAGAGGGCACCAGAGGCTCAGAAAAAAGGGAAAACAGAAGGATTGGGAATTGCTTAATTAGAAACAGTTTTCTCCTTTAATATTCTGCAATTACTTTGAGGTCAGGAGAATTATTAGTAATATTAATTGCTGTATTTCCAGAGAACTAAAGTTAATAGTGCCCTAATTGGGCCGTACAGTCCGGCACTAATTGCTGAGCGCCAGCAGGCAGCTCATTAAGCCTTCCAGCCCTTCTCCCTTGGCAAATCTTGTTTCTTCTGAGTGCACATCCCAGATAGTGTGGCTGCAGAGGGTTAAAATGGTGGGATAAGCACACCAAACCAACGAGGCTGAGGCTCTCGAGGCCTCTGCCCCCGTTTTCAACCTTCCAGCCATGCCAGTGACACCTCAGGCCCCTTGACTTTGGCATCTGTCCCTGGTGGGCAAGGAAAGGTGTTTGTTGCTGGAGGTGGCCCCAAGTGCAGATGTTTTGGCTCTGAACAGGCTGGGATCTCATTCCATCCCCCAGGCAGGGTCACCTCCCACCATCCCAGGCTGCTCCCAGCCTCATCCAACCTGGCCTTGGACACTGCCAGGGATCCAGGGGCAGCCACAGCTGCTCTGGGCACCCTGTGCATTGTTCCTTCCAAGTGGGTGTGGGGAGGATTTGCATCCCAGGAACTTCCCAGAGGAAGGGGCAGGAGCCCCAGGCACCTCTGAGTGGCACAGAGGAGCTGGAGCAGCTGATTATCCTGGGGTTTGTTTGAGAGTGGAAAAGTTTGAGGATGTCAGCATGCCTGGCTGCTGAGCATTACCATCAGCTCAGCGTCAGGTTTTACAGAATCACAGAATGGTTTGGGTTGGAAGGGACATGAAACATCTCATTCCACCCCCTGCCATGGGCAGGGACACCTTCCACTGTGCCAGGCTGCTCCAAATCCTATCCAGCCTGGCCTTGGACACTGCCAGGGATCCAGGGGCAGCCACAGTGCCAGGGCCTGCCCACCCTTCCAAGGGAGAATTCCTCCCAATATCCCCTCTGACCCTGCCCTCTGTCACTCTGAAGCCATTTCCCCTTGTTCTATCACCACATACCCTTGTCCAAAGTCCCTCTCCAGCTCTTTTGGTCTCTTTTAGGTGCTGGAGGGCTGAGTGCTCCAGCAGGGAAATGCTGCTGGTTCCCACAGGAGCACAGGACAGGGATTTTCCTCCTGCCCAAGGGGATGGATGTGCAGACAGGGATATTGTGGCAGTGAATGAACAGGACCCATCATCCTGCCCGAGCCGTGGTGCTCTGGGGTGACCAGCAAAGGAAAAGCAACCAAAATACACTCAAAATACTGAAATAAAGAACTGAAAAACTGCAGACAGGAGGGGTTCTTTCTTATTTTTTTAGTTCTGAAAGGCAGCAGCAGAAAACAGAATGGTAGAGACATAATGAAGTTCCAAACCTGCCCGTTTGTGTTTTAAAAAATGACTAGGGAAGAAAAGAAAATGTCATCAGGTACAATGAGGTTCTCAAAATTACCAGTTTTTTTTATAAATTGCATGTATTTATGTGTATACACACACACATATATATATAAAAGCCTTATAGTTAAAAGATTAGTGCTCCTTCTGGCAAGGCATCAATGAAAATTTTCCTCTCCTGTTTACCACCACAATACAAAGTGAAGATTATCTCATTCCAACGTCACTACATATAAATAGCACTGTAAAAGCACCTTTACAGGGCCAGTGTTTTGCTGCCATTTTATGTTATTCTTCCATACAGAATTCAGAGAAATGCTCCAAAATACATAAAACGCTCCAATTTAGCCTTGGGGAGCAGGAAGGGGAGGCACAGAGCTGTCTCTGGGAAAGGTCCTGTGGCATTATGGAATTTTGCTTTTCTCCAGAGGTGTTTAACAGCAATAACAGGCGAGACTTTACAATAAATAGAATAATGCAGCCCTTGGGAATGTGCTGTACTCACTGTGCACTGTTTTAGCTTCTAACTCCCTCCTCCCACCCATGGGGCTGGCATGGAATCAACCACTACCTCCATTGCACTTAGTGAGGATTTGGAGCAAAGGAGCTTTTTTACCTAAAGGCTGGAGCCAGCTGAGAAGGGGAGGTGGAAAAAAACCCCAACCAACCAACCCTAAACCACCAACATTTTCATTTTTATTCCCTTTTAAGCCCCAGCTCTTGGCAGGCTGAGCAGCAGATAATGGGATTGAAGGGGGTGCCTTTCCCATGCAGGTGTTCAGCAGATACAGCAGCAGGACAGGGATGGCCTGTGGGAGATGGTTGTGTCCAAGTGGGCTGTGTCCAGGAAAGCTGAGGGCGCGTGGAATCCCAGTGAAATCCCAAATCCCCCCTTGAGTGGCTCCTGGCTGCTCCCCACAGAGCAAGGGTTGGATTTTTGCTGCCCACACGGGTTTGTGAAATGCCCAACTACTCCTCTCACACCCCTGTGCAGATGGGCCACAACTGTGTTATTAAATAAAGCAGCTATTAGCCAGCTTCTGGAGCTGTGGGGTTTTGTCTGGCCGAGTTTTTTTTTTTTTTTTGTTTGGTATTTTTTTCCTTTTGTCTTCTTGTTTCTGCTCTGGCACGCCAGAGAGATTTATAGAATCAACATCAAAAGGCCTGAGAGTGGAGGGGATGGATGTGCTGAGCTGACCACTGGCCCCGGGATTTGTCAGGCTGGTATTTATTACAGCAGGGGAGGCGACAGCTATGTTAAGATCAAACTCAAAAATCAACAGTGAAATTGCATCAAGGCTGACCACTTTCAAGCAGCTTCCCAGTAAATCCCTGCTCCTTCCCTCCCACAGCACCATGAGAGGGGAGAGATAAATTAGGAGGCAGCAAAATGCACCAAGAATACAGGAACAAAAAGCACATGGGTCTAGTGAAGGCTGTGATGTGGAAAACGCTCTCAGGGCTGGAGGCTGCTCATGTGCTGATGGCCTCAGATGTCTGGAAAAGGGTCCAGGCATCAAAGGAGAGGTGGCTGTCACCGCAGCTCAAAGTGCTGCTAATCTGACTGGGAAAAGGTGTGAAGTGTGGGCAGCTGCAGGGCCGGCCAGAGGGAAAAATAAATCGGGATGCTTAAGGGAAGAGACTGGAATGACAATAACTTTATCCTGTAAAATCTCCGATTAGGAGTTGAAATTTTAAAGACAGAGGCCAAGCAGTAGTGAGGACTGGGGAACATTTTTGGTTTGGATTCCTTAAGCTTTTCATACTAAACAAATTTACTGCAAAACAAGCAAATCAGTGGGGAAAAAAGCTGAAAACACAGGATCCATTCTTTAAAAATACACGGATACACATTTACAAGAATTCTTAGTGCATATTTACACTATGCACTAAGACTATTTTGGGGTTTTTTTAGAATGAAAGCTGCCACAAACCTTCAAAGACTTAAGGGCTGTTTCAACAGCTGAATTACAAAACGGCCCAGTCACAAATTACAAAATAAACTTGGATGGTTTAAATAAAGGGGGGGAAAAAATAAACCACGTGATTCACTTCAATATAGATTTATATAGGAAAGATCATTCTCTTGATACACTGAGTATGGCTGTAAAACAGTGAGCTTGAGCATTTTAAGTCATGCTCGGATATTTTGGGTCCCAAAGAGAAGCAGCTGACTGGGCCCTTGTTAGACCACAACCCTGCTGGGAGGGAAACTGCTCAAAGGCATTTGCTCCCCAAAAAAACCCTACGAGATGATGGTGGTGGGAACCAGACTCTAAAACCAACTGAGCAGAAGATCTTTTTGAAAAGAAATGTATTTTCTTCATAAATACAGTACAATTACATTTTACAATGTCTTTTTTTTTTTTTTTTTTTTTTTTTACTTCCTAGACATAAAAACACTAACTTTTACAAAAGAGTTCCTATACAAATACATGAAAAGAGACACCCCCCCCTCCCCTCCATCCCCCCTCCCCTGGCATGGAGCAAACCCCTGGGCGAGTCCCTGTGAGCTGTGCCAGCCCCAGGGAGAGGAAGCTCAGTTATCCCGGCTTTTCCTGCCCTGAGCACTCCGGGTTTGGGTGTGAAGAGCCTCGGCCAGGAGCCACCGCAGGTGTCACCTGTCCCCACACACCAGGGACACCCGTGTGTCACCTGTCCCCACACACCAGGGACACCCGTGTGTCACCTGTCCCCACACGCTGCTGGCCCCGCTGGGGGCTCCTGGAGCAGGAGGTCTCCTTGGAAATGGGGCTGGCCTAAAACTCTGTGAGTCCCCCCAGCTCGGGCAGCCCCAAAAACAGAAGCAAAGGCGATGCTCAGCTTTCACAGGGGCAGAACTTTCAGCCCCACCTCAGTGTCCCCCTGCAGACTCCTGAGGAGCGACTCACACATCCCCTGGAGTCCTCCGACACTAAATCGCTGCTCTGAACCCCCCAGGAGCTGCCAGGTAGGAGCAAATAACAACCTTGAATTTAATGTTGAATTTAATGTTGAATTTAAGCCACTGGGCCAGATGGAACAAAAGTCTCTGGGTCTCAGGCAGTTCCCCGAGCAGTCAAAGCACAAAGGAACTGCCCAAGGGAAGGACTTGGGAGTTTGGCCTTTGTGTAAGCACTGAAAGGAAAGAGGAGAAATAACTAAACTTCATTTTCTTGTTTTGCTCTACAAAGAAGAATATGTGGCTTTTCTTTATAAAAGCTACAATTCTGCTTCTAATACCCGAGTTTAAGAAAAACTCTTAGTCTAAAATTTTGGTTTGCAAAGGTCGTTGCAATCATTGTTAAAAACCACTTTCTACTAGAAATAAGCTCTACAGAAGGCAAATGGACTAGGTGTGCAGTTTGTCTCCTTAAAGCAGTTTCTGTTTTAAAAACAAAATAAAGATCTGTACAGAGACTGAAGACCATAGTACACACTTTCCTCAAAGCAAGCAGCTCGTTTACATTCACATCAGGATGGCTCTGAGGAAGCTCCAGGGGAAGAATACATTCCTGATGGCTCCCAGTTTGTCAGCACAGGAAAACGACCTCCAACTTCCACAGCAAAGTTTTGGGGGTTTTGCTTTTTGGGAAGAAATCAAAATTACAAAATAGGGCAAAGAGCCCAACGTAAGCAAGAGTAAAACTGCACCATCCTCCAAAATGACTTCAATGGGCAAGGAACTGCCAAGGCTCCTGCAATCCTGATGGTTCAGGCTGTCAGAGAGCCTGGCTTTCTGGAGGAGATAGTTGCTGTATTTTATTCACAGGAAGCTATTATGTCCTTTTTGATTTGTAACAATAAAATGCAGTGGCATTCCACTTGAAAACAGTGAGCTGCAGGGAGGATAAACCAATTATTTTCACCTGAACAGCCAATACTGATTGGGGAAAATCAGCTTTCTGAAAGGTTTTAACTGTGAAAGATCCAAATTTTCCCAGACATTTTAGAATTAATGCGATTTAAGTGAGTTGTAACTGTTTATTTAGAGCCCTGCAGTCATAAAACTTCTTTCCAGATGCTGAAAAGTATTTGCAAAGATGGAATATAACTTTTCCTGAGTCTAAAGGAAGAGAAAAGCATTTAAACATTTCTCCTTCTCTCTCACACACTCAATGGCATTTGATTTCCCTTGTTGTTCATTTTAAGCCAAACCCACAAAACATAACACAGATACTTATGCTGAAATGGCAGAAAAGATGAACACCTTGAGCTAACGAGGAAAGCTGCATTTTCAACAACTGTGGAGGAGGAAGAGAAATCAAATCATCCAGGATGGGCATTACTTCATAAAGTGGGATGGAATTAAGCCAAGAGAAATAAAAGCAAGATATTCTCAGGGATGAGAATGAAGCAGTGGTGGACAGTGTGCCTGGAAAAGAGTGGGGAATGGTTCAGAGGGAAGGGAGGGCTGGAACTGCCTGGAAAGATGCTGTCCCACGGGCACAGCCAGGCAAAGCCCTGCAGTGCAGCTCTGCAGGGCCTGGAGCTGCCTGATGGATGGAAGGAAGGGGTTTGTGCCTGGCCAGTGCATCTCCCAGCCCACCCTCTGCCACCTCTGCCTTCTGCAGGACTGGCCTGAAGATCCCTAACCAGCAGCAAATCTGCTAGAAACGATGGGAAGTGTTTTCCTTGGGTTTTAAGTGATTGTTGTCAGAAGGAAAGCTCAGGGCTGACCTTTAGGCACCACCTGTGCAGAGAGAGGCACCTCCTCTCCCCTCCCACTGTGGAACTCCTGTGATCCCTGTTGGTCTGGTAAGGCCATTTCATTTGAACACCACAGCAGTAGTGTCAAACAGGAATTAAAGACATTCACTAACTCTGTGATAATTAATTGCTGGATTTCCTTTTTTCTGGGGTGAAATGATCTGAAATGAAAATTTTGCTACTCTAATGCTCCACAGAAAGCTGAAACTAGTCAGGTTCTCAGTGTGTGACCACTGGCTAGTGAAATATTTTAACATTCAAGTACAAAAAAAAAAGTTTTTAACAGAAATTAATATTGAAGTGTTTTAATAAAATGCAAAGACAGTAACAAAAAAAATATTCATGTACTTCTATTGGTCTTAATATCTCCTTATAGTTTGTGTAACCAAAGCACTGCTGCATCTGTGCTAGTTCCCAAAAATCTGGAAGTGAACCTCATGACTTAAATATGTAACTTTCTTCTGTAATGCCTCTGGGACTTTCTTTAAGCTGCTCTCTCCACTCAGATGAATTCAAGAAGTATTTTGAAAGGAGAGAATCTGCCATCTGAACCTTTGCATGGAGCTTCTCTTTAAAGCTCTACCTCTGAGGCTTTGCTGTGTGAAAAGGAATCCAGTCTCTCCAGAAAGGAGGGACATACAAAGCTGAAGGGCATTTGAAATATAGAAAGGTCTGCTACAAGAAAGATCTCCACAGATGCAGTAGATTAAGTTGTTAAATCTGAAAAACAACAGGGCTTCCCACTTGAGCTAAATTTGAAGTAGTTTCACTAAAGCCAATGGAATTACCATGTCAGAAATCTGATCTAACAGATCAGGGCTGGGCCTGTAAATTCTCCTTATTAATTTATGTAAAACATGAATGCAATATATTATTTACTATCCACTGTACAAATTATTGAAAAAGTACTTAAGTATAAAAGTATGGCAAATCTTGCAAAAGGAACTACAAATATGAAATGCGACATTAATCACCGGAGTCGTTTGTTTTAATAATGAAATAATTAAAAAAAGAAATTTGAGAAGTAAAAAAAAAAAATGTTACCACACTGAAAATGGAAATCTTTTCAGCCTATGAACATGAAATACCTATTCTGAGTTCTTACACTGAGAGGAAAGAGGAAGTGAAAGGGAAATCTCCCTTGATCACAGCTCAGATTTATAAAAGCTTCCCAGAACACCTGTATTCTAAACCATTGAGTGATGCTCACAACAATGTCCCTGGTTCTGATCATTTTAAGGCCATTAAGATCACCTTACTACATTCAAGCTAGACTTGTAACCAGCACCTGTGAGAGCAGGTACTTCTGCTTAAGAGACTTTAAAAACACTGAAATGAAATATCAGCTGTAGTGCACCTAAGGTCTAGGTTTCTTCTCCAGATGTTACTAGATCCAGTATTTAAAAAATAAAGGGGGAAACTTTCAAAGAACAAGTGTTACGGGTTTTTTATAATTTAGAACAAATTATAAATTAACCTGTCCAAACTTTTGAGACATAATATACAAGAGCAAACAGCTGAGTATTCTTTTATTACTCAGGTACTACATTTTTTTTTCCCAATAAAAATGTCTTTTAAAAATTTCTTGCTACTGTTATCCCAGCTCAGATCCTGGTACAGCCTTTCAGATGAGGTATTCTACCATCTCTCCATCTGGGAGGTCCTGCCCCACAGTCTGAACAGGGGCTTTTCTTTCAAGAGTGCTGGAGTGGAAGAGAGGCCCATCTATGTGATGAGGAGAAACAAGAAACAGACAATTAAAGGTGTAACTCCAATGAGGTTAGAAATACGACATTAACATTTTAAGTCATCTTGTATCACTGGCCAAAGACAGCTAATAACTTATTCATTGTTTAAAAAATTCAATTCCCACGTATGCAGCCAGACAAATTAAGCTATTTTATCAAATTCCCTTTGGGTACCTCCCACTGATACACAAATCCACATAAAACTGCAGTGACTGCATTGAAACCAATGCAGTCAGGGTAGTTTTTCACCACCAGACCTGTTCTCCCTTGATACCCATTAAACAGCACAGCATGGGCAGGAGGCAGAGCCCAGCCAAACACTCTCTGCCATGAAGAACAACAGCATTGTAATGTGTCTGTAAGGAGAAGAGGCAAGGTTGTGTAATCTGCATTGATTTGGCAGAGTGGGCTGGAAAATGAGCAGCTCTTGCCAGCTGGGAGCTCTGTGGGAAGCAAATTCAGCTCCTGGGACAGTCACTGTCAACTGGATCTCCAAGGCTGAGGTTGGTGCTGTGACCAGATGGTACCAGGACAGCTTGACTGTGAGAGTTCCCTCTCCTTCTTCTCCCTTCCCCTCTCTGAGTCCACCTGGCTTTGGATGCCCACTCAGTGCAATGGCCAGTTTGAACAGCTCATTTTCATGTGTTTAAACCCCACATCCTACTCACAACTTACTTCAGAGCAGACACTGACTCAGAGACTGCCCAGGGATTTGCATCTCCTGTTCTCAATTCTCAAATCTTGCTGCCCCTCCCTGCCCAGTGTGCCCAGGCTCATGCTGCCACTCCTCTGGCTTTTTTTAAAATTCCTTCCGAGTGTTTCAGACCACTCAAACGCCATCACACTTGTCCCTGCAATCAACTTGTCCTCACAAAAACTAACCCCAGCCTGCCTGGAGGGAGAAAGGGACATCAGGGCTGCCCCACAGAGGGTGAGTGGGTGGCAGGATCCCCCCTGGGACTGGGGCTGAGTTACCTGTTTTCTCTGTTACCTGTTTTCTCTGCACTGTAGGTCAGGTTGGTGCTGGGGAGTCGTGCTGGGGTGGGAGCTGCAGGGGCAGGAGCAGCTTTGCCCTGCTCACTGCCCCTGTCTGTCTGGGTGCTGCAGTCTCTGCTGCCTGTCTTGGAGTGGGCTGACAGCAAGGGTGTGGAGGGCAGGACAGGAGAGGGGGTGGAGGGGATGGATTCGGAGCGATATTCTGTTCCCAGCAGAACACCTGTGTGGGGAAAGGGAAGGAAATGTCACAGTCACAGAAAACTGACTGGTATCAGCTCTGCACCACTCTGCACTGATTGCTCCAGGACCTGGAAAGTGCTCCCTCCCTTCAAGAGGCAGCACTGGTTTGCCTTTCCACAGCACCTTCTACCCCTCTGTGCTGAAGTACCTGAGGAATAGCAGTGTCCACAGGTTGCTGCTTGCAGGTGGGCACTAACTTGCACACCCTGAAATCACCTGCATTTCAGGTCCTCATTTACATTTCAGGGGTTTTTACTCTCAGTTTTGGGCATAACTCGTCCCAGGGAAAAAAAAAATCATCTGGGATTTGCTTTGTTACAACTCCATTTCTCAGAACAATGCTGTTGAGCCATTCCAGGCAGGAGTCATGTTGGTGCAGGCACAACACTACAGGATGGAAATCCTGATTAAAACCTCTGCTCCAATTCAAGAAGACTTTACACCTTCATCCAGCTGTAACACCCAGCTGAAAGCAAGTGCTTGGGGATCCTGAAAACTGTGTCCCAGACATTCCTAAAGTCAGGTGGCAAACTGGGAATAAAGGCTTACATATTTAATGGCAGAGCCTGAGTATCAGAAGTCACTATTTCCCAGAAGTGATTAAAATAAGCAGCTATTTCAAATGTATGCCATCTTGCAGCCAGCTTTACTGCAGGCCAGGCCAGCTGCTTTATCTGTCTAACACACCCTCCCCTGCTGCTGCTGCCTCTCCAAGCAGTGGCTCATGTATCAGAATTGCCACTGGTAGAGGACACAGTCTCAAGCTGTGTCAAGGGAAGTATAGGTTGGATATCAGGAAAAAGTTTTTCACAGAAGGAGTGATAAAGTATTGGAATGGCCTGCCCAGGGAGGTGGCAGAGTCACCATCCCTGGATGTGTTTAAAAAAAGCCTGGATGTGGCATTGATGCCATGGTCTAGTTGAGATGTTGATGATGATCTTGATGATCTTGAAGGTCTCTTCCAACCTAGAAATTCTTTAATTCTGTGATTCTGTGGTATTTGGAAATTACCCAGGCTGCCCTTCCAGCTCTTGTCCTCCCTCTTCTCCTCCAGGATGGGGGTGCTGCTCAGCGTTGAGGAGTGGGACAGCAAGCCTGAGCCAGCGTTGGAGATGGACATGAGGGACTTGGCAGGTCTCATGGAGGAGAGCTGCTCCGTCTTGCCGGGCTCCTTGCGGGAGCGCTGCTGCAGCACTTTGATCATGGCATCCTTCTCAATGATCTGAGCGTGCAGGGTCTTAATCCTTTGGGGGAAGGAAAAGGGACAGTTTCAGTGTCTCCCATCTCACTGGACTGAGGCCTCAGTGTCCCCATGGCTGTGGAGAGGTGGAGGGAGGATGCCAGGAGATTGCCCTGGGCACTGGCTGCTCTCTGGCCCACAGAGCAGATCATGTGAGAGAGTGTGATACACCCAGCCACCTCTGGCTACTGGAAACTGCTCAAAACAGCCATGGAAGGAGCTCTGAGACAAACCTGAGAGTTATGGGCAGGACATGAGACCAACAGAAAGAATCAACACACTTTGTGTCTGCACTGGGCCTAACCCCAGGGAAAAACATCTCTGTGAGCCTGTTAAGGGGTGGCTGGAGCCTGGGGTCTGATGAGGATGCCCTGAAGAGAGAAGAGGAACAAGCTAGATGCAAAAAAATCTAAGGCAAGACATTTTTGCATTAGCCCTCAGTATCAAGACAGGTTTTGGATTGCTGTGTTTATACTTCCTTGGCCAAATGAGCGTCTGGCATTTGACATTACTGCTGCTGGTGAAGACACAAGAATTTCTGGTTCTGAGGCATCTACCCAGGCAGTTAATTTCAAATCCCTGTCCCAAAGAAGCCAGACAGGACCAAAGAGCACTTTACCTTCCTTCCATGTCAAGACATCTCCTGTTGGCCAGCAGGATCTCCTCCTCCTCCTTCTGGATGCGAGCTTCCAGTGAGGTGTCATAGCTGGGGTTGGGCGAGTGGCTGATCACTGTGGTGTCCCTGGAACGAGCAGGACAGCAGATGAAGGACCTGCTAAGTTTGCTGCTTTCCCCCCCAGCAGCACAAAAGTACCACTCAAATGGAACAAACAGGAATATCGACTATTTTTGAGTTTAAGTTGGCTCAGTGTCTTTCAAAAGTCCAACTCCTAACTTTGTTTTGTCCTAGTGAAGAGGGATTACAGAAACATGCAGATCATTACAACAACCACCTCCTGTCCATCTCAGGCCAGTGCCTCACCTAAACTGACCACTGCACTACTCTAAACTGATCAATGAAGCAAATCTGAGGACACAAGGAGGGGAAAGGACCACCAGGCACTTTTCTTCAACTTCAGGTAAAAAGCTTTTTCCTTTCCTTTCCAACAGAGGATGTGAATATCAAAGGGAACGAGGCATGGAAGTTTCTTCAGCAATCCTAAGCAGCTTGGTTCAAAAAATTTGGAATAAGGTGAAAAGAGTTTCAGACTGATTCCATATAAGGCCTAATGCTAACATGGTGATACTTGGTCAGTCCACTAACTGAATAATGAGCATCTCATTCTTGTGAAATGAAATTCTTCCACTTGTGAATGTGGAAGGGCATGAGAAGATCATTCACCAAAGAAACCCAACCTGACCCAGTTCCTGCCTGGGCTCTAAAGCATCCTTCCTCAGCCTCCCAAGGGATGCCAGTTTCCCCTGTTAAAAGGGAAAGAGATCTGGACAGTGTAGATGAGGCTGCCACTGGAATTAGTGGAATCTGGATGGAAATGGAAAAGCAGAGGCTCTTTCCTGACTGGACAATATTCTTGTTCATTTAATGAAACCTGAGCAGGCCTAACACATCCCCTCCCACTCCATGATAAACAATAGACCAGGCCCCAAGTTATCAGCCCACGCTGAAAATATAACATGGCCTCTAAGCACAAGGAGCAGAGGAGCCTTTAGGGAATCTCTGGGGAGGTGGAAAACAGGGCACAAGAAGCATCAATACCCTAAAATAACAGCTTCCTTCTGGAGCAAGATAAGATAAGTCTTTAAATGCTAACACAGCAGATCTGCAGCTTCACCCCTGTAATTCCAGTGTGATCTTACAAGCTGAGAAGCCAGTTGTGATAACATCCCTATCTGGATTTGGCTCATGAAACAATCTACAATAAAATCTGCTGTCCAGAACATGAAACTAGTGAGCAATGAAATTACATGCAAGCAAGGCCTAATGCTAAGGAGTTGCACTCCAGTAACAGTTCTTGTTTAGCAAATAGCTGAGGCACTGGGGCCTATTTACAGCCATAAGAAGTGTTTCTGTACAGTTGTCTTGGAATGGGAGCTTGTTACCAAATTTCAGACACCCTTCCCACCCCCACAAGCAGTGCTTTCCATACACAGCAGAATGTTTTGAGCAGAATTTCCTAGTAGATGCTTCTGGTTAGTAACCAGACAATACCACAAAGTAATTTGCAAAAACATTCTGGAGAACAAGGAAGCCATTCAGGGTGAGTGATGTGAATCACCAAGCTCACCCCATCTCACATGACTTCAGCAAGGACTGATTCCTGTTTTAAAAATAAAAAAAACCCCAAGCCTCTTCTCCTTTGAATAAACAGCTTCTAGGAATGGCTCAGAACAGTTCTAGTCTGGAAAATGGATCCTGCATGTGGAGGAATCTTCCCCTGGAAAAACGTTTCTAATTGCTGGCAATTGCACAGCTCCCAGGAAGGGCAGCCAAGCTCCACCTGCTTGCAGAATTCTGAGGAGCTGTTCAGACCACAGAGTGAGCAGTCACAGGAGGATGGCATGACAACATTCCTGGGTGGGAAATATGACATTCAACTGGAAAAAGAAAATAATCCCAGTACTGTGGAAAGTCCCATTTACCTCTGAGCAGCCACGGTCGCAGCTGCATCCAAAGCAAACTGTCTCATCACACTTTCCTCCAGATATTTCTGTTCCCACTTGGTCATGTCAGCTTCCAGAGCAAGGATCCTCTCCTCCTTCTCCCTCAGGAGCTCCATCAGTGCCGTGGCGTTGTACTCAGAGACATTGGCAGCCTGAGATGTGCCCTGACGCTGATTCCCAGCAGGAAAAAAACCAAACCAAACCAAAATAGGAATCTCAGGATGCAGCTGTAAGGCTCAGGGTTGGCTGCTTTACTTTCTGTCACTGGTTTGACACAAGAACCCCCCCAGAGAGAAATGCAGTGGCTTTATGCTGTGTTGGGCAGGCTAACAAGAAAATACCTGAGATGGAAAATACTCCTCCCAAGGCTTTTTTTTCCATGTGCAAAGCCCCAAATATACATCCCAGAGCTGGACTGTGCTACACAGGTGTGACGTGCACAGCCCTTCCATCATGCCTGATGTAACACAGACTGACTCCCAAGTGTTTAGCAAGGCACTGACTAGTGCCTTTTCAAAAAAAAAAATACATCCAATATATTTTTAAAGCATTTGATTATTAAATTAATAAGGTCAGTGTATAGCTGGGGACTGAAATAATTCAGTTCTAAAGCAAGACTTGCAAGGCAGGCAGTGTTCCCTTCCAAAGTAAGGAAGTGTGGAGATCTGTTCAGTGAATAAAAATTGCAGTTTTATGTGGAAGTCTCATGTGGGATTAGCAAGATATTTGACTCAATAATAAAATAAATGTTTAAAGGAATAGAAATTGGGCAGACTAGCTATTTTATGCTGAGCTCAGAATTTTTAACCATGACAGGAAAACAATCTTTTGTGTTGACTCAGGCTCAATGTAAAAAGTTGTGGGGTTTAGAGTGTCTGATCTTCCAAAAGTGTAACAGCAAAGACAGAATAAAATAGAAATTTATCAAATTACTGTAACTCCTACTAAAACCAATACAAAACCCCAATATTTAAATATCTATTTCTAGGCAGAGATGGAAGTTAGGGGATAAAAATAACCTAAAACTAAATGTGATTTAGAACATAGGTCTGCATCCTATTTCCAGTAAAATTCAAACACCTGATAGTTCATTTGTATTTAATATAGGCTGAAGTAAATACAATTCTTAACACACCTGCACAATCTACTTCTCATTCATTCTTTTCACTGAAAGAGACTCATAAAAATATTGCAACATAGACTATGTGAAACTCCCAGCTATTTCTATTTATAGAATTGGCTTTGCTAGTTTAGTCTTGTGAGCTTTTTTTAAATTCAAAAGG
Organism: Phylloscopus trochilus trochilus; assembly: GCA_016584745.2. Lineage (NCBI taxonomy): Eukaryota > Metazoa > Chordata > Aves > Passeriformes > Phylloscopidae > Phylloscopus > Phylloscopus trochilus. Next base: position 7,094,974 of record WQNJ02000046.1, read on the forward strand.
TTTTTGAAGGGCCTCTTTTCAGGCCAGTTGTTCATGAATTTTACATAAAATAATGAAATTTATATAAAAAAAGTGAACAAGACTTTAAAAACAATTTCACATAATATAATCATGGTGTTTAAAGGTAAAGCAGCAGGTAGCTACGAGGCTATTTCTGCACCTCGTCACTGGATGGATCCCCTACTGCTCCTTATCTAAACCCTCTGGTTGAAACAGAATTAAATCAGGTAAAAGCAACACAACGGCCAAGAAACCCATGAACCTAACTGGTGAGAAAGATGTTTTTTAACAATACAAGATTAAAAAAAAAAATCTTTTATCTGTCTATTTATCTTTTTATAATCTTTCCCCAGTGTGTGGGGCAGGGTGCAAGCCTGGGGGAGCCCAGCAGGGCTGGGGGTACCTGCTGCATGCGGAGAGATTCCAGCTCCCTCTCCAGCCGGGTGCGCAGCCGGTGCTCCAGCTGCTCCCTCTTCTCACAGGCTGCCTGCAGCTGAACCAGGGCCTGCTGCATCTTCTCCACCTTCTCAACATACACCTGCTTCTTCTTCAGCTGAAACAAGGCAAGAAAAAGGCAACACAAACGGTGAGAAGGAGCCAGTGAGCTTGGGGCTTTGCCAGCAGCCAGGAAGAGGATGTCCAGGTGAGTTCCAGCACCTGAAGGGAGCCCACAGGAAAGATGGAGAGAGAAGGAAAGATGGAGAGAGACTATTTACAGGGACCTAGAGAGACAGGACAAGGGGAATGGCTTCCCACTGCCAGAGGGCAGGCTTAGAGGGGATATTGGGAGGAATTCTCCCCTGTGAGGGTGTTGAGACCCTGGTACAGGGGCCCAGAGAAGCTGTGGCTGCCCCTGGATCCCTGGAAGCGTCCAAGGCCAGGCTGGACAGGGCTTGGAGCAGCCTGGGACAGTGGAAGGTGTCCCTATGGCAGAGGGTTGGAACTGGATGATCTTGAAGGTCCCTTCCAGCCCAAACCATTCCATGATTCATGAGTGCTGGCAGTGGGCCCCAGCCTCCTGCTCCGGGCTGGACACTGAGGATGTTACAGCTCTGTCCCAGCTCTGCTTTCCTGCTGGGTGCATTTGTCCTTTTTGTCCTCAGTGACCCCACGGTAACGATAGGGAAACAGAAAATTATCTGTGGCGAATGTCTGAGAGCAGCAATGGACTAGAAAGGGCACCAGGGACTGAAGCAGTGTTTGAGTGACTTGACACAAGTTTCCAAGGTAACTGCAGCAGTGTTCAGAGCTGGTCCCCAAGTTGGGAACACTCTCAGTGCAATACTGAAAATTGCTGGCAGCATTTTTACAAGATTAAGCAGAAACTGAATCAAAATTTGTAGCATCCTATTGCAGTCTGGTCACAATGAAACAGCAGGATCAAAGCACACACCAGCCATGGCCCGGGCTCTGCCCAGGCCAGGTTTTTATCCAGATTTATCCCAGCAGTCTGGACACTCCTCTTGGCCTGAGAGATCCTGCTCTGTTCCTGCCACTCCCCTTCCATCCTCCTCCACTGTTCACCCTGCAAACCAAGCTGCCACCCTACCTCAAAAGAAGCAACAAAAAGAGCCCCCCAGTAACTGTCTTAGCAAGGTTAATTCACAGTTTGGGCAGAATAAAAACAAACCAAAATATGACTTAAAAAAAAAGAAAAAAACATATCCAGGGCCCAGCTCTATTCAAATATAGAGAATACTGCACACCTGTGGGCATTATTTTCCGTTTAGGAAAAGACCAACAACTGCAATTAGCTGGCCCTGTGCAGCAAATCTGGGGCACTGCTTTTGTAGCTCTGATTGTCATACACCCTGAAATACAAAAATAGCAGGAAGAAGGCAACTTTTCCCAACAGTCAGAGCCAAAGTTCTAGAGAAGCACCACAATGCAAAACACAGACTCCCTTATGCGAGTTCAAAGAGCTGCTCTACAGCTTCATGGAAGAAAAGTCCACTGAGGGATATTAAAGACAAAAGACACCACTTTTGGCTCAGGAAGTCCTTCTTGGAAGCGGAAAGTATTCTGGGAAAGCATCAGTGCTGCTTGGCCCCATTCTGACAGCGTTCCCTAGGAATCTGCTCTCAGTCTCAGCAGACACAGGGTGCTTTGATCTGAACAACACGAGCTGTTCTTACATCACACCTTTGCTCCAAAAAGGTCCTATCGTGTGTTTCTTAAAAAAATTCCCCTTTTCTCACTCCTGTTCCTTCAGGCAATGCAAAGAGCAGAGACAGAAAAATCTCCCCAACACTATTAATCCCAGACACAGAATCCTTTTCTTCTCTCCATAAAGTCAGCAGGCATCTAATCTCACAGTGTGAATGTTGCTGCCTTAGAGGATTTTCCCCAAACAAGAATTTTATAATAAAATTTACAATAAACAGTGAGCAATCCAGCCAAAGGGCTTCCCACCAGTGCATGTACAGTAGAAAGGTATTTTTATAATTTGATTGCCCAAGACTTCAAGCTTGTTTGGAGTGGAAGTGATGAGAACATCTTAATGTAACTTAATAGTGCACTGGTGCTCTGCAGAAAATCAATAAATATGTTATACTTAATCAATCTTTTTATTCCAGATCATAGTCCTTGATAACACCAACTTAAGGTTTGCCAGACACCCCTAAAGTGTGAATTAATGCACCAGTTTTAAACTTAGATTAACAGCAGCTTAAAGTAGCCAAAAGTGATAAACACAGGGTCAGCAGCAGAACCCAGAAATGGAGAGCACTCAGCATCTTGGGTTCTGACCTGGACAAGAGTGAGGAACAACTTGATAAACTCACTAGCAGTGAAATACCATGCATCAACCTGAAAAATAATCTCTTTAAAACCAGCTCTCCTCCCTCTCTCTTCTTTATAAAAGAAGCTAAGAATGAGGTGATGGACATTTGGTCTCATCACCTACAACAAAGCATTTAAATTCCTGAGCAGTTTTTTTAACACACAGGCAAAATCCTGCAAAAGCAGCCACAACATTTTTACAGTTTCACAATTAACAAACCTGAGTATGCATATGTGAGGATTAACGTTCTGGCCTGCATTCAAAGAATACCAAGAGCCCAGCCAAAAAGCAGAATTAGGACACAGAAATTCCACTGAAACATTCACTTTGAACGTGCTCCCATCAGCCCAACCTGCAGGTGAAAAGTTGCAACACAAGCTGTTGCCCAAGTTCCCAGCACTGCCTGCACACGCCTGACTCGGGCACCAGACCCAACGTACAGGCACAGCTTGTTCAGTGGCTTTGCAGAAAGACATCCTTTCTCCTCCCTTCACAAGATGCACTTCATCTTCCAGCATCAGGGAGAATTAGGAATGTTAGGAAGATTTAGGGCTGGGGTGTGTATTCTTTTCAACAGCTTAAAACCAGAATTAATTCACAAATGCCTCAAATAATTTTCAGGGTTTTGGAATCCAGGTGTTCAGTAAGGTTTAAAGGCATGGGATGTGCTCCAGACAACTCAACTTTCCTGATGTCTGTTGTCAGAATTATCCTTTCTCTATAAGATAATCTCATTTCATGCACTTGCTGCCCTCAGTTAAGTCACTACATATTCTGGCATTTTCATTCATTTCCAGCTCTGCCACTCTGCTACTGCAAGTATTTGTGAGAAAAATTTACCTTTCTGTGAACCAGGATTCTCCAGAAGTCATAGAAGAGAAACCTAAATTTAAACTTTTTTTGGTTTTCATCTCTCTGACTGGATCTGAACTCTCAATGTAAAGAGGATCAGGAATGACTCTTCCAGGCACAGAAGGATTTCATTACCAGAAATCGAGAGTATGATCTTGTTTTCCTAAGACAGGAATTGGAAACAATTTCCTGAGTATTGCCAGGGTGCTGAAGACATAACTAAGATGGGAAGAAGGAAAAAAAGGCAGCATGCTGAGGCTTGTTCTTGGTCACCTGCCATGGATTCCCCACCCTCCCTCTCCCAGCAAAGAACCAAAATGGGCTGCTCAGTGCCAAGGGCCACAGCAACATCCACCAGGGCAGGGACGGCATCAAAGGACACAGGAATTCTCTCCTCTGCATCAGGCCTTGCAGTGAACACGTGCTCCAGATAAGAGCTCATTCCTGAAGCTTTACAAGGATGCAGTCACACCCTTTGGGATGTAATTTTAAATAAATTTGACAAGATAGTAATTTTCCTTTTGATGGTACAGCATTTAACTAAGAAGCCAGCTCATGTTCACATAATGTATCGTAACTGCTTTGCCTCCAAGGGTGCTCTGGAAATGCAGAGCATTTTGCTAATGAGAATGTCTTTATTTTAACACCTATTTATGATGTAAGATCTCAAATAACCTCAGTGCATGTCTGGAAGCCCAGCAGGATGACTGTACCCATTCCCAGCATCTCCTACAGCACAATTTTAATAATGTCCTTATCATCTCCAGGTCAATCCCAGACTGCTTTGGAAAATGTCCTAACCAAGCATCAGAGCTCAGGCTATAATTTTATCAACAAAATTTTCTAACTAAACCAATATAAACAGGAGCAGTCACTCTCCAGTTGCCATTTACTACAAAGTTTACGTCAATTCTGGAACAGGACTGAGGACAAGAAAAATAAAGCTGACCATGACTGGCCTGGGTTCTGCAGAAATCCAGTGCACAAAACAATGCAGGGAATATCCCTGAAAGATTCCCTGGCTGCCTGATCAAGTATTTCCAGCTTCATTTAATTTCCCCTCTCCCTTGGCATGAACTTGCATGAACTAAAACCAATGGCCAAAGACAAAGTTTTCCTCTCAGAAACGGGATATTTGGTCACCACTAGAACTGCCCAGCAGAAAGGGAATTAACAACATTCTAACAGCCAAACAAATGCTGTTCCTCATGTATTTGGGCTTTGACAAACTATGCAATGCCTTTCAGGGATCCCAGGTCCTTGCAGAAGGCTCTGAGGAGGGCACAGAGGTTTCATGGAAAGGGAGCAGGGGCACACGGGAACGAGGAATTTTCAGTCAAGTCACAAGGCACAAAGGAGGCTGTAACATCCTCCAACTGGAGCTGCCTGTGCAGGACAAACACAGCGCTGGACACAGCAGGTGAGGGGGAAGAATCATCTTTTGGGAAAGAGATTCATTGCTTCCAGATGCGTTACTCAGCAAAGATTTTTTTTTTTTCTTTTTTTCTTTTTTTTTTCTTTTTTTTTTTTTTTCCTGGGGAAGAGGAGAAGACTTCCTGCAATGATTCAGAACTCTCCCAGGCATTCTGTCAAACCCAGCCATTACCCTCTTCATCTTGGACAGCTCCTATTTCAGCAAATTGGTAACACTCATCAGCATCTGCTTGTCTCCCACCCATTATTTCTGATGTCTTCAAAGTCCTTTGTTTAATATATTCAGGGTGTTTTCATAACATTCTGGGTTTATCCTAAAGCTGAAGCCATTCAGATGCAGCTGAAAATGTGTTTCCCCACAAGAATTTGCCTGCTATGGCAGAAATGTAAAAAAAAAAAAAAAAAAAAAAAAGAGCCAGCAAGCATGTTTAAATCACCTCACCCTCTTGCAGTTGGAATATATTCCTCTAGGATGCCTTTGAACCCTCAGTTTGTTTGAATTCAGGCCCAACAAGGCGCCAGTGGCCTCAGCAAGAATTCCTGCTGAAACAATTTGGTAACACTATCCCCTTGCTAGGGAACTGTGCTTGTGGCATGGGAATGTCACAATGTCGTCGCCCCCTTTGTTTGTGTTAAAATAAAGTTCTAACTCTCAAAGCCACCTCTGGAAAATCACTAACAGGCAGAGTATGTGAGACAGTGACATGGCAATAAAAAGGCAGTTCTGTCACAAGAATGCAGCTCATTAGAGGGAACCAGTTACAGGGAGAACAGGGAGGTTTATCTCCTCTGCACCCAATCCATCCAGGAATGACAAGCCATCCAAAAAGTGTCCCTTTTAGAAGCAACTCCCTCCTGAAAGGAGTATTAGGTAGCTCTCAGAGCCTATGTGAAACAAAGCTGTGGAGACCAGGAATATCTTTTTGTAGACCCAGGGAAGTGACTGGAAAAAACTAGAGCAGGCATCAAGCAGACAGCTCTCCTTTGGGTCTCCTTCATGCAAACCAGAGCTCTGTTCTGAAACTGTCTCAGGCACAGCACAAAAAGTACAATAGATGTCATTGGGAAATGTATTTTTGCATTTCCCCCCACACAGAACCCTCAGTGTTATCAGAAATAGAGGATTTTTTTTCTCTCCACAACAGCACAGTGAGAAACGAACACACTATCTCAGCTGGTATCTGCTTCAGGTGGAATTCTGATGGATCTTAGAACTTCTGAACACAAGCAATTTTAGAAAAGTTATTTCATTCAAACTTATCCCCTCCCTGATCCCCCATTAGAGAGGCTGTCTGCCTCCTCTTCCCACTGCAAGGTGTGTGTGAGGATGGCAGAGAGCAGATATTTTTATCCTCCTGGTGGCTGTCACTATTCTTCCAAGCTGTCTCCTTGAGGCACTTGGTAAAAAAGTGGTTTGTAAAGCAGTGGAGCAAAGGAGTACAAGTTACATTACTATAAAACAACCCACAAACTTTTCTTAAGTTGAAGTGTGGTCTTCCATGGTATAAATTAAATAGGGTGAGCAGAAATGACCAAGTTTGAGGAAAAAAGAAAAGTAAAACCAGTAGCACTTGTAGCCTCTGCACTCAGCAGTTGTGGTTAGATAAAGTATTTGGCACCAAACTCCCTCCTGCAACATTCCAAGTCTGGTAAGGACTGGCAGCAAGTCAGCATTTACTCAGTGTCAGGTGGGTCAGGATGGTCCTTCCTGCAAAGCCAGCAGTTCTGGGCCTGGCCCAGAGCAAAGCCCAGTTGAACTGCTCCATCTGCTCCAGGCTCTCAGGGTGTGTGTGAGCAGATGGGGTTAAACCCTGTGTGACCAGCCACAACCCTGCTGCCATCCCACTTGGGACCCTCACAGCAATCCATGCTCCAAAATGAGAATTCTTCATTGCTTTAGCTCCAAATGTTATTATCACTAACTGTTTCTGACTGTGATTCACATTTTTAAGCCAACATACATTTCACCTCAAATATGTTCAATTTATGTCAAATGTATTACACATAATGAAAATAAGCTGAAGTTTTGATTTCAGAAACCACAGACCAAGACTTCACTAGAAACAATTTTAGTAAGCTGCTGATTTATGCAAAACTGTGGAACATTTACTAAAGGGAAGAACAAAAATAGAGAAGTGAAAATAGGGGTTAATAACTGTGTATCTTTATGGAGAGTAGAGAAGTAGTAAAGTTTAAATATTATATATAAAACATATACATACTTAGAAATTCTGTTCACAGACACATTTAAGTTTGCTTTAAATATTTATGATCACTCACCCTATTTTGCACTTTGCAGAAATAAACCCCACACTATCAAAAACTTTAATGGCAGCTTGTTCTAAATTTGAAGAGCCATTTCACCCCTGCTAACAGGGGAAGTATTCTGTGAATGTCTACTTTTGCATCCAACTGCTTCACACTGTATTTCAGTATCTCCAAGATCATTCCTTTCTCCATCACATTTAGAATCCCTTTATCTCTCCTCTCACTCTAGCTTGGATGCTAAAATCCAGTATACATAAAAACCCTGAAAGCTCCACAGGTGTAGACAACTGTCTACATTTTACAGATGGGTGGTTTTGTCCAGACTGGCAATTCAAGCCAAGAGGTTTTGAAAAGAATCTAAAGCTCCAATTCCAATGCAACATTTAAATTCAGTTACAGTCCTGTATGGCTTATAGCTCTCCCTAAATGGAGATATTCTTTTTATAAAGGATCTGGTGCATGCAAGGCAAGGTTACTCTGCTTAATAGGAAGTCAAAATGGAAAGGATAAAAAGAAAAGCTGAAAACTTACATTACAGGAGGCAACAACTGAAATATGTATCCCCCCCCTCAGGCCCTGAGCCACAGTAGCTGCCAAACCTGAGCCTAAGAAACTCCACCTTCTTCTGCAGCACCAGTTTGGAAATTCCTGACACTTACAGGGACTAGTCACTCAGATTAACCTGGCCAGAACAAAGAAATAACCCACAAATTGTTCATATCTCTTGGCCACTGAATGCCACTAACTCAGAATGGTGTTCCCAGCCCCTTCCAAAGGTGCTCTGAGCTCTGAGCAGCTTCTTGGCTGCCTTTTGGAGTTACCAAACAGCCTGGGGATTGGAGAACTTCCCACAGTTCAACACTAATGAGGCAACAAATGCGTTATAATCCTAAGTATTTCATTAAAAAGTGATTTGGGAAACCTGCAAAAGTGACTCTTTACCATTTGTTTCCCCTCATTCCCTCTCACCTCTAGGAAAAAGCAGAGTTAATTCCTGCTCCCTCACTGAGACGCTTCCATATTTATCTACAGCAGGAAGGGTGGCACTTCCTGCACACCCTGGGATTCCAGCAAAGGTTGGATGCATGTGACCACAAGCCCTCATGCAGATCATTTCACTCTGTATCAGCCTCTGTGTGTTTTTTAAGCTATCATGCAGTTTAGCCCAGAGTGGCTTACCTATTTCACTGTTCTACCTAGGCAGAAATACTTTGCCACAGCACTGAGCCCAATTCTTCCAGTAAAACAAGAGCAGCCTTTTGAAAATAAAACATGCAATTATTATTTCCCCTCAAGGCTTCAAGTTTACTGCGAGGGAGCCAAAATTAGTGCCTACACAGAGGTTCAACCCAGCCAAGTGCTGTGTGTGCTGGCCCAGCTGATCAGAGCACCTCATCCACACTGACTCCAAGCATTCTCCAGGGAAACCAGAAGGATGTCCCATGTGCTTGGAGTTAGTGACACATCAGCCTTTAAAATAAGGTGCTGAAATTTGAATGAAAGCCAAAGAGCTCCAATAGATTGCAGAATCAATGACAGAACAGTTTGAGAGACAAAGAGAGCCATGTCACATGTGAATTAACCTATAACCTAATGCTCCCTGTGCCATGGGTGAGTGCAAGTCACCCATGCCAGGCTAGAAGAGGTTATGACAGCAGGTAAACACACAAGAACATCCTGAATGAGCAGAGCAGGTCCAGGGGAGATCCACAGGGACTGAGGGAAAGCTTCCATGAAGAGATTAAAGGAAGGGCAAAAATTAAGGACACAGGGAGAGACACAGGCAAGGGCTATTGAGGCAAATCCAGAGCTCAAAGAAGAGCTGGCTAAAACTCAGAAATGAGCTATACCTGTATCTGGGAGAGGAGGATATTCACTTAGTATTTGATCATTCCTCCTCTGTTGGCACAATGGGATTCTGAAGGGACAGAGAACTAAAAGCAGACAAAGGGAGGATTTGAGGAATGTCTCTGAAGGCAGCAAAATTCAGGTGGACAGAAGCACAGTGCCCAGCTGAGGGTGACGCTGAGCGCTGGCAGCCAGGGAGATGGCAGGGTTGGAGAACAAATCTGCAGTGGAAGTGTGCCTGGTCAGGAGATTTCCTCCTGAGACTCTCCATGGAGGAAGAGTAGGAGTAAAGGAAGCAGAGGCTGGAGTGGGAAATGGGGCCTTTGAGAGGAGAGGAGAAGGCAGGAGGAAAGGATGGACATTGTGACGCAGAAGGGCACAAAGGTGAGAGCCATGTGGGGCAGGGACAAGGCTACAAAAGAAATGCTGTGAAAGCTGCCCAACTAAGCAGCTCAAATGCATTATCCTCTCTTGGGAGGAAAGGGAGAGAAAACAACTAAGGTCATGCCCAGCTTATTACAAATGCTGGGCCCATACAGTGAGCTGCACTGTCTCCACAAGAGGAAAAGCTGCATTCATCTGGTATTACTTGAAAGTCCATCCAGATCTGAATTTCTGCCAAGGTTTTCAGGGCTGAGATTTCACTTCCAGCCCACTTTTACAAGTTGAAACAAAAAGAAAACAAAATATGACTGCTTAGACAAAAGTATTTCCAAGGAAATAGAGATTTGTGGCTTATCTGTTTAGCTAGTCAACACAAAGCTAAGCCGATAGAAACGGCTTTGAAGAAAGCAGATTTCCTTAAAACTTCCACAAGACAAACTCATTCCCACAGCCACTTCTGCTGGAACACAAGCTACCCTGACTCCTCTCTCTCAGCATCCTCACCTCCTCCTCCAGTTTCACCACCTTGGCCTGAGCGTTGTTCAAGGCCTGGTCTCGGATCTCGATGTGTCTCCGCTGGTCCTCGTTGGTGGAGCGGGCAGCAGCCAGCTCTATTTCCAGTTTCTCTTTCTCCCTCTGTGTTTCCTTGTCTAGGGATAAAAAAAAAAAAAAAAAAGTGATAGTTATCAATGCACAGCACTTGTCTCTGCCCAGTTTTCAGAAGCTTTTCACTCCAGAGGTTAAGGAAAGATTGCAGTGGGACTTCTCAGCAGAAGGAGAATGCAAATCTAGTGCTAAGAGGGAAAAGAAAAGGGCATGGCTTTCAAGGAAGAGAAGTACCTGTAATCCTGAAAAACAAGTATGGTACCTTCAAGCAACAATGTGCCACAAAGATAGTGAGAAGGACTAGAAGGTGCATCACTCAGTACAGTTACTCAGGTAATTTGCTGTGATTATGCAGATGGTTAGTGAAACTTGGCACCTCCTCACCTCTGAGCTTTCAGCAGTGGAAAACAAACTGAGTAATTTTAATATCTCAGGCTGGGGGGAGAGATAGCAGACTGGTGTTCCTGAAAAACTTGTGTTCCTTTTTTCCACATTGACCCCCCAAACTGGAAAGGGGGTTCTGTCCCTTCTCAAAGGAACCCCCAGCAATATCTTCAGAGGAGTCAAAAAACAAATCAGCAGTAAGAACTCCTCAGTCTTTCTCTACTGCCTGTAAAAATGACCCCCTGGGCCAGAAGTGAGGCACACAGATCTGTTCTGCCCCTTTTCAGAGCACACCAAAAACACAGCAGCTCATCCTTTTCTGCTGCTCTCCAGGAAGATCTGGACACTGTTGGAGCAGCAATGCTGAGTGTTGCAGGAACTGGGCACTGCCTTCATAAGAAAACAGATAGGATAAAAATAATTGGAGACTGGAGAAATTATCACACAGGGGTGTAAGGCAAAGCCACAACACAGAGCTGATGTCCTCTGTGTATGTTGCCATTCCCAGCTCAAGCCAACCAGCTCCAAAGATAACATTAACCCACTTGCTGGATACACAACCACAGAATACTCCCTGGAGTGATCTACACCCAGCACTGATGACACCAGAGAAACTGCATTCCAGAAACCAATATCCCACGACAAAGGAATGAGGGCAAGGAGTGGAAGGCTTGAAAAACAGGAACGAGGTGCTGGGTGTTAGGACAGACTGCATAGGGACTACACAGGCCCGTTTGTGCAAGCATGTGCATAACTATATTTACAGGACCACAATTACTCCCTTTCTTCTGGCAGCAAAGAGCCAGGAGCAAAGCTTTAGCAACACAGAGTAGCTAAAGATTCCCTTCTGCCAGGGAATCAACACAGCCCACACACAGGTTGCAAAACAAACCTGTCCACCAGCAGCACCCAGAGCTCTGCAGCACAAACCCTGAGTGCTGCAGCTCAGAGCCAGCTCAGGACATAAGGACAAATGTCATCACCTGCTTTTTTTTTTCTTTTTCCCACCCAGGAATGAGTTGCTGCCAGTGTGAGCACATTGAACTGTGCTGCAAAGACTGAGCTGCATTGAGACAGGGTGGCATTATGCCAGCAGGTATCAGTCAGTGCTACCAGGCTGTTTGTTAATCTGGAAATGCTTGCAGAAAGGCTTTTGGAGGTTTTGTTGCAGACTTTTCTCCACATGAGAACTGCTTCACTTGGCAAATGCCTGCAGCACCCCTAGAAATGCTGGGACAGATGAAATGCAGTGCTGTGGCTTGTGTGTTCATCCAAAAGGAGAGGCCTCATAGCTTTGACCTCTCCACCTTTCTGGGTGCACCTGTGAACCTCAGTATCCAGCCAGCAGAAGGAGAGACTAAACTCCCAGACTTCCCAGTACCATCAGGAGTTTGGAATTCACTCTCTGACAGCCATTTATTTGCTTGCAAGGCAAACCACAAGGAATAAGCTGAAGATGACACAAGAGAAGGACACCAGAATCTGTCAGGGCAGCTGCAGTGTCGATTACACCACAGAAAATCTCTGTTTTGCAATTTTATTGCACTACCTTTTTATATAACAATTGGAGAAAAGTGAGCATTGTCAGAAGGGTGGAGCACACTGTGGGATGAGAGAAAAGCTGGCCCGGCGCCGTCGGCCTCAAGACATTTCAGAACAAAGGAAAAGCAGCATTTCACACCCGTCATTTTGGTTTGCCTTGTGATAAATCCACTGCTGTGGACAGAATTCCTGACCCTCACCCAGCCCAGCAGACTGCAGGAGTGTTCATCCCCTTTATTTCTGCTGAACAGGATAGGGCAGTGGCAAATTAAAGAGGAAGGAGATAGGAGACCTACCAGGCTCCTCTCCTCCTGGCCTTAACTCATGCCAGGACTCTTGTCAGCCTGGGAAGGCTTAATTTCAAAGCTTTCAAGGAATAAAATAAGTGGATAAAATATGTAAATAATGGGGTGAGCACTAATTTCACATTTTAACTGCAAATTACCTTTGCTCCAAAATCTCTAATAAATCCCATCAGATGGACTTCACATACTGACAGAAAAGGAATTTTAAAATCCCTCCTCCTTTCTCCACTGCCAGCTTTGGACTGCCACTGCCCTGATTTCTGTGCTGATAATGAACCTGCTGCTCTGTCCTCCTTCCCAGGGTGACTGGAGCTTTCCAGTGACCCATGCAGGCTGTGTAACTCACTTTGTGCAAAGAGCTGGGAGATGGTTTTCCGATTGTCTTCGGAACCCTCAAACTCCTTCTCCGCCAGCTGCTTGTTGGCTGTCTCCATGCGTTCTGCAAAAAAATATTCAATAAAAGCAAACTAAATAATTAAAAACTTTCAAGCATTAAGTTACATCTGCTCAGGGCATTCCTGATGCTGGGGGAATGGATCTCCTAATTCCACAGCCTATCAGAAGTTGATACTCACTCACTTTTGAAATATTTCTAATTATGTCCTCAAGGAAATACACTCAATGAGACAAAACAGGTTAAAGTTCCAAAGAAATGATTTTAAACATTTATAACACAGAAGTTTATTTTTTCAATGTATACCTTTATTTTTTTCCACACAAATAACTCCCAACCATGCAATTAAAAGAGCTCTTATAATTCTCCACTAAATCTTAACAGGAGATTAAATCTCTGACTTGAGGGAATAGTGTAAAACCCTAAAAACAGCTTAACAGCTCTGCTGCTTCAAGCTGCTAGAAATTTGTATCAGTCTATGAAAATTAGAATGAAATGTTCATGCTGTGTTTTATTATGAATAAGATTATTTATTTAATGCAGGCCTTTGTGTACAGTACTGGGAAATGCATGGCTTTACTTCCTGGATGCAAAACAATTTCTGGGAGTCTTAATAGAAGACACGAGGCAGTGAGAGCATGCAGGAAAATCAGAAGGCTTCCTTTAAAAAAATTAAACTTACAGTTGAAAAAACTGTTTGTGCACCTTCAAAAATTTCAAACTGCAGATGTTTTTCACCTTCCAAACTAATGCTTAAACTTTTACCTCTGGTAAGGTCAAATACCACTCAACAGCACTCTGCTGCCAGCCGTGGTGCTGCCTCAGCCTCTTAGCAAAACCAGACACCAATAACATCTCACTCTGGAAAAGGAAGGGAGATCCAAAAAACCAGATGCCTACGTTGATAAGGAATGACAAGACTTTCAGGAAGAACAGACGCTCTGCAGTTTGTATGTCAGTGCAAAAAGGGTCACTGGACAGGAAATAAAGTGAACGTGCCTGGTGTGGGATTAGGCAGTCAGCAAAACCTCTTTCCATTTGTGTAAACTGAACAAATTGTACAAATTGTCTCTAGGATATAAGACATGAGAGAATTCCAGGCTTGCATCTGGTTTATGGTATTTGGCTTATCACATGTTTCTTGTCAATGAGAAACAGGCTGGAAATGAAAGAGTACAGCCCTCTCCTAAACCTGTCTCTTCCATTAGTCCAGCAAGTGCTTAAAATCTCTGACTACTGAATGCACCTGAGTATCCCATCATATTCCAGTAGTGTCAGACATTGAACTCTGCAGCAAAACTCTGTCCTGCCAAGTAAGCATAACAATAAAACCCCCCCAGCACAGAAGAACAGAAGTTTTACTTAATTTACCTCTTAGATCCCTGTTGAAATCATGAAGCCTACGAATTTCTCCTTCCAGTTTGTTTCTCATGGCCTTTTCCAGGGCATCCCGCTTAGAGGACGATTTCTCCAGGTTTTTGTATGCCTCAGAAACTTGCTGAATTTCTGTTTCCAGCTGCAGTGGAAGGGAAAACAGGCACTTACTATTTTTCACTAACAAATTTAATTGTCTCAGACAGGAGATTACTTTGTGTCAAGTGTCCTTTATTGAGGGAAACCTACACTTATACACTAAGTAAAAGAAAGTCTCAGGTCTGTGATGAAGCCCTCTATAGAAACAATACCAGTGGCTGAATAATTTTGCAATAAAATATGCCTTATCTTTCCTTTTAGACTTCAGTGTAAAGCTCCTCTGATCATCCAGAGCAGGAGACTCTCTCCCAACTCTCCTTGCTGGGCATGGTTTCCTATGGAAGTGTGGATTCACACCATAGCAAATCCCATCAGCACTGTCTACAGCAAGTAATCAACAGGGAGGTGGAGGGAAGGGCATTTGTATCTCTCTGTCAGGAAGCTGTCAAACAATTCTCTCAAGTATTTCCTGGCCAGAAACCTTCCAAAAAAAATACAACCAAATGAACATATGTCCCTGGTAAGAGGTAGCATGGGGAATAATGAGTGTGGAAAGACACACTGGTCACCTGAACTCAGGCAGCCACACATTTTTCTGGCCCAGAACACTGCTCAGTGCAAAGAGCACAGCAAGGCCCACAAAGTCCTAAATTGCTAAGTAGCATCAGCCTTTCCACAGCTGCAAGGCAAAAGCAAAGCTGACCTGCTGCCCAGCTTTAAAGCTCTGGTCATCAAGGAGTTGTTTCTGTAAGGCAGCATGAAAATACCTCCACACAGGCACATTAATGATGGGTCTCATTGGGGTATTTTCTTTTAAATGTCTGAGCATTATTTACTCTGCTTGTTCCATAAAGCCAAAGGTGGCAAATAGCTGGATAGCCAAATCAAGACATTAAGTTTTCATGGAAATTGTGTGGTGTTGAGAGAAGGACAAAAGGAGTGTTAGTCCCAGTCCTGCAGTCCAAATGTCTTCAGTGTAGCCATAGCAGCACTACTTGCCCTGCACACTGTGGTGCCAGCCAGTTTTGTAGCAATGTCCCCTGTGCCTCCCTGAGTGGATGTGGTCTTGTGCCATCCCAAACAGGTCCTTCCTGCAGCCCTGAAGTATTTTTTTGGGAAAATGAAACCTGCTGCTATGCTGGACAAGCCTTAAGTTAACCAAGCAAGCTAAGCAGTCAAGCAGTCAGCCTTCTCAGCAGCTGAGGAGGATGTGCTTTTGAGCATGGTCAATGAACTGCTAGCAGAAAGTTGAAGGCTTTGATTCCATCTTCCGCCAAAGTTAAGCTGATGCCCAAAGGCACAGGACACAGACTAATCAATCTGCATACAAGAGACTCTAAAACACATAATCAATCCCTTCAGCAAAGGAATCCAGCAGTTGCAGATTAAATGATTCAATCAGGAGCTAGACCAGAGACAGGAGAATGCCTGAACTCCACAACCACCCACCTTCTGCAGCCGGGCCACTTTCTCATAGCACCCATCCAGCTCCTGTCGCAGGGACCGGTTCTCCTCCGACAGGATCTCCACCATTTGCTGGGCCCTGGAAACGATGGCAAAAGGATCCACTTGCATCTGCTGGTAGGGGGAAGGGACCTGCTGGGCCCGGGGCATCACAGAGTAGGAGTCGCCCTGCTGCTGCTGCGGGCCTAGGAAGGGCTGGCATAGTCGGTACAGATCTCCCTGATGGACTGGGTTGGACAAGAAAGGCTGCTGGGTCCGTGGCAGAACGCCAGGATCTGCCTGGCTGGGAGTCAGAGGTTGCTGGTGCTGGGAAGGGGACAGCCTAGAAGGTGGCGGAGACTGGAGCAAAGTCAAAGATCCCAGGGACGTCAAGGAAGAAGTTGGGCTGTGGTGGTGAGGTGGTCTCTGTTGTAACTGCAGCTGCACATCTGGGTTCTGCCTGGAAAACAGAGAGCACAGGCTCCGTCACAGCCATGCAGAGGAAGGTGCACAAACCCAGAGGCAAGGTGTGTTGCTCCTGTGCACAGGTCTTCCCAAACAAAAGACTCAAGTGAGGCTTTCTTCCATTTTATAAGTCTGTTTTTAAAAAGTGTTTCAAAATCAAATCGTTAGCAGAAAACTTATTCTAAGGGCACAATGGTGTTTCATTTTGAGACTTTTTTTTACAGAAATACTAAGAGAAAGTACATCAACTGGCTAAAATTATTTTCGTAACTTTCCTCCACACTTTGTGGATAAAACTGCTGAACTAAGGATTGCTGGGAACAGGCTCTTTTGTTCTGGCCTTAAATGTGCCATCTGTCATCAAGAAAACAATTAATTTTCTTCGGTAATTCAGGATAGAGGCTCAAAAGCATTGGCTGAGCTTGATGCTAGTATTTCAGCACCACTGACCTGAGCTTTCTAAAATATCAACCAACAAACTGCAGCCTGGTTAAATGAGACAATTAAAGGATCTGAAAACCAACCCAAGAATCAGAAGCAGCACTTTCATTGCAACCTGCCCTGTCCTATGCAGGAGGTGTGTTTACTGCTCCTAACAACAACCTCTGCAGGCTATCAGAGACACATCTAACAATCTATAACATGCCTGAGTCCATCACAGAATTAAATCCAAGCTACACCCTCTAACATTTCCCAGGCTCTGGAGATCCTCAGCTCAACTCCTGCTGCATTAGCCAAGTAAGAAATCTCTCTGAGAAGACTGTGTGGATTTATCATGCTTGGATGACCTCAGCAGGCAGGATTTGCTTTCTCCTCCAAAAACATTCAACCTTTAACTCCTCTGGATGTTCTTTATTCTAACAGTTGAAGTCCCTCCCTCTCCATGTTGCAGCCAGTCTCTTGTTGAGCACGGAGCTCAGCCCAGAGCAAACCCAGCCTGGCAGTTCAGTGTGTCCTGAAACACTCCTGCTGCTCAGACAAAATTTCCCACCCTTTGGGATGCAGTTCAGCCCTGCAGCTGGAAAAGCACACACTGTTGTTCCACCTGGCCAGAGCTGCTACAGAATACCCCCCTGGCTGCCTGTGGTCCCAGGAGGGACTCCTGCCCTGCAGAGCATGGACAAGGCAGCTCTCAGCATTCCCACAGCACCAGGAGCCTTGGAGGAACTGACAACGGTGAGGAGGAAGCTGAGCTGGGAACTAAAGGGTTACACAAAACACTTCTCAGCCCAAGTGCAAACACTCAGTACCATCCTTCCTGTTCTCCAAGAAAGAAGGAATCACTCCTGTACCCACCACTCACATCTGGGCGTTACTCACATCTGGCAGCAGCGCAGGGGAGTTCAGCAGCTCTCAGCCCAGCACAGAGTTCCCTATTTCAGCATCATGCCCCTCATGTTTCATTGCCCTGCTTCCCAGCAGAGAAACCTCAGAGCTGCCTTTCAAATTCCTTAACGAGGAAACAAATCTAGCCTTTGTTAACTAAGAAAAAACAAAGAATCGCTGCTCTAGCTATTGTTTCTCTCCTTCTCACATTCAGGTGACTGTGGTCCCTGCCAGCAGCATCATTTCACGAGCTGTGTTTCCCCAGAAATGATCATTTGCAGCATGAGGATTTCAGGGGTCATGCAGAAGAGCGATGTGCAATTAATTTCCTCAGGAATGTTCAGTTTAGTAGCAGCAATTTGGTTCCTCTCCTCCCAGGGGGGCAGCTCTACTTATTGTTGCATTGATTTCATTAACTTCGTTTGACAGTTCTCATAATGAAGAATGAGGCAAAACCATCACAAGGCCATGCTCAAGGTCACCTGGTTTGTCTCAGGTGGTTTCCAGCTGCTTTCTTAGCTCACCCAGTTGTGTGCAGAGTTAAAACTTTGCATCCTCACAAACCACTCATCTCCTTGAGCTTATTCTTTACCTATCACCACAGCTCTGCTTTGATGCTGTAATCAATTAGGGAATAACCTTGCTGTGACATTTCATCTGTGATGACCTACAGAGTTAGATCAAAAAGAAATATGTTGCCAGTCTGCCTCATGGATGAAAAAAAAAAAACCCCAAAAACCCAAAAAGCCTCCCCCCCCAAAAAAAAAAAAAAAAAAAAATTTCAACCTACAAAACACTCTTTTCCAGTCTGAAAACAACCCGGAGCAGTTAATTCAGGGAGACTGGTCTCAGTGAGTTAATCTTACAAGCCTAATGAGGATGATTTAGATGCCAATGTTAACAATTTGAGCTATTTGACTAAAAACACCTTGCTATTCTGTCAGTGGAGACCCAGAGGCAGAACCTTGCCATCCTGAGCATCAATGAAAGGAACAACATGATGGCCAAAGAAACACAACAGCAGCACTTCCATTCTGAAGGGACAGTCCAACTGACATGCCTTGTAATGACCTTTTTTTTTCCAACACCTATTGTAAAGAACAACTCTAGGAAATCATGGCTGAGTATTTCTAAACAGGATATATTTCCAAGAATTCCAGCATCTTGGCACTCACATCCAAAGCCTCTCATAATCTTGAAATTATACCAATCTTGTGGACTCAAGCTAGAACATGAGAGCTTGGAGCCTCTAGTCCTGTGGCACTACCAACAGCATCAGGGCTTCCAAAATGTCACAAATGCATTTATAACTGAGACAGCACAGCTGGGTTAATACATCCTGCCATTAAAAAAAAGGCATTTAAAAATCCTAGTAACCTCACAGTGACACCAGACTTTTTAAGATCTTGATCTTGCATGCAAACATTTACATACACATTCAAACAACTTTTTGGCATCCCCACTATTTATAATTTTGTCTTATAAAATACTTACATACATTCTGTGGGCAAAAAAATACCTGGCTCTGAGATTTCTTTATATTAACAAGAGAAATGAAGAATTTATTTCTCTGATAAAGCAATTTTGGGCTGAGAGAGTCAGAAACGTAAATGAATACAATTTGGATTTTTCAAGATTTTTAGGCTACACTGCAAAATGTAAAGGTAAAAATGACTACTGGTGTCACTTAACAGTATTGCTGATAAAATGGTAGCAGAAAACTCCCCCCATGAGAGAATGAGTCCTCAGGTAACCCCGCAATAGTAATCACAATTTTATCTGAACCAACCACTTCAGAAAAAAATGCAGATTCTCAAAACACATATACAACAAAATTACACAATCTCCTTCCATTTGCCTCAGTGGCACAGAGACCTGAATAAACCAAATGCAGGGGAAAAAAACCTCAGAGCAATTATCCCCACAAGTGTTTGAGTTTGAAAGCATAACTTTAAGGGCCACTTCTCTGTGCACCACACAGGAATTTCTGCTCCCTGGCAGGGACCAGAGAAACACCCCACACAGGCCAAGCAGAAACCTGAATTTATGGCTCTGCAACTACAAGGGTCACCTCAGCTTTTCAGGCAGGAAGACAGAGACAGGGAGTCAGGGCAGCTCTGCAGCCACCAGGGGTGCTCAGGCTGCCAGCACAGAGGGTCACACACAAGGTCTGTGGGCAGAGCAGCACAGTGGGGAAGGCAGAAGAATGAAGGGATCAGCAAAGGTCTCTGGCTCGTTAAGGTTGTTTTTAATGCCTTCCCAGCTTCTCCTGCCTGCTTCGTCTTCCAGAAGCTCCAGCTCTCCTCTCTTCCCCAGCCCTCCTGCACAAACCAGGAAATGCTGACTGCGGGAGGGAGCAGGCTCCACTCCACTACACAGCTGAAATCAAACCCAGGAATTTTTGTTCTGCTGCCCAGTCATACCTGATTAGCCCCCACTTTGATGCTGCTCAGGGGAACGCAGTGCACAGAATGATTCCCTAATTATGGGACAAATTCTGCAGACTTCCCTCTCAAAAACTTTCTGGGAAGTCAATGGGATTAATCACCACAGCAGGAGCTCAGTCACTTGGGCTCCAGACAGAGGATGGTGCTTGAATCAGAGAGACAAGGAGCTTCCTCTGCACCCAAAAATGCATCAGACAGGAGCTTCCTCTGCACCCAAAAATGCATCAGACAGGAGCTTCCTCTGCACCTAAAACTGCAGCAGACAGGAGCTTCCTCTGCACCCAAAAATGCATCAGACAGGAGACTCCTCTGCACCCAAAAATGCATCAGACAGGAGACTCCTCTGCACCCAAACCTGCATCACACAGGAGCCTCCTCTGCACCTAAAACTGCATCAGACAGGAGCTTCCTCTGCACCCAAAAATGCATCAGACAGGAGCCTCCTCTGCACCCAAACCTGCATCACACAGGAGCCTCCTCTGCACCCAAACCTGCATCAGACAGGAGCTTCCTCTGCACCCAAAACTGCATCAGACAGGAGCTTCCTCTGCACCTAAAACTTCATCAGACAGGAGCTTCCTCTGCACTCAAAAATGCATCAGACAGGAGCTTCCTCTGCACCCAAAAATGCATCAGACAGGAGACTCCTCTGCACCCAAAAATGCATCAGACAGGAGCTTCCTCTGCACCCAAAACTGCATCAGACAGGAGACTCCTCTGCACCCAAAAATGCGTCAGAGAGGAGACTCCTCTGCACCCAAAACTGCATCAGACAGGAGACTCCTCTGCACCCAAAAATGCATCAGAGAGGAGACTCCTCTGCACCCAAAAATGCATCAGACAGGAGACTCCTCTGCACCCAAAACTGCATCAGATGGGAGCTTCCTTTGCACCTAAAACTGCTCCAGCTCTTGCTGTGCTGCCACAGGAGCCCTTGCAGCCCAAGGCACCCCTGCTCTGCTCTTAGACTGAAGGGTCATTTTCACCACCAATGCTACAGTGCAGGTGAGGTATTATGAAAAGAAGCAGGCTCCGGAGCTTCACATGTGGCCAGCCCTCTTCTAAACTTTCTTTAAAATTTCCAAATAACAGCCGAGATGCCTCCGGCATGCCCGGTATTTACATTAAACCAACATCATTACCAACATACACTGTTCCCAAACTTACGCCGCCCAGGAGCAGGTGAGGCAAACTGTTTGCAGACTGGTTTAAACTTACCACACAGCCCATTCCTTTCCCAGACTGGGGAGGGTGAAGCATGAGAATGCTGTGAATTCCCCAATGTTTATCTTGCTCAACGAGTTTTATTTAACCGCATCATTAGGTCACCCTCAAATTCCCCCGAACAATGAGGGGAAAAACCCGCAGAAAAGGGTGTGGCTTCGGGAGCAGAGAGAAGGGGCTTTGTTTCCTTGACGCACGGTTCAAAAAATGCACACATTTACCAATCCAAATGAATCCCGATAAAGGCAGGAAAACTGGAGACTGCAAAGACACTCCTGGTGCGAGGCAAAGGCTCTCCCCGGAGCTGTTTGCATTTAAAATCCCCACACCATCACCCAGCTGCACCTTTAGGAACACAGAAGGTTTCTTGTCTAAATGACAATTTCTCTTAAAGCGTGTGGGAGAGGGAGGGGAATAGAGGACTGGCTCCCTTCCTTTGCTACGCTGCTCTGTAATTTATGGATTAGTCTTGCAATTGTTCTACTGCTCCAGCATTTGCTTGCAAAGGAAACCTCTCCTCTGTGCAGCTATTTAGGTTAAAAAGTAACCTCATTAGATTCCCAGTGCTTTGAAGACAAATTTCAGTTGCTTCCCCTACTGGAAACCTTGCCAGCTGAACCTTTCTCCTCCCCCTCCTTCCCCCCACCATGTTCTTTCAAAGCAGCCAGGATCCATCCAATACAGACAAAAATCACCCTGTCTAGAGGAGCTGACTGTTGGCGTGTTTTCAAATACCTCTCCCTTGAACAGCAAGCAGGCTACGTCTCCCTGCATATAATATAAGGAGTATTTCTGATGCAGCAGAGCCACCGAGGAGCTGTTTCCCTGTCCTGTGTGCACAGAGGTTTGAGGCCTTTGAATCTGCAAAAACATTTGCAACGAGCTTCTACAATCATTACCCCCCCTAAACCCTTTACTTCCCCTTTTCCTGGCCTCTTTATTATTTATTTAGCCAGATCAAAGGGCCTTTTCATCAGGCTTGTATGCTGCTGAAGTCATTTCAGATCACAAACAATGGTGGACAAACTCTGAAAATAGCTCCTCATAGGGCTAGGAAGGTTCTGAGCAGATTCAAATTCCCTAAAGCTCAGACCCTGCTCCCAAATACTGACTGGTTTCTTCATGCTCCCCTCAAAATGTGCAAACACAAATTCACAGAGACCTCTCCATTTACATCCTCCCCTTGCTCCTCTGAATTACCCTTTCAGTGTCAAAATGAGGGCAAAAATCATCACACCAGATACCACCTGGTGTCAGGCAGAGATGAGAAGGTATGGGAACAGGTAAAGTAAAGCTGGGGTTTTAGCCCACCTTAATAAAACTTCATCTTCCCACATGGACATCAGTGTTTGGCTCAAGCCAAATCCAGCTCCTTATCTAGAGGGAACCAGAACAGGCTGAAATTTCAAATGATGCAAGAAAAATGAGCAAAAGCTGAACAAGCAAGTCTGGGATGAGGCACAAAGCATATTCCCAATTTCCTCTCCTACACTTCAGTCCACTGAAAATAAAATTTTAAAAACTCTACAGGAAGCTCAGGGGTGATTTTTGCTACCTGCACCATTGTTGCTTTCATTCACTTTTCTCCTTTCCTATGTGATGTAGTTTTAAGAAAAATCTTTTGTCTGGCAGATGTAATTAAGAACAACTTAAGTCTCACAATAAGTAACTAACTAACTGCAAGTTTCCACAATGAATCACACCATAACTTTGGCTTTTGTAGCAAAGCTTTTGTGAGGCTCTGGAGCCTCAGCATTAAACTTCCCCATACCATAAAATCAAGTTGGCTTGTATGGGATCTTTTTTGTTGTTCATAAAAAAGCATCAGGCCTCTCTAGCCAGCTACTGAAGCAGGTAACAGTCCTTCTAGAGAGTCTGCAGTTGAACACGTCATCTTATGTCATGAAGATGGGGTCTTTGCTGAAGGAAAACCTGCCTCAGGAGTGAAGGTGATGGACTCAGTATTACACCGGCGTTCCCTACGTGGTTGTCACGGGGCTTGTTTTAAGGTCTGGCTTACCTGACTGAGCCATACTCAGGGGGATGCTGATACCTCATCATAGGCCCATCAGATCTTCCCTGCTGGCTCATGCGATGGTCACTATAGAAATGCCCCGAGTCCTGAGGTTTGCAGTTCATAGCCGGGGTGGACACGTTTTTGTAAGGATACTCCGGGGGAGGCCCCCGCTGCTCCATTCCTTTCATGCTGGGCTGGGAAGGGGGCTGCACCGAGTTCTTGTAGAACTCATTGGAGCCAGAACTTTTGTAAGGGTCGCTGGACTGCTGGGGAGAGAGCGGGGACAGCGGGGAGAGCGGCGCGCTCGTGACGGGCGCGTGGGCCTTGACCCCGCTGGTGGCCAGGGACAGCTGCATCAGCCGCTCGCTCAGGGAGCGCACGTGGCCTTGCTTGAGGTCCTTCAGTCCCTCGTCCTGGTGCACCTTCCCCGGGCTCACCCGCTGCACCGTGGGCCGCCCTTCAGTCCTCATCTTCTGGTTGGTGACTCCCGTGACGTAGAAGGCGGCCCCGACGCTGGCGTGCGGCTGGCCCCGGAAATACTGCGACTGCACCTTGGCCTCCTCGTAGGTCGGGAGGTCCTCGCTGTTCTGGAGCCGCGGCGACAGCTGCTTCTCCATGATGCTGTTGTCCACCTGTATCTCCTGGCCCTGGGGCTCCTGGCGGGCAGCATGAGTCACGAGCTGGTGGTCCTGGGAGCTCAGCCCTTCGTTCTGAGAGGCCGGGCTGCCGGTGCTGCTGAAAGGGGGGGCATTGCCTGTGGCTTGCTGGTGTAAGGCCAGGAGGTTGCGGTTGTCATTTGGGTTCCCGTATCGGAGCTGCTCCTGCAGCAGGCGCTGTAAAACTGTCGTAGCTGCTTGCTCTTCTGAATTCCTCATCTCAAACTGGTGGTGCCTTTTGGGTGGAATGTAAAAGCTGCCCTTGACCTAAGGAAAGGAGACACGGTTATTAGCGCCTGAGTGGATTGAGTGAGAGATATTCAGGAGCAAAGGCTTGAAATACGGAAAAAAAAGCAGGTTAGATTACCAAAGGTTCCCATAACAATGGGGGTCATCAAGGCCCTTGACCTAAGAAAGACTTGCATGCCCGGGGGGCAAAGCCTCAGAAAGGTGATGAAAGGTAACTTGAAAGTTTATAGGCAAATCAATTGACTGCAAGCTGTAGGGATGCATGCCAAATACCTCAGACAGCATCTCGGGCAAAAAGGAGACATGGAATTCACAGGATGATGGTAAAAACGCCTGAAACCTGTTTGCTTTATACTTAGAGTTACCAACAGTGAAATACACTTCCCATATTTGTAGGCAGACAAGGATTGAAGTGTGAAATCAGCAACTTGCCAGTTTTAAGGGAAAGAAAAAAAAAAACCCAACCAAAAAGAGGCCCATTGAGATAGCATATGGTTCAAAAGAAGTAAAGAAATCTCTCAGCTTAGATAAAGCAATTCATGAGTACCTAGTTAGCCAGCAGGTTTTCAGAGTTATGAAATGCCCACAGTGAGATCAGCACCTCTTCTCCTTGCTGCAGAAAACCCCAGGCACGGTGCAAGGGAAAACTCAGGAACTTCCTGCTATACAAAGGCAACCAAATCCTCACACATCTAAATATCCTCAGCGGAATGCATGCAAATGCAAGGGGAGGAAAAAGAGTTGTCTGATCTAAGGAACAGAAAAAGACCTCTGAGTGGCAGGAAAAAACACTGCGTCCCAATGAGAGAAACACAAAGAGCCAATGTCAGGCACATCCTAAGTACAGATTAAGCCAGTGACCAACATCAATTACGTTTTGCTCAGTCTCCCAGTGGAGTCAGGAGTGTGTCATGGAAACTCAGGCCCATTGGCCCTGTTTGAGTTGAAATATCAAAAATTAATGATACCTTTGAGACATGTAACTGAAAGCAGAGCTACTTTTGAGCTAGAACAGCTCAGAATAGAGAGTAAGGCTCACTCGCTGGCCAAGCTGTGGCTCTGTTCTGACAGCAAAGCACATCTTCCTGTTCTAGAATTTTCTTCTGACACCTTTTTTTCTGTATTACATAGTCCCATAGCAGAAGGTAACTTGTTTCCAACAGTTTTTTCTGTGGCAGAACCAGGAATCAGGAGGCCTAAAGGGTCTGCTTTGTGCTGCATCTCCACAACCTCCCCGTTTCCTCCCTTCTGCAAACTTTAATGAAAACAAAGTTAAAATCCACCTCACTCCAGGCTGCTCACCAGGCAGGAATTCAGGCCCTGTTAGCTGACCTGGAATGTGACTCCTCTCAAGTCCTGTTTGAAGTGGCACATACCTTTGTCCTTCACTTGGAGTTCCCTGGTAAGGAGGAGCAGTTCTGCCACATGGGGGGACACACTCAGCCTTCCTCCTGCAAGTCCAAGATCTCCTCTCAGAGATGGCTTCAGGCTCCTCCTCAGCAGGCCAGATCACTTGATACTCTCCTTGCTCCCAAAATAATTCTGAGGAAAGTATCAAAAACATCATTTTAATCAGTAGATGAGACCCTAGAAACAATAAACCTTGGCCCATATTTCAGATTTTCCTTTTGTAACTTCTTGTCTTCTCCCAGAGCCCAACAATTCTGATCCCTTTAGGATGAATGAACCCCCGTGTCCCCAGCAATCTACTCCAGCTGCTGCTTTAATCATGACCATTTCTGCTCCAAGATTAAATGTTGCCAAGTAATGCTTTGTCCCATCTGTGCCTCCAAGTGAAACAGTGATTAAAACCCGCTAATTCTTTAACTCCATTGTTTTATTTTTTGCTCAGAATGAAAGCTGCAGCACAGATGAGGATGCCCTGTGCTTATGGTTCCTTTGCCAGTGGTGCTGAGCATTTCAAACTGTGTCAGCAGAAATCCTCTGCTGGATGGTGACACAGTGAAATGCTTGATAAACTTCAACACACTGTGCCTCAGAAATGACTGTGAGAATGATCAGTTTGTGAATATTAGCTTTATTTTACAGACTGGGAAAGCCAGGGGAAGAAAAGGACACTGACGAGAGTTTATGCCAGAAATACATTGCAGAGCACAGCTCTAATTCCCAAAACACTCTTTAATTATGTTACTTTTCTCCTTCAGAATATGAAGCAGTAAAGAAACTTTAACCATTGAGAGGAGAAGCAGGAGAATACACAAAAATGTGTATTTAGGCATGTTAACAAGAAGTAGTTACTGAAGGTGTCCTAAAGAAAAAGGCAAGCAATGCAAAAGATGTGGAACATATTTGTGCACTCATACTTTAAGGAAAGGCAATAAAAACAGAACTAGTGAAACTAAAAATATTCATTGATACGTATAATTTAACTTAATTTCCTGGAATGTTGCAAAAAATAAAGTGAACAGATGTGGTGAAGGAATGCAGACGAGGATACTTCTGTCTCTGACTTATTACGGCACCAATCCACACCCAACAAAAACTATCTCAGATCTGCAAGTTAAATACTTGAGGTGTCAACAGCAATTTCAAGGCACATGAACAATATCTAAGGAGAGAACAAGGCAGTGTTGTGTGGTGTGGTACTTCAAGATGGTGGTTGAAAAAAGCAGCTAATGTCAAATTCTTAACTGGTGACTTAGCTCGAGAGGGATATATTGAAAACAGCTGCCAGCAAATATGCAGTAAAGAACCTTTAAACCAGGCATTAAAGATAGCAGATAACTAGAGCAATTTCTAGCCTCTTTTCCCAGCATTGCACAACAGAAGTTAAGGATTCCTCATTCCCCTCACACCAGAATCATCACTGACTCTTCTTTTTTTAATTTTTTTTTTTAAACCAAGCTGCCCTGAGCAAGCCTTTTTATTAGAGCATAAAAAGGCTTTTATTATGCAATATGATGCTGCCTTTCCACCCAAAGATTTCTTTTGTCTCCACTGGAAAAATCTAAGGAGGTGGGGGGGATTGTTTATTTTTTTAATACAAAGATACAACCCAGCTTGAGATTCTGCCTCTCTGCCTTAAAGAATTTTTTTTTCAACAGACAAATCCAATCTGTGCATGTTTAACTCCTTGAAATGCTCCAGGAACCATTTCACACACAGAGCCTCACTCCTCAGCACTACCAGCTCATTCTGCTGAGCTGATGGAGGGAGGGCACAGTTCACACTGAAAACATTTGCTGGAACTGAATGCTACTAATTTTACTATGGGTGTAAACTAGAAATCAACCTGGAAACCCAAAGCAAAAGGTGGGCTGAGATACAATATGAAGATATTCTGGCCAGCAAATCTGCTTTCTTTAAATACTGACTGCTAGCCCATTTTTTTCCAGTTTTATCCCATTATTTTTAATTAACAAAGAAAATCTTGTGCAACTAACTTGGGTGGCAGCATTCCTGGAATCTGCTTTCTGAGCAGGCTGGAAACTCCTGGCAGAACCAATGAGTTAACTTTTCTATTAACAAAACACAAAAATGAACAGTACAATTGGTGCTGAAGCTCATGTGTTATTTATTTGGACACCAAACCCTATTTGTGTCAGGCTCTTCCAGCAATTTCGGTTTTCACTGTGCCAAAGATGGAAATTAGTGAGATGCACTGGAAAAGTTGTTACGATAGAGCTGGAAGGAAATCGGGAAGGCTCTGTAGATACTTTAAACAGACATATTTGGGGGTTTAGCCTACATCTATTATGATTGATAGGGCTGAAATCAGACTGCCAACAACTCTGTCAAACTGTATGGATCCACAAAGGCTAGAAACACCTTTTCCAGTGGAAAATTCAGGTTTAGATCAAATCTCATCCAAGGAACCACGGTGAGATTTCCCAGGCTGAAATCAATTTTGCAATTTGCTCCCAAGCATTGCAGCTCTATCATCTTATGCTTCATTCTAAACTCTGGTCTGGAATTACTCCTGCTAATTTGAGGGAAAAGCTCTTGAGGAAACACCAGAACCTAGAACTGGTAGAACTAACACAGGAATTGCAAATAATGCTTCACCATGCTGAGATCAAGAATGGGCACAAAACAGGGATAGTGTAAGTACTGTTTAAGGAAGAAAAGCCTCATGTTTGCAGGGCATTGTGTAAAAACCCAGTAGCTGAGGCTTCTGTCTTAAACATCATGTAATTATGCACAGGAACCTTGCCAGTCCCTCGTGAGGAAGGAAGATTAATGAAGAATTTAAAATGATAATACTGCTGGGCTGTAGGGAACCAAAGCAGCACATTTCTGTACAGCATGCAAATATTTTCCAGCATTATAAAAATAAACAAGTTTAGACAAGTGAGTGACTCACCACTGTTTGATGAGTGGCTCTAATGCTATAGCTCAATTAACCTGCATGGAGCAATAATAACCTCACAAGCAAAGAGAAGCATCTTTCTTTAGCTTGTGAAACGAAGAGGAATGCAAGAGTCCCTGTGAGGACAGCCTGTGCATACTTGCCCAGAATTACTGCTTAGCCAAGGAGCTAATTAGCTAATGCATCAGGTGGGATGGGAACAGGTTCACCACCTTCATCAGGGCTCAGTACAGTTAAGCACTTTCAGTTTTGCTCCTAAGTTTTGTGTCTGCTCACACCTGAAACAATCCAGTGACAGACTCCAAATTCCAGCAGCAAATTCTGTAAAGGAATTCAGTGGTTTTTCTTAAAGGATGTGCTGGTGATCCTGCCCATCCTGGTCGGCAGCAGGGGATGGGGTGCTACCAGGTAAATGAAGTTTTAGGCTGGTTTTTTAGGTGCAGGTTCTTCTTTAGGTTCTTCAGACAGACCTGCACTCTGTAACAGAGGAGGGGACAGGAAAGCGTGGAAAGGACCAGCTGTGAGGTCCCTGGGCAATACTCCCATGCTGAGTCACCCCTGGGTAATGGAAACACTCTGCTGCTCCATGGCCCACGCAAACCCCAGCAGGCTGATCCCTGATCCTGCAGAATTCACTCAAGCCGTGTCTCCAAGACCATTGGAAGTGTGGCTGTTCTGCACAAACGCTCACTTTGGAGTGGCTGGGAGCAGCAGGGACTCAGAGGCCAAGTCCCAAATTATTTAATGAATAGTGGAGGTGATCACTGAATGCTCTTTGCTTCCTTTCAGTCCTTCCCAAGGAGGAGGAGGAGGAAAGGAGAGAATACACACCAGGATAGTCCTGGAGAATAAAGGCTCCCAACGTCTGGCGCCAACACCCAGACCTGCAAGGCAGCACTCAACAAGTCCCAGCATTGTGAGAGTGCTTTAGCACCTGCTCCTAACCAGGAGGAGGTTCCAGACTCCAACCATAAACGCCTCCCCAGCTCCCATTCAGCCCTCCCGGCCCTGCCTGCCTCCATCTGCTGCCCGTGGCTCAGGTGATCCCGGAGGGTGGCACCCAGCAGGTGCATGGAGCACTGCCAGCATTACTCATCTTCATTCCAGAAGGGCAGAGTCACCGGGCAAACAAGAAAAACTTCCTTCTTTTAACGAAAAACAAGAACAATGTCACCCGGAGGGGGGCAAATAAGATGCATACCCATTGTATTAGATCATCGTGCTACAGCAACAGGAGAACAACCAAAGACTGGTCCCGGTTTTAACAACTCTCCCAGCCAAACTGAGTCCACCTGAGCAAGGATTAGACTGTCCCTAACCCTGCTCCTCAAACACTCCGTCACTGGGACCAGGCACAGGGAAGCCTGGCAGGCCTGAAGAAAACCCAGCAAGCTCCTTGGCCTGGCTGGAGATAAATAAGTCAAGATGTCAACATGGGAAGATCCCCTCTAAATTACATCTCAAAGGAAAAAACTGAGAAGACCTTACTTGACCTTTGAATTACTGCTGCCCTCACTAAAAAGTATCAATTTCTTCACAGGGAAGTTCCTATAATCTTCACCAACATAATTTAGGCTTTATATTACAAAGGGAAGAAAAAAAAAATACCCAAACATTTACAAAGCCCGGTATAAATAGGAATGTGTCGTGGCTTTTAAGCATTTTGAAAAGAATGCTATGGAATTTCAAGTTCCTCCATAAAATTTTAGAAGTCACAGGGGCAGGAGGATTTATTCTGTATATACCAGTCTAATAGGAAAACCAGCTGTTTTTATTGAGAATATCTCTACATGAAGACATCACACCACTCCATTACTTAAACTGTTATGCAGCACTACCTAACACTGCTCATTCATCTGCAGAGTCACAGCCCTTTAGGGGCAGGTACTGCCATTTCTGCATAATTAATGAAACACAAATTCCAGCACAGGCAATGGAAGCTCTGCTACCAGCCCCAGAAAGGCCAAGATCTCACCTTTTAGACGTCTTCTTGCTAAAAACCAGCTCAAGCTCACGCAGCTTTAGCCTCACCAGGTCTCATTTCAGAGCGCTGCCTCCCAGCACAGAACGAGCAAGATTCATCTGCCTCAAACTTCAGCAATTCCCAGCAATTATGCAGAACTGGGGAACTGCTGCAAGCCCAAGCCGCAGTTTTAATTCAGCATCGAGCTTTGGTTTGTGTTTTTTTGCAAATGCTCCACTTCTGGCTGCTGCTGGCACTCAGGCAGCGCCCTGCTTCTGTCGTCAGCAGCCCCTGTCCCACAACTATCCCAACTATGCCTCAGCACCAGTTTCATTGCATTGTGTGGTTTCTCCATTCCTTCCCTGATTTAGTCCAGGCCTCTCCTCGGGGCTCTCAGATAATGAAAACCATGTGAGAGTAAAATGTAATCTTCAAACACGCAAACCAGTTTCATGTGCATTATCAGAAGGGAGCAAAATGTTGACAGTGCATCATTTGTCCCTACAGATAGGATCAGACTCTTTTAATTGCGGCTGAGATTAAAAAAAAAAAAAAAAAAAGAGAGAGATTGGAATCACCATCTGCATTAAAAATAAAGTCAAAATTCGAACCTAAAAGCTGAAGCAGTCCTGAAAACAATGGAAATACGATCCCCAAACAGATATATCCATTTTGTGCCACCTTAAGGTAGTTTTTCTTCGTATGTCAGTTGTGACATCCTGAACATTTATATTGTAAGCTGACACAAATAAAAAAACTTAGGTGGAGGAGGATGCAGAGAAGAAAACAACCACTATGGCCTAACTTTAGCACGGAATTTTATGGCTTTTCTAGCAATACCACAATTTAAACTATTTTAAGCCCCCATATGGAGGAGTCTTCTTATTTCAGAATGCAGTTTCAGAGAATTTAAGGGGGCTAACCACAGAATCTGGAAAGCAGGCAGGAATGGCCTCTCCTTTGGTCTAAGGTCTGCTTTTTATTTCCTTTAGAAAAAGAAACAGGTAAAATACAGGTAAATTGTCAGTTATCAGCCAGAGATGCTGTGGCCCAAGGAAGGGCACAAACCCAGTGCAGTACTGGGACAGCCCAACACCACCAAGAGATCTCAGTGGGTACCACGGGTTAAAAATATGAACTAAAAATAAAACCCTACAGAAGATCCAGCCCACTGCATTTTTAGACAGCAAGGATGTTATAAGAGTGGTTTTGGTGTTGTTCTTTTATCATAACCACCTGGGCTTCTCATGTGCACCTTGTAAAAAACCCTTAATTACCTATAAGATGATTAATTGAGCCTCACCACCACACTGGGAGGAAGATATTACTCCACTTGTTTTAGCACAGTGGTGACTGGCTAAATCCTGGCCTACATTGATGTCTTTTGTTGCCACAACTATGTCACTCAGGGAATTGATTTCTTTCAATGCAAGTATTCCAGTAACCACTCTAAAACAGATGCAGTTGCAGTAGGAAATAATTGGGTTTAGGTGTACTGCTTAGGAAACCTCGTGTAAACCACACCAGCACAATTTCTGCCTTGTCTAATACAAACCTCATCACTGCTAGAAGATTTTCTGTAGTAACAGGAGCAGCAAGCCCAGATCCTGCCTAAATGGATCAAGGATGTTGATACCCTAGGACTTGTGCAAGCAGAAGGCAGAGGAACCTTCTGAGTGTTTTCTATGGCTGGATCTACAGATCCTTCTGCAAAGGATCCTCAGCAGCTGCAGAAAAACAGTGAAAGATTTAGAGCCCTAATGAATGAAATGAAATGAACTTCACCGAGTGCACAGAAACCAGAGGTAACACACAGGCTCCTTGAGCACAAATCCAAGGTGATTAACCTTTCCTGCTCCCCCTCAGAGTTCAGTCAATGCCAGCAGGGCTTGTGCAGGAAATGCACTCAGCTCTCCCCTGCCTGAGGAATGCAGCTGCCAGAGCCTCTCCAGCCAGGAAAAGCTGCTGTCCTGGGTCTCCCAAGGGAACACATCCTGCAGTTTGCCTCCCCCAGCACCACCCTGGGCCCTGATCTCCATCCCAGCCTTTTGAGACTGCTCCATGGAAGCTCCCTTCAAACCTCCTGAGCAGCAGGGGATGGGGCCAGCAGTGTCCCACATACAGCTTCCATTGCCATCTCTACTCCTCCAAATCAGAAATCCACTGGGCTTTCAACACATGCTAAATCCACTCTTCCCCCCAGGAGGGCTAAGCTTTTTTTACAACATTTTCTTTTTTTAAAGAAGATCCAAGTGTTCCACACCCAATCCCAACTGGACAAGAGCAAAAGCTGCTTTCTCATGTAACTTTGGAGTGCTCTTTTCTGCCTGCTCTCCACAGATCCCTGATCTTACCCAAAGGAAGGGTGGAACAGGCTACGTAATAGGTCTTGGTCTCCAGCCCTCATCATTCTACAGTAAAAAGTATTCCAAATTTGTTTTTACCCAATATGAATATCAGCACTCAGCTGTGATGACTCCAGAAAATTCGAGATTACCTTGTGTATCTCCACAGGCTGTCCCAGGATCCCAGACTGGTTTGGGTTGGAAGGAACACTAAAACCCATCTCATTCCAAACCCCCAGCACAGGCAGGGATGCCATCTCACACTGGTTTTAAGTTCTGGCTCTCCAGAAATACAGAGAAGGTTTCGGCTTTGTTTCTTTTCAAAAAGACAATGGGAAAACAAGGAAGATATGTTTTCCCAAGCCCCACAACTAGACAGGCTAGCCCCAGTATGAAGCAATCAAATTTGTTTCAGCTGAACACAGAATCACCCAAATTAGAACAGCAAGAAAAGTCCACCAAACCCTGATGGGAACAAAGTCACTGAAATGTGGAATTAGTTTCCTTGAGGGTTACAGTAAATAATCCTAATATATTAAGTAATTCTTTCAAAAAACAAGTTGTGTAGAGACACAAAACATTTTAAAGAAGAAATTACTGTGACACAACTCTTAAACAAGGTCTTACAAATGCTAATTAATTCATTAAACAAAATTCTAAAGTAGCTTAATTCATAAACATTCATATAAGAGAACTGTTCAACAACATTTTGGTCTACTATTAGACACTCTAAGTGCTTTGCTAATACAAATAAGCCTTTAAAAACCAATTTTATTGGATCAGTGAACTTTTTTGTCCTTTACACAAAGTCTGGTTCTATACTGTGACCGATACTGATGAACCTTATATAGCCCAACAGTGATTACCAAGGAAAATGACCAACGACCTCTCCAAACTCCCAATATTTAGTATTTAGGAAAAAAAAAAAAAGTTATTTTAAGCTGAGACAAAACCAAACTAGACAAGAGTCATTCTCAGAGAAGACGAGAAAGTAAAAAAGCAGCAAGTCTGAATGGCAGCATTTATCTCTGAAGCCCTTCTGCAGGACCAAGAATGCAGAGTGCCTGCCAGGGAGAGAGGAGACACTCAGCTATTGGGAACAGGAGGGAGCCCTCACTTCTCCAGGGCCAGCCAAGCCCTATGGGAGCTGCCCACGACAAGGGGATGACACATCCAACAACCACCACGAGAGACAGCCACAGGGGAGACTCCAACACATGCTCTTCCTGCACCTAAGCTGGGAACCTCACACAAACCTCTCCACTCCACTAAGACAGGATTTTAAAGCTTTGAGAAGTTTGTTTCCACAAGCCTTTGAATTCTCGGGGTTTTTTTAATTCATATTTCATTTTCCATTCCTAGTCACTTCTCAAGCACTGAGCTCCTGCTGACATCAAATGTCTCGTTTGCCCTGAATGGTTATTTATGCACAGGTAAGTTTTAAATCTATTCTTACTTTAAAAATTACATCCAAGTGTCCATGTAAAGACAAAGTCAACCAACCACGAAAAACTCCTTTCACTTACAGGCATAGTAGGCAAGCAAGAAAATATTGTATTGCATATTTAAAAATTCATTGTTCCTAGGAGCAACTTCACAGTATTTTCCCCCAAAGTTGTTAGAACTTTCTCCTGTCCTGCAGACAACATTTCAAGGCTACTCTGGAGAGCCAGGTAAATATGCAAGATTTGGACATTTGCTGACTTTAGAGTTCTCCATACAGCCCATTACTTTCACATAGACACAATTCCAGTACCAGATCTGTCCAAAGCACGAGCCAAATGCTTTTGCAAAGGTTGAAGGTATGGCCACGGAGGCTGCAGCATGAAGCTCTTCCTGTGGCCAGCACTGCATTCCAGAGCTGTTTGGGAATACACTCTCTCCTGTCTAAAAGG
This sequence comes from Phylloscopus trochilus trochilus, assembly GCA_016584745.2. Classification (NCBI taxonomy): domain Eukaryota; kingdom Metazoa; phylum Chordata; class Aves; order Passeriformes; family Phylloscopidae; genus Phylloscopus; species Phylloscopus trochilus. The sequence goes on from WQNJ02000046.1 coordinate 7,129,606, forward strand.
GTTTAACAACTCCTGCAGCCAAAGTGGACTCACAGGGCAGGTATGTGCCTGCTCCTTCATAAAAGACAATGATTTAAATCTTCAACATGATGCTGCTGCCACATATGGGGCACGTGTAGAGAGAAGATCAGGTACCAGGGTATGTGGAAGTCTAACCTAAAAGGTAACAACTCATCAGAAAGTAAGAAAAGCAGAGAATTCCTGAAAGGAATGAGCTTAGAGAAATGGGTTGTGGCCCAGATTCAACACAATGGACTAAATCACTTTGACAAATCCTCCAGTGCTTCCTGCAAGTGTATAACCCCAGCAACAGGCAGCTTGGAACACTTCTATGAGGAACCAAGTCCACTCTTGTATTTCAGTGGACACAAGAGGAGAAAGAGAGCCCTGGACCTCATTGCCAATCCCCAAGAATGGCTGTTCTCACACTTTTATAAACACTTGGTCTCCATGGAAGGGGGATACCTAGCAGCAAACATTGGCAACCAAGGACATTCCACTCCCACTATATTGTCCACAATAGCAAGGAGGAAAAAAAAATCCATAAGGCTGCTTTGAATAGGAACCCTTTGAGAGCACTTCTTGAAAAGTCAGTGTCTGAAAATACCTTGAAATGTGGGAATGTGCAACAACAGCCAGATGGGGGAAAACAGGCATCTTACTTTATTCTGAAAGCATTTACACTTCAGCCCAAAGTGGGAACATCCATTAATCCAAGAACATTTTGCCAAGAACAAGGTCATAGTTTTCTTTTTAATTCACAACAGAAACCAGCACACAACATACTCTCCACCAAACAGAGAATCTCATCATTTACAGGTGTTTGGAGCTACATTTTAGTTTAATGCATACTCTGAAGATGAAAGAACTTTATTATATTGGGTTTTGTCTTCCCTGCAGGTCAGAGCTCTGCAGCTCTTTAAAAGCCCCCAGTAAGAATGAAGCAAGAAGTGCACAAGGAGTTCTGCCCCACAAGGGGTTTAAACAGACAAATTCTTTCACTGCCAGAAGTATTTATACACTAACACACTCTTGGACTGTTGATAATTCTAAAATTGAACACCTATTCCTGTGTATACATTAATACAACAATCTGAACCAAACTCCAAATTTTGCTCCACATTAAGAAAATTAAGCTTTAATGAGCTCAAATTTTACTTGAGCTATTTGCTCACTACAGTAACAGTGAGCCCCAGCCATGGAGCAAGGAAACATTGTGCTGAGCCCTAAGAAGAATTAAATGGTGCAAGTTGTTTTATCAAAAAAACCACAAAAAAAAAATCACATTACACTCAACTGGAAACAAAAGGAAGGGCTAGAAGTGAGAGAAGCATTTGTGCTCTGAGAACTTGGGGATTGCAAGTTCTCAATTTCACTGTCATGGTTAGGAAAATGTGGCAGCAAAGCAATGCAACCTTATTTCTAAATAAACAAAAAGATTGGTCAGTCTGCTGATGCAAGACAGACTAAAGAGAACAAGAGAACTATTAAATTATCTCCACTTCTGGGACCTCTGGCTATTCTTTTGCAAAGTGAATGGCTTATGCTAATCAGGATGCATCTGAAATGCATCATTCAAGCCTTCTTGTACAAATATAGTTCTTATTTATCCCAAAAGATCCCCACCAGCTGGCAATGTTTGCATACAATGTTAAACCCAACCTCAAGAGCCCGTGCATTATGAGTCATTTTACACTTAAAAACATTAGTTCCTTTCAGTGTTCTCCAAGATGGTGTATCCCACGAGAAGAATTTTAGTGGAATTTAGCAATAATACACTATGTTACCATCCAACTTCCTCTAGCACAAAGAAGTTACAAATTTTCTCTTTTTCGATGGGTTGGTGTTTTTTGGTTGTTTTGTTTTTTGGTTTTTCTGTTGGGTTGTTTTTGTTTGTTTTTTTTTTCCCTCCTAACAGTGCTTTTCCTCCAGAACATCTCTGGGGAAGGAACAAAAGGATTTGCACCAATCCCCTCTATATGAATCAAATATTTATGCTATGCCCTCTTGAAGCACTTTCATCTAGTAACCTATGGAATGTGATCTCCTGACCTCAACACTCAGGCACGTCTAAATCAGCTGCCCTTTGAGCTGTATTAGAGGCTGCAGAGAATTTTTATACATTTGTATCACAGGCATATGAAAGCCTTGTGGCCCAGCTGGGGCATTCTCTGCTACAAAGCATTAGTCCAAAGTGTGCTTTGGGAAAGGGGAATGCTTTGGGAAAGGGGAATGGCACAACCCCGCATTTACGGCACAATCCGATGTCGTGTGTCACCAGGAACAGGCAGGAGGATGAACCACGGGATCAGCACATTTTACCAGCCAGCACAATCTAAATTAAAGTGTCATGGCAAACTCCAACCCCACATCCCACAACATGGCCCGTTCTGCCCACTCCACACAGCCCAGTTCCCTTCTGCCTCCAGCCCCCTGTTCAGGGCAGCCAGAGCTGCCTGCAAAACACCTCCAGAATCCAGGCATCCCATTTCCTCCACCTGGAAATCCCACCCTTTCCTCAAGAAAAATAAATCATTCTCTGTTGTCTTTGTGGCCCCCAGGAATCTGAAGGATAGGGTTATGTTGCAAGTAAGTGTTCTGGAAGTAAAAGAGAGGGAGACCAGGTGTCCCAGATGAACCTGCAACTTCAACTATGGCACAAATTTTTCCAGGGTCAACTCATGACCCTGCTCCCTCAGAGGAGCAGTCACTGAGGTAATCCTGGTGAAAGTCTGACCCAGAGATTTTAACAGGGTCATGGTCCTGATGGTGGGGTTCATGGTTTTCACAGCAGCCCTGAAAAACTGAGGTGATGCTGCCCACTACTCACACGGGAGCAGCACGAGGGCGTAGGGAAAGCTCCAGAACACAGTTCCTGTGCTCCCACCCTGACCTGGCAGAAAAGGCTCAGTGCCCTGAAACAGCCAAGTAGAAAAATGTGAGACAGCAGCCCAAAACTGAGACCCTGATGGGTCCTGGTCAGCCACCTGGCCCAGTCCCCTTGCAAGGTGCCCCATGGCTGCTGCACCTCAGCAGAGACTGAGGCACCCTCAGTTCTTGAGGGTCCAGCAGCTCGGAGCACACTGACCCGCTGCCCCACCTACTCCACTTTCTTTTCCCACAGAAATCCCTCCAGGAAAGAGGAAGGGGAAAAAAAACAAACAAAAAAAAAACCCAAAAAAACCAACTTAAAAAAGAAAGAGGAACAGGGAGCAGGAGAGACCAATATGTAGCATTTCCTGTATCATCCACAGGAAAAACCCACGCAGTGGGGAAGAGCTCAATGTCAAGGCTGGTTTCACCACATGAACAGGCAGTTCCTCCTGCTGGGGGATGCTGTGTGACTCCACAGGGAACAATACAATCTTCCCTGACACAAGGAGTCCCACTACCAGCCACACAAAATTCCACAGGTCCTTCCCTTGCAGAAAAGGCTGGTAGCAAAGAAGGAAGGAGGGGAAGGAGGAATGTGGGTACAAAGCTGGGGGAGAAGGAAAATGAGACACTCGCTGTGGTATTATCACTTGTAAACCAGGACACACTCAGCACTTGGCCCCTACAGAAAGGAGTATTCTGCAAAATATGTTTCCCTGCACAGAGACTGGGCCTCCATCCAGTTATTATGTGCACATGTCCCTGCTGCGTTTTCAGTCTTACTTCAGAAAAAAAAAAAATCTCAAAACAAAGAAAACATGCCCTCATATTCACTCTTCCCAGTGCCAAGCGTGCTCCTGACCATGTTCAATAATCTGTTAAGGCGTGTTAATTATGGGTGCAACACTTTTACACCTTGTGACACAGCAGTAAAGCACTTAATGTAAAACAAATTCCAGTGTGAACCAAGGAATCAGCCGATGGTGGCAGCCCTGTTTGCACGTGTGATACATAAATGCACATACATGCTCCTCTGTGCAGCACGGCCAGCAAAGACAATCTCAACACGTGGATTACAAGCACAATGACTGCAATTATTTTCTCCAAAGAAAAGAACACCATAAGAAACGGCTGCTTTCAAACACAGCCTGACACAAACCCACTTCAGCGACTTCCACCGAGTTTTACTCAATCCAATTACACACAAGTACATCACTATTCATTTTGGCAATTCACTACCACTGGAATAGGTGGATGAGCTTTTTTTTTTTTTTTTTTGCAAGAATTTTGCAAGATGAAAAGTAAACTTTACAGGAGAGAGAAGTGATGGACAAAAGCTGACAGAGAAGAGAGCCAGTCTAACTCCCAGGTTAAGGCTGAAGAAAGAATGCAGAGTCCCTTGCAGCATGAGCACATCTCTTACCTACTGATCTGCTGAAGACAAAAGGGTTTTCTTCTTTTCAGAAACTGGACACTTGTAGCTCGTTGGGTCAGTCACACAAAGCTTCCCTGCTGCCAAAGGTATTCTTTTTCCCCTCGGGTTTTTGTTGTTGTTGTTTGGTTTTTTACCCCAGAGAGTAAAGGGCAGAAGAGTGGATTCAGCAGGGGCAAAGGGTGGAATTCGAGATTTAACGGGCTGGAGAACTGCAGAGCTCTCTCCAAAAGATGCTGTATTTCAAGGCGCTTTCATTTGCAAATCCTTCTTCATCCTCAGTGTCAATAAAACTGGAGGAGGGGGAGTAAACTTTTTTTTTTTTAACCGCAGAAATAAAACCGGACTCCACAGAACGAGGAATGTGATACGAACTGGATTTGTGGCTCGACTTTTTCTTTTATTAAAAATAAATATACTTTCAGAACAGACAATCGAGCTGGAAGGGGGCAAAAAAATAAAAAATAAAAAATCCCAGAGTCAGCCAGCGGTCGCTGGGAGGAGGATAGCGGTACCTCGAGAGCGGCAGAATAAACACAAAGAGAGGAAAGTCCGCGTCCCGGCGGTGGCAGCTGGGCTGTCAGTGGCAGCGCCGCCCGGGGCAGTGGCAGCGCCCGCGGCCCCGGCAGCGAAGGGCGGCCCGCGGCATCGCTGGCTGGGCTGGGCTGGGCTGCTCCGCGGTTACCTGTGCGCGGCGGCGGGCGGGCTCGGCGGCACGGAGCGCAGCGCAGCGGGCTCGGCTGGGCTGGGCTGGGCTCGGCTCGGCTGGGCTCCCTCCTCCGCCTCCTTCCGCTGCTGTGGGCGCGGGCGGCCCGCGGGACGCGCTGGGCCGGGGCGGGCAGGAAGCGCCACCGCCCCCGGGCCCGCCCCGCCCGCGGCGCCGCCCCCGCCCCGCTGGGCTCCGCCCGCCCGCCGCTATTGTGTGCGGACACACGGACACGGCCAGCGCGGGGAGCGGCCAACGCGGGTCCTGGCCCCGCACACGCACCCCAACAAGCCCAGCCTGTGCCCGGGAGCGGTGTCCAAACGCTCCTGGAGCTCTGGCAGCCTTGGGGCTGTTCCCATTCCCTGGGGAGCCTGCACGCACCGGGGGAAGAACCTTTCCCAAATACCCAACCTAAGCCTCCCCTGACACGGCTCCCGCCGTTCCCTCGGCTCCTGTCCGTGCTCACAGAGGGAGAGATCGGAGCTGCCCCTCCACTGCCCCTCGGGAGGATGTTGAAGACCACAATAAGGTCTCCTCCAGGCTGAATACACCAAGTGACCTCCGCCACTCCTCCTAAGAGTTTCCATCTAGACCTTTCCTCATCCTTGTGGCCTCCTTTGTAAACTCTTCTAAAAGCTTAGTGTCTTTTTTTATATAGTGGTGCCCAAAACTGCTCAAAACATTCGAGGTGAGAACACAGCAGGACAAGCCTCTCCCTGGGCTGGCTGGTGATGCTGTGCCCGGAGCCCCCAGGACAGCCCTGCTCCCTCTGCAGGAGGAGCCACCTGGGCAGCTGTGGAAGCACCTACAGGAGTCAGCCCCATCAAAACCAACCTGCCAAGCCACTGAAATGGGTTTATAGCAATGTACACCAGCCCAGGACTCAACTGCCTTCTTGCTGGCCAAATGCTGAAAATAAATGAAAGCGAGGCAAGAACTGCTCATGACTGACTGCCTATAGGCAGGGCATTAAAGGAGATCCCTGTATATAATGTTCTGCTTAAAACCAAAATGTACATCGGGTGATCTTCCAAAGCTTAGGCTATCCTAACAGGAATATCCACAGACCTCTGCTACTCTGCCACAGTCAGAAATAATGGTCAGTGTGCAAAGATGAGACTGAAGACACTTCAGTTCTCCCTAAATACAATTCTGATTTTGCTGTGTTGCAGCATTTTATCACATAATGAAAGATGGTGGTCACATTCAGAGGTGGCTTTTGCTGAAGGCTTTACTGCCTGGAATCACAGCGTGGAATTTCAACTCCTAAAACAGTTTAGCTTTAAACATTTCACAGCCTTTACAGCAAAGCATGGAAACACATGTAAACACCACCCTTGTGCATGTGACTCCATTCAAAAACCTATAAAAGGATCCCAAAATGCTGCTAAAAAGAAAGACTTAAGGCAGTCTTGTTTTGGAAGATCTAATAGAGAATTAGTAGTGGCAGTAACAGCCAGCTCTGCAGTGGAACCAGTCTGCATTAGAGAGGCAAAGCTCTTGTTCTGAAATGGTCTAAGCAACACCAACTTCTCCTCATCCCATCCCTGTAATCAGGGCAAATCCCCAGTCTAAACAAGGCCAAGAGATAACAAACTGGTCCTTCAGTAGGGACTTATTTGTGTACAAACAATCCACCTCCTCCTCCAGCTTTTGCATAGGGAGCGCTGGAATCCTCCCCCAATGAGGCCATTCCTGTCCTGAACTCCCGAGGAGGACAATCTCCCAGTGACAGCTTCCACTTGGCTCCTGCTCATTACCTTGTCATTTCAAAACAGGAGCGAAACAAAAAACTGAATGCAGCTGTCACGCTGTGTCCACAGCTGATTTCATACATAAAGGCCTGATCATGCAAATATGAAGCCTATTAGGCAGTACCAATTTGGTAAGGTTTGGGCCTAAGATGTCACCAGTTTCCAAAAAAAACCCTGAAAGTGCAAAAACTGGCCACATGTCAAATCCTTGCACTGTGAAATCTGGCCTTCATGTGAGGAGAGATGGCATGATTCAGCCATTTACCTTTTAATCACTCTGAGCAAATAAATCCTTTCCCAAAGGATTAATAATTAATAAATAATTCCCAAACCTTAACATTGAAAACAAAGACTTGGACAAAAAAATTCAGGAAGTCACGTTACAGAAATCCCAAATGCAGCATCTACAAACATATATCCCCCCCCCGCCATAACCAACATTCATTCACTGGAATGTTTTAATGGAAGAAATGCAGAAACACATGTAAACAGCTCATTAACATCCCATAACCTTACAGTTTGAAACGCCAAAGGGAAAAAAAAAAAAAAAAGCAGTGGAGAAGCAGCTACTGAAGGCCACGTTTGCTGGATGCTGTGGGGCAGCGTTGTAAGGGAAATGCACAGCTCGAGCAAGGGAAAGAGTTATAAACTGTGCTTCAGTCGCACATCCTGTCTCCCTCCCACATGCTCCAAGAAAATATGGGAGCAAAGAGAGGAGGCAGAGTCATCAGGAAAGCACAACTATTGCTTCATGCAGGCACTGGGGAGCAGCGACCCTTGCCCGAGGCGTGTTAACCTCGGCTCCTCTGCTGCCTATTCCAGAAGCACTGCTCATGTTCAGCCCACGACACCGGAGACAGCAGCCTTATCGGGGCTGCAAAAGAACAAAGCTGCGTGAAATCCAAACTCTCTTCCTTAAAATACTCTCCCCCTGTATCCTCCCTTCACCCAGCTCCCCGCCCAGGCCGGTGCTCAGGAGCTCCAGCACACATCTGAACGGCTGCCAGCAGAGGAAGCGAGCAGTTTCCATACACACATCACGCCACAATGTGGGAATTCAGGAAACAACACAAGAAAGGGGTTCCTAATAACTGTTCCAGCGTGCTCGGGCCAATTTATGCAATCACACAAAGGTCACGGTGGTTGTGCTAAAAAGCACAAAAGATAAGCACTACAACGGCAACCAATTCAAAGCAGGAGAATAAGCCTCGGGCTTAGGAAAACCTGGAGTTGCTCCACCTACAATTTTTTTAGAGGTTGTCCTTCACATTCTTTAAAATTCCTCCATCTTAAAGTTCCTCCCTCCAGGAATGGCTGTAACTCTGCTGCCCTTTGTCCGCAGCAGCTGGAGCTCAGGAAGCTGCTGATATTATCCCTCCTGTACAGACACAGCACAGCTCAGCTCAGCATCCACTCAGCACAGGGCACAGGGGCCTGAATTCATTTCCGTGCATCTCTGATCTCGGGCCAGTTGAACTGAGCTTTTCTTCTTGCACATAAAAATAAAGAGGTAGCAGGGCTCAGAAGTGGCATTTAGCTCTTGGGGCCAGACAGAACGTCCCCACCAAAGTGAGGGGTTCTTTGCCTATAAAATACATTATTGGGCAAAATAATGACCCTACAGTAAACAGAGTGTAATACAAAGAAACTGTAAAAAAAACCTAAGAGGAGCTGAGGATGTTTGTCAGGAATGTGAGCAGGAACAAGGAACAGGAATTTCTGAAAAGGGAGAGAGTGTATTTCTTGTCATAGAAACCAAAGTCATAATCTCAGAATGGTCTGAGATGGAAGGGACCTTAAAGGTCATCTCATTCCATCCCCTGCCATGGGCAGAGACACCTTTCACTATCCCAGGTTGCTCCAAGCTCCATCCAACCTGGCCTTGGACACTTGCAGGTCAGTTTGACAGATACTCATTGAAGAAAAGGAAGTAAGCAAACTAACACGTTTGGGAATACAGATCAAAACAAGATTAAAGGTTTCAAAACCTTGTAAAAATCACAAGAAATGTGAGGAGAAAGCACCAAGGTACTGGAAGCTCAAGTGTTTGGTCCAAAGCTAGGCTGAGAGTTCAGTCTGCACTTGCAGAGGCCCTGCCTTGCTGCCCCCATGTGCAGTGAGCTTGGACATGCAGTACTGCAGCTTTTACTGCTGTTTTACCAGCTGGTTTTAGCAGCCAGCACCTCCAGGGTGGCCATGGCCATCTTTAAGTCATATGCAGAGGATTTGGTGCTGCTGCCACATCCAGCCCTGAGCTGTAACAAGGCCTGAAAGGCACCCTCAGGTCCTGCTGCTGGGTATGGCTGGAGAGCAACTACGATTTCTGAAGGGAAACAGAATCAGACAAACGAGAGACTGAGGCATTAATTACATGAGCTGTTATTCACCAAGACGGCAAGAACAGCTATTCACAGATCAAGAGCACCAGAAATTACCACCATCAAACCTGACATGCGTGGAATTGCTAGAAAAATTCTACTTCTCAAAACACACGAGCAGGAACAGTTACACACTACTTATTCCTCTGGCCTTCACAAAGTAACTGCTATGTCTTTCTACACAAGTGTATTATTTTACCAATTCCACACAATAAAACTTTGATGACCACATAACTTCTGGGAGGGAAGTAACTGATATAGAAACCTCTACAAAGCCAACTTCATGTCCTGTCTCTACTGTGATTTACACTCTAACACAGCCCCAGCTCATCTAAGATTTTTCATGCTGCTGTGTGTTAAGAGTTTTAAAAGTCTGTCAGTCTGGGAGGTGCCTCTAATGGACTGTAACTCAAGTGCAGCGTGGTTCCTGGGGTGAAGAAAAGGCCTGCAAGGAAGGGGGAGAAAAGGAACAGCTTACCACAGTGAAATGTAATATAGAGGTCAGCAGTGACATGTCACTGGTGAGGTGATTGATCAGGTACCACCTGTAAGGAGAATTATTCTAACTGCTGAACCTTGGCCCCTCTCTGTGCAGAAAGGCAGAAGAGAGCCTTGTATCCAGGAGAGTGGTAAACAACTGCCAACTATGGAAAAACAAACGTTTCAGCTTTGCCCTAAACGCACTCACACCTCAGTGCCCTACAGTTAAATGTAGCTTGGGCAAAATGAGGTTAGTCAGGACAGAGTGATTTTCTTACAAAACACTGATCTTCTCCCAAAGATGGACCTGTAAGCCTTGAACTGATGCCTATTATATGTTAACAACCTTGATGTAGGAAAGTTGACCACTGCCTTGTTTCTCTGCACTCTTACCTCTCAAGTCTCTTTCAAAAGAGATGTGTCTTCAAAATCTGCTGGAATTAATTGAAAGATTCCCTCAACTTCCAGTGGATTTGGACCAGAGTGAACTGTAAGAGTAATGCATGGAGGCACTGAACTTCAGCACAGTATTTGTTTGCTCTCAAGGACTAAAGATTGTGTGAAATTACAAGTGAACAAGATACACAGCAGGTTCTACAGCAAAACCCAGACTTGCTAATCCTGATATTTCAATGACCATAAAGCCTAAAGGGGACAACCATGGCTGATTTGATACCAAAAAGCCCAAACTCTTCAAAGCCTCCAGGCCTTAAAATGGTGCAGCTGTATTGATAAATACCACAGGGCTGGGGGACAGGGGGTGATCTTTGACTTAAAGCTCTTGAAACTCATTTTTAATGCTGATGTCAGAAGCAGATTCAAAAGGGAGAAATGAAAGGGGCCCAACCAACAGCAATCTCTGGCATTGCCTGGGAAGGGTAAAGGCATGGTCTCAGTGAAACACCGAGTGCCGAGTGCATGCAGGAGCTCTGCTAATTGCAGGAGCAGAACCATCCTCCCCCTGCTACAGAGACGTGGTACTGAAGAGTAACCAGCTTATTCTGAACATGAAATCAAACAAGAGAAATGAAAGGAGAAAAAAAATGTTAGGTACAAAAAACACATTGAAACAAAATAGATTAATTTCTCTTAAATTACTGCTTCAAAAAGTGCCAATTAGAATTTTTATGAATACATAGATGTGCTCCTAAAAAGTCTTTCCCCTGTAGTAAGCTACAAAAAGACTTATAATTAGAGAGAGGAAGATATCAAGTTACATGTAATTGATTAACATTTCATTTTCATGTAAATGAAAAACTAAAAATAGAATTATGGAATAAATTCTGATTAGATTTTACAATCAATTTCAGAAGCTGCTGCCACATTCTGGAAGAGCACCAGCACTCTCTGCTGGTGATCTTTGTTCAACAGTTATCGAGAGAAAAATGAGGGATGAAAGTGCATTATGTGCTTGATACCAAATGCCATTTTTGTTTTAAATTGATGATTAATTAAATCCCTAACAATTTGGCAATAAGCAGCTCTAGAAGCTAGCTATGCTTTTGGAAACAATGCAGGCATTACTAAGAACTGCAGTTACTCTGGGCAATCATCACTCACTGGAATAAATTTCACTGTCTCAAACATCTGATGTAAATGCTTCTCTCAGCAGAAAGCACTTCTGTGGTGCTGCCACACAAAGACAAGCTGGTGTGAGAAATTCCCATGATGCCAAATCCCTTGGCTCCACCCTGACTTTCCATCAATTTTTGGGCTATGCCAAGAAAAACAGCTCTCCTTAAAAAATTCCTAGCACAGCTCCAACACCTTCCCCGACGAGAGCCACAGTGGGAATGTGGCTGTGTTTTCATCAAAGCAAACCTGCTCCCAGCCCTGTCTCTGTTCCACCCTTTGCCAGGAAGCTGGAAAAGCTTTGATTCCCTCTCCCCAGGATGCACCCAAGCCATGTCTCCTGGGCTGCCTCACACACCTGAGCCAGAGCTTGCACAGGGGCAAAAAGGCAGAAAAAATAACCCCCAAGCCAAGCACCTCAGTGCCAGCTGTCCCAGCTCCCAAACTGTGCTGGGATCAGACACCAGGAAGAAGGGCTAAAAACTGGCAAATTGAATCCATGTGCAGCTCATGGAAGTGTGGGAAACAAAAGAGACAATGTTAAGGACAGAGTATTCATTTGCAAAGGGCTCAAGTTTCTTGGCTCCTGCCATCTGCTTCCCAAAGGCCATTTTTCAAGGTAGCTTTTTGTTCTTCAGGTTTGAATGTAGCTGAGGAAAGACATCCTACTCCTTCTTAGCTAACGAACTAAAGCTCAGTGCACGCTCAATGGCTTGAAATATTTTGTCTTTTTAATTCCCTGGGGACAAGAAGGGAATGCAGTGTCAGAGGTGGGGTTTTTCTCCTGGGACTTGGATCTAATTTTTACCTGTCACAGCTGACCCAAAAACCTCAGACACCTCCATAAATATTCATTTACACTATGGTATTAAATACATAAAGAAATCTTGTGTTCACAAAAAAAAAAAAAAAATACACGAAACTTCATAATGCTGTATATAGCTATATTTTGTGTAGTGAGATACACAGCTCTTTTGACTCTTTTCCTTTATGAAGTAAAAATTGGGAAGAACAGCTCCTGAATTAGAGAAACAGCTCAGAGCCCTAAAAAGAACACACTCTGTGGTAAAAAAATAAGTGAGTTTTAACAGTCGTAAGTCAAAGTCAGGAATAATTGTTCTAACACATTCTGCTCCTGACAAATCTCAAATTTAGAAGAGCTTCACATCTGCTGAGAGCCCCAAGGAACTTTTTAAGCATTCAGGGATCACTGACACTTGGCAGAGTGGGACAGAGTGACAGCCAAATGCCAAGCACAGCTCTGAAGCACTGCATGAGGAACAGACATTCCTGCCTAAGGGGGCAGAGCAAGTTTCCCACTGCAGAGAAGGACAGGAGTTTTCAAACCTGAAGTTTTCAACTCTTCAAGGAATTTAATATTGTGCACATGACAGGATCCAGCCAGAGACCAGTGATCTACAAGGGATGAGAAGATGCTCAAAGCCTTGAGAACCTATAGGAAATTAACATGATTACTTTTTTAATATTATTAACTATACATGCCAGACTGCTCTTAAATATTCTCTTCCCACATTCCTACCCACACCTTTACCTTTGTGCCATGGGAATTCTGTGTTCAGCTCTGCCCCTTGATCATTAATGCAGATTCCTGAGCTTCAGACTTCAAAGCAAGGCAGGATTAAGAGTCACAGGCTCAGGACTGGGACAGCATCAAACCCTCCCTGTGCAGGAACCTCCACCATGTGTTTTACTCCACAAACACCTCCTTCTATCAGGACTGGGAAATTCAGGGATTTACAAGGAATTTTCCACAGATTAAGTAAATAAGGGAGCCCAAACAGTGCCTCCTCTCCTTCCAAACACTGGTAAATGAAAGAAAATGGGAATATCTCCTGGGGTAAGGTGAAGAAAGATGTGAACACTCCACAAATGTGCATGGGAAGAAACCAAAGGCTTCATTGTATGGAAATTCATTTCTCTAGGAAGGCTCTTCTCCCTCTCCTAAGAAGCACATGAGAATGTTCTTAGGGAACCCATCATCCCCTACAGCTCTGGTTTAGTTTTTATTCCTGACTTATCTGTTTTTCCCTCTCACCCTCCCTCATGGTGCTGCTCAAAATGTCAGCATTCCAGAGCTTCCTCATTTCTGCCATGAGCAGCACACTCCCAGTACCACCAGCATTACTGGGAGCTCCAGCCATGCCTCACCACTCAGAGCTTCCAGCAGGGACACTGACCTACAGCTAACACGATACAAATGAAAAAATCACAGCACACATATATCAAGGTACAGGCCTGTCCAAGACCCTAAGGGATTTTGGGACTCATTTCAATGTAATTTGCAATCAGCATCCCTTTGAGTTACATTTGAAAATTACACCAGCTTGGCCAAAATTAAGCTCCATCAGGCTCAGGCAGAAAGGCAGCCTGGGTTTTTTCAGCTTGATTTGTAGCTGCTCTTATATCACCAGCTTACAAGGAAATTACACAACACCAGACTAACACAGGTGCAGCTCCTTTAGTGCTAAGAATGCTGCTAGAGATCACCAGACTCAGGAATTTCCATTGACAACGTGGTCTACACCTGCCCCGAGTTAGACACTGCAATGGTGCAGTGGGAGAAGCTGTTGTAGACACACATTGCCCTCAACAGCCTCGTGATCCCTCATAAACACTGGGCTAAAGTGATGGTAGATGGTGTTACAGAGCAGAGACTTACTTGCTGAGAAGGTGGACTGCAAAGCCAAACTCAGAAATTTCTCTGCCTAATGAGAAGGTTGCAATTAGGTCATTGCTGAGCACTGGGTGAGCACAGATCAGAGCAAAAACATTCCCACAGAATAACTCAGATGTGACAGCAGGTACTTGGAATGAGAACAAGGAATTCATCCACATGGTCCTGCTGCTGAGTTATGTGGATAAACAGTGATCCTGATGGAGCCAGCCCCCAGCAGGACACGCAGGTGTCGGGATACACAGACCCAGTTTAGCACAAGCAAACTAAATTCCCAAACAGGAAAGCCCATGTCCGACTTTGATGAAATTTGACAAAGAGCTCAGAGCAAGTTTCAGGTCAGATTTAGGTCGCGGATGAACCGGATCCAGGCCACAACCTTTTTTCTGTATCTTCTGGACTCTGGTTTGAGCAATGCTTCTTATTTCAGAAACCTATTTCTGCTAAAATACTCCATCAGTTCTGTGCCCAACCCTGCTCAGCTCAGGCTGCATATTTTGTTAAACAAAAGACCTTCATTCAGAAGACAAGGAACTTCAACAGAACACTCTCCAGGCTGCTTTTGGTCACTGAGACTCCCTCGCTTGGATCCTGCACATGGAATTACCTGTCCATGGGGCAGACAGGTCAGGAGAGGGGAGCTTTGTGGGTTAATGGGATACTGTTCTGATCAGGGAGATCAGGTTACAAGGCCATGCCTTTGGACATTGCCTCCTTCAGTGTGGCACTTCAGTTTACAACTGGGGATTTCTCCTAATTAGATTGTACTTTTAATTATTTATGGCCTGTATTATCTGCAGAAGCTGCCCAAAACCCAAGCCTTAATAAGGATAATTGGAATAATCATATTTTTCCCTCTTTTGTAAAGCACCTTGAGCCTTGCTGATGAGAAATGCTAGGATGTGATTAGATGCTTAATGAAAAAATATCATTAGAAAGTGGAATAAAAATGAAAAATGAACTGAAGTGGAATTTTCTGTTTTATACTGCATTGGGGCTGAATTACGAATCATTTCTCAGAGGCAACGCTGAAAATTTTAACCTGAAAACTGAGTGGAGATCTTCTTTATGCATGTGATGATGGGAGAGTGCAAGTGAGGATGCCAAAGACCAGAGTCGGGGCCTGGATGGTGTGAGAAGTCTGAGCAGCCCCCAGAAGCCTGAAATCCATGGAAGTGCTGGGCTGTCCCCCCAGGTGCAGCCAGCCTGGGCTGGTGCCAGCACCAAGAAAAGCAGTGGGTGTTCAACATCACCCCCGACCCTGTGTCCACCACAGCTCCTCCACACTGGAGATTTGGCTTTCCAGCCCTCACCTTCCCCAGAAGGTATCCTGCAATTGAGGCAGATGAGGTTAGAGCTGCGGTGAATATTTATGGCGCTGCCAGACTCAGTCTGTGAATGAAATCCACAGTCCCTCAGACCGTACCGGGGACGGCCGAACCAAGGCACGGATGCAAAGCTCTCAACCCTTTGGGGATTATCACCCTCCAAATTTGCTCTCTCAGAGATCAGAGCGGGAGGATTTGGAAACGCTTCTGCTCAATTCAGAGCTGGGGCAGGTGCGGGTGAGCTCCTGCCGGTGGAGAAGGGCAGAGCAGGGACCATCTCCGGAGGAGACGTGGGCAGAGGTAACAAAACACCCCCGGCACCACCTGGACCTGACAATGGAGCCGGGGAGGGGCCGGAGAGGAGCAGGGAAGGCTCCCACACACCCCCAGCAGCCCCCGAGCCTCGCCACCTCCCCACGCCCAACCTTCCCCAGAGCCCCCGGGCGGCGCGGGCTGAGCCCCACACCGCCCGGGGAAGGAGGAGGAGATCCCCGTGAGGGGCAGCGGGAACACCCGGCCGCCCTGCCCCGCCTCGGGGGGCCCGTCCCGGGCGGTGCTTGTGAGGGGACAGCGCCGGCCTTTCCCCGCGCCGGGCGCCGGCCTCGCCCCGCGGCCGCAGCCGCGCCCTCACCGCGCGCAGCGCCCTTACCCTGAGGCGCCGGGCCCCGCGGCCGCCCGCGCATCCATCACATCCACCACATCCATCCTGGGCCGCTCCCGGCGGGCTGCCGCGGCCGGCACGGCGCTGAGCCACGCCGGGGAGCTCCGGCAAGGGCCTCCCGCCGATGCCGTGGGTAACTTTCAGCAGGCGGCTGCAACTACGGCGCCCGGCATCCCCCGGCGGGCCGGCGAGCGGTGCCGGCCGGGAGCTGTAGTTCCGCACGGGCGGGGGAGCCGCCGGGCGCCTGAGGGGAGCGTGCCTCGGCCCCGGGGAATCGCACAACCATCGGGGCTGGAAAAGATCTCGGAGAGCACCGAGCCCAGCCTGTGAGTGATCCCCACCTTGTCAGGCAGCCCGGAGCGCTGAGTGCCACGTCCAGTCGTTCCCTGGACACCGCCAGGGATGGGGGCTCCACCACCTCCCTGGGCAGCGCCTTTCAGTGTTCAACAGCCTTTTCCGTGACGAAATTCTTCCTAATATCCGAACTATCACTGGTTGCTTGGGAGCAGACCCCGACACGCACCCCCTGTCAGGGAATTATGGAGAAGCAGAAGGTGCCCCTGAGCCTCCTTTTCTCCAGGCTGAGCCCCTGCTCCAGCTCCCTCAGCCGCTCCTGGGGCTCCGTTCCCTTCCCTGGGCACACTCCAGCTTCTCAATCTCCTTTCTAAAGTGAAGGACTCAGAACTGAACATACCACTGGAGGAGTGGCCTCCCCAGTGCCCAGTCAGGGGGACATCCCTGTCCTGGTCCTGCTGGCCACACCATGGCTGGGACAGGCCACTGCCACTGGCCTCCTGCCCACCTGGGCAGCTGCTCCTTTCCCACCAGGCACTTTCCAGCCCCTCTGCCCCAGCCTGGAGTGTTCCACGGGGTTGGATTTAAGGATTTAAGTTCTTTACTTTTTATTTCACCTGGCTCTTACTCTCAGCCCCCTGAACCTGCTATAGCTGTTACCTTCATCACATCCTGAGCTTTCTGCAACAGCTTTGCTTCTAATGTTTCTTCCACAATGTCTTCAACAGGGACCACTCCTTGCCCCAGAAACTTCCAACAAAAGCAATAAAAATGTAAAAGCCAACCTGTCAAAGAAATGTTAGCAGGCAAAATTTAAAGAAAGGCCCTAGAAATTCTGTCACTCAAATACTCAGCTGCTGGCCACGAGCTGTTCTGCTCCTGTGGTCTCATGGTTATCTGTTTCATCCATTTTTATTTACAATTTATTTAAAACTGAGTATCTCTCTGGCCCTACTGTGCCATGTTTCCTGTGTTGAACACAGAACAGTACACAAAACAAGCCATGTGGAAACAAAAGAATATTTTGGACATCTGAGTAGGAAGCATCCAAAGTCAGGTGGAAAAATGCTTTTAAAGCAGAGACATCTGTGTGTACAGAGCATTATTACTGCTTGCTGTATTTAATTACAGACAGCTTTGTTTTGTTGCTTTTGAAGGAGAGAGGAAAAAGCCAGCAGAGGTAGTGGCCACACACCAACCTTCCACTGTAAACACCCAGAAAGGAGGGCTGGGGGAAAAGTCTGTTATTGCTCCATGGGAGTCCAGCAGCACAGGGGCACAAGAGTGACACAAAAATGGGCTGTGCTGTCACAAGGCCTTGTTTGCCAGAGCCAGACAAGGAGGATCTGTTACAAGATGTGGTGGAATGTTTGTTTTTGTAGTACTGGATTCCCAAAATCCACGGACTTTTTGTGGCTGACAAGTCCCCTCCTTTCTTTGCCTCGTTCCTGCAGCTGTCGGAGGTCTGCATCCCTGCCTGGAAAACATGAGCACAGCACAGCAAAAATGTGCATCATTCATGTGCCACCAGACAATTCTTGGGATAGTTACAAAGGAGGGGTGGAAGAGGAGGAGGAAACCACAGCGCTGCAGTAATTTGCATTACTTCTACTTTCTTTGCAAGAGTCACTTTTAAACTGTAACAAGTATACATTCCATAGCAGCTTTCCCACACTTCAGCATTAATTGCATTTTAATTCACACTCCCTCATGACCAGGTAAAATTTGGCAGTGTGTCTGTTCTAGCACATACTTTCATTTTGTTTTGGTAATATTTCATCTACAGACATTAACTCAAAAGCAGAGTCTGTGCTGTGACCTGTTGCTTACCTCAGGGATTCCCTCCATGGTTCTTCCTTAATACTTTGTGCTGTGCAGAACCTCCTGGGAGCACCACTGCTGGGGATTGCACTGGGAATCAAACCAGGCCACGGCTGTCCCACACTCACGTTTCCTGGATCCAGCAGGAAGATCCACAAGCAGTTCAGCTGGAGCAGTGCCTCTCCTCAGAGCAGAGCTGTGTCTGCTGCCAGCACCCAAAGCTGAGGCCAGGCTGAGGCTGGAGAAGGCCCAGGTTTGGTTTTGAGCCACTCTGTGCTCACATTTGTGCCCTACAGTGAGCACAGGAGACAGCACAAGGCAGCTCACGTGGAAATCCAGCTCCAGGCACTGGCAGCACCTTGCTGGGCCTTCACTGACAGGACCTGCCATTCTGCCACGTGCTGAAGCCACACACAAACTCTGTGTCCAACTGTGCAGTTTTACCATGCTACTTTCAATGCTTTTAGGATCACAAACTGAAGCAGAGGCAATTCTGTTTGCTTGGGATTTCATTTTTACCTGCCCCGGTCTTCAAAATCCCCCATATACTGATGATAAATACATTAGCTGACTAATATGAGGCAAGTTCTCCAGCTGCCAGGCCGTTGAACTTGCATTTTTCTTACTGGACTTGCACATTCAAAATTTCATCTTACTTTATTATGAGGGGCATTGAAGTTTTAATGTAACAGCACACCTGTGGCAATTTACTTCCTTACCAACCAGTTCAGTTTGATGATGACTGGGTGCTTATAGAGCCACTGGACAAAGATAAAAAGAGATTTACATATATTTTAATTAGAGCAAATAGGGAAAATAGCTCAGATTCTTGATGCTGGAAGATATTTTAATGCAGGCCATTCTAAAAATCTGAAGTAAGGACAACATACAAACTGGAAGCACTTTAAATATGTTTATTCAGCAGCTATTACAACCACCCTCCAAAAAAACTGGAGTCGCCTCTGGTTTCTGAACCGTGTCAAGTGATGAGAATGCCTCTAGGATGGAAGCTGGACAGTGCACTCCTTTCTGAGATATACGTCTAACAGGGATTAATCTCTTTGAAAAGGCAAAATATAAATATATACACTCTAAATTCACAACAACAGCTTCAACTCACTACGTTAATTCAAGTGGGGTAACAGTGAACAAACCCACATCATGTAAACTGCAGTCGGAAAAAAAATCTCTGCTCTCTCCTGCTGCAAGGTCCCGTTGACATTCTGGGATGTGCCTCTGGCAGAGCTGGAACACGGAAGCGCTGAAGTGTTGGATCTCAGGGGCTGTGCACGGGACCGGGGCGGGGGGCTCTGCTCTTTACACGTTGCTCAAGGCATCCACACCAGGGAGAACCTTACCTGGGGGCAGACAGAACACAGCAGCAGGGTTAAGAACCTCTCTGTGCTCAAACAATTCTGCAACGGTCAAAGATACGTAATTAAAAAAAAAGGTAAATCAGGAATTGTAGGTTGAAAATGGAAGAGTTTGGCTCCATGTAGATCATGGTGGTTCCATGGACCTGTAAATCCATCCAGAGTGATGCCTTGAAGTTTCAGCTTTCATGTATTTCAGGTTCTGTGCTGCCCATTCAGGGTCACTCAGCTCTGCACAGAGCAGGGACACAAAACAAATCCTGTTCCTGCTGCACACCAAGGACAACTTTCAGCCCAAAAGCACAAACAAGGGTGGCTGGAGGGAGGAACAAGAAGGATGGGACTTCACAGCCTGCAGCTGGAATTGGGCAATTAAACCCCAATATGCAAATGGACCAACACTTATAAAAATGTAAGATCTCATGACCAGTCAGCCATTTTGTGCCCATTTTGGATCCACCTTGGGTGCAGCCCTGGCCAGGCTCTTGTCCTGCCCAAGGTGTACCCTAGAGGCCTTTTAGTAAATCCCTGCTTTATTCTTCAGCTCTGCCCAGTCTCTATTCCAGGTCAGCCTTCCCAAGGCTTCAAGAGCAGAGCTGCACTCACATGTCAGCAGGGAGATTCCTAACACAGCCCAGCCATCAATCCAAAATTAACAGTAAAGGTATGTTTTTGTCCAAGTCTCTGCTAGGGTCAGATCCAAACACCCAACAGCCTTTTCCATTAAATTTGTTGGCAAACAGATTTTTGATTGGATTTAGGGAGTTGCTACATACTTTCTTAAATCCCTAGTGGCATGTAAATAGAATTCTGGGGAATGTGGTGGAAATTTTAGGAATTAAGAGAAAAAGCCTCCTATGAGTCTCAAGTCTTTAACTGGGACTAAACCACCCAGGTTGAGACATTTACATGTCTCTTTCCAACTGATGGAATCAAAGAATTTGCTCATCTTTGAGTACAAGGGCCTAGATTAATAAAGTGCAATGTTTTCTGAAGCATTTTTAGCTTTGTCCTACTTTAATAATGAACAGACACCACTCTGATTTTGCCTTTCCTCAGAAAAACAACTTTCTAATGCTCAAGCTGTGCAGCAGGACTGAATTGTAACACTGTTCACAACTCACTAGTTTGTTGAGTTTTCAGGGATTTCCCCCCCCCCTTTTTTTTTATCTTCAGAAGCTTTTCTAATTAGCCAGACTTCCGTTACATTTAAAAGATCACACACACAAACCCATATTTTGGGCCAAAGCTTAGACAAGTTTGTGCTTTTGAATACACAGCGTTTCCTTCGAGCCATCTGCATTCTTTCCCTTCCCCATCACTCCCTAGGCAACAGAAACAAAAGCTGTCTCCCATCTTACTCCTGGAAATAGCAGCTGCAAGGCAGTTTATTGATGTTCCTCCTCTCCAGAGGAGTCGACAGCATCGGATAATTTACACACACTGGGAAACGGCAAATTACCAGAGGAAATGAAAAGTCGTTTAGAGAACAATGGAACTCGTTACAAGAATCCCGTCACTCCTCACCATTTTGAATTCCAAGTACCCTCGTGCAGGTTTGTCGGTGAGCACTAGAGGGCTCCCCAAAACCAAGGGAATTCCGCACAGGAAGTGCAGACTTAGGGCAAGAATTCCAGACTGTTCTGATGAGGCTTCCCTCAGAAACCGGGCATTTTAAACAGGCTGGCTGGCATGTCTTGAAGGATCAGTGAAAATATCCAGCCCACTCCTGTTTTCTAGCCCAGTATTTTTGCTTTCTGGGAGAGACATGCTGTGCTGTTTGCAGGAATATTTCATTTTCCTTCCTCTCTTCCTCTGTGAGGGCTACAGAACAGCAAGAACAGCTTGTGGCTCCAAAGCTGCCTGTAACTAACTCCACACGGTGGGACAGAAAAGCCATTCCTGTTGTGCTTTCCTGACAACCAACACATGGTAAAGCACCCAGAATTCCACATTTACTCAAACAAATGAAGATAAAAGAGGATTTACCCTCTAGCAGCTCCAGGCTGGCACCACCTCCTGTGCTGACATGGCTGACTTTATCCTCAGTGTTCCACTTGGCACAGCAAGTAGCTGTATCTCCACCACCTGTAGGACAAACAGAATCCATGAGACACACAAGAAATTCAGATTTTGTCCAACTGAAGGCCCAAACCAAAGGACAGAGGAGAATGTGGGGAAAGGAAAATAATGAGCTGAGTATTTTTAACACAGTGCTGATCAGCAGAAGCATTCTTTGTGCACTCAGAAAAACAGGAACAAACACAACTACTTACCAATAATGGTGATGCAGCCTTTTCCAGTTACTTCTACCACTTTGTCCATCAGGGCTTTGGTTCCTTTGGAAAACTTGTCCCACTCAAAGACCCCAACTGGGCCGTTCCACACGATTTGCTTGGCCCTTCCCACAACTTCAACAAACTTCTTCACACTCTCAGGACCACAGTCCAGGCCCTAAGGGAAGTGAGAGAAGTCACTCACTGCTGACCCCCAGCTCAAATCCCCCATGCCCAGCCTGAAGTTTCTCCCTCACCCTAGACATGAAACAAGAGTTTCTCTGTATTCACAGACAGATTTGCCAGCAGCTGCTGTAGGAGGGTGGAGTCTGGGGTGGTATTTATCTTCCTAACACCACTAAGTCAATTTTAAATCAATGTCAGATTCTTGAAGCCTCAGTTAGAAAACTTTGCCAACCCTAC
The DNA here is from genome assembly GCA_016584745.2 of Phylloscopus trochilus trochilus. NCBI lineage: Eukaryota > Metazoa > Chordata > Aves > Passeriformes > Phylloscopidae > Phylloscopus > Phylloscopus trochilus. The sequence continues at coordinate 7,151,673 of WQNJ02000046.1, forward strand.
TTAAATTCCAGTCAAATAAAAGCGATTTCTACTGCATACAGATTTGCAAGTTGGGAAAGGAATTTTGCTGTTTTAATCCAAATCTCACAGAAGCTACTTTAGACTTAAAAATTCAGAACAAACAACAGGGCTTCAGTTTCATTAGACCAACAAACTCTACACAGCTTGACTGCCCTCAGAAACATTTGCCAAGGCTCACAATTACTTTCTACTCCTTTCAGAGGTGTCCTACCCACCCTGTTCCTTACTGCTGCTCCTGTCACTCCCTTTCCCATTCAAACCTACCATCCAGCCAGCAGGAATGCCTGAAGCCACTGTGGCCTCCCCAGTCTGTGCGTTCTCATCGAATTTATCAGCAGTGATAAAGTCAACAGGCAGAGTGATCTTCACACCATTCTTCTCTGCCTTGGCCATCAGGTCCTTGACAATTTTTGATCCCTCTTCATCAAACAGAGAGTTGCCAATCTAAAGGAAATTGGGAAAAGTAAGAGGCATTTGTTTAGCTCCTGGTTGTGACAAAAGAGAACATCAGCACCCAAACTGCTCAGAGAGCAATTCTGGAAGGATTGTTTTCTTAAAGCACACAGAGAGACATAGCAGCAATCTGGGTTTTGCAAAGGGATTGTCAAGTAATTTCTCAGTGCTCCCTACTCCTGCAGAGAGCCAACACACCCAGGACTCAATCCCAGAACATATAAGGGACATTCAGACCACATTATTCACTTGGAGCAGACATGGAAGTGTTCTCCTCATACCTCCATGTTGTTGAGCACTTTGAGGAAGGTGAACGCCATTCCACCACCAATGATCATCTCATTGACCTTATCCAGCATGTTATTGATCAGTTGGATCTTATCCTGAACTTTGGCTCTGGTGAGAGAGAAAAGGAAAAAAGAATAAATAATGGATATTGTGACTATGGTATGTCAAGGCTGTTCTGGAGAATGATCCAACAAAAGAATTGTTGGGAACGGGCAAAAAGAGATTTTCTCAAGTTAGCAGGCCAGCATTAAAATTCAACTTAGTAGAGCATTATTCAGGCTTCCATTTCTCTTTTCTGTTTAAATATCAACCTCATTTGACCCTTTAGAGCCTGACTTCCCTCGACTGCCCAGCCAAGTTAATTCACCTGACAAAATGCACCTCACAGAGCTGCAGTGCTGGACTGGGCACACACGTGATGAAAACTGGCTGCAATTAAATATTTCTGCACAGGAGTAATTGCTTGGTTGTGCATCTTCCAGTCCCTCTGCAGACCAGGTGCTGGGGCAGGGCAGAGCCCATGCAGGCCCAGCAGGGCCCCGTTGCATAATGAGAGGTCATGTCAGTTTACAGAGTGCTGAGCCTGAGCACTCCTGTACCCTGAACTGGGGGGGAAAGGTCACTGACCATGTCTGGGCCAGCACGTGGCTCTAACTGCTCTCCTGGCTCATCTGGGCAAAAAACTGCTGGGGACTGTCTCAATTTGGGGAACATCAGAGCTCAGGAGAAACAATGAGCAGCCAGACTCTATCATCACAGGAGCAGATGTATCAGTTAGCTCCTCTCTAATCCAGATCTCAGGAGTCAGCTACAAATCTGAACTGCAAGTACACTTGAAAGAAAAGCACTTGCTTAAACCAAGCCAAAATAACAAGCCATTCATTAGGGGAGTTAGGGAAATACAGTCACAATGTTCTTGACTCTTACCCTCCAAGAATTGCCAAGAAGGGTCTCTCTGGACTCTCTAGGGCCTTGGCAAAATAATCCAATTCTTTCTTCATCAGGAAGCCAGCAGCCTTCTGAGGCAGATTGACACCTACCATGGAGCTGCAGAATTAAAGTAAAAATTGAGGAAGGAAAAATTTATATGTAGAAACACCCCTATGTCTCACAGCATTACAAAGCCAGCCCTTTAGTCAGCTGCAGCAATGAGAACAGCTACCACCTGCAGCAAAACACAGGGGCTTTGTTTTCCTAATTTGATAAGACAGCTGTACATGCTTCATTTCTGATACTGGTTTTGAACAGAAATATTGATTTGCAAGACATTTATCATCTCTACTAGTGATCCAAGACACTGGAGGACAAGTAAGAACAGCCAAGAGCAGGGATTTCTTCTTCCAAGAGGACCACTGCAGTCTGCAAGTACACATATCTAAACACGCTCCATGAAAATAATCACTCTGGAGAGATTAATCATTCAGAGGGCTGTTGGGATTGCAGGACAATTTATACAAGCCCTAAGCAAGTAATTTTTAGATCTTCAAAGTCTTATAAAAGTCAATGAAAGTCTTAAGATCTTGTTTCAGCTTTCTCCTGTACCCAGAGACAAACCTGAAAGAGCATACACTGATGACAACTACCTCCAGTAATCCACTACTGAGGAACCAACACAGCACAAAGATAGTGAGATAAGCCCAAAAAGAAAACTCCTCAGGGGCAATATTTGATGTGTTTCTACAGCAGGTACTGCTCTACAGCTCTGCCTGTGGAAGGGACGGGTACCCACCTGTGAGCCCGGTGCGCAGTGCCGAAAGCATCGTTGACATAGACATCTCCCAGTTTGGAAAGAGAGGCTCTGAAAGCCTCCACTTTTGCAGGCTCAGCCTTGATCTAAAAAGAGACAGGACAAGTTTGTACACTGAGACTTTGAATCTAAGCTCAAAGTCAGCTATTTGACTCATAAACACTAAGCAAAGGTTTGTTTGAGGAACTCATCAGTTCATCTGGTGGGTCACTGTCTCCATTTGCTTTTTCCCAGTCCAGCAGGAGCAACAAAAAAGTTTAAATGGTTTTAATTCCACTTTAAACTCCCCTAGATTGCTGAAGACTGTTCCCACTTCTGAACTACAGCACCACAAACCTTTCAGTCCCTCTCCAACATATTTCCAGGGCTGGGTGGTGAACACAGGTAGCACAGGAAAGGTGTGGAGAGTCAAGGCAATGCTGAGATCAGGTTAAACAAATTCATGCTCACTCACTGAACAAAGCAAGCAAAGGTCTCCAAGAGACACAGGTAAAAGGTTGAGCTCCTGAAGGACTGATTTAGCCACTGCATTGAGGATTAACCAATGAACAGTCTGATAAAAGGCCTGCACACTACAACAGACCACAGTGGGAAATGCAGAGGTAAGTGTAGTATGTAGTGGGTAAGATCAGGTGTTTTTATGTTAAAGGTCTCCCCCAAGCATCCTACCAAATCCTCACGGGATGGCTTATGCAGTTCAGCTTTCCTTCCCACCATGAAGAGACAGCAGAGCTCACTAGGGCAGCAGGTGACTGCTCAGAGGCAGCTGACAGCCACTTGCTGTAGAGGAACAGCCCAGACTGGAGTCAGACCAGCCCCTCTCCAAGGGCTTTGCTGCTCTCTCAGCTCATCACCCCGCAGGAGGCCTCTGCCAGCACCCAGATGTGACACCACAGGGACAATGGCAGGGAGGCACTCCAAGAGATGGCAGCAGGGTTCAGCACAGCTTGGGGGCCCTTTTTAGCAGAGCCTGAGCAGGACCACACAGATTCTAGAACAATGCTCCAACTGCTCTTCACTCAGCAAACTGCCTGGCTGTACAGAGACTAAGCACTCCAGTTAGAGCCAGTACCATCTGCGAGCAGAACACAAGAGGCTCTGACAGAAGCAACCACTACCACTGCATCTGCTTTGGAAAAACACAGTTGAAGCACCAGTCAGCAACCTGCAATTCTGTATTGCATCACTGTTTCCTTAAGAGGCAGCTCTGGCACCTCCCCTGTTGTGCTCAGTGCAGCATGTGCTTCCATATGCACACACCCAGCTAAATCACCTGGGAATTACAGAAACACACAAAACCAAGGGATTGTCTCCCAGAGAAAATGAAATTCCTGTCCCACTCTCCTCCCTGCCACTAGACTTGCAGTGGCACACAATTCTAGCAGTGAATAATTCCAGACTTGCTCAATTTCCCCCTAGCATGCACAGGCTCACCAGCTCTCTGCTGTGTTCCTAAGCTGCAGGAGTCCTGTGTCAGCCCATAAAGGGCACCACTCCATGTCAGCATTCCCTCCAAGCACTGGATCTGAAGAGAGCCAAGCCTCTGTAAAACCAGCAGGGTCACCATTGCTAAGAAAAGCAGCTGTCCGGAGCAAGCACCCTGCTGACCTTCAACAAAATGTCAGAGGTGCAAGGCAGCCTGGTTCTAGAGAACTACTCTGAAGAGCAGACAGGCTTAGTGGAGGGTTTGATAATCCCTGTGCTGCAGAAATATTAGCCATATAACCCAAAAAAGAAGCATCATTCTTATGGGCCTGGTGGCAACAAACTGTCTCCAAACTGGTTTTCATTTTAGACATCCAAAACTGAAGCCTAACAAGCAGCAGTTTCTTGCACAACTCTATTTTGTTTCTTTTTCCTTTTTTGACAGTCACTTATAGCCTTTCACTTGAGCTGTTTCATCTTGGAAATTCACTGTATTCCACTCAAAAACTTTGCACAACAGTGGGGCACACTGAACTGAAGATCTCTGGCATCCTGTTAAGAGCAGGTTCACATCAGTGCTTTAGAGAGGCTGCTGCCTCTCATCAATCTGCAGCAAAGAGCAGGTAAGACCAGAGCAGGCCCACATGAAAGCCAGATTTGAAGTTTCACCTTGTTCCCTGAAGCATCCTTGCCTTTCCCTTCCTCTTCAACGTGGAATCGGAGGTTCTCTAGCAGGATGACTGAGCCAGCAGCAGGATTAGCACAGGCCTGCTCCACCTCAGGACCAACACAATCCTTCAGGAACAAGACCTCCCTGCAAACACAAGACACACACTGTAACCTCACCAGTGACTTCCTGGGGGAATGAAAAAAATCCAGGTGCCCTGGCAGGGAGGGCCTGATGCGATGCACACCAGGCTGCTTTTCCACTTTACCTGCCCAGGAGTGCCTTCAGCTCCACAGCTACTGGGGCCAAGGAGAACTTGTCAGGCATGGGGACACCATCCGGGCGGCCCAGGTGACTCATGAGAACCACGGACTTGGCCCCATGGTCCAAGCAGTGCTTGATGGTAGGAACAGCTGCCTTGATTCTGTAATAGCACAGAAAAACTAATTGATAAGGACTCAATTAGAGTTTACCAAGCAAGCAGATTAGTAACACTTACATATGAGGCACCGCAGTTCTCCCTCAAAAATGACAAAAGAAACAGCACAAGAGCTGGACAGAATGGTTCCTTAAGAAATCATCAGCAAAATTCTCCATCCCAGCCTGTTTTCATACATTTCACTGTTATCTTCCAAGCAACATAGGATATGGAATTAAAATGCGTTTTGTAATCTAAATTCTGCTGACTGCTCAGCTAAGAAATGCCAGGACACACCTGAACACTAACAGGGTTCCTGGGTTACTCTGGGATCCTGCATCAATTGAGAAATGATGAGCAGTGGGAACACTGGTGAACAAAAGTGACACCTGCCTGCAGACAAGCAGGGCAAGACATCTGGCATCACTATTTCTAAACCCTAGGCTTTAGTATGCTGCACTGCAACTATTATTCTAACAAAGTCAACAAATTACACAGCTCCAGGGTAGGCAGGAGGCAGAGACTTCTGGATAGTAACAGAGACAACTTTCACTTGTGGCTGTGAAATGGTCATGGCCAACTTAAGAAGTTTAGGATCTCTAAAATAAGAGATTTCTTTTCCATATGTTTTCCACAGCAGTCACAATGAGTACCACCCTTGTAATTAAGTGTAGTTTGCTAACAGCTGCAGGGGGTTTAATTAAGAATTGTTGGACTTTCTCTGACACCTTTAATATTCTGGTATGAGCAATGAGAGCCTAATCATGGTAATGTTCCAGGTCCTGGGGTGAAGTCAGAGAGACAGCAGACTTTGGGGCCTCCATTTGGGATGGAAATTGCAGCTCACCTCTGATTGTTGGTTATTTTGTGATCCTTCATTGGAACATTGAAGTCAACCCTAAAAAAATACAAAACCAGAAGCAAAATTAAATATTCAATCAATTTATTTTATTACTTATTAATTTTATTTAATTTTAAATATTTGACAAATGAGTGAGGGAATCTGCCAGTAAAGGTGCCAGCTAGAAAAGCAATGCTACAATTAGAGTGAGATGTTCACCTCTGCCCTGTTCCATTCTGAAATCAATGTGTTACCAGCCACTTCTGCTTGTGATAACACCACAAATGGAGAGCAATCACTGTTAGAATAACTCAGGAAAGCTGGGCTACCAATGCATCCTAATGCTCAGGATCAGAGCAGCAGTAATGCTAAGCAGGAAATAAACCCAGATACAACTTTTTATTTTTAAGCAATAAGATTTCAGATCCCCAACGAGGAACATCCAAAGGAAAGGGAATGAATGACTAGTGACCTTGTGTTCTCTAATGAGGCTTCTGAAATACTTGGCTGGACTACTGTGGCCAGCAGGCAGTTCAAGGAAGCTTTAATTTCTGTCCTCTGCAGCTCTAATCTCCCAGCAGCGAGTGCTGTGGCTTATCACATTCTCCCTGGAAGACCTGACTTGGATCTTGAGGTAACTTCCTGACTGGTGCCAGCTGAAGGGCCGGCAGGGAGGAGTTTCAGCAGCCCGTTCTCCTGGCATCCCCCGTGCCCATGTGCAGGAAGCTGCGTTGTGTAACCGCGGAGGCAGAAATTGCTCACTGAGCTACGGGAGGGAACACCCATGGCTGGAACAGCAAATGGCAGAGAGCAGAGTGTGCATCCTTCTATACATTAAAAAACATCCGAGTTCAGCAAGCTGCGTGAATGAATCCCTCTGCAGCCCACTCAGCACGTGAAACAAATGAGAAGAAGGACAAAAGCTGCCAGCAAAACAGGAGTAGCTGAGCAGAAAGAAATTGAACTGGCAGCCTCACAGCACAGTGGTCGAGTTCTGGAAGGGGCAAAGAAAAGCACCATTATTGGGCCATTATCCTAAAAGGAGAGAATAAAAGAACAGTTTGCTTTACAGAGCCGTCAAAACTACAAAAGAAAGGTCCAGCTCAGCCTTCTTCCCCCCTGCAGACCACTGAAATCTGAGCTCCCCTGAGCCCTCCCTCCTCCCCATTCTCAACTTTTCCTGAAGCTTCGGCATTAGGACCGGAAGCTAAGCAGGATGTGAGTACGCCAAAATCACGATGAACGTGAGGAGAAAAAGAAGAGGCATCGATTTTAGTACTACTGAGAGCACGTGGTGACTCGTTTCAGAGAGATGAGATGCAGGCAGGAGACACGGGGCCTGGCAGCTCACCTGCTGTGTTTGGGTAGCCCCTCACAGAACAGCCAAATTAATTAACAAGCATTAATTAACGGAGATTTTGAGCAAGCAAACCCAGCCCATCGCTTGCCAATGCATGGCTGCTCTCTGTAATGTGACTCAGAAATGGAAAAAAATAGTCAGAAGGCCAAAAAAATAGTCAGGTACAGACTTCTACAGAGATAGAAGGATCTTCTGTACCAGATTTAGAAAGTGCACAGAAATCCTGAGCAAGCTTCTTCAGTACTTGCTACACGGGCTGGTTTCTGATAATGAAATTTTTAGGGAACTAGTTCAAAACAAAGTTGAAGAGACAAGGAGTAAAAACAGCAAGTTGTCTATCAGACGGTGAGTAAGAGGAGCTATACTTTGCTATCCCTGCCTACTCACAGAGTAGATAACATGCACGTAGTAGTCACGTTATAGTGACCTTGAACAAACTACCCCATAATAAAAGTAATTCGAGCAGGACATATCACGATGTACCGTGGTGCCCTTATCTCCCAGGATTTGGCAACAATTTTAACATGAGGCTTTCACGCACTGATGCTTTATAAATAAGCTGTGAATGCCTATTTTAGGGTTTCAGACCAGGATGTGCTGAAAACCTGCGGTGACGCCCTATCCCTGGAAGTGTCCAAGGCCAAGAGGTTTGGAGCAACCTGGTCTAGCAAAAGGTGTTTGCCCTTGGCATGGGGGTGGAAAGAGATGAGCTTTAAGGTCCCCTCCCAACCCAGGCCATTCTGTGATTCTATTATTTGATTCTTCCGAGTTATTAATGGTATTTGGATAGCTGGGCAGAGCCGTATCTTCACTTTTTTACTGCGATGCTTTTTGAATTTGCATTAAGGAAAAAAAAAAAAAACAAAAACAAAAAAACAACAAACCCCAACAACCTGGGAAATGAGCATTTTTGGGGGGTAGTTCTTTGGAATAAAAGCACGGCAGGATGGCTGAATTTCCCCCTCAAGCCGCCTGTGACCGACACACGTGCGAGTGGGGTGATCCAGGGCAGCAGAGCCGGGCCGGGATTTACGCCCTGCCCGGCCGCCACGTCCCCCGCAGGGGAGCCGGGCCGGCTGGACGATCCTGCAGGAGGCCCTCCAACACGCAGTGAGAGGGAAAAAAAAAAAAAAAAACCGAAACTGAACCCGCACAAATCGACACGCGCCGGGCTCAGGCAAGGGGCTGCTTGCCGGGGGGCACCGGCCCGGCCCCAGAGTGGAGGATGGAGCAGGGCGGCCCTCAGAGGAAGCATATTCACCCCGCAACACCTCACCTCATGACGACGCGCTTGCCCTTCACGTCCACCTTGTCCAGAGTGAGTTTGTTAGAGAGAGACATGTTTGCTGCCGGCCGAAATCGCTCAACTCCCACTCAACCCGCTCCGCTTCGCCGCCTCCGCGTTCTGCCGCAGCAGCCCCCGCGCCGCCACCACCCAGAGTGCCTCGCCCCGCCCCTCCCGTCAGCGATTGGTCCTTGCTGTCGTTTCTGCGTTTCTATTGGTCGATCTTCCCGTCAGTCAGCAGACATCCCGCCTCTCGGGGGCGGGGTCTGCGGCGCCGGCTCCGGTCACGTCCCACACGCAGCCGCCGCTCCCTGAGGGTGCTGGGAGCGCGCGGGGTTCTATGTCTGAGTACCGAATTAACGGTTCCGCACCTTATCTGAGGGGAAATCACCCATAAACGGTGTCTAAACGTGTGTCGGCTGGTGGGAATCCTTCAGATGAAGGGCAGGCACTTCACGGCTGAGCCATAGGCCTGGGGCAGGCCAAGCGTCGACCTTAAAGGGCGAGACAAAACCCCGGATATTTTTAAGTGACCTATATAAGTACTTCTGAAGACAACTGGGGACAAAGCAATTGTTTGAAGGGATACACCTTGCAGCAGCATGGTTTAATAGAATAACGGCGTGGTTTGGGTTGGTAGGGACCTTATATATAATTTCGTTCCACCCCCTGCTGTGGGTGGGACACCTTCCACCGTCCCAGGCTACTCCAAACCCCAATGTCCAACATGGCCTTGGACACTTCTAGCGATCCAGGGGCAGCCACAGCTTCTCTGGGCACCTGTGCCAGGCCCTCACCACTTGCACAGGGAGATTTTTTTTCCTATTACCTAATCTCAACCTTCTCTATTTCAGTTTGAATCCATTCCTCCTTGTCCTGTCACTCCAGGCCCTTGTAAATAGTCTTTCTCCCTTTTTCTAGTAGGCTCCCTTCAGGTACTGGAAGGCCATAAAGCCTTCTTTTTTCCAGGCTGAACAATCCCAGTTCTCTCAGCCGTCCCTCACAGGAGCTGTATTCCGTCCCTCATGCCTCCTCTGGACTTGCTCCGTGTCCTTCCTGTGCAGAGGAGCCCAGATCTGGAGGCAATCCTAACCCTCCCCTCTGTCAGGTCAAAGCCATTCCCTGCCCTGTCACTCCCTGCCTCCACAGCGGTCAGAAATCGCCTGCCCCGACACACGTGCAGCCTCTAACACAGCGCGGTGGCCTGTGCATTGGGTGACAATAGCCCGCTGCAATGCACTGTACTGGGTGAAAAAGGAGCTCATGGCCTTTTGTCCTTTGCCCATAGGATAGGCCTTTCTGTTGCTGACAGGCTTATTTTTTTTTTTGCCATGCTCACAGAAATGTACAGACACACCGCTGAGAAAGTGGTGGTGACAAAATCAGTTCTCTGCTGACAGAATGGTGCTGGAGAGAGTCCAGAGAAGGGCAACAGAAGGGTCTGGAGAGTCAGTCCTGTGAGAAGCAGCTGAGGCAGCTGGCAAGGCTCAGCCTGGAGGAAGGGAGGCTCAGGGGGGACCTTGTGGCTCTGCACAAGGTCCTGACAGGAAGGGGCAGCCAGGCTGGGGTTGGGCCCTACTCCCAGGGAACAGGGACAGGACCAGAGGGAGCGGCCTCAGGCTGTGCCAGGGGAGGGTCAGGCTGGACATAAGGAAGAATTTTCCATGGAAAAGGTTGTTAAACATGCAATGGGCTGAGATGTAGAGTCACCATCCCTGTAGGTGTTCAAGGAAGGACTGGATGTGGCACTCAGTGCTCTGGTCTTATTGATAAGGTGGTGATCAGTCAAAGATCAGATCCGATGGTGTCAGAGGTCTTTTCCAACTTAAATGATTCTCTGATTCAAATGAGCATGCACTGACAAGAAATGAAACACAAAGCTACCTAGAGAGCCAGACTAATGCACTGCACCACCACGTGGGTGAAAACAGCCAGCCTGAGGCAGAAGGATGGGAGTCTCCTGCTGCAAGACTTGTCAAAAAGCTCAGAAAAGCCAGGATGGGCCTCCAAGACATGTTAAAGGTGTCAATCCCAATAGCAATAAACCATGAAATACACGAGTGGGAACAAACTGAGAGGTCACGTGCAATCTCCTGTGAGATGGTCACCAAATTAGGATGGAGGAGACCAGGAAACATCCCTTTAGTTTATCAGTGTGTGCCACTGTAGTTTGTCTTATATTGCTGGAACTCTACAATCAAGGTTCAAATTAAATTAGGTCCAGTAATGGTCTCAGTGTTGACTGCAGAGTAAATCAGGGGGGTACCCAGGGGTCCCTCCTGTGATGTAGCAAATCAGCCCCAACCTTGCAGTCACCAGGTGGGTCCTTGCAACCCAGAGCCCCTGGCCAGTGCTTGCAGAGTCCCCTGTGGGCAGGGACATCTGGAAGTGTCAGTGTGAGTCCAGCCTTCACCAAGGCCTGAGAGTCAAATCCTAAACTGGTCCTGAATCCAGCCTCCCCTCAGAAGCTGGGATCACCTTCTTGAAGCACAGCTGGCCAGGGCCACTTCTACCTGCCAAGCCAGAAGCACAAAGTGACAGCAGGTGAACAAACCTTTGAGGGACTCCAGTGAGGAGATAAGGAAGGGCTTCTCTGGATCCACAGGAGCTGTAACTATTTAACTGTTCTGAAATTAATCCCTTTCCTTCTTCCTGGACTACTTCATGCTGTGCTGCTTTCTCCAAAGGCAAAGGTTAAATTCCTCGATGCTGACTCAGAAAGGAAAGCTCTTCCCAGCTGCACAACCCAGCCCTTGCAGCACCTCCTGCTTTCCCTGGGAAATGGGTTCATTCATTAGGACAAGGCTTTCAGTTCAAAAGCTTGCCTGTCACCTTCTAGGAGCAGTGTGGAGCAGGAAAGTCACAGTGTGGGGTGGCACGAACACAGTAACCTGAGCACCCACAGTGATTTAGCACAGCTGTGTCACAGCTGAGGGAAAAGGGACAGCAGGACACTGGTGAATCCCCAGGTAGTCAGGACATTCAGCAATGAAGGACTAAGCAAGCCATAAATCAAAATGACCAAGAGTATTCTACGCAATAGGACTGACTCCACTATATCCCGTAGGTTAGGAGAGTATTGGATAAAAATCTGAAGCAATCTTGGTGCACTTATAAATATCATTATTCTGGTACAAGTGTAGCCATAGCTCATTCAGTGCTGTCTGGTTTTATTCTTGTTTGCTTTTCCCCTGTTTTTTTGTGTGTGAAGAACATTGAGATAGAGGAATAGGAAGGATGTACATGAGAGCTTGAGGTGGCAAAACACAATTACAGACGGGAAATGGCCCAGGCACGAGAATCTGTGTCTTATAAAAGGAGTTACAAAGAAAGGGGAATACAGACACACATTCAAAGCTCACTTCCATGCTTGAGTCACCTCTCTGTCCTTCCCTCCTGTTGTGAAATATTTAGAATATACTGCAAATATTTAAAGAAAAAAAGCCCATGCAAACAGTTCAACCCCTGCACTTTTAAATTAACCAGTGCAGCCAAGCCAGGAGGGCAAAGGGCTGATAATGACAAACCCAAGGAGCTGGAGTTAGGCCTGTGACCACCCTAGAAAGTCATTCCTAGGCATATGAAGCAGCAGCTGTACTTTAGACTGGCACAGCTCTCCTGCATGATCCTGCTTCATTTATCCAACAGGAACAGGACTGTGCAAGTTTAGGCAGACCACAGGCTTTGGTGCACTGGGGTGTGTTTGTGAGATCAGCAGGAGGGCTGTGGTTTGGAGACCAATAATCTGCATCTCCATCTGTGTCGTGTGACCCAGGCTGCAGAAACTTCCTGCTTTTAGAACCACCCACTGCAGTTTGAGCCTCCCCTTAAAAACAGGCTGCAGCACAAGGGCTGGGTGCTCTGTTCTCCTTGCAGGGGGAGATGGTCAATATTCAAGCACAGGGATTGTGTAGGAAAGATAAAGAGCATCCAATCTGGACCTGTGGGAAAAGCTGCCTGAAAAACAGGCAGGGTGCTAAGAGAATAAAGGCAGACATCTCCTGGCTGCTCCCTCACCTGGCCAATGCCTGCACAATCTCATTCCCAACACCTGCAGGGACAAAGGGCCTCAGGCTGTCCGTGCAGGAAACGGAATGAAGGTTAATTAAAAAATGCTGAAGAATCCTGTGTGTCTCTTTTTCCTGCCCCTGTGTGTGTACAGCTCTCCAATTCTCCTTAAAAGATTTATTTTAGAGATGTGTTTAATGGAATACAGACAACCCAATCTTACCTGGTCAGCACTTTTCCTTCATGACCAAGCAGACATGGTACAAATTCACAGCTACTACTTAAATTGTCCAGTCAACTGGAAGGGAAAAAACCCAAAGCCCTCACATTGCCCATGGCATAGCTCTGCTATCAAGGCAGATGCTGAATCTGTAATGAGAGTCTGACCTTAAGGGCTTGTCATACTGCTCTGCAGAGATGTGGTTTAAAAATGTTACTTAAAAAGGGCAAAAAAAGAAAGAGCATCTTCAAAGATGATGTAGCCACCCTGAACTGAAAGCATCTAGTGAGTGGTTCAAAAATCCATGCAGGAACTGCACACTGGTAAAAGGGAAAATGGATTCCATCAGGGCTGAGGAGATGTTTGAGGCAGCAGCTGCAGAGGCTCCAGTGTTAACCCTGGCTGTGGCAGGCTGCAGGAACACTGCACTGCTCTGTCTCTCTAGTGCTACACACAGGAACATTTAAATTAACATAAATCCCACCATTATCTACAATTTCATTTTCTGTCAGAGCCCTGAACGGTAGTATTTGTTCCAGTGATTTTTACAACCTCAATTTGATCACATAATTTACCCATTTTCCCCTAACAAAACAGTGCTGTGGGAAGTGAGAGCTCTGCTCACCCCTCACACAAAGCTCACTGCCACCAAAGGAGCTGAGGCTGCTCTACTAAACTGAGCTCAAGAAAAACTGAAATCAAGGGCTTGTAACAGATTTTATTCTGGGACAGCTCATGTTTTCACTTAGGAAACATCATCGACTTCTCTGGTTTCAGGAAAGGAGAAACATTTTAAAATTCCAGGGCACTCTTAGCATTAAAGTCGGTGTTGCTTAAATCACAATGAAGGGTGTTGGCCAGACAAATGCAGAGATTTTTCTATCACAGCTTAGTTAACAGGATCTGGAGGCTCCTGGCTACTTAATGAGGTTTTGGATTGACTTTTTATTTATTTATTTTTAATTCAGTCAGAGCTTAAACAAAACAGTTCCATTTGAGAAGGGAAGGTTCACGCACTGCCTTAACCCAAAATAACTCAAGGCCTAAATTAAACAGTCCCAAATATTTCGGTTACTTTTTTTGTGCAACAAACCTGCATTTTCCAAACCACAAGTGCTAAAACTGTAGGTTTCCACACCTGATGGGGCATAGTAGGCCTGAGACAGTCTAAGAGGATGAAATTACAGGGTTGTATCGTAAGGAAAAGCCAATTTCTTAATCTTGGAAACACCTGGATACAACTTGAACCTGACTATGCTCAGTAACACCCAGTGACAGAACAAGGGTCAACAGGCACAAACTAAAATATGGGAAATCTCAACACAAGAAACCCGTTTTTTACTGAGAGGGTGAGTGACCCTTGGAAACACCTGCCCAAAGGGTGTGGAGATGTTCCAAACCTCAGCCCTGGGGGGGCAGCTCTGGCTCTGCTGGGACAGGCTTTGACTGTGTGACCTCCAGCAGCCTCTGCTCTTCCCCCGTTTGCTAACACAGGGATGCTCCTACACGAGATTATTCCACAATTTCCCAACTTCCACCAGCCCCAGTTGCCCCCAGCTCTACAGGCTCAGTGTTTGTGTTTCAGCAGAGCTGGAACTACACCTAAACCCCAATCCTTGGCCTTTTGCTGAGACAGCTACAAATATTTAAAGGAGATGAAAGAACATGATTTAAAACAGCCTTTGGATGCTACATTTTTATTACAGAGTTTATAATTGCCATTAGAATGATGGAGGCACAGTCTTAAAAGAATTGGAAACGTGAGACAACATGTTTTGAGATGCAAAGAACTGTAACAGCCCTACATTAACATTGCAACCAGCATTCTCTTCTCCATTCTTCATCCCTAAAACTGAATAACAAAAATTCTCCAGTTTATAACATTTTAAATGAAAATTCTAAGCAAAAAATTCTGAAAGTTCTAAGGAAAAAAAAAAGCGTAGGTTTTAATAAATAAAAGTGTTTTCTTGCTTCCATTGTGTTCTGGCAACTTCACATTCTTTTTGTATAAAATTTCAAGTGTTTTAAACTCTTAAAAGTAAGTTTGGTAAGATTCAAAGAGTAACTTTTAAAGCCTGGAGCATATGTACTTTTTTATTAAATAGAGTACAGGTTTATAAATAGCTAGACACAGAAAACAATAAAATAGACAAAGGAGTAATACAATATTGTTTGCAGCTTACTGTTTCCAACTGATATTTTAAATTTCTGAATCCAAACTGTCTCTAACAGAAGCAACCTATTTACATATTAAAACATTTACACTTGGGAAAACATTGAGCTCCCACACATGATTCTACTTGCACTGTACATTCAAACTGAAAGGGATTTTGGTTCTTTGATGTAAAGCACCTTTTGTAATATTTTAATCACAAGACAAACATCCTAGAAGTCATTATCTCACCCTTGGGGAGTGCTGGACAGAGAATCTGCTTTTAAAAAAAATCTGAGTTTACACAACCACCTTACCCCCCACCCCCTCTTGGGCTCAGTTATTTCCTCTCACCAGAGCCTGATCCTCTGGCTGTCCCTACAAGCTGCTCTCACATCCCCCTCAGCCAGCAGCTGCTGTTCCTTATTCCCTGATAATCATCCTGAAACCCTTTACGTGTCCTGGTTTGGAAAAAGCCTTATTTTGCTGTACCTGGATCAAACATTGAGTTTCACAGAAAATGTTAAAGCCTAGAAAAAGGGAAAAAATTGGGAGGTAAAGCCGTGAACATTTAACCTACACAGCACTTGGACAACGAAAGGTTGAAGACAAAGTGCTCTAAAAATATATTTGGAAATTGTTTAACAAGTTTTTAATGCTGCTTTATTTACTGACCAGGAATTCAAACCTGAATTACCTCCCTGTTTCCTGCAGTGGGAGGGTGATGTGTCATTTCCATGCCATCCACTCCCACCTGTAGGAGTGACTGAGACCATCCACAGCACAGGGAGAAATATGTAAACACCTCCCTTTCACCTGCACAACCGGGCCAAGAACAAGGAGGAGAGTGGATAAACAAGACAACTGAAATCTCTGCATGATTGTGAAGCACTAAAACCCATCCTAACACCTTCAAATAACTTTGGGCAATGATCTGCTTTGTAAGAACAGCTGCTGCAGACTGAGAACAAAACCTCATGGAATGGCTGTGCAGTGATGTATCTCAGCATGTAACAACACCACATTTTACATACGGGTGTAATCTAATTTATAAAAATACTCTATATTCATGTAGAGATATTAAGAACCCAAATCCTGTCACAGAAATATTTTGTTTCTTGAACCAGCAGCACATGATACCGCTCCTCACTGCAATACAGGTACCCTGATTTCCTAACAACACATCTCCCAGCACAGCTCTTCTGCTCTCACACAATGAGATTTTTCTGGTGGTTCTCAGATAAAATGCAAGAGCTGTTTACTCAGGAATTTACATACACAATCTATGCCCTGACATCAGGCTTTGAGTTAAAAAGCAGAACATTAAAGAGAATCTCTTTGTCTGCACCAAAATGAATATTTCTCCTCTACAAGCACAATTGGTATACATTTACATCATGGATTCAAGTTCATAATAAAATTCAACTTTATTGAACCCAGCAACTGCTGCCAACAACTGCCTCAACAGTGGATGGGGAGAGCAAGGTTTGTGAGTAACAAACAGCTACTGCTGATAAGCATCTCTTTCTCACTGAGGTTATTTTTGATATTAATGATTTCATGATCAAATCTGCATTTCAATATTGCAGTTCAGCAGCAAACAACAACTGTCTGAATTCACAATGCCTGGATCCACACAGACCAAGCACAGGGAGTTGGGATCAACCAATGCAGTGATGCTGGGCCATTCCTAGAAAACAGACACTTTACAAGCAAAGCCTGAACTGTAAAGATTTTAAAGGCAGTCTGTGACAAACTCCCCAGGTTCATTGAAGGAGTGTCAGTAGATCTTGGTGGTGAGCACTGCTCCTTACTAAAGCTGAACACTTTGGCTAAAACCACTTCACACTGATATTGCATTCAGGTGTTGCAGGAGTTTTTAGCTTAGGAGAGGTTGAGAATGAGCAAACCTCCCAACCCAGAGGACCTTCAGGCAGACAATCTCAGGGCAGAGTCCTGGGGCAGGATGTGCAGAGCTCAGTGTGGGTATGGCCCCAAACCTCCTCATTTTTCACCACACAGAAATCCAGATCCACGGAGATGATTTGAAGCCTGGAGTGTGAAAAGCTGGAGCCAGATGCTGACAACAAGAAAAGGCATTTGAGAGGACCCATTTCTGGCAGAAGGCAGGCTGTGGGAGTGAGAGGGTTCTGAAGTAAGGCACATCTCTCTGCAAACATAATCTTCAGGATTTTGCAGAAGCAAATTCACAATTTTTAACACAGTACTGAACTCTACTATACATGAAATAGCCTGGTATAAGGCTGGGGAATCTGTTTCTGCTTCCTCAGTTTCCTTAATTGTATTTTGACAATTTGCCAAAATAAATGCTATACTGCAAGCTCCATGGAATGGGAACACAGCCCTGTTTGTGAGCATCAACAGCCCGGTTCAGATATTTTTGGTAAGTTTAGATTAAAAAAAACTTCAAAAGACCCTGGAAAGTCACTGCAAAAACTACCTCTACACTGAAGGAGAAATGCACCCAGAAGACCTCCACAAGGATCAGGACATGCACAGACCTCACAGCAGCTGTTTTGGTTGTGGTTTTTTTGCTTCGAGGTTTTTTTGTTTGTTTGTTTTGCCTTAGTTGGGGTGGGAGCAGCAAGTCCTTCACAAGGCTGTGTCATCATCTTCCCCAAAATCCCCCACCAGAAGGGAGTGCTTGTCTGGCTCACTGAGGACGAGGCTGTTGACGGAGCGCTTGTCTGAGAGCAGGGAGTTGATGGAGGCTCTGCTGTAGGTGATGATTCGATCCATCAGGCTCAGCTTGGGGGAGCCAGCCCCCCTCTCATCGATCCCCACGTGGACACTGATCTGGGAGGGGCTCTTGTGCCTCAGCTGGCCACGGGCACGGAACTCCAGCTTCTCAGAGCTTGGTTTGTGGTACCTAAGGAAGGAAAAACCAAAATGTGTCGATACCTCTGAAGCTGAAGTACACTGAAATATGGAGAGAAACTGGTTATGCACAAGTCAGGGGCATTTATAATTTGACCAACAAGATTTCTCACAAACACACAAAGGTCACTAAGGATTTCCCATTCTGAACGCTTCTGATCTGTACATTTCTTCACATTAGAAATTACATTTTTTAAACACTGTTGTCTGCTTAACACAGACTGGCCTGAACTGTTCTTCAAATGCCTTCAAAATCTCTCACAGTCCCACATTTACCTTCTGTCACTAAAATACCTGAGCTACAAATCCAAGTTACAAACCACAAGACTGTTCCTACTCACATCTTTAAGAGCAAAGAAGAAAGCACAACAGAGACTGAGGAGGCAGCCATGGCTGCAGATCCCATCCAGGGCTGCAGAACCAAACCAATGGGCAGGAAGACACCTGGAAAATTACACCAGAAGGAAGTTCAGAGCAGGAACACTGCATTATTCATATATTAATAGATATAATTTCACACAGACTGTCTAGTTTTAGTTGTTTTTTAATTTGTCATAAATGGGATTTTAGTTTAAATGACCAATACTTAATACATAAGGATTTGTGGTTTATCTCAACTAGAACCTCAGAGCTGGCATGTCCTGCCCACCCTGCAATAAAACTGCTTGTTCACAGGATCAGGCTCTTTCAATAAACCTTTTATCTTGAAGCTATTTTGATGTGCTGAGCACATCCATAGTAGCCATAGTGTGGGAGGAGGACAGCTCACAAATATTCCAAACTGCAACATCCCCAGGCAGAGAACTCTGCCCTTACTGACAGCCAGAAATAAAGACAATGAAAACTCTCCCAACAAGAGTAAATCATTGCAATCTTCTACTCACTGAGCCCAATCCAATTAGTGCAGGCAGCACTCACATACCTGCAGCTATGGGAACTCCAATGAGATTATAAATTAGAGCAAAGACAAAGTTGATCCGGATCCTCTTCACGGTTTTCCTGGATAAATCTATGCTTGCTACCACATCCATCAGGTCATCCTGCAAGTCAAAACGTTTGTTGGAGCAGTCAGACAGGAAGCACACAGGTGGTGGCTCCACAGCCCTGTTTCACAGCTCACTGCAGTACACTGGGTGTAACAGGCTAATCACAGTAAGCCCTCTGCAGGCTGCTTTGCCCAGTGCCAATCCATCATAATCCAAGTAATGTCCACAGCACCTCCCAGGACAGCTCCAAACACCAGCCACAGTCTGCCAGGGAGTTGCTGATGTGTGGGAAGAAGTGTCTGTAACCCCGGAGGTGCCATGGTGAGTTATCCAAATGTAATTTATGTTTGCCAAAAAGGACAGGTCACTTTGTCTTCCTTTCCCAGTCTCAAACTATAATTACCCCAAAATGTGCAGTAGGCAGAAAACATGGAAGCTTCCTCCATGGGATAATCACTGCACTAAACACAGTGAAGACAATCTCTGCTCCAGCTCTCTAGCTGATGGAGTCTGTGCATCACCCAAAACATCCTGGGCCTTCTGACCCCTCCTACAGCTCCCTTTAACTCTGATTTCTTACCTTGATGAGAACCACATCAGCTGCCTCAATGGCCACATCCGTGCCCGTGCCAATGGCAATCCCCACGTTGGCCATGGCCAGGGCTGGGGAGTCGTTGATCCCATCTCCAACCATGGCCACCCGCTTCCCTTCGTCCTGGAGCTGCTTCACTTTGGCCACTTTGTGTGAGGGAAGAACCTCTGCAAACACTTTGGTGATGCCAACCTGAACAGAGAGAGAGGACACAGCTTTTCCAGCAGCTGTCAAAGCTCCTGCCTGGAATGATGTGGCCAGGAAGAGTGAAACCCATTTTATCACTCATGAGCTAAAGAACAAACCCAGCTGATGATATGCAAACAGCTCTGAATTCACAGCTGATGTTACTTCCATTCAAAAACTTCTTGCATTCTTTATTCCAAATTTTTTAAAACTACCATCTTTCACAGCAGACCAGCCACCAGCAATATGAACGTGCCACACCACCCTTCCTGCTGAAAGCAGCCCCAGGCACAGGACAGCAGCCCACCTGGGAGGCGATGGACCGGGCTGTTTTGCTGTTGTCACCAGTCATGAGGACAACTTCTAACCCCATGCTCTTCAAAGTGTACACTGCCAGCTCAGCCTCTGGCTTCACAGTATCTGCAATAGCTATCAAGCCACAGAGCACTCCTGAAAACAGAAAGGAAGTGTTTGTAATAAAGATCTTTGTTAATTTTGGAAAAAAACCCCTAACTTTTCCCCTCAATAAGACCAGTTCCAGAACCAGCTCATACTGACAGTAAGAAGTGGGATGAGAACAGGTAGTGGTGCAGCAAAGTTTAAAGCAACACAGCATGGACTGTACAACCATAATGAAAAAATTCCATTTTTCTCCTTTTTCCCCTTTTGCTTTCTTTGAAGTCTTTCCATTGTATTATTACACCAAACTGTCCTGTCAGCTAAGAAAGGCAGGAAGACCTTTTCCCATAAGAAAGTGCTGTACAACGGATTAATTATCTCTTTCCATCCCATTACCCTGCTTCAGGTGTACTGCTATGACATCACTACTTATTAATCCCTATTTATGTGATGTTTCATGTGATATTTAGTGGCAAACAAACTGAATACAGCAGCAGCCTTGAACTCACCATCCACAGCTGCCAGAACAGCCGTGCGGCCTCTCCGCTCGTGTTCCATCATGGCTTTGTCCACCTCACTCCTCACCAGGAGGCCATTCCTGGTCATCCATTCCCTGTTCCCAATGAGAACTGAGTATTTCTGAGAGGTCACAGCAGCTGAAGGAAGAAAACACAATGCTACCATCATGTGGATAACCAGGGAGCCTCCCTGCAGCTCACCCCAGCCAGGCTCTCCCAGTACGTGCTGGAACAGCATTGCAGGGAATCCAAACAGAAATCAAGAATTCCTCAAGACTTTCTGCCCTACCATCTCTTCCTGTGACCCTCACAAGAGAGACACCAACATTTCCTCAGTCCTGGGGAGTCACCCCATGGCAGAGAGCCAAAAACCACAGGTCAAAGGACAGTAAAGGACCAAGTGACCTTCTCAGTGCTTCTGATTTCTATGAACAGCCCAATGGAGTTGAAAGACCTAACAATGAGCAGTACTTGAGTGAAAACTAATCAGTTATGCAAATACACATAATTTTGGCTAACAAATGATAACTTTGGAAGCAAAGTGAAGTCAGAGAGAGCTGACAGACAACTCCTGTCTCATCTTCCAGTCCCATATTCAAAAAGCAACTTGAAATTAAATTTAACATAAATGTTCTGAGCACATTTTGTGTGAGCACAAAATAAACTGATGAGCAACTATTTAATGTGTGCCTTGATGTCAGCCCAGTTCTCCAAGGTGGAAATACATGACCACATTCCTAAGGATCCTAAAGGCACAGAAGCAAAAATTGTCCATTTTATTCTCTAACCCAGAATTAACTTACTTGGTAGTTCAGTATCAATGATCAAAGCAGGCTGCACTGATTCATCTGCATTCTCCTCAATTTTCACAAGTGTCACATTTTTAACATTGTTTTCTTCAACCATTCTGTTTTTGCTGTAGAGTAATGCTTCAATATTGGTGACTTTGCAACTAATGCCACAGCCTGGAACTACTTGAAAATCCGTACATGTCCCAAGGGTTTCTGAGTTCAGCTCCTAGAAAAAGAGGATGGGAACTGGTAAGATTTTAAAAAATATAAAAGCATGATGCAATTATAAAGCCCACAAAATAAAGTGCAGCTGAACAAAGAGGAGAAGGGAAATAATCACCAAAATCTAGGTCTGAATAGTGCCTCTAGTACGGAGTGATTTATGTGGCTCCACAAGTTTCATTTTTCCCAATTAAACGCAGCAACCCCTTAATCTGCATGAAGAGTCTTGTGGTGCTGATGAAGTCCTGCAAGAGAGGTTCTTGCAGAGGGGAGAGCAGGCTGTGTGTGGGAGCCCCTCACCTTTTTGCAGTACTTTGTGATGGCTGCTCCCAGGGGGTGCTCGCTGCTGCTCTCCGCTGTCCCCACGATTGCCAGCATTTTGTGACGAGGGAGGAGGTTCCCCTCCACCAGGAACTTCACCTGCATCACCTCTGGAGTGCCGTGGGTGATGGTCCCTGTTTTGTCAAACACAACCACCTTCACCTGCAGGGAAGCAGGAAGATTTTAATTGGTGAACTGGGCAGGGAGGTGCAGGTTCCTTGGAAAAGCACCCACTTGATAGAGTCCTACACATGGCCAGAGTGTAATAAGCTCCATGAAGATTTATCAAGTCTGAGGGCTGATCTGCAAATTCTCAGAGTGGCTTAGTAATATTTGCAAGATGGCTCTTCAAGTGTGTTTTGTGAAGCTAAGGTTTTAATAAAAAAGAAAATAACGAACAATACAGAAACAAAAAGGAAAAGCCAAGCACAGGTGTCAGAAAAGCCCCTGACACCTTGCTAAGATACCTCAAAAAGCCCTGAGCACATCTGAGCTCCTTCTTAAGTAGAGATGATCAAGGAGGGACAATTTTGGCTTACTGCCCATAGAAACAGCCACAGGTTTGGAGAAACATTTCCAAAGCCCAAGCAGTGCCCCTGTGCTGGCACTGGGTCAGCGCTGATGAGCAAAGAACAGGAAGTTCTGGTGCTTTTCCAGAACAGTCAGGGGCAAATCTGAACCCCTTTTCCTTATCTGCAAACACCTGCTGGGGTGTGAGGTGCATCCCAGACCCACTTCAACCAAACACGGAGCCCCACTTTGGGTGCCAGACGTTAGAAAGCACGCTGGTTGTGTCCGGCCAGAGAGATGATCTGAAGATCAGGATACTCTTTGGAACACGTGCTTTATTGGTCGTGGGGAGGCAGCCTGACTGGGGAAGAGTCCAGGGATCCAGTGCAAAGTCCAAGAGGGCAAGAGGCAAGAGGGTCCAAGGGAAGGCACGCAAAGAGGCCGAGCTCTTTGTTACATTCCATTTTAACCCTTTCTATCGTGAATATTCTAATGAGCATCAACCAATCACCTTAAGATACAAAACCTACAGAATCTACACACAGCCTATGGGAACTACAACATTACAATACTACTCTACATACCAAAACCTGTGAAACCCACCTTATGCCTGATACCTGAGAAGGTCCAACCTTTTATTCATCTTTTTGTCTTGGCAGTGGTGTCACTGACTCACCCAACCAAGTCTTTTCAGCTGTCTAATTACTTTCTTCCTGTCCATGCTTACAGTTCAAATCTTGCTTTTAATTCTATTCCTCTTGTGGGTTTCATACTTTTAAAGTCTTTTACTAATAAATCATCTCTGCAGGGCCCTAGCTACTTCATCTTCTCCAACAACGACCCAAACACAGATCACCCCGAGCTGGACGGGACCCACCAGGACATCCCAGCCCCTTCTCCAGACAGCTGCCAAAAACCCAGCAGCCACCCACCCCGAGGCAGGGCAGCCCTGGGGGCACCCCACAGCTCTCACCTTGTGTGCCATCTCCAGGGGCTCCCCGCCCTTGATGAGGATGCCGTTCTGGGCGCCCACGCCCGTGCCCACCATGACGGCGGTGGGGGTGGCCAGGCCCAGGGAGCAGGGACAGGCGATGCACAGCACGGTGATGGAGGCCTGGAAGGCGAAGCGGATGATCACCTCTGCTGCTGAAATGCTCTTGTTGTAGCCCTGGGCAGGGAGGGGAGTTGGTCAGGGAGGGATTCGAACAATAGGAACGGCACGTTTGACTATGCATCGCTTCGGAGGTTGGAAATATCTGCTAAGGTATCTGCTGAATATTAATGCTGAAGTAAACCACAAGTAAAGTATGCAACAGCTCAGATGTGAGGGTTTTTTATCTTCTTTTCTTTGTGTTAGAGCTGGGATTAATGCACAGGAGTCACAGTTTTCGTGTTCAGACTCAGATGTTTGTTAATTCTTATCTGTAGTCACTGTTTCTCATGTTTGCATTTTTCTTAAACTCTTTCCCAGGGATCGAAGCAGTAAACAAAGTCACTCTATGTAAACTATCTTGTTTTTCACTTTTCCCTCTTCTGAGAAGAGACTTTGCTTGTTGACCCTTAGTATAGCCAATGAGTCCAAAAATCCCACCTCTTAGGTGGGCACATTATAAAAAAGTATAAAATAAGTTCTGAGAATAAACCAACCCCTTTTCAGAGCATCAGCCTTCTAAACCACAAGTCCGTGTCTCATTGATCGTGTCCCACAGCGACACTTATCTATAGCACAGTCTCATGAGTTGTGAGCTCTGGCTAACAAGGTAGGAAATGGAGGTGTCTCTAACTCTTTCCAAGGTCATTTAAGCATAAACTATCTAATAATGAGATGACACCTATATTATTTATACTTTTAACCCAATAATTGATCACTCAAGGCCTGCAATGCAGACCTTTTTCATCCAATTAGAAAAAACCACCTGAAACTAAGAAGGCGAAGAAGAAGAACTTAGACAATGCCTTAAATCATCCATATTGCCCCATATGTATTACTAGATACTAAAACCTTAAATTCTAAGTTTTTCACCCTGTGATATCACACATTCTATTCAAACTACACACCCACAATCCCAGTGCTACCACTCAATTTCAGAAGCCTGTCCCAGGGCCTGAAAGCCTGAAATTTTCAGCCTCCAGGGTTCCAATCAAGATGAATGATCAAATTACTGATTAATTAACCAACTTGTGTTCTATACTGCATCTACCCTCAGCTGCTTTATTTATAGGACATTTTCCTGAAAAGACATGACATGCTACAGCTCTTTAATGATGCACTTTAATGATGTAATAAAAGATACTCTATCAAAAATATACACAGTAGGGAGAAAAAACAAGCAGGTATGAATATGGCTTTCCTGGAAACTGAGACGTTCCAACCAGAAATAGTTTTGAAACAAGAAACCCTGTGATCTAAGCAACCCTTAAGCCCAAGTTGGGATCCTGACCCTCCTCTGGAATTTGTAATGAAGGTGAATTCCATGATTGCCAAGATGAATTTACATGGAGCTACATACATAACTGGAGCTTGTGACAGGAGGGACTTCCTTCTCTCACAGAGGAGGGATGGATAATGGGAAATTTTTGATGTTTAGTATTTCTTCTTTTAATTAACTTTTTTTTTAATCCTAACTTACAAGAGTTGATTAATTACTGTGGATTCTCTTTAAGCATACATGCAAGAACGATACAATATAAAAAAATGCATAATGTAAAAAATGTAATAAGAGCAGTAATAATCAGCACCTGCCTGCAAGGGTAATCCAGAAAGGGAATCACTGCAGTCTAATAGAATTGTAAGGCTGTTTATTAAATATTTCAGAAGGTGTTTAAGGAGATTTACTTACCAGAAAGTATTTTTCCACTATTCCAAAATCCACAAACCCAATTATAATCCAGGCAAAAAGGGTAACCACAGAGACAGCCACAATAAAAGGAACGAAGTAGCCACTAAGTTTGTCTGCAAATTGCTGGATGGGAGCCTGGGAAGGAGAAACATCACTCAGCACCATCATGTTTGTGTCTGAAGGCACAGAAGAGAAGAATGACAGCTGCTGCTTGCAGCACACTTGGCTTGCCACACTTGTAATTACAGATTTACTTAATAAGAGGATGAGACTTGGCTCAGTAGACAGGATCAAAGTCCTTATTCATCAAGATATTTCATTATGCAGCTGCAATTCAAATCCAAGCAGTCTCAGCCACCCCTGCAGGGATTTGGTGTGCTGGTGCCTGTGTGAGACAGCAAACCTCAAAGTTAAATTGGATGATACTCTACCTTAGAGGTCTGGGCCTCCTCCACGAGTTTAACAATCTGGGACAGAGTGGTATCAGCTCCCACGTGGGTGGCAGAGATCAGAAGGGACCCGTTCTGATTGATGGAGCCTGCAATAACTGTACTGCCAGGCTTCTTGGTCACAGGCATGGCCTCACCTAAGAAAAGGGCAACAACAGACACAACACTGCTGAAAAAGGCACCTTTGGGACAGCTGCCAACTCCTAACAAGGGGGAGAATGTCAGCTTCGACTTCCCCTCTGCAGATGTGTTTAAAGGAAAAGATCTTTACACCTGGAAAAAGCAAATGCTGACCTGTGATGAGAGACTCGTCCACCATGGAGTGTCCTTCAATCACACGGCCATCCACTGGGAATTTGCCTCCTGGGACCACTTTGACAATGTCACCTCGCTGCACCAGCTCCACATCCACTTGTTCCTCACTGGAATGGTGCAAATGTTTTATAAGGGACTGGAACTGGAGTGCCCCAAGCAAAGGAGCTGGCACTACACTCAAAGCACAACCCCACTGGCTGGCATCAGTGCACACAAAAGTGATCACAAGAAAGTCAGAGTGCTCTTTGAAATGGCCTATTTCATCATAATTTTATTTACTTTCCAGTTAAGAAAATCCACTAATTGTCTTATCACAGAAAAAAAATCAGCAATAAACCAATAAACCAAAGCAGAGCAGTGTTAGTTCTGCATTTTAATATTTTTATCTGCCAGCGAATCTGAAGTTATTTGCTTCATAGTTGTATAGAACAGTAAAATTTGTCTGTGAATTAAGCACATTAACGACAAAAAAAGAACAGAAAAAGCAAATGATAAAGCAAGATACCTTAAAAGAACGTTATCAGGGCCCAAGGTAACAATAGTAGCTTCAGTAGCTTGTAATGAAATTAGTCTTGCCAGTGCTTCTGAGGTTTTACCCTAGAATAATAATTTTCATATTTTTCTGACTATACTATTATAAAAAAAAAAAAAAAGCTGGGTAAATGACAACTGTGTGTGTTGCAATTTACCCTTTTATGAAAACACTTCCTGCAAACAGTCTGGTATTAAGCCAAACTTTTATTAGTTCAGTTATTAAAGACGATTTTTTTTTCAGTTATTAAAGATGATTTTTTTTTTTACAACACAGAAGGTTAAAAGAACCCAGCAAAGCTTTTGCCTGGGATGTTTTTACAAGGATCCCAAGATCCTGAAATGCTGCTCAGTGCCTTGGTTTCTGCTCTCCTCACCTTTGCCACGTGCTCCAGCCAGCGGCCCAGCGAGATGAACACAAACAGCATCGGGGGGGTGTCGAAGAAGGTGACAGGGTTCACTTTGGCCCTCTCAGCCATTGCCACCAGGAGGATGATGAAGGAGTAGAGGAAGGCAATGGATGTTGCCAGCACCACCAGCACGTCCATGTTGGCTGTCTTGTGCCTCAGCGCTCGGGAGGCCTGGATGTAGAAGTGCCAGCCCCCAAACACCTGCAATGGCATTTCACACGGCTCTAACACACAGCAGCAGCAGCTTTTCCAGTTGATTTGTGGTGTTTTCCTCTCTCCCTGAACAAAATCCCAGCTCTAGCCAGGGTTGTGGTCTTCCCACAGCACTCTCAGGTATGCCCTCCCAGTGGGACTGAGGAGCTGCCCTTGATGCCTTAATTTTAGCTTTCATGTTTTCCAGATTCTGTGCTGCACAGGCTCTCCACAGCCTGCCCTCCCCTGAGAGTCCCCAGCACTCATTATTTTGGCAACAGCAGAAGCACACACGAGCATTCTGTATCAGCATAATTGCATTCACTTTTCAAACTTAATTTCTTCATCACCTTCCAATTTGAGCATTTTAGCCCAAGAAAGCAGAAGTTGGCACAACCCCACTCACCTGTACAGGGACACAGAATAAAAATGACAGGAAATTCATGACAGACAATCCTGGTAGGAGCTGGTACTCCAGGATCATGGAGGAGTGGAGAGCCTCCATCTTCTCACTGCTCATGTTGTGATGTGCATGAGCATTCGAGAGCTGGTTGTCCATCACCATCATGTAAATCATCAGCCCCATCACAGGGATACAGAAAACCAGGCTCACCACAAAAGACCTTTTCCACCTCAGATTTAAAAAGAGAAAAAAAAAAAGGAAAAAACCTTGTATTGCAGTCAAGTGCTGGAGAATATTTTAAGTAGTAAGTCTGCACAGTCACAAAAAAAGATAATAAATTGATGGTTGAGTAACAAAGAAGAATCAAAGATGTTTATGGAACCTTAGTATGTTCAGGAATACTTACTGCCTGATTTCCTGTTTGTGATCCAGATGACTGGCAGATCTATCCTTTTTGACTAAGGAAGTAGTAAAACCTAAATCCTAACAGAAAAAAAAAGCACAATAAAAAAAAAGAGAACAGTCAGTTCTAAAATGCACTTTGTGCTCAATTACTACTGAATTACTAAATTACTGATGGTGCCAGTCTTATCTTTGATTAACTTTATTAATATTTCTCATATAAAATATTATTATTGTTTAGTTATTCTTGTCTGTTACTACTGTTTAGTTAATTTTCAAAAAGAGAAAAGCAACCTGATGTAGAAATTAACCTTTCTGGAATAAAATACTATTCTAAAACGTGGCTTTCCAAAATGGTTGTTCCCAAAGCACAGAAACTGAAGAAGAAGGCTGAGAAACTTATTTCACTTCTCACCTGCGACAATACTTTATTTTTAAATAAATGTGCTTTATTTTTCTACAAACCTATAGCTAGTATCTCCAAGTCTACCATGACCTGACTTTCACAGTATTTATTTTTAAAAACTTTGGCAAAGTTGTAACAGAGCATTTTTAAGCCAGAACACACAAATTAGCTACAGAAACCTGCACTAAGAACAAAGAAGATGGAAGGATAGAGGACTTGTTTTTCTTTAACAGCCTTTCCTTCTATTTCTGGAGAGTGTAACTCCTCCAAGGACACTGGATATTTTAGGAGACTTGGTGCCTGTGTGAAACTCACCTTTATCACTTGTATGATATCTCGAGGACCAATGGTCTCAGGATCATATTTGATGTGGGCTTTGTTGGTTGCCAGAGCTACGGAGCAGTACAAAACACCCTTGGTCTTCATGAGGGTGGATTCAATCTTGTGCACACAGGAGGCACAGGTCATCCCTCTCACCTGCAAAATAAAGGTTCTCTCCTGTTAGCAAAGCACAGGTTACCTGGCAAATGCATCTTAACAAGTGGGAAAAGTGCTTGTGGCTATGCTGCATTATTTATTGCTTTGATCTGGGGTGTGAGCACTGGAGAATCAAACAATAGTTTGGGCTGGAAAGGACCTTAATGACCATCCAGTTCCAACCCCTGCCATGGGCAGAGATGCCTCCCACAAACTCATGCTGCTCAGGGCTCTCTCCAACCCTTCTAGAGGAAGCACAGCACAGGGACAAGGTTACTAAATCCTGCTAAATCTCTGTTGGATATTCAGTCTCAGAGCTTTTGAAGCTACTCAGCTTCAAAAAGAAAAAGAAAAAAGAGTAAATTCTGACAACAGACAAAAAATAGAGGAACATTTCTCTGCATTTTAAGTGTAGTGTTTCAGAAGTGAGCCAGCACAGTTTGCAGGACAAGATAAGGTATGCAGGTGATACATACCTGATGTACCCTTATACTTCATTGTTACAAATTAACCTCCATTACACAGCTAAATCTAGGAAGTGGACACTAACACAGGCACATCCAACAGATGGAAGTAATAAAAGCTGAGCGTGGCTGGGTTTAATGATCAGCTTACAACAAGTTCCAGAATCCCATCTCCTTCCCCACAGTTTTCCATCACGGTGGCTCCGAAGCCCAGCTCCCGAATGAGCTCTGCAATGGCTGCAGGGTGAATGACAGCAGGGTTGTACCTCACTTCTGCCTTCCCTGCCATGAGGGCAACAAGGATCGAGTGGATTCCTAGGAAACAAAACGTGGGAGTGGCAGATCAGGCTTAGGAAACATCCTGCTCTTACTGGAACATGAGGGCACCATTTACTGAAATTGGGAAAGTTTCTGTGTTGTATATAAAGAACATCCTCATGTTTGGAAGCTACACTAGCACTTCAGTGCAGGTGTGACAGATGAAAACATCACTCCACATGAGCAGCATGCCTTTAACAGTCTAATTACAAACATTGTCCCCGTGCTATATGAAAGAGAATCTATTTTTCCTTAAAGAAGCTCTTCTAAAATGCAGTGCTGCCTATTTCTCTGATCTGCATTTACCATTTCTGGAAGCCTTTTTTAAGAAGAACCTGTATGAGAAACACAGATCCAACAGTGCAAGCCCATTAAGCACTGACAGGATTTAGATTCACCCATTTTCTAGGATGAAAAAAATTAAAATCCAGGCTGACTGGAAACCCATCCATCTTCATTACAATAATTAAACACAGTCTGCATTAATGACTCTGTTACATCACAGTCACGCAGCCGTTTGTTCCTGCAAATATAATCACAGACACCACTGCCCTGACTGGCAGAGCTAAAATTAACCTGTGTCCCTTTAATCCGCTCACACAGTCCCTTCTCACAGCTCCCTAAAGCACACATCTGCTTCTGCCTGTCAGCTGCACACCTGGGAACCTCCCTCCAGTAGGAAAGAGCTGTTTTACCTTCAAAAGGATCCCCTATTTGATCCCAATATTCTTTGGAGCACTCAGCGGTGTCTGGGCAGCACGTCCATAAAGCAGCAAGGATGCCCCTGTTCCCACCCTATGGGCCAGAGGTGAGGAGGAACACCTGTCCTGACAACCCACACCTTAAAAACACTGCAAAAGCCAGATGGATTCTCCAAACAAATGCCTGGAAATGTAACAGCCCACACTGACACACATCTCACCATCCTCCCTTCTCAGATTTCTCTCGATGTTGGCAACGCACGAGGCACACGTCATTCCTGTGACCTGCACGTAGCACTTGGAGATGGTCTTGCTCTCCTGCCTGCCAAGGTGGGCTGGTGGCACTTTGGAGGGTGTCTCAGGCTTGTGAGAGTCCAGCTGTGCTTCAGGGTGGGGCTGAGCTTTGGCCACAGGGAGCTCTGCCTTTGCTGGAAAGGAGATTGCAGTTGGTGACACTGTGAACAGGCAGTGCAGGGAGGGATGAGCTGCTGTGACACACTGCTGTTCACTGAGACTGAAAATGAAATGGTGATTGTACACACCTTGTCAGTCTGAGCCATCCACCCCTCTGTCAGTTAAGAATTAGCAAAAGAAGACCAAGGTGGGCCACTGATTAACTTATTGGTTTGTTACTATTTTTCCTTTTGCCTTTCCTCATTGTCCTTGTTCTGTTACACATTCATTGTCCTCTCTTGTAGCTGTAAGCAAAACCTCTGCGTTGCAACTTTAGTTTTACACAGTTTTATTGACTTTACCTGGAGCACAAAGCTGAACTTGTAGCGAGTGCATGTTTCGTGAGAAAAATCAGTGTTTTTAACCTTAGAGAGGGGGTCTGGAACTACAGGTTCCTTACAGCAGTTCAGGGGATGTTCTGTTTGTGCAGGAACAGGGTGAAAAAGATTTAATGTGAGCACCCAACCACTTCTCCAGCTATTAACATAAAACAGCCTTTATCTGACATATTTATATTGCCAGACACCTCAATTAAATGCATCAATCTGATGTACTAAAGGATGTGCACATTGTCTTTAATGATCTCATCAGCAGTGAAGATATAAAGCGTCTCTTGGCAAGCAAAAAGTGTATGTCAGCTGCTAAATTTCATCTTGGGTGGTACCAAATCCTAAAATTGCACAATCCTTGTAAATTTAAACGTGTTTCAGGTGTTATTACCTGGAAAAGATGCATCAAATCCCATATCTTCTATCGAGGACCTCAAGTCTTCTGGGTTTGTTTGCAGTGGGTCGTATTCTATAGTCCCATTTCCATTTGGGAGAGAGACCTGAACAGATTTCACGCCTGCCTTCTGGGACAGCACTCCCTCAATGGACTGCACACAGGAGCTGCAAGTCATGCCCTCAATATTGATCACAACAACTTGAGTCAGGGGGTGGCTGGGATCCTTGGAAGGAGGGTGAGATTTCAGCGGAGACACCCACGAGGGGAAAAGTTCCGGGTTCTCAAGCTCCTCAGGAAGGCTGACTCTGAACCTCTCTGGAGACACATTCTCCACAGCTCTCCTCAGCATTTCTATGCTAATTAAGCCTGGGTTGTAGTTGATGGCAGCAGATTTGTTCTCTAAAGAAACCACGACGCCGGTCACTGCCGGGAGTGCTGATATGGTGCTCTGGATGTTGAGGACACAGGAATTGCAGTGCATCCCCTCAACTCTGAACACAACTGTCTTTGTGCCAGTCTCGCTGGAGTCTTCTCTCTGGGATGCCTCAGAGCTTCTGGGCTGAGCATTCTTCAGCTTTTCCAGGTCAATCCCACTGAGCTTCAGGGGTCTAGGCTGCTTTTTAAAGGTTGCTGTGAAACCTGCCTCTTCAATTTGCTGTTTTATTTCTTCTGCTGTGATTAGAGGAGGCTGGTAGACAACAACAGCTTCCTTATTGTCCAGGGACACTGGAAATTAATCAATAAAATAAGTGTGTGTCACTGCTCTAAGCATAATAAGCACATCACAGGATCTTGCCAAAGCTTTCCAGCAACACTTTAAATGGTCAGAAATGTAACTGCAACAGAAAGGAGATGTCATTGGTTTGGTAAAGATCAAACAACTTAGTTCTTCAACCAGTTTTTGTCTAGTACTACAACAATTTTCAACTCCTCCTCAATTTTTTTATCTTTCCCCAGGATTTTCACAAATGGCATCACTACCTCTTACTGAATTTATCCTTGTTTGGGGTTCTATGGCAATACACTTATCCCAAAGCTAACTCTATCAGTAAGCTGGTCTTGCCTTTTAGACTTTTAATTGGACAGAGAAGATGACCTATTATTAAGTACAATTTTAAAAAGAGATCTGTTATTAAGAGATTTCTGTAACTGGTAATAAAATTATGGAACACAACTACTCCAGGCTCGCTACCAAATACAAAACAACTACTGAACACCATCACACATGTAACAGCCACATCCTTCCCACAATGTGGGCTCCTTTCTTCATTTCTAGTCCACATTAAAAACATAATTAAATACCCAGTCCCACAAAGAGTCACTGTCACACTCAGCTGGGTCATCTAAAACCTGCACGGCCAATCTCGATTTACATAAAAACTCATTAAGGTTGTACCTCTAATCTGTTGAATTCCTTGCAATTTGGCAGCTTCAATTTACATAAAAACACACTAAGGTTTTACCTCTAATCCTCTGCATTCCCTGCAGCTTGCCAAGCTTCCCCTCGATGGTGCTGGTGCAGGAGTGACAGGTCATCCCATCCACTTTGAGGCGCAGCACAGCGCTGCTCACCTGGGACCAGCCGGCATCTCCCCAAACTCCAGGTGTTACCTCTGGCACAGAGATGTTCAAATCTACCTCTGGGACCATCTGGGTGATGTGCTTGCCATTGGTGATGGAGGGGATGAAAGTCACCACTGCAGTTCTTTGATCAGAGGACACTTTTGCATCCAGGATCCCTTTGTTCTTCAGCAGCGCGGCACAAATCTGCTTGGGCGTGAGGGCTGACTGGGCAGGGAGGGTGAGGAAAATGGTGTCAGGTAGAACAGGTTGTGGGTTTGAATCAGCCAGGGTAGCATCGAATCCCATGTCACAGATGGCTTCCTGCAGAGTCACTGGAGTTTGCAGCTTGGAGTTGTAGATGACGACAGCGTTCTTGTCCTCCAGAGAGACCTCGAGGGGATAAACAAAGCAATTGAGCAAAGTGCAACACAAAGAGCTGGGAACTGACACTGCACCAGACGAGAAACTGCTTCTACTTGCAAAGATTAGCAATACTTGTCCAACGTAACTTTCACTACTCACCTCAAAGAGCAAAGCCACCACTGAGTAACTCCTGCTCTCCTGTGCAACAACAGGGCTGGAGAGAACAGATCCCAACCCACTCCCAGCTCCAGAATCCTTTAGGAGTCTGTCTGGCCACTTCTACTTGCAACATCCAGACAGCACCAACACACTTAATGAAACTTCCAGAGCCAAAGTCACTTAAATTAGGATGACTAACCCAATTAAACCCCTGGAGCAGAACAGCCCACAGTAGAAATTCGAATCAGTTAGCAGTAATTCTAATGCAGTTAGGAGTAACTGCCCTAAGGCTACAAGGATGGAAAAAAAGACTCTTTGAAAAAACCCACAGCTTTAAGCAGCAGTGAAAGGAGCCCAGCATTTCCAGGCAATGAAGGCACAGGCTGGTAACTTGCTGTGAGCAAAAAACCTGCATCAGACTTCACCAAAACTCACTTTAGACACCTGATATGTGACAAACACTAAAGTTTTTCCTTTCTCTGTGCATTTGGGTGATCCAGAGACATCCAAAGGTAATAACCTTTCCCATCTGATGGTACACACAGCCTCAATTTAATTTGCTCCCAACAGATGATACATCAAACACAATAACTGCAGTTTCCACAAGGAAAAAGCAATGCCTGCCAGAGGCCCAACACATTATCAATTCAATTCTATTTTTCCTCCAGGCAAAGGTAACCTAAAGACCACAAGCATGATTAAATTACATCAGTTAAATCATTTTAAGAACCACCTTTCCTCATTTCTGTCCCAATTATGGGCCTTAGCAGAGTTAGCAACATGGACATTTACTGGTTTCATTGCAGAATAATCTAAAAGCAGCTGTTTCTCTGTATTAGTCATCTAACATCTCCATGTCCCTTGCTGACCTAATTCATAATCACTACACAAAATCCTGTTTTACTGTTCCCAGAGAATTTTCTGAACCAACTGATCTGCCTAGACTGAAGCTCTGATGCTGTAAAAAGGATAATTACTAAATATGACTTCCTAAAGTTTCTTAAGAGTCCTGCTCTACTCAGGCTGAAGTTTTGCAATGTGTCTTCTGAAACAGCATTCAGCTTTGGGATAAGTCATTTACCTAAAAACCTAAACACAAAAGCCTTAATTCTGTCCTTTTAAAAACCTACTTCATTCCTTATGTAAAAGACACTGGGGATGCACACTGTATAAATCTCCCTGTCCCATCCAAAGTCACCTGTGTATTCTCAGAAATCACCTGAGAAAACACAAGGCTGACAAAATGCCTTCTTTTGCTAGAATAAGAGAGAAGATTCTGCAATCAGATTGTTTGGGGGTATTATTTTAGAGGCTGCTTTTAGCCTTTACCTGGGCTCATGCTTGCAGACACCCAGTGATTTATCTGGCCATGCACAGGGGGCTGTTCAGAGCTCCAGGACTCTGCTGTCACAGCACAGACTCACATTAAAGCTCCTTCACAGATGAAGGAAGATGAAGAATGATCTGTCTTGTAAATTTTGCTGCTTTTCACCAAAATTTCTGTACACAAACACCTATTTCAGGCCACAGGGAACTGTTCTGAGCTGTGCAGCACCTGCTCTGCAGGGGAAGTGCACCACAATGGGTCTTGCAAAACCAGCTCCAGACAATGATCACACACCCCACAAATTAAAATTGTGCCCAGTTCTGGGAAGGGCATATCTTCATCTAAGATATATCCACTAAAACAGGAGTTAACTGTTGATAAAACCAGGAAGAAATTATTTTCTTTGGAGTAAAATCAACAGCTCCAGAATGTAACAAGACGCTTTCAGAACACAGATACTAAATAAATAAACTTTTCAATTTTCTGTTGTTAGAACTGTTCTTTCTACCACAGGCTGGGTCACAAAATTCACAGGGGTCTCCCAGCTTTTAAGTTACTTCCATTACTGAAACTACTGTAAAACTATGGATTCTGCAAGGATGATCAGCTCACCCTGGAATATTCTACAGTCCAATATTTTGCCCATGACAGAACAAAGACTAACAATGCTGGTATCTCCTCTGAGTTAAGAAAAAAAGTTAAAACTCAGTCAGGCAAAGAAAGCCTGAATTAGGACAAACCCTGTTCTTGCCTTTTTTTCCCCCTATTACTTCACATCACTGAATTAACTGTAAAGCAGAAAATTAATTAAGAGCAACGACTTAACTCCCAGTGCAGTGAAGCAAGCACCTGTTTTTCCTCTTATTTACCAGAAAAACACCAATGGACCTCCAACATTCAGCCTGCCAAGAAATGCAGAGCATAAACTCCTCCTACATTATTTTCCTCTCTCAGAGCACAACTTATCATGGCTTCTCACCCAAACCTTCACCAGAAGCAGTGCTAGAGCCCCTTACTTTAATGTTATGGATCCCATCCATCTTCCCTAGGTGCTGCTCAATGCTCTGGACACAGGAGTTGCAGGTCATCCCCTCCACGCTGATGGCCACGGATTTTGCCTCCATCGTGAATTTCTACTCAGGTCTTCTCATTGCTGGAGGCTGAAAACAAGCAGGACATTAGTTCCTCAAGAATTTCACAGAGACTGAAATGAAAACAGGGATGTAGTGGAAGGATTCCCCTTGGCAGGGGTTGGAATGAGAGGAGCTTCCAGGTGCCCTCCAATCCAAACCATTCTGGGATTCCAGGATTTAACAGAGGACCTCCTTCACCACGTGCAACTCTGGAAGATGTCAACATCTGAGCAGATATCAACAGAATGGAACACTTCACGTATTTATTCCCATGAATTTTCAAAAAGGGAAAGTGTTCAGACATTTATTACTCGATCTGGGCTACACTGGAGATCATTTAATTACATGCAGCAAGCTGTGATTCACTGGTGTGAGATACTAAATTACAGGGAGAAGCAGGAGAGAGAGAGAGAGCAGCTCCTGGTATGCTGAAACAAGAGGATGGCATATCAACCACAGTGGCACAGCTGGTAACTCTGTTTTTTCACATTTCTTTCTCATATATTACCTTATGTTTGGAAAAACAAGTGATACTGAAATTAGCCCAGGAAACAAACCAAGCTTTTTGTCACACCTCATTCAGAAAGGTCTCATTTCTGCTCCTCTGAAGAATTTAATTACTATTTTTGCTCATAAAAACAAGCCCAGAAAAAAAATCCCTGTATCTAAATGAAATTCGTAGAAATAACAGATAATGAAAAGGACTTCTTTTGCCCAGTGCATAAACTCTTAAGTGACTGAGGGGGAAAGAAGACAAAAGAAGCAAATCTCCCGATTTTTTGTTAATATTTTGAAAGAAGTAATGCAAGGTTTCATTGACAGAGAGGTTGGTGACCAGGGAAATGATCTCAGTTGATGTCTGGCAGCAATGGAAGTAGCAGCAAAATCTGATGAGTAACTGAGGAGCTGAAGTGAAGCACAAGCTTAACTTGTTTTCTTACCCTGAGGACTTATCTTGGAAAACTCAATTACACTGATGTTTAGTAGAATAAATTTTTCCTGCTCCGTGTGACATTTCCAGACTGTTCCCTGTTACAGAGGGCCTGAAGGGTTCTGCTTTCACTTTGAGACGTGCCACAAGCCATGTAAGAATACAAGAAAGTTTCATTACAGAAACAGGTTAACCTCCCTGATGCACAAAAACTAAATGTTGAACTTAATTAACAAGCAGTGAAAGAAGTGTAAAGCTGGGAATATTGACTTTTCCAATAGATGAAATACTATACCTGCTAGGAACAGAAATAAGATAACTTCTACCTGAGGAGTTACTACAGATCTCACTTCTCCCCTGCTCTTACAAGAGCTGAGTTATTTGAAACAGTCAACGTTTGTGTCTGAATATCCACACATTACAGAAATTTAGAACTGTCACAAGAATTACCAACCAACAGGAAAGTATATTTTAAGCAAACTTCATACAGCAGCTCCTTTCTCAGGCTGATCTGCACACTCAGGGGTACAAAATACTATAAAACCCACTAATCACCTAAGACAACACCTGCTTTCCTGTCATGCTGTTGAAATGGGATCCTCTGTGCCTCCCCCAGCTCTTCCCCAAGGAATGCTCAGTCCACACCCAGCAAACAAGGACAGCATTGTGACTCCACAGTCAGGGACACACCAACATTCCCACAAGCCTGAAATACAAATCAAGCTGCAAGGAGCACTTGACATACAGGGAACTTTGTGAGCACAACCAGGCACACTGAAATCAGACATCACAGATAGAATCAATCTGCCCTCTGGTAAGGTTTGGAGAGGTGTGAATTTAAAAGGATTTCAGGTACATGACCAATTTGAACTGCCCTGTTACTGTACTTTGAAAACAAAAATAAAGTAAGGGGACACTTTGGCTGTGAGCTGCTGTCTAAAATAATCAAAGGTTGGCAAGATGTGCCGTGGAGGAGAGCTGGGGTACAGCTGGGAGCCAGGGAAATCCTGCTGAGCTCCTGGCTGCCCTGCCTGTGCTTTGGTTTAAGAGACTCGAGCTGCAAACACAATAATATCTATTTTTACAAAACCAGGATACAATGTTAAAGGTTCTCTGTCAAACAAACAACAGCCACACTGGCAGTACAGTGAATTAGCACAGATCTCAGTAACCAGCAGCACTGCTTCCAAATGCCCACCAATGCATCAAAACCCCCAATGTTTAAATACGTAAAAATAACATTAAACTTCTTTTCACCTCTATTGTTATTACAGTTTGTATGGACAAAGTGCTTCCTCCATTTTCTCAGTCTGTTTCCTTGCCCTTCTGCTGTTCATTCATAAACACAGCCTTTCCTGGAAGAGGCTGTAATTCAAACAAAAACCATAAAAGCATAAGAAAAAAAATTAAAATTTATTTTTCCTTTGTTACGACTCAAGGCCCTGAAGTACTAGCACTGAAACCAGAACTTCCCTCAGTAGAATTTATCTGTTGGACCAAACTGGCTCTTCTTTTTGTTCTCTGATCTTCAGTTAAGAATGACCCAGATCTCCCTGACACGAGCATCACTCACAGCTCCCTGTTGGTGGGGAAGACAACCAAGATGGATTTTTATTTGCTTTATTGCAGGTTGCTAAAAGGTTTTTTAATACTAATTTCAAAAAGAGGTTGCTCTCTAAAATATGAGACATGTCCAAATCTAATGAGCAATACTGGTCTCTTCAATCAGTCCCATGGTGTTATGAACACTGAATTGTTAATGAGCTGCTTCCCAATCTCTGCTTTCTGTACAGTCTTGCTGAAATTTCCAAAGGCCAAACTGCTGGATTTCCAGAGTCCTGAAGCTTCAAAGAGATCTTGTTCTCAGAAGGAAATATAGGGTTATACACAGTGACTCTAAACAGACAAATCCTTTTTTTTTTCCCCTTGCAAAATTCCCAGGACAACCAGTTAAATTTAAATTTAATCTGAGGATGTATTCTACCTTTCTACTTTGAATCACTTGTAAGGAAGGCAGAGCATCAGAAATGAAATGAATTCATATTCATTTAATTTCTAATGCTCTGCCTCCCTTACAAGTGATTCAAAGTACAAAGAATTCAGCTGAAACTCGAATAAAATATTTGTCATATTTCTTCCTCCTGACAATTTTAAATTAGCAAAGTCCATGACTAAGCAGACTGAAAATACCTGTTACACTAATTAATTAGGACTAGATGCACACAAAAGGTACACAAATATTAACAATTTAATTCTAGTCCTCCTCATTTGGGTTAGCATCTTCCCTTTACATGAAAATATATTTAGAAGTCAAAATATCTGTGGCAACCCATGTATTCCACATCAATGGCTTGCGCAAGTTAGCACAGACATATCCTTTTAATTATAATGTATTTTCTTATAGAGAAAGGACTTGAAGCTGAGGTCCTGAAAAGACCTGAAATGTTAAGTTATGGATTACACAGGTTTTAGAGAAAAAAATAATGCTTTTATTGTTATGCATTCCTCCATCTATAAAACCCCTTTAACACCAATTAATAAAGAAATTCAAGATTTAACAACACAAAGAAATGGCAATTCCTTTTACAGGTTACCAGCTCTGTTCCATTTTCCTGAAGGAAGTCAGTTAGTGTTTCTATGAAGCAAATGAAGCAATAGAAAGAGGTGATTTCTACTTCCAACAGAAGTTTCTCCTCATGGAAAGGAAACTTCAAAAGTGATGAAGCACAAGGTGACTGAGACACTCCATCTCTCTAAACAGTTTTCTGATTTGCTAACATGCCACTCTAAGTAAAATATCTGAAGAAATAAGGCTTGATGGGGTCAAAGTGAAGTAATTCATAAACCCACACTATCAAAAAAAAAAGAAAATAAAAAAAAAAGTGAGCAAAGAGGAAGTTACAACACCAGTAAAAACTCAAGAGCCCCATTTAACCCTAAAAAAGGCACTTTGGTGCTTCAAATATCTGAGCACACCCAAGCATCACACAGCAGCAAAGCTCTGTGCCCCACAGACACAGTTTGTGCCAGTTTTGGGATTAGTAGGGATACAACTAGGAAAGACAGATGCTTCTGGTTACCTGTACAGCTCCAGTTTTCACCAGTTTATAATTACCTTGAATTTACAGCTACTGAAATGAAAAGAGTTCACAGCTTGGCAAATACCACATAAATGCCTGCAACAGAATCTCACAGATTTAATTACAGCCTTTGGATTTTATTAAATTTCTAAATGGCCAAGTGCTACTTAGCTCCCTTTATTTATGGCAACAGAAAGCTGAATTACTTATTACATTAAATGGAAAAAAGGTGCCTGTCCTTCAGTGTTCTGCAGGGACCTATGGAAAAGAGCAAAGGGCAGGAAAGGGAAAAAGCTGCATCATTTCACCCTTAGGCTTGAAAAGTGCTACAGAAGATGGATCCAACAGGGAAGGAGGAGGTTTTATAGGGTTCATGGGCAAACAGAGCCATTGGAAAGTGTGCCTAGATAGGAGATCTGTCTGAGAGGCCCACGGATGGATGAGGCTTAATCATTGAGAGAGAAACTGTGCATCTGCAATAAATGTCACAGCTACGTGACGCTTTGAATAGGTTGTAATTCATGTTGCTCAAGACTTTAACAAGCTTTGCTTGGTCAGCGGAGGGTGGAAATTGCTCTCAGGGAATTTATTTCTATCCCAACTGCATGGGGAAGAAAAAAAGCACACACTGAAAACATTCTGTTTCACTTCTAATGAGTTTTACAGTACTTGAGAAAAATCCTCAGCAAATCCTTTAACTCGTTCTTGGCTTTCCACAACCTCCTACAGTCAGATTTCTGGGGAACATGAATGTTTCCTTGGAAGTATCATAGGAAATATTATGAGTAGAATACAATTTATAACCCCTTATTATGTGAGTATACCAGGGTCAATGGAGGCTCCTCAGTCTTAAACTTGGTGTCAAAGTACTCAGCAGAACAGCATGGACTGCATTATACAGTAAAAATAAGAACAGTCAGACAGCAAACTACATAAAAGGTTAGCTTTTGCTTCCCTGTTTTGCCACCTAGGAAGGAAAAAAAAAGCTTCAGGTCTTTTCTCTACTAAGAAAATACATTATAATTATTAATTTCTAATCAAACTGTGTTTGTGCTCACACAGGGCACTGTCATACACAAAGTCCCACATCACGAAATCTTTGCCTACTTACATCCACACAATTCAACAAGCATTTAAATACAGAAACTCGACCTTTGCTGACTGCAACAAAGATTTTAAGATTTACGATTTTAACTTTACTTACATAGAATTTCCAGAACATGAACACAGGGAGGCAACACTTGTGTTGCTCTTGCTCATTTTTGCGAGATTTGACCCCAAGGCATCACCAACTATTAGCCCTTTTCTAGAATGTCCACGCTGTGCTTTCAATTAGAAAAAGTTGCTTGTGCACAGAGCGCTGCCATCATAAAGTGACATAAGAATAAACACTAAGTAAGGTGTTTCAGAGGGGCAAGCCGAGCAGCTCAGAATTGGAACAGGAGCTCAGTGACTCATGCGCTCAGAGACTTTCTCTGGCCATTGACAGGAGCACAAGCGGGACTTTTCCAAGTGAGTGCTGACTGACTGAGTGCCAGGACCCGAAAGGTGGATGCTCCCCGATAAGCACGGCCGGCCGGAGCCCGCCGGTCCCGCGGCAGCTCCGCGGCTCCGGCCCCGCTGAACCCCCGGGGGCTGCGGGGAAGCGGCGGAGCAGGAAACGCCGCTCGGGCTCTGGGGCTGGGACACGGAGATGCCGCCGAGGCGCTTTGGGGGTGAAGCCCCGGGGCACCCCGACCTTTCAGGGATGCGGGCACCCTCACACACCGGACAGCCCCTCCAAGGAGCTGGACAGCCCCCGGCCGAGCCGGGCGTGTTTTGGGACCCGGCAGCGGGTCCTCCCCTCCCGTCTGGGGCACACAGCCCGGCACCGCCGCAGCCGCCCGCACAACCCCTCCCCGCCGGGGACACGGTGACAACGGCCCGGGGGCAGCCCCGGAGCTCCCCGGGGGAAAGCGGGAGCCCCCAAGGAGGGTCCGCACGCGCCTGAGGCCGCGGGAGCGCCCCTGGTCCGCACTGACGGAGGGAAGCGGGAGCCCCACGAGGGTCCGCACTGCCGGGGCCAGCCCCGCAGGACGGGGGAGCGGCAGCCCCGAGGCGGGTCCGCACGGACGGAGGGAAAGGAGACCCGCGCGGGGTCCGCACTCACCGGGGCCGCGGGCTCCGATCGCCGCTCCCGGCCCGGGACCGCCGGGCTCGTCCCCCGCCGTGCCACGTGACCAGCGCCGCTGACGCGGCGGGCACGTGACGGAGGCGGGAGAGGCGGGGCCTCAGCCGCTGTCGCCGTATCGCGACAGGAACCGGCCCG
The DNA here is from genome assembly GCA_016584745.2 of Phylloscopus trochilus trochilus. Classification (NCBI taxonomy): domain Eukaryota; kingdom Metazoa; phylum Chordata; class Aves; order Passeriformes; family Phylloscopidae; genus Phylloscopus; species Phylloscopus trochilus. Next base: position 7,193,932 of record WQNJ02000046.1, read on the forward strand.
CCGTGCCGCGATCGTAACCAGGTGGACTGCAAGGTCCCTTCCAGGCCAGAGCAGCCTGGGATTCTCTGATCATCAAACACCAGCATGCCCCGGTAACTGTTCTCTGCCCACCTCATTTCTCTGGTTACTCCTGCTGTAAACCGACGTTAAATGCAGACAGGGTTGGAACCACCCCAAATCTGGGTTCCTTCCACCCCAAATCATTCTGGGATTCCGTAGGAATTCATTAGGGAAGTCTCATGGATCCTGCGATACCGCCTGCTCCTGTGGAGCCCCTCTAACTTAAAACAGAAATCCTTCACAGCTCTCAGGAGTCTCGGGAGAAGCAGCTGACAGACAGAGGGATTCAAGCCATAAAAATCCTTTTGTGGAAAAAAATAATGGCATCTCGACTTTGTCACTGCAAGTCAGATGTAAAGGGATATGAGCTCTGCAGTGGGAATGCAGTGAGGCTGATTCACACACACATCTGGCTAAGTGAAAACTCAATGAAGTTCTGGACTTGTCCTTTATCCCCCAGTGATCTTTACAGCAACAACTGTGACTGTGTAAAATTACTTGGAGTTTTTACATTATTTCTTATACTTCAGCACAAGCAGAGCAAACCTCAAAAAGCCAGACAGGTTTCTAGGTATGTTTATTAGACCAGGAATGCCACTGTCCAAGTGGTAATCAGGGAACAAATGCCATTACACGAACATTTCTCAGTGAAAGTTTAGACCAGCTCATTAGAAGCAGAGGCTGTTACTCCCTCCATTCTCTTGGAGTGATTCTGCCCACAGGTGAAAAGCCCCACTCAATGTTAAGCTGTGTGAGCACCTGTAAAGGGATAAAATCCAAGATTGTTAACTCTGAAATCGAAGAAACCTTCTGACATAGGGTTATTTTTATTGTTTTCAGTTCAGATTTCTTGTTACTAGAACACGACATCTCATTAATTTTCTAATTAAACAAGTGGATATATTTCTATTGAATAGTATTGAAATGTTTCAGTTCTGTTTCAAAATATCCAACTGTAGAAGAAAGAATCTGGAATGTAAAACCACCAGCATATTGGTATTTTCATCTATAAATTTTGCTGCTGAAAGCCGTACCTGTAGAGGCTTGAAATCCCAAGTAAAATAGAGAACACTTGCATTTCAAAGACATTTTCAAATCAGGCAATAGACTGATACAGAAATTTGAGTAATAACTCAAAATCAAGCTGGGAATTAAAAGACCTTTCACCTCTATCACATCACAATTTGCTTATGGAAAAATCTCCTGAATTCCGACCACTGAATTTATTTCAAACAGGCAAAAATGACACTTTCAAAGTTTGCATCTCAAGTCACAAGAGAGTAGTGATAAAACCAACTTACATAGCCCCAGACAGTGGAGAACATGGCAGCTCCCCCAAGGAGCACCATGGTTCCGTATTTATCGTGGAAGGTCGACGCATGCTTGCGATGGGCTTGTCTGACTGCAGTGTGCTGGATGCTACGAGCTGAGGAGTGTTAGCAAGCACAGAAATCAACTCAAATATATGCTCAAACCATTCACATCTCCCACCAACAGAGAGGCAAGTGTTAGTGATAAAAGACTAAAAATGCTTTATATTTAGAACTCTGGAATGACTCCAAAACACAGGATATACACAAATACTTCAATTTTTTTCAGCGCTCTCAATTTTTCTCTAGAAAGTTATTCCTTAACTCTAATTCCAGTAAAAAAAAAATCCTCGAAGTTGCCTTTTTCATGAATGTTTTCCTTAGTATTACTGTTTCTCTAAAAAAATGTTTTGTTTAGTGCTTAGCATTTTTAGATTTCTAGATGCAAATATCTATCCTGGCAGTACACGTACTCAAGCAATGTCAGGATGAAGCTCACCATCAAATTCTGGGGTTAAAGATAGCAAGTGTGGGTAATACCTGCCTCATTCCCTCAGGATTTTTGAAGGGAGGGGAGGAAGGAAACTGATATAACCCATGGGCATGTGATAAATAATAGAGAAAAAACCACACAGTGATAGCTTCAGATGATGTACATTATAAGTGCACACTATAAAAGGCACACTTATTAAAGAGAAGGCAACAGTGAAAAATCAAAGCAACAACTACAAAAGACAGATTACCCATTAGTTGTGTACAAAGCATTTGATGAGAGGACGATGTGTGCATAAAGATATTACAAAATAAAACCTTTTAGTCTTAGGTCAATGGTTCGCATTTTTACCCAACCATGACTGGAGATGATGGTGATATCCATAATGTTACTACATCCCTCTCATGCTCTCTAAGGCTGCACAAGGCGTTCTCTTAAACATAAAAAAGCCTGAGTATCTACAGAGATATGTTTATTTTATCTGCCCGCGACCAGGACCAGAGGAACAGACACTGCGGGGTCTGTAACTCTGAAGGGGTAACTTTAACCTTGAGTTTAAGGGCTGGGTACTGACTATCCCTTGTCACCGCAGGCTACCAGGCCACAATATGCCTTTAGGTACTAGGGAAAAAAAGCACCAAGGAAAGGATTCCTATGTCAAAAAGCAACTAGGAGATAAAAAAGGCTGAAAGAAATTTAAAAAAAAAGCGGGAAGCGAAGGACGCCAGAGCCGACCGCAGCCCCTGAGGGGCCCACACGACCCTCGCCGGGTGCACAGCGAGTCGGGGTCTGAGGGACAATGCGAACAGGGGAGGGCACAAACCGAGGGAGACCCATTGAGGAACCCCCCACATCCCGAGAGACGCCCCTGTGCTTACCGACAAGGCTCTGCGCGGCCCTGGCCACCGGGAACATGATGAGAGCCGAGCGCGTACCCTTGACGCCGGTGAAGAACAAAATGGTCGCGGCGGAAGTGGCGGCACGGCGGGGGCCTGTGGGTAACGCCGGGCTCCTCCTCGCTGCTGTGGAGCTCCGCGGCCGGACCGAGCCAAGCCAGCGGTTCCCTGGCTGCTCTCCGGCACCTCCCGGCTACAGACGGGCTCTCCGTGAGGGGCCGAGAGACACACAGGAGCGGGTACGGCCGAGGCCAGTGTTAAGTCTGTCCCGGTCGCGCTAGCAATCGCAGTGTCAGGATGGCCGAGTGGTCTAAGGCGCCAGACTCAAGGCGTACCGCGCCTTCCCGCGGCGGGTTTGGGTGTTCTGGTCTCCGTATGGAGGCGTGGGTTCGAATCCCACTTCTGACACCACTTTTTTTTTTTTTTTTCCCTCTGTCTGAGTTAAATTTGCGAAAGCGCCGAGTTGAAAAAGTCTGGGATTTTAGTGCAAATAGAAATCAGAAATAATAATTAAAACAAACAAACAAACAAACAAAAAAAACCTGATGCGTGAGCAAATCTTCATCTCTCCCCAGTGATTCCGCATCAGAGCCTTAACCCACCACACACCTGCTGAGGCATTCCCCTGTGCATTTGGATTTTAACAATATTTGTAACACCCGAGCCAGCAATTTATAGAGTGCGTGTATAACATGAGGCATGTATCTGAAGCAAGCGGGAGAACTTCCTTACACTGAAGGTGGCACAGCACTGGAATAGCTGCCCAGGCCAGGTGTGGAATCCCCCTCTTTGGAGATACCCAAACCCATCTGCAAGCATCTGTTGCTTCAAAATGTGGATTATGTAAAATTTTCTAAAGAAATTATGTTCTTTGATGTTTGAGCTTTGTATACTTTGTAGCCTAATCAAGTAGAAGGAGATTTAATCCATGAAACAGCAGGTATCAAGCTCTAAGTGATGTCCAGATTTTGGAAAAAATATTACTTTTTGGTAGAACTGCCTTGTTAAGATTTAGGGCTTGAAATGTTTCAATTATCTCAGGCTTAGGGGGAAGTTAACAAAGTTTCGTAAGGAGGATGTACCACTGATAGCGGACACAAAGAATGCAGAATTTACAGCCCACAAGGACATTTTGCAGAGCTCCCGCGGTAAGGAAGGCACTAAGGAAGCCAGCTCAGCAACTGGGCTGAAAACAGTTCTAATGGTGAAAGGTAATTCCAGCAGGGGCAGATCAGGACCACCAACCCACCGACCAAAAAAAAAGAGAAAGTCAGAGCATGTGAACTAATTAATAAGAGAAGCAAAGAGAAGCATTGACTAATAGAATGTAGAATACTAATTAATTAGAGAACTACATTACTTGTATCCAGTGAACACAAATTCCTTTGTTTGTTAAAACGCATAAACAGTAAAAAGTGTTGACAGTTGGCGTGCTTGATTTGTGGAACACCACTGAGCACCCAAGGCTAGCACAACTCTGATATAAATCCATCTCTTTCTGAGTAATTATTGGCTTACTGCGCATCGGGTAACGAATGCGATCTTAGGGAACAACAGTAGACAACCTGCTCCAGGAGACCATGTCTCGAATGATCTCCAGAGGTCCCTTCGAACCGTAAGGGTTCTGTGGTGCGGCTGAGAGACCCCGACAGCCCCCACCACGTCCTGCGCTCCCGCCACACTATCCGCCCTCAGGGCTCGCTCTCCCCTCAGGGCCAGCCCCGCCCTTCCCTCGGGGCTCCACCAATGGCACGGTTCCAGCTCGCCGCGCTCCCGCAGGCTCAGCCAATCGAAGGCCGGCAGGTACGCTCGTGCCGGCGCCTCCGCCAATCGGCGTCTCGCGGGCGGGGCCTCACGGCCGGCGGGGCGGGGCAGGCGAAGCGGGGCGGCTATGGCGGCGCTGCCGGTGCCGCTGCTGGCGCTGGCGCTGCTGCTGCTGGCGGGATGTGGCGGGCCTGGCGCCGCGGGGCAGAGGCGGAAGGAGGTGAGACTCGCCCGGAGCCTCCGCGCCGGGCCGGGTTCTCGCTGAGCGGGATGAGGGCAGGACCGGCCAGGGCCCGGCGGGGTGGCCTGGCCTCATCCCGGGTCCCAGCCCTGAGGGGAAGCCTCAGGGTGGAAAGGTCCTTGTTTCCAGGTTCTTCAGTTCTTGTTGGGGGCACTGTACGAGTGTTGTCTTCTTAGTGCATGAGATTTGCAGGGGGGAGGATGGGTGGTCTTTGGTTGTAGTCACTAAGGTGCAGCTTACTTCCACACGCTTGACCTGCAGGGTTTGGAAAAATCCTTCTATATAAGTGTATACACATGTATATAAGTGTATATATAGGTGTATGCTTGTGTCAGTTGTAAGTCAAAGAAGAATAATTTATTACAATTATTGTCACGGCGAGATTCTTGGGGCTTCCCTGTGCAGGGTCAGGAGTTGGACTTTGATGCTCCTGCTGGCTCCCTTCCAATTCAGGATATATTATGATGATTTCCTCTAACATATTTGTCTGAAGAAGGGTGTTAATGAGTAGAGAAGTGCTTTATGATAAATGTAGCATTTATAAGTTGGTCAAACTAATGCCTCTTCTTATAATGTTGTAGAATTGATTGTCTCCTTTTTAAGGAATATTTTAGTGTTGAGCATTCCTGAGTTTTTCAGATATATTGGGAATTATGGTTCTGTTTTCCCAGCAGTGCTGAAAAAGAAATATTGAGGTTGGTTCTATCTCTGGTATAGATTCCACTGCCACAATTTTTGAAAGCTGAAAGAGTTTGATGCTTAGTATAGAATAGAGGCTGTGGAGGGGATGGAGGTGGTTGGTGCAGCTGAAAGAAATCCTGCAACTACAGTGAGGAAGGACTGGTGAGCTGAGGGTCTTCACCAGCCTGGTCACACTGAGTGCTTAAAGCTATGTGTATTACTGGGTGGTTGAAGTTAATGAATTATCTTAACATGACTGTCAAAATCTTCTGTGTATGCCTTGCAGAATCTTACTGAAGTATCACATCACCTGGGTGGTGTTATGAAGAGCAGTCCAGATATTTCTTGCGTCAAATCTAAAAACTTCTAAGAGTGTACTGTGAGACTGGGAAAAAAAAACAAAAACAAACAAACAAAAAAAACCAACAAAAACCAAACCAACAAACCAAAAAAAACCCCAACAATGTTGCTCTGACTTGATTTTCAGATGGTGTTATCAGAAAAAGTGAACCAGCTGATGGAGTGGGCCAGTAAAAGATCCGTGATCCGAATGAACGGAGACAAATTCCGGCGCCTTGTGAAGGCACCTCCCAGAAACTACTCAGTGATTGTGATGTTCACTGCTCTTCAGCCTCACAGACAGTGTGTTGTGTGCAAGTATGAGCTCCTTTTTTCCATAATTAGAACCTGAAAGTCATCTGATGCTTTGTAGGAAACTAAATTTAAGAACAGGGTTGAACTTTGACACGTGTGGGAGGAATATATATGGGCAAGTTACAGTAGGGTTGTCTTTGCAATTTAATGTGTGGGAATAAGTGTGTTATGTGTTTGTGAGGAAACAACATAAGCCTTAGTTTGATCTCTCTCCTGAAATAATCCCTGCTTTGCAGAAACAGAGTTTACTCTGGAGAAAGACACAGTGAAAGCTCAACTTTCCTGGCATGAGCTACAGAAGAAATGCTTGTAGATTATTGCTGGCCATGGAGCTTAAATGTTGTTCTTAATTAGTGTGTTGCTTGGCACTTATTTACAATTCCAGTATCCTGGATCCTTAACCATATTATAGCTTTCCTGTGTTAATCTGGAGGTGGCAAAGGTCTGTAAGGGTGATTTTTATACCTAGTCAATTGAAATTATTGGTTTCCCACCCTCTGACCTGGAAGAAAGGGCACACCTGGCCACATTTTGGTGCTCTGTGCACTGGCAAATCATGAGCAGCTGGGTTCCGTTTCACCTTTCAGTTAGAAATTACCTCCAGTTGTGTTCATGGACTCAAGAAATCTTGCCCTTCCATTTAAAAAAGCAAGGTGCCAAATGCTTCACCTGATAGCAGATGAGTGTCTGTTAAGCTTAAATGATTTCATTAACACTTCAACTTTCTTTTGAGCCCTAGAAAATTAATGGGGTGGGTGGGCACAGCTCCCTCAGCTGCTTTACAACTCGTGCTGTGGACAAACCCATGATACTGTGTCTCGCTTGCTGTGTTTTCCAGGCAAGCTGATGAGGAATACCAGATTCTGGCAAACTCCTGGAGGTATTCCAGTGCATTTACCAACAAGATTTTTTTTGCTATGGTGGATTTTGATGAAGGCTCAGATGTGTTTCAGATGGTAACTTTTTTTGCTCTTCTAACATTGTTCTTGGTTTGGGTTTTGGGAAAGAAGGTAAAGATGTTACATAATTTAGCATTACATTGAACAAGCGAATGAAAAGTTAAAAGCTGTTATTCTTGGAAGAAAGATGACCCAAGCATGTTGGTAGGAATATTAACAGAACTGACAGATGTGGAATAGGTACAAGGAGTGAATTTGTTTCTTTGACTTTTTTCCCCTGAGATTCTCCTCTAATAACCTACAGTGTAATTCTTAATGAAATTCTTCTGTGGTATGTGAAGAGGCAAGATAGAAAGCACTGATGTCATTAGGAACAGCTATTACAATTTTAGATTACTAGAGAATGATAGATTAGGGGTTTGGTATGGGTTAACTAATTTCTTTTCAAGTACCCAGCCATTTTTCTCTTCTATTAACATTGTGTGACCACATTTTTTTTTCCCTCCAGCTGTGAAAACATTCCATGTACACTTGCAATTCTAGGTCACATTAATAGTTCAAGCAGTCCTGCAGATGTTCATTTTTTTTTAAGAAGTGCTAATCTCTATTTAACAGCTACACAGTTTAAACAGTGATACCTTATTAAATGGAAGCTTTTGAACTGGAGAGTTGAAGAGAGATGTCTTTTTATTACTCTTGTTAATTTTTTCCATAGTGTTACATTAAAAATGCATTCATCAAGCTATGGCCTTCCTAGATTTTAGAATCATCTATTGCTATTTTGCAGATTTCTTTATCAAAAGTAGTATTTGGAGAGGAAACAGATTCAAAACAATGTGCGTGAAATACAGAAATGCAAGCTGCGTGCTGCCTACTGTTTGTTTTTTTTTTTAAAAAGTCATGGCCATTAAATCAAAGAGCTAATTTTCTGATTTAGCAACAATATTGCAAGCCAGAAATGGTGCAAAATCCTGTTACTAAATAGTCCTTTCATAAGCTGTATCCTCTGTGAACTCTCTCCCTGCAGCTGAACATGAATTCTGCTCCCACCTTCATTAACTTCCCAGCCAAGGGGAAGCCCAAGCGCGGGGACACCTACGAGCTGCAGGTGCGCGGCTTCGCCGCCGAGCAGCTGGCACGCTGGGTGGCCGACAGGACAGACGTCCACGTGAGTGCAGACACCTGCCCTGAGCCCCCCCCCGTGCTGTGCAGGGCCAGCTCACCTGCCCTGAGCCCCCCCGTGCTGTGCAGGGCCAGCTCACCTGCCCTGAGCCCCCCTGTGCTGTGCAGGGCCAGCTCACCTGCCCTGAGCCCCCCCCCGTGCTGTGCAGGGCCAGCTCACCTGCCCTGAGCCCCCCCGTGCTGTGCAGGGCCAGCTCACCTGCCCTGAGCCCCCCTGTGCTGTGCAGGGCCAGCTCACCTGCCCTGAGCCCCCCCGTGCTGTGCAGGGCCAGCTCACCTGCCCTGAGCCCCCCCGGGCTGTGCAGGGCCAGCTCACCTGCCCTGAGCCCCCCCCGTGCTGTGCAGGGCCAGCTCACCTGCCCTGAGCCCCCCCCGTGCTGTGCAGGGCCAGCTCACCTGCCCTGAGCCCCCCCGGGCTGTGCAGGGCCAGCACACCTGCCCTGAGCCCCCCCCGGGCTGTGCAGGGCCAGCACAGCTGCCCTGAGCCCCCCCTGTGCTGTGCAGGGCCAGCACAGCTGCCCTGAGCCCCCCCGTGCTGTGCAGGGCCAGCACACCTGCCCTGAGCCCCCCCGGGCTGTGCAGGGCCAGCTCACCTGCCCTGAGCCCCCCTGTGCTGTGCAGGGCCAGCACACCTGCCCTGAGCCCCCCCGTGCTGTGCAGGGCCAGCACACCTGCCCTGAGCCCCCCCGTGCTGTGCAGGGCCAGCACACCTGCCCTGAGCCCCCCCGTGCTGTGCAGGGCCAGCTCACCTGCCCTGAGCCCCCCTGTGCTGTGCAGGGCCAGCTCACCTGCCCTGAGCCCCCCTGGGCTGTGCAGGGCCAGCTCACCTGCCCTGAGCCCCCCCCGGGCTGTGCAGGGCCAGCTCACCTGCCCTGAGCCCCCCCGGGCTGTGCAGGGCCAGCTCACCTGCCCTGAGCCCCCCCGGGCTGTGCAGGGCCAGCTCACCTGCCCTGAGCCCCCCTGTGCTGTGCAGGGCCAGCTCACCTGCCTTGAGCCCCCCTGTGCTGTGCAGGGCCAGCTCACCTGCCCTGAGCACACCTGCCCTGAGCCCCCCTGTGCTGTGCAGGGCCAGCAGAGCTGCCCTGAGCCCCCCCGGGCTGTGCAGGGCCAGCACAGCTGCCCTGAGCCCCCCCGTGCTGTGCAGGGCCAGCTCACCTGCCCTGAGCCCCCCCGGGCTGTGCAGGGCCAGCTCACCTGCCCTGAGCCCCCCCGGGCTGTGCAGGGCCAGCTCACCTGCCCTGAGCCCCCCCGGGCTGTGCAGGGCCAGCTCACCTGCCCTGAGCCCCCCCAGGCTGTGCAGGGCCAGCTCACCTGCCCTGAGCCCCCCCCCGTGCTGTGCAGGGCCAGCTCACCTGCCCTGAGCCCCCCCGTGCTGTGCAGGGCCAGCTCACCTGCCCTGAGCCCCCCCGTGCTGTGCAGGGCCAGCTCACCTGCCCTGAGCCCCCCCGGGCTGTGCAGGGCCAGCTCACCTGCCCTGAGCCCCCCCGGGCTGTGCAGGGCCAGCACAGCTGCCCTGAGCCCCCCTGTGCTATGCAGGGCCAGCTCACCTGCCCTGAGCCCCCCTGTGCTATGCAGGGCCAGCTCACCTGCCCTGAGCCCCCCTGTGCTGTGCAGGGCCAGCTCACCTGCCCTGAGCCCCCCTGTGCTGTGCAGGGCCAGCTCACCTGCCCTGAGCCCCCCCGTGCTGTGCAGGGCCAGCACAGCTGCCCTGAGCCCCCCCGGGCTGTGCAGGGCCAGCACAGCTGCCCTGAGCACACCCGTGCTGTGCAGGGCCAGCACACCTGCCCTGAGCCCCCCTGTGCTGTGCAGGGCCAGCTCACCTGCCCTGAGCCCCCCCTTTGCTGTGCAGGGCCAGCACACCTGCCCTGAGCCCCCCCGTGCTGTGCAGGGCCAGCACAGCTGCCCTGAGCCCCCCTGTGCTGTGCAGGGCCAGCTCACCTGCCCTGAGCACACCTGTGCTGTGCAGGGCCAGCTCACCTGCCCTGAGCACACCTGCCCTGAGCCCCCCTGTGCTGTGCAGGGCCAGCACAGCTGCCCTGAGCCCCCCCGGGCTGTGCAGGGCCAGCTGGGAAATGTCACTTGTGCTCTGTGCCTCCCGAGCTGCTCTAAAGAGCTTGTCTACAAAATCTAGTTCAGACACATGACTGCATCTTTTAATTTCCTTGCAGTCTCTGTGCTGGTGTTTTTTGTAATGCTGTATTTGAGAAAATGGTAAAACTCATCTCCTTCCTTCTCGCGCTCTGCTCTGGTGGAAGAAAAACAATCTCTAAATTATTGAACAGGGTAAAGTAGTCTAAAAGAGTTACATTTTTGGTGGAAGAAGTATTGCTTACTTCCCAACTCAGATTTAATACATAGAAAACGTGCATATGGGATATTTTTTCCACTCAGTATGTTGTGGGCTGTTTTAGCAGGAGTGCAGGTATAATGTGTAATCCTACAGAGAGAAAATAATCCCACTGTCCCCTGTTCAGATCCGTGTGATAAGGCCACCAAACTATGCCGGACCCTTGATGCTGGGGTTGCTGCTGGCTGTCATCGGAGGCCTCGTGTATTTGCGGGGCAGCAACCTGGATTTTCTCTATAACAAAACTGGCTGGGCCTTTGCTGCTCTGGTGAGTAATCATGACTTCTGTCTCCCTGTTACACTTGAGGTTTGTAGCAGTTCAAGTTTTCTAAAGCTTCTGTATTTCAAGATTCTTAAAGCTGGTAGAGGAAAATGAAGTGCAGTTGGTTTTGCTGTTTCATAGCTTGATAACATTATATGATCTTAGTCCCTTCAGTTCACTGAATGCTTGGTTGGATGCCTTTTGTGCAAAGATAAAGTGGGACCGTTCTTAGCCTGTGTTCCAAACCAGTACATTTTGGTATGAAGTGAAAAGATGTGATGTTAAATTAAAAATAAAAGATAGTCCTTATTAAATAGAATTTCTTCTTTCCTTTTCAGTGTTTTGTATTAGCAATGACATCAGGCCAGATGTGGAACCACATCAGAGGCCCCCCCTATGCTCATAAGAATCCCCATACAGGACAAGTGGTGAGTGTTGCCTTCACTTTCCTTTCTGCATTTCTGTTGTATTTCTGGAGAGTAAGACTGATACTAAGAGACAAATCAGAATGCAAATTCTGCTTCTGGGTTCTCTCTGAGTGAGACCAACCTCTCCTGCAGTGAGCAAGGCAAATCAACATGTCTTGCATATGTTGTATCTCCAAGGGTGAAGGGATGTGACAGTTCTAAATTGCTTACAGCACAATAAAGGTATTTAGGGGTTGAGTCTTGCATGCTAGAATTCCTATTGCTGAGCCTGGCAATTATGTTTCAACCTGGACTTGTTAACTCATACACTCATCTAATGATTTCCATATAAAACAGTCTTTCCTCAAGATTCTTGAGGTAAATTAATATCCAGTGACCTCAGGTTTATGAGGTCTCTTTCTTGGGAAAAAAATCTTGAACATAATTTGAAATACACTGCTCTGTTCATAACACAGAATGAGATGCACTGTGGAAGTAGTTACAGTGTTCTGAGGTCATTGCATCTGCTCAGGTGCTTATACATCACATACTGGCTTTTCTCATGTTTTTACTCAGGGAATTAATTTGGTGAAATTAATGTGCCTGGTTAGATGGGTTAGGCTCTCTATATTCTTCTGTAGAAAGTGGATAATTTTTTTTTCCTACTTAGACATGACATTGTAACCATAATAGGGTGTCCCATAGGGATTAAAAATGGTATTTTTTCACAAATTCCAATTTTTCTGTTAACCCAGACATGGAAAAGATTTCAAAAGCTTGGTTCTGGAGCCAAGTGAGTCAGGTTCACACACGGACTGAAGGAATTCCCCTTAAGCTAAGCAGCAGTGTACACAACCTAAGAATCTCAGTCAGGGGATGGATCAGATTTGGATCACATTAGGATGTAGAAGGGCCTGATCTTGTGGTACTTTGCTCAGCTGGACTAAGAATCTGGACCACAAAGGTTGTAGCTGCTCTTGGACTTACTGTAATCTGAATGATGCTGATTGTAAATGGTAATAGAAGAAGGATCTTTGTTTCTGTTGCAGCTCCCCCAAAAATTAGTGATCAACAGCTGAAATCATTCATGTACCAACTTCTGCCCTCTCCTGGAAAAAACAATGCAAACCCCATTCCCAGCTCTGTAGCTGTTGTTAATCATGTCAAAGACGTCTCCAGTCTTTTCTAAATTTAATTACTCTTTGTCTCTTACAGAATTATATCCATGGAAGCAGCCAAGCCCAGTTTGTGGCAGAAACACACATAGTTCTGCTGTTCAGTATCCTTCCTGGGAGAAGCATGTGGTTGGTGACAGCTTTTTGGTCAGCAAATGCTGCTGCCTTTTCTGTGGTGCTTTGTCATGGCTGTAATTGCCACCTAACACTGATGCAGGAGCTTGTAAAGCCTTTCTGCACTGACAACTGTGCTTTTCCTGTGCCTCAGATCTTTTAGTTGAATAGAAAAATATTTACTGCTTTCTCACCTTGTTTAATACCAAGCCAAATATATCACTAAAGTTGTAGATCTTTGTGGAATCAGAAGATTCTTCAGGATGCTCTCTCTTCCTCTGTGCATGTCTCTTTTTAATGTCACTTATTTCTTGCTTTGGTGTTGAATTCATTCCTCTATCACTGATCTTTTATTTCTTTGCCTGCCTTCTCATAATCTTACGATTTGTTCGTACTGATGATGCAGGATTGTGCCATGCTGTCAAGAAAGGCAAGTGGAAACTTTCAGATTGAGAGCTTGTACCTTTCTCATTTGTACAAAAAATGCTTTCTTGGGGGTCATAAGAATACCTTAAAATTCAATGTTCTGTTTTTCTATTCCCACACATACATTTTTGATCCATCATTTGTAACTTTAGTCATTTCTGGCTGGAGCTTTTCTTCTGTGTCTTGTCACCTGTATCAGCATTCCTTTATTTTTGATCCAGGACCTTTTCTTGTATTTAACTTTTTAAACTTAACACAGGCACTTGAAGTAGAACTTCTGATCTTTTTCTTTTACTGTATTTTTGATCCACTTGGTCAAAATCAAAGTAGAAACTTTTTGTTGATGTTTGTGTTACTGCTGTCCATCACATTATGGACCCAACCCACCCATTGCTGGAGACATTTCAAATTATTAAATTTGGTGAGGTTTCTGTGGATTCAAATCACTTTTGTCCTGTGCTGAAGGTGGGCTGTGTCTGAAATGGAAAGATTCCTGATGGTCCTAATGCAATCAATGATAAATATGTTTCCTTTCAGGAGAATACTTGGGACTGGCCATCTGTAGTGAAATGGAATGAAATCTTTGGGAATTCTGTCTTTTGTTCCACTGGATTCACTGCTTTGCTTTGCTAGGATTCATTCTTGGCAACTATCAGGCCTTTTGTGTTGTCTGTGTTTCTTTAATTTTATGACCTTTAATTTTTTTGTTTTTAATTTGAAGAATTAGAAAAGAAATATTGCCACTTGAAAAACAGCCTGTTGGATTACATGCTGCATGTGTTTCATTTATTCTGTTGGCTGAGTGAATGCAGAAGCTGAATTCCTTTGGGGATTTTCCAGTGGAGAACAGCAGTAGGAGTGGACCAAAGCTCTCTGGGAAGGAATGCTGCTACTTTACAAGCTGAGATAATAAATGCATGTTTTTAATTTTGCCTGAAGACTTTCCAGTTTATATTTTAAGCATTGCATTTATTTTCTCTTAAAAGCTGACATTATGAAGTCTTTCAGTTGTTCTTTTTTTTCCCCCCATAGCTGCTGATTTGGCTGGGAAGTCTTTGATTTTCCCAGTGAGTTTTAATGCCCCAGGTATGGTGTGGGAGCTGAATTTAGGGGATAAGGAGTGTTGTTTTGAGTCTATTGTACTTTGTTGGTTTATCCTTAAACAGCATTTGTAGATGGTGGAGTTACTTTAGGGATGGTCCTTCTCCACGAAGCTGCTACTTCTGACATGGATGTGGGGAAAAGAAAAAGTAAGTACTGATCCTTTGCTCTCTGAGCAGAGGCATATTCAGTGAGGGTGTGTGATACACCATTGAGCAGAAATGCTTTTGCACTGGGGGCTTTTGTTCACTCCCACCTCTAAGCTGAGAGAATCATTTGGCTTTTTGACAGTTTTTGGAGTTGCTTAGCAAACTGCAAGATAAACCCTTTTGGCAGATAAAGAGGCTGCAGTGTTTTGCTAGAAAGAGGGAGAAGGGACTTCTTCTCAAAGCATTTGTATAAAATTGATGTAAAATTGATGTTAATTCAGTATTTCTCAACCACACAAATAGAGGCCTCATCTGACCAAATCTGTAAATAGTGCAGAACACTTTGAAAACCTGAGTCACTGAGGTGTTTGCAGGGACAGCTGTCCCATCACAGCCTCTCCCTGTGCATCTCTTGCAGTTATGTGCATTGCTGGCATTGGCTTGGTGGTGCTGTTCTTCAGCTGGCTGCTGTCTGTCTTCAGATCCAAGTACCACGGCTACCCCTACAGGTACGTCAGGCTGGGGCCCTGCAGCCCTCCTGGACTTTGGGGTACAGCTACCCCACTGCAGCTCTGCTGCCTCATTTGGGAAATACTCCTTTAGAAATGCTCCACTGGTTTCTCCAAGTAGCAATATTGGTTGATAATCTCAGCAGAAATAAGAGTGTTTCATGGATATTGTGATTTTTCAATCTAGCCAAAGCAAAGATTGTGGAACTCTCCTTTTCACGCCATTGCACGTTATAAAATACTTCTATTTTCAGAATGGTATCTCAACTGCCAACAAATGTGTTTTTCCCCCTATTTTTCTCTCTTCCATATTCATACATCTTCATTATTAATCCCTATTTGTGTGGACAGGGAGGATACCTGATGCTTTAAAGCTGCCTACATTTGGGGATTGCTTGTGTAAGGAGCCTAGTACTGTTAATTGATCACTTTTATATCTGTCTGACTGATGCCTTAGGTGTGTTTGCTAGCTTTTATGCATTTTGAAGCAATAAGTACATGTTGAAGGAGCAGTTTCTAATAATTTCACTATCTGCAATGACCTGAATTTGTCTATAAAGCTAAACCCATAGACAGATACTGTGCCCTCTCTATGAGACACGTGTTCTTATTTAGAAATATCTAAATAATAAAACTTGTTATTTTATGAAGACTTTTCTCAAGAGCAAAAGACAGCTGAAATTGTTCCCTTTTTGGTAGCTGGTCAGCTTTTATTCTGATCTCTGCAATGATCTTAGATACCCCTGCTGACTTTATTTTAGGGAAGATGTGGTTGTCTTTGGTTTTGAGTTTTTAGAAACTGATTTTTAAGTGACTTCACAGCTGCTTTTGTTGTAGCAGCATCAGGCCCAGTTTCTCCCTCTGATTTTCTTGGCATTTATAAAAGCTTGTAAGTGGAATGTTGCATACCTTTGTTTCTTATAAAATTAATAAGAATGTTTGTTATTTTGCTCTTTGCAGTTTCCTAATGAGCTAAAGAATTCCAGGGTCTGTAACATCAGGAAGGTGGTGGCTCTGAAGTTGGATGTGCTGGAACGAGGAGCTCAACGTGTGTGGTTTGTGCTACCTCTGCTTACACTGAGACAGTTAAACACTGAACCAAAGACAATGTAGTGCCTTAAATACAGCAAGCAATTTGCTCTGAAGGACACAGAGTGTTAAGATGCAATCTCTCTTTCATAAGCTTTACATCTTCTTAAGCAACTCTACTGCTAGCAAAATTCAGACTGTAATGCTTAAAACTACATTTCCATGGACTAACTAGAAACGGTACTTTCAGTTCACTTGGATAATCTGTTTACCATGTTTCTTTTTCCCTTGAATTATCCCCTTATTTCTTGTTTGTGCATAGCAGGTGACAGCAGCTTTTCTGTCCTGCCTTTTCATGGTTAAGGAAACAGCTCCATGTACCTGGAAATCTTTTCCTTCAGCCTATGTGCAACTCTTGGAGCATGCTCCAGGTTCCAGTGTGGAATGTGCATATCCTGGAGCTGTGTCTCATTTTTGAGAAGAGTTCTTAACTGCTGTATGATGCAAGAGGTTGCTTCACAGATGAAGGGGGGAGTTTTCAACATGTAGAATGGAGTTATTAATTAAATCTTTCTTTGCCAAATGCTGAAACTGCAATGTTTAAGTTGTAAACTTTGAGCTGGAAAAAAAATTTCTTAGACTGTCCAGCACTCACAATCTAACGAATACCAACCAAAAGTACAAAGGTAACTATCAGTGTGTTGCATGAATTCAGAGTTGCTAATTGGCTTTCAAGTTTCTGCCTGGAGCCCTGGCAAACCAGCAGATACCAAATTTGTGGTCACTATATAAGTTCTTGCATTCTCCACTTGTTTTCTCCACGTTTTTATCCTTTGGGCTCCCAGGATAAGTGTTGTTACCCCAGGACACATTTGATAACCTTACAATGCATGTGTTGCTTGCTCTCTCCTTTTGTTCTCTCACCTCACAAAGATACTTTGCCTTAAGAATTGGTGAGTGGAAGACATTGTGCCTCAGCAAAAACTGTTGTGCAGTTCAGCAGTTGTACTACAGGAAATCTTTGCAGCCTGATCCAGTAACACTTCCTTCCGTAGGCTCTGGTGGCCTTAGAGGTTTGTAGTCAGAGAGACTTTGGTCTCCTGCTTCTGCCTCTCCCCTCTCTCAAGGGGTTACAGAATCTGGATGTTTGAAATTGAATCTCTGAAAGGATTGTATCACTCCAAGTAGAACGTTATTCTTATGCAGTTTTGCTAAATTAATACACATCTAAAGTGCCTTAACTTCACTAATTTTGTTGTTTGATGTTTCCACTCGTTGAGATGCATTTTTCTATGCCATATAGAATGATAAGCCTTAGTGGAACAGATAAATTGTGTGCCTGACTGGATTTTGGACAAGTTTCAATAAAACTTTTTAGTCTAATCCATGCTCTTGTGTCTTTTGAACTTTGACATAAAACAAGCCGACCTCTTGTCTTCCACTGTTGTTTCAACATGTTAATCATAGCCTGTCTGTACAAAGTAACCTGAGTATGGGTGAGTAGATTGAATTAGTAGCCTGTGTGTGTTCATGTGGAGCATTACAGCCCAGAATGTCAGCACCAGGGAGCTGCTCATGTAGCCAACTGGTAGCATAAAGATTACATGATTTTGGCTTGTCTTTGACAGCTGTCATGCAGTGAAAATCTTGGATTCCTGGAGCTCTAGACAGATCAACTCCCAGTGTTTTCTGGAGGTGGAATCTTGTTAGCACTGTAGATTTGCCTGGAACAACTCAGCACTGCTGTATTTGTGGCTTGTTTTCCTGCCCAGTTGGTAAAATGCTTCCCATAAACTTTTTCAGTTATAATTTATTCTTCTAAAACCATACAGTTCCATATTGACTAAGTTTAAACAGTGGCACCTCATGCAGGTGGATGTTGGAGTCATGTTTGCCTTCCACTTGAGGTGGCCATGATGAGAGTTTGGGATTTTTCTCTTTTTTTCCATGCTGGGATGAAAATAATGGTCCTGTTTTTTCCAACAGTTCTCTTGCTCTCTAGGCTGAAACTGAAGTGCATGGAGGAGGGAACTGTTGTGGTAGTGGAGCAGAAGATGGAGTGTGTGCAAGGACCAGTGGCAGGTTTAGAGAGGATGAATTCTGGCAAGGTTTGACTTGTGCAGCAGTTGGAAGGTGATGGCTGGCTCTAATTGGTAGCCAGGGTGGCTCTTTGGGCCAGGGGCACTGGCTGGTTGATGTAACACAGCTGGGCCAGCAGAACAAAGTTGGACAAGGCAATGCATTCGAGCCCTGCTGTGGGGAAACCAGGAATTGCTGTGGACATCTCCTTTAGAAGGTGAATCATTAAATAGCTCACAAGTGCCCTAAAAGCTCACCTTGAGAGAACACTTGCTATAAAGGGAGGAAATGGTCTACTCTGCAGCTGAAAATGGACTGGGTGGTTTTGTTAATGTGTCTGGCCTCGGTGAATGCTGCTTTTTTCTGCTTTTGAGAAGGAGCTGTGGTGTATTTAGCAGATATTTTGGAATAACAGCTAGAAATAATTTAGGGAGCTTTCTGCACCAAACACAAGGCAAGGTAGTAAATTTAAATGGGTTAATCTGTGTAATGGTTTGCATTATGTACAATTTACTGGATGCCCCTGCCATCAAATCATTCTAGTGTTCATCACAGAACGTGATTTTCATGAGACCCTGGCACAGGGTGCCCAGAGCACCTCTGGCTGCCCCTGGATCCCTGGAGGTGTCCAAGGCCAGGTTGGACACTGGGGCTTGGAACATCCTGGGATGGTGGAAGGTGTCCCTGCCCATGGCTGGGATGAGCTTTCATGTCCCTTCCAGCACAAACCATTCTGGAATTCTGTGATAATGGTGCCTGGTGGTCATTCCTGCAGCCAAGCCTTTTACAGCTGCTCCATGAGCACCTGCTGCTCTTCAGGGCCAGAACTGCCCAGTCCTCCAGCAAAGTGCTGAGCTCTGCATCTGCTGTGTTCTTGGTGCTCATGCAAATAACCTTAATTAAACCCCTGCTGGTGATGGCCATGGGGGTAAGATTCAGTCATGAGGGTAAGAGCAAGTTCAGCCTCTTGGCAGGCAGGGGGTGGCCATGCATGCTTGGAGAATATGATGAGATGATGGCTGGCTAGGGACTTCATGAGGAAAATGTAGATGCTTTTATGGTCACAACCACTGGAAGTGTAAGCAAATGTACAGCAAGGTTTGTCCTGAGCCCTGCTCAAAAGGTGTGAAAGCATAGCAGGGAGTTTTTGATTCCCAGCAAATCAAAGTTGGAGTTTTAGAAGTACTGAAGAAAGTCAGCTTAACCTTCAAAGCATTTGGAACATCCAAAGAAAATCAGGTGTGTGCATGGCTTCTTGTTTGAATATGCTGCCCATAACATCAGATGATGTCAAATCATGGCATCTTGTAGCCAAACTTGGTTGGGAGAGAAGAACAGTCTGTACTGTTCCTCCAGGGCCTGTTGGCAGTGGTTTGTGGTAGTTTGTTTTAAAAAATACCCATTCTACGATAGAAAAATACTTAATCTGAAATCTTATTATTTAAGACGTTGAAATTTCCAAGTGCTTTCATCTGCTGTGAGAAATAATTCTCACAAAGGATTTGAGCAAGTACTGGCACTGCTTTCTTTGTTGGACCTTGGTGTTTGCTATTTTTTCATGCTGAAAAAGTTTAATTCTTAACTACAAACCACTGCTCAAGTGACTCCACACCATTCCTTTGGACTTTCCTAAGGGGAATAGAGCAACAGCAACATAAAGAACAAACCTAGGCCTTTAAGTGAGCATCATCTCTTTTCAGTTTTATCATGCTTTTTGTCTAAGGAATAGAGAGTTTAGTTGCACATAACCTGTTCCAATTATCAGCTCAGATCTTGATCATTCCTACAAAATTAATTTAAGCATAGCCTTTTATTGGTCTGCATTAATTGTGCTACTTTTATCACAGATAATAATACGAAAGAGATGTATATGTAGTTTATATTTCTAGGTCAGGAGCACATCAAGTTATTAAAATATCCTCTTGTCAATTGATAGCTATATGTGTCTTTCAGCCATGTGCCTTAAAAGTAGGGTAATATGTACTTAAGGAAACTAATTGCTATCATTATGAAGTGAAACAATGGGTGTGATGAGACACTGCAGTGGTTTGTTCTGCAAGCTGAGCTCTGAATCCTGACTCTGCCAAGCCTGTTGGAGCAGGGGGAAGGGGTCCTGTGTGCTGGGGAAACTGAACTGGCTGCAGGTCTGGTGGATGTGAAATGTGTTTCCCTGCAGATGCACTCAGTATCTGCCTGTACACAGATTTCAGTGTACAAAAAGATTCTGTGCTTCTCCAATCTGGTTTTTGACAGCTTCATGATAATGTCAGGTTTTATCTTCTGGAGTAATTGCTGGGAGATAGAAGATGGATTTCCATTTTTACTTTATCTCCACCTTTTCTCACAATAGGTTTCCTTTTTCATGTGTGACTTCAGATAGAAGTTATGAACTGGAGGCAATTAAGTTTAGGTTTTTAAACTGCTTTCAAATACCTTCCCCAAGGAAATAGTGAAAGAATAAAATATTATAGAGCGATAGTAATAAATCTGTGTTATTCTAAATCAGTGGGATATTAGTTGGTAATGCTGACTAAATCCCTTGAAGAGGAAAATGAATGTTTTGTGTTCTTATTTTAATAACACAGTCGGGATCCTAATGCAGAGCTAAGACTGGGTAATGCTTCCTGTTTCCTTCATCTCACTGGTGGCAGAACACCTAGAATGGCTTTTTGCAATTTTTAATGGAATCTGTTGCACTCAGTTAATATGGATTTCATTTCTCCTAAAATCGAGTGAAAGGCAGGTGTCTCCAACATGAGACAGAGTTTGGTAACGAAGCTGCTGCCTAAATCTGTTCTCTGCTATTCCTAAATTACTAAATCCAGCAGATACAGGGTGCAGCTCTTGAGTAAAATGTTACATTCTATAACAAATTGTGTTTAGACCTGTTTGGAGAATTTCCCTGGGAGATGTGTAAGCTTGGGTGTGCTGAAGTGTGAAAGTGCTGTTGATTCTATTATCACAGAATGAAATAGGTGTTGGGGGGATTTCCTTGGGTATTTTCTCATGTTTTACATGTTGCTTTATGAAACCAGGTAGCTGTGTTTTGTTTTTTCTTTAGTTTCTGCAGAAAAAGACTTTAATTTTCAAAATAGTTTTCTTTACAGTAAGTGGGTAATACTTGTCACCTGTTTCAGATTTAGTGTGGTACTGGGCTTGGCTTTGGTCTTCTGTTTTGGTCCTGTGTGGTGATGGAAGCTCACACACAACCCCAGCCTGCTGAGTTCAGTCATCTTCTCACAAAAGCCTGCAACAACTTCCACTTGAAAAGGGCTGCCTTCCAGTCCTCCTCCTTTCACAACTTTCTAACATCTGACAGGAGTGGAGAAGCTGCTAGTACCAGCAGGGAAAATTGTCTTGGCATACTGAGGTGTAGCTGCCAATGATGCATTTCCTGATCTAGAGAATTTTCTGATTAGAAAGGAAAAGTTGTAGCCAAGCTGGGCTGAAGCTGCCCGAGGCAGGGTTACCTGGGGCTGCTCAAGTTCAGTCTGCGTGTGGTTTACGTTATCCCTGTCTTGCTGTCTTTGTGCTTGGGAAACTTTGCTCCCAAGCTTGCTTGTGGGCTTAGAATTCCAGGACTGGTTCCTGCAGAGGATGAGGGTCAAGATGGTGATCCCTGGAAAGGCTGAGGGTCATTCTGGTGATGCCCACAAAACAGGAGGATTACTCTGGTGATCCTATTGAAGGAGGAGGGTGGTTGTAGTGATCCTTGTAGAGGAGGAGGGTTGTTCTGCTGATCCCCATGGAGAAAGAGTCGTTCTGGTGATCCCTGCAGAGCAGGAGGGTTGTCCTGGGGATCCTTGTGGAGCAGGACAGTTGTTCTGCTGATCCCTGCAGAGCAGGAGGGTTGTCCTGGGGATCCTTGTGGAGCAGGAGGGTCATTGTGGTGCTGTTACTATGAGTTTGGGCACCTGCTCGGTGTTTCTCCTCGCTAGGGTGATGTGTCTAAACGCTGTGATTAACCTGCCGTGGTTGAAGCGAGGTTGTGGAGTCACCCAAGGCCGCGGTGCTCCTGCAGTGAGTGGTGTGTCCCTGGTGTGACACCAGCTCCTGTCCCCCGCTGTCCATCCCCGGGATGTGTCAGCGCTCGGCTCCCGCCGCCATGGCCGCAGCCGCGCGCTGGGGCCCCCTGCTGGGCACAGGTGTCAGTGCACTTTGTTACGAAATGATGTCACGGGCCTCGGTCCGTGACGCCAGCGTGACGTCAGCCCCGCCCCAGCCAATCAGCGCGGGGAATGTTGGGATGGTGACGTAAACTGCCCTAGCAACAGTCGGCGCGGCGCCGCCCAATCAGAAAATAGCTGTGGGCGGCCGTGAGCCAATGGGAGGCGGCGGAGGAGGACGGCGGCAGGAGGCAGGTCCCCTCAGGCTCCCTCCGATAAGATGGCGGCGGCGCTGGCGATGGTGGCGGCCGCGGCTTTGTCTGCGCCCAGCGCCTGAGCGCGGCCCCGGCCCGGGCGGCCGCTCCGCTCCGAGCAGCGGCGGCGGAGTCATGACCGCAGAGCCCGTGAGGTACGGCCGGGCCGGGCGGCTCCGCGGCGGCCGCGCGGGGTGGGGCGGGGCCGGGCCCGGCGCGGCGCAGCCCTGGCGGGACGGCCGAGGGCGGGAGGCGGGATGGCGGCGGTAGGGCAGCGCCGCGCTCGGCCCGGGCGGCGGGGCCGGGCCCGGAGCGGAGGGCGGGAGGGACCGCGCCGTGCCGCGGGAAGGCCCCGGGGGCGGCCCCCGCCCCACGTGCGAGCGCGGCGGGGAAGCTCCGCAGAGCCCGCGCCGGGCGCAGGCAGCGGCCGCCGCCGCCGGGCCGCTCCGTCCGGCCGCGGGCGGAACGGCAGTAACTGACAAACGCCCGAGAAGTCGGCGCTGAGAGAGACGCCATGTTCAACTGTTAATAAATAGTTGTCTTTGTGTGCTTTCGGTTTTGTCTGAATCCCCGGGGCTCTGACCCCCGCAGTCCATCACCTGCAGACACGCCGCGTGCCTGAGGCGCTACACGAGCCGTGGGGTGTTGGGGCTTGACCCTCACAAATGCTGCACAGATCTTCAGGCCGTGTTAGAAAAGCATCACTGTGTCTTTAGTACTCATCACTCTGGCTTTAGTGCTGAGCCTTGGGTAAAGTTTTTTTCTGCGGTCATATTTGTGTATCTTCACCTCCCGCCTTATTTTGAGTAGTTTATAGCTACTGTGTCATTTTAGGCAAATGTTGTAGTGTTTTTTTCTCCTCTTTTATATAGCTTGTTTTTGAAGTCTTAGCGTTTCCAGTTAGGAATCTAGAAAAAAGATATTTTTGATGATTATCATTTTTGTTAATGTTGATCACATGCTGATGTAGGTCATGAGCGTTGCAAATGCACATTATTTGGTGCATGACTTCCCAGCAGTTAGCAGTTTCTTCTGCGTGTATTTTCTTCCCTATTTTGTAAGACAGGGATTGTTCATCTCTCATCCTTTCTCTGTCTAACTCCCACTTTATCCCCTCCGTTGTTGAAGTACTTCGGCAGTTTAAACAACTTCTTTTGTTGGAGTGATTATTTTGCTGTGTAGACTGAAGTACTAATTAAGGAGCTTTCTCCTTTTTCTTCTCCAACACTTGAAAATCAAGCATAGAGTTTGATTTTTGTAGAACAAAAAGAACTGAGTTACTAATACTTACGGACTGGCTTGCAGTCACCACTAGAATTTTGTATTCTGAGAAACATTCTTCCATTTGGACCACTTTGCTTTTGGTTTTATTGTGATTGTCATATTTTGTTCCCTGTTGTCTGTAATCTTGTTTGTCTTTTTTTGAACCACTTGTTCCTGCTCAGTAACATGCAGGGTTTGTACTTAACCCTTTCCATATTCTTATGTTGTTATTAGTGCCACAATTAGTGTTGCCAGCAAGGGGCTGCTTTGGAGGAAGAGGTGCAGACACATTTTCCATGCAATTCTTAGATTACCTGCAGAAAGGATGGGATTGTTTCAGATTTTTTGCGATCTCAAAGATCAAAAAGCATGGGCAGAATAGATCTGAGATCATGTGCAGTCTTTGGGTGGGATCTGCCCACAGAGTAAGCAGCCCTGTGACAAACTGCTTTAAGTAGATGGACACAAGAATTTTTTGATTTTCCAAACTTTTGATGTTCCTTCTGTTCATGAGCTTGGTTCTCATTCAGTTTAAATGTTTGTTTAAACATGTTTGTTACAATTCCCATCCCGTGTAGAGCTCATCTTGAGCAGTTTGTACTTCACAAGATCCATGGCAGGAACTGAGCATGGCACTGCAGTGTCACACGTGGCACTAGACATTGTATGGGCTTTGCCTGATTTCTGTCCAGTCCAGTTCTTAAAACTGGAGCTGGAGAGAAGGAAATGAAAAAGAAAAACACACCCTGTCTTCTTCTGATTCTCATTTCCCACAAGTGCTGTTGGCTGTCAGCTGCCTGCATTTCTGTCACTTCATCCTCTGCTCTCTGCAGTTTTGTCCATGTCAGAGGTGTGCAGAAATAAAGGACTGGGGGTTGCTGGTAGAATTCTTGGAAAGATGTGCAAAAAACTGAATTTGTATGGAAAATCTATTCCCAGCACTTCTGGGAGATTGACTTACAGTGTTTCAGAGGAAAATCATCAATCAATACTAGTTTGCTCCTGGAGAAGTTTTAAACTTTTGTTACAAGAATACTTTTATTTAATATTAAGATCCTAGGAGCCTCTCATGTCCTGAATGAGAAATTTAGAATGATGGAAACTGGAGTAACCTCCTAAGAAACTTATAAAAAGTGCTGCCTCTGTAAATATTTATAAAAATGCCTCAATAACTTTTGCCTCAAAAACTTTTTCTTTTTTTTTTTTTTTTTAATCTTGTCCTTTCCTTTTCAAGGGGAGGAGTCTTTATCATAGTGACCTAACCTGTTCCTGCCAGTTCATACATTGTACAAAATAAGCACAACAATAGGAAAGAAAACAAGTTTTGAATCTTCCTCGCTTGAACTATCTGGTAGTCAAGGAATGTAGGTTTTTGTTGTTTTTTGTTTGTTTGTTTTTAAGTTGGCAAAATAGGCTTAGTTCTTGGGGTTTTTCTTTATCCAGAATTTTCACCTCTCATTGTGATATTGGTCATTTGGTTTTAAAGTTTTTATTAAATTGTCTGCATTTTTGAGTCAGTTGAATGTCTTTGTTCTGAGTGATATTGCAGGGTTGTTTGAGGTGTGTTACTTGATGCCACAATGATATAATTGGAAGTAAGTCAACACCAATCTTCTGTATTCCCTAAAGGGACAGTGAAAGTTCTCTGTCTTCCACACTGTTCTGGAATGGGCACAGGCAGATTCTTCAGTTCTTCCTGAGGAAGAGGAAAACTGTGTCATCTTCAGTGCCAGGTGTGCCCCTGAACCAGTATCTGCAGCACTTAAGTGGAATTCTCTGGGAGAATTCTCTGACAACTTACTGCAGAGATTCTTATTTCTTAAGTAAAATACTTTCTGTTAGGGCTTTGCAAACTTTGTGTCAGGGTCTTTATAGGGCTTAACTGAAGGCATCTTTTCTAGGAAACAATTTGGTATGTCAGAGGGGTGTTTAATACAAATTCTGCAACAGAGTGACCTTAACGTTGTGGGAATTGAAATTCTCAGTTCTGTTGCAGACTGACTCCTTGTACCCTCTGCTTGAAGGGTGGAAAACAGAGTGCTTTTTATGTGTCTCTACCTCACCAAAAGAAAATATCAAAATAATGCAAAAAATGTGCTGTGTTCAACATAAAAACAAATGTCTGCAGCCTGTGACCAAGTACATTTTAAATTGGATTACCAGAAGTGTCTTTTATAAAGGGAAGGCCTAAGGATAGTGCTGAACCTCATGAAATCACATTTTGTATCGCTGGAGCTCAGCTCGTGCCTGCAGGTGATTTGGAAACATGAATGAGTTCATGGATGGGTCAGTGGCAGGTTGTTCCCTTGGTGTGGCAGCAGGAGAAAGAAGAAATTGTAGAAATTCAGTGGCAAATATAATGGAAGGTTTTATGCTGACTTTAAAAGAGGGGAAGTGTTGTGATTTATTTACTAAAGGAGGAGCATAAAGCTTTCATAGTCTGTGATGAAATGTAGTTGTCACTTAGGATGGGTGATGGATTGATTTGTGTTGGGTTGGGGTTTTTTTTCATTAGAAAAGGAGTGAAACCTTGAAAAAAAATCAAGAACAGATTGCTGACCAAAGTCAGTTGTAGTGCCATTGAAGCAGTTTATTTGCAAGTCCAAAAGCTGCACAGTTGTAGAAATTTCTGTCTGAGTGGGTCCAACTGTAGGTTTTAATAGGTTCATCCTAGAAGCTTTGTTGGGCAAATGCATCTGTCATGTAAAGCAAAACTAACAAATAGACAATAAATTTGAGACTGAGATGACTTTTGTCTTGTAAAATGAAAACCTATGCTTTGGAAGAGCTACAACCCTCAAAGCTGTGGTGGCTGTGATTGGGAATATGTGGGAGAGTTGAAGGGCCAGGCTTTGATTCTCAGCAAAGTTGGTACTGAAGGAGGTTTTGTGGAGAACCTGTGATCATCTCCAGGGAGCAAAGGGCAAATGAAGCAAAAGGCATTTTTAGAGTTAGGGGTCCCTGATGCTCTTGGTCGTGGGTCCCTTCCTTCCCTTCTCACAGAGTGTGTTTAAACGTTTTAAATACAGCTTTGTTTGTGTGTTATATGTGCTAGACTGAGCTTCCTTTCCTGAATCAACAGAGTAAGATGTGCACTTTACATGATTTTTGTCTCATAAAGATGAAAATGTTGTGTTTAGATTTCCAAGTGTTGGCTTCAGTCTATTACAGCTTGCAGGATATTTCACCACTGAAGTTACATTTCAGTGTGACATTGAAACCAACCTAACAAAGAGATTGTTTGTCTTACTTTTGCCTTGTGAGTTTGTGATGATGTTGCTTGTTTGGGTTTTTTAAGATCTCATTAAAGGAACAGATTAAAAACAAAGTTGGGTTTTTTTTCACTTCTTAGTGAATGAAGTGTGATAACTCATACCATGTCAACAGATAGAAATTTGTCATCTTCCTTGAACAGAATAAAGGGTCTCTTAGTGACTTTGAACTGTTGCTTTCTCATTCCCCTTGAGTGTCTGGAGGAAGATAATTCTGTTTACTTGTCTGAACCTGTTATGCTGTATTTAAGCTCCAAAATTACTTCACCCACATCATTGAGTGTCTTCAACTGTACCAGGTATCACTTAATTAAGCCCCCATGGATTAAAAGTCAGTTCTAAACAAAGTAAAAAAGTGAGTGTGTGTTAACAAAGTTTTAGGTACAGAACCTCTGATGAAGTGCTGGATGCCTCCATCTCTTTTCAGTCAGAGCTTTAGCGTTCGGGTATTTTCTGATGTATCTGATCTAGTCAGTTCAATGTGGTACAACTCCTCCTAAACACAAGAGAAGTGCTTTACTGTGATAGTGGTCAAACACGAGCAGCTCACCCAGAAAGATTGTGGGGCCTCCATCTGTGGAGTCACTTGGAACCTGGGACAATGGCCTGGGTGACCTGTACCTGTCTCTGCTGGTGCTGGGGGTTGGACTAAAGTCAGAAGTCCCTGGCGTGGAGTGCAGGAGAAAGGAGAGGACTGAGCGTGGATGGGATCGGGTGTGTGCAGGGTGTCAGGGTTTGTGTCCTTGGGCAGTATGGCTGCTTCATGCCACCATGAGCAGACTGTGTGAATCCTGAGTGTAAAACCTCACTTGGTTTGGCAGAACTGATGTTCAGTATAATTAAGGTCCAAAATATGAATCTGATCTAGGACTTAAGAGTTTCTTTTGCCTGCAGAAAACCATTGTTGAGTTAGAAAACAAAGACTGGGATGAAGTGCTCTGTTTCCCTACCATTATAAAACCGTATTTTTCTTGTTCAATTAATATAATGGTAGGCTGATTTTATTTTCTGGTTTTCTCACCTAAGTAGGTTTCTTAGGACATGGCAGGTGTAGTGTGTTCACTCCATTTTTTAAATTGGGATAAGAAGATAAAATTACTCCTACTGGAGGTTCTGTCCTCTTTCACTCTTCCCCACAGCTTTAAGCTATTTCATTCATGTGTTGACGTATTGACATATTTTATGTGAAACAACAATGTAGGCTCTACCCTTGTAACTGAAATCTTTGATTTGGGCTAATTCTGACCCTTTTCCTTTTCATCAGCAAAAACCTTTTTGGAAATTTGCAGGTGACAGAATACTGGCCTGATTATATCAAGGCTTAGGAGTAGTCCCTCTTCCCACCATCCTGAATAAATATTGAGAGTTCTGCTGTGGGTTGTTGGATTTCTGCTGTTAACACAGGGATGCAGTCTGAAGCAGAGAACAGCTGTCTACAGACCAGCAGTTTAAAAGTACATCTGGTTTTATTTTTCTTTAATTATTTTTCCTAAGGATTGTTTAATTTTGTCTGCTTAATAGTTGTTCTGCAGTGTTTTAGTTTCAAAAGTGAAGAAAAGACTGAGACTTAGTTTGAAGCAACTATAGACATGAATTTAAAAAACTTGTGCCTTGAACTATTTTAAAAGTTTAAACATAGAATAATCTTAGACAAGTGTTGAACTTAAGGAAGGTATATGGTTAAAAAAAGCATATTTGTCAACATTGGAATAGATAAAAGCTGGAAAGGACTCCTGTGCTACTTCCAGGAGCCACTTGAAATGCAGATGAGGGACACTTGTTTAGAGTGATAGTTGGTAGGTGTTTGTTTAAAGAAAATGCAGCTTTCAAATGGTTGTTCCAGATGTTGACAATAACTGGGATATTCCCCACTTGCGCTTTTAAAGTGCTTGAAGAAAGCAAATAGAAACTGAGTGCAATAACAAGGTTTTCAGTGCAGTTTCAGAGGAAAATCCAATGTGTTTGCTGCTGAAGTGGTCGGTGCTGCTCCTTCCACTGCCCTGGTTATGAATTTTCATTACCTCACCTGCCTTCAGAAGAAATATGATCATGTCAATGTGTGGCAGGTTGGATCCAAATGAAGACTGTTTGCTAAAACTTCATTTGTCCAAGGTGATGTGATTTGCTTTGGGGAAGCACAGACATCAGCTGGCACAGGGGGTGAGGTTGTGGTGGGTACCCACTGTGTCACTGCCCCTCCTCAGCTGGGCACGGGAGGGACAGGATAATCAAAAGTTCAGGTTGAGATAAGGACAGGGAAATCACCCAGCAATTGCCATCATGGGCAAAACAGACTCTGCTTGGGGAAATCAGCTTAACTTATTGCCAATCAAACCAGAGTAAGGTAATGAGAAATAAATCCCCAATGTTAAAATACCTTTCCCCAGCCCTTCCTTTCTCCCAGGTTCAACTTTGATTCTCTGCCTCCTCCAGGTGAGCAGTGCAGGGGGATGGGAATGGGGGCTGTGGTTCAGCTCATCACACTCCTCCCCTGCTCCCGTGTGGGCTGCCTCCCATGGGAGATGGTTCTCCATGGACTTGTGGGTCCTTCCCATGGGCTGCAGCTCTTCCCAAACTGCTCCAGGGTGGTCCTTTCCCATCCCACAGGGTTCAGGAAGGGACTGCTCCAGTAGAGGGTTCCTGTGGGCTCACAGCCTCCTTTGGGCATCACCCTGAGCAGGTGTGGGGTCCTCCTGGTGCCCCGAGAGGCTGCCTAGAGCAGAGGCTAGCCAGTGTTAAAGGAATCAAGTAGGGATTTATTAAAAAGGCCTCCAAGGGTACACCTTGGGCAGTACAAGAACCTGGCTGTGGCTCCACCCAAGATGGACCAGGGGTCACAAGTCTCACACTTTTTTAAGTTTTGGTCCATTTACATATTGGGGTTAATTGTCCAATTACAGCTTCAGGTAATGAAGTCCCCTCCCAGATTGCTCTCCTCAATTCACTGTTGTTTGCACTTTTTGGGCCTGAAGCTGCAGTGGTGTCCCTGGTTCTGGGGCTGGAAAAGGATTGTTTTGTCTGACTGAGCTGTGAGGAGAACTGGCTAACACTTTCTATGAAGTTCAGAGTTACACACTAATGCAGTACAGAATCTGGAAAATAAAAAAGCTAAAACTTAAGGCATCACTCCATGGGCTGCAGATGGATCTTTCCTCTGACCCTGATGTTCTCCACTCCTTCTCCCCTGGCCTCACTGTCTGCAGGGTTGTTGTCACATACTCGCTCCTCTCCCCAGCTGCTGTTTTGGAGCAGATTTTTTTCCCTTCCCAAATACACAATCCCAGAGTTACTACGGGCACTGCTGATGGGCTCAGCCTTGGCCAGCAGCACGATGTTCCTCTTGGAGCTCGCTCATATGGACATGGGGGAAGGTTTTGGCTTCTCTGCACAGAAGTTTGTCACCCCTGTAGGCCTCCACTACCAAAACCTGGCTGCACAAACGTGGTACAGATAAGAACGTCCAGGGAACAGCTCTCAACAGCCAGTTGGAGTGAAATGTGTTATGTCTAGATTAGGACACAACCTGTCTGGCTCTTTATTTATTCTAATTATATGTGGACTCATTTATAGGTAATTTGCCTACTCTGGATGGTTTGTTATCGTGGTTATTGTTTGTTATCATGGTTATTGTTTGTTATCATGTATATTATGGCTTGTAAGGGCCAGGCATTTATTGTTTAACAGCACTTGCTCTGAATGTGGCTAAGGAATGACGAGTTCCAAGGTAGTTCCCAAGGTCACAAATCAGGTTCATGGCCAAACCAATAATAGCAGAGCACCTTCCTTTTCAGTCCTGTTTTAATTAGGCTGAACAGCGTTGAAATAGCTCTACAGTGGTGGGGAAGCCATTTGCTCAGAAAACTCAAGTGTGAAAACACTAACAAGTAGCATGGGGACTGTCAGTGTAGAGGAGCCTGTTTGCCTCAGTAGTGCTTCAGAGATGGTTCTACATTTTTAGACTCCTTTGTTTATTAAAAACCACACTTTTATAGGTTGTGATCAATTTAATAGTGGCTGGGTCTGTACTGAAAAGAGTAAGCATTTTGCAGTAGAAGCTTTAAACAAAAATAATAGATTATTGTTCTCAAATATAAATGAATGACATAAAATCACTTTTGTACAAAACCAGATAAAGCATTGCCCTAAATTAACATTTCTCTCTAGTGAAGTATAGTAAGTGTAACACCTTTACTTAGATTTGACCTGGTATTCCTTAACAAAGGCTTATGGTACAAAATGGTGAATAACCAAGAGAAAAAGCAAGTTGAGAAGACTTTTTAGTATTAGTTTGTGTATCATGTTTTTTGATTGGTTGTCAGCAAAAACATTTTGCTCTGAAAATGATAATTTTACATTAGTTAGGATAAGAGTTAATGAATGGTAGTAGATAATGTTCCAAGTATTAGTCACAAAGACACATGCATACTATCCTGAATTCATTCTGTATTGAGAACAGTAATACTAAACGCATCTATAGCTCTCATTTTCTTTCTAAAATGCTGGTACCAAAACAAGTTATTTATAAACTAAATGAGCAGAATTCCACATGTGTGGCTTTTTTGTTGTTGTTGTTTTTACTACCAAAAATGCACTTTCTTGTGGCCTTACTAAATGTGCTTTATTTCTTCAGACCATCTGGAATGGATATAAAATCTCTTTATATGCTTTTATTATCAAATAATTCTGAACAACTCCAATTTTTTTTTCACTTAATGCGAGTAAATTGTCATTAAATCTCCTTTCTAAAGGAGTGCATGCAAGCTGTTAAGACTGCAGTGTACCATTATCATCTTCTGTAATGTTTTCCAAGTATGCCTTCCATCCATGAGAAAAAGGGAAGCCCAAGATTAGGGAACTGGCAGTTGTGTAGCAGCATGAGTCCAGTAATTAGAGGGAAAGACTTTTGGACAGATTGAGAGAAAAATTTTAAGGTACTCTTGAGAGTTAAAGAGCTTTGTTCTGCTCTTTCAGACTTGCTCCAGTGATTGATGGTACATATGTAGTCTCAAAAGAAAAGTGCCCTTTACTCGTGCAGAAAATCTTTTCATTGCAAAGTGCTATTTTGTTTTATTTCGAGTAGCTCAGGAGATTTAAAGAAATTGCAGATGATTTTTTTTAATGGATGGTATATGCTGTTTTATGTGGTTATTTTCATTGGTTGGAATAGTCACTGGCATTGGTGTGAGGATATTCACTCACAGCTCAAGAGAGCATTCACCTGCATGTCCTTCTGATAAAATGAGATTTTTTTTACCAATAACAAATTGAAACTCAGAAGTTAATAAATTGATGTGTTCAGAGAAATAGTGGTGATGCTAAAGGTGACTGCTCAGGTTGAATATTCAAAAGTTCCTACGACCAATAAAACAGGAAAACAGGCACAGAAAATGTAATTTTTTTCTTGCTATTAGAAGACTGGTTTGAAATTAATGGGGAAACAAACAGTGGGAAGGGTGGAAAGTCTTTATCCTTCATCTGGGCTCACTTCTGCTGGGAATAGGGTAGGTCAGGAGTGGGCAAAGCATCTGGAGCAGCAGATAAGGGGTGATGAGTCAGGACAGATCAGCTGCAGATTCCAGAGGGCTGATAAGGAAGGGAGGGAGCAAACAGCTCAGTGGCACCTTCTGAACAGGGGCTGAACACCCTTGGCCTCTGTCAGGGCAGCTGGAAAAGCCCTGTCCTGGGAAATCGTAGGAGTTTTGGGAGAAATAAACCATGTGAAATGCTGGGGGGTAACCTGGTGGTTATGAAATGGAACAACTTGTTAAGGCAAGCCTTGGGATCGAGGTGTTGGCTTTTTACTGTAATCAGCAAATGTACTCAAGACTGTTGTTCCTGGGGTCTAGAAGTGTCTAGTGAAAATTGCCAGGGGATTATTTTTTATGAATTAATCATCAGCACTCAAACAGATCAAGGAAAGATCTGGTCCTGCATGGTTGTTTCTTGACAAAATTAAACCACACAACATGTATGCAGATGGTAGATTTAATAGAAGTTTTGTAGCAGCAAACTTTCGTATTCAGTGGACCTGTCATATTCACTGAACTCTTCACTGCAGACCTGTTTGTTTCTAAGTTTGCAGGTGAAACTCTTCTGTTAGTTCTAGTGGTTTCAAAAAGTGCAATTTTTGGTAATAAAATAAACGTTTTACTATTCTTACCTATCTGGCTTCTGACAAGTAGAATATTAATTTTTTTGCTGTCTTCGTGTCATAGCAGCATTACCACTCAGACTTCCTTGAATGTTGTCAATAATTGTAAACAGTGAAAATGACTTAAAATAGACTTTTTATGCTTTTTTGTCAATAAGGCTGCACCTACTATTTCACACAGTATTTAGAAAAATTACGTGGTTTTTATTTGCTCTGATATACTCATGTAGAAACAAATGTTTAAATCTCTTGTGGATGTGTATTAATTGAGATTAAACATAAGCTTTCAAGCTTGATAAATTGCAGTGAGATGTGTAAGTAACTCTGAGTATTACATGTATTTTAACAGTGAAAGCAAGTTGAATACGTTGGTGCAGAAACTCCATGACTTCTTGGCTCACTCATCAGAAGAATCTGAGGACGCAAACTCTCCTCCAGCATTATCTAAAAACAAAAGTATAGGTAAAAAGACATTTTGTGTTCATTTTCAATGTATATGTAATTCTAAATTCAAACAACTTGATGTTGTTATTTCATTATATCACACATCACTGGGGTAATTATACCAAGTCGAAATGTTATTTAAGTGGTGATAGCTTGATAAATACACAATAGGCCTTTGAATATTTATTTCAGTTCTGAAGCTTTCTAAAGGTGAAAAAATTTAATCTCCTGGTAATTTCCCTTCTCTGAAACGTGAGATAGCAAATACAGATATTTTCTATGCTAGGAGTTCAGTGTTCCTGAATTTATTAATGTAGTGTCTTGGTTTTTCTGCTCTAGTAATGCTTTTGCAGTCCTTGTAGTTGTGGAAAAAGTTCTGGAGATTATGCTTTCATAGTAATTTGAAAAAGATTTCCACATATAATGTGGAAGCATTTGAAAAGAAGAGGATACTTTCAAAAAAACTAGAGTCCTACACTAGGTCGGAATTGTTATTGGAAATTTTTACTTCTAAGTTAGAAATAGGTAACAAAGTTTAAACACTTTGATGACAGTGATTGAAAGTGAAATTATTTCGTGTTAGTACTGAATAAAATTTGTTTCCAAGTGTAATTGGTTTGTTTCTTAGTTTAACTTGGACTGGATACAGGTGCAAAACCTTTCAATCTCTACTGCTTAATGAGCTAAAAGTTTTGTTGGTGTGGTGGAGTGCAGGAGAAGAGTTTTCTGGCTGTATTACAGCGTTAATTTTCAAACTCCTTTTGTCTTAATTAATATCTTCCATAGGTTTTCTGGTGTAGAGTTTTTATCTTTTAATCTTTTGTTTAGAGCGAGAGTCTGCTGCATGTGGCACTCACCTCCTCATGTCAGCATCAAACTGAGCTCTTAGCACAGGAAAAAGAAACTACTCATGTGGTTCTTCAGCAGAACAGTAAAATAAACTGTAATGTAGATGCATCTCAAAGTGAAATTTTGCTGAGGAGCACACTGGGAAAAAGAAACCTCCCTTTGTCCTCTGTAGTTAAAAATTAGCATTTGGTTCCTTGCCGTTAAACACAGATTGTCTTTGAAATGGATACACTTGCATATTCATAGCAGACATATTTTAGTGTTGGTTTTGAGATCTAAAAGAGCATATTAAAGTCAAAGAGTCAGGATTGAACACTTAAATATAAGGAAATGCCAGAATTTACTGTGCAAGTTTTCTTCCCTTCCCAATGTTCTGTGCATAAGGAAAATGTCTTTAGCAACTATGCCTTGCTTTTTTTTTTTTTTAATGAGAGGGTGCTCATTACAAGCAGAAGTTATGGTTGTGACTGGGGCCAAATCAGATTTATTTAGTAATGATCTTGTTTTGTTCCAGCATTTGGAGGACACGTGAACTATTGGGTAGAGTGTTTGAGGAGGGAGATGATGATGATGGTGGTTAAGTGTGGCCCAGGAAGGCTGGATATTAGAAATCAGTTGGGTATTAGCTGATATTACTTCATACCCTAAACTTCTGTCCCCGTCACACACAGATGTCAATTAAAACAGGAAGCAATACTTGCTTTATAGCCTTAATAATGCTCTTTATCCCTCTGCACTGGAACTGGATGTCTCCCTCCTTTCCACTGCATGGCTGCCAGCAGGAGAGTCACAGAGAGCTCAGGAGAACCAGCCTGCCTGTTCTTGCTCCAAGAGTGGAGCAGCAATCCCAGGGGAAGCTCTGCTCCCTGCTAGCCCTGGAGTGGCTGGGCAGGAGCAGCCAGGTCAGCTCTGAGCTGGGAGGGGATGGCTGTAGCACTTGGGGTCCTTTGGTGGGCACCAGGAGAAACTGGCACTGCAGCACGTTCAGCTGCTTTTGAAACAGCACATGTGCATCAGGCTGCCAGTCTGAGTGCAGAGTCTGCACACACTGGGGCTGCCAGAGCAGGGGAAGCTCTGCCAAGCTCTCCAAGCTGGTATTTTCCATGGGTTTATCACTCGGGCAAAGTTGGTCAAGAGTAGAAGATGGGCAGTATCCCAGCTCCAGCAGAAATGTCACCCTCCTTCCATATCTCAGGTTCCTCCCTCACAATAGGGAATGTCTGTAATATTCCAGAGAAGAAGCTTTAGGCACTGAAAAAGGCTGAAAACATTGTGTGCTTCCATTTTGTATTTCCTCCTTCAGATGTGGAAATGGCTGGATGGTTTTCCCTGCAATTTACTCAATTCTGCAGAAGTCAAATATCCAGCATTGAATTCTCTTAAGTGATTCAGTTTTTTCAAAGTAGAGAAGTAAATTGTTTGGTTTTCCCCAAAATTGAAGTTAAAAGATAAAGAAGTTGCAGTGCTAATAGTCTTCTGTTAAAATCACAAATAATTGTGATAAATATCCTGTAATTATACTTCCTACTCAGTAGCATCTGTTAAAATCCTGCTGTTCCTAAACTTTTGGAGCAACTTCATGCAAGAATCATTCAATCACAGACCTCCAAACTTTCCCTTCCATTTCCAATAATGTTGGTTCCAATAATAAGTTGCAGGTCTTTATATTCCACAGTTCCCAAACTTGAGAAATAGGAATTCTCATCAGCACTTGGATGAAATGGGACTGTGGTTCCATGATCCCAGATTTAATACTTTGTTTCTTATGTCAAGATGTGTGAGAGAAAATACTTGTAGTAGATTCTTAGAGATCAGCAAAAATGCACTAATGATATTATTTCTGCTTGCAGTTGTACTTGCAGTGCTTCAGTATTTCTTCACCAACAGCAAGGCTCCCAGGGACTGAACTGAAAGGGATTTCTGAATTATTTCTGTAAAATTCATGCCATACAGTGGAATGTGTTTTCTGTTGTGCAAGTTAGTCTCTGGAAGTCAGTTATCTCTGTCCTGATGGCTAATGAAACATAAACAGTGCTGTGATGTGCAATGTGAGGAACTTCTGATGTTCCTTGCATTTCAATGGACTCCTTTAATTTCTCTCCATAGGTAAAAGTAGAGAACCTAAAGGAAGCCCAGCTTCAATGGAGAACAACAGGGATGAGGTAGGAATAAAAATGCTTTGAATTCTAGTTGCATGTCTGGTGCACAGTGGCTGAGTTCACTCTGTTGCTTTTACAATAAATACTTCAAAAATACTGTCAGAAGCACCCATTAATGTCATCCCCCTTCACCCTGTTACTCAGATTGCAGTAGGTACTTAGTTGTTCTTCAGGCAAATATGCTTCCTTTAAAAAAAATAAAAATGAATGTACTGGATCTATGTTAAACTGAGCGGAATTTTTTCATGTGGTGTTTCTTACTTCTGTTTGTTCTCCTGTTGGAAACATTCTGGTGGATGAGATCTTAACATTGTGAGAAAACACAAGTGCCAGTGCCCTGCCTTAGTTTACCTTTACTGCTGTAAATTCAGGTATTTTCAACTGCCCAGACCTAGCTGTGATCTGAGTGCAAAAACCATTGAAAAAATCAGTTTTGTTCTGAAGGCAGCCAGTGCTTTCTGGCACATGAGCCACATACCAAGAGTCTGTTCTGCTGGCAGTTTGTGGGTGCAGGCTGCTGCCACTCCTGCATGCCAGGGCCCTCTGGAAGGGTGTGTTGGAAAAGGGGAGGGTTTCTTCATGTAGCAAGAAGAGCATTCCCAGACCTGTGTGAGCTGCTGACTTCTGACCTGAAACTCCAGAGATGCAGTTTAACTGAACTGTTGAAACTGTCAGTTGTAGTTGCTGCTTTTCCTGCTGCTTTTCCAGGCAGCTCCTGCTGCTTTTCCTGCTGCTCTTTTTAAATTATTTTTTATAAGGGCACTGGTGATTTCCGAGTTGTTTCTAGTTAATGCAAGAAATTGGTTTTTGAGAGTTCCCTTGGATAGAAATGTGTTGACTTCTACATTTTTTTTCTTGTTTCTAGGGAAGTAGTTCTTCAGAAAGAAACAAATCTGTAGGATCATCCCGTTCCAAAAGGTTGGTTTGGAAATTAAAAACAAATGAATTACTTTTTGGGTGTGGGAAGCTATAGAAAAGTGGGTGCACTGTGTCAAATACTGGTCCACACCAGTATAAATTCATGAAGTTATGAAGTGCTGGTAAAAAAAAATGCCTCATAGTACACTTAAAATTCAAACTATTTCTCAGGATGAAAGGTTAAGATGCTAAAGCTTGATTGTTATTTACAAAGACAAGATTATCCCATATCTCCAGGACAAAGGAGTTTATACAAGAGATCCTTCAGTCTTGCTATTGGTACATGTAGGATTCTTCCAAAAATGTAATTTGGGTCATACAGAAAAAAAGGTTTCATGTGCTTGACTGTTGGGAGAGTGCAGCATCAGACTGTGCTGTTGAGTTGTCCTGTGCACAAACTGCCATTTGCTGTATCCCTGTTTAATCCTTTTCCCCTCTTTGATCTAAAAAGTATGGAGTGAATTGTTTACCAACTTCTCGAACCTACAGGAGACAAATTATTTGTATCCCAAGTAAGAGCAGACTGAGTTTAGTCAAACTCCTCCTCACCTGCTCTCAGCTGATGCTCACTCAAATTCTGTCCTCTGTGATTTTTATTAAATCCCAGTGAACTGTGCAGGGAGTTGAGCTTTCAACAGATGCCTCAGTACTGCTCTTTAGAAGTCTGTATCTCCTTTCACTTTCCTTTTCATCCACGTTGCTTTATTTTATCATGCCTGCTGGAATGAACATTCTTCAGTCTCCTTTTTGTGTTTGTCTTGATGCCATATTTGCAAGTGTGGTTTTATATTTGGCTTTAGTTTCTCCCTCATCTTTTGGATCCAGTGTCCTGCTGAACTCTATTCATTTATCTACTTTTTTAGTCCTGTTTTTTGCTTCCTGTCTTATCACTAAAGGGATTTTCACTCATCCATTTATCATACTGTACCTTATTTTGACAAAACCAGTATCCTGCAGTAGTTCATGCATTGCCTTCAGACTACTGAAAATTTTGCTCTATATTTTGTATTATTTTCTCCCCATACTGACATAGTAAATTCATTCATTTTCTTTAAATTGTTGGTGTGGAATTCTGTCAGCTGATCCTTTTGTTCAGTAGTCAGCTTTTTCATTTCTTTCTGCATTTCTTTCATTTTCCTGCTAGCATCTCTTCTGCCAAGATGCTTTTTGTAATTTGCTAATATCTGTGTGTTCTTTCTATGCTGCCTGTTAAATCTGGAATGATGGATAAAATTCATGAGCAGACATTCACCTGTGTTTCATTGAGACTTCTTTCCTGGAATTGTGACTTTCTTAAAAATACATCCAACCTCCATTTTACAACAAAAAGATTTTATTAGTATATACTTCTATTTCATGTGGGAGGGGAGAAATCCCGTTCTAAACCAGAAAATTATCCTACAATT
Organism: Phylloscopus trochilus trochilus; assembly: GCA_016584745.2. NCBI lineage: Eukaryota > Metazoa > Chordata > Aves > Passeriformes > Phylloscopidae > Phylloscopus > Phylloscopus trochilus. The sequence continues at coordinate 7,232,532 of WQNJ02000046.1, forward strand.
GTATAGTAATAACTTGGAGCATCCCAGCTCATAACGTCTTTAATTAATTTTAAAAGAGCATATTTTTTCACAGTTCATACTGTGTTTTGCCTGCAAAGCTTACCTGAATTGCAGTTTGTACTGTTTATCAGAGCATGGGTTTTTTTCTGTCTATGCAGGAAACCTACAGTTGTAACAAAATATGTTGGGTCAGATGATGAGCAAAATGTAGATGAAACTGTAAATGAAGATATTTCCAATGAGAACTCAGAGAACGATGTAGATATGCAAAGCTTGCCTAAAGGTAGGTCATGTCTTTTTTTGGTTTTGTTTCTGAATTCAGCAAATTAGCCAAGATTATGATGCAGCATAAATGATTCATTAGAGTGCACATGTATCAGTAAAATGCCTCTTGGTCCTGTTGGTTTTCTGTCCACAAAAAAGAGGAACCTGAGCACTTTCAGTTTGGAGCCCAGCAGATTTTAATCTGTGGGTGCACATGAATGTGCTGGTGGCTTAATTTCAAATGCCTGCTGACATCTGTATAAAGCCATCACAAAACAGGGAAATCATTTATTCTGTTGTTTTGCAGGAGTCTCAAGCTCTGTCACTTGGAGGACTCATTTTACTGTTTACTGTCTTTGAGGTTATATTAGCAATTAGATCAACAAAAGCAAAACTAACTCTGGGGGGAAAGAGCCATTATTGGATCTATTTTTAAGCACCTTTTAGAAGCAGTTAATACTGTAGGCCTCCATCCCTCTGCTCTTAGCTGCAGTGAGTTTTATTCATCCAATCCTCCATTTCTTACCTATGAAAGTTACAGGAAAAATTGCTGCTTTTCACTGCATGAGTAGCAGTGTCAAGAGCAGTAACTCTAAAATTATTTTTTCAGAATATTAGATTATTTTCAGTGTCCTCACAAAAAAACTGTGCTCTAAAGTAGGAAAAGTGTGTTTTTTCCTTCATGTAATTTTGATTAGTACTTTGTTTAAATAAAAATATCAGATTTTGAATCTTGTTAAAGACAAAGCAGGTCTTACTCTATTGCTTTTTTGTGTATACTGAATATAAATACTGAAATAAATGAAGATGAGAGAAACTGAATAGAAGGGGGCAAAGAGAGAGAAGCATAGGGTTTTGAGCAGTTTAAGGGGTGTCCTTTATTGGTAGCAAGTTCCTGTCCTACACCCCCCAGCAGTGTGACAGTCCTTTCCTGCATGTGCCACAGCAGAGCAGAAAGAGCAGATTTTGCTCCTCAGCCCATTCAGTCCTTGGCTTCTGTTCTACAGCTGCAACACAGATATAGCTTGAAATGTGTGGTGTTGGTTTTGGGTTGGTGTTTTTTTTTTGTTTTGTGATTTTTGTTTGTTTGTTTTTTGTTTGTTTGTGTTGTTTTTCTTTTTTTTTGTGAACATCTGTGCATTCAAAACTTTGTTGAGTTTTGGTCAACAGATTGCGCTTTTTTTTTTATGTTGGCTTTATTAATCAGAACTTTTGCACTTCACTTGGATGTGTAATGGTTTCCAATTTCTAAATAAAATTATTCTAGGTACAGTGGTTGTACAGCCTGAGCCAGTGCTGAATGAAGACAAAGATGATTTTAAAGGGCCTGAATTTAGAAGCAGAAATACCGTTAAAATGAAACCTGAAGCTCCCAAAAAGCGTGGAGGTAAATACAATTTAAAACATCTATTGAAACGGGTTTAAATTGTTGCTTACAACCACATTTGGTACATCTAAAAATTGTTCTTATTTCTGATAAATTATCCTAAAAATACCTCCACTCTTCTGGCTTTTTTTATTCATTAAGGATTTTAGCTGATAGAAATTAGCCTCCATTGCTGCCCCTGCAATGCAGCAGTGAAAGCTAAGATTAGTTCCCATTAAACTCCTTATTTTCAGTAGGTATAGGATGCTTCATTAGGTGCAGTTGCTTGGTTGCAATCAGGTGTTAGAAATATTCCTTTTTTAAAGGAATTGGAACACCATTGATACAGGAACGTTCACTAACTCAGCAGGAAGGCAACCATGTTTGAGCAGGGACATGTATGGGCAGATTATCCATCAGTGAGCTAAGAAAAAATCCTAAACTCTCAAATAATATAAACACTTTTTTGTTTTGCTTTGAAATTATGGGAAATTCCCTACCAGTGGGCCCTTCTGAAGACTACCTTTGAAAAGCTATTGTGTCAGCTGGTTTTCCATAGCTGCTGCTAAAACTGAGAACTTAGGTAGATTATAATACTAACAGAAATTAATTTCTCTCTATTTTTTTCCCCAAAAGCAAAGGAGAGGAGGGAGGATTATGTATAATGTAGCCAATAAGAAGGTAGATATTTTTGTTAGCCATACTGGCAATATCTTAGCTCACACCCCTCCAGCAGCAGCCAGGGTATTCACACAAACAGCTCTTGCACACACTCTTCATCCTTCCCATTGTATCATTTGAGATCCTCACTCTCTTTGAAAGTAATGAACCGAGTGCTGTTTCTGTGGGTGAAGGGGAGTGAAATGTGACTGTGTGGAAACGTGCTTGTGCATACACCTGGGCTCGTGTGGTGTCAGTGACATTTTGAGCATTGATGTTTTCTCTGAATTACGAACTTGGGAAGTTGGTTCTGTTTTATTCATCCAAGATGTCCTGTTCATATAGGAATGCTGTTTCCATTTGTGCTTACAACAATTCTACATATGGTCCAACAGAGCTATTCAGGGTTACAGTGTTAAAAAGATAAGACACTTGTGCTTGAGCTTTATGGCCTGTGTCTGAATCCCCTGGACACCTGCCCTTCCAGCTTTTTTAAACTCCATCCCTAGGGAATTTGCAGGCCTTCCTTTATTTATCTGGACTGGTTACTCCTGTACTATGCCTGATATATATACACATATAAAATATTCGCATTTCTAGCAGGAATTACATGTCCTGTGTGTATTAGAAATAGTGGTAGAAGCAGAACTCTTGCCTTTCTAGCAACCAAATGCTCATATTTAAGACTGTAAGAGACATTGTGTCATTACTTTCAAGTTTTGTGGCTGCAGCATGGTTGTGGTTGTATTTTTGCTAATAAATTCAGTTAGGAATGTTTTTAACCAAGTAGTTTCTCAGTATTAAGGAATTAGTGGTAGTTTAATTTCTTTGGATCATCATCATTTGTAGTAGCAACGTGGTTTGCAAAGGTTTGCCTCATAAATTCTCTTTTCCTGGTGCCAGCTTGCAGGTTTGAGGAAGGAAAGGCCATAGTGCTTTCCATTGGTTGTGGAAAAGAGAGAAGTGGCTCGGGGCTTGGCAGGGATATCATGTTCTCCCTGAGTTGGCTGGGCCCCTCTCAGTGATTGCTGCAGCAGTTGAAGGACTGTGGTGTGTGCCAGGCTTGGATTCTGTGCTGCAGAATGTGGGATGCTTTCCCGAGGAGTGTGATGGGATGGGTGTGTTCATCCACAGTCACAGCAGCATTTGAACCTGGGGTTTCAGCTGGTTTGGAGCTCCTGGGAGGGGATTGTAGGTCCACAGGCTCTGCAGGATGTGCAGTCAGGAATGGCTGGAGGGTACAAACACATCCTGTATTCAGAATTTTACTGAATTGGGAGTGTGGATCAGTTGTTTCACTGCCCTGAGCCATCTGAGGTTGTGCTTCAGCAGCAGATTGCTGGGAGCTTGTACTGTGTCTTGAGAATGTTCATTCAGTTCCTTAACATGCTGGTGTTGGAGCTTGGTTCTGATTTTGGTGTAGTGATTATTTAATTATAAATAGAAAAAATATGGAGTCTGTACTCAGAATGTAATCATTAAATTCAAGTGTTTGAATTCATTTCCTTTTTGATCTAATCACTGAGAATGACAGCAAAGAACAAGTTGCAGTTCAGTAGTCTCTTATCAAACCTATATCTGCTTGATCCCAAATTGGGCTTTTGGAAGTGCAGAATTTTCACAAAAGATTTTCCTTTTTCTGCTGTTGAAAATAAAAAGGTCTCAGAGTATTAATTAACAGCCTGACGTGGAGTGAGCCTGCCAGGCCTAAGTTCCCCCCTTCTGAAGTGAATCAAGGGTTGGCATAAAAAAAGACCAGATTTTTTGACCAAATGTAGGTGAAGCAGCAGAGTGGTGCACACACCATGGGAGCAATCAGCAACATGGAGAGAACATGTGGATTACAGCAAAACTGTAGTTTTCAGAAAGACGCAAAAACCACCCTTGAGAAGGGAACAAAATGTGAGAAAAGGTTTTTCAGTCACCATTACAAGGATTGCTTGCATTTTCTGTAAGAGTTTTTTGTGTTTTCCTTTGAGAAACTGAAACTGTGTATGAAAGAAATGGCATAATACAAACATGAATTGCAGTGGTATTTGTTGAATAAAGATTAACTGGGGAACATGGTCCAGAATATCAAAGCTGCTCTGAAAGAATTTTAGTGATGACTCCAATTTAGGTGTGTTTTCATGAGGCAACCAATTAACCCAACTTAAACCTCTCAAAGGGAAAGAATTGTATCTTGACCCCAAGTGAAGCACAGAAATCAGGAGAAAATTCAGTCTTAAAATGGCAAATGGTTACAGAAAGATTTCTCTGGTGTTGGGTGGTGCAGAAACAAAGGCCTATGAAAAACCTGACAGGCCAGGGTATTGTAAGAAAATGCAATAGTATACACAGATTTCTTAAATAAGGATGAAAGCAATTAATGTGTGGTTTGTAATCCTCTCCATAGAAGAAGGACTCCATGGAATTGTGAGCTGTACAGCTTGTGGGCAGCAGGTGAACCATTTTCAAAAGGATTCAATCTATAGACACCCTACACTGAAAGTGCTTATTTGTAAGGTATGTGGTAAACAGTTCTGTTTGGTTTTGTTTCAAGGTGTCATACTAGTTGGTTAGTGTGGGATTTTTGTGGGAGTGTTCATTAGTCAATGAAGTCTTCAGTCATTAGCTGTTACAATTAAAGAAACTAAAAGGAGAAAGAAAAGGCAAATACACTTATGAATTTATATTCCT